>OU015589.1:5000-5005000 GCA_907165245.1 Habrosyne pyritoides | reverse complement strand
CCTGTATTATAATTGTATACTACTTTTATTATGAGGAAGTTGCGTATTATTAAATTAATGAATATGTTCTTTAAAATCAATGTCATTTAAACGACAGTTTATAAAAATAATACAATTCTTTTTACACTACTTGAAGCCTAGAAAACGGGCTACAAAAATCGCATCCAGCTGATAATTTTAATCCAATATTAGTGCAATTACTAAGTTGATTAATATCACATGCAAACTTAGACAAAGAATGATCAATATAACTGGGCTACTTAATTGCTCCAATAAGGAAGTGGCGGTTTAAATTGCACGCTTACAAGTTTAGACTGACAAATAGTGCCCTAATAATAGCGATGATCTTCAACATACAAATACACAAGCTTGTAATAACATCGTAGTTTGAATGTATGAATTCAAGCATGATAAACATTTTATTGCACAATTAGGGTCCACAAGAATTCAGCTGGGATTTTAGTGAATAGGTGATCATTGATTACAACATAACGATTCATGACTTATAAAAGAAATTAAATAATAAAGTCGTACAAAGGCTTTTAGTCATTGAACTTTTCGTGCTGGTATCTTCCTGATCGAATGAAGTGACAGCAATATTATAACTGAATGTGAATGTTTCAAAATTTGAAACAATTCGTATTTTAAATTTCATTTACACTAAAACATTTTGTTAGTAGTCCAGTACAAAGCTATTTTAGGTGTTCAAACATATGTATAGATTTAACCGTACGGTTTTAGCACCGCGAAAGGATGAAAAAATACCCACTCCCCATTTTACAAACGTATTTTTAGAACAGTCCCCTTCGACCTCTCATTATCTATGCAACCCCTGTCATTCAAATTGTGTACTTTATTTTCTAAACAAGATATTTTAAAATCAATTCTTCTTAGTTAGCTCATAAGACAATCATCATATTAAAACATGAGGTTCACTTAACTTAGGCTTAATTCAGATAATTTAAAGCGCGGGCGTACGCAGCAGTTGTGAAGTAAATCGACCCTTTTCAAGGTTGACTTACTAAATCTGTAGTTAACACTGCCATACAGAAAAATTGTTGAATTATATAATAGATTGAGAGAATTGAGCTATAAGTTTATTTACGCTACGCATCAGCAACTCGGGTGCGCAAAAACTTACGTGAATTAGGCTCCAGAACAAAAGACACTCCCATCAATTATCCAATGTGAAAACATATGTTCTATATCTTTGTGATCAAATGGTTAACAAACCACTAATGCGTATCTCTTTAAAGCATGTAGCGAAGTACCAACAATTCTATTACAAATTTTATTCCTTTTATATTCTTGCCAAGATATTTGAGGACATTAAGACGTTGATAATCATTGCAAAATCAAGTTGTGTACTATTATAGATATTATCACAGATATAAATGACTGTATGGATTGTGATAAAACTTGGCATACAAATCCTGATTTCACAGAATTTGTGCTCAGAGAAACTAAGGTGAAAAACAGAAAGTTTAAATATAAATCACTTGTACCTGAGGTGCTGCTTGGTTAGTCTGTGTGGATGTCTCTCGTCTTTTCTGAGGGTCTGTATTCTGTTTTAATGTTTGTAATTTTGCTAAGGGTATTATGTCACAATCAGTAGGCCTGTGCCACACGGTTGTCTGTGAAAAATAAAAGTAATCAAATTAATTCAGATTCAATTATAATAAAACATAATTGGAAAAAACTTAAAAGATTTTGAGAAAATAGGGTATGTTTTTAAGGTTGGTTTCCTAAGATAAGCTTGTTAAATTATCGTGTGAAATACTAGATAATAAATAGACCTATTGAAGTTATCTACCACTGTTATTAAAATATGTGGTTTTGCTTATCAGTTTGTTCCGGCACCATATATTTGATTGTTGGCCAATTAATTTTGTTTGGTTTCATTGTTACAGGAAAGTCCTTGTATAAAGTATATGATAGGTCCTAACATTTATTGACAATGATGAAATCTGATTCAGCATCATATCCATCATTTGTACCATGATTAAAAAGCATCATCAAATATGCTTAAATCCTACTAATATTATAGATGCGAAAATTTGTATGTATGGATGTTTGTTACTCTTTCACACAAAAACTACCGCTAAACGGTACGCTACTAAACGGATTTAGATTAAACTTGGCACATGGCAAATGGCCTGGAATAACACATAGGATACTTTTAGTGCTGGGAAACTGTTATATCCCTAGGGAATGTGGGTGAAACCACGGTAGAGGGTAGGGTATAGTATAAAAGCCAATCCATTGAATTCACTAATTCCCATTATCACTAACAAATGCCTAACTAAGGAGACCGCATATCTAATTCATATTGTTGCATAAAAAGCTGTCAAGTCTCCTTTACATGATAGTGTCTCAAACAGTCAGAGAAAATGGGCATTACTAACTTATGTTGTTGATAACTTAAAATATTATTATATAGTAGATATGTGAGAACCAACCTGTGTAGATGCATTGTAATAATAAAACCTATGTGTGTTAATGTCAAAGAGTTCCCACCATTGTGATGAGTCTGTCCGCTTCACTTTTACTCCCTGCAACAACAGAGTTGATTTATTACATTTTGAATCGATTATAATAAATTGTGTTTACTATGAAAAAGTATTGTCCATTTAATATCATTTTCCATATTATAACTATATATTAGCCTAGCTTACAATTCAATGATTAGGCAGGGAATAATATGGGCTGACTGTGCTTTAACTGTGCACTGCATTATGCTTTAGGCTTTTCTCCCTTTAGGGAAGGTAGAAACCAGATTTCCACTGCTACATCATGTTTTATTTTAAATATGCATATTACAGCAAAGAATGGAATTTAAAAGGCCGGTACTCAGTTCAATTCAATACTCAGTAATTATATATGATACGAAAAATATTCGAAACACGTAATTTTTTGGCAGTAAAGAGCAAATAAGGTCTGAGATTACGGCACAAACGATGACAGGACTTCCTCTTGCCACCAAAGGAACCAGGAAGGTACCAAGTATAGTTGTGTCAGGAAATCAAAGTAATTGGAGCAGCAATTTTACCTCCGGTGGGTCCCAAACGCACTCTCCCGTTGTTAGGTTAGCATACATATGCTCCTTTGTCTTCGGTTCGATTATCTCCACCCATTCCACCCTAGAATAGAACATCGCCACGTTTAAACTCCAACACTGTAATTTTATAGCACAGCAACAAATCTAGTATGATATCAGGGCGTGACATTAGCGATTTCCGCGTACTTTATTGATTTTGCAACTTTCAACTACGGATATCGGAAGTAATTTGTCAACAAACATTAACAACAAACACAAGAACATTGTAATACCTTTCTGAAGACATTTTCACAAATTAATAATAACTTTTCTAAAACTTCATTTACACATCATAAACAATTAATTTGACCTAAAATTCGGATGGGAAATTATCGGAAACCATCCATGTTGAATGTTTACTTCATGACGGGTGCGTTCGATTTAGTGACGATCATATCCTCCTTCTTTGATACCATAATTAAATTAAATAAAACCTGGCACTGGCATTGCTACATAATGATTTTAATTTAAAAAAAGAACAATTCATTTTATGTAGATATGAATTTTTACTAACAATATTTGGGAACTTCCTGCTATTTTAATACACAGATGCTTATCGATCATTATATCTCTTTCCTTCCTTTAATCAATGGTCTTCTGATTTTAAGTCACGCTCCTTTCGAAATGGAAACCTCTTTTAAAGTAAAGTCTGATCCTAATTCGGTCGATCTGAAATATTTTAAATTTCTATCCTCAGAAAAAGGAGAAGGAATTAGGAGTATTCATATTTAAAAGTTATTTAGTGCGTTTATAAGTCTAAGCCATTGGTACTTTTGCCACTACAACATCAGATGAAATCAATTTCATTCCAATTACGAGAAATACAGTACTGCACCCATAGATGACTATTAATACTAGTGATATTATACTCATTGCTCCCCTAAAGTATTCGCGCCTGCATTTAAAAACGTACAGCGCCTGAACCCATTATACCAGATATTCTCCAGTGGTAAATTGAATAGTATAAATTTATCAATCTAAATATTTTAAACTTTCAATAATTTTACTACAGTTGCAATGCTTTTGACGATTGTGCCCAAAAACATATTGCAACAAAATATATTAGACCCCTTAGGGTGACTTTTCTCATACCAAGTTGGCCACACTGAGTCAGAAATAGTACTACGGTTCTACTGATCTCTGAGAAGATTTGAAAGGCCAAATCAGTAGATCTTCTCAGTATCTGATGCCTTCATATTTAACCAAAATTTTTAAAATTTCAATAAAAAAATTTTACATTCTCATCGACGCATCCACCTGACTATTTTTTAATGAATAAAATACAATTAGGGTTTTAATTTATCAACTATATTATACTTCGGTTGTTCTTTTATAAATAACCTGGCAGCACTGGAAAGACAAAATTCAATCCATCAAAACCATGAATGTCATTCATTCCGTCAAACAAGTTCTTGTTGGGTACTTTGCTACGTGATATTTTATATTTTTCCTGCTAAGCTTGTAAAATAATCACCAATTCAAAGAATTTCTCAGAGTAAGTACAGAACAAAGTCCATACAGCTTATCGTATATTGTATTCTTTCAGTCCGCCACCTATATTTATTCAATGTTGCGGCAACTGACTAATAACCTTTTAAAATGCCGGCGCGTTAATAATAATGCTGAATCATTTATTAGTAAATACTGTAGACACTCGTCTGGAACAAGTCAGTCTAAAACACAGCCGATAAAAATTGGTCAGTAAGATTATTTATGTATTTTATTTTATTCTTTGAGGAGCCTTATTGTCACAAATATCCTGGCTATTTTTAAACTTTTTAAACTTCAATTTTATTTTCAGCAATGGCTGTCGATAAATCCAACTTCTTGCTGCCGAATAATCAAAGATTTGTTGAGTTGGATAGCTCAATAGCATTTAACAATTTAACCAATCAAGAGAAGCTATATGCTCACTATCTTAGTCAGGTAAGATTGATGTTTTGAATTCATTAATATTATTATAATAATAGGTGACGTCATTATTTGATAACTCACTGATACCAAGCAACCCAAAGCTTGAACAACAACCATAACAATTTATCAAACAAAAAAAACTCCAATACATATTTTTTAAAAATATAGAAATACTTACTTTTAATGATCCTATTATTGATCAAAAGTAAATTGAAATTATGGAATACATTTCCTTTTCTACTATACATTTCTTGTTTTTAGGCTGCATGGAATGGAGGCCTCATAGTGCTTATTCAAACCAGCCCGGAATCTCCAAGAATCTTCTCATTGTTACACAGGGTCTTTGTGACTGAGCCTCTGGTGGATCTGAAGAAGTCTGCACTGGAGGCGGGAACTACAGAAGATGATTTCCAGGTATGAATGCTATTGATCAAGTCAGTCACAGCATTAGCTACCACCACCTATATCAGTCAGTTCTTGTGATAAATGGCCTTGTCTCTCATACCCATTCTATGTCAACTCACTTATGAAGAATTTTATGAAATTATAAGTATTCCTTAGTTGAACATGGAACTTGTAAATGTGTATAACAGCAAATTGTTATTACCATAGAAAGGTTTTACTACTTATTAACCCTTTTGTGGACCATACTAATTGCATTGCATTATTAAACACAAGAGTCTTTATTTATAAAAACTCTTTCCCTCAAAAGTGAAGAAGGGTGTAAATATATTTGGTTCCATAAAAATATATTTTTAAATACAGTAAATTTTTTTGTCAACACCTCTGTCACACTGTTTTGAAGATTTTTAAAGAGTTACAAGAAAAATAACATGTTTTTAATATATTCCGATTGAATTTATGGAAATGCAGTCATAGGCATAGGTACCTACTATAGGGGTCTAGTTGTTAACATTAACATATCAGATAACATAAAACCCACATAGCAACCTCAAAATATGTAGCAACAATTATCTATTTACTATTGTGGTCACTGACCTATTTGATCATGACTTGGGGTTTTCAGGCATTTTTAGTGTATGCTGGAGGTATTTTCGCCAATAGCGGAAACTACAAGGGATTTGGTGATACTAAATTCATTCCAAATTTAAGTAAAGAAGCATTTGAAAAGATTGTGAAAGCTTCTAAAGCTTATGAGAACGACACAACACATGTAACAAAGCTGTGGCAAAATTCCAAGAATGCTATTTATAGCATAGCATCAAGGCTCACAAGCCTAGGACTGTCTGATAAGGTAAGATTATGCAGAGCTGCTATTTTATCACAAGGTAAATGTAAAACTAAATAAGACTATTATTAGATTATTTATAGCATCCATTGTAACATTACAATTATTCTTTTTTCATTGTTTTCCTTTATTATAATAAAAAAAAAAAACTAGAGTCCAGATAGATCTTTTAGCAGGTGAGAAAAAATCTTTAATCAGCCTTAAAAATACTTTGCATTAAGACCTATTATGAAGAATAACTAAAGAGATTTTAATTTGATTATATTCTTATATAGGGTGTAACAACATACTTCTCAAGTAATTGCACGGAGGCTGACTCCAATTTGGTCAATGACTGGATGAAGACAAAGCGCATTGAAGCTTATGTTTGTAGAACATTCAAGACTACTGCTGAAGATGGCTGTGAGTATTTTAAAATTGAACATGACATGAAGTATAAATATAAATAAAACTAAATTGCTTCATGAATTCTAAATACCCGTATGTGTACGTACAATAGTATAGTGGTACTAGAAGTATCACTAGTATGTATATGTACAGACAGAACAAACCTGCAATATCAAAATGTCATGAACTGTCCAGAATATGTCATGGAGTTGAAGTAGAAACATGTTTGCCTAGACTACTCATTGGATTTAAATACAACGATTGGGTCACTTTGAGAGCTACAATGAAGTGTGATGCTGTATTTTTTAGGGTTCTATACCCAATAGCAGATGCTGTCCGTCCATCCATCTGTCAAAGGGCTGTATCTTTTGACCTGTAATAGTTTGATACTTGAAATTTGTGCCAATATGTTATACCATGGCAGCGATAGCAACAAATTAAAATAAAGCTTATAATTATTAATATATATAATACAAACCTTCTACAAAAAGACACACATTACATAACCAACAAATATTGACCATAACATTCCATTACAGTACCAATCTACACAATACACTTGGCCAGTGTTGAAACTTCATCGAAGCCACCCCTTACGATGGAAAAAGAAAAATACAAGAATGCCTACTTCCAAGTTACCCGCGGTGACTACTCACCTATTCTCAAAATTGTCAATGAACACTTGTCGAAGGCAGAGCTATATGCTGCAAATGACAATGAGAAAAATATGCTGAAACACTATGCCAATAGTTTTAGAGAAGGTGATCTAAATGAGCATAAAGAGGGCAGCAGATATTGGATTAGAGATAAGGGACCCATTATTGAAAGGTGAGTCAAGTAAATTTTGTTAAAATTTTACCACTTTTTTGAGTACTGAAAAATCTTGAATAAAATGTTATCTGTGACATAGTACTTACTCACTAGCTTTTGCTCAGTATTTTATCCATGGTGTTATTCCAGGACATGCTTCAATTCAATTTCTATCAAATTTTGGTCCGGTGAGATGGTTACAACTATTAGGAAATTTATAATTTTAGGTGCTCAAATAAGCTAATCATACTTAGGCCACATCTAGTAGTCGTCCGATCACTATGGGCCGCAGGTCTTTTCATTATTATTTACACCTTAATAAACTTTTGTTTCAGTTACCAAGGCTTCATAGAAACCTACCGTGATCCATCTGGACAGCGTGGAGAATTCGAAGGCTTTGTCGCTATGGTGAACAAAGAGATGTCTAAAAAATTCGGCAACCTCGTCGATGGAGCCGAAAGGTTTATCAAACTACTGCCCTGGGGTGAAGACCTGGAGAAAGATACCTTCCTAAGACCTGATTTCACGAGCTTAGATGTCCTTACGTTCTCTGGAAGCGGCATACCGGCAGGAATTAATATTCCTAATTGTGAGTACTCAACATATTACCTACATATGGATTCAACTTTAATTTGCAGTTGGCCTGCTTTAACAACTCATATTCTTTCACCTGTCTAAAAGAGACAAAGATACCTTCTTGTCAAACGAGGTCTATTAAGCTTATAATTAATAAATCAATAACTATTTTTTCCAGATGACGAAATTCGTCAAAATGAAGGCTTCAAGAATGTTTCTTTGGGCAACGTCATCCCGGCTGCTTACAAGGAGTCTGTTATTCCTTTTCTGTCGGATAACGATAAGCAACTGTTGGAGAAATACAGGGTTGCTGCTTTTGAGGTAATACAAATAATTAAGAGTTATTCATACTCATCCCAAATTCATCCTCATCTACCTGCCATTTTCGTAAATTTAGCATCGGCGCACTATTCATGTAATATTTTCATTTTCTGCGTCAAATATTAGAAAGATAGGCCGCCTTTGTTACGGCAACCCTCTATGTACGTTACAAAATCCTCCCTTCATTAATTCCGTTCCACTACTGTTCCAACTTTTGCCAAAGTATACTTTGCTAAACTAAATAAATATCCTGGGACATTCTTTTTACACACGGCCATCTGGTCCCAAACTAAGCAGAACTTGTACTATGGGAACCAGATAACTGATATACTACATATACTATTTTTTATTTTCTAAATACATACTTATATAGATATTTACACCCAGACACAGAACAAACAGACATGATCATGCACATAAATGTTTGTCCTGGGTGGGAATCGAACCCGTGACCTTCGGTTTGGCAGTCAGAGCGTTAACCACCAAGCCAACTGGCCTGTCAAATTGTATTAATATCATATCTAGTTGCTTTCGTCAAATTATTAATATCGATCGAAAATTTGAGATATTGAAAATATGTTATATGGAGGTTTATGTACTTTAACTACTAAATATAATATCAATGATATAATTATCTTTTCAGGTGCAAGTAGGACTTCATGAGTTGCTGGGGCATGGAAGTGGGAAGCTGTTGAGGGAAAATGCTGACGGCACCTTCAACTTTGACAAGACTAAGGTTAAGAATCCACTTACTGGTAAGATACCTAAGTACATTTATCTTTATGTTGTGTTGTGGTATATTCTAGGATTGGAAACAGTAACCTTTTCGATTTTAAGTTTTCTGATTATAACTTCAACAGTCTACCAGTGGAGTGCTGTTTGTCTATCGGTCTTTTTGCAGCAATTCTAAAGACATTAGCCACAGAGCCTTGGAGTATATATTTTTTAACAATATATCAAACGTTCAATTCTGTAGAAAAGATAAATGTATTGGATAAACATCAATTTCATAAATTGGTATGCCCATTTACAAGTTCAAATGCTTTAAATCACTGTTATATATTTTTTAGGCAAAGAAATAGAGTTGTGGTACAACGAAGGGGAGACCTACGATAGCAAGTTCACAACACTCGGCTCCGCTTTCGAAGAATGCCGCGCTGAAGCAGTTGGCTTATACCTTTCTTTGGACCCTGAGATTTTGAAGTATGTTATATTAACTCACTATACCTACAGTAGTTATTAGTAGTAGTATAATAGTTCTGAATGCCGGAGCTACGAAACATACCTACATTGAGCTAAGGCAAATACAAATTTCAAATATTTTTATTCAAATAGGCCTTTACAAGCACTTATGAATAGTCAGACTCTAATACCGGCATTTAACTTTCTATACCAGGCATCTTCAAATTTAAACCCTATCACAAAGCACTTGCCTCGTGTGTTCCGACATGTATCCTTCTTATACTTTGTGCTTAGCTTAACTCCTTCGGTCGCATAATCACTTAATGTATTTTAATTACTATTGAGCTTCACAAAAAAGTTTCGCAACTTGCTTTCTAGTTCAAATTCAATGGCATATAAAGTCTACTAATACTCCGTGTTGGGGGCTATCTACCTTGTTATTAAGGTTCTTAAGGGCCGATTCACATCGGGACGGCGGAGGCCGGATTCGCCTTGTTGAGGGCCACCGATACTGCGTTTTTAACTATGTACATATAAAAATTCAAATATTTTTATTCAAATAGGCCTTTACAAGCACTTCGCAGTTCGGAAACAACATTTAAAATTATTTTACACTAAGTGCACTTACACCGCTGCGCCGCGCCGCTGCCGGCCGCTGATTTCCCGGTGTGAATCAGCCTTAATTCTTCAATTGGGATATATGTGTTTGGAAAGTACATGTAAATGATGCATTTGGTAATTTACAGAATATTCGGTTACGAAGGTCAAGAAGCGGAAGACGTGACGTACGTTAACTGGCTCAGTTTATTATGGAACGGAGCCGCCAAAGCCACTGAGATGTATCAACCATCTACTAAGACTTGGTTACAGGTATGATGTCAATAATGTCACAAATCTATGGTTTTAGATGTCTGTAACTCAAACACGCCTAATTGGTACACATAATAAGTACTGGATTAATTCATAAATACTTTTATCAATGTCTGGGTGTAAATATCTTTATAACTAACTGTTTAATGATAATATTTGTAGTATATCAGTCATCTAGTATCAGGAAGCTATGCTTAGTTTGTATGCAGGCAATCATGTGATAAATGTCGAAGAATAAACCAGAATATCCCAGGTAAACTTCAAGTCCCTCGGAAATGCTGGTAACACCGCCAGGCGGAAGTTAGTCTTTATATTCCTGTATCGCAGTCCTAACAACTTATTTCTTCTTGTTCAGGCACACGCGCGAGCTCGCTTCGTATTGATGCGACTATTAGAACTGGAAGGCAACGGTGCGCTTACGATAACTGAAGAAGATCCTGGCAAGAATTTACTGCTCACGCTGAAGAAGGATCGCCTCGCTACAGATGGAAAGAAGATCATTGGTAAATATTTTATTTTTATTGTCACTTGACGTTCAATAGTCGCCACCGATTTTTGTGTTTCTGAACACAAGAACAAGACACTGCGCAGAATGCTAAACATTCTTGATATAAGAGTAAAAGGGAGCGGTCGGAAAGGAAACGACCGGCATCTCCCTTCTGACACAAAGATCCGTAGCGACAGGTGTATTACGGGTACAATCCTCATAGTTCCCATATCACGCTCGATATTTGCCAAAATAACATGGGGGTAAGTATGAAGATATTGGAAACAAGAACAAGGTTCCTTATAGGTTAGAAACGATGAAGTGAGTTATTGATAATGTACCTAGTCCTGTACAAATACCACTATACTGCTAATAGAAATATCAATTAGAATGGCATATGAATTAACTGTTTTATAAATATTGAGTAGGATTTGAGAATTATGTGAGCATTGATCTTCTAACTTAAGCCTGGCACCATTCACCTTATAAGAGTTGAACCTACTTCTATTAAAAAGTATTTTAGTCATCATCTATGATGGAGCATTGATTTGCTTGTATTAATCTAATATTAAGGGGTGTAGATACTCGTATACTACCGTTAAATATGTACTTGTATAGATAGTTTCAAACAGACTCGAAACAGACACGTTTATGCACACTTTGTGCTTTTTAGTAATCGGATTTTGTCTGGAATCGCCTCTATACAGAAAACTTTCGCTAGGTTATAATAAATAACCTTGGAATCATATCGTATGTTACATTCGCATATTGGCAACATTAGATTTTTTTGTTACTACGAACTTCCGCCCCACAATATCACCCAAGTTTCTGAAAGAATTTTAATGTTTTCCATGGGAATAACTTAGCTTTCTGCATATCAATGTTTTTTTTTTATTTCGGCCCTGTAGGTTCGAGGATTAGTGTAGATTGTTCCATGTCACTAAACGTTACATTTTTTTCTTGACAGGCGATTTTCTAGTAAAACTGCAAACGATAAAGGCAACGGGAGACGTGGCGGCCGGAGAGCAACTGTTCGACAAGTACAGCCGCCTGGACGAGCCATGGAGCCGTTGGCGCGACATCGTCATGTTGCACAAACAACCCAGAAACATCTTTGTGCAACCTAATACTGTTCATAAAGGTGTGTATACATATTTAACAAGAAATTATCCATATAGTTTATGATTGGGAGCTTGCAGATCATACTGCCAGATTAATGAAATTTGGAATGTGTATTTATTTATAATGCCATTGCGAATTTTGATGTTACATATTTACAAAACTGGCATGTGTCAGAGAAAAAAATATATCTATTTATATATTTATTTATTTGAGTGTGCCTAGAGGCCTTAGAGCACACAATCAACAAGAAAGATACACTTCGTAAATAAATAAACACAAGGAAAACGTGGTAATTAAAAAAATAACTAAAAAGTATTTATTAATGTTAAAATATACAAGTGCAACTCATCAAAATATTATTTTTTCCTTGTAGGTGACGGTGTAGAACTAAAGCGGTACCCAGCGAGCGCAGAAGGCATGGTCACGTCGTGGGTGGAACGATTCTCCAGCACCAACGTTGACGATATCTTAGAACAGTTGGCGGAGGCCGACAACAAGTACTTCGCTGAACTTCAGCCGCTTGCCGAAGAATAAATTCATATAACACGATGTATTTTTAATAAATTTATCATTTCCAACTTCCACCTTTTATTGTTTACTCTATCCTAGTTACTTGATATGTTTATCAAAATTTTATTTTCAGGTAGAAAGTATGTATTATGTATTGAAAATCTGTTATATTAAACCTGAATAAAAACGAGAATAGTTTTTCATCCACATTCCAAGCGAGCAAATGCACGGGAATACGTATATTTTTAAATCTTAAAATAACAAACAATATTTTTCAACTATATAATTTATTCACATTCAATACAAAACGTGTGTGATTGCAATTTTAATATTAATCGTTACAATCATGGTCAGTGTCGCTAACAATTTACGATAACCAGATAAATATTAAAAATCACCACACACCAAATAAATAATTTCAATTCTAATAAAATTAATAAATAGATTCGAGGTGACAGTGACGAAAATGAACAATTTGCATAAACTTATTGCTTTTTAATACCATTGTAATCGAACTAGCAGTAACTGTCGTGCCATGCTAATGGCATTGGCAATCAACTAAATAATACCATACAAAACAACTCTTATACAAACATTAGTTAAATAACAAACATGCTGCGTACATCTATATAACCGAAAACGCAAATCTATATTGCTAAAAATATACGTACACGTTTGTGTGAGCGATTCTATGTCCGGTCTATATATAGTTAAAACTAAAAAAGTCATCTAAGCACCATTCTATTCGATTACTGTTACGATTGTTGACTTAGCATTCAATACTATATGATTATGATAAACATTTAAACTTAAAATTGACTTAGGGTCACAATAGAAAAATGTAAATTGATAATAACTATGAAAAAAAAATTATAATTAATAATATTGAGTAACAAAGTATTTGTGCAAACACACTCTAAAAATTGTGTCATTTTATATATTTCAATAAAATGGACTATGTATATCAAATCCAGTCACTTATGTTTTAAAAGGCACATAAGAATCAATTTACAATAAACACTTAACAAAAAGTTCACTCATTGCAAAATATATTATTATATTTATTTCAATATGTATGTAGTCAATTTGTATATTAAAATAATGAAATCTGTCTCCTGAAAAGCAGTATCAATCAAAATATGTAATATTTTGTACAGTCAGTACATAATTAAAATTGCTAACAGATTAATAGAAACTAATGTAAATAATATAGCACATTTGTTTTCATGAAATAGTGATACTACTAACTATTAGTAATATTCTTGCAAATCCGAATTTCTTAAGCGATTATGATTTCTCTTCACCTAGTCTTCTTAAAACGCTTTCTAGGTCGTGAGATTCAATTAAATAGTATTTTTTGTCACTAAAGACAGTCTTATGATAAGCATCGCTGTCTGATTAGATTCTGTATTTAGAACTCCCTAAAATACGTGCAAATACAGACTACGTTTTGGCAAGACGAAATTTTGTCGTAACAACCCCGATCAAATTAACGCAGGATAGATCGCAACTGTACTTTCAAATAGTGACAACATAAATTCTTACTAAATACATATTGTATCGTGGCAATTAAGTTCGTGAAGTGGATCCTCAACAAATGCTTAAATGGATCACAAAATAAATAATATCCTCGGTAGGTACTCAATAGTTCCTCTCAGTCAACTTTTTCAGAGCATTCTGTACCGTCGCTTTCGCCTTTAGATGGGACAGTGGATCTGAAATAAATGCACACCATACCTTCTTTATCATGCGTCATCTCGAAATCGTGATGGATTTATCTATTTTTGTGATGTGTCAATATTATGATAAAAGTGCTCCGAATTAGACTAACTTTTCTACTAGCGAATGGATCCAATAGTTAAATTCTACATATTCAGCCATTCCTGATTGCTTACATATCGAAATAAATTTACATATAAATAAATGTCATGAATCATTTTTAACAGTGTTGGACGTAATTATGTGTATTTTACTGTACATATTTCACATTATGTATATATCTATAGGAGGTCAAAAACTTGTAAAGCATTAGTGCTGTAAAATTTAATTTGAAAGCATGAAGCGTGCACAGATTGAAAATCTTTTATTACGGGAAGTTATTTTGAATTATTTACGTGACATGTAAGTACAAAAATATACACACCTTGGCAGTGGGTCCTTTTCAGGGTCCAGCTTTCTTGTTACGCTGATTGAAAAATTTTTTCTTTGTCTAATTTTATCCAATATGTTTTCGGGACTCGGCTCTTTCTCGCTCTCTTTTAATATAATAGCGGAATTTCGCGTTCTCTTCGGTCTGTAAGTAGCATAGTTGCCGGGCGTGTACATAGATATCGTTCTATTATACTTGAGCGGGTCCCGTATCGAATTTATAATATTATTATCCTCTGTTCCATCGGGACCGTCGAGCAGTGACTTAGTTCTCGAGTATCTGTGAGTTCCATACGACGATGGTTGATCGTAATCCAGATAGCTTTTACTATTTGGATACTTCCTGAAGTCATTACGGTCGAGAGATCGGTATGTATCAATTTTGTCGTTTAATCCATAATTATCGAATCTTAAGTTATTTCTAGTGCTAGGCAGTTCAGCTAATAGGGATCTATAGCGTTCTGTGGACGGCGAGAGATCTGACGAGACGGAGATACCTGGAGACAAATCGTAAGTCCCGGGAGACGAAGGCGACACGTCAAACTTGGTTTCAGTCGGTTGAGAGTGTATTCTAGCGACTGGGTCATACTCTATTGCCCCAGGGCCCACTAAACTACTCTTTCGTCGTTGTTTCTTTTCGTTAAACCTAGAGTAAAAGCTTTTCCTTCGTATTCTATCGACTACATCTTCTTTTTCTGGTGTTGTAGATTCATGATTTCGGAAAGGTTGATGTGTAGTATTGTCAGACGGTGACACAGGATTTTTGTCTGTCAATTTATAGTCACCACCGAGATCGGATTTAATTTCGGAATTTGATATTGTCGACCTACTTCTGGATCGACTGCGACTCAACGTATCGGTGTTTTCGGCATTGATATTACTCTCTACTAGCGGGGCCCTTTTCTCTGATAAAATTTTCTTTTCAGTCTCGTTGTCTACTGAGGAAACATTCATAATTTGCGGTTCTATCACAGGATTTGTAGGAACTATTTTTTTAACTCTTGGCAATCTGGAGAAGTCTAACTTTAAACTGTTTCTAATATTTTTAGGTTCGGTGTCTTTCTTAAGTACTGTATGCTCGTCATTTTCCGTGGAAAGCGCGGATACACTGTCACTTGAGGTCCTACCATATTTGTTTTTGCGTCCTAAACCGTTTAAAAGTAATGAAGTTGGCCTCCGCGGCTTGTCTTTATCCAAGGATTCTAAAACAGATTCAGCCCTAGATTCACTTCTACACCGCGTTTCCACATTCTCATCGAGATTTTCATTTAGTGATTTTTCTACAACGGGTTTAGTTTTATCTTTCGGTTCAAACTTTTTGAAAAGACCTAACACTTTGGAGACTGTCGTTTTAGTCTGACTTATGTTCGGGCTGTCTAAAGTGGCTACATCTGTTAATGTGACCGCTCTTTTAATGAGATTCGATTCTGTAGGAGGTCCTACATTCACGGGTACGGAATGTTCCCTTTGCGTTCGACTTGGTTTATTATTTTCCTTCTTTGCATCGTTCAATGAATTACTTTCGGCAACTTTCTCCGGAGAACTAGATTTCGAGGACGCAAATTTTTCAAGCTTATGCCCGATCGATTGTAAAACTGATTTCTTTTTTGTTACCGTCGTTTTTGTTCCATCATCTGACGTTTTATCTTTTACTTTCCTTGCGACTTTTTTCTTTTCTGTAATACCTTTAGCTTCGATCGCGTCTTGGCTACTTCCTAGATCAGTCTTCGATTTAGACGACACTTTTTTAATTATTTTTTTCTTAATCGTACCTTTCTTTTCGTTCGAATCAGACTCGGTGGACTTTGAATTCGTGACTTCTTTTTTTGATGAATTATTAGCTTTATGATAAGCGTCCTCGTTGTTAATAATTTCCTTAGCGTCACACGTGATCCCATTTACAAAAGATTTGCCATTTATTTGCTCAGATGATTCGGACTTGCATTCGTCAATAATTTTATACTTCTTTAAAACGAGACTATCACTCGTTTTATCGCGGTCCAGTTTCGATTCAATACTTTGTTCCGCTGCATCACTGCTTTTCAGTGAATTTTGTTTTGATAATACATCAGGTTTCACCTTTTTGGGCAAAGTAATACTGAAGCTCACTTCTACATCTGATTTTATTTCAGGGCCTGTTATATCTTCATTCGAGACGAGGTTCGTTTCATCTTTTTTACTAATATTTCGGCTAACGTAAACTTTTTCTGGAGACGGACTACTGGTAGGATAACTCTTTGGTCTAATCAATTTCGACTCCCTCTGTAAAGTTCTGTCCTTATTATCGTTTTCTTTGCATGAGTTTTCAGACAGAGCGTTTTCACTCGGCTCATCGATGGAGTCTAAGGTTTTGACCGGGTAACTCTTAGGTCTGATCAATCTGGAATCTTTCGAATTTTCATCGAATCGCTGCTTCTGTTTCATATCATTCAAATCACAACTGAGTTTCGATTCGGCGTTCATTGAAATGTCCATCGCGGTCTCTTTTATGTTATCTAAAATCGGGAAGAAAGGCGTATTGGATCTGCTGCGCTCCTTACCGGCCAAGAGACCGATGGGAGAGGCGCTCTTACGGGCGAAGCCGGGGTCCTCTTTGGGATACGTCGGCGCGTCGGGAGCTTCCGTCGGGCTCCTCACGGTAGCGTCTAGAGCTTTATTTTTCTTCTCCCTGATCTCCCTAAGAATCTTTTGAGTCTCCAACTCCTTCTCCTTCTTGTGCTTAGCATACAAACTCTCGTCTGCGGGCGAGTCGAAAAAGTCAGATCGGAGGAACCTGGAGATCCGCTTCCTGGGCTGATCACCGGTGAGCCTCAACGAGTGCCGCCTGAACCCGAGACCCGACGAGCCCGCCCCGTAGGCCGCTATGTAGCTCGGCTCCGAGAGGATGCTGCCGCCGTCCGACGAGTACGAGTCGTCTGCCGGGACGCTACGCTCGGGCGTGAGGTACTTGCTGAGGAGCGGGCGGTCGGCCCCGCGGGCGCCGGCGCCGGCGGGGGCGGGACCGGGGGAGGGCCGCGGCGCCGGCTCCGAAGCCGGCGTCCGCGTCCCGGCCGCGCTCTCCGCCTCCGGGGAGGCCGGCGGCGACACGACAGGGGGGCTCGACCGTCGCCGGATACGCGGTAGGGTGCAGTACTGGGATGCGGTGGCCTCGACGGCGGCGTCGGGCTCGGCGGGCTGGGGCTGCGGCTCGGGCTCGGCGGGGTCGGCGGGCTCGGCGGGCTCGGCGGCGGAGTGCGAGCGCGCGTAGTCCCGCGCGAGGGCGGCGTCGGTGGGCGCGGCGTGCAGCGACAGCGTGCGGCGCAGCGAGCGCGCGGCGGCGGGCGGCAGGTGGGCGAGCAGCTGGCGCTGCAGGCGACGCGACAGCGCCGGGGTCAACCCCGACAGCGCCTTCATCTCCTTCTCCGAGAACTGTATCGCGCTCAGGTCTAAGTCCGACAGATCGAGCCCGCTCTGCCCGTCATTATCCGTGTTTAGTTGAGCCTTCGTTTGGTGCTTGCCGGTTTTCTTACTACTACCTGAAATTCAACCGAAAAACACACGTTTCGATCATGCAGAACGCTCGCTGAGATGGTGTATTTACAGTGTTTTTCGAAATGAGACTCGTGGTGCGCTTCGCTCGGCGGCGGTCGACTCGTACGGGAGCGAGCTGTACAATATTGCAAGGGACGATTAGGTCTCCGACGTTCGTCCGCGATTGATGCAAACGTCGATGCGATCGGTTAGAGTTAATAGATAACTACGAGAACTAAATACGGCTCAGTCGAATTAGATCAAACGGAAGCTTTAGAAAAATGCAAGAACAAAAATCACAAAAAAATGCATTAAAATGTTGCTTTCGAACTGATTATAATTACCAGAATGCGAACTAAATTATTGCTTCAGCGATTCTCAAATGGTATGTATAATAAAGGCATCTCTATTCTGGTATACAGCCGCGGCGCACGGTGCGGAACACAAAAAACACATAAATGAAGAAATAAATATAGATTTAGTACCTATTCTTGTGTGGCGTTTGTGGCGGGTTTGTGGTTGGCGCTGGTGCCGCTGTGAAGTGAAGATTTGGTCGGAGCATGCAGTGTAACGCGCAACCCAACTGCAACCACACCAACACAACCTCACTACCGCTTCTCTGCGCCCTGCGTCCCGTCCCGCTCGCACCTCCCTCCCCGTCTCCCTCGCGCATCCCCGCGATACCCTCCCGCGCTCCCGTGTACCTCAGTGTCGGCTACGGCTGCAGGTAAGTTGCCTCGCCCAAGTGCCCAGCCCCGTGTGGATAGCGCGCTACAGCCTCGTGTACTCACTCGTGTATTGTACACTCAACTCGACGTACTCTAGTTACGTCACGTCGAGTGCTACGCTACCACATACACTATCTACACATCAATGCCATCATCACTTTATCAAACAAATCAATTAACTGTCAGTATGTCCGAGAGTTAAGCTTCACAGTAATCGAATCAATTTAGAAAATAAGTAAACTACATTAAACTGTACATTTTACTGCATTGCGCAGCAGAGATGCGGACGTGTGAAATGCCTGTTCGTTTTACACTTCATGCAATTTTTATACTACTGTAAATGATTGAATTTTATGGTAACTGAGAGCAACGCAACATTTTCCTGCTAGTGTTAGCGGGTAGGAGAAAGTCAACACCTGCACAAAGAATGCAAATTGAATACAATATAACACTACAATGCAAAAAATGTTAAATTTATTAATAATCAAAACGTTAATGTTAATGAACTCTAAGAAATAAAACACGATATATAATAGACTATGTAATTATTTGTTGACACGATAGTCTATCATACATAGATATAGTGTTAATTAAGAAAAACTTCGACGGTGGAAAACGTTACTAATATTCGAGGCAACTGACAGTACATTTTTAAAAGTATCTGGATATCATTTATGGTATGGGTTGATAGTTAATTTATTTGTTTTAGTGGAAGCTAGCTTTCTTGTGAGTGTTTGTAGGCCCGTGCGGAGCGACAATTATGCTACTTGCAGTGCGACTGAAATTTATTACAAAGTGATACTCTAAACTCTAAAGCATGTTCTATCTCACCTTTATGACTTAATGTATCAATCTCGAATTCGAATTGTCAGATTTATGACCGCCTTTATGCCAAATAGAGACAGTTATTCGATTAATATTATTGACCGTGTGACTAGAAACGATAACGTTATTCTAATTGAATTAAATTGTTCATTTTCTACCTATTCGAATCCCTTTGTAATAATAAAAAAAAATATGATGGATTTATACATGCTGTTGTTGAACAAAATTGGTACAAATTGTCTAATCCTTGAAAAAACTAAATGTACTTTGAGTTTATTAATGATATATGAATGAATATTGACAAGTATGAGGATGTATTCCGAAATAATAATTTCCAAACATTTACGGATTTACGTAATTTAAAAAGAGAATAAATTTTTTTTTCAATTATGTTTATACAAAAAAAATTTAATAGTTTATTTATTTAATTATTTGTTCTCAACTTAAGCAAAGTGAATAAAGTACTTCAGTGCGTTACTAAACATTGAATTGTATAATTGCGATTGCGACTCTATATCAACGACATAAAGATTCAAATTGGCTGGTGTCCAAAAGTGCATGCCTTTGAAGCCATCAGCTGTGTAATATTTGCAACGTTTTCCCCGTGCGCGGCAAGCGTGTGCACAAGCTGGCAACGTCGCACTCACCTCGCGGCATCTGCTGGCGGGACTTGCTGAACATCGAGTCGAAGTCCGCGTGCAGGTCACGGGAACCCCAACCTTCACGCCTGTGTATATAAGGTGCATATTGAATTATAGATTCATAAGCTTATTACCTATCGAATTTCTTCTTGTAATCTCTTCATAAATATTGTATAACCACAATTTATAAATTGATACAAAAGTAATCAATTCGGTGGGAATACACTCAAAACTAAAGATAATTCGTTCCACTCACGTTTCTGATACGCTTCTTTTGTTTTCCACATGTCTATGTGTGCTGCATGTAAATGCAAATTCAATTTTTAAAACCACAAAATGCTGTGTTAATAATGCTAATATAATTAAAAATAAAATAAGAAAATATAGTATACTCACAAAAGATGTCTCCGTGGTAAGTGAGGGCTGCATGCATAAAATTAACATCAATTTTAGTTGGAAAAACACAAAGAAAAAAGTTCAATTAAAATAAATTATCATGCGTTTGTTTCTGTCTACATTTAAACCTGGAAAGGTTTAACAGGATTAAAGAAAAAAAAAAAACAAAGACAGTAAAATTTTTTTCAAAGTGCAGATTATGCCAGAAATTTACATTCATATAAGTGAGTTAGAATTTCTATTTAAATGGGTTCAGTAATTTTTGATGTTTTTAATAAACAACAATTGGGTATACAATTCTCTGCACTACAATTAAAATTTTCTAAATCATTATTAAAACATCAGAAATATTAAAATCTCAAGGAATTATAAAAGAAAACAATTTTAATAAAAATGCTCGCTAGTATGAGGCGAGTTAAAATATTTGTAAACGTACGCTGTTTGTACGTGTAGTGTTTAAGCCACACTTGAGTGTCAACAATGAACGTTACCTGTTGAAGAATGAGTGGTTGTTGAAGAGAGAGTGCTGGGGGAAACCGGGACCTTCTTCACCGTTAAGACGGTTTGTTAGCGCGCGAACCTGAAAAAATAATCAGTATTGTATACTATCAGTCACCAGCAGTTTAAAAAAAGAAATTGCCTCTATTCTATTCCAATACATGTTCTATCTATATGCCAAATTTCATACAAATTCAGGTATTTTTCACGTAAAAAATTAATTTCCATTTTGTATATGATGTGTTTTTATATTTCATTTTGTATTTGTGATATTATTTTTGTAACGTTTCGTCTGTTTATATTTTTGGATCCTCTAATTGCACACGCCACCTCACATTCACTGTTTGTTATAATAATGTAATGTTAGGGTGTATCTTTAGTTGGGGATCCATAAATAAATAAATATCCATTTCCACAAATTTTCGCATTTATAATATCCGTAGTATTGTCGAGCAGAATTCTAGTAGGTGCAGATATATACCCGATGCAGTAGAGTAGAGAAGAGATTCTCAGCGGTGAGCAGATGGAAGCCCTCGTCCTCCTCGTCGTCCTCGCCGGAGCTGACGGACTCGGCGCGCGCGGCTCGCGACGAGCGCAGGCGGTGCATGTGCCCGTCGTCTTCCTCCTCGGACTCCCCGCCGCTCACTAGGCTACTGGAATATTATAACGTACCACGTGTTTGTCAAATTTATAAGGATTTGAATGTGTAAGTATTTGTGTAAAAAAAAACCAGAGTATTTATTTGGTAATTTTTTTCTAAAAATCTGTACATATTTGGATGCAGATGCACCTCCTTGAATATAATCCTGCCGGAGCCCATGCATACCAATAACTTTGGTATCAATAGATGATTTTTATTTTAAAAGCAATTAAAGTATTCGACTCTGGCTGAAATGTTACGTTATTATTAGCTTCTAGTAGCTTCAGTAACTTTAAATTTTACCTTCATAAGTGCCTTCCGAGGGCCTAAACTGAATAAATGGTTTTGAATTAATTTAAATATTATATCTTATCAGTTAGACGTGCCTGTATTAACAGATTTACTTTTAAGAAAAGGTAATCTGCATCCAAATATAATACCGCTGAAAAAATCTGATAAAATTTAATTTTATAATGGTGCATCATTATGATATTCTTAGATAATATAAAATTAGGCACGCACGCCTATATTAATATGATCAGATGGTCACGATGGGAGACGAAACTATAGGACCTGGTCATCAAGGTCATAGGAAAAGAGTATGGATTTATCCATATTAGAAGGGTGCATCTGCATCACCTTGCAACACCTTCTGGCGCCCATGATTGTATGACAATACATCAACTTAGTCAAAAAGCACATGTCAGGTTAGGATTTAAAATATCTTCAGTGGAAAGTGGGTTTTATTATTCAGACCTTTTCGGGGATAAAAGGGGTAAAATGCCTAATCAAAAGTAAATAATGTTACCTGATACGCCTAGGCTTGGCCTGCCTCGGGCGCACCGACGCGGCCTCGGGCTCGAGACTGCGTTGTCGCGGTGTCACGTAGCCCTTGCCTTCCACTGCGATGGGGATGATGAACTCGCGAGCTGACTTCTTGATGGGCTCGCCCGGGCTCGAGCATGACTCTGTGCCGCTGGCGTTGCCAGATTCCGTTGACGTTAATCGCCTGGGGAAGTGGTAGATTTATGTTGAAATATTCTGATGGATATTATGATCAGTAATCATTTCGAACAAGTTATTTTAGGTAACCAAAGAACGAGCTATTCCGAAAGATAAACATTGCCATTTCATTTGAGATTACCAATAACTTAAAAAATATTGTTTTCTTAGCTAGTCCTAAAACCAAGAATTGTAGGTTCCCGAGACTTGATACGGCATAATTGGTTTTCAAATCAAGTAAAAATGTACCCTATCATAAAAGGCTAAATTTTACCTGAGTGGTGTGTGAGTAGCACGGGGAGCCGCAACGGGTGTGGGCTTTGGTGCGGGCGCGTGTACCGCTGCGGGTGCGGCTGCGGGCGGCACCTCATCCGCCACGCGGATCGGGATGATACGCTCCACTGATACACCTCTGTGACATCATATTTTTATTTTAGACAAACAAAATAATGCAATAATATATTTGATATTTATGATGAAATAAATTATGAAATGACGTGATTTTCTGTTACTGACGTAAATAGCACGTTCATCTTCATAGGTCGGGGTCAGTTTTCACTCGTAAAGTGAGTTCTCTTCGTTACAAGTTTGCATCGAACTACTCCAAGGATCCTCATAGGATTTATAAGATGGGGATGTTCACGATGGTGACCGTTTAATCTACCAGTTCATTTAATGATGATGATAAGAACACAGTGGTACCTATTGCGATGATCTTCGACGCGATGCTGGGCCTCAGTGCGGAAGACACGAGCCTGGGCGGCGGCGGCGGCGGCGGAGGGCGTGGAGGGCGCAGAGGGCGCGGGCAGCGGCGCCGAGTGCGAGCCGGCGGGGCTGCCCGGCGGGGACGGGGACGCCAGTGACGTCACACCCGCCGACGACGATCTGCCGTACGGGACTGGTGGTTTTCCTACAAAGTTACACAATTGTATATTTAAATCCCGCATCTAAATTTGCCTTAGGTAATTAAATAAAAGATAATAATCAAGACATTATATAAAATACCAAATTCCATAATTGATATGATAGCATTGTATTATTTGACAAGGCCGAATTTACACAAAGCATTTATTACTGAAACCTTTAAATTAATTCTGAAATCCTTTAAAAATTATGCTGAAATTAGTATTTGACAAACTAACCTGTGCGTATAGCAGTAGAGATAATGTCACGTGCGGCACGCCTGCGATGGTCTTCGCCCGCTCTCTCCTCCGCCAACTTGGCCATAGAGTTCTGGAGACTTCTACAAAAGACATCACACTTAAGTAAGTCATGCTCGTTTTGAGGCCTTTGCTTGCGGTAAAGATTAAGGTTTGCCAAAATTTATCACTTGTTAAAGATTGTTTAAGATGTAAGTAAAACCTCATACCGTCTAGCGTCTTGTAGTAATACAGAGGGGTCGACAGCCGACGTTCCATGTGTAGGTTCACTTTCAGTCTTCTTAACACCACCACGGTTAGGTTCTGCTTCTGAAGGTGTCTGTGTGATATAAATAAGTATTTAGCTAAACTATAGAGTCCAAAGCTCCATATTGAATACTGGAAAATAAAAGTAGCCACGTGCGAGTCGAAGTAGAACACGAAGGGTACCAACGTACAATATTTAATAATATCGATTTTTATCTTTAACTTAATTTTAATATATTTTGTTATAGCATCCATAGTAAGACACTCTGTGAAAATATTAATCGTCTACCTATTACGGTACATGAGATACAGCTCGCTGGCAGACAGACGGACAACGGAGGGATAGTAATAGGGTTCCGTTGGCACCTTTTGGGTACGGAATTCAAATATATATAAAATGTTATGACATGTTTTGTTTACAATATTACTGATAGTGGAATTGAATCTTGTACTCACCTGTGAAGGCTCAATGCCAATCTGTTGTAGTCTGACTGTGCCATTATTATCCGGAGACTTTGCAGGTAATTCGCGATCCTCGCTTTGTGCTTTCGGTTTAGCGATTTTGGACACAACTGCAATAATAATAAGGGTTAGTGACCATTTCATTTAAATATGTCTAATATAGTAACTGCGATTTTAACTAGGTGCTGTGTGAATCAATAAAGTAAGAGCGATACATAAATTTTAAATGGCGACTATCTTAGTTTTATTTAATGAATATACCTGGTTTGGAGACATTCCTTTTGATTTCAGGCGTGGTTGTCAATGAAGCTCGTCGCTCAAACTGATCTTTGAAGCTACCGACGTTACCTCCTGAAAAAGAAAAGTTTTATTTTACCCGCGTTCCCGAACTTCACAATCCAATAGGACGGAGAATGTGTCCAACATCACTATTATAATAGTCTCAATTCCTATTAATATAGACGGTCAGGTCCTAACAACAGAGTAAAGTCTTTGCTATTGTGCTCTTTATAAGTATTATGTACTTTAACTAAGTATTCAAAACTAAACTAGCTCAAGAAAAAAATCTTTTTGATTCGTCTCACTATTTCTGTATGATCAACAAGCTGTATATTTAGGTGTATTTTTAAGTATGGGCTTGCGTTGGGCCTTCGACTGACCCCAGAAGGAGTTATGACGAGGATGTAGCAATCTTACCTAGAGAATGCCTATTAACTCTGGCCTTGAATAAATCCAGGATAAAGGTGTTGGGAAACACTGATCCCGGAAGAGAGTTCCACTAATTTGCTGTTCGTATAAGGAACGAAGAAGCGAAACATTGTGTTCGTTTAAGTGGGATGTCGAAAACGTGTAGGTGGAAATTCTCCCGGCGCCTTGTGGTTCGATGGAGAAATAGGGATGGAGGAATTATATTAAATAATTCAGTAGCACATACTTCAAAAAAAATTTTTTTTTCTTGGCATTACTTAGTAAAACTAATAATAATCGTTTTTTTTTGACTCAAAATAGTAGTAAAATTATACATGTTTGCTCTTATTCAGTATACATAAGTTAGTAGCACATTTTGACCATTGATGCCTAAACTAGTTGCACAAAGCAACTGTTCTATAGACATCAATATCCCATACCTTTTATGACAACTATGTACCTGTTAAAATGTGTGTATATTAAAGATACCCGAAATCCCGAAAGATCAAATGTATCCCGGAACTATAATATAGCCTTAGTTACTTCAGGATATAGTAGCTTTCTAATAAATGAAGAAATTATTGGACTCGTTCCAGTAGTTTTTGAGTTTATTATACATTTATATACTATATAAATATAATTCTTCTGTACGTGTGTTGACAGTGAACTCCTCCTAAACGGCTGGACCGATTAGAATAATTTTGCATGCGTTTGGATGGTTTAGATTCACAATTGAACCCGGTAGGTGACGCTGCAATCGAAATCCTACATTTTTGTATGGACTTATTTCGATAGGACAACGTCTGGCGGGACAGCTAGTACTATATATAATATAGAAATATAATTCTTTTCTCTTAATAATAATAGTTTAGAAGTTGAAAATGTAATTACCTGAGATAGAGAGCTTAGTCGGTTTAGTTGGCGTCTGGTTGGCGCTGCTCGGTGATTTCTGTGCTAAGGAGAGTGACGTAAGTTTCTCGGCCGCTGATGCAACGGCGTTCGCTTTCACTTCCTCCTGCTTTTAAAATTACATTATTACTCAATATCATGTAAAAGTCGAATGATTATACGTAAAAACTCAAGCTAGGTATAGCTTATTTAATATCCGGAATCGAATATGAGTCATTTGGTTGCAGCCGCAAGCAATTATTTTCGTCTAGTTCTAGCTTCCGCCATGCGGTTTTAATTAACCGCGTTCCTATGTAATTTTATGTTTTCCGGAATAGAATATATGTTATATGTTTTTCTAGCCTGCGGTATGGCCTATCTACGGTTTATTTATATCTGTCCAACCGTTATTGAGTAATAAACATATACACAAAATTACTGATTACTCAAATTTGAAATATTGGTAGGATTCCTCTATATTCATCATAATATTAAGTTATTAACGTAACAAAATTTCCAGGAAATATTGTGGATACTACAAAATATGGTCCAGATTTTTTTTCTTTTATCAGCTAACTAAAATATATTCCCACAGGTAGAAAAAACCAAAACAGACTTGAACGTGAAACAGAACATTATTTTTTTAATGTTTTAATATATTAGATGCTAATTTCGTAAAAAGATTCTATCTGTAATTCGGACCATACTCGTATAGTCCTCTGTTGAGTTCACGAAAGCTACGATAACATTTTATTAAATGCAATGTACCTTTAGCTCATTTCCTTTCTCCGACACCAGTTTCTCTTCAACGGTCTTCGTTGGGGAGGTTTTTTTCTTGACAGCAACTCGTGGCTTCGCACCAGTTTTGTTCACATCGTCCTCCTTGGGCGGCTCTTTAATGATGTCCCTCGTCGCGTCCTTGCTCAGTTCTATCGGTGCGGGTGATATAGTCATCGTCGCTGATGATTTCAGTGTCGGTTGTATCGTCTGTTTAAATATGGACAAGTTAGATGTTTGACAAATAAAACACTAGAAACGAAGCGGACAGTCTAGCGAGGGAATTGGGGGATCCTTCATGGCCCAATTCCCAAAGATCTTTCAAAAATTTTTAATGGGAGAACTTGAAGACATTTAAAGTAATCGCCGCTTAGCTCATAATACCGCACAAGTCAATCTTTGTTTGTTTTAAGAAGCGCCAAAAACAGATTAATAAATTAACCCGAACAATACAAATAACATGCGCATTGCCAGGATAATTCAAATAACGTGCTGTTGCGTTATTTTGATGTTTATATAACGTCATTGGATGAAAATCAAATATCATGGAAGCCATCTATCAAACGATAAAACGTCACATGACCAATTTTCGACATCCGCGGTATTGTTACCTAAGCGGTTATATGCTTCCAGTTTCTATACACATTAAGCACTACGATACAGACCGTGTCTGTAGTGACGTGCGGGTCGGCGGGCGGCGGCGGCGGCGCTCGCGGCGGCGGCGAGTCCGGCGAGCCCTCCTCGGGCAGCGCCGGGCCTTGAGGAGCGATGCTCGCACAACTGCAACACAATTTATATTGCTGTCAATCAATAATATATGTATATACAACGTGTTACAAAATACCCCGTAAAAATATAAATTAATCATCAAAGCCAACAACCCTAGTAAGCTGTCATGTCAGGGAACCAGATTATTTAACAGAAAGGCCTACGTACCTATTTTACCTAATAATTGTCTACTTTAATAGTTTTTCCATTTTTCATTCAGAAAAACTAAAAGCTATATATTGTCAGTTTTTTCTCCTTTTAGGAGATTGCATTTATAAGCATAAATCTACCGCTCACGACTGAAAGTCACCATTTACTTAAGACAGTAAGGTATAAATACCAACATTTGTGAAATACCTAAAAAGTTTTGATCAATTACCTGGCAACTCTTTCCTTCTTCCTCTGTAGTCCGCTGGCGGACATGGCGAGCTCCAACTTGCGCTTGTTATCGCTCGCCGATACTATTGTGCGTGTTGGAGACGGCTTTATTGCGTCTTCACCGCCCTCTGATGATAGGAAAATAATAGCTTATTAATTTATTTATTTATTGGACAACCAACAAAACATACACTAATGCATGTAAATAATTTTAAGACAATACAGAAATGAAACTTAAGTGTTGCTTAAGTAACAGATTGCCACTGCAATTGCATACAGGGCTAAAAAGGGTTTTTACCCAAGTATGGAACAATTTTTTTTTATACATAATTAAACAGTTTTAACAAAACAAAAAGAAAACAAAAATTACTTTGGGACAGAGAACAAAAATATTATTAGTTATTTTTAAAAGTGGCGTTGATATGACATGAATTTTGAATGTTGATAGTATATTGTATAGTGATCACACATGACATAATAAAATCACCTTGTGCATCATCTACCTGTCCAGTTCCTAGTCTATACTTAGTCCTTCAGCATTTGATAAATTAAATATTGAAAGAGTTTGCGAGTTTTTATTATCTCAATTGATCCTAGGTGAAAAGCGCAGTTGTATTTAAGTCTACCTCCTTAGAGATTAGTTAGGGTAGTATTCGACGCGCAAATACACGGATAATTTCTACGTATTGCTACATGAAATGCTTCTTTGATGTAATGGGACAAGACCGCTTTTAGTAAAACTATAAGGTTTTTGTTAAGCTTACCTGCGACGAGATCTAAGATTCTCTTCTCAGCAGAGTTGCTAGGTTCAACAGCCATTGATGTGGAACTCGTCAGATCAGCGCCACTCTCCTCTGGGCCTAATTCAGCCTGCATAAATATATAGATTTGTTATTGAAATAAACATTATTATGGATTCAATATATATAGTAGCTTCAGTAACTTTAAATTTGACCTTCATAAGTGCCTTCCGAGGGCCTAAACAGAATAAATGGTTTTGAATTTTGTTTGCAAAATTATGTACATTGCTTATAACATTACAGACATCTGAAAAAAGTCTTGTCATCATTTCAAACAACACAAATTAAGAAAAAGGGGGCATCAAAACTGCTTAGAGAATTTTGCTTTATATTTTTTTTAACTATGATTATAAAGTAAAAAATAATCGGCTTCTTCGGCGCCTTTCCTTTGATGAATAATTTTCGTTTTTTCCTCAAAATATAGTTCTATATTTACATTCACTACTCATACACAGTTCATACAATACAAAAATACACTTAAGGTGCACTATAAATAATTATAATATAGAATTATATATATATAAACAGTTGTTTGTAAATAAATCTATGTACATTTATTTTTAAATTGTGTATTAGTTTAATTGTACTAACTGACCATGCAAATAAGAGGCGTAATACCTGCAAAATAAAATGATACATACCTCAGGTGGCACGACAACAGAATTCGAGTTGGATGGCGCTGCAGGCGCCAGAGAGAGTAGCAAGTCCAACCTGACCGGTGTTTCAGCTGCCAGCATCTCGGACATCTCCAAGCAGGATGTCTCGCAGCCTGTATTCACCCATCTAAAAAAAAAGTGAAACACGTAGAGAATATTCTATTCTTGGGTATTATATTTTTTACATACTAATTTACAGGCCATTTGATTTCAAACTAAGCTAAGCTTGTACTGTGGTAACAGTTTATTTAAATTTAAATATTTACATCCAGAACAAGGCATGTTCATTTGTTCATGCACACTGGTGTTTGTTCTGGATGGGAATCGAAACCTTATGGTTGGCAGTCAGGGTATCACACAACTCGGCCCGTTATGTCATCACAAGTTCTCGACCGTGTCTCAAGAAAGGACCCAGAATTTAATTATTCTCCGCAATAAAGACTCAAGGTCATCTTCAGGGGATAGGGAGAAAGTCTTATTATGTTTCTACCTTATGTCGAGTTGCTGAAATACCGTTTTACGTTAATGAATAAATTTATCAATCCACACGAATGTTTAGAGGAGAAGGAACCTGCCAGTTATTTCCGAAAATAATAACGCTAAAATAAAAAAAAAACATAAAGAACCTCGAACCACATACTGTTCATATAACATAACGCTATGAACAGTAGGCTTACTTACGGATGATCGCAGATGTACGCGATGTCGGCTCGCTTCACCGGGTCCACCGTCAGCATATCGCGGATTAGCGGCGACGCGCCTGCAAGTCAAGGGTAGCGTTATCACATGGCATTTTAAACTTTTTCACAATGTATATTGAGTATAAATTTATATGACACGACTTTACTGGAAGTATAAGTTCCATCTTTTCATGACACACATTTTTAAATGATTAATTATTCTGCTTAACGTATTTTCGTAGTAACCTAATGAATATCATTAGGTTAGGTACTCAATCGTGCATCATTATAACAGAGATCAAAGGATTTTAAGACCTTTTATTTGAAGTCTTCCAAAGAGTTGACCTCATTAGTGACCTTCTAAGAGGTTATTTGAATTTATGGCTTAGACTTTAATATATTTTTCTTACTGGAAGGATTCCTAGGCTCGTAGTAGTCGCCGTTGCTGATCTGGCGGACTAAACGCTTGAAGTTGGAGCCGTCGAACGGCATGGCTCCGTAGACTAGAGTATAGAGAAGCACCCCAAGTGACCAGCAGTCCACCTGATGAACAAAAACATGATATAGCTAGAAAGATAAATATATAATCTCGATAGGCTATTACGATATGAATCGAAAACTGGGACTCATTGACGTATCCTGGAGTTACAAGTTGATTGATGTACTATCATGTCACTAATCATGTGCAACGGACATAAATATACATAACTACAGTCTGAGTAATAAATAAACGCATGAAATATGTGTTCATGTCAAGCGCCTCTATAAAATAAACGGATCGACTATTCGTACGGGTACCAGACGACAAACGTAATGGCTATTCGTTGAAATTAAAAATTGAAAAATGAACCGTGATAAGTTTAGTATATCCTGATAAAATATTTTTTATTTTATTTATTTCATTCCTTTATTCCTCTAAATACATTTTTACATTTATAATATATATATCTAAGTTGGTCGCACTGTATCCGTATTAATAATAATAAATTGTTCGTACAGTACCCTTATTAATAGAGTCGGCCTAGTTTTTGTTTTAAATCGAATAAAAATTGGATAAATAGCTACCTGCCTACTCAATTAAGTGAAAAGTATAGGTTAGGGTTTTTTTTTTATATTTATAATTTTTATATGTTGGTCGCACTGTACCATAATAATAAATAATTTATAAATTGTTCGTACAGTATCCGTACAAATAGAATCACCCTAAAATAAATGAAGATTGTTTCTGATTGAAAACGTTACTGTTAGCCAGGGTCTGGTAATGTGCCCGTGACATGGCAACAATGCTTACCGCATGTCCCGTTGGTATGCATCATCAGTGACAGTTGGGTCTTAATATACCTTTGATGACCCTTCCTTAGTGAAAGGGCGCGAAGGTATTTAAAGAAAAATGATTGAATTAATACGAAACGCACGATTAAATCCTCACGTAAGTTTTGAATTCAAAAATAGCCAAGTGCCACAAAAGCTATGGTTTGAGTAAGAAGGAAAGAAGTTGTTTCTTACCTCTGGTCCAATATAAGGCGTTCCTTTAACGATTTCTGGCGAGGCATATAGAGGTGACCCGCAGAATGTGGACAATAATGATGTCTCTTTGAACACGTTTGAAAGGCCGAAATCGGCAATCTGTAAAATACATTGAAATTTAATAACATATGAACCCGGATTTGTTTAAAATTACAAAGAGTGAAAATTCGATTCATAGGAACACTGCGTAAAGAAATAATAAATAATGTAGGTTTCATCCTCTTTCCCGAATGAACTATTTCAAACCGGCGCTACAGTTCCGCCTGTATCACACAGAAATAAAGTAGATTTCATCAGTGAACGAATTATTGAAATCGGATTAATAATTTCGGAGATTACTAGCTACATCCCACGATACAACCATTCTCTCTTTATAATATTAGTAAAGATAGATCATATTTCAGGAATTTTATTACAATGAGGGCCCATCAGATGGGTCATTTGCCCCATTTTTATATAATAAAATTGTTCTGTGTGATGACAATGAACTCCCTCTAAACGGCTGAACCGATCTGATGATTTTTTGTATGCGTTCGGGTGGCGGCCTGGATGATTTAGATTCACAATTGAACCCGGTAGGTAGCGCTGCAAGCGAATTCCTCCATTTTTGTATGGACTTATTTCGACAGAACGACGTCTGTCCGGGCAGCTAGTTTTGTATAATCCTTGAGGCTTACAAATAAAATGTAAAAAAATTCAGATCAATTAATTTATTTTGTTCTATGAAATCTGTTGCCATTTCATGTGCAAGGCCTTGTTTTATTTTTAAATTCCTAAGTATTTAATTAGAGGTTACAACTAAATTGCACAAACCTTGGCACTACCAGTATCGTCGAGCAATACATTCTCCAATTTTAAATCTCTATGGCAGATTTTATGTATATGGCAATAATACACAGCGGTTGCAATCTGTCTAAACAACCTGTAACAATTATAAATATTTAATTTTACATAGACTTTTACAATATAATATGAGTACAACACTTGGTAAATTAGGGAACTTTTACAGTAATATACAAAGCTGAGATCAGTGACCTAGACAATAAAAATAATAAAAATCCTGCGATATTCTTGCCGCACGGTCATCTGATCCCAAACTTAGCATTGAGTACTGCTTGTACTATGGTATTTATGGAATACACAAGAAATCGTTCATGCATACAAATGTTTGCCTTGGGTGGAAATCGAACCCACAACCTGTGGGGTTGCAATCAGAGTTTCTAACCAACAGAGATGACTCGTAGATTCATCCTTAAAGATTTGATGTCAGTTTTAAACATTGCTTAACATATTCTTTTTATTTAATGGTTAAGGATATCTGCAAGATGGTAATCAGGCAGCTCAAAAAGAGCTTTGATCTTTGTATATTAATCCATGGCCTTTGTTTGGTCAATGGCTATAGTACTGACCTCCTCGCCTCATCCTCTTGTAATACTTTCTTTTGACTGAGGTAGTCATATAACTCTCCACCTGAGCAATACTCCATCACGAGAATCATCTTCTCTGTGTTTTCAAATACTGAAAATTAACAAAAAACATATAAAACTTAGCTATTTGTCAATCAATAACATATAAATATCCTGGCACATTGTTCACAGACCGTTATCTGATCCCAAATTAAGTAGAGCTTGTACTATGGCGACTAGATAACTGATATACTACATGTAACACTTTTTAAATACATAGTTGTGAAGTTATTTACATCTATCCAACATATTCGTGAACAGAAATATTAATCCTGTGTAGGAATCGAACCCACGACCTGCTATGTGATAAACAGCTACAAGCTATTATCCCGCGGTATCCCGCGTTTTCTAAGGATGTTACAATTTCCCAGGACAAAAAGTATCCTTTATATTATTCCAGGGCATACTTTATCTATGCGCCAAGTTTCATCTTATTAGAGTCAGACTATTTAAAAGTGCTTGTAAAGGCCTATTCGAATAAAATTATTTTTATTCATTTTTGTTCAAATCTGTTCGCATTCATAATATTAGTAGGATATGTATGCCTACCTTCATATATATGTACAATATTGGGATGTCGGACAGAAGACATGATCTGCACCTCGCGCCTAATGCGTATGAGGTCAGCCTCGGATTCGATCTTGCACTTCTTAATTGTTTTGATGGCCACCTCCTGTCCAGTCTTCTTGTTTATGCCCAACTGCACCTTACCGTATGTGCCTTGACCTAGTTTTCTTACTATGTCGAATCTAAAAGACAAAAATAACATGGTAATTATAATGCTGTACGTAGTTTCGATAGTAATATAACGTGGTTTCGTCAAGATAAATATGTGCTTTGAAAACCAACTCGTACGCGAATTTGTAAATGCATAAATTTAATACATAAATATTAATATTTCTTTGTTCGTTCGGCTTCCATATCATTCATCCTATTGTTATGAAACTTTGGGGAAATATTGTGCGGTCGGCCAGGAAGGTAATCGAAGAAAAAGCATTGCAACGCATGCCGGAAATAGCAAGTAATAAAAAATCAGAACCAAATTATCTGATAGTTTATGAAATGTGTGTTGAATGCGGAAGATTAATGAACGAGTCCGTGTCGGGTGTTAAGAAATCTACAGATCCATTGTGACCTGTTTGTTCAGCCCACAACACTACAGACAAAATTGGAAAAGGCCAATGACCAGCTACAGTCTAATTCAGAAAATAGTTCAGTTAGAAACAAAGCGAATGCATATTATACTTAGGAGCTACTTTCTGTAATGCATGCATATTGTTTGCCACTTTCTATTGATAGTTATAATGAGCGCGTTAACTCTTTATTTCATTCAATAGGTTGTTAGTCTATTGAAATGCTAAGCCGACAATATAAATTGATTAAAAAAGCTAACAACATAAAGCCAATGTGGCTAAAACGGCTCAATTTACTCGATCGATTAGAGTCGAGGTTAAAATTGATAAAGCAAATCAATGCGTCATGGCATCGCATTCACACATTCACGGCATTATCGTTGGTATAATTTGTAAGAGCTAGCGAATTGAAGTAGTTTGACCCTTCAATTATAAGGTTTGGCCGCGAGCCATACTGAACCAACATAACGTTTAACAAATTGCAATAATGAAGTAAATTATATTAATATATGCCTCAATAAACATTATATAGCCTTAATAAACTTTAAACAGTTAGCTTTTGTAAACATGTTTAATAATAGAAAATGTCCCAACATTAAAAACGGTTAATAGTATAGCTAAGCGTAAGCAGGGCGTACAGGTAAATGTTCTCTTTTCACTTGGACCAACAAAGGCATCGCTCGCAGCCCACGCGCAGCCGGGTGCACGCAAAGTTGCACGTTAGACGTTAGCCTAAGTAGCATAGTAGTACAGAAACATTCAAATGAATCGGCCTCGCGTCGTTGAACACATTCACCCGATAACGTCATTTCTCACTATACGCGATTTGTTTGAAATTTTAATCAATTTTCATTGCTCCCATCGTATCGGAATCATGTTGATGTAAATAGCTGCCGGTGCAGACACTTTTATAGCTAGTTACGCATGAAACATCAATATTAATATGAAATGCATTGATTCGGTTTCTAGAAACCTGGTTTCATCATGCTAAGTGGCATATGGTTTCTGTTAACCTATACATACAAAAAAAAACACAATTTTGTTTAAAAGGGACTAGTGACTCTTGCTTTTAATGTTCTAATAGTAATCGACATTTTCCGGGAAAAATGAAATACTCATACATTAATCTCATATAGTATTAATAGGAGACAAAGACGACAGACTCAATTAAATCCCAAAGATATTCATGGAAGTGATTAAGGCTGTCGTTTTTCACGTTAAATGACGCGTAAACTATGTAGGTTTCAACCTTTACGCCTACAAATTTCCGTCAAAAATAACGTAGGCGAATGTACCGATATACACCAAACAAACCTGTTGGGTAGTGACGTTATACCAAACAGTACATTTTGTACGAGTGTCATGTAGGATGTGTTACGATTCCAGAATAATTTTAGGTGTAAGCAATGACGTCAGAACTTGCGGTGTGCAGGATTCTGCGGACGTACTGCGAATCTCACACATTCGCTGAGCAAACAGATGATAAATCAACTCTGTAAATATCGTTCTCAGAGGTCTGTAGGTTTATTACTAACATTTATGATTATGACGTACAGTAAGATCATCTGATCGCCTCGTCCTTAAATTATTTAGCAGAGAAGGAGATCATCTGATTTCTTCTTTTTTTCATGACAAAACAGTAATTCTCTATTAGTATGACCATACAGTATAATTTCCATTACCTCTGTTTGAGCCGCAGCCGGTGGTCGTGCATGCGCACGTCTCCGGTGTTCTCTATTCCGTCCATGATGTTGGCGGTGCGCTTGTTCTCGCCCACGACCATTGTGACTGCAACAAACGTACAATTTACAATCACTGTTAAGAATATCAATAAATAAACTGTCGACAACCATTCATAGCAGCACAATGTCAAATCCTAAATAATAACCTAATATATCTGTCTCATTACTTTAATTCAGAAATACACAATTATATAGTTGTTTTTTTGGTTTAATCAAAGGAGCTCCAGCGCACCAAAGGCCATTCCTTGCGAGAATTTGGGGAAACACCTCAGAGTCATTTCGGAATTCGGAAGAACGCCTCGGCCAATTAGCCGCTTGGCGAGCAGTCAGCACGGGAGTAGGTGTCATCGCCTGTGTGCCACGCTTGTTTATAGCTGGCAGAGACTGCCGTTTTCCCGCCAAGTGGGACCTCGTGATTAATTCACGTAGAGAATGCTAATAAGTTGAGCCAGGGATACATAGAGGCGTCAATAGGGATCAGTGTGGTACGTCCGCGTCGGCTCATCGATGCAGAGATTGTTTTGTTACTTTGTTACCGGCACACCACGTGTTCTATTGTATTCAGTCACTCGACACACGTGCGGCGCCGGCACAGCTTTCCACCGGATCAATCGAGAAAGTGCATACATTCTGTTCAGCATACTTTCATTACAATTAATTATCAATCCTTATTATTTTTTAATTACCTACACATGTTTTTTTCCGATATATTTGACAAACATTTATTTTTATTTACAAAGAGAAAATAGAACCAGAGAGTTACATAAGCCCCCAATACTATGTACTTAATGATTAGAGTTGACCTAGAAAGCTAAAAGTCGAAATATGCCGTGGGTAGAAACGATGGCCAACCGGTATCCACTACATTACTTGAATCTATTTTGTTTTGACTTAGATACAGGGTAATGTGAGATACTAAAATCATTAGTTTATTAATACGGATTCGACGTACGAATAAATTGATAAAGTGTGTCGTAAAGGCACTTATACATTCGGGGCGTTGACGAAAATATCCGGACACGTAGCGTTGTACTTAATACCTACCAGTTGACTCGAGCTCCCTGTATTCTAAGGAAATGCCACATCGATTGCTTCCCAGAACACTACGTGCCGCTATGGACTTGTTTAATATAACTCTCACATCTCAGTCATGCAGATTTCGTCACTGAATGTCGTTATTTAAAATAGCGCAATCACCTTAATAGTCCACGAATGACAATTTCGTTTTTAAACAACAATTCCTGTAAAAATAGATGAAAAGAAAAAATTACATTAAGCGATTACAATCCAGTTTCAGAATACCAAGCCAAGGAAATGTATCATTATATCTTGCCTACTCGTTGTTGATGCTTAGGAACGGGAAGGTGGAACGACGACGTTGACAAATCACCCGCAAAGTGCCAACAATGACGCTCGCAAAAGACATCGGACCATTTTCATTATCAGACTTTCGCACAATGTATAACCAATTAATCTTGCGTTTAATAACAAGGCATCGCCTTCTTAATCGAATCTTCTAATGAAGAAGAAATTTGTGTCAAATTTAAATACATCTATTTTATGAAAAATGTACACATTGTCTTGACCTGTCTTCACAGAAACACGTTTACACTGAGAACACCACACCGCCTACTCGTCTGTTTCATTCCTCATTCTTAGGTCAAAAACCTGATTACAATAGAAGCATTTAACAAAAATGCTCATTAGCTATTAGTATTGTTGTGTTAGAATGTAGGCATGTATATTTGCCTCTATTAGAGCATTCGTTGGATTTATTGGGAAATACCTATGTTCTGTAGTCAAATACCTAGATAGGTATCCTGAATATAATTTCAACTATTGACGTTTCAAGGCGTGCTTATTTAAATTTAAAAAAAATGAGTTTGGTAAAAAGTATCATATAGGTAGCAGATTTTGGTATAAAGTAATACATAAATATATATTTACAACTTCCTCCCTTTAACGTAACGGGAAGCGACAAATATAGAAAATGGTAATTCGGACGGAAATAGATTTGAGGACAAAAAACTGATAAAGTATATATATTCCGTAGCTATTTTATGTTATAGTGTGTATGTTACTTTCTGTGATGCTATTCAATATTTATAATATTATTTAACACTAATCATACCAACACTTACTAGGTACCAATTTCTACCATAGCGGGTCAAATGTGACATTATGTTTCCTGCTTGAGTGTATGAAATATGGTTGTTAGGAAGGGAAATAAATAGTATAACTGTATATTAATTAGTAAGAAAAATGATTATGAAGTCAAATGTGCAAAAGCAATAAGATACGTGCATTTTCAATGCATAGTTCAAAATGGGTCATTTGACCCGGTTATGGTATGTTTAGTGTTAATCGAGGTTTGAAACACCGCATGATATTTGATGTTTTGCTCTATAAAAAAATTAGCTTCCACAAGGCGTTTTCACCCTTGTTCGCGGATTTATATGTACTCGTCCTTTTCCATTATCAAATTGAAGATCATTAATTATATTAGTGTGAATGTGGACAATAAAGCAAGTAAAGAATCCTAGTAATAATATAAATAAGAAAGTGGTGAGGATGCATTGACGCCAAAACTTCTTAACGGATTTTGATGAAACTTGGAACATAGGTAGAGCATCCTCTGCAATAATAAGCATACTTTTATCTAAGAAAATTTAAATTTAACGCTGAACCTCGGGGCGGAAACTAGTAAAAAAATTATAATTTTTTTAAATATCCTTCTAATATGTTTTATCAGCGTGAAAATTTATGTTTGTGTCTCAATTACCCATAATTCTCGACTAGTAGAGCTCTTAGTGCAGAGTTCGTCCGGGGAAGTACTACCACCTTACCCATTTCTGTCATGAAGCAGTAGTGCACTTGTGTTACTGTGTTTCGGTTAGAAAGGTAAGGGGGCCGGTGAAATTACAGGCACATGAGACTTAACAACTTCACGTCTCAGGGTCGACGACGCATTGGCGATGCCCCTAGTGTCGCAAATGTCCATAGGCGGCGGTGACCACTTACCATCAGGTGGACCGTCAGCTTGTTTGTCGGCCCATGTGGTATAAAAAAAAAAGTTAAAAACTATACAAGGTTTAGCGACATATCGCAAAAGGTATTCGAGTAAATGGCTATGATAGACAGACAAACATGACGGAAGGATACCGACTGCCCTAAAAATGGATTTGATATTAGTCACCGGTCTAAATGACCGAGGGACAAAATAATTTTACAACTAAATTCTAATGAAAAACTGACATTATAATTTAGTTTCAAATTTTAGAATAGGACAGGAATAGTTGGGATTGAAACATCACAAAGTAAGAATAATCATGACAACAAATAATTAATATATTCGAAATTGATTAATGAGCATGAATAAATAATGAAGTTTGATGTATGGAAGTCATTTATTTAACGAAACCTTAATAAAAAATTAGAAATTGTGCGTTAAAAAATTGTTGACGATAAAATGTGAAAACTCACGACAGCTTGTTTAATGCTTGCGACTTTATCTTGTACTAGATTCCCGCCCCAAGGTTACACACGAGTGTAACTGGGAACACAGGTTCCCGAGGGATATAATATATCCTCAAGGTAAAAAGTACGCTATATGTAATTCCAGGGTATGTCCAATATATATGCCAAGAATCATCCTAATCCGTTTGGTAGTATTTTGGTAAAAGAGTAACACAAATATAAAGATTATTATTATCTTTAGCCAAAATTAAACATAACTTACAAACGTCTAACGAAATATATATGTAAATGTGAATTCTTTGGAATAAGTACAGCCAGCTGTTTTGTCTCGATAGGGAATGAGACACATTTGAACAATTTATGAGCCATCGATACGCAAGGCTGTAGTGTCCAGAGTCCTCGGTCATACTTTAATTTATGTCCAATTAGTTAAGCTGTCAAATATTTAGGGTGGGGTAACTCACCACACTTGTTATAATGTTTAATAAGGCTGTTCACGCCCCCTATGCGTGTCCAATTTAATTAGAAAATGATTAATGAGTTAATTTAGCAATTTACCCCTCGCAATGTTTTCGTTGTGTAGCAGCTATTTTAAATTGTTGGTGCTCTTTCGAATTCTTGGATCAATTCTGCGTAGCCAAGATAAAACAATACAATTATTATAAACCTATTTGACATTGACTCATCGTTTCACATCTCGGCCATTTTTGTTATTTTCGTCCACCTTGACAACTCGAAAAAAAATACTCCGCCAGATATCTATTAATATGCTCTTAAAAATCATACATCTATAATATTCTACGTTTTCTAATATACCAACTAGTAGTCCGGAAAAAAACATAAAAAATCACATGTAATGTATGAAAAGCATGTCTGGCGCATATTCAGAGTGCTTGTGAGAGAATCTTGACCTGTCATCGTGGTTTATTTTCACGTGCAAGAGGTGAGCGTATTCCGACGACGTCCTTGCGTTAACCAATACCGTATCTAGGCCAGTTACATAGGTGTCAATGTTTGTCGGTCGGAAGCGCCCGCGATCGCTTCGATGGCATTGGCGTCGTGTGAACGGTCACGTCCAGAAAAATGCGGCGCAAGTAGCCAATTAACATGCGGGATAGTGTGGGGCCGGCGTCTCGGCGCCTCTATAAATATCGCGATCCGCGGCCGCACTCGCCCCTCGGCACAGCGGCGGCCCCGACATCAGCCGCAGCCGCTCCGCCGCCGCCCGCGCCATCTCCGCCCGGTACCGAACACCGCAGTAATATAAAGACGGCACATAAATCCCTACATCAGAATCTTGACGTCACAGAACGTCGAAACTTGAACCCACGTTCAGTTTTATTACCGAAAGCATTTTAACAATCACGAAAGATAATCAATCGACGATTCTTATTTTACGAGTCACGTTAGGCAAATTTATCTTTGTTTGCTCCAGCAAAGCATTTAATAACGACAACGCTATATCTATTTCCATAAATTGTTACTTGTAATGATTCAGAAGCTAGAAAAAAACGTGAGTTTGACAAAAAAAGAAACTCATAATAACGCGCAAGCTTTTGTATGTAATTAGACTGGGAAGCTTTGATGATTGAGCACTGGGCTCCCGGAAACATAGTGAGCCGGTCCCAGGCCCGCGGCGGCGGCGTGGTGCGTCGTCATCAGGCGTGCGCCGAACGGACATAGAACGGTAAGCGCGGACGCAGCGATCGCGCTATTTTTGTCCACTCACCAGTTGAATAACCTCCAATCAACTATTCGCACTTGCCTACGAGTCCAACTAAACACAGATCATCCCTAGTCCAAACAATAATACGTGATCTAACCGCCTTCACGTGATATTATGCTATATTCGTGACCAATACGAAGCACTATTGCAGACCACAATTCTACCACTACATTACACAACAATGCAAGCTGCTAACTCGCCGAATTAAATAAAAACTGCATATAAACAAAGTAGGTTAGTCATTGCAGAGCCACAAATAAATATCTTCATTCAGTTGTTAAGAGAGTAGTCCCCACTTTATTATATTTTTGTTTCGAGAATGATATATTGCTTGGGCAAACAAAATGTTCCTGCCTTATTATTTCAAACCGTATTGTTTTTTTTTACCTACATCTGCGATTGAGGTCAGTCCATATTTATGCAGATTTTTGATGCGAGCATATTTGATTTTTGATGTTCAGAGGCCACTGACCCCGAATGAACTTCTACTACATACCCAGTTAATCATTTTTTGCACTACGTTGCGCAAACACAGTATCATTTTTTGATACCTGAATATCTGGGTTAGTTTTTAAGTATTATTACTTTTTGGCAGAATCGGTACATGATTTATAGCTTTAGTATATTTATTGAACTAAACGGTCTGTGCCTGTGTTTCGTTCACAATAGAAAATAATTAATATTTTTGCTCAAAGAAAGTTTACTAAGTTGATAATAAAATATTATTGGCTTATACATGTACCTAGTTAAAAGCCAAGTAGTACTTTGCCTGCTTGTATAAGACGCCAATCCTTTTTTTCAGAAATTCTAATGTCGTTTGAAAATAAAACGCTACTGAATTAATTTCAAAACATTTCTGGCAGCTGGACATTTTTTGGGAAACTCCTTCAACATAGCTCTGAGGATACGTAAGCTGAAGTCACATTGGTGTGGACGAGTTAATCCACTGATGATCAGGCTAGCTCGAGGTGAAATGAGGAACTGTCACATGACAAGTGTTGACAGCGAGTGTGGAAAGTTATGGACCGGAATTTGTGGCACATGTTGGGTAAATGTCATATACGAGTTTGTGTGTCCGCCAGAAAATATCTACAGACCGATGATAATTATTAATTAATTATGTAATTGTCAGCGATGTCTATTCAATGTAAAATAAATGTGCACAAAACTATCTTTCTAAAACCTGATCTTTCAATGGCCAGATACATGGCATCTGGCTGTTAATTAAAATTAAGATTTCTTATTACATTTTCTGTATGCTTATCAAAAGCGTACCCGAGGTTTTTCCATCGATTTAGAAATCGGCCTCAAATAAAATAATGGGCGTACTTAATATATTTTTTAAATATGTTAAGTTTAATCCATGAGGATTTAACCCAACACAACCTGAAAAAGCTGGAGGTGAAAAGTGAAAACAAACTTTACTCTTTCATATACGTGAAAATCCGCCGCATTTTAAGTCGAATGTCAGAGTTCACGTTTCAGCACAGTATTTTATACTTAGTGCTTACATATCATACTCGAAATGAGAACACGGTGGTTTTGTAATTTTGGCTAAAGCCAACTTGCTTGTGGTAGATTATTAAGCTTTTAGTTATTTTTGTCATTATGTGTTAAGACTATTGAAACCAGAATATTCAATATCGTTAATCGACAATTGTACATTACAAGAATATACAGAGCTCTTGGTCATTATTTTAGAGCCTCTAAATATCTATACTGTCCAATGAAATCGTCCCATTGAATGCACTTTACAAGTCCCTACGTATAATAAATATCTCGTTTAAGCCGTTTGTCATTTTAACGACAATAATACTACAGTTATTGGCTAGACGGCAGTTTGTCTATCCAACGTTAAAATAAAGCAGTCTTATATATAAATGACGCATTTGTATGCATATTTTTGTCATAAAACTTTATAATTTGGCAAAGAGTCTAGGTCTTCGTACCGATGAATTCAACAGAAATAGAACACAATTCCATACTGCTGACTCAACAAGCATTTTGTCTTAAATCACAAATGGGTGGAAAATTTAACGGCTCTATAGTTAACCAAATAAAATGCTTGCCACTAGGAATGGTGGAATTTTCAACATAAATTATTTTATTCGTGGCTGTCCCTAGCGGTTTCACCCACGTTCCCCAGGGATGTCATATTTTCCCGGGAAAAAAGTCACATGTGTTAATCTAGGTTATAAACTATCCATGTGCCAAATTTCATTTAAATCCGATCAGCAGTTATTGCGCGAAAGAGTAAGAAAACTCCAAACTCCATACATACATCTTCTCAAGCATTCGCATTCACAATAAGTAGAATTAGTAGGACAGTATTTCAGCAATGCATTTTTGCTGTCAAAACTAATTCTACGGCAGTGTCTTATTTACTATTTCAATCCAGTACTTATATACATGTACGTACATATTAATAAATCGTTCAGTCCGTAATGTGCTAGTAATGTAATGATAAGTGCGTAGATCACCTATTTTGGTCACTACAATTGGTGTAACATTCAGTTTAACACCATATTAAACATCAAACAATGTCAAATAAATTGCGACGTCAATTTCTGACAGGGCACTTTGAATTGGAACATAGCCAAATAAACATATTGTAGCCAGGTTGTAGAGCACCTAGTAGTAAATTGAAAAATATTGTTATTTTTAACGAAATATTATAATTGTCCATTATGATATTTTGACGTTTCATTTCCTAATTTATAAATAAAACATAGATTTAAGTGACACAAAATAATTGTCGCAATTTGTTTTTACACTAAGGTAACGTAGTAAAAACTAAGAGCATTCTTCGCCGTAACTATTGCAATTTTGTTAGTCCGTGTGGGTCGATTTATTCTGAAATAGGTGCCTCAAAATCGAGTTTTAAAATTTGTGCGAAAGTAGAAATAAAAGTAATGCATAAGTAAAGCACAGCAGCTACCTACAGCTTTCTTTAGTCACCTTTGCAATCGGAACATATCGTTAAACGTGGTGTCCTACTAAGTTTAAGGTACACTAACCTATTTTTCCTAATAGCATTCGTGTCACAGCTTCACTCCCGTAATGTTTACGGATTGAGGATGCTACTAAATAAACTACAGACCTAGTTTACATGTTATTTTTAGCAGCTAAAAACTAAACTCGAATCATGTCAAGAATTGAAGAGAGAACTAAGACCGCTTTCACGCGGACTACGGGGAAGGTTTTTGTTTTTTAATTGACTTGAAAGTGTTATGACACAGATGACTGTTTCACCCTTAAACGGACAACATTACAGACAAATAAGCAGCAGTAGTTAACTGAAGTAAATCGACTTTTATTTTACTTAAGTCTAGACTGCAGAGTGTCCTAAGTTTAAAAGTTTGTCTACTTTATTTATTGATATTAATTAATCAAATATCTAGTGGACATCGTTGCCTGTTATAAGCTTTCTATAACGTAGGTACCTAATTTGATCGAGTCAGTGAAAATATGCATGAATATATTAGAATGTGTTATACATAACCATTGCATAACAATTCATAATTCTATGCCACTTCACGGTTGTGTTGGATCGTTATAAATTACTTGTATCCAATGATTTACTTCTCTACAGCATAATGAGGATTGTTATTACAAAAAACCTACATGAATTATCTGATAGAGTAATATGGACGAAGCGTTAGTTTACTCCTGAAACAGGTTGTATATAATTTTATAGAAATTTCAAAAACAAACGCAGATAATTCAAAACGGTAACATATTCTATGGTCGTTTTAAATTGCCGGCAACATCTATAATTCTCTATAAGGAAAAAATCATAGGTGCGTGCACATGTGTATAAGGCAACTGCAAATTTAAAAGAGGAGTTTCCTTAAGCCCTATTTAACCAGGCTAAGTGCGTGTTGCTTGATGCTATGATGTAACTCAAGAGATATTGCCACATAGACCCTTTATATAACGTTAATGGTAATAATGCACGCTCACAAATTCTCGGCGCTAAATAGGATAAGAGTAGATTTTACCAGTTTTATATTAGGTGTCTCATGTTGAACAATTACTTCCTTCTTCTAAGTTTTTACGCATAGAAGATTCAAATCTGAAATGACTGTGATCATTTCCTTTGCAGTGAAATAAGAACGTCACGCATGTTTAACACTGAGAATATACCTTAACATCGAAAACATTGGGTGCATTTTCCACTAAGCCTTTCTATTTCGATTAGGGTGGTATGGTAGGTATCAAGAAAGTGCAATTGATGAATAAGGTTAAACGTGTGAATTCTAACTGCACTAAGTTCTGCACACACATCCAGGGGCCGCACAGTTTCACTTTTATTGTCTTTGCGTTTCAATCCAGCCACTTATTGATTGGAATGGATTATATTGCTGGAGGTGGTAAGGAGACAAAAAATTGGATATTAGAAGTACATTTTACCGGATTTTCCGGAATTTACCGTCAAATCACATAATACATTTTTTAAACTGCTAGGTTTTACTGAAGATGCACCCGCACTCGAAAGCAGAGCGATATCGCGTTATGCACAATTTAATCACGAGACATTGTGATCCGAATGAGGGCACAAATGCATGGGCACAAATTGATCTTTCGTATTGCGAGCGAGAAGGTTAACCATTCATATACCCATCCGTAAGCAAATTTTATTACAATATAGCATATCTTAGGTAGGTATGTGCTTGCAGACAGCTGTCACCTGGGAATGCGGTTATTTGAATAGCAATAAAATAATGTGGACATTTCATGATAAAATAACAAAATTGCCAAAGTAAGCACTGCCTGGGGACATTGAATACAATGACCCCTCGACCTTCATTCAACTATTAACCAGTCAGTTACCTATGACCTTTATTTAAATGCTTTCACTTGTCATACTTAAATGTACTTTATTTCAGAATAACTTTTGGCTACATTATAGTCTTTTAGACACAGTTTATAGAAAATATTACCTTAGCTTCCCTATTGACATTTAGGATTTATTCACCATTAGTGACCAAGCCAAATGGGTCATCTATGTGACCTGGCTTCTATTTGTCATTTCTAACATCAATTTGGATTGCGGCAGGCAATCAGTACAAAACTTTAATTCAAAAATATTGTAACTGGTGTATGGTGTATCAGCATACATTTCACACAATAAAATTCATCCTGCCGATTGGAACGGCAAACAAGTAGGTCAAATTAATCAGGGCCTCATTCATATTTAATATGCAATGACAACATGATTACTACCTTTAGGGTACCCCATGTCAATATAAAGCTAAAATAATATGTCATACTTTTCTGTAATAATAATAATAATTATTAGAGGGTGGATATTTTTGTGTAATTATGCCCATATTTAATAGTAAGCCGTAAATAGCTTCATAGGATTTATTTGCCAGACTTTAATTGACTACTTTTTTGAAAAGTTGTATCTTTGATTTATTAAAAAGAATTTTGGTATTTACTGCCTTCTTTTTTATGTATAAATTTTAATACAAATTAGACACAGATAAATATTAATATAAACCACATGTTTTTTTATATATAAGTGTAAATATTCTATAAATAAATAGAAATAAACTAGGATCAGATACACTGGGTTAACAAAATATTTAAGAGTATTATGGATTTAATAAAAAGAAGGGACCATGTGGAGGTAAATCTGATATTTAGTTTTTATTCAATAATATTATGATACCATACCGAGCCAATTTTTCTAGCTTTTAAATAAGTGAATATAATATGGTACATACTTGGATCAATTCGAAAACTCCTGAAGTACTAAGTAAACTCATTGGTTGCCTGTTTATTGATCAATCAGACATTTTGTTTTAGATACTTGTATTTAGTAAGAATCTATGAAGCAATATCATACTGTGAGAAATTAAATGATATCAATCTGATTGTTTATAATTTTGTCTAACAATTACTGACCTATTTCTCAGGAAGCTGTCTCAGATTTTTATTAGAGATCAATTTGAATCTTAATACAATATTGATAAAGGCTGCAAGCTCAGATGATTCATGCTGCAAAAGTTTACAGCACAGCAGTGGCCATTGCCTGCCTGCTGATGTCATGCAAGCACCCAACTCGAGCGGACACCGCACAGCTCCCAGCGAATCACCTACACCAATTCGGGCACGTACTACACTTCCGAGAACATTAAAATAACATATGCCACCGACAAAAAGAAATACTCGAAACCATACTTGCACCATACCGAGACGAGATCGTTTATTTGACATTCTTATGTAATATTCCTGACTTATACAGCTTTTTATCGATTATAATACAGTCCTAAAGATACTGCTAATAAAGAATTACCTAAAAAACTTATAATTTATGCGTAGGAGGCGTAAATACCTTTATTTTATGTGTAATCCAATATCCAGCAGAAAGTCGCAGTCCTATTTACACAAGAGTACACTGTCATTCATGAAAATTAACACACCATCACAAAGCAGCACTACACAAATTTTCACTTAAAATTATATTTTTATGTGAAAATATCACATAATGCGCCATTTTCGCAATAAATCCGAAGGACAGCAGTCAGCGATCGCTGCCATCTTTTTTGTCAAAATGTCTAAAAACTAAATATAGCGCTTGGAACGAACTCTGGTGTTATTTTTAGAAAATACAATGAGACTTTCATAATAAAACTAGTAACGACATCTTTTTTTTGTATTTCGAATGTATTCAATCAACACTAGATGGCGTGTTATAATATTTTTAAATTGTGTCTATAGATGGCGCTGAAAGTCTGAATTGAGCATATTACTGACGATGGAAAAATGGCGTTTCAGGAGCTTGATTCTCAGAATTTCTATATAAATAGCGCTTTATATAAAAGCCTGTTAACCTTCCTGGTCCTTGACTACACCAAATAACTTTTAAAAGTGTCCAATTCTGAGTGACTCTGTAAAAGAAATTGCTATAATGGCTGTGATGAGAGTTGAGGAACGCGTACATACTCAAAAAGGAACGTTGAAACCGTAAAAGGAATGACAAAAGAAAGTGACTGCAGAAACGAAGATATGAGCGAATATAAATTTGTAAGGACATCGGAGCAATTGCAAAGACAACATATTAGTACACAGCCAACCCTATCCTGAGTGCGAACATAAGTACACACACATGTTTTATTTTTATTTTACAGGTAGCCTTAGATTTTGCCAAAATCGTACCAGAATCTTATCTGAACAGAAACTAGTTCATAAGCGCAGCTGCCGGATGTACGTACTTACCTACTTACCTATCTGACTGAACACACGGTTAGATTAATACTTTGTGCTGTTCGTGCTTTAGTCAAACTTCACAAAATTTCACTTCACACTATACCTACCTACTACCAAGTACCAACAAGTGCAAACCCACCTTTCTATTAACATATCTTCACGCCTATTTATCCACATAGGTAGGCAGGAGTTTCGGTAGCGTGCCACATATTCCACACCGCGAGTATCGGAAGTCCGAACGTGACATAGGTGAGCATAATTGCCGTCTCTCGGGCACATTTCCGGGGTACTACAGGTAATTAGGATCAACCCAGGTTCTCCGTGTTTTTTGCCGAGCTTAAAGCACTCGAAAACCAAGGTAATTTATTACTATTTATCTAAACACCTAGGTATTTAGTTAATGGGGGAAGCTACCTACTGCATTTAAGTCCGTACCTAACTGTTAACCTACTTGCAGTTTAAACCCGGAGATTGTAAAATTGTGTCTCGTTCGTTACGTATGTACGACCGAAATCCGATGACGTCAACTCAGATTACAAGACATCCTCTTACTTTTAAATAAGTAGGTATTACTTTTACCCAGAACATGTACGTAGATAATATTCCAATTGGGAAAAATTGGTTAGATAGGTCAGGACAGCAGTGTGAAAGACTTTCGCCTTCCACTTCTGGGATACGTGGAGGACTTATGGATTATTTGATTTAAAAAAACGCAGGTACAGTCCGAAACACAATGTAACTGAATAGATTATTTACGTAACAACTGTACGCTACTCGATATTAATGTTGATATTATAAAAGTATTCATATCTTTCCTAAATAATATAAAATAAAGTCACTGTTTTTGTTTCTCTGTTTGTCGGTGTATATTGTTATTAACTCATAATAATAAAGATGCGGTTTCCACCATCATTTAAATAACTTCATCCGTTCATGTGTACGATTCATTTATATTATACCACTTAGACGAACCCGGGGCGAATCTCTAGTAATATTATCAAGAGGTAAAGTTTGGATGTCGGAAGTAACATCAGCAACTACTCAACCGATAAAAAAAACACAAATAGAAAGCTACACTTTTGCTCAGTGACAAATGCTATGTTAGTCCCAGGATACATTACATCCCTCGGGGAGGCGGCTGAAACCGCAGGAAGATGGTGGAGGGTTAACTTTTTTTTTAATATGTGTCCACCATAATCTATAATATAACATTTTTATATGAAGGATAAATTTCTGTATTTGTTAAATTACTTAAAAAGAGGTCCCAACTTAATCCTTTTTGGTTTACTTTACCTGCTTCCTTGACAGGCACAAGTTTAAGAAGAAAATGTCACGAACGCCAATGTCAAGAGCAATCCTAAATATTCTGAAATGGTGTTTATTTAAATCTGTTTATATAAATTGTAAAATATTAGTGCTTGCAGTGCACCTAATCGTAAAGTTATTCTAGTCTATTATCACTTATTTTCGTACTTAGAACTTGCGTACGCACATTTGAATACTGATCAGGCTAATATAACTCTGGGTAAGTGAATTGATTACTATTGATCGATGTGTCGATGGACACTCAACCATCTCACGACAGGCAGGCCTGGATTCAGCCAATAAAAAAGGTGGTAGTCACACCCATCTGAAAATCGGCCAAGTATTATTAACACGGAGTATAAACTCCCTAATGATCGACATAGTACATTTCTTCAAAGAATTTTTATTTACTTAATAAAGGCATTGGATATAATATCATTAGCCCATCTACCTCAATAGACCGTAGAAGTTTTAGGTCACAAGTCTATTAGGGTTGTGGACATGCCCATCGTGCCCACAACGGTGGATCCGCGCTTGCTCTATGGCCTCGTTAGAGATAACTAGAGAATATTCAGATGACCACTCGCTCGCTACACATCACACTAATGCCGGGTTACTATATACGATCCCGATCGAAAATCCATGTATTGATGAACCTTTTGACAGTAATTTCAATACACGTAATGTCAAAACTCTACTTCAATCTTACGATTTTAGATCGGGATCGTATATAGTAACCCGGCATAAATGGTCAACAAAAGCATTCCCAGAGGCATCAAGCAGGATGTATGAATTTACAGTATATTTGGCACATACTTATTGTGCCAATTCCAAATGATTGAAAACAAGGTAGACGGGTGATGTTGATGATGATGATTGGAATTTTTAAATTTATTTGACTGATAACAAATAGACAGATTTTCAAGTTGGTCATGGTTATTTGACAGCTTCTGTCATCGCACAGTCAATCAATCTCATGGATTGCCAGGTTAGGATTAAATTTAAATATCGGAAGCCAAATAGTTGTCGATTTGACCTTTCTACTGATTTGAAGTAATAAGTCATAATCAGCCGCACTAAATAATAAAAACACTATCAAACTCCTCTAGAAATTACCTCTATGACAGAAAATAAGAAAATGGCAATACGGGGGAAAATGCCATTTTCTTATTTAATGTTTTTAAAGACTTGAAGGTGCCTGGTGTGGTTTTTACACCATTACGTGGATAGTACATACCTACTTGATCCTACAATTTTATGTACCAATTTATTTAATAGTTAATTTATGTTGTTAATTTCAAACATGGTTACTGTACTAATAAAATGCGGGAATAACCAACATTATTACCTAACAGAGAGATATGCAAGTGCTCACGGTTATAGTTACAAAGTATCTAAATACTTCTGCCCAGTCCATCATTAAAACGTAACCCGCTTTCCACTTCCCCATTCCTGGCGGATACATAACAAATATCGCCAGTCAATAGTCTGTACGTAACGTTTCTATGCGTCACTAGCCACGAGGAATCGAAGCCTTGTGTCACAGCGTGCATAACAAACCAGAAATCACGATCTTTATAAAAGTATACAAGTATACAAGTAATAAAATGTTAAAAAAAACAACGACAAAAGCTTTGCTTTTAACACCCTGAATTTTCATAAATAAAGCTAAGAATTATCCCTAAACTAGATTTCAATATTAAAAAAAAAATTGAAATCGGACCATCCGGTTGGGAGCTACGATGCCACAGACAGGGTCAAGCTTATTCAATTCAAAACTCAAAATTCAAAACCATTTATTCAGTTTAGGCCTTCGGAGGGCACTTATGAAGGTCAACTTTAAAGTTACTGAAGCTACAAAGACGTCACTCAGGGGTTACAAAATTCGTTTCGTTCGCCTCCCCCGTCCTTGCCGCCCGCGTCGTGGACTGGCGGGTAGAGATGGTGGAGACGATGTCGGACCACCGATATGTGCGATTCGACATCTCTCCCCAAAGTCCCCGGGGGAGGGCAAGGCTCCCGGGCCGACCTGCCTTCCCACGGTGGGCTCTTACCCGCCTCGACCGCGAGGCGGCTGCGGAGGCGGCGTTCGTCCAGGACTGGCTCACGCCTCCCGTCGATGTCCGGGACGTCGACTCCGCGGCCGCCCAACTGAGGAAGTCCCTCACCGAGGTGTGCAACTCCAGCATGCCTCGGTCTCGCCGCCCACCTCCCCGTCGCGCCGTCTATTGGTGGTCGGAGGAACTGGCGGGCCTCCGAGCCGCCTGCGTGGCGGCAAGGCGGGAGTACACGCGGAGCCGACGGCGCAGCAGGAGGGACCCCGACAACGAGGACCTTCTTTACGCCTCTTACATAGAGGCAAAGAGGGTCCTCAAGTCGGCAATGGGGGCCGCCGATGACGCGGCGCGAGTGGAGATGCTGGAGGGCCTCGACAGGGACCCGTACGGGAGACCGTACAAGGCGGCGCGGAACAAACTGCGTCCCTTCGGTCCCCCCCTGACGGAGTCCCTGGAGCCGGCATTACTGGACGGTGTGGTTCGGTCCCTGTTTCCACCCGGGACCGACTTCACGCCTCCAGTGATGGATCCCCCGCGGGGGGCGCGTCCGCCGGTCGAGGAGATCTCTCCGGTCACGGCGGATGAGCTCGCCGCGGAGGCCCTCCGCCTCCGCGCCAAGAAGACGGCCCCAGGGCCGGACGGTGTGCCCGCGCGTGTGGTGGCCATTGCCGCCACACATATGGCGGGAAGATTTCGGGACCTCTTCAGCGCGTGTTTCGCGTCTAGGAGGCTCCCGAAAATCTGGAAGGAGGGGCAATTGTGCCTCCTCCGCAAGGAAGGACGCCCGCCGGACTCCCCCTCGGCATACCGGCCCATCGTCCTGCTGGACGAGGTCGGTAAGATGTTCGAGGGGATTGTCGCCGGCCGGCTTAATGGCCTGCTGTCGGAGGTGGGGCCGAACCTGTCGGACGCTCAATTCGGCTTTCGAAAGGGGCGTTCGACAGTCGACGCTCTGGCCCGGCTCAAGAGCCAGGTGAAGGAGGCCGTGGGGGTGGGGGACGGGGTGTTGGCCGTGTCATTCGACATAGCCAATGCCTTCAACTCTGTCCCCCACTCGACGATACTAGAGGCACTACGGTACCACGGAGTGCCTCAGTACCTGCGGGACCTCCTGGCCAGCTACCTGGCGGACCGAGCGGTCCTTCTGGTAGACAGGGCGGGCCGACTCCGGCGGTACGGCGCGGAGACCGGCGTTCCACAGGGGTCCGTCCTAGGACCACTCCTGTGGAACGTCGGGTTCGACTGGCTCCTGCGGGGAGCTCTCCTCCGTGGCACGAGTGTCATCTGCTACGCGGATGACACTCTTCTCACTGCCCGGGGGAGAAGTTTTAGGGAGGCGGCCGACTTGGCCTCGGCTGGCGGATCCTTGGTCGCGGGAAGGATCCGTCGGCTGGGATTGAGGGTGGCGCTGAAAAAGACCGAGGCGGTGTTTTTCCACGCGCCTCGGCAGCGCACCCCGACCGACGCCCACATTTTCGTGGAGGGCGTCGGGGTACAGGTAAGGGCCCAGATGAAATATCTGGGCCTGGTGCTAGACAGCAGGTGGCGCTTTGGCCCGCACTTCAGCGGGCTGTCGACGCGCCTGCTGAAGGTTGCGGGGGCGCTTTCGTGGCTCCTCCCGAATATGGGGGGGCCCAAAGCGCGATGCCGGCAACTGTATGCCGGCATCCTGAGGAGCATGGCCCTCTACGGGGCCCCCATCTGGGCGGACTCCCTCCAGAGGAGGGAGAACTCCGCCGCGATCCGGAGACCCCAAAGGGCAATCGCACAGCGGGTGGCGAGGGCCTACCGCTCGGTGGGCTTCGCGGCGGCGTGCGCTCTGGCGGGCACCCCTCCTTGGGAGCTCGAGGCTTGGGTGCTCGCCAGAGTGTACGAGTGGTCGGCGGGGCGCAAGGCGCTCGGGGAGCGCGGCGACCCGACGGTGCGGGAGGCCGTCCGGCGAGAGGCGAAGGATGCCATCGTCCACCATTGGGCGGAGGACCTCGCCTCCGCCGTGTTCGGCCGCCGAACGCTGGACGCTGTCGGGCCAGTCTTACGGGATTGGCTCGAGCGGCCCCACGGTTTCCTCTCGTTCCGTCTGGTGCAGGTATTGTCCGGGCACGGGTGTTTCGGATCGTATCTGCACCGGATCGGGCGGGAGGAGGCCCCGTCGTGCCACGGTTGCGGCGCGGCGGAGGACACGGCGCAGCACACCCTCGAGGTGTGCCCGTCGTGGAACGAACCGCGTCGCGACCTGGTCGCGGTGGTCGGGCCGGACCTTTCGCTTCCCAGTGTGGTCAACTCCATGCTGGGGGGCGAGGCCGGCTGGGCCGCGGTCGCCTCCTTCTGTGAGGATGTGATGTCACAGAAGGAGGCGGCAGAGCGCGCACGGGAGGAGGACCCTCTTGCGCCGCTGTGCAGGCGGAGAAGAAGGGGTAGGAGAAGGCGATTATAGTCGCCTTCTCTCTCCTCTTGTGGTGGTGAACGGCGGGAGACAGACGTGGAGGCGTCTTCTCCCGCATTGCACTCGTTCACCATCTCCGTTGGGCGGGAACGGTAAAGTCGCTGCCGTTTCCGGGCCCCTCCTTGCAGGGGGAGGGGCGTGCGGGCCCCGCCATAAATGGCGGGCGGTCGACGGGGGGGGGCTGGACGTCAAGGCTCTGCCGGTTTCCCAGCCCCTCTCCACATAGACGATGCCTGAGCGCCGCTGGGTCGTTTAGTGGGTAAACCGGGCCACTAGGGTCCGGGAGTCCCACATACCCCCCCCATCCTCCAATGGGGGGGAATGCGGAACGCATTTTTCCCAGCGTAAAAAAAAAAAAAAAAAAAAAAAAAAAAAAAGGGGTTACAAAATTGGGTCTGTTTGTACTATAATAGGTATATTTATCGGAATGCTACGAATTGTGAGATTCCATTACCAGTCCACGCCTTCTTGTTCATTCTTACTTCTGTGGCGTTTGTTTGTTAGCGTAGTTAACGCCCGCAGGCGTGAGGGACGGTGAAAGTGTTTACGCAATGATGCAACTGGCGCGTGCGACTGCAGTTCAAACTGAAACCTGCTTAGACACAAAAAAATGTTTTATACACCTCAGTGCTAAACGTTTTATAAAATGGATACCGCAACGCTTACGTTCGCCGATCACTGTGGTTACCATTTGCGTGTCCTAGTCTAGTTGCGTAAGTAGTACTCAGTCAGCCGTAGTCAACAGTATCAGTGTCCTATATTTTTGCTAATTTATAAAATATATTTTTCTATACATTTGAATATTGCACGCATTCTTTATCGAAGCCCTAACCTAGTTATATTTTTTTTTTATACCACTTGTGCTAGCAAACAAGTAGACGGTCCACCTGATGGTAAGTGGTCACCGCCGCCTATGGACATTTGCAACACCAGGGGCATCACCAACGTTGTTGACCCTGAGACGTGAAGTTGTTAAGTCTCATGTGTCTGTAATTTCACCGGCCCCCTTACCTTTCTAACCGAAACACAGTAATACACTGTGCACCCCTGCTTCACGGCAGAAATGGGTAAGGTAGTACTTCCCCGCACGAACTCTGCACTAAGAGCTCTACTATTGGTCGTGGGGTCGACCCGGGACAATCATTTAGATTATATTTAGGTACCGCAACAGGTAGTGGGTTCAATTCAAACCCGCGACAATCAATTACAATCATTCAGTGTTTGGATGTATATCAGTTATCTGGTCACCATAACACAAGCCCTGCTTAGTTTGGTTCAGATGACCATGACCAAGGTAGAAAATAAATGTCCCACGATATTTATTTATATTTAACTAGTTATCCACCGCGGTTTTACCCACGCTCTTGAGGTATGTTACATTTTTCCGGTACAATAAGTAGGTGTATGTGTTAATCTAGCTTATAAACTGTCTATGGGCCAAGTTCCATCTAAGTTCTGTTAATAATTTTTGCGTGATAGAGTAACAAATATCCATGCATCCTTATAAACTTTTGCATTTATAATATTAATAAAATTTCGTAGAGTGAAACGTATTTTTCCCATATAAGTAAGTTTTCAAATAGAAAAAAGGTCAATTACTAATGCTCATGGTAATGAGGTATGATGGGACCACAATATTTTCCAACCACGGTTTTTTCTCAAGCCATTGATTCAAATAACAATGTCATTGATGTCAATTTGGTGCTCTACCAAACAATTTAACTGTGACTGAACCAACTGACCATGATGTATCCATGACCTCGGAAACGTTTAGTATCGCCAAAAACCGTAACGTTACATTACAAAATACATCCTTCATTGTTCTGATTTTGGACACATATATTTTTACGCTTTTATGAGTGTAGGTCACTGTAGGTAATATTTACCTAGAAAAAGAGTGTCATTTGTGTTAATCTAGGAAATAACCTATATAGTGCCAAGTTTCATCAAAATTACAAACCTCAACAACTATCGAATTTATAATTTTAGTAGGACAAGCAGTCCTCGCGGTTTCTGCGGGATAAAAGTTTTATGTGTTAATCCAAGTAATAATCTATCGATTTCCTAAGTTTCATCCAAACCCGTTGAGTACTTTTTTGGTGAAAGAGTAACAAACATCCATACTCACAAACTTTCGCATTTGTGATATTAATATGATATCAAAGCATAGTAGGAAGTAGGATGGCATAGTAGAATGCCAATACTTACTACGTAACCAATTTTGGAGCAAACCCTATCTGCACGTAGCTACTTATCACAAGACTTTCCTTGTAATTATGCTGTGGAAAACGCTGCATCGTGCAAGTGACCAAATGATTATAACACACGCATCCAATCAAATACTAGTAATCCAATTGTAGAATTTTCTATTCATTTTCCTTTTAAGACTGGTTTCGTACATTCGCTGTCCGGTTTCACCCGCGTTCCCGAGGGATGTAACATTTTTCCAACACAAGAAGTATCCTATGTTACTTCGAATACCTCCAAGAATATGTGTACAAAATATCATGATGATCGGTTAATTCGTTTTCGCATGAAAGCGTAACAAACAAACTTACATTCACAATTATAATATTAGTAGGGATTTCCTTATGGATTTGTTTATTAGCTTACTTTGGATACTTAATAAGAATATAGGTGTGTATTGGCGTATATATATATGGCCAGTTGGCTTGGTGGTTAGCCTCTCTGACTGCCGATGGTCGCGGGTTTGATTCCCACCCAGGACAAACATTTATATGCATGAACATGTCTATTTGTTCTGTGTCTGGGTGTAAATATCTATTTAAGTATGAATTTAGAAAAAAAAAGTAGTATATGTAGTATATCAACTATCTGGTTTCCATAGTAAAAGCTCTGCTTAGTTCGGGACCAGATGGCCGTGTGTAAAGAATGTCCCTGGATATTTATTATTTATTTATCTAGGGCTAGTTTTCAACGGGGGGCCTGGCCCCATTAAAAAACTATTATTTTTGAAATCTTGTGTGAAGTTGTTTAAGTATTTTAGAATTTCGAATCGGTCCGACATTCTGGAGTGGGCGCGGCCCGATATACGCCTATGTAGGTAAGTGATAAGATATTTATAAGCTTATTCGACTATAAACTGAAGTAGAACTGTTAGCCAATCACTAATACAAACTTTAGTCGATTTTCTTTTCGCGTTACCAAAGCACTTTCATTAGAACCGGGTAAATGCAAGCTAGATGCAAGATACAAGAAGAAACGTTTTTTTTTTTTTTTTTTGATAATTTGTGTTTTACAAATTCCGTTTAAATAATACGTGCCGTAATACTCGCCGTGTATTATTTTTTTAATTTTTAACGTTTAGTACGAACCCAAAGTAGTTAATGTTTACGATTTTCACCTCCAGGAAAGCTATGTTATAGAGTCCTATTTTTAACTGTGGCTGTGTTGAAACAATGGAGATACTTACTTTACAATCTCACGCGAGTGTGTACATATTTTTTATAAATCTTATTATAATGACCTTTACTATACTTCCGGCACTAATTCTGTGCTTCCGACCGATATTATAAACCCCATATTTACCAAACACCCCCCCTCTTTCATACATACCAGCCAATCTTATTTGTAGTAATTATTATCATAACAAATTTAAGTTTTATATAACATAGACATTGAAGAATGTTGTAAATTATTGGTAGGTATATCGTCTGTCAGTACCTTTTGTATTCTTTTTAACTGTACATGATAATTTCTTCACGGAAAGTACGGTTCAAAATGGGATTTACCCGATGCATGTTTTTCTCATCCGCATTCCGCATCCATCGAAGTCCCTTACCTTAAACCCTAAGCCACACCTTAAACCATTTCGAATTAAGGCTGTAATCCTCTAGAACAAAAGAACTGCTCTGACAATAAAAACGACAAAAAATATTAGCGTAGTCGTAACCGCTTGCAAAGTGCTTGCATTAGATTATGTCTCACTTTACGTCTGCAGTTACGAATGCGACCAACGAGCGGAAAGCGGAAGTGGCGCCATTGCTGTTTAACTTAATGCCTCTCATTTATTACTTAGCAAAAACTGTCTTGGTGGGCACAAACAATATCAGCACAAGAGCACTGATGTAACAGCTGGTGCGCCCGCGCGCCCGCTACATTTCTCTCGAGTTTCTCTGCGGGTCGCGCGCGCAGTCGCAACCTATAGCGCTAGAAAACGCACGCGTGGCTACGTCGCGCTCTCGACTCGTAAATACTCCCAACTTCACGCTAAACTGATCTGTGAACGTAATTATAGGATTCGAAAATTGGAATTTCGTGTGAAACGCTCTTTCTTAATGCGATAACTGTGTTTGTGTTATTGACGGCTACGTAGAAAGTTAGCTTGTTGTCTAGGTGAACAAACGTACACTGCTGCGTGTATATTATTTATATGTTGTGCATCCGTGACATTGGACTAACTGAAAGGTATGTTGTATTTATTGTCAGTTATATCTAATAACAAGTAAAGTAAAAAAAAATATCATGTTTTTGTAATTAGCTTAATTACCTAAGTTATATCTGGTTCAACACTTGAATTGAAACTTGAGTAGAGCAGTAATTATATAAATAATTAGTAAGTTGCAATAGAGATATTTAACTTGGAATTTCAAAAAAAAGTATTAACTACATATTAGATTAGATGCGAAGAAGCGAGGAAGCAATAACATACTTAGCAAAAAAGAAAATTTCTAAAATCGTAATCTATATGCGAATATTAAAATACTAACACATATATATACCTGTTTACAAATAAATAAACACTTCGTCAACATAACGTCACTGTCATATGCACATGCATGATGCATAGTTAAGCACACAGTACCAGTAACTAAAGTGTACACCCGTGAAAAGTCAACTGCTTTACTGAAAAACCAATTTGAATTTAAAAAAGAAAACGAAAGAAAGAAAATATTCAATGACATCACAACAAGATAATAAAAATAGAGATGGTAGAAATTATTTATACATATTATTAATAACATTACAAATTTAAATACATACTATTATTTAAACAAGTTTGTTATATAACGTGCGTGAACAAAACAAACAGAATAACGCGCCGCTGATGTAAGGTGTAGGGACTACTATGTTGTCAAAAAGAAACCATCGTGTGTGACACCTTTAAGGCAGGCGCGCACCTCGCCGTTTTAGCAGCTCGGCAATAAAACGCTGCGGCGTAATGTCAGGCCCGCGCCCTCAGTGTTAAAACATAGAGTTTTAAATTGGAATGCATGGACTTAGCGGCAAAGTCGCGCAGCGTCGAAAAGTCTATAACGATCAAGTAACAAGTTGTAACTTAATTGTGGCTCGCGTCGCGTCGTTTGATCGTCTTTTCGTAACACACTCTTAAAGATTTGACTGCGCGCAACAACGGGACCCGCGCCGCTTCGCTGAATAGTTTTATTACAAATATGTATTATATTTAATAGTGTTAATTCAGAACAGGATGTAACTAAAATCGTTTTTTATTTCCATGAGCCCTAATAAGAACAGAAATACAACCTTTAAAACTGATTACTTTGATGCGGCATTATGCTGTGATGCGCGTCTGCCGTTTTATTGGCAGCACGTAAATATGACGCATTTTCTTTCGCTGCGCGGCCAAATACTCATAATGTGCGCCTTTCCTTATATAGTAGTATTCAGTAGTAGTAGAGCTCTTAGTGTAGAGTTCGTCCGGGGAAGTACTACCACCTTACCCATTTCCGGCCGGTGAAATTACAGGCACATGAGACTTAACAACTTCACGTCTCAGGGTCGACAACGCATTGGCGATGCTCCTAGTGTTGCAAATGTTCATAGGCGGCGGTGACCACTTACCATCAGGTGGACCGTCTGCTTGTTTGTCGGCCTAATTGGCATAAAAAAAAAAAAAAATTGTTAAGACTGACTGTAGAAGGTAAAAAAAGCTGAAAAATGTGATGAAAATGAGTTTAAATAATAATAAACACAAACGGTTTCAATATAAAATGATATCGATTATAAATAAAAGGATTATTTCTTCATGCACGAATGCGGCTACATTAAAATTGAATGAAACAGCGCATAATATTGCAAAAGAAGTTCTCTTCTTATCGAGATGGAAAGCACTTCCCGTTACCATCCATTTAAAGATTAACAAAAGAATTATATTCTAATTGGAAAAAAAATACAAATGGCATTGTGTCTCGTGAGAATGTCATTAGACTGAGAGGTACTGGAATGGCTACAATGGGCTACAATAACCAATGTTTGTACTGTAGGCACCATTTACCGTGTCCTCCATTTCTTCCGTGACCATTATGACGGAAACAATTGACTCCCACGGCACGGATACTGGCTACTTAGAATCCAGACAAGTTTTAGGTCCCAAGAAGTTAATTTACCCGACCACGAAAGCCTTTAATATTATGGACACAACATGTTGTTAAAAATTGGTTTTAAATTGTGGATAATAAATAAATAAATAATAAATATCCTGGGACATTCTTTACACACGGCCATCTGATCCCAAACTAAGCAGAGCTTGTACTATGGAAACCAGATAACTGATATACTACATATAATACTTTTTTTTCTAAATACATACTTATATAGATATTTACACCCAGACACAGAACAAACAGACATGTTCATGCACACAAATGTTTGTCCTGGGTGGGAATCGAACCCGCGACCTTCGGTTTGGCAGTCAGAGCGTTAACCACCAAGCCAACTGGCCTGTCTAAAAGATGTGTTTACTAATAGGTAAATGCACTCGTAGGAATGCTTCTTTAATGCTAAGTGTTCGTTTAATTATTTAAAGTTATTGGAATTTTCTTAGTTTTTTAAGTGGTTGAGCTATTTTTAACAAAATGTAATCATTTTGATTGCTGAAGTAAATTACAAACCATATTGTCGATTTGGCCATCTATACAGTATCGTTTAAAAGATTACATTTTGTTTATTTGTTTCAAACCAAAACTTGTAAATTATTCGTTAGTAAACAGTCTGATATTATGTCCAAGTCATATAAAAAAGGGGGACACCTAGTTGTAAATATTATTGCGTTTTGTAGAAAACACATTTTTGGAAGATAGTAAAGGGTCCCCGTCGCATGCAGGGGCCCCAATACGGTTAATCCGGCCCTGAGGGTAAGCCCCAGAGAAGAAGAAGTAAATCCGAAAACGCTCGCATGATATACTTGTATCTATAGGTAATAAATAGCCTGTAAAAGATGATAAAGTTGTCGATATCTCATTGGCTCATTTTGGGAGTTAAGAGTGTTATAGAAAAATCAACCCTATTGCGTTGTAATAGGGTTCATCGGTATTTTCATACAATTAACCATTCGATCAATAGATGAATGTTAAATCCAAAGCAATTAAGATGACTTTTCAATGCAGCTGTAACTAAATTCGTAACAGGCCATATAGATCTAGAACTTTAGGTATTGCGACACTTTTGACACCAGAAATATCTACAATTTATACTTGGAAAAACAAAGAACAATGCACCTTATTATAGCCTATCTTAAGCCCATTGATACATTTTTTACTCGTACAGCACAATTCACCAACAAAAAGGCCCAAAGGGTTACATTTGAATGCGCAGCGTAGAACAATTGGGCAGTGCCGCCCAACGAATGCCAATAATGATGAAATCGCGTTTACGTGATACATTTATCAATCAGTTTGAAGATTTACGAAAGTCTCGTGCAGGACCGCGAGGTAACGGTTGATGGACTGTGACCCATTCGCGGTGCACTTGAATAATTACATTCTATAGGTACATGCCTATTTTGTATTATTATTGTGTTATATCATACTAGCTACTGTTCCACGGTACCAGATACTTACGGATCTAAGGTATCTCGGGATTTTAACATAGCCTTTGTTGCTTCTGGATAACGTAGCTTAATAATAGTGATAGAATTGTTAAAATCGATCCAGTAGTTTTGAATTTTTCAAAACAAACAAAAATACAAATCACTGACAGTTGCGATTTGTGCGATGTTCCGGAGATACCGTTATCAGGTAACTTCATCCGTGAGAATTTTGTGTTACACTGATGCGCGCGCATCTTAAAATTTCACTGTCATATTTTTTTCATAACGCACCTAAAGAAGTATAACTTTAAAAATATTTTTTTACTGCAAAACAAACATTAAGGAACGCAAAATCCATGCAAAGTTTACAATTAAGGACTAAGTTTACATTACATAGGAACAGATCATAATATAGAATACATTATTTCGCAGACAACTATCTAGAGTTGCTAATCCCTACTAATAGTGTAAATGCGAATGTAAGTTTGTTTGTTACGCTTTTTCGCGAAAACTACTTAACCGATCATCATGAAACTTGGTACACGTATTCATGGAAGTATTTGAAGTAAAATTTGAGACTTTTTGTACCGGAAAAATGTTACATCCCTCGGGAACGCGGGTGAAACCGCAGGGGACGACTAGTATCTTATAATTCTAATATGAAAGATTTATCTTTATAATATTAGTAAAGATGAAAGTTGACCATACAACAGTAAAGCTGATGTTTTCGAAAGTGTTAAATATGGCGGGGACCATTTTCCATTTGACACAAAAGAAATATACTGATAACTTTTGAAGTATATACATGTAGATGATATTCCCACAAATTACTCCGAAAGTTAATGTATTAAATACTTATACCAATAGGAATCTAACTAAATATAAAATATTTAAAATGTAATTCTTTTTGCAACTTTTATGACAATTCGGTCAATAAATAGGCAGGTCTGATGGTAAGTGGCCACCACCGCCTATGGACAGTTGCAATACCAGTGGCATTGAATCGCTAATTCATCGTCGACCCTGAGATGAGACGTGAAGTTGTTGTCTCATGTGTCTGTAATTTCACCGGCCCCTTACCTTTCTAACCAGAACGCAGTAATACAAGTGCACTTCTAGCTTCAGCAACTTTAAATTTGTCCTTCATAAGTGCCATCCGAGGGCCTAAACTGAATTAATGGTTTGGAATTTAGATTTTTTTTAACTACTCCTCTACGGCGGAAATGGGTATAATGGTATGGCTTCCCCGGACGAACTGTCGTCTGTGTTCCCAGAAACTTACAACTTGGGGCTCTTTAAGAAAATAGTGAATAGGCTACTAACGAGAAAGCGAGCTCCATCTTCGGCCTCATCTTCACTTACTATGAGGCGTGATTGAGGTCAATCGCAATCTTGTCAAAAAAAAAATGCGCTATGAGCTCTACTATATTAACAAATATCTAGTAACTAATTCCGCTGGATCTCCTTCTCTGTCGAGTCCCAAACAAAGAAACTCAGCAGGAAAGCGACACGTGTTCCGCTTCTACACGAAACATCAGGTCGTATAACTTATATCAGTAAAATTCGACAGTAGTACTACAAATAGGACTTTCTAACCATACTTATGGTTTGAGTATTAAAACTTACCTGGGACGCGTTTTAATAGCTATACTTCTCCACATCACTTACCACAATGAGAATGTGGTTAAAATGCAAGTCTAGAGTAAAAGATATAAGTAGAGCAAGTATTATAACGTTATGTTACGGAATTTATATTGAAATCATATTAGTATTCTAGTTTCATTCTCATTGACTTGTTTTTATAATTTCTAGGTTACAGTACGTATTCAAGTCAATATTTTGTGTCTCTTGTCTTGTTTGATGTTAATTTATACGATATTAGTACCATAGTGTTGACACAGTATTTTTTTTAATTTATAAATAATAAATTATTTTTTTCGCCTTCTTTCTCGGCGGCCAGTACTACTTATACAAAGTTTCGTGAAAACTAATTTTTTTTAGAATATATGAATAGGGCGATTCAATAAAATTCAAAAATAATATAATAAAGCGACGAAATAAATCTAGAGGATTTTTAGGCGAAGTTTTCAAATTAACCCATTTTAATTTGAATGATATAAAAAAGAAAAAAAAACTTCAAAAAAGAATGCATGTAACGGTTTTTACGAATGCAATATAGTAGAGTTGTAAAGTTTTTTGCCGCTTATTTACAACGGAAAATAACTAAATGATGTGAAATCTTAATTTCGATTTTGCGTCATTACGAAACAGAGATCGAAGTCTGATTTCTTTATTAAAAGAAGCACTAAAAATATTCCAACACGTATTTTGAATGCATAAAGTTTAATATTGTAGTGAATTGTGAAAACGTAGCGCGCGTTGAACTCTTTTGTAAGGGAGCATGAATAACAAATTGAATTGTTGCAATTTGACGTACCCTATTCACGTATAGTATTTTCTATTGCTTATTTAAAGCTTATTACATCAAGCTAGACTGTAAACGTCTGCATTGGACATGTGTTTCCTAATGCGTGTCACGGTCCATTAGGAAATACTAAGTATAAATTACTTTTAATTAGTCCCACTGAGGAAATCATGTGAATGTATGTTTGTGCGTCGTAGAACAATACGCTTTTTAATTATATAGCACTTTGCTTTGTGAAGCGACTCTGACTGCCAAAACGAAGGATGTGGGTTCGATTCCCATCATGTCTGTGGATGTATCGATGTAAAATTAAGTCTTTATAGAAAAATATTATTCATTGAACCTTGTATCTTTGCCTTTGATTACTGTATTTCATTTTTTTTTTCTGTTCGTACCGTAATTATGTAAAAATATAAGATAAATAAATCATTTACGGGCCAATTGGCTTGGTGGTTAGCGACTCTGACTACCAAGTCACACGACGCGGGTTCGATTCTCTCCCAGAACAAACATTTGTGTGCATGAACATGTCTGTTTGTTCTGTTTCTGGGTGTAAATATCTATATAAGTATATATTTAGAAAAAAATGTTGTACATCAGTTATCTGGTTTCCATAGTTCAAGCTCAGTTTGGAATCAGATGGCTGTGAGTAAAAGAATGTCTCACGAAGTGCCCATTTGTAAAAGAACCTCCTTGAGATTAAAAAAAACCTGGGCAGCCTGGTCCTAAAAAGCGATAAACATAGCGAAACAAAAGAGATATGAGAGATATCATGATGTAAAATACAGCCTTAAATCCTATTCCACTTATATATCTTCCTACTATTATAAATGAGAAAGTTTGTGAGGACTGATATTTGTTACACATTCACGCAAAAACTACTGAACGGATTTGGATCAAACTTGGCACATATATAGACCATATCCTGAAATAACATATAAACATTTTATCCCGGGAAAATATGACATCCCCCGGGAATGCGGGTGAAACAGCGGGAACGGCTAGTAAACCATACATATATTAATAAGTAGTGTCAAACTGTCGGTGTTACGATGAACACAATTGAATTAAGAACTTTCTTAACTGGGTTATAAAAAAATGTCCCCTTTGTATTTTTAACTTAAATGCAGAGCTATTGTTCTTTAACCTACTTCACGTCGTTGGTCGTTTTAAAGTAACATGTTGACCATATTGTTGTTCTTAATGCAATTCCATCGTATCTACTTTGAGTCCATTAGCTTGAATAGTTTTAGATTCTAAACTCTTAAACTTTTATACGTAAACATGATTTATCTAAAGCAGTAGTCCATTTAATCTGCCCTAAGCGTCTTCACGTGACATAGAGCATTCGTAGTAAAACCATACGCTTTTTATGTATACGAGTATACCAGACGAGCTGTCGCCCGCGGTTTCACCCGCGTTATTCCAAATATGCTCTATCTATGTGCCAAGTTTCATCATTTGTTGGGTAGTTTTTGCGTGAAAGAGGAATAAACATCCATACATACAAATTTTCGCGTTAATAGTATTATAGTAGGATGTAAAAGAACTACCTATTCATTTTAAAAGTTATATTTAACAGCCTGTGCGTCCTTGCACCTATAAGAGACAAAGAAATCATATCTTCCGAGTGATACTCTGATGTTAAAATGAATTTTCGATCACGATTCAAATTTTATTGACAATTATAAATTTGGATTTTTGTTCTTCCCTACATTGGAATTTCTGTCAAAAAGTATATCAATGAAACGATTATAGTAGACTATACTATTATATCTGAAACTCGGTCTAAGTTTCGAATACAATGAGTCATAGTAGATGTACGTGTTTAGAATTGCATTGAGACCAACGATATGGTCAATATGTTACTATAAAGCGGTTCTCACATCGCGCCGCGTCACGCGACGTAGCATGGGTAACTTTTAACGTAGTACCGAAGTATCTTAGTTTGTATAGAAAAAATGGGCGATTAAACACATTGACAACGCATCTTCGCGGTAGAGAGAGGCTTCGTCGTGTAGCACAGTGTGTGGACCGCTTAAAACGAACAGCGATGTATTGATCATTCTATCCCTTTTTTACTAAACTAAATTTAAATCACTACATAGTATAAAACAAAGTCGCTATCTCTGTCCCTAGATCCCTATGTATGCTTAAATCTTTAAAACTACGTAACGGATTTTGATGCGATTTTTTTTAATAGATAGAGTGATTGAAGAGGAAGGTTTATATGTATTAGTATCTTACATTGCACCTGAGCGAAGCCGGGGCGGGTCGCTAGTAAAAAATAAAAATGTGTTTGAAAAACTAAAAGATGGTTCTATCTGGTCAGGGCGAGAGCCTGGTAATCTATAATACAGGTTTTACCTATATAGACACCAGTCTCTCACAAAGGAGTTTCAAGTTAAGTAGACAACTGTATATCCTATTAATATTATAACGCCAATGTTTGTATGTGTAGCGACATCTATGAACACGCCTACAAACCTTCTACGCCCGCACTACAGTGATGTGGCGACATCTATGAACGAGTAGAAACACCCGAGAATCCTAAATCGCACTTTCAAGAGTCTCTCAGGATTTGACATATATACAAACATCCAACATCAACAGTTGGACCGCGGTCCCCAGGCATGATCACCTAGCCTGCCGGAAGATCTTCCCTTTTAAATGGAGGAGTTCGAATGTTCGGGTGCAAGGTTGCGGTGGTATTAAAACTGTTTGTTTGTTATATATTACTTTAATAGCAATAATCACTATACACTTGGTAATGTTAATGTTCAATGTTGAATGTTTAAAGGTTAATGTTAATGTTTATGAATGCACCCGGTCTGACCGATGGTTACTAATGCACTGAAGCATCCACGGACTCCGTGGATAGCGATGTGTTGTTTGTCAGGTGTTCGGTTGCATCGCACCGAACATATTCCGGGGCGGCAAAGATGAGAATGGTATGAGATGAGCTTAAAGACTAATACAAAGATGATAAACAATTTGAACTAAACTAAGGACTTAATGTTCCGTTTTTCTTAAAGATAGGCGAGGACGCTTTGTTTTGTTTCACCACACTAATTTGCACTTCACTATGAGCATTTGGCTGACGGTCAGCCATGTTATGTTGATGCGCACTAGCACTCACATCACGGACACACTGTAGCTCGATGCCTCGGGAGACAGTGAGGCGTCGCGAGCGACGTCGTCGCCACCGCCACAGCAGTACGGCCGTTGTCACAACCGCCACTACCAGCAAGGTATAATTGATAGTGTAATTATGAATATCATGTGGTGATAGGATTGCACCTATCTCCACGTCGTTGTTCTTCATCTGTTTTATTTGTTTGTTTCTCTTTATTAGATGTGTTAATAGGTAGAAGTGAAAGTTTAATGATTGGTCTTTTCATAATACCATTTTTTGTTTTTAATGATCCATCTTTTCCAGGGTGGAGTTCGATTACTCTTCCCAAAGCCCATTTTCCTGCTGGAATGTTATCTTCATGGATAACAACCAAATCGCCTACTTTCATGTTTTGTTTCGGCTTTAACCATTTACTTCTCGTTGTTAATTGACTTAAGTATTCCATCCTCCACTTTTTCCAAATATCTTCTGTTAGTTTCCTAAGTAAATGCCATCTTGTTCTCGCGTCATCTTCTGTTTCAATAACTATTAATCCTGATCTCCCTGTTAAAAAGTGTGATGGTGTCAAACATTCAAGGTTTTCGATGTTTTCTGTTAAAGGGCACAGCGGTCTTGAGTTTAAACAAGCCTCGAGCTGAGCGAGGATAGTTGAGGACTCCTCGAAAGTCAGTTTTTGTTCACCGACTACTCGCTTTAGATGGAACTTGAGACTCCTGACTGCTCTTTCCCACAAACCTCCGGCGCTAGGCCAGGATGGGGCGTTAAAGTGCCATTCTATATTCATTACTCTGTTACTTCTGCCAAGAAACTATTGCTGAATATTTGTTGTAGCTGTTCATATTCTGCTTGTAGTATGTTATTTGCTCCCACGAAATTTGTTCCTTGGTCGCTGTAAAGGTGACCAAGGAACAAATTTCGTGGGAATTTTCTGTGCGTTTGAAAGGGACGGATTGTTGTGTATTATGGTCAGGTGTTCGGTTGCATCGCACCGAACAGAGTCTCATACCTCGCTCCTCCATATATGTATGGATGTTTGTTACTCTTCCACGCAAAAGCTACCAAACGGATTTGGATGAAATTTGGCACATAATATAGAAAATGCCCTGTAATTACACATTGTATATTTGTTGTGCCGGGAAAATGTAACATCCCACGGAAATGCAGGTGAAACCGCGGGGACAGCTAGTCTAAACAAAAATCTATACCTTTGTGAAAGAAAACAAAATACGTTTATAATAAAAAAAAGCATCGAGCCAATAATCTAGCGATTTTTGTCCGGATCGGATATTAATTTTGGTTGTAAGCTATTAAAATTGCATACAATATTTTAGAAGATGGTGAGTCTAAACAGATGGTGTTACTATCACAAATGCGTAGGAAGGTATCTAGTACCGCTCTTTATTTTTAAAGTTGGAGCAAGAAAGTTTAAAGTGGAATAGCAGCATTACTTTCTTTTTACATTATTGAACTCCCAAATTATATAGCCAGTACTGTATTTTGCAGCAATAATATAATCAAAAGATTTACATGTGATTCTAAACATAGTTTACCATATACCACTTATAATTTTATTTAATGGTTTTATTCTACACCGCTGGGTATGAGCCTCCCGGTGCAGCACTCATATAGTGGTTTGTATCCATCCCCGGAATTGTGAAACCTTCTTGGATACAAAGTTGTGGCAGATTTCATAACAGATTGATGGTCCGGCGCCCGCGCAATTGGTGACAGAAATCGTGGCGCCGTCAATGCATCAAAAAAAAAGTTTTTTATTTTTCATTCCGTGAGCATTACGCAAGCAATTCTTAAAATATGCCAAAGGCATAGGAGTGCATAGTCCGCTACAACACATCTGGAACTTATGTTTATGGATTTCCGTATTTAAAATTAGCTTAGTTTGAGCCAAGCGGAAAAGCGCTAGCCACGAAATTTACTCATAAATAAAGTCTGAGAAAATAAATTCGTGAGTTATAAGTATTAAAGCTAAGATAATGATTGAATTTAAATGTGTTTTAAATCAGTAGTATTTTGATTAGTAACATGGTAGTATGAATAACATAGCTCCACAACTACCAGTACCAAGTAGTTTATCAGTAATCTAGTTTCTGAACTGATTTCTAAATACATATTCTAGGAAATTAGTACTATTATTGTTAAGTAGAAAGGTCCATTATTAATGACAATCCAATCGGTAACGCTTGTCTAACATAGAAAACCGGTTACCCAAACTATATGTCTAAAATGTCAAGGGTTGCATGTGCAACTGCCTGCATCACAACAGCTTTCACTTCACACATCGCCTGTATCAGTTAGTAAATCAAACGATAAATTCACATTCCGCCGTGAGAGCGGAACATCGATAGCTTTTTGTAACAACTTCGTTTCCTTCCTTCAGCGGAACGGCGATGTATTTTATCCTCGGGCTTATTTCGATATTCCACAGAATCGGTGCCCGAACATCCGAACGGGCCCGAGGTCGTGTCGAGATCGATCCGAGTGAAAGTTGTGATAACTCTCCCCACTCCGTTGCAATGCTCGCGGTAATATTCTGAACTCACTCGCTCTTTGTTCAACGTGATTGGTTATGCGTAACCTTTCAAATTAAACGACCGAAGTAAGAAAGCAGATCAAAATAAATTACCAGTTTTATAACAGGGTCTAATTGTGAAAAAATTGTTAGGTTGGTTTTAAAAACCATGAATGAGTTTTTAGGACGTTAAATTAATTGATTATAAAGATTTTCCGCGATTGAAAAATTACGAAACATAAATAAATGTTAGATCCGTTTGGGCCATGTCTTCCGAAACAATACCGCACGCTAATTATATCGATAAACAAAAGAAAGTCCCAGCTGTGCTCAATTTACATAATACGCACCCACTTCGGCAGTGTTTAACCACGTTATACACTTCACGAGACGCATTCACATGGTAAATAGGTGCCACTCTCTCATTAAGTACTTGAAACAAATAGAACAAAGCGTTCTTTTTTCGCTGAAAATAAACCGCTTCAGAGGTTTTCGACTTTGCACGATTATGTAAGATGTTACAAAATGTTTACTTCACCAGGTCATTCTTCGTTGGGTGTTTAATGTGACATCTCAGAAGGCACTCAGGCAGAAGTTCAAATAATAGTTAAACAAATATGGTAGTGTCACTGAGTCACGTAGTATACTGACCAATCATAGTATTTCGCAACTTGGACACGGTAACGCAATTTTGGCGAGTGCTCATCACATGTTTAAAATGTATGATGGTTTCAAGTTAACTGTTGTTTAGCAATGAACTCAATGTTGATTGATCCGATTAACGGAATATGAATAAAAACTCATTTGTGACTCAAGAATAGATTATGTTCATGAAAAATAAACTATTTGTTCTCTATAATATATGTTTCTTATTTCAAATAGGGTAAGAAACAGGCAGACGGTCCAGAAGATGGTAAGTGGTTACCACCGCTTATGGAGTCTTCCAATACCAAGGGCATTGCCAGTGGATTATCGACCCTGAGACATGAAGTTACATTTTAGATTCCAATAAAATTCCGATGGTGTTCCATATAAGTACTCACGCCATAAAACTAACTAATGATTAGCATAAACGGTTGCTAATCGCACAATGTAGTTGATACTGGGATTTCCGTAAAGAACTTACAGATTGTTGTGCAACCGTACCTTGGCAAGTCTGCCACTTTCTTTGAACACATATGTAGTTGGTTGTGACAACAACTAGCAGCTGTACATAAAGTGACCAAATAAATGTACTTTTCTTTTTTTTTAAGAACAAAAGATTACTTAATGGTTAAGTTACCAAATATTGTTTGAACAATTTTGAACAATGGAATATTCTTTAGACTAATTTCATTGCTGAAATTGTAGTAGCTGTAAGTAACATAACAATACTGGTTGCAAAACAAACATTGCGATGAAAGTTGTTTCAAGAAGCTGTCCATACGGCATAATTCTTTACGTCGTATGCTAATGCATCATATAATATATTTGCGTGTATTTTTCCTTATTTCTTTAAGTAAAATAATTAAAATGAACAAATTAGGTAATAAATATTCTCGAGACGTGTCGTACGTCAGTTCATCCACCCGTGAAGTAATTTCCCGGTAGGTAAATGACGACAGTTTCCGTAAATATATTGGCAAACGTCCTAATCTGAAACGTAATTAAAGAGGCAATTGATTTAATAAGCCATTTGAAAGCATCGATGATAAAACTAACCGTCGTCGTAGCTTTTTAACATATCTTTTTAATGGTGTCTAAAGATCCGTTCAAACTTATATGTAATCTGGTATATAACGTTAAGGATTTTAGTTCTTAATTTAAAATACAGTCTGTAAAGCAATGTGATACATACAATCCCTAATAATATTATAAATGTGAATATAAGTTTGTTTGTTAAGCTTTCACGCGAAAACTACTTAACCGATCATCATGAAACTTTGTACACATATTCTTGGAGGTATTAGAAGTAACATAGGATACTTTTTGTGCCGGAAAAAAATGACATCCCTCGGGCACGCGGGTGAAACCGCGGGGGACAGCTAGTATAAGATAAAGCACTGCATCTCGTGGTACAGTCAGCTGGGTTACGAAAGATAGTTCCACAAAACTAACAATTTATTCAACAAAAAATACAACAAAAGAAAAAGAAATTCAACAAGACATTATAAGATTTTAATAAAACACTATTTCAATTAGGATTTAAATTCCTTTCGAAAGTAAAAACATCATGTTTTAATTAGCATATAGCACTTTCGTCAAACTTGGTTGAACAGTGCACTAAGACGAAACTCGAGCAAATGTTTCGACGCGTAATGTTATTTTAATTATCCTTTTACACCGTCAACAGTATTCATTTGTAATGTCAGGGTGACAATGACCTTAATGATGCGATGCGACCTCATACTGACTAACGTTACTGTATTAATTATAAAAACAATGTAGCATGTGTTTATTATTTTTTAATAAACAATTACTTATCAAAACATTAATTGTGAGCTGTTTGTGGAGTCTAGAACATAAGTGCTAAGAGATAAGTTTAAAAATATAAATATATTGACTGTGCTGTCACATGATAAACATTTGAAATTTTATTGTATGTATATTCGTAATTATTTTTTTTAATAACAGCACTCACTTACGAAGTAATTTAACTTAAAATCAATAAAAAATCACATAATGGGAAAATGTAAACGTTTCTTTGACAAACTACCTAAAAACATTAAAGAATGTATCATTTTAAAAGGGTTTATAATAAATAATATATCGGATTATCTGAAGAATAATAACCTGTGACAATGAATTGCTCGCCTGACAATTTGTTTATTTGACTAGCAATTCTTTATTATTATTATTATTTATACTATTGTCTGTATTATTAACAAAAATGAAGACGATTTATTAGAGTTTGTGAGAGTCTTATATTTCTAAAATAGAAACACATTATATAGTTTTCCTATTCATTCTTCTCAAACATTAAAGAGCAAACTATTTTTAACATTTTGCAAAATAACCCGTCTTGCTTAATGTTTCCAATATTGTTACCAAATTGTGAAAGTAAACAAACACGATGGATTAACCAACATTTATTTAATTCAGTCCGAATTATGGACAGTTTATAAGAGCATTTAAATAAACTGTGCTAGAATTGTAAGTTGTAATACACGATTCCTACAATAGCAGATAAGCAAAAAGATGTTTTATTATTGATTTAAACCATTTTTTATATGAAAAAGAGTAATAGCTAAGTTGATTGCCGGTTCTTCTCAGCAAAAACAACCTTCCGAACCGGTGTTAGAGCCTGACCATTCATAAGTGCCTGTGAAGGCCTATTTGAATAAATCATTTAATTAAATAAAAAAAAATTATTATCTCTTTTCTAACCGAATGAAAAACTGCTCGAAATACTAAATAATTGAGTACTCATATATTCATCTTAACAATGACATGGATATTGCTATAGATCTAGGTCAATCATATCGATATAGAGTAACGTATTAATTCGTTCAAATTACACAAATGCAGTTACTTTGTAACTCTAACTACCTGCTCAATGTGGGTCTGAACTGAACGGTCAGCCAACTGTAAAATTAGGACACCGCTGCCCACGTGAAGTTTCAGGTCAAACGTTACGGTTGGAAGAATTATATGTAGAATCAATATGCTGCACTAATGTAACTATCATGCTTCAATATCCACCATTTGACATTACACTATTCAATTCTGTGGTGTCGTTTCATTGTACCAGTTAATGAGTAAAGCTACAATAGGTAGAACTACTTGTGAAATTATTTATTTTTAATATTGTTGTTCGTAATATTAAAAAAGAAACGTAAGACGATTCATAAGAGCCTGGGAAGGCCTACATGAATAAATAATATTCCTATTATTATCCGAACCTGTACCTGCCTACACTGAGGTTTAGATAGGGCGAGTGATTCTCTTCAATCAATTCCGATTTCAAAGATCTAATCTGCTTTTGCTTTATTAATAAAATGTCCAATAAAGTTTGAAAGAAAACTACTACAATACGGCAGTATTAATAATCAAAACAATTACTAGGCACATGGATTCATTCGACACGGGAACGGCCCGTAAAGTCCAATCCAGTGGATCTTTTCTTGCCCTACGGTTGCGAATCTATCGTTTTAGTCAGAAGTAGTTCTATATCATATCTATATGACAGTTATCTTCACCGTTAAAATATGTAAAATAATTTGGTTACCTTATATGGAGCCCCAATAACTTATAACCATTAGGTTTTTACATTTTACGTCTAAAATCACTTAATATTCAAATTCCTGTCTAAAACGTTTTTGATAGCCATCAGTAAGATTATGAACTTCTCTCATGGGGTCACATTCACGATAATTTTTGAAGGTTACCACTGACTTTATTACACGCTAACAAAATAGGACGTACTTTCGGTTTACTTGTTTTGAACTTAAGAGAATCATAGCAATAAATTCTAAATTTCATTGTCAATCTTCCTCACAGTATTTATATCCACGCTTAGTTTTCAATGTGTTTATAAAGACACCGTTACAATGTCACTCTATAAAACTGTGGCGTTTATATAATCAACCACTTAGCTTTGATACATTGTCACATGAATGAAACTGGTACATTCTGCACACAATAATGCCCTTGGCACACCTATCACGTATATGTATGTAATTATACAATTTTGAACCTAATTGAGTAACATCCTTTCTACTTAATTTAGTAACGAAGTGTCAGTTCATATCAGAACCGAGCAAGTCTGGTCACCTTTCAACCTGTGTCAATTGAAAATACTGTAACTTTAGGTAAATGATTTTTTAAATATGTCGTGTGACATCGTTAATTTCAAGGCAGTCAAGGTTGTTTTTATATTTTTTTCCGAAGAGAATGGTACTAAATACCGGTTGTGAATGAGCTTTGAGGGCGAAGTGGGCCTCGAGTGGGGTTCCAACTGTTCCAACCTAGGTAGGTCGGTAACCTACCATTCTACTGTCAATACATTAGAACATTATTATGTGTGACTAACTGCCGCCCGCGGTTTTACCTGCGTTTCGTTCCCGAGGGATGTCACATTTTCCTGGGATAAAAAGTAGCTGATATGTTATTGCAGGATATATCCTGGAATATATATAATAAAGAGTAACAAACGTCCATACATACAAACATTCGCATTTATAATATTACATATTATACATATTTTAGAGTACCAGGAATGACACTTTCGTAACAATGCCAATTTGAAAACCATTCTTCTCTTTTCTACCTTGTGTGTTTTATGACTTGATTGTTTGACACATTATAATGAGAATCACATCAGACAATTTACTTCTTACAAAGAACATCTTCATCGTCGTACATAATAATGGTAAACATAAATAACTTAACGTTGAAACTTAATCGTACATGCTTGTTTATTCATTAACAGGCAGTTGTACATCAGATTTTGCGACAATCTACATGCAGCCCACGTCGCTTCATCTGAGCATTTAAATTCTTATACGGTCTTACTACAAACAAAGAATTGTTTTGTAACTTCATTATAATGCAATAGAACTATGGTAACTCGGATTAGGGACCAGGAAACTAGTATAAATGATACATAATTACTAGTCCGTGTTCAATTCGTAAGTATTGTTCTGTAAGTAGTAGATTCGTTTTATTAGACGGCTCATAAATTATAGGTCTGTGATTTATTGGTAATAAATAATGGATAATTGTTAAAAGTATTATTCCAATCAGTGAATGTCTCTAACTGCCTACTTTGGGCGAATTTACTCAACAGTACTATTTGTGACATTATTTCCTTACAAATTGTTGTCAAAGAAAGATGACTGGCATGATTGTATAGATGAATGGTGCAACGACGAACTTGTCGACCAAGTTAGCTTTCATAAATGTCACTGCTCAACAGTAACAAAGGAAATTTGTTGGTTAAAAATGATAGGTAGTGGCGACATCTTGTAACCAGTTTGTGACCAACTATTAGACGCGATTACAATCTCACCATTTTCTCGCTCTAAGTCTAGGACAAACTCTGACAATCTGAACATTCCTTTGATATTATGACCACGTTTGACCATGAACAACTTAAATTATAAGTAGACACATTATTTTCCTCATCGATTACCAAATAAAATCAGGGCAAACTAGCGTTGTCTTGTCGCCTTTGTCATTGACTTATTAATTGCGTAGTTTGAGTATATTATGATGTATATTTATAATTCTTTATACTTAATTAAATCATACACACTACTGTCGCATTTAATTAACAATTGGTTTTAGGAATCCTGTACCTACTTCCTATTTACCTAAATGAATTCCTGCAAAATTGGGATTTTTTGGTAAAAAAAAAATTGTGTTTTAATTTTATTTCCTTTACGTACTCACATGACTCGTAAGTTAATTTTACTCGATTGGAGAGCAGGTATAGTTATAGCTTTTCTTCTTTTCTGTTGCCGGGCAAATGCTGATATTTCGGCAGATGAACTTGAGAGTTAGTCCCCTTCTACTCGCTTAATATTGTGTGATTGTGGTGAAACACTTCGTATAATATTCCTTACCTAGGGTACCCACAGCTCCTGTGAAAGTAATAAGTACCCTAAACTGAAAGTCTTGACGCCACTTGTACCAATTTCAAAATAGAGATCAAAGAAACAATATAATCGCATCAATTCTTGTTTGTAATAAAAAAAAAACTCTTTGGTAATTAGCCATCTGCATCTGCAGTAATAAAATTAAATTAACATTATTGAACGGTTATTACATAAAATGACAAGGCGATCTTGTTTTGTTCGCAGTCGGTCGTGAATGCCGGGCCGCATGGATGGCGCTGCACGTCTGGCGGTCGCTCGCCTTACTTCTAGCAGCAGTCACTCTTGTAGTTGCTAAGTGTAAGTATTATAATTAATTACTTTATAAGGTCGTTTCATCATAAGGACATTGGTATTTATATGTGTGACTTACAACTAGGTAGGTATGTAGGTGATAAACAGTTAAGTAGCGGATTTGCAAAAGCAAGTACCTAAGTTTGTTTGTGGCAGTTTCTTTTTAAACAACACATACACGGATAACAGTTCAAAGTTATAAAAAGAACTTAAGTATGCCTATTTTCAAGATATGCCCATCCAATGTTTTGTAGAATTGGCTTGTTTAAATGTCATTTTGAAATGCGTAAGTCTCTTAAGCGTTGGGCTTTAATTAGTAAGTGAAAATGGGCATAAGAAAGTTAATTGACATTTTCAAAACAAATTTTATTAAGTACTTCTATAGCCACTTACAAGACATAGAAAATAAATAGATGCTTAAAAGTCAAACAACATTTTAATAACGGAACCTACATTTTGATTTATATTCTCATCATTGATACATTTTAAGGAAGCCGTGTTGTTTTTCGAAAGTAGTCTTAAACATAAAATAATGACATCCGTTTAAACTTAAGAAATGGGAATGTGTGACGATATTACCGCGAATTTTAGCCTACCTAATGTTAGACAAAAGGCCTTTGTGACTATGGTAGGTATACATCTTTAAAGAGTAGGTAATTCTTGCATAACTACGTGTTGACAAAAATCTTTTCTGTTCTTACATCCGCACTCCGTTATTTAAAATGACCATCGACACGCGCGACACTAATATTACAACTACCATAATTGGAAAACAATTATTGTCTTTTATCGGATAATTTTAACGGTAGATAATGATTCATGTATTTATTCGTTTTTTTTATCTCCCCTCATTTTCAAATACTTGGAAGGAATAAGCGTTGATTGAAGTGGATTGCTGAGTTTCTCATGGTTGGGAGCGGCCTGCTTTCGTCCATAGTAGGTCTTGCATTTGAGCTACATACTGCCCTACAAGAACCTGCCATATCAAGGCCACCCACGGTAAAAAGAAGACAGAACACCCGGAGACAACTGATAGCATTTAGGTTACCTACTGTCTACGCAAGCGCCTTTGGCACCTCGTTAAAATGCATTGCATTCCAAGATTGTTTACAAAGGCCGTTTTGATTATGGTGTGACCAATATTCATTCTGAATGGTAGAGCGACCTCTACGGTTTTTCTTTCATTGGGACAAATATTACTTATACATACATATAAACTATATGTACCCAAATCATATTATCATAGCTTAATAACCCAGAAAGAAATGTCTAATATCCTATGTCATGATAAATTAAGCTTCAAGTTATTATAGTCTTTCCATTTTTTGCCAAAATCCAACGTTATTATTTTATTCTGAATTTGTATTTGTTTATTCTACTTCTTATAAGAGCTGTATGATTGGAATTCTCTTTTCCAAATTAAATTTGTAATGTTATATCTTTAAAATATTTAAACCAATGTTGGTTTTGTACTAACCAAACCGGAGATACTTGCGTCATTTTTAAATGAGAGTAATTTTAAAATGCATAATTGAAGTGTTCTACTTGCCTATTTCGTTGTAGTTAATACGCTGTGAGACAGACCACATTGTGATTTGATAAGATGTTATTTAATTCATTTGTTATGTTATTAGATGCGGAATTAGAGCCATGGCGAGGAGCTGGCCGTCCAGCCACAGAAGCCCAAGAGGCTGAAGATGAGCGCCGCGATGCGGAGATTCTTGCCGCAGTCAAGACCTCAATGAAAGAATGGGAGCTGAAAAGAGCCCGTACTAGGTAAATAATTTTCCTAATTATGTACTTACATGAAGATCTATTTCAAGATCTGCCTCTATATGAATTTATTTTTGATATTGTTCTTTTATTGACTGACTTCAAGTCGTATCAGGTAAGGACATTGGGAATGGTAACCTAGGTGCTCATATATTGCTTTCTTTAGGTTTGAACTAGAAGATGAAAGTTGCGAATAACTGTTAATGGATGGTATAGTCTGTGGAAATATGCAATATATGAATACGTGTTAAACCATGTAGTTTTCATGCCTTTTTTAAGGACCTCGAATAGAAGAATTGTAAAGATAAAGAAGGAAAACTCAATTGAAAACTTCGATTTAACACCGCACTATCGACGACAAATGGGTCTTTACATTAATGGAAATAAGAGCATGCATTTCATAATAGCTCATTAAATATCCCCAGGTATACGGTTTATGATGTCTTCTTTTATAGCATACTGTAAATTTGTATCACGTAAATGCTAATTTATGGTCACATTATGTAACCACACGATATGTGAAACATATTTATGAGCGGTTTGTCATATTTTATTACAATACTTACATCCGTATTGGCTAACTTCATATCAATAAAAGGTACCCCCTGTATTTTTCGAAAATATTCAGAAATAATAGGATAAATAAATATCCTGGGATATTCTTTTACACACGGCCATCTGATCCCAAATTAATCAGATCTTGTACTATGGAAACCAGATAACTGATATACTACATATACTACTTTTTATTTTTCTAAATACATACATATATAGATATTTACACCCATATATATTGTCCCCTGCTTTTTGGCCGTCTTGCCGGGTCGCTACTGTACTCCTAGATACTAAACGACGTATGCATACGACTACAAGTACATGTAACTGCAAATTCACATAGAAAATTATGTAGAAGATGTCTAATATAAACACTTCAAATGGACGAGGCTCATACAAAAAGAGGAAAATCAAATAGAGTATTGCTTTCACCGTCAAGTTTCGCAAAGTATAAAAATTTCTATGAACGCAAATTCAACTGAGAACGATTAATTGTTTTGATCACTTCATAATACTGTTGTTAGACCTCAAGAATGATTTATTTTATCTCACCGAGAGTAACACATTAATACTAATAACTTTGATATTGTAGTAAAAACCGACTTAACTGTACAATCTTGGTGCAAAAATGTAGACAGGAATGTCAGGGTTAGCAGTCAGAGAGGATACATTATTTTATACTACATTTGGCCCCACATCCTACAGTCATTTTAATAAAGTTTGATTGGCCTTGATTTATTAAACGGAAACAGTTATTTAACGGTTTAATTTATAATTTGATTGCGTTTTGAGTATTTGGTGGCATTAGAGGTATCATATGTTTAATTATGTTCCTCTGAGTATTAATTAATTATGTTTGTAAGGAAGTAAATGTCATTTTTGCGAGAAAGATGTATGACTGTGGGTTACCTAGTAGTTTCTTTAAGTGTGTAGTAGTAGTGTAATTATTTCATATTGTAATTTTATCTTGTTGTTTAATAACTTTTAATTGTGCTTAAATATTTTTATTAGTGATCGCCGTTATATTTAATGTAAATAAATAAATAAATTTTCGTTTAAAAGCTTACTGCATATCAAATACCTATTGTGTCGGAGAAAACAATAATGATGTTTTTATATCAACTGGGGTCAAGACTAAGGTTAAGTCATATTTTTTCAAACAAGGCAATAAGTCACATAAATAGGTAGGCAAGTGGTTATGTGCTGTTGACTTTAAGTGACTTATGCATTGCCTACATAGTTAAATGACATATGTCTCTTTGTCAGAAACGACAAAAATAGACCCGCCTTAGAACAGCGTCCTAATAATTTGGTAACAATATTATTATTAATATAGCAGGTGTGTCATGACTATCATTGGTAAATGAAGAATAACTATATTCGTTTATAATTATGACTAACGCCATTATGCATTATTTTACTTGAATTCTAGTAAAATTGCTCCTTCCTTCAATATTCCAGGAGTAAACGTTCTCAAGGCAGCGTGTGCTATGGTGACTTTGGTTGTTTCGAAGATGCCGGGCCATTTGCGTACTTGGAGACGCTTCCCAGTTCGCCGCAAGAAGTTGGCACGCATTTTCTATTGTACTCCACTGTCAGCAGGTAATAACAATCATTCCACTTCAGAAATAGTTAAGAATCTATTCCTACAAGTAACTGGCACCCATCTCAACCCAAAGAAGACCAACATTCCTTAGACCAGGAAAAATATTGTGCTCATTCGGCGCGCAGAGAGAGAGAAATAGCTTTCGTAGTGCACGTCTGTCAATATCGGCTTTAACATCGATTCGAGTATCGCACAATAGCCCAGGTTCAGTTATCCTCGAAAGTCTTCTTGCTTTATTTTGATGTATTTTTACAGAGGAGACCAGCCTCTCCTGGCAGTGTCAGCCAGCAATATGTCCGCGGCGTGGGGCTGGGCGGCGCGCGCCTTTGACCCGAACCGACCCACCAGGATCATCGTTCACGGGTTCGGTTCCAATTGCGACAACGTCTGGGTGTACGAGATGAGGTCTGCTTTGATGGCTGTTGTAAGTACTACATTATATTCTCCAACATGGCTTATTAAATTACCTTTAATTAAACTTCTTTAAGAGCGCTTTTAGCTGTTTAAGCTGTAGCTCCAGAGATTTTCTGAATTGACATGAATTTGTAAAAAATTATGGTTATTTAACGTCACAATTGGAAGTGGAATAAAATTTACCAGAATTACTCAAGGGGTCATTTTAGATACTGGTCTTCCGAACCAAATATGGTCCCTTAACACGTCATCCAGCTGTTACGTCCATGCACTATATGAATGCATTCACCAATGTTAACTCATAAGGACCTAATATAGGAGAGGTCATCATATAATACCCACGGACTTACCAGGGATCGTAAGCAACATAGCCTGGACAGTCAACGAGCTCAGACACAAATTGTTTCTATCATTCGCTTTCCATAACAAGCTTCTAACTTTTATTACAAAGTCGTCATCAGTCATTAAACATTTAGTTAACAAATGTGTTTGGTAATTTATCACATTTCTATTGTAACGCTTCATGATTGTTATTTATTGCCACCTGTTCCCCAAATACTTTCACTATCATTATACTACCATATAGTAATTGATAGTCTTATTCTGGGTTTATACAAGACTCGAAAAGAATTTAAAAACTTTTGTTGTCAAAATCCCACCAGGTGGGCCGATATCAATCAAATATAAATGTGTTTTCAAAATTTCATACCTGTATACCGTTGAGTACTTTCGATTTGAGGTCAATCCTGAGTGTCGAATGCGGTCACAATAACCAGAAAAATGCATTGTTTTCGGAAGTGAATGAATATGTCAAATATCAACTCCGTAGGATAAGAAGAGGCTCTAGCGCAAGACTAGTACAAGTTAAAATATTGTATTAAAATACCTTTGTTAGAAGGGCTACTTCACCAAATTAAAAATCCGACTAGAAAGTCTATCTAGAAGGCTTTTTAATCCATACGCTTATGAATAAAATTATGAAGTTATACATATCTTTATCTAAGTTGTTCGCTACCACCGTATTCGACGACCAGTCTTAACATACGTATTCACTTATACTACCGGCACGCTATGTTGGCCGTTTTGACGTTTCAGATTGTCATAGGAAAAGAAACTGTATTGCTTTGGAATAAGGTTGATTTCTATCATCATACAATAAGCTGTTGGATCAATAGATGCACCATGCATGAATAAAGGTTATTTTTCTTTGTCATCGTTAAACGTCAAAACGGCCATCATAGCCAGCCGCAAGTTTAGTAATAATCGCGTTATTTATTCAATCAATGTTTTCTGCCTTTATGGGCAAATTTGCCGCCTAACTTTTTTTTCGTTTATGATTATGTCAAGGACATTATCTATACACGGATACTAAATCAGCTTGTAGTTAAAAACAAAATAACTGATATACATACTAAGTCCATTTATTTTCTAAATATTTACATAAATAGATGATAAACCAAGACAGAACAAGAAAACATGTTCATGCACACCATTTTTTGTCTAAACCAACTGGCCCGTCCATATGTGCCAGGTATTCCTCACTCACTAATAATCTTTATGAGTTCAATGTCAACTATTGATTATTATATTTCGTACGACTCATATTTTAATGTATTTTTGTTATGCGTAATTAATTAGAATGTAATTTTTTAAAAGATTTAAAAAATATTGTCATTGAATGCTACATTAGCTACGTTTATGTGATGGTTTTCTCTATTTTCACTGATATTATCGACTTTCTAAACATCTATTATTTTGGGAACCTATATTATATCTATTCAGAATCATAAATCATTTTGTATAATCTTTGATACCAATGCAGCAATATGCTCTATTAAATGTTAGAAAATGTCCAGTTTACGAAAGCTTCCATTGTCTGCAATTTAAGAAACTCCTTTGACGTTAAATAATGTTTTATAAAAATCAACCTTATTTTATTTTTTATTAAGGCTCATTTACATCATCATAACAATAGTTGTACCTTATTTAATTGTATCGGACCTACTATAAAGGTCCTTCCTTTACTCAGACTAAAAGCGTTCCAAAAGAATCAATATTACAGCACTTGTTTTTGATTTACAATTTGATTTTAATCAATTTTATCCAAGTAATCGACGTCCCACCAATACTTAGCCCCAGTGTCTGCAGATACACTGTAGTGACAGTAGATTTACTGCAATCCACTATTAACGTTTAAAAATGATCAGCTCCATCTAGTATGTTAACAATGAATCTTAACAAAAATATTTATTTCCATTACATATTAGTCACCAAATAGTTGTTCCGTCATTAAAATAAAAAAAAAACTATTATATATTACTATTGGAAGAGGAAAAGCCTATGTTTACTAATTGATGTCTTATCATAGGAAGAATGTAACGTGGTGTGCGTGGATTGGGAAGGTGGCGCGACAATGCCAAATTACCTCCGAGCGGCTGCCAACACCAGACTTGTAGGCAAACAGCTAGCTATGCTGCTGCAAGGTAACACTTTGATCATTTAGGTAACTAATTTTGAAGGGCAAGTAATGAGAACAGTGCTACGAGAAATGCTTTTAATCTTATTAAAATCGACTTCGAAGCATTTACAAACGAACTTGAAGAAAAATATCAAGAAAATAGAACTTCTTACTTGATTACTAAAAATTTATGATTTTCTTTTTTCTTATGTCCAAATTAGTAAGTTTTCTTTTTTTTTTCATTTATTTCAAAGTAAAAAATAACAAATTACACATACAGTGATTATAATCCATGGCTTATTTTTATTGCAACCATAACATAGTACTTTCAGTTATGGTAATTTTGAATCAAATTGTAGCCGAAACCTCAAATTAAATAGATTAACGGTTTATTCTCTTTGAAATTATCGAACTGTTCATAACAACAATCAACTAACAGTCGGTTCTTATAATTTTCCAGGTTTCGCCAAACATATAGACTTGAGGTATGAGGATGTTCATCTGATTGGATTCAGTTTGGGAGCGCATGTAGCTGGCTTTGCAGGTTCAGAACTTCGGAACATTAGTCGAATCACAGGTAAATTCATTTATACATTTACTTAATTGCTAATAAAATCGTCATCGTAAATAATCAGATATGTAATTTGCATAAAATATATGAAATATTAGGAAATATTGGTTAGAAAGGTAAGGGAGCCGGTGAAATTACAGACACATGAGCCTTAACAACTTCATGTCTCAGGGTTGATAACGCATTGGCAAAGCTCTGGTGTGGCAAATGTCCATAGGCGGCGGTGACCACTTATCATCAGGTGGACCGTGTGCTTGTTTGTCGGCTCGTGTGGTATAAAAAAAAGTACCTACCGAGACTAGCTAGACAAGGTAAACATAATGTTTAGTATAGTTTCGACTTGTAATGTAAACCTACCAAATGTACCTATAGATAGATAGATAGAATTCATTATTGTTTTTAAAGTACTTACGCCAATGGAGATCGCAATTCTGAGATACCCGTATCTAGATTACAATTTTGATTACACCTAGTTTCAGTTCTTTATGATTTTCTGTGAAAAACATACTGAGGTACTGATACATTAAGTTCTATATCCTTATTGGTCTGCTGGAAATCGTTACAATTCATGATAAAAATAAATATTTTTTGATATCAGGCTTAGACCCAGCTGGTCCCCTTTTCGAGTTTCAAGATTCAAGAGCGAGGTTGGATCGTTCAGATGCTAAATTCGTAGACGTTATCCATTCTAATGGGGAGACTCTCATCTTTGGTGGACTTGGGGCAGCACAGCCTCTGGGGCACGTGGATTTCTACCCTAACGGAGGAAGGGTGCAACATGGCTGCTCCAACCTGTAAGTTTTTTTGTGGACTGGACATTCATCACATTCGGTTATCTGTTTCAAAATTAAGCGGAGCTTATACATTTTGTAAAGGTTGTTTAAATACACAAATTAATAGTTATTTGTTATACAAGAGTGCAAAGTTGATTTTAACCGCGTGCTCAATTTTAACGACGGAGCAAGCGAGGGAATCAAAAGAGCACGAGGTGACAAATCTTTGCATTCGAGTGCAACACGTAACTTTTGCCTAAATGCAAAATAATAAAAAAAAATGCCGCGCGCAAAGCTAATAAGAAAAAAGTACACCAAGAAGGTTCGAGGGGGGGAGGGGGTCATGCCGAATCTCACGTGGAGGAAAAAACGTGGGGTCTTGGCAAATATCACGTATTTTTTTATTAGCAAGAAACAGTGTAAAATTGCTAGAAGAGGGTTATATATACATAGTAGTAATATTTTTTTACATCAAAATCTAAATCGTATACTTATGATAATATAAAACCTCACGTGAGATTAGGTGCGGGGAGAGGGGGTCGAGCAAAATCTCATGACATCTCACCAAGGGGAGTGGGGGGTCGAAAAATCGCCAAAATCACCTCACGTAATTAATGGATGCCCCCTAATCCAGTTGTCATAGGTACTACAAGCTCAGCTTAATTTGTAATCAGATATCTGTGTAAGACGATTTAACGACCAAATTTTACGACTTATCACAAAACATGTATTTCCAGATTCGTAGGCGCGGTATCAGATTTATTACCATGGGCGGCGGCGTCACCAGAAGGCCGGTCTTTGTGCAATCACCGCAGAGCGTACAAGTTTTTCACTGACTCTGTGTCACCCAAGTGCCACTTCCCTGCCTTTCCTTGCGCTGACTATGATACCTTTCTTGAGGTCAGTGACGACGAATTTTAAATATTATCCTATTATTCTTAAAAATCTTGTCACTGGAAAAATAATAACATTATGAACTTAGAAGGTGCTTATTGATAAAACTCTGTCTAGTCTCAAACCGTTTGGAGTCGACGAATACTTTTCATAATAATTAGAATTTTCGTCCCAAGGTTTTACAAGCGGGAAAACATATCATTTGTGACAATCCAAAATATATTGTATCTGTGTTATAAATTACATTTGTATCCAATCGAGCATTACAGAGATCAAAGGTAAGAATCATCACTTGTGCGTTTGTAATACTAGTAAAAAAGACAGTAAGATATATAACACAATACTAATTATTATGAACATACCGGCGTTTTTGTGTGGGAGTTACTTTTAATAATAATAATAATAATAATAATTTTATTTGCAGTAATGTGTATAGATAGATGTTACAAAAATACTTTGTTCTTATCATCTCACGAAGTCTGGTAAAACTTCACACATTGCTTAACAAAATTACAGTTCGTTCGATCCTATTACGGAAGCGGAGTCACGATACCCGACATGCGGTAGCGATGATATCGCGCTACGCTTTCACCCACTTCCGATAAGCAATACTTGGCTTACCCACTTACTTACTGTACTAATACGATGCTAATCGCTGGAATGTGTTCACAATATTAACCCATAAGTTATTTAAAATATTGAACTACTTTATAGAAATCTTACAGAGTGTGAATAATAACTCCTGGTTTAAAATAGGATCAACATATCTCTTTCCACGGAAAAGAATACGCTCAAGAAATGGGTTGCAACTTTATCTTTATCTATATCTAATTCAGAATGGTTGCACAATTTAAGGCTTTGGATTAAAGCAAACAACCTTCTGTTTGTCGCGTTGTAAAGCCCTTTCAGAGCATATTTTTGAGAGACAAGCTTTTAGCATCTAATGGCTTTTATACCCTTACAAGGACAAGTCGATGGCCTAAACGGAATGTGCCTAGAATATATATATTATGTTTTAAATCGGATTTTTGCTCTGTAAGGATCAATAACAGTACCTGGATGGCCGAGCATTGCTCGGGATTTTTTTACTAATGTGCTTCTACCGTATTCTCTTTTTTTAAGCACTGTCATATACTTATACCTAGATACGAATTAGATGCGATAATAAAGGGCTCCCAATAACAGTACTTACCTTCTAATGACATTGTAGCAGTTTTCATTGCCTAAAAACACTGATAAAACGACATTTTCTGAAAATGAATCTTAGCTAGATCGATTTAACGCCCCCGAAACCCCCGTATACTAAATTTCATGAAAATCGTTGGATCCGTTTCCAAGATATATAGATTTTCATGAAATTTTATGTTTGTTTAAATGTACGCAAGTAAAAGTGCTGAGCAATAAGTTATCCCTCACTTGTCAACAGGGGCGCTGCTTTCCATGCGACGGTCAGCGACGTTGCGGCAACATGGGGTACTATGCAGATCGGTCGCTGGGACGCGGACAGCTTTACTTGCTCACCAGGGAAGAGGAACCGTTCTGTGGTAAGTTTACGTTTAATAATCGCTAAACCTGTTTTTGAAGTAGTAGAGTTCTTAGTGTTTCTCTCACTCTATACTCATTTTGGCCGTGAAGCAGTAGTCCACTTGTATTACTGTGTTACGGTTAGAAAGTAAGAGGGTCGGTGAAATGACAGCCACTTACCATCAGGACGACCCGTCTGTCGGTGTCAGTGAAATAAAAAACCATATAAAAGCCTACTTCAATCTCTATTTAGTTTGCTGTTTTCTTTAGACCATCTTCTGCTGCCCAAATCGTCTCATTGCAGGGCAAAGGCCTCTCATTCCTCTCTGAATTTCTCCCTGTTGGATAGATCACTATAATTTATTCATTTTCCAGCTCATCAATATCACGTATCCGTTTGGGGAGGAAGTCCTACTGGCGATAAAGGAAACTACGGACGATTGACCCTCACGCTTCACGGTGACTCTGGCCTGAATGAGTCTTTTCCAATGACCAAGTAAGACCATAGATGCATATATACCCTTTTTACCAGCGCTGCGCGTTAGGTGTCATTTTTCATGCTATTTGCATCAAATAGATAAGTTGTATAGTATAGCCTAATTCAGGAGATATCCGACCATTTATTCCTCATTATTCAATAACAACTTTATATAGGTAATGTTAATATTGGTCAAGTACATAAATACTATCCAAAATCATATTATCAATTTCATGAGTAATTCCCAGGGGTATGCAGTTTAGATTTAACCAACACACCATTTTATTCATCATCACCATTAAAATGCAGGCTATTAAGGCATTTAGAGAATTTGATGAAGACAGTGAAACAAAGTACAATAAGACCATTTTTTTAATCGTGTTCTTGAACGCGTATCTCCAAGCTTCTGGACGAATTTAATTAGGGTTTTAACATGTAACTCGAACGTAGCTTGACCATACAGATGGTATTTCATCAATCAATCTGCGCACGAAATAAAATTTGCTTTATTTTTATTTTGTGTGTCTTTATCATCAGACGTGAAATAGCGAACATCAGCGACGGCGCCCGCTTCACCCGCGTGATCGTGCCGCACCCGGCGCTGGGCGTGCCGCTGCGAGTGACGCTGCACTACGCGGCCTACTCCGGCTGGCTCAGTGCTGGAGCCAAGGCCGTACATATCGACAAGCTTCTCATCGCCGATAGTTTTGCTAAGACGTAAGTACCAAATTATGTGTGTGCCAGTGGTATACGAGTATATTACCAACAAACATACATACACAAATTCTTGCATTTAGAATCTCAATAGCATAAGATTAAGATTTAAGTTTCGTTGTATGTAGACGGTATTAGGTTCTGGTTCAAATTATATTTTTTAGCTTTTTTTAATCTAGTTTTCATGGGCAGGTCATCGTTCTGTAAAAAAGGAATGCAGCTGCAGTCAGAGGAATCAGTTCAATTGCCGCTCTACCCCGGCGACTGTGTTTTACAACAGGTAACAATCAAACTTATTTGTGTCAAAAATTATCTTTCAATAATTATTTCAATTCTTATTTCATACCTTTAATATCCCCAGGATGATGATACAACAAACGTAAGCAACAACATCGATTTCTTAAGCAATGATAATGCGACGAAAGGCCCTGAAGTTGACCCAATTGACAACGAACTCCCCGAAGACTTGCCTCAAAGACCATTCGTTCTCGTGGACACTTACGAGTGGACAGGAGGGGAGAACACAGGCCGCGCTTTTGGCATGACCAATACTAAGACTGCTCCAAGTGGACTAGTAGAAATTGCCGAACCGGTACTCAGACCACGGTTACGAAAGACGCCGAGACAAAGGGCGGATTCTGACGATCATCATGAAATATCAGAGCCACTTTTACGAGCAACGCAACCCCCACAGTCGACAACCCTTCCACCGAATAGAAAAGCCAAAAATTACGATATGTCCACGACACCAACTTATGAACCAATGGCATGGAGCGAAAGAGAACGAGCAAGTAGCGCCGAGAAGGAAGAAACCCCAAGCTTTGCTGTTCAATTCTTGCCTTCCAGGCTTGCATCATTTATTTCCAGAGCCGAAAGATACGCTAGAGACACACTCCTGCCGCTAGTATCTGCGTACGCGCCACGGTTACCCATCTTCGGTTCACGAGAACTACCAAAGCCAACCACGAGGTACATACCCACGGAAGATATAAACGCTACAAGTTCCGTGCCGATTCCGACGCCAACATTGGAAATGAAGATCGAGACTTTGAGGTCTATGGGACCGCCTGGTGAGAAACGAGAGATAGAGACTCCGGAAGACCCTGAAGTGCCCTTGATTATATCGACTACCACTACCACAAGTCCGACAACTACGACAGTTATACCATCGACCACGACTGAGAAGCTTCGACCAGCTCCTACAGAAATGTTGAAGGTAGTGCCAGGACCCGCTGCGTCCACCAGCACAGCGCTACCACCGGTCGCTTTACGAAGCGAGGGCGAGAAAATAGTTATCGTGTACCCTAGTAACGCTCGCGACGAGCGGAAGATTCGATCGCATTCCTACCCGGAGGAAATGCAATTTGAAGCTCTCTACCGTCACACAGCGGCTCCAGAAGTGAGGGTAGACTTGCCAACTTTCACCCCACCCACTTCCACGGCCCCAAACAGTACCCCGTCACCAAAAGACTCGAGGTACATTCCCGTTCCGTTTCTAAAGTCTGATAATAAAATTGAATCTAATGGTAAGCCGTCGTGAATGTAAATTATTTTGTTAAAGATAGGATTTTTTTGAGAAGAATTTAGTTCGCTTTTACACTCAATAGTGTAAATAGCATATTGGAGCGAGCACTTTTATGCGAGATTAGATTTTTTGTACAGTTAACGTTATTTGTGTAATTTTTATACTGTTATTGGAACATTATAGAGAGGTTATTCCCAGTTCTCAGCTAGGTTTACTACCTTTTGTTGTTATCGATAGAAAACGCCTTTAATAGAACAAACTGTTGTTGTGTAAATAAATTTAGATTTTATACGGTAGAATAAGAAAACGTTTACAAAATAAAAACTTATTTATTATTTAACACTATCTTTTATTGAACATTCACGTAACATACAGGTGGAGAAAATATAATTAAACTTAAATGAATCGACCTTATGCAACATAAAAGGAAACATCCACTTCGATACCATAAACAAATACTTGCAAATACAGTAATTATATAAGATTAAAATTAACCTACTGCTATCCATAAAAACTTGATGCTACGAATTCAATGTGAAAGTTTTTAATGAAGTTAGTCGATCTTGGAATAAGCGTAAAAATTTACAAATGATCAATTAATTGCTCGCACATTACTTGTGGATAATACATAACAAAAATATCACGAAATAAAAATAATGGAAATAAGAAGATTCCGAATAAGATTCGATGCAAAGCGAAACTACACAGCATCGTCAGAGGAAAGCTTCAATTTAGTATATAATGCCGCTTTTAAGGGCAAAACATTGGTGCTATGATACAAAATGATAAGCTTACAAAAAGTAAGATACAAACGTAGCCGTCGGGTGCGATCACTTCATGTACTTGTCGGAATGCTGCGTGAGGATGCGCGCGGAGGCCTTGGCGTCGAGGAACAGCGAGTGCACCGAGGTCACGTGCGCCGGCGCGATGCGCCCGCAGCCGTCCGCGCGCGCCGCCAGCCACGCCGGCGTCAGCAGCTGGGCCGCGTACCTGCGGGGCGGCCAGTGTGGACGTAGGAATATACTCGTATATGTCGTAGCCAGATCTAACAATTGACGCGGCCGACCATTTCATAAAATATGACCAACTTAAACTGACAATATCGTTTAAACGTCAACGTTTGATGATATTGCAATCAATGTTTGGCCATATCAATAATGAATGGTATAATAACAATTTCAAATAGAGAAGGCGTGCTTTATATTTTTTCATCTTTAGAGACCAATTCTAAGATCAGAAGCTAAACATGAACATCCATCGCAAGCGAAGCGTCATCGTTGCGAGCGCGCCAAACAGCTGGTTTGTATGGTGAATAGAATGCGCGTTCAATTCCCCATTTCATTGATTTCTGGGGCACTCGATACGATGGCGATACGCTTGCGACAGACGTTCGTGCTTAGGCCTCTGGCCACGGCGTATACATCGGTACAAATACATAAGGTACATTTGGAAGAGTAATAGATGATCATAGTGATAGATTCTTAACAACAGTATAAGCAATCACTCATCTTGAACTGTTTTACAGATCCACCTTAAAAGTAACTAAAAAGAGTTAAAACATAAATGTTTCATAATTACCTACTGAAATAGACACAAAAAAAAATTGGATTTAATTATTAAATATTTTATAAATATGCAAGTCTCATATTATTTTTCTTAAGTTGGTTTCCATGGTTACATACACACATGTATTAATCAATATTAGGTTACAAGAAACTACTCTTTCAATGTGCCTACCTCAGTGTGCTATTGGCTCCGACTTCAGATAGAGCGGACAGAGCTTCTTCGTCAATTGAAAGTCCTTCAGTTGCTGCACGAAGTTTTAGAATCTGTAAATGTATTACGAATGACATTATACAATAATTATCAAGAGTGAACATGATTTTGTGTAGAGAGTGTTTAAAACGATCGATATAATTACAACTTTCTGACCAAAGGCACAAGGTTCAAAATCATAATAATCATACCTGTAAGAGCTCAGCTTTGTTGTATGGCAGTGTGCGAATGATCAACAATCTGTCTAGAAGATCTAAGGGGATACCATGGGGAGAAATGATGTCCTCTGTCCCTCTGAAATGTAAAAATATGCATTTTAACATTAAAATCTGTAATCTATTGTTTCTTCTGCAAACAAAGGCCAATAGACCGCCAATAGAGTTCCATTATAAACTGCCTTAAAATAACTTAAGATTATATGTAATAACTATCAGCAACTATTAATGAGGTCTTTATTACGTACTAGGTGTCCCCCGCGGTTTCACCCGCATTTAATATGCATGTATTCTGCATATAAACCTTCCTCATTAATCATTGACAGGCCAATTGGCTTGGTGGTTAAGGCTCTGACTGCGAAACCTGAGGTCGCGGGTTCGATTCCCACCCAGGACAAACATTTGTGTGCATGAACATGTCTGTTTGTTCTGTGTCTGGGTGTAAATATCTATATAAGTATGTATTTAGAAAAAAAAAAGTAGTATATGTAGTATATCAGTTATCTGGTTTCCATAGTACAAGCTCTGCTTAGTTTGGGATCAGATGGCCGTGTGTAAAAGAATGTCCCAGGGTATGTCCCAGGGTATTCTGTCCATTGAGAAATAACACGAGAAGACAAAGATGCGATTTTGTTTTATACAATTTAAGGATGGTGGCAGTGTATATACCCCTGTGCGAGTTCATCCTTCCTCGCCATTCAAAACCTTTCCTTCTACCATTTCACAACCCACTTAAAACCTCAAAATACTTGTTATCTTACCTTATTTGACATTTGCCTCTGTTCGTAGCAAAGATGACTATAGGTGCAATGGCTGACTCCAATGCTCGGTGGAGATATGTGAATGTTTCAATATCTAACATATGAACCTGAAAATAATAGTTATTGTATTTTTAAAAAACACGTATTAAATCCTTTGTTATTAAATGTAATTTATTTAATGTATAGGACTCGTCAAAACAAAAGAAATAACCCCAAACTTGTGGTTATTTAGTAGCTACTGGAGAGTTCACTATTCCCCTCCAGGCTGGATCATCAGATTAGCTCTATGGCTTCAAATGATTGTGTATGTATAGTCCTTTCGCCTTTCCCACATACTTGAAAGTTTGTCTCTAGTACAATTAGTAGTAAGTTAAAATCAAGTTCCAGATTTTATGACAACACTAATTACAAGTGAAGATAGTAAAGTGTTTTAGTAATATACTTTTCATACTTATATAATTCTACTTTATGGCTTCCCATGCAATATTAAACCTTATACTTTGTTGATAAGCTATATAATTTAAAATGTTAATGCCTAATGAACTTACTTCATCAATAAATAAGACGCCAGGCACCAATTCAGCAATTCCTTGGTCTATGTATTTGTTAACTACTTTGTTGATCTCTTTCCTTAGTTTATCTGAAACATTTTTAAAACAACGTAAATAGACTAAATAAAATAATTTCTCTTAAATTATGATGCCCAAAGGCTAGTAAGATTTTCAAATGTCCAAGCACTTGTTATGCAATAATATGATGATTACTGGATGAATATTAACAACTTTACAGTAGTAGAGCTATTAGTGCAGATTTTGTCTAGAAGCACTACCAACTTACCTATTTCTGACATGAAGCAGTATTGCACTTGTATTACTGTTCTTTGGTTAGAAAGGTTAAAGGGCCAGTGAAATTATAGGTAGATGAGACCAGACACCTGCCAATGCTCCTAGTGATGCAAATGTCCATAAACGGCGGTGACCACTGGCCATCAGGTGGACCGTTTGCTTGTTTGTCGCCCCTTATGGTATAAAAAAATACTCACCAGTAATTTCAGTCTTCTTGGGCTTCATGAGCTGCCCCATCATGGACATGATGTCGTGTCCGCCCTGAGGTCGCGCGTTAGCGCAGTCTAAGTCGTGCAGTGTCACATCTTGCACAACCTCTTTCTTCTTGTGCACATCACCTTTAGGAAGTGGCACGTATTCTTCCGCCTGTCAGTTACAATTAGACATAGATCATATTCAAAGAAAATTACATAAACTTTTCAAGCATTTGCCTGTGGTATTTTTGAAGCAATTCTTAGAAGAGGAATGACCTACGGCATAGTTTATTTTTAAGGGTAATGATAAATGTGGTTTGTGATGTTGAATACGATGACAGAAGTCGTGGGTTCGAAACTAAGAGCTTGAGTTTCGTTGAAGGAAAAATCATTAGGAAACCATAGAATGTTAGAAGGATATAACCCTCAAGTAGAAAATCTAGGCTTTCTGCCTACTACCTTCAACCACATTATCATTGCCATAGTGAAATTGTGCTCAAACACACGTCAATGCATAGTTAGAGTAAAGGAGACAGGGTTCTTTCTCAAATATAAAATTTCAGTAAAAATTCTTACCTCTAAATCAAACTCAGTGGCAAAGGTATCACTCCTGCCTTGGCGTTTCACGGCGCCGGAGTTAGCTTCAATATATATGACGTCGCCAACTTCCACCTTCTCCTTCTGCAGTGACTCATAGATAGTGGGGTCTAGTTTTAGCTGTTTTGTACCTTTAGCTGTCTTCAGGCCAATGATTACATGTGATACTGTTTTACCATATCCTGTAATAAATATAAATAACTATAAAGATAAATGTATATTAAACATGTCCAGAGGAATGATGGTGGAAAACAACTAAAGAGTGCAGGCTATTAAAGTGTTCAAATCATGTATTGATTGAAAAATAGTAACAACTTAATAGAAATTATGTAAAAAGAACTAAATTTACCCCCAGCTGGATTTTCAGTTTCCACAGGTGTCATTTCTGTCACTTCACCTTCATACACCTCTTTGGTCTCGCGGATCCGAAGGCCAATGGCGCGACGGAAGTTTTCCATCAACACTTCGGTTTTTTTGATCTCAGTACTGTATACTTCACTACCAACCATAGGGCAGAATGGCACCTAGAATTTTAAAGAAGGACTACTTTTAGGACTTCATTTAATTCCATAAATAAATAACCTGAGTGTGACCTGAGAACTGATGAGTTTTTCTGATTCCTAATGGTTTAAATCTTATTTACAGACTAACTAGATTTTGTAGTGACATCTATGAACATGCACTCTCTAAATCAAAACATTCTCACAATCTGAGCATATATACCAGGGATGTAACGGAGCTTCGATTCCGACTCCGTTAAGTCGGAACTTCTGATTATTATTACACCTTCGGTTCCGACTTCGGCTCCGACTTCGGCTCCGAAACTTTTAAATCAGAGGTCGAAGCACAAAAAATAGCAGCGGGGGCCTGCGTCGACCGACCGCTACGCACATGTCGCGGGAAGAATTCCCCGCCTCCACTACGTGCGCTCTATCGTCGATTGTTTTTTTAACTTGTTGTTAGTTTGTTACCCACATGACGTCATTTGTATTGTATTTGGCGGCTTAATATCCATAAAAGCAATTTATTTTTGTGTTGGACAATGAAATCAAAATCAAGTTGTATTTGGAATATTACTTTGATTGTCTGTGTAAATTTATTATTTTATAAATAAAACGAAAAAACGTTGATTTTTTGCTTATTTGTCCTTTAATAAAAAAGGAGAGGGCTCCTGCCACCACTTTCGACCCTGCCTCCGCCTCCGACTCCGATAAATCGAATTTAAAAACTCCGACTTCGGTTCTGATAAAATTACCTCCGTTACATCCCTGATATATACAAGCTTCCAGCATCAAAAGTTGAACCACCCAGCCCGGTACGAAAATCTTCCTTTAAATGTAGGAGTTGCACACCTTGCTTCACAACAAAATCAAATATGTAATTGTTTTGTGTAAAGAATGTCCCACAATATTTATTTATTATTTATGAGAAAAAAAAAACTATACAACTAAATAGGAATATCTTCAATAAAGTGGGAGCATCTAAAAATTATGTACAATCTTACTTTGTTGCCAAGTTCTTGTGCAATAGCCAATGCAATGGCAGTCTTGCCTGTGCCTGGTGGTCCAGCCAACAACAACGCCCTGCCAGCCATTTTCTTGCTTCTGATCATATCAACTACAATGCCAGCAGCCTGAAAACATTTAAAAATTATTGAGAATAGCAAACCACCTCAACATTGTATGAGTAGGATAAAATAGTTGCATCATACTTTTAGATTTTTTTTTAAATGTTAGTGAAAAACTCATCAAAATCTTTTACTAAGTATAAAAGAACTAACAGAATTAGGTATATTTTCTTGTAAACTACAATTGTGCTTAAGATTGTCAATGTGATAATGATTAACTCTTTCCGTCACATGCATGTAAAATGTATAATAATACCAATAATTTAGTAAAGACTTCATGATTTATGTGCAGAGAAATGTAGTACTCAGTCTTTGTCAATGAAGATGTGCAATATTGTGTAAGTGCAAACCAACAACCGAAAGAAAGCGCTGTTAATTATAAATATCTGGAAAAGGTGGATAGTAACCACTATGTATGACTCAAAGAGTTAATGGGTAATGAACTAATGCAAATTTATTTTTAGTAAAAAATTGAGATCTTTGGTAAATATTTAATATTAAGCAGGCTTGTATTAGATCACATATCACCATATAAGTATTGGCGCAGCCAAGTGTAGTGTAGAAAGAAAATTAAATAAAGTAACTCGTAACTCCATTCAACTCAGAATATTTATGACTGTAGATTTGGTTTCCATATAGTATGAATTAGAAAAACATCACGAGAGTGGGTTACCATGGGAACTATAGATATAGAAATATTGGTAAAATTAAGACCATGGATGAACATCTTATTTTTAGTTGACAAAACACCATAGCAACCACAAAACTATAACCTCAAAATTAAATCAATAACTATTTTTTGCTAACCAATAAAAATCCCTTTCATATAAACTAAATATTATTTACCTGATCTATATTGAAAAATTAAATTTTAAGGACTAAAATTACCTCTCTGGCAGATTCCTGGCCCACGAGACCGGCTGCCATCTGAATTGGCACTCCATTTTCATCTAAGCCCAAGCCTTTTATATGACTATGCGCTGATATTCTTTGCGTCTTCGCGGTACTTTTTACTTCTTCGATCTTCATGATATTTTATTGTAGTAATATTATTAAAATTTATATTCAACACTGCGCACCGTTTTCAAGTAACACAACAAAATATTGAATGAGTGAATGAATGATGCAAATCATTCACAAACATACAGATCAAAAACAAAATTTGAGAATAGGCAAATTGAGTTGTCTGAGATTAGATTATTTATTATTCTTATTATAAAGATAATATTGTATTTATAAATTAGTTGATTGACGATTGATAAATACAATCGACATTATTGAATAAAATATCACTTCAACTTTAACATCTCGGTTGTTAACCTTCCTTATTTGAAACAACACTAACCAAAAAATATTCGTTAGGAACAGTTTTGTACACTAGTATTTTACTATATTTTACTGACGTTATTTTTCAAGCACGACGCGTTCTCTTGCCGGCCGCTATGTACCGGTGAAGTGCGCGGGCAGTATTATTTATGCAATAGTTTTATTTAGTAAATTATCAGCATTTAATTATATGATCTACTAAACTATAATAAATATTATTCATGATTTATTCGATAAATTTGATTAACTGCTTGCGACATCTTCTAAATTAAGTAAAGGATATTTTTAATATATCTTTAAGTAATCTACATCTGTTTAAAATTTTGCATGTATATGTTTGTTTATTCGTTTATCAAGCAAAAGTAAAATATTCAGGTTTTATCATCATACAGTTATTTAAATCGTATTTTTTACTGAAGATGATAATAAAAATATTAGTAAATAATATAAACAATCAATTATCACTTACACAATAAATTCAACTGTTTAACTTTAAATTCAACAATTAAATAGTAGTCTGAATTCCTGGAATAATTATATTTGTAATGTATCAGTAGAACATTCGTCATTTAGTGTATTTTTTCCTTTCTGTGATCCATGCGTCCAATACTTTGGTACTTTTACAATCTATAAATATAAAGTTTGAAAAAAAAAGATTGGAAGAAAATATTAAAAACGATTTTTCATGTAAACAAAGACCTAAACCTTTTTAAATGATTTCATAATAGAATTATGAAATCATGAGCTTTTAAATAAAGTAACACATTCGGTACATACTTTGAATCTGTTAGTGTACTTTAATTCAGTTAGGTACTCACTCAGTTAGCTAGCTAGTTACCGCAGCACCGGGCAACATCTCTAACGTCAAACTATAAAACATTTTCTGTTCGTCTGCTTGCGTTACATACGGAAGAGAATAAAATATTTTCGTTGAGATTTGAGTCCAAGGAATAAACATACTTACTCGGTTGATTGTCATATTAACTTTACGTGTATGTTTAAAACATAAAATCAAAAAGACTATGTGTTAAATATTGCATAGAAAGTATAGCGAATCGTCAGGATGGCTCAAATGGAGTATACACCGCAGAATCTGGAGTATGCTGTGTCTGTCTTCTACAATGGCGAGCAATCCGACCGAGGAAGGGCCCATGCCTGGCTCACAGCAGCTCAGAAAGTACCAGAAGCCTGGAATTTTGTCTGGGAACTGCTTCTACCAACTAAGGTAAAATATAGTCTATTTGGGGAATATGACGTCTATTTTGGTATCAAATCAAGACCTGGTAGATGCAACTGATTAAAAGCTTTGTAGGATTAACAATTTTTAAATAATTAGTACTGTTGGCCTTCCCCTAAAGTTTGGAATACTTGCTTCATAGCACTCCATAGAACTTCTTTTGATTAATGTATACAATTATTTATGCATTAAAGACCTCTGATAAAAAGCACATTAGTACTGTATCAGAATTTTTTATAATGAAATACATGAATTTTTTGCCGAACTGTTATGTACAGAATAGTCCATATTTTTCTATCATTATATTTATTTGTTTATCTTACTACTATAATTTTATGATGCAATACTGTAAATATAATATGAATAATGTGTAATAGAACCACTGTAAAGCAATGTTCTTGGGAACTCCTTAAATATGTTCATTATGCCTCATCCTATTCAAATTTGGTAATATAAATAGAAAGCATTTTTTAAATGTAATACGTGACTTTCTGACAAGCAATTTTTGCAACTTCTAAAATGGTAACTTCTTAAATATCTATTAAAAAATTATATTGTTCTATAACTTAAAAAAGAAAGACTTCACTTCGGCACTTTAGCCATTTTAACTTTCCACTGTTGATAGTATGTCTATGTACATAACTTATAAATGATGCCTTATTTTTCAGGGCACCGAAGTTCAGTTCTATGCAGCTACAACATTGCACACAAAGATACTGAGATGTTGGCATGAACTGCCACCTGAAAGTCATAATGCCCTGATGGAAAAGCTATTTCAAGCTGTATTCACTTACTCCAAAGGACCAAAGATTGTCACTAATAGATTATGCATCAGTGTAAGTTTTTTTTACAGACATCTATGCATTTTAATCTCCCATTGTGTAAGCAGAAGCTGTCTACACAGATAACAAATAAAACAACACTCCAAAATTTTAATATGCACTTCAGTTTCAAAAATTTGTGATCAATGTAATTTTTCATGACTTCATTGAAGAATTTCTATAAATGTGTATTTAAAGATCTTATCTATTTATTTTTGAAAAATGTTCTTTAAGTCCCCAAAAAGGTTTTCAATCAAAATTCCTAACCCAATAATTTTCCTCATTTATTGTTTCAGTTGGCAGCATTTATACTGCAACAGGGTGCAGTTGACTTGGTTGCAATGTTACAGCCACTAGCAACCATAGAGAATACAAATTTACTTCTCGAAGTATTAACTGTGATACCAGAAGAAGTAAGTGAGAGACAAACTGTAGTAATTTAAATTATACCATAACCTTTATAATCTCTGCCTATTTTACAACTTGTGTAACATAGTTAATGTTACACAGCCACATTATGACACGGCAGCAGGACAATCTACATTCACAATATTATCATTAAAAAATAAACGTGCTTAAATATGGTTGCAGTTACCTCAAATTAAATATACTTTGAAGATATAAAGTAAACATTATTTTATGTTGTTTTTAACAGTATAATAGTATGACAATGGGCTCTGATCTGCGGACTAAGAACCGAGTAGGATTGCAGCAAGCATGCCCTGCTGTTTTAGATGATATGCTGAGATATTTGAACACTGTTTACAAGTAAGTGAATCTTATAGTTTTGTTTCTATACAACGTTGATAAAAGTGATAGGCATTAAATGAAACCTCATATACTTTGTATCATTTTCAGGCCACACACCAAAAATCAGAGCAATAGAAACAATAGTTTAGCCACAGGATATTTTTAAAGATTTTTCTAAGATAAAACACGATGTATCTCCCCTAGCAGCTGACAAAGAACATAGGCATAGCTACCTAGAGTCATTCACCTTAAAATGACTAAATTCACGCGACGATGCCGCTCTTCATCATAAGTTCCCAATACAAACAAGGCGCTACGCTATGCGATGTTGCCATTCCGTTACGCAGGTCAGAAGACATTTTTGCAAAAGATGTTTTAGTTTTACTTTGACTATTCAGCTATTTAATTTTTTTGAAAAAAGTTTTTTCGTATTTTTCACGTAAACTTTTTTTTATTAGTTTCATATTAATCGTAAGCACGTATAGTATATGTGGTTTCATTTAATGCCTCTCGCTTTTATCATCGTTGTATATGTAATACTATTTTTTCACCATGCATATAGCCATTTCTTCTTGCTACAAACTTAATAGTATAAACAACACAAGTCATTGGCCTCAGGTTCATTCAGAGATTGAGATCGTCAAATGATCGGCGGCTGAAAACTGACAGTGGTTACTCAGATACCAAAAATTGAGCATTAGAAATATTCTATTTCAATTTATTGACTGCTAGCTTCTGCCCTGCAGACTTACCCGCGTGTCCCAGAGCCTGACTTCAAATATTATTTTAGTGATAGAAAAATACACTAATTCTGAGTTATATAGGCTATGTAATAATCGAGGGATACGTTATATTCTTAGGAAACGTAGTTTAAACTACGGGACAGTAGCTAGTGTAATAAAAATAGGATATCGAAAGGAACCAACATTTACCACATTAATGTTCTTCATCATCATCAACCTAGCTCTGTCCACTGCTGGACATACGCCTCAGTTATGGCACGCCACTGAGCTCGATCTTCAGCTCTTTGTTTCTAACCGCTGCCAGCCAGCTTGCGTATATCATCGCTCCAACTAGCTGGAGGGCGCCCTACACTACGTTTACCTAGCCGTGGTCTCCACTATAGAACACTTTTACCCAACAGTTATCGGTTCTACGATAGATGTGACCAGCCCACTGCCACTTCAGCTTGCTAATCCTTTGAGCTGTCAATAACTTTGGTTCTCTGACGGACGATTTTATATATAGCATTGCCTCTCCATAGCTCGCTGAGCGACTTTGAATTGGTGAACCAGTCGCAAAATTTTCTTATTTCAAATCAACAGTGACTACAGCAATCAAGCCCCGTCAGAAGCTACAATGGTCTCATGGACGACTGCAGCAACTTGCGCTTCCAGTTGGCTCACCCTCGGCGGTGAGGACTCATCAGAGCAGAGTGCTGCGGCACTGGCTGATAGAATGCCGCTTTGTCGCGCATTGCTTACCATCGTTCATGTGCTGTATACGTAAGTATTTTCTATATTCTATCTTTTGTATGGTGTCATCAACCTTTATTGGCCAAGGTGTCACAGCCAGTTCTTAAAATTACTGCGCTCTGCTGCTGCGTACATTAGTCACAGGTTAAATATTCTGCCTGGGACACCACTCGTGGTTTTGATTCCCACCCAGGACAAACATTTGTGTGCATGAACATGCTTGTTTCCATAAGTATGTATTAAAAAAGTATTAGATGTATGTAGGTAGTATATCAGTCATCTGTTAACCACGCTATAAGCTCTGCTTAGTTTGACAGTATGAAGAATACCTTAGGATTTTTTTTATGTGATATATAAGTTATTTGGTTCCCACAGTACTTGCTCCGCTTAGTTTTACTGATAGTGAAGAGTAGTCAACTGATTTAATAATGTAATTTGGCGGTATGCGAAAATTCTTTAATTCCTTTGAACCTTTCTCTCTCTCTTACAACGTTTGGCTAAAACCCTGGTTCTTCAATTGAGTCCCTTGAATTATTGGCACTCTACATTTATCTTCTCCTGATGTAAATATGACTGTAATCTCTATGCAAATATTTTTATGTAATTTAAGACTAAACTTAAGAGGATTTTTTATCTATTCGGTCGATATATGTAGCATATAATTTCTTACCTAGGTTTTGAATTATTTATGAACATAAAGTTTCCTTTATATTGATAATTTTCCAGAGATACTACACGAAATCACAGCATTTCATTTCCCATTTGTCCGCATCTGCCAACATATATAATAGAGAAGGTTTATAAAACAAACTCCATGTCTGCGTACAGTACATAGTAACCATTAAGTAATCCGTGGGACAGTTGCCACGAGGCGGTGAGCGACACGGCGCTGGACACGTGCGAGGCGTGCTTGTCGTGCGTGCGCGCGGCCGGCGGCGCGTCGGGCGGCGGCGGCGACACGTCGCGGCACCCCGTGGCCGCCGTGCAGCTGCTGGGGCACCTCGCCGCGCTCACGCAGCCCATCATGCAGCGCGAAAACGTGCCCAACTCCCTCAATGAGGTGTGTACTTGTATTCTCTTTATTTTATTATTATTACGGATAAACTATATTCTGTACATTAGTACATAATATTAATTATAATCGCGAAACTTTTTTGTGTATGTTTATTTGCGGGGTTAGTAACTCAATAAAACAGGTATATCATAAATAATGGATTTGGATATCATCTCTGTACCTCTACCATGAGTTGCTATCGAAACTTACTTTAGTCACTGGCAAGTAAACTACTATCGATAGAGTATTTCTCGATAGCAAGTGTCAAATTTGTGACTCATGGTACCGAATTTCTATAGCAAAGGCTAAAAAACGCTACTCGCTAGTGTTTACATTTCGATAGGTTTTTTACCTATCGACTCTTACTATCGATTTTAGTTCTTTAGGTGACCGCTAGTGGCGCTGTACAGATTTGCCATATAAATGTTTTACGCCGTCGCTAGCGAGTACGTACGTTAAAAACTCATGGTAAAGGCACAGCTATCCATTAAAAAATGTGGTCAGTGTAGTTAATGCGGTCTCATCGGCGAGGGCTATGATCCTCCCATTTTAGTTTACATAGTTCGTTGATATGTTAGGAACAGTGTCGAACCCATTCCCCACAGCTAAACGGCTGAACCTTTTTGGGTTCTAAATCTGTGGGAGTAGCTAGTAGATGACGAAGCCGTATAAAAGATATCGTATTCTTTCAGCAGATGATTCCATTTTGAAATACTAACTCTTCAGGAGCTCCTATCGGCATTGATCACATGCTGCGTGGCGCTGGCAGAATGCCACGCGTACGCCCTGGTCCTTGCTGTGGAAAATTCCGAAGATCCGGACACAGCGAGTGCCATGAGTCTACTTATAGAACTCTTGTTAGCCGCGCAAGCAGCGCCCGGCCACTACCCGCTGCATGAAACGCGCTCGAATTTGGTCTTCGGTTTCTGGTATTCTATGCAGGTAAAATTGCAATTACGCTTTTAACGGAACAGTCGGTGTGATGATACGATATGGATCTCCAACAATAAATACATGCTAACTGTTCAACGTTATAACTCACAGAATAGATAGATAAGGTGCTGTGTTCCTTCAGTTAGAGGAGACCACAGCTTGCAAAGATGGTCAAACAGTTAGAAAAATAAAATCAAATATAAAAAGGGTTTGATTACCACCCAGTCCAATTACATGGCTGTTTGTTTTGTGTTAGGATGTGTGTCTGTGTTCCTAGGTATATATTTTGTGGGATCTGATAATGGCCATGTAGGAATAATGTCCCAGAACATTTTTTTTTCTGATGAAATGAAAACTTTATTTGAGTTCACCCTGACATGAAATAGGATTACTTGTATGCTGGCTGAATCATCATTATTATACCTACGATGTCATTGATAATATCTGATTTGAGAATGGAGTAAAAGAAACTACACTAACAAAAATAGAACAATCTAAAGTAGTTCATTTGTTTTAAAACTTAACAGGCTGTCAAACAATGTCAAGTCGAAGCGCCAGACTTGCCTAGATACAAATAAATACCTTCTGTGCTACAAAATAAGGTACCGTTTCAGGATGAGGTGCTCCACCTAACAACCAGCGCGCGCAAAATGCATCCGATGTGGGTGGATGTGTACTCTAGACTACTGACGACCCTCATCACCAAGTCAGAGGCGGCTGCTGATGCTATTATGTCGAAAGACGACCTTGAACTGCTTAGGTGCTATCGTCAGGATATCTCTGATAGTGTGGTAAGGTTTAAACTATTGTAATTAGATCTAAAAGAACAATGCCACCTCAGAATATTTAGGGTATTTATAAAAAAAATCGTTTGGAAGATCAAATATACATATATAAGATATATAAATAAATATATACGTATATTTATCACCTGGCCGTTTATAATTCGCTGTATCATTTATTACTTTTTTGGGATTAAGAAAAAATTGGCAATAATGTAATTTTACTGGACTGTTTTTACCAGAGGCCTAAGCACGAACATCTATACGTTATCGTATCGTCATCGTATCGAGTGCGCCAAAAAAGCAATGCAATGAGAAATTGACGATATATATTCGTGCTTAGGGTAGAGTCAAGCTTTTGACAGTTTTTTTTTTTTTTTTTTTTTTTCAAATAGACATTAAGAATTTTAGGAGTTTGCAAAACATTAACAACTTGATCTTAATTTATCTTCCCTTCCAAGAGCTTGCATCTTTTATTTTCATTCTAAACGTGTTATCACAGATGTACTGTTACGGCATCCTCGGTAACCAATGCTGGAGCACAGTGGAGGAGGATTTCAACGCAGCACAAACTGAGTCACGACGCGAGGCAGACATGCACATATTCCTGGCGCTTTCGGACGCCACCCTACCAGAACGAGGCCCTCGCTCCATATACAATTTGTTGCAACACGCTATAGATATAGTCAACACGTCCAACAGTAAGAGGATATTAAATACGGCGCTTGATGTTCTCGGTGAGTTCAATCGGAATATAATCTGTTTTTCTTAAGAACCTTCTTGATCATGTCCCTTAGGTCGTATATATTGGATGCTATAGTACAAGCAGTACACTCAAATTAATTTGGGATCAGATAACCGTGAGTGGTATCCTTGGATATTTATTTATTTCGTTGCTGTGCAAATTTTGGTATTTCACCCACTGAATGGGTGGTCGATTAATTTTTGTAAGGTCACAGAGACATATCTTAAGAACTCTCATATCTACAGATAAAATTGGAATCAAAGTATTCGAATGTGACGGGCGGTAACCTACTCTCATTTGTCACGAAAGCAAGTAGGCTAGCGTCCTGCCTTAAGAAACTTATGATGTCGTAAAAGAGTGTAAACTTTTCCGTTCCATTTCTTCTGCGTGTCAGCATTCTTTCAAATGTTTGTAACAGCCTCCTGCTCCAGCTGATATCTTCTGTAAAGTTGATGTATTCTATTATTAGAAAAGTATAAGATATTTGTAATACTAATTAAATATTTTTTGGATTAACTATATACCCATCTGTAAATTAGAGACATGTTGCATTTATGATTACCAATGTTCGCATCCTTTTTTTACTAAAGTGAACTCTTTTTTATATTATTTTATAAGCGTAATGCTTCTACTACTACCTACTGATACAATTGGAATAAATGTAGCTTACTTAACTTACTATCGAATATTTTTATTATACTACTGAGGTAGAAAACCTTCATTTTATACTATTGACACTTGCAACACCATGGGTATCACTCGCGCTTTGTCGAAGTAATGGGGATAACTAGTATTAAGCTCAAATTTATCGATAGGTGCGTACGGGTCGTGGCTGAGCACGATGGAGAGCCCGCGCGCGGCGGCGCTGGGGCGCGAGTGCGTGCGCGCGGCGGGCGCGGCGCTGCAGCGCTGCACCGTGCCCGCCGCCTTCGCGCTGCGCAAGCTGTGCGCCGACTGCGCCGCGCCCGCCTCCACGCTCGCCGTCGACATCGTGCAGGCGGCGCTGGTACCTACCACACCGACTATTATGCTCTCTCCAACTTTTATGCGCTATCTATAGAAGATATGAAATACACTTTTAACGAACTTAATTAAAATGTTTTGCTACTAGTAAATATATATCGGTTAAATTAGTAAAGGTAATCAATGTATTACAAATTTAAGAAAAGTACCACCGACTCATCTCGAAATTTTAAGAACTGTAGTATCAAAAATCTTGTAATTTTGCTGGTATACTTACATGGGGCAGGGATGTTTGAACATATTTTACGATTTTATCACCAGCAATAGTAGGGTTCTATACCGCGAGTAAAGTCATTTCAAATTATAATTTTTAATTTATTTTATATCACAAAACGAATGGTAGTGATATCCATACATAATCGTCGCCACCGTGTCCGATACGCTACATGCTACACACCATTCGCTTTGCGCAGAGCGGGGCGGGGCGGCGCGACGCGTGGGTGCGGCGGCAGCTGGTGGGCGCGGCGGGCTCGGCGCTGGCGCACGCCGAGCGCGACGTGGCCGCGCCGCTCGTCGCCGAGCTCGCCACCATGCTGCGCGGGGACCTGGATGTCCCGGTAGGTACTCGCTCGCTTACTCACTCACTCATTCATTCATTCACTCCCGCACTCCACTGCTCACATGACACCGACTTGGCCGAGGGCGACGTAGCCGCGCCGCCGTGGTAATCGCTCACTCTCTCACTCACTTCCTGTCAGTACTGACCCATGCAACCAACTTCCCCATATTATGGAGTGTAGAAGTGAAGGAGGACCATCTCAGTGTACTAAAAAGTGTCCGTTGAAAGGGAACAAATTAAGGTGGCGCTGCTGTAGCAAGTGGAAGAATTTTAAATAGAGCGGCACAAATTATTAGAGTAGGATAGAAAATTAATAAAAAAGGAAAGAAACATTTCCGTTTTGTTACAGCGCATTTTTTATAATTATTATAATCTATAGACAAACATGAGTATGGAATAAAGTTATACAGTGATTTTAAGTACCCCAATTAATTGTAAATAGGAAATAGTTTTAAAGAATTACCGGAAACCAACCCAGCACACTTCACTCTGTTCATATCATTTTCACTTGCTACACTAGCGCTATTTTTTAATGCCAGATGTTCAACTAATGGTTTAAAATGGTACTTCCAGGACTTTAAATTTGAAATATTTAAATATTAAGTGACTACATGTTTGTAAATGTTTATGTAATAATTACTTAACCCGCTTTATTCCATTAAGTGTTCCTAATTTGGCAAATATAAAGTATATAATGACTGTATAAATGGTCCTCAGGCGACAGAGACGACGCGGTTGATAAACGCGGCAGAATGCGCGGCGGCTTTGGCTTACGCGTTAGTGCCGCAGCCGGAATTCGCGATACAACTGTTCCGGACATTAGGCCCCGGGCTACCGCCCTTGTCGGTACAACAGCCACTTATTGAGGTGAGTACAACACCATTATTTGACGTGCCTGATGGCTTGGTGGTTAGATACCCTAACTACCACGTGTCGTGGATTCGATTCCCAGAATATTTAGTATTCGTTTGGGATCAGATTGTCCTCAGTAAAAGAATGTAACAGTTATTTTTGACGGTGTCGGATTGATATAGTGGCTTAATAACCTGATTGCTACAGCTTTAACACAGGTCTTTGTTCGATTTCCACCCCGGACAAAAAATTTTGAGCGTTCGATCCTTCTGGAGAAAAATTATGTCTGAAATATCTCACCATAATTCATGCTCTTGTTTACAGCCGCTGTTCAATTTCCTGCAACAAACGATATCGACACTCATGGGTGACGTCATGCCGATAGTGTCTGACATCGCTCAGCTGACAATTGCAGGATTCAACTGCTACCCGTGCCCCACGGGGATGGACGTTGTTAAATTTGTAAGTATATTTTGTAGTTTAACGTCTTTTAAACTTTGGGTGAAACAAACACGCGTTCTAATACTGAGGTGAAAAGGGACAAAATATTTAATAAAAAAAATAATAGGTAATGTTACAATTGAATAAAAATTATGGTGATTCAATTGATGATAGATGTTTGATTACAGTTTATTTGTATGAAAACTTGTTCATATTTAAACTTTATAGCTAAACGCCAGTTTTTAAAATTAATTACAAGTTATTTATTTTAGATTAACAATGTCTTGAGAAGTACATTATCTTTATTAAAATATTTTTTTTTAATTTTATCAATAAATTATCAACACTTCATAATTTTTTTGTTATGACGTTGTCACGTTAAACTATAGTCAGTAAACCGACTTTACAGACAACTATTTTTTTGATACTATTTAATGTTCAATATGCTGCTTACTGATTGATCATTTATCTTGAATACAGTATTGTTTCCTAATACCGCCAAATTTGTATATGCATACTTTGTCATCAGCTAGTACTTGTAGTGGGCAGCGATTGGGAGGGCATTCCCAACGTCGTACACACGTGTGTGTCGTGCAGCGCCCGCCGCGTGGCCCCCGACCCCTCCAGCTGCAGCGACCTCACCGAGTCAATGTTCACACTGCTCTCTACTATCACCAAGAAGAAACCGCAATACTTGGACTGGATTGACGACCTGCTGCCGGACCTTGTGGAGCTAGGTAAGGTTTTATGTAACTATTTTTGAAGTGAAATTGCAGAAAAAAAAAAAAACACGTATTGTTATTTCTAATACATGCCACCTTTTGGTTTTTGCCGATTCTTCTCAATCGAAGGCTGAATTTCGAACTGGCGGTAGCTTCAGTAACTTTGACATGCATAAGTGCTCAAACTTCGCAATTGACCATACATTTATTTAAGTCATGCTAGAAAATATGAGTAACTATGACCTTCATAAGTGCCCTCCGCGGGCCTTACTAAATAATTAAAAGAAAAACGAAAAAGGTATGCCGTATTCGTTGCCCATGCAATGCAATGCATGAAACTAATGTTTAGTACTAAACTATATGTAGACCGACCATTTACGTCACGTTACGTTACGAAAATCGTAACACCAATACCTTTTTACCCTCTCATGGCGTGCCTAAAAAAGTTTCACTTCAATAAATGGTTAAGAATGTTGAGTACGTTTTAATATACGGGTCCGAGTGACCGAGTGACCGACGAGTGTGCGTGGCGCAGGGTGCCGCTGCGTGGCGCTGCGCGAGGCGGGCGCGGCGCGCGCCGCGGCGGGCTGGGCGGCGGCGCTGGCGGCGGCGCGGCCGCGCGCGCTGCAGCCGCGAGCGCGCGCGCTCACCGCCATCGCGCTGCGCTGCATCGGTAACTATACTCGTGGCCTCGTGACATTCTATTCTATGCTTTATGGATACACAAATTTGAGCAGCTTTTTAACAATAGCAGAGGGCTAAGGCCTGTTCGAATATAAGCAATATTCGTTACCGCTGTGAGGCACTGCTCCCATAACATAAAGTGAACGCCGAATGGGAATATGGTACTCGTGCAAAACAATATTTTTGGAGTCCCCTACCTATTTGGATTTCTACTTATTTTACTAATACTTTACTTACGGTACTTAACACGTTCAATGCCATCGACTCGCCCTGCGAGTCCACGTAAATTTTATTCCAGTGCCGGCGACTCGCTTGGCGAGTTCAATGTATTTCGGTAATATATCCAAAACGCATGAGTATTTAATGCTCAAAATTACAGCGAAGACTAAATATGCGCTAACCTATATATTTACGTGGTGGCCTTTAAGCAAACACAATTTTATATTTGAAAAAAATAAATAACATTATGGAGTGCCATGAACTCGCTAGGCGAGTTCACTGACGCAGATCCTCAACCTAAATAAATGTTAGACAACGACGGCAACATTCATTTATTACGATTTCAATTGTAGCGAGCGACCATTTAGCTATGTCGTTAAATCTATTAACTTCAACCGCGCCAACTTCACGCCAATTTCCACTAATCGCTCATTTAGGACACTTGTATCGTTATAATATATTATATACTATATTACTATTTTTCTTATCTTAAATACACTGTTACTTAATTTCTGTTCAAATATGAATTAGGTTGGGATTCTAAATGCTTTTCGCGACATAATTGTTTTTTTTTTGTATAGAATTAGCTTTAGGTACTTACATGTTTTATTTTGGTATCCAATTGTTCAGCTTTTCATTATTCACAACAAAAAGTATATATATACTAAAAAAACTAATAGATATAGTAGTAAGTGTTAAATGCCTGACTGAAACTCCTACAAACATTAATTTAATAATTACATCTATTATTATAAAAGGTTGATAACCTCTGCTTAAATTATGAAACAAACTTACCTTTTATTTAATTTGTTAAGTTTTTTGCCATGTTTCTTAATTAAAACACACTGAATAGTCGTCTAACTCTTTACTTGCGATGTTAACGTTACAGGGACTGTAACGGCCACAAAAATAACAAAACATAAATTTTACCTACATATAATGCCAGTGAACTCGCTTAGTGAGACCGCTTAATTTATATTGTAGTGCCGGCGACTCGACTTGCAAGTCTGCCGTGAATTGTTGGCGGCCACCGTGAAGACATCATGAAAATAGTAGAGGCATTGGACGTGTTAATGAGAATCAAAGGCTCTATGCCTCCGCGTTTTCCTTTTTAGATACCTTACTCTGACTCCGTTTTTGGAGCGTATGGAAGCATCACTGTCAGTTCCTCTTTTAAACTCGTTTTTCACGCTTCTCTTACCGACTCAAGAAATGTACGTAACACTATGTACCTGACACAGGTGGAGCAACACCCCGTAACCAAATCGATCCGCTTTCGGATCTCCTGCTAGCTCTGAACCGCGCGTCGTGGAGCGGCGAGGAGCTGTCCACGTGGCTGCGGCAGGCGCTCGCCGAGCCCGCCTTCCCCTCCGAACACGCTACAGAAACGCTCAAACTCAAGTTCATCACTGCCGTTATCAAGTTAGTACTTATACCACGTTTATACAGTCAACAATATTGTTAGTTAATGGGCCAGTTGGCTTGGTGGTTGACCCTGACTGCCAATCCGCAGGTCACGGGTCCGATTCCCACCCAGGACACACATTTGTATACTTAAACATGTCTGTTTGTTCTGTGTCTGGGTGTAAATATAAATAAATAAATATGTATTGTATAACACACGTAGTATATCAGTTATCTGGTTTTCATAGTACAAGCAATGCTTATATGCAAATATCTTAGTTCGAGTGTGAAAAGAGTGTGTTTATTTATTTGCATGGGAGACGCTTCCCAGTGCAACGAAAAATGAAATTGATCTCTGTCAGCTTGTCTTTGCATTCTTGACAACTTGACAATTTATTTACCTTTATCAATGTTTCATTTACACTTATTTATTTGATATGCCCTGAAAATACAACTTTCTTGCATTGTTACAGAGAAAAGAACAGTAAAAGAAGATTACTAGAGACTGTGCAGGAATTCTCATTAGTATGCAGAGGTCTTATTGGTACAGAGTACGCACGGCAAACTGTCGCTTCCAAGTTATTGGTAGCTTAAATATTTATACAATTTCAAGTACCTACTACTAGATGTTTATTTTGTCTTACACCTCATTTACGCGTGTATATAATCATGAATGGAAATGTGTGATGTATTATGATGTGATAAAAGGATTGTTTTACGCGTGTAAATAATCATGGAATTGTGGTAAATTATGATTAGTATGTTAAACAGTATTTTATAAAAAATATCATATCTGCCATTTGCAGTACATCTAAACGCATCAATTATCTCATTAAAAGTAGTGACTATCATAATCATATTTTAGGGTAATAGGAATAAAGCGCAAATTCCGATGGACTTTAATTTGTTAATCTCTCTAAAAACGATAATATTGGACAAGTATATTCACTTTTACTAGAATGGGATTACAAATAATTTATTTTTAGAAATCGTATCTGTAAATATATGATTATTATGTATATTTTCTTTTGTACATATTCATTTTGTAGATTCATATCAAAATCATTAGGAATTTCATGTAGAATTAAAATAGCATTACGAAGTCTTTTTATATCTAATTTATTTGACTAACATTTATAATAAACGTAACTTGATTCATCCGTGATAATCAATCATAATATTAATACATTAATTAATACATATACATATAACATGATATCCAAAAACATGAAATTTCCAAAAATAAAAACCTACTGCAATACAACAAATATTGTGTTTAATTTATCTATATTATATAATTTAACTTATTTATAAAGTCTGAGAGTCAAACCTCCACAGAAAATCCTAAAAAAAACAATATATACACCTATAAGAATCAAATACCTAAAACAATATATGCCGACATAAACCATTTACACATTTAAATAAATGAATAATGATAAATATGATTTATTTAAGATCCTTTAAAACTATTAAGCTATAATAAAGATACTTAAAATCTGATGTATATATTACACCCACAATGAGCCAGGGCAGGCTATAAAATCGAGAATAATCCTTACATTTAACGGTTATCTTAATTTGTAAACATTACATTATAAAGTTGTTACGCATGCAATAATATTTTTAATGCTATGATATTATACAGATATTTCACATTTAATTAACTACTCTACAATATGTGAGGTTGACCCCATACATGTGTCAATTCTTAATCATACGACCAGGAATTTTGTTTTAATTAGTATTGGAACACTGATTGTGAAGGTTCTCTAATCTTAAATCCAGGAATGAGTAAGTGAAAAAAACATATCATCAGCAAAAGCCTATTCGGAAAAAATATACAATGGAAATAGCAACATAGAAGAAACAAGGATTCGGAAGATCAGATATTTACATTAAACTTGCGTTAAAATATAAGTACTCGGTAATAAACATATAACATCGATAAATCGCCATTAAAACCTAATCCTAGTTATAATTTAAGTCTACGCCGTCGGCCTGTCTGTCCGTCACGGGGGTTTACAACAATACAACATCCAATTTGGGACAGTCACCTCTAAAATAGCATTTTCTTTTCTGGCTTTCTTTAAAAGTTTAAGTAGTAACTAAGGTCTACATTATTTGTATCACTGTACATAGCCAACTCATATCAAAATGCTTTAAAACAATCAGATTTCTTGTCTAAAAATCAAACATAATAGCAAGATTTCACAGTAAAGTTACATTAAATAGCCACAACGTTGGTTTAAGAGCGCTTTCACATTAGGTCGCCGCGTTCCTTGCGACTCAATGTGAAGGAACTCTTACTTTTATTCCACTGAGAACTTGTTTAACATAAGCATAACTGACATAAATTTGAAGCGGCTAGAACACATGATACATAACGAATATCTTAAAATACCATTAATAACAAACAACTAGGTAATCTCTTGAATAAAAATTGTAGTGCCTGTTTATAATGAGGAAACAAATGAACAAACATCAATAGGCTCAATAGTGTCCAGTATACATCTATTCAATTTCTATCAGGTGAATGAACTTCTTGTTTAATTTTTGCATTTAAACATTAACACTTGTATGAGTGTATTCTTACTTTGTTGATATATAAACAGTCTTTATCATAAAAGGAGTCCGGCTCAATAAGCGCAGTACCAGAAAATATTAAATAATTATCCAGGGTACATTATTTCAGCATAACGTACAGCGACTTCCCACTGCTTTCTTCTTCGAAGACGTTTAGAATCACGGACAGCCTTGACGAACATTCGGTGATAGTCTCGTTCCAATCAGGTGTCGGTTTCTTCCCTTGGCACGGTGACGGGCTCGGATTCTGATATCACAACATGGAAATCGAAGAATTTTTCTGGTTCCGAATGTCTGGTTCTGAATCTGAGGAAGTTGAGCGCCTGGTCTACCGTGAGGTGGAAGCAATCCTGAAGGCTGACATTGAATGTAGAGCTTTCGAGGTCACTGTGTGTTGCCCGAGTGTAGACCATACGCCTTGAATGGTGTTGACCGTCAACTGTTACCTGAACAATTTGATGATACAAGTAAACAACAAATTCTTATAATTTTGGATACATTTAGAGTTAATTTTTCACTTGGGAGTGCGAGATATAAATGTACTTTTTGAAGAATTTATAGGTATACATATGATATAAACCACCTGTTTACCTCTTTCAAAATGTAAGACTTGAACATAAATTATATATTTAACGTTTAATATCTTAAACTTTGAAATGAACTGTCCTGTGGCGAACCGTGATAGTGATATTGTCAAAAAGCATGTGTATCAGGCTGTTAGTTAGAATTAAGTTGTTTTTTAACATACATACTTATCAAAATGGTAACCGAAGTTAATCCATCGATTGAAGAATTAGTATAATTAAACAAATATTAGTGAAGCTGGGATAAATGGATACAATACAAGCATTAGTATTATATATTACTTTACCTCATAAAAATAATTTTTGGCGTTGCACCTGGGCCCGATATATGCGACGTACACTATAACACCCCATGAACGTATATCGATATCAGCGCGAAGGTGGAAGAGCTCGAAGTGAGCGCTGATCACCCAGTTGGCATGTTGTACTGTGTTCACTTTCAGGGAGAACGTGTTGCGTTGACTGTTGCGTAGCATGGATTTGTGTTCACACTGTGACATTCATTTTAGTAAATAAATAGCATAATAATGTTACTATTATACAAGCTGTTCCCCGCGGTTTTACCGGCGTTGGATGTTACATTTTCCCCAGATAAAGCTACATGCTACTCCAGGGCTCGCTCTATCTATGTGCAAAGTTTCAGCCAAATCCGTTCAGTAGCTTTTGTACGAGAGAGTAACAAACATTCATACATCCATTCTCACAAACCTCCGCATTTATAATATTAGTAGGCTTTACAGGCCTACTATACTTGTACATTTTAGAAAGTTTTCGTACGAAATAACATGTAATTTAGGAGTCGGATCCATCGTCAAAGTTGCTCGGATCCTGCCACAGTACAGCGAGGGTGGTATGGAGGTCTCAGCCGGTACGCGGACCTCTATACCGCAGTTGGATATATTCGCATAGGCGGTACCTCGAAGTGGTGCGGCAGCGCCTGGTGCGCGATGGGCTGGCGGTCGGCGCAGGCGGGCGCGGGGCACTGGTACTTGCGCGCCGGGCAGCTGTCCTCGTGCGGCGCGCGCTTGCGCAGGCGCACCTCGCGCCCGCAGCCGTGGCGGCACGGGTAGCGCAGCATCTCCGCCACCTGCGCCAGCCGCCCCAACACGCCCGCCGTGCACGTTACAATGTGATGCACCCAATGCGATTTTAAATTAAGGCGTCAAAAACTGACAAGTTACTAAATCACCAACGCCATTCTTTATAGGCTGGATAGACTCGTGTTTGACTACGGTCACGCTATGGTAGGTTATAGGTGGTAAGCACATGTAACCGTAGAAATCTACCTCTTGAATGCAGTTGCCGGAATACTTTGCTAGCTTTTCGATGTACATAGCGATAATAGTAAGCCTTAACAAGAATTTAAAAACTTTTTTTTTTATGTATGATAATTTACAAACTATGGCTCTTTACTGGTTATATGCAGGTTTCCGTGCTTTTCTGTCGTCTGTTTTTTTACTAGTTATTTCCAACGGCAATTTCGTATATCGATCACTTAGTCGACCGATCGCTCTCGGGGCAGATGTACGTTTTATATGATGTAGGTTGATGTACATACTACTAGCATATTGTATGCGAATTATGTCATATATTTGAAGAACTATAATTGACCATTTGGTTCTATGATTATTATTATTATTTATAAGATTTATGCTTCCGAATAAAATAACAAAGATGGTGATATTGGAGTCCGGAGGTCAAACTAGAACATATGTAGGAATACAAACGAACCCCCTCCATGGCGCGGTTCCTGACGGAGGAGAAGGTGGTGCGGCACACGGGGCACGAGGCCAGGCGCGCGCGGCAGCGGCTGCACACGAGGTGGCCGCGGCGGCACTGCGAGATGGGCGGCTCCATCCACTCCAGGCACACCGGGCACTCCAGCAGCCGCAGCAGGCTCTGTATCATTCAACAATTATTTTATATTCGAGTCTAAGCTTTTCTGACACTGTTGTGACTTCAAACTCGATGAAACGACAAACCGACACAAAAAAGAAACAACATATATATTTCACAAGGATTTAGCTTAGCGGAGCGATATTCAAACCGTTCTAAGTCGGACGTACTCAGAGTCATCAATTATTATATTATTATTATTCTATGTATATTTTTTGGAAACGAGGGAATGTCTGCACGGATTGATTAAAGAGCGGCGCATGTATGGTGAATTCCAAGATTAACATAAAGTATGTGGAAAAATATATATTTGACCGTATTAAAATTTCACCTATAAATATCATTTTCCGTAGTTACGCTAATCGTAAAAAAAATGTTTTTCGTCGATCTGCCGCCGAGTTCGTCCCGCCACTGCCTGCTGAGTGCCGCAGCCTCTCTCATATTCCGCCGTACACTTGTTTCCCGAGCTGCTACTCGGTGGAACGAAACCCGACGTGCTTCATACATCTTTGTACAATTGTTCTTATCGCAAGCCGCCCCGTACTTAGCTTCTATAAGGTCATGGCCGGGTTATTAACTTGACGTAAACTTTTTCCATTTTAAATTCAATAACGAGGCCCCGAAATAATATTGATGACAGAAGCGAGTGTAATGTATATGTAAAAAGAAATTCGTTTTTAAAGTAATAGTTACGGTCAAACAATTCTCTTCAAATGAAGCAAGCAGAAAATTCGAAAATAATTCTAGCTGATGGTCACACAAAACAAAATACTCACTTGGTTGAATGCTGTGACAGTGAGATGTTCCATAGTGTCATCACCGGCTGAAAGTAACAGAACTAATGAAATTAAATATCAATTTTAAAATCATTCATTTAGTTCACATATAATTGTATTATAACCGTCTATTTTCCTCTTCACTCCTTGACGTGACTCACTTGAGCTAGCAGCGTTGCCCTGTAACAAATTCTTAGATTAAATGATAGTTAGAGTAGTTAAGATAAGTTGACAAAAAGACTTAATATGATCTCAGTAGTAAGCCCACTCTCTCTACACCAAGATAGACCATCAAACTTGACGGAGTGGAAATCGATCTTAAAAAAAAGTGAACTAGATTGTTTACAAAATCTCATAGACCTCAGATGTGTTAGCAGTTGCTTCTGCATTCGGTTCAGTGGTTGCAGTACGATTGCGTTCGGCTTCGTCGGGTAGTACAGTAGGGTTGAGGTCAGTCGACTCCTCGACTAAAACCACGCTGTCAGCCGAACTATCGCGTGACGGTCCTAAAACAAAAAAACGTATCTTCTAATCAATCCTATTTTCATTATAAATAAATGCGAAAGGTTGAGGATTAATGTTTGATACTCTTTCACCTAAAAACTTCCTAACAGATTTGGATGAAACTTGGCACATTGATAGAGCATGCCCTGGAATAAGATGTAGGTAACTCTCTTTGTCCTCGTAAAATGTTACATCTATAGGGAATGCGGCTGAAACCGCGAGGGACAGCTAGTCATCTGTAAATTTATTACATAAATAAATAAATATCATGGGACATTCTTCACACACTGCCATCTGGTCCCAAACTAAGCAGAGCTTGTTCTATGGAAACCAGGTAACTGATATACTACATAATATATACTCCTTTTTCTCTATAATACATACTTATATAGATATTTACACCCAGACACAGAACAAACAGACATGTTCATGCACACAAATGTTTGTTCTGGGTGGGAATCGAACCCGCGACCTTCGGCTCGGCAGTCAGGGTCGCTAACCACCAAGCTAACTGGCCTGTCAAAATAATACCATGTTAAAATTATTACCTGGAACATTCTCTTGGGGCTGATTCGGTGGATATATGGGAGGCGGAACCGCAGCCAGTTGCTCAATATCTGTAGAAAAAGAAGCATGACATCGGTACAGGGATTATTTTAATTTACAAATTAATCAAATCTACATATGCGTGTTCTGTAGTCAATATAATAATGATGTAGTTTCTTTACTTTCTGTTCTAAATTCGTACCTTATTTTTTTGTATAACAGTGTTGATACCTTTAATGGTGTTATAGTCTAGTCGACAAGTTGAAAATGGTACAAAATAGAGATACTGCTCTAAAAATTATGTGCGATAGCTCATTGGATCCGGAATGACGTCTAGAAAAATGTGCCAAAAGCGTGTATTAGCACATAAAAAATTGCAAAAGTTATAAACAATTAGGGGGTCTAGGTATATTAGTCTTAGTTCACAGTTAGGTAGATTGTTGTTACTGTAATATTTTTAGGTGTAGGAGTTTTACTGAAAATCGGGTGATCAGTCACCGATGAGCTGAGGAGACTGATAGTCGGATTTTATCTTTTAAGCAGGAAAAATCCTTCTGTAAGCCGCGCGGTACTGTAACGTTGTATTTAGTACAAATTACGGAATTCGTAACATTTTTAATTTACTTACAACTAATTATAAATATGAAAAATAAAATAAATAAATATACGGAACCTTTAATTATAATAATTATAGCTACGGGTTTTTCAATTGATAACCTTGTATCCGCGCAACCCTAACGCAAGCGTGTCGTCGAGAACACCCGGATCTAACCGAGAGGCGGCGGCGCCTCGGCGCGTGCGTATGTCGACTGCCAGATCATTTGCAACACTCATTCGAACAACTTGTACTCTCTTGAAAAACTACCGTTAAACAGCTATTTGAAATTTAAACTCTAACTGCTACTGTTCTGGATCCCGCTGGGGATCTCAGTCTTATCTACTTCGTCCTCGAGTACTTAAGGTGAAGGAGAAGACCGAAGCGGACAACATACCGGCTTCCCACTTAGAACATGGTGGAAGAGAGGGAAAAAGACCCCAAGACCGACTACTCCGAGTCTAGGAGTTCCGCAAGCTGCTGTGGAGCTGTAACCTTCTACCATCGTCCCTACTCTGCACACTCTTCAGGCCAGTGTACCTCTTCTTGGTCATCCTTCGTGTAGGCGGAAACAAGACTAGTAATAAACGTTGTCTAATTATTATTACTGGTATTCATTGACCCACTAATCTTCTGTGGCCTCAAGCCAACTGCCACAAGATGAAAAAAAATGACATTTCGTTTTTTGCCAATATTTAATAAACTATTAATATTTAAGAAATTTCAAAAAAGGATTCTGAAAGAGGAGGAAATTCCAATAAAAAACTCCAAACTCCCGGGACTCTATCTCCAAATGGAGTCTATATATATAAATAATGTTATTTATTATTTTAATTTAACGCTGAAAACAGGCCTGCGCGCGTCATTTTTAGGTTGAGCGCGTGGCGTCAACAACGAGTACGGCACATTAATTAATTTATTTTAGGTATTGAATATTTTTTTTTTTATTTGAAAAAAATATGGTGTGTTCTGGACACTATAAATAATTTATTCCCGTTGGAAATTTTACTTAAAGTTAATTTTCAACAAGTTAAACAATTGTTAAGGGGACCCGGTGGTCTAGAATTTTCGAAAAATCGTTTTTTTTTTTTACATATTTCGAAAGTATAGTATTTCAAAAATATACTGTTAAAATTTGGTGACAAAATTCCGAGTATTTCTATATTTAAAACCCATTACAATGTCAGGTAGACGATCGGTGAGTTGGGCTCCATTGTTCGCTAATTGCAGCTGCTCGGGTCCGTATACCTGACTTAGACTATTGTATGAATTTAACGTGAAATATTTTAGTTTTAAGAGTTGTTCAGTTAGTTTAACGTGTTCCTCAGCGACAGCAACATCGAGTGTAATAATATTACAGAAATAATTTTATAATAACATCAATAATTTTATAGTGATATCGAGTGAAATAATTTTATAAAACCAATGGATCGTAAGCAGGGCCAAACTAGTAGCAGAAGATGATGGACGTAATGGGTATTAAAATCGGCCCATACGCCGATCAACTATCCCGAGATCGTGATGAGCGAAGAATCTATAAGGCTGATCGTCAAAGCACAAGTGACTCCAAAGAGGCAAGAACTGCTCGTAAAAAATCCAAGAGTCAAGAAAATGAAGACTATGAGAGAACAGAGGGAATCCTTTATGGTGCTGGGATCGCCGATTAATCGTAAGTGCACATTTCAATACAATTTCTTGAGAATATAGTTACTTAAAACTTTAAACGCGTTTATCTCGAAACTACTTTTTTTGGTCTACTGAAGCTAAAAAAAAAAAAACGGTTCGACCGATTCGTCTGAAATTTTAACAGGTCATTCTAAATAGTACTGGCTCTCGCCGGGCCTAGAAAAAATATTTTCTGTTGTGTATTTCTATTTTTTTTCTTAAAAAAACATTGCAAAGAAAGAGTCGTTTTCAGACTCGTACTTTGAATTACGCGCCATTTTGTCAATTATATTTTTTTTTTATTCTAGTCCCCGCCATAACTATACTTATACTGATTAAAAATCCGTCTTATTTTTTAATTTCAGATCAAAGGGAGAGATAAAACCTCCTTCAGCAGCCAGGTCCTTTTTTTTGAGAGGGGAACTTCAGTGCCACTTTTGGAAGTAAAAAAAAAAAAAATTGTGTTTACCATCATTTTTGTATTGTTAATAAGTAATAAAATAAGCCTAAAAAAATTTAAAACCCTTAGTCATTTCTGTCATATCAAAAAAAAAATTTAAAAATAGGCTAAATTTTAGGCCGCTAGACCACCGGGTCCCCTTAACTAACGAAATTTTCTCGAACTACCGTCTTAATTGTAAGTGAAAAAAAATGTAGAAATAATGGTCGTAAAAAATTTTGCGCTTCGTAGAGCCTTTCTTACATACATACTTAACAAGATCGTGCCATAAAAGTTAAAAAAATATTAATACTTTGTTTATAACAATTTTTTTACTTGAACAAAAACTTAAAAATCCAAGTAATGTTGTTAATTTTTTTTTTTATTAATACAAGATAGATAGGTATTTATTGATTTGCAAAAAAAAAATTCCCGCCATTTGTTGATAATTTTTTTATAAACAAATTGATTAAATCAATATTAAAAAAAAAAAAAATTCACAACTTTATTACATTACAAATATCATGATTTAAAAAAAAATTCAATTTTTTATTGTACTTTTTTTTCTATACTTTGTTATATATGGTTGTTTTTGTTAATTTTAGATTTAGAAAAAAAAAAAGTTGAAATTAATTAAATATCTTGTATTTATTTATAAAAAAAACGATAATATGATGATTTAGAAAAAAAAAATTAACAACATTACTTGGATTTTTAAGTTTTTGTTCAAGTAAAAAAAAATGTTATAAAGAAAGTATAAATATTTTTTCAACTTTTATGGCACGATCTTGTTAAGTATGTTTGTAAGAAAGGCTCTACGAAGCGAAAAATTTTTACGAACATTATTTAAAAATTTTTTTTCACTTACAATTAAGACGGTAGTTCGAGAAAATTTCGTTAGTTAACAATTGTTTAACTTGTTGAAAATTAACTTTAAGTAAAATTTCCAACGGGAATAAATTATTTATAGTGTTCAGAACACACCATAATTTTTTCAAATTAAAAAAAGAATTATAAATTAATTAATGTGCCGGTTTTGACGCCACGCGCGCAACCTAAAAATGTCGCGCGCAGCCCTATTTTCAGCGTTAAATTAAAATGATAAATAATGGAGACAGCGTTCCGGGAGTAAGGAGTTTTTTATTGGAAATTTCTTAAATATTAATAGTTTATTAAATATTGGCGAAAAACGAAATGCCATTTCTTTTTCATCTTTAATTGTTTATAACTTTTGCAATTTTTTATGTGCTAATACACGCTTTTAGCACATTTTTCTAGACGTTATTCCAGATCCAATGAGCTATCGTACATAATTTTAAGAGCAGTATCTCTATTTTGTACCATTTTCAACTTGGCGACTAGAATATTAGCATTCTCATTAAGTAAACTTACTAAATAAAAAAGTGTTACTAATGTTATTAATTTCTAGTTACAAAATACAAATATTTTTATATATAAATAACATGTTTGCATAAATAAACCGCGATGCAACTCTAATAATCGTAATTTGCTTTAACGTATGCTATTATCTGCAATATGAAAATTATTTCTTCTATAAACCTAAATAGCAAGTGATCTAAAACACGGGCCGAGAAAGCCTAAACAGTTTTTTAAATAAAATACCACACAAACCTTCTTCAGACTGCTCATTGACATGTAGAATTTCAGGGTTGGGAGGCAAGCTGGTAACCCCATGTGTAGAGACGGGGCGTGGCAGCCTGCTGCGTACACAACCCGAGCGGTGTTCTTGCTGATAAACAGCTGACGTCGATGCTGTCAACGAAAGTTATATTATCCTTCGATTACATCGATCCCTTAACTTTTTTAAATTACTGGCTTACCTGGAATAAGATTCTAAAGCCTTTGGGATTGTGCCCAAAGTTTCCAGTCTAACAAATCTATTGAACTGTCATAATATATGTAATTTGAAGCTATAACCTTTCATATGTACTGCAGATAGGTACAAGATAGGATCTAAGGTAGTGTTTGACTATCAAAAGCGGCTTGTTGGGACCTAAATTAAATAAATTGCTTGATTCCTGTGATGATGATATCATGCAGTCTTTGTAAATTTAATTATTTGTCATTGTTGTGGTTAGGTCAGAAATATCGGTCACAATATACTTTATAAATAAACCATTAGTCTTAACGGCGGTTTCCAAAGACATACCGCTTCTAACGAAATGTGGAAGCGATGCGAACGTACGGTTGTTGGTCCGCCTCAGGCTCGAATTAGTCCTGTTGCCCCTATTGGTCACCGAGGGAGTGAACAATGAATTCCGTGGGGCACCCGAAGAGTTACCTGTCGAATTATGTCACTATTAAACTTATTAGTATGGAAAATCAGTTAAACTGTGATAGTTTTTTTGGAACAGACTAAACAGATAAGGCTTCGTGTGTCAGACGCTTGAATTTCCCGGCATACTTGCTTTGGTCCACTCTCTGATTCAGCAACACTTCTTTCTTTAAGGTCTATGTGACATTGTGACATAGTATCTATTATAACCGGGATACAGTAGATATCTCGGGAACTCAGGTGAAATCCTCGAATGGTATATAGTTAAACTAATAAAATCAATATAAAAGATGAAAATTATTCTTAAAACTTACGTCGCGATGACATGGCCTGTAAGATATGTTGTATATCGGAGACGGGACTGCGCGCCAGCGAATTCACCCGCTCTCTGTTCCGCTCGCGGTACTGCGAAGCATTCGATGGTGCTATTGATCTCAGCGTGTAGGCGACCTGCGGGTCATGAAGTCGACTGAAAAAAAATAAGAACAGTTATAGTTTGCCCAGATAAAAATTATGAAGAAACTAGCTAACTCGGCAGATTTTGTTCTGTTCTATAGTTGACAATATAAATTAAAATAATTCTAATACAGCGCCACCTATCGGATTCCAGTAGGTAGAAAACCAAATTATTAAAAAAAATGATTAAATGAAAAAAATAACTAAAAACTCGATCCCACCGCCACCTACCCGTCAAATTTTGTATCTAAATCCAGGGACCCTCTCATATATACGCAACATATTACATTAAAATCAATCCAGTCGTTTAGGAGTTCAATCACATACATATAGACAGAAGAAGTATTCTCCTCGGCTGAAAGCCCTCTGCGCTCGTCGAACTTCAGCGCCATCAGAGCACACCTTCGTCCCTTTTTTTATTGCGATAATCACTGCGAGACAGGCTCGTGGCCGGCGTAGACGCGAACTGATAAGTCGGGTAGGGCGATTGTGTAATGTTCTCAGACGGAAGCCATATTAAAGCGGGCTTTCATAACGACGGTGCCATGAAAGCTCTCTCGCTGCGCGCGCACTGAATCATCGATTAACTACGTAATATGCTTCAATGTTGCGAAAGGTACACAATGGTGCCCAAAATAACTGAAACTCGACATAACAAAACAAAAATAATTACGTCAACCACTCCTCAATTAATGAACATGATTTTCTTTTAATGAAAGGATTACTCTTTTTTTTTTTCTTTTATACCAACAAACAAGCCGACGGTCCACCTGATGGTAAGTGGTCACCGCCGCCTACCATCAGGTCACATTTGTCAGGTGGACATTTGCAACACTAGGGGCATCGCCAATGCGTTGTCGACCCTGAGACGTGAAGTTGTTAAGTCTAATGTGTCTGCCGATCGAAGGAGGTATGCACGAGTTTGTAGTATACTAACTCACCCTATAACACTAGGTGTTCTATTCAATGTTGACCAGAACAAATCTCTGTCGAGTCTGATTTGATTCCGCCGCACCGGGGTGGGCGCGGGCGCAGCGGGCGAAGCGGGCGATTCTGGCGGTACTCCTGCAACACCATTACACATTATCACAAAGATATCAAAATATATGGAAGTAACAAGAAAAAAATCCGAAAAATACATTTTATGGTATATGTTGTAATATGTAGGTACCTAAATAGAATAGAAATTTAATTATTAACTTGGTGAAGATTATATAACATTATATAGTTATAAAATTATTATTTTCTCATTCTTAATTCATGTGTGCACCATTTTAACAAAGCTATTTTATATAACAGGACCATCTTTCCAACTATCCATTGAATATTATTATCCAAATTTCTCTTAAATAATCTGTGACAAATCTTTGAATGTCTTTGTTGTTATGCACTAAAAAATATAAAACTAAAGTGTAATTTTACTGTAGTATTTGGGTACCTACAGCCACAAACTAATTTAAATGGATAAGCTGAAAGGAAAACAAACATATTTTTAATCTAAATATTATAGATTCATACCACTAGTTCCAGCCATGGTGCTTGTGGTAGGCCAGTCCGCTACACCACCCCTTGGTTCACTAGACTCCCTACGCAACACTCGCACATCCTGTAAAGTTGGTTGATTGCTGTTTGCAGCAGTTTCTTCATCATCTAAAACATATGAAATGCAAAATCCCAAATAAATATCTCAGTACTAAAACTCACTTTTTCATGTTGATATTTTAAGCCCTAACATATGGTGAGAATTGTTACAGTCTCAAGGAAACATTAGCATCTGGATTGCTAGACTTCAGATATTTAATTCTACACATTGAACTGTCAACAATAAATTGACCCATGATACCCAGAACATAGAATATTGGCAATCTATAAATCATTCTTGGAAATTATCATACTAGGATTATTTATTAATTTGAATACTAAGTACAATTTTTGTTAATTTATTTGGCTTTGTTTTGACCAAAACCTCACCATAGAACATGATGATGTGGCTGAAGGTGATAAGCACACACAAGAGAATTAATATGCACAACAATACACTTTTACCTTGTGTAGGTACTAGGTGTAGGGTAGGTAGTTGTTATTTATCTTTGTAGTACCATATAGTAGCTTCTATTTACAATATGTATTAGGTGTCATATTTCACTTTAATTACATATACCAATAGTTACTTTATACTAAAAACCTCTTTTTGTTTTGCAAGTTTGAAGATATTCCCTCAAATTACACAATTCGTTACGACGTAGATTGGTCCCAATTGTATGTAAAAATTGTATTTATTAAAATAGGTACTTCAATTACAGTTAAAAATATGAAGATTATAATTGTTACGTAAAGCGTATTGGTAACAATGTTTTATGTTTTCATTGATTTCAGTTTTTGAAATAATATATTTAATCCATTTTAGGTGAGCTTCAATCGTACGCACCTGAACTCCATGGATACTCAGAAATGCCCAGAGCTTTCTTCAAGCATTCCTTCCTGTTTCCCATTCTTCAACATAAAATATTGAGTTGTTATTGCAAAAATTCAACCCAGAATTTTCCGCAAAAAGAATTTATTCGCTACCTCCATTTCTTGTCGCCCATACAAAAATCAATGACGAATAAATTGTATAGACGGGACGAATCTTTGTTTGTTTTTTTTTATTGTTTTACGGCTATGGATGGGTAAGGACGAGCCCTTTCTAGCTTTCGATGCAGATTTTTTTCGTCTTAGTTTTATGAATTGGCCCGAAAGAGTCCAATGGCTAGTAAACGTTCAAACAAATAAATGTAATACATACAAAATAACACAATCAGACACTGTCCGCGTCAAAGTAAAGGAAATGCAAACTATCTAAACAAACTACCAAGGAGAACTAACATGGATATAATATAGTTCATTCTACTAAGTTTTTTGAGACCACTTGAAATGTCACCGTATTGGCTATGATTTCACTACCATTTGCAAGTTCCTGCCAAATAGTTCTAATAATGTAGAAAATACTTAAAAACCTGCATCTAGTATAATTAATTACTATTACTAGTACCTTAAATTAAAACACTAGTTATAAAACTATATGGATATTTTGTGGATACTAATGCATATTAAATGAAAATACCTCACAAAAGTTACATTAAAGACAGTTTAATTTTATCGGTCGAAAATTACAATCGATTCACTGATTAAGCCGAATCAAGTAACATATTTACTAATAAAATAGTGTAGCTCAAATGATACACATAATAGTACAGGTAATACAGAATACTCTCGGATCTGTGACAAATATTAATGTCTATTTGACAAATGTCATTGTACTGTCAATCAGTTTTGTTATTTTGTTGTCTGTCAGTCTAGCATTGCCATTTTACCAAAAAATACCTAAAAAATAGGGAAAATGCGGCATTGCGTTTAACCACCTCTGTTGACACGGTGAACGGCTGGCCGGTCCCGATGGTCACAGTGTCTCAAGCCCAAACGGATCAAATATGTAGTGATTGCCGAGTTTCCAATATTTACGCTGCTTGAGGCATTCTGCACGGGCAGCAGCGCTTCCCGCTTTATGTGCGGTGTTGGGAAACGCGGTCAAAGTGTCGTCGCAAGTGGCGTCCCATATTAAAGGGTGACCCATCTGCCAAGAATTCAATGTTATCAGGTCTCTTCCCGTCGTCACGCATCAGCCCGTTCGTACCGAGAATGGCTAATACGTGTACCGGCGAATAACATCGTTAATGTACGCATGTCTAACAATTCTACCCGCGCTTTTCTAACACGAGAGACCATGGTGGTCAAACGGATCGACGGGTTCACCACATTGACAGGACACGCAGGAAATTTTGTGGATACCTAAACCATATTGGTAAAGAAGCCTGGGACCAGCACCCGAATTGTAAAACTCTCGCGAATTCAATGTGGATCCCGAACTCATAATAGATTGACGGTTCAGCGCGCGAGCAGTGTGGGATTGGGGAAGTCGTAGCGCCGTCAATGTAATACAAAATTGATTGCATCGACGATTACGAGAGCATTACACAATCACCCCGCACATCCGATCGTCTAAATTTATTTTTAGAATGGAGTTGAGGCTATATCTTAATGTATTGCCCAGTCTCTGTAAAATTTGTCTGATGAATTCAGAGTGGACTGCACTGAACTATATATATACGTAAAATATGAGATGAAGAGACTGAGATTGACCAACGAACAGGAACTTCTTCAATTTTCTAGACAAATAAGTGGCCTTTTACTAATATTTTTGGGAAACTTAGTTCACTGGAAATGGCAACGCTGGTCAGTCTGGCATGTCACTTTAACTCGGCAACTTCAATCATTCCTTGGTGATAAATTTTAAAATATTATTTTACAGTTTGTTTTTGTATCCCACATTAGTGTTTCTCTGTTTACATACATTAGCGCTAGTCTTAAAATTGTTTATGAGACTATCGTTTAATTGAAATAAAATAAGTGTGAATGGTGACAATGGAACCTGATATTATAAGCTGGAGTAACAAAGACGTGCTAGATTTATTACATAAAGAAAATATATCCAGCTATATTCGAGATATTTGCAAATCGCACGACATAGATGGCCAGTGTCTGCTATCATTCGTGGACCGTGATTTTTATGAATTTCCATTCGACCAATTGAAACTGGGTGAGAGGAAGCGGTTTATATTGTTTGTGAAAAAGTTACAAAGGCACAATCGACATGCTATGTATGAGCTCGGTTTATGTGACGATCAAGTGTACAGTAATCCTGCAACTAACATCAACTTCCTAGGCACAAACTTGTCACACCTAAGTTATAATCTCCACAACAAAATTCCAAATGAAATGTTTGATAGAAATTCAGAATGTATATCCACATATACTCCTGAAGTGAAAGCTTCGAGATTGAAACCAGAAATTTGGAAGACAGCTATTGCATTAGGTAAATATAGAAAGAAACATGCTTTACCTGTACATTGTTTATATTTTGTCATTAATCATGATTCAAATGGGACAGAGTCCAAGAAATGTGAAACTTTCTTTGTTTGTCAGATCACACTACAATGTTTACTTTAATGATAATTAAAGGCTTGTTTATAGGCTATGTTTTTCTGGTGACATGGGTTACAGCAGTTGTAATGGTGATAGTCCATGATAAGGTTCCAGATATGAAAAAATACCCCCCACTGCCAGACCTATTCTTAGATAATGTGCCACATATACCTTGGGCCTTTGACATGTGCGAGATTACAGGCTCCTTGCTCATGGCCATTTGGCTAGTTGTGCTATTCTTCCATAAACATAGGTAAGTAACAATTTATATATAGTTTTATAAATAGGGTACTTGATTGTGAAATTTGACCTATTGACAATGATACACTAATTTGCATGCAACTATTTCAAACAATGAGACTGAAAATGTCTTTCTTTATTTAATTTAACTGCATTCAGTTTTGATGTAAGTTTTACTGTATTATAATATGAAATTACTTATGATTTTAAATACCTAGGTAAGCCCATACTAGCTTGTTTGCCAGTTACACAATTAAATAATTTCCATTGTGTCCAGATCACTTAGTTGTATAAAATGTATTCACAAGGAAAAAGACAATGAAGTAGTCAACAGAACAATAATAACTATAAACTTATTCATAACCTAACCATCCAAAAGTGATGTCTAAGTGTCTATATCACATAAAATTTTAACATTGTATTTTATGTAATAATAATAAATACTTTATTGAGTTTTGTGGCAAAATACGGTGTGTAGTCAAGCCATTACTAATGAGTTATTAATGGGGTATTCCTAGATTTATCCTTATTGCTATGTTAAATTATTTCAAAGCAAATTGAAACTCAAGGTTAGAATGACTAGCTGTCCCCCGCGTTCCCAAGGGATGTCACGTTTTCCCGGGATAAAAAGTAGCCAATATGTTATTCCAGGATATGCTCTAACCATGTGCCAAGTTGCATCTAAATCCGTTTGGTAGTTTTTGCGTGAAAGAGTAAACAAACATCCACGCATACATACAAACATTTGCATTTATAATATTAGTAGATTTACTAATTTATTACACACAAGTATGCATACAGCTGATCCTATTGGCGAAAGTTTTTAATAAGGGTTTGCCCTCATGACCTACTTAGCATTCCCACTTCTATACATGCTTTAATGTTTAATCTAAGATAATCAATCTCCTTATCTGACAGTTTCATTATCTATGCCAATAAACATTATTTGGTGTGTAAATCTGTGATTGTTAAATAAACACCAAAATGTTAGTTAGATTGCTATTTCTATGTTGCCTATAAATCATAATTTACAGATTTTAGAATATTTATGTCTTGAATAGTCATGAAAGTTACCAATAACATTTGAATAAAATTTTGCACACAAAATAGATACACTTTATCATGGTGAAGAGCCTTTGGGAAAGCAGGCGTACCCGCGCGGCGGAAGCTAGTTGTGTAATAAATGGCGCTAGTTTCACTACATGCAATGCATTATTTTCACCATATGACATTGTTAATACCAAGAAGAATGCAGTGTTAATGTGAATATTTTGTTGTAGGTATAAAAACTACAACAAAATATTGGCGAAACTTACTGAATCATTACCACTATATACCTATATAAAAAACATTAGCTGGGTTCAAGGTATTTGAAATCAATTGCATGATTCATTCTTTTATTTTTCTACAACCATATAGTTGCGACATCTACTTATCAACAATACAGTACAAAGTTCAAAACATAAAGTAAAATAAGCTAAATCTAATAAAACAAACGCTTTTTATTATCAACCTACCAATGACGTAGGTAAGTACATATTTAGTTAGTATTACTTATGTTAATAGATATATAAGATTCTAGCTGTCCCCCGCGGATTCACTCGCGTTCCCAAGCGATATAACATATTTCCGGGACAAAAAGTACGACTAACTTACTCCTTATACCATCAGCTATCTGCCAGTGTAAGTCCCGTCAAAATCGGAGACAGACAGACAGTCAGACAAATATTTAAAAATAGATATCGCACCCTCGGTACGAAAAATTTTGCGACATGTATTTACGATCATTGAGAGACTAAACGATGATCGCTCTATCCGATGAATAGTAAAACATAGTCAATTTAATGATAGAATAAGCATACCGATACTTCAGCCTCTTTAACACCGGGACCCACCCTCCACGCTCAGTGCGAAAGTGACCCAATCAGAGATGTGCCAAATGTGATTTTTTGAGTTGAAGCCCCTATCGTTCTGAGGGTGCGATATTTTGTTTCAAATACGCTTTCGTATGCATTTAGTAAAAAGCTATAATTTCAACACACTTAAATTTATTTATTTGGATAGATTTGGCACTTGATGTAATTGATGAGTTTTATGAAAACATGTTTTTATTTCATAATATTATAATAATAAATTGGTATCGTGGGACGTTTTCCTCGCGGCCATCTGAAAATATTCGGTCAATAAAACGGATTCAATGGAACCAAATAATTGATATCGTCAGTATTTCAAAGCCGTATTTATTCCGAAGGATTATTACAAATAACTTATTAGATATTAAGTTATTTTTAATCTGATTTTAGTATGTAAAACATACAACAAGTGAGTCAAGCGGATGGGCCCATTTAGATATACATAGGTTTTAACTAAAATATGGTGTATGAATAAAATAGGGCGCTTGAGAATTGTGAAAACGTATGTCGAATCCGGTGCGTTTTCACTACCTATATGATTTCAATTTTACTTATCTATAGCATGTGGATTTAACGAAATAAGATTACCCGACGTGGTCCTATCACAGTGCTTACGAATCAACATTTCCATAAAAGAAAATGTCTTCACAATGAAGATTTTGTCTACACCACAAACTTATAGAGATATTTCATATTCTTACTTAGATTCATAATTCTGCGGAGGTTTTTCGCGCTCGCCGGGACAGTATTTCTACTGCGATGCTTCACGATGCTCATCACGTCGTTATCAGTGCCAGGCTCACATCTAAAATGCGAGCCGCGGTCGTACCCACCAGCTGATGACCTGACCGTCTGGGGACGGAGGCTGAAGCAGGCCTATGATATATGGAGCGGTGCTGGCATGTCGGTGCGCGGTGTCAGAACGTGCGGGGACTACATGTTCTCCGGACACACAGTAGCATTGACGCTGCTAAATTTTTTTATCACTGAATGTAAGTACATTATTATTGTTAGCTTGCATCTTTAGGAGGAGGAATTTTATCCTATAAATATTATAAATTGATTCTTTGTATATTTGTAACTATATAAAGCAGATCATAAGTAATGGCTGGAACATATTTGAACTCAATTTAGTTCACAGTACCTGGATGGTTGAGCATTGCTCGGGTTTTCTTTACTACTTTATAACTTTTTCGTGACTTCTACCGTATTCTCTAAAGCACTGTAATATATATCTAGATACGAATTAGATGCGATAATAAAGGGTCTCCAATAACAGTATTTCTCACAAAAGATGTAACTTGAAAACCTTACCTTCTAATGACATTGTAGCAGTGTTCATTGCCTTAAACACGGATAAAACGTCATTTTCTGAAAACGAATCCTAGCTAGATTGATTTAACGCCCCCGAAACCCCCTGCATACTAATGATAATGAATGAAATATAATTTCATGTAAATCGTGGGAGCCGTTTCCGAGATCCTAATTATATACGAGTCTACAAGAATTGCTTGTTTAAAGGTATTAGATAGATAGATATAAGTAGATACTGATATTTTGGAATACTGCATGGTCTTCCATGCTAACTCCACATGGGTTTATGTTACGATGCGTTCATCGTGTCCATGAATGCAGATAAAGACTACATTGAATTCTTAGAATCAGGTGCGTCCAACTATTTATGTCGAAACAATGTTTACGAACTTAAACAATTTTTACACGAAATGTGCCTCAATGTCGCTATTCACAGTCCCTGTTTTATTCATTAACTTTTCTGTTTAAAACCGTCGAGACGACGCTTATAATTAGACGCCGACCTCGAGTGCGGGGCCGAAGAAATCCTCCATCCGCTCTTCGCTACAACATTATCTATTCATGTTTGTGGCCCTACAACAGTTGTCTGTACCTAACAAGAGTACCTAGTAGATACCTTGAAATACAACTGCAGCTCTCGGAAAATGCTCAAGGCGAGACATGTAGAAGTTAGGTGGGTGCTTGACTGAAGTTCCCTTGAACTAGATCCAACCCCTAGCTAGCTCTGTAGGACCTACACTTAACACATATGCGATGGCTCACTCTTTAGGTCATTCACGGCCAAAATTAATATACGATCCCGATCTAAAATCGCAAGATTGAAGTAGAATTTTGACATTACGTGTATTAAAATTACTGTCAAAAGGTTCATCAATCCATGGATTTTCGATCGGGATTGTATATTAATTTTCGCCGTCAGTGGATAGGTATATTATTATTCCACCTTAAACTAAGTCTCGATTTATTTTATGACGGTTGCAATATCAGTATTTCCTATGGCTCGATATCGGCAAGTAACCGCTTGATTTTACGATAGTCGTTTTCAGTCTTTCAATTCACTCATAGTTGCTATTTCTAGACACGTAGTAGGTATTTCGTAGTAAACTATTAAATTTGGCACGTATGGCAAGTTGACCTTGTTGTTGTCATGTGGGATAATATTAAAATAAATAATGATTGTAAAACGTAGATACAGGCAGTTGTTATTTGTCACAAAATCAATACATAACAACTTAACAAGGAAGTAAATAAGTCGCAGAATGACGTTTCAATGTTTATGTTTGTTATTTTATCATTCAAGCTGTAGGTACCTAATGATAACATTAAATTCGTGTTTTATAATCGTGCGTTCTACTTAACGTGACTTAACCTACCTACATACATATTTATTAATCTTTTCTGGATACCTAGATTTTCGTAAATTTCCTCAATATAAATGTTTATTTTTTTTGTAGTAGTAATCAGCTTTTCGATATTTATTGTTAAGCTCGGACGATAACAGCAGTTACTGACGCGATCCTTGTGGGCATTGCCTATGTAATCCAATTAATTTATTTATTTTAGGAATGTCGATATAAAAGGGCCTTACAGCCAACATTGATATTCGAACGAATCAAAATCACTGGATTCGTTATATGACTTTACTTGTATTGAAATTTATGTCATAAAACATAACATTATTAATTCTGGCCGTTAAGAGTTATTTTGAACTTATAACTACATACCTCCCGCAGCGGGCTTTAACTTACAGTAGGTAGATATTGATCGTAAAGCTGAAAGTTTATATATAAATTATTATTGTCGTAATTAGTAGATTACGTGTAACTACCGTTAACAGTTCATGCCAAAGAACCATAATTAATGTAGTTGTGAATGTGATGAAATTATCCCCTCCTAACTCCTTTGTTTACTTTTAGTTGCCAAACAAATAGCTTTACTAATAAAGTTACATAAAGCTACGTCAAGAGTGTTCACCGAGCGCAGCGCGCTGGAAAATAAATTAAAAATGCTAATTTTGAATAAAGAAATCACCCACATTCTGTTATATAACTTGATGTCACTTAAGTTATGTACGAAACCAAATTTAAAACACGTATTTTTATTTAGGACGGAACTATAAAATACACTGACTTACCTTTAATCTACTATTATCTACGTTATAAATCAGTCTTAGGTGATTCAGAATAGGTACCTAAAAACACGAAATAAATATTTTCACGTGAAACTTCACACGCATGGGTAGGGTGGATGGAAGTGATAATATGTATATTACATTTTCTATAATATGCTACTTCCGACTTCCGACAATTGATAATAATTGATTATCAATCGAAAGTATCAGCTTTCGAGGAAATTACATCTTTAATCATAATACCACTGGGAATCTAAAGCTAAATTTTATAAATTGCGCTAGTTATACCGTTTGGAACAGCAAATTAACACTAATCATACCAACACTTACTAGGTACCTTTTTCTACCATAGCGGGTCAAATGTGACTTTATGTTTCCTGCTTGAATGTATGAAATATGGTTGTTAGGAAGGGAAATAAATAGTATAACTGTATATTAATTATTAAGAAAAAGTCATGAAGTCAAATGTGCAAAAGCAATAAGATGATACGTGCATTTTAAATACAAAGTTCAAAATGGGTCATTTGACCCGGTTATGGTATGTTTAGTGTTAATTATTAGAAAGCGAAGTTTCATGTACCTATTCCACAAAAATACTTAATTAAATTCTTAAGAAGTGACCAGTCACGATAGATAAGAATGGACAGTTCGGAGATAATATCCGATATCCTTCACATAATTCAACAGCACTGTTACTACTTACAGTGGCAGTTATAATAGTTAAACCGAAAATATCTACAAATTAAATAAATATTATTACAGAACTCCGAACTCCGTGGTTAATATATTTATGCTCAGGACTGTGCTTATTAGTTGAGAAACCTTGTATATTTGTTTGCAGATACTTCCCGTAACCTGTACTTGCTTCATATCCTCACATGGGTGATGAACATGTTCGGTATATTCTTCATCCTGGCGGCGCACGAACATTACTCTATAGATGTGTTTATAGCATTCTACATAACTTCTCGCCTCTTCCTGTACTACCACACGCTGTCGAACAACCAGGCGCTTATGCAGAATGACTCCTCTAGGTATAGGTACTTTGCCAATCCGATTATGAACTACTATTTTGATGTTGCATTGTCTGCTTTCGCTTGATAAACGTAGGTGGCTTTTAGGACTCTATGTACCAGTTAACGACTCCTAATTAATCCGCGTAACTAGAGGACTGAAAAATATCATGTGGAAACCTGCATGCTTGATATGTTCGCAGACTTTTAAGGTCAATGAATCGGCAGTAATGAACAATTGTATTGTGTATCCCAAAAAAATATATACAAACATATTTGACATGTAGGCTTGTTTTAGATATGTTAATTATATGTAACATCTTTTAACAAAGCGTTCGATGAGTCACGCATGCACAACGCAGTTGCGGATCAAAGAACTTTGTAGCAACACAAAGAATAGCATTTGTGCTTCTTTTATGCTTTCTTACTATTATCATAATAATGATTATTCACCTTTCCGGCTTCAATGTAACGCTTTGTCTTACAGGACAAGAATATGGTTCCCGCTGCTCTCTTTCTTCGAGTCGGAAGTAGACGGTATCGTGCCCAACGAGTATGAGGGACCACTAACTATACTAAATAACTTGAGGCTGTGGTGTATACAGCTCATAGTAGACATGAGAGAGTCCTCTATGGCGAAGATTGCCGGCACCAAACTGCAAGAAGGCGCCGCCATGGGAGAATACTCCGTCGTTAAACTCGTGGATGGCATTAAGAAAAATCTCAGTATAGTAGAAGAATACAAAAACTCCCGCCAAAGATTAGTAACGCTAGACAAGAATATTCAAGCATGTATCCTCGAGGACCGCTCCCCGGAAGATCTGCGACACAGAAACATAGCTGAGTACCCAGCTGACCCCCTCCTCAAAGACTTTAGTAATCCACCTTCACCAATAATGAAAAAAAGTATATGAAAGAACTGATCTAATTATTATTATTATAGAGGCTGTTTTTAGACCTTCTCATTGTAGCTTTTTTTTATACAATGATATAAATTAGATACCTGAATGTTTTACATTTCCATTATAGATTTTATATCATGTTATTCCATATTTATTTTACTATGATAAGTTAAACGTAGATTAAATTATTAAGAAAATTTATTTGCTCAAAGTACTAATCTTGAATAAATAACATTTTCGCTTACTAAACATTTATTAAAACTACCCTATTACCATGGTACGACTTCGTTTTTATGTGGTATTTATAAAAAAACATTAAAATTTGAATAGAGAACCTCCTTTTCTGTTGGTTACAAACATATAGGTTTTGTATTGACGATTGGTTATAAGAGTTGATTTAATAAATAAAAATATATTTTGTAGTATTTTATATAATTCGTATGAAAAATTAGTCAAATAAAAACTGTCTTTAATTAATATTAATAAACTTTATGAAATATTTTTGTCATGAATAAGGGTAATTTATTACAACCAAAGCAGTGCTCATTTACATTTTGGGGATGATATTTACGCATGATTATCATGTATGATGATTATAAATAATGTTGACAATTTTCGTTAAAAATAACTCGTTACTCTCATATGACACAAAATATACTCGTATAAATGTAATAGCACTAGAAGTACTTACATACTTAAAATATGAGTAACATTTCTTAAAACGAAGAATATATTTAAAATTAAAAAGACATTTCATTGAAAAAATAAAAAATGGGTAAATATGCCAAATTAATAATACAAAAAATATTATGTAATTAATACTTAAAAAATAATACAAGCCTTAATGAGGGATAAAATTGTTAAATAGAATTCTTACTCTGGAACTTCATAGAAAATTTGATTAATATAATTTGATTAACTCTAATGATTCACAATAATAGGCCACTTCATAGTAGAAAAACGTAACTTTACATCGCCATGACATAACATGAGTTCTCAACAAATACTTCCTTGCATTATATACAATGACTAATCATGCTAAAGAAGACAAGGATGCATCATAAATAACAGAACTTATTAATAGTGCTCACTTAGTGCTAAAGGGGCTTTGAGCTGAGAAGCAGATGTATAGAGTCCTTTACTCGGCAGCAACAGTTTGCTCACTTTGAATGAGTGCTTCAGAAGGATCTTTTTTCCTCTCCACTGTAGACTCGTCAATGGCAACGTCCTTCTCCTCAGACTGCTCACGAGAACTCACCGTTCTTTTTGCATTCACAGATTCCTCTTTCTCGGGTGTGTTTTCTTTTGAAGCCTTAGGTTCTACTTCTTTTACTGGAGACTCGGCTTTTTCTGTAACAGTTTCGTCTTTTTCAACTGACTTCTGCCTCTCAGGTGTGGTTTCTTTTGGTGGGTCACCTTTAGCTTCTTCATTGTTTTCATCAGTGGTATCTAAAGGTTCATCTTTTGGAGAACGTTCTCTCACTGGTGTTCCCTCTTTAGCTGGGGATTCCTCCTTAATAGGTGTGCCTTCCTTAACAGGTGTACCTTCCTTAACAGGTGTACCTTCCTTAGCTGTTTCTTCATTTTCAGCAGGCTTTTCAGTATCTGTGGTTTCCCTTTCCTGTGAATTTTCCTTAGACTGCTTATTTTCTTCTATGACATCACCATTCACAGCTTTTTCCTGGAATGAAAAGAATTAATGTAAGAAGATTGACGGGAGAAATCTATAGTGACTGCTGAAATCTGTAGAGACGAAAGGGGAAGGCAAACAATTGAGTGATATTCTAATATAGGTATTATTAAGTAGCACTATAAGCATGGGAAGACTGATAAATATGTCAGGTATGTAAAAATGGAAATCAGTGGTTTCTGCCCACCCCAATAGGAGATAAGCGTGACAATATGTATGAATATATTTGTCATATTTGTAACATTTATTCAAACATTGACAATCTTCATAAATTATTGCATGTAAACATAGTTCAGGAAAAACATGTAGTGTATTTGATAATGATACAGGGTATATTTATACTTTCTTAGGTCATTGACTCTGATAACACAATGCATATTGCTTAGTTAATAACTGTCAATTTGCATTGTGTGCCATAAGTATGATAGGAATACATTGTTTAAGAAATTTCTAGAAAGTTGCATTTATTTTGCACATAACAGATTTAGTCCAAACTCCTTTTCCAAATTCTGGATGTTAATATAAATTTTAACCCAGTTGAATATTGAATAAATGTAACAAATATGTACTTAAATACAACTAATTTAATCAAAGCTCAAATTATCTTGATTGCACTGCATTTTAACAAAGGTTTATAATAAGTAGTGATTGTTATGGTTAATATGCATTATCATAATTGCTTATAATCTGTAAAGTAAATCAAACAAATATATGAGTCAGTGATACCTTATCATTGTCAGCTTGAGGCACTTCTGGCGGCACTTCTACTTTCAAAAACTGTTCCAGCGTGTCAACTTCATTGGCAAGATCAAATGAATCATAATCCTAGGAAAGAAGGTTAAAAATTGAATATAGAAGATTCACAAGTCAAGGCACAATACATTCCTAAAATGACTTTCAGCTCTTGTAATGTATTATTAGGGCAGAAGGTTGTCAAGCAGGCTAATGGTCTATCTGGTACATGGTCACTGCTGTATATAGACATAAACAATGCCAAAGAGTTACCTACCTGCACAAAGCATTGAAGGTAGGTTGTGAGACAGATTTTCAACTGGTGGTAGCTAGATGGGTTGGTGGTACAAATTACCCGTCCACTATGGAATGGTTTCTTTTACCAAAACTCAAGCTCTCAATAAATGAAAGGACAATGGACCAACAAAGGACCCAGGTCCCATCATAAGATGTCACTACCTCGAAGCTATTGTGGCTATGATATAGAAAAAGGTCTTTGTCTACCATTGTTTACTTACCTAATGACTGGAGGTCATACAAAGCATTTAAATAACTTTGTTATGGCATTTGATTTGGACAACAAAGTAATACCACATACTAGAAATTAGACAATAACTACACTACAACAAAATCAACAGATTAAAGTGAATTTAGTAAATAGCTTACCCCACAGTACTCTTCGTCGTTGAACAGCTGCGGAGGCAGTGCTGACCGCGGGTTAGGATCGCTTACGGTGCCTCCGTTACACTTTGAATTGTTTTGCATAAAATCTTTATCAGACTCTCTTCCTGGTTCCGTTATGTCAATGATTTCATACTTTATGCTTTTAGAATCTAATATCATAGAAACGCGTTGTTGTCTTTTCTTCACCTAAAATCGAGTATTTTCACGTAATCGTAAAAGATCATTACATGAATCAGCAGCCCAAAGAAAAAGTCGAGAAAGGCCGACCCAGGAATTTTCTAATATTAAACTTACCTCCTTGTTTCCAGAAATACCGCTAATGTATACTTTGACAACCATATTTGTAAAGTGGATTTAGATACTAGAAATACAATAAAAATCAGTCGTGAAAATAATTAAACCAGAAAAATAGGCTTGGCCATTAGTCAATCTGTTTTAATAATAATAATTACTGCAGACAGAACTGGAAGGATGACAGTTTAGTGTGACCTCAGTAAGGAATTGATTATTCAACCACATGCACAAACAAAATTTAGGATTTCCATTTTATTTACCCGACTTGTTAGATAATATAAAATTATTATTATTAGATACCTCTAATATTTTGTTGTTTTCCTAACTCTTGTAATTATAACCAAATCAAATACCACCATATTTTCGCAGAAAATCTACAATTATAGAAATATTTCTAACATGGGTAACACTGAGAAACTTTTCATTTCACTGAAGAATGAACATGATGATGAAAACAAATGATTTATTTTTCTTCGATAAAACCTTACTGATAGTAATTTTAGTAATAAAACTATCTACCGTCTCTCGCCTTCACCCGCGTTCTCGCGGGATTTCATTTATTCTGGTATTATAACATACTAGTACATCACTCGAGAATAATATACATTTCTATCAGTGAAGAAGCGTAATAAATGAACATCTCCTATAATGATTCGTCGTTTAGTTTATACGGAATGGGTATGCCAAAGGGGAATACAGTAATCCGGTTCAAACCGAGGCCGATATTGCTACAGTAAACAATTTTTGTTTAAAAAATCAAGCAGATACCGCTTTACCTGGGCAACCCAGCGGTGTTTACCGTTATCCACAGCGCAGCGGTCGCAAATATTGCTTAGATCTGAATAGGCCTGTATTGGTGCATAACATTATCACAAATCTCGTACCTAAAGAAACTGGCGCTACAATGTTCTATTTCTACGGCTAGATGATTGGCGACAATTTTCAAAGCAGAGTTGATGAAACTCCGAATACAAGCTCACTACATTCCTCACCTTTATTATAGCCATTATTGTATGATAAAAAGATACCTGTTGGTACTTGATTCCGCCCCGCGGTTATCCCACAATTTTAGAATAAAAGAATGTTAGCTACCATTATCCTCGCCGAGCAAAACCCAATAATGGATTCGCTTAGTCCAATAAAATTCAACGGAATACCCTAAAAAAATCGAGTCAATCATGATATGACTGAGGCCGAACCAACTCACTTTCATTTATAATAATGTTAATGTTGTGATGGACTTGTGTAATGGAATTGATTTGAAAATTTGTTGCCAAATACAGTATTTTCAGGCTGTTGCACTTTAGATGCAATCGCCGTCCAGAGATTGCATATAAGTATGAGCTGTAACTTGGCCATCCTCTGAGTATTGTCGACGTATATAGGCTACGGTAAGTAACCACTTACCATCAAGAGGACTATGAGCCTTCTAACATAGAAATCCCAGAAATACCTAATAATTTATTTTGGCAAAAATTTAAATAAAATAAAACCATATACATTTTTATAAATACAAATTTAATACATTTAATTATAATACATAGGCGTATTGTCCTATAAATATGGAAAACACAAATGCACTATCGCGGCAATTAATGGCGATGCGTCGCGAGCGTGAGTGGAATGTACCTACTGAACAGTCTTCATACATAATGAAGGAAATTATAAGTAAGTTCTGAGGAATCCTCGACTGTCTACTTTATTCTAAGAACTAATACAAATTCATTGCATCAGTAAACGATCTGTCATATTAAAATTTATTCACAAATGCGTAAGTAATCATCATGATAATTGTGCTCTTACGAGAATAACAAGTAACCATTCAATCCATTCATACAATTTTAATGCATCTACCTAAACATTATGATAAAGTAGGAATTTAGGCAAATAATTTAAATAACCTTACGAAATATATCCAAATAAATAATTTTGTATTATATAATAACTTAAATTTAATAAATACAACTTTATAATGACTCAATAATTCACGCTCTGTGGTAGGCACGTATTTCGACGGATGTAAACAAAGTGTAAACAAAACTTGGCATTCGACTAATATGTGAACAGCTGAAATGTATTATAACAGGAGTAAGAGCAGTTCAAGAGCGAATGTCAAGAGCGTCAACATACAACGATAACTATTTTTGGACTGACGGATTGCAGTCTGCTGCTGATTCCGCCGCGAGTTGAATATCTGTCTAGCAATAATAATGGGCCAGCGCTTACATTTAGTGAAAGATGCAAGCATTTAATAAGTACACAAATCAACCAAAGCGCATGAGCGGGCACCTTATTAGAATTGTATTTAACCGTATTGCTTTATCGATACAACAGAAATGTGTTTGAACAATTTCCAAACGATATCGAATGCAACACAATTAAGCCAACCGTTCTATAAGCAAAACTTTTCCTATGGTAGGTACAGATTATTTAAAATTGTTAAGTTAACATGATGTATGTTATTAATTCGGCATCTGTGCCACAATAACACTCGATCAATACGAATAAATTCCCATTGCACCCACGATCGATTAGACACTAATAAAAGAGCCATTAGTCACAATTGTAACCGTTCTACAGTAGAATAATAAACGCGAATCGACAGGTTCAATATCTTGAAAGTTGTATCTCGTCCATAATTTTATACGAACGGAAATTTTATTTTAATTAAAATGTTTCTTGTTTATTAATTTACATACGTTGGATGGACGGGTTTGTGATGCGCGGAAATATTATTGGCAGTTATCCAGATCCCTAGACAGTTGTTAGGGAGCCGTCACGAGTCTATACTGCGGCGACATTGGATGTGTATTTTTTATCATTCCCTGCTTATAATACAATCGGTGTCGTCAAGGGCGATAGTGTTAATTAATCAAATATTTGATCTGAGACAGTTAGTCTTTTTTTTATTGGTATGCCAAAATAAATAATTAATATAGGTACTATCTACTTACAGTTTTGCATTAATATTTACATTTCTATATTTAAACTTCTTTTATCTTTCCCATGATTGGAAATAGATATTGAAATAAATAATCCACACCTGCTTTTGTTACAATACTCGCATATTAAAACGTATCATTACTAAAAAATATACATATATTCAAAGTATAAATAGGTATATCAAAATAAACAAACATATATGACAAACAGCTACACGTTGAAATAAAAATCATAATAAAAAAAATATAGACAAAAAATATACAGTCATGATTATAGAGCACATTTAAAAGAAATGTATTAGTATCTTAATTTACTTACTTGTCTTTCAGAATGTAGTGAAAGCTAAAATCTCGAGTCAGCCTTTAAATAGGAAAGGGCACATCATTTACAAAATTATAATTTACGTATCAATATTTTGATTCGATTTTTATTTGTGCATGATATCCATGTTCATAGTAAGATTAAATTCTATTGATGACATCTGTATTATGTGAAGAAAAATAAATATCAGCCTAAAACCTAACTCATTTAAGTAATTCTCTCGAATTAATGATAAATTATATTGAATTTACTGTACACATAATCACGTAAAAAAGTACGTTGCGGAGCCACACTAGATACCAACTCACTGTTGTATAACACGAAATAAATTGTAAAGCTATTCGCACATTAAACCACAATGTAACACAAGACGTTCCTGTATTTTTACCAAATTCTCACCCCTAAATAAAAGCTGAGTACTCAGCTGCCACACATACAAACTTCAATATTCCGTTGTAAAAGCTCTATACAGGGTGTTACAAAACTACCCGTATAGCCGAAAGGAGGTTAAATGGGGCCTTATAACGAGTCCATTCACAATATTTAAGAATCATAGTAACGCTGATAACATACCCCAAAAAATAAAAAACCAGATTTTTGTGAATGAAAAATTGAAAAACTATCAAAGTAGACAATTATTGGGTAAAATAGGTACGTAGTACCTTTCTGTTAAATAGTCTGGTTCCCTGACATGACAGCTTACTAGAGTTGTTGGTTTTGATAATTCATTATATATTTTTACCGGGTATTTTGTAACACGTTGTATACTAAAGTCTCAATTTCTATGGATAATGGTCATAGCACGTTCAAATACAAAAGCACCAAAAAGAAAAAAAAAAGTTGCACTTCAATGTTAAAAGTAGAAAAATCACTATAATCTATGGTCGGTAGGCCGAGGCGCTGTGAGATCCGTTTATATTAATTAACCTATAGACCGCAAGTACGGGTTTTCAAATATTTGACTACACAAGTTATACATGTAAATTGTATGTTGCATTAAAGCTAGTAGTAATAAGTCATTATATAAGCATTATCGATACTGTATTTTCGGACAAAGGGCAAAGATGAATGGATTAGTAAAGACATTTAGTACAAAAACTTATTTTGTATCTACTAATTCATTAGGACATGTTTATGGCTAGCCTTCGCTATGTAAATGAGGGAAACTTCAGTACTTTCGAGAACACAGGCAAACTGAGCTAACAGTCTAGCAAATATCGGCAGAGTGATTGTGATATGCTCTCGGACCCGGTAAATTTTGTATTACATTGAACCATCAATGTATTATGAAATCGGCTTCCACATTGAATCCGAGACACAATTCGGATGCGGGTTCTAATAAGCGAGACGTTATTGTGGCTGAAAGCTATGCACGTATGATCATAACCCTTACCATGAGTGTGCTCCGGTAACATCGTTACTCGCTAGCGACCAAGGTTAATAAATTGCATGAAAATTTGCCCACAGCCCGCCAGAGGCGCTGCACGAATCTTTATACATCTGTTCCGCGTGATTTCACCGTGTTCCAGTGCGATGTTATATTTTCCTTGGCTAAAAGGTATCTCATGTGTGAATCCAGGTTATAAAATATATACAATTTATTATTTATAATATTAGTAGATTAAAATATTTACCGTGGTCGCTAGCGAGGGTCAAGCGAACACTTGGTAGGGGTTAGTTAGTCATGGTCCGATAGCGATTTAAAATCGTTTATATCCACTAAGAATTCGAGATCCACACACATAGCATGAGTAGTATTTATGTCTTTTATGAAAGGAAGAGTTTGCCCGAAAATATGTTTTATAGAAACAAAAACTTGAAACAGGTCACAAAATCGTCTCGCTTACATCTCTATGGATTCTATAATCTATGATCTAGCACCCATCATAGTAACAATCATATGGTCCGGTACAAGAGGCGTGAGAGAAATCTATGGTTTCTATCGAGCACCAAGCGAGACGATATGTATGTGTGTATGTTCATGTTCAATTGTTTAACTTACGCCTGTAGCCTGTAGAAGACAACAGACAAGGTTGCCAAGCTTCCGGTTTTAATAAAACACTAGCATTTCTACTACACGTCCGATCAACATTTCTAATTAAATCAATAAGCTTGCCAATTTTTCTACCGTTGGGACGACCATGGACGAAGCCAGCGGAAATTTTTTGATTGAGAATTTTAAATGGGAAATCTATGGAGAATCAAGCCTCAGATCATGTGACATGTTACTAAGATGGGTAGAGCAACTGCGGGCTTTCATTTTGGGTGATGAGTGTGTTTGCCCAGAGCTGCGCCTTCACACCGGAGTGCCGAAGTCCGGGTCGCCGTCGCCCGCCAGGTGCAGCCGCGCCGGGAACTTGGCTCTCTCCAAGTCACCGTTGGTTAGAGCTGGGGTATCCGTCACTCTTCGCGCCGAGCCTATCCTGTTGGTCAACATTTATATCAATTCATTTTGTGACTTACCATTTCCTTCATCTGTACTGGCTGCGACTGTCAAGAAAACCTGTCGCCAAAAGCCCGTGTATTTCTACTACACTGGCCAGCTAACTTAGGTGAATATATTATTATAAAAAAAAGTAAAGCTCTTCTCAGTCGAAGGCAAACTTAAGAACCGTTAATAAACCTTCAGATGGCCACCTAGGGTTTAAACTGGATAAATGCCTTTGAAATAAGCCAAAATAGCCTATGGATGAATCAAACATGGTAGACACTACGCTTTCCAGGTATCCTTCTTATGTTTCTTATCATTCTAATTGTCATCATAGAAGCATGAATGCAATATACCTGAATCCCTTGCTCTCTCTCCTCAGGGGTTTGACGTCGGCGATTCCATTGTGTACGTTAGGCTTGCTCGGCTTGGAATCTACTTCTATAAGCGGCGCTACCGGAATCTCCGGGAGCGGCGGGGCCACCGGCGGAAGCTCTACTACTGTACATCACAATATAATTTAACTTTCAACTCAACAATTTGCGGTTTAGAGGGAATTTATGGGATTATTACGGAATTATTAAATTACAAACATTAAAGTTAATAACATTAGTTGAATATGGCAGAAGTTCTGAATTAAATTTTATGTTACTTGTTTATTCAGAATCATAAGTATGGGAAGTTAGACTTATGAACTCTCTGTATCATATTCTTATGATTTCATCCTATAGAATGGTGTACTTTTGAATATTGTCAGATTTTTTTTTTGGATTTTATGTGTGTTATGTACTCCAATATCAATAAATAATGTTATCTCTAGCTAAATGGATAGTTTTATCTGTTAGTGTGGCTCGATCAAAGTATATTTAGAGTACCCTAGTTAGTATACCTGGTAGCTAGAAATAAGGATAGTTTTAAATATATAATGTACCTCCATCAGCAACAGCGACTACTTCACAAGGCGCTTCTGCTTGCGGCTCGTCGGACGACGGCACATCACCGTCCACCGGCCGATACGCTCCTTTCGTACGCCAGTCCTGAGTAACAAATACGATATCTAATACCTTAAACGAGCAATTCTTGTATATACATATATATATAATTAGGATCTCGGAAACGGCTCCAACGATTTTCCTGAAATTTAGTATGCAGGGGTTTTCGGGGGCGATAAATCGATTTAACTAGGTTTCATTTTCAGAAAATGTCGTTTTATATGTGTTTTCAATGATCAACTTTATCGATAATTGACATAAACATAACCTGAAAAAAATTACCTAACATTAACTGTTTTATCGACACAATAACATTAAAGCTAGTCCAGTAGATGGCGTTGTTAAGCAACACTAAGCCAATAATCAACTTTACATAATTTACCAAAAAAAAAAAAAATACCGAGCAAAGCTCGAGCATCCAGGTACTGTTATATTATGTACCGTAGTAACTTCAAACTTGATAAAACGAAAAAGCAAACAAGAGGCAAACATAGTCTGCGAGAGAAAGAGACAGATAGTTCTCTAAAGGTTTCACTTCTACCGTGTGTGAACTGCATTTTACTTTATTTACTAGTTTCCACACATCTTCCTGTGTCAGAAGTGAATCGTATAGTCCCGTTGCTAAGCAACGACAACGTCTTTTGTTTTCCGACCGTACCCCTTTTTATCCCTTATCGGGCAAAATTAATATACAATCCCGATCTAAAATCGTAAGATTAAATTAGAATGTTGACATTGGCGTGTATTGAAATTTCTGTCAGAAAGTACATCAATCCATTGATGTTAGATCTGGATTGCATATTAATTTTGCCCGTATAGCTAGAAAAATTAAGGTTACCTGAGGCTTGCGTTTCTTCTTGAGCGCGTGCGGTCGTGCGTGAACTGGCGTGGACCGCGGGGACTCCCCCGACGCCGACGAGTACTGCCGCGACATCACACCCGTCCCCACCCCTACTCCGACCCCCACCTCAACCCCCAAACCGACACCTAAAGTGTTTAGCGCCCCGCCTGTCCACTGCACGAATAAAACACCGGTTTGAAGTAGAATTATTATTAAGAGACTATTCAAGTAATATTTCAGAAAAATGAAAATTTATATCATATTAAAGCCAAAAAATATTAAGTCAATCGATAGTAAATATAATGCGGAGTAATATTTCACCTCTAGTCTCGTCTCTACCTTGATAGAGTCGTCGTCCATGTCGAGGATGGTGAGGTTGTTGTTGATGGAGTTGTAGTCGGGGTAGGGCGCCGCGGCCGGGGCCCGCATCACGCCCGCCACGGAGCATTCACTCCCCGACCCAGCTTCCGACGGAGGCCTGCATATTGTTACATATTTTTATTGACGTTAAATCTTTTTTAGCACAAAAATACACGGGTACAAGAAATATGATCAAAATTGTATAATTAATATTATTTATGGTATCGATCCAAACATAAAGAGTCGATCTTTTAAATCGATCGCGTTAAAAATCCCATAGTATGTAATTAATTTGAATAAAATTGCACGTTACACAGCAACACATAAGGTTTATTTTCGCTTATAAAGACCCATAAGTGACAAGTGTATAATGCGTGAAATCGTCAAAAAAGACGCTGCGCAAATATATTTTCGTTCTTCATTTAAACAAATATTAATTAATAATACTTTTTACACAAATCATTGCTGTTGCAATTGTCATGAAAACTTTCTGAAATAATTACCTGTTATATTCTGGCGTCCTTGGCGCGGTGGGAGTGGCCCCTGATCCGTCCTGTTCTGCACCAAACACCTCACCGTCCTCCGGGTACAGCGGGAATCTGTATCATAAAGCCCATATATGGTGGCCATTCATAAATTACGTCACACAAGGGTAAAAAAAAGTGTGACATTGTGTGACATGGAGAGGTCATAAGTTTCGTGACGTCACATGTCACAATCAAATTTGAAAGTTGTTGGTTCAAAGTCCATGGACACAAGATTATTAAATGTTGTATCTTTCATTGATATCATTGAATTTAATTAGATTTTGCTGATTTTAGTTAATTATTCCTAGATATTAAATTATAAAATATGTGACGTCACACTAGAGAGAAGCTCTTACAACTGTGACCATCTGTGAAAAGGAGGGAAGCAAAAAGAAAAGGATTCGTGTGACGTAATTTATAGACGACCATTTGGCTGACTACCACAATGCAAAATCTGTCGCTTAGCACCTATCTGTAGCACTTGAGAGCGAGTTCCCTTTTATGTTTTACTACCGTGATATTGAGGTCAAACTTTTCCAATGCTGTCGCAAGAAACCTTTTAATCTCATGTTATTATTTTACGCCTGTATTCATAAACGTGGTTTAATTGACTTGTTTCAGTGTTTACAACTACACTTATATTTCTATTAAACAACAAAAACGAAATCTAGTTAAATATTAGCCTGCAAATAAAATTGTACATGTTTAATTTCTTTCTAGTTATAATCGTTGTGTATTAGTGAATTCGAAAGCGACTAGAGGTACTCGAATGCTGTATTCGCACGTACATAACTAACTATACTCACGAGATGTTATTTTATGAAAATGTTATGTTTATGATTTTGCTTTTTGTTTCGCCTTTTTAATTTTTATTATTTTCTAGTAAGTTTGATTGTTGTTTTTGTCTTTATTATTGTTAGCTGTGTAACTATTTAATAAATAGATTTTCTTTATTACTTCTTTTTCTAAATTCACGTAAGGAATAATTTTGTTAACATAAATAAATAAGTAGTGCAGTTGCATCTGTCTCGCTCTTCCGTGCACAGTTAGAAACATTGGAGTTCCAGCTGTTCCACCCTGATTTACATTTTATTGTACAGGGGTTCAGGATTAACTCTGTCTATGGCTCGCCTATGTAAATACAGGAATAAAATGCATTTTCTGCAAATATACTTCTATAAGTATACCTTTATCTATTTATAGATGTTTGTTATTCTTTCACATATAACCTACCAAACGGATTGTAATGAAACTTGGCACATAAATAGAGCATGCCCTGGAATAACATAACGGTTACTTATTATTCCGGAAAAATGTAACATTCTTCGGTGACGCAGGTGAAACCGCGGGGAACAGCTAGTTTACATCAAAGAATATAAGATTCTCCGTGTAGACAACAGCTAGTCCAGGCCGAAAGCAGCCGTTTTATAGCAATTTCTAAGAACACGCACATTATATAACGATTTTATTACACTTTTACCCGCATGATGGATGGTGACACGTTGCGGTCAAGTACCTACAGTACGAAAGTGGCAAAAGCATTGGCAGAATTATCAGAATTTCTATTTTTATTGAACATCAATTCTACATGTCACCCGATGAAAGATATTACCTCAATAATACTGCATAAATTAATGTTCACCTGGTGTGACGGGGGTTAGAAATAACCCTGGAATTTGGGAGTTGTACACGCGCACGTATTTCGTTCAATTATAACAGAATCAGAAATCAGCAAACATTTAAATAATGCCTCATACTAATATAAAATATAATCTAGTCAAATGCGCTCAAGTTTTTATATAAAAAAAAAATATATAATAAAAGAAAAATGGGATGGTTGGATATTTGTTCCTCTTTCACGCAATATTTACTAAGGTATATGGATGACTCGGGAACTCTGGTCAAATTGCTAGAGACAGCTATGATATGAAATAAAACAAATACAGTTTACCTGTAATTATCCTCGGAGAGTCTATCATCGTCGTCGGTGGCTATGAACTGCACGCAGAGCGCGCAATCCCCTTTAACGCTCTGTAAGGCTTGGACCGCCTCCTTATGACACGCCTGAAAATTTTATAAAGACTAAAGAGCTTTTAATTTGTAGAGATGAAATGTTTGCCTTTAGATATCTATATATATATAAAAATTTATCCCTATTTCCCTTGGTCATGCATATTATGCTTTTGTTTTTTTTTAGCTACAATTTCCAAAAAAAATATTCGAATCTAATATTCATAGTTAAAACAGGACAACGACTGTCGGGTCAGCTAGTTATAAATAAATATTCTAGGACATTCTTTACACATGGCCATCTAATACTATGGAAACCAGGCAACTGATATAATACATATACCTACTACTTTTTAAAGTACATATATACTTATATAGATATGTATTTATCTATCTATATACAGAGTATATAAAAATGAATCCCTATTTCCCTTGGTCACGGCATCACGCATGGACGGCTGGACTAATTTCGCTAATTCTATTTTGTTGTGTTTGTTATTGTCAGGAGATGGTTCTTATGAACGAGAAAAATAAGAAAGTAGCGCGGAAAATTAGAAATTCAATAAAACATAACGACCATATTCACTTTTCTAATGTATATGGCGTTTGACTTAACTGTCAGTCGTTTGACAGTTGCAAGATTGACTGAATGCACGCTCCAAATATTGTTTAAAATAGAGGCATGGGTCGGAATTATATTGATAAAATAATTAATTTATAATTTCTTATTGCACATTTCACAGTCGATTCAATCGGAAGATTCGAATTCAATGTTATTTGTTAAGACAGGACTACGTCTGTCGGGTCAGTTAGTTTACAATAAATATCCGGGTCATTCTTCTCACACGGTTATCTGATTCCAAATGAAGCAGAGTGTACTACTTGTACAATGGATACTAAAATAATTGATATACTTCTTTTTTATTACATATTAACACCCAGACACAGAACAAACAGACACGTTCCTGCATACAAAAGCTTGTCCTGGAAGGGTGGGGTCTCTTACTACTAAACCAACTGGCACTTCGATAGCGTACATACCTGTGAGAGATCAACGTCGTTTATAGCCAGTATGGCGTCGCCGACGTACAGTTCGCCAGTAAGCGCGGCCGGCCCGCCCGCCTCTAGCTCCGATATCAGAATAGGTACCCCGTGTTCGCGACCACCCTGCAAGAGTTATAATTTTAAGATCGAAAAGATCTTCGTACATTCTTTATACACGGCTCTGTCCGGCATCACGTATGTCCCGTACATATATGATGATACCAAACTAAACAACCAAGCGAGAAATTGGGAATCAAATTTTTATAAATACGATGTCACCTTAAAAGTTACTACTACGTGGTACCGTAGGTAGCGTAGGAATCTAATACCTACAGGTTCTTTAGAATGCAGAAGCAGTAGTTAAGTAAGTAGTTAAATATGCAGAGGCAACAGATAATAAAAATATTGAACGATCTGCCCTGCATTGTTAATCTGTACAGATTTTTGAAATGTGGGGAATATAAATATGGTGCTGTAATATAGTTCGGTCAATTCAATGGTTACTTTAACTAATAAAATTTTTCCATTTATTGTACTATCGAATGGTGGAAAAAACTGGTTCGATTCTTGGATGCTACGACAATATACACATTTTTTTAAAATCCAATGATGCACTTTTGTTTTCATAAAAATCTTCATAGTTTCGGATTTGGCTATCCACGCCCACATACAATTGTTGTATATCGTTACCAAAATATGAAATTTAGAAGCCTCGTCAAATCATGACCTTAAAGGTGACTGGTGACGAGCAGTGCTATCCAGGTCTGGCTTCAACATCACATCAGCTCGATGATATAAAATCCACGGGTAAAGCCCGCGACACACTCGCACTAGAGTAGTGAGCGTACGTACAGTGACGGAGATGCCGAGGCCGAGGTGCGGCGAGCGACGCACGCGCACGGTGCGCGCGCGCGCCCGCTGCGGCGGCGGCGCCCCGGCGCTGGCGCTGGCGGGCCGCGCGGGCCACGGGGATAGCCCGCGACACACTCGTACTAGAGTTTTGTGGCGCTGCAGCAGGATCTCTGCCTCCACCTGAGGGCGATGACGATTGTTAACGATAAACTTGATGCAGAAGCGCACGGTGCCCGTTAACTTGCTCCGAATTATAACCCTACAGCTAAAACTGCTTCGATTAAAGTGCCTATAAAAAAATCACTTGCAGGTTTTCTCGCGATATTTTCTGCTAGGTGATTTTCTTACTTATATACCTATTACAAAAAAAAAAAAGAGTTGGAAAGTATTGGGTTTTGCATAAAAGTACTAGCTTGCTCTAAAAAACACAAAACATCTACACTATATACTACATCTCACTTTATAAAGCCATTTAATATAAAACAAATAAAGAAGAGCATATTTATGTTACGTACCTGAGCCCATAATGAATCTCTTACTTCAGCTCTCATGTCGCGGCCGAGAAGCTGTAGCTGCTGTATTCTACCAGCGAGCTCTTTGTCTAAGTATTTTGTTGCTAGTCTGTTAACAACGAGCAATATTACAAAAATGTAAAGTTACTTAAATTATAACAGCTCTATAACACTCAGTCTTAGGTATTGCTGTTGTGGTTATAGTCCCCTCTGCATGTTAGGCACGTCGGCTGATGGCCTCAGTCGTTTCGTTCTGCCTACGTGACACAGTCTACCTTCATGATGAAAGAGGTTTTTTTCTGAATGATAAACAATTCCATAATATTAGTTTGGTGTAACGGCCTTTTAAATGAGCAACTATCCAATCTAACTAACGCGATGATGAAATTCTACAAAGCTCACCTAGCACCAAAAAGCTCGGAATGTAACGCGAGAACCGTTTCCCGCAGAGCGGCGTTCTCACGGGCGAGTTGTGCGGCCTCGGCGCGCGCGCGAGTCGCGTCCGTCACGTTGCCGGCCGCATCGCCGCTTTCTTGACAACCACCTGAAAAATTGGAGGCGCAATTGGAGGACAATGATTTTGAGTGAAATGTAAATACAATAAAACCTGAACTATTATTCTTATGACAAGTAGGGGCCGACAAAAAGGCAGACGGTCCACCTGATGGTAAGTGGTCACGTCTGCTTATGGACATTGGCCATTGCGTTGTCAACCCCGAGACTTGAAAATGTTAAGTCCCAAATATCTCTTACCTTTATACATGATACCTGCTGGATAATTTCAAGTAATCCTGTGTAGAGAAAGTAAATAATTTTACTTCAGCATCCTTAACGAAGTGTTCTTCAAAGTTAAGTATGGACTCGTCATTATTACTCTGAATTGTGTTGCATGATAACTCTTTATTCCGGGTATAATGACAAACCTACTAGGCAAGCTAAGGCGCATATCGTGGCTTAACCTTTTGTACATTTTCTAACGGCACAATAACCTAAAAAATAATGACTAAAGAAAAAATATATTACCAGCTGACGACGCGCGTGCCTGAACTAATTCGGCCCTCATATCGACGAGCTCCGCCTGCAAAAAACGAAAGGTACGATGTTATTCGGTTATCTCTACGACGTAATCTTGTGAACAAATGGACGGCGTCATATATCAACAATAAGTAGTGTCGAATGTCATGGAAGTGATTCAGCACGACTATAGAATTTAATCTGGGGCCGAAATCAATGGCGGCGTAAATCCGAATTAGAGGAGACACACAGCGGTTGCGGTAATGGGCCGCACGCGCACCGAATATAACATAAATCGTTTGACTTGTCACCCTCAAAACGTTATGGATCTTTATATCGTGGGGGCGCGGGCGTGAGCATATACCCTCATTGACTCGTCAGATTTCATCAACCCGCAAATTTCCCGGTCAATTATTTCATAATTCCAGTTGTGTATGACGTAAAGTTGAAGGAATTGGGCCACCGCGATGTGTAAGCTGATCCTTGTACTGATATTTGATGAATTGAGACCGTTTTATTAATAAGTCATGGACGAGCGTAATTAGAAACGGGACAAACTTATCAGTTTGAATTAACCTAATGGAGCAATTGATGGAGAAGTTTCTATGAATATATCTCATTTAGGAAATATTTATATAAACCTAACATAAACAAGAATTTGCTATTATTTTTATCATTTGATTTCTAAAGTAACATACCAACAGAACGATCCCCAAAGTTGGCAAAAGTGTGTATTTAGTGTGACGATGACATTAATATTAAATACATTACCTACTTACTACCTTACATACAATATAAATACCTATATACCTAACTTTATTAGGTTATATTTGTATATAGGTAGTATATCACTGCTGATGTTGATGAGTGATGATGATACTCTAAAAACGTATTTGATCAGTTTAAATTGATGTACATTTGAATATAACAAAATAAAAGGAGGCACTTTTTATTTCCCCTGGCATTTATTTTATACCAAAAATGATTATCATTAATCGTAAGGTTAGTCCCGCGCTCAATTAGATATTATCAATATATTGGTGATTTTTAATGAAAATAATAAACGACTAGTAGAGTTCAATATAATTATAAAAAACAACGGGTTGCACTCCAGGAGTGCTGGTAGAAGTGAAAACTTGAACATTAACGTTGTGCATTTTCGATCAGGTCAAGTGTCCTGACGCGAGTTTAACATTTTATACCCATCCCAAGAAAAGTGCTCAACGCCGCTAAAGAAGTTTTCACTTCAATAATATCCAGTGGTTAGAGAATGCTTGTGTACCCGAGAATAATATGGGGCTGGACTTACTTCATACATCTCTGGCTGAATTTCGTAATAACAATTTTTACGCTTAGATTTTTCTGTTATATTTAAATTGTATATAATTTATTTATTTTAGGAAAACCAACAGCTTTAAAACTAAATATAAAATAATGTTATTTAATATGTAGCCAAAAACAGGTCTTCACTAGTAGCAACAACATAACGAGAAAAACTGTGGATGGGCTGAATCCAAAGCTCGCTTATCATAAATTACAGCATAACCTCTATAGATGAATACATATACAAAGTTAACAGTACTATACAGGGTTTAGATACAATTGGAATATTTTCTGGCTTAGCAACCGTCTCATTGTGTCTTGATTTGAGTTAAATATATCAATATATTATGATTTACAAGTTAAGTTTAAAGTCTTACTTGCTCGCCATAAAAATGTATTTTGCCAATAGTTAGTTGATGCTAATAAATAAATAAATATATATGTATAGAGACGGAAATGGTATTTGTAAGTTACGTTGTAAATATAGTTAACGAAAACAGTAAGTCGGTAAGTGCTTCAAGTGGATGCGATAGGAACCGATCTGCGGCAATACGCGCGCGGTGGTCCATTCGCCATGCGCAAGACTCTATCTCATAACAAAATCGCATTACAGACCACTGCTATTAACTACAACAAACTGCAAATAATGCATTATGTAAACTTGTTTTTCTTGCCGTCCATTGTTAAAATATACAATTGAAAGAGATATGAACACAAAATTGGCAGTGTAGACATTCTTTTAGCATGTTTTATTACTAGTTGTTTTCCTCAACGCCGCGGCGCCGACTACGTCATGGAAGAACTTCAATCTATTAAAGGTATAACTCGATGTAGATTCGATTGGTTATAATAGTTTGTAAACACAATTTCAAAGTGTTTAATTACATGTAAGTATAGTGCAATTTGAATATAAATAACCCCTGATTAAGGTGTAATCACAGTGATTTGTGGCAAAGGTTAGCCTGTGCATTATTTCCGTGTATAATTTTTTTATTGAATAATTATGTTATTAATATAAAGACTAGTATAATTTGTTGTAGATGCAGTCATTGCTGCGTTAATTGCTCCATGTTGTTTGATAAAGCAGATTAGGTATTGTTAAAACTAAAGAGCGCTTAGTTTTTTGCATAAATTGGTTTTGACGGCACGTTTGCGTGCCGTATCTATCCTCACTAGAGTTTACCGGTTACTGCGGATTTTACTTTCAGCACCACTCCCAGTGCAATAATCCTTGGCACACATGATTACGATACGACCTAACCTAGCTTACTTAGTGCTATGCTTCTATAACAAAAGTTTAGTGTATAGCACAATGCGTAAACTGACTCTTTTTGAGCCGATCTCGTAATAGCAATAAACACGACCTACGTTGATTCCAAGATCATTATCGAGTGAATGCTGAGTGGGTGCTTGCGCTATTGTGAATATCATAACGATGCCGAGAAGAACGCCTTTACGGCATGGCGCTACAATATTATATGTAATATAAAAACCATTACAATAAATGAACAGTTAAGTCTTATTGCGAGACAATGAATGCGGTTCATTAGGGCCGCAATAAAATGCGATCAACATGGACCGGAAAGCCGCCGGCAATTCGAATTCCAGGTTCTATGACAACGTGCCTAGTTACTTTTCTCTTTCCCTAATTAACTTGCGAGTTATTGCGATATACGCAGCAGGTGACTTTTAAGCGGATAAAGTGACTGATAAATTTCGTCAACGGCAACGAGTGCAGTATCTTAAAGCGGTGGAAGCTGCTCGATCGTCATAAGCCCTATAGTCGCACTAGTGTGGGCGCCGATCTTAGATAACTCTCGCGGTCGCAAGATTGATTCACCGCTGTTCGATATCATTGCACGCATCTTAGATACATGAATGATTCGACCGCCTGGCGCACGCGCCGGGCACCTAACGGGTGCCACCACACGTGGACTTGACGATCGAGCCAACAGACAACAAATAAATCTACCAAATCTCTGCGTCGACATTTTTACACTACAGCTGTCCTACGAGATGAAATCTGATTCTCATTTGAATAACAGCACAACGAGTCACATTTTAGTATGATAGCAAGATTGTATGTACATGAAAGCTCTCGAGAGTTGACATGTTTAGTGGGACCACACTTGTTGGATTCAATTGAGATACGCTTCCGCGCCCGGTCATGCCTGCGATTTTGGTTAACGGCTGGTTTCTAATATTTTATAGCCAGATTATGTTACCAAACTGCATTTTTGAACACGATTCTATAATTAGGTTAGTTAGCATAAAGTTTATTTATTCAGTAAGTTGATATAATAAATACAATGAGTAGTTGATACTCTAGCATTATATATCACATTTAATTTTATAATATCTCATATCTGACATATAGTTACTTGCTTACTTGGTAATTGAATTGTTATTAGCTTTACTTTGTTTACCTTATAGTTTTATTTTCATTGTTTTTTTTTATTTATGTACATTCTGCTGGTATATGGTATATGTAGGTAATATAAGCATTTTTGTGTACCCCATTGGAAAACAAAAATTATTATATAATTCTCCATTTTTTTGTGTCCTTCCGAATAAAATCAAATCAACGTTACAAATTAAGGAATTAAATAATTTAAACCAACCTTAATTTTAAATTGTAAACCTTGGATACAGAAATAAACATAATTTTTTTTTTAAATAAATAAAAATAAACAAAATAGAGATTGTTGTGTGCATATTAAATAAATTACCTATTTTTTACGTTCTTTACCCGAGGTGGTATTTTCTTTACCATTGTACGCCCCACATGCATTGTTTGTAACAGACAAATGCCAGCATCGTGTGTAACCCTTCATTTGCATGCGTCGCGGCCGCAGTAGCAGTCAGATCACGACGAGGACGCGACTATCCTCCGTATTTTCACTCATTGCCAGTCAATATGCTAATACATGTCACTGCACCAACAGTTGCACTGCACGTTACAATCGACAGCAAAAGCTAATTATTTGCGAGCTTAGCAACCTGACGTCGCCAAGGAACTGGTAGTTCAGTGCACAACGCAGATCGTAAGATATCGAAGCGTGCATTGCACCCACGCTAAAACGATACAAAAGACTCTTGTGCAACCATTTCCCAAACTAACATTAGAATCTACTTACTCTCGTATTGCTGCAATGGGTGCATTACCATAAAATATATTTTAAACCGATCACCTCCGCGCTCGGACATATAGAACGTTTTGTGAATGGATTAACATTGACCACATGAACTCTAACAATGGTGAGAGTTAGATGTACAAAGGTGATGGATCGCCACCCAGGAAACGGATGTTATCAGGTCGCGTCGGGAACACGAGAGACTGGATGAGAACGCGGCGGGGTGCTTCGCCTAGATCCATTTGGCCTATCTACACGAGATGTTAACAACGCTTTACACATACTATAGAGACAGTTCCCATTAACACACGATAACAGAACCGCGATGACAGGTATCATTATAAACATTAAAGCAATAAAAGGTACTGTCGAGTAATTTGAAACTTTGATTATCCGTCTCGTTAAACATGTCAAATTAATTTATTAATGTAAGAAATCAGGATAAGCCTAATACATAAATAATACTCCAATTATTTTGAATTCGGGCTGTGTAAGTTTATGATATTAGGTCGGGGAAAAAGTCTTTTCGCATTATACAGGGTGCGCCAGAGAAACTTACTTATTTGAAAGGTCAATAAAAAAAAAAGTACTTCAGTTATTGTTTTAAATTATTTTTTATTTGAGAATACAATATCCCAATTTTTTTTTTATGCAGTCTTAAAAATGACATCGGATAAATGGCGACCCCCATTGCGCATACACTGATGAAGTCGATTTTTGAAATTCGTATCCACTCTTCGCAGCATATCAATCGGTATGTTGGCAATGGCGTCGCGAATGTTGTTCTTGAGGTGTGCTATGGTCCGTGGTCGATCGACATAAACCAGGGATTTCAAATAACCCCATAAAAATAAATCGCATGGAGTCAAATCTGGAGAGCGTGCCGGCCATTGGAGATCGCCTCTGAGAGAGATGAGGCGGTCGGGGAAATGTTGTCGCAACAAATTCATTGAGTCTCGTGCTGTGTGTGCTGTGGCTCCATCTTGCTAAAACCACACGTTCCTAACGTTCATTTCTTCGAGTCTTGGAAGAAAAAATTCCTCGATCATGTTCCTGTAACGAGCTCCATTCACGGTAACTGCGCGTTCGTTTTCTTCAAAAATTTCTGGGTTTAGCGACACTTCCACACTCCCGAAATGAGTTAACCCACGACAGAATCGAATTACGGCCAGGAACGAGTCAGTGAGGAGGAATTTCAAAGCGAGCGCGGAAGGCACGTTGCGTAGCAACAAGTGAGCGACCGTTAGAAAAGAAGCTCTCAACTGCGAAGGCCCGCTGCTCTCTAGACCAGAGCATGATGGCAACTGACTGGAGGGAGAAACAAACTTGGGAACTTCCCCCTCCAGATGCGCCCCCTCTTGCCCCTCTACCCGCCCAACTCACCGCGCGGGAATTTTTTCAAATAAGTAAGTTTCTCTGGCGCACCCTGTAGTATGTTTGAACTTGTAATAAAATCTTTTGGCTATATATTTGAATCTAATGAAGAAATTCGATTAATTTTAAAATTTTACTACAAAAAAGGTAAAAATGCAACGCAAGCCGCGAAAAAAAATTGCTATGTTTATGGACCTAGTGCAGTGTCTGTGAGAGTAGCACAAATTTGGTTAAAGCGTTTTCAATCCGGAAATTTTGATGTCAAAGATGCACGTCGCTCTGGTCGCCCCATTACGGATAAAATGGATGCCATTTTTGAAAAAGTGGAGCAAGATCAGCATATCAGTAGTTACGACGTAGCTGAAGAACTGGGAATTGACCACAAAACAGTTTTGGCGCATTTGAAAAAAACTGGGTACACAAAAAAGCTACATATTTGGGTCCCTCACGAGCTCACTAAAATAAACCTAATGAACCGTGTACTCATTTGTGATTCTTTATTACGACGTCATGAAACCGAACCATTTTTGAAGAAGCTGATAACTGGTGATGAAAAGTGGATCACGTACGAAAAGAATGTGCGAAAAAGGTCGTGGTCAAAGGCCGGTCAAGCTTCACAGACTGTGGCGAAACCCGGGTTAACTCGCAACAAGGTGATGCTGTGTGTGTGGTGGGATTGGAAGGGCATTATTCATTATGAGCTGTTACCACCAGGCAGGACCATCGATTCTGAACTTTACAACTGATGTGATTAAAGCAAGAAGTTGAGAGAAAGCGGCCGGAATTAATCAACAGAAGGGGTGTGGTTTTTCATCATGATAACGCTAGACCTCACACATCTTTAGCCACTCAGCAAAAATTAAGAGAGTTTGGCTGGGAGGTATTAATGCATCCGCCGTATAGTCCTGACCTTGCACCTCCACATTTCCACCTGTTTCAGTCTCTTCAGAATTCTTTAGGCAGTGTTAGGGTAACATCACGAGAGGACTGTCAAAACTACTTGTCGCAGTATTTTGATCAGAAGTCCCAAAATTTCTATAGCAATGGGATCGTGTCCCTACCTACAAGATGGCAAAAAGTTATCGAACAAAATGGTACCTACATACTTTAGTTAAATGTAAATAAACTATATTAAAAATGTTTTGAATTTTCTTAAAAAATGCGAAGGAACTTTTTCCCCAACCTATTATAAAGATATCGTATCGTATCATATATTGACGTATGCATGGGCACAATGGACACTGAGAAGTACCCGTTAAACAAATGATCGCTGATGTAATCCCAGTGACAACCGCTGGCCTCATTTATTGGAACCGATCCAAAGTCTTAAGCTTGTATTATTTAAGCTCACAGATGTTCTCTTCACACTTTTTTTATTAACAATATCGACACTAAAACAAAATCGTAATTCGATTTACTTTACTTAAGCTATCTCATTTTTTTTATAATATGTCATTTTACTTATTAATTCAGACAATGGTACTTTAGATAAATTGGTTATCCATACAATTACAATTCCTCACAAAATGTTATTTATTATGACAGAAACAGCGAGTGCAAAGGAGGCCAAGGCGTCTCGTACTTACAAGTCAACGCAAACCACTTACTGAAATACACTGACTTGTCACCTCTCACAATTCTCTAGTTCGTTGCATTTCAACAAACAACGCAGGAAATGCGATTTGTTGAAATTACTGAATTATTTATCAGAATAATTTATTGACACCATTGTGAATTTTCTTGCGTAGCTTCCTTCGAAGCAACGACCTTTAAGTTTATGTCATTTGCATTGCGTCCTTGTGAATGTCCATTCTGCTCAATGAGTGTGTCCGACCTAATATAATATGCCTATGACATCGCAACGTTTAGTTGTGACCACATCCGTCTAGCCAGTCTTACTCGGAATTATTATGCGTACCTATAAGTAGTGGTGAGTGAAATATCCATGCGATGCATATCCGTGCAAATTTATGTTTACGATGATCGTGATTGCACCTGGCGGGCAGGTCTGGCGCTGCCGGTCCGCCGCGCTCCCGACGCGTTGTCTGCGACAATTTCGCGGCGCGGTGCACGCTTCTCAGAACCGAAACATCGCAGCATGTACGTACTGCACTCGGAATATACTAATGTCAGCGTTCCTATAAATGCGCGGTGTTCAATTACATTATTGTCCCGTCGTCGTAAGCTTTCATAAATCGGTGTACGTGCAATCTCGAAGTAATCCCTTGACAATAACAAGATTTTAACTTATTAGAACTCACCCAACCCCTCATAATGTTTTGTTTAACATAATACTCTTACTTCTATTCCAAAATACGGCAGAAACTTTACTCGAATTACAATCGATGTAAATGATGAAAAATGATTAATCTCCATGACGCCAACTTGCATTTTTCCTACACATCAAATATTACATTAGAATTTAAATTAATGCACATGATAAATGACTTATATTAGTTATGTGCGTGGTATGTAATGTGATTTAAACTTTCAAATGTTTAGCAAACAAATTATGAAAGCTCCACATGATAAATTGTATTGTGCCTTAATTGCTCTCGCCGAATCACCGAAGCTAATGATCAGTCATCCTATTTATTAAATGAAATAGCAAGTTATACAATATTTGGAGATACGGCAATAAAAAATATTATTTGCAGATGTCTGATGATTGATAAATATAAAAATTTGTAGGGATATATGCCATAAAGAAAAGGATTTTATGCATGGGAACGTCGCAGTAGTAAGTGTTATCTACGCCCTAACTTCTTTCCTTGCTTTAAATCTAGTAAAATCTATTTGTAAGCAATTACACAAGCGGTTCGTTAGGAAATATTCGCAATAAAGTGCAAAATGGTGTCGAACCGCGCGGTCAGGAATAGATATGAATTAATACGCGGTGCTGTAAGTGCAAATAAATATTTACACATGATGCGTTCGGAATATGGGTCGAAATCAAAAAGTATAAATAACTCATAGGTACCATAAGTAGGACATTGGATTTTATTTAGGAACAGCACAGAATTTGCAAAGTTATTTTGAAAAACCTTAATTGTTATCTTAACCTCATACCGCATTTCGTTGAGGATGGGCAATTTTTTGTGATTTTACCTAATTTTTTAAATTTAAAATATTTGGTCAAAATAAAGTGTGAACTAGTAACTAGTGGGTTTTATATTTATTATTATATACTACTAGCTGCCCGGACAGACGTCGTTCTGCCAAAATAAGTCCATACAAAAATGCAGGAATTCGCTCGCAGCGCCACCTACCGGGTCCAATTGTAAATCTAAACCATTCTCGAATCTCCACGAACACACACAAAAAATTTCATCAAAATCGGTCCAATCGTTTAGGAGGAGTTCAGTCACATACACACGCACACAAGAAATATATATATTAAGATTAGGATTTGTTTTGTGTTGACATTATATATCAGATATTTGAATTGATGATCAAACCGATAAATATTTGCAGTGAATTATGAGCACCCCATTCAACGGTAAAATTGGCACCGATTGAAAGCGGCCGATGAATCATCAACGGTAGAGCAGACATGGAGAATGTGAGAAGGCAACGAACTTAGTATACTCCAGTTTTCAAAAATACTTAGTTAAAAAAATGAATTGTATTTGAATGAATGAAATTAAATAATTTCAATTAATTTAATTGTAATAATATCAACTCAATCAGTTGACCATTGATGTCGGGAATACTGTTCAACGAGACGCAGCTCGAGTTGAAGCTAGAATAGAAAACAGGTTTGCGGGTCTGGACCGGTGTTTGCGGTCACGACGTCCGATGATGGTGGCACGCTCGAGCGGACCACAAAGTGGACCGCAGGGAACCATCCCATCGTGCCCGAGCCGCCACCGCCGCCGCCGCCGCCTAGCTCAACTACGCCACCCACAAAACCTCGAAACACGGAATCGTAAACGCGCACATCGCTACGTATCGAATAACGACCCCAATAGGGGAAACACAATAGCGACCATGAATGACGCGACGTTTTTGAGATAAGCCGCCAGGGACAAAGCTGCTGCTGCATGTGCAGATGATTCCTCGTCTATTGAACGGTCACGTACGTTACACTAAATCCCACTCAACTCAAACCTTCTCTGCGAAAACTAGAATTGCATATAATGTGCCTGTGCATTTCTCAGCGCGTCAACCTCGTACAATCCATGGAAGGCTCATAATTGTAATTCTGCTTCACACGATGACGCCTGACGCGACATCAGATTATAAAATAAGCACTATATACATATTTCTTGGGGACAAAAATGCAAATCACATGCAGTTTATAACGCACAACCATGCCCATGGTAACTCACAAATAAATTATTGCATTCGTCACGACATCCATTCAAAGGATATCTATCTTTAGTCTCAATAAATTGTCTCTATCGCTTGTTTATTCCAACTCTGTGCTATAATAACCTTTGTTAAAGCCATTTTGCATGTGCAATAAACATAATCTACCGGTGACTACTCCTATTTATTTTGTCTAATCTTTGAGACAAGTTATAAAAACCAATTAAGTATTTAAAGGCCATCTGCAAGTAATCCAAATGTAACTTCACGCTTATCAAACACCCATTTCTCCGAGTGGAGTAATTTTGAAAATGATGGCTATTGCCATTGACCATAGTGGAACTCGATGTGCAAAGTCATTACTCATTTATGTCTCTGAATCTAATTATTTTCTAGCACACGAAGCTCCGAGAGATCACTTACTCGTGTTATTGCTTTGCTCCCACTTGGGGTAATAACTTTGCTTGAATATCCTTTAGAGACTAGTTATTAAGGGTCTTTTAGTTTCTCTAAGGATTGGTGGAAAAGGTACGTGGAATAATGACCAGAGCACACAAAGAAAGATAAACGAGCAGTTTGCAAGACAGAGCTTCCAACTTTACGACATTGTTAAAGAGACCTAAAGGTACATTAGTATAAAATATACATGTTAAGTGATGTGAAGGATCACGCGTTCCTCGAGATTGTCATGTTTGCGCGTGCTACTTACAAAGCGCGGGTTTTGGGTTTTGACTTTCCTTGACTATTACTGCTTGTGTAATCGCGCTCAGATTATATATAATCATTATATAAATATTTTTATTTATAGCGCTTCAATTTATATTGATCCTAAACAGAATTAGGTATTAGGAGGGCCAAAAGAAACTTAATTTTTTTATTAGTTAGCAGAAAATTGTGTTCATGATAAAATAAAAATCGGGTAAAGTTTGAGATCTTAATATTAGTATTAAAATGTGCCATGTTTGATGTTTGATTTCCCATTTAAATAACACAGGATATTTTATTTTATTTCAAATTTTAAAACTTTCAACAAATTAGCCTATCAATCAATACATATTTATTTACTTTTAGACTGTAGGAAATTGAACGATTTTCAAAAAAGGTCTAATATGATTTTTCGCTTAGTTGACGCGTTTTAATGTTATTCAAGGTTAAAGTTCAACAACAAATTTAATAATTAAAAAATAGATTTATTTAATTAATAATAAACTAATCGTAAGGAAAATCGTTCTTTTTCTTTACTTAATTTTAAGTGGCATCCGATATTTTTTTGGATCTGTAATGACTAAAAAAATGGTTCTATGGCCGCCCCTTTGGTATCAAGCCAATCATATTTTTTCCCCTATGCGACAGGTTTTTGGTCTGAACACGCAATGGGTGAGAGTGGAGTAGTATCATAGAAAACTTATAAAAAATCTTTAAGATGAATTTTTATGTCAAGAACTTGACCACTTCATGGTGAGAGATCATCTTCGTATATTGATATTTGCAATACCAGAGTATTACCAATGTATTGCCAACGTTGACTAAAGTACCTACCGCTCGGACCCTAGATTACTTATCGAGTTAACTACAGGAATCGCTTTTTAAACTTGTACGTTTATGATGATGGTAGGTAATAGTAATAGTTGGATGTCATTAAAGTCTACATTTACCTTTATGGAGATTGAGGACCATTCGATCAAGAATTGGCATGGCGAGTTGCGAGAACTCGTCAGCATGCGTGCGCAGGTGTGTGGGTACAAGATTTTAATTAAACGTTGAATAAATTCTATATAGTTCATTCTGCCTGCGGCGACCGATTCCCACGAGCGAAAGATAGACTTGTCGCATTATCATATTAAAGGCAAATCGTGTACAGGCTTGACCGAGTGCCCATTTCTGCAAACGTTGTTCGTTAAAATGGTGTTTTATGTGAGGGCAGACCTTGGCAGGTTCGATTTATGTTTTATTTTACTGTTTTGATATATACATGTTTATTTTATGGATGCATCTTCATCATTTGCAAGATATAATAGCTATCTAAGCCCTTCAAAGATATGAATCAAGAGAGTTATTGACATGCAATATACATGCAAAATTATTGCTAAGGACCATAGAAAGTTAGACAGATCTAAACCGTTCCTTTATGAATGTCACTTTAAGTTTATTGTCAGCACTACATCATACTGCAGACATACGATACGATGAAGTTTATGTGTTCACTCGAAAGTGCGAGATGGAACATTGTATCTGCGCAGCGGACTAATAAACCGAAGTGCAATATCAATCAGGAAATTCTCATCCCATTTTATGAGAACCATAAAAACATAATGTTTTATCAACAGAAAGTGCAGTATAATGTGTAATATGGATTACTGTAAATAAACATAAATGCATTGCTATCTTTATTAACTTTAGGTGCACTTTTTTGTTAACTTTGTATGGCAAGACTTAGCTATGACTAAGTAACATAAACTTTACAATTTATATGTTGAATGTAAGATGTTGATGAACATGTAACAAATATTTATTCTGCAAGCTTCGATGAGTTGGGCTACGTCGTTTGTTAAGTTACTTAATAGTTATATCGAAGGGAGTCAAGTCAAAGCGTTTGTTACTCACACCCAACAATTATCATAACTTGTTCAAGGTGCGCACGATTTTGTTAATTCTCATTCAAAGCTAACAGAGATAAAATCAATTATTCAATGACTATTGAAAATAAATGGGCTGCTAACTGGTGAGCTTTCAATCTTAAGTGATTTATACGCAGTTAATAATACGTACGCGGTGTCAGGCAAAACAGACAGAACAGATGTTAGATTTGCAATAGAGGTCGACTTGCAAATAATGACACCGATATATATGTTGAAACAGAAACCCTTATAATACTCCGTTTTTGCGCAAGTCAATGGTTATACAAAAACAAATGTCTAGTAACTAATTTCGCTGGATCTCCTTCCCTGTCGAATCCCGAATAAGGAAACTCAACAGGAAATCGACACGTGTTTCGCTTCTACACGAAGCATCTTCGGGACCCGCTGTTATTGAGTCGCCGACCGCCGGACAAAAAGTGAATTTGTATGTACGAATGTTTGTTACTCTTTCACGCAAAAACTACCACACGGATTGGGATGAAACTTGGCACATATATAGAGCATATCCTGGAATAACATATAGGCTACTTTTTATCCCGAAAAAATGTGACATCCCTCGGGAACGTGGATAAAACCCCGGGGGACAGCTAGTCTAATATAAGGCGTGCATGGATTTGATGATTAGGAATGATTTAACTACAAGGGAAACGAGACAGCATTAAATGCTGATTGTGGCAAAATGATAAACGTGTATACTCGTTCTTGTATCATATCACATCAAGATAGCGAAACAACACGACACATTCACGTTTTAATAACATTTTACAGCTTTATAAATTTACTTTAAGCATGTATCTAATAGGCTCAACATTCAATCTTAATTAACTTGCCACTTCCACTACATAGCGAGTTGTATAATTGTATCGATTAAATATAACCTGCATAAAACATGGTTAACCTTATTTGAATCTAATATTAATAAATAGTAATATACTGTTTTAGATTGAGATCAATTCATAATTCACGCGTGTATAACTTTACGATATCTATCAGAACAATAAAGCTTTGAGCACGAGCTTTCTAGAGCAGCGTGACTTATAAATCTAGGAAATGGTAGTTGCTTATTCGGACCATCGTAGAAGACCGCTATAGTTTTCGCCAATAAGGAACAAACTACGCGCCAATGACCGTCACTTAACCATATACAAACACAAAGTGTTTAATATAAACTGATTTATTATCGGCCACTCGCCAACGCTACGCAAACTCCAGACCTCGGATGAGAATGTGACAACCTCGTATATCATAAGATTAAATATAATTTTCGCAGCTAAAACATAGCATCACACCCTACGCGCTTAATTGGCTCGTTAAGTCTATGACACATACATGAGCATACACTTGACGTGGTAGGGTTTCGAAATTATCAGGAGAAGATTGAAAATATTATAGATTTGCTAAAGAAATGGAAACGGAAACAGAATCATCACTGTACAACTGTACAGTTATATAGTGAGTCACTGCATTATAAGTAATGTGCTCGCTTGCCAACGCACTTCAGGAAGACATAAAATCCCGATATCAGGATCAGTCAACAGAAAGCAATTACTTCATGAAACGGGAACCCTTTTCTGTGGTTCATTTACAAATACAATTACTGAAGACGTTAAAAATATTATTGTTTATGAGAAATTTCGCTCGTAAAGGGCAGTCGGCCACCCGTGGAGCACGCCCCTAAGTGCAGGCGCCATAAAGTAAAACCAACATAACCTGTCGGTGAAGCTGCGGTCACTAGAGCCGGTGGATCGACACGCCTCGTGGTAATCAAAAAATATAATTGGCTAATTGACCAGAATCGTACCAAGCGCAATCCCAAGCCGGTTGTCGTTATTTATTCAGACCCTCGGTAATCTTCCTTAAGTTAAATTCATAAAGCAGTCATTTCAATGAAACAGCTCGCCAGTGAGGGCATTGTCTTAATCCTACTGTAAATGATACAAGAATGGCATACCGCTTATCAGCTTTTCATTAAAACAAACAGACGTTAAGATTCCTAGCGCGATAAGTATGTAGGTATCATTAAATAGGTATAGTATTCCAAGTAACGGTATGACGACATGACAACGCAAGTAAACTTTATAGACACGAAATCCATGGGTGTCCATTTACATATCAGTTCTGTTTGTTCATAGTTTTCTTTGAATTAATATTATGTTAAGTAGTCAAATTTTAAAACGTAGGTGTTTATCATAAATTATATAATTACAAGCGAATCGGAACTTCAAAGGTTTAATAGACACACCTAAAACCGGTGACAGGATATAAACACTGGCGACTAGTTATTCACTTGGAGATTTTCACATTGAATGAAGGCTTATAACAGGCATCATCTAACGATCACTCTATACCGGTGCACCGCAAATTGCCAGTTTTCATAACCTTTATCACATCCTCCCAGTAATAACTGTACGACGGGTATTTAAGCTACCTAGCGCAGATGAAGCAAACATTTAGGATACAAGCTAACCACTCTCAGCGATTGAGGGGAAAGTTCATTTATGCAACTGAAAGTAACAGTAAAACCAATATTGATTGTGTTGAGTGATGATTTTGGATCTTCAAATTTACAACGTGATGCAACGTAATGTGTGCTTCAAATTATGCTACAAAGTGTCACCGTAAAGTATCAAAGCATAACCATCGCCAACAAAGAATTTCTTCTTCTCTCAATTAGCATCTAATCAAGGGATTCATTTAGTTGGATCCAATACACGATTTATGGGCGACGCATACGGCGAACTTTCTCACGCGGTTTATTACTGTGATTCAGCGCATCTAGCCTCACTTTATGGTGGTAACCACTTCATCTCGATTCTGGGAAAGTCTGTTGAAAGCGATAATTAAATAATGCAAATGATTAAATAAATAAATGATGGAAATAAAACTCAACGAGTAAGATAGTTTATGGAGATGCAGTGGAAAATAAAGTTTTATTTTATTTGTGCGAAAATCTGTTTCTATATTCTTCTTCTTAAATTTGCTGACTTCAATACTCGTTATCTTAATAATAATTTTATGCTTTGCACCGAAACTATTTTGATGTCGGTTATTTATTTTGTGATACCACAGGGGCCGACTAACTGGCACACGGTCCACCTGATGGTAAGTGGTCTCCGGCCCCTATGGACATTTGCAACACTAGGGCCAACGCCAATGCGTTGTCGACCCTGAGACGTGAAGTTGTTAAGTCTCATGTGCCTGTAATTTCACCGGCCCCCTTACCTTTCTAACCGAAACACAGTAATACAAGTGCACTACTACTTGTATTTTTTTTGTTACAAGTTAATTTCATATTAGAACTTTTCTGCGTTCAATAACTCCTAAGATATGTAACTGGCCATAAAGTTACATATATTAAAAATCTAAAAGTTTGTTTAGGAATGCCTCAAAGGCGAAGAATAATTTTAAGGCACCATCTCTATCGGAAAACAATCATCAAAATTGATTCACATTATATTATTATAGTATAGTTATATATGTTAGTACCTATAGAAAGCCGAAATTTATATGTTCAGATTGATTTAATGAATTAATTCCAACAAGCAATAATATATATAATAACTTTACACCCCAACTACAAAATATTTTTAACTAGTAACTCCTGGTATAATATAAATGTGTTATACACATAAACCTTCGTGGTGAAAACCGCATTAAAACTTAATTCGAAGATTAATTTAAAAGATATGAACGGACAAACAGATACAGAAATTGTGAAAACGCTAAAGAAACCTTATGTCATTAAACTCTTTCAACTGACGAAAAAAAAGAGGCTCCACCTCTTTCCCAATTCGTAATGAATGTATTTAAAAAATATATTTTATGGGTAATCGCGAAGTAACTGGAAGGTTATATTAAAGGTTATACTTATAGTATGCTATTGATGAAAAAAAATACAGAAAGACATAGACATTTCTCAGTACAGAGACCATCTTCAAGGATTATATTTTAAGTCACAACTTGACTTGTGGTGCTTACTTACCATCTCTCGGATACGTTAGAAATCCCGGCCTACCGTAATTTCTGACTAAGAAAATCAATTGTAGCCTGACCAACTTGGGAGTCCAATCCAAGACTACTCTAAGCCGAGCTTTACATCACTCGACCACTGAGGCGAGAAATATAAACCATTAAAATATGTTGAAATAAATTCACCAAATGGTTTCGAACCAAAGTAGTATCTGCTTTCCACAGTATTAATGTTATACATACAAGGTATGAGTGTTGTCATGGAAAGCTGCTGAAAATTCTGAAGCGTGGTGAAGGCTTCGCGCTTCAGCGTCCGGGCGGGCGGGGAGGTGCGCGTACGCACGGGGCGTGGTCGGCGCTAGCCCGCCGGCCGCAGAGCCGCTGCGGATGCTGCGGCGAGCGCACCTGTCATACGCATAACACGTTACGCGCGCGCGAATCACACGTGTGTTAACTTCACGACTTATAAACAAGACATGATTAGCAGTGAGAGTTCAGTGACAGTGACATTAAGGCGGCCCTAAACGAATCTGCGTCTGCGCATTCCGGATCAACCCTAGGTCGGTAGCATGTTTATACCCTTATCATTATTATCATTTGTTTTGATTGCGCGCGTAATATCCGCCGTGCCAATATTCAAGCTTTTCAGATATTCGTACTACTTACGGTTATAGTTTTATTTGGATCATTATTTTAATGATATTCCTAATGTAACATAAGGAATTTTCCGAAATACATTAGGTATTTAGCAAAGGGACAAAAATTGTGGTAATCATTTTAACTCATAATCAAACACGTACACTCTGTTAGTAGAGGCTTATCATTAACAGAAAGTAAATGAATATAAAATCAAGGTTATAAAGTTTTTCTTAACCTACCCAACTACCTACGTACCTACTGTATCGCTTATCAAATAATCAACATAATAAAAAAATAATTTAAATACTTGAGATACTAATACAATTACGTTCGCAATTAGTATTAACTGAGCACCGTTTTACAGTAAAATGGTTCATTTGTAATACACACGCTCGACCCAAATTGCAAATTTCGGATTACACCATCAATAATGAATTTATCAAAACAAAAAAACTCATTAACAAAACCTCATCAAATACAAAAGCATGCAGTGTTATCGGCAATATCGAAACACCACGGACTGGTTCTGGCGACACGGAGCCGAGGCGACCGCTACGCGCTGCCACACAAGTATTTGCGAAGAGCATCGCATCGCACCGAAAAGATCACATTTCGATCGTATGACGAAAATTTACACCTAATCATTGTCATTCGCACGTTGAGCAACGTCAACTAATCTAAGTAAATACAGACATTTATTCGTAACGGTTCGTATACTTTATGTCACACTAGCTTCCGTCCCGCGGTTTTACTCGCGATCCGATAGCATTGAATGTACCTTCATATCTAAGAGAGATAGAATTTTTCAAAAGTAGCTGTGGTTACAGAGATTACCATCTACATATAAACAGACCAACAAAATCCACTCTCTCTTTAAAATATTACAATAGATTTTGAGATCAGCATTGAAAAGCTTTAAAATAAGAGTTGGTACTAGATTCAAATATGGCATCTAAAGCATTTGCTCTCTCAACGCCTCACTTTAATGAAACAAACCGTATAATAGGACATTAATATTAAGGACCGTTCGAGACCAGCCGATTATATTAGAGCACATTTTCTACACTCAACGGATGTAAACGAACGCAAAGCAACCGGCGCGGTATAAATCAAGGCATTAGTGAACCGACATTAGTTAACTGGCGAAGCGTTGCTGCGCCCCACACTGGATATCATAATCATGGGACTGATATAAACGTTAATTATTAATGGGCATGGGCATCGGCATGCCTCCTGAAAGCTACTTGAAGCCGCGGGGCCCTATCATTGCATAACGACGTGGGAAGAGCTACGATCGAGCGAAGGGCATTATAAGAGCAAACACTCGTTAACTCTGCAACGATGATTTCATACCGGTCAAGGAAACGCTCGAAGGAAAATGCCTCAAAGAGCATAACATAATATTTTTTTTACCGCTAATTACGCGAACATTCAAGTTGGTGTAATACAACTGTGATTACATACGTTGTTTTTATTAATGTGGCAAGTTTGAGCGAACGAGAGACCATCGAGGGCCTTGAGTATCGGTTAGGTAAGGCCCTATGATAGCGAGAGTGATCGCATCATCTGTAAACTATTTCAAGCTATATACTGCATAATCACTGGCTACTATTTAGACCTACTCGTTCAAATAATCGAATCTCTGAGTGGTCTGTTAAGTTATATAAATAATCGCCGACCCGTAATTTGTATTCATAATCAATTACTTACATGTTTCATGGACAGACTGCCTTTCAAAAAGATGAAACTTATGTTAAGTTAGTATTGCAAATTCGATATTCAGTTTACTATTATAATTAAGGGCCATAAATTTTGTGCGTACGCGGAACATGTCCGTGCAGGGAGACCACCGTGCGATTTCAATGGACTTTCGCTTGTAAATTGCGATGTGGATAAATAATAAAGGGCAAAATTTAATTGGACGCAATGGCTCTTGTACTGACTGTAGGCACAGATAAGGGCTTTAGTGTCACTTGAAATCGATTGCGTAAAATACCTGTGAGAATACTGTTTTCACACAAGTATTCGTATTCTGGTGTGGAATAACCATAATAACAAAAATATTGTTAAAATAATTATTAATTCCTATTTTTCTTGACTCCCTTAAATATGTGAATCCCATAAAGTGTCTTATGCGCCTTCGGTTGAGGTAGCCTCGGATATTGTTAGTAGACACAGGTTCTCGCAGGGCCTACTGTTAATCGAGTGGTATGCATGTCAACATGAACAAACATGCAACAAGTCAACTCTGCTCCCGTCTGCCACAAGTGCGTCGTATTTGTTCTTCACAAATAAAGCTCCTGGCACGTCCCCTGACTAGTGCGAGACAGATAATAACTTCAAACATAACGACAAGGGATCCTTCCTATACAAAAACTTGAATTACCAAGGGTTCAGTTTCACTGTGCAGATATTGAGGTCGATTCATTATTCGCTCGAGTTTACTTATATTGATTAAACTCAAGGTGGTGGTTTACTTAGCTGGCCGACATATGATAAATCAGATGAAATTATAATATTTTTCAAATAAAAACGTTGCAAAACCAACCAGTTCGGCAAGCTATTTATTCTAGCCTGTCCGATCAGAAACTTGAAATATTATGTGTCGGAGTGTGAATTTATAGCACATTTTAGGGTTTAGCATCCTGCAGTTTGAGTGAAGAAGAAACTTTGTTTTCTTAACCTCCATACTCCCCGCGTCGAATCTGTTGCGAGACGAGAGAGAAAGTATCAGCAAGTATATTTCGTAACTCTTGCTTTGAAACAACTAAGAGAATAGAAAAACTGATGTTATCATTGAAAACAATATAAAATGTATCGGTAAAGTATTAAAAGAAGGTCTAAGTGAAACAATCTGATCTGTGCCTTTGATACGAAAGGAAATATTCAGCTAAGCTTAATTATCGGTGTGATCAGAAATCACCTTATTAGATACTGATCACATAAAACCGGTGCATCTCGTGAGTAATGACCCGCAATATTTAATGATGATGGTATCATTACCATCAATAAAAGTCGCGTAGAGGGAGACGCCGGACAGAGCCGCCACCGGGAGAGTAGGTGCACATTTATTTGCATGCGGAGCGCAAATGTCGTCGTGAGATAACTCAGCCTAATGTGTATTCAAAGCAGATCATCATCATGCTAATATTGTTATTACGATAGAGTCGCAGCGGAGCCGGTTTGGTGAGCCTCATGCCTCACTGTATTGTAGTGAGTGTAGTTGAGTAAAACTCTTAGATCAATTGTTAATTAATAATCCGTTAAGTTATATTAATCAGTATTTATTAACACCACTTATTTATACCGTAAGTACATTAAAATTGTGCATAAACGTTAAACATTTCATAAATCGCTATTAACGTCAGTGTGACACAGAATGCAAACTCGAAAATTCCAAAGTTACGCAGCATCTTTGATGATCGTGGTAGCGCTTTAAAGTATCGGAAGGGAAAAATGACGACTAATATTATATTTCTTAGAAAGCTTTTAGTCCTAATTGGTGTCGAAATTACTATAAAAGCGAAAACCAATGCATTCCTACCGGATTGACTATTAAATCCTTAAGGAATTTGGAACACTTAAAATTTTAAACGCATTATCGGGTTTTTAACATTTGTGGGGTATTGTTTAAAGTTTTCTACGATGCAGAGCATTATCGTGAAGACATTGAACCTAGCTGAGTGTTGACCCCCTTGACATGGCTTACACCGCTTACACGCGTGTCGGTATACCACGGGCGACTATGAATCAGCTTTTCTAAATATCCACCCATGTCTCATAGCAGCAAGCAAACCTAACAATGATATCACATCTATTTCTGAACGAGTTATTCAAACCAAAAAAGAAAACTGGAAGACTATTTTCTTGCTGATATCGCATTGCGTATGCGCGCGGATTAGCTCGGATTAGGTCGTTATAGTACGGGTGACAAAGTGCAATTCAATAGGGCAGTTAAATGTGCAGTCGTCGGTGGTATTACGTAATCGATATTGTCTTGGATAGACACATTTGATTAGAATCTGTACAGGGAGCGGCAGCATGCCCGCGTGCCCTAACGTGTCCGGTGCACGGATATAAGTAGAGTTGCACCCACCCAGATTACAGCGGCTTAAATAATGCAGTCCCAACGTTGCACAATCCGCCTTGTGAGCCGCTCTCCGGGATACTTAGCGGCGTTTAAACTATTTGATAACCAGATAAACCGCGAATGCCTTAGCGTTTGTAAACACGACTCTGCCTGTCGCTTTAAGGGCCTATATAAATTCAAATCATAAGATTATATTAAAACAAATGTTTAAATGTAAAATTTTGTTATATCTCTACAGTTCTATCAGTTTATGGATCTCTTCACACTTCATTTAAAACTTATATTCATAACAACTAATAGCTATTATGGAGAGTGCGTGTGGGTCGCTATTAAGAATTACTTTTATAGTTTTCTTGGTATAAAATTAAACAATCGAAAAAATTACATTATTGCCTTAGAGAGCAGGCAAGTATTAAGTAATATTTTTTTCGATGCCTTAGGCAAGGTAAGGCTCACGCAATTTATTGATGCTTCGAGGTCCATTATTTTTTCGGAGATACCACTTTCCTTTATGGTATTGGGTCAAATAGTTACGCGTGTGATCGACATCCAAAATGGTTATTTAGTTTATAGCCCCACAAGAAAACATTAAACGGTAGCAGTCACGCGAGAACAACACTTTTTCGTAGTAATTTAAAATTTTAGACATAATTATCAAAGATCGGATGACCCGATACAGTAAAGTGGATTGAGGATAATAAAACTAAAGGTTAAGTAACATCAGTAAAATAAAAATGGAGATATGTTTAACCACCTTTCGAAGGTAAACTACAAACAAAAGAAATTCCATTGTCTTTTTAACTACTGGCTACCAACTTGTATGTTGCTATTGTAACCATATATGTAACAGAAATAAATATTTTTTGATGAAAAATGATAATATGAACGTTATTCAAGTAAATTATAGTTTGTTGATTACTTTAGTAGTTAGGTAGTCTTTAATTTTTGGTCGCGGAGAGGCCTAGCGATTCAACTATCGATCGATCTTGTAATCTTCTTTTATAGTTTATCATTCCTTTATGCTTTGCTATTATACACTCGCATGACTTTAAACTTAAGTTATTTAGATTCAATTCAAAATTGTTGGTTCACCAACTGTAAGCTTGTGTACTGGTAGCTGGTTAATCATTTTGGCAATTACAGCCAGTAATCGTAGACCAGCCCCATAAATAGACCCGCAAATAGCGGACTAGTAAGTCCTGACAGTGTCAGTCGTAGTCAGATACTAGACCATTTAAATTCAGTAATTATAGTACTTTCACCAAAAGAAAGAGGAATATTGAAGACCATTATCCTACTAGAGAGCTTCATTCTAATTCACACACGCTTTGCAAACGATATTGCATACTATTTATAGTACGAGTGACTATAAATCAGCAAAGGTTATTATTGCAATGTGTACTATACCAGGCTCTCAGCACAGTTTAACAATTACCGGCCGGTTTGCGCAAGTGCGCCGCGCCGTCTGCTCAGACAGTAACCCACTTGCCTACCACTGACGTTGACACTTAACATTTTAAGGATTTTTGTTAATGTGCATCACAAACACACACCTACATCCTCAACTTTCCAACTTTCATCGCTCAAGTTCGATAACATCGGTATCGTTCACAAAACTGTTAACCGCATATTACGTGCTACATAAAGGTAAAAAAATAGTAGAATCAATAAGACTCGTGTTTGTAAATAGCCTGAGAACAGTGCAAATAATGTCCTCGTCATAAGTCACGACGAAAAGAGACGAGTTCTCAGTTAAGCATATTGTACTATTGCGTTAGTGTTAATCAGAACATCGCTTTAAAGATGATTCAACTATCTGCAGCGGATTCCGAAAGGAGGACAGTGACACGACCTAAGGCAAGCTGATAACGCGATCTAGGAGCATTCCTAGTTATCTTTAGGTATATCAACACAGTTCATTGTTGATATTGCAAGAGTGCAAACACTTTGTAGACAGTACTTAGCCTGAGGACTAGGATCGCTTCGTTCAGACAGTCAACCTTAAGTCGTTAAATATATTTTGTAAACGAGTGTCAAGTAATACATACACAAAACATAGTAGGTGTGACAGTTGGGAACACACATCAAACATCTGATGAGGGGCCGTCACGTCATTATGACAAGCAATGCCCGAAAGGGCGCTTCGTTAACCGACTTAAAAAAAGATGTTTTATAGAAGTTATCTGAATAATAGGTACCTAATTATTAATGTTAAATTAAAATAGGTACCTGCTGCATAATTGTACATAGTTTTTAATTCACATTACTTAATACCTCTTTCGCAGTAGGTTTATAAACCCTGATAGAAAGAAGGTTTTTAAAATTTTTACCTTCTGAGCCATCGTTACTCCCAAACGTGCCCGTGCGGATTTCCGTCATAATTTTTCAGCTACAGGCATCGGGCTTAAACTCAAATGTGCATTAGTTCAAAGAAATGCTGGCAGAGGGAGAGTGCAGCATGTCCCCTCGGCCTTGCGCCTACATAACCCAGAGAGGGAATTGGGAGTGAGGCAAGGTGACCTACTTTAGATATTTTTTTAAATTAACGAAATAAAAAATTCTGGGACCCAAAACTGTTGGTTCTTAAATATAAAAAAAAAAGTGTTTGATTCAGTTCTAAATGAAAGAGCATATTATTTAAACCCAGCCGATGCATGTAAAACTGCGCATAGTGGGTAGAGTTCTGTGGTGTGTCCTAAGTAGTTATATGTTTTTAAAATAAACGGAGAACAAAAACAAGACGAAATTATATGGGAAATCGTTCAGTATGGCTGCAGAACCCTACATTTTTGGGCCAGAATGCTGACCGCATCGCGTTGTAATGAGGAAATTATTAACTGTGATGCCCACAATAAAATCAATTACATCTGTAAAAGAAATCAAAAAAGAAAATATGTTAAGTGGTGAGTCATGCAAAATTGCAATAATGGTAAATTTATAATGGGCTACCGGGCGACATTCCACGAAGTCTGCGGTGCTGCGGAGACAGGTAAACTTTGCCATGAGTTGCTACTGCGTACGCGCCCGCGCCCGCGCCTTGCAGCGTGATCACGACGCAAACAGACACTTAAATCTAAATTCCACCTACACTAGCCACCGCCACCGTACTTATCATGTAAATGACGAACTAAAGTGGTAACATTGAAAAAGATTTATATGTGAATTACAATAAACGCTAAACCGTTGACACGAAAAACGTTATTTATTGTCTTTGAATTCGTGCCACTTCGATCGATATGCCCATTTCCAACACGGATGGACCGCAGTATCGCCTCACTGACCTCGTTCTCGAATTAATATCTAATAGCTAGTTGTGTATTATTATGCTAATGTGAAAGGACTTAACAAATGTCGATTTCGTTCGAGCTGCTATTTATCTCTATTAAAATCAACGACGTGAACTTGACTCGGCGTCCGCGGTATGTTCGGCATTCAATGCGGATTAGATACTAAACTACGTGTTTGAAACATAATCATTTCCCCAAATAGAAATAGAAGCCACTTTACGGGGACTACCAGTAAGCTGGTATTTCCGCTATTCAAATTAAAGCAATGCCGGTTTCGTATGTTATACAATGATCTTAAATCGTGCAGAATTGCATTGATATAATAAGTATTATTAATTCAAAATTGTCGTGTTTGCGTCGGGGTTAAAAACCAACATCAAAGAACGCAACAATTAAAATGATCCAGAGACGGGTTTAATAAGCTCGGGTGGTCTTTTGTTTTTGTTTTGTGATGTCGTATCACAGAGTTTAAGAAAAAAATAATAGGACATCTTCCTCTCCTACATTTTAATTTAACAACGGAAGCAGCATGACTCGACAAGAAAGGAATCAGATTAATTTTCACCGTTGTCCCGCCAGACGCGTCTAATCTGTTGAAATAAATTATTTCAAAACATCGGGGCGTTTCAAACGTGTAGACAAAGGGATAGACTGGGATACGACTAAAGTATGGAGCTTGGAAATAAACGTGATCTCATCAGGAAGCTCTTTTACACAATAGAACGTGAGGACGACGAAAAGGCAACGACTCTGTGAAAACAAACATTCTCTATTATTTTCGTCTCAAACACTCATACAATATCTTGAGTGAAAAGGTACTCCAACCGAGCGGATGTCCGTATTATCTTCATTCGTTTAAGATGCGAAATTACGTAAGGCAAATGTTGACGTTAATTGACTTTTATTAAAATACACTCGCGTTCCAATAAAAGCAATGAAAGTGGTCAGCACCTGGAAGTGCGTGCTGTAGCCGCGTTGGCTCGCCTCCAGTTCCACTGAACTTTGACAACGAGCCGGCGCGGCGCGGCGCGGCGGTAAATTGCTGTTACACATCCGTCTTCTGCATCATCGCCGTATACTAGTCCGTGGATACGTCGAAACACCTAATAATTTCACAATTCTTCAATATAAATGTCAATATACAACACTATATTGATTTAACAGTAGTCCGACATACAACAAATACCTGACCGACAAACGCGACTGGGAAAGACAAATTTTATTCCACGTCAGATATTATTCTGATATGAGCCGAAATAATATTTAGCTGCGCGTTCGAACAATCGTAATGCAAGTTTCATGAATGGTGAGGTCGATGTACTCCCAGTGCATGCATTCCTTTTCCCTTTCTGAATTTTTCGATTGCCTCCAGGTATGTAACAACAGGAACAAAAATATAATGATGGGTTTCGGTCAATTGAATTGCACTCAACAATAATTTCTCACAAGCAGTCCTGACATGTTCAACGAGGCTCGGTCAAAGGCGTATTTGATTTGGGATGCAGCTTTATTTTATCGATTTTTAAGCATGCGGGATGCCCTTTCATAAAGTCTCATTAATTGAAATTGCCGTATCGTCATTCATAGATCATGATTATTTAGCTGTCACAGTTCACGTCCGCCCGTTCGCTCCTCGATCTGAAGCCTGCTATATGCAACTGCCTCGATGTCTGATCGAACGTCAATTAGCAGTGATACACATCTATCTATCCCGCGTAGCGCCGCCACCGCGCGCCGGTCGGACCGCGACGAATCTTGCCGGTTACCGAAATGAGTGCGACTACGTGACGTGTCGACCCGAGTTGCTGACACAGTCTCGTTCAATGATGATTCGACTTCCACATAATTAGGTATGCCTACTAAAAATTCTACTTTCGCATCTTCACAAATTGCATCTATGATAAATAATGAAATTCCACACGTTTCTAAACAAGTTCATTTCGATTAAAAAGCTCCAAAATATTTATATAAAGCATGGTCGTCTCGTTACCTGCTTCTCAGTCAAATTATAAAAAGAAACAATCGTATGATATAATGTAGGTAGGACTGACATTGTAACAATGAGATGTAGCAGGATTACGTAACCACATGGAGTAGAGTAGACGACAGACGTAGGGCTGATGAAAGGTTGACCTCGGCTGTGTGTGGGCGTGCTAGACAAAGATAATCCGACAGGCCGGGGTCCACGAACTACGCCGGAATGCAAATAAATAGATGCATATAAACAGGACGAGACAGCACACCTGCCGTTGATCAGTGAAATAAACAATGCATGTCATCGTGCAATCACTAGCGATGCGCAGCGCTCCGGGTGACGTGATATCATTCCACTGAATCTAGTGGGAACCCTTTTCGACCCTGACACGGTATTCAAATAAGAATATCAATAAGGAGCGTTGCAAAATTCAAGGAACAGCATAATGTGCACCTTTTAATTCAATAGAAGAATCAATCGCGTTCGTGGTCGGTAAAAAAATTCCGATTGAAAAATTTCACACCACCACGGGACACTCGGGGACACGCTGTCATATTTTTCAGATGAGATGTTGACACACATTACTCTTACTTTATTGGTACCTCCCAAACAAAACTTTTGTACTAGAAAACTAAGCTTATGGTTGAAGGTGTTCGACTAGCTAGATAATCGTAAAGTAAGCAAGACATGCTTCCGCAAGTCAGAATACAACAGACGGAACCCTTAGAATATGCAGTGTTACCTTTACGCGGTTCAATTTATTCACATTGACAGACAGTAAAATGACTCATGTTTTATTCAAAGGACCAATAAAAATCTGTTGACAGTACGACAAAATACTTACAAAGCAGTGTTAGTAGTAATGATACAATTATTGCCATGTTTATTGATATAAACTACATGCTTAAGATATTTTTGTAACCAAAAAATTTACCGTTGGAACTGTTTTGGAGACAGCGAAAAATATCCTGCTATACATCTCGGTGGATGTAGAAGTTTTCCGTGGATTTTCGGGCGATGTTTCTACGTCAAATTATGTTATTTCATTTTCTGATTTTGTATGATCAATATAATTTGAGATTGATGAGATTTGTTTAACCAAGGACAGCTAAATATAAAAAAAATATATAAATATATTATTACTGATATTCGCAGCATTTGCAGTTGAGTAATCCCGTAAAATCTTCAAAGGAATAAAAATGGATTAATCGTAATCGGATTTCGCGAAAATATAATTAAAATGTCTTAAGAACATCTTCTTTTTTAAGTCGGTTAAAAACAGTTGTAAAAATAAGCGTTCCCCGAGGAATAACTTTGGCCAAGACGCCTGTTTATAAAGAACCGCTTTGCTGATATCAATGACCTCGCCACGCGACGCGTCCCGCTGTGTTTGTTTAGCATAAAGTGAAAATTTCATACAAAGCCTAGAGAATAGCGGCTATAAACAAGATTCACTATAAAGACAGAACATAATAAAGCAGGTGCTAAGCTCCAAATCAGTACAAACATTTCGCTTGATAGAAAAGCTACAAAAGCATTCCGAAAGATTTTGTAAGTTTGGTAATTTCTATGAAATGATAACAAGAGATTTAAACTATCTCCAATTTATTACTGACTATATAAAATTAATGTATGATCGGATCATATGTGACATCCAGACTATTGTCTTTTGTGATCAATCTTTCATGCAAATACTATCTTAGATTCGATGGCTATTCTATACCTTATTGCCATTATCTACTGTTCGCATAGTAAATTCAATCAAATGACAAGTCCGCATTCCATTCTTTGCTCTTGCAAGTATTCTTTTCTTATCTCGTATCGAGATGGTATTGTAAAAACTGATCTGTCAACGGCATGCATTTCACAGAACGGGGCGATGTTAAACGCGGCCGTGGCGGCGATGGCGTGCCTTTGCTTGGCGCGCACCTCGCCCGCCGAGCCACATAATCTACGTGTATACGGAAAGAACACACACAATCCAAAGGTAAATATACAATTCCTTAAGCTTGAACAAAGAACCTAAACTTATTTACAGACTGTTCAATATTTCACAGGATATCAGTAGTGTCTTGGCGAGCATCGAAGAGAGATTACGGGTGCTAGACACAGTCAGCGCGGCGCAAGCGAAACAGGCGCGACGCCTCGACGATATACAAACCACACTCGGTAATAAGTTAACGTAAATACAAGTATTTCTTTAACATAGAACTTAAAGAAACGATTTAGGTAAATAGGTGCATTTGACTAAAGATATGCAAGCAGTTCGTGCAAATGAAGGAACAGACATTATGCTTTGTCAATCTAGGCCGGCTTTTGAAGTTCCGAGTGCTGAGAATCACTTATTTGCAAATAGTTCAGAATTAGATAAACAATCGGTTTTGACAGAAGCAGCGTGTTTCTCATCCGGGATGCAGATGACTCATGCACCACGGTCTTATTGTGTCATATCCTATTTTACAATGCAAACGCTGGGTCAACTTTCGCAATATTGCTTCCATACATAGCTGGCAATTGACCAAACAAGAGCGACGCTCAATCAATTGGTTAAAGGATCCGCTAGTAACGGACCGTGGGCTTATTTGAATAAATTAACATAGTCTTTACGTGAGGTACAAAGTAAATAGGAAACTGTAATACATTTGTAATTGCTCCCAGACCGTGTGGAGACTACGCTATCATTGAAACTGGAGAGAGCTCAATTAGCAGCGGAGCGGTTAGAGCACCGGCTGCATATGCTTCAAACAAATGTGCAAGTAAGTAAGACCTTATTATATTACATTGAATAATCTGGATTTTTTACTTATTCATTTCCTTTTAAAACTAGCCCACCTACTAGAACATTACGTGCGGCATATTGGTTAAAATTTTGCAATGATCAATGGTTGGCAAGTCAATTTTGTTCCATTTTTAGGGTTCTGTAGTCAACAAGAATCCCTTTTATGTTCAACATGTCCGTTTGTCTGCGTATCCGCGGATTACCTCAGTTATTAAAAAGCTGTAATGATATAGTATATTAATCACGCCAACAAAGTTGTGAAATAAAAACCTGACAGTATTTTTTTTTTCGCGTACCATGCATTTACCGGCAGCGGGTTTGACCTTTTCTAATCCATAATTCTATGGTGTAGAATGTCAAAAATATGGGGGGTCCACCGTTTGCGAAATATTATAATTATAGCTTCTATTGCTTTTTTTAATATGACGTACTACTGTTGCAATGAAAAGCGAAAGTGCTGCCCCCAAATCAGGTTTTTATATTTCTGGTCAGGTTTTATAGGCTAAGTAGGCTTAACAACTTAACGAGTTGGTCAACTTATAAGCTGTAGTTGGATACTACGGAACCCAAGATAGCGCGTGGCCCGACACGCGTTTGGCCGGTTATTTTATGAAATCGGTTTGAAGGTTAACCAGTGATGGTTTATACGCGTTCAATTGCTTTGGGCTTGTCTTGACGCTAGCTGTTGTCAGTACAGACTAGCTGAAGCATTAATGAAGTATTAATTTGTTTTAATTTTCAGGCCTCAATCAAAGAAAGTACCGAGAAACTAGAACAAAGCCAAGCAAAGATTACAGAAATAGCACAGAATTTAACCAGCAATATAGATTTACATAGACATTTATTAGAAAAGGTATGTATTCATAGAAATTAAGCGTCTATTTAACGATCTAGGTATTTACCTATTACCCAACCAAACAAACCAGAAACTAGGTAATTTTGCATATAAATTTTGATCTTGGAATAACATCTAGAACTGGTTGTCCTTCATAAACACAATATTATTAGGACATTTTGTTGTATTAAGTAATATTAAATAATAAAATTATACAAATAAATTTAACAATGATAACCAACACTACGGACTTCTACTGAGATTTACAAGATAAAGCTCTGTTATTTATTGTCTACGTTACAAGTTCCCAAAACTAGCTGTTCTAATATTCTGGTTATCGTTACTAAGATTTCCGTCAACAAGACAACGTATCAGACAATATTTAATGTCATTATCATATACTAGGTGAACGGCGCATATGCGGACACGTGGCACCGTGGTCTAGTTCTAGAATCACTGATGCGTGACGGCTTGGCTCTAGTGAACGTCACCAGGCGGGAGCTCGCAGACGGGCTGCGGGCCCTGGCGCGTCGCCAGAGGGACGCAAGGCTCACTTCAGCAGACTTAGAGGCAACGTTCGCCAGGCGACTCAACGACAACACATACAAAATTGATTTAAAGGTATGTTACTGATATTGATGGGCCGGTTGGCTTGGATACTCAGACTACCAAGTCACAAGTCGTGTGATTCCCACCCAGGACAAACATTTGTGTGCATGAACTTGTGTTTGTTCTGTGTCTGGGTCTAAATATACATATGGGTATGTATATATAGAAAAAAAAATTATCTGGTTTTCATAGTACAGGCTCTGCTCAGTTTGGGTTCAGATCGCCGTGTGTATAGAATGTCCCAGGATATTTTATTCACTACTTTTTTTTTAAGACGACAATGATGTTCTGTTGAATAGTGTTTATTCTTCTACTTTACATATTATTTGTTGTTTTATGCACTGCTTTGCATATGTAATTTACTGTATAATAGCAATTTTGGACTTTAATACCAACCAATAAGATACTAGCGTTATAAAGTAATTTCTTGAAAGTCATAACATAAAATGTAGATCTATACTTGCTGTGCCCTAATGACATCATATATATCCAACCATAAATGGAAACTAATTCCAAGTATACGAACATATTAAGTACATGATAATATCAGCAACTGTTAAAGTTTTTGTATCTGTGGTAGCTCTGCTACCTAGTATAATTTAATCTTATCTAGAATATATTATCCAGTGTCTCAACATTTAATGCCTATATTTACCAAAAAACATTTATAGTCAATTTACAGAAAAATATATCAGATTCCAAGAAAATATTTTTATGTTTGTCTATATGAACACGCTAACCAAAACTAATGAACGGTGTATTATGAGGGTTTAACAGATAAACTGAGACACCAAATTATTTTAATCTTTCGTGGTTTATTAAGGCGTAAAGATATTCCGGTAATCGAGGTAAAAATACTGTAAAATTTCAGATGCAGGAAGTTTTAGACGCACAGAAGCACTTCGTAGACTCATGCCAGCGGGTTCAACTAGACGACCCAACGCACGTAGCCGATGTGCTTGATAAACTAATCGACTCATTGATCAATAAGTAAGATTTCTAAATAACCATTAATAAAATTTAATTACAACAATAAACATGTTACTAAATTATTAATAACTCAATTTCCCAGGACTGCATCGACATTCCACGAGCTACAGAACATTCAGGTCACCATGCGCAATCATGATAACAGAGTCATGAAATTCCTTGGTACTATTCGTCAACCGCAGGTGAGAAAACGATTATTTAAGTTGAGCTGATCATCTAATGAAACTCTTTTCCAGACTAATGTGTAATGCTTAAAAAAATGTATGTTGACATATGATGTAATTAAGGGCTTCTTTTTACGCATTTATCAGATCTTATGATGGCGGTTTCTTTCTTTTTAGACGGATGCAACATGCCGGCGACTAGAGACAGTTTTCCGAAACACGTCACAAACGATTTTCAGAGAGAATGAATTAAAACAGTTGACGGAAAAATTCGTAGCGTTAACCGATAGAGCTGACGCAGCGCTGCAGCGCCTGGAAGCTCAATTTATAAACGAACCAGACGAGCCTGAACACGCGTCTGATATCACAGAAGTGATGGATAAGCTGTAAGTAAAATTCTGACCTATGAACATACTAGTAGAAAAATTTGTACCGATTTTTATCTGCCATCGCACCATTTTGCGTCTACAGTAAAATCAAACAAAGATAAAATGAACCCCTTAAGTGCTTTAATATCGGTCTTTCCTATTATACTCACGAGTTTTAAGTGCATAGAATGAGGACAATTCATCGCTTTACTAGAAAACTTAGGCTAATTCAAGAGTGTACTGTGCGTGTTGTATTAAATTTTAAATGCCTAGATTTATGTAGATCAGACTAGTCATTAGTAATAAAATGACTGATGGATTACGCAACTAAAAATCACCTAACGTTGTGTCATGTTAGGTCTTTTTATGACAGTTTTAGTAGTTATAAATTCCTACAGCATCTGCACACAAACTCACTTACATAATTAATACCTACAAACATAAAACGCATAAATAAGTGGTATTTAGGTACGCTATGCTAACAAAAATCACGCGTACGAGAGGATCCGTAAAATTTTAATTAAACTTTATTTTCATATTTTTTCCATTCCTTCATCACATATACGCTACATCTTGTATAAATACTCCCTATTACACTTTATCAAATATTAAGAAGGTTATAAACGCTAATACCTACACGAATAATTATTTATATATAATATATAACACAAATGGTTATTTATTTACTGAGAAATACAATCGAGACACACAGAAATCTCACCAAAAAATCCTTGATCAAAACTTATCTAGCAATAATTTGCAGAGGATCTGACGATGTTTTTGAATGGGAAGACGACGAAGCGGACTTCTTCGACGACGGCGGCGGGGGCGACATAATGGACGAAGATAAGCGGCTACTCAGCGGACTGAAGAGAGCGAAGAAGGCGACCGAGAGCGCCACAGCGCGCCCTCCACACCGGAGACATCTACACAAACACCCCTACGACCGTGGCCCTAATAGAAGACACCCGTCATCGTAAACTTAAGCTCTTAATATAAACCATATAACATTTATAATGGCTGTTTTATTTATAAACGACAGCAATAAAGGTGACGTAAAGTATGCTGTTTATTTATCGGCAAAATAATTGCTGAAGGTTTACTTGTTAACAATCATTATTTTTAATGTCAACACATAAAAGATACAAATGTCACTGGAATGCTCATAATGATTTATTTTGTGATTATAATGTGATAATACTAATAAAAAAAAATGATGTATAAATTGGACAGTAACACAATGTACACAAAATTATACTCAAAAATTATGACCCAATCTATATGGTATGCCATAGGCCCTGCATACTTTAGCTGAAGCTCTATCTATGAGTTCTATGAAACGATTCAGACCTTATGTGAATGTCCCATGATTAAATATGATATTTAAAGTGTACTGTACTGAGTATACCAATGGCTTCAGATCAGATGCTGTGACATATGACTACAAATATTATTGTCAGCACTAATCACGCACCCAATAAAATTTTTTATGATCCAAAAATTTATCTCCACCTGCCTATACAAGAAATTTTAAGTATTACCTCCTGCCTCAACACCAATTGAAAACATAAAAATTGGATATTTTTTTAAACATTAGTCTTTGTTGATTTATTTAATCCTTATTTGTTATTATTTCTATTACCACTATCTTAGAATTCAACAAGGTGGTTCAGTGTTGATCCTATCTATGATTTATAGATAGACACTGGTTCAAATGACTGACACATACCTCTGCGCTAATATTAAATTTTATGCGCATGCATTTGGTGCAACTTAACAGTGTAAACATACCTCAAGTTTTGCACTGTTTTGAAATATAGTAAGTGCCTTGTGAGTGAGTTGAGCAAAACATGAGCTCAAGGTAGCTATCTTCTGACGAGAAGTGAATATCACATGCGGCTCTTCGGTATCTAGCTCCACTGGAATTGAGAGAAAGTATATTTTGATTATTATATCCTGCGATTGTTATAAACACCAAAGTTTGATGTTTAGTACTCAATAAGATGTGTAGAGAATGTCTCTGGATATTTATTAAACACGGAAACATAAACAGTAAGATTAAAATATTGGTTCTGAAGCTGTTTTATTGGACTGCTATGCATGTCAAACAATAGAAGAGATATATTTTCAGCAATGAATATTATTAGGCTGAAAGGAATTTAATTTAGTACCTACAATAATAAATTGAAGATTGTTAATATGGGAGGAACATATCACAGATTTTCTAAACTTCTAAAGTCAATTAACCAAAAATATACTACATATATTTTAATTTATATATTCTTAGCCAAGAATTGCAACAGATAGGAAACAGTGGAAGACGTTGGAGGAGGCCTATGCCGTAAGGCACACTGAAATTAGAGACTTATTATAATAAATGCACTAGTGATTATTTAGTAGAACAAAAAATTGATAAATTTTGGAATAAAATGCTTATTTATTTATTTAATTTATATATTAGGTTTTAAAAAACATGAAACCTTGTTAGCAATTATTATAAAAGCAGGTGATTTGTGACACAAAATATAAATACAATATTTTATAAGATACCTACATTCAAAATAAATCTTGAGACCATAGGGTTATTGAATATAAATTAGGAATACCTTAATAGTGTTTAAGAGAAAATACATTATAGGCTTAGCTAGGTAAGTACTATCTATAAATCATGCCAAAAAATAAGAAAAATCATGTCAATAGAAACAAAATTAAAGTATGAACATGTAAATATCATGTCGTGTCTGGAAATCGGCAGATATATTATCATCAGAAACAGTTTACATTATTCATTAAGTTATGTAGCAGGTCTTGTTTGAGACAAAAGATACGACTTAAATGGTAAGTAAGTACCTGTCTGAACAGTTATGTAAAATATTGATTAAATTTAATATTCTTGAAATTGACCACCATGATCATAAATAAATAAATTTTAATATTTTTATATTGTTTATTTCCATGTAAATGATAATTCTTAGCGGGGTATCCAATGGGACTTTTAAGCAATCCGTACAAAGGCTAAATTTAAACTAGTAAGTGTATATTTCTGTTAACAAATTTAGCATTAAAACAATACTTACATAAAGATGTATCTAATTCGACGCATGCTTTATCGAATTCCTTTTCTAATATATCTAACCACCGAAATCCAACTCCGGTAGTCGCCATTTTCACAATAAAACTTGTTGACAATGATATGTCATTCTGACGTTTCTCCATGCCCTACGTTCAGAAATTATTACAAGCGGGGTCGCTTGTTAGCCTAAAGTAAGCCTAAAATAAGTGTACCTATCAAAAAAAAAAATCTTCATGGAATAACCAAATTCAAGAACATAGAGCAAGGATGAACTCCAAAAATAACTTCATATATTTTATAGCAATTAAAACGTGCAATCCTATGTGACATGCACTTTGGTATTTATGTCGTATACAAAACATCATTACAAAAAGCAGTAAACTGGTAGTCTGCGTTAGTTATTGTATTGGTGGCAGGCAATTCAAGTCGCATGTATGTTACAACCAGCAATTCCTATTATTCTAAACTAGCACTAATGCTCAGTTAGGCTAAACAAAATAGACAAATCGGGTTTCCTTTATTTGGATACCTATATGAATTCAAAAATATAATTACAAAAAAAAATTGTGACAAAATCAAAACTAAAAAAAAAATATAATTATTAAATTTAAATATTCGAATATTTTTCAAACTAGGATTGTCTGCGACTTTGTTCACGTGATTAGTTAAATTGAGGTAGGTTACCTTAGATTAAATTATTTTTATGGAGACTAGAAGTAAGGAGGATCATCTCTGTTGTTCTAAAAAGTGCCCGTTGAAAGGGACCATATTAAGGTGGCGCACGTGGAAGAATTTTAAATACAGCGCCACAAATTATTAGAGTAGGATACAAAATTAATAAAAAAGGAAAGAAACATTTGCGTTTTATTACAGCGATTTTTTTAATTATTATAATATATAGACAAACATGAGTATGGAATGAAACTATACAGTGTTTTTAAGTATCCCAATTATTTGTAAATAGCAAATAGTATTAAAGAATTACCGATAACCAACCCAGCACACTTCACTCTGTTTATAACTGCTAAGTTTCTATAATTTCCACTTGCTGCACTAGCGCTATTTCGGTGAGTGTACGAACTCTAATTTGCTGTTGACAAGTGGACACTTTTTCGACTAATCCCCCATACTAGGCATGGCATGGTTCAAAAGTAGCTTGTGAAAAATCATATGAAATACTTTTTCATATGTCACACCTGCTACCTGCCTTGACGTCGTCTGTTAAAAATCACTCTGCTACTTTTCTGCTACCTTGCCTGCATGATACATCCCACACCGCAGATCATTCGGATATCATCGTATTTCACCGATGACTCACGACGACGTCAGAAAGAAAGAGCGTCTTTCTAACCCAGTCGTGTTAGAAAGAGCAAAATATATACTGATCGTCGCTAAGAACGGGTAATGAACGGTATGAAATAAAAGTAGCAATCATTTCCATGCCTACCCCATACAAGACGGTCCTCCTTACTTCTACCCTCCATAATTATTTTGATTAAATAAAGGCTACATGATGCCTCAAGCTACCTTCCAGTGAAAACCTCATAAAAAATCGAGTGTGCAAATTATTTTTTCAGCAGTTCAGCTTCTAGTCGACAGCAGCAGTAGAGTGCAACCAACTTACTCGTTCAGGTCATCAAAATTGGACTAAGGCAAAAAATATTAATGACATTTTAAACTGGCAAAATCTTCACATCTAGCAAAGCTGTCAACTGAACAAATAACTTGGTGGTACTGTAGTTGGTGAATTAAGTGGCTATGACTGACAGGCAAAGTCACACCATTAAGGCTCCATATTTCCACTATGATGCTTCCATACCAGTAGGTATTCTATATTTGAAATTTCCTGGAACAACTTCTGCTCTGGCATGTCTTCTGTCTTTTCGGGTACCTAAATACCCCTCCAATGTGCACGGGGCTCCTATTTGATGATTTTTTTATATGAAATCGAACTTCGTTAATCACATCATTTAATGTGATGTGGGCGGCGAAGCGTCGAAAGCAGTGATGAGATTCATCGGATCGAATTATACATTGAGCTCGAGCTTTCGGTGAAAGAAACCATCGTGAGGAAACAATTAGAAGAATTAGAGTGGAAGGGTACTTTATAGTACCCGATAAGCTGACTACCACTGTCTTCGTAAAAATCTGTCGCCAAGCACCTGGCTGTTCCGACAGCTGCACCTGAGAGCTTCCTAGGCTTTGTGTGCTTACCACCTTAGGCCACATGATCACTTATCATGGTGACATTGTTGTCAAACAAAAGCTAATACATAAATAATAAATATTCTGGGACATTCTGTTTTTACACAAGGCCATCTGATCCCTAACTAAGCAGAGCTTGTAGTATGGAAACCAGATAACTGATATACTACATATACTTTTTTTTTTACAACGTATACTTAGGTATTCATGCACACAAATGTTTGTCCTAGGTGGGAATCGAACCCGCGACCTTCGGTTTGGCAGTCCAGAGTCGCTAACCACCAAGCCAACTGGCCTGTCACATAGTAGATAGTAGGTTAGAACCTACCCAGTTTTCTCTACTACGCACTGCTTCTATGTCGTGATTACGGTGTTAGAGCCTTACCATTCATAAGTGCCAGTGGAAGCTTATTTGAATAAATATATTTCATTTAATTTCAATTCAATTGTTAATCATATCAGTGTTAAATCCCTGCGGGGTCTTCTACCATAATAAAACAAAATCAATTACATACATACATCGGCAGTTGTTTATTTATATGATACAAATTATTTACAATAAGCTTTAATCATAATGATGAGCGTAACTAATAACTATCCATAACAGAATAGCTAAAAAATACAAAAGTACTTAAAAATACCAGTTATTTAATTCCATATCAAATCGAACCTTTGATTTGATCAATCAATCGCAATGATCCCTGCATAGTTCTTCTGCCTCTCCTCTTCCCAATTATTTGGAGTCGGCACAATGTTTTTCATCATTTATTTATTAGCATACTTATTGTACGTAAATTAAAACTGTCTTTTTGATCTCTCCCTTCAATAGGCTGTTAATTTCTCAATGGATATCAACCTAATGTGCATTAGAAAATAAGGAGCAAGTTTTGTTTTTGCGTTTTTTTTATACCTACTAAAAGGCTGACAACCAGGCAGACGTTCCACCTTGTAGTGGTCACATCGCATATATAAATTAAGCAATATCAAAGGCCTTAGTGTTACCGCATAGATGGCGCAACTGGCTGTTAGGTACCGGTAGGTACACCATGAGTAGGGTAGCCAGCTAAGCGGGTAAATACAAACTCTGCCGCCTGCGTTGCTCCAAGCAAAAGCTAGCTTAGCCTAGCGTCCTCATACTAGTACAAAAAGCAGCCTATATCCTTATAGCTCTCGCAATTATCCTCGTCCAAAAAATCTAATTGATCCATTGCTCCGTGAAGGAAGCAATAATAAATAAACACTCACATATACCTAAGCATTTAAACTAAGATGGACAAGTAAAATAAAGTTCACTTCGAACGTTACAATGTTAATGTTATGTTCTTAAAAGGAAATTGCGGTCATTTTATTAGAAACAATTGATTTCATTTTGACATGTAAGTAGAAACGCCATCAAGTGAAGTTGCCATATCCAAATACTTATGTGTAAATAAATTAAAAAAACATAATCCCACTAATCTTCTATGCGTACAAGTTTCAATGTCTTACGATTAGTCATGCATTAACTGCTACGATTTGGATATAATATTGGCGAACAGATGAATAAAGAAATTATAGAAATGAAAGTTCACACAAAAAGGTCTGCAACCTCAGAATTCAAATTTCAAAGCCCTCCCATAAGAAAAAGTTTTTGATACCTCGGTAACGTAAAGTAAAATCTCAGAGTGTAAGCAATTTAAATTAAATGTTATTATATGTTTGATTATAGAAAACACTGAGGACGATGTGAGTGTTCTCGTCTCGAAATATTGATAGTTTCGATAACCTTGCTAATATGTAGGCATTATACCATTAAATCTAAAATTCTGAGAATAGGTAGCATAGTTACATAAACTCATATTAATCACCATACTGCATGTATGTTTACTCCTAACAACTACCTTTATATACAAAAAATATTAATTGAATATGTCGAAAGTGAATAAAATCCTTATTTTATCATTCTATAAGTTTCGATACTTCAAGGTGCACTTGGACCGAACTTCAGAGGAAGTGGATTTGAATACAACTCATGTATAGCAATCATATAATGATATAGCACAAAAAACCACTTTGTATATAATGGTCATTCCAATAAAATATAAATAAATATCAAACTTTGGATGTTTGGATGTTTTAGGGGCAATCACGCAAAAGGTGTTTTGCACACTACGCCGCTCCATGCGCCGGAGCGCCGGATGACGAAGCCACTCTCCAGCGCGTAGAGACATTTTCAGTTTTACCGCGCTCGTTCTTCTCTATACAAATTGAGTTACTTCGGTACAACGTTAAAAAAACGCAGTCCCATGCTCCGTCGCGAGGCGCGGCGCAGTGTGAGAACCGACTAAAACTCTCAACGGACATAAAGTTCAATTTAAGGCTGGTTGACGTATACTTTCTGAATCGACTTTACATTTAATGCTGCCATATCCAGGCGGGAGTAAAGGAAGGCCAGTGCCTTAGTACATTTTTTCCATTTACCTACGGATGCGTAGTTTCATGGTTTAATTAAGACAATAAAATATTAGCTTAGATTTAAGCACTTGTATTCATAATAAACGGAAACTCCGTTAACTTAAAAAAATCGTATTCGTTCAAAGTTGGTAGATCTACTTCAACTTTTCACAGGCTTTTGGAAACAATTTGAAAATTCACCTCTCTCATTCATTGCAATTCACTTCACATAACATAACTATAAAATCTATATTTTATGAATACAAGCGTTCAAACTTTAGTGGTTCCATCACTCTTATATTTTTCCGAATGAGACGATTCGATATTTTATTGCTATTGATTATATTATATAATAGCGCACCAGGCGCGGATCCAGCCCACAAAAAAGGTTGTGGTCACACCCATCCGAAAATCGACCAAGTGCGAAGCGGAGTATGAACCCGCATATGATCGATATAGTAGCTTTCTACAAAGGAGTTGTTTTTATAAAGGCATCGGATATAATATCATCGTCCAGCCTTTCGACCGTCATTGACTGTGAAAGTGTGACGTCACAAGTCTATAAAGGTTGTGGGCATGCCCATCGTGCCCTAGCTTGAATGGCAGCACTAAACATATTCGACAATATGTTACATTTTAAAATAAATATCCATCAACCACCAAGTTTTACTCTGATACAAATAAATGATAAAATCTTAATCTTATTACATTACCGTGTCTTATTTGTATACAAGCATAGCGTGTTAAAATTCATTAATACATTAAATATTCACTTATCGTGTCACATCTACAATAATAAGCTTTGCTTTTAATTATAGTGTCACAACAAGTGCCATTTCATATTAATGATATCAGAAATGTTATCATGTGACCTCTGCTAAATTCGGCCAGGCGGGTAATTCCAGGCGAGTCTATCTAAGGGTATGACTATGACTATTCAAACAAACAATAACCACAAACTAAAATAGTACTAAATGCAATTTCCCATAAAATAAATTGTACAATATCTATGAACACATCAAAGAGACAATACGATACACACAGTTCAATTACCTACTTAATAATAAAGATGTGCTGTCTGCAATTGGTAATTCAGATGTTAACGATTTTATTTCCAGACGTTATCTACTACTATACATAAATGTGCATATTAGACCTTTTGATTGACGCGATAAATTTTGTAGGGAAAAATACCTATGATATATTTGTATGAAGTCTAAGGCCTTTGGATTGGTCAAGAGCTGCGGTCAAATAGTCGATCTAGCTCGACTCGTGTAAAAGACACAAGGCGAGAACGAAACATTGAAAATGAGGTATGTAACAATTCCTACCGTACTTTTTCAATTTCTTCACGAAATTTGTACCTACTTCTATTTTTTCGATTTCTATGTCAGAAATAAATCTGTCTCAATGTTTTGCTTTATAAGAATTATTAGTCAAATTAATTATATTACTGTAAGCTCTGTTTAAAGACATTACATACGGCTCATTCAGTGGGTGGTGGTAGCTCTTACGTAAAAGCTTTGATTTAAAAACATAATTTTAGAGCCATGTTTCAGAGTTACCACTATTCCATGTAAAGAAATACTCTTTAGTTTAGCTGCGTAGCTATTCAACGAGAAAAATGAGGTAGGTATACGATTGTAAGAATTTGTATAGAAAAAAACCGTTGTTCATTCGCTTAATGTAGGAAACCATATTTTAATATCAGCTATACATGACGTCAATCATGTCTATATATTCATAATAGTATTTATAGCTCACGTAAGTAACTACAATTTATTCCCAAAAAGTACTTATAGTCACAATCATGTTATGATTGATTTAACTAATTTCCAATAGTGCCTCTGCTTGTATATATCAAAGCATTTATATGCTAGTTTGAATAAAGTTTGCCCTCGAAACTTGTTGTGACATACTTAAACATTCTTATGTCAAGGGTTTAAGTTTATAATTGCCAATTAAGTTTATTGTGTTAAAAAGTTACCTATTCAATTAAATACACGCTAATAAATCATGCACAAGGCAAATTGGGTCATAAAGTATGCCATGTACATCTAGACAACCTAATTAAACAGAAACATTCCCTTGTACTTACTAATAATTAAATTATTGTAAGCTTGTGGGTGCGTTAATTAAGTATGTAGCTTGAGAATTATACAATAAGACTGAAATTCAAACACACCTACCTTTTACACAATTTACAAATGATGCGCGGCAATCGCTATAATGACTGCTTTGTGATTGCTGTGCATATATAAACACTAGATCTAAATCACTTTAGCTTAAATTAAAAGCACATTGTTCATATCAACCTGTTTCATTAAGAAACAACACATCCTGTCTTGTCTGGTATATGGCCATCAGATCTCTCTATCTCCAAGAGTATAGCGTGAAACATATCTGTCACAGACTGAAAACAAACAAAATAATTATGAAGGGTAGGTATGGTGCCTTAATTGCAAAAAAATACTATAAAATAGGAATAGATACACAGTTTGTAAATTAATTTTAATTCAAGTTAAATATGGGGCATGAAAACCATAGATGAGCATTTAATATTATTCAAAAGCTAATAAGTGTCATTCATTGTATACATTGAAATGATCAAGCTCAAAGAAATCACTATGATGGCATATACTTTAATGTTACAAACTGACTGGTATCTATATATATATAAGGAAAATAGAGTTCCTATGATGCACCATCACCTCAAAACTACTACAGATACAGGATGGGAGTTCAACAATTCGACATGGAATTTTTCATAAATGGTTATAGGCTATACATGATATTGATAAATGTTAGTGAAACTGCAAAGGACAGCTATTACAAAATAAAAATATACTTAAATACTGTATTGTGTCTATCATTTTGTCTGTATGAATAACACTTATAGAGGCAAACTAACAGTGGCTCTAGTCAATTGCTGTTAAATAGTATGGATGCATATTTAAATTGGTAGATATGCCCATATCATTATCAATCATCATGGAAGCAAGAATCAATTGGAATAAACAAAAGGTTATTTCCAAATGTCATGAAAATAAACCTTCTTGTATTAAATAATATATACTAACCTCATTTCTCTTTGCACTGGTTTCCACAAAGGCAGCCTTCCACTTCTCAGCTAGTCTTCTCCCTTCTTCTGTGCTGATTTTCCTTTCTAGATGGAGATCTGTTTTGTTGCCTACTAATACTATTGGTACACTGAAAAGATTATTTTTAATGATTAAACATAGTATGAAAAATATATATGTATGTTTAAACTATTTTAGCAAAGAAACTCCTGCTTCACCGAAATCAATACACATATGCATGTATGTATGAAAAATGGTCTGGAATAGGATGCTACTGTCTTTTTAATATAGATTGTAATCTAGACTAAACTTCAAAGAAAGATTTTTGTTAAGATCATTTTATTATAGATAAATAATAAAAATATTATGTGATAATTTTAACTCACTGTATTTTACCAACCATGTCCAACAGCTTGTCATAAATAATTTGTACTATCTGGAAACTTTTACTCGAGTTAATAGAATACACAAGTACATAGCCATGGAAATCCATGCTGTACTGAAGTGGGAATATGCTGTACTCATCCTGACCAGCGGTGTCCACCAATTTTACTTCATACTCTGTTGAATTCAGCCGAATGAACTTTGTAAATGCTTTAAAGAAAATAACAATCTGTTAATTAGGTGTAACAACTAAGATGGTGTAAATTATAACCATGTTATTAAAACGCTCATGCGACTGCAAATTAAGTTAATTACAAAACTTTTTAAAGACTACTGCGCAAAATATGCGACGTTTTCTTTTCGAACAAGAAACGACTGGTGTAATATAACAATAAAAACACCTACTGTTTTCGATGGTAGGATCGTATGAGTCGACGAATTGTCCTTCTACGAATTGGATAATTAAAGACGATTTACCTGAAAACATTTAACTTAGATTAAATTATCGTCACATAATTTTAATGAGGCGCAGAATCAGAAATTAGACATTACCAACTGAACGGTATCCCATCATAGCAATTTTCCTCTGCTTCGAAGGCATGATTGATAGAAATTATCACGTGTAATGTTTAATAATTTTCCAATTTACTTCGATTTACAATACAAATTCTTCAACGCAAATCAAATTCTGGGCATTTTCATTAGTTTGACATTTTTGACTGATAGGTAGACAGACAGGACAGGCTAGGGCCACAATTATTTTAATGGCGGAAAAAAAAGATAAAGAGTAATAATTAGACGTCAAAAACTATTTTTCTTACTGGTAATATCAGAAAAATATGTCCAATATATAATGTTGGTGAGGCCTATGTCCAGCAGTGGACGGAGATAGGCTGATGATGATGATGATGATAATGTTGGCTGTGGCCCATAACCTTATTGTCCATAGTACCCATAACAGAACACAACAAACTGCAACATTTATTTTATTTTATTTTTGCATTTTTTAAGTAACTATAAAGAAACCGTTTCAATTTAATGAAATAATCGTAAACCGAAATGCAGTTACGTTTATTTACTGCTACCTTCGGCGTGGGCAATACAATTTTTATTACTGCACCGGGGAATTCCCCAAAAAGAATGAACCCTTTCTTTCCTTTTCTTTGTTTATGGTGTATTAATTTTCCTTTGATGAGTACAGTTGCAGACAAAGTGCAAGTCAACTTAGTAGCCGAAGTATTATCTTATAATCTCGTACGGCGTTATGTTATATTTATTTATGCCAATAACTTACAACTACATATCATTACAGAGAAACGACTAACAAAGGCAATGGTACTGATAGCTATGAAACAAATAAACAATCGCATTATCCAAAATAGCGAAAATGTTTTTTGTCTAATTTTAAAATGCTTACGATTGAAAACATTGTGAACAAAAAATCTAAAAGTAATGAAGAACTAATAAAATCTTTTTCCCGTGTCCTAATGCGACAATGAGTGAATGTGGAACTACATAATATGTGCTTTAAGAAATATAATCGTTTTAATAAAATTAATGATTGTAATAGTCAGTCACTACCAGTGTTCGGAACCGTACGATTATTAACATACAAATTACTATAACGATACTTTTTTTTTTTTTTATAATGTGGCATTAAAAAATACATACAATCCTTTTTCACTCTTCTATCGCCAACCCCTGTTTTTTTAATCGCGATTTTTATGTTATTCTGTTCCATTCATAGATCCGCAATAGGGTTGCAAGATGGTAATCGAATATAATAATTGTAGTTCGATAAATTTCCATGTTGAGTTTATAATAAAGTTAATATGGCAAAACAACGTTTGCCAGGTCAGCAAGAAATTTATAATTTTGGTCAAATTCGGCTCAAATACGATAATTCTACGCCGCTGGTACGATTGTCAGCTCGCTTCAGGTAATTAACACTGGCCACACCACACCAGTCAGTCTCAGTCACAGAGTACATTCCTCAGTCATGCCATCATTCGTTATAGTGGTGACTTTGTTGTTGTATTAAAGCAATGTTCACCACAACATTACTCTACATTTAACATTACGTTTGAAAATCAATGCCTTTTTTATTCAGAAGTATGGCGATATACTAGTATCTTTTGTACTGGCTTGTAAAACAACAACCAATTTACAAAAGCCTACTTCTAGATGTAGTATGTATGGAGGTATGTATGTCTTTTTTGTTTATTTTATGTTATCAATTTACTATTGTCACCAAGGTCTTTTCCCACTACCAAACTACCCCGTAACATATGACCCATACCATCTCCTCTGGGTCCCGGTGCATGCAAATGAAATATTCTATGAAGAAGATATTAAGAAACAATGCCTCTAGACCGGTCCGTTACCTAGCCCAATATAGTGAATCATCTATACCGTCACCTACCAAAGTACCAATACCATAGTGTCCCGATCACCAGCTAATGCACTACAAGAAAATTTTGTAGGTGCTTATATACACACACTGTTAGAATCTGACCATTCATAATTGCCTGTGAAGGCCTATTTGAATAAATATTTCATTTCACTCCCTACAATGCTGGCACGCGACATTGCCAGGCCATTGTACGCAGGCAGCGTAACTAACAAATTTCGAGCAAACACACATGATTTATAGCAACATACACAAAATATATCTATGTTACATGATTGAAATAAAACTGTATCAATGAAATATTTGAACCTTAGGTAGGTTAAATATGACTAATGTAGCCAAGAAGAACAAGGCTTACTTACTGGGCTCACTACACCAAGGAAATGCCATTAGTATCAAACCAAACAAGCAATTAGAAAGGTTATATATTATATTTGTAGAACTGTATACTTAGGTAAAGATGTGCAAAACTATTTATTGGTTTAATTTTTTAGGTAGAAGATCATCCAGTGGAGATGATAAAACACAAACATTCTCAATGGTTTATTGAGAAATAGTATTTTGAACAATACCACAGTTAAAGAGCAGCTTTGGGGCCAGTCTACAGGCACAATGAAATCCATTTCAAGTTATGTATTCTTTGATATAGAGACAACAGGATTACCCTGGCAAGAAAGAAACCGAACAAAAATAACAGAACTTAGCTTTGTAGCTGTGTCCAGAAAAGATATAGAAAGAACAGCCATTGGTTCTTTGCCACCTGTGGGAAAGTTATCTTTAACTTTTAACCCTCAGAAGGTAATTCATCAGGAGGTTACAGGCATAACAGGACTATCTAATGACCTTTTGAAAAACTCTCCTACTTTCAGCCAGAAAGTAAATACTATAATTTCTTTTTTGGAAGATTTACCTAAGCCTGTGTGTTTAGTCGCTCATAATGGATACAATTTTGATTATAAAATACTTTTAGCTGAATGTGCTGATGCCAATATTAATTTGCCTAGTGATTTAAAATGTCTAGATTCTTTGGTTGGCTTCAAGAATCTGTTAAAAGAACCCAATGGTGATGTAAATCTAACATCAGTAAGTGGTAGCTCATTTGTTGATGAAATATTAACTGATGATGATGATGAGTGGCCTGATTTAGATGTAAGTGCTGAAGATTGGAAGGAAATTAATCAATTAAGCATGTCAGTATCGAAAACTGATCAACGTGATAAAATTAGCAAGAAACATAGTAATATAAGAAATAATAACAATCCAAAAACGAATACAATAATGAAGGAAAAAATCTGCTTCAAGCTAACTAATTTATATGAAAGACTGTTAAATAAAGTTGCAACTAATGCTCATAGAGCAGAATTTGATTGCATGATGTTGTTAGAATGTGTTCAAGCTAAGAAAAATATTTTTCTGCCATGGGCAGATGATAATTACAAAGACTTATCTGCAATTAAGCCTTTGAAACGATACTAGACATTGATATTATGTATTTTTGTCTACCTACTCTTTATAAGATTGCAATATGTAAAGAGATGTTTGATGTTTGAATATAAATAATTTATTATCTGTTACAGGGTAAATATTATAATTATGATAGATGCTAAGAATATTAATCATGTGGATTAAATATTGAATAATTACCTTACTTTTTTATTCCTTGTTTTCTAAAGTAATTATTTCCTAATATCTATAATCAACTAGCCTTGAAACTTACACTTGAACTTTGAAACATTATGCCGCGCAGGCCTACGGCGCTGTGCACCCGCCTAACGCAGCGTACGGTCTAAATGTATAATCGTAAGTAAGACCTAGCTTGGCTGACGGATGGAATGTGTGGTACATTCCACTATTTTTTATTTTTCCTGTGATGGCTTTTAGACCCTTACATGGACTATTAAAAACGAACTGCGCTTATTAGAGCATCCCCTATAGGGATAGTCAACTTAGTACCTTACAAATTAATATATGGAGCTCTGCTTGAGGAGGTGGCTCAGACCGCACTTACTATGCGAGACTGCGAGAGCATGCCACGGTCTGCGTACGTGACTAATACAGGATGGAATGTTGGTCGCAACCTTTACTTATAAATTTTTTTTAGTGCTAATTGGAGACTAGAAATGCGAGAAGCCCTTTTCATCTTTTGGCTGATAGTCGGCAATCCTAGTTCCATGTGGAGATTGAGATTACGCATGTAAGTACCAGGGGGCACCCGTGGCTCTGCGCATGAACTTGTTTTGAAGGACCTAAGGTTTATAGATCAGCCCACGGAAGAATTAACCTCCTTCCGTGGATGAGCCGGAGACTAGCGCGTATAAAAATAAACTTGCGGGTACTTTAGAATGCACATGTATACATACACTCTAAACTTGCTTTTTAGGGCATGTTTATAAATTAGATAACCGCCAGATTTTTGGCCTGCCCTTTCCCAAGGGGTTTCTATTAAATTTTATTTCGTTCAAATTCATTCGCTAAACCTGGAGATGGATGTCGAGGGGAGTCTTTAGGAGCCTCTGAGAGCCTTGTAAAAAGAATTGCTCGACTTTTAGAAGGGTTAATTTCAGTTATCTACTTAGGAAACCAAATACATAGAGTATATTGGCTCCAAATTGGAGGCGTTTTAAATGTGGGGGAGATTTTTACTGGAAAAGTAAATTGTCGTGTGATCAATAATCAGGAGTGGTGATTCTCAGTATTGTTACATAGTTTCCTTTCCCGTAGTGAACTTGGTAGATAGAGATGTCCCTAAAACCTGTTAATTCAAATAAAAAATGGTACACTCGCACAGTAGTTTATAGATATTTTAGTAAGAATGCGTTTTCGCCTATGGATATGGAGTGTAGAAGTAATTGAGGACCATTGTATGGGGGATTAGTCTAAAAAGTGTCCACTAATAAACAGCAAATTAGTTTTCCAATTCTCACCGAAAAACACTGTATAATTTTATTCCATACTCATGTTTGTCTATATATAATAATAATTTAAAAAAATGCGCTGTAACAAAAAGGAAATGTTTCTTTCCTTTTTTATTAATTTTGTATCCTACTCTAATAATTAATGGCGCTCTATTTAAAAAAAATCCACATGCTACAGTAGCGCCACCTTAATTTGTTCCCTTTCAACGGACACTTTTAGTACACTGAGATGGTCCTCCTTTACTTCTACACTCCATACCTATGGTTTAATTAATGTACTTTCAAATTATTGTCGTTTGCAATTTTGTATCGCACATTATTAATCAACATTTAGTGGCAACACTGTTGTGTCTGTCTGTTTGTCTGCTTGTTTGTTGTTTGTCATATTTTATTTTTATCAAATGATCATTGGCAATAAATGACATTAACACCAAAATTATTAAAATCCAGTATCTAGAAAACAAAATAAACTTTTTTTGTGTCAATTTTACTCTCTTCGCATTGTGATTACTTTGGTGAAGTGTTCTTTGTTCAATCAACTCTTAGTAGGTTTAGGATAAAATGGCAAATTTCCCGGAATGCCCACCGAGCCTAAAGTCTATCATGCACTATTTGAAAACAGCGAGTGAACATGACTCCAGAGACCCTGTTGTGGCCTATTGGTGCCGTCTTCATGCCTTACAAGTGGGTCTTAAGATTACTACCAAAAAGACACCTGAGGAAACCAAGCTCTTAATTGGTAAGGTCTTATTCAACACATCACCTAATGGGCCCCTGGATTTTCACAAATATGTAGCTACATAAAATCTACAAAAAAAAAATAGATTTTTCTATATGTGCTTAGCTTGGCATTCAATTAGAATTTATATCATGGTCGATTTGGCAGAACTACAATGGTGCTTCTATTGGCACAAAACTAAGTAAGCTTGAGTGAATTTTAAACTAGTTTCTACCTTTATTACATTTAATTTAGTAGCTGTTAAACATGTTATTCTTATAGATTCAAAATTTTACTTGTTATCTCATTTAGTTTGAAGTACCACAGTAGCTGTACCATTGTCTACACTAAAATTCCCTATAAGATATGACTTGAATATTATACTACTGTCAACAAGAGGTCTCATAATAAGTATAGTGTACAATGTTTATAATAATGAATATCCTCAGACATTCTTTACACACTGCTATCTGGTCCCATACTAAGCAGAGTACTATGGAAAACAGATAACTGATACACTACTTTTTTTTTTGTCTTAATACATCTTAATATATATATTTCTTGTGTGCGTGTGTATGTGACTGAACTCCTCCTAAACGACTGGACCGATTTTGATGAAATTTTTTGTGTGTGTTCGTGGAGATTCGAGAATGGTTTAGATTTACAATTGGACCCGGTAGGGGGCGCTGCGATCGAAACCCTGAATTTTTGTATGGACTTATTTTGGCAGGACAACGTCTGTCCGGACAGCTAGTACATATATAGATATTTACACCCAGACACAGTACAAACATATGTAACAGTGTACACCTTGTAAAATTTGTTATTGGTACACAATGAAAAAATCAATATATATGCTAAACATGCACAATTATAGTACTTATTATACCTCAGTTACACAACACTTTCACATAAGGACACATCACTTAACAGTTTATCAAAACTTCATTGTTTTGATGGTAATTTTTTCTGTAAGCTTTTTACTTAGCCCCCTGCCCTCTATATGAATATATATGTATATCAATAAACATAACATGAAACCTTTTATGTGGCTATGCTGTGAATCTAATTAAATAAATTCATGGACAGATATTTATTTATGTTTTTTTCAGGACTAATGGACTGGCTAGAGGAAGTTAAAAAGACTAACAAAGACAATGATGCCATCATTAATGAAGTTGCGGCTCAGGCTCATCTTGAGAACTATGCACTAAAACTATTTCTTTTTGCTGACAAGCAAGATAGAGAGATGAATTATGGAAAGTAAGTTAGCATGAAATTACAATGAAAATAATGTTTATGAGTTTTAACTTTCACACACCAAAATTATTTTCCACATTGCCCTCTGTGCTAATCTATACTAACAATATAAGTTTGAGAAGATTTATAGTTTATCTGTAGAACTTGTATTGGATAGCCCAATTCTTGAGAAAGGTTAAAGGCTCGTGCTGCAACTGTTAGAAGCCAAGCAAAAAGATAAATAAAAACAATCCAAAGTGAAAACAAAATATACTCAAGCACGGGTGGAGGCCATTTTTTGCTGAGGCTTATTTTATTGGCCGGAGAAAACAAAGACTACATTTAACCCCTAACATAAATCTGGGTGAAACCATGGGGGACAACTAGTACTATTACATTGTTCTGTCATCTGTTTTTTGCAAATAAGGGACAGGGACAACCCATAAATTACATCACATGAATCATATGAATTTTTCCCTTCCCTGTCCTTGTCACAGATGGTCACATTTGTTGGACCCCTTTCCTTCTAGTGTGACATCACATATTTTTTATCTAGAAATAGTTAATTTAAAACAGCTGTAATAAAATTTTAAAGATACAAAATTTTATCATCTTGTGTCCATGGACTTTGAACCCACTTCTTTAAATTAAAGTCAAAACTGATTGTGGCATATGATGCTTCTTGTCTCACAATGTTGACTCCCTCCCTCTCCCCCATTGAGGGGTGTCGTAATTTATGGATGCCCCTAATGCTCATTTGTCATTCTATATTTCAGTTATGTCTCCTATAGCACATTGAATAATATTTTTTTGCTGTTCACTATAACATTTTAGGATATTTTATTAATTCTCTATTATAATTTCCAGAAACATTGTTAAAGCGTTCTATACGGCTGGGATGATTTATGACGTTCTGACGACGTTTGGCGACCTGACAGATGAAGCAGCACAGAACAGGAAGTATGCCAAGTGGAAGGCTGCCTACATACATAATTGTCTTAAGAATGGAGAGACACCTGTTCCAGGTATTAACTATTTTCTGTATATCAATAGTCTGATGAAATCATTCTGAGATGCCATTGAATATGCTAAACATATAAATAATATAAATATATGGTATTACTAATTTCCACCATCTTGCAGTTTTACCTGATCTCACTAGGTAGCTATATAGTATAAGAAACATTGAGTTTTATGAAAGCTGGCATACACAATGTTACAGCATCATTGTTTACATTGCTTTAGCAACTTGTATTATTTGTTATAGGCCCCATGCAATCTGAAGAGGGTGAACAAAACACTGATGATCCAGCAACAGACAATCCACCAGCACCACCTACTGATTTACTGAGGCCCATGGACATGCCTCAGGTGCCTGGATTCAGCACTGGACCAGCAACTCCACCCAGCATTCCAACTAGCTTCAGTAGTTCCTTACCAGACCCAAATCTTGCTATGAGGGCTGCCTCCCAACTACCACCTGTACCATACACACCAGACCCAAACCCTGGTGGTTTTGTGCCATATGATCCATCTGAGCAACCACAACCAACAAATTTGTATGGAGACAACTCCTCCTTATCACTACCTCAGTTAACACCAGACCAAATATCTAAAGCACAGAAATACTGCAAGTGGGCCAGCAGCGCTCTTAACTATGATGATGTCAAAACTGCTATTGGTAACTTAAGGAGTGCTTTAGAATTACTCCAGACTGGACGTGATCCTGCTTGAATAATGGTGACAATGATTGGTATGTGATTAAAACATGTATTCATATAATATTATTCTTATGTTGATAACTTGATAAGGCTTGCTCTGAATTGTTAATGAATAGTTATGATTATGTACTTGTTTTGTATAAATTATTTGTAAACAGATATTATTTTTTTTACTCTAGTCTTTAAACAAGATTTTTCTGTCACTTCTTTTTTTATTAATAACGTAAAGCCTTTATATTACTGACAAAACTGTTGTAAAGCATGGTGAATAAAGTGAGGTAGATTTGTATTGAAAACAACATTGAATGGTAACAATACCATACATTGAGGTCATCAACAAGCATTATAAGGCACATAGAGTAAATCAATGTCTCAAAGTCGGCAAGTAATGCTCAGAGAGAGTGCTCCTCTGTTCCTGTATGTTGTAGTCTCTCGTTGGCTGTTGTTCGCAAGTAATTCCCGTCTTTAATTTTGTTATCCAACATACGGTCCGCCCACGATCATTAAACTTCTATAAGCTATTTGGTGACATCACATCAGTGTTAAAGTTGGGTGATATTTAACCCAATCAATATTTTAAAATCTTATTAAATGGGTTAAAATAGGTTTTGTTGCTGTTGAATAAAGGCCCGTTTAGATATACGCGATATTCACTACCCCCGTGGATAACGATAAATACCGACGAATTTCTGTAGGGGTTCCCGACTTAAGCTAGTATACCGCCCAGGTAAGCTGTAACATTTCGCTCGTGTTTGTGAAAGAATAATATATTCCGGTTGCGATATCCGCGTAGGTTACCGAAGTAGGATAACCACCGCAACTGCATACCCACACGGCAATCTATACTATACCCACATTATTAGCTAATATCGCCTATATCTTCACGGGCTTTTAAAACCCTGTAATACAATAATTTGGTGCTGATTTTCTACTGACTGGCATATCTATTCAGTTCAATTTAGTTCTAAATACATTTAAGAAATTTAAAAATTACATAACTTTTTTTGGGGAACTCCCTTAGTATTATATGCAAGGCACTGCTTAAACAATATATAAATATAAATAATATTTAAATTTTTGCAATATAATACATAAATTATGAATTTTACTAACAAAACATACTATTTTATAGATGCGTAATGATTATGATAGGTTTTTAGTATTTATGCCAGAATCATAATGTATTACTTAATTGTTGTTTCTACATAATTTTTATTTCCGTAATAAAACACTGCTTCAAATATTTTCCTGATTTTATTATGTGGAAATTTAAATTTGTTCCATTTGATTAACCTGACACAATTCTGTTTAGCATAAGTACTTGTACAATATAAATGAATATGATATATATTTAACCATAGTTACTGATCAATATTAATAAAAAAAAAACGAATACAATATTTCTGATGGTATAGTTCAAATATCTTGACTAGTAAATAAAACAAACATATAATAGTATTTGAATCATCATTTATTCACTGACCATCACAATCGAACACTTCACATCACACACAGCACTTGAACATAGTGATAAAATCATCGATATGGGAAGGAAATATATTATGACACCAATACATTTGTCGATTAGGGGTAAGGAAGGGGGGACACAGAGCCGGATTAGCACGTAGTAAGAGTAGCAATTGCTACGGGCCCCGCGTGTCTAAGGCCACCCTACCCCGCCTGAGCCTAATTTTTTGAGTGAAACTTATTAGGATGTTATATTAAATTTTAACTTGCACAAGTTCTACAAATAGTCATATGTAGGCGCGATAGTAGACCCGACCCATAGCAGACTAAAGAGCCCTCGATAGAATTTGCTACAGGCCCCATGGTTACTTAATCCGGCACTGAGGGAACATCTTAATCGTTAAGTATAATCTAGCTTTTCAAAAGTACACTTAAACACATTGCCTTATACCCAATCTATTATACTTAGCAATATTACGCAACTAACATACGTACGTAATTCCATTAGGTGTTTCTATTCAGCAGTACAGCGTGTTATTTTGGTATGATCCTATGAGAAGATTACGATATTAACAAAGGTCATGTTGAAATAAAATGTTGCTGTAAAAGGTTGGCATCCAATATTGCGTAGCCACAATGCACTGCTACATATAGGGTAACTAAATAACTATTGACATATACTTATATGTTTTAATTGTTAATATTAAATTTAAATGAAAATAAATAAATTTTACCAATTCATTGTTTATTTTGTATCTATTATTATTGATGTCTTTACAGTTTTTCTGCAAAATACATTATCTGTAATAGTATTATAAAGAGGTGAAGTTTGTAAGATTGATCCAGGAGGTAATCTACGAAACTAGTAGATTTCAAAAAAAAACAGATTTCTGACATACATAGGCTTTATTATAATGCTGGGATACATAGCTAGCATATTGTGTGACAAAGTACTGAGAGATTATGTTTGTTTCGTCTAAAATTCCTCAATACATCATAGTGGAAAATTTTACTAAGCGCATTTAGCCCTGCAGTTTGAATTTGACACATCTGTAGTAAATGTAGGTACTTACAACTTTTATTCCCATATCGATGGATAAAATTATTGCAAATATCTCTAACTTGTCATTTATGAATACAAAATTAATCAAGCTTTACTGTAAAACATATGAATAAGTAGCTTATGTATTACAATACCGTATATATAATATATAATTATGATTTACGAATACATGTACGTACATTGCCTAAAAAACTTGAAGAAACTGTTAAAAAGCAGTGGTGATTTTTTTTTAATTAATTGTATTATTGAGCAAATAATATTCACAACGAAATGGTGTGCTTGTTAAATATATTTATTTTGTGCATTATTATTTTCTAAATCTACCATGATACAGTGGCAGTTTAAATTTAACTACTACATACAAAACACATCATACGCAACACTCACACACACACAAAATGAACCTAGCATCGCTTAAATTAATATCACTTTAGGGTACAAATTACACATTTTCCGAGGTTCAAACACTCGTCGAGGAGGTATACATGTATCTGTCCTTTAACAAGTCTAGGGTTAGAGCACGTGGTGGTATATACCGTACACAACTATCTTGTTGTTTATAACGAGTACGGTGCGAGTTGAATAGTTTAATCATTTCTTGTCCGCGTTTTGGTTATAAACCACCTGCGGCTAACACCTAGTCCCTTCAAAAAAGTAAAATCACAGTGCGATCAAGGAGCATTGTTGCAGATTGAATATTACTACGTCATAAATTCACCTACGAATTGTAATATTAAAATAGTTTTCCAGCAATTTTGTAACTGGGCTGGGCTAGGGAGGAAAGTTTATTCCCTTTTGAGGCCGTTGCCGTTCTGTGTAGTTGCAGCTCTTTCCACATCTTCGCGGCGACTGGTTTGGTACCTGAAAAATATCGGTCATTACTCAAAACTAGTTATGAAATTTCCCTGCATCACTTTCGGATAATATTTTATAGCCATTTAATTATAATGTATATTAGATGTAAGTATTAGTAGCGCATTGAATATACCACGTCCCAATCGACTGGAACATGTATTATTTGCGCGACAACGGTTCGTCATCGCGGATTCCCTGGCGCGATGCCAGGTCCATGCCCGACCGTGGTATTGGTATCTCTAATTTTATTTCGTAACTAATGTTTACATCAAATAAAAATTGGTCAAGGTGTACGGTGTTACCGCACCGCGTTCAAGTCTGCACTCGAGAGCAGTAAAACGTTAACAACTTCCACCAGACTGCCACTTTAACGCACTGCATTGTTATGATGCTCCTCTGGTCTAATAAAACACTTCGAGGCGTTTTACGACGGTTTTTATAACCGAGGGCGTCTTAACTTTGTGTGCTTTCAATTCCAGCTGGATTGGTGATTTGTTTTATATCAGTGGCTTGTTGACACGCGTTTCGGAACGATTTTAGCTAAATCAGAATAACATTGACGTCAATCATTTCTACCCACGGGCAACCACCGGCATTGAATAGAAACCGAGGTTTGTTTAGTTCAATATCACGTAACCAACTTGCCATCTAAAAGACTCGGCTGTGGTATTTCTAAAAAAATGTTGTCTCTACATTTGGGTCATCGACTACATCTAGAAAGTTCCGGCGCTGATAGACAAAACGATCTTAAAAATTATTTTCGATGAGACGTGTGTGAGCGATAAAAAACTATTTTGGATTCATGGAGTAGGCAACTAATAATAATATTTGATATTTTTTGCGATTTTAAAGATGTTCTGTACAAAAACTAGCTATTGAATGAAATAAAAATGAAAACATCACAATATTGTAGATCCTTCTTGTCACTTCGTTGACATGGAAAAAGGTTAAAAAATACCCAGTGTATGATCTTTCGAACCAAATATCTTCAAAACTGATTACGTGGAGATTTTCGCATACATGTATGAGTTGAATAGAATATTAGATATAATAATTACCAGACTACAAGTCTTCCACTCAGCATGAAAAAGAAGACAAGAGCGGGAGCGCAGCGGTCGAAGGGATCGCCGACCATCACGTGGGAATACGCCGCTAATATCATCAGTAGCACGAGACCTATATTCGCTGCGTTCTTTATTTTATCTGAAAAGACGAGAGGAAACATGCGTAAGTATAAATAAATCAATCTTAAATCTGGCGCCATGTTACTTAATAGCAAAGTACCTACTTACACAGGTTATTGGTAGTGTAATGAAAAAAACAATTTGAAGGTGTACCTATTATTTCTTCTGTGCCAAATGTTGATGCATTAACGGGTGTAAATTCCAATACCGCAGGTTTTATCTCAATTAAGAATTATACATTCAATATTGGCATCTTCAGAAAACCAATACTGGTAGGTGAATACAGAAAACTATGCAGTATCGGTTAGTTGACCATTTGGATATACGAAGAGATAACTAAAGAAGTGCCCATATATTGTTGAGAGTTGGGGAAAAATCTAAGAATAATAAGGAATAAGCTGATATATATATAATAATCGGAAATTATTCCAAAATATATTTTTGATCCCGATTTGAGATCGCAATGGAATATAAATTTTGTAGGACTCCCCGTTGGTTGCTAACGTGAACAGCAACTGCATATTATGAAACCTGATTCAATTTGATGAAGGTACCTATATATTTCTTAAAAAAATTAACCTCAGGTAGGTACTAGATTTTTTGGTTTTTATCATAGATAAAAGTTCGGCCAAGGCCTTTTTGAACCCGCGCACAAAAGGTTTCATTCCACCACACAATATATAGGTAGATATGGTTCCTACTTACACTATTTGTTTTCAGTTTCTTCTCTGGTGACTTTATATTTGAAGTTTTTACTAGTTTTTTTTTCAACTTGCCTGCCACGATTCTGTCGTGGCTTTAGTATTCTAAGAAAATTTACAATAAGAGAATACTGAGAACCTACACATTGAAGGCTTGCTATGCTAATAATCGTCCCGTCGTTGGTAGACTTCGAAAACGAAGATAAATACAGCTTGGCATATTTCACCATGTTTTGTATGCCTAAATGTAAATATGTATAAAGCAATACTTACGGCCAGGTATGACTGCCAACACGAGCCCAAACAATATCTCGAGACCGCCCACGGCCCTTCTGTACCATTTCGAAGGTAACTTGAAGTCGAACGTTTCCGACAGTGGAAATACTTTTGCGTATCTCACATATTCTTTTCTCTGTAATCAAACAATTTTAAATAGAAAATGAATAATTACAATAGTTTTATGTTTAAACCGACACTCGCTTCATTTATTTTATTTTTAGATTTATAAAATATGTACATATTATGATATATCGGTTAGTGACTCAGACTGCCAAGCCGCAGGTCACGGGTTCGATTCCCACCCGGGACAAACATTTGTGTGGCTGTTTGTCCAAAGTACAAGCTCTGTTTAGTTTGGGATCGGATGGCCGTGTGTAAAGAACTTCCCCAGGGTATTTATTTATAGGTAATATAGGTCCACTGTCTAATAAAATTTGTAATATCGCACCTTTAGAATTGAAGTGGCTTAATCCAAAATTCTTGTTTTTTGGTAAACACCAAAAATGTAATAGAAGAATTAGCCGTTTTGTAGATTTTCAATTTTATTGCTCTAGGTTAAGCGTTTATTTTTATTTTTTTTGTTATTAACCGTAGGGTAGGAATTGTTTTAATGATTGGACACTAAACCTTTACGTATAACTAATTAGAACATTTGTTAATTAGTCATTAAAAAAAAAATGACACTTATTTTCCGAAATCAATTTAATATTATTGGCATATTTGACTTTGAGTCAATTTTTTACTTAACGATACATAAACAAATTGTGCCTATTTAAAAAAGAGGCAATTAATTTCTAATGTTATATTTGAACATGGTGACAGATTTTACAATATGCTAGTTTAATTATTGTAGACTAGTTAAATTAAAGGAAAGTGAAAAACAGACTTTGGTTTCAAAATCGTGTATTTTGAAATTTTCCCTCACTAATCATCATTAAACACTAATCTACTGGTACTGCTACCAACATAACATTACCACCTGGTATTCAATTAAGGTAAGTTTATAAAAATCAATGGTTTGAAATAATCTCCAAATACTATGTAAACCTTTGATAAAATAATATAAAACAATGAAATACTTCTTATCAATAGAGTAGAAAAATAATAAAGTAAAAGTCATTTTGTTATATTTAATAACTGGCCAAAAAATATTTATAAAAATGTCTAAGAAAGAATTTACGAAATAAAAAAACTTTTATCAAACTCAACTAATTAACATAATCAACCATTCACTTTTTTTTAAATAAACAGCAAAAATAACATATCTTGATTCAACACTAAAATGAGATCAAAATAGATCATTAAGTTAATTTATTAAAAATAATTATAAACACGAGTCATAGAACCAGGCGTAGATACTAGGGATTGCTTTAGTTCTTATAAGATAATTTAGATCTTTTTTTTATTTTCTGCAAGCACCATTTTGGACTATAAGCATTCGTTATTGTAATTTCACACGCTTTTTTCATTTTATTTCTTAAAGTCTTTTTCAGCATATGTATTTTTATAGTAAAATAAAAATAGCTCGTCTTTAACTAATTTTAACACTTTTATCTTGCTATCTAAGTCCCTCAAACCCACTGCATTTTTATCAACATCCTAAATAAAGTTATACCCCCATTCCTTCTGCAACACATTTAAGTCTATAAAAATTGTAACCTTAACTCTTTAACTCTAATTGGGGTGCCAGTTTTTCTAGCACCTCTTAGTAAAGGCATATATTGTTGCGGTTTGTAAATAGGACCAGATCTTAGGTTTCTCTTTATTTCTTTTCAATTAAACTATATGCATTGTCTCCCTCTTTCTGTGTATGTCCCTTAATTAGATATTTATGCGTTATTGATTGAATGTTGTCAAAATGGGCCACTGTCTTATGCAGTGGCCTAAACTGCTATAAACTGGCAATATATTTTTGTTTTGACCATTACAATTTCTGAATAAAATATTAGATTTAAAGTTTTGTCTGCATTATTTTCACTGATGGGACTTTAAGTAATCAAAAACGCAGAAACCTATTTCAATAGCCCCTTTATTACCATGTCTTCTTTTCCAAAAATAGCAATATACTTCTTCATATGCACCTAGTTCACTAACGTTTTTCTTTTTTTATTATGTTTTGATTTAGAAGCTAGTTCAACTATTGTAAAATTATAACAATTAAGTCTTGACCTATAATATAAAGATGAATCATCGCCTTTATGACAGGTCATTGCAGCTTCGAGATCATAAACAGCACATTTAGTTTCGTTAATAATACATATTCATATATTTATATCTTGTCTCATATTATATATATCATTAGTCTCATAAATATTTTTTGGCCTTAAAAAAAGCTTATATCTTAGCTTATATAAGCTTATAGCTTCAGTTGTAAATATTAAGTAAAAAACCCAGTATGGGCGTGAGATTTGTTTTGATTATTATTAAAGTCCCTACATATCTCTTTTATACTCTTGCTGCCATCCATATAATCTCTTGAAGTAGAAAATCTTAGTTAATGTGATTCTATGCGCGGTAGACTATTAATATGGTCCTTAATATCATGTACAAGATTTGGGTTAATCGGGGCTCGGCTTCTAGAACGCCCTCTAAGATCTTCCACAAGGCCATTAGTTTTCAGTTTCACAGTTCTTATCTGTCTCTCTGTAATACGAGTATCTAGTGTATTGATAAAAAAAGGTTTTATAAACGCGAATTCTTTGGAAATCAGCTGTTAAATAAATGGCTGTGTTTGGTTTACGAGGATGGGCAGCATTTTTGTACTGATATTTTGGTTTCACCTCCATCGTGCATGCCTTGATAAATGATCGCTTCAAGTCAAAATTACTTAGCTGCCAATAATAGTCGTATATTTCGCTCAGGGGTTATGTTATCGGAACAACGAAGTCTACAAACACAATTACTTTGTTAGATTTAGAAAGTGATTGGTAGGCTTTTCCGGTATTTCGAAGAGATTTAACAATATTTTGTTTCCATTGAGACGGATTGCGCAGGCGCTTCCTAGATTTTTTATTCTGAGGAAACAATTGCATCGTCACCATCATGTGCCCCATCCCTGTCAGACGTGTTGGTTGATGAACTGAAAGAGCGTCGTAGCGATGAATCGTTGTAAGTCGGATCAGCGTCACACAGATCGACTTCTGATTGCAAAGAATGCACAGGTGATTGACGGTAGTTTATGTCTTTATCTAACCGTATTTTGCTATTTGAGGGCTCGGCACAAATTATATTCGTGTAATCGATTTGAGTACCTGACATGATAGAAGGTGAGCTATTTATTTTCATTTCGTCTCAGCTTTGCTTCGGTTATGTAAAAGACTTTGATGACGACGACGTTGTGCTGGAACTTGAAGATGATGACATAGAAGAAATGAAATGAAAATATTTTTATTCAAATAGGTCTTTCCAAGCACTTATGAATAGTCTGATTCTAATACCGGTTCGGAAGGTTGTTTTTTACTGAGAAGAGCCGACATTAAACTCAGCAATAACTCTTTTTTTTTAAAAACCAACTTAGCTTTATTACATAAAATCTATTCAGTCTCACTAATAATACCTGTGTGTTATCGCAAAAGTGAAGAATTATTGAACAATAATATAATATTATGAATAACTAATAAAACAAAAAATAATAATAATAATACAAACAAACAACAGAACTGGATGATGATGTACTACTGGATCGATCTCTCATGTTTTGTGATGTTTGTTCTTTGATAATTGGATTAACGCTTTTCTTACTGCTGATTATCGACGTATTGTTAATCTCCTTTAGAATCCGTTGTTCAGTTTCCACTTGCGGTAAAATTTCAATTCAATCTAGGACTTCCATCCGTCGCCTTATCCAAGGGTATTTTCTAATAGTTTTCCTTACCACGCTCTTTGGATCCATTTTAAGCACTAGTATAACCTTCTGCACTTGCTGTTCTCATCTCTTCACCCTGTTCATGCATAATATTTCATTCCGGTTTAATAGATGCAAAATAAGATCTGCACTTCTTTTCATTATTGATCTCAAACTTTAACTGAAATAAAAATAAAAAGACTCAACTCAAAATAAAGCTCACTAAGTCTCATATCATTCAGTAAAGAATAAACATATTTACCTATACGTCGCCGTAGTCACAAAATTGGTAGTAAAGTAAAGCAATAATATAAAATAAGGCTCGATCATTTAAGCAATATTTGGTAATAAAATGACGGCAGTACTAATACGACACCACAATATTATAATCATTTAGTATTGAAACGCCCAAAACCAAAATGAGTCATTACAAAAATATGTATCGAAGAAATAACTTACCTTGCGTTTAGTATTAAAACTGCAGATTACAGTTTCCGCCCTTTACGGAGCAACCGCACTACGTCCAGCGTTTAGCACTGTTGACGCAACTTTGAATGAGATCCTTTAATACAGAGGGATGCGCGGTAACCGCGTGATTTTAAAGAGACGGAAATAGCACGTTTGTCCTTTTCTGGCTTAAAATAATCTATTTATTTATAATAAACTGATAGAATAGATGTTTATAAGTAATTCCATGTACAAAAGTCATTTTCTTAAAATTTTGAGTTATGCCACTTCAATTCTAAAGGTGCGATATAATTGCTAACAGATTGAACAATTCACAATAAACATTTTAATATAACCTCCTATTAGAGTATATTAGGTACCTAGTCTTAAATAATTAGGTTACTAAACAAACATAGAAATGTACATAGATGAATTTATTGATTAGGTGGCAGGTGATAAAGAAATCAGAATTACTACCCCAAGTGGGTCTATCTATAGATATACTTAGAAGTCGCGATGACTGAATTCCAAACTGGTGCTCCAAAGTAACTGATGTTACAGTTACTTTGGGGTTCTTATTGCCCTTCTATCGCCTAAACTGAATAATTATGTTGAATGCTTATTATATGTTCTTAAAATCCAGGATGATTTCTTATTTAACACTGTTTAAGTCCTGTTAAATAAATCGTGACTATCCCCCTACAGTGAAGGTCTGCACAATCCAGTCCTATTTTTTAAATTATAGAACACGAAATTATTTTCAAGATGTGAAAAAAAATGTTACTACCGGTTACCGGATACAGTCAAGGTCTATCAATGCATTCCAACCCGTATATTTTCTCGGAACGCGCTCAGATTGATGAGCCAACCTAATCGATGCGTTCATTATAAGTCAAATATAATTAAATAGCTGTTTAAACATGGCCTATGATTCTTCTTTGATCGTGTTATTGGCCTATAAAATAAATCTTTTAGCGCAGCTGTTTGAATTAAACCAACGATGAACGATTGTACACGATCGTTTGCTCACCTACATAACATAAATTACGCTATCTATCTATATTGAGATCCAGTTCAATCAATCATCCATCAATTTATCCTCTTCTACTATAAAGATGCGGTAGGTAGGTGTGCGGTTCGGACTGATTCCAATTTAGAGGCAGGTTACAATGAACGTATATAATGTAAGCATTTGCTCTCTAGCATACTAAGATTTACCGACACTACGGTTCTAAGAAATCGGGCTAACCCTAGTTTTTTATTTTAAAAAAATTAAACGTTATTTAGGAAGGTACTTATGGTGTTAAGCATACATCCATACACACATAACGTGTTGTAATTGAGAGGTGAACAATGTTCTACTAAAGAGAAGAAATAGGCAGAAATAAAAACAGGAAACTGGAAAAAATATACAAGTCTGAAAACGTAGATTGATAATATAATTCGTAGCCTGTGTCCAAATAAACATAACCATTTTGATTATGTGATGAAAATAATTTTATATTTATATCAAAATGTTGACTAGTAAAATAGATCGTATTGCATACAAAATTAAGTTCATATTATTTTAATTGTGATCCGCTGTGCGCGAGTCCAACTCGCACTTGCCAGATTTTTAGGATAAATAGAACCATGACCATGATTGTCCGCAATCCTACCGCCATAAGAAGGTCATTTTGTAGCTGAAGGTTATAAGCAAGCTCGTACCTACACATATCAAAGGCTGGGCAGAAGTGAGAAGTACCAAAAAGTCGTATATGTGAAGTATACTTAGTAACTGGCCCCCGTGGTTTCGAAGCATGTTACATTATACTGGGATATTATCTGAATTACTGTTACATTATCTGTGTTATTCCAGATTATAATTTATCTATGTACCAAATTTCATCCAGATCTGTTCACCCGTTCTGGGTCGATTGAGTAACAAACTTCCATTCATCCATACTTTTGCATTTATAATATGTAGTAGGAATAAAAGACGCAATTATTTTCCATTGCAAGTAAGATATTACTGCCAATTTGTGAGAGCGTAAGAAATGGTCTTGTATAAATTAGAACTAAGGGCACAGACACAGCTCAGGTCCTTCGAGACATATTATGAATTTATCCATCTTTCGCTTTTATTTATTAGTTTGCTGTAAATTGCTAAGATTTCATTAAATTGTTCTGTATTTATAATATATATTGTATGTAAAATGAATTCGTTTTCAATTTTTTATTACCGATACTCAATAAAAATATATGCAAGATATTATTGAAGAATTTATGAAAGAATCCATTTCATCTGTTACCTACACAAAAATAAACATCTTTAATTACAAAGGCCATCATTCTTTCAATTGAAATATTAAAGTGCACACACAGTACATGAATCGTACGCCAATCAATAAATAAGACATGTTTAGTAATTAGCTGAGGGCTGCTCGCAGTAGCGCGGCTGTGGCGTCCGCCGTCCAGTCACGCTGTCACAACGAGACGACTCCGCGGTGGCATTAGGCGGCAGGCCAAATACCAAAATAGCAAGCACCACTGCTCTGCCTCAAAAATTTTAATGCACCTTGCGACCTTTAACTCTTAATCGAAATTATAGCATAACATATAAAAATTTACTCACCAAATCTTTATGCAATTCCTTAGAAATAATGGGCGTCAACTTTGTTATTCCAACAAATATGAAAAACACACCTAGAAGAACCGATAAACTTTTCAACACGATGGAACCCATTTTTATCGATCGCACTGTGTATAAATTCTTCACCAAGTCTCACTCACTGTATCATATACATGACAATTTTGTTTTATGATTATATTGATAATAACATGATTTAATTTGGTTTTTCTGTTTAAAATCTGCAATCTGACTTAAACTTTTTAGTAATAAATCGATCGTTTTGTTTTTTAATTCCTTAGCAACTTAATGCAAACGTGTTTCGCGCCGGCGCGAAAAAATCCATAATCAGGCGAAATAATAAGTTGCCAGTGACAAATAACTGGTAACTTGGTCATCTACCACCGACCATCCAAAAAATCGTTTTTGTATTTACGTAACTGTAATTAATTTTACTTTACTCTCATATCATAAAAAAATATGACTAAAATTGTCGGTATTGTTTTGTCATTTAAACAAAACGTTTTGTAGTAGATTTAGTTTTGGAATAGTTCCTTTTCGGCTGGTACTTAGCTGCAGTCTGTGATTATAATCGAGAGTCTGTGTTCCATTCATTCTATAGATGCAACTTTTTTAAAAACAAACTTATTGTTCTGACTGAAAAATATTTTGTAATGGCATTTTGAACAGGCCAAGCAAAGACTACTATTGTATACAGGAAACAAGAGACAAGCCGTTGGTTTTAACCAGTGTATACTGTACGGTATTATGTCGGCGAGTTTTTACATTTAATTTCTTAGACCTCACATTGATTGTGCGGTAACCTTATATTTTTTCGATTCAACGGAAATATAACGTAATATGTCTGAATTACCTTACCAAGCGGAGTATGCTAAGACAGGGAGAGCAGCGTGTAAAGCATGTAAACAGAAAATTGATCAAGGAGCCCTGCGTCTAGCCATCATGGTTCAGGTCAGTACACACCAGCAATAAAATATCTCGGTATCTTTATACAAATACGTAGGTATAAAAATCGCAATCTGTATGCAGTGGCGTAGCTAAAAAACCATAGGCCCTTGGGCCAAAAATTTTGTAGGACCCCAACTATTTAAAATCGTTTGTCCCCCAGCCGAAGCTTGGGGGCCCCGGGGCACTGCCCCGTCCAGCCATTTGGTAGCTACGCCACTGTCTGTATGTGGTTTAAATTAAAAAATAAAAATTCGCACGTCATTTTAATATTTCATTATCCTATATAGTATTATTTTTTTTAATTTATTTTTTGAGAATTTAAACAGCCATGTGGGAATGGATTGTCAACAAATATAGTATTAATATCTATGTCTCATTAACCATTAAACTTTTTTTAAACATCTTGAATTGTAATAATAATGTTTTTTAGGCCTCCATCTGCTGGTTGTTTTTCAATGCACTCATGCTGTCCATTACCTTATATTAATGATAATAATAGTGTTCACACAATATCCTAGTATGGTTTTTCTTATAGTGCATATTATGTTTTGAATTATCTGCAGCTTCAAAATGTTAATAGGTCTCTCTAGTAAATCTCCCAACCTTCTGGAGTCGGAAATATCTAGTTTGTAGTAATTAACTATTTATAAATAAATTATTTTTGCCTAAACTTTGACTAGTAGAGCCCTTACTGCAGATTGAAGTACTATCACCTTACCCATTTAAGCCATGAAGTGGTTAGAAAGGTTACAGGGGCAGTGAAATTACAGGCACATAAGACTTAAGAACTTACCAAAACAAACTAGGAATTTTTGTGATTTGAATTGTACAAATCGGTATTTTTATTTGTAAGCTTTAGGTTATGTTATATCTTGTTAAATTGTTATAGAAAAGCCAAATAGAAGGAAAAGCATAAAAATAAAACACTGATTACATAAGTAAGAAAGGGATAATGTTAGTAACCACTAATCATTTGCTTGGTTGGAAGTTTGTGCTAAGAAAAATTCCTTCGCATTTTTTAAGAAAATTCAAAACATTTTTAATATAGTTTATTTACATTTAACTAAAGTATGTAGGTACGATTTTGTTCGAACCTTTTGCCATCTTGTAGGTAGGGACATGATCCCATTTCTATAGAAATTTTGGGACTTCTGATCAAAATACTGCGACAAGTGGTTTTGACAGTCCTCTCGTGATGTTAACCTGACACTGCCTAAAGAATTCTGAAGAGACCGAAACAGGTGGAAAACTGCAAGAAAGCAAGGTCAGGACTATATGGCAGATGCATTAATACCTCCCAGCCAAACTCTCTTAATTTTAGCTGAGTGGCTAAAGATGTGTGAGGTCTAGCGTTATCATGATGAAAAACCACACCCCTTCTGTTGATTAATTCCGGCCGCTTTCTCTCAACTTCTTATTTATTTATTTAAATAAATAAAATAAAATAAAACTTCTTGCTTTAATCTCATCAGTTGTTCGCAGTAGAGTTCAGAATCGATGGTCCTGCCTGGTGGTAACAGCTCATAATGAATAATGCCCTTCCAATCCCACCACACACACAGCTTCACCTTGTTGCGAGTTAACCAGGGTTTCGCCACAGTCTATGAAGCGTCAGGCTTCATAGACTGTGGCCTTTGACCACGACCTTTTTCGCACGTTCTTGTCGTACGTGATCCACTTTTCATCACCAGTTATCAGCTTCTTCAAAAATGGTTCGGTTTCATGGAGTCGTAATAAAGAATCACAAATGACTACACAGTTCATTAGGTTTCTTTCAGTGAGCTCGTGAGGTACCCAAATATCTAGCTTTTTGTACCCAGTTTTTTTCAAATGCGCCAAAACTGTTTTGTGGTCAATTCCGAGTTCTTCAGCTACGTCGTAACTACTGATATGCCGATCTTGCTCCACTTTTTCAAAAATGGCATCCATTTTATCCGTAATGGGGCGACCAGAGCGACGTGCATCTTTGACATCATAATTTCCGGATTGAAAACGCTTAAACCAAATTTGTGCTTCTCTCACAGACACTGCACTAGGTCCATAAACATCGCAAATTTTTTTCGCGGCTTGCGTTGCATTTTTACCTTTTTGTAGTAAAATTTTAAAATGAATCGAATTTCTTCATTAGATTCACTCATCTTGGCGGTACGAAAAACAAATGCAAATCACACATTTTCCTAATTTGAATTTGGAATTATGTTCTTTAAAATTTAAACTTTCAATGATACCAAAACCAGCCAGATACAAATAGTATAGCCAAAGAGATTTTATTACAAGTTCATACATACTATAATGCGAAAAGACTTTTTTCCCAACCTAATATGGACCTGATATAATTTCATAATTTGTATTCCCTCAGTCAGCATTTTTTGATGGAAAGCAGCCCAACTGGCATCATGAAGACTGTTTTTTCAACAAACACCATCCAGCAACCTTCAGTGATATTGGCAATTTTAACAAACTCAAAAATCCTGATCAAAAGAGAATTAAATCTAAAATAGGTAAGATATACTACCCTATTTTCTTCAGTTAAATGTAAGTAGGTAAGTAAGTAGGCTAAGTCCTTGTCTACACAAATCATAAGAGGCCAAACACTACATAGATGCTGACTGAAATAGATACTACTTGAAGTAACTCTTGATTAGTAATAATAAGTCTATTTTCTGACATTGGGTAGGCTTGTATTTAACAATACGCAGTGATTGGTGAAATATGGATGTTTGTTACTCCTTCACGTGAATACTACTTAATGGATTTGTAAGAAACTTGTCACATAAATAGACTATAAACTGTATTAACACATAATATATTTGTTATCCCGGGAAAATTTAACATCCCTCGGGAATGCGGGTGAATCCGTAAGGAACTTAATAAAAACTTAAATTAAAGGATACCCAACTTAACAATTTATATCCACCCTTATTTTCCTTACAATAGAACTGAAATCTTAAGCTCATTCTATAATTTAACCCAATCATCTTCCGCTAATGCGACAGCCTTTTTTTAATACTAAAAAGTTTTAATTTTATTGAACATTGATTATAATTACCCATTGATGCTGTCTGTGCAGTGATAAATGCTGCCATTCTACACAACTTATCTCTAGGAAATCGTATAAGGTGATTGAAGAGTAAACGCAATACCTAAACATTCTCAGAGTAAGCTGCCGTTTGGCCGTAAAAACTGCCAGAGCTCTTATACATATTATGTAATGTACCGAATGGGCATAAACCATATTACGCCGATCCTCGAAAGAGGCAGGCAACAGATGATTATAATTGTCCATAAGTGTATTGTTTTGTAATTAATCTGTGTTTTTTTAAGCATACTCACTTGATATTATTTGTTTAGAAAACTTCAGTGTGGCTGTGATGCCTGATGCACCAGATGCTGGTGGTAAATCAAAAGGCAAAGGAAAGAAAAGGGCAGCTGATAATGGCAATGTACAGGCCCTTAAAGATTATGGCGTTGAGTATTCAAAATCTAGCCGAGCTGCTTGCAGACATTGTGATATTAAGATTTGTAAGGTAATTTTTCCATTATCTTCTATTTATTTACTGAAATAAAATCAATAATTCTAGATCAATTAAATAATAAACATGCGCCTTGTAATATAAATTTTCATTTAGGTTAGAGCCTTTAAATCAAAACAAGAAAATTGTTTATACATGAAACAATATTTAGACATACATATGTATTTACACCTTTTTTCGAGATAATGGACTAGTCCAATATTTAGTCCTAGATATCTGCTTAGGTAATTATTTACACCTGATTTTGATGTGTAGCTTTATTCCATGAAAAGAATAATATAAATAAACCTTAGGATTGAATTTTGACAAATCCTTTTCTAGTGCAATGTCCACCAATATAATTTCAGGATGAAATCCGTATTAGGAAGACAGTGTATGACACAGAAGTGGGTAGCAAGTATGGCGGGCAGCCACTCTGGCATCACGTTAATTGTTTTGTTGAGAAGCGTAGTGAACTAATGTATTTTGCTGGTGGAGAAAGCTTGCCCGGATTCGAACAACTGAAGAAAGATGATCAAAAAATTGTTCGAGATGCTATAAAGTAAGTTTTCTTTAATCATAATAATCTGTCCCTCCCTGTTTTAAATAAATAAACATTTATTTCAGACCATGTCCATATTTTTGTTAGTAACAATGTGACTTAAAAACTAATGTTAATTTTAATAAAATGCACTACATAACACAGTACATTACATTTTTAATTACACAATATGAAGCCGTAGCCATCTTTGCAACATGGGGGACTCCCAGCTGTCTGCAAACACACCCCGCATAGTGTTAGTGCCGCCACGAACGCGAGTGAGTAGGGAGGCGCATCTTTTCCTAATGATAGCGGCAAAGCCATCAACCCGCGCCTTGGCAAACATCCCATTTTAAGCGATCAAGAAACAATTTAGCCATTCAATTTTCGGATATTAGTATGAGAACACATTCAACCTATTTAAGATTTGTTTTATTAAAAGTAATACTTAAAATCATAAACATTCATACAGAGCATGTATATGTGAGTGAACGTTAGACGTAATGAATAACGATTTTATAGGCCATTTAAAATGGATGAAGTACCAATTAAGAAATTGAAAGACGAACCCAAAGACGCTGAGGAGCTGAAGGAGGAAAAGCAAAAGACGGCATTGATCGAGAAACAGAATAAGTTGTTTCATAAAAATAGGAAAGCACTGAGTGAGTTGAAGAAGAATGATGTGCAAGAAATGCTTGATCTGAATGAACAAGAATTGAATGGGGGCCCTGAGGAAGTAAGTTAAACATACATGGAACTTAATGACTTGTTTAAAATTTCTTGATTTCACTGACAGATCGAAGTGACTGTGTGAATGAACTGAGGCAAAGGTCACAATACCATTCAACCGTTTTGGTGAAATAATTGATACCATTTTAGTTTTAATCATAATTATGAGGATACAAAACGTGCATAAAACTCAGGATAGGAAATCAAAAACATAGTATTTTATTTAAGGGGATGTTTTAATAATTAGGGAGAACCACTGAAAAAGAATGTTGCAAAATTTAACACTAAAGCATGTGGTAGTTATGACCTTAGTTATGACATTAGGTATTATATATATGAAAGTAAATATAACGCGAGAAGGGTTTCTCAAAACCATCATTTATAATTTTTCTATTAATTTTGAAAATATTTTAGCGTCTGGACCATCTAGCTGACTGCATGACTTTTGGAGCTCTAAAGCCCTGCCCTGAGTGCAAAAATGGACAACTTGTGTTAGATTCCTCTGGATACAAATGCACAGGTATATATTCAATTTAGTCTGTTATGGCTGCTTTTCTTTTTTTCATATCTTTTTTAAGGTAAATAGGTAAATATCAAAATAACTTTATAGTTATTGAAAATATGGTTTGAAATGTAGGGACAAATTCTAAAAGTAGACTAAATATGAAAGACAAGCTTGCACAGTCAAAACTATAGATTCATAATTTATGGCCAAACAGATTCAAGCCACTGTTGAATATCTGATGTTTGCCAGCTGGTTTCATTTAACAATGGATATGGACATTTAGTAATATAAATAAAAAAAAATGCAGTTTATTAAAAAGTTACCTCCCTTTCTTTTCTTGCCGGTTGATGACTGACTTGACTTCAAAGCCAGTGGTAGCTTTTGTTGCTTTGAGCTTAATTAGTGCTCTTTACGGGCCTAATGGGAATCGAACTCATGACCTGTCCTCATAATAAGGGTATCTTACTACCACGATATCTGGCCCGTTAGTGACTATTTTTATTTGAAGCTTTTTTTTTCAGATTTACATAGCATATAATATAGTAATCTAATAAAGCCGTATAACTATTTCAGGCAATCTAAGCGAATGGACAAAGTGTTCATATATCACTCAGGAACCAAAACGGGGATTATTGAAACTCACAAAGGCTTTCAAAACAGAATATGGATCGGTTTTGACCAAATACAAACCAAAAATTGATGTGCGCCTGTTCTTGTCAGCACCACGCCCTTTTGTGATTGTTAAGGAGGAGGCAACTACGAGGTAGCGTGTAATTTTGTTTTGAGTTATTCTCATTGCTTTGGTGACAAAATTCATGGATGGACATTTCAGGTCAAAAGTCGGCAGTATAGTGCCGAGAACTGATGGCACTCTTATTGGTATAACTCACGGACGAAAGAATTATGATGGAATTCAAAATGGTAGAATTTCATGCTGTATATTTCATTGAATCATTTTTATATAGAAACTTACTGTCCGGACAGATGCCCTGTCGAAATAAGTCCATACAAAAATGCATGAATACGAGATCCCTATCTATAGAGAAGTTCACTATTATACACACGGACAGAAGAATTATATAAATTACGATGTGTAAAATATATTTTTAGAAGACCTATTTAACGCAAAAAACGTACCATAGTCCCCTATCATTCATTCGTCACACAATCATTTGTTGGTTTTGTTTGAGATATATATATTTTGGAAGCATTTGACCATAAAACAGTCAGACAGTGACAGACAGACGGTCATGACGTGTCAGTAGCAATAAGAGTTCTTTGTTTGACATCTACCTTAGGTATAATGTTGTTTACCATCAAGTAGACGGCTAAAGCTCCGTGTCAATAATTGATAGAATCCTTTTATCCTTTGTCAACAGTGTTAAATCAGAAATGCCAATACCTCCATTGAAGAATTTCCAATTCTTCCTTTATGGGAAGTTGAAGAATAAAGAAGAAACCAAACGACGTATATTAAAGTTAGGTGGTCTAGTGGTCAGTAAACTAACCGACACTATGGTGGCCGTCGTCTCCACAAAGAAAGACGTGGAAAAAATGAACGATAAAATGCAGGAGATTGAAAAACTTGATGTTGTGGTAAAGTTTAAATAATCTATTTAAAAATCAATAAAGTTATTCCAAGGGTAGTTTTGGTTGCATTGTTAACCTTTTGAACGCCCTGCCATAGCGGCATCTCCATGCCACGCCCAAAAATCGACATGAATACCTGTACCGATAAAACATATAAAAGTAATGATATTATGTTTATTAATTATTTTTCTCTGAGCTGTTTATTGTCGAGAATAGTCGATATTGGCGTTCAAAAGGTAAAAAATATACCTAACTTTTTCGTAGTAGTTTAACTAAACTTCATATATTTGTAGGTGGTAGAAGACACATTCCTCGACTCGATAGATCCAGTTAAAGGAACGATAACCAACTCTCTGCAAGTTATTAAAGATAACAACATCGCTGATTGGGGAGCAGACGTAAGTCACTTGTCTTTCTATTGCAGAATCTCCAGAATATAGTGGGGTAAAAAAATCGCTTCATTTATTTATTTTGTTTAATTTTTGTTTGTTCATACTTTTATACAGCCCGCGACTCGACTGCCGCAAGAAGTACTCGACGGAAAGTCGATACCGAAATCTGGCAGCATGTTTGTGAAGTCCTCGAAATCGGCACCAGTTAAACTGAAAATTCAAGGTATAGAATAGGGTACAAATATTAGTATCCTACAGCGTTGTAGCGTCGGGGATGGCAGTGGGAAGCTGCGAGCAGATCCGTAGTCTGCGAGCCGCTTTGGTACGGTTTATATAGAACTTACCCATAATTAAAACATTTCAGAAGTATTACAGTTCTTAGTGCAGAGTTCGTCAGGGGAAGTACTACCATACCGTTAACAAAAATAGGGGCGCTCATCACAGTAATAAAAAAAAAAAAACTAGCTCGAGATATGTATATTTTTGCATATATTGTGGTGGATTGGCTTCCCGAATTATATCAACATAATGACCAATTTTGATCAGTCTCCATACCGTCGGATTGACGGTATTGAGACTATTGTATTCGCGAACCCTCTACGACTGACTGACGTACCCCAGTTTGGGAAACCATGCTGTAGATGACCAACTCAGGATAAACCACAATTGTATTGTAATGAAATGTAGTAACTCGTTGCAGGTGGCACAGCGGTAGACCCGGACTCTGGCCTCGTTGATGTCGCCCACGTGTATAAGGACAGAGATGGCACCAAATACACGGTAGTACTGACGCAGACAGATGTCGTCGCACAGAAGAACTCGTACTACAAGTTGCAGGTGTTACAGAGCGATGCTGGACGATCGTGAGTGTTCATCGCAAGCCTGAAATATTAATTAAAGTTTTCATACGTTTGAATGTTATTTTCATATTTAAGCTGCTGGTTATTCCGTTCGTGGGGTCGAATTGGCACATCAATCGGTGGCAATAAGGTGGAAAATATGAGCAGCGTTGAAGAAGCCGTTAGAAAGTTTGAAGATATGTACGAGGAAAAAACAGAAAACCATTGGGAAATGCGAAATAATTTTGTAAAGGTACTTGATTTTTTTTAACTATCTGGTTAACAAAAAATACATGCAACAACCCTATATAATATTATGAGTGCAGCATTTTCCATAGAGCTAAAGGCGTCACAATCTACAAGGACTGATTTGAATGCTAACGATGTACTACTAATATTATAAATGTGAATGTAAGTTTGTTTGTTACGCTTTCACGCGAAAACTACTAAACCGATCATCATGAAACTTTGTACACATATTCTCTTAGGTATTAGAAGTAACATAGGATACTTTTTGTGCCGGGAAAATTTTACAACCCTCGGGAACGCGGGTGGAACCACGGGGGACAGCTAGTTATTATATATATTTTATAGCATTCGCAGCTGTCAAAACCACCAGATAAGATTCTAATGACTTTAAGTGAAATCTTTTGATAACCAATGAATACTGATAAAATAAATTAAAAACAGGTGCCAGGTCGGTACTTTCCTCTGGACGTGGACTACAGCGAAGCAGGGGACGATACCAAATTGGATCTCGAAGTGGATCCGAACTCCAAACTGCCAGTGCCCGTGCAGAAGCTCGTCATTAAAATATTCGACGTCAAAACCATGAAAAAAACTATGTTAGAATTTGAGGCAAGTATTTTAAATCCACGTCTTACCAAAGAGACTTTCATACGCATAAATCATACAGTTACTTTGTGTATTCATTATTTTATGTATACTTATTATTATAATTAATAGTATATTGTTTATGTCTATATTGCTATGAAAATGACTAAGAACTAATTCTCTTTTAAAAATTTTAGCTGGACACAGAGAAATTGCCGTTGGGGAAACTATCAAAAAAACAACTCAAATCAGGATACAAAGTGCTATCAGAATTACTCAAAGTAATTGAAAAGGGAAAAACAAGTCAGAGCAAAGTTATCGACGCCACTAACAGGTACGCAAATAAATATAAATCACATTTACAGCTCTACCTCCTCAGTCTCCATTTGACTGGCGCGACTTAGTCAATCATCTAGAAGTACGAAAAATGTACATGGCTTGGTGTTTGCTTTGCTAGGGGAAGAAAGCGGGAATCTAACAAATTTCCTTGTCACTTTTTTTTTTTGGGAAAATTCTTCGCGACCAGAGGTCGTCTTTTATTAGTGAACCTTGGTCTTCGCCTTTTTTTTTTTTTATTCCACTTGGGCCGGCAAACAAGCAGACGGTAAGTGGTCACCGCCGCCTATGGACATTTGCAACACTAGGGGCATCGCCAATGCGTTGTCGACCCTGAGACGTGAAGTTGTTAAGTCTCATGTGCCTGTAATTTCACCGGCCCCTTACCTTTCTAACCGAATGACAGTGATACAAGTGCACTACTGCTTCACGGCAGAAATGGGTAAGGTGGTAGTACTTCCCCGGACGAACTCTGCACTAGGAGCTCTACTACTCTAAAAACCTTCTATGCCTTCTATGTAACTCCTTATGTTCTTTGAGTTTCATAAGTTTTTATCATTTAACTCTAGATAATTTTGCAGATTTTTCACATTAGTACCTCATGATTTTGGAGTTAAAAACGCCCCGTTGCTGGACAATGTGGAAATAATCAAAACAAAAACTGAAATGTTAGACAACCTTCTGGAGATAGAGATTGCATATAGTTTACTGAAATTAGGTACGTACATCAAATTTAAGTTTATTTTACAACAATAAATCCATAGCTGCATGCATCCACTTTCTGTGACTGTTTACCATGTATATAATATATCGTATAAACTTTTAGTTATTAATGACCTATTGTTCAATGATATTTATCCTTTGTTGCTTACTATGTTCGTTTTTCGTTCATTACAGAAGGAGACGATTCTGGTGGTGTGATTGATGGTCATTTTGTGAAGTTAAAATGCGACATGGCGCCAATTGCAAATGAGTCGCCAGATTACCAACTTATCTCGGAATATTTACGCAACACGCACGCTTCCACACATTCGTATTACAAACTGGAAATTGAAGAGGTTGGTACACATTTCTCTATGTAGAAAAGACTATGTTCACAGTTGGGATGTTTCAATAAAAAATTAAAACGTAATTATTGTCTATGGTTACATTTTATGTATCTATTTGGTCTGTTTCTTATGTAGGTATTTAAAGTGGTCCGCGAAGGTGAGGACAAAAGATATAAACCGTTCAAGAAGCTACCAAACAGACGATTGTTGTGGCACGGTTCACGCGTTACCAATTTCGCCGGAATACTTTCACAAGGTATGTTCTGAAATTAACTTAAAATGCTTTTTAAATGGGCAGCTACCTACTCCAATTTCTTGCAATTTCCGTTTGGTTATGCTAATAAACTAAAAATAATGGCAAAACAGAGTGTGGCTTACATATTGCTTTATTCCCGGCAGGTCTCCGCATAGCGCCACCAGAAGCGCCAGTAACTGGTTATATGTTCGGAAAGGGCATATACTTTGCGGACATGGTGTCCAAGTCCGCCAACTACTGTAACACCAACTCCTCTGATCCTGTGGGTATCCTGATGCTGTGCGAGGTCGCTCTAGGGACTATGTAAGTTTAATATTTCAAGTCTAAGTTATAGTACATTTTCGGCTTAGAATAGGGTTACTATTTCCGTGAATGCTGTAAAAAGCGAAACAAAAGTCAGTAGCCGTCAAAATTGCTATTAAATACAGAGAGAATATTAACATCTCGAAGTGAAAGATTTGGTGTTTCCTAATATTTTGCTAATAAACGAAACATTGATCTAATTATAAAGTGGTAAAAAACGCCTTTAACTCTTTCCGTCACACGTATTATGCATGTAAAATGCATAATAATATCAATATTTTAGTAAAGATTTTGTGACCGATGTGCGGAGAAGTGTAGTCCTCAGTATTTGTCAAAGAATATGAGTATTATCGTGTAAGTGCCACCAAAAACTGAAAGAAGTCGCTGTTTTTAATTAAAAACATCGGCAAAAGGTGGTTAGTGTCACTTAACCAAGGTGGTTAGTGTAACCTAACCACGGCTGAAAGAGATAAAATAGTTACTGTTACATTGAATTCTCATATCATCATATTTTAATCATGGAAATACTAGGAGTTAATTTTGAGGTGCTTTTAATACCGCGAGGCAGCTAATCAAATATCAATTTACACTAATAATATTATGTACCGTCATTGTATATTGCCGCTGAATAAATAACGATGGCTATCATTACTTAATAATCGACGTCTCCGAGTACTGCGAGTACAATATTTTTGAGGACGATAGTACATATTAATGATATGGCAGGCAACAATGCTTCGCGGCGACGAACGTGAAGCTGGCCCCGCACGAGCAGTCGGCGTGGGGCGTGGGGCGCACGCAGCCCGACCCGGCGCGCGCGCGCTCGCTGCCCGACGGCGTGCTGGTGCCGCTCGGCCCGCCCGTCACCTCGCCGCTCGCCACGTCCTTGTTGTACAACGAGTATCCTTTACTAAAATATATATTTAGAACTCTTAATAAGTCGCAGTACCACCGTCCTATTCATCTTTTACTCACACTCTATACTTATATTATCCATGCGAAAGCTCCACAGACATTTTGCTACTTTTCCGTAGGGTAGTGAATTAAAGGTATTAAATTTTTGCTAAATGCAATGTGTCTAAAAGTGTTCGTCCCATCCCAACGATTGCAAGCCGAAACCTCATCTATAATTGACAAAGGGGCCCGTGCGGTCCTGACGACGCTATAAATATTGGCTATGGTCACTCATTATTACGTTAACATATTATTAAAAAACGAACTTTTGCACTAAGAACTGAACCGACTCTGGTACTAAATACTGAAGATAAACCACCAATATCCGTAGTTTTATCTTGGAACCAAAACATTACTTCTTTTATACAAGTCTGGCCCCGCGGTTTCACCCGCGGTCCTGGGATAAGTCGTATGTCCCTCTTCATACCGTAGGCTATGTGTGCGCCAAATTTTAGCAAGACCGGTTTGGTCGTTTAGCCGTGACTTTCGCATTAATAATATTACTTGGGTTAAAAAGATTGATAAAGGGTTTTCTTTTTCACTTAAAAGCGTATTGATTTTAGTGATGAAGATTTTAATTACAAATATTCGTAAATTTATATCTTTAATTAATTAACTGAAAATGAATGAATGCAGTCTAGTAACTGGGGTTCTAACGGTTATTATCATCTTACTGTCTGTACAACTGTTACAATAATATTTCTTAGCACCACTTCAGATTCATTGTATACGATGTCGCGCAAGTCAACGTGAAATACTTGTTACAAGTTAAGTTTAAATACTAGAATGCAAACGATAAGGTTTGAGCATGTAACTAATGAAGTTTAGTTTTGATTTTTTTTTAAGGATTAGGTTCCTGTCCTGTTAGGGGCTGCTAAGGATCTTGACAATATTTCCTGTCACTTTTATCGCAACATGTTCCTCACTAACCATAAAATAACACTAAATCTTTCGAACACGTAATATGAGAGTGCAACATATTTATATCTTTGATATACCTAGTTTACAGTACAGTGAAACTGATATAAAATTGTTTAAAAATAATTATTGTTGTCAGTTTTAAATTTGTAATAATTCAAGTAGAATTTGTAAAGAAAAACATTTAATAAACATGTGATAAAAGTTGTTAACAAACACGTTGTTATATACAGCTAATGTTATAAAATAACAAGCATATTTTCTATTGAAACTATAATTCACATTCCAAATATCTTTTTAATACTTATTTAAATTAAATTATAGGTTTAAAAATCCTGTTTCATATTACTAGCAGTATTTTTCATAATACCATCTTTTTAAAATAAGTATCATGTTCTTTTATTATTTTTCTACTAATTTATATTTGAATTATTGAAGATAATGGCCATAATTTAGTTTATTGTATTTTTGTTGTTTCCGAAAACAAACAATAATTGAATAATTTGTGATTTCTGGAGAGAAATATCTGAGAGGAAAAGACTATCCGAAAGGTATAGGTTTTGTGATTATTTTGTTAATTGCTTATGTTTAATGAATAATAATATCATTTGAATATTGAAATACTTGGTTATTTTTGTGTTATTTACTTTAATTAATAAATGTACCAATTTGATTAAATTCGCAATAGAAAGCTTTTAATTGTTTGTTTTTGATTTTTTTTAACATGATACCAAACAGGGATGTAACGGAGCTTCGATTCCGACTCCGTTAAGTCGGAACTTCCAAGAGTTGGCGATATAACCCTCGTTTCCAACTTTCCAGGATAAAAAGAGGTGCACCGTCCCCTCAGGTATAACGCAGTTCGTGCACAGCAGTCGATCTAAATAATATACGAACTTTATTTCTTCCTCTTGTTCCTTACGGAATTGAAATTTAAAAGACTATTTTTAGATTAAAGACATTTTTAGTTACTTTATGTAAATAGATTTGAAACAAGTTTCTAAACAATTTGATATCCTCGAATTACCAAAAACGCTAAACCAGGAAACTTATTTATAATTCGAAATCGACATACTGGTTTCCAGATTTCTTTGATCGACCCATTTTAATTCCCAAAATCGATGAAACAGGATAACTAAAAAGGCTTTATTCCAATTGTAACGTTTCATTTCAAATGTGATGAAATTTCATACAACCTTTTTTACCCCCTTAGGGGTTAAATTTATAAAAAGTTAGAACACGAACCTTTCATTTCTAACCATGCCAGTCCTCGAAACTGTGACAATGCTAACCACAATCACGTAGGGACTTAAATGTCTTCGATGGAACTTTGGTAAGTACCAATACTGAGACTCCTGCTTACGTCTTGATGTAAATCGGCGTGCAGATAAATATATATTTTTATTTTTAGATACTTTGACTAAAATAAAAATGTGTAGCTATTATAGGAGTATCAGAATATGTACTATGTTAATCCCGTGCTGATAGCAATCGTGACGTCACAACAGTCTAAGGCATCAGCAAAGATACCTAGAGTAAAATAGATAAAAAAGCCTTTGTTTCAAAATACGTGATGCGTCATTTTGAATACATACCTATTTTTTTATTATTAAATTATTGTATCTATAGGTATCATAAAAAAATGTTATGGTTTTTTCTACACTCGGTCTAATAAATCAACCTCATAAATGTAGGCCGCTCGCTAATAGTTGGATGTTGGAATTAATTAATTAGAACGAATGAGTTGGATTTCAACGTAAAATACCATTAAATTTGAGAATTAGTTTAAACAACCAAACCTTGTTGATTCGTGTATGGAGTACAGGCACACGTTTACGCGTGTGTGGCATGTGGTTTGGGTGGTCAGTAGGTACCACATACTCCTATACTGGAATAGCCTCGTTATCGATCCCAAAACTATGTTTATGTATGACATTTGACATGGCGGCGCCCGGGCGGGCCTTCTCATGAATCGCTCAAGGACACCCCGCGAGTGTTAGCTTGCGAGGCCCTAGCGGGTGCGTAATAGAATTCGTATTTACGTCACTGTGGGAAGTGTATTGAGCTGTTGTTCGTGTTTTGCCATATTATTATGCCGGGCGGGAACCGGCACGGGTGGCATATGCTTTGTTGATGAGCGGCGAGATATATTTTGTTTGTTTCTTACGTGATAAAATCTGCGAGTTGAAAGAAATAAATAAATATGAACGAATTACCTTATCAAGCCGAGTATGCAAAATCTGGGAAATCGGCATGTAAAGACTGTAAGGAGAAGATTGATAATGGAGCCCTGCGAATTGCCGTCATGATACAGGTATTATTATTTCTGAACGTAATTTCACTTTTAATATTTTTAATTTTATTCTGGAGCCAGCTCTCCGTCCGTCGGATTTTCCTCGCTTTCGTGCTTTCTTTTTAATGTGAATGAAACCACTGAAACTTATTTAGCTTGAATTTGTTCGCATAAAGTTTAAATTAAAATAGATTTTGTTTCTTTTTTTCAGTCCGTATTTTTTGATGGGAAGCAACCCCTTTGGCATCATGTGGATTGTTTCTTTAAGAAGTTTCATCCTGCATCCATCAATGATATTGGCAATTTTAATAAACTCAGTAATCCTGATCAAAAGATGGTCAAATCTAAAGTTGGTAAGATCTTATTCACATAACTAATATAGTTATTACAATGAGAGTATAAGTACTAAGTCATAAATCACAATGCATAAAACCTTTAGGTATCTTAAGGTATTCGAATATAAAAGGGGCGTTTTGACAGTTAAGAATGCCATAGAAAAATTTTCTTATTGCTTTTGGGTTAAGTTTAGTGTCCGGAGATGGCAGCCCTACTTAAGGTTCATCTTTTGATCCCATTAGATGATGATGCTGGTGAACTTTATTGTAACGCCATTGGGTTAATTTTATTAATTTATTTATTTAGGATACACAATACAATTGTTGTATAATACTCTGTAACTGTCAAAATGGACCTATATCTATAACTTTTAAATGCTCTAATCCAGTGGCCGTCGGCCGGAATTCCGCGGTCCACATGTGGCCCGCTGCCCGCGATAGGCGCGCGTAAAGATTTTTGCAAATACTTCATGTGATATTGAGGATGTACAGAGGAATTTACAAATGAACTTGAATGATCTCCAATCTATTGAAGTTGTACATTTTTTTTTAAATATAGTTTGTTCAGCAATAAATTAGAATTTTTATGAACATAAGCGACCAACCTTTTTAAATTCTTTAACACGGAAAAAATTTATAAGTATATGCCAGTCGTCTCATAATTGAGAGCCACAAATCAACTCCGCACATGAAAACTAAACATACAAAAAAAAATTATTGCTACATAAATAAAGCCTCATACGTCACAAAATTTTATAAAAGTAAGTATCTATAGTTACTTACGTACTTTAAAGTTCTTATTTCTTTTAATGTAACGTAATGTTAGTAATTGCTCCTATGTTTTAAATATTCATAAAACAAGTTTTCTCATTGTCAACATTACCGATAAAGTTACATATTACCAAAATTATGTGGCTCTTGCCTGCGCGAATTTCGCCGACCGCTGGGAAGCCGTTAACTCTTTTAAATAGTAAAACATGTAACACTCACCTTTTAACTCTTATCGAAGTCAAGGTTGTTATAATGTTACTTTTCATTCATACAAATTAAAGCCAACTACTTTTATAATAATGAGTGTTACTTACGTTAATCTAAATCTGACTTCAGATGAATACCAATAATAGTAATGCTCTTTCAATTAAACAAAAAAAATATCGAAATTAGTTCTTATTTGAATGAAAAAAAACATCACAAGGCATTTCCCTTTACGAATATTTTAATAACGGCTTCGAAGGATCTACATATTTACGATATGTGATGTTTTATTTCTGCTCATAATAAAATAAAACACGTGACCAATACATCACGTATTTAATGCCAATTGGGCTTCATGCTGTCAATATAAGATGTGACCATGAATAAGTTGATCACTGTTATTTTTGAGGAACTCTGCTAAGATGATGAAGAGTTCAGTAAAATTTATATATGCCAATAATTGTTCGAAAACTGCACCATTTTTTTTCAGTAAGCTTTAGTAAGGTTGTTATGCCAGACCAGCCTGAAGCTAGTCCTAAAGTGGAAGGTAAAGCAGAAAAGAGGGCAGCTGGCAGTGGCGATACACAGGCACTTAATGATTATTTTGTGGAGTATGCTAAAACTACCAGAGTAATTTGCAAAAATTGTGACGTTAAGATTTGTAAGGTGGGTGCTAACAAAAGAAAATATTTTTATTTCGTCCTTTTCTATACTATTTACCCAATTTTTATTCTTATATGCTCGTTTGAAATAGATAATCAACAGTTTTCGCCCCACAGTACAATATGAGTACCAAAGGGTGTCTTAATTTTCGATAGCTTTGTTTTAGGGTTATCAGGGAAAAGCAAAAGTTTCGCTCTAATGAGGTTGTTACTGAACCGTGTAGCTGTGATACTATTCTCGAATACATAATCCATAATAATAGGAATCTCCGAAGAGCATTCATGGTCATGATTTTTTTTCTACGACCTATTATTAAATTAAAAATTCCAGTATATTGTTGACAAGGAATATAATTTTAGGATGAAGTCCGCATCAAAAAAACTGTGTATGACACAGAAGCGGGTAACAGGTATGGCGGCCAGGCACTGTGGTATCACGTTAACTGTTTTGCTGAAAAGAGGAGTGACCTCATGTTCTTTGCTGGTGGAGAGAGCCTACCTGGATTCAAAGAATTGAAGGATGATGACCAGAAAATCGTTCAAGAGGCAATAAAGTTAGTACCTACATAAAAACTTTTCTAAAATATTATTTAAATAAAATTATTATGTATAGTGACAGTAATGAAACTGTAGTATCGAAGCGCCATTACATTAACGTAATTACTGAAGGCTAGGTTGATTAGAGGGGTTGAAAATTTCTGTTGCTTTAATATTGCTATAAATTTATAGGCCTTTTAAACTTAATGAGATACCTGTAAAAAAACTGAAAGAAGAGCCAAAAGATCAAGAAGAGGTTGGTGAAGATAAGCAAAAGGCGACATTAATTATGAGACAAAACATGTCGTTCCAAAGATATAGGAAAGCACTTGAGGGTGTGGAGAAGAAACAGATTCATGAGATGCTGACTCTTAATGGTCAGAAGTTGACTGCAGGACCTGATGAAGTAAGTAACAAACTTGAGGGAAAGGTGACTTATTTGTTTAAGTTTTAAATTGTTTCGTTACGTGACAATCAGGAGAAAAGGGGCATTTTCTGGTACTTACTTTTTACGTACGTACATTACGCAAGCATTAGGTATAATTAAATGTTTTAGTGTAAAATCTTATACAGTTTCAGGTTTTTTGGAAATGCTGTAGTGGGTCGATTAAGCTTTAAAAAAACTAATAGGTGGGTAGGGTAATGAACGATCGGCCTGTAAAAAATACGTAGTAACTTTCTGGTGAAGGCAATAAAAATATTGTAGTGCACATATAATATTTTAATTAAAGATATCACCAAAATGTCAAACACAATTTATTGTACAATTAAGAAATAAGCACCATTTAATATAAGCACTAAACGTAGTAATTATTGTAGCGTCTGAACCATCTAGCTGACTGCATGACATTTGGAGCACTCAGTCCTTGCCCGGAGTGTGAAAAAGGACAACTTGTATTAGATTCATTTGGATATAAATGTACAGGTAAATATTTTGTTATATATTTTTATACAGGTTAAGAAATAACTAAATAATTTTATCATGGTTGTGAATGCTAATGATGCCCCATGATATTTTCGTCAGGAAATCTAACTGAATGGACAAAGTGTTCCTACGTCACTCAGGAACCAAAAAGAGAATTATTGAAAGTCATTGATGCATTCAAAACTGACTATGGTCCGGCTTTGAGGAATTACAAACCAAAAATTGATGTGCGCTTGTTCCTGACAGCTCCAAAATCTGTAGTTGTGCTTAAAGAGGAAGCATATGCATGGTATGATGTAAACACAGTATCTACAGTTTTATATAGCTATAGTAAAAAAACTCAAAACCCTTCAGATTATGAAGGGTTGGAAGATTTCGACATACTTTGTGATTTCCTTGGATAAATGTATCCTGTGTTTATGCTGAAGGTTCCAAATCTATTTGTGTGCCAAATTTTATTAAAATCCGTTTGCTGTTACAAAGCTCAGGGGTAACAATCTCACCATGGTTAAGGTATAGCCTAAGTCACAACATTCGAATTCTGGCAGTTCAAAAGTACAACATTTATTTTAATTCACAAATATACAATAGGTCTACAAATAAGCAATTTTATAAAAAATATTTGTTGTATATGTCACAGCGTTGTATCCGGCCCCCCGTTGAAGCAATGTGAATTCTATCTTTATGGAAATTTGAATGAAGATGATGTAAAGAATCGTATCACACAGTTAGGTGGTGTGGTGGTCACTAAATTGTCTGATACTGTAATAGCCGTTGTCTCCACAAAGAATGAAGTCCAAAAAATGTCTCCGAAAATGGATGAGATAAAGAAACTTGATATAGTGGTAATGTATAAAATCTTTTTATTATAAATATGTTTTATTTTATTTAATGAGCGTGATACAATAAAAAATAAACTTTTATTTCATTAGAAGTCGTGACTAACGTAACAGTTAAGAGATTTGGTATATTAGTAAGGGCCGTAATATAAACTACAAGGTTGTGCTCGAATTCTGTACATGATTTACCTAGTCTATAATATTTCCAGCTGCGCTCAAATTCTATACGTTACCTAGTCTGTACCTAATAAGGAAATATGTAGTCAGTTGGTTGTTCAGGTGTTGATGTAGTACAAATAATAATCGGTCAAGCTAAGGTATAGAAAGAGAATACGCACATAAGATATTTATATTATAAATATGGGACCTAGTTTTTGACTTTGAAATCTAGTATGATAATGATATTTATAGATACAATAGAAATAAAAATAATAATAATATTACATAATTATGTAGGTGGTGGAAGATACATTCCTCGACTCAATAGATCCAGAACAAAAATTACCCAACTCTCTGGAGGTTATCAAAGAAAAAAACATCGCTGGCTGGGGAGCAGATGTAAGTGTAGCCGCTAACTTTACTTGTTGCGCGTTTTGAAATAGATTTATGAATACAGTGAAACTTGGCTCTATGCTGTTATAGTACGCCTTTGAGTTGATTTACTATTACTTGCTTATTGTTTCTACTTTTTAATACAGCCAGCGTCTCGAATACCGCCAGAGTTGTTGATACCGAAACATGGAAGTAGGTTCGAGAAGTCTTCTGAATCGGTGAAATTGAAAATTCAAGGTAATTTTTATTGTAATAATTGTAATACTAGTTAACGCGAAATCCGCTGGCGCGAACACGAGGAACGAACTCGCATGAAGTTGGAAAAAACGACAACTATTCTTGTCAGTCTATAACTAATCATGCGGCGCGCCGAAGGGCTGGCCGAAACCGAAACTAGGCTTTTTGGCCGAAACTGTCCGCAACCGGATCTTGGATACAATATAATACACTAAAGCAATATTCATTCTATTTGTTGGAAACCGTTAACTGGATGCACATGCAAGGATATATGCTCGCGTATGTGACATATGTTCGCGTTGTTTTATATATGCAATGGATAAAACAACGCGAACATACCTGGTTTTAACCATGTTTTCTGTTACAATTAATAACGTAGAAAATTTTTCGATACGAACTGTTTGACGAAGTGATTGAATGAATAATTGTCCTTGTTAGATTCAACAGAAAATAAAAATATGTATGATATTTTGTCATTTGATTGATAGTAAAAATGGAAAAAAATACTAACCACTTTCTCCGTTCTCTTTACGAAGGTTGTAATTTTTTGGTATGCCAAATTTTAATTTTTTATTTTATAGTGCTCATCCTATAAGCATATTTACTTCTTAACTACTATAGGTTGTTTGTTATTGTTTCGAGCGTTTATCAAAACCTTATAGGAAATACTACAATTCCACTTCCCGATAACATAATATTCGGCCTAGTCGTAGTGTATAGCACGGCTAAGAGAGCCAAGGCACAATTTATGATTGTTTGTCAAAAATGATAACCTGAGGCTCGGTGTTCGTGTCATGTTTGGACTTAAAAATATCTTCGGTGAACCTCTTTGAGTTTAAAGGGCGTGAAGATGACTTGAACATTTCCCAGGTGGCACAGCTGTAGACCCGGATTCTGGTCTCGTGGACGTCGCACACGTGTACAGGCGTAAGGACGGAGACTATACGATATACACGGTGGTCCTGACGCAGACTGACGTCGTCGCGCAGAAGAACTCGTACTACAAAATGCAGGTGTTGAAAACCAACCATGAACAGACGTAAGTATTCTAAAGTATTGTAAAGACTTCTTACTGTTATCAGCCCAGCTAATCTTACCAGGTTTTTATGATGCTTGAATTACATTTAAATAATTATTGTCTCACCTGGCAAACGGCTACACTAGAACATTTTGCTTAAAATACATGAGTGTTTTCATAAATTATCCATATTTCAGCTTCTGGTTGTTCCGATCTTGGGGTCGAATCGGTACATCCATCGGTGGCCATAAATTGGAGAAAATGAGTAGTGCCAAGAAAGCCGTCAAAAAGTTTGAAGATTTATATAAGGAGAAAACCGAAAACGATTGGAAAATGCGAAATAATTTTGTAAAGGTATTTTACAGTTGGCATGTTTAATCAATGCACGGGCAGAAAGGCTATTTCTCAAGCAAAAAAAAAACAGAGTCGTCTTCGTGAATCAATAAAACCTACATAATTTTAGGAAAATATATTTTCCTATCTGTCTGCAGCTGTTACGAATAGGCATTCTTATAGATTGCTAGGATGTGCGCAATTATTTAACGCAGCGCATTATTCCAGGTGCCAGGCCGCTACTTTCCTCTAGACATAGACTACAGCAAAACGAAAGACGCCGCCGAAATGGATCTCGAAGTGGACGCGAACTCTAAACTGCCAGTGTCCGTGCAGAAGCTCGTCATCGCAATATTCGACGTTAAAACCATGAAAAAAGCTATGCTGGAATTTGAGGTGTGTATAAATGGCATGGAATTTAAAATAAAGGCGCTCGACAAATACTTTTCATTCGCATAATTACGTTCTTACTTTCTACTTTACAACGCATAAATGCAAAAAAAATCGAGCTTTACTTAAGCTTCCCACGCACCGCAACTAAAAAAAGTACCGCTGCGTCAGGCGATTTTTGAAATATCACACAAAAGAGATAATACCAAACAAATATTATGTCAAACAATACTGGCCACCTATTGGCGAATATTGGCTCCAGTATGGAAGGTTTTAGGTATCTACTGATAAATCGTTACTCACTAGATATACCGCTGTGCCATCGTATTTACACGCAAGGGATAGTTTATTGTCATTTTAATAGTTTGGGGAAAAAGTCGCTTCGCATTTTTTAAGAAAATTCAAAACCTTTTTTTATATAGTTTATTTACATTTAACTAAAGTATGTAGGTACCATTTTGTTCGATAACTTTTTGCCATCTTGTAGGTAGGGACATGATCCCATTGCTTTAGAAATTTTGGGACTTCTGATCAAAATACTGCGACAAGTGGTTTTGACAGTCCTCTCGTGATGTTAACCTGATACTGCCTAAAGAATTCTGAAGAGACCGAAACAGGTGGAAATCTGAAGGTGCAAGGTCAGGACTATACAGCGGATGCATTAATACCTCCCAGCGAAACTCTCTTAATTTTTGCTGAGTGGTTAAAGATGTGTGAGGTCTAGCGTTATCATGATGAAAAACCACACCCCTTCTGTTGATTAATTCCGGCTGCTTTCTCTCAACTTCTTGCTTTAATTTCATCAGTTGTTCGCAGTAGAGTTCAGAATCGATGGTCCTGCCTGGTGGTAACAGCTCATAATGAATAATGCGCTTCCAATCCCACCACACACACAGCATCACCTTGTTGCGAGTTAACCCGGGTTTCGCCACAGTCTGTGAAGCCTGACCGGCCGTTGACCACGACCTTGTTTGCACGTTCTTGTCGTACGTGATCCACTTTTCATCACCAGTTATCAGCTTCTTCAAAAATGGTTCGGTTTCATGACGTCGTAATAAAGAATCACAAATGAGTACACGGTTCATTAGGTTTCTTTCAGTGAGCTCGTGAGGGACCCAAATATCTAGCTTTTTAGTGTACCCAGTTTTTTTCAAATGCGCCAAAACTGTTTTGTGGTCAATTCCCAGTTCTTCAGCCACGTCGTAACTACTGATATGCCGATCTTGCTCCACTTTTTCAAAAATGGCATCCATTTTATCCGTAATGGGGCGACCATAGCGATGTGCATCTTTGAAATCAAAAATTCCGGATTGAAAACGCTTAAACCAAATTTGTGCTACTCTCACAGACACTGCACTAGGTCCATAAACATCGCAAATTTTTTTCGCGGCTTGCGTTGCATTTTTACCTTTTTTGTAGTAAAATTTTAAAATGAATCGAATTTCTTCATTAGATTCACTCATCTTGGCGGTACGAAAAACAAATGCAAATCACACATTTTCTTAATTTGAATTTGGAATTATGTTCATTGAAAATTTAAACTTTCAATGATACCAAAACCAGCCAGATACAAATAGTATAGCCAAAGAGATTTTATTACAAGTTCATACATACTATAATGCGAAAAGACTTTTTCCCCAACCTAATATTTGTAGTGGAAACGCTTTGGCGCCTTTTTGATTCCAACCTCGATGAAAAAGCGTCAAACATAGGTACATCTGTAGGATTTTGCCTGCGGGAGAATGAGATAGTAGGGTAGTTCACACATTTTACTTTTTTAATACAGTTGGACACGGACAAGCTGCCCTTGGGGAAATTATCAAAAAATCAAATTAATTCGGGCTACAAAGTGCTATCAGAATTACTTGCCTTAATTCAAGCCGGGAATCCAAAGCAAAGTGAAATTGTTGATGGTACTAACAGGTGCGTTGAAAGCAAAACACATTATGTATTTAAAATTCATAACCATTTATTCAGTTTAGTCCCGCGGAGGGCACTAATGAAGGTCAAGTTACTGAAGCTACCACCAGTTTGGAAGTCAGCCTTTAGCTGAGCAGAACCGGCACGAAACTCAGCAAGCCAATAAAAAAAATTGTTTAAAATTTATATATTTAACTTTTACAGATACTTAATATAACAATAAAAAAGAAACAACAAGCTAAATCATATTAAAATACTCATAATAATTGAAACAAACATTTACAGGAAGTCAATTGAATGTCCATAGACATAGACATTTCTATAAGTTCGGTTCCTAAATGCAACCAAAATATTTGAAATAAAAGTTATTTTGTTTGTCCTCTATGCGTTCCTGTTACGATTTATCCGGTTATGATCAAACTTTGGTTTCAAACTTTGGTTTCTACCTGGAAATACAACGCACTCTCTGTACGATAAGGGGTTAACTCAAAATTTAGCGAAATGGAGTTACGATCATAGAGAGACTAAACAAAGCTCTATCCGATGAATAGTAAAACATAGTCAATTTAATGATAGAATAAGCATACCGATACTTCAGCCTCTTTAACACCGGGACCCACCCTCCCCACTCAGTGCGAAAGTGACCCAATCAGAGATGTGCCAAAAGTGATTTTTTGAGTTAAGCCCCTATCGTTCTGAGGGTGCGACAAGTGAAACATTAAATCGCGCGGAGTATTTCATAAAATAATCAGAAAATATAATTTTAACAATCATCTTTTCCTCCTGTTACTTCATCAGTGCTCTTTTGAGCGCCCACCCTGACGACTATGTAACACCGACATGTTTAACTCATGCCATTGATATGCCAAAATGATGATTTTCAGATTCTTTACTTTAATACCCCACTTCTTTGGTATTAACAACGCCCCGCTGCTGGACAACGAAGAAATAATCAAAACCAAAACAAACATGTTGAATAATCTTCTGGAGATAGAAATTGCCTATAGTATGATGAAATTAGGTAAGCATATAATGTTAAATGCCAATGTCGTTTCATAATATATTATTCTTACCTTTCTTTATAATAAGTAAGTTATCGGAAAAAGAACTTTATGCCATCGAATTCGTCACGTAGAAAACAGGTTTATTATAGAACTGCTTTCAGTTCTATAAAGTTATTTTTCCGATATCATACTTAATATGCCATTTTATTTACTCTGCAATATTTGTATTGTTCTGCGAAGGAAACGATTCCGAAAGTGTGATCGATTCTCATTTTCTGAAGCTGAAAAGCGACTTCACGCCTATACTGAAAGCATCGCCAGAATACATACTCATATCGAAGTACTTAAAAAACACGCACGGTGTCACACATAAATACAAACTTAATATTGAAAAGGTCAGTTTACAATATTTTGACATAATTCATTGCACTTAAATTAGGTAAAATCACATTAAATTCCCTGGTGAATCAATAATTACGCTTTGATTCATCATCATTTATATGGATAGCTAAAATTAATATCAATAATACCTATACAGTCATTAATCCTCTAAACCAAGCCGTTTGAAAGGCAGTTGGCTTGGTGGTTAGAGACCCTGACTGCCAAACCGAAGGTCGCGGGTTCGATTCCCATCCAGGACAAACATTTGTGTGCATGAACATGTCTGTGTCTGGAAGTAAATATCTATATAAGTATGTATTTAAAAAAGTAGTAGATATAGTATATCAATTACCTGGTAGCCATACTACAAGCAGTACACTCTGCTTAACTTGGGATCAGGTAACCATGTGTGAAGAATGTCTTGGGATATTTATTGCTTGCTAACCTAAACTTGCTGCTCACCTAATGCATTAAAAATATCAAATCATTTTATTGAGTAAAGTATCAAAATTGATACTTCATACTTGCTGGTTTGCTTTTAATGCAGGTATTCAAGGTGGTCCGCGAGAATGAGTACGAAAGATTCAAGCCGTTCAGTAACCTCCACAACAGGCGCCTGCTGTGGCACGGTTCAAGGATCACCAATTTCGCCGGCATACTTTCGCAAGGTACGCCCGTCCCTATTTAGCCCTTATTAGGGCAGCACTCATTCAGGATATTTAAAAAAACTTGAACAACTATGGGTAATCTCACACTTATATTCAAATTTTTCTACGCGCTAGGTTTGGAAAAAAAATAACACTGTAGACTTGTCTCAAACCACAGAATATTATGTAATATGGTTTACTTTTTTTTTAGTAACTTATTCTTTACTTCAATACATTGATTATTGTTAGCTGTGCACTCGATAATTGGGAATAATTTCTAAAACAACGCCTCAGTCGTTAACCAATCATATTTTCTCCGAACCTGCCAAAATACATTTATCACCATATCAGCTCTGGAATGTAAACCACCTACCCTAAGAAAATTACCATTATACACTACACGACAATTTTTATGATACATATTTTTACTTCCTTCTTGCTATCCAGCAATGACAAATGAGGTTAATCCTTATTGATTCTTAATTTTTTTTATTTCACGACGACCGTCAAACAGGCTGTCGGCCCACGTGATGATAAGTGGGCACCGCTGCCTATGGACAATTACAACATCGCCCATGCGTTATCTACCCTGAGACGTCAAGTTGCTAATGGGTATGGTGGTAGTACTTTCCCGGACGAACTCAACATATGACATCTAGTGAACTAAACTTGGTTAAATAATTAAAATGATAAATACTTCCCGACAGGTCTCCGCATAGCGCCACCAGAAGCACCAGTAACTGGTTATATGTTCGGAAAGGGCATATACTTTGCGGACATGGCGACTAAGTCGGCCTACTATTGTTTTAATACATCCGGTGTATTGTTGCTCTGCGAGGTGGCTCTCGGAAACATGTAAGTACCCACTATTAACATTTTACTCCAATCATTGGATATCAATAAGATCATTATCTGTCCCGTGGGAGTCGTTAACCTTTAGATCGTAATCCATGTCCTGTACGCCCAGTCCGAAAATCGATATAAATCGTATCAATAAAAGACATATGAGTAAATGATTTAATATGTTTATTTTGTATTTTTCTGTGAGCAATTTATTGTCGAGTATAGACGACAATAGCGCACAGGGTAAGCTTGCGCACCTTGTTTGTTACATCATTAGAAAGCTACATCTTTACCGAGTAACATTTTATCCCCGTATTCTCACGGGAACTGGAACACCGCGGGTGAAACCGCGAGTTGCTGCTAGTTAGTCATAAAATTCAAATAAATTATCGCCTCCGAGTACCGTGAGTGCAATATTTTTGATCTATTTATGTTTATGATAGTACAAATGCATGACCCATGTTACAGGCACAAATGCTATGAGTCGAATAAAGATAAGCTGTCCCCACAAAAGCACTCGAGGTGGGGTGTGGGGCTCCATCAACCGGACCCCAAGATGAACCACACCATGCCAGACGGCGTGATGGTGCCTCTCGGGACGCCCGTCAGCTCAGGGATTAAATCGAGCTTGAAGTACAATGAGTATCCTTTACTAATTTTAATACTACCTTTACTTATTGTAGGTATGGGTTCACCTTTGGATAGGATAATGCTGACGTATTATTGTTATCACGCAATATTGCCTTAAAGTTACAAATGGCTGTGTAGTTGCTTTTTAAGGGTGAGAATTGAGGCAAGACTGATGAAGCTAACAGGACTACGGCCTCCAGGTTCTATGAGTCCAGGAGATATGAAGATATTCCAGAGTAGTTTAGAGATTTAGTTCTAAGTGCATCGTCCAGGGAAGTACTGTCACCTTACCCATTTCCGCTGTGAAGCAGTATTCCACTTGTATGACTGTTTTGGTTAGAAAGGTAAGGACGCCGGTAAAATTACAGGCATATAAGACTTATTAACTTCGTCTTAGGGATCACCCTTGGAGTTGCAAATATCTATACCTCAGCGTATTTGACGGCCCATGATCTATTGTAGAGTAGTAGAGCTCTTAGTGCAGAGTTCGTCCGGGGAAGTACTACCACCTTACCCATTTCCGCCGTGAAGCAGTAGTGCAATTGTATTACTATGTTTCGGTTAGAAAGGTAAGGGGGCCGGTGAAATTACAGGCACATGAGACTTAACAACTTCACGTCTCAGGGTCGACAACGCATTGGCGATGCTCCTAGTGTTGCAAATGTCCATAGGCGGCAGTGACCACTTACCATCAGGTGGGCCGTCTGCTTGTTTGTCGGCCCAAGTGGCATAAAAAAATATATATATATAAATAATAATAAATAAACTTATGAATAGAGATCCTAGTCAGTTGTATTCGTTATTTAGTTTAATAGTGCTAGTAAAGAAAATAAGATCTCTTTTTATTTATACATACCTACGCAGCAAGAATTTCCTTAGCACCAATTCAGATTTATTGTATACGACGTTGCACAAGTCAATGTCAAGTACTTATTACAGATCAAGATAATACATGATAAACCAAAATAAATATCCTGGGACATTCTTTTTTACACACGGCCATTTGATCCCAAACTAAGCAGAACTTGTACTATGAAAACTAGATAACAGATATAGTATATATACTACTATTACTATTATTTTTTTCTAAATACATACTTATATATATATTTACTCCCAGACACAGAAAAAACAGACATGTTCATACACACAAAATGTTTGTCTTGAGTGGGAATCGAATCTGCGGCCTGTGACTTGGCAGTCTGGGTCGCTAACCACCAAGCCAACGGACCTGTCAACCTATAACGTATTATGAAAAAAATATATATATATCCTGGTCTCCTTTATACACTGCTATCCATACTCTGTGCCTTATACTCATCTCATACTGTTATATTACTACACTATTTATTGTGCAGTTCGGAGATGAAAGTGTATTTCTAAATCTGCGCATATCTATTCAAATTCAGCTTACAATTGCAATATCCACCGCAAGTTGCGAAAGATCTTTTAGTGAGTTGAAATGAATGCTTTCGTATATGAGGGATACAATGGTTCAAGAAAGGTTATGCGAAATATAAAGGTATGCCTAGCTGTGCTTGGTGTAGGTAGACCAAGAAGAGATGGATAAAACAAATTTTGAAAACATTACCAATATGTTTACGTCGCAGAAGGCCAGGTGCAGTTGTAAAATTTAATGTTTTACGGACTTACATTTGTTATAGTAAAGAAAATAAATATTTTGTTTTGTGAATAAGATTTGAGACTGTTTCATTTAGTGTTAGTATCCAGTTTTTACATGAAGATAATTTATGAAAAGGTGCAACTATGATTCGTGCCATATGCGCCACTATTATTACGTAGCTATTAGAATGGTGAGTGGACTTAAAAAAATTACACTGATTTGTTGGTCCACAGAACTTGGTCATTAGCTTTAAAAGTGTGTAAGTATGTGAACTTCTTTAGTTATTTTTGTGCAGAAAAGCTACATAGCAGACTACTAACTGAATTTATTTTGCGACAAATTTAATACCATTAAGTCATTGATAGGTGGTCTAAAATATTTGAAATACAGGGGTCCTGTCAAGAAAAATCTGTCCTGCCAAGGCTAACTAAATAGCTAAAACACTATTAAACCAACAATGCTTGGAGTGAACAGATTTATGTTAGACACCTACTCATGTTTTCAAAATACAGTAGTTCTTTATGGAATAATGATGAAGAAAAGACAAATAAAACCAGCCATATTAAAATTGTAGTTAAATATTTTTCAAATCAGTATCCTCTAAAAAACAAAGTTGTTTCATGTACAAACATTTGTTTTATACCACTAATGTAGCAAACAAGCGTTTGGCCTAATGGTAGGCAGTTACATATTAGATGTCTTATAGATTGGTTTATAATATTTAAAAACAGTTTTAACTTTTAAATTCTTTACCACAATTCCATAGAATTAATATTATTTAGTGCAATCTGACTTGAGATTTCAAAATGATACTATATTTTCTTCACAAATGTTATTTTCATTGCATAACCATAATTTATAATGGTTCATGAATTGTTTTGATCCACATAAAAGATATTGATCTTTTATTAGGAATGGTTTAAATTTTTCAAAGTCTTTAAAGTTTAATTTTTTATGAGCAACAGGTTCTTGGTACTTCAAATTTTCAGTTGCTGAAACTTTGGCTAGATATATTTCATAAGTGAAATTCCAGAATGACTGTAATGAATATAGCTTGTCCCTAAATAGAACAGTATCAATACTCTGGCAACAATAAAGTAAAATTATTCTAGTAAAATCATCTTCATTGCTTAAAATGCTTTCAATTATAGATATAAATGGTGCTATTCCTGTTCCTTGTGCTAACATTATAATTCTATTATATTTATTGGGAACTAGTTCATAAGAGCCATATGGACCTCGCCACATTGTTTGGTCTCCCACCTTCAGACTGCACATGTAATTTGACACCAGCCCATTCTCATACCTCTTGACTATTATTGAGAAATCACAATCGGCGGATTCATGATATTTCCTAGGTGTATAAGCTCTAGAACATGATACATTTGAATTTTTAAAAAGAACAAGAAAATGATTCCCAGGTTTCCACCATACAATGTTTTTGCACTTTGATATTGATTTCTTAAATGCTAAAAGTCTATGCGAGTGGCACATCTCAATATTTTTTATTACAATAAATACGGAATATTCTAATTCTGATATAGCATTCTCTTGAGATACAATAGAGGTTTCACCACTTTCAAGGTATTTTCTAAATATTGCCAATTGTTTCTCGTACACATCAAAAACACAAGGATTACATCCGCTGTTACAGCAGTCTTCTTTAGTTGGCTCCACCGGTGGTTTCATTATTTATTATATGAGTTGTCAACGTTGGATTTCCGTACTTCAACTCATCTACTGTGTGTTCCGACTTCCATCCGTTAACGGCGTTGCTGGTTGTGGAGACCAAAAGGTAAGGATATGTGGTAAATAATTGGATAGTTTTGAATTGTCACTTTATTGTTATAAACCTTAGTTCCAATTTTGATCACCTGCAGATAAGTTTGTCGCACTATACCATACAATTATTTTATTTTACCAGTGTTGCTATCTCTGAGTAAGATTTTTGGTCTAAATCGAATTGAATAAAAACTGCAAAAAGTCATGGATGTTATTTACGCCCCTTATTTTTTTTTATTCTGGTTCATGAGATACAGCCTGGTGACAGATCGACAGACGAACAGCGGAGTCTTAGTAATAATAATTTTAATAATTTAAAATGGGTTAGGTTGGGCCAATGTTAATCTCTAGAACCACGGCATGCACCGATTTGAAAATTCATTCACCATTAAAGGTCGATTCAACATATCAGTAAAGTCACCGTTTCTATGGACAGTTACCCTACTTGCCAAATATATATATATATATTTTTTTTATTAGGAATGGGCTTGCGTTTGGCCTTTGACTGACCCCAGAAGGAGTTATGACGAGGCCGAGGATGTAGCACGCTTACCCAGAAAATGCCTATTCACTCTGGCCTTGAATAAATCCAGGTTAAAGCTGTCGGGAAACACTGACCCCGGAAGAGAGTTCCACTCCTTTGCTGTTCGTATAACGAACGAAGAAGCGAAACGTTGTGTTCGTAAAAGCGGGATGTCGACAACGTGTGGGTGGAAATTCTCCCGGCTTTGTGGTTCGATGAAGGAATAGGGATGGAGGAATTATATTAAACAATTCAGTCGCACACTCTCCAAAATACATCCTATAGAAAACCGACAAACACGAAACCCTACGACGATGTTCAAGGCTCGTTAATTTCGCCTCAACTAGCGAATCATCACCGATGAGTCTCCTGGCACGGCGGTCTATTGAGTCAAGGGCCTCCAGCTGGTATTTGGCAGATCCATCCCAGAGGTGACAGCAGTAGTCCATGCACGACCTGACTTGTGCTTTGTACAGTTGGAGCAACTGACTCGGCGTAAAGTAGCGCTTCACCTTCCAGAGGATGCCAATTCTTTTGCGGCAGTTTTAGCCTTTAACGCAATAGAACTACCAAAATTTATTTTGGCAGTTAAGGTTATGCCCAGGAGTTCAAGCTGGTCGGAAATCCTCCAGAAGCTAAAAGGACTCCTTTTAGCTGTGAAGAGACACGCCTGTGTTTTGGAGGGATTAAACTTGACCAGATTAGCATCACCCCAATCGGATACTGCTTGCAGGTTCAAATTAATACGCTCAACCATGGCCTCTCTAAGTGTCAAGGTTTCGTCACTGGAAGCCTGTACACTGGAAAAATATCTCTCCACAACTGTGCTGTCATCTGCGTACCCAAAGATACCGGGTTTTAGCAGGTCATTGATATACAGCAAGAATAATGTCGCAGAGAGAACTGATCCCTGAGGAACTCCGGCATTAATTGCCAGTAGATTCGACGAGCACCCGTCTAAGGCAACTCGTATGGATCTTTCGCTCAGGAAATCAGAAATCCAGACGCACAGGCCAGCAGATATTCCGTACGAAGGAAGCTTGTTTAAGAGGCTGTCATGCCAGACTCTATCGAAAGCCTTAGAGATATCGAGGGAAACAGCAAGAGCTTCACCATATCTCTCAATAGCTTCACTCCATAGATGTGTGGCATGCACAAGAAGATCCCCGGTCGACCGTTTCTGACGGAAGCCAAATTGGCGGTCGCTAAGGAGGTCATTGTCTTCGAGGTATGCCAGGAGCCGCCGATTCAATACACGTTCCATAATCTTACAGAGTATGGAGGTGATCGCGATCGGACGATAGTTTGAGGGGTCAGCACGACTGCCTTTTTTGGGCACAGGCTGCACATTTGCAAGCTTCCAGGCTTTCGGACCTTGACCTGTTAGCAGAGAGAGGCGATACAGTCGTGTCAGGATAGGAGACAGTTCAGGCGCGCAGGTCCGCAAGACTATGGCCGGAATACCGTCGGGTCCACTGGCTTTGTTCACATCTAGATTGCGTAGTACCTTAGCTACCTCCTTTTGCCGAATATGAATGTCAGGCATTTGGAAGTAGCAAGGGGGAAGTATTGGGGGTGATTGGCTTCCCGCATCTAGATGTGAGTTCCCCGCAAATAGAGTGGCAAATATATTTGCCTTCTCAACGGCTGTGTGGGCCAGCGAACCGTCAGGTTTCAGAAGCCAGCGAACCGCAGGGGCAGTAGCGATGGGCGGCAGAAATTCGCCTCGACTGACTTGACGAGTGACCAAAAAGCTTTGCTCCCAGATGGGTTTGACGAAAGCCTATCACTAATTCGATCAATGTGGTCGAAGCGAGCCTTCTTAAGGGCCTTTTTGCAGGACTTGGCGACGAAATTGAAAGCTCTCTTTTTGGACCTCACGTCAGGGGCTTTGCGAGCGCGAGCATCAGCCCAGGCCTGGTATGCAGATTGTTTGGTAACCTCGGCTGAGGTACAATCGGCATTAAACCACTTAGGGGTCCCGCTGCTAAGGGATATGTCAGAGTATGGGATAAAGTATTCCATAGCCTGACATATCACCTCAGATATGGCGCTCGCACAACTCGACGGGTCCTCGGAAGAGAAGCACATTCGCCGCCAATGGTAAGATGCAAAAAAGTGGCGCATCTCATCCCAGTCAGCTAACTTGTATCGCCATACTCGCCTTGTGCCTTTCGGGCTAGGATCAGGCGGAGAGTAAGACGACACAGCTTTCACCAAACAGTGGTCGGATGTTCCAAGAGGAGCAGTCACTGACACTGAATACCTGTCTGGGTTGGTTGTCATCAGAAGGTCCAAGCAGTTAGCCATATGGTCATCTATATCCGGCACCTGTTTCATCAATGGGTCTGTACAGAGATGCACAGTTTTTACTATCGAGCAATATTGCTTAGAATATTGCCAGTGAAATTGAAAAAAGAAGACGTAAACCACAAAAAAACGAGATTTTGTAGCTTTGAATGGACGATCGCACGATCAAACCCATCGTACGATTGTTATTAAAAATTATCTGTAGTCATGCGATGAGTTGTAAGCTTCAATTAGGACACTCTCCAGACAGAAAATACCATTTCATCTCTTCATTCCTTTATGCACAATGCTTATATTTTTTCATCCTCATTGTATTTATTCTTTTTTATTCTTTCGTATTAGGCCTTATTCTTCAATTGTAATTTTAATGTATCTAAAAATGGTGCTGGAGGTTTCGTATGGTCCTGGTGTCGAGCCCAAACCCAAACAGTTCAATTATCACAATGCAACTGCAGCAACTGCAGACCACCAACTGGACTGTATACAAGTGGGTTTCAGTCTATTTGTTTAAACCTATGTAAAATATAGCCTTAGACTAACGTGCCGTATCTAATAAAAATATAGAACGAATAATTTAATTGCAGGCGACCTCACCAAAGTGACCTTCGTTCCATAACCCACTTTTTTGTGCGCTCTCAATATTGTCATCTACAATAACTGTCATAACAAATCAAATAACATTATTTATGAAACCATAATATTTCTAGGAATTGTACAGCAAAATGGTTATATGGGTTTCAAAATTCAAAATTCAAAACCATTTATTCAGTTTAGGCCCTCAGAAGGCACTTATGAAGGTCAAATTTAAAGTTACTGAAGCTACTACCGGTTCGGAAGTCAGCCTTCAACTGAGAAGAACCGGCAAGAAACTCAGCAAGGTTACATTCTTTTTTATTTTATTAAATTCTTTTTTATCTATTCTGACTTTTTGGCTATTTTATAACATCAATTCTACATATTTTTATATTTAACAATTACAAAATACTTAATAAAGCTAATGTTCAAAAACAAAAAACAAAAAAAAAGAAATAACAAGACTACAAAATAGAAAATGACAATAATTACTTACAACTTAAACAAGAAAATTAGAGGTGCACTGTGCAGAGAGCAGCTATTTCCATACATTTTTGTCTTCAATATAATGAACCACCTTGTAATACGCTTTTTCTTTCAAAACTTTCCTAATATAATTTTTAAATTTATGATCAGACATTTTGGTTACTGAAAGCGGTATCTTATTATAAAATCGAACACAATTACCAAGAAATGACTTGTTTACTTTAGTTAGTCTAAAATATGGAACAACTAACTTCTCCCTTTGTCTTGTATTAATATTATGGATATCCAATTTTGACTCAAACATTCCTATGTTTCTACGTATAAACATTATATTTTCATAAATATATAATGAAGGCAATGTCATTATATTTATTTCCCTAAATAAATCTCTTAATGATTCACCGGGACCCATACCGTAAATTGCACGAATTGCTCTTTTTTGTATAATAAATATTGATTCTATATCCGCTGCTGCTCCCCAAAATAAAATACCTTAGGACAAGAGGCTATGAAAATATGCAAAATAAATTAATTTGGCTGTCTCAACATTCGTCAATTGTTTAATTTTCCTAACAGCAAATGCAGCCGAACTTAACTTAGCAGCTAGAGTATCAACCTGAGGTCCCCACTGCAATTTATTGTCTAATGTAAGACCCAAAAATACCGTTTTATTAACAAGATCAATATGGCTCCCATCTATTATTATTTGGCTATCTACTTGTGCTACATTCGGTAAAGAAAACCTTAAGCATTTAGTTTTCTTTGAATTTAGTAATAGATTATTTGTAGCAAACCACCCACAGACAATTGACATAGTATGATTAACTTTAGTTAGATCTTTGTCTTTTCTATCAACTTTAAAAATTAATGATGTATCATCAGCAAACAAGACAATATCTGTGAGATCATTTACAACATATGGCAAGTCATTTATATAGACTAAAAACAAAAATGGACCTAAAATTGAACCCTGGGGTACCCCCATTTCGACTAAAGAGCCCTTGGATGTTGTGCCAGTAATCCCTACCTTTTGTTGACGATTTGATAAATAAGATAAAACAAGATCATGAGCAGTTCCACGAATTCCGTAGTAGTCAAGTTTTAGAAGTAGCGTACGGTGGTCAACGCAATCGAAAGCCTTGGATAGATCACAAAAAATGCCAATCGCATCCTGAGAATCCTCCCATGCGCCATAAATGTGTCTCAGCAATGCTGCTGCCGCTGTTTGGAAATAAAAGTCAATGTATGATTTTTGTTGGAGTTGGGAGCGGCAAGCAGGAAACATGAGGAAATTACGTACACTATTCAGCTTTATATTTAAAATACCAACACGACATTCATTCTTTTCTACATATGTTGTTATTGAATATAGAAAAACACTCCATGGCAACCATAGTGTTGCTCATACAGTACATTAGGAATGTGCTACATAATCGACTTGATTCCAATCAATAATTTTACGTAAGTATTTGATGACTGTTCTTACCATACTTCTATATCAAGATTATTTTCTATTTTCCGATTGGTATAATGACCTAGCTACTAACTAACTTATCCAGACAGGTGTATGTAGACCACACACAATGTGTAGTGTTTCGTCCATATCACCTACTAAGACGCCAGCTATAGGAATATAAAAGTTTAATTTGGGGTTGTTAACATTCATCGAAAGAGTTATTTCATTTCTTCATTAAACTTTCCGTTTATTAGAAATTTGGCAACGGAACCCTAATAAAGAATTTGGGATAATATAATGAAAAGGAACTTGGTGAGTGAGTAATTCTTGGTAGATCTTATAAAATGAGTTACAAATCGTCTATTTTCCCGAGAACTTGGACAATAATAAAGGAGCAAGGTGTTGTGAAGAGCGTATGTATTGAAATTTCAGGTTCCCTCAAATGGTCTGTGAAAAATTTTACAAGAACGGCGATCACTTAACTAAAACTCTTTTTTAATTTTAATGTGGACGTTGACTGACATTATTATTATAGAGAAGGATTTGATTGCCATACATTAAAACTAAGAAGAAGAAGAAATGGCAATAAAGTATGGCAACCAAGCTTCCTTTGTAGCGGGAAATTGCGAAGTAGCATTGCAATTCCTGCTATTATAATTATTTTTATTTAATAAAATATATTTGATACAATACATGATCAAATACACCATTAAAATGAATGTTTTACCGTAATTTGAATATTGGCACTAACTCAACATTGGTTACAAATAATTTATAGAAAATGTTTTGGTTGCCATACTTAAAAGTAAGAAGAGAAGAAGAATTTATCTAGCGCCCTCTACACAGACGCCAGTTAAACACCCGGTTTGCTCGCTGCCCGCCATAAAATTTTCTTTGGCTCATTGCGCTATTGTAGCTGTAAACAATTTTGTAAGTATTTTTGATATATTTATCTACAGATTTTCGAAAATAATATACTGAAATTATATATATTTGTTTTAAATTAGATTTACTATAGGTATCATGTTCTTTTTGCTTATATCGGTTTCTTTATTTACCTTGCCAGGCAGACTCCATTATTTATTGGCTTGGCATCCGTAAAATTACTTAGATTGTAAGTTCATTCCTTAACTTCAATTTATTACATTATTATTTTTAAAGATGTAAAATTGCAATTTTTATGGGGAAACGGTCCTTGATTGATCATAAATTGGAAATTCAAGCACATAACTAAATTAGTAGGACAGCTTGTGACTCCATACAACAGCCAAGCCAGCCCGAGAGTATTAAGACGGGGTTGTTGACAACAATTTGTTCATTTGTTTCTTAAAATTAAATAAGACCTCCTCCTACCTTGGTGTAATAAGTCTGGTCAATAACATTAAATTGTAATCAATATTACGCCCAAGTACCTATGTCGATGCTGATTGATTAAATACTTGTTTTCGTCAGATAAAATGGACATAATGTATCAAAATACTAATATATTTCTTTAAAATTTTCAGGTTTTATCTATTTTGGTGTTTAATAAGTTGTCAAAATGTCTGATGATGGATCAACAACTGTTGAAAAGAAAGGACGCGGTAGACCAAAAGCAAATGGAACACAATCAGTGAGTAGTAATTTTTTTATTGTTTTTGCATAAATACAATTTTAATCATATAAATATTACTTATATACTCTGTTCCCAGGAGGCCAAAGTAGATGCGAAGAAAAGAGGCAGGCCTCCAGTACCTGCTAAAACAAAAGAAGCCAAGTCTTCTGATGATGAGCAAGCACCAGTTGCGAAAAGAGGGAGAGGCAGACCAAAGGGCTCGAAGAAAAAGGCAGCTGCTAAAAAGGTCATTTAAATTGAATATACATTTTTATTTTGAGATATGGTTGATGTTTAAGTTTATAGCAACATATATCACTATTTAGCTAATTAAATACTGTTTAATGTTGACAGAGTGCACCAGTGGAGGCAAGGGGGCGTGGACGACCACGTAAGGATACTGCACCACCCAAAAAGGATGCTGTCTCCACCGAGGAGGAACAAGATGAAGATGATGAGGAGGAGGAAGGCTCTGACCAGTAAATTGTGTTTCCTGACTCAACACTCACTTAGTGTAATTTGTTTGTCATGATATCCCTTGTTATGTCTGTTCCTGCAATATATAAGTTTTTTGTAGATGTTTACATCACTAAATCATGGTATGAAACATTTCCAACAGTATTACATAACATAGGGATATCATGACAATACAAAATTCTCAACTGAGATTGTCTACTCAAATTGAAATCATGCGAGGCGAAATTAATAAGGTGATTATTATATATTTAAGACATGCTTGCATTTCAGATACTTGTGATTACATTGCATTTAACCACTTGGAATTATATAAATATCTCGCATGAATAAATTTGAGGTGACTTAGCTCTCCCTAGCTACGTACAACTATAAGATTTAATTTGTAAGATCCTTTTTTGTAGATTCTATTCAAATAGGTATTTTGTAATCTCTTGATTTATGTTATGAATTCATACAATTTTGTAGATTTATTAATTTTGACCCACAAGTCTAGTATTATTTTTATGATAATAAAAATATCTTTTTTTTTTATTTGTATTTCTCTCCCTGCTAACACAGTTTAGTTATAACTTAAATCAAGTTAATATAGAAATAAACTTCATGTTCAACAAAAGTGTATGTAAGTACTTTACTGCTCCACATTCAATAGTATGGGTAGTGCCATTTTGTATATTTTTTTTATATTTAGGCAGACTGATGAATAGTTTTCTTGACATTTACTGTGTGTATGTGCGTGAATGTACAATTTTAGAACAAAACATAAATAAATCTATGAAAGCTAATTATTATCAGCGTTTTACTATTCAATGATGTAGGTATCCATTGGATTTCGAGATAGGTACGTAAACCAACGAACGTGGTTCGCAGGCGTTTCACCCATGTCTGTCGTATTCGCCTTCAGTTCCCGGCAGGGCCTTGTTTACGAAAAGGTACGGGCTCAAAAATATCTTATTTGTCGGGCCTTGGTTCAAAAGTTATGTTGATCAACATTTCGATTTGTTATGAACTGACAATTAGTCTCAGTTCTCACCGAGACGACCAGGGGTCTTGGATATATTAAAGTGGATGATCTATGCAGTCCTAACGCCGCGCCAGCGCCCTGCGCCCCGCTGCGAATTGCGTCTTTGAGTAGCATGTAGTATTTTGTGCGACAATACTATATAGGTACTCAATGAGTAAACAGGCTCGTCGGTGAAAAATAAATTCATTTGGGTTGGACCATAATGGCTATTTGGACTTACGCATTAAAAACGTTTAGCGCTCTGGCTTAAAACTAAAATAGTTCGAATGATATTTAGACTTTAGAGGAACCAAAAAGGTTATTTGTTGTATTACACACCAAGAGCATTATATAGACACTTGGTGGAGCAGATTTAAAAGCTGTAAACGCTGCAATGCGTAGGTTCGTTCGTTTCATTGAAAGTAACGATGTATGGTATTATTTTAATACATTATAGTTCAACAACCAAGCTACGTGTAGCAACACTACTTCTACGCACCGCACGAGTTGCCAGACGTATGATAGATATCGTACTTAATTATTTATAATCTACAATACGATAATTTATAAACTATCTCCCGGACTAGCTTGAACTCAATGAGATATTTTTACTTTTGATAATGCCTCCACCAATCAAAACGCAGCATATTTCTATGAAAAATTACAGTTCGTTAACAAAAATGTCCATCAAATAAAAAACATTGCAGTGCCGCGATTTAGGTGAAACGCAAATATAAATAATCACATAAATAAAATGTTACTGTCATATAATAAGATATGTATTATATTGAAATATTTTTCAAGTTAGCCTCTTTTTTTTCTTCGTCTTTAAATATACGTAATTGAGTTCTGGCAAATAGCCGAAATACGCAACCAACCAATTCAACCATATCGTAATTTTGTATTAAATTTATGAGCACTGTTCTAATTCCACTCTAACATATTAGTATAAAATCTGGCATCATTTTTTGAACTAGCAAATTAGTAATTGGTTATTTTGATATATTAAATGCATATTTTTCATTTGGTTCTTAATATATGAACGCTAGTACGATAATACTCTTACATACATCTGGCAACATAGCGCGCCGCGCCGCGTCATTCATGTGGGAATGCTCATCGGTTGTTGAAGACTTTTGTCAGAGGTGGTTTTTATTGTGATCAGGAACATTTAACCGTTGCTTCTACATACTTCCTACTAAAGTTCTTATTAATATTCAATCCATTTGTGAAAATATACAGTGTGTTAAAATTAATTCATAATGCTAACAGTGTTGCAAAGTGCCTTCAAAAGTTTTTGACCAATTTCGAAGTTTCTTTAAAAGTGATTGCAATTTCGTGTAGTTACATTTTGATAAATTAGGAGTAAATGTTTTTTTATGTGACTCCTGCCTCTCTATATCAGGTTGGTACATTCTTTCTGGAATTGTTTAAAAAAATGTTTTGTTTTGTGTGGAATGCTGCGACACAGGTAGGTACATAATCTAATCAGTGATCTAATAAGTACTGTTTTGTGTGTACATACACCAGTTCTGTATTTGTCACTCTAGTATGATTAAATTTCATGTATAATACAGGTGTGTAATGAAGAAACAAACAATGTAGGCACCAGCTTTTTAAATATTGATCAAAATAATACTTTTCTAGCACATGCTACTACTAAAACTTTTTGTCATATTCAAAATGTTATTAAAAAGTGTGAAACACAAAGATTATAATATGTTAGGCTGGGTATCCACCGAAGATCTAAATAATCTGTACAAACAATTTAACATCACTACTTTGACTACCAGTATAAACAATAGTTACAAATTTATTTTTCCCCGGAATTTACGAGATTTTACTTCATAAATATGGTTGCATAGTAAAAGTTACTTATGTATTAGTAGCACAGTTCTTGCAAGTTTTTTGACTAGCCAAAGTTTACATTGTGTCTCAAGTTTCTTAGATGTACTGCATAATAATAAAGTGCAATATTCCTTCCAGTCTGAACAATCCTTTTGTTAACAGTACATTTTTGGAGAGTCTGTGTCTCATACAAGCAGGCAGATAAATGAATTATGCAGTGAACATTGGAGTTACATTTGTTTAACCGTGATACTGTTTGTTCAGAAAAAAAATTGGGAAGAAGTTTTTTTAAATAAACTTTTTTGTATCTACTGTAAGGTTTCCTGAAGTAATTAAATTAAGTGTTGTATATATGAATTAATTTGTTACCTATATGGAATAAAAGTAAAAGTTTTATTTACAACTCTACAGGGGGAGCTAAGAACCTACATAACTAACACAATATCTTTTTAAATTCCTTTTGTAAATTTTCATCATCGTGAAGATTTTGAAGTTAATTGCTTAGCTCTACTGTCAATTGACTAAACATATAAACATGGAAAATGATGTAAAAAATATATAGACTTATAAGGTTTAGAATTACATGAATAAAAACAATGAACCAACAAGGCAAAGACAGAAATTGAACCTTATAACTACTTACCAATTATCTGTAAAAATGTTAAAATGTAAACTATAACAGACTACATAGCATATGATACAGAATCTTACATGTGCCTTACCTGTACATGGTGTAATTAATGCTTGCTTAGTTGGTATTTCTTTTTGGGCAAACAGTTCTATCACAAATCAGAATTGAAGTTTAGGTGCAAAGGTCGCTCTTCTGATTTAAGTTGTGTTTCAAATTAGCATTTGCAGTCTCTTTTCTGTGGCTGTGTCCCTCTATGTTGGTTTGTTCTGAGTCTGGATGTAAAGGTTATAAGTAGTGTATGTAGTATATCAGTTATGTGGGTAGTAAAGTTGGGATCAGTTGGATTTGACAAGGTTTATGTCAATAATCCAATGTTGACTTTGAGTGGCTTCTATGTATTGTCTCTCTTGTTACTCAGCGCAGGTTCATTGATGAAGTTTGTTTCAGAGAATGTAGATGATTGTGTATAGAAATACATTGGTATATTTATTTCCCATTCCACACCATGGAATCCAAAAATTACAAACTTGAAATTTTAAGAAAGTTTTAAGCTGCTTTTAGTGTAAACACTCAAGTTAGCCGTAGTTGGCTTTTACATTAGTTTATTAAAATTCAGCATTTTCCTTGAGTTTGCAGTATCTCATTATTTCCCAGAATTAGATCGTTATTAGCAACATTATCCGATGGTGTAATAATACAAAGTGTTTTTTTATGGACTGTTGATTTTTAAAATCCATCGATGCTGTTGTTGTTTTCATTAGAATCAGGCCTGAGATTCCGTTGTGTGTTTTTCAAAGTTTCGGATTTGTCAATGAAGTGAATATGTCGTGATTCATTTACCTGTCTAGTGCATCAGAAACTACAGTAAAACCTTTGTGGAACTATGTTCAACACAACAGCAAATAACGGTAAATTGCCTTTTGTACCTACTTCCATTAGGTGTAAGCACACTACCAACCTGCTTGGCAGAAAACTCGTATGGTAAATTGTGCACGTACAGATGAAGTCTGTAACTCAATGCTTTAATCAGCTTCAATATAAGGTACCTTAAGTTTTCACCATTTGAAGGTGCTGTCAAATAATGTATAGCTCAAAGACTGATTTAACAATATGAAGTAGTATATGTAGGTACACTAGCATAAATAAACTATTGCCAATCGCTTATTAACTCTTTAGCAAAAAGAATGGATAAAATATTACAATAATAGTCAGGAACCACTTTTCCGCAGCTACCGTAGGACATGTTTAACAACCCATTAAAATTCTTTTGTTTTACTACAAATATTCACATAAACCAATGACAAAGTTCCTATTGCTGCCCTAGTCCCGCTAGTGTAATATTATTCGTTATTTTACTCAGTTTACTATCCTAGTTATATTATAAATGCGAAATTTGTGAGGATTGATTTATTAGATGTTGTTAATATTACGGGTTTTGATTAAACTTGGTACATATACTTATAGCTACTAAACTGGATTTGGCCTTTCGACGGGGAAGTTGGCTGGCTACGGGTCGTTGGGTCGATTTCCACCCGGGACAAAATAAATATGTTTATAAGTAGTCCTTTTTTTGTGAATACGTCAGAAGAAAATGAATAATAGTAGGTATATCAGTTATCTAGTTACATATCCAAGCTCTGCTTAGTTTAGGATCTGGATCGTGGAGACCCAGGATATATTTATTTATTAACACTTGAGATACTTTTTACCCAGGGAAAATGTAACATTCCTTTGAAACGTGAAGCGGGTGAAATCACAGGCGATAACTAGTGTTGATATAAGCGATCTGACTTTCGGCTTTCTGCCTAGTAATTAAGGATCAATAAAACAACGAAGAGACAGTCTAGACCAATTTCCGAATGATACACGTGCTACAGCATCACACGTTGCTTCTGATCACGCGATGTTCAAGAATTTTAATAATCTTTCAGTAATCAGCGCTTCATTCAAAGCATCAGAGTTTTAATTTTCTCTCATCGAATTTATTCTTTCAACTTTCATTGGATTGGCGTTAAATTCTTACGTGGCGTTCTGGATGGCGTCTCGATTGCGATACGCTTTCCATTATTGCAAGGTGGTCACAGATGATTAGATAAGATCACCATCTAGTTGACCTGTTCCTAATTACTTGGGATCAATACTTATGTTTCTTCCATTGAACCCTTCGATTCGGCATCGCGGCATTCACTCCTTATTAGGTACTCTTGTCATCCTTCGCAAAATTAATGCATCTCTTTTCGATCTTCTTCTACTAACGAGTATCTGGTTTTAGTCTAGAGATGTAGATTACATAATTGTTAAGTTTTTATTTTCGTCTAGTTCTAGATGTCTCTTATCAATTATAATCCGGTTTCAAGATAAGCAAAGCAATTCAATAGTTATAGATCTCAGTTTTGATTCCCAAGTCTTACTTGTTACGTCCTCAGCATTCAGCTTTTAGAATCTATTCGACATTGGCGTTTCTCAACAGTATCCACAAATTCCAGCTCTGCTTCTACTATTCTTCAAATAAATCGAATTAAAGTATATGTAAGGGAAAGTTGGGTAGTTTTAAGAAATCATGATAGAGTGTACATGATTTTCGGATTAATTATGATTGTGCAGGATTATCACTGAAAATGAGATAATACTGAAATTATGGTTAATTGGACGGAAAAAAAGAAAACATGTTCGGCCGACCGCAATCCGAGGGGCGAGAGCGTTATTTTATATCCATTTAAAACGTCTCTGCAATATTTTAAACAATTGACAATGATCTCCCCTGGGGCACCTGTTTTATTGTAGAGAAACACAAGTGCTACATACTCTTTCCTTGTGGAAATTATTATGGAAGTTGTAGGACCCGACACAATGAAGGATCGTGGTCTGATAATCGTGACACGTGCCGTCATTGTAGAGGTACATTTGCCGTACAAAAATGTTCAGTTGTATGTCTATACATACGCCGTATACGAGCCTTACATTTTAATTTGCCCCCATAGGCTTTGTGCGGCTGTTTATGACGTGTTGATCCTTTATATTTAATGTTTATATCTAAGTTTCTTTTATCTTTGTTACAATAGAGACCAAAATATACGAGCAATGTTGGTTAATATCGGATTTCAATCACGTACCTAAGAAACGGAACGTTTGGGAATTTATTACATTTCCTGCACAAAATATCAATATAAACAATTTCAATAGTGTCCTACGCAGAATATTATGTAGATACCAAGTTTTTATCTGGTTAAATTACTAACAAATAGCGATTTGGTACCACCCGGTCGTTGCCTCAATGAGTCACAGATGCACGCTGCCACCGCCGCAACCGTGAGTTGACTCAATACGACCATTATTGCTAAGTTCAGGTAATATTTATGAATCTAAGACATGGCGATAGGTCATCTTTGTCATTTAAAAGGAACCTTTAATCATTGTGCGAAATTTTACGTCTATATACTGTGAAATGCCGAATAGAACTCTTATTGTGTGACCATTTTCGTGTCTCATTGACATCCGCCTTTCTTGGATTAGCAAGGTAATCGCCCGAGGAAATGGTGATGAACTTCATTGTATTGATAAGGGTCTCTTTTCTAAAATTCTGTTATATTTGCATGAACCTTAGACGAATTAGGCCTTTGTTCATCTAATTCCCCACGAGGGCCCCTTAATATGGAAGTAGTCGACAAAATGAGAGCCTAATTCAATGGTGTTCATTGTAGGGGCTTATCAGTAACAATCGTAAAATCAATAATAACAGTGATTGCACCTGTTTTGTCAAATATTTTTAATGAATGCATTGATCAGGGTTGTTTTCCTGATTTAATGAAATATAGTAAAATAGTACCTATTTTCAAGTCCGGTTGTAGGGAGAATCCATCTGATTACAGACCAGTTTCCGTTCTGCCAGCACTTAGTAAAATCTTTGAAAAATTGCTGCTTAATCAAATGTCAAGTCACTTTACTAAGCATAAGGTATTGCATGGTCATCAGTTCGGTTTCACGAAGGGAAGATCTACATCCGATGCGGCAGCAACATTGCTGAGGCACATTTATGGCGCATGGGAGGATTCACAGGATGCGATTGGCATTTTTTGTGATCTGTCCAAGGCATTCGATTGCGTTGACCACCGTACGCTACTACTAAAACTTGACTTCTACGGAATTCGTGGAACTGCTCATGATCTTGTTTTATCTTATTTATCAAATCGCCAGCAAAAGGTAGGGATTACCGGCACAACATCCAAGGGCTCTTTAGTCGAAATGGGGGTACCCCAGGGTTCAATTTTAGGTCCATTTTTGTTTTTAGTATATATAAATGATTTGCCATATGTTGTAAATGACCTCACAGATATTGTCTTGTTTGCTGATGATACATCATTAATTTTTAAAGTTAATAGAAAAGACAAAGATCTAACTAAAGTTAATCATACTATGTCAATTGTCTGTGGGTGGTTTGCTACAAATAATCTATTACTAAATTCAAAGAAAACTAAATGCTTAAGGTTTTCTTTACCAAATGTAGCACAAGTAGATAGCCAAATAATAATAGATGGGAGCCATATTGATCTTGTAAATAAAACGGTATTTTTGGGTCTTACATTAGACAATAAATTGCAATGGGGACCTCAGGTTGATACTCTAGCTGCTAAATTAAGTTCGGCTGCTTTTGCTGTTAGGAAAATTAAACAATTGACGAATGTTGAGACGGCCAAATTAGTTTATTTTGAATATTTTCATAGCCTCTTGTCCTATGGTATTTTGTTTTGGGGAGCAGCAGCGGATATAGAATCAATATTTATTATACAAAAAAGAGCAATTCGTGCAATTTACAGTATGGGTCCCCGTGAATCATTAAGAGATTTATTTAGGGAAATAAATATAATGACATTACCTTCACTATATATTTATGAAAATATAATGTTTATACGTAGAAACATAGGAATGTTTGAGTCAAAATTAGATATTCATAGTATAAATACAAGAAAAAGGGAGAAGTTAGTTGTTCCATACTTTAGACTAACTAAAGTTAACAAGTCATTTCTTGGTAATTGTGTTCGATTTTATAATAAGATACCGCTTTCAATAACCAAAATGTCTGATCATAAATTTAAAAATTATATTAGGAAAGTTTTGAAAGAAAAAGCGTATTCGTAGTTCATTATATTGAAGATAAAAATGTATGGAAATAGCTGCTCTCTGCACAGTGCACCTCTAAATCTCTTGTTTAAGTTGTAAGTACCTAATTATTGTTATTTTCTATTTTGTAGTCTTGTCATATTTTTTTTTTTGTTTTGTTTTTATTAATGTTACCTATAATAAGTATTTTGTAATTGTTAAATATAAAATTATGTAAAATTGAAATTATAAAATAGCCAAAAAGTCAGAATAGATAAAAATTTATATAACAAATAAAAAAGAATGTAACCTTGCTGAGTTTCTTGCCGGTTCTTCTCAGTTGAAGGCTGACTTCCGAACCGGTTGTAGCTTCAGTAACTTTAAATTTGACCTTCATAAGTGCCCTCCGAAGGCCTAAACTGAATAAAAGGTTTTGAATTTTGAATTTTTTGAATTTTGTTCTTGACGTGATAGATTGATCCTACTGGGATCTAAACATATAGAGTTGTATTCCTTAGTTACTTTAATATATGTATATTGTAGAAGAATTCTTCGTATTGTCCTTTCTATTTCAAATTCTTTTCTTAGTGTCTAAACAGACAGTCCGCATTAGAACTATCTGGACGTAAGCTGCCAAATCGCATTTTGGGTACAGTTCTTGTGTAGTTTACATATCTGCATCGAATCTGCCAATTATGCCCATTTTCACAATCCAATACCTAACTTAGGTCATTCCTAACATATGTCAAATTGATAAAGTTGTATGAAATTTGTCATTTTGACATGCGTAAGGAGTCTCATAAACCTTAGGCGTCTTCTAAAAGGTTGCTGAAAATGATTATTAGAGACTTGGACTGGACATTTCGAATCTTTTTGCAATTCGAAGTAAGAAAGTTCTAGTTTAACCAATATTTATGCTAGTACCCAGCAGTTCCACAATTTTGAATTTCGCAACAATCTAGTTATATCGCATGTGATATATCTATTACGCGATGCCTGTCTGACATACCTATTATTTTTGGTTTCACTTGACTATTGAAGCAATTGGTATTGTAACTATGACCTCATAATTGCCGCTGTTCTATTTTGTGCAATAAAATAACAGTTTCACACTATTTTGTTTCAGATAGCATGGCGTAGATAGTGCTTCGTCCCTTTCTGTTAGACATATCGTCGCTCCTTGCTGTCCATCATTGTTTAGAAGTAAGTGTTATTTAAATTACTTGTTGTATAATTATTATAAAAAAAAAATTTATTTATAGTTGGAGGCCCAACAGCTTACAAAGATTTGATCAATTTCATCATACAAAATTGGTGAGCCATATAGAGGTCCTCACTGATTTTTTTGTATTAACCATTCTCCTCTTTTGTGTGATATGTCGTGCGCTACTTTTCAAATAAAGAAGTTCTGTTTAACTCACAAAGATATCATGTTCATAAACAGTGTTAATAGCGATGTTAAATGGAGATCGTTAGTGGGTCAGAGCAACGGTCGAGACGTCCTGAATTTTTAAGTACTCTATTAAGGTGCTGGTTGTGCCTCGTTCTCCGTTTCTGTGCGCTTTTCTCTCGCTGATTGCGTCTTTTTACTTTCTCACGGCAGTTTCACCACAAGGGGCCGCTATATCAACGCAACGCTTGCGGCGAAGCCTCGCCTCGAATCGCTTCAAGATGTTGAGTCTGTATTAGCACGACCTTACCGTGTCTATGGCTTGTTTACATACTTTATGTCTCCATCTTCTTTCAGGATATTGTACAACGTTGAGTACTACGGTCTGTAGACTCGTATATGTACACACGTATTTATGTGGGACAGCATGTTCAATTCCGAGTCTCTAATGTATTATCACTTTTATGTCGGTCAGAAATGCAATAGCCAGTTTTCTAAGCTCTGCGAACTTTCTCGTCTCCCGCCTCGTAGTAAATGGCATTTAACTAGTTACTTACTAACCAGTTTTTTTTTACAACATTGGGGCTTTCGTTTGTTTCTTCGGATCAAGTTGCATTCTGTAAGGGTTACGCCCTGCCAGTCGCCGGAAGGCGGGCAACGACATAACCTCAGTGCGGATGTTTGTGCGGCCTGAGCGTGCGGTGATACCAATTCGCGACATACCGCTCTAACAAGTTATATGCTTACTCTAGTCATTTGTTACTTTTGCTCGGTTTGAATCTTAGATTTAAGATGAGTTTTTGTCAATTAAGGTCGATTTAGTTGCCAATGAGTAATTGCGTTCGTGCCTGTGGTCGTTTTATCCGTTGCGTGTTTTTCCGGTAATAAATTATATTCTAATATTAAGTATATACAATTCCGCTTTCAATGAATCAATGATGTTGTACAATAAATAAACATAATGTTTGCTAGAAGAAGAATCCACATCCGCAAGGTGCTCGTGCATTTCCCCTTTCTTGCAACACATATGGTAAATCAAATCATAAAATAAATAGAATATTTAAGGTATCCTATTGTCTCATTATGATGGTCGCGTAACACGTACACGTGATAGTGGTGTGGAAGAACAATGACCTTAGGGCTTTATGAATGAGGGTAGCGGCATTGCAGCCGCAAGTCGCAACAGTCACCAGCATTGGCGCATTACACCGCGTCAGCGGAGCCGATTGCTTCTAATTCAATTAGCCTGCAAGTGGAACGCGGCTGCCGATGCCGCACGCACCAACCTACCGACTGCCCTACACACACACACACACACACACACTCTAAAGCAACAAATATTTGCTTAGTGAAACGGCAAGAATCGACTCTTGTGAATGGGAACTATAGAACATAAATCTTAATTATTTACTTTTGCTTGCGTATGCGTCTGCGCGTATTATGGTTACGTTATACCGTCACGAATTTGATGCTTAACCAACCTAAACCATTCGAACATACAAACTCACACAAGGTAGATTTATGATGGCTTTATGTTTGTTTTCATTTAGATTAATCTAAGCTCAATTCTAACATCCCAACCATAATGTTTCCCCATTTATATAAAGATTTTTTCTTGTATGCATGCTTTATGTACCTGGAAGACTTCGGATTAAATAGTAACGTCAGAGACTAATCTAATAGTAGAGTAATATTGTCTGCCGTATTTTTACCGGTCCACCACCATCGATAGGTTTGGCAATGTATTATGAGAATTAAAAGGTTTTTTTTTAGTTCTTATATACTTTTTGCATTGAGATACCTATTTATGCAAGATGGGATTATCTCTGTTCAAAAATATTGAAAAAATATAAAAAGGCCTTTTTAACTTGTTCGCGACTAAGAGTCAATTCGTTACGCTCCGGAAGTACTGGGGGTCTCAAATAAGTTCGTACTTAACACTTAAACACCATCTTGCAAAACTGATTCACCAAACAATAGCTTGTAATGGCATCTCGCTTTGTCTAAACTGAACATCAATGGCGCAAGACTGGTATTGTCTCAGATTATCTTTTTTTTTTAAGTGGTTTACCTTTTCGGGGGTTACGAAATTATTCAATACGTTTGGGAACCAAAAAAACTAGAATACAAGAAGCTCAAATATCGGTTATTCAGTGTACAATGTAATCGGGCCAAAGGAATGTCATTTTTCGTGTCAGGTTCACCACGGAAGGGAGCCTGCGTGAGGTGGAGCGGTTCCCATTGCATGGCACACTTCGTGCCAGGCTCCGAGCACCGTCACCGTACTCATAGTATAAATATCGACCACCGGCACGTACGAGGGGTAAACTACATGTCAACCCGGTATCGCCCCTTTCTATTCGACAGTGACTGGTTACTTTTGTCGTGTTGCGTCGAACGTCGTTCAGTGATGCGATGTAATCGCGTGCTTCGCGGTCCCGTTTTCGTTGAGAGTGAACGCGTCGTCCGGTCACGGTCATTTGGCCGAGCGCGAATGCCGATGGTTATTGCGTCGTCACACTTTTCTCCTCATCTAGCCGATACCCGGGTTTGAGACGTGGCACTCGCTCGCCACTCTATTGACCTAAAGCCAACTACTGAATCGCTGTCCTCTCTCTGATTAACTACCGTTGCCCTACTATCACTTTGCCAATAAAATATATTAAATTTCACATTTGCTTCATATCTTCTTGGCTGTCACTATTTCTTCATTTCCATTTGTACTTGATACAATACCCACTCTCAGAGAACGGTACTTGGCGCTGTTATTAAATATGACACATGATAACATGTGAGCGTAGTGATAGTTGTAATTTGATTCTAGAATTAAGTCACGTCGAGTTTATACGGAATGTACCTACATGTCTCAAGCAGGTGCACATACCCTTGACGTCAAGTCTGCAACGTAATAATTGACATTTCGCACGATGCCAAAAGTAAATATAATTAAATATTCACAAACTGCAACTGCCTAACGAACGAGATTTATAAAAATATCCAGTACTTTACAGTGGTTGATACTAACCTAAAATTGTTTAAGTACTTGCTATGTTTACATCAGTATTTCATGTTAAAGTAGTATAAACCCTTCAAGTACAAGAGGTTGTCAGGGTGGAGCTTAGTGCCTCGACGCCGAGTCTCGCATGCCTTCTATGTGAGTCATGTTAATACCTTTGGCCTGGTGCTTTCGCATTCCACTCGTTACTACAATGCAGTCATATATGACTTGTTTGTTTCAATGAAATTATTTATTAGCTTGTCAATTTCTTCACAACTCCCGGAAATAGAAACAAACTAATTGACACATAACGTGTATAATTTTAAAAGGATGTTTATACAACGCATTCAATTGGAATGCTTTGAATTAGCAATGTGTAACGGCAACGGGCGATCGCTTGACATCACCCTCCCTACATTGATAAAGGTGATCATAAAACTTGTTGTCCGTCTACAACGAGGGCAGCGTTAATACAAAAGCCGGTTTTCAAAATGTTTGGCCGCATTTGAGATAAGGCGTGAGTTTAGCCCAGACAGAGCGTCAATGCGATGTGAAGATGAGTCTAAACCGCCGACAATTAGTATTGTTGCGTGACAGACTATAACCGTACTGTTACATTACATAACATACATGGGAGCCTTCGCACAAGAGGACAAGTTCTCAGGTCTGTTGCCGCGCGCGATCATCAAACGAGTCGCGTATACCTAGCTAGCTACATCGGGTTTCATGATTCCCGTAACCTGAGCTACTTGTGCACGCGACTACGCTAATGGCATGGGCGGAGGGTATAATGCCTTTATTCTCATTATATCTCGGGGTGAAATAATGTTCTTTTTTTAAACCATTTAACGTAACGAAGTCACACCACTTGAATAAAAGTTGACAACGAAAAAGTTCAGAAACTATTGAAAGTGTAAGATTTATGGGTAAAATTTGAAAGTACTAGTTGAAGTGATGCCTGTTAAGGGTTGTCGGTCGAGTGGACTTGTATAAAACGATGGATGTTAACATTTGTGTGGTGTGGATAGGTTCACTTGTTCCGCCCCTATGCACTTGCCGCGGGGGTCGGTGCTCAGGCCCATAGTTTTTGCATCCACTTCATTATTTTAACTCCACAAGTCCACACGTTCCCACGCTGCATTTAAACGGAATTAGCCCGTTCAGTGAAAACCAAACTGTTTACGCTTATGCATACACAATGTTTAGCATGTTCCGGTACTTGCCGATTCTGATATATCGACACATTATTTATTTACTCTCTATGTTATTATTTTTATTGTGTTCCGTACAATATTGGAAATATATATCACCCTAGTCCAATAAATAAAATATCCATCATTAACCTTTCAGCGAACTAACCTTAATTTTTTCTAACGTGAAATCACGCCCCTTTAACCCTTCGCTGCTTTTTCCTATGTTCGGTGACACCTGTATTTTTCTCGATTTTATGACTATCCTTTTGGAATTCGTAGCATTTTACTGCATAGCTTGATGCTATTTTCCGTTACTGTGGGAAGTTAATTGCTTTTCCATTTTTCACTGAACACTCACCGAAAAGCCATACAAATGCGGGACCGATCGAGCACCCAAAATGTAGGGCATACAAGCCTTTTTTAAATACCCTACTATTCCCGTCTTTATCTTATCCAGACATCTGGCAATACTATTTAGAACAATGCCTAACAAATGGTACAATCAAGACCGACGTCCTTATTTATTATTCTAACTGTTCGATTATTCTCGAAACTATTTGAGCATAAAATTGCTTGCCATTCTTTCCTATAATTGAGTATGATATTATTAATGAAATAATGCTAGTAAATAGTATCGTGTCTCTGTGGAGTAGTGTGCGGGATCGCTCACTGCGTCCGCCACAGGAAGGGGCAAGGTCGGCGTCCAACCATGAAGTTCCGACACGATTGACAATTCCACCACTGTATGTGCACTAATATTTTTGACTAATAAGCGATGACAAATCTAACAAACACTATTCAATAGATTACATTATATATATCGTTGATCGTTTTATAATATAAATCAATCAAAGCGTGGTTACAGGTTGCGGCGATCCTTGTAGCAAGGGATAACATTTTCCGTATCGGTACTCGTAAAAATACGTTGCCTAAGTTACGGTTACCGATGCGTGTTTATTTTTATGAGTCAACGATCCGTGTTTTGAACAGTTCGCGGTTCCTCGTTCCTTCGGCCAAGTGTAGCAGCTCATAAGCTGCTGCCAGCCTAATAGCGGAAGCGAGCCGAACCATAACAACGCTGACGGCTGTTTCGGTTACTGACGGCTAACACTAATAAACTAGTTTCGGATGAAAACTGAAATGAAATAAGAACACGTTTCCATGTATGTAATTCGAAACGCATTCCGTAACTATGCGTACCTACATATACTCGTATGTGCTCGTCGAGTGCGGATTGTGTGCTTTACTGTGTTTGAATTAATGAAGATAAATGCAAGTGACCCAGGAGTTGTTAGTTATAGTCTTTGTTCCAATTCCTAAAACCTATTTCCAGATTCGGTGACTGGAACGTTCAAACTGTTCGCTTCATAGATCGTAAAATACCGAAGTGTAAAAATAATTGAAATATTTGGCTCTAGCCCAGGATGAGCTTTTGCGTATACGGTCTACCTTTCAATATTATGAATTATGGTTAAAAGTATAAATGTCACATATACAGTGTTGTTTACTTACCTTGGGCTGGGTACGTGTAATTACCAGGCAACGGTGGTCGGTTTGATGACCGCCGCCGGGACGGGCCATATGTTTACGATATAAATACCTACCGCGATGGTGATGTACGCTCGTAGGTGATGCTGGACAGCGCGCCAGCGCATCGTGTAGGTAGGTACGCCAGAATCCGCCCACCGGTTATTACTCATACGTATTCATCCTTTAAAATCCAACAAGTAAACACTGATTAAGTCGTTTATTAGTAAAATTGAAATCCAAGAGTTTTAATTAAACTAGAAAGCTGTCTGATAATACGGCGTGACCTAGATTTTTAATCGCCCTCAAAGAACGGTTGTCATAGCAACCGTGCTTGTTTCGACAGATTAAACATAAAACCGGCTAAATACAATAACGATCAGTGTCAATAATTCGCTATAATAGTGCCCTCCTATCATATTATTATGAATGTATAGCGACTTATTTTGATTGTACATTGTTACATCAATCAAAGATGCGGAAAGAAAATGACAGGATCGGCGGAACACCATTACCCTTGCTATTGTATATCATATTTAGTTGTGATATTATTGGCTCAAATTGGTACAGAAACTTTGAAATCGATATGAATGTTGTTTTTCACGTAATATAATTGTTATCGTAATTTATCGCTTACATTTTGAAGATAATACGTAATGCAATGTTTGTTAGTAAGGTGTGGCTATAGCATATACGTATGTTAAATACCTACTCAGGTTTTTTTATGTAATTTACTAGCTATCCCCCGCGGATTTACCCGCGTCCCCGAGGGATGTCACGTTTTCCCGGGATAAAAAATAGCATATATGTTATTCCTGGAAATGCTCTATCTATCTACAAAATTGCATCTAAATCAGCTTGGTTTTGGCGTGAAAGAGTAACAAACATCCAAAACATACAAAGTGTCGCATTTATAATATTAGTAGGATGTCAATATTTCCAAACAATACTATCTTTATTTGACTCACTGATCGGTTTGTAACTGTAGCAAGCAAACAAAGCGTTAAAATGAAATGACGTGCTTAATCTTCCCTAAATCTTAATGTAATTTCCATTCTTTATTGTTGAAGAGTTTCTTTTTGCAATTAATAAACTGCAGTGCTAAGATTGACCTTTATGTGCATTAAAACATTTAAGTACTTATATCGTGAGCTAAGTCTTGCTCGTTCTAGGCTCTGTGAACTTTACCTGTGACTTGTGAATGTCGAATCGAAAATATACCACTAATATTTATCACCTATTATAATTAAGCAGGTTCTTAAGATATAAAATAAAAGTATTTTATAGACATTAACAGTGTAACAATTTAGGCCACCTTATTGCTGAAGCAATTTCTTCTAGGCAACCTAGGGTAATAGGACACATATAATATGACTGGCGTTGCATATTAAATACTTACATATAGTTCTGAGATATGTTCGTATGATATATCTGATATTTAAGTCGACAAATCAGAAATCCGCCAACGAGGAGAAAATAAATCCATTATTTCATTGAAAACCTTCGCATTATCAAAGGCTTCATCGCCCTATAATATAATTAAGACTCTTAACAGACAAAAGACACATTGACGTCGATGAACAAAGTATTTTTTTATCCCGGTACATCGAGAGTCAAGTTCAACATGAGGGTTAATATATTTTTCGTCACATTCCAGGCTGACTTGATGCGGTGACACGATGGATGCCGCTGACAAGCGTATGCTAGAGCGCGAGGCGCTCCGCAACATGATCCAGCAATGGAACGCCAACCGCCTTGATCTCTTCGCGCTGAGCGAGCCCAATGAGGTAACTACTTATCCTTTGATCTTTCACTCATTAACAGCTCTATATAGGACACTGCGTGTTGAGCAATACCTGTATGAAGTACCATAGTACAGAGGTTAACACAAAATGTGGGCGGATCATTGTGTCAGCCAGATAAGTTACAATTTCGATGTATGTTAATACTGTGATTGTGGCGTATGAATCTGATAACGCTGATGATAGAAGGGCAATGGCAGAAAGATTAATAATTGGAAGGACAAAACTCCAACCATGGTTCGTAAAAATAGCATTAGAAACGTTATTTAGACCTCGAATCGTTTTAGAACCACCGATCTCGAAATATTACAATGAAAGGTTGACTCTTATCCTTTTCTCAAATAGACTTGTCGAGATCTAAGCACAGCTAATCTCTTAGTTTGACCTTGCGATTGTTTCAATTATGATTTTAATTGTTAGAGCGTGACGTGCGTTTAAAATGTATTCATTGTATTTACATATCATTACCTACTGAGTCGGTACCAAAATATTTGCCATCCAAGGTGAAGTAATAATATATATTTTTGGTATGAACATAAATTCATCTCGGGTTACGGAATTGAAAATAAATTTTCGCATTTTTTGTCATTTAATCGAAGAATATATTTTTCTTACGTAACCTTTACCTGACATTAAAAGGTGTACAATGAATGACTAGGAAGGCCCTGCGTGAGCTATTAACGTCAATAAAAACTAAGGTAAAAGAAATGTATTGCATGATGTATTTTTAAACGTGACTCACGCGACTGGTTCCTATGATAAACATTTTGCGTAGATAAAAACATTGTCAATATAACTCTTATCATCCGAGGAACCCGTTGCTTCCGGAATAACAATATGATTTCGTTGTTCCCTTCTTGGCTTTGTGTTCTTACCACTTTCGGCTACATCATCACTTTACTTTGTGATATTGCTGTACAAGCCTACGTAGTAAAATTTTGTATATTTTTGTTTGTTTTCCAGAATTTGGAGTTCCACGGTGTAATGCGATTCTACTTCCAAGATTCGGGTCAGAAGATAGCAACGAAATGTATCCGCGTCGCGTCGGATGCCACCGTCAGCGATGTCATAGGTGAGCGAGATAATCAGTCCGTGATATGTGTGCCACGGGTTGACGTGCTATCTGAACAAGTGGCCTAGAATTAGCCAAACAAAGATCTGAGCAAAAGGCCTAGAATTAACTTGACAAAGAAAAACGTATAAATAAACCGTAAAAACATACTTGAGAATAATATTCAATTATGATAAGAGCGATGAACTCGCTCTTTCGAGAATTTGTTCTATATAGAAGAATGCCGATAGCTTTGAATTAACCAAACAAAGGTAAACTATGGCACGTATAAACTAAATCATAATCAAGTTAGTTTTGAAAAAATATTCAAAAAACGATTAAGAAAGTGCAAGTTTATTCTTGATAATGTTCTATATAGGCGTAGAGGAAAGTCCTTAACCTGTTTTTCCAACAGTATTTTGCCTGAATTGAATCTTAAGAACTATTGTGTCGATAAGTCATTATGAATCATCTTAGTCAGTTTACTGTGTAATTTTACGACTAAAGCTATACAGGAGCGTCATACGTCTTATCTTATACATGGAATCCTTAAAGAATTCATTAGAATGTGATAATTGAGATTGTGAGAGTTGTAAACACTTATACTATCAACAAAAGCTGATGATCAATACTTCTTCAGAAGACTCGCGGTGTCACCCTCGGTCTTAAAGGATCCCGGAATCCCAGGATAATAACATAGCATATGCCACTCCGGAATAATGTAGCTTTCTGTCAGTAAAAGAATTATTTAAATCGGATAATTCGTTTCAGAGATAACCTCCTACATCCAAACTTAAAAACTTTATTAGTGTCGTAGTAGTATTGATTGTCAAATAACGGCCACAATTAATATACGATCCCGATCTAAAATCGCAAGATTGAAGTAGAATTTCGACAATATGTGTATTAAAATTACTGAATTTTCGATCGGGATTGCATATTAATGTTTAATAAGTCTTCTGTGAGACACAATTTTTTGAGTTGACGTGTAAAGTAAAGCGTATAGTAAACATCAATTAACAAGTAGCTCAGAACCGGATAATTGTCGTAGTTGACAACTAGTTATTACAAAACATAAATAACCACAGAGTACATTGGTAACCTACATCTTGGTGATGTATCGTACTTATGGTAATTTGTCAGGTGTACGGTACGCGCGTTTCCTTTTGCCTAATATGTATGGATGCGAGTCTCTCTACATAGTTATTTGTGATGTCAAAGGAAATTCCTAACGAGAAATTGCATTTAAATTCTGTAGGTATCAAATAATTTCACAATAATCGTTTCCAATTTGAAATGATTTTTTTTATTCAAATAGGTCACACAGGCACTTATGTATAGTCCTTTAGTAGATTCTAATACCGGTTTGAAATGTTGTTTTCACTGAGAAAACTAAATATCAACAATGTATTTAGTCTGACTTCAATATTTGTGCGATATAGCGGGATTAAATAAATATTGACATACATTAATTATGATATTTCTGGAGATGTGTTGTTGTTTCTGTCTAAAATATGTTTAATATTGTTATCAAACATAGCGAATAGATTTATTATAGCAGAAGATTGTTTAAAACGTTATTCTTTCATTGGATAATCAGAGCTCCCCTATTTGCATTGAACTTTTATCTCTCGGAAAACTTACGTTTAATAAACCAGCGCCGGCCCTATAGCCCTTGCCAGGTTGAGCGAGATTATCTTTCGGCACACTTTAGTCGATGGATTTAAATCACATAAATTGAATTTGAGTTTAGTTAAATAAAATAATTTTAATTGCCAAAATCAACATTTATTGGAGTTCAATCAAGAAGCTCTAAATATAAAACTTGTGCTTCTTTAAGACAAGCATAGTTCCTACCGCTATTTATTTTGGCGCACATTGCCACCTGCCGCCTAGAGCGACCGCTCCTCTCGCTCTACCCAAGGCCTGGCGCTGTAATAAACATCAATTAATCAAAGTTGCTGTATCTCCTTTCTCCATTAGAGACGCTAATAGAGAAGTTCCGTCCGGACATGCGAATGCTGTCCCTCGGCTCGTACTCGCTGTGGGAGACGCACGGGCCCGACGACGAGAGGAAGCTGGAGCCCCACGAGAAGCCGCTGCTGGTGCAACTGAACTGGCACGCGGACGACCGCGAGGGGCGGTTCTTACTCAAGTGCCTTAGTAATAATGAGGTTAGTATTAGTTGTAAATTTGAATATGTTTGGACATTTTCCTTTACATCCACATTAATGTTGATGGTTATTATCATAATTATAAAAAAATTTTATTGTTATTTCTTTTTGTTTGTCTATACTAATATTATAAAGAGGAAAGATTTGTATGTAAGTATGTTTGTTATTCTTTCACGCAAAAACTACTAAACGGATATAGATGAAACTTGGGACGTAGATAGAGCATATCCTGGAATAACATATAGGCTACTTTTTATCTCGGGATAATGTGATATCTCTCCGGAACGCGGGTAAAACATCGGGGGCAGCTATTTTTATATAAAGTAGTTTGTGAATGGTAAATATTTGAAAAAAATAAATAACCTCATAGTCAGATTCATCAATCAAATCAATATAATCAATATAAAAGCAGATCAAAATAGTAACCTTGCTGAATTTCTTGCAGGTGCTATCGTCAGTAACTTTGACCTTCAAAGTGACCGCGGGTGTAAACTAATTAATAAAATAGTATATTTCTCACAATCGAACTACTTCATTTCTTATACATGTGCCAGCAACAGCTGAATAAATGGTTTTGAATTTTGAACTGAATAGAGATATCGATAGGTATGTCTTATCAACCTAGTAAGTAGTTAATAGGGTTTATTGATCAACTGCAATGTGCTGTATCAGTTGCAGCACGATTTTGCGATCAGTTTCTTTTTTGTGTTGGCATATATTACATTATCTTTAATTAAACTATCTCCATGCTTATGGTTGTTATTGATCCACGAGACCTAAAAACTATTAAAGGCACTTAAAGTTATTGAAAACGTTGTAATGTTTTAAATAAAATTATAAATAAAACAATGTTACCTTGCTGAGTTTATTGCCGGTTCTTCTCAGTTGAAGGCTGACTTCCGTACCGGTAGTAGCTTCAGTTACTTTAAATTTAACCTTCGTAAGTGCCTTCCGAAGGCTTAAACTGAATAAATGGTTTTCGATTTTGAATTACTTTACCAAGACTCCAGTCCAGTCCAATCTTTTTTTATATTTGTAGTTTATGAAATGTGTATAGAAGTTTTATTTTTCTCCAGGTGCCTTTATCGTCAGTTAGTGATAAGGGGGACCAAAACTTTAAACGAAAACTATCAAAACGAGAGAAAAAAGAACTGAAAAAGAAGGAGAAATTGTCAAGGCTGAAATCGGACACCAACGATGAGAATAGACCTGTTGCAGAGAAACTATATACTGGTAAGTTTCACAAACTGGGCAATATTGCTATTTAATTTAAGATATTTTTTATGGTAACGTTGATCCTTCTTAATAAATAAGTGAATTTCGGTTTGTCAAGCACGTTTGTATGTTATTAGTAACTTGACACTTCTGTATCAATTGCTAATTTAATATAAGTTTAAATAAATAATTAATTATAATTAGTCTAATATATGTAAGATTCTAAAGTATACATAATTCGAATCGAGTTTTTAAATTAATTCATTTACAAGGACATTTTTCTCGCACGGTTATCTAATCCTTAAATTTTTTTTTTTTTTTTTTTTTATTTATTTATCATTTCAACAGTATACATAAATTTCTTAAGTAAAATAGCTCTAATAAAAACCACAAAGGTTTGTGCGTCTAGTGCTATTGTTAGTGAAAAACGATTGACTAAGCTTAATAGTTACCATTAGTAAACAATTATAGGCAGTTTATACCTATCTGCGGTTATACATTGTATATAATATTTAAAATGAATTAATGACAGTAAGGAATTAATCATAATTTTTTTTTTTTTTTTTGGAGTTAGGTAAGTAGATCTATTCATACTATTATGTTATTTCTGATTATGTTAAGTCTGTAAGGTAGTGAGACTTAAATTAAATGTAGTAAATAAAATACATACTTAAATAAAGTAAATGAGCAGACTTTGTTTTAAAAACTATATAACTAATTAATTAAATACAATACTCAACATTGCGTTCATTTAGAAAACCTAAGATATTTTATGGTTATAATACAATATATTAAAAAAAGCAATTTACTAATGCAATCTTCCTTAAATATTTATCATTTCAGCAACAAATTAAATTGATGTTGTGTGCACTTATACAAACACATAAATAAAAAACATGTTAATTAATACACATTTTTGTTCTGTGGGAATCGTATCTACGACCTGTGATGAGACAGACACGTCAACTGGCAATAAGCAACCAAAAAAATAAATTGGAACAAAAAAAATATAATGTTGTCCGTTCACACAATTAATCTAAAATTAATTCAATAAAACATTAGCTTAAACAGATTTTTTGATTTTAAATATACAGGTTTTGTTAAATGACCGAAAACATATGAATCGTTGATAGTAAGTTGATTAGTAACCTCACTTAATTCTTCTATTTCTGCTATAAGCTTCATTAGTCATGCAAATTAAGTTTATTATTCAGTTAATCCATCGAAGTAAAAACTCAACACCAGATTTTTAACATGGATTAATTTTAAAGGATTTTTATTAATAGTGACAGCATAAAGTTTAAACGTAAACCATCGCAGGTATCATTACTCTTAAAGTCTTAACTAAAAGACTTTGTACTAAAAAACTTATCTTATTAGGACAGGCGGCAAGATCCGTCAAGCTTAAGCTGAAAATTTGTATTCTTTCAACGGCGACCTCGCAAATTCTGTGTACTGAATCAATAATAGCCGAGCTTAATTTATCCGAAGGGCTTGCTCCAGCGGGCCCGGATTTATCTAGTTTACTAAGTAGGAAATAATTGAAGCCTTGTTTTTGTTTTGAAAGTGCGTAGGTTATTTATTAGCTAAAACCTTTTTCATGATGGTACTATGTTAAAATTGCATGCTAAGGTATTGTGTACACAAATGGTGTGGAATAGCAAGGAATTGTTTTGACAATAAGACTAGTAGCGTGACGTGTGTGTAGTGTGACTCCTAGCGTGTGATTCAATAAGATAAATGAAGTCGGTTAATGACTAGCTCGACGATGTTTCGACGCGGCCTATGCTCTGTCTCTACCGTTAATTACGCACTCACATGAGAAGTCCGCAATCCGTGGTCTTGCCGACGAAGTTTGTGTTGTGTCACCTTTCCGATAAGACCATGATAACTTTTCTAGGAGATAGCTTCACTGCCAAGTCCACTTGAAGAGACCGGTGTGTCATTTAGTTGTCGTGACGGGTGCTGCATATGAGAAGCTTTGTTCAAACTTACGACTAAAATCATACCCAATCTTCACATGTTTATAAAAAGAAAGAGGTTCAAACGATTATGTTAAGTATAGTTTGCTCCAGAACAGAATCGTAAACTCGATAGTTGTCACCAAAAATTTATATATTTGACGGGGCGAGGTATGGGGTTAAATGGAAAACAATATTCATACTTACTAAATCTTGTATGTTTTGTCATTTATATGTGGATAATAAATAAATTAACGAGTAATATAACAACAGAACTGCCGGAGACGTCGTTCATGCGCAGCATCAGCAACCCCGAGGCGGTGATGCGTCGGCGCCGCCAGCAGAAACTCGGCCGCAAATTGCAGCAGTTCAAGTCCAAGGACGGTGGTCCAGATACCGGTATGTTTAACCTACTTTAATAATCACCTTTACCAAACAAATTGTCACCCGCCTATTGGCACTACGGTAACCAGATAACTGATATACATATAACATTTTTTGTCCTTGAATATATCATCATCATTATTTAGAAATTTACACCCAATCACAACAAACAGACATGTTTATGGATACAAATGTTTGTCTTGGGGGGAAATCGTACCTGTGGCATGGCAGTCAGGGTCTCAAACCACCAAGCCAATTGACCGGTCACCCAAACTAGCGTAATTAGCAAATTTATAATTTTGCAGACTTTTATACCCCGTCATTGTTAACGGGATAAAAACCTGCATCTTGTGTGTGTGTCAGTTATTTTCGATACTTTTATTTGCTTACCACCGGCTATTTAAAACGCATCCCTATTTAAAAGTAAAATTTGTTTTTTTCTGACCCTCAGGTGGCACGCTAAGAGTATACGGAGCGATATTACGTCCAGACGTGTCTTACGTCACATTATTGCTGTCCGTTAACGACTCAGCGGCCAGCGTGCTCCGAGAGACTCTCGACAAGTACGGCTTGTCGTGGCAGGATCCCTCGCAATATTGTATCGTACAGGTAATTGACACCTATTACTCAAATTAATTAAATTACTGGCCTAGAGCAACGTTCGCTCTCAGGAAGTTTCTTAACTCATTTAATTGCGCTGTCCTTTTCCTGTAGGCTTTATTTCTTTACATCTAGACTGGAGTGATCTTAGTGAATGCTGATAATATAATAGTTTTTATAAAATCATTTCCAGTGGAAATGTAGTCACATTAACAGGTGCAATTATAGTTTCATTTTTGATTTTTAATTGTTGTGTATGTGAAATGCTGTTCTCTATTGAAGACATTCAAGTACTATATACCACAACTTTCCTTTTTAGTGTCATATTATAGTAAGGAATGTTTGCTAATTGTTAAGTCTCATCTGCTTTTGGCCCTTGGCTAGTGACCTATTGCTTAAATCTTCGTAAGTAGTGTAGCAATTTATAAAAATACAATTATGATTACACATTTAAAACAAATCTTCATACCTACGAAAGTTTAATTAATATACTGTACATTCATCAGGAAGACAAATCGGACAACTCGGAGTACGTGTTAGAAGACGACGAGTGCCCGCTGGCGTTGATGAATATGACTCGCAGTAAGTGACAATTACATTTATTTCTACCTTTGTATTCATAAAAATGTCAAACACCATTTATAGCAAAACAATTAAGTCACTATCTGTCACGTGACGCTCCGTGTACGGAAGAGCGAGACGGATACCACTTTATAACTAATTTGTTTGAACCACGTTCATAAATACAAGAGACCTAACTTTGTAAACAATGTTAAATCTACTTGGTACACAACAACACTACCCAAAATACATAGTAACAGTAAGCGGAATTTGAAACTCTGCCGTAGACGCGGCTTGATTTGACCTACTTTAAGAAGCGGCCATACAGGAAATGTACACAACGAAATACAATTAATCTTGTAGAACCAGAGATAAATCTTAATTGATATATATGTAAGAAACTGACAAATTATACATTTGTTTTACTTTCAAAACTTTGTAAAGGTCGACATCACATAGTAATACTTCTGGTATTGCTAATATCTGGAGACTCTAGACTTAATTTACTGGTGGCCCATCTGGCTGACGGTTAATTGTATAGGTGAACTAGCTGTTTCCAGGATACCATAGGCTATGTGTGTGCCAAACTTCTGCAAGATTGGTTCTATATCGGTAACCGTGAAAGCGTAACAAACAATAATTAATCAAGTAGTTAGGATTATGATAACCGGCTGAGTGAATGTTAGACCAAGCACAATGTATTGGGTTCCGGACCATGTCTTTATTAGCAAGTAGGAATAAAAAGGTATAATTAGCGATCGTTGAACGCACTTTAGTATATTTCATTCTTCAGTCAAGAAAATGTAGTGCAACCTAAACCATATTTTTTATACCACTTGGGCCGTCAAACAAGCAGACTTTAATCACATAATAGGTAAATATCCTGTATTCAAGATAAATGATTAAACACTAACCAGTGTATTGAACATCCAAAAATACACAGTTACATGAAAAATCAAAATTTCATAATTAATATGATTTATAAGTACCGATCTAACCACAAAGAGTAGCTCTTTTGATGCTGTACAATTATGACGTCACAACTTCTTATTTCATACAAAACTCCATAGAAACAATCGTTTTGACATTTAATAAAAAGTTGCTGATTTGACATATCAGTCAACATCCCTATTGTAAAGCGGTTGAAAGATAACACCTACCTTCCAAATTTCATCTGTATTGCGGCCACCTCCATAGTCTTCATCACCTTCATAGTATACAGTGGACCCCCGCTAATACGGCCCCTGTCTAATCCGGCACCCCCTGTAATCCGACATGCCTATCACTGTTGAATTTGTTGGAGGCCATATGCATTTGGGTATATACTGGCACAGTATAAATGCAAAGTGTTTGTAATCTATTCGATATTTGAGTGTTGTTCTTTGAGTGTTCAAGTGTCTTTGACACAAGCAATAAATGTTCCTGGTAAATAACCACTGTTTAATTCAGTATTTGCATTTGAATTTGGGTACACAAACATTATTTAGGCAAATCTTTAGATAGTATCTAATCATTTTTATCTGTAATTTTAAATAAATTAATTTCGGGACTCTTAAGCAGTACTCTATAGTCCGACAAATTCGATAGTCCGACACTGCCCTGCAAAACGTTTGTCGGATTACCGCGGGTTCACTGTACTACAGACAGGACATCTCTAAGAGGGGTTTTCTTTGGCTACAGAACCCTTAGACATAATAAATTTCAACAATTCAACATTCAGATTAAGAGTAGCGAGTTAAGAGTATTCTGGTGAATCCTTTATTTCGATCATCTGTTTATGTCCCCGAAAGCATTTAGCTCGAACTCATACTAATGTTTCTTAAACTTCAAGCCATATAAAACCCACCGATTATTGAACTACTACAGTCGAAATAGCAAAGTGCGGCAAAAATTAGAACCCGGAGCTTTATTTGTGGAGTATTGTGTGTTAACTTTAAAATAGAATTCATTTAAATTAATTATGTCTTGATACTTAACATACACTTCCAAACTGCTCCTGGCTCAGTCAAGAAATATGGTGAAAAGGAGAACTACAACAAAGGAAGTACTTCAGATGTTCTTTTATCAAGTACGTTGGTCCTCCATGCGTCCTTCAAAGGAATTATTTATATCCACATATAATTATGAATGTCCAAGCTTATAAATGAGACCAATAATAAAATACGTCTGTTGATTAAGATACAAATTTAAATGTGTCGCAAAATAACGTGTATACTAACATAATGTCGCTTGAATTTATAAACACAGCTTAACTAATTTATTAAGCCTCTCGCTCTTCCATTTTAAGATCGTGAAACGACAGAGCGAGACTTCGAACTTTCAGCTAATCCACGGCATTACTTTTATATTAATACAGCGTTTTTCTTGTAAAATTAAAATGAAGTTGGAAAATTTTACGTCAATTTGGAGGAAAGAAAATTTGTTAATCCTCGCTCTTACTCTGGTATAAATAAATTATACGAATGCTCCGGTGTAGTAGGGGAGCGGTAATGTAATAACGCGGGATAAAATAGCGGTCACTGTTAAAGTGAGTATCATTCGACAGTATCTCAAAAGGTCGGCCTTTTAAATATATTTTTTCTTATAACAAGCATGGTTATTGGCTAAAATACGAATTTTCAGTTTTATAATTGCCCTTAATCATTTCTACGATACAAAATGTGAAGGTACAGTTCATGTTTCGATTAAAAGATTAAACTGGAGTGGATTTATGTAAGGGAACAAAGATTTTTATTTTACCTGTAAAAAGCTTAATTTACATGAACATTTCGTGTTCACGTAAATCATTTAGGTATGCTGTAAAACTGTGGAATTGTTTTAAGGCGTTCTATTAAGGACTTACTTAATGTATGTCTGTATTTTCATAATTAACATATAAATGCGAATGTTTATGAGGATGGATGGCGGTTTATTAATCTTTCTAGTAATAACTTCTACACAGAGTTGGATAAAACTTGTCACATCCCTCAGTAACGCGGATAAACCCGCGGGGGATAGCTAGCGTAAAGTAATGTTTTGTATAATTTTACCATGGGAAGTGAAATCTTTGATATGATCTAATAATTTAATCATTTATGGTTAATACTTCATAGCTTGGTACCTACTTTGAACTTAATTATTTTATGTAGAGGCGTAAAGAGTCCTTGCCAAAAGGCGCTATCCCATTTATTATTGGTGTGATACTGTGGAGTAGGAGGATTTTTTGTGCGCATGTGACACGGGTACCGAGTGAGGAATCATTGTGTAGGTAATTTATAGTTAAAAAGATTGTCTTTCTTTTAAATAAAATGATACGTTTTCTAAATCATAGCATTCTTCTAATAATTTTGAACAAATCGTTTTTAAATTGACAAAGGATTGGAATAAATGGTATATTTGGTAATTTAATTATGTATTAGGTTGGGGAAAAAGTCTTTTCGCATTATAGTATGTATGAACTTGTAATAAAATCTCTTTGGCTATACTATTTGTATCTGGCTGGTTTTGGTATCATTGAAAGTTTAAATTTTAAAGAACATAATTCCAAATTCAAATTAAGAAAATGTGTGATTTACAAAAAAGGTAAAAATGCAACGCAAGCCGCGAAAAAAATTTGCGATGTTTATGGACCTAGTGCAGTGTCTGTGAGAGTAGCACAAATTTGGTTTAAGCGTTTTCAATCCGGAATTTTTGATTTCAAAGATGCACATCGCTATGGTCGCCCCATTACAGATAAAATGGATGCCATTTTTGAAAAAGTGGAGCAAGATCGGCATATCAGTAGTTACGACGTGGCTGAAGAACTGGGAATTGACCACAAAACAGTTTTGGCGCATTTGAAAAAAACTGGGTACACTAAAAAGCTAGATATTTGGGTCCCTCACGAGCTCACTGAAAGAAACCTAATGAACCGTGTACTCATTTGTGATTCTTTATTACGACGTCATGAAACCGAACCATTTTTGAAGAAGCTGATAACTGGTGATGAAAAATGGATCACGTACGACAAGAACGTGCGAAGAAGGTCGTGGTCAAAGGCCGGTCAGGCTTCACAGACTGTGGCGAAACCCGGGTTAACCTCAAGCACAAGGTGATGCTGTGTGTGTGGTGGGATTGGAAGGGCATTATTCATTATGAGCTGTTACCACCAGGCAGGACCATCGATTCTGAACTCTACTGCGAACAACTGATGAGATTAAAGCAAGAAGTTGAGAGAAAGCGGCCGGAATTAATCAACAGAAGGGGTGTGGTTTTTCATCATGATAACGCTAGACCTCACACATCTTTAGACACTCAGCAAAAATTAAGAGAGTTTGGCTGGGAGGTATTAATGCATCCGCCGTATAGTCCTGACCTTGCACCTTCAAATTTCCACCTTTTTCGGTCTCTTCAGAATTCTTTAGGCAGTGTCAATGTAAAAAAACTATATTAAAAAATGTTTTGAATTTTCTTAAAAAATGCGAAGAAAATTTTTCCCCAACCTATTATACAGTATGTAACAAAAACCCTGTTATTCCTTTTAGGAACGTTATACATTACCTACAAGCACACCATTAATGATATTAGAATTTAACAATTATAAACATTGGCTAGTACAAAGGTCAAAATCAAATAACTATTAAAATCGACACATTCAAAAAAATGTTTAGAGTATCTGATTTTACAAATACATCTTTATTTCGCTAAATAGCCTACGAGCTCGGCGGCTTTCTTTGATGCGACAGAAGATGCCGCTAAAACGTAGGCGCGTGCCTCGTATCCCTGCCACGTGCCTTCCTACCCCTTTACCCCACCACCCGCCGCCCTGCGAATCATAAGCGAATTCCTTAGTCTCCCGCGCAACTTACTTTCGAACGGTTGTTATTGTTGACCTAGTGAGTGACTTGTGTTTGTTTACGTAAGATCACCTGATCTGACGCCCTTCGATTGTTTGCCTCTGGGGTACTGTTAAGCAACAGGTGTTCAAAAAACCGTGTGATACGGAGGTCGAAATGCGTTCACGCATAGTAGCAGCATTTGACCACATCAAGTTCTATAGCTCCATTTTACAAAGCGTACGTGAAAATATTATTAGGCGTTGCAACAAATGTGTCGAGGTACAAGGTGGTCATATTGAACAGCACCTCCGTGGCCGTCTAGTAGACATTATAATAAATAATACATTAAAATGCAAGTAGGTACTTAAGGTTTTGTGTGACAGACGCGGGGACTTTATTTTGTTTATGTAAAAGTGTTAAATGTACTTGTAACAATTATCAATTGTGCATAAAAATATCGTGTAAACCAACATTTTCAAAGATTCATTCGTTAAAGTGATAAACAACAGCTGACAAAGTCGTGAACTTGTGTAGAAAAAATAGGTAGATAACCGGCGCGGCGCGGCGCGGCGGCACCGACAAAGAGAGGCCACTCTCTTTGTCGGGTCGGGTAGAACTTCTTCCTATTATTTGTGATTTCGGGTCATCGCTTCATGCAGAGGTAAGATATCAGAATAACATTACAAATATTAATAATTAAATATTTATTTTAATTATTTGTGTTTACAGTTTATTATAAATGACTTCCTTTATTACGTATGTATACCGATTCTTAAAACGTAGGTAGAAGGAACAACAGGGTTTTTGTTACATATTGTATATATATATATTTTTGTGATTACATTACCAAATTATAAAAAAAAATACGTTTTAAAGTAAACTAAAAACCATAAAACTGAGAAGAAGTTACATAAAGTAATATCACAACAAGTAAGAGTGTATTGTTCTCGAGATATATTCGAGCAAATATTATTTGCCGCTTTTTATGCAAAGCGTTCGGAATACGTTCCGATTACAATCAGATGCAGCTGCGGAAAAAGTCTTTGTAATGCAAATTCGGGTCTAAAACAGTAGGTATAACATCTCCGAAACCCTATAGATGGTACAGGCACTTGGTCATTTTGGTATAGTTTATCATTTTGAAGGATTTAGTTGTATGTATACCAATTATCTACCTTTATTTCTTGCGAATTTTTAATAGAGAACAATCGAATCAATCTGTCATCGTGATTCTTCCATTATACGACATAAAAACGTAGATAGAGTGCATTGATGTGTAACATCACATCGCATTGTTCATCGTAAAAGGTTCGCCCAAATTTTTACATTGAGTGAGCACATGACGTAAAATGAGAATAATGAATATAATATAAGTGTTATAGGGTATATAAGTGTTGTATTAAGTATTCAGTTTCTAAATTAAAAGATAATATAACGTTTTATGTGGTAATTGTTGTGTTAACCATTTTTATTTTATTTAGGGTCCAACCTATCTAGATACATATTACGGAAGAACAAATCGATTGGAGCAATATAGGTTCTTAAGTAGACACACTTTTATCAGATGAACTGACATTTGCCCACCTTATTAGAGTCGTTACAATCCTGTTTAGAAGTGCCTTTAAGTGAAAAGATTAAAAATATAATGGTGCATATCACTACATAGTATAAAACGAAGTCGCCGAAAACTACGCACAGGATTTTGATGCGGTTTTTTTTAATAGATAGAGTGATTGAAGAGGAAGGTTTTTATGTATAATACATGTGATATGCTTTAGTTGATATTAAGATGTATCACGTGTAACAAATTCTCCTTGAGAGTAAAACCTCCGGAGTAAGCCAGTGTTTCACAAAACCTTCCTCAAGGATAATCCTCCCGAGAGGACGCTTGATACAGTGATCCGCGGCGGTAATCCTTGGAGGGATCGTGGGAGATCAATCAAAAATAAAGGTTTTACCTCTGATACACGGGTTAACTTGTAAGTTTTTTTACTTAATTTTTTGAAACGTACAGAACTGGCTTCCGCGGTTTTACTTACGTTTTCGGGACAAGAAAGATCCTTATTATTATTGCAGTCTAAGCTACCCCTCTGCCAATATTCATTAAAATGGAATGGAAATTTTGCTATGTCAACGTAACAAACAGACAGAAGACTTAATCGACTTTAACCAAAATAAGGAGATTTCCAGTCCAAATTCGGTTTTATTATTGGGAATGATGATACCATTTATGTCGCGTTTAACAAAGAATATCTCTGTTGTTTCCTATGAACAGAGTTCACTGTCGTAACGTTATTGATAAAATTATTTTGAGAAATAAACCAAGAAATTATGTGCTGTAATGAATGATAAGTAAAAGCCACTGTGACCTGCCGATCACAAAGATGCTTATTATTTGTATGTAATTCCTTTTACTGGTTATTTGTAGTAGGTATATTACATACTCACATAATAGGTACCTATCTTCTACCGCAATTTTATTCTATGTCCAGCAACTCAATCAATTTATCGCGGACCTATAAAATCGGATCTAATTCCCAGCGGGAAATGACTCGTAGCGAATTGTGCGATAATGCTTTTTCCTCATTATACGCGACCTGCAAAATTCAACCGTGAAAATCCAAAACCAGTATTCGCATAGTTAAGCACTCAACTGCTTCTAATATTCTGTTCACATTAAAGTGTAAATGTGGCTAATGACTACTTACATATTTCACTAGTTATCGAGGAACAGATAGACGTAAATGAAAAAATTCACACGTCGTCGCTATTGTTACGGTAATAACCTCGTCCGCGTCGTTTAGGTTCAGACTATAGCTATTGGCCGTTCGTTATACTGTGTCTGAGAGTCCGCAATTTCCGCGGGAAGGTTCCTTCTGGTTGGACAATGCTTGTCGTCGTTCACAATGGGAATACATGAGCGGGAGCGAGCGGGCGCAGGACGCGGCAGTCGCCTCGCAGACGCCGCACCGCGAGCCGCCCACTCCTTGCGTCTCGACATGGACTGGGGCATCCGCCGTAAGTTCGGATGAAAACTTTTTCTTCGAATGTCGCGACATAACCGCCGTCGGCACGCCGCGCCGGCCGCTGGCACAGTCCACAGCCGTGATCGGCGGCACTGCCCGCTGCGATCGAAGCCGATAGTAAACAAACGCATGTGGCCCGGTGGAGTAGTCCGACCGGTGTGCCCGCAGATGCCGGTCGACTGGCCGGTGCCGGTCTTTTTAACTCGTTTCGCGGTTCGATGTCCGTGCGTTCGTGGAATCGATATGCATAATATCGTCCTTGAAAGTCTCAACTTTTGCCGGAGTTAACAGAGTTTATAGTTTCTTTGGAGCTCGCGTTGATGCCTAACTCAAATTTTGAAGTAAGATTGTAAGTTTAAAACTTGTTTTGTCGTTCCACTGTGGTTTCATTCATCGTTTACGTGTAGTGCGGAAGTTTGCAACTTTCTAAATCAGTTTACGACGCCGCCGATAAAAGCTTCTGGATATTTCTTTTGTCTTTAAGTAAACCTGTTTTATTTCGCCGAGAATGTAGCGATAAAGAGCATTTTTATAGCCTGGTCATAAAATGTGTCTCTACGAGTAATTTGACCTTTAGCATTATCTCGGAATTGAGAGCAATCCCTAAAGGCGACTTGTTAGTGAAGACAAACGATTGCCCGTACGTGCCGAGAAAAAGATACTTTCGGGTCCGAGGTAGTTTTTGGACGTGGGATAACTTCGTCCTTTCTCACTTAATAAGTAATTACAGTGATTGTTCTAAGACAAATTCAGTAGAGTGAAGAATAAACATCCTAGACCTTACTGAATCCTTGAGTACTTTTGTATCTCTCTTTTGCCTCGCCCACCGTTGGCGAACGTATTTATCCTACCTATTTAAAACCAGATCATGTTTTCTGCTCAGTGGATTAGAATATAAAGCGCATTATGAGACTGCTTTTAGAACACGTCGAAGTAGGCCATGAACAATGATTCTCGATATCTGTGAGTAAACAATAGTATGAACACGTATATAAGCTTGTATTTAGTTAAAATTGATAATATATTGGTCTATAAGTTTAACACACCTGTCCCAATAACCTAATGAAGTCACTGCCATAGACTAATAGCTTGTGTATATAGCTCGGGAACAAACTTCAGGGTAATGAATGTTGACCCTTCGCTCTTGCGAGTGTATGCACATACATACATCTTGTAATAAACAACCTTTTACAGCCTTCGATATGGGGCGGTGTAGTATCAGGGAGAAAAAGAGCGCGTAAAATCCTTTCTTGATATGTTTTATTGCCGGCTCTGTTACAGATTTATTGCGAAAAGATAAAATCCTCTTTTCTAACAAACCCAGATAGAATTTTTTATAGAAATTCAGATATATATATCAGGATCCCCTGTCAATATGTCGGTATATTCCCTCGAGAAATAATAGCTCGCTTGACACCTGCAGATATGGATTCGTACCATCGAGCCACAGACGTTCTATTCCCGTTACTTTATACTTATACCTTTCCATATTTAATATTGGCGGTGAGGAATATCTCGTGAGGAAACTTATTTTCTTCATATTAATTTAATAGATTAGTTCCCACAAACCTATAATATAGGTAAAGAATAAATATAACACAATCATTCCTTGTTCATATGAACCAATTTAGCTTTCGGGTAAACTTAGTAATATATGTACATAGTTAATAGGTGTGGGATGTTTGAACAAACTTCATCGAGCCCCGTAAGCTGTTGTCGACCCCAAACAATGGAACCCAAACTCCGGCTCAGTACAGTCGACAAATTTGCCATGATTGAGGCCCCTAAAATGTTTACGCAAAATAAGTTTTCAGGTACATCATTCTGTATGTATTCCTGTTGTCCTTCCTAAAAAACTAAAGTAGATATTTATCATAGTAACTAGGAAGTTGCTAGAACAAATCTACTGTTAAATTATTTTGTGTAATTTAGGTGTTTATGGCATTACAAATTAATTAATATGTTTCGTTGTCTTTTCAAAGGATAATCGTATTTTTTTACTTTTTTATATCGCGCCTTCGCCTGAGTGGGATATTTTGAAACTGCATTAACATCTATTGCGTAATTGAAAATTTATGAACGGACAAACAGACAGACTGAAATAGTGTATTTATTTTATATTGGTCGTAATCGTATCATGTACACACGTATCGGTCTAACAAAACACAGAAAAGCTGCAAAATAATATGATATTTGACCAAATAAAGAAATAGAAAAAAAGACTACTTAATAAAATCAGTTTAGCTCAACAGAAGCTTCAGTAAAAGTATTTCTTTTTTATACGTTGTATGAAACTAGGTTTAAAAGGCAACGTACTTTGATCCTTTGTACGATTTCTATGCTTTCATAGAACCGAACACAATTGAACCATTCACTATGTTCTCAGAAAGGAAATGAAAAGCAAGCAAATATACCTTTATTTTACTTGAAATGTTAACATTATTATTATAATTATACCAGGTAATACATATATGTTTGTGGTGAATCCTTACTATTATTACCAGTCCACCCACATACGCCCACTGCTGGATAAAAGCTCTTCTTCACTATGGGAATCTGTCTAATCCTATGCCAATATCTTTCATAGTTTTGTTAATTTATCCTTATAGTTTCTAATTATTTTATTAGTGTGGGTAGAGGACCTGGCTGCCAGAAATCATTTGTGTGCATGAATATGTATTTGTTATGTATCTGGTTGTAAATATAGCTAGGATGTATTTTGAGGTAATTAAAAATCCGGTCAAGTGCGAATCGAACTCGTGCAAAGACGCGATGGTTCCGAAAAATTTCTGATGAGACAAATTTACAGTGCGTAAGTACCTACATTGCATTTTGCCAATAGTTGTCCCATAAGTTTTGATTTCCTTGTGAGGATCTAATTATGGTGCATAAACGGCTACATTTTTAATTGCGTTGAATTAGAAGTTTGATCTTTTCACAGCTTCAAGGGATTGAAGACCTGAGTATTTAATATTATTTTAATCTTGACACCTCCACTCGTTCTTGATAGACAGACAGACGAACAGCATAGTGAAATCGTACCAGGGTTCGTTTTTTCTAGTAAAGTACGGAACCTTATCAGTTATTTGGTTTCCATGTAAGAACTCTGCTTAGTTTACGATCAGGTAGCCTAAAATACCCTGGTCATTTATTACACACTAAAGATTGTCTCAGAATATATTTTTTAAATTTAATGCTGAAATTATAAAACAAAAAAACTACCAATATAAAACCTAAATTCTGATCTTATAAGTATGTCGATCTTAAAAGTCGTGTTGGAGAATAGTTCAATGAACAATTAGTCGTTCACCTGCTCCATGTCCACCTGGATGAGCCATAATAATACAACGACACATAATACTGCAAAAATAGAGAGAGATGGAGATAGCGACATAAAACTACTCGTCCATTTACACTTCTAATATGTACCTATGCATGTAGGTATGTAGGTTAACGAATTATGTGAAAAGCAAATAGATTCAGCATCCTTTAACAGCTCTAAAGGTTCTAGTTTTATTGCAAGCATAAAGTTTTCAACAATAGCGCATAATAATAGTCTTGCATTAATGACACGGTATCCATTGCATTTCCAGGGAGACATATAAAAATAACCTTTTATTCTGAGAAATAAGAAGCATATTGCAACGACTAAGTAACTTTAGGGATGAAAGACAATGCTTTAATTGAACAGTTTTAGCGCATATTCGCCCTAACCGCGTCATTTTTATAATAAGTTGAGTTGAGTGACACTGTAATCATTGGAAGACGGGTCGATGCTCATCACTCATGCATAGATCAAGATTAACAACCGACTATGCATTATTTATTTTGATTGTATGATTTATGATATTTTCCATAAATTCGGTGAGGATAGAGTAAAGGTCACAACCATTCTTCAAAATTCGTAAAGCAAATATTATTTTAGTGTTACGATTCAAATTTATGATAACGTATACTTTGACGATGCTTTTGAGAATACTCATGTTTCTTTTATTGTGGGAAGTTGTCAGTCTCCGACTACGACGTAGGTATAGGTACATTTTTATTTTCACCATCAACGCAGTCCTCCAGTAGCTTCTGAAAGGAAATGTCAACAATTCACAAAACAGAATGCTGCCTTTGCGCGCAGCTAGAATTTCGAGCATAATATAGAGTTTAATGAAAAAATCTGACATCTCGCAACGTCAGCTTTTCATGAAATCAAATGTCATATTTAGAGTTTAATATTCCGAGTAAACTTTTAGCAAAAACATGAACTCCGCTGAAGTTTGGCTGGAGTTGATAATTTGTTTGGCCTAAAGATTTACCAACGCTTTTATAGTATTAGGTTACCAAACAAAACATAATAATATAATTTGAATGTTGTCTTCGCTAGAATTGTGCCAATTTCTTTTAACATCCGAGAACATCGTATAAAATCATGGCACGTCCCAATTTTTCAAAGGTCATGCGTTGGCCCCAACTATCAAACTCTATTGTTATGATCGTGCACCTATTTCAATTCGTTGATTTTGATAGGAAGTTGTTGTGTTAACTTTGACCTATTGTTATATTTGTTTGCTTTGCATCTAGCGAGTAATTCGGTCGGTGATTTCTGAGATATACAATGACAGATAGTATCGGGATCATTGTGATGTGCATGTGACTTCAGCCTAACCCATGCCATTGTTATATTTGCGCAAGGTCCGTCGAACGTTCATTGACGACATTGCGTGCCGTCCGCGCCGCTGCTTGCTTGGCTGGCATCACATCGTATAGCTCGCTGCACCCACCTCCGGTAGTACTACCATTGTATCTGTACCGTATGCTTACGTATAAGAGATCCGCTATTGTGATCTGTGTATAAGAGTTATGTCTGTTTTTTGGTCATTAGTACTGAAATATATAAATCAACATCAAAGTAGAATCTCTGATTAAATGGTTTCTTATTGATGAATGGATGTCGGAGAGTACAAGAACAACTATAATTGACTTCGTTAGTTGTTTGAGTTCAGTCGGAGATGATCAAAGCTCGAAAATAAGATTAAGAATGTATTGTTCAGCATTTATTTAAAAATATTTCCGTTATTTTGTGGGCTATGATATAAGCGCTTAAAATTATCCATTAAATAAGTGGAAATTTTCTCAAAAAAATATATCTATGTATGAATCAAGGCGTTTATTCCGTATCGGAAAGTATTTATTTCAAAGAAACGTGTAGTTAAACTGTGTCGAGCGTTGAAAGAAAGATTGTGTAAAATATACAGCTGCGGTGCTAAGTGCTGTCTCGCTGTATTTCACATATTCCGGTGCAGTGTCGAGTAACTCTAGTGGTTCTTCCTTTCAGAATACCACTACAGTACAGAGTGAATAGCGTACTATATTTTCACTTCAACTAGTTACTAATTATGGCCTAGATTGTGTGGATTAGAACCCTATTTATTTTTTTCTATTTTATTGAATGTGTGATAAATTAATATTTTTCTCTTCTCACAATTACATTTCAGCAATACTACGGACCCTTCTATGTGTCTGTCAAACCATACATAGTAAAGGAGTCCGTAGTCAAGATGTCATTCACGGTTAAAATTAAAATTTTACGGTAATAATGCATGCGCCATATTATTTATTCGACCGCTAAAATAAGCTCGTCTTTGTCTGTGGAAAGCAGTTATTTCTGCGGTTGCATAACTAAAAATAGACAACCTATGTCCTATCTCAGAAATATATCTTATTCAAGCCAATTTTCGTTGCAAGTGTTTCTGAGTTACTTATATATTATTTTGGCTAAAATAATGGTCAGACCGGACAGTTGTTTTGTCTAAAAATATACCAACTGCTTTAAAATCCATGTACCTAAAGCTTGCATGCATTTGTGTTAGCTTTTAGCGTGTTTCTTTGTGTTTTGATTTTGGCAAAGTTTACATTTGATTAAAGTTAGAAATGTTGCGTATGTCGTCATGGATATTTCACAAAGCGTTGTTTAGTAATTGTAGCGTGTAACAGTGAACTATGACAAATACAATACCTCTCACAACTGAGTATTTTCAATTCCAAATTTGATGTTTCGCGAACCTTTTTTAATTGCATTCGTTTGAGTTCGTCAACTTCCCGCCGCTCGTGCTTAGCAGAGAGTTTGTTACAAGCCCTTTATTTTCAATAGGCGTGATATTTTACACTGGTATTTTCCAAAGAGAACGATAAAGTAGGCCTCTCAAAGGATTGTTCACTTTTGACGTGACCTTTGTGAAATACGTATTTTTTTGTGTGTGAACCCCAGCCCACGTCATTCTGTGTATAATGTAGAGTGGCAGTTCAGCGGACTGATTTCTATCGAAGGTCTATGCTACGTTTAGGTGTCGGCACCTCCTATATATTATACTTTGTACTTCGCTTTGCAATCAACGCGTTCTAAATACGCACTCTAATAATAATAATAATAATATATTATACCTGTGCTAGGCATTTCCATTTCTAGACTTTCTGAAAACCATTACAAATATATTGTATTCAGGCTAACTTACCGCAACTTAGAAGAGTGTGAAGTTTGAGATTGTTTTCAAATTGTGTTAAAATATTTAAATGTAAATTATAATTCAACATATCAAGATAGAGGTTAGGTCTTGTTTATATAGTTGGACAAAAACAATAATGAAAACGTCGACAAGTTATCAGACGGAAAGACGCAACAAGTGAGACGATTAAATACAAATTCACGGGGTCACGCATGCACGCACGGGGGCACGCGACGGCAACGGGCGCGCGTGCGGGCGCGGTCGAAAAGATGCCGCCCACTGCCCTCAAACTCATAGTGTTCAGGGTGCGTGTGTGTGTATGCTTGTGTTGTTTATAACAACTGGATCAATTAATGGCGGCTACGCGACACCCGTCACATTTCTTACCACACGATTATTTTTTAACCCGAAATGAAATAAACAATCTGACTATTATATAACAGCAGTTCCATGAAACATTTATAATTCGATCGAGAAGAAGTCATTTTTTACTGAAAACAGAATCTAGTTGCTACAGTCAGTTTAGATAGGGACCTATATTATAATTATTTTTTACACTTACTAAGAGATAAAATTTTCATCAAAAATATAAAGAAACTGATGTGAGTCCTACGACATCGAGATTGCTGCGGTATTAGCAAATCAAATATATCTCTATAACAACCTATCTTTATTGAAACATTATATAAACCTACCATGTATCATCTAAAGATCTCGTTCTACCGGGGATTAGGAATGAAATTGCCTCATTCAGTTTTCGTGTTCACAGCTGTAGAGATACTAATGACAGATTTTCGTGCAGTTACAGATGAGATTCCTTTATATATTTTGGCAATAGATTTTCAAATAAAGGAACCAATCGTTATTTATTTCGCGATCCTAACTGACAGGAACGGCATACCGCAATTAGCTTGTATAAAGTCAATATCGGCGCCACGCCGCGTTGCCTCGAACACTTGTCGTTATGAAAAGACTTAGTTGAAAGCGCCTTCAATAAACTACCTAATTTGATTTCGCGTCGTCTATTGATGTTGTAATTAACCACTTTTATTTAAAACCTACACTAACGAACTACGGTACGTACTCTTTTTAATTACCACGTACAATGATGGTTCATTAGTATCATGCCTACATAGTAGCTTTCCATATCGTACTAATGTATGTAGATCGATGATTGTGTGACGCGGAATTTTGCCGCAAAGCACCAGTGGTGTGCTACGGTAAAATTGATACTATAGATCTAGTCCTTTGCCGTGTTGCATTGCTTATGAGTGTCCGGTCGGGTGGCAACGTTGGTATGTCATGTCATGACGTCGTGGTGTTATGGGAGTTAGTCCAGTTACAATTATACCGCCGATTTGAACTTACGTACTTTTGTACCACGCGACCTTGCCACCGGGCGATGGATTTTAAACAATACTTTACGTCACACAGAAATGCTGTTCGGCAGATCTTTTAGTGCACGACTACGAAACGATCGTAAGGAAGTTGTACTAGGTATTTTATTGCGATTAATATAGCTATAGATTATTAGTATTGCTTTATATGTGAGTACATGCTTTATTTTAAATTATATTAACGATGTCACAATATTTTTTTCTGAGAATACACGCTTTGTGTATTTGTCTTGTTCGATCACATTTAATAATAATTGTACCTACAAAACTGAATCGATTAATATTATGCTCCAATGTGTGGTGCCTATTGATTTGAACTTAACATCAGCTCCATTCACCAGGTTTTTTTTTTTGTATAACTGATTGAACAATGAGCCGCCCTCGTGTTAAACAATGCCCATTTTATTAAATTTCGCCTTTTTCCATTGGTGAATCGCAGTCCATGTACGCTTCCACTGAGTCACATTTCAAAATCGACGATTTAGCTTTTAAGCCAACATTTCCTTAATAATTAAAATGATATTTCTTTTCCATAATAAATCGTGTTAACCGGCTGTGGACGGCTGACTTCCAATTAATCATTTATAGCTAATGCGGGTAGACTTTTGTTGAATCGATCATGCTAACAAGACTTCTACTGTGCTAATGATTGATCCATTTATCGCATCTATGATTAAATATTTAAGCACGGGAAACGTTTACGAGAATATGTTTTGAGGATTAAGTAAATATTGAAGCACTAGCTGTCTACAAAAACTTTGTAATTCGTAGCTGCTCTACGCGAGCTCCAGCAAAGCGGTGTCACAATGTAGACGCTAATGATGTTGACACTAGAGGAGGGCTTGTCTTGCTCGTGACCCTGCCCCTCCCACTCGGCTCTCCTCTCACGTCCCCACAAACGCTCGTACAAACCTCCGAGTGCACTTACCTACTAAGGATATTACTGAACGTATCCTACGTGTGCTAAAATTTTCGCAAATTGTGTTAAGCCATTCTATCGAGAGTCTTTTATACGACACCGTGAAAGCCTACAACTGTGACCTATGATACGGTAAGGTAGGTATACCGAAGTTTGATTCCGTTAGACCGGCATAAGTTTTCTCGGTTCGAAGTTGTTTCTATTATGTTTACTTACGGTAATGGATCCGAAGGCAGATGCTGGTACATAATTAATGGAAGGTATCTGTTATAATGGCCTTTGCGAGGGATCGCAAAATATATATCCTACTCTTACTTCAAAGAATACATTAGCTGTTATACATTATATATTAATAGTTATACAGCCGTTACTGACTTTTCCTAAAAGAACTTGATATTCGTTTTAATCCTTTCGGGAAAGATGATGATGTCTTCAATGTTTGTCAGAATTTTTACGAAATATCTAAAAATATTACCTCCCCAACTCATCTCTAGGGTATCGTAAGATGTGGCTTATGAGTTAACTGATGATCAGGTGCACTTTACACTTTATCCCTAGTGGAATGAAGCATAGCATTCCCAATGAGAAGTTGGATTCAGACTCTCAAATCTCTGGTAACATGCAATGCACCGAATGGACAGGAAGCGTACATATCGTGCTGACCCATAAAAATTACAAACACAGTTTACAGATTCTAAAAAAGTTTTTATTCAACCAGGCTCCATCATGTTCCACGTGCGGCGTCGGCCGGCGGACGCTCAGCCGAGACGGCGAAAGAAGAAAGTCTCCGGCGGGACCGGCGGCCGGCCCGGGAACGAGCCGGTGCTCGTCGAGGTCTCGCCCGACGGCACCGTGCTCGAGAATGGACGAAGGTTGAGAATCACCGATGTTGTCGAGGTAAGTTAGAGTAAGACGATGAAGGCTAGCTAAATAAATACACGTATGAGGCTTAACAACTTCATGGTCCTGATGATACCAATGTCCTTTGGCGGTTGTTATCACTAACCATGAGGTAAACCTATAGGTCTGCCTATTTATTGACCTACTTGCCATAAAAGGCATAAAAAATACATATCGGCATTTACTTTGCAGATGCTCTCGAAAGTGATCGTAACTAACCGACCTAAAGGTCCTAGTTATATTAATTCTACGTTCATACAAGCATTTTAAGCCCTATATGACCTGTTACAACTTACTCAATTGTTAGAGAAAATTAATTTTGCCTTGGTGGATTGCGACCCTGACTCCCAAGCCGCAGGTAGTGGGTCCTATATGGGACAGGACAAACATTTGTGTGCATGAATAATAAACATGTCTGTTTGTTCTGTGTCTGGGATACAATATCTATCTAAGTATATATTTAAATGAAAAATACAAGAAGTAACATATCAGTTATCTGGTTTCTACAGTAGAAGCTTTGCTTAGTTTCAGATCTGAACGCCATGTCTGAACCGGGATATTCATTTATTTATTAATTTTTAGTTGTAGATTGAACTATGTCTAAGCGAGTCGGGTGTTATTTGTTTCCAAAATCCTAATAACATTTTAATAAACAAAAGCAGTGTAGTAAAATAAAAACCGAGTTCAATCGACTGTTTATGTTAACACAACGTGCCAATTTAAAAAGGGCGATGATGCTACACGAAATGAAATTGCGAATAACAAGCAATAACGTGGTAACAGTAAATAAATTAACTTTGGGGTTCAGAGCACGGATAAAATAACTTGCATTTACGTTGTAGTTGTCTGAAATAAATTGCTCTATCAGCGTAGATTTTATTTTGTTTGCGAGTGCCTTTCTAGAGATTAATCCTTTAAGCTCCCAGCTTTAGTACCGAGCTCGCAGAGGTGATCGCATAGCTGACTTGGGTGCTCTACAATTTATGTTTTTGATTGAAAGACAAGAATGTTTGAACTTTAAAGCTTATACCTATGTATAATATAGTATATATAGGTACGTTATTAATCGAGGGACTAAATTGGACTATGAGAAGTTATCATTCTTTTGTAGAAAGCTGGAATTTGATTAAAAAAAGGTTTTTAAATCACTTTTGATTTAAAAACAAGCAGACATTCGGTTCACTCTGTTGGTAAATGGTCGATTAAAGACATTAGCAATTCCAGGTGCTTTTTAATGTTGTTTGTCTGTACTGCGCATATTACGTGAGAAAATAGTCATGCGGTGGTATTGTAATCAATAAATTATTATAAAAGAACTATAGGTAATTAGGTACTAGTTCTTATTGTGGTTTCAACCATCAAAGACGTGTGTACAAAATAATAAGTTAGTTGAGGTAAGGACATGTTCGTAAATACTATAAAAATAATAGTAAATACAATCTATTAGTTCAAATTAGTGAAAATGTTAATTCAGCGATGGATGTGTTGTTTGCCTTTGCTTTGAGTTAATTTGTCAACAAACTAAGTTTAGTAATTTCGATCGAATTAGTGTGGATTATATTATAATACTAATAACACTAAGCTTCAAAATTTAAAACAGACTTAAACTTCAATTAGTTTTTGTAATATGGCAACATTATTTACTATGTAAATCATAAAAAATATTAAAGCTTTGGCTAAAAAAGTCCACATTAAACAATTCTCACTGTTGAACTTGAAGACTAATCTGATCGTTCCTGACTTAACATTGTAGCGCGGACTATTCTCCTAAATACAGATTCCAGATGGTCTTTTGATAGCAATGAATTGTTGATCCAGGTGGGTTCCGGCAACGGCACCGCTCTACAGCTGTACGGGCCGTCCATCCAGCCGCGGCACTGCGTGGTGGCGGCCGCGGAGGCCGGCGCCGGCGGCTACACCGTCACGCCGCTGCACACCGACGCGCACGTATACGTCAACGGCCGACGGATCATGCACACGCAAAGATTACAGGTCAGTACTGCTAATCACTAACATTATTGTGCCGGTGTGTTAGTAGTTAAGTTTTGTTCATTATATTAAACTTGATCGATATTTTTGTGGTACAATATTTCAGGGAAATAATATTTGTGCGTTCAGGAAGGCGAAGGTGGCAAAAATAATAATTATTAACAAATTTTGATTCGTAAATTTTTTTGATTAAGTAATGAAATGATAAAAATAAGGAACTTCGTTCCAAAAAATATATTGTGGATTTTAAACACCAATCTCTTAAATTCGATTTGTACTATTGTGAGATCGATGGTTGCCATCTTTATCATTTTACATGTCATTCGGCCATGTCAGGCTAGTGACTGTATACACTCAAACCGACCTACCAACTCCAAATTTTCCAAGATCAAAACTTGTCAAACTAAATTTTACAGAAGTTGCAACCTATCAAAGAACACCAAACGACACTTTCCGATATTACGTTGGAACATCAAAAGCGATGTTCTTGTTAGTAATGTGGGCTGGCTGCTCCCCACGGAGCGCGGGCGGCCTTGTCTCCAATTTGAAAATAAGACTTATAACACTTTACCTCGCTAGCTTTCTTTATTGCTTTTTATTGGCGCACGTGTATGTAAACTAAACAATGTTTGAATATTAAACATTTTTCCAAACAAATAGGCTCTTGTTTGTACAAAATAGATTTATCTGGTAATCATAGACTTCAATTTTTCGTACATATTATGATATTGTCCAGAACTTTTTGTCAGTTTAGAACTGACGTTTAGAATGTTAGTTAACTTTTTTAATTAAAATTACTGATGGGGCGGGGCATAAAGAATAGAGAGCTTTGAGCTTTTTTTAAATCAGAAATTTAATCGGATTGTTTAATTAGGAACAGGTACACGCCATTATTTTGTCATGTATTACTCATAAATCTTCAGAGGGTAAGGTCATATGTCAACACATCATCAGAAAGTCACATCAAAAGGTCAACTCGTATAATCGCGTCCTCGACATAAGCGTAATTTTCAATGAAAAACGTTACGTACGACATTGAGCGTTTCCTATTTTCGTGTCATTATTTTCGCATATGAAATTCCGCGTAATTCCATTATGTTTTACTGTGCACTTAACATAAAGTCGATTGTTTCCGCGGCATAACATACCGCGGGAACGTTAACTCGTGAGACGTGCCGCCTATTTATTGCCAACCCCATTCCAATGTCACTAACATTTATTTTTATCCTATAAGTAGGTATGTCGCATAATTCAATGGCTACTTTTAAAATTTTCTTTGCAGTAATGTATTTTAAGACACGACGAGAATTCTTTTTACTATGTATGGTTTGTGTTTGACCATATCCTCACAATAGTAAGCAGTGTGACCGTAGTTGGTAAGCACAGAAAAGCTAGAAGTGAAGTGGCTTTAAATTGCATGTGCCGGAACACAACGACAGTAGTGGAAGTGCTATGGTCTCCTCACGATGTTTTCCTTCAGCGAAACCTCAAGCTCATTGTAGGATTCGTACTATAACTCATGACATTCGTGACGTCACTACCGAAGCTATATGTATAAATAAATAAATATCCTGGGACATTATTTTTACAGACGGCCATACATATATTGATATTTACACCCAGACACAGAACAAACAGACATGTTCATGCACACAAATGTTTGTCCTGGGTGGGAATCGAACCCGCGACCTTCGACTTAGCAGTCAGGGTCGCTAACCACCAAGCCAATTGGCCCGTCATGTATGAGCTATATATGTACATATAGCGACTGAAAACAAAATTGAATAACAAAAGTTTCCTTTGTTTAACTAATAACATAACTTCGTTACTATCCCCAGAAGTTCAGACATAAAATCTAGTTTATTTATTAAACGCCACCCACTTGTCTACAGCTTGATAAAACGCCTTCTTCAGAATAATAAATGTAATTGTTTTTACCATAGTTTGGTGAACCGTATTTAATTAAATCTTTTAAAAGGAATATTTAGTCAGTAATTTAATAAACATATTGAGTTTCTGCGAATGTACTTTAGTTGCATTGTTTTAGAAAAATAAATCTCTAAAAGCTAAGTCTACTAAGTGGTTTAGAACTACGAAATTTACTTACTAAAGGCTAATTCAAAGTGGGTCAAGTGCCACTGCCACGGTGCCTTGAGAGTGCTCTCACACGTATCTACGTGTGGCGTGTGCACGTCCTACAATACTATAGACACGAATTGCGTTTCGGTGCTCCTTAGTCGCTATTGTGCCCGATCGACATAGCTTCGATTGGAAGCCTAGATTAACGGATTGAAGCTACGGCTTATTGTATTAGTTATGAACAAGATCGACAGGTTCCGGAGGGAGATGTCACCTTGAGAAAGGGTGGGGATATTCATGAAGTGGAATAAGGAAACAGCAATTAAGTGAATCATTTTATTTTGAATATATTAGTTAATATAAGTCCGATTAGTTTCAAATAAGTTCTACTTTCAGTCGATCGACGATTGAACTTATATCTGGTTAACGTTTGATAAATAAACTGGCAATTTTTTGTAACACATTTACTGGTGGAATCCTAATTAAGTAACACGTACCAGACACAATATATTTGTTAGTAGATCAAGGTCAGGGATCTACACCCCAGCAATTGGGTTACTGGCGATGTGTTCACACTCCACGTTTGTTTTATATTGACGCCCACACTTATTCTACATTACTGATAGATTAATTATTTGCATTCATTCAAGTCGCGTATATCTCCTTTACAAATATTGATTAATATATATAATCTTTCAAATAGTTTCGAACGAACAAATTGAGTAAGTTTACTCAGAGTGTTCGTTTTGTTCCATTGAGACTTATATACAGTGGGAATTAAGACCTAAATGAATATTGACATTAAGCCAATTAGGTCGTCCGCCCGGCGAACTACAGTGGCATTTGAAATTCATAAACGATCGTGTCCCTATTATTTGAATATGGTTTTCTTAATGAAGGCGTCGTACCGAGTAATTAATGTTTCTCGTTTCCCGCAGCACGGTTGCACGCTCAAATTCGGCCGCGTTTCAACCTTCCGCTTCATGGACCCCGCGCAGGAAAACCTCATTAACAGAAACCTCGCTCAATCGCAACACTTCGGCTCCGGCTCCATATACGACAGGTGAGTTAACATTTCACCCTCACGCTCGTCTATATGTTGTGATTAGTCGTGCCCTCTAGAGTAAAACTTAGCTGGACTCAAAGACTGTACGGTCCCACTTTACCGAAAATCTCATTCGAACACCTGCAACGTTTTGTTGTTTTAATTTATTTTTGTTATTTTGAACTAATACTTACGACGCCAACACTATCAGTAACGTCGCTTCTCTAATCACTGATTTTATGTTTCGTTCATCTGTCATTGTTTTCTTTTGCATGTTTCTATCACTGGCTCACGAACATTCGCTTGTGTACGTTACCCTCACGTTAGATCGGTGACGTCGGGCGGCGAGCGGGAGAACAGCGGCGCAATGTCGCCCACGTCCGTGTCCGCGTCGCTGGCATCGCACCAGCCGGACGCGCTCGACAACAACGCCAACACCACCAACGACTCCGACTACCAGCGGACCATGAGCCCCGTCTCGCACGACACCTACTACAGAGACGCCAACGACACCATCCAACCCTACAATAACAACACGCTCAAACTAGACAACGAGTCGCTCATCATGTCGCAACATCTCACCGACTCGAAGGACGATTACATTAGAGACGAACACTCGGGCTCCGTCTACAACGATCAAGACCAGAGTGCGAACAATCGGACGGGGAACTCTCAGTACAAGGATAACTACGAGACCACGTTCGATTTAGACGGAAACGTCGAAACGAAGAGCATTTGCAGCGCGAAGAGCGGCGGCTCGGGACACGATAGCAGGTACACTCCCCATTTAACAGGCATATTGCATACCACGTCCGCGTGGTGTCGTAAAACGATGACTAAAAACAGGTGGTAACAATTGCGTCATAGATCGTGACGTAACCGAGTTTAGGCACGATAAGCTAAATAGTCAATACTAGTACTACTCTCTGCAGTAACAAAAAGCTCACGGGAAAGGTTAACCCAATAACCGACTGTATTCATGTCGCTCGTGTGTGTTTATTTTCGTTCGGTACGGGGACAAAGCTAAGATTGTTATTTGTTACTTTAGGATGCGGTGAAGGTAGCTTAAGTAAACTTTTCACACTTGTTATCGTAGTCTATCGAACGATAATCAATGAAAAACCTTCCTATATGGTTTCCAAAGTTTTTGTTTTAAAAAGGAATTGTTACTGGCTCATAATATCACTGAATCATTTTAAAATATCAGAATATATGTGAATTTGCGTATACAGGATGAGCGCAGCGGTGCCGGCGACGCGGCCGGGGCAGGAGGCGATCCTGCCGGCCGTGCTGGAGTTCCCGGAGGCGGGGCAGGCGCAGTTCCTGGCCGCCGTCATCACCCGCCTCGACCCGCACGCGCCCGCCTTCAAGCTGGCACCTGTCTACACGCTGTATTTATGCGCCAGGTAAGAGACCTCTACCGAAGTATTTAAAATCTGGTAAATACTTATTTATGGTTCATACTCGTTATTATTATGATTGGTAACTATAGAGACTTATTCTAAATAATAGATAGATATCGTGTGACATTATTAGCGATAATCCTCAGAATTGCACTATTTCATTGATGTGTCTTTAAAGAATACCCTTCCATCATCTCTCCTCTCTGCTAAATACTTATTTGTGGTTCATTTCCTATTCTACTCATGGTAAACATGGCGGAAATGTGTGAAAATTACAGATAGATATCGCGTGTAATATTGATGTAACAAGCATCATACAACAGTATTTAAACAGTATTACTAGGTAAGTACGGTAAGGGCAAAGCGTTCTCTTGACCTGTCTCTTGTGAATGTATAAAACGTCCACAACGTATTGAGACGTGACATCCATCTAAGAGTATTGTAATCTTCACGAATGTTGCGTAATTAATTACAATGCGACACTTTCTAATTATTAATTCACTCACATTCATCTACAAATTCTATGAACAGGGATATTAATTAAAAAATGCCGATCGGACCACCTTTATTTGTCTCTAACATTATATTAAAATATTAGGCTCGATATTACGTTAAACGACATTTCAGTCTCATGGTCAAATAATTACAATAAATTGTATACGAATAGCACGAGACCACCTCAATACAATTCAAAGCATTCGCAAATACCTCACGACGCGCCGAACATTGTCCCGTGGTAATACATTATGTATTGGCGAATTTAAATGTGTTACTTAACAATCGCATCTATTGCATACTTATTTACTATTAACTGATTAGATTCAACGGCTTTGCTATTTCAGTCTACTTGTGTTGACTTTAGATTTTGACACGTTGAAAATCCTCGCATTTGAAATATTTTATTGTATTAGACGAAGTAGTGATTAAATTGTTAACCTGAGTTTCTTGCCGGTTCTACTGAGTTGAAGGGTGACTTTGGAATCATTTGTAGCTTCAGTAACTTGACCTTATAAGTTCTCCGCAGGCCTAAACTGAATAAATGGTTTTCAATATTGTTTATTTGTTTTTAGATTGAATACTATTATATGACAGCATGTTTTATGATACTAGCTGTCCCCCGCGGTTTCACCCGCGTTTTGTTTGCTCAGACCAACAAAACACGTTGTTCCATACAGACTTTGCATCCCCGTTTTACCCTCTACCGTTTACCCCCTAAGGGGTTAGGGGGCGAATTTTCAATAATCCTTTCTTAGTGCTCCACTATCTTATAAAATGAATCCCTGTGCAAAATTTCAAGTTTCTAATCCTTATAGGCCCTGCGTTGATATGTCAGCTTCTCCTATTATGTACATATATAGATTATACGAATAATACTTAGTAAATACGTTGCAAGTATACACACAGTTAAATATAAAATACTACAGATAGAGGGCAGAATAGGAGAAACATATCGTGACATAGTGCAATAAAGATAGTCATCTCCCTCTATCACGTCATGTTGCTTTTTACCTTACTTCTTATTAAAGTGTTACGATTTTAGTGTGATGGAGTGTTGATTAACATTGTGCTTTATAAATGAAATGAGTATGATAGTAGAACATTATTTGATCATGACATAAATTTGTAGGTGGAAAAATATTCAATAACTTTATAAGCTTTATAAGTATAAATTCAAGATTGATAACGCAACACCTAAATATATTAATATTTTATATGACGTATTAGTGTTTTGAATATCTTTTTGGTTTTTAACCTGCTAATTTGATTAATCATATTTGTATTTGTATATAATTCTTGGCATTTCAACACACATGGCAAATTAATCCTTAAAATTACAAAGTCTGTGGAAACTATAACTTATAAGTTAACTTATTTTTACATACTTACAGACTACATTAGCAGTTTGGCTAGGATTTATAATCTAAATATGTACCGTAACATGCGTGTATGTTTAAAAAAAAACACATATCGATTACCATCATTCAGGCTGAAAAAAAGGGACTAATGGAAATCTATACGACATTATATTAGGTAGACTATGGTATAAACCAAGTACAGACAAAGTTCTCCAGAAAGGAAATTGCACAAATAGCCGAACTCGTGAATGTATTTCAGGTACCGCGCGTCGACGCACTACCGGCCGGAGTTGACGCCGACGGAGCGAGCTCACAAACTCACAGCGTTCCTGCACCACGTCGCTACTCTTATACATGCGACTGTACAGGTATTGAAAATATATTTTTTCGAGTAGAAACTTCTTTAGCACCGCTGAGATTTTAAACGAAAAAGTGACACTAAAAAGAGACAAACGTGATGTATATGTTTGTCTCGTTCTTGTTTATAATGTATCTATTTGTTTAGAATTAAGCCTGCGAGAGAAATAGGTCGTTCTGAAGGTTTCACGTCTACCGCAAGTGAAATTCATACATATAACAATGTTTTCCAGTAAATTATAATGTTCGATAAGTGTCTTATGATTATTTAATGCTGTTTCTCTAATTTTACATGAAACTGGCTTGTTAAATGCTTAATTAATATAATAATTATACAATTCAATAAACATGAATAAAAGCTAGGATATCTGTATTATTCAGTCTATCTGAAACTATAATTTGACTAACCGAGCTATCATAATATCAGTTACATAGTCAACTTGTAGCAGTAAAATAAATAAATAAAGCCTATATTGCTATTTACAGTAACATTAAGTACACATAGTAAAAAACATGGCCGTCATAGACCTAAGTAACCTTCCGTAAGTGGACTAAAGTGGACAATCATTAACTTAATTTACCTTATTACGAGACAATCGGTTTGAATAGTTAAAAAGTTATAAGTCTGCCGTCGTCACATTAGGACTCTTAATTTATTTTTATACCATATGGGCCGACAAACAAGCAGACGGTCCACCTGATGGTAAGTGGTCACCACTGCCTATGGACATTTGCACCACCAGGGGTATCGCCAATGCGTTATCGTCCCTGAGACGTGAAGTTGTTAAGTCTCATGTGCCATTAAAACTGTGTACTGAAAATATTGTGTTATGTCCTAATAAAGATATATAGCGTGTTTCTGTATGCAGTACTAGCTGTCCCGCGGTTTCACGCGCATTCTCGAAGGGTGTTACATTTTCTTGGGATAAAATGTCCTAAATGTCATGCCAGGGTATACTCTACCTATGGGCCAACTGGTCCGTGGGGTATTTTTTGCGTGAAATAATAACAAACATCTATATATCCATACATTCATTCTCACAAATCCTGTTTATAATATTAGTAGGAATATTAAATGTATATAACATAATTAACTAATTTCAGGAAAGATGTGCCGATTCAGCGGCGCAAGCTTTTTGGATGGCGAATGCGAGTGAACTGCTGCATTTCTTAAAATACGACCGACACATATCGTCCTTCTCAACTCAGGCGCAAGAATTACTGCCTATAACTGTACAAAATGCTTTTAGGTAAGCTTTCTTCATCCATATTTTGTATATATTTTTTTGTACTATGTTTCCTAATCTATGTTAGAGGTATCATCCAAGGGCCTTAATAAATAAATATCCTGTGACATTCTTTTTACACACTTCCATCTGATCCCAAACTAAGCAGAGCTTTTACTATGGAAACCAGATAACTGATATACTACATATTATACTACCTGTTTATTTTTTTCTAAAAACATACTTATATAATAGAATCAAAGTAAATTTATTATTAAAAGGGAAAGTTTTACATGCCGCCAGGAAATTCATATTTATTTGTCCGTACGAATTCGAAATAACTTTTTTTTGTCATGAAATGTTTTTAGTAAGAAATATATTGCAGTAAATAATACGACTTTTTACGATTATAACAGCAACCTAGTAACCTGTTTCCAAGAGGAGCTATCCCGAGCACTAGCCACACTCACCAACCCGGCAGTAGTCGACGCGACCGAAGCCACCGCGCCAACTTTACAAGCGCTAGCCGCCGCAATGGTGCTATTAAGGCGCTGTAGAGTCAACGCCGCGCTCACTATACAGCTGTTTAGTCATCTGTTCCACTATATTAACGCTGTTTGCTTCAATAAGGTTAGTTTTGCTGGGCGCTTTCTTATTTCCGGGAATTTTTCCGTAGTGATATAAGGTAAAAATTCGATTGAATTTCAACCTTTAAGTTAGTAATCTGTTACCAACACAGGTGTGTTTCTGCAGCTACACCTGAGAAAAAGTTTTAGTTTTGTATTTTATTATATATCTACTTCCATTGCATTAAGTAAATTTGGATGGAATTCATGAAATATATTTTATTTAAATAGGCTTTCACAGGCACTTATGAATGGTCCGACTCTAATGCCAGAAATGGACCTGATAATACTGTTTTAGCCCAGTTTTAGGCTTACCCAAGCCGATTATCTTTCAGCGATTTCATAGTAAAGTGTGAACGAATGTTTGTTTGAGAATTTTTCAAACTAACCAAAGCTTTGTTTTTTTTTTAATTCAATAAAATGTAAACCGTTGAATAGCTTAGAATTAATTATCGTTAATTATTTTTATGATTCTGTTTATTCTGGAAAATATAAGGTCCTTCGTGAACTCGAGTAAATCCATATGACGGAGGCCGGAGAATAATAATGATATCGCTTATGAATGTAACAATAAAACCACAGCTTGTTCGCGAGCCTGGCGCAGTGAGCGCGCGCTGGGGGGCCGCCCTGGCCGCGCGGCTGGCGCTGCTGGCCGCCTGGGCCGAGCGGCAGGGCCTCGAGCTGGCCGCCGACTGCCATCTAGCGAGGACACACCAGGCTGGTACGTAACTATCCGCCTTATGGATATGTATATGCATTCATACCTCACTTGCTTGTTAAAACACAAAGCTTATTTTTTAGTTTTGGTGCAAATCGTCTTTAAGGTCAGGGTTTAATTATTTTGCTTCATTCCTGATTTAAGGCCGTGTTTAAAACATTTCATAATTAAAAGTGTAAGTATATCTCGTCGAAATTAAATATACACGTATAGCCATAACGTTACAAGATAAAAGATTCGAAACGATAGTAGTAGGAGAGTCGGCGTAAGGTGAACGTTCGGTTTGCAGCGCGGCTGATCCAGGGCACGTACCGGTCGGCGGAGCAGGTGCGCGCGGCGCTGGCGACGTGCTTCAAGCTGAACTCGGTGCAGGTGCGCGCGCTGCTGGCGCCGCTGGTGGCGGGCCCGCTGCTGGACGCGGCGGCGGCGCACGCGGCGGCGCGCGCCGACGAGCTGTGCCGCGCCGACGACCGCGAGGTGCTGCTGGAGGAGAGCGCGTGGCTGGGCGCGGCGCTGCTGCTGCCGGGCGACGGCTTCAGCGCCGAGGTGGTGCGCGGCGTGCCGCCCGGCCTGGCCGAGTTCGTGGCGCCGCTGCAGCGCGGCGCGCTGTGCCGCCTGGCGCACCAGCCGCACGCCGCGGGGCTGTGGACCGTGTACATGGCGCCGCAGCCGCGCCACGCGCGCCGCCCGCCGCCGCCCACCGTGCACATCATACACCTGCACAAGAACTCCAACGGGATGGGGCTCAGCATCGTCGCCGCCAAGGTCTATACCACCGCTACCTTCCCACATACTATGTACCGAAATATAAATATCCTATACCGTTCCGGAGTAATGTAGCATGCTATCGTTTAAACGGTTTTTGAAATCTGATGAGTACCTTCCGAGATTACCTACTACGACTAAACATACAAACTTAACTTCGGATGTTATGGAATATATTTTGAAAGTAGATAAACGATGAACGAAGAAAATATATTGTACGAATGAGAGGGAGATCTACATCGTTTATTAAATATTTGTTTTCCACCCAGGGTGCCGGTCAAAGCAAACTCGGCATATACATCAAGTCGGTGGTACCTGGAGGTGCGGCGGCTGCGGACGGTCGGCTAGCTGCCGGTGATCAGTTGCTATCAGTAGACGGACAGTCTCTTGTCGGCATTACACAGGAAAAGGTACTCTATTCATTAACTATTTGCTTGTATTATCAACACGTTTTGATACTTTATAGTGGCACCTAGCTATTTGACATCCTTTGTAAAAAAAAAGCTTAAGCTGTTGCCAAACACTGGTGTACTACTGCAGCTCCACTTGGGACACAGTTTCCTTCTAGACTTGTATTTTTACTCTAGTATTACTGTGGTAAACAAAAAAAAATAAGTTGCCATTCTCCAGGTCAGCTTCTATCATCCAAGGCAAGACATACAAACTTGGTTGAAAGCCCACTGAAAAGTCCGCGTGAGCGCGTTTAAGACATCTGAGAAAATTAACTTCTAGTCCAACTTAAAAAAAAGATAGGTTTGTTTTTTTATCTGTTTTTATATCTAGATTTTAGGCATTGCCATTATCGGATATAAATCGTAAGTAAAGTACAATCATTTTCATAATTTGTTCTGTTTCATGTTAGTTATTATATTAAACAGGCAGCGGAATACCTAGTGCGGACGAGTTCAACGGTTACATTGGAGGTAGCGAAACAAGGCGCGCTGTTACACGGACTAGCGACACTACTGCACCAGCCCGCATACAATCAACGGCAAAGTAAGTTGCATATACTTAAATATACACATATTAAGTGTTATAATTGTTCTACTTTATTTCACAGGTATTCCTTTTGTTTTACAAGATTCATGCCGGTTTTTTTTAATGTTTATGTATTATTTTTTACGTGTCCATCTGTCTGTTGGTAAGTGATGGATGAACTCTACCAGTTAGTAGTTTGCGACTTTATTTGGATTTTACTCTAAAATGCTGATGGAACAACGGATTTCATGGCATCCGAGTCAAGCCATGATAAACTTTATCTGAGTGTCAAATAGCACCACAGTCCCGCCATAACGTTGCATAACATAATTTTCTTATGGAAATAAATATTTTTTACAGTGATATGCATTCCTACCACATTTAGGCATAACGAACTATGCTATGTGTGTATTTGTGATAGTTTAGTTGTACTGTAAGGTTGAGTTTTATTTTGATTGGTAACACCAGAGGTGCTATTATCTATGGATATTGTAGTCGGTTTACATGTTAACTTGTGTGTTAGACGAGGAAGTCCAGTACGAGGACCGGTCGCGTCGCAACTCCGGCACTTTCACCAACACCCACCCCGCGCTCCTGAGGCCCACCTCGCCGCGGACTGAGCTCGCCACCGCAGGCAATTATGTCTCTCTATACCACCAATCTAGCCTTTACAACCCGCTGGTTTTTATTTTTTTTTATTTTATATATTGTATTTATTCCGAGATATGAACTTAGTTTTCGCGAGCAAAATCAGATCTGTTATAGTCATTTTGAGTAATCGTTTTAACAATATTGATAGTTGAATTCGGAAAGAAGAATGGTACTTCTCCAGATTTTCATTGCCTAGTTGCCTTAAAATTGCTTCGCTGACCCAAAAAGTCGACATAAAAAAAGTGACCCGTGGGCTTTAAGCAATCCGTGTTGAAAGAGCATAAATTAAAAGTTCACGTCTCGTCAATTTAACTGTACCACAATGATTCTTCAATTTCATAGTGGTAGTTGTTTTCACCGACTGCGGGTTGTTAAAGTCGTTTAGATTTGGCGTATTGGATTTATTTTGCAAAACTTCGATTCGTTTTACTTTGCCGTTCGTCTATCCTTGACTGCCGCTTATTATTTTCGTTTCGTCTCTTATTGTTTTCGCTTCTTTTCGTTATCGTTGTAGACACGTTATCGTCGTTTACGAGTATCTCATTGCAGGGTACAGCCGACGGCCGTGCCACGATCGGTGTCAGCTGCTGAGAGACGAGTCGACAGAATCCAGCACTGACGAGAGCGAGGACTATCAACCGCACTACCACGGCTCTATTCCTAGGCTAATAATAACATTGGATAGGGAAAATAATCAACTACAGGAAGACTTATCCCCGGACACGCCGGGATGTCCACTCGAGCTCAAGTGTGGGCAGGCGCCGCCGCGACCAATCCCAGTTTTTACCTTCACGTGTGAGGACTTCGATGAACTAAACCCGGGCAGCGAGACCCCTCCGATTGAGACCCCACTACCGCAGGAACCACCGCCTGTTCCAGACCCGCCTGCCAACTACGACCAGTCTAGCGAGAGCGGGGAACCTATCTATCTTCCGCCTCAGATGAGGCCGATAGACACGAAACTCACTCTTGATTTATTTAATGTTTGCACAGCAGAGAATGATATGTACAGACGTAGGTGCACGGGAGTCGATGAGTGCGTCAGTGCATGCGAGTGTTGCCGCACTCCCCAACCGGAAACCCACCAAATACCTTACATTGATGAACCCAACTCGGAACCAGTTATATTCGAAAATGAAAGGCCACGTGATAGAGTTGCTACCCCAAAAATACGACGAATATTGCCCTCACTATCCCTGGATCAGCCGGAGGAGAAAAAACCTGAAATGGCCGATGCAATATGTCAAACTCCTCTTTCTCCGATGGAAGATAAGGCAAAAGTTTCTGCAGAAACCACAATGAATAGAAAGCTCGAACTCAATTTAGATGTAAGAAAAGAATCTAAGATAATGGAGGACATCCATTGTCGTCTAAAAAGAGCTCTGTTTACAATGACAAAATCGTTCTCGAGCAAGTCGGAGGATACCGAAGCTCCGTCCACTTATTCCACCTCGGAATCTTTCGACGATAAGGTATCCGGTGAAAAGGAAATTTACGCCAAATCGGCTCAGGCCCCGGCAGATCCGTGTGCAAAGCAAATATTGGATAGCGTTGATAGAAAATCATGGAAGTCACCAGACGAGTACCGGCCCGCCTTCGGTAATGTGAAAGCCCTAACTAAACATTTTAACAGTATCAATTTAACGTACTGTGTTAAAAATTATAAACGTAACTGCCAATCTAGTCCTAATCTTAGCGTAAGAGATGTTAATGCGATTAAAATTATTGAAACCATTCCCGCTAGCGCTAGTCTAGCTGACATACAATACGAGTCGACCAAAACTGATACGAGCCAAACGAAAGACCGCAAAATGTCTGACGACGAAGTAAAAAGCATACTCATACAATTGGAAGACTGGTCGAAATATGGCTCGCGAGGCAGCGAAGACACTTTAGCGCAGGGAAACGAATTCGAACTGCCAAACCTACCGTCCGAAGATAATCCAGACACCCCCACCGTCGGCTATGTGTTCACAGAGATAGTAGATAAGAAACCTAGGAAAATAACTCTCGACAATATAAGACTCAAGTCGAACCAATCGAGCGTCAACTCCGACCAGAGTAGAGAGAAAAGCAAAGATTCGCCAATCAGGAGCGGGAGCTCGGAGAAGTTAAACGATTTACGGGTGCCGAAAGTGGTCGCTATGATACCTCATAAGTACGCGTCTTCATCGTTACTAGACTTGTCACAACAGAAGGGCGTAGAGTCGAGGAGAGAGTCGTACGCGGCAGTGGTACAGAGTTGCCCGAACATCGGCATCGGCAGCGCTCGCGGCCGGTCGGCTTGCGCGAGCGGCAAGTCGCACCACAGCTGCCCGATGCTCTGCGAAGTGCCCGGCTCCGTCACACCGCGTAAGAGTTCCCAACAAGCATGATAATAGGTGTGTTTATAGTCGTCCGCACAACTACCACTTTTGCCCTATTTCGTCGCCGGCACAAGTTTCGTTCGGGTATGCGTTATTTTTTTTCCAGAGATGCACCTTTATTTTTTGTTTCGTCATCCGACTACAATTTTGTTTTAGAGTCCCGTTATGTTCCTTTTACTTACCTACTTTATTTTATAATTTATTAGTCTTGAAATTTTTAGACTCGGCGGCATGTCGAGCGAGATGCACAATTTTATCGTTTACCATATTTTTTTGTTGACGTTCCATTATGTTAAACTATTATTTTTTAGGTTTACTTATGTTGATTAATGTAGGCTTAGATCAGTACAGGTATTGATTATGAGTAACGTAGAGAGGCATAGAGTGCATAAATACCTTCACTATTTTGTTTCCTCTAGCTGAAGCTTATAATACTCCTAGCTTTATATTACTGAGTATTTATACATGATGACGTATCCAGCGGGTGCGGGTGCGGGTGCGGGCGCTGCGGCTGCGGGCACGGGCGCGGTGCGGCGCGCGTCGGAGCGCGACCTGCCGGCGCGACTGGCCGCGGAGCCCGTGAAGCCGAGCAAGAGCACTCCTGCGCTACACCACGTCACGTCTCCGTCGCATCACCACCATCCACCTGCCAGGTATTTACATATTTTAAGGATCACACTCGCCCCAATATATGAGTCTCGGTGACCATCTCTATAATACGTTATACTGGCCATAGATATTTGTGTTTCTGAACACGGAAACAAGACGCTGCGCCAAAAATAGATAAGAAAGGTAGAAGGGTCCTCGTTTCTGAGCAACTGAGCTGTGCGATGCGCTAATACGACCCGCAGTTCTCTTCTGACATATATTTATCTGTGGCTATAATCTATTTTACATAGGATGAGTTGTGACAGTTGAAGGGTTTTTACCCATATCATGTGAAATAGAGTTTGGTTACTCTTGAGAGATACTACACTAAATATTTCATGAGACCTTCCTCTGTTACGGGATCCCCTTATTATGTCGAAATAAACATAAACCATTGAGAAACCTTTCAAAACACCATGTGTCACTAACTCATGCTATTTGAAAAATAATTAATTAAGTGTACTTGAGCACAACGTAATACCATATTGTGCCTGTTTTCGAGCAGCCCGTCAGCGGGATCGGGCGCGGGCGGGTCGCCGGGCGCGAGTGCGTGGAGCAAGTCCCGCAGCAGCCACAACTTGTCCGCGGCGACCGCGCTCCACGACCGCGATCGAGACCGCGACACCTTCTACCAGAACCTCTCCACTGTGCACTCGCAACATGCTCTACAGGACAGGTACTATATTGGAACACTATTTAAGGATCGACCTAAAACTGATCGTTTTCAGAAGGCCCATAAAAATTACCTTATCCTATTGCTTTGTGATGATACTGTGGTGAATCTGTACCTAGATGCATGTTATTTCAAAAGTGATTAAATTCATTTTTGAATAACATTCTTTAACGGCAATAAGCAACATCATAACATGCCGGTTTAGCTAGACATCCAATTAAAAATAAATTGACTAATATCAAATGACTCCTTGCAGATGGTCATCACTACGTAGTTCGACCGGCAGCAACCGTCCACAATCCGCTCACTTCGCTGCCGGAGCCAGCGGCCAGGTCGAGCCTCCACCGGATTCACCATTACAACACCAGGTACAACTTAACATTGTTAAAACAATTCAATCAAAATAATTTATTCAAAGACCTACTTAAGTCAATAGTCTAAATCTGATGCTCGAATGGTTGTTTTTCTGCTTTTGTCAAAAAGGAGTTTTAATATAAATGCCTACTATCAAATAGCTTCAGCTCCGTAATTTCGACTCCAGAAAAGTTTGTCTGGGATGAAATGCACTGTATGATCAATCGGACCAGTGGTTTAGTAGCTTTTACCTTCTTAAATGGCTAACTAGGGCCTATAACAGCTGTATAATAGATTTTATATGTTTGCAAATTACCCAGAAGTGCATTTAAGTCAACTTTGTTCACCATTATTAAAATTCTCCAATATTCGTCCTGGCTAGTCATCCCACCTGACCCTAAAAGGCAGTCCCTAATTTTCGTACTTATGTCGAAATTATTCACACAAACAAACGTATTTTTTTTCCATTTACAATATTAATGGGATAAATATATACAGTTTCATATCAAAACATTCAATAATTTCTCTTAATTAATTTCAGATGAACCAAGGTATGAGTGCTCGAGCAGCAAAACTAGCTGAGATGTCGGAAGAAGTAACGCGGCGACAACAAATACAACAGCAACAAATGCAACAACAACAAATGCATCAACACCAACAAATGCAGCAGCAACAACAACTGCAGATGCAGTACCAGCAGCAATACAAACAGCCGATGTTACCCCACCAGCATCCAGCGCAGCATAATCATCAACAGATGATGGGTAAGTGATTGTCACTTCAGTAGTAACCATTCAGCCTATTTACACTTCACTGACGGTATTGCAGTAGTGTAAAACTCAATTTTTCTTTGATATTTATCTACTTGCAAATATTAACTTTGTCCCTGAATAACTCACAAATTTTGCTTTATAAGCAATTGACATTTTACCTTGCTCCTAAGCTTCTAGCTTTGGTGTCAGCTGAATTCTCTCTTATAATGAATTTGAATGTCCTCTCCAGGTCAAAGTCACATGCACAGTGGCTTAGTGCAGTCGGCTCAGGCTCAAGCGCAGGTACAAGCGCAAGCACAGGCACAGGCGCAGGCACAAGCGCAAGTACAGGCGCAGGCACAAGTGCAGCAGTCACCGCAGCTCGGCTCACAGCACGCCGCACACCAGATATACCACAACCAACACGTGCAGCCGCCGAGGTAATGATAAGCATTGGTATGGCCATCTGATCCCCAACTTAGTAGTATCTGTGCTATAAACAGAAGATTTTCTTGAGTTTTTGTCCTGATTGGTAATGCCCACGACCTGCGTGGCTGTCACGCTATTAAAGCGCCAAACCAAACGGCAAGTAAACATTGCGAAGTTAAAGTGATTAAGATCCAATATTGAAATTTGCATTATTAAAATACACAATCTACTTATACTATCAAATTATAATGAGGTAGTGAATTTGTTTGTCTTGCATGAAACAATTTGACAGATTAAATTTACTTTTACATGGAAAAATAGCAGTTATACCGAGACGAAAGACACATTTTTTATCCCAGGAACATGGTGAAACCCGCAGAGCAGAAATTATACACTGAGGAATAAATAAATAATATTCATACAACTGCAACCATTGATTGAGATATTCATAGTCAGCAATAAGACAGTGATTACTTACTTAATATTTGATTATAATGATTTCTCGTCTCCAGGTACGAATGGCATCCACCGGGTCCACCGTCACCGCAGAGATCTCAACCCCCTGTCGCACCGAAGCCACAAGTACGTTATTCTTTTTTATTGTATTTTTTACACATTGATGGATTTAATGTAGTGGGTCACACTTAATCGACGTAATACCTCTATGAGACTGAGTCTAATGGGACTAAAAAAATCCATAAGTGCGTGCATGCATCGGGCTGAAGTAATTCACTCTTTGGTATGTTATGCATATGGAAATAAAACTCTTATTTTGATTGTATTAATGTATATAATTAGTTTGGAATGACGAGCTGCCTAAAGCTTGGTGTGGTTTATAAGAAAGAAAGAAAATAAATTTATTTATGGCTAAAAATAATAAAATTAAACAAGGAAATATGAGAAATTCAGATTTGCTCCATAATTGGCCGAACTCAGCATAATGCTGTTTTTTTATTAACCAACGCATAAGTACCTACATCGCAAATGCCGTTGACATTGACACAAATTAAACTACATAATTATATTTTAGCAAAATGCAAGAAGATCAGAGATTGATTTAGAAGACCAACTCGTTCAACAACAGCAGCACATTCAAATGACCACTGTACAACCTGAAGACGGTAATGTATCATTCATATGAAAATGAAAAAATGAAAATATTTTTTATTCAAATAGGCCTTTACAAGCACTTATGAATAGTCTGACTCTAATACCGGTTCGGAAGGTTGTTTTTTACTGAGAAGAGCCGGCAATAAACTCAGCAATTACTCTTTTAAAAAAAAAACAAACTTAGATTTATTACATAAAATATTATTTAGTCTCATTGACAATACCTGTGTGTTATGGCAATATTGCAGAATTATTTAACAATAATATAATATTATAAATATGTAATGAAAAAAAAAAAAATACAAACAAACTAAAGCCGACCAGCCCCCACAAGCAGCACCTGTTCACAAGTATGACGCATGTGGCAGCCATCGCCCTCCTCGCCATATTGTAGGGAAGTGAGCGACCCGCCACACGACGCCGCCACAAGCAAAGGCATTAAAGCGAGCATGACTAACTTAAGTTTGAAGCACATCAAAAAAAAAAAAATTATGAATTTTAGAATACACACAAAGTGTTATCACTGTGACCATAACATGTTCAAAGTTATAGATAAATTTAAATTGCATTCAAATAAAAAAATAAATCATACCATACAACAATACATTTACAACCAGGCACTATTATCATTTAAATATTCATTTATGTTGTAATAAGCCTTTTTTACCAATACAGCTTTAATATGATCCTTAAATTTTTTCAAGGACAAATCTAAAGTCGATGCAGGGATTTTGTTATAGAAGCGCGCACCTAGTCCCAGAAATGAACCTTGTACTTTTTGCAGTCGATAAGCAGAGGTCACGAGTTTGTGCTTATTTCTAGTATTTATTGAGTGCATATCACATTTTTTAGCAAAATGACTAATGTTTCGATGGACAAATAATATGTTTGCATAAATGTATACAATCTTTTCATACTGTCCCATATATTAATATACCTACTAGATAGTGTCCTGGGATTTCACTTCCATTTCTGGGGGATCTAATGAAACCCGGGTGTATAGCATAGTCTAAGTTCTTCAGCAATAGTGTAAACAGTGAAATAATTAAAAAAAAATGGTGTGGTGGTTCCGAGATTACCCTCGACAAACACACAAAATTCGCACCCTTTGATTAATAATATTAGTAATATAATATATATTATATCCCGGATAGTATTAGTACTATCGCAATGACCGCGAGTTATGACCGAAGGCTATATAATGTAGTGGACCACATTTCTGGACAGGTCATACACTGGTTGCCTAACAAGCAGACATTAAATTTTCTATAAACGACATTAAAATTATGTTTAACTGGTAACTGTCCCAAAAACCGGAAAAATACGAGAAGCTTTAATTTTTATCATGCCGTCCATTTTAATACTTATAATTTTAATCACACGGGGACATATTTAATCCTGAATAAAAACTATTTGATGGTGTGCGTAACAGAACGGTACGTGGCCAGTGCTCTAGAGCCGCCAGCGATGTCAGTGTACCCGGCCGGTGGAGCCGCGCCCGGTGGTCGGCAGCAACCGACACATAACCCGTGGCAGAGGGAGGAGAGAGAGAGACAGGCAGAGACGAGGCGAGCCGCCGCTAGAGCGAGAAGGTATGTTTTAACTAAACATATATTGGCAGTAATAGTTGCACGATGTAATAGAAAGAAAGCTTTTGATAGCGGATTAAAACATTGTCAATGATAGTACATTTTTAGATAAGTACTGGAAAATAATATTAAATGGCTTTTATAAAATAAATATCAAAGCGAAAATGGAAACTTACGAAATTTTGTATGAAAAAGCTAAAGCAAAGATTCGTCATAATTGTTCAGCATTTATTATTTAGACTTTGAATTGATCACTAAAAATCATTATGCAAACATATCATACAATTAGAAAAATTGACAATGATTAATAAATAAATATCCTCGGACATCTATTACACTAAGCCATCTGATCCCAAAGTACACAGAACTTGTTCTATAGAAACCAGGTAAATGATATACTACTTCTTTTTTTTTAATTCATACTTTTTTAGATATTTACACCCTGACATTTGTAGGCATGAAGCATACAAATATTTGACCTCGGTTGGAATCGAACCCACGACTACTTGGCAGTCAGGGTATCTAGGCACCGACCCAACTCGCGCGTCATAGCTGACGTTGCGTGTTTTTTTTTATTTATTTGCTAAGTGCTGAGTGCTAAACCGCTAAGGCCTGTTGAGTGAACGAGTGTATCGTGGCAGGGACGCGGCGATAGCGCAGCTCGTGTCGCTGGGCGGCGGGCGCTCGGGCGTGCAGAACCAGCAGCTGCGGGCGCTGCAGCTGGAGCGGGACTTCGAACTGCGCGCCACTCAGCATGATCAGGTATACTACCTTGCTGACTGTTATATATAAATGGTTCCCCATACGGTTGCGACCGTAAACGAACGAAGCTAATTGAATATAAACCGCCTTCACTGGATTTTAAAGGGTTGCTGAATTGTCTATTGTTTTTCAGAAATCTTTACTCCTACATAGCAATATATGTAAGGGATAGATAGTTGGTGATGAGGTGTTAGCTTTCCCTCGCCGTTTCACCCGTGTTCCTAAGGCATGTTAGTTTATCCGAGATTAAAAGTATCCTATTTGTTAATCCAGTTTATAAACTCTCTATGTGTCAAGGTTCATCCACTGAAATTTTCGCATTTATCATATTAGTAGGATGGATAATTAGACAAGGTTGTTCTGACCTGTTCTGTCTGCTTGGAGAAAGATTTTCAACTCGAGGGTTGATTAATATTGATTTATTTGAAACCATCAGGAAGAAGGTGGTGGCGCAGCAGGCGGTGTGGAAGAGGATCGTTCATCGTCACCAGAAGCCGGCTCAGAAGACCTCGCCCCGCTCTCCCCTCCACCACACCCCATGTCACCCCCACCTCAGCAACAGCACCAACAGATGGTTCATCAATCACATCAACCGATGTCCCATCAACAGATGGTTCATCAACCACTACAACCACCGCATCCGCCAAAATCCATCCTCAAGACAAACCCAAGGCCAGAGATAACGAATGGGTACGCGCCTGATACGGTAAGATTTCATTTGTTTCTGTCATTACTTGAGTAAGTATTACTTATTTTGTTATAACGTTTAATGAATCTTTTAGAACATGTACGAAGACAACCGCATGTCAGAAGTGACAGCCGGCTTGTCTGGCATCAACATGACGACTAACGGAGTGAGTGCACCGCCGCCCCCGCAGCGAGGCTCGTCCTTCGCGGTGATGGCGACGCGCGCCCGGGCACTGTCGCCTGCCTCTGTACCCACACCCGCACCTCTGGAACCAGGCGATGCGCCGCAGTAAGTATTCTTCTTACTGCCTCTAAATCATATATTTACGGGATTATATTTATAATTAAATATCAGATAATTCAAAACCAACATAGAAACGAGTTTCCGACCACAAAACTTTGGACTGTAATTGCCAAGCATTGACACCTAGCTCGGTGAAATACTTATCGCATTGAGGTACTATACCCGTGTATTTACTATACAACTAGTCACCGACATGCTAACGTGACAGGTTGGCGACTCCCAGTGGCCTGTGTCAGTGTCATCATGCAATGAGTATTTTATAGTGGCTTAGGAGGTCGGTTGTACACTTAAAATGTGTTCCAGTTCTCCAGTGAACACGCTCCGCGACAAACGCGTGTCGTTCCACGAGCGCCCGGTGCCGGCGCCCCCCGCGCCCCACGGCCAGCCCCCCGCCCCCCACGCGCAGCCCCCGGCGCCCCACGGGCAGCCCCCCGTGCCCCACAGCGCGCCCCCCGCGCCGTCCCCACCCGCATCCTCGCCGCCCCCGCTGCACGATCTGCCGCTGAGGGAGGATCCCGACGTGAGTACTATTTACTTAGGTGCTGACAAAATATTGGTAGGAAAGCACCGTTAGTATTGATTTTCAAAAACATTTGCAGTTATTTAGTGATACCTCTCAAGCCGGATAAAATCAGCGGTAAGTAATACGTTTTAGTACAGCCGAATAAAAATGTGTTAATAACCTATGGAGCAGTAAAGTATCAGCTTATTTTACTGAACCTATCCTCGAATACATTCTATTGTATGACGAACCGCTTGATAGTGCCACAAAATGTTAAAGTATCGATGTGTTGACAGCGTTTCATAGAAGAAGCGGAGAGCATGCTGGCGGGCCCGGTGTCGCCCACGTCGCCCGGGGCGGGCGGGCTGGCGCACTCGCACACGCACACGCCCGGCGTCATCGGCGCGCAGGAGGTGTACAGGTATGCACTACCCGACTCCACTCCTCTCTAATCCACTGTACTGTCACCTACATAACTATATAGTAAAACTAGAAGCCTGAGAACGACCATCTACCACTACTAGCGAATACCGTGACGTAGCGCTATGTTCAATTTTCCATTACAACCAACTTTCGACGCACTCGATGACGCTACGTTTGCGACAGATGTTATATAACATGCAAGGATGAAGTAACCTAATGTTTTATCGTTGAAAACCTACACTACATATTACTTTTCCAAAAATGTTTTCTTAAAATATATCTGTTTAGTTACTTATGTCGCAGACCTTACTGTAGCTTGCAGGTTTACTCAAATTCACAATACGAAACCGAGACCGGGTTTATTTTATAAATTACAAAATTAATACCTGTTGGTTTTCTAAATTAATAAAAAAATACCTTGAACTATACCATTTTTTACTAAAGAAATAGTGTAGTGTAAAGGACCATCTACAAAAGTTCAGAAAAGTAAATTTAAAATTATGGCGCCACTTGTCGAACTTAATGACTGTACAAAATATGTTCGTAAACAAGCTTAATATTAATATCCAATTATTTCCGTCAGAGACCCCCGCGCCCGCCGTCTCGCCGAGCAACAAGCTCGCGCCCCGGCGGCGCCCGTGCCGGAGCAACTCTCCTTCAAAGAGAAAATGAAGATGTTCGCTCTCGAGTCCGGCGAGCAGAACACACCCAAGGACAAGGTGACCGAGCTCCCGTAAATATTATTTAAATACCTCAAACAAGCTATTTGCCTCAGCTTACCCGCTATTTATAAGTTAAAACTTTACCGAAGTCGAACTTATCTGGGACTTGGATATATTAACCAACTAGCTGACCCGACAGTCGTTGCCCTGTCTTAATAATGAATAGTGAATTCGAATCTTCCGATTAAATCGACTGTGAAATGTGGAGATAAAATTAATTATTTTAACAATATAATTCCGACCCATGCCTCTGTTTTAAACGATATTGACAAACGACTGACATTAATGTCAAACACCATAAGGTTTCATTATAAGAGTTTATATTGTCAAAGCAGTAAGGTTATATTAGAAAAGTTAATATGGTCCTTATGTTTTCTTAATTTTTTTCATTTTCCACGCAACTTTCTAATTTTTTCATAAGAACCTTCTCCTGACAATAACAAACACAACAAAAAAATAATTAGCGAAATCGGTCCAGCCGTTCACGCGTGATGCCGGGACCAAGGGAAATAGGGATTCATTTTTATATATATAGATAAGATAAGGAAGGTTTTCAAAATCAACAACAAGCAGCGAATGTATCATAAAGTACACCTTTTTTAAGGTTACTTACTGGTTTAAGGTCTTACATGATTATGTTACTAATACTTTTCGACTTCGGTATGATTCTCTTAACAACCTGTTGTTCATTCCTCATCTTGTTCGTATATACGCTATTTATGTGTGGGTAAAACTCTTGTACGCTGGTCTTTCATAAAATATATATGTACCATGACAAGAAAGTCTGAAACGCCTTAAATGGAATTTACCACTATGTGTTTTGTCTACTAACCTGTGAACTCTCAACATCAACATAACTATAAAACATTCATGTCTCGACTCGCTATTAAAAACATTGCAATTCTCTGCTTTCTTAAACCGGGTAAATGCTAAAATTATTTTTAAATATATTTTTTCTCCCACAGGTAAAAATATCACGCGCCCAGCGAGATATCGACGCAGTTCACTGATCGCGTCGCCGTACACGGAAATTATTACTACTTACTCATTATATTTAACAAAACGAACGATTTTCGTTTAAAAATGTTGTACAGATATAATTATATCGCGATGTAAACGAAGCGTTACATTTTATATTTCAGTATTACGTAGTACGTAATAGTAACACGTCTATATTATTACGGCTGATTTACAAATTATAAAACAGATTCGTGGATATAATTGTGAATTAACATATTAAATTAATTCGGACAGATGTTCCGGCTTGTGACTGAGGCCCACGATTTGCCTTTATCAGTATAGCACCAATTATATACACGTCGAGCGTAGAATATAAGTAAGTTTTTCAAACGAATATATTTTATGATATGTAATGAAAATTTTGATTAATATTTTACATGATGTCGCCTTAGCAGCTAGTGCAATGATTTTATTGTGACTAAGTGAAATCTATCAGATTATAATTATATAGAGTATCGATCGGTTGCATTTAAAATAAAATATATTTAATTATATTTGTATTCTGGACGGCACATCCCAATCGGTGAATTTATGTGCCCTCGTAATAGTATAGAAAACGTTTATATTTTACAATATGGTAGAGATTAAACTGTGGGGAGGACCAATGAAGTAAATCCAACTTCGGTGGGTGCCTTCGCGAGTACCTTAGTAGTAACTACACATATCCTTCGCATCACGCCGAGCCGTGCTGTTTATCGTCAACTCATACACTTCTTTATAACTTTCGTACTTCGAAACATTCCAAAGAATATTTCCTTATTCTATTTCTATATAAATAAGCATTCCTTTGAATCATCAGTTTGAATGTTATGTGTGTAACACAATGTTTATTATAAAATTTTCTTAATTATTATTTCTGAGCTCGATATGAATGCTAACTTCAATTAAAATTTCAACAAAAAGCAATAAGTCCTTGTGAAGCCTTCGTTGTAAATACGATATATTAATTATTATTGTAATGTTAAGCACGATTTTGTGCCAAAATTGTATATGTTTGTGGCAAAAGCGCGGTATAGAGATTATTTCTAATGTAATGGCAACTACACATCAATACGGTCACAATATTGAGTAGTCTTTATTCAACTGTCCTCAATAGCAAGTAACACATACAATAACGCGACCAATATTTCGTGCGGACTAAGCGGTAGCTGTTATATTGATTTGTTAACTTCTCATGGCACCAATTTTATTGTACATAAATGTAGTTAGTAAAATCCTTATAATCGTGTTAAGGTTCTTTTGTACACCTGTTTATATATGTAAATGTTTATTTAAAGATAAAATTATATCGAGAGTTTACATAATGAATTAAGGAGAGGGAGGCCTATTCGGAGATAGAATTAGTTTAGTTCCTGAGAATTAGATAGCATTCTCAGTATTCACCCAACGATAGTCAATTAGAAACAGATTGAGATTTATTTGTAGAATGGAGGTTTTAATTATATTAAATGGCTAGATTGTACATAACTACACGCGAACAACTAAAGACGTGCATAGCTTTCATTTATATTAAAACAATCTTAATCGGAATAGTTATTATTACCTACACAAATTACCTTCTTATATTGTTATTAACAATAGTTATTGTACTTCATCTACTTGAAAAAGTAAATAAATATAATAACAATCTAATGGAACTTTTATTTCATCTTCCTTTACCATAATGGAACCATTTGTTTATACTACAGACTACAGAATATCCAATAAGCACCAGATGGCTACTGTTTGCCAACGATCAAAATGACGCATACAACTCAACATGGAGGTGCTCAATTTTGGTCTCCCACCATACGATTGACAGCAGCAGTCAAAATAAAGAATTATAAGAGATCTCGGTATCAAAACCTCGAAGAGAAGTAAATAATAAGCATAATGCTGTAAATGGTTACAGCCACTGTATTCTCCAATACAAACTTAGTCCGCGAGCCAGATCAAAAAAAATCAATTTTGACAGTTGGCTAGGTGGTTAGCGACTCTCTCCCAAACTGAAGCCCTCAGGTTCGAGTCCCACCCAAGACAAACAATTTTTGTTCATGAACATGTCTGTTAAAAAAGAAAAAAAAAGTAGTATATACTATATATCAGTTATTTGATTTCCATAGTACAAGCTCTGCTTAGTTTGGGATCAGAGGGCCGTATGTAAATAATGTCCCAGGATATTGATTATTATTATTATCAAGGAGGCCTCCGAGATCACACCTCTCACGTGATTGATCTTGGGTAGTTAACAAAGAGAGAGCATGGATGCCACGACGAAACATCATCAGCTACTGTAATAGAATCTCGACCCTGTCTTCATAGTCACTCAAAGTGCTACAAATATCATTATTGGAATGAGTCGGAATTATATTAACAAAAGAATTAATTTATCATTTCTTAGTGCACATTTCGCAGTCAAGTAAATCGGAAATTTGTATTGTAATGTACATTGAGTATTTTAAGAAGTGTAGTGAAGTGTAGTAGTGAAGTGAAGCGCCATCACGCCTAATATTAAAAGTTAAATTGTTAATAAACACTATTTTTTGGTATTTTATTATATATATCTTATGACATTCCCATTCATGTTAGAAATACTTGCGAAATTGTTTTGTTTACTCTGATTACCTCATTGATTTTGGTGTTGATAAACTGAAATACGATTATGACGATGTAAACTGTGCATTATCTATTATTGTATCGGTATTATATTGGTTTACTGTTAGTAACCTTTTTTTAAATTCAAGACAAACTAAATGTAAATTTACATTTCCCAATTTTAAAACTAGTCTTGTTGAGTCATCAGATTAGGAATTACTTTGGACCCAAAACTTCAATGTCAAAACTGTTCAGCAACATATGCTGTAAGAAACATAAGATAGAAGTCGAAACGGCTAGATTAGTTTATTTGAGCTACTTTAAATGTGTGTTACAAATAATTGTGTTTTGACCTACGGCATTTTGCTTTGGGGTAAAGCTGCTGATGTAGTAACAATCTTTATTTTGCAGAGAAAAGCATTTTGAATTGCAACAAACATTGAAGCATGACTAAATCACGGTTTGACAGACATAGTATGTTTTTGTAAGGCCTACCACGAGTAAAAATATACTTTCTACTATCTTCTGTTATTTAACATTTTTATTGCATAATTTAAAACGTATAATATAAATCAAACAATACAATTTATTGGCTCGCTAAAGTCTTCTACTACGAATAGGATATAACGAATTCGATGTGAGCAGACCACAAATTAAGGTGTGTATAGGGAGACAGTAAATACCCACACTTAGGTAAATATAATATATTTGTTCTATGAATTTTTTAAGCTGTTGTAAATTTTTTTTACTTCTTGCTTTACGCGACGTGATGGAATAATATTTAAAAATATTTGTTAATTTTGATATTTTATAGTACAAATCCTGTTTTGTATTTATCGGTATAGAAAATGCTCGCTCATTTACCACATAATTATCCCCAAGTGCGAATCCACCGTTGTGAGCACGATGGGTATGCCCACAACCCTAATAGACTTGTGCTGTCACACTTCCACGGTCTATTGAGGTCGATAGGCTGATGATATTACATCCAATGCCTTCATAAAATAAAAATATCCATTGCAGGAATGTACTTTATCGATCATGAACGAGTTTGAACTCCGAATCACACTTGGCCGATTTTCAGATGCCTGTGACTACAACCTTTTTTGTGAGCTGGGTCCGCGTCTGATTATCCCATATGATTGTGATTTGCTCAAGTGTTCGGGACAGCGACTAAGTTAAGGGCAATTTGGAATAAAAACGCAAACTTCAATTAACAGTGTTTATATTTGTTTTGAGGTTAATATTACGTGTGCCATGAGGCTTTAGGTACCTTTAGGAAAAAGCACTAAAAAGATTTCTAAAACATTATCAACATTGTCAGTTAACATGAATTTTATGGTACAGTTATAACAGAACTGTAACAACGAACAATAATTATATACACATACAAGTCGTTAATTTGTCAAATTATTAACATTGGTGCCAATTCTGCTAGCACGAACTTAACTAATCTGGAAATTTTGATCGTATTATCAACTCGATGTTCAAACTTGAGAATTTACTCCAAATTATACCTAAAAATCATCTTTACGTTTCCTAAGGTAATTTAAGTTCGGCATGACAACAGAATTATTCAAAAAATATGGTTATTTTTAATTAAGTTTAGATAAGTGCGATGCATAGCAGTATTGGCGCCAATATCTCACGACTGACCCGCGAACAATTGCTCTGTGGGTTACACATTAGTAATTTTGTGCATTACAATTAGAATTATTACATTATGTCTACAAATATAAAATTTCCAGTATACAGTGCAACAAAAGTTTATAATTAGAATTATCTAAGGGAAAATTACAACAAAGTCAATTATAGTTTAATGGTATAAACAGCTTATCGCGACCATTAGACCAAACGAAATGTATGTAACATCAAAATGGACGACAATATACCATAAAAGCTTTAACATTTTGAATTCTAATCAGCTAATCATAAACTCTTATTTAACTCTAACTAACTTTGGTGTAATTCACCCTAACACATAAACATTTGCTCAAAACATAAGACTTATACATTTATTTATCTTGTTATATGAATACTATTTTGTAAAATGACAAAAATAATCATTTTTTTTAATAAATGAGTGTATTAACGTAATCTTAATCGCTGTAAATATATTGAATAATTTGATATATTCGTTTGCACCAATACCTACAAAATAAGTTGGCATCATATGTTTAGGAAGCTGAATCTCAATTTGTTTCTTAATCTATAACAAATTTACAGTTTGTAACAATTTACTACATATTCATAATTAACATACTTAATTTTAAAGCTTGCCCACTAAAATTTGTTAAAACTCATTTAATTACATAGAAATATACTCATATAATTCGAAAGCGGGTAAACTATAAATGCCAATGGAAATATTTATAATACTAAAAATAAAATATCACGTATTTACTGGCTTGGCCCGCGAGCCCGCGAACGAGGCGGGAACGTTAACAATCCATGTTTGATTCAGTTGCGTCCGGCACGCGCGCCCCGCACTATGCAGCTACAGATACTATGTTAGTATTTATAGTTAATACAAAAATATTTGTATCATGCAGTCATTAGCCGAATGGTCACTAGAAATTGTGTGTGTACTTTGCATTAGAGCCCACAGCTCTTAGCTGACCACTGTGATATACATCGGTAACGCGGAACTCGTCCTTACCGAGTTACACAGGAATTAGAAGTTCTATAGAAAAATAATGTGTAAGATTTAACATTCGATCTATATTCACTATAAAATATACTCTTATTATATAAATTTGAGTGATAAAATAAATCCGAGTCTCGGCCGCGTCCCGCTCGACGAGGAACGCTCCGGCAGCAGTGGTCAGTGTATCATTACATTGTAAATATATTTATGTGATGAATTATGACTAATTATGTATATCACACGCACTCACTTCATATACAATTATATATTTAAACAACAATGGAAGAGTTATCAGAAGCCCCGTATTTCTAGAATCTTCTATGAAAATATAGACATATTTTAATAATAAAACTTTATTGTTTATAGTGAACAGCCCTATGTCAGACTATCTATCGAACGACATTCGAGTATAGAATTAAATTGTGGTTATATAATGTGGCACAAACAGTCGACGCTCGCCGACAGACACAATCACTCGTCCTCACGGAGGAGAAAACAAATATGGACAACACAATAATAAAGATGAAATCGATTACAAAGCAACATAAAAAATATATCAAATTCAAAATAGTCTTCGAATCAAATCGAACGGACACAAAATGCATAGCTTAATGGAAGATATATTCGGGAATGCGTTACAAGTCGTGTATCCATATCCTTAATATATATTTATCGATATCAAACTTATAAAATTGACTTAACGAATATGTATAAAGTTCATTTTATACACTATAATCCATTTTCACTTAACACTTCTAAACATAACCTGACGCTCAGTGGCATCGAACAGTTCCGTCACTAAATCGCAAGTGCCTATCTATCGTACCTACGTAATTTTATTATAAGTGTGTAAAAGAGTTCGCGGCGTGCGTATACTTGTTTAAAAAACGTGCTATCAAACAATTACTGGGTACACACGTACGAACTAACTAGCGCTACTCTGTACTGTCCCACAGTCGGCGCTGACAGCCGCAGAGCGGGCTCGAGAGCGCTGGGCCGCCATCCACTAACAACTTTAGCGTCACTACTCTCTCATTAACCACAAACATTTATAAATTCATAAAAGTAGAATAGTAAAAATACCGATTGAAACGACGCTCACAAGACCAGTATGAAACTATTTCGTTTTAATAATAAACATTTTGTACATCATCGTCGGGACATGGGATCGTGGATCGCACTCGGGCGACGCTAGCCGAGGAGCTCCGAAGCGGCACGAGCGCTCAGGCGGGCGGGTTCGGGCGCTGATGCGGCGGCGTGAAGAACTGTCATTGCGGCGTGTCTCTGGCGGCGCTCCAGCGGTCGAACTCGATGCCCGAGTCGGGGCTGATGCCGGCGGGGGGAGCGCAGCCGCAGCCGGCCCCGGGCCCCGCGCCCGCCCCGACCCCCGCGGGGCCGCCCCCGCCCCCTGCCCCGCCCGCGCCCCCCACGCCCCCCACGCCCGAGTCCGGCGCTTGCATCTCACGCACACCCAGCTCCTCCAACACCTGTACAACACCAACATATTGTTATAGTCAAGTCGACGGGTCGACAGGTCGACGGTTGTAAGAGAAAGGTTTCCCTTCGTCTTAGTTGGGCAGCGAGTTGCGTTGCTACATCATACTTTAAGACCCATATTTCACAATCATAGCATGTCTCTCTGAAAATAGCCATGTGAAATATAATAATGTGCAGAGTTCAATAAAAAAATATCGTTCTTGAGGTTTTTTTACAGAGGCTATTGGATATTGAAGTGTAGTCGAAGAGTGCGCGAGCGCATCATCCCTCTTCGACCCAAAATCCCACCGAACAACCTGACACTGCTCAACTACAACGAATCGACCGTGAAGTTGCCATAGGGGAGCCGTGGCCGTAGTTAGAATGTACCTTACTCAGGCCGGCGCTGTGCTCGTGGAGGCCGAGGTCCCGCTCGAAGGAGTGCAGCTGCCGCATGAAGTGGAAGTTGGGCGCGATGTCGGTCTTGCGGCTGCGGACTAGCTCGAAGGCGTCGCGCAGGCTGAGCCGGTGCCGCTGCATCAGGTACGCCAGCGTCACCGTCACGGAGCGCGACACGCCGGCCACGCAGTGCACCAGCACGCCGCAACGCGCTGACATTGCCTCCTCTGTTGGAATTGTAACAATTCATGTTATGTTCTAATCGCTCTACGGTTTCACTCGCATCAAAGAGAGGACTAGTGCTTTTCCTATATTGAAAAGAACATAATGCAATTGAATCCTCAGGCAACCAGATTGCCTTCCTATATATTGGGGCAAAGTTTATAGTCTTAGGAATTACAGTGTAAACTCTTTATAACGTTATCCTTTATAACGATAAACTCCCTATAACGTTGAAGTGAGCCCATACATATTAAAAATTCTTGTTAATTTGGTTTTTTTTGTTCACTCCATATAACGATAACTCTCTATAACGACAAAAAATGCTCAGTCCCTTGAGTTTCGTTATAAAGAGTTTACACTGTACTTAGAAATTTTACAGAATTTTAGCAAAATCCCAATCAACGATCGTTTATCACCTTTTTTTATTCTTGTCATGTTATTAAGAGAACAAATAAAAAATATTGTACTGTAGTGTTTCTAAATGTTTATTTTGAATTGTTCTACTTTTTTACATTATAATTTCTATTCTGTTAAGCATCGTCCTTTCCTTCGAGCCGGCATCGCCTCACTAAGGATTTTTTCTTAATGACTTACCAATAAACCGTATGGCCTGTGGGAAGTGCACAGCAAGGTTCTGGCTCCAGTGGTCGGCGATGGGGATCTTCAGGTAGTTGATGCCGCATCCGTCGGCCTCGAACGTGTTGGGCAGATCCGGGGTCACGTTAAGCACATACTGCACAAAATAATTATATAAATATTTTTTGATGTAGTAGTAGCAAAATTTTAGTGAAGTAACACCACGTGTTTTGGGGTAGAAAAGTAAAGGGGACGGATATCTAAGTCTTTTTCTTTTTTATAGATTTAGTGTTAAGCCTCTGATGGCAGTTACATCCTTACGTGGACAATAATTTAACAGTAATTAATGATTTAAAGGGAATAAGAGAATAATGTCAAATTAAGATTTATTTAACAATATCATATTGTATGGCATTAATAAGATTTAGAAAAATATTCCGAACTTTACCGGTTTTAAAAACGAAGATGTGCTTGTAAAATCAGAACTCATTTCTTATCACACGGACATCTATCCAAAACTAAGCCGGAGTTATAATTTTACTGTTAAGATGTGACGAAAAGGTGAAAAATACATGAAATTAATTAGCTTAATTTTATTTCTATTATTTGTTGTTATTACAGCCTTAGTAGTACTACTCTGGAATTTTTTTAAACAGTCTACCTATTTTGATGCATAAGATACAGCCGGTTGACAGACAGACGGATAGCAGAGGCTTAGCAATAGGCACCCTTTGGGTACAGAACCACACGGAACCGGAAATAAACGTTCTATCATTGTGTTCTTAAATTCGGTTCAAAATTTATTTCAGCTAAAAGAATTTTAATTGGATTAATATCCAATATTACTAATATAACATACCTTTATATTGTGCCTAGCGAGCGCGTCACAGTCCTCACTGTTAGTGGAGTTCCCAAGGTACAGGTTAGGAAGGATCTCGATGGGAAACTCAGCCTGTATGTGTGTGTGCATGTCCTCGCACTCCGACGACGACCCGGACGAGAGGGCCTCCTCACAACCTGAGCCTGAGATGCGGAGGGATCTGTAAAAGAAATACGTTTGGACTTAGATTTTATTGAAATTTGTTGTCATAAGCATCCCATGCAAATCCTTAGTTTCCGTTGCGTTATAGTCTGACCGAATGAAGTCATCCGTCAGAGAACCAAAGTTATCGACATAGCTCAAAGGATTAGCAAGTTGAAGTGGCAGTGGGCTGGTCACATCTGTCGCAGAACCGATAACCGTTGGGATAGACGTGTTCTAGAGTGGAGACCACGGCTCGGTTAACGTAGTGTAGGGCGCCCTCCAGCTAGATGGAGCGATGATATACGCAAGCTGGCTGGCTGCGGTTGGAAACAAAGAGCTGAAGATCGAGCTCAGTGGCGTGCCATAGGTGAGGCCTATGTCCAGCAGTGGACGGAGATAGGCCGATGATGATGATGATAGTCTAACCATTATTTAGTGTATTTACGCTACCGTTGTGGGTAGCGAAAATATCGCGCGATATTTTAACGGGCATTTGTATGTAGTTCCACGGCTTAAGAGAAACTGGATACCGCTCCATATCGTTCAGGTAAGTGATATCATTACGATTCTCTCCTTCTGTTTAAAAAAAATATGTTTAAACTTAAACCGCGAATGAAACCACGGGACGCACGTAGTAGGTACTATCATAAAAATTATTAGGTGACCTTTAAAATGATAGCTTTATAAGATGATCAGAATCGGCATAGTGATAGTGTTTATCTAACATAGTTGATAATTTCTAACAGAAGACTAAAACACGAACTCGAAAATTTATTGTAATCGAAGCGCTTTGGTATGAAAACAGAATAACGATTTGTTGAGGTAGTAGGCATCAAAAGGAACACTGTAGGTGTCAATATTAAATCTGTTAACGGAAACCGCTCCCAACTTCTGAGAACTTCTCATAAAGTTACAATATTTCAAGAGCAGTGTCATGTCATAATCTGACGACATAATAATCAAAGCGTCATCATTCATAGTCCGCTCGAGTGACATCTCATGTACAAGATAATCCAATAACGAATAAGATCTCTATTAAACACATGGCTAATGGGTTTATATCAATCACGTGACGCTGCCATGAGACTTGTACAGAACATGGAAGTTGGAGCCGAGAATACTCTAGATATGTCATCGTGCGTTAAGGAATGTGTGCTGGAATTCTTTACATTAACCCTCCAACTCATTGTTTACGACAAATGGTACGCAGAAAAAACGTTTACAGCCTGGGTGCGTACAAAAAAGTTTGGTAACGGTTACCAAGATTATACAATTTTACACGTACTTCCATGTGTAACAACGACCAGGTGCGTGATATTTCAAGGGCCACATCCAAAAACATGGATGCGTGGGGTGTGTGCGGGGGCGCAAAACGTCCGCCTGCCCGGGCGGAGGCGGCGATCGATCGCGAGCCTGCCCCTGGTGAATGGGGTGGGTGCTCCAGGGGGCACACCATTCACCTGCCCCCGCGGCTCAATGGCCGCCCACGCACCACGTCCTTACTCTCGCTCCCCCCGGCACCCCCACAGCCCGCGGCTCCAACGCGTCTCCTCCCACGCGACACTTTTCCAAATTCGCCCTCTCAACTGTCTCGCCGCCATTCAGTTTGCTGTTTTGAAGGCAATCAAATTAGGCGTGCACGCTCCCGTTGAAATGTTGATAACTTGACGCCCACCTAACGAAGTGTCCCAACAATCGGTACAGAGTCGACTCCAGTTGCAAACGTCAATCACACATTCTTCATCTTACTATTGTCTTTGTTGATTTTGTTTGCAATTCCTGTTTTTAGCGATAAGTTAAGAAGAAACAATTTGGTAGCTTTCGTTGTATGATATTATGTAGGTTAATATTTGTAGTTAGACTCATCAACAACTTAATTTAAAAAAAAATGTAAATATGAGTGCACTGTAGTGCTAACTACAAGTTCAAGCAGACAGGCATTGCTCTACTATAGCTGTGGTAGCGTAAACGAAAACACGATGCCAAAGTGCATCTCTCACCTCGTCTATTGTAATCGTATAAATAATAATTAATGAACGTTTTGAAGTATGGAAAAGGCGAAAACAATCAAATGTTTTATTTAGTACTTTTCACGACAAATCATTGGACACGAATTGTAAATAAAATATTATACACATCTTAAAACCATAACATAAGTTTATGATGTCAAACGTGCAGAAAAAAGATCTTTATTTATTTTATTAATGAAGGATAATTTATTCATTAATAGAACTAAATCGATTTCAATGAAAAACACCGGTGAGCAACTCGTTTGTAATTAGATCAGTATCGCGTGAGTGGTTATCAAGATAATTATTTACAGTGGGCAAGCATAGGTAGGTGGTAGGCTCATAGTAGGTAGTGGCAGTGGCTGAGCGGGCGGCGCGGGCGGCGCGGCCGCGTGGGCCGGCGCGTGGGCGACGACCATCCGACACGTCCATTCAGGGGAGCTCACCCACGCATCTCCGACGCCATTCCGACCGATCTGATAATGGCAACGACACTATTTACTTCGATTTTACCATTTACGTAAGCGACGCTCGTTCGCTACGCAAGGTTCGATTGTGCTCTCGATATTAGCGATACACAGGTGTAAGTAAAGCGACTACACGGGGAATGTCACTCGGCTAAAACAATGAACGAGGCGGTCAATTTAAATGCGCGCATAGTACTTGTAGTATTGCATTGTGTAAGTAACGAGCGCTTCGTTCGTGCGAATACAATTCATATTTGAATAGGCGGCAGCGGCAACGGCGGCGGCGGCGGCGACGCGGGGCGGACGCCGCGCCGGAAGCCGTGACACGGTCGGCCGTGTTATTAATGAACGACTCCAATATGTATAGGCGGCCGCTGCCTCCTCGAACCCGGTCGAGCCGGCCGAATTACGAACACGGGTAAGACGACCGCTTCGAACGTGTCAGGGGTTCATCGCTAACCGACCGGTTAACAGCGTGCGCACTGGAGCCCCGGTGCGTGTGGGCGTGCGAGTGCGTGCGGTGCGCTGGCGCACAGGAATGCGGCTCGACCCACCCGCTGCCAATGACCGCCTGCTAGGGACGGTTTTTTAATGTCGGACTCGCTAGTTCCCATCCTGGCAGGACTTTTAACGAGTCAAGTCGCCCGGACAAAGGGGACACTCGGCGTTTATGTTATGGTCTGTCTTAAATAAGTTATGCGTCTCCTGCTCGCGGTTCGATGATTCCGATCGTAGGACTAGCTCGTCGGTTAGTGTTGTATTGCAGCAAGTATGTCGAGGTCGCAGGAGGCCACTCTCGCACCTACACTGTATGTGATGTCGAGTTAAATTACCAACGGTCTATTTTGAGATAGTAGCCTCGGTCGAGTGTCACTTAGCACTCGGACCGGAAAGTAGCTAACTTGTGAAATATAATTGCCATAATACATTGTGTATAGTAAATGCGCATTTAAATGCTTTAAATATTACCTATAGATACGGATGACAATGTGTACAGTGACATTATCATACGTATAGGGAAAATTGTGAATGAATATTAAACACTTTATCTAGTATGTTTATATTGTTTAAATGGTGGCAATAACATGAGTAAGTTGACATCATTGTTTATGTGTTTATTCACAACATTCCTATATAATAACGAATTTCAAAAGTTACCTTAAATAAAACTAAATACGAAAACAAGAAAAAAAATCGTTTATACAGAATGTTACAAAACTATCCTAAAGCCTAAAGGAGGTTAAATGGGGCCTTATAACAAGTCCATTCCCAATATTTAAGATACGTAGTAACGCTGTATTACATAACCCAAAAAAAAAAGATTTTTATGAATGAAAAATAGAAAAACTATTAAAGTAGACAATTATTAGGTAAAATAGGTACGTAGGCCTTTCTGTTAAATAATCTGGTTCCCTGACACGACAGCTTACAATGGTTGTTGGCTTTGATAATTAATTATATTTTAACGGGGTATTTTGTAACACGTTGTATATAGAATCCAAGATAATCGTTTGTGAAACGTGATACAATGTCATACTGTCTGTTAATATCAATCGATGATATAAAGTTCATAATAAATAAATCAATATACATATGTATATAGTTTGTTTATCAAGCAAGTGCACTTGCTTGTTAGAATTCAGGAGAAATATTAAGTAAAAGATAGGATTTATTTATTGTTAAATTATTGTCAGCAAGTACACAAACAAATGCTAAGACGCCGATTGGCCCTGACCGTGGACGGATAAATTCGTGAATGAACTCACGCCAAGCGAACGCCTTGACGTCAGGGTGCGCTGACGTCACTCCACTGATAACCTGCCACGGTCACGTCAACCAGGATCTATGAATTTATCAATCAGATCAACTGATATCACAAAAACTAAACCGACTCGCCGCGGTGAAAATGCAAAGGAATATAGCGGATTTCCGATTGATTTCGGAAGCCACTAATTGGGCGCTCGGTAGTTACGGATAACTATGTGTGTTGTAATAAAAACGACATTATGTTTGATGTGACATCCGCAATTGCGTTAATCCAGCCAGATGTTACGAGTGATGCATTAGTATGTGACACACTCGTTAAGATCATATCAGCGTTGTAACGTATGACGCTTGGAGCGGTTGACGTCAGGGCTTCAAGATCGAGAGGTTTGTAAATCATATCGCGTGACCGGCCACAGTGCCAATAAAAAGGTTACTCACTAAAACCAAATGGGACACGTATAAGTGTAGGTAGTGTTACGTAATAGATTCGATAAAATCTCATAAACCCTTTCTAATAAAAAAAGAATATATATAACAACGTCCGTAGTAATGTAATAGTAATAACTAATGAACGTTTGACATCTCTGCTAAAGGTTAGCACCCTCTTTCCACTATTTTCATCACCCGCAGACCCACATCCCACACGTTAAATTTCGTCGTCGGAATTCCTAGAAATATGATAATTGGATGTATTACTATGTATGTTTTCAAACCTCTATTTCAACCTTTTTGGCATTCTTTTCAGAAATTCTCTCTGGTTAGGCTCATAGGAAGCTATTAAAAACACCATTGTTTCATGTTCTAGACCAGTGGTTTAAGTTGCATCACAACATATAGATGGATAAACATACACAGTAGATATTAAACCTCTTACCATTCGCTCTGTACCTTAGAGAGTAAAAATAATGAATTTAACCGGCAGCTCCACACATGATAAGACTTCGCAAAGCAGCTTCATATAATCGTGTACGATTCCCTCGGGGTGTTCATGTATTAAAAATAGAAATGTTCATCATCATAAGTTTAATAATGTTGTATTCGGGGGCCGATATAGAATCTGACACCGGGCCCACTCAGTTGCCGCGTGTTTCAAGTTCGCCCGAGGCACCGGCGTTGCGTAGGCTTGATTACATTTACGCCATAAATTTGAATGCTGCTATTTTAGTTCGGGTAGGTGCTGTATCGTGAAAGGGAGCCGTCAGACAACCCACACGTGGGCGAGGGGAAGCGGATGTTACAAATCAAACTTGAAAGAAAACAATTTGCACGATTTTTCATTTAATAGGGCGGCACGTGTTTGGTATGTTTTATAGACTTGGCGCCGTTGTATCTAAATAGTGAATGAAATACGCTTAAACAAGTATTTATTTATTTAACCCCACAAAAATATCATCGACCGCCAGCCCTAAGCCAGCCTCGAAATATCGAGGGAATAAGTAAATTCCATTAATTTTAAGTTTGTCTTTACGGTATTCATATCATTGATCCATCTTTTTTTAGGTACTTCTATACTCTTTCGTAAAAATCACTACAGTCCCACAAGAAATAGTGTTTTTCTTTTTTTATCACTAGCGCTACATTCAAACATTCGCTTTCAGTCAGAAACCTAGTACCGTCACCTAGTCCTTTCCATTCTAGTCATTCCACAAGCAATCGTCTCTCATCTGTCACTTTAACTTTGTGTTTGATTAAAAATATAACAGCTGATTTTCTTAAAAACTATTAAAACATTTGTTCCCAAATAGCTCATTAAAAAAATTGTAAAAAGACCTTGTAATTTAACGGAAAGACAAACTCAACTAAGATTACTAAACTTATTGATGACAAAATATATTCAAAGTGCATAGATAAATAGATAGTAGACAGCCGAATATGAATTAGCGTAGTTATCGTAACGAAAGAATTTAGTACGCGCCGACTTAAACAATGTCGGCGCGGCGACGGCGGCGGTTCATTAACATCACGTATGATAGGTAACAATGCATTGCCATGTTTCTACATAGTAGGTACCCACAGAAATTTGCTCAACGAAAAACTGAATAGTGAACGGCCGCATGCGCGCTCGTTGCATGAATGGAGCGCAATCCATTGAGCGCAATGCTGGGTTTCACTTCACCTCGCCGCGCCGCTTCTATACTATTGCAATACACCAATTACGTGTTTAGTTGAGTGTATACTGTAGCAGTACATTCATCGATACAGTCGGCTGACACTCCGCGATGCGAAATGATGAATGAGTTCATTTAACCATGCTCGGTATAGGTATAGCTTGCTAGGTATCAACCGAGCAGTTTTTTCGTGACGACTGCAATGCGTCAGTGTGACGCAATTTTATTCGATGAAAGGTGCGATTAGTTAATCTTAAAGAATGTGGAGCCGGACAAGGAAATTTTGCGACTGCATTCATTTCTCTACGTAATACTTTTGAACAGCACATAAAACAAAGATACTAATAACGTACAGCACTACCAGAAATTAAAAAATCTAAAAAACACGATTTTATAGAAAATCCAACTAAAAAATTGTGTACATAAGAAAAAAAAATTGTAATATAATATAAATATTTATAAAAACACGCTCTTTTTTTTAAAGAGCGTGTCATTAGTTTTTTTAAACTTATTTATTTTTCATTTTTTAGTAAAACCGCTAATCCTCTTTATCCTTGTAAGGATAACGGGTCTAACTGTTTAAAATATTAAATTGTCATCGGTCCTTGATAAATCTACAAAGTTTGAATGAATTCTGACCGTTTAAAGTGGGTCAAAATCACGCCCAAAGGAGTCGGTTACAAACATACAGGAGAAGCTAATAAAAAGCGTGTAAAAATAGTTATTATAAGCTATCAAACAGCATTTGTGATTCATAGGTTAGTGGAAATCTAGTCGTTGCAAGAAAAACTTATGAGGGCTATATTTATGTCAGTATATTTGAATACATATGTTATTTCTAGACGTAGTATGCGAACGCTAGCAATTACCACGGCAGCACTAAAAGAGACGATACCGGCGGCTGAACAAACGATGCCGTCATACGAGCATGAATGAAATACCTATTTGACATTGATGTGATCTACGAACCTCGCACGTGTCGTAATTGAATTAGTCAGGCAATACAGATTATTGTTATTATCTATTGAACAAAGAGGCAGTAGGTGGAAGGCGCTACCACGGCCTGTATGACTAACATCCTCTGTCCTCACCGCTGATACTGAGAATTGGCTTTTTGATCGATTTGTTTGCATTATGCAGCCCACGCACTGATCAAAGTTCTGCTTGAATTCTTAAAATAGTTATATTCATCAATACCTGATATAACACACGCTTAATGAATAAGGATTTAAAATAAATTAGTATTTCATGTGTTTAAACTTAGTACGGTAAACAGGAATTAATACTTTGTTGAGATTTGCCTGTCAATGACATCTTAATTCAGCCATCGCAGAAACTTTCCACTCTGTATCTATTCTGTAATACAAATGCACTTTTTTTAAATATGTGCTAAGTATGCGAACTAATTAAGATACAGCAAGAAACAAGCGGTATGACAGTATAACAAGCCGTGTCTGTGACATCGGGTACTTTTCTCACGGAATACAAGCAAATTAAACATCTCATTGAGAAAGCCAGTAAAGATATCCAGTTTTGTGCCGGATTTGTTCGTTCGACCATCATCGGCTTTTTCCGTCGCTGGCGACTCGGCCGGCGGGGTGATTAAGGAAAACCTCTCACGCGCATGAAATCAGATTCCCACGCGTGCACGAGTTTCCTCCTCGAAGCAATTATGAGAGCCGAGGGAGCCTGTTATAGAATAATGACGAGATATCGCAACTGGCAAAGCAGCTATACATGGGACAGTTTATCGATTATCCAAGGCTGTTATTAAGTATTAACTCGGAAATAACTTTAGAGATTAAGGTTCTCGTTATAACTTTAGATATATTGTTTGCAATACTATTCTTGATTGTAATTTGCCATTTAGATCTCCACGCAAAGTGAGCAGTAACCGAAATTAAAGTGACAACCAAAAAGCGGACACCGAGGGTTTCCTACAAATTTGTATGTAGCTAGTTCGTCCATATTACATAATTCGCTCTCCTAAAAATTCTCTCCCAGCAACGATATACGTCACAGTCAATATTCCGAGCCTAGTATCACAAAGAAAAAAAATAATCTAGCAACAAATTAACAGTTTTAGTAAGTAATTTCAACTTGATATCTCCACGCAATCTTCAAAATGACAGACGGACAAAGAAATGATCCTATAAGTTCATCTATTCTTCCTCAGAAGAAAGGATCTAAACTAAGATCCGTAAAGCAAAGGGTTTTCCAGGATTCAACCGAGAGAACGGTCTATATGCAGAAACGGTTTAGAATACTCGACAGGTATAAAAGCCATTTAAATTAATTAAGCGTCCGTACGCGAATAGATGGACTTCCATGAAAGTAACTGTATGATATACCTACCTGTTTCTGCGTTTGCAAACACGATACTGAATTAGTGCGATAGCTTGCGATATTACGGTGAAAATTGATAGTCACAGACCGCCAGACATATTGATATGATAAGGATAATTTAATGTTAAGGCAAAATCTACTCTATATGTTGTGATTTACTGACCGTAATCCCATAAGCGGCAGATGTGGCACATGTTGCGCTCCGGCTTCGCTGCACCATTCCGGATATGACCGTCGAAACTCGGCAAAGTCACCTGTAACAAAAAATAATCTTGTTACTAAGAGAACTAGAATGCATTAGTAGATTGGGGAATGGAAATGTGTATAACCATCCATCCAAGGGATGCTTTTAGATAGTAGTGGTTCAACATTATTTTTCTTTTTATTATAACCTCTTTATAAATTAATAAAACATGTTTTTTTTTTTTATTGTAACTTGGCAGTACGTTCATACACTAACAGAAGTAATAATAACTAAGAAACTAAAGTAAAATAAAGCTAGAAACGTAATTCAAGCAAAATAAAATATATTAATAATTAATATAAGAAGCATTCAATTGTATGAACATTATACAACATTATCCCCACAAAGGTGGGTATTATTTTTGCTTACGAAAAAAAACCTTTTGTCATTGTTGATTGTACTAATACTCATGTGTTATGATAACAAGTAGCGTAAATTCGTGTGGGCAGGAGTACAAAGGCAGGTGTAGCCGCTAATTCAATATCAAGTTCATTTATTTCATTCATTGTTTTAGTCCATTGATATTCTTTCAGTCATTCACCACAAATAACGAATTCCAATGAGTGACTGACTGATGTGACAAGACCAAAGCGGAAAAAAAATACCCGTGTGCAATGCCAATAAGACAAAGCTTTTGTGTTTCCTACCGATCATAGATCATACACTACTGAACAGCTGGCCGTATGGCAAGATGTAAGAACCATGACTTAGTGATTAAATTAATAATTCTCCGACTAAAGCTACAGCGGATGGTCGAACATCCAGCCGTAGGTGCCTACAGGCTACATATAAGCGTCAACTAAATAGCATTTCCGTCTGGATTGTCGGGCGCGCCGCTTGACCGCTTCCTGCTGTCCGGCACCCGTTGCCGTTCAACTATTGTGTTGCTAATGCCATGCAGCCACCATTGTGCCCACCACGTACTCATACCCCATAGTGGTGCCATTATTACCAACCTATTATCTCCTATTCAGCCCCGATGATGCCACGTTAAACCTCACACACCTACCTACTTAATCAAACAAGTTTTACACAATGGCCGCTATAATGGTAGTCGTAAAGATAATTATCAATTAACATAGTACACAATACCTATTAGAGATGATATTGCGTCATACAACAGGAACCTAAAATGAGATCGTTTCGCTCTCAAGAAACGAGCTAGGTACAATGGAGCGACTGGCGAGCGAGCGGGCCGTGGTGGCGTGGTCGTTTATTTAATTGAATATTTTATTTTATTCAAGAAGGTAGCTCCGTTCCTTATAATTTATTATCAACATTCATCGAATACATAATTGAGGTTTAGCATAAAAAATATGCAATAAATCAATTACTTCATTCAATATTGCAGCAAGACAATTGCACTTCATGCGACAAATAGGTCGACGTCGGCGAACACCGATCGTTCTCGTCTCAGACTATAACTTGGTGCTAGATACTTTCTGTATAAAGAAATTGGGCCGTTGGGTATGCTTGTATGTAGTATAAGGTGGTACAAGCACAAGGCAGGCTGCTAGCTGGCTGGCAGGCGTGACGCGCAGCCGCGGCGCGGGCGGGGAGCGGCGCGGGCGCGGGCGGCGCTCCGCATCGATCCGGTGACTCATCGCGGCCCATTCATCCGCCGCACTCAATGAACCCGCCGTGCCCCGTGCCCCCCTTCCCACCCCCTCTCGACCCGCGCCACGCAGCCCCGCACGCGTCCTCGGTAGCAAGGACTCCATAAAATTCGCCCCTCGCCGCGTGAACCCAATCCTTCAGCCTCCACCTACAAAGGCTACATAATGCATACGCGATCGTTTTGCCATTTTGCCCAGCGCCGCGTCGGACACCCACTTCTAAACGCCCACAGATGGTCATAACAGCCAAAATGTATCGCACATTGCTAAGTTTATTTAATGGAGTTATATTGCTATAAACATATTTTTGTTATTGTTATTCAAGGCTAGCAACTCTGGGAAGGTAGGTCCCTACAGCAAACTGAAAACAATGGAACGTGGACTAATAAAATTATGAAAAATTACCATAATATAAATGCTAGTATAAAAGATATGATGATAGCATAGCACCCACACGAATCTCGGTGGACGAGGGGCGGACGGCGCGCGGCGGCTGATGTCGCGTGGGAGGCAGGTGCGAGGCCTTGGCCCGTCTCCCGCGTCCTTCCCGCAACGTTTATCAACAACCTTGCGCGATTTAAACGGGCTACCTAATGCCTACGTAATATGCCGACTTATAAGGCAACCAGACCATATTCATCAAAATAAACTGCGAAAATTTACTTATTCATAAAATTCTCAAAAATATTACACTTTGCCTGTTCAGATACAAATTTGTTTTCAATGCTATGGGTGAGTTCTTCATTAATGGTATGTTACGTTGTAAATGTACGAGATAAAATAAGTAAATTTTATTATGCATGAATAACATCTTGCACACAATGTACCATGCACCTGACGTAAGATGCATTTGTGGGGTGACAAGAATGTGAAATCTTTCGAAAATAGATCACACGCCTCAGTGATGAAATGTCAAGGAGGGGTGAGTCAAAGGTTTATTGTCATGCGACTGAAAGACTGATAAATATGAAGAGGAATACCGAGAGATTGATGTATTGTGTGAGGGCTGACATAGCAAGTAGGCAAGAAGTCAATATCAAGATGACAGGTATACGCTGTGATGAACGAATGAAATCCGTTCATATCGTAAGGTAATAGAAGCATGTCATGAAGTTATCTTAATGATTGTTTAGTCGATTTCAATAAAACTTCATGAAGACGAAAGCAGAACATTATTCTCATTGATAATGTCGTGTCTTTTAATAGAGTTTAATCAAGCCAGTTGGGACAATTTGAACCAATTTACTAATGTTGGTGGGCGACTTACCAGTCCAACTGCACATGGGACTCTATTGACTGTGTGTTCTTATAGCTAGGTCAATTAAATTAATTTGCTGCTCCTGATGAGCTAACCACTATAAATAAAATAGAAATAAGGGCATAGAGTAGTCATTGCTTTATAAGTAACTACCGTACTTTCGACCACTCTGGAAGCGGAGTTAACTCACCTGACCATTAAAAAGATTTAAATTTTGTGTTAAGACAACAATGTGATATAAAACGGCAATAAATGAACAATAATATTCATCCTGGCCAGGGTTCTAAGAATGTAGCTGATTGACGTCACTCTAGTTTCTATTTAATTCAATTTCTGAGAATCGACGGGATGTAAGAAGGCATGAGAACAAAAATAGATTCTCTCTGTATAGTTACGGAAGAAAGTTTATTGTATATTCCATAAAATTGTTTAACCGCCAACACTCGAAAATATGGCATTTAAATGACTGAAAATAGAAATGTTTCCCGAATATTGTGATGACCTTTAAAGTTCTAAATTCAATCTCGGTAAACATGTATCAATTAAATATTCGTATACAAAGTTAACAGAGTCCAGTTCCAATTATAATGTAAAATATCTAGACATATACATAATTATATACTTTAAAGATCTTACTTATACTTGTGTGTAATGTTTAAAATATCCTGTACAAACATGTTGAACTAATTGAGGATAGGCTCGATTTCAAGCCGATAATGAGTACGGCGCCGCCGTTGGGCACCAGATAATTTTACTGATAACCGTATCAGCGTTACGTAGTACATCGCAGTGCTCCTCGACCCGACACCAAAACGCTCACTAATAGGAACTCTTATACCCACCCCTAAGATATACTCTCGCTTGGCACGAACCTTATAACAAATATCAAAATAGGCGACGGAGCCACTTACCATCATGTGGACCATCACCGGCCAACTTTTTGTTACAAAAAAAAAACTCCTATTCAAATTTGCAAAAGCGTGAACAATTTGGTGACCTTTACATTATGACGTAACTAGGTACTTAAATTCATCGGGGATCACTGTAGCGCAACGAGACATAAATAAAATCAGAATACAATGAGCACAAAATTGTAATCCACGGATTGGACATTACATCAGCGCATAAAAACTGTCAATGCCAATGTTACGCCTCCGAATGTGCTTGTGTATATACGCTGCCTGTTTGCGTTGCGACTTGCGTTGCGCTCCATTCAGCATTTTATTTACGCTTTAATTTTTATCAATAGTAGTGTTACACCGGCATATATAATTGCTTGACTTAATTATTATAATATTGGTTCAGTTACGACCAGTTGAACACTATTAAAACACAAAGCACGTGTAATTGTTTCCATGCGGTGGAGTTAATTCCAGCACGATCCAGTTTTATGAGATCTAGTTTCCCTTTCCCATTTAGTTTTCCTCTATGAGGCATATTATATTCGCACAGGCCACTGTGGCCAGATGCACACGATTTCCTCGGCTATTATAAATGTTGAGCCCGAAGAGTTTACATTCAGCGCGTAGCTGACAACATCCTGTTGTTCGCATCGCAAGCACGTGCCATTTATTTTACGATCGAGCGCGCCCATACTTGGACACACAGAATCGGTGGGTTCCTTGTTAATATCGATATAATATTTTTGTTAGTCCTGATTGATGCTTGTCATTTATACAAGTTAATTGATATCGTCTCTTATTGAGGGTTCGCTGTATAGCTTCATAGCTGGAAACAAAGGAGTCATCATAGTCTTTCAATCACTAACAATGAAAACCGTCTTAAGGGCCAGGTAGTTCTTAATTCAAAATTTAAAAAAAACTGAGTTCGGAGCGGAGCCCTAACGTCCACAAAGGCAGTATACTTATTTTTCACAGGTATCCAAGCAACCACTGAGCGCCACCAAAATTACGAGATGCAATATTTAAAAAAAAATCACAATGGTTATCCCAACATTGCAAGAAGTCGAACTGATTGTTTCAACTACACCACTAAATTTTACATTCGAATTAGGAGTGGTAATTCGGCACACCGCTATTCAGTAACAAGCACTAATTATAGAATTATGGTGTGTATAATGGGTGCTATACATTAGTATAGGCTGAAATTGGCAGGACGTGAGTGAAACGGGAACTTATTAATAAAATTGCGGCGCTCTTCCGTCGGACGAAGACCGAAGCAGTACCTACGCGTATCCGGTCTGCTTTGATCATCCAGTTTATATCAGTTGAAATATCATGCTCAGTCGACCAACTGTGAGTCTACAGTTTCATTTGAAAAGCGTCTTTCTTATTTCCTTCACAGACTATATCCGGTGTTGGTAGTTAGCAGTACAAAGAATTTTGTTCAATTCACTTTCTATTTTATGTCTTGTAGCTAAAATTATTTGTGTAATATCTAGAAATACACTTATCTAGAAGTTAATATAAAGTTTGCTAGGGCAATTTAAAAGGATATATAACTTCCTGTTATGTTTTTTTTTTCTGGAACTGCTTTAATACTGGTAACTTTTGCTATATTAAGTCTTTAGCTATTCTGATGGTAAGTTTCCAGGTAAATTTATTGAGAAACTCAGATACTATTTAATAATTCCAATTTATTTATTTATCCTTTTGTCCTGTACTTCTGTCTGTGTTCGTTCACTAAAAGCGTCTGCTGAAAATTTGCAGTTGTCATATGCAGCACTTTCCTTTTTAACGGAAGAAACAAAGTTACTAAAACAGCTAATCGTAAGCATCATTTCTTAAATGGGAATCGAATAGTAAAAAAATCCAACATCAATTTTTCGCTGACTCGTACATTCATCTTCTCTTTCGCACGAATCGAACGCATACGAGTGTAGCTGAAACAGCATGAATTAACTACCTACGCTCCGAATTATGTCGCTTCACCACTCAGTTAACACAGGATAATAAATATCAGACGAATGCGCTAATGTGCCGTCCTAATTTTATTCCTCCAAACAACTCTTTATAGTAACAAATAGCGTATTCGTCGCGACTGCGTGGTGCGGTGATTATAATCTATCGTCTCACATCGAGGAGCACAATAAGTAGTCGACTTCCTCTCCCACGTTTTGAGGAGCGGATGCCTCGACTCGCGACCTCCGGCATGCTCTTAGCCCCTCGTCTCGCCTCGTACATATTAAAACTAAAGCGCTTACATTTAGTTTATTCATAAAGTGTCTTCTTTTCTTACAGATACAAAATGTAACATGACTGCATTTTTTTAGTGTCTTCGGGTAATTTGTGTCTCTAAGAAAAGAAGACCATTCGATCGTAAACACTAATCAAATAGGTATTTAGTAATGCAGTACATATTTTTCTACTTTTCAGTTTTTGCGTACACTCACTTGAAGAAACCTTGCATGCCAGTTTATTATATGGCAATCGAATAGATATTTCTCTTTGTAAATAGGGATTACTGTTTATTTCAAAAATAAGTATATCACTGTATATATACAAATATCCAATGTTTGTCGCAATGTAGGTAGCGTACCGTATTGAATACTGTGATATCGGTGTGTACGATCTATCTATGTTTTAAGTTTCAGCCAAATCCATTTATTCGGCAAAAATGCCGTGACTGGGAAACACAATATTAACTATTATTAGGAAGTACCTAAAGATCAATATTCGTGGAATTAGCAGATGTGGATTTCTACTAGAATATTGACTTATAATTATTTGTATTGTATATTTGAGGCGACAGTAACCGCAGCAAACTAGCTTAGTTTAAATTATTAATAACTATAATTGGGAATAATACTTGGGATTCTATTTTTTATCAAAACTGACAAATCTAGGCTATTACTCGACCCCGCAGTTTCGGCAAGACAAAAAACCGGAACAGTGCGAGTGGGATTCGCGCGCGGAGGATTCCGCGTAATAATAATAGATGGAACTAATTCAATTCTAAATGGTACTAAATAGCGTTTTACCATTTTGATACGGAACCCTAACAACAGCAATTTAATCTTAGGTATCTACATGATTTATTTGATATTTAACAATTGCAACATTGGTACGGTAATACCAATAACTATTATGAGGTAAAATTTTAAATCGATTGTGTCGTTAAATTGTAACACAATATGAAATCGATTTCGCAACAATACAATTTACTTGGATACTTTAGACTTTTCCCTTTGCAATTTTGGGCCTGTAATTCAGTAAGTAACGACTATTATTTAATGACTCGACGGGGCTCCTTTCAAATTACCGCAAATACTTACTTATTGAAGACGTTTTTTTTGTCAATGATTCATTATGAAATAGCTCCTCCACAACAACCGGTATTACGTAGGTACCTATATTCCGCTCAATTCCGCTTAGGTAATAATTTACTCAATGAATACGTGGGAATAGCACACAACTTATTTATTCGGCATTCATACAAGATAACTACATAGTTCGTAGAACATTAATGATAAGTAGGTGCCCACTTTTTATTAAAAATACTAGCTGTTTCTCGCGGTTTTACTCTTTCACAGATTCCCAGGTTAAAAAGTATCCTGTGATAATCCAGATTAGTAATCTCAAATGTGTTAAGTCTCATCTAAATACGTTTATAGTCTTTTTTTCGTGAAAGACTTACGGCCAAAATTAATATACGATCCCGATCTAAAATCGCCAGTTTAAGTAGAATTTTGACATTACGTGTATTAAAATTACTGTCAAAAGGTTCATCAATCCATGGATTTTCGATCGGGATTGAATATTAATTTTCGCCGTTAGACTGACTTACTCAAAAACTTAAGATATAATTTTAGTAGTATATAGACTGAAAACTTCGTGAGAGCCAAATTTGGCGCATTAAATGTAATTAGATAAACAGGACTCCTAAATTATATGCTACTAATTTTAATTAGGCAGGTGGGTACCTATTATTACATTATTTTAGAGCAATCGAAATTATTTGGTTGTTTTGATATCTGTACTAGATACAAATTAAGAATAGCCTCTCATGGTGGTGGTGGTTTAACTGATTTAATATTTCTCATATTGTCACAATCTGAGTATTTAAATCCTGTATGAATATAATGCCAAAAATTCATTTAGAAAATTACAACAACGATAAAAAAAGCAAACTAAATTGTTTTTCCAACTTAGCATCTTCTAGGATTTAAGATTTCTAAGATAAAAAATAAAATATGATAAGATTGAGAGTATAACCACTATCCAATTCCAGTTTATTGCATACACCTAGACATCCTTTCCCATGTCTTTCCACATCACACAAAAAGTAACAACAAGCATAGTTTCCAACGTATTTCCAAATACACATGGAGTCAAGGTCATCAAGATTGTATCAACTTAATAAACAGGACATAGGAATTGTGTTATCTTTAAAATATTTATGCATTCTCTGCATTTTAGTTCTTGTGTCAACGGTATTAAAACACAAATTAACAAACCTATACCCCTTGCCTGTATTGGTAACCTGATTAATCTACTATTATGTTTTCATTCATTACTACAATATTAGTATAATTTTGTTTCCTATGACAAATAACAACAGTATTTATTAACATCCTTCCTATACCTATTGATGATTCATAAAAGAGTTATTTTTCAACATAACTTCATTATTTTTCTTCTTACTGACCTTTGATTTTAGTTTATACTTTAAGACTTAGTTATGGGTACTCAATAACTAGAACTTGATTGTGTATAAGCCATTCTCTCAACTTTCAGATGACAATAATTAATAGATACAGTAATTTATAGATACTTTTTATTATATGTTATTTGTACCAAAAAAACAAAAAAATATATAGAAAAAATTGATTTTACAAAATCTTGTTTAACAACAATATGAACATTAAATATAATCTCCACAACAATCCCATTGATGAGGGAGTATCATTAATTTACTATTAGGTGCTCATTATGATAATAAAATATTGTTAAAGATTACGAAATAAACTCACCTTCTAAACAGACGACCTGCACAGCATCTTGCTTTAATCTTTTCAGCAGGATCCCATGAACGGAGTCCGGGTCTCTAGGGGCTCCGTCTCCGTACAGCACAAATGTCCCTCGTGTGCGGCAATGCGTGATCCTGGCCTTCAGTTCTTTACACTGCACCGTCGAAGAGAGCTCTATCTTGCCCGCAGCCAAACGACGCAGCATTATACTCGGGATAGAGAAGTTCACAGCGGAACGGATGTGAGACACAGAATACTCGTTTGATCCTCGACAGTCTATTAGTATCGTGTCCCTCTCGTCCGAACGCAGTTTCGCCAACAGCCATTCTTTCGACACCAAGTCGCACTCGCACTCAGAGTCCGTAGGCATCTTGTAATCACTATGTTCCCTTCTGTTTACACGGGCCCTTTCAATCGCCTGTTGCACTAATGCTTATAACACATTCAATTTAAGTTTATACACAACATCAACATGGTTAAGGACGACAATGAATAACTAGTTCAATAACGTCAAAATCTATTCGAAACTAGGAAAAGCCATAAAAATAAACACTACAATAATGACGACCGGGACGTGCGATCTTAACGCTCGGCGGCGAAGCAAAACGCCAAAACGTAGCGCAACGCCAGGGACGAACGAAACGAATGAATGAATCACAGATGATTAAGGATTTTGGGTATCGTAATGAATTAAGGGAATGAATGAGCTGAGAATGAGAGTGGGGGAACCAGCCAGTGCTGCAAGCATTGTTAATAGAAAAAAGTACAATTTACGTGTTTCATATCTTTAACATGTCATAAAGTTTTTTGAATTAACGGCTACTGTAGGAAAGAGAGCACCCGTTGTCAACAGCCCTTATATGTACATACCACTGCGATATAACTGCTTGGCTCGAAGCTAAAATGATAATAAGGTATAAGGATCCGTACCAAAAAATAACATTTTAAGAAATGGTGTTTGCACTGAGTATAAACTCTAATAACGAAGTCTGTCTTTGTGTGCCTTTGGATGAGTCACGTAAGAAAATCGTTGTAGTGGGCGATCTTAGCAACTCGCTCGAGTTTAAACGACTCTCATTTTAGGGATGCCAAACACGTCATTTCTCGTAAGTTTACGATGATTGATTCAACTTTAAATTTCATACACATTGTTATAAGATTCAATACATAACTGTGGACTACATGAAGTTAGAATTGTGTGTCGGCCTTTTCATGAATTTGTTTTTTAATGGACAACAACAACTACAGCCATTTGTTTCTATGATTATTATTATAATTATATTGGATTTGTCCTGTTAGCTTTCCGAATAAAAATAATCATTTTTACATCATAACTGAATGTCGCTAGAAACATTAAACTTATTTTTTTATAACTTGTAGTATAATAGCTAAGCGAACGGTCGAGAGTGTATTTCATTCATATACGAATAAAAGTCTTTGTTTGTATCTAAATATCTATGGTCATCAATAACTATCGGAAAATATTAGAGATGAAAGACTTTACGAAGAATCGATAATCGATTCAGATTCTAATCAACTGTAAGAATCGACTTTTTTAATTTAATCGATTCTTAGCAGTTATTATTAGCTACCCCGTTAAACGTTCGCAGGCAAAATGTTCAAAGAACCGTCAAGTATTTCGCCGTGGTGGGTGGTCCCGATCACGATTAAGTTAAAAAACATAACAACTAAATTCATAAAAACTACAATTTGTGGATATTTTACTATGAAACATATAATTAACTGTTACTGCGCTCGATTATTTCAAGAGAAAAGTCGATTCTCGAGTAGAATCGAAATCGACTTTGCCATCCCTAGAAAATGTTATTATGCGTAGCGTGCGCCCTCTGCAATGCAAGTATATTACATTTTAGTTTTCACACGGATTCAATTTAGTAAGATACTACTTTGGAGTTTATATTGATATTTTTAGTGCTTGTTTCATTGTTAGGTTTAAGAGTTTACTCATAGTTTCACAATGGATGAATTGTATAGTAACTTGGATAACTATGACGAAGTGGAACTAGTAAACGAGGTACCTATCAATTTAGCGCCAAAATATTACTGTCACTGCATTATCTAAATTTGTATTTCGCTATTTATTACTTACATTTGTATTAATGGAGACCAAATGTTAAGCTCTGGATAATTTCTACTCTTTGTTCCTTTATTTCAGCTACGAAATGAAAACAAAAACCTAAAATTGAAACTGAATGAATATTGTCTTACAACGGAGAAACTGCAAAAAGTAAGTAATAAAATGGCTTGCGCAAAACAAGTGATAGTCTACGCCCCTTCTGTGATGATAATTTATGTCTGATATCAATAATCTTAACAATGCTGTGCTGTAAAATATTTCATCAATAAACAAATGAGATGTATGTAAGTGGGGTAAGAAGGCTTTCGCTATTAAAGCCTTGATAAGCCTGGATTGAATAGTACAAGAACGTACTGATGGGAATCCAGAGTTAGGGCTGACTAGGTACCTATTCAATTTGCACTCATGGAGTTTTCATTAATGCAATGTTGAAGGTAAAGGAATAGAAATGAAATTACTACACTAAATGGGATTATTTAAGCTATTGATGTACAAGTACTACTTATAGTGATGCTGATTGCCATATCTAAGGTTGTCTGTTTCCATCCTGTATTGTACTTAAAGTTCAAGTGTAAGAAAATACATTATGCAACCATAGCATGGTGTTAGGAAACTGGCATGTTATCTATATCAACGGGTAAAAGGTGACTTGACTCAACTACCATTTTTGACGAAAGTAACATTTATCTTAATGATTTATACTACTATGATGTTGGCCCATGCACAAATTTGTTGAAGCTTGCATTTAGTTTTAATATTCAACAGCTTCAATGTGGAATGTTAAGAAGTATAGATGCAGTATCTGTTTTTGGGTTTTAACATTTTCAAATAGCTCTCCTGTAAAGTTTTCAAAATGGTGCTTGAATGAAGTTGCCTTTTAACCATTGATATTATATCATACTTAACACATCTGTGGCTCTTGTGAAACTGCTTGCATGATACTAGAATTTGCTCTTCAGAGCCATTTCTCTTCCTGACTGCCACACCCACATCATTCCTTATGAGAAACTAGTCTTTTATTGCATGTCATATATTCTGAGACATGAGAAATGAAATAATAATTACCATTGGACTCAGGGAATTTGTTTTGATGTGTTTATCTTAATTTTCCTCATGAATAGTTTGTTTATTAGTTTCATAATTTTGCATTTTATAAATTCCCTGTTGTATATTCATAAAATAATTGCCAAAATTCTAAACGGCCCAGAATGGATGTGGACTGAGATTCTAGAATATTTTACAGGATTTTGACACTCTTTCATCTGAATTCAAGAGGCTTGAGATAAATTATTCATCATTGCTTAAAACTGCACGGGCTGAGGTTGAGAGGAAGACTCAGATTATAACAAACTTAAATTTGGAGTAAGTACACCCCATTCCCTGTTCTATATGTAACATTTTTATGAATGAGAAAAATCTAGGTTATGTTTTTACATCTTGTTGCAACTCTATAATATGAATTCTTTGGCTATTCTTTTGTTGGAAATGACAATGCGTATACTGTTCAATGTCTAATGAAATAGCAATAATGCAAAACATTTGTTTGAATAACCATGACTTTACTGTATACAAAAATATTTTCTATTCAGTGCGCAAACTTTGACAAATTAAACTTAAATGAGTTTTATTAAGCACCAAATTTTTATTTTGATAAGTTTTAGTACAAAAAAATAAAGTTATCGTTAACGAAAGATATAGACTTTAAAATTGATATTATGGCCACTCTGTCGCTCGGGTCGGGCGCCCACCCCGGCCGTGGCCATGGCAACAGCTGACTTTACCGCCGCGTGCGGCGCACGGCGCGCGCGCATTTTGATATTATTATAAATAGATAGTGTCCATTGTTAATTTTAAAGTAAAAAAAAAAAATACAAATACTGAACCACCAACATTTTTTTGTGCATTGCTTAAAAAATATTCCTGTATTAAATAAATATAACTTTCTTTACACACAGCCATCTGATCACAAACTAAGCAGAGCTTGTACTATGCAAACCAGATAACTGATATACTACATATACTACTTTTTGAATACATACTTATATTGATGTTTACATTCAGACACGCAACAAACAAACATGTTCAGGCACACAATTGTTTGTTCTGGGTGGGAATCAAACCAACAACCTGCAGATTGGTATTCAGGGTCTCTAACCACTAAGCCAACTGGCCCATCTAATATTGAATATCCATTATGGTTTCAGAAAAGACAGATTAGTTTTGAGCGCATTACAAAATGGTAACCAAAGTTTGATGCACATCAGAAGAAACATGACAAAGAAGAATAAGAAAACAATAAATAGAACAAGAAATAGCCACCATAGCAATGATTCTGACAGTAGCAAAAATCACAGGAACAGCAGGAAAGAATTACCAGAGATAACAAAACTAAAAGATTCATCCAGTGAAAGGTATTTTGTAAATATTAAAATCCATTTCAATATTGTTAATTCTTAATGATTATTAGGCTTTTGACTGTAGCTTTAATTTTTTTAGGTCTCAAGATAGTATTACACCATCAGTTCATACAGCACAAAACACTAAAACAGACAATTTGAGTAAATTGTCAAATAAACTAATTGCAAATGTTGAATCATTCAGCAACAGAGATAGTGATGTAAAAGAGAATGTTGCTTGTCATAAGGATGGATATGAAGGCAGTATCAGTGCCCAGTCAGGCAGTATCAAACAACGACGAAAGTCTATACTAGCTTTGAGGTATGTCTGATCCAATTAACTTAGATTTATCATCAAAATTGATAGGTACTCAAGATGAACTTTGGTTTCAGTGCACAAGAAGTAAAATTCAGTACAGATGAAGAATGGGACACAGATTGTATTGCTAAGGAACAAACCAACAAAGAGTATTCTTCTAGAAATGAAGGTGGTAGGAACAAAATCGAAAGAGATTATAATGAGAAACAAGATAAAAAATATTCCCTGCCATCTAATATTGAAGATAATTATTATGGCTCACACAAGTCATCTAGAGAAACTCGTAAAAGTAGGACCTACAGAAACCATGATGGTGATAACTCTAGAAGTCAAGATAAATATGAGCATTCACACAAATCTAGGGGACATACTAGTTCAGACAGATCACATAGGCATACTCGAGGAGACTATGAAGATAGGCACAACCAAAGGTCAGGATACAGAAATAGACTACTGGAAAGTCCACCTCCAGACAAATATAGTAGTCATAAACGTAAAAGTCGCGATCATCGTATGAATTTAGAAAGAGACCTCCCACCTGTTGAATATGGCAATAAGAGGCATTACCAGTCTGAAAGACAAACAATTCAAGGCAAGATATCTGGTGATTATGAAGGACCGAGTTATAAACGTATGAGAACCAATTCATTTCATAGGCACATAGAGGAAGATGACAATAGACATGCAAGAACCAATTCATATAATAGACATAAAGACGAGGATGATAATAAACATACAGGAACCAATTCATATCATAGACACATTGATGAGGAAGAGGGATGGCTTGATGAGATAAACAGCATAGACATTGAAGCCCTTAGTGACACATATCCTGATTTAAGATCCTGTCGGTCTCCAGATATTTTGAATGCAGATTTACAACTGAATTCAAATCATAAAGTTAAAGGTAGTATTTTGTAACTAGGTGAATATAGACACATTGTGTAGGTATGTAAATATGTCGGTTGAATTTAATAATTTACTTCCAGAAATTAAGAACACTGCTGAAACACAAATGGATGATCCTCGAATCACAAGTAAAAGATATGTTGTAATGTCAGATGTTGATAAAGTTACTATGTGTGCTGCAGATAGTAAAAATGTCATTATTAAACCTATAGATAAGGTGAAGTGGGGTATTCATCTTCCAGAACTGTTAATACAGAAACCAAATGATTTCCATAGAAAAGAAATTAATGACGATCTTGTAAAGGAAATATATATGGATATTGATATTGAAAATCCTATTTCAAACTTATCTACAGAGACGGGTGAATTATACTTTGGTTCTGAAAGTGTACCTCTTAGCGTAACTAAAGAATCGGACTATAAATATGCTGAAAATGAAAAGCAGGGTGAAAAAACCATAAAAAATATATTGATTCCGAAAGTTGACGATCCTCCTAAAGCTCTATCTACTGGTTATGTAATACCGAAACTAAAACATGGCGCTAATGTTTCAAATTCTAACAATACCGGCAGAAATTCTTCTGGTCATCATAAAACGAAAACACCCTCAAATCATAAGGAATGGCGTGACAAAATTGACACCAAAGATTTTAAGAAAAAAACTGATTCACTTATAAAATCTAGTAAAGATGATGAACACAAATTAAACCAACAAGATTGTCAGAAACAGGATGTGATTTCTAACAGACAATTTGTAGAGGGTGATTTAGAATTGAGCGATGAGGCTAGTGATAACATTGAATTGCAGCTACTCAAGGATAATCATAGAATTCATGATCCAAAGCAATGTAATACAGTTAATACAGTAAAAAAATCTATTGAGAATGTAAAAAATATAAAAGAAACTACACATACTAATAAAATGAAAGTCCTAGATGATAAACACCATAAGACTAATCCAAAAAAGCAACATAGTTCTATCTTTGACATTCAACATGACGAAGAGATGAAGGTAAAAGCTGATACCATGAAAAGTAACAATTTAAAAATTTCCGATGAAAGTCAGAAAATAAACAACAAAAATGATAATCAACTCCCTAAGATTGATATTCAACAACATGACATAGAAACAAAAGAAGCCTCGAGTCGAAATAAAGAAAAGCAGTTAGATGATAAAAATCGGAAGACTCATCAAAGAAGGAGTTCTAAGAGTACATTGAGTGATGTACAACAACAAATAATAGAAACTAAAGAACCTGAAACTAATAATATGAAAGAAAAATTACAGGATGCTAGTAAACTGAAAAATAATCAAAATAAACAGCCAATGTCTATATTTGATATTCAACAACAGGAAGATGAAAACCATAAAGATATGAAAATAATAACAACTGCAAATAATAAGGCAACTTGTCTAATTAACCAGCCTGTTATACAAAAACATGTTGAAGAAATTAAAGACAGGGCAAATACTAATAAGAATAATGAACACAAAAGGCGTGATAAAAATCGGATCAGTTCCGATAACAGTACCAATCCTAGTTCCGTAATGGACATTCAAGCAAGTGAGGAACACAAAGATAAGAGAAACGAAATGCAGGAAGTTGATAGGAATGAGGAATGTAATCATAAGCAAGAGCATCAGTCTATGAAAGACATAAGCATAAATATAGAGGATACTGAGGTACAGAATAAACATGTAGAGAAAACCAATGATAAATGTAATGACGACAAAGAATTCGAGGTAACTAACAATGAAGAAAATACTGATCAAAAACATGACAATGCATCCATGATAGACATACAAAACAATACAGATAATACTGAAGAAAAATCTGATAATAATAAAGAAATAATACTAGTTGAATCAAATCCTAATCGTAGTGATGCTATAATTAAAGAAAAAGAAAAAATCAGTAAGAATATAATGAAGACCAAATCTAAAAAGATGTCCAAGAAACAAAAAGAAACACAGAAAGAGTCATTGGAAGACTCCAAGCCTGTTCAAAAAACTGTTAAAAATAAATCAAAGAAGGATAAAGATAATTCTAGAGAAATTAAAAACAAGTTTACCGATCTCTTTGGTGACAGTAACAGTTTAATAACACCTGAAGAACTAGGAATTAACTCAGGCTTAGTTGAAACTGTTTTACAAAAATCATCGTCTTACATGCCCATTTTTGAAGATGCGCAAGATGCTATTGATTTAAAAGAAATGCCAGATCTCCAAGTACTAGCGACAATTGTTAATGTTGCTTTAGAAGAAAAATCATCCAGTTCTATGACTAAAATGGAGTCAAGCACACAACACAATGCAACCATATCTGATGCTATTATCGAAACTAAAAATGATGATGAAGTTAAACATTGTTCAGGGACAATTGCTAAGGTTAATGAGAATTTGAATTTAGAACCTTTGGTCAAAGAACCTGATGTTGTGAAAACAATTATAATTTCAACAGGAATTCAACCCTCAGGAGTTTTGGAAAACCATCCTGCACCAGAGATTATAAGACACGAGAATGTTAATATAAATACAAGTAAACAAACAAATTATAATGTAGTACCCAAAAGTAGAGAATTCACTATAAAAGCATTGGCCACATCAACGCCACATAAAGACTTAAAAGTTTTAGAGCCCGAACCTACAGTCCCTTCGATGGATAATTCAAAACATACGTCTGAACAATCAGATACGTTGGATTCTCAAACTGACGTAGATACTGATGTACCAGATGTCAGAATATTTGTCAGAAGACGAAGGAAAGTTATCAAGAAACCGACGACATGAGTGACGTAATCATTTCAAATGAGTATTTATTATGTGTGTAGTACTGTTATATACAATATTCTCCTTATTATTATAAAACTGAATTTGTTTTATAATTCAATTTATATTGACATATTTCACACTCGAAACATTACTATTGTTTTCAACAAAGATAATTTTGTAACCTTAGTTGTGCTTTAATAAGTATTCTGAAACTATCCACTAGATTTTAGATTTACTGGGTGACATTTTTTTACCGTCTCGAAAAAAATAGGGCGTGTTAAGTAAATGGAGTAGAAGCCTATGGCGCAGATATATTTTTTTTTGTTATTGTTAACATATTCTCATCTTTTAATTCAATTATTCATCTCAATAATTTTTCATATTAAAACATTTAACAAAGGAATACCAAAAAGAAAAAATAACATCAAATTCGTCCTCATACTCAACCTACTAAACGCGCGACAAATTATGAATGATTTCGTTACAAAAACCTAAAACTATCTTTGAGGTCATTAGTGTATTTTGTTAATAAGTTGAATCAATCTTTTAAATGCGCTTGGAATGTTGTAGTTTATGCGTTATCTCATACCTTCCCCATACAGTGCCTGGGTACTATTTTATTCATACCTTTTAATTATTGTAGAATGATAAAGTGTCACATGTAACACAACTACAACATGCAAGGTCTTAAGCCCTTAAAAGTATGAAGGGAAGATTGAGATTTCAATAACAATTCGTTTTAAAAAATACCTAAACGGTAGAAATACGTAGGCAGGTAAGTCCTTGCGCTATTTCGCTCGCACCTCTCATTCATACGCGATCGCAGCGGTCGGGCGGCCTTACGGCCAAAATTAATATACGATCCCGATCTAAAATCGCAAGATTGAAGTAGAATTTTGACATTACGTGTATTAAAATTACTGTCAAAAGGTTCATCAATCCATGGATTTACGATCGGGATTGGATATTAATTCGCCGTTAGTTGGCATTAGGCATGGCAAGATTCACAAGTAGCTTGTGAAAAATCATAAGAAATACTTTTTCATGTCACACCTGCTACCTGCCTGGACATCGTCTGTTAAAAATCACACTATGTACACCGCAGATCATTCGGACATCGTATTTCACCGATGACTCACGACGAACGTCAGAAAGAAAGAGCGTCTTTCTAACCCAGAAAAGCAAAATATTTACTGATCTTGCTTGCATGTTTCCGCCAAAAAGCTAATGGTCTAATTCATATAACAGCGCTTGATCATAATTCATTCTTCGTTGTCAGTAGCAAACGGTAGCAAGTGTGGCATTAGAGGTGAAATCACTGTGAAAAAAATAAACAATTTCATGAAATGAAATAAAAGTAGCAATCATTTCCATGCCTAGTAGGCATAGTCAGTAGGTTATTTTTTACTATTACTCACGCGCCGTTTAAAGTACCTTCTTTTTTGGTATTTTATTGGATTTTTTCCTTTAACTTAACTTTGATAATCGAAATACTCGTACAATAAAAATCTCTTCAATAGATTCTATTCCACAAACAATAACACCATATTATTATCGAGACAGTATAAAATGTCACCCAGTATATGTATTCTATATGTTAATAGGTAGGTGTTTAGATAGATCTTAAGTAAATTGTAAGATAAAACATATTTGTTTAAAATAATTTTACTTGAAGTGTAAACATGTTTCTGACAGTTTCTAACACTTATTTATATGTATACGATATTAAGTGACATAAACTCTCTTTTTCTGTTTTGCAATAAGCTCAATTGTAATTAATAAAACTTCATGTTGTATTCCCATAACAGTCTTTATTTGTCTTATAATCAATACTTATTTATATTTACACGTTTATATTTAAACTATTGGAAATTTATCTTACACGCTATATATACATCGTTTACATTTATGCAATCAAACGCTGCATATGTCAGTAAAATAACAATAACATTGGTAATATTAGCTCTTAAATTTTAACTGGCAGTTATTTATTGATTTGCCACATTAATTCGAGCATGCGAGTAAGTATAATAACGATAGCCGTAAACAAAACAATAACAAACGAGATTTGAGTCCTGTGGTAAGAGGTTTAACGAATTACAATTATCAAGTGTTTGCTCACTTTTTATGTTTGCCGTTCGACTGAGATGATCCTTGCGATCGTCGGATGTCATTATGAAATAACTGGTCCGGTGGTATTAGTTCGGTAATTAAATATTTCGATTTTGCCCCTCCACAACGCAACATCACAGAGATCTTCTAGGTTGAAAGGCACGCATATAAGTTGATTGCATAATCAAGTTTGCTTTTAATAAATTAATCATGTATTTAGATGCTAAATAGTTAATAAGTGTGCTCAGTACTTATTAAACTACGGAAGAAAATGGAAAGTATCAGTTTCAAAGTCGTAACTTCACATGCATAATCATACGTACATGCTTCACAAATTAGGCCTTGTAATGTTTACACAGTTCTATTTATTTTTTCTTAAATCTGATCAGCCATGTATTTTGGAATTCTTCGTTTAAAAGCATTACACACTTCACCGTACGCGCATTCAAATGATATCCTTTTGAAAAATCGTTAACTGCAGCACGGTGATGTGAGTGATCAATATACAACAATACACAAGTGTAAATGGTCAAAAAAAGGATATGCCAGTTACAAGCCAATTTACAAAAATCGATACAAAATCCATATTAATAAATATTTACAGTTTCCTTCACTAACGTTAAACCGATACGATATTTACATTATTTTGCTATGACTACAAATTGATAGGCGATTATTCTTAAAATTAATAATTAAAAACTTTGTAATATGCCCATATAAACAACGAATATCAAAACAAGAAATGACGAGATTGCATACATTTAGTTTTGAAGCTACTACGTAGCGTTTATTTTGGATAAACATAATCTATTCAAGAGTATACATTGATTTTCGTATCTTACATAATTTTCATTTACATCTGTACATTTATATCTGAACTTTAGTGAGCGTCCGCTAAAGGTGGCGCTGTGTAATTGGTTTCATACATTTATATTTCTTAACTCGATAGCGTATAATGAATCGAGCATCAGGTCTTTTAATATAATGTCAAACTGTCGATAGCGCCGATAAGCCAATGGAGGCTTTTTTTGCGGCAAACCAGTTGTTCGGTTCCCAATACCAATAGGTTGTCATAACATTCTATAAGAGGATCATTTCAAGCCTCCGGTTTTTTTTTTATTTATAAGGACAGCCAACAATACATACACTTCTTGATCAAACATTACCATTAAATGTAGTAAAGGGACCTCAGCAAAATAAAGTACTTACGTATTTATATCACATTTCATACAGCTGGGTAACGACCAGCGCGCCACATTATCCGGCTATAATGCGCCTCTACTATTAGATAAAGTACCTATAATATTATTGGCCATTGGGATGTCGTCACTTCGCGTCGATGTCGCATCAGAGGATGATCCGGCGGCTGAAGCGGACGGTCGCTTGCCCAGCTTCTTGATGATTGTCGGTGCTTGTTCGCAGCTGTCAGAATGCGGAGCAATGTGTTGATAGCAGACTGCGGATGCGTGTCCGGAACGTACGGTCGTGAGGGGCGTACCGTTCGTCCACTCGTTTGTCGCCGGATCGTATACCTCTACGATGTCTAGGAAGGATGTCCCGTCGTAACCACCTGTTGGAAATTTGGAGTTAAAATCTTACTAATAAAAGCGAAAGTTTGAGTATGTCAGTTATACAATAACATCGTAATCGCTGTATGGATATAGATGTAACTGAGACATGTATAAAGTGTGATGCACAACAGTACCATCCTACTCAGGACCGTTTTTAAACTATTTCAGGCCCTGGGCACTAAGATACTGGGGTTCTAAGACTATGAGAGCACTAAGAGTGCGACACACCAATCCGATCTGACACGATGCAGATTGCATACATTGTATGTAACCTCTGGTTGTCCAACGGCTTCCATTCCTTTCATAACATCGGTTGTCGGTTGGTAATGTGACAAGAACTAGGGGGCCCCATGGATCGCGGGGCCCTGGGTACTTGACCAGGGTGCCCAATGGAAGAGAAGGGCCTGAGTCTACTGGTGGGAGGTGGGAGGTGGGTTGAGGTGTTGCGTACCGAGCGCGTAGAGCTTGTTGCCGAGCACGGTGAGCGAGAGCGCGGAGCGGGCGATGCGCACGTCGGCGGCGCGCACCCACGCGTCGCGCTCGGGCTCGTAGCGCTCCACCGACGCCAGCTGCGCCGCGCCGTCGTACCCGCCCACCACGTAGATGTACTGCCCCAGCGCCGCCACGCCTGTCCACAACACGCACCACACGTGTTACATGTAGCTGCGATGACATCAGCTGAGTCTCTCGAGGTTCACTCACGATTGAACACGCGAAAAATATAAGTGGGGTGTCGTTCGATTCGGAATCGCATGTAGATATTTGAAAAAAATATTGCTTCCGGTCGCAAGAATTGCAAAAGTTATAAACAATTTACTGAAAAAAAAGGGAAAAAGAGAAGGTAATTTCCGAAAAAAGTCTCGACTCCCGTAACTGTAGGACCAATATTTATTATTTTCCCAGAGGGGTGAAAATACGGCAGCCACGCCCACTTTAATAACTTTACAAATGTTTAAATATATCAAATATGAAAATAAAGGAATTTTTACCACTTGAAATTTAAAATTAAAAAAAAAAAAGGTAAAAAGTACGTTTTTAAGCATTATAATACTGAGGAAATATATTGCTTTGCCACGCATTCCAGGCAATGCAAGTATTATACACATAATACAAATAACTGACCTGCCCCACTCCTAGCGGTGTGCATAGGCGCGACTTCGGTCCAACAGTTGTTCTCGGGGTGGTAGCACTCGACGGAGCTGATCCGGCGAGCGCCGTCGAACCCTCCCACGGCGTACATGAGCCGGTTGACCACGGCCACGCCCACGCCCAGCCGAGCGCTGCTCATCGAGGCTACCGACGTCCACGTGTCTCTCTCTGGGTCGTAGCTGAAAGTGAAACAAAACATTTTATACAAATGATATGACTATAAAAATGAGATTATGTGAAAATTTTGAGTGAGCTTAAAATTTACTTTATTTTTAAATATTAGAATGTTGAATGTTTTCTTGTGACAGTTCTATTTTCGATTTTAATTTACAATTCTGTTTATATTTCTAGGATCGCTCAAAAAATACCCCTACAAAATTAAGGAAAGTTTTCGATTTAAAAATGGCTCCCACGTTCCCAATGAATCTTATGTATCCCGGAATAATAAAATAGTCTGTCACTCGAGAATATTGTAGCTTTCTATCATTGAAATATTTTGAAAATAAGGGCACGTGGACATGCACAAAAATTACAAATGTCTTTTTATAAAAATGTTGTTTGCGGTTTCAAGATTCATTCATAAAAGTTTACAGAACTGTATTCATTAAAAAGATATGAACAATTTATCTCCAAGGTCGAGTTTAATTGATACATCATTTGAAACGCACGTGGGTATTCGATAAAATAACTTGTTTGAACCTATCGATGTACATATATATGAAAGTAACGATGAGCCGATGCGATTGTGACAACTAACGATGACTTAGGAAAACGGTATCGGTGATAACAATGGTTATCTATTGCATATTGTCGATAAGTAAAAAATAATAAATAAAAATAAGTAAAAAAAAAAATTACCATTCCACAGTCTTATGGTATTCTGAGCCAGCTGATCCGCCGACCGCGTATAACAAGCCGTCCATTACTGCTACTCCTACCTGAGGAAATATAAATGCACATATAAGATCGAGAATAAAATAAATACCTAACTGTTATATTGCATAGTACAGTAAGCATGATGTTGCAACCTTTCTTGAAGAACGGTATACATTACGAATACATAAATGTATCTATTTTGCGGCGAATTTTATTTTTTTTAAAGAATGATAATCATTTTTGTTTGCAGGTATTTAAAACGTCAGTCGATATCAAGTTTAATAATTTAGTTACGAAATTGTTTTATTAAACGAAGAATGAAATGAATTCGAACTTTGTGTCGGTAAAAGATATGATTGAAGCAGAGTAGATATGCAAAGAGAGAATTAAATAGGTGTGGCGAATGATGGTTTAACAGAGATGTATTCCAGTCTCTTTACATCAGACCCAGTTCCCTACATCATTGCATGGTTACCACCTTCGATGACATAATTAAATACAGGCTGTATCTGGCATCCGTTACAATGCGTTTTCGAATCGTGACTAAAGCACATTAAGCTTCCCAAATTTTCGAAGTGGCTATTTATTTTTCTAGCCATAACTTAGATATATAGTACATAAAAATTGTTAAATCAGTCCAGCCATTCTGCAGTGATGCGCTTACCAACGAACTACATAACATTTTTATTTATATAGATATGTATTCCGGGTTTATAACAAAGCATGTGTTACTTCTGGAAAAAGTAGCTTTCTTGAAGTGAAAGGATTATAGAAATCGGTACTTTTGAGTTTAATCTTACGCGAATCTTTTCTCATTAATACTATTAGTGTAGATAATGATCGAGGTGACATACTGACCCTGTGGCGGGGCGTGGACATGGGGCTACAGGGCCGCCAGTGCTCCGTGGCGGGGTTGTACACGTCCACCCAGTCGCTGTCGTATGAAGAACCCGGCGAAGTGTTGCGACCGCCCACCGCGTAGAACAGACCCTAAGGATAAACATAATAAAAATTAAGTATAGACAGTTCACACGCTATGGTAGGCATGGGTAACTCAAAATGCATTAGCTGCGAAACGGTACACAGATCAGCTCAAATATTGCAGACCGATCACAGAGTCTCTATGCCGCCACCGCGCCGCAGTTCGACGACTCAATATGACAGAATAGATCACAGATTGTATACAGACTCGAAAATAATAAGTGAGCCGTGAGCTGTGTAGTTTGCTCTTGAGCCGCAGCTCGACAGTTCAAGTAGGTGTGATCTGATCTGTTGAACGGGTTCAGAGCCGAGTTACTCGTTAGTGAAACCATCAGGTAACTAACTACCTATCTCATTATCTTGCATGGTAAATCCTATAGTTGTAAATAATAAATATCCCGGGACATTCTTTACATACGGCCATCTGATCCCAAACTAAGCAGAGCTTGTACTATAGAAACCGGACAACGGATATACTACTTTTAAAAATACTTACTTTATATAAATATTTACATCCATATGTTTAGCTCTTTTTTGTTTTATCGAGTTTCAAATCAAAACGGGGTTAAGGAAGTGTTCATTTAAAAAAATATGGAAGAAATCATTTATGCAGGCAAGAAAATGCCTGCCATATCAAGTTCAATAACACCTCCTCAATGTTGCCACTGTTTGATAGTACGAAGTGTGATAAATCCATAATTTCTCTTTTTGTTTAGATTGGATTTTTTACTAAGGATTAATTATACAGCACTTCACACTCAGTTTCCTTCTAGGCTTCCTGGTTTCGACCACATCATCACATTCCTTTGTAAGATGATGGTAAGCAAATGACTTTCTACTGTATATATTTCAATACAGAAACTTTAAATTGTATATTCACCTTGAGAAATGCAGCTCCTAACCCTGACCGCGGCACAGTGAGCCGAGGCAGCGACGTCCAGCAGTTGTCGTCCAAATTGAACGCTTCGAATACGTCTATTGAGTGTCGGAAGTAGCCGCCGGCCACGTATATTATACGAGGCGTGTTCGGCCTCCGCTCCTTTACCACTGGTTTTTTGTGAAGTGTGAGATCCTGAGGTACAAAAATAATATATATAAGATCATCATATTTAATCTCTATCTATCTATATAAGATATATAAAATATATAAGCAAAATAAGGTTCCTTTGACGCGCCACCAGCACAAAACTACTGAACATATCGGGCAGGGACTGCTGCTATTAGACGTGGAATTTCTCGTAGATGGTTATAGGCTATATATGATATCGATAAACGCGGATGTCAGCTACAATGCATATACGAGTATAGAGCCTAGGATCATGATCTGAGTTAAAACTTTGAACACAGCGAGTGATGCGAGCGCGCGATTACATTGCAACTTCCGCCTTATTTCCAAAGTATTATGGTTATAAATCAATAAATTTCAGACATATCCGGTAGCCATTTAATCTTGTCACTTAGACCTTTGTTCCTAAAGAATAGTAGTGGTGATATAGTGTTTAGTTTAGTAAAAATTTAAGACAGCGAAACTTTGTGAATGAACGAATACAAAACTCTATAGTCAAGAGCTAGTAATAATATGTGAAATCTACATTTATACGTTTACACAATATGAAAGTGTTTATTTATCTCGAAATGTAAAAGTATTTAACACATGTATGTTTAAGTGCTAATTACGTAGTGCAACTATAGGAAGACCGCCGACGTTGCAGTTGCATCGATGGATACCAACAGCAGATTGCCGACTCAGCATTGACGTCAATCGATGGTTTCATTTTCATTTTATTTGTAAGAATAATCATTCCATATTCCTACTTCGAAGTGGAATGATTTATTCATTAGGCATTTAATTGTAATTTAATTTTTATTTTAATTAAAGTAATAAAATCATTTTGGTTTTTTTTCAATCTTCTGGCTGTCGCAAACGTAATTGGCGCAGTCGGTAGGATATTCGCGGGAGACGTCGGGACCTATCTCATATCGATAATCACGTCACGAGTCGCCCGGGTGGCTATCAAGCACCATCTCGGATATCCTAATCTCACGGACCTGCTGCAGACCGGAAGGAGAATCAAGAAATCGATTCACGGAGAGAAACCAGAGATGAAATACTTGTAAGTACACTTGAATCATTCTCGTGTTGCTCCCATTGAAATCTTAAACTTCAAGATTTACCATCCCAGAGCCTTTAGTTCGCGGGAACCTGAATCGCATCAGGCCCGTCGACAAACAGTAGATAGTAATAGGGATTTAGAATTAGATAATTTAGAACTAGACAATTTATTTAGCGTAACCATGGCCCATGAACCGGACGTCATTTATAAGGCCCTTCGCCTTGTCCCAGAGTTCAATGGTAACCCTAACGTGCTCACACGTTTTATAAAAATTTGTGACTCACTAGTGACACAATACCTTAGTAAAACGCCCGGTAGTGAACTCTCGAATTTGTGTTTGTTGAACGGAATCCTAAATAAGATAACCGGAACCGCTGCGAGTACTATTAACTCTAATGGGATACCAGAGAGTTGGTTAGGCATTCGAACTGCCTTAGTAAATAATTTTTCTGACCAACGCGACGAGACAGCGTTATATAATGACCTTTCTATGGCTATGCAGGGTAGTAAAACGCCCCAAGAATTTTATGATCATTGCCAAACTTTATTTAGTACGATAATGACATATGTTTCTTTACATGAGACCATAGCGACCACTATAGAAGCAAAACGCGAGTTATACAAAAAGGTCACCATGCAAGCATATGTTCGCGGCTTGAAAGAACCATTAGGGTCCCGTATACGTTGTATGCGGCCTATCACTATCGAAAAAGCTCTTGAATATGTACAAGAAGAATTAAACATTATGTATTTGCAGCAACGTAACGAGCCCCCAAAAGGACAGTCGACCCCTAAGGTCACCCCCTCACTACCACCAATTGCTTATGCTCCTCCACGACCACATGACTTTCAGTTACCGGCTCCTAACTGGCCAGTTCCAGTAGGACAACGCCCCATGAGGCCCCCGCCTCAACCTTTCAAATTTAATGAACCGATTCAATCTCAACATCGCATGCCTACGAACACACAGAGAATGTTCGGTGCACGGCCACCTAACTATAATCCACGTAGTAATGTTTTTAGATTACCACCCCGAAATAATCTACCACAAGGCCCTCAGTCTATGAGTGGAGTGCAACGCTTTACTCCCAAGGTTTTACCCCCAACCAATATGGTAACAGGCCATGATTGGAATAAGCTAGGGAACCCGCCGCCAGCGAATTATTTCAAAACTCGCGAAATGAACCTTAATGAATGTGCGGCTTACGACGACTCGTATTACAGCTATTATCTAGAACCGGAGTACAATTACAACACCGACTATACGGATACTGACTTTACCCCCGGTTTCACTTGTGATTTAAATTATTATAATACGAATATGGATAACCAACTTTTCGTTGATTCTCAGCCACAGGCAGTATCTAACCATGCTGAACAGGATTTTCAGGAGGTTCCTATTTTACCAAAACCAAAATAGAATTAAATCTTCAGACGCAGAGACAACTACCCTATATTCAAATCGCGGACCCCCCTTTGAAATTTTTGATAGACACGGGTGCCAATCAATCTTTTATAAGCCCTGAGGCCGTCGCGAAATACTTTGCTGAATATCCTCTCAATTTCGATCCATTTGAGGTGACAAACATACACGCGACAAGTAAGAATGACTATTCTATTACTTTGCCATGTTTCACAGAATTCAATGACGCTGATAGTATGAAGTTATTCATTTATCGGTTTCATGACTATTTCGATGGACTTATAGGTTTAGATTTACTGACTAGTTGGGAAGCCCGTATAGATTTAAGAGAAGGTCAGTTATTGACCCGAACTGCGTCTAACCCTATAAGAATGTATAACTCATGTAATGTAAATCTGTACGAAGATATTATTCCGGCTCGGACTTCAAAAATTATTCGTATCCCTGTGGATGTTACCGACGGTGATGCTTTCATTTGCGAACAAGTGCTCTGTAACTGTATAGTTCACGAATGCATTACTGCCGTAACTAATAACCGTGGATATTTAGAAATTGAGAACCCAACACCAAACGACGTAATATTTTCACTTGATCGTCCGGCACACGCGGAATTATTTAATACCGAGTGCGCTCGTACTCAACAAGTATCGACACGCGTACAAGATGTGGTTTCACGTTTACGGACTGATCATTTAAACGAAGAGGAAAAAGTTAACCTCATAACTCTTTGCTCTCGTTACTCAGACGTATTCTATATTGAAGGAGAGGGACTAACTTTCACTAATAAAATCAAACACCGTATTAGGACCACTGACGAGGTGCCAGTGCACGCTAAAAGTTATCGGTATCCATTCATTCATCGACAGGAAGTTAGGGACCAAATAAAAAAAATGTTAGATCAAGGTATCATACAACCGTCGGAATCTGCATGGAGCTCCCCCATCTGGGTAGTACCAAAAAAAATTGATGCCTCTGGAAAGCAAAAATGGCGATTAGTAGTAGATTTTCGGAAGTTAAATGAAAAGACATTGGACGACAAATATCCCATTCCAAATATTAGTGACGTACTTGACAAATTAGGGAAATGCCAATATTTTACAACCCTCGACCTGGCAAGTGGGTTCTATCAAGTAGAAATGGATCCCCAGGATATCGAAAAGACCGCGTTTAATGTTGAGCATGGTCATTTCGAATTTCTTCGAATGCCGATGGGACTAAAAAAATCTCCATCTACATTTCAACGTGTGATGGATAATGTCCTTAGAGGACTTCAAAATGACATTTGCTTAGTTTACTTGGATGACATTATAGTATTTAGCACGTCCCTTCAAGAGCATATGACTAACCTTGAAAAGGTATTTCAAAGACTTCGAGAGTCCAACTTTAAGATCCAGATGGACAAATCTGAGTTTCTGAAGCTTGAAACAGCTTATCTCGGTCATATCATTAGTAAAGACGGTATTAAACCGAACCCCGACAAAATTTCTGCAATCAAAAACTACCCTATTCCAAAAACTCCAAAAGAAATTAAGCAATTCCTTGGCCTTCTCGGTTATTACCGAAAATTTATCCCAGATTTTGCACGTACCACCAAACCACTTACTCAATGTCTGAAAAAAGGTAGGAAGATCACTCTTGACACCGAATATGTAAATTGTTTTGAGAAATGTAAGATTCTTCTAACTAACGACCCCATTTTACAATACCCCGATTTTAGTAAAGAATTCAATTTAACAACTGACGCTTCAAATGTAGCCATTGGAGCTATACTATCCCAAGGTCCAATAGGATCGGACAAGCCCATCTGTTACGCATCTCGAACTTTAAATGAAAGCGAGATAAATTACAGTACTATTGAGAAGGAACTCCTTGCCATTGTTTGGGCCACAAAATATTTCAGACCCTATCTATTTGGACGAAAATTTAAAATCTTGACTGACCATAAACCATTGCAGTGGATGATGAATTTAAAAGAACCAAATTCACGTCTTACAAGATGGCGACTCAGACTCAGTGAATATGACTTTACAGTAATTTACAAAAAAGGAAAATCAAACACCAATGCTGACGCTCTGTCACGTATTGAAATTCATACTAAAGAAGCTATGTCTCTGATTGATGAAATTGACGAACTAAATTCTTTACTGGGCAACCCATCTGAAACGATTCCTGTGCAAGCAACTTCCTCTACTGAAACGGTACATACAAGTAATGAAAACCCAATTTTAGAAATTCCCATAACTGACGAACCACTCAATAAATTCCATCGACAAATAAATCTTACAGTGGTTAATGACGTAAAAAGACGACCGACAGTAACTAAACCATTTGACACTCACACACGGACCAGTATTCAACTTTCCCAAAATAACCTGGAGGATGATGTGATTAACGCCATAAAAGAATACGTTAATCCCAAGGTTAAGACAGCTATCTTAATCAGTCCTACATTGGCTATGTATTCAATAATTCCCATCATACAGGACAAGTTCAAAAGCTCATCTTTGAATCTTGTTTTAACCAAATCCGAGTTAGAGAATGTCAAAGAATATCTGCGGCAACAAGAAATTATTTGCCACTATCATAATGGTAAGACTAACCATCGCGGAATTAATGAGTGCTATTTAGCTTTGTCTAATAAGTATTATTGGCCGAAAATGAAAGACCAAATAACGAAGTTCATAAATGAATGTACCATCTGCGGTCAAGCCAAGTACGATAGAAATCCGGTCAGACCTCAATTTAATGTTGTACCCCCAGCCACCAAACCATTTGAAATAATCCATATGGATCTATTTACTGTGCATAGTGAAAAATACGTTACTTTCATTGATGTATTCACTAAATACGGTCAAGCTTATCACCTTCGTGATGGAACGGCTGTTAGTATATTACAAGCCCTTTTGCATTACTGTACCCATCATGGCGTCCCTATGACTATTATTACAGATAATGGAACCGAATTTACTAATCAGTTGTTCATGGAATTTACACGTCTCCATAAGATCAACCATCATAGAATATTAGCTCACTCGCCAAATGATAACGGTAATATTGAACGATTTCACTTAACTATTCTAGAACACCTCAGAATTCTTAAGTTACAGCATAGAGATGAACCTATAGTTAATCTTATGCCCTATGCCATTATAGCCTATAACAGCTCTATACATAGTTTTACAAGGTGCCGACCTTTTGACTTATTGAATGGACATTTTGACCCTAGAGACTGCAAGGACATCGATTTAACACAACAACTATTACAGCAGTACAGTCAAGCTCATAGAGACCGAATGAAACAAGTATTTGACATAATTAACTCTTCATCACTTAGTAACCGTACAGCGCTAATTGATAATAGAAATAAAACTCGCGAACCTGAAAAGGAATATGCACCTCAACAGCAAGTATTTGTAAAGAACCCTCTTGCTAGTAGACAAAAGACTGCCCCACGTTATACGCAAGACACAGTTTTAGCTGACCTACCAATCCATATATATACATCTAAAAAGCGTGGACCTATAGCAAAATCCAGACTTAAACGTGTTCCTAAAGCTGCCAATTTGTTACAGAATCGTACTAATAACCATCCTCCCAATGACGCGACCTCAGGAGATAAAACTTGAAAGTCTCGATGACGGACCAGGACTTCTACCTTACAAACTTGGACTCATGAGATTTACTACTCACCATCATACGTTTCTACAGTACGTACGACTGAATAACATCGAAAGTAACGTTCATTCACTACAGACTCAATTACTTAATTGTCGAAATCAGATGACTAATGACACTTACTCTCTTTACGAAATTCAAATAGATTATCTTACTGGTAAGCTTGGCAATATCCTAAAACAATTACAATCTTTGGAACCCAATAGAGTTAAAAGAGGTCTTGTAGACGGACTAGGATCAATTATAAAAAGTTTAACAGGAAACCTAGATCATAATGATGCCTTAAGATACAATGAGGCAATTAAAACGTTAGAAACCAATCAGAATAAAATAGTAACCGAAGTCAACAATCACATTAGTATGAGTAAAGAGTGGATGTTCAAACATAGTAACGTACTGGCACAAATAGTAGATAACCAAAGTAAAATTAATAGTACTTTAGAATTAATACTAAAGAGTGATGCATTAAAAGAAAATAGCTTGATAAAATACGCAAAATTTGCACAACTTTTAGAAGTAATAAGCGAAAATGTTGAGGACCTTACTCAAGAATTACTTAGAATAGAAAATAGTTTAGCTTTTATTCGTAGTTCTAGTACGCATCATTCTATGATAGATATAGAAATATTAGAATCAATGGTTAAGAAATTAAAAATAATCTATAGTACAGAACAGATTTTAGATTTAGAGCTCAGAGAATACTACGATATTATAGAACCAGGATCGTACTATGTGGATAAACAGATAGTTTTTATTTTTAAATTTCCAATTTTTTCTAAAGCAAATTATGATTTATATAGATTATCAGTAGTACCTAACAAACACGGGCAGGCTCTTATCCCATCCTTCCCTTTCCTAGCAACTAACGAGATGTCATTCGTGTACATAGAGGCTGAATGCCCGAAGTTAAGAAACTGGTATCTCTGCGAAAAGGGAATCACCCATCAGATCCGCACCAAATCTGACTGCATCCAGGAGTTAATTACCAACCAAGTTATACAGGAATCCTGCCAGTTTACAACGGTCAACTTGTTGAGAGAAGCCATGGAGAAACTAGACGACCAACACTACGTCATATCCTTCCCAAGGCAAACAAAAGTACAACTCACCTGTAACCAGAAGGATTATACATCGCTCCAAGGAAGTTTCCTCGCTACGATTCCCATTGGATGTCGCCTGAAATCGGAAGAATTCACCATCGCAAACGACTATAATGAAATCAATTGTCATCCCCTGAAACTTATGAAGATACCATATAACGCTGAGAAACAATCTATCACAGCGACACACATAAATCTGAACTCCGTTGATCTTCAAGGATTACACAGCATTCAAGATAAGCTGATGATGCAGTCTTCTCTAGAAATGCATAATGCGAAATCAGATACTTTCTATAATACTACAATTCCCTTTTATGCTATACTATTGTGTGCGGGCATACTCACTATCGTCATAATGACCCGGCGATATCTATGCAAATGCAAGAATGCTTTGAAGAAGGATCAACCATCTACATCTGCAATCCTGAAAAGGAATGAAACACCTGACGACAATGTTCCGGCAACATTTTCACTCAACGTGCTAAAATAGTCGCCGTTCTAAGGGTGGAGGAATTACGTAGTGCAACTATAGGAAGACCGCCGACGTTGCAGTTGCATCGATGGATACCAACAGCAGATTGCCGACTCAGCATTGACGTCAATCGATGGTTTCATTTTCATTTTATTTGTAAGAATAATCATTCCATATTCCTACTTCGAAGTGGAATGATTTATTCATTAGGCATTTAATTGTAATTTAATTTTTATTTTAATTAAAGTAATAAAATCATTTTGGTTTTTTTTCAATCTTCTGGCTGTCGCAAACGTAATTTGCTTTTATGATTCCTGAAACAAAACAAACAAGCGGCCGTTGGATAATAAACTTCATTCAAATTATTATGTTATTGTAAAAGCTGGAATACGGTAAGTAAATCCTAAGATTATCCAAGTATATGGCGGTATAATAGAGGTAAATGTTTCTTCATAATTTAAAACTATTCAAGCAATATACATACTTATAGTTTGTACAATAGTAAACCTCTTTTGACGTATAAGAAAGTTATAAAAGAACTAACATAAGATTAATAAATGAACCTTATTTCAAAAATAACAAAGCAATTTTTTCTATGAAATTCTTAAACATCAGAAGGGGTTTTTTTATGCTGACAGACTGTATAGTTAGTTAATTATGTAAATAAGCAAAGACAAAATAGTAACCATTACCAAACAAGTGTTATTTTCTCATATGTAAAGTGTTTTAGCCATTTTGTGTACTGAATAAAAACGATAAGAATTTATTACAATACAATACAATTGATCGTTTTTTTTTATAAAGTATTTCATATATGTTTTCCTCTTTTCGATATACAATAATCATGGTCGAACACTAGGTCCAACAAGTACATTGGTATTTATTAAGGGTCCAAGTGGGTCTAGATGACCCGAGGGTGACACGTAGCTCCGTATACATGTATATTTTCAGCTTCAAGCTAAATGTAAGTATGGCGTACCATTCAGTAGATATATGTTATAAATATCAATGACTTTTAATTTTCAACACAGCTGTATCAACTTCACGTTAAGCCAACTTAATACGTTCGCATTTGTTAACAGATTGTTTAAATACATTTTATAGAATGCAGATGTCATTGTATGTTGTAAATATTTTGTTATACAGATAATTACACCTTCACATATTTTATTCAATGCAGTGGCGTTTAAAAATACATAAAACCCTAGGTAGGGCTGCCATCATCGAAATTGCTAACGCCGGACAAGCGTTTAAAAATCCCCGGACATTTGGTGAAAAATTTTTTTTCCGGACACGCCTTAAAAATATATTTTTTTACATTTTAATAAGATGCGGTTTACGATTACGAATAAATTTTTAACTGCATATCTACCAATTATTTGGGATTCCCCTGACTTTTAACCCCATTAACTAACCCCATCCGGACGCTTCCCGGACATACTCTACACTAAGCTCGGACGGGCGGCAGCCCTACTTATAGGCTTATTATAAAGTGTATTTTTCTATAGCACTAAACACAAACCGGGACTCCATAAAAATAACAAAATATAGCTGATACGTAACCAAAATCACTCAATGGTTTACTTAAAATACTGATGTATTTAAATAAATTCAATGATAGTTGGGGTTTAATAAAATCGAAAGGAGAAAAAAAGTAAGACTCCAGACCACATAAAAATACGAAATTAGTAAGTAGGTTTAGATCACACAACATACCTTAAATATTTTAGCGAGGTACTCCCTACAGGCAGGCACTTTCTTGAGAACTGTACATGTGGTCATCTGTTCTTTGAGGAAGCTCGGCGTGAGGTACTGGCAGCGCACCGCCTGCAGGATGTGCTCCATCCGCGGGTAGCGCCGGTCCTCGTCGAACTTTACCTGTAACATATTATATGAATGAGTACTGTCAATAGTAGAATTTATGGAAGATAACTTCCCAGAAATTCACACTTCTGTTTGGCAATGCGTTTTAAAGTTTTTAAAAGTCACTCGCACCCAAATAGGTAGCAATACAAATAAATTGTATTGTGTTTAAAGGGTTCCATGTGTATTTGAGTTATAAGATACAGTGTAAACTCTTTATAACGTTATCCTTTATAACGATAAACTCCCTATAACGTTGAAGTGAGCCCAAGTTGGTTGGTTTGCGTTAAAACCCACATACAGTGTAAACTCTTTATAACGAAACTCAAGGGACTGAGCATTTTTTGTCGTTATAGAGAGTTATCGTTATATGGAGTGAACAAAAAAAACAAAACAAAGTGAACAAACCAACCAACTTGGGCTCACTTCAACGTTATAGGGAGTTTATCGTTATAAAGGATAACGTTATAAAGAGTTTACACTGTATTGAAACACTCTTTATAGCGATACGCTATTCTCTATTACGAAGAATTACGAAGAAATGTGTTCATATTTTTAGACAGTAAATATTTATTATCGGTATTATTGTTTATGTTATGTTATCAGGTAACAAAAGACTTTGAAGCTCCGAAACATCCGAGGTCGGTCTAGCTTTTGTTATCCTTAATTGCCTTGAACACGTGCAGTATGACACATTGTTTTCTCGGAAGTGATGGTCTTCGACCAAGCATACTGGGTACCTATCGTATTATCAGTCGTAAACCTACTTTGAAACTGTTAACATGGCCAGTAAACGGAAAGCGATTAGTGTTGACGAAAAAGTTTGTGCTGAAAAAAAAACAGCGGCCACTATCCAACATTCTTTTCGACATGCTGGATTATGTAGTAGCCAAGAAACGAACCAATTTGACAGTGAAGACAATCTACCACTGAGTGAATGGATAAGCCAGTTCAACATACCAAACAATTTTAACGAAGATCTACAATCGTACGAAAATATAGATGAGGATGTAGCCGTAACTGGTACACTTACAGATGAACAAATTGTTGATTTAGTGTCAAAAAGTCAGGAAACACCCGATAATCAAGATGAAGAAGACGATCAAGTGGACAAAGCCGAATCACCACCAACAATTCAACAAGCCCTAGATGCCGCTAAGTTGGTAGAAAAATTTTTGTTGTTTTATCAAGACGATTCCACCACATATCTAGATATAAATAGAATACATAAAATAATACAAAACAAGTACTGGCATAGCAAAAAACGTCAGACAAAGTTATCAGACTATATGTGTAAACAATAATTTATACAAGCATTTATTATCTAAGACATACATATTAAAAATTCTTGTTAATTTGGTTTTTTTTGTTCACTCCATATAACGATAACTCTCTATAACGACAAAAAATGCTCAGTCCCTTGAGTTTCGTTATAAAGAGTTTACACTGTAGTTAGTAACGTAAATTTTTATGGAGTTAAATCTAATCTGTCATTTTTATTATTATAATCATAATTTGATGTGTTGATTAATTTAAATGTTATTTTAATGTTTATTAATATTGTACATAAGGCAAAAGTTTTGGATGTCAACCAATGACAGTGTCCTATCGTGTTATCATAACGGTAGCAAATAAAAAAATTCATTCCGATACACGGTTTAGCCCGCATACCCACGGGATCTTATGTATACCCATGCTATATATTGTGTATGCCCCCCTTCTAGGCATAGATTGCGTGCGTGTCAATTTCGTTGCGATTGGTTGTGCCGTTCCGGTGTCAAGAGGTAACAAACCCAATATCACTTTTTGTATTTACCAATGCTACTTTGAGCTATTGAACTATCCCTGACGTTTAATATTTATAATGTATAATAATTTGTAAGAATTTAGATTCCTGTAGCAGATTTGAATAATGGAGTACTATAAAAAAAATATTTGTACGGTAACCGCAGTAATTATGATACAAAGTAACGGTTATACCTACTCCTACATTATCTTAATATTATAAACAAAGTCACTATTTCTGTCTGTTTATCAGCTTATATCTTTTGAACTACGCAACAGATTTTGGTCCGGTTTTCACCATAATTTCGAGAATTTCATCCGCTTGGGTACCAGGTAACTCATATTCTACATACACATCATTTTTTGAAATACGAGTACATACTTATATAGATATTTACACCCAGACACAGATATGTTCATGCACAAATGTTAGTCCTGGCTGGAAATCAAACCGACGACCTGCGACTTGACTCTAACCACCAAGCCCACTGGTCCGTTCATTAAGAAGGCAACTATTGTTCAGTTTCATTTTGTTTTGACATCACAAAACGCATAGTGATATGAATGTAAAGTGAAACAGCAGACATTAAAATAACGATAACAACATAGCGAACAAAACGCCAGTCACGGTTTAGATTCAATATCACCTACATAAAGTTCATCGTAACACAGATAAGATAATAAAATTCATTATTATAAACGATAAAAGAATGAATAAGAATAACATGAGTCTTGTTTACTTGCGTCATGGCAAAGTTGTGTGTAGGAATACCCGGATTGTCGCATTTTATAAAGTACCTACTCTTCACATTGTAATTTGACATTTCTTAGAACTATTACAAGGTATAATTTCCTTTATAGGAAAATACATATTCGACACGCATATTGTTTGTTATAGAGTGGGTAAAGAATTTTCTTAGAAATTTCCGCAAACACTCGCATGCAAATGTTCATACTCTACTCTACATGGTTATACCCAATTGTCTTAAATTATGACGTAAAGTGACGTACATTGTACTAACAGACAAGAAGTTGCTCCGAATTAATCCCACTAATTATAATTGCGAAAGTTTGTAAAAACTACCAAACGGATTTTTATGAAACATGGCACATAGATAGAACATACCCTGGAATAACATATAGGATACTTTTTATTCCGGGACGCTGGTAAAACCGCGGGGGACTACTAGTTATGTTCTAATTCTAAGGTATTGCAACTGTGTCATGAATTGCAGTTTCATTATACCTACTACTGTCCTCAAATAAAAAGAATTATGAACATAGTAGCTGTCCCCCGCGGTTTCACCCGCGTTCCCGAGTTACGTTACAATTTCTCGACACAAAAGGTATCCTATATGTTATTCCAGGGCATGTTCTATATTATTAGGCAAGTTTCATGTAAGTCCGTTGTGTGAAAGAATAACCAACATCCATATTCACAAACTTTCGATTTAATTATATTAGTGGGATTGATTGGGAGTTACTTTTTACCAGTTAGTACAATGTACGTCACTTTACGTCTTAATAAAGAGGAATTGGGTATACCCATGTATACACACTTGGAGTAAAGTGAAAGAGTAACATACATTATAAATGCGAGTTTGTGTGGTACAAATGTATGGAACATTCACACAAACTCGCAATTATAATATAATTAGGATGTGTAGGTGCACCATACCCAGTGGCGTAGCTACCGGAGGTCTAGACAGGGCAGTGCCCCGGGGCCCCTCGGACTCTGACTTATAAACAGTGGCGTAGCTAACGGAGGGCTAGACGGGGCAGTACCCCGGGGCTCCAAGCTTCGGCTGGGGGACAAACGATTTTAAATAGTTTAGTTGGGGCCCCACAATTTTTTGCCCCAGGGCCTATTTTATTTATTTTTCTTAGCTACGCCACTGACCATACCTCAAGAAGTTCATACGTATATAGGACTTGGACTATGAGAATCATGCCGATACGTTACTATTACTATCTTATCTCAAGGAAAAGAATTATTATTTATACATATACATAGTACAAATTCGCAAACATATTTAACATTGACATTGGTAAATTAGCCCCAAACTTGACATCTAGGGCGCCGTTATGGCAAGATAGCACTTATCGCTTGTATATGTTATTTTAGGTGATAATCTAGTAAAATCTATATCCATATGTTATAATGTTCCTTTTCATGACATTGCATAATTACAAGTACATTACGAAATAACGATTCTAAAGATAATAGAGTTTGTATTGTTTCGAAATTCAAAAAACACACATTGATAATAAAAGTAGATGTATAATTGCTCATAAACATGCAAACTTTAAAACTGGCCGGCGTTACAAAAAACGGCTTATTTCACAATTTCACCTCCACCGAATAAAAACCAAAACGCGTATTTCAATACCAGTAATTCTTAATAGTTAGAGATATTTTGTGTTTTTACCATATATATATTTTTTTTGTTAAGGCATTATCTTTTTTCAGACTTTGATTAAACCACTATGCACATGATTAACTAGTCTATACCTCTAACTATTCTCTAACCTAGAGACATAAGGCACACATTCGTCCATAATACAAAAAGTGCCATCAATTTAAAGTTCAAAGGTATGATACGAGACTTTTGAATCATATTTACTGACACAACAAAATTTAAGGGAACATAGCTTTGCACCTACCGGTGTATACCGGTGTAATCCAGTTCACGTCCAGGTTTTGTACTTACACCTTGCACTTGCAAGTCGTCAAAAGCGAGGTATAAAAATGGCCAATTCTCTTATAATATGTAATGCACTGAATGGGCAGAAAGCATTCGTATTGCATCGACTCCAAATTATTACGAACCGAGTATATAAGTATATTTTACAACGGTAAATAAAAAAAAAACAAATTGTTTTACAAAAAGCGACATACCCAACTTAAAACCGCATTATAAACCTCCCTTTCCTCTCTGACGTTTAGTTCGTCCTTCCTGACCAAACATATCAGTTCTTGTGGCTTCAACTGTAGAAATTCTTCTTCTTGACACACCTGTAACAATAAAATAATTAATTGAAATGGGATGCAATACACTGAAATAGAGAGAGCAATATATTCCAATAAAGTATAAAGTACCAATATGACATTTTTCGTTTGTTTCTCATGCCTTCCATTAACCGGAGTAGCTCACAAAGCGGATAAGGACATAGAATCCTGGGAATGTGGAATAAACCACGTGTAAACGTTAACTTTTGTCCTGGAGTTCTTTTAAAGGAACCTAACAAATTTGTAAATTTAATAATTAATGAAATAATCTAATCTACTAATATTATAAAGAGGAAATATTTGTATTTTTGTATGTAACGAATAAACGCAAAAAGTACTGGACTGATTTTAATAATTCTTTTTTCATTAGAAAGTTACATTATCACTGAGTAACATAGGCTATATTTAGTACTAGATTACTATAGAAATCTTTAGAAATTCCATAGAAAACCAACCGAAGGTGTAAAAAAATTTGCCATAAAATATCTTTCATCGCATACGCTGCGAAGAGTATTAATGATAGGACAAAAAAATGTTCGACAATATTATAGAATATATCAATATCTACAATAATATATAATATCTTTAATCTTTATATATATAATTCTTCTGTACGTGTGTTGACAGTGAACTCCTCTTAAATGGCTGGACCGATTTGAATATTTTTTTTTGTATTCGTTTAGGTGGCGCCCTGGATGGTTTAGATTCACAATTGGACCCGGTAGGTGGCGCTACGAGCAAATTCCTGCATTTTTGTATGGACTTATTTCGACAGAACGACGTCTGTCCGGGAGGCTAGTAATAAATAAATGATTTATTGGGTACATACAAAAATTGCAACTATTACTAGAATCTTCATTGTGCCAGCTGGTATCAATAAAGTTGCACGGTTGAGCACCTAATGCCTAAACTAGGTAAGCCTGTGACATAGGTATTAGGCCTCTTCCCTCCGCCAGGTAGACAAAGTTAAATCTGCATGCACTCTTACATACTATTATTAACAATTATATAACAATTTTGCAACTTTGAATTTCAGAGTCTACAAGTCAATATATAATTCTTACTGTATCACTAAACCGTTATATAATCGGAAAGAACATGTTTTTGTTATAGATTAGTTATCTGTAACCCATATTCTACTAAATATTAATAATTCTAGTATCTCTGAAGGGACCTTGGTAATATTTGGACAGGAGACAGATAGTATCTAGGTGCAGAATATTTTGCCTTAAAAAATAATCTTCCCTTTGTCTATTTTCATTCTATCCTTTATAGCAGGTAAAGTAAATAAAAAAAGTATATGTCAGTTAGATTACAAACAGTAAAAGCTTTTCACCGGCGCTCCGGCTATATATATTTATATAGCTATGGTTTTATATTAGTAACAATACATAACAATTTAATAATAATATATATAAAGGAATTTGAAATTTCACGTCTCAGGGTCGACAACGCATTGGCGATGCTCCTAGTGTTGCAAATGTCCATAGGCGGCAGGGACCACTTACCATCAGGAGGACTGTCGGAGTGTTTGTTGGTCTAGGTGGTATAAAAAAAAACATAATTTGTGGAGATAAAAAAATATATTAATATAGTAGATAATTTACCTGTGTGAAATGCCTTTCAATGAACTGATTGGCCTTCTTCTTGAGTTCGACGCAGCCGTGCTGCTCCGCGAAGTTGGCAATGCCGATGGCGTTGGACGGGTCCAGCTGCCTCTCGAGGAACGCGCAGCACGCGTCTATCACGTTCGATATCTGTCGACACATTGCTAAAATATGTGTAGTTCGCTAATATCATTGGTACTGTCTACACTTTTTGTATCAGTAATGATGGGTCAATTATATATTTATTGGGGGTTGTTAGCAAGACTAACAAAAATTATCACTTACGTTAAATATAAAACTAAATGTACATTTCTATTGAAGCAAACATGTTGTATGTTTAAATATTAAAAAATACAATTTCTTACATTATTTCACAAGCTTTACATAATATTTAATACATAAATCTATATATTATATTTAAAAAAATATGTTTGTCTTTTCCGTCCTTTATAGAATCGTAAACTATGCAACGGGTTTTAATGCAGTTTTCAGCAATAGATAGAGTAATTCAAGAGTTTATAACCAGGAGTGAGAGCGGTAAAAGCCGCAGGTCGTATCTAGTAACTTATAAAAGAAAATGAGAAAAGAATATCTATCATCTCTCATCTATTGATACAATAATTGTAATAAACCATATCTCAGAGCAAATAAAGTTAATTTTTCAATGACAATCTTAAAGCCCAAAGCGTATTTCTTTTATTTTATTAAAGGTACAATTCAAGTCAGTGATGAGGATACATTGCATTATATATATTTTTTTCTGTGAAGGTATAGGCTTAAATATTGAAAACCTTTTATTCAGTTTAGGCCCCCAAAGGGCACTTATGAAGGTCAAAGTTACTGAAGCTACCAGGTTAGTGATTGCCCCTCATTATGGTAACTGGCCACTAGCCAGCAAGGGTCAAACTATATTGTGGTAGTATCAGCAGTAGGCTACGAAGTTTTCGTTCACCGAAAACATGGGATTCGAACCCCACCACTCTCGTCTCACCATTTGACGTCACTACCAACTGAGCTATCACGGCCTGAACGATAATTATTTATGTTCATGCCGAGTTATGTTATGTTAATTATACAGATGTCTCCATCTGATATTGCTTATGTCTATTGACGACAGTCGCTACTTGCCATCTGGTAAACCGATTGTCGAATTTTCTACCTTATAACAATATTAAATAAGAGTTTTTCATAGCAGCTTACCTGGAACATTGTGGCAGCTGGTAATAATTGACAGACGGTTACTTCTGTTATCCTGATCTTGCCCGTGTAGAGGAAGTAGACCAGCCACGCCATTGCCGAGGGGCAGACGCCTTGTAACCTCACCCGGGACATCTCGCTCTCTTTAAGACCACTTGTGAACATTGCCTGGGGAAGATGTAGTGGCTATCATAATTGTATTCGAGTTACGTTGTGATGGTATTTTTTTTTATCTGAAGAGGTTTAAACACTGTGAGTACAATTGTTTTTTTCTGACGTAATGGTGTTAGGCTCACATGGCTTTTAGCTTTACAAACCATGTGGTGAGCATTTTCTCAACCGAGAATATTCTGTTGCTACAATGTTGTTTAAAATCAAGATATTACTAAAAAAAAAAAATTTTTTTTATTTTTTTATTTCGCATTTTCTCTTTTATGGTGGTAATGGCTTTTTCGGGAATAAAAGTACTTACTCTATGTGTTTTTTGTAGACTAGCCAGTTGGCTTAGTGGTTCGAACCTGACTAGCACGCTAAAGGCCGTGGTTTATATTTCCACCCAGGACAAACATTTGTGATCTATGTCTGGGTGTAAATGGCTTTAAGTACCTATACACTTTAAACAGTAGTAAATGTAGCATGTTAGCTATCTGGTTGCCATATTTCAAGCAGTGCCTATACTCTGCTTTATTTGAAATCAGATAACTGTTGTGATAAATGCTCCAGGATATTTATTTATTAATTCAGAGGTTAATTCTTCTTGAAGTGTTCTCGCCCCTTTTCGCTATTCTAACGGCTCCTCTTAATACAATCATATAAACAGACGTTTATTGTTTGACTACAACGATCCGATAGCAATTATTTCGATTATGTTAAGAATTGATTTGGGCTTAATGTTATGTTGGGTTGCTGTCCTTGAAAATGGCAATCTCAAATTAGCAATTTTTCTAGATTATTTGAATAATACATAAAATTAATTGCAAATTCAAAACTAGGTTTATTTAGAGGCAACAAGCAGACCTATTTTGTACTTCATTTGCACAACTTTTAATATAGAACTGACCCTGAAATCGTCGAATAATTTGAGTTCGTTTACACATTTTAATGTACCCAATTAAGTATAAGGGTAAGTTTAAAAATGTCGGTGAAAAAAATGCCCTATGGCTTTGTTATAAGGTTCATCTACATAATCATAATTAACGACTGGATCAATAGATCAACTTTATTTCAAGATAAATTAAGTAACATTTACACTAAACATATCATACGAATATTATAAATGCGAAAATTTGTGATTATGGATGTTTGTTGCTCTTTCACGTAAAAACTACCCAATGGATTTAGATGCAACTTGCCACATAGATAGAACATATCCTGGAATAGCATATAGACTTTTTATCCCTGGAAAACGTGACATCCAACGGGAACGCGGCTAAAACTGCGGGGGACAGCTAGTTTAACATAATTTTGAATACCAATAATCACACTGTACGTTATAACTTCTAAAAGTAAATCATAATAACATACGAAAAAAAATATAGATTTACTACATTTACAATGATAATATCTCCAACTGTATAAACACATTATATTCTACTGTGGTTACCAGCTACATTATCAAAGTACGTACGAATATAACCCTTATAACAAGGCTAATAAAAACCATTCTATTAACCAGCTGTGGCACTGTTTGCCGACACAATGAATTATTACGAAAAAACAATTACTTTTAATTATAAATTAATGGAAAAAATAATTCAGCAGTGGAGACGCTTATTGTTTTAGTTTCCAGAAAATCTTCGTTGAAATTATTGTCTTGTCACCACTGCTCATAGATTTTTCTTAATGATCTATCTTGACATTCAGATTTCAAGGTAGAATTCAATTGTGACTTAGGGCCATGACTAGGGCTAATTCTTTAGAAACCTTCAATATATGAGAATGCCATGAGGTTTGTCGGATAAAGGACCTATTATTGCGATTTAACTTGATACTACTGATTTCCACCTTGTTCCGTACATTCTGAGAGTTCCAGAGATTCTTTGAGATGGGCCAAACATGTCTTGACTGAACTCCTTATTAACTAACTTAACTGATCGCAGTCCTTTTGAGAAAGCAGGGCCTTATATGTATAAGCCTTTTACAAGAGGACTGAAGGACATCATGCATCCTGAGCCAAAGTTGATTAAGGTCTTTGACATATACTGCGCTCTTAGATACTAGAATTGATAAAAAATTATGCTGTGTGGAATAGCAAGCACTGGGAAGTCTCTATCAGTTCGTGTACGTAATTACTACGTTTCTCTCCCAAAACCCAGAATGCAGAACAAATTCAGAATCCTTAAGAATGATTGAATGAAGCAAATAATCTTGGTACCTTACTTTGTTGTTAGTTGGCTTGGTGGTTAACGCTCTGACTGCCAAAGGTCGCGGGTCCCACCCAGGACAAACATTTGTGTGCATGAACATGTCTGTTTGTTCTGTGTCTGGGTGTAAACATCTATATAAGTATGTATTTAGAAAAAAAAGTAGTATATGTATTATAGTATATCAGTTATCTGGTTTTGGAGTACAAGCTCTGCTTAGATTGGGACCAGATGGCCGTGTGTAAAAAAGTATGTCCCAGGATAGTTATTTTTATTTTTATTATTATTTAATCATAATATCCGTACGCGCGATTCTATACTCTCAAGCCTTCAAGGTCATTATAACAAAGAACTATTAATAGCCATAACAATTCGATACGCCATCATGGGGACATAACAGACTGACAGGTAGATATTTGGTATTGTAAAAGTAACAAATGTGTACATAATGAGTATGTGTAAAAGAACAATTGATTTTGTGAAGTGCAAGAATGGATGAACTTGCAAGTTTAATTGTGTCTAAGGAACATAATGGTAAATTAGGTGAGAATAGATAGTATTATTTTACATAACATGAATTGATGTTTTTTATCTTCCTTTATCCATAATTTTTTATAGTAGGACGCAAAATATATACTGGCATATTTAATGACAAATTTGTAATTAATCTATTAACATTTTATTTGAAAATTTAAACATTGTAAATGTTGCACCCCTTTATTCTGGCTCGTGTGACCACTCTTAATTATTTTTTGTAACATCTACCTGTACACATTACTGCAAATAAAAATTATTATTATTATTAGGTTCTACACTTTTCCCTGCTTTCATTATCCCTATTTATGTTCCAAATTTGTTTAAACACCAAACAATGCCACAAACTTTCTCATTTTCAGTATAAGACAACCCCTGTTAAGATAGGGGAAGCCTTACAAATTGTTAGCTGTGTCGCGTGCAGGAAAATAGTTTTAAAATGAAAATTGGCATAAGTATATTATTGCCACGCACACATAGAAGTCAAAAGATTCAGAAGGTAAACAACAAAGGTTGTTTTTTAAATTCAAGGCTTTGCTTGTATACGTCGATAGTAAAAAAAATATGAGTTCCTTAAAGGTGTCACCTTAGCTAGAATTATTCAAACAAATGGAATCATACCCTGGGACATTCAATTCACACAAAGCCATCTGATCCCAAACTAAGCAGAGCTTGTACTTTGGAAACCAGATAAGTGATATACTACATGTATGTATACATATTTATATGGATATTTACAGCCAGACAGAAGAAACTGATATGTTCATGCACATAAATGTTTGTCCTGACAGGGAATCGAAAGCGTGACCGGCTTGGTAGTCGGTGTCGCTAACCACCAAGCCAACTGGCCTGTCAATAAATAACATTCTTGAATGAACGATTTCGTAACAATGAGATGGAAAATGAGATGTTAAGTATACCTGTACGAACAATTATAATAATTAAATAAATAAATTATATAGCTGCTCTTTACTTTTTCATATTATCTTAACAATGAAATCTAACTCTATTCAAATTGATTTACGTAAAAGAACCTAATTAAAATAACCTTGTGACAATTTATATTTTATTACAATTAAGACACAATGAAAAAGCATGAAGTTCGTTTTATCGTGATTTGCACTTTTACTCGGTATATGTGCGTGATTTGTAATATTCTGATTGACCTACGGTTGCCTAATGCACACAATAATAGATTAGGGGGCATCTATTAATTACGTGAGGTGATTTTTCGACACCCCCTCAACCCTGGTGGGATGTCGTGAGTATTTGCGTGACCCCTTCTCCCCCTTCATCTTAATCTCACGTGACATAACGTAAAAGGGACTTCGTGAGAATTAATATCTCGTGAACATATTCATAATGTTTCGTATCGTTCAATAACGAGCAATGTTTCATGAAAATCGCTAGCAAAAGTTCGATACCTAAAGGAGTTTAAAATGGCCACTAGACCAATATTGCTGATTGGAATAGAGTTTCCGAATCCACATCACATCTTATTCAAAAATCTAATCTAAAATTGATATTGAATGTATTGTTTTGTTTAAAAAGAGTGGCAAAAAAAAGGAACTACATACTAATCAATATCCGTTTAGTAGTTTTTGCGTGAAAGAGTAACAAACATTACAAACATACATACAAATTTTTCCTCTTTATAATATTATTAGTAGTATAGATATTCAGCAATCATTATTTAATTATTATACAGGGCGAGTGGACCGCCTAGAGACCGACTAACTTCATATAGATGCAAATGTGGTGAAATTAACCAAAATATCACACAGATCGTGATAAGAGCATCCATCGTAGAGTGAGAAATTGCTACAATTTTAAGCGCTGTTTTGCGGACAATAAACACCCCACAAAACAACGCTTAAAAAATCAGTTGAAGAAATTAGATTCTAGCGATTGTTCATGTAACATACCATAGGATAGGTTAAATGGTAGCACATACGAAAACCAGTAAACTTACTTTAAAGTAGGGACTCCCCGCTGCAAGAACGACTTTGTGAACGTGAAACAACTCGTTGCCGACTTCTAAAACAACGTCGGTGAGCATGTGGTGGGAGCGCATTGTGAACATCATCTGTGGAAAACAAACAAGGTGAAGGTGACTTTAATATCTACTATCTACTATCTACATAATAAATAAATATCCCGGGACATTCTTTACACACGGCCATCTGATTCCAAACTAAGCAGAGCTTGTACTATGGAAACCAGATAACCGATATACTACTACATATACTATTTTTCTAAATATATACATATGTACATTTAAATAAACCCAAACACATAACAAACAAATATACTGAAGCACACGAATATTTGTCCTGGGTCGGAATCGAACGTACGACCTGTGGCGTAGCAGTCAAGTCAACTGGATGGTCAATACAAAGAGGCGCCAAACATGAAACGAGAGATAAATTTATATATGTGGAAAAGGAAAAACAATATCGACGTCTCGAAATATAATTTTGCAGAGGTGTAGTTAATTATTCTGTGAAAAATGTAGTCCTTAATAAATTTTGGTATTCAACTGCTCATCGAAATAATGAGGAAATGATGAGTAGTATCATCAGCCTATCTCCGTCCACTGCTGGACATAGGCCTCACCGATGGCACACCACTGAGCTCGATCTTCAGCTCTTTAAAATAATATCTTTAGTATAATTCTTATAAACTGTCATTAGTAATAAAGAAACTTATCCTAAAATTTATAATTAACATTGCTGTGTTCCACTATCAACCTTACTCATATATACCTATGTGCCAAATTTGAGTAGCAAATGCCTCCTTAATATTGGCAGATAGAAATTGGTACTCGTTGATTATATTTTAAGCCAGACTATAGGTATTATAGTATCATTATTATAACTATAGTTATGGTATTTATTGCATGTGACATTGCTATTGATTAAAATGTGCTGCATCATGCTAACTTGCGGAAATGTGGCTATGTTGTGTAATTTTATGGAGGTAATGGTATTAATAAAACAATTATATGGCAAGTAACTTGTTTATAAAATAAAATAATGCCAATGAAGTATACGTTCATAACAAGTTTGAGATTAATATTTTTTTTGTGGTGAATTTATTCTTTTTCTTCATCAATTAAAATGGCGACGTTGCCAGTAGCACAATTCTGCCAATAGCACGTTAGTGTGGTGCATTACAAAACTAAATGATTATAAGATACAATTGAATACGGACAAAGAAATCAAGGAATTTTAAATAAAGACTTCTTTTTAAATACCCAACAATTCATTCACTTCTATGAAAGTCAGAATGTTGCCGCCAGGGTTGCATTTAAGGGCTCACCATAATCTCTTATTGCAACACAATTCATGCTACTGACTGTCTGAACAGAATTGAATTTGTGTCACAAGACGTCAGAATGTACGGGAAAATGACGTGTGATACAAAAGTAAGTCAGTCATGTTGCATCTCAATAAGAGGTGGTGCTTAAATAATATAATGAACTAAGATGACGAGCCAGATACCGGTTGCGATGGTTATAGATGTTAATTGATTCACAAATAATTATCATTTGCGATTTTTGCATTAATTGGGGTCATTGCGTTGTGCTTATTTATTTATGTTTTGCGTTATCCATTTTCGTTGGCCTGGGGAATAGTGAGGTAGACACAAACAGGCAATCTACACAAAAGCTGTAGAGATCTAAGTATATGGCCTGTTCGACAGCTAAGAGTTTTATACAAAAATGTACTCTATGGTGTTATGATTAGGTTCACGTACTTATCGCGCGTTGTGAAAGGGGGCTAGACGGAAAAAAATCATATGAAAAGTTGTAACGACACTTTTTTTCGAAACTTAAATGATATGGTTTATTATTGGGTTTGCTTTTTTCATAATTTATTTAAAGGCTACATACAACATGTGTAAAATTCTGTTCCATTTATAAATTAGTATAATCAGTAATTATTAGCACAGTCTTGATCTTTTATTGAAGACCTAATACTAAAGACGAGAGATCGCAAGTTTTTCTCAACACTGGACCTAAACACAGCGTTTTGGTCAATTCCAATGCGTATCTTCGTTCCATCCGGGTGTCCCTTGACACCTCTCAAGTTTTCTTTAATATTATTTGCTTTCAAAACGAGTCGACGTCCTACAGGACATAAAGGATACACATAGGCTGAGTATATTAATTATAACGTTTAAATAAAATACCCTTTTGTTGAGATCAATTTTGCAACGTAAGTCGACGAAAAGACAGTCGAGCGAATACGTTTCTTGCGTGCGCTGCATAAGGTTAATTACCAAAATAGATAGCACATGACTAACACTGACACTTACAATTTTTTTTATGTACACACAAAAAACTAAAAGGTTTTGACTATCATTTTCAACCACTAGTTCTTTGTTTTAAAATAAAAAGTACCTAATATAAATTTATTTTGTAGCTATGCGTACCATCTAGGTACGTTTTTAAACATATTATAAAAAAAAATATATATATTTATTTTATCATAACGGTAAAATATTTCGGGTGGTACACTTATCCCTACCAAGCTATCCCTACTGGTAGGGATCAGTGCACGTTTTAGTAGATTTATTTCTACCGGTAGGGATAGGTGCACTACCCATTACCGAGTAGTACACTTATCCCTACCGAACTAAATCGATTAGTAGGGATAAGTGTACGTTTACATGCACATGAGACAAATATACTTTGTATATTCTTTAAATTAAATTATTAGTAATAAAAAAATAAGATTTCATTGATAAAATAATTTATAATTAAAAAAAAATTTTTTTTTTCTTATTTACCTATTTGTATTTGTTAAAATTACTAAAATAGTATTATTGATATTTTTTTCCCTACCAATAGGTATAGCTCGGTAGGGATAAGTGTACCACTCGGTAATGGGTAGTGGAACTATACCTACCGGTAGAAATAAATCTACTAAAACGTGCACTGATCCCTACCAGTAGGGATAGCTTGGTAGGGATAAGTGTACCACCCGAAATATCTTATGTTTTCCAAGTGAACGCCAACCTTTTTTGTTGTTCAATAAAAACGACTTTTTGGCTGGATAGACAACTTTTTACCCGTAACAGGATAGAACCGTGTGGGACAGCTATCTATATACCAGTATATAAAAATGAATCCCGATTTCCCTTGGTCACAGCATCACGCAAGGACGGCTGGACCGATTTCGCTAATTCTTTTTTTGTTGTGTTTGTTATTGTCAGGATATGGTTCTTATGAAAGAAAATATTAAGAAAGTTGCGTAGAAAATTAGAAAATTTAAGAAAACTTAACAAATAATTAATTTATAATTTCTTATTGCATAGTAGATTCAATCAGAAGATTCGAATTTAATATTCATTGTTAAGACAGGACAACGTCTGTCGGGTCAGCTAGTTGATAATAAATAAGTTATTGAGCATCGATTTAGATATTGGTAAAAACTACTTACTTGTCATATCCAACATAAGGTTATTGATCAAATTCTTAATAATAGTATTCTTGACACAGAAATACGTTGAGAGATAATTTTCCTTAGTAGATAAGAAGTTATTTACATACGAGTCATAATCATACGAAATATCGTCATAATATGTAAATGTAGGTTCAGTTTAAATTAAGTATCCTTAGGTATAGGTATTAAAGGTGTTAATATGGCAAGACGTAAAGAAGAATTTGGGATTAGGTACAGTCCATTCTTGTGGTCATGCCAATTTTAATTTACCACTGAGGTTGTCAAATGCTTTTAAATAGCTATTATGTTGTTAAAATCAGACCTAGAGCTATTTTCAACCTATCCCTAGGCTAGGCTTCGAGGTATAGACGTATGCTCATTGCAATTAAGTAGTGTAGGTTAAAAAAACTAGTAGAACGTGCAATTTTATCTATTTATAGGTAGGTGCTGGTTTCTCTATCAATTTCCTATGACACAGTACCTTATGTACGTCTATAACTCGATCGAAGCCGGAGGGGCTTTGGCTTCAGCTACTTTTGCAAAAGCTACCCTCAGTTTGAATTTCTTAAGGTTATTAAACTTTCCGCTTCGCCTGAAGGTTGTGGCGATAGCTAAACGGCTTCGACAGCCGACAATCGACTATTTGTCGGACACAACATGCTTGGGTGTAGCGCTCGCTCCAGCAGGACACATCTTTATGTACAATTTTTTATTTTGAAAAGAGTAATTGCTGAGTTTATTGCCGGCTCTTTTCAGTAAAACCAAACATCCGAACCGGTGTTAGAGTCAGACCATTCATAAGTGCCTGTGAAGTCCTATTTGAACATCTCGGGCAGTCTCATTGCGTTTCTCATCACATAGCACATTAGTTTAAATGGTTAACAGTTGACCTAATGTCGTCACTATATTTTGATAGGTATGGGATATTTTTATACTTGGATAAGCAAGAGTGACGCGTGGTGACGTCCACGGCCTCTTGCCTTCTCTTCAGCGAGATGTGACAGGTTAGATCATGCCAATTTACACGATACTTTCGATTCATTTGTAGAATAGTGTCGTTTGAATACTGTTATTTAATTCGGTTCGGTTTCATTTATTTTTACATTATCATCGTGACGCAGCGAAAATGAAATACGCTAGAATCGCTTGGTATAACAACCTTTCAAGGACAAAGATATATACTGGTTGTTATTATAATTATAAGTTTTAAAGGATTTCGTGATAAATATAAAAATATTATAGAAAATTAATAGAATGGAATTGATCCGAAAAATTGTAACATTTATGTAAATAAGTTTGTGAGTTTCAATTTCAAAAACACATTCTTATCGATACGATCTGGGGCTCGATTCTCTGCTCTAGGATTTTTCGTCGCGGCCTCTATGCTCTGTCTCTGTCGCTTCAAATTCAAATTCAAATTCAAATAGCCTTTATTTCGGATAGTAGATTACTTCTTTACAATATTCATACTATTATACTAATAGCTCTTTAGTATCTGATATTCACTTTTCATGCATTATTTTGGATTTGATTAGTTACAATACAATAATACTTAATTCTACATGTTATTTAAATAATATTAATTAATTATAATAGTTCTATTCCTCGACATCGGTAACATTGGTGCATCCGCTTGCCCTTTGGCATAGGCCTCCCCTAAGGCTTTCCAGTTGTTTCTGTCCCTGGCTTGTCTTTGCCATGTTGCTCCAGCTACTTTTCTGACATCGTCTTCCCATCTAGTTTTTTGGCGACCTTTCTTTCTTTTCCCATCTCGTGGGCACCATTCCGTAATATCTTTTGTCCATTTTTTCTTCCCGTTTCTGATTATATGGCCTGCCCAGTTCCATTTGCGTTTTCTAACTATGTATGTGACATCTGCAATTTTTGTCATGTTTCTTATATCTGTAAGTTTGATTTTGTCTCTTAATTTGATGTTTAGGATGCTTCTCTCCATTCTATGTTGACATACTCTCAGTGCTTTACTCTGCTTATTAGTAAGGGCCCAAGTTTCAGCTCCATAGGTTAAACATGGTAGTATGCACGAATTGAATATTGTCGTTTTGTCTTTCAGGGGTATTTGAGGGTTTTTCATTACCTCTTTTAGTGACCAGAACCTTTTCCAAGCTTTACTTATTCTGATGTTTATTTCTTTTTGCATTTGGTTTTCCGTTGAGATAGTTTGTCCTAGGTATATGTATTCATCGACATATTCTATTTGGTTCGAATTTAGTAATATAGGTGTTTTTACGTGGTTTGTTATTAATTTTGTTTTATCTAAGTTCATGGTCAGGCCCACCTTTTTGCTTTCATTTTCTAATTGTGACAACATTACTTCTATGCCTTGTTGGTTTTCGTTAAGTAGAATAAGGTCATCTGCGAATCTTAGATGGTTGAGCTTATCGCCATTTATATTTATTCCATACGCATCCCAATCGATTTTCCTAAATATATGTTCCAGTACCGCTGAAAATATTTTTGGCGAGAGCGGGTCTCCTTGTCGTACTCCTTTTTTTATTTTAAATGCTGGGCCTTTCTTTTCAGTTTGAATTTTTGCTGTCGAATCTTTGTATACATTTTTTATTATTCTGATGTACTTTGGATGAACCCCTTGTGATTTTAGAGCTTCCCAGATGTGCGAGTGTTTTAGAGAATCAAATGCCTTGCTGTAATCTACGAATGCCAAGTAGAACGTTTTTCCATACTCATTACATTTCTGTATAACTTGCTTTACAACATGGATGTGGTCCATTGTTGAAAAGTCGCTTCGGAAGCCCGCTTGTTCTCTCGGTTGATTTTCGTCCAGCACTGAACCAATTCTGTTAAGTATTATCTTTGAGAATACTTTGTATAAGTTAGAGATGAGGCTGATCGGTCTGTAGTTATTTATTTCCGTTTTATCGCCTTTCTTATGGAGCAGTATTATGGTCGAGGTTGTCCATTGTTTAGGTATTATTTCTTTCGTTAGAATACTATTGTATAAGTTTGTAATAGCCTCTGTTATGTAGTCTAGGCATCCTTTCAAAATTTCGTTGGTTATTCCATCATCACCGGGGGCTTTGAAGTTTCTCTGGGACGTTATTGCCCACCTTATTTCTTCTTTTAGTATTAGAGGGATAGGTTCTGTATCTTCTTCTTGTGGTTGTTGCGTGTTTGGGTGGTCTGCGTCGTCGTATAATTCGCTATAAAATGCTGTTGCTATATCCATAATCTTAGGCCTTTCGGTTTCTTTCCTTCCGGTTGTTTTATTTCTGATAGATGGAATCCAGTCTGTTTTCTCTTTTAGTTCTTTTAGAGCTTTCTTTATGCCTGCTGACTTTTCAATGTGGTATTGAATAGTCCTATCTCTTATCTGTTTTCTATGTGTCCTAATTTTTTCGTTAATTTGTTTACTTAGATCCGTTATTTGTTTTCTATTTTGTTTTTTATTTATTAAAAGAATTTTCCTGGCCTCTATTAAGTGTCTGGCTTCATCGCCAATTTTATCTTTCTTGTTTCTGGAGGTATATAATTTTTTAGATACTTCTTGAAGTGTTTTCTCCAGTAGGTCGTATTTTTCCTGTGTGTCGTCATTTGCATTGATAGGCAGCAAGTTATTCCTCAACGTGGCCAGCAAGTTTTCTGTGATGGGAAGTGGGATTTGTTTTGGATGAGTGCTTTTCCTGGCATGTTGTCGCTTTTTTTTGATCTCATTTAAATAAATCGTTCCTCTTACCATTCGGTGATTTGTATTGAAGTTGAGCCCATTGATTATCCCTACTCCTTTAAAAAAATTCGGTTTGTTTGAGAGTATGAAATCTATCTCGTTCTTAACATCTCCGTTAGGAGATATCCAGGTCCACTTTCTATTTCTGTTTTTTCTGAAATAACTATTTAGGATCTTGAGGTTGTGTGCTTGTGCCAAGCCTACTAGTCTATAACCATTATCATTTCTTTTTCCCGTACTGAATTGGCCAAGCACACCATCTTCATTTGGAAGTCTCTCGCCAATCTGACCGTTGAAATCCCCCATCAGAATAACGTTTTTGTATGCACTTGCAAGGGTGTTATCCAGGTCTTCATAGAATGCGTCTTTTGTGTCCTTGGGTGCTATGTCCGTGGGTGCATATATTTGAATTATCGATAGGGTTTCATATCCTGGCAGGGTAATGTTAAGCTGTGCAATTCTCTCTGAGATTCCAACAAAGGACTGTATACAGTCACTGTAGCATTTTTTAACAAGAAATCCAACGCCATATAGCCCGGGTGTGTTTCCTATATGGTAGAAAATGTAGTTTTCGTGTTGCTCAATTTTTTCGGCCATTCTCCTCACTTCACCTAGGCCAATAATATCCCAATTAATAGAATCCAAAGCATGTTCTAGTTCTTGTAGGGATTCATCTGTTCTTAAAGTTCGGGTGTTGAGTGTTGATATGTAGATATTCTTTCTTTTCTTGTTTCTGGTTTCTATTCTTCTTCTGTTATTTCCATTTTTTAAGTTTTCAAATTTATCAAATTTATTTTCTTTCTTGGGCTTCAAGCCTAGGGGGTTTTGGTCTCTGACCCCACGGTGACCAGCCGGGTTGGGGTGATTTTTCTTTTCAGGGTATTCTTTGCTTATGGTTGTTGTTGTTTCCTGGTTACCGATGTCTCGTGATTCCTATGCTTTTGGTGTAGTTATTGATGTAAGAGAGTGTGATCTAGATCTCATGTACGCGAATGGGTCAGTTCTGTGTAGTTTTGCTGGAGCTACTATGTTTTTATTGTTATCATTAAGCCCTTTTAGATCGGTTGCTACTGGTGACTCTGGGGTTTCTCTTTTTCTTTTTTCATTAACTTTTGGTTTCGCAACAATTTTGTTATTCTTAATGTGCACATTGTTTCCCTTTTCTCTCTCTTGTTGTAACTCTTGTTGTAATTCTTTGCGTCTCTGTAGTGCTTCCTTGGATAAATCTTCTGTAATATATGTTGGTTCAAGCATGTTCTTTTTGTTTCTTAAGATCTCAATTTTTTTGTTATATGTCGTAAGAGTGATTACCACTGGCCTTGTTTTTCCAACTGTTTGTTTCCCAATTCTGTGTAATTTGTTTATATCATAATTATTTATTTTAATGCCTAATTTTTCAAGTAAAACTACGATGTTGTCAAATAATTCGGAATGATTAGCCTCTGTTTCTTTGAATCCGTGTATTATAATGTTGTTCTTTTTGTTTGCATTTTCTAAAGAGCTTATTTTCTTATTTAATACTTCGATTTCCAATTTAAGATTTTTATTTTCTTGGATTAATGGCTTAATTTTATCATCTATTGTCTCCATAATTCTTTCATAGTCTCTGTCGCTTACTATGCTAAAACTACTAATCACGTGAGAGGTAAGCTCTCCGAGGAGTCCGTGAAGCGGCTCATCGACGACGTTTGTATTAGCTGAATAAGGGAGCTGGAATCGTTTTCGCATTAGTATACAATAACAAATACATTATATATGTATTAACTATTTTCCGTCCCGCGGTTCCACCCGGTTTCCCATGGGGTCTATTGTACCCCGAGATTATCAGTAATATAAGAAGATTGAAATCGGATCAGTATTTTGAAGATTCTCATCCAAACTTACAAACATAACCACTTTATAATATTAGTATAGTTAGACCATTAGAACGGTATATCCGTTTGGGGTAATCTGTTTTTTATGTTTATCTGAAACAATTTTCCTCAAAACGGTGATAATAATTTTAATGCGAGTTTTTTGTATCTGTGTTACAGGCTTGTTATTAGATAGTACATTCATGGCTACAGTTAATTTTACAATGTATGATATGTACAGATTTGAGGGGAAACACACAAAGTTGATACTTGATTGATTGGCCATAATGACTATTTTACATTACTATAATTACTCATCATAAAAATCATAGATAAAAAGCTTGTCATGGGTTTTTACAACTAATCAAAAATATTTTGTTGATAACTATTCTACTTCACCTCTAGAGGATAACTATACTATAATCGTCTGAATTCTTTTAGATATCCGCGTACCCGGCGCGGACTTTGATTTGTATAGCTCTAAATAAGTAGATAAATGCTTTTTTATAAGTTTGCGATGCCTTAAAATCCACATGGGCTGAAAAACAAGCAGACGGTCCACCGAATGGTAAGTGGTCACAGCCGCCTATGGACATTTCCAAAACCAGGGGCATCGCCAATGCGTTGTCATCCCTGAGATGTGAAGTAAAAATAACTTAAACTTTAAAATTTAGAATTATAAATGTAACAAAATAAGTAACTAAGTAAATCTTAAGTTATTTATTTATAATTCATGTATTCAGCAATAGAAAAATTCAATGTAACACTATACCTATATTACGGAACCACAAGCCTCAGTTCAAAACAACGAGCTGAGCAATTTGGAAAGATGTTAATTTATAAAAACACAATACAATTAATCTTAAAAAAATTTATCGTAGAATCTCCAAAGAGTACGGGCTAAGAGTCCGTAGAAAATGTAAAAAGAAATAAATAAAAAAATGTCTCATGTGCTTTTATTGTGCCTTCTAACCGAAATACAGTAATACAAGTGCACTACTGCTTCTGGTCGGAAATAGGTAAAGGTGGTAGTACTTCCCAGGACGAGCTCTGCACTAAGAGCTCAACTACCTACTCTTCCAACTTGCCAACGCGCAAACTTTAATAATTTATTTACTTTTGATAAATAATATCTTATCGTTTATTATTCGCAATTCAGTTCAATAATCGCGTTACTAAAGTAATTAATACATCGACCATCAACATGTCATTGTCAAACATTCTGACTTTATTTAGATGACCATTTTTAATCAGTATTTTAGTTAGGTACGTTTCGATAACGATACCTAAATATAAAAAAAATGATAACAAATCGATTTGTGAGCAACATGAACGATAAATAATAATCGCACAAATTAGATCGACCGATTATAATTTTAAATTCTTAGGTATTTCCGCGTAGCGTTTCACCTGCATACCCAAGGGAGCTCACATTTTTCCAGGATAAAATTGCAGGGTAAAATCATGTGTTAATCCAGACCCACCTTAAACCACTAGCTGTCCCCCGCGGTTTCACCCGGATGTTCCATTTACCCATAAAAGTATCCTAAATGTTATTCTAGTGCATGATCTATACATATATGTGCCAAATTTCGTACAAATCCGTTAAAATGTTTTTGCGTGATCACAAACATCATAACTTTTACATTCATAATATAGCCAAGAAATCACAGATACAGTGATGTTGTTCAGCAGTAAGTAGGTACATATATGACATATAACTTTTATTACTCTTGTAGGAGTAGATAAGACATCAGACCGAACACATAGACATCCCAAGTGGTGATTCAACCTGATTTGTGTATACATATGTTGTGTTAGTTCATTTCAATGAGCATTACTTTTACTAATTTAAATAAAGGTTATATGCTTTCGAATGCCCTATATACAGGCTGTTACAAAACTACCCGTAAAGCCGAAAGGCTTTGATAATTAATTATATTTTTACAGGGTATTGTGTAACACGTTGTATATGTATGTATATATGCTACTAATATTATATATGTTAATATCTGCAAGGATAGATATATGAATATTTGTTATTCTTTCACGCAAAAAATCACGCGTTTTTGTGTCAGGAACCTTCGCAGCCACAAGTAGAATAACTCATATACAATGATTTATTTTATATATTAAAAGATACATAGATACATATGGTTACATAAATATTACCCAAAGGCACTATTATCCAATGAGAGATCAATGAACCCGCAACTTGACGTTATATTCGGAAAAACCATACAACAAACTAACTTCAATTGGTTACATGCAGTGAATTTTTTGTCATTATTTCGGGACTTGACGGACCAACGGATGGACTTCCGCGGAGTTAGCTGACAGAGCGAAGTAGGACATAGAATACTTCATTCAATCTCAGGAACGAGGAGCAGAAACTAGTATAAAAAGAATATGGAATATCAATGAAATCTGAAACCGTAGAATTTCATAATTCTATTTGTACCAGCTAGATCTTTCATACAAACTAAGTGCCTACAAAGCGTACTGTATGTTTTAGACAAGCTCAAGAAAGATATTATGAATCCTACTAATATCATAAATGCAAAAGTTTGAGAGTATGGATGTTTGTTACTCTTTGACGGTGAAACTCCTGGACGGATTTGGACGAAACTTGGCACATATATAGAGCATGCCCTAAGTATCCTATAACATTTAGAATACTTTTATCCTAGAAAAATGAACATCCCTCGGAACACGGGTGAAACCACGGGGGACAGCTAGTTGTTTTATAGTTAGGGTGCCCTCTCTACCCTACAAAGCAATGAGATTATTGGGAATATTAGGCTGTTCCTGCTTACAGTCTAGAAATTGGCAAATTGAACGCTATTACCACTATTTAGGATATAGACCGCGGAACACTTTATTCGGACCATAATGGTCATCACCCAAAAGTAAGTAGTATTTATAAAGACTCACCCTCATAAAATCACTGATATAATTGCCCATGCAGAATGTCATGTCGCCTATGTCATTGGATCCCGTGCCGACCACGCCCTCTAGCGTTGAGTCGCAGCTGATCGGAGGCATGTCGTCTAACAGGTTGGCACGGAACACATCTTCGTCTGTCTCCATGATGCTTTCTATGGGAGTTACAAAATAAAATAAATGAAGTATATCTGAGTCGTCCCAGGATATCATGAGCTCTTAGTGCCGAGTTCGTTCGGGGAAGTACTACCTTACTCATTTCCGCCGTGAAGCAGAAGTGCACCTTTTATTATATACTGTTTCAGTTAAAAAGGTAAGGGGGGCGGGAAATTACAGACAAGAAACATTACAACTTTATGTCTGTGTCGAAAACGCTTGGTGACCACTTACCATCAGGTGGGTCAGCCTGTTTGTCGACTTACATGTTATAAAAATAATCATGGTCCTTCTAGGCTTTGTGTTCACTATTAGCGATATCAACACTCGACAAAGTAAGATTGTGGTCAAAAGTAAGTCTATTTAATTTTTAAAGATGAATTATAGCATAAAGTATTTATATCCAATGTGGTAGCGTAACCCATGGCGTAAGACATGGTAACGTATTGGAAGAACAGTAGGAATGGTAAGACAATCAATGTGTGGTAAGTAGATAACCTCTTTCCTTGGAACCATTAATGGTTTGGCAGATTTGATCAGTTGACAGTGAACTCGGACCTAACCACCTTCTCTTATCGTGATTAAACTTGATCAAAAATGCTGGGTATCTATTATTATCTATATGATTATGTATTTAGAGAAAATGTAGTTGGTATATTAGTTATCTTGTTTCTATAACTAGTGCAAGCTCTTCTTAGTTTGGGATCAGATGACCGTAAAGAATATTCCATGATATTGAATAATATAAATTTTTGCTAGTTTGATGATGATGATGATGTGATGTGATTGTGATTGTGATGGTGTCTTCTGCTACAGTGAAGAGAGTTTCTTCATAGCAGTATGATATTAATAGACAATTATTATTATAAATGTTTTACTAGTATTTACCCGTAACGTAAAGAACGGTCCAAGATTATCTTACCATTATTTTCTGATGAAGAATATCCATAGCTATCATCCCCAATTTTCATTTTAATATAAATAAAGTTAATAACTTGACACTAACACTAATTTATAATTACACTATACTGATTTAAACAGCACACACACCTACAGCTTAAGCATGTTATCATCACTTATGAGATCAATTTTGATCGAATGGATTCCATGGGTTTTTAATACAGGTAAATAATACGTTGGTATTTATATAAAACTTATTTCTGACACCGAAATCCAGGGAATACTGGCACTACCACTAGAATTGCTCCGATATATCAACACCATTGCATTATATTAACTGGAAAATTATCACTTGCGCGTAAATATAAGGTTGCGCGAAAAATCACAGCGGAAAATGAGTGAGGTGTGAAAGAAGCGCGCGCTAGCACTAAGTTACGTACGATAGGGACATGCGCACACGGCGATCGACCGCCGTCACTCGCTCCACCGAATCATAGTGACTCAGCAATAAACGACGTAAATACTTACATTAAAATATTTTGAATATGACCCCTAATACAATAAGTTAGAACTAGACAATTCACCAAAGTCTGTAATTATAAATTTAATTATTTTTAATTATAATTACTTAGTTGAAAAATAACTAAATTAATTATTCGATACGTGGATTTACAATATAAAGAGAGCGTGCGAATTTTCTGAGTTAGTATGTATGCCGATTCGGATCAAAGGGACCTATTAGAAAAATTCTTCCCCTAGAAGACAAGCTATGTTATTATAATACCGGGATACATCCAATTCTTCGGGAACTCAAATCGCACTGAAATCGCCCCAACCGAATGTTAGTGAATAAATTAAATTAACCAATCAGTAACAATACATTAAAAACACATTATCTCATTCATCTTTAATTCTCAGTTGGCTTGTATGACAAGGTGAAGAAATAAATGGATATTTAATATAATACATGATATTATACTTCCTACAAGAATTTGAATATTTAACTTCAATACAAAATCTACCGGGGATTTATTATAGAAGTATGTATATAAGATGACTACTAGTAAATACTCATTTCCACATTTGTGGAAATATCACAAATCATGGTTAACAAGGCATTTAATTCAAAATTGAGTCATGTTTGAAATCATGGTGCTGTATTATATTAAGAAAGTCATTGCTGGCTCTTCTCAGCAAAAAAGAATATTCTGTAACAATGTTTGAGTCAATACTGTGAATGCTAGAGAATCCAGGAGGACTATTGTGTGCATATATGTGTACATTGCAAGTAATTGCCAAAAACTGATTGCTGTTGATGTAGGGAGTTCAACAGAATGTCATTAAACCATTTTGACTACTTATACTGGTTTCTGTGATTCAACATGCTAATTTCCAAAAATAATTTTAACATTATTTTCCCAGGTAACTGGAGTATAACTTGGGAAATATATAGACTTTATTATATCAAAATCATGTACAAAAATGACCCTTAATTCAACATTATTATGCATAAAAAGTTATGGGCATAGCCAGTGTTATCATGATGAAATAAAACTGAATTTTATATTATTGTTTTCAATTCCCCACTCCATTTGACTACCATATACAAGTTACAGTATACAAATAACTCAGAAAAATGGGAATCTCTAGAGGAGGGAATTGAATTGTTGATCTTTTTTGATAGTGTATAATGCGGTCTTCTTGGAGAATAAAGGCTTTTTTATTTATTACCAAGTTACAATGAAAAAAAGATAGTTCAGTAGCATAATTAAGATCTTTTTGTCATCAAATTAAAGTTTCAAATAGGATAAAACTGTTGAATAAATTTATAGATACGCGTGTATGCTTTATATGTGTTATATTCTGCAATAAATAATGTTTTAACACCTACCTATTAATATCACACATTTTTTATAATATAATACTAAAGTCTTAGTATAATAGTAAAGTTTATAGGCCCATTTAGAAAGTTTTGAAACTTTGAAAAATGTATTTTATTACATTTAAAACAAGGTTCATCCATTGATCCAATATTTGACTGAATGATGATGCAAATTAATCTTGTCACAATGCAATTGGGTACATTTTTCAATGACTCTTTCATTGTCAAAATGGGTATGTAATATTGTTATGATTTGATTTTAGTACTAAATAATATTTTCAAATACTTTTTAATTTTTGCAATTATAATTCCCCTAAAAATGCCTTAAATTTGTCTGTGTACCAAATTAGATCCAAATGATCAATACAGTCAATCGTTCTGATTGAGTAACAAATAAACTTTCATATCTATATTTTATTTTATCTTTATACAGATATTTATGGTAAGGATGTGAAGATTATCAATTTTAGATGTTGGAGTTGTTATATTCAAGAAAAATTTGTTCATCAAGTAAATTTGAACTTTTGAAGGTTCTGTGACCAAGAAAATATATATTTTTTTTATTTAAGGATATTTTAACTTTGAAATGATTGTTTACCTTTAATCTCAATTAGAACGAAATGGAATATTTACTTTTCTATGTAGTATAAGTTCCAAACTCTTTCATAACTGTCGGATTTTTTTTTTGTCTATATTTATAGCAAAATTTACAGAGATGCTGGATAAAAAGTTTAAAGAAAATATCAAAGTGACCTTTATTAAGACCAGAGTTATTCATATAATTATATTACGCACTAATTGGATGGTTAATTATTTGTAGCTGTAATAAGTACAGCTTTAACTCAGAAAATAAAAAAATATAATTTACTTACTTACCAACACGGAATTGTCCTTTTTATTTTGTTTGACAGAATGATAAAACTAATGAATGAAATGAATTGACAGATTGTGACAGAGAGATGTGCATTCTTCCACAGAAACACTAACTGCTCATTAGTGACGTATATCTTACTAACTGGCTGATAGTATTTAATAATGTTGGAATGCTTTGTAATATCAGTTGTTATATATATTATTTCTATGGCTTGTGAAAATAGATAATTAAAGCCAAGTTTCTATTAGTTTATCTTACCATTAGTGCAACGCAACTGATACATACGTAATGAAAGATAAACCAATAGAAACTTGGCTTTAATTAGCTATTTTCAAAAGCTATAGAAATAATATATATTACAATAGATTGACAACAGTAATCAAAGATGACAACTGGTATTACATTATGAAGTACTATCAGCCAGTTAGTAAGGAGATTATACGTCATTCACCCCCTCTATGTTTTCTTGATCGAGGAGGTAATCATTTAGACGAATTGGGAGTCTCCTTAACCTTGCTGATCTACGAACGGCCTGAGGTAGTTCGGCACCGTTGTTATCGGCTTCAGGAGTTCTAATAATTTCTTCTTCATTATTTTCATCATCGTTTGAATGATCGTTTCTGTTTTCCGTATTTCGACATCTTATCTCAGCTTCATCCACCAACGTAACAGGAAGCGGCGCCAAATGCCTGTTAGACACCGTCGATTCCTGGCCATTGCTGCGTCTCACGTACGAGTAACTTGGGTTACTATGCAGGAGCTCAACTTCCTCCACATAGGGATCAGTCTTTGAACCTCGTACATATTTTTTTAACAATACTGGACCTGGAACGAGCCACGATGGAAGGGATTCTCCAACAGGTGTTCTTCGAGGAAAGTTAAATAGTCTCTCGTGTGGAGTGGCATTTATCGATGTGCACAAAAGTGAGCGTACGCAGTGTAGTGACGGTTTTAAAGCTTGCTCCCAATTTTCAATGGGTAGATTTTTTGAACGTAAGTAAAGTTGTATTGTTCTCCAAAGAGTTCCATTCAATCTTTCTACCTGGCCGTTTCCTTGCGGATTATACGGCGTTGTGCGAGAAGATGCGATGTTACAATTTCGTAAGAAGGTCTGCAGATCTTCTGACATGAAGGAAGCACCTCGGTCACTATGTATATATAGGGGTTGACCAAATTCAAAAAATATATTTCTGAGACAGTTTATGACAGTCACAGAGGTCATGTCCGCGCAAGGATAGGCAAACGGATACCGTGAAAATTCATCTATTATCGTGAGTATATACTTGTTCTTAGTATTTGATGGCAAAGGACCCTTAAAATCAATATTCAGTCGCTCAAAAGCTGATGTAGCTTTAATAAGTATTCCTTTGGATTTTGCGAATCGTGGCTTAATTTCTGCGCATATTGGACATGAGGCAGTCATTTGCTTAATATCATTGATAGAGTAGGGCATATTTTTCTGCCTAATCCAGTGGTACATTCTAGTTATTCCTGGATGAGAAAGGGCATCATGTAGTTCATATAACTTGTTGTTACTTATGGATGCGCAAACTCTCGAGAGGGCATCAGCTGCAACATTTTCGTTACCTGGTCTATAAATGATGTCATACTTGTAGCATGATAGTTCTAGCCTCCATCTTTCAAATTTGTCGTTCTTTATTTTGCTTGTATGACTTTGGCTAAAGATGTGGCTCACGGATTTCTGATCTGTGATAAGAATAAAATGTCTATTCAGTAGATAATGCCGCCATTTTCTGAGACTTTCAACGATGGCACAAGCTTCTTTTTCTACAGAAGCATGCTTGCGTTCACTGTCTGATAGCGTTCTTGAAAAGAATGCAACGGGGCGACCTTTTTGGGAAAGCGTCGCGGCTAAAGCAAACTCGGAAGCATCTGTTTCAACTGTTAATATTTCCATTTCATCAATAGCAACCAATGCTGCCTTCTGTATGTCTGCTTTTAGTTGCTGAAAGCTGTTCTGCACAGTCTCATTAAGAGGAAAGTGGGTTGCATTAATTAACGGTTGGATCTTCTCGGAAAATTTGTTGACCCATTTGGCGTAGTGAGCAAACAGCCCTTGTGCTCTTTTGAGTTCAGCGGCATTAGATGGTAGCGGCAAATTTATAAGAGGAACAAGTCGATCTTTATCAGGCTCAATCGTATTATTTGTAATCGTGTAACCCAAAAGGCTTATCGTGCTTTTGCTAAAGTTACATTTTTGCTCATTTAACGTTAGTCTGTATTTCTTCACTACGGCCATAAATTGTCGCAAATTTCTATCGTGTTCCTCCTTGTTTTTGCCACAAACAGTAACGTCATCGAGATAAGCGAAGATTCCTTGTAGCTTTTCCTTATCGATAATATATTCAAGAGTTCGTTGAAAGGCGGCTACACCATTGGTAACTCCAAATGGTATTCTCGTGAATTGATAAAGTTTTCCACAAGCCTCGAACGCAGTAAAATTTCTTTCTCTTTCTAATATCGGTACCTGATGATATGCGCTCTTCAAGTCGATCTGGCTAAAGTAATTAAACTTAGCTACCTTTGAAACAATCAATTCTATGTTAGGAAGTGGGTACGCGTCCAGGCATGTAAACCTATTGATAGTTCTGGAGTAATCGACGACCATGCGCTTGCGATGTCCTCCACCACCAGTAACCAGGACCTGAGCGCGCCATGGAGATATACTTGGTTCTATTATACCATCTTTTAAGAGTTTTGCTATTTCTATCTTAATAAATTCTTGATCTTCTTCGCTATGGCGTCTAGATTTAATAGCGACAGGAGCTAAGTCTTCAGACAGGTGTGTAAAAATGGTGGCTGGTGGTACAGAAGCTTCCATTACACAGATTTGGAGAGCCTCTCTAGTACCTCCAAATTGGAATTCAAGCTTAGAATGATCTTTCAAAATATCATGTCCAATTATAACATCTGCGCATAAGTTGTCCACTATTAAAAGGGGACGGTTTACATATTTATGTTTGCTAATAATAAGAGTAGCAAAACATATTCCATCGACATATGATGTGTGGCTAAGCGATGCCAGATTAATGGTTTGTTTATATGGTCTTTCTTTCAATTTCATCATATGAGCTATATTTTTCTCGATGAAACTCACAGAACTTCCTGTATCTATGAGAGCGTCTACGATGATATCATTTACTGTAATGGCAACTGTTGCTTGTTTTAAAGTAGACGGCGATGCAGCTGAAAATACAGTGCTGATAGACTTTGGTTGTGGTACAGTAGGGTTTATAGGAGTGGATATGGCATTGTTAGTGGTGGAGCTCTGTGACCGACAAACTGACGCAAAGTGTCCTTTTTTGGAACATATCTGACAAGAAACATGGAAAGCAGGACACTTAAACCTCTGATGAAGATTCCCACCACAAAAGAAACAGCGCTTTGTTGATTGATGTCTTGTCAGAGGAACTGATACTGCAGCACTAGAACTTGGTGTGACTTGCGGTTGTGAGATTTCTTTAAGTAAAGCAGGCGTCGACAGAGCGTTTAATGTATTAGGGATACTAACGCTCATTGTGGCGGAATCTTTCTCAGCTGTTTCAATGGTTACGGCCTGCTTAAGAACTTCATCCAAGGGTATAGAGGTATTTTCTAATAAACGTTCTTTAATTTTAGGTGATAGAATACCTGCTATAAAGGCGCAACGTATCGCTTGATTTCTATGTTCTAGTGCCGAGACCAATTGGAAGTTGCAGTCTTGTGCTAGTAGTTTTAAAGTACGGCAGTACTCCGAAATCGTCTCATCACTTTTCTGTTTTCGTGTAGCAAGAATGTGACGGGCTAAAATCTCATTTTGTGGCGTAATGTAGGTTTTGTTTAAAATAGATACGGCATCATCGTAAGACTCGCAGTCTCGTATATGAGTAAAGATATTAGCAGTGAGGTGGTTTGCTAGTAACTTAAGCTTTATTACATTGTTAGTTCCGTGCGGAATTTCTTCTGTTAGAAAATTAGTAAAGGTATGAAACCAGTGTCGCCATTTTTCACCAGCTCCGGAAGCATTAGTCTCGACGTCAAATTTTTCCGGGCGAAGGTATCTGGCTAGATAGCTTTTTTTTCCTAGCTCTTCTTCACCTTCTGCATTTTTCTTCGACATATTAAATTAAAATAGCTAATTAAATTGATACATACGTAATGAAAGATAAACCAATAGAAACTTGGCTTTAATTAGCTATTTTCAAAAGCTATAGAAATAATATATATTACAATAGATTGACAACAGTAATCAAAGATGACAACTGGTATTACATTATGAAGTACTATCAGCCAGTTAGTAAGGAGATTATACGTCAGCAACTACAGATCATAGACTAGTGATGTCATGTACAAAAAATATCGATATTATTATTTTTCCCATAATAGTGATGGATGGAAAAGACTTTATTAGGAGTAAATAAGTAAGCTTCCAAGGTTCCAAAATCCCAATATTTCTTATCTAAGCCTGACAGAAACAAGATTTTATACACTCTAGGCTTGGATTCTGCTTTTCTGCTCGGTTAATATTGGCGCGGCCTCCGAAAAAAGTCTATCCGATTGGTCAGAGCTAGCCACCATTGATAAATATTTGTATGCTATAGTGTACAAATTCGGGAACTGTACTTTTTATCTCTTTCTTATTAAACAACTAACCGGAACCCTCAAATAAAGTGATAACTCATCTGAAAAACTTTTGTTAAAACAAATAAGTTTTCCAATTCCGCTAAGTTTAGGGTGATGATCACTCCAGAGACTTAAGAGATTGACTAAACTTGTCTGAACTGTCCAAGTCCAATACTACTACAGGAGTAGTACAAAATTCTTCCTGCGGATCGTTTTTTACCAGTTCTTTAATTTTCTTAAGATTTTTTTTTATCCTTGGCTAAGGACGATTTTTTTTCGATGGCACTAAAGCGTTTGTTAATCTCGTTGAGAGTGCGTTTGATCAATTTATATCGAGGACTCCTACCATAGACGCTACATACCGTCTATATTTGAAACAACCAAGGTGAGAAACCACATAGTGTCTGCGTAGAGAATATCTCTCTAATAAATGTGTGCAAAGCATAGATTAGTGAATATTTAAAAAAATTAAGGCTAATAATACTCCAGCACCACCACTAAACGCACATCTCAAAACAAATTGTTTAAATTAATTTCAACTACACGAAAAAAAACTATAACTTAGTCGATTCCATCCATACTGCCGTTGCTAATTACATCCTTTTTCAAGTATCGACAGCGAGGCAGTTTCCCATCACTACAAGTATAATACATGAATACAATCATTAAAAAAAATCTCGACAATGGCAGACGCAAAGCAAGGTATGGTTTCAGATTTTAATTCAGATTTTTACTATTACCAGGCGTTCAAAACCATTGATATTTATATTTTTAGACCAAATTTAGTACCGTGATATCATATGAGTACGTCACTGCCATGGTAAAAGTGTTCCTGTTACTCCCCTCATGCTGCATCATCAACGTATTTTTTTACTATTTTTACCATTTCGTCGATATACTGCACCTTATGTATCCTTGCCATTAAATATTATGTTAATGGTGACATTTTAGGATTCAATGCGACAGTCTGCGGTACCCTATCGGTCAATAATTCATAGCATTCGTTTTCTATAAGTTCTTGTCATTTACTTTTAGAACAAAGCTGAAAGTCCAGTGAAAATGTATTCAAACTACAAAATACTTGTATGCACCTGATTAAGAACTTGATCCCTACTTTGAAAAAAAAAAACAATAGATTTTCTTTTCCAGTACCTGTCACACCTATCAGGTTGGTCATAGACATGTTAATTATATGAAATTCAGCAGAGTTGTTTTATTCATGATCGATAAAATCAATGATCAAGATACTTATATCATTTGGTGCTTAAGTATAATTAAGTTTTAGTCCATTGAATCAGTTCAATCGAACATTGTGACAGGTATGCAACAGGAATTGTGTTTTGGCAGAGATCTTGCTTTCAGTTGCAAAGTACTATTATGCATAAGGACCTTGTACTTTACATTACTTATAAGAACAATACATTATTTATTGATAAAAAACAATATTGGAGAAAATATTTTCATTACTATAACATATAATACAAACTTTCTTATTACAATCTGACCAAGGTAGGTATGTGATGATGTGCCTGGAGGTAGTAATAGCACAACTAACAGTCATAGTGAGAAATTTGACTAAACCAAATTAATTGTACATAAACTTTTTAAAACCACACCTACATTAGGAATTGAAAATATTTCATGGCATTTCTCATGGATGTCATATACACCATCACTAATGGTCCCTTTCCTGTAAAGATTATCTGCTGAATAAAAAGCTGGACCGCCATCAACAGTACTGAACTGTTTGCATCTCATTCAACTCATAAAAAGGATTATCTCCAAAATATTACTGTCTCAATGTCACATAAAGTTGAAAAGTGTCACACACTTTGACATGGCATAACTACAAATGTTTCTAATTAGGTAAAACTCCCATAGAGGACTTCTATAATGGAACAACCCAGTCCCGAGTGGTCCTGGCTAAGCCCCGCCTCGGTGGGTTTGGATCATCTAGCTTTGCATCAAGTTCCACAAAAGGTTGCAATCCATTTGGTAAGTTTTTTATTATTTTACATTTGCAATGCAATTAAGTTCCACTAAATGCCTTTGCATTGTGTTTTGCACTTCTTTGTGTCTGATTTCTTTGACACTGAAAACTATTGTTTATGCTTTTATGTATTTCTTAAAATTGTATCTGCAAATACCTACATATTTGTATATTGTTTGTTTATGATGTCAAAGGTTAAAGGATTTATTGGGAGTGGCCAGTGGGACTCTTAAGATTGAATTAACAGAGTACAGGTACCTCACATACCTGATGTTTTTATGGTTAATAATATGGACACTAGAAGTGATTAATATGTGAACAGAAAAACATTGTGGTTTATGAATATAGATAAGATATATGTAAAGCAAAATGGACTTTTATTATCAAACTTTTACTGATAAGTATACCAGTTATAAACAATTAACTATATAGTCTCTTCTATATCTTTCATAATGGTTTATTAATATCATCACTGTTTTCCTCAATCTGTTTAAATGGCTTAGTAATCTCTAAAAAAAGCTGTTTTGTATATTCTCAGGATAATAAAAAAAATGGCGTAAAAATATAATATAATGTATCATAAACAAGACTGAATCAATAAATAAATGTACAATATCAATAATTATCTTTCAGGCTCTGTACTACGTCCTCCCCAGCTGAAATCTGGTAACAATCCATTCCTCAAGGTGACTGAAGCAACTGATGACAAAGACACAGAAAAAAAAGAAAAAGATGAAACTGAAACGACTGAAGATAGATTAAAAGATGAGAAAGAAGATGAAGCTCCTAAGTTTGTACCGTTGGGTTCTAATGTGACTCCCCGCACGGCTAATCCGGTGCCGGTACCAGCTCAGTCGACAACGCGAACCACATCTTCTGGGTTCGTTTTTGGTCAGAATCTCAGTGAGAGAGTTGTAATCAAAGAAAATGTTAACAATGGCGAAGCATCGTCGACTGAACACAGTTCAACTAATGGAACTTCTGAGTTACTGTTCACAAATGCTGTAGCATCTGCAAAGGAGAATAATCAGGTAAGTTAGTTCTTAAGTCTTAGTTATCAGGGTTGTTTATTGTACAAAAGAAAACATTTGATATCACATGTTGCACTCTGTCAACAAACATGTTTTATTTCTATGTTAAATTCTCCCAGTACCTTTGTGTTTTTAGTTAGATGTAGAAGTAGGACTTGGGCCTAATGAAGTACCTATAAAGGAAACAGTATGTATAAGTTGGAGTTGAAACAGTTGAATCAATATTTATCCTTGTACAAAAACAAACAACACATTATCAATGTGTGCACAGTGCTGGTGACCCATCTGTTTTATGAACCATAATATGTTCAACTATCCAGCAACTTTCTAAAACTAATTTTAATTCAAGGTATTTAGTTAGGAACCAATGCATCATTTTGTACATAAATAAAATGATTATTAATTTATTACAGGAGGATGCGTCGTCAAGTGCTGCTAACAGTAATAGTGAAGGTCTGGCCGCCGCCGCTGCCGAGTACGAGAGATCCCACGCGCGCCCTCCGCCCCCCACTACTAACTATACTGTCACGGGAGAGGAAGGAGAGATTAATGTTCTGCAGGTATATTAATTTTTTATATCATATGTGCTTTGATGTAGAAGAGATTTTTATTTTATTACAGAACTGGTTTGTATATTAAGTTCTTTGCAAAATTTTGCAACACTGTCAACTACATCTTGAAGGAATTGGGATTCAAATCAAAATTTTCTAACAACTTCCTACATCTTCCTAGTAACATAAAAAAGAGATGCATAGTCTATTTGCTTAGTAAAAGGTCTCGTTGCTTCTTTGTTGATATAAGAATGACACGTTACAAATATTGACAGATATCCTGCCGGCTGTTCGCATGGGAGGCGGGCAGCTGGCGCGAACGCGGGCGCGGCGTGGTGCGGCTCAACGAGGGCGGGGCCGGAGGGGCCGGAGGGGCCGGCGCCGCGGGGGCCCCGGGCGGCGGGGGCGCGCGGCTCGTGCTGCGCGTCGCCGGCTCGCTGCGGGTCGTGCTCAACACCAAGCTGTGGCCCGACATGGTGGTGCAGCGGGCCGGCACCAAGTCTCTCAGGATCACCGCCGCCGATGCTCAGCAACAGATTAAACTTTATCTTATAATGGTAGTGTATTGTTTTCGTTATACTTTAATATTTGTAGGTGCGTAAAACATACCAAGATCTAGAATGCAATTGTCAACATAGGCTCCATTCTAGAATGAAATTGCTCATCATCCCATAAATAAATAATTACGATCATCATCTGTCCATCTCTCAGTGCAGAATTTGGTAAGTTCTAGAGTTCGGAAATGGTAATGATTGACCATGTGGGCCACTAGATTGGCCAAAGGACGGTTCAACCGAGTGGTTTGTAAATGTACCACAATTCAAGAAACCAATTTGTTACGCGATAGCCTTGCTGATATTGTGAAAAGTAATCTCCAATATTTTAGTACAATAGTCTAGTCAACAAGTTCAAAAACGTGAAAAATAGAGATAAAGGTACTAAAAATATGAGTGATGGCTCATTCGATTCGGAATCACCTCTAGAAAAATGTTTTTGAAGGATTTTGGTGCAGGTAAAAAATTACAATTGTTATTAACAAAATAAGATGAATCAAACATGATATTTCTTTTTTTGTTAATAACTCTAAAAATATTAACATATAAGCAATTTTGAAAAATGCTCGTTAAAGGGGAGGAAATTTCCAATAAAAAAGTCTTGGCTCCTGGAACTCTATCTCCATTATTTATAATTTTAATTAGACGTTGAAAATAGGGCTCCGCGCGGCTGTTACGGCATGCGCGCGCCGCCGCTAAAGAGAGTTCAGCAATAAACATATTTTTTTTATAACATAAAATGTGATTTTAAAAATTTGAAAAAATTCTAGTATCTTCTTAACACTTGAAAGAGTCGAGCCCTGAAAAAAAAAAAGTTTAATAACCATTTTTCAAAAAGTTATTCAATTGTTAACTAACAAATATTTTCCCAATCTCCATTGGCATAAACAATGGGATGAAAGGTATAAATAATTGTCCTAAAAATTTTAAACTTCGTGGAGCCCTTTTGATATATGTACTTTATAAGATCCTGCGATAAATTTTCATAAAAGTTTATTAATTTGTTAATTATGATTTTTTATAACTATTGAAAAATTATTTTAATAAAAAAAATTTTTTTTTCAATAAAAAATTTGTTATGCCTAATATAAATATTTAATTGAAAAAAAAAATTATCAACATTTTTTAGATTTAGAATTTTTCAATAGTTATAAAAAAATCATAATTAACAAATTAATAAACTTTTATGAAAATTTATCGCAGGATCTTATAAAGTACATATATCAAAAGGGCTCCACGAAGTTTAAAATTTTTAGGACAATTATTTATACCTTTCATCCCATTGTTTATGCCAATGGAGATTGGGAAAATATTTGTTAGTTAAAAATTGAATAACTTTTTGAAAAATGGTGATTAAACTTTTTTTTTTTCAGGGCTCGACTCTTTCAAGTGTTAAGAAGATACTAGAATTTTTTTAAATTTTTTAAATCACATTTTATGTTATAAAAAAAATATGTTTATTGCTGAACTCTCTTTAGCGGCGGCGCGCGCATGCCGTAACAGCCGCGCGGAGCCCTATTTTCAACGTCTAATTAAAATTATAAATAATGGAGATAGAGTTCCGGGAGTCAAGACTTTTTTATTGGAAATTGTCTCCCCTTTAACGAGCATTTCAAAATTGCTTATATGTTAATATTTTTCGAGTTATTAACAAAAAAAGAAATATCATGTTTTATTCATCTTATTTTGTTATTAATTGCAATTTTTTACCTGCACCAAAATCCTTCAAAAACATTTTTCTAGAGGTGATTCCGAATCGAATGAGCCATCGCTCATATTTTTAGGACCTTTATCTCTATTTTTCACGTTTTTGAACTTGTTGACTAGACTACAAGTAATTTATGCTAAATGACTGTGAAATGTATAATAATAATACTTGATGATGACACACACTACACAGATTTTCTTCCATTACTAAAATACTTGTAATGATACATTTTGAAGGGAGCGCCATGTGACATAGTGCAGCTGTACCGCGCGCTGACGGCGCGCATCGCGGTGAGCAAGCGCTCGGCGCCCAGCGCGTGCGCCCACAACGCGCCCTCGCAGCAAGCCGCCGAGCGCCTCGAGAACGACTACCTCGACAAGCCAGACGATGACAATGACAAGGACGCGGACGCGGACTCCGTGCTCGACGACGACGTGCAAGACAACGAGAGGCTCGACCCCGTACCCGCGCCTGACACCCACGAGTACCGATCCGACGTCGATGGCATGAAACCAGATAATGATACGAATCAATTAAAACGAAAGGAACCCGCAGACGATGACACCTCCACCCCCAAGAGACAGTGCCCTGAAATTTTAATAGATTGATCTACTACCATGTAGTGTATAGACTCGGTGTGTATGTGGACACGGTTCATTAGTTCCGCTGAAAGCTCTGGGTTCAACAAAAATTATGTAAATGTAACTAAATAGATATGTGTAGAAATATTTATGATTAAATTAATATAGCATAAATGCAACATTGTTGATTATTACTTATGGAGTGACCATTTCTAATAATTATGGTGACCGCACTGGCATTTCAATATTATTTTGAGTACAAAATATATGTGGCTGCAGTATTAAAATTGTAAAAAATATTGAGAAGGTCAGAAATTTCTGATTTCACATTCCAATTGTGCACGAAAATGCAAATGAAAAACTTGTTCGGCCAGAGCTGAATACCAAATACAATACTGATGTGTTTATTTTCTGATAGATATAAATATTACAATAAACAGTTTCACAATACACTTGTCTTTAGAATTAACCCACCACTATTTTCCTGTAAGATTTACTAAACTTATAGAACATTGACATCAATTTGCAGGAATGGTCTCGTCTCATAAATCTTTTAATTTCTCATTGATGGGATCTCATTTATTATTCTTGGACTAGCCTCCCGCCCAGGGGCTCTATTCTGTAAGGAAAATGTCACTAACTCGAGGATGTTTCGTCGCGGCCTCCGTGCTCTATCTCTTTCGCTAACTACGGTAATTCTACTAATCACATGAGAGATAAGCTCTCCGAGGCGTCCGTGAAGCGGCTCACCGACGAAGTTTGTATTAGCTGAATAAGGGGGCTGGTTTCCCCACGATCTTCGGATAACAAGTAGCCTATAGTTTCAAGTTAGTCGATGACAGCAATAAGATTTCTCCATACAAAACATTATCACCTCATTGTATCTCCCTTAAAAGGATGATTACTTAGAACCTTTTGTATTTTATATTGTATTATTAGTATCAAATAGTTAGTGTACCAAGGTTTAAGCGAACATTACCATAGAATGAGAGTTTCTATATAACGATCGAAACCTTTAGGGATGGAATTAAAAAAAAATCACAATTTCTTTATTTGAAAAGAAGGCCCTTATCCCAAATTATATAAATATATTCTACTCTATAGAGGTAACAATTCCAAAACACTTCAAACATTTACTTTTCTATCGTAATAAATTCTTCAAATAGGAGTTTCTGTCCCTAACTTAAAAACTAACGGTACTCCTATACCTATATAAACATTCAAACCATTTTCTAGCTTTCCAAAAATCGTTTCATTATACATGAACTTCCTGTGACCGTAAAACCGCGGGACGGATGTTAGTTATCTGTTTAATATAAAATTACTATCAACAGACGACATATTTAAAATAATAAGCAGGTTTTCCTAAGTAGCGGTGTCTCATTACTTAGGTTTACATAATTAATATTCCATTTACCTACAGCTTGTACTGCAACTGCTTATTAGTGGAACGATATGATTGAGGGACTCATTACCTACACGTGATTAGTAGATAATTGATGCCACGCAAAATTAACACCTCTTGCTATTGGTTTGTTGTGGAAACAAGTCTTGGTAGAGGGTGCTTCTTTCAGAATTTATAACGGAGGTACTTGCATATGTTTAACAAATAGTATCACAAAGTGGGAACACTTGAGCTGCACTCTAGACTACTCTTTAATTTTTTTTTTTTAGTTAGGAAGGTGTTAGCCAAGAGGCATAAGAATGGCTCTTACCCCCTTACACGGACATTTAACACTGTTTAAATTATTGTCTATTAAATAAAAAACTCACACATAATATATTTTAAAGTATTTAATACCTGTTCATAGTGATGTTCAGAGGATAGCCGTGGTTGTATGCCACCTCATATATGCTACCACCATACTTTTTTTATTTAATAGACAATAAATATTGGATAGTTTGTATATAACAATTTCACGTGAGAATATTTTCTTGTTTCATACTTTTTAAAGCGTAATTTTTCGTAGTCGGGTTTTAGTTTTTGAACTTATTTTTTTTATTTCAATTATTTTGGGGTTATAATTTGATGATGATGGCCAAATTATAACAATAAATAAACATTATCGTGTCAGTTATATGAATTTTTATAGTTAATGCCTTTATGTCCTGTAGAGAGCGCTATATCTAATTTATTGTGACGTCACATATCCTATAACCAGCAGACGATCAAGACGCTTCGAACGATACTCGTTTGCCAAATTACGATAAGTAGTTTAAAAGTTATGAGGGAACAGATGAACATACATACACACATACATACCGGTCAAAATCATAACCCTCCTTTGGCTTCGCCGTAGTCGGGTAAAAAATATGCATTGGTTTATAAATACTATCCTATTCTACAGTTATATTCTATATTATTATATTAATGTAAAAGTTTCTGGGAATGAATGTACCTGTATGTAGATGTATGGATGATTGTTACCTACTCTTTTACGCTAAAACTACAGATTTGGATGACATATATAGAGCATGTCCTGGAATAACATTAAGGAATATAGTAATGTAGTTATAAATGAGAGCAAAAGGAAAAAATAGGCGACCATTAAAACTAAGCTTCTGACACAACTGAAATATATATATTTTCAAAAGAAAACATCAATTTGAAAAAGAAAAAATACAAAATAACAAACATTTAGGCTACTTTTTACATATTGGCTCGGGAACACGAGTGACACCGCGGGGGACACTTACATAAAAATAAAATAAATAAATTAAGCAACCTGTATCAATCAAGTTTAAAATTGACACTTAATTTTCTGTTTCTACTTGCAACAAATAAAAAGGTTCTTTTGAACACTTGTTCCATAGCTTTCGTAAAGAATGGCCGACAATGAAATGGAATCGACATTTCAATCACTAAGACCTCATTTCGACGCTCTGGCAAGAGTGGCTTACTTTAAAATTGTGTTAAAACCCACTTTATCCAGCACGATGCATTCTTTACACAACGCATACAGAGTTATAATATGGATTCTGGTAGTGATGTATAATTTACAACATTTGATTAGAGTAGTTCAGGTTAGTTGATAGATCGGTATTAATTCTGCATTTGAGAGATTGCCCCTTATTTGAACCTAATAGTTTTTTTTATGATAAAGATGTTATATTTTTATTCAACTTCAAAACAACAAGGAGGTTTAATGTTCTTCAATATGTACTTTTTTGATTGTAACGAATGTTTCTTTTTTGTTTAATCATGAATTTACGCTACCTACTTCAGCCTATCCCAGGTACTAATTAACAGGATGACGCGATTAATTCAATGAACGAGGAAATAATTGGTCAGCACGAACATAGCTATGCACCTATGCTGAAAGACGCTGTTTATGAAAATCTTGAATGTTCTTATTTTACATTGAAACAGACTCGCCACAGTACGAATCAAGTTGTCGATACCCTGTTTATTCTACTCACAACTCTGAACTGTCTGGGGAAACAGATCACTTTCAATTTGAGAAGTAAGCGCATCGATAACCTAATCAACATCATAAATGGTAAAAATTTAATTAATTTACAAATACGTTGCTTACTTAACCTTACAATTTATACTTAGCTATCTAACCCGTGCAGAAATGGTACCTACTGTACTAGAGTATGGTACTCTTTTACCGCATTTTTTATCTACTACACTACATGTTGAGCTTTGTTCTCTACTCAAACTAAGGCGATGTTATGTATATGATATGCTAATGATGAATTAATATAGTTTTTCTATTGAATTAAAATTCTCCAGGTCCACTCTTCGCGCCGTACAACTCGTATCACGCAGGGCTAATGAAAAAGAACGCAGTTGCAATGTCGCGCCTCCTGAATCTTTATCATGCGGCAATATTCACTTGCGCTTCGTTGTGGACCATATTTCCAATCATCAATAAGGCTTTGGGTGAAGAAGTACAGTTTACTGGATATTATCCGTTTGATACAAGTGAATCCCCAGCGTACGTACTAATACCCTGCTATTCTAGATTTATGTTCAGACGTTAAACGGCGCGTTCACAAGTAAATATTGTTTTATGTAGTCGCACACCTCGATCAAACGTATCCTAGTTGGTTTGGACTCTATACTGTTCAAATTTATTTTTTGTCCATGTTCTATATAGTAAAATAGTTTAACCTATTTCAGGTTTGAATTTGCATTAGTGTATATGTCCATTCTGATAACAATACAAGCCTACGGAAATGTGACTATGGATTGTACGATCGTGGCGTTTTACGCACAAGCTAAAATTCAAATACAGATGCTCAGATACAATCTTGAACGTCTGGTGGAGCCGGGCGAAGGGATAAAAATAGATACGAACTTAATTAACAGACATAATGAAAACAAATCTTACAAAGACAATGGAAACATGAAAAATTTAATACAAAGTCGATTTGTTCGATGTGTAAAACATTATCAGAAGATCGTATGGTGTGTATTTTTGGGTGCCAATATATCAATAGTTTTTTTCGCTCTCTTTTGTTTTTATTGGTCTTAATTTTAGAAAAGAATCTGGCTTATACACCTACAGATTGCTATTAATTCCGACTTAAAATTATCAACTTTTCTTTTTAATCATAGAACATGTTATATTTGGCCAGTAGGTATACCTATAATTCAAATAAAATTTGCTACATAAATATATTTTTTAAATATTTCAAATAACACTATATTTTAGGTTTACAAAGGAGGTTGAGGCTTTATTTGGGGAAGCGATGGTAGTTCAGTTCTTTGTGATGGCTTGGGTGATATGCATGACTGTTTACAAAATTGTTGGTGTAAGTATACATTTTGTAAATCAAATTCAAGAATAACCATTGGGACTGTTCTAAATTATGTCATGATTTCAGCTGTCTATTTTATCAGCGGAGTTTGTATCCATGGCGGCTTACTTGGGTTGTATGCTTTCTCAACTTTTTATTTACTGTTATTATGGAACGCAGCTGAAAGTTGAGGTTGGTATCTTAAACAGGGATGTTTGACGTGTGGGAACCGTTTCGAATCCGTGGATTATTGTCTCTGTCTATTTATCTCATAGTATCTATTCTTGTTATAGAGCGACTTTATAAACCAATCGGTTTATTGTGGAGATTGGTTGCGCCTGTCACCTCGGTTCCGTCGTCAACTACTTGTGTTGATGCAGTCCTGTTCTCGCCCGCTGGCTCCTCGCACCGCCTATATCATACCCATGTCTTTGGAAACATATTTTGCGGTAAATATGAATTTAAAGTGAAGTATGATTTATTCCAAGTTTCTTAGAAATCTTTGATAATAAGTTGCAACTTATAAAATATACAAATAACTAGTTCAGTTTAAAAGCTTATTCCAATTATCAATCAAATTTTTCCTGTTTATAATTTTCTGAACCGTAAAAGCATTAGGAAGAGAAGCAAATATTTATGATACAGCTTTATTTTTGTTTGAGTACGAATATTAACAACAACATCGCTTTGTAAACTTCTTATGATCTCATACAGCACTTTCCGGTTTGTTTGCAGGTGTTGAAATCTTCGTACACGCTGTTCACTTTCTTGGATAAGAAATAAATGTAGATATCTTCTATTGTATAGATTCGGAAAAAATATTTTATTATTGAAAGTATCGGCTTTCGTATTTTGTAGCACTTTTAGAAATATTATCAAATGGATTACACATCTAGGATCTCATTGTGGAATTATTTTTGAGCAACTGACAATGGATTATAGACGTTAGGTCGTTTTAATTAGATACAACTTAAATGTTTTAATGCTAATTATAGGCTGACATAGCCTAGGTATTAAATAAGAAAAAGAAAAAGATTTTTCTCAGAAAAAGGAAAACTTATTAACATATAGCTGCCAGAACACAAAAAGGACAAGTGCCTGGTAAGAAGTAATGGGATTTCTCTTTCCCACTTCTATAACTAACTAGTTTAAGCTTATAAATGCGTGCACTGAGATCCACAGTGTCGATAGGAATCCTCAGAACAAGTGGGACCAAACGGCCAAAGTACCCTACCACCGTGCTATGGCCTCCTCACGATGTTTTCCTTTACCGAAAGCTTAATTTTACTTTATTTAAATTTATTGTAGGATTCTTATCTACACATTCGTATGACATCAGTACAACTGAGGTAACATCGCCTTGAATTCTGGGAACAGAAACTGTCCAATAGTTCGAACGGCTGGAAAGATGGCGACAATGAGAAAATCTATTAGGTTTATAAACTAGAATCCTAGAATCGTCCTGTGATCAGGGACCACTAATTAATAGTGTCTTACTGTTTCAATGGCACCTACATCGTCCTCAGTAATATAATATGTATTGGACGTAAAAAGCAGATTAACGGAATTGTATTTTCAAAACACAATTTGCTAGCGAGAACATTTAGCTAGGAGCTTCGGACTTCGATAAAATATGATTATAATAAAAATCTTTTCCTTCCTATTTCCGAACATTAGGAATGTCGAAACCTTGAATAAGTCGATAGTTGAGTTGTAACTATGTTTATTGTTTACTTTATACAAAAATGTTCGCGAGGATCGTTTGTGCAGTGAGCTATCGCTCGTAAAATTGACCACCGTTTGAATAATTTCGTCTATTTACTGGCGTTTTACGGTGCGCGATGACGGCTCCGACGACTGGTAATTTATACCAACGGGACATTTCATTGTTCTAAAGTTTCCACAGATTTGAAATTGTGGCATGGCTCGTTAGTATAAATCATAAAAGTGACAAAATCTCACTTGTTTCATAAGCACTTAAAATTTCTGTACGTAGCACGATTTTTTTTAAGTTTGATGGGTACTTCCTGAAAACAGTGGTGTTACACAATATGAATCTTAACACTTTTTCCGATGTTACACTTCTATTTTTGAAATCTGAAAAGAAATAAACATTCGTGGTATCCTATAAATAAGTTGAATGTTCTGTAATTTATTAGCCTAGCTAATAAAGCTTGTAAAATAATTATTTTAAGCACGGTATAGGCAGAGTGCCTATACGGCTTAAAGTTTCGATCGAAAGCCGCGGGCAGCGGGGACGGGTGACTCACGCGGACTCCGCCAGACAATCCAGGAGCCCGAGGCCCGCCTCTTCAGTGCTCCGTACGACGTAAGTGCTGAAAGTCGTGTAAAAAGTTGTATCCGGCCGCGAATAGCGCGCGTGGAATTCCGTTTATAAATACGCGAGTGCGAGAGCGGCAAGTCCACAAGCGAGCGCGTCGTTTCCGCGGAGCGATCGAGGTGGTCGCTAGTGGCAGCGACGGTGGTTAGGTCCCGGCCTGCGGAGGTGGTCGCGGGTGGCGCAGGTGGCGCAGGCATGCGCGCGCGCCGATGATCTTCACGGGCGGGGGGGCGCGCCGCGGCCGCCGCACCTCGCCCGCGCCGCGCGCGCGTGCCGCCCCGCGCCCGCCCGCCTACCGACTCCTCACCGACGACGTGAGTGTCCGTTCCCTATATTCCCGGTGACACACGCGTTCAATGATAAATGATAACGTTTTACTACCTATTAAATAAAGATAACTTTATAGTTTCCTAATTACGTTTTCATTCCGTCCGTCGTAATATTGTTCCCGATAATTTTACGACTGTTTATTTACACAGTCGATAGATGTATACATGATGTCTTTTTTATGTTGATGCTTTTGGTGGCTTTTAATTTTTGTAACACAATAGACTCAAATTATTATGATGAAGATGTTATGAGAGACACGCACTACCAATACTAATCCAATCGTCTTCACTTGCTTCTCTACATCAAGCATACGACAACACGTTAAGAAATAAAATACAAAAACGTTAGGTACATGTATTGTAACAGTATTCTATTCATGGAGAATAAATAAACATTTAATTCATAACCACATGTTATGATATCTGCCGTATCGACAACGATACCTGAATGATTGCTGACGCACAACTTGGGCATTACAACGGTCCCATCAACGTAGGTATAACGCGTGCGCTGCTTCGGTTATGTCTATTTATACCCGTGCATTTACAGTGCGGTATCAGCCATGCCACTCAGCCTTGGTGCTCCTCGCATCACGCATGAATCTTCATTGCTCAGCAATCAACTTTATCCATGCTTTAATGTTTACATTCAATATGTGAATCATCCCAATATTGTGCACTTGTTGCGAGGTGTTGAAGAGACTGGGCAGACCGCTGTTTGTGCAGACACAGCATATTCATCTTATTTCAAACATACTTGACCCAATAAGAAACACTAAAATATTACTAGACGCCTACCTAAAAAAACTATACTTAAGCTCCTATTGATTTACCCAAAAGATCTGGATATCAGGAAAAGAAACACAAAAATGTGTTTTACTATGGAATTATAAAAATGGTTGAGGGAAAATCTGATGTTATGGCCTCGTTAGGGTTAAATTGTACTAGATACTAGAGAGACTTGTTGTTTATGAGAGAGGATAATGAACTCGAAAACACGCAAAAAATAGAGACACAAAAATTTACATATCAAGGGATATTTCACACCCGGTGATTTCTGATCCCAAACGTGGCTACAGGAGGGAATAGAGGCCAGTTGGCCTAGTGGCTATCTGTCGCGCCACTTTAAGGAAAAAAATGTGTATATCAGTTATCTGGTATCCATAGAACAAGCTCAGATTAGTTTGGGATCATCTGATCCCAAACTAATCTGGTCGTCCGTCCATCTGGCCGTGTGTAATAATGTCTTAGGTTATTAAAGAAAGTAAAAGATTTGAAGTAATTATTGTATGATTTTACTTATCTGTAGTGATTTCCAAACCACGATAAAAACAGTTGTCAAACAAATGAGTTAAGAAGACCGATTGCCCCCTCCCAGTCCCCCCTGTATCCGCGTCTGTTTGATCAGTAACCACAGCTAAAGAAAACCAGATAACGGGTTTACTACATAGTCTACATAAAATTAAATTCAGGAAGTAAAATTGTTCTAACGCACGCATGATAATAAAAAACCACAAATCTGACATCTGAGGAAACGCAACACTCTTTCGAACTTGTGTTTTTAGTTCCGTTATATATAAATTTGCAATCTGCCTTTAAACAATTTACAACAGTATATCCGTCTAGACAATACGCAATGGTTATTCCTTCTGCTCAATGAATGCAAGAAATACTACTGCGTTGAGGCAAGCTTCAGTTTTTATATCGAGTTGCATTATCACATTATTATCTCAACATTAATTGAAAACTATTATTAATACAATAGACGGGAATGTCAAATAGGGCAGTCAAACAGGCATACGGTCCACGTGATACGATGTGGTAACCATCACCTTTTGCAATACCATTTTAACATACTTTGCAATAGCATTATCGATCCACTGGCCACACTGAGGTATAGTCTCATGTCCCTATAATTTCACCGCTCCATTTACCTTTTTATCTGAAATACAATATTACAAGTTGCCGGATTAACCACGTAGCAAGAGTAGCAATTGCTACGGGCCCCGCGCAAAAAGGGGCCCTCGTGTCTTAGGCCACCCACCACCGTACCACCGTTTGTTTTTTTACCATAGCAGACCAAAGACCCCTCGACCGACTTTGCTACGGGCCCCACACTTGCTTAATCCAGCACTGGGTAGGTGGTGGGTGGTTGGTACTAGAAAGTCTAAACGTAGTTTTAAGCCATCATTACTTATTTTATAATTGCGAAAGTAAGTTCGTTTTGTGTTGCTCATTAACGGCGAAACGAATGAACCAATCCTGCTGAATTTGGCCCACACATAGCCTATGGAATGTTGAGGGACATAGGCTACTTTTACCGCGAAACGCGAGTGAAACTGCGGGGGACAGTTAGTTCCACATTAACGTCGAAATGGTCGTTATCATAGCGTGGCGCTACGTTAATTAAGTTACTTGAGCATACAATAAGCGAACTTTACTGAATTCTGTATGCATTCAAATACGAACTTTAATCAGCTAGACTTTAATTTAAATTTTCTTCGGCAACTCAGAGACTACCTGCTGGTTCTATATGGATTTTCTTATGCTCTAAAGCTCATTGCTAAATTGGAACTCATACCTATATATTTGACAGACCAGTTGGCTTGGTGGTTAACGCTCTGACTGCCAAACCTAAGGTCGCGGGTTCGATTCCCACCCAGGACAAACATTTGTGTGCATGAACGTGTGTGTTTGTTCTGTGTCTGGGTGTAAATATCTATATAAGTATGTATTTAGAAAAAAAAAAAGTAGTATATGTAGTATATCAGTTATCTGCCATAGTACAAGCTCTGCTTAGTTTGGGATCAGATGGCCGTGTGTAAAAGAATGTCCCAGGATATTTGTCCCAGGATATATCATTATCATACAATACCTGTTATTTAAATGGTTGAATCTGTTCCGATGGTCGGATCTGAAATCCAAACGCATGGTATGAAGAGAATGTGTCATATACACTTGACCGTTGCATATCAACCATATGACAAACGGATTCTCAATTTTGGCCATTTGACATTAACAGCACATTTCAAAGCAGTAATCACCCGCGTCCATGCCAGGGAATCAGCCAAACTTGTAGCTACACGATTTTCATTCAAATACCGCTTCTAGTAGCGTATCTTCAGCTGATAGGTCGCCACATTGGTATATAAAATAGACGTTTATTGGCTATGGCATTTTTGCCCTTACCCACCTGTGGGTGTGACGTGTGAGTTGGCGATGCATTTAGGCGACATCAGTATCGCGCGATGTCATCGTGGTTTCGGGTATGTCCAATTTCTCGTTTCGCACGGAGCGCGAATTCTTGGCTTCGAATGAGTTTTACGGTTTTCATGTCTAATATAAAAGCGTTGCTTCTTAATATTTTTGCTTTGTAATAAGCGGAGCGGGTGGAGTTTATTCATTTACTTTTGTATTCGTTCATATTATGTTTAGTTGTATAGAAATTTATGTGAAATAACAAAAACAAACGTACAAATATTCCTGTCTGACCGAAAAAATATGATTTTAACAGACAGGTCTTGGCAAATGTCAAAGTCTATTAGATTCTTGTTTCGCAGTTGTTTTTCTAGACAAGCATTTACATATAAACTTTGACGGGCCAGTTGGCTTGGTTGTTAGTGACCTAAGTGCCATACCACAAGTCGTGGGTTCAATTCCCACCCATGTCAAACATTTATGTGTATGAACATGTCTATTTGATCAGTCTGGGTGTAAATATATAAATAAGTCCTATGTATTTAGAAAAAAAAGTTGGATATCAGTTATCTGGTTTCCGTACTGCGTTAGCTTAGAATCAGACGTGCCTGTAAGGAGTTTTCTCGGATATTTTATTTACAGATTTTTTAAGCAAACAGACTTGATAGCAATTATATTTATTGTGAGTAGAATACTGTTGGATCACAATTACACCACACACCATAGGTGATAATGATGAGCGCATACAATGTGTAGAAGAGAGTTTCTCTCAAGTGCAACTGCCAGAATAAACTGATATACTTATGCTAGACGACATATTTTAAACTTGAGGGTGAAGGGGTAAAGGCGGATACTACAATCTATTATTAGTATCTAAAATATGCCTATCTATGCCCTGTAACGTCACGATGTTTTCTTTTACCGAAAGCTGAAGCTCACTGTAGGATTGGAACTCACGACTATCTTCATCAGCTAGCAAGCTATCATAAAATTAAATTTGGCAAAAATTAGGATAATTTTCAAATCTACAAGAAACATGTCTAAAGAAATTAATGTAATATCTAAATGTTCCAAAAACTAGCAACATATTGTGTACAAAACTGGCTAAGGGGTACTTCAACCGAGTTGTCCAATGGCCGTCGCCTTTCAGTCTCCAATGTGACTACAGATTGTTGGCAGTCGCTCAAATCACCGTAATTAGCGTTGACTGACACAACTTCTACGGGGAAACAACAAACCAAAACGTTACAAATGAATCACAAATGTTTACAATACAAGTAAAGATGAAAGCGGTTATCATACCAATGTAGTAGCAGTGATTGGTAAAATGTATCCGGCGTTTAGTTAAATGCTTTCTACGCACTGCTAGGTCTGTGCAGTCCCGGCTGTTTATTTTTGTGAATCACACAGCAACTATTCATAACATAAACACGCAATTAAATCGCTACTTTACGAGTTCTTACTCAAAGAACTTGTGTAAACGTACTCGCCATTAGTTTTTGTCGTACATACGCAGCTGTTGATTTTCGAAGTATGTTTAGCTCGCATATTACCCACTTACGTGGAACACGCGAGATATTAAGAGAGGTGGATTTCAATTTTCAAAAATATTTTCCTTTATTTACATGTTCTCCTACGTTTCATTTTTGTAGATCAAAGCTTCTGTTTCAGGGTTACCATTCGCTGTAAAGCCGTATTTCAACTGTTTTTTAAACATCTCTTTATACGTATTTATTTAGCTTTTATTCTGCTATAGAAATCGAAAAATATAAATGTATGAAGAACAGGATTGTAACAGTTGTATGGGAGAAATTACTGTCCACTCCAGAAAACTAACCACACAGAACCGAAAGTAAATGCGTAATAGCGGATCGGACCCGGGTCCTATCCAATATGTATAAGAAATTTATATTAATAGATGTATTTTTGATTTAGATATTTAACGGATAGAATATCAATTTTGACGGGTTCTATCTAGAAGTATACAGAACAAAAACATAAAAAACGTAAAAAAATTATCAACTGTTCTAATACCGTTCTCCCAAAAACTAGAGTTTTCAGCAATAAGAATAAATCACAATAATATTGTTAATTGTGAGTACTGAGGCCCACTTGTAAATAAAAAATAAATACAAGTTTTTTTTTTTGATCTAACGTTTGAGAAACAGCCTGACCGGTCTGCTTGATGGAAAATGGTGGACAAACGCCGCCCAGAACATTTACAATTCCAGGGGGATTGACCATGTGTTGTCGAGACCGAGAAGAGTCCTTTTCACGCCTTCTTGAAAAACTGGGTAATGAGATAAATATTGTAATGTTCCAGTGGTTACCGGGCGGGGGCTGCGGCGAGGGGGGCGAGGGCGTGGTGCGCCGCTCCCGGGGCAAGCGCATCACGCAGCGGCGCGGGGCCATCAAACATCACAAGTAAGTGTTTACATTAGTTGCGTATAATTAGGCTTCAATTTGATATATCGAATAATACGGGCAATCCGGTTCCGGTGACGATAGAGCTTATGGATTATGGTATTGGCACCGAAGGTAATTAAATAAAAAATTCAATAGTTTATTTGCACCTTGAAGTTATAAATATTTACAATTTAAATAATCGTTAAGGTAAGTAAATTTGTATGATGCAGTTGCAGCCAAAACCCAAACTAAGATTACTTAATATTTTGTAATATAGGTATCACCGCCTACGTTTTAAGTGATGGTTTAGATGGTGTTAGCAAAATATTTGTTCATTGCTTTAATTTCTGAGGGTTTACAATTATTTTGCTGGAGACCTGGAAGTCTAGGGTTCGTTTCCCTTTAAGGTAATATTAATGTGAAATTGATTAGACCGAGATGGGTAAAGTTCCTGACAGACGATAACAATTCATACACATGTCACTTTTGTGACTTAAAACTTCTTTGGTGATATGTGGGTCTAGGGTTGCCAGGTCGCTAAACCTAATAGCCGGACAGACCAGTCAGATTAACCGAACATTTGGGTGAAAAGGCCGGACACCCTGCATACACTATTGAGAGTTTGGTGCCTCAATTATGTAATATCAAGCTTCTTTGATTATTACCAGCTCGTTTGCGAAATTTAAAAAGCCTAACAAAAGCCGGAGAAGCCGGACACCGTTTATTTTGGCCGGATACGCAATCAAAAAGCCTAACTATGTCCGGGTTTATCCGGACGCCTGGCAAACGCTATGTGGGTCTCATTACTAAGACCACTGCCTACCTCTTCGGGCAATCGTGAATAATCTTGAATCGACTTGGCAACAGAACATTAATTATTATGAGATATGAATGAGATAGTTCATGTGATAAATCCTTTCTTGCACAATATTTTATGGTACTGTTCCACTGGCATCAATCACAAAGGGAAGTGGTTCATGGCCCCAATCCAGGCTAAAAGTCTGTTGTTGATGACGTGTAAAGCTGTCCTTCGCTCTTTCTTGTTTCTTAGTGGATATCTTCTCGATTCTTTTATTGTTGTCAACTAAGACAACGAGGATTTACAATTTACAACAGATGTGCATGTCGTAATATATTATTCTGAACTGATTGAGATTGTAGTACGCACTTGTTACATTTATATCATAACCTCGAAAGTATTACATCTTGAAGCATGCGGAACAAACACTCAAACTAGCGTAAAGCGGTCAGTTTAATATGAAAATATAACGCGCACATAACTTCTGTTTTATGATCGAGCCGCACTCGCTAATCCGCCCCTTTAATTAGAAATACCAGGTCGATTTATTCTATCTCGTTCACTTTTCATCATTTTAAAACTTTATCGTGGAGTTCCGGAATTTATACTTGTCACATTTTATCACTTTTTAAAATTTACATAATCTGATTTGTGATCTGTTTTATTACAAAATATTGAACTAAAATTATAAATGCAAAAGTTTTAAAAACAAGCCCTGTTTCCCTTTTACGAACTTATTGAAGGGATTTAAATAAAACTTGGCAAATATATATTATAATCTGTATTAACACATTGATACGCGGGTGAAACGTTTTATTAACGTAGACTTTAATCTACGTCTTAATGCCATATCAATTTGAAACTTTGCAAGTATGTGGGATCCGGATGACAATACTATAATTTAATGCCATTGAATTGATCTAATGATGAAATAAAATAAATATAATAATAATGGATAGATTATAATATATTTTTCCCTCGCTAACGCTCAGGATTCTATTTTTTTATTTTTTTGCTTGCACGGTCATCAAAATTGAGCACACGGTAAAAGCAACGTTGCACTCTTGTATAACAAATATCTAATATAAATCAGGTAGATAATCATGGATGGAGCCAGAAGGTGGATAGTAGAACTCTTCAGTTGATACAGTTAACCCCTCGATTTTGGGCCCCTATCCTACATTAAGGAACGAGAGTCTATAGCGTGTTTTTTATTACTTTTAAAAACTATTGACTTTATTATAATCATGTATGATTGAGTCAACTATTCTACCTATTGACACAAATATTTATACTATAACAGTTTATTGATACAGGTCAAACGGTCTGGCTGCTCTACTATTGATAACTCATTGAGTAAAACATTAGCCTCCTTCTGAGACAGTCGGGTAATAAACAAAACTCGTAAATTCATTATGACAGCAGTCGGAAATGCTATTTTCTACGGTAGTTCATCACGCCTCTTCAAGTTTGTCTGAATCTACGCCGCTTTGTGTTTAAGATTCTTGGCTAGAGTCGGAGCTATTCATCACTTAGGTCCGCCTACATGAAAAATGGAATATACTTATGTATGTTTATATAATTTAAAAAAAGCATTGTAGTCAGAAACATGCTCGAACACAATACAATAGCAGTCCCCCGCAGTTTCACCGGCATTCCCGTCAGAAGTCAAAAGAAGGCTACGTATATTCCGGCCCATAAAATATATCTAAGCAATAAATCGCGTTCGCAGAAAAACAGACAAAATTTCTGTCTAAAATCTTTATTACAAAGTACAATCTATATGTATATTCATATATAAAATAAAGTCGTGCTAGTTACACCATTTATAACTTTAGGACGGCTGCACAGATTAAAGAAAAGATCTTAACCGCAGTCAAATCATTCAACAATACCAAACCACGTGATGAAAAGTTAAACACTACGCACGTCAACATACCTGGACCGGCAAAACCCATCTTTGTCTCAGAAGCCCTAACATTTAAAGCACAAAAATTATTCCACCTGGCCCGCGAATTCACGAAAGTCAACGATTACCGCTACTGCTGGACATCTAGAGGAATAGTATATCTTCGCAGCGCTGATAACCAACCTGCCCTACCTATAAATAATGAAGATGATCTCCTGGCACTGAAAAAAGTAAATGACTATATCTTGTTGTAATTAATCGACGACTTCCTCTGCTATCGATAATACTAAGAAACGTTAGATTAAGATCCTACACCCCACAATTACACCCAACTCACTTACTATTCTCAAATTACCCACTTTCACACCCAACCCTACTCACACACTTAACTCACTTATACCTCAACTGTTTTCACTTACATTCACACAGCCTTATTGTCATTAACACTTCTTTTTGCGCATTAAATCATAATTCGACACCCTATTTCTTCACTAGACCAATTAATTTGTACCACACTTATCTCAACATTAAAATTCGATAACATCAAATCGAATCTAAATAATAATTTGGACGACTTTGAGGTGGCTTCCTCCCTTATCAGTGAGCCTGAAAATTCGCAGCATTAAAGCAAATTTCAATGACTTTTGCACGCTACTTGCTAGAATTAATATGCAAATCGATATTATTGTTTTAACAGAATGTTGGCTTTCTTGTTCCCCAATCATCCTGCAACTAGATGGATACAATTTCTACAAAACTAATAAAATTATTAACCAAAACAGTGGTATAGTTGTGTATGTAAAAAAATCTATCCCAAGCATCAGCTGTATCGAACCCCAAATCGATGATGCTGACTCCCTATTAATTAAAGTGAAAGATGAGATTGGTTTCCTTTGCATTTACAGGTCCCCTTCGATCAAAGACACAACCACCTTTTGTAATTCTCTGGATATGATACTATCGCGAAATGTCCACTTCAAAAATTTTATAATCATTGGAGACCTTAATATAGATATCACACCCGAAAGCAAGGATCCAAATTCTTTAGATTATTTAAATCTTACTGCCTCGCATGGTCTCCTCCCTGCTCACACCCTACCAACTCGTCTTAGCTCTTGTTTGGACCACATAATTCTCAAGACACATCTACGCGCTACCTCAATCGTGGTTAGCTCCAGTGTTACGGATCACAACGCTGTATTATTAATGTTAAATAAAAAGTTTGTGCCAAAACCCAAAAACACAACCAGAACTATAGTAAACTACAGTAATCTGAAAACTGATATAGCTAAAATAAACTTTTCTCATATCTACACGTGTGATGACCCTAATTCTGCCTTAGAATATTTCTCTAATTCTTTAAACAGAGCCATTCTCGAAAATACTATAATTAAATACATATCACAAAGAAATAGAATAATTAAACCATGGATTACACCTGGTCTCCTCAGATGTATCCGAAACCGAGACAGGATGCACAATAAACTTAAACTAAACAAAAATGATGTGTCTCACGAAAAAATATATAAGCGATATCGAAATTTCTGCAACAACTTACTCAAAAAGCTAAAACGACAACACGATAAAGATAAAATTAAAAAAGCAGGTAACAACTCAAAACGCCTATGGGATGCTGTTAAAGAGACGACTAACTCAAATAAACCTAAAGAATCGTCCAATGATCTGTTAGATATTTCTGTTTGCCCAGAAACCGCTTTGAATGAAGTAAATGCGTCCTTTGCTAATGTCGGTGAAGAACTCGCAAATCAGATAAAAGCTCAAAAAACCACTCCTCCCACTACAAATTGTGCCCCCCCCTTTTGTTATAATAATTGTACTCCTCCTAGAAGTTCTAATTCATTGGTATTTTTTGAGACTGATCCACTTGAGGTAAACCGTCTAATATCCTCTCTCAAAACGAATTGTGCCATTGGAATTGATGGTATATCTGCAAATATTTTAAAACATAATAAAGATTATATAGTCCCACCGTTGACATATATTTTTAACATGTGTATCAATAAGGGTATCTTTCCCGATAGGTTCAAACACGCCATTGTTTATCCAATCTATAAGTCTGGGGAGAGAAACCGTGTCAATAACTATCGCCCTATTTCTGTCCTTACATCTTTGTCTAAAATCCTTGAGCGTATAATGAACAGCCGTCTTGTCAAGTTCCTTGAGGATAATGGAACTTTATCTCCAAACCAATTTGGTTTCCGTACGGGAAAGTCCACCTCTGACGCCGTTAATGCACTAGTTGATAAAATAGTTAAAGTCCTGGACAAAGGTAAAAAGTGTTTAGCAATCTTCCTAGACCTGGCTAAAGCTTTTGACACGGTTTCAATCCCCCGACTCCTGTCTAAGCTAGAGGCGCTTGGTATAAGGGGCCTACAACTCGCTCTTTTCACTGATTACCTCTCACACCGAACACAGCAGGTAAAAATTGGCAGCTATCTAAGTACGTCCCTAGAAATAAAATACGGTGTCCCTCAGGGAAGTATCTTAGGCCCAACTCTCTTTCTGGCATATATAAATGACATTTGCAATACTAGTCTTGAAAATGGACAAGTGTTTTGCTTTGCTGATGACACTGCAATAGTATTTACAGCCGAAAATTGGGAAAAGACACTCAATCTAACACAAAAAGGGTTTAACCAAATTTATAATCTGTTAACTGTAAACGAACTCACGCTTAATGTCGACAAGACTAAATACATGACTTTCTCAATCAACCACAGAGGCCAACCAGCTGAAAATCAATTTAATATTATTGCTCATAGACCACACTCTATCTTGTCCTCCAACTGTAACTGCCCGTCTATCTCTAAAACTAGTTTATATAAATATTTAGGAGTTACTATTGACCAAAATCTTACCTTTCAATACCACATCAAACTCCTTACTTCCAGAGTCCGTAAACTAATATATATCTTTAAACATCTACGATATCTAGCCGACGGCACTATTCTTAAACAAGTCTACCTAGCCCTATGCCAATCAATATTGACGTACTGTATAACCACCTGGGGTGGTACGTCCAAAACGTATCTAGTTAACCTAGAACGTGCACAGAGAGCCGTTCTGAAGGTTAGCACTTTCAAACCATTTCGCTATCCAACTACAGAGTTATATAACTACTGTGAAGTTCTAACAGTAAGACAGCTTTACGTGCAACAAATTATTCTTTTACAACATTCTCAAATACCCAACCCCCCACCATCTACCCAGGCCAGCCGTTGTTATGTCTTTCCACGAGATATACATCCAAAAACATCGTTTTCTTACAGATTCTTCTGTTTTTTAGGTGGCTTTGTCTATAACAAAATTAATAGGCAGCTGGACTTACATAAAAAAACACACCATGAATGTAAAAAGGCAGTTTATAATTGGCTGCTTAAGCTCGACTATGATGAGACTGAATCCGTCCTTAAGGTTGTTCAATAAGGCTTTCCTATGTGTTTTCCTATGTGTTTAATGGCTGTAACTAAAAACCTCCTGCGATTACATACATATAGGACTCAAACTCACTCACACTGCTTATACTCATCTGATTGCGCATCACCGTGGGTTAAAAGCCCCGGTAGCTCTCGATCCCAAGGCCTTCATTCACATGACCGTAGGGCTATCAGATACATTTACACATAGACAGTACATTCACGCAAATTATACACACCCTCGCACACTTTTACATAAATTTCACGAATTACACTCACTTCTCTGACTCACCTGATAGTGCATCTTCATTACTCAACCGTCATCAAGCTCTCGATCCCAGGGCATCAGTTTTTTCTTATCAGTAGGGTAATCAGTCACATAAACAACATAACTTGTACACACACACTGTCTCACACACACACACACACACATTCTCTCACACACACACACACACACACACACACAAACACACACACACACACACACACACACACACACACACACACACACACACACTCGCACCCAACTCAACACTGAACACCATTTAATTTAATTTTGCACTTAGATTCTTACATTTAATATCTTTCTCAACATCCCTAATATGTAAAACTTATAATTAGTCCGTGGTGGAAGAGGCTGGTTATCCATAACACAGGCTTCGGCTTAGTTTGGATACCAGTTTCTCCTACAAACTATAAAAGGCTCAAATAATGTTGTCTAAGTTTTAAGTAGGTTATACTAGTTTGTAAGGAGAAAGAGAATAAATTTATTATTATTATTATTATTATTATTAATGATCTTTAACATGTTGGATATATCACCGTCCCGAATACCAGGATAAGTAATAAAATAGGTTTTCTTAATAATTTTTCTTTATCAACGCTATCTCTGAGTACAGAAACTACAACCCTCGGGAGCGCGGATGAAACTGCAGACCACAGCTAGTTATATAGTAAAGACAGGACTCAATTACTACAAGTGCTCAGAATGAAACACTTTATTGAAAACCTATAACAATTCTCAATTTGCACAGAGTGTATAGTCGCCTTATAGTTATTTTTTCTATGTGAATCATTGCTGGTCGAGGATGGTAAGCACAGATAGCCAAAAGGGAAGATGCTACCGAGTACTTCTGTAAAACACCGGTTGCTTGACGATAGATTTTCAACGTCGTGGTAACCAGTCAGGTGGACACTAAGTGTTGTACACCCCTATAATAGGTATACACATCAGATTCAAGTCATTGTGTACCTGTCTTCTAGCCTACTTATAAGTTTTATGTTGTGTCTATGAATAAATAAAATAAACACTATATGTACTCCGCCATTATGTAAAATTAAAACGACAAAAAAAGTAAAAAAAAAAACTAAAATAAAAAAGAAACAACTCAATCTTAGACGACCTCCACTTACCCATAATTTGTCATTTAATTTCAGGGTCCACGAAGTAAGTGGGCATCGCTTTGTGGCCAAATTCTTCCGGCAGCCGACTTTCTGCGCTTTCTGCAAGGAGTTCCTATGGGGCTTCGGCAAGCAGGGCTACCGGTGCGCGGTGTGCCAGACTGCTGTGCACAAGAGGTGTCACAACAAACTGCTTGGGAAGTGCACAGGCTCCCCGGCGCACTCAGATGCTACAGTGGTAAGATTACACTTCATAAAAGCGCAAATTACATTTCTTAAACGTAACTTTAGTGCATCGTTTGTCCAGAGAAGTACTACTTACCTATTTCTGCTATAATACCACGAGGTAACTATATTGCTACGAAATAGCTATACGGCTACGAATATGTAATGATTAAAGCTGCAGCTACGAGTTGTGCTACGGAATAGTCGTAATACTACGAATTGTACCGTAAACAAAGCTAGAATAATACAAGCTAACTATATTGGGGTGTAAATATCTATATATAATAATAATGATACAAGTTCTGCTTAGTTTGGGATCAGATGGCCTATAAAGCCTGTGTAAAGAATGTCCCAGGACTTACTTGCTGTCTCCCGCGGTTTCGCCCGCGTCCCCGAGGGATGTAACATTTTCCCAGCACAAAAAGTATCCTATGTTACTTACAATACCTCCAAGAAAAAAAGAAAAGAAAAAGAAACAAAGGGAGAAGTTAGTTGTTCCATACTTTAGACTAACTAAAGTAAACAAGTCATGTCTTGGTAATTGTGTTCGATTTTATAATAAGATACCGCTTTCAGAAACCAAAATGTCTGATCATAAATTTAAAAATGATATTAGGAAAGTTTTGAAAGAAAAAGCGTATTACAAGGTGGTTCATTATATTGATGATAAAAATGTATGGATATAATAGCTGCTCTCTGCACCTCCAATTTTCTTGTTTTAGTTGTAAGTAATTATTGTTATTTTCTATTATGTAGTCTTGTTATTTCTTTTTGTTTTTGATGTGTTATCTTATAAGATTATATATGTTGAATGTTACCGATATTAAGTATTTTGTAACTGTTAAATTATAAAATTGATATTATAAAATAGCCAAAAGTCAGAATTGATAAAATTTATATAAAAAATTATTTAATAAAAATAAAAAAGAATGTAACCTTGCTGAGTTTCTTGCCAGTTCTTCTCAGTTGAAGGCTGACTTCCGCACCGGTAGCAGCTTCAGTAACTTTAAATTTGACCTTCAAAAGTGCCTTCCGAGGGCCTAAACTGAATAAATGGTTTTGAATTTTGAATATGTGTACAAAGTTTCATGATGATCGATTAAGCTTTCGCATGAAAGCGTAACAAACAAACTTACATTCAGATTTATAATATTTAAAGGAATTATATTGTTTCTAGTTCATTATACGCTAGTTGTAATACTACGAGCTGTGCTACGAACAAAGCTATACAATGCTATGAGCTGAATAGATATAGGTACAACGTGTTACAAAATACCCCGTAAAAATATAATTAATTTATCAAAGCCAACAACCCTAGTAAGCTGTCATGTCAGAGAACCAGATTATTTAACAGAAAGGCCTATTTTACCTAATATTTGTCTACTTTAATAGATTTTCGATATTTCATTCATAAAAATCAGTTTTAAAATTTTTTTGGGGTATGTTATACAGCGTTACTACTGTTCTTTAATATTGTGAATGGACTCGTTATAAGGCCCCATGTAACCTCCTTTCGGTTTTACGGGTAGTTTTGTAACAACCTGTATTATTACAAGCTTCTTTTCTTAAATGTACTAGGTGTGGGACGCAATTCCATTTACACATGGACTATGCTACGAGCTATGCTTTGATACATCTGTACAATCTTTAAGCTGTGCTTTGAAACAGCTTTGAAATATAATTACTAGTACATGGACGGCCGAGCTTTGCTCGGGTTTTCTTTACTAATGTGACTACTGCCGTATTCTCGTTTTTTAAGCACTGTCATATATACCTAAGTACTTAATACAGTATGGATGTGACTGCATTAAATAAAACTAGGTTAAGAAATCAAAATTTAAATCTTTAATTGGCTGTAAGTAAAGGTATACATATATGTAAAATTTTTGTGACTAAGATACGAATTAGATGCGATCATAAAGGGCCCTTTATGATCCTTCCTGATAAAGGTCCTTTAAGTGTAAGTGCTTTTACCTTCGTATTCTAATTGTATTGTAGCAGTTTTCATTGCCTTTAAACACGGATAAAACGATGTTTTCTAAAAATGAATCCTAGCTAGATCGGTTTATCGCCCCCGAAAAGGGTGCATACAAAATTTCATGAAAATCGTTGGAGCCGTTTCCGAGATATAAATAATATAATAATAGGTTGTTCAATAAGTTTTGTCCTTCGATAAGAAAAACACAATTTTATGGTTCAAAATACACTTTATTATTCAGTATAATCTCCCTGAACATTAAAACACTTGCTCCAACAATCATGAAGTGAGAATCCGGAAGGTCTGCAAAATTCGCTTCAACAGCCGTTATGACTTCTTCATTTGATTAAAAACGCTTGCCACGCATAAATTTTTTGAGTTCTGGAAACAAATGGAAGTCACTGGGGGCCAAATCTGGTGAATACGGTGGATGCTCCAACAATTCGAACTTTAATTCATAGATTTTAGCCATTGTCAAAATGCTCTTGTGACACGGTGCACTGTCCTGATGAAAAAGGATTTTCTTTTTCGGCAAACCCGGACTTTTTTTACGATTTTTTTCCCTTAACTGGTCCAAAAGGTTGCAATAATAATAGGTTGGAGAAAAAGTTCCTTCGCATTTTTTAAGAAAATTCAAAACATTTTTATTATATATTTTATTTACATTTAACTAAAGTATGTAGGTACATTTTGTTCGATAACTTTTTGCCATCTTGTAGGTAGGGGCATGATCCCATTGCTATAGACATTTTGGGACTTCTGATCAAGAACTGCGACAAGTGGTTTTGACAGTCCTCTCGTGATGTTAACCTGACACTGTTTAAAGAATTCTGAAGAGACCGAAACAGGTGGAAATCTGAAGGTGCAAGGTCAGGACTATACGGCGGATGCATTAATACCTCCCAGCCAAACTCTCTTAATTTTTGCTGAGTGGCTAAAGATGTGTGAGGTCTAGCGTTATCATGATGAAAAACCACACCCCTTCTGTTGATTAATTCCGGCCGCTTTCTCTCAACTTCATGCTTTAATCTCATCAGTTGTTCGCAGTAGAGTTCAGAATCGATGGTCCTGCCTGGTGGTAACAGCTCATAATGAATAATGCCCTTCCAATCCCACCACACACACAGCATCACCTTGTTGCGAGTTAACCCGGGTTTCGCCACAGTCTGTGAAGCCTGACCGGCCTTTGACCACGACCTTTTTCGCACGTTCTTGTCGTACGTGATCCACTATTCATCACCAGTTATCAGTTTCTTCAAAAATGGTTCGGTTTCATGACGTCGTAATAAAGAATCACAAATGAGTACACGGTTCATTAGGTTTCTTTCAGTGAGCTCGTGAGGTACCCAAATATCTAGCTTTTTTGTGTACCCAGTTTTTTTCAAATGCGCCAAAACTGTTTTGTGGTCAATTCCCAGTACTTCAGCTGCGTCGTAACTACTGATATGCCGATCTTGCTCCACTTTTTCAAAAATGGCATCCATTTTATCCGTAATGGGGCGAACACAGCGACGTGCATCTTTGAAACCAAAATTTCCGGATTGAAAACGCTTAAACCAAATTTGTGCTACTCTCACAGACAATGCACTAGGTCCATAAACATCGCAAATTTTTTTCGCGGCTTGCGTTGCATTTTTACCTTTTTTGTAGTAAAATTTCAAAATTAAGCGAATTTCTTCATTAAATTCACTCATCTTGGCGGTACGAAAAACAATTGCAAAACACACATTTTCCTAATTTGAATTTATGTTCTTTAAAATTTAAACTTTCAATGATACCAAAACCAACCAGATACAAATAGTATACCCAAAGAGATTTTATTACAAGTTCATACATACTATAATGCGAAAAGACTTTTTCCCCAACCTAATATATATAATAAGAATTGCTCGTTTAAAGGTAGATAGATAAACAAAGCTTTAATTTTAAGACCCGAGCTTCGTGGCTGGAGTAATGTAAAACCACACCATTTGACGACATACATATCATATCTGTTTCGCCACGAGGTGTGCTAAGAATAAAGCCATGAAAGCCACTTGATGCATCTCAAATATAAAACTGTTATTAGATATAAATATAAAGTCTATACTCGAGAATAAATGGATAGTTAAGAAATCATAATAATCATGAATTTACCAAATTACGAATATTTCAAGTCGAGAAATCATAAGAGTTACCAACAAAAACTTGAGAAATTCAATTTACACACATACAAACTTAAAACACTGGCTTAATTAACCTTAAACATTAAATAAACAGAAAATGTGGCCATGTGACTTCAAAATCATTATTTTTGATTTAAAAATAATGACAACACCTTGTTTCAGTATCTTCGCGAGAGGTTCAAAGTGGATGTGCCGCACAGATTTCGACCCCACCAGTTTATGTCACCCACGTTTTGTGACCACTGCGGAGCCTTGCTGTACGGGTTTTTTAAACAAGGGGTAAAATGTGAAGGTATATCGATGTTTATGAACACCGAATATAAACTATACTACCGGCACGCTATGTTTTGACGTTTCGGATTGTCACAGGAAAAAAACTGTATTGCTTTGGAATAAGATTGATTTCCATCATCATACAATTAGCTGTTTGATCCATAGATGCACCTCATGTCTGAAGGAATAAAGGTTATTTTTCTTTGTCATTGTTAAACGTCAAAACGGCCATCATAGCGTGCCGCAATTTTAAAGTAGCCTAAAATACGATATTACTAGTTTACACATTGTTATTTGAATACTCCTTTATTATAGCAATAGGCAATTGTTATATCAAAATACAACCTCAACTAAAAATGATATACACAAACGCGAAAATATGGTGCTGGCTTAACCTGAATTATATTTTTAATTGCAGCTGGAGTTTTCAAAAAGCTTCCTTAAATATAATATCACTTTTTAAAAGACTAGTTGTAATCAAAGCAGTTATTAAAGGTACCTACCTGAATGAAATTTGATATTTTAAATCGATCCAGAAAAGTCAGCTTCAATTCCCACCCCGGACAAATATTGGCATGCAAGAACATGAATGTTGCGTTCCAAGGTGTAAATATCAACTTAAGAACCTATGTTTTTAGAATAAAGTAGTATACTGTTACCAGTTTTCCATAGTACAACCTCTGCTTAGTTTGAGATAAGATGGCAGTGTGTAAAGAATGTCCTGGGATAATTGTTATTATTATTTATACTTATCTTAAGTAGTAATAGATAAGCTATTTACATTCTGAGTTCAGTAAGGCATGTAAATAAATTGAATAATATAAAAACATATTAATAATATCATGGGACATCTTCACACAGGGTCCTTGACCCGAATATAGCAAAAGTTTAATTCTATTAGGTAAATGACACTAAGCTAGACGATGTTTCGTCACTGCCTCTATGCAATGTCTCATTCGCCAACTACCCGATTACGTGAGAGGTTCGCTCTCCGAGGCCTCGTTGCCCCGACTCTCTGTTGAAGTTTGTATTAGCTGATTAAGGGGGCAGAGCCTGTACGATGGCAAGCAGATTTCTGATTTAAGCTTGTAGTTACTATGGTACATAGATTTCAGATATACGACATGTATACCTACTACTTCTAAATGGATACATAGAAAGGTACTAGCTGACTGGGCTGATTCTGGCCATTTCGATAGATGGCGCATTCATGTAATAACTTTACAGTGTCACTGAATCGAATGCTAGCATGAACCATCATAACAAATAGCTATATACGCGAATACGAGACACTTATATTAATATCAATTTTATTATGGCATAAGTTCGAAAAGTTGATATCTTAGAGAACCGAACTTCCCAAGAAAATAAAACACTCCTTTACCCAAAGCTCTTCGAATTTCAACAGCAAGTCAGCACCATATTTCCGTTTAATATTGTTGGAAATCTCTCATAGATATTTATTATCATTTAAACAATATTATTTATTTAAAAAAGATTAATATAATCAAACTTTCAATTGGTATATATTTTTTTAAATTTATACATTCTATTTATTATTTCTCTTGTAAGGTATACTCCTTTTTTTAAATGTATTTTGTCGATTACTCTTTTTTTATATTATGCCAGTATTCAAATATTAAAGTAAACTATTTTTATTAACTATTATTTTTAAATACTAACAATGTACATTTTCTATAGAAACTTTTTGTTATTCTTGAGGGTTGTCGTCAGGGTGGCTGGTGAAAGTTCTGCCAAATCTCTTGTAATATGTAATTGGCCGAATGAACAGGAATCATAAATATTGCGATGACCCTGATTGAAAACAAGGCAGGCAGACGATGATGACTTTGAGACATGAAAAAGCATTTTATTATGTATACGAGTATTGTCCAGTTCATTTATATTGAAATTTCTTATGAATAAAGTATTTTTTGCTATATACCTGAAATTGTTGTAAAACTATAGATATAATGTACTAAAGTCCTTGTACATGTATTATGTTTGATTTGTGTACATGCACAGCGACTTTTTGTACATATACATGTGTACAGGCTCACCAATTTAACTTTAACATTATAAAAGGGTGTAATTATCTAATGAAGTACTTATTTAAAATTTGATAAATGGTAATGCTACCATCAGGTTTTCATAGTACAAGATTTTCTTAGTTTGGGGTCAGGTGACCGTATCAAAAGAATATATAGTTTAAAAAAAATAAGAAAAAGAGTTACTATTACCGCCATTTTGAAAATGTTAACCTTATATAATATATATAGATAAATTGTTTCCATTTTAATAGATTTTTTATCGTTACTGTAAGATAGAACATTAATAAGTGTAGCTAGTCTCAGGTTTCATTATTGAAAATTCAGCTTGTTATTTAAATACCCTATGCATATAAAAATAAATTGGTGGGACTGAAAATATATTGTGGCATGTGCATTTTATTCGTGTTGTTACTCCTTATTGTTTAAATATGAACCCATTATTTTTAATAAGCAATTTTTTTTTCTGTGTTCGCTGTTATTTCTTTTAACTTATCATAACATGTCTTTCTTACCTGTATCTGTTAATGTGCCAGGTACCTACACTGACAAGATTTTGGAGCATGTAGAGTTGTTTAATTAATGTTGTATTACTGATTTCTTAGAAAGCAGCGCTAATAACCTTTTTTCACCCCATATTACTTTTTTAACACAATATTAAACCCTGTATCATTATAGATATATGTATTATACAGTTTAACCAACCTATAGGTAAAACATACGGATAAAAGTTATCATGTGGTTTAGCAAGACGCAGGTTTTAACGATCGAAAGAATCAACTACTTTTCTTTGTGACTTAAAGCCAAAGAAGAACTTAAGGGCATCTGAAGAATGCCGATTAGCACTTGAACCGTGTTCTGGATCATGGCCTCAATCCCCTCCAGTTGTAAAGAGAGACGTCGGGATCGACTCCTCTTATGCCGAGTGTCGCCCGCTCTCCAGTCACTTTCATCGTGCATTCGATGACGTAGGTAAGCTTTGATGTTAGTACACTGGCAGGAATGAAGTTGAGGCACTTTTCCTCGTCATTCTTACCTCTGCATCGTCGTGAGGTGAAGCTATTTAGAGACCATTGGATTGTATTAAGAATTGAAGATGAAGAGGGCTCCAATTAAATGGCTTGGTTTTTATGGAATCATGCTTTCAGGAAATACGAAACCAGCGAGCAACAGCCTCTGATGGATTTTACATATTTACGCGGATAAATGAAATATCCAAGGTAGGAAGTGGGAACGACTGCACTAGTAGCAGTTGGATAGATAAAGAAGATAATGAAGATATAATGAGAGTAGTTTTTACACATGAAGACATAACAATAGGGATTTCAAGCTCACAACGTTAAGGATGTTGTTTTTTTTTATTAAATTACTAGATCTCTAGCAATTTAGTTGAATCACAGAATATCTTCTGCCGAGTGATCAGGTAAAAATGCGGAAGGCGGACGGACCTCTCGTCAGACAGCGGAATTTACGATAGAGAAAGAAATAATCGAGAAATGATCGCGAGCGTGAATTAACCATCACATAACAGTGCAGAATATAGACAATGGGAAAATATAATATTTAATTTGAAGATGATTACAAAAAAGAAACAAATCTTACAATAATAGATCTACTGACTTCAAACACATATAGATAAACATCTGTAACGCTATATTCGGGCGTAGGTAACTTGATTACAAAAAATGTATGATAACACTAAAATGAATTTAAATGAAGTATAGTTTAGTTAGTTATGGATATATTTATATACTTAGCTTTTAAATATACGTTAAAACATATATTATAATTACCCAAACATTGTTTCGCATGGGAAACAACAGTAAAATATTAATTACATATAAATAATAATATTCTGTTTGTTGTTATAACATAATATCGATTAAAATCTGACATGTAACAAGAATTTATATTATTAGATTTGTGTTAAAAATAATTCTCGCTTCAAACTACGTAAGTGGACAATGCTTATCTTAAAATAACTTTACCGCGCGATTCTTTATTTTTAGGTTTTTTATTTTAAATTGATCAGAAATATAAATAAGTAGCTATACCGTTAGTTGACTAATAGTATCAAATAAAATATTTGTTATCAAGGATATTTGAGGATATGCCCGTTACATACTAATTAATGACCAACAAATAGAACTGATATAGTTTCGTCAATACACGCGTTAAAAACTTCCTTCCGAAATTAATACAAAAGTCACACGGATCTATTATTGTCTACATAGCATCATCAATCAATCACCTGGTTTCGGAGACGCGGGCGGCGGTGGCGGCGGCGGCGCTGGGCGGGCGGCGCGCGGCGGCGGTGGGCGGACACACCTGATGCGCGCGCATCGCCGCCGCCGACCTGACAGCGGACAGTCACTAGTATGCGCGCGCGCTTCTCCTAGCGCTATCGTTAGTTTCGCGCTCGTGTGTTAATGTGCCACCATGCCTCTATATTCCGAACACATAACAAACATGTATTACAGTGGGGCGCCCTCTTACACGGGGTCATCCTACGGCTACAACAGTTCAGTGTCTCCGCTCGGATTGTCGTACAGTGCTTCCTATCTTACACCCGGGGGAGGCTACAGCGGCCATTCATCCCTCGGAGGCTACTCGCGTGCTCCCATAAGCTCCCGATGGATTTCAAGTGTTGGAAGAAATTACTCTCCGATGCTCAGTACCATTTCTGAGAGAGCGGCCGGAAGCCCGGTAAGAATCAGCAGTCCGAGACGGATTCCGATTTCGAAAAGAACCTACACTGGCTCCAATTATACCCCACGTCCCGTCAATATCAATACAGCTGATATTGATGTGTCTCGTGATAAATATCGGCGGAAAATTGAAAGCCCATCTTCATCGTACAAAGAGAAACCAAAAGAGATTCCAAAAGAGACTCCAAAAGAGGCGCCAAAAGAGACTCCATGTACTGAAAAAGAGAATAGTCCCTATATGCCTAGAGTCGATGGAAAGCCAGAGACTGGTATTGATTCGTCTCCGGGGTTGCAGCGATCTACGATTAAACGTGGAAGAACAGTGGTGAGACTACACACTTTGAAAAGAAAGGAAAGGGATTCACCTCGCAAACCAGTGGAAGCTTTAGCAACAAACGACAAAAAGGATAATAACGATACCGCTTTCATTAATGATAACGATGGAAAGAATGAATTAAATAAACCTGACGAATTAATTAAGGAAGCATCTAAAGAAAAGGACAAAATTATTAGTCATGAAGTTGATGAAGAAGTAATAGACAAAATAATATACAATGATGTGATTGATATAAGTTCTGAAAACGTAATAGAAGCCACAACCAACAAACAGGAGGGCACTAATAGTTTACCTGTATCTCCAATTCCTACAGAGCCGGCCAAAAATATATCTTCAGAGAGGCGTTTTTCCATGGAACTTTTGGCAGAACAAGCAAATTTATTAGATTCATTGATAAGAAATGAAAACCTCAGCACTGCAACATTAGATCTAAGCAAAGTTGGCGTTGTAGGTAATATAGAAAATACCCAGTCGTTAGAAAAATCAACTAGTAAAAAAAATATATTCCAAGCAAACCCTCTAAAAACAACTAAATCTGACCAGTCCCTACACGAAAGCTTAAGATCTTTCAAAGATTACAAAGACCCTAAACATTTTTCAAAAAGACGAAGCTTGAAGAAGTCCTCTTCGGGAGGTAGTATCTGTAGATTAGATTCTATCACCGAGTTCCCAAGAGATCTCAACCATACAGAATTGTCCAATATCAATGAAAGAATAACAGAAAAGAAAGATGATTCAACTGAACTATCACAACCAAAAACGAAATTAAAAACTAAAATTACATCTTCAGTGGAAATAACTACCCCAACAAGTCCTTTAAAATTTAAGATTGAAAATGTTACTGTTGAAGAAAAGCTACGAGTACCTAAAAAAGAAATAATTTACAGTAGTAAAGTAGATGAAATTCCAATAACAATAATTAAAAATAATGACATCAAAGAACAAAAAAAAATTGAGAGAAATAAGGATCGTTGTAGTATCAAAAGAAAAGCCAAAAAGGCAACTAAAGAAGATAATGATCCAGCTTCACCAGAACCAGAAGACGGTAATTTTTGGAACAAAATTGCAAAAAGAGAAACTGTTTATTTGGTTAAAAGAAAACAAGAACTCAACGATGCTAAAGAGAAGAATAGGCGTGCATTATGCTGGTTTCCAGAAGATGAAGAAGTAGACAATAATGTTAAGGTAGAGACTAATGAAGCAAGTCAGTTAAGCACTATACCCAATGAATGTAAAGGATTTACTGAACCGCTCAAAAACGTCAGTAGCACAGTTATTGATGATATGAGTATTAATTCAAAAGAAAACGAAAGTAAAGATATCACAATAAATATGATACAAAAGGAAACGGAAGGTAAAACAGGTGATAATTGTGGCTCTATAGTTATTTTAGATAAACAAGACCAATATATAAAACCAAAGGATATCGAACTTACATCAATAAAATCTGAGGAACCCATTGATATCAAAAATGAGACGATAAAAGATCAAATAAGTGTCGAAAATTCTTTAGATGAACATATTAATGACCGGCAAGAAGCTTCTTCTCACGAGGAATGTAAAACCGAAAATCTTGATTCAAATAAAAAAGCATCTGATCAGTCTAGCAGCATAAAGACTGAAAAATCTAAAAACATTGCTGAAACTGAGGGAAGTCAAATTGACGAAGTTATACCAATTCCAAAAGAAAAAGAATCCGTGTCGAATGCCATAGAGTCAAAACAGGAAACATCAATCAAAAATAAACAATCTGAAGAAAAGCTCGTCCGTAGTGAAAGTAATAAAGAAAGTAAAATTGATATTTTGCCAAAACAAAACACTAATACAGAACAAAGTACATCAAAAGTTAAACCATCTGAAGAAGTCAAAACAGAAAAGAAAATAACTAAGAACTTTTCTCCAAAGAAAGTGGTTATAGCAGACCAGAAAGTAATACTTAAAAAGGTTCAAACGACATCACCAAAGGTTGATAAATCGAAAGATAAACTTGGAAATAAAATACTTGGGCTACCGAAATCTAATAAAATAGTACATAAAACAGATTTGAGTTCAATACACCAAACCACACCATGCGATGCGACCCCTAAAACCAATATTCCTTCAACTTCGTGTGATAAGCCATCAACATCAAAAGGAAAAGTAACATCCGAAGTTCAAGTTAAACCTACGGAGAAAGTAGAAAATGATGCAATTCCAATAATTCAATGTGTATGTACTAATAATATAGAATTAATTAACAAAAATATATCAAAAGATGTCCAATCAACAGATCCCTCAATAAATCCTATTGTAACAAAATCAGAAAACATTCCAATCATACAAGTTGATAATAAACCTGAAGTAATAATAAATGTTGACACGATGATAGGAGAGGATCAAAAGGCTGAAAACGTTACTCAACAAGAAGATAAAGTGGGTGACAAAGAACCGTCACCGAAAAAAGTGATTAAGGTTCCTCCAGTTACAAATACAAAGAAGCCAATGATACAACTTCCTCCAAAGGTATTAATAGCTACACCACGACCACTTCAAAAGAGACCTCCACAAGTAATACGTACATCTACTTCTGAGTCTTCTTCTGAAGATGAATCTTCTGATGAGGAAGATGAAACAGCAGAATCTAGTGCAAGTGAAGAATCCACTGAATTCTTTGAGTGTGAAAATAATCAGGATGGCAGGATATCAACTGGATCGAATGATTCTGGATTCGATTCCTCAGCACCGACTTCTCCGGCTGCATTTTTACAAATCAAGAAAGGTAATTTATTTCTAAATTTAAATAGGCTACGGATTAAAAACACGTTACGATTTATCATTTTAACCAAAATAACCAGCATTAATTCCTATAATAAAACTTATTTTCACTAAGGTAAGAAAAAAAAAAATACCATGCACGCTGCTTTTGCACGGCTTCAGGCGAAATATTTGACTGTTAGTAGGTACCAAAAAGGTATCGATTGTAAATAGGTAGCGCACAATTACGTTATTTTTTTAGACTGCGATGTAAACTGCCATCGAAAATGTGAAAAATTGACAGCAAACTTATGCGGTGTGAACCAGCGACTCTTGGTGGAAGCTTTGGCATCTCGGACTGCGTCCAAAAGAGGTGGGTACATTAGAAAGTGTTATTGTAGACGATAACAGTGGAGTTTATCATGTGAGTTTCCAAATGTATTGGAAATTCGAGCGTCACTGTTACGTCAGATATTCTGCTAAAAATAAAGCTTTAGTTTTATTGGCTTGGTACCTTCTGTTACGGTTATTATTAGGTATGTTCAAATATTGCAAAACATATAATTCTATAAAATAAAACCGTCAACAGCTCCGTAATGTTATGCATTAAAACAAAGTTTGGTTCGATAACATTTTACAAATATTGGCTATAGTTGAATTTCTCATTGAATCCTCCTTGACCGAGTCCATTCATTCTATGTCAATGAAGAATTCTAAATGTTTCTCTACGATCTCTAATTCATTGTAATGATCGAAATTGTAAGTGGTGGTTGGTAGTTGTTCGTATTTGTTTATATTCTGCGGAATATGCAACGTGGGTGTACTGTGTGGCATAAAAGCTATGTGGTCTGGATACAGGCCAACCACTTGTACCTATCTCACCTGTACAGAATTAATAGTAACAATCGCAGATTTTGGCATTTAGATAATATAGTATGTATATATGTATCGGGATTGTTCAAAGTTTCTAGGGTGACATTGACAAACCGATTGGGTATCTTCAGAAACGGGTGTCTTCAATTTTGTTATTTCTATTTTACATTTGGATTGTTCAGTACACGATTGTAGTTAATAATACTGTGACTTATTCAGCATCGGCTTGAACTTCATACAGTGAAAATGTTCCTACCGATCGAAATGGCCACCGAAACAAATGATCGCTTTAAATTGACATAACATAAGCTTATGTTCAAAGCTAATGTTTCTGTGTACATGTTTTATTGTCGGTTAGTAGATCTTTAACCATATTTTCTCTATACTAGAAAGCAATGGCTAGACATAATTAATGTTCTACTTTTATTTGTAAAATTGTCAACAAACAAGAACAAAATCACATGTGTATTCATCGTTATCGGAAGATCAGTGAAGGACATATTATTATACACTCGGTCAATCATCGACATCATGGTAGGCAATAACGATGCCAAAGCGTGTACAAACAAACAAGTACTCTAATGAAGAAGTGACTACACGAATGATTCGATCTCAAATACCTGTGAGGGAAATTCGATTAGAATTATTGGTACGCTATATTGTAGTGATTAATAGATGGTCTGCAGACGTGGTGACGTGTTACCTGTCCCCGCACCGAAAGTTACAATGTTCAACCATAATATGTCATCACTTATCATTTGAACAAATTATTTCACAATAATTTTTGTAGCAAATATTATGGGCAGTTTATTTAACAAGATTTTATCGTAATATTACGGATATAATTCTCGAGCATCCCTAAGCTGTAACGAGCTCATGTTGTGTCGTGTCGATTATTTGGCTTGGCTTCAAACTATTTTTACATTCTCTCCCGCCAGCCTAAAGTTTGCTATTGCTTCTTTAAGCGTTTGTTCCGTGGTCTATTTGGCGAACTTTACGACGCCACTGCCGTTTATTAGTGACGATTTTATGACTAGAACAGAGGATATCTAAAAAATAAATTAACGAAGGGGTAATGGCATCTGCGGTTGTACTAATTTAAAATGTTACTGTAAGTCTAAAGACTCACCGTTAACGGAACAGTGTAAATTTCAACATAAACACAATAATGTGTTAGTGAAACAGCATTTTTATGGCAAAAGTAAAAAAAAACTTTTTAGGTATACTTTGTATTTTAGATGTCGTGAAAACTGAAAAATACCACGAGTATTGTAAAGAACTAGATTGTATGTTTGCAAGTTTAGGTGGAGGAGGTCTCTGAAACGACTCATCCGATTTCAATTATTCTTTCACTGATAGAAACCTAGACTATTACCTAGTATATAGGCGGTAACATAGAAATCATGAAAAGGTATCATAGGTAACTAGTAGAATATATTTTGAAACACGACTATAACGATATTGTATTTGTAGGTATCTCAATAATTGATGATATTTACAGTACCTATATTAACTCCTACGCATATCCTTATTCACATCTTTAAATTAGTTAGCATGATTGACTGAACTGGATATTAGGGCCGTCTTTAAACTATTGAAGGCCTTGGACACTATAATAGTGGGGCCCCTAAGACTATGAGAGCACTAAGAGCGCTACACACCGATCTGACGACACGATACAGATTGCATAAATTCTGTGTAACCTGGATAACATCGGTTGTCGATTGGTATAGTGACAAGAACTAGGGGGCCCCATGGATCGCGGGACCCGGAGCACTTACGTGTGCCCAATGGAAGAGAAGGCCCTGCTGGATATGTCATAAGTAAAATTGTTTGAAGTAAATCCAATGTAATAATAGGTAATATGAAAGTCACGGATTTAGAATGAATATAAAATAAACCTTCTTAAAAATAAACCTTAGTGAAATTAAATCCATTTAAAACACTAACCCGTAACATAAGATTTACTCATTTAAAAATAAGCGAGATCTAGAGATTTGATTGGAACGGTCAATTTAACCCAATTACTCTTGCATTGCCTCAGGCCATCAGGTAGATTGCCTACCTCCCAATCAACCTTTAGATACAAAAAGTAGGCATAGACATTAATTCATCAAATTAATGTCCAAGGGTAGATCACTTTATTTTTTAAACACAGGTACCGACACGCCTGGAACGTCGAGTGGTGCGCCTGCGCAGAATGTGCCTGACATCTTAGAACAGGAGCTCGGTGAGAATTCTATTCCCTCATTAATTCAACACTAAATTCATTATAGCATGAAGCATGTTTTCCACACGTAATGTCATGAAACACAACATGTTTTACTTACCGAGTTTGCTTGCTGCTACTAACTCACGCGTTTAACTTGTAATTTGTTATTTCTTAATTACTTATGTGAAAGTATTTTTGCATAACACGGCTGTGTCTACTTCTCAAATTAATTTAAATTAAATTTTTCAATTCTTGTATCTTCCTTTTTCTTAGTGTGCCACTTTTGTATTGTTTTGGAAATAAGTATGCATTTGTGTGTAAAATAATTTCATTACTTATGCCTGGTATAGGCAACATGATAACTTGTTATTAAGAAAATTAGGTGCATATAATTCAACTCCATAATTCTGGTAACTTTTTTAAACAGTTAACCAATGAACAATATCTCTTCTTTATTATACAACAAGGTGTGGGCTTCGTAAAATTCTTATTTCTGTCCGAATAACAAACACGCAACTCTATAAATTCTATTTCAAGACAGCGCTTATAGTTTGCTATAATTTTATTTCAAAGCACAATCGGCAAAAAAGCGAATTGTATTTCAAAATGGGTTATAAATAAAGCGTTGAAAGCGACAGGACTGCGCTGACAAGATTTGCCTGTGCTTTCGCTATAAGCGCTAAAGTGCAGATGCATGTTCCACTTACACTTCGGGTTCCGCATTCCACGACGACTGTGCCGCCATCACTTAATAAAAAGATATGTTTATTGTCATATAGAAATTAAATAAACAGTTATGGCTGGGCTAATGAAATGTTACAAAATTATAGATCTTCTGAAGTTATACAATGTTAGATAGTCTCAGGATTTGTTTCCACATACGTCAATGAATTCTTTCCGTGAAGTAATAAATATTCTGTTTTGAATAGGAATACAGATTAGTTATTTTAAAATTTAAACTACGAGTAAAAAAGAGATTTTAGAGATTTGTTTTGCATAAATAGAACTGTATTTATTTATCTTTGCTTTTCTTACCTGTGCGCCCAAATGAAAGACAGATGTTTATAAACAGAGGATGCATAGTCGTGTGACTAATCTACTATCTTGGGAAATTTTAAAATAGAATATTGTCGGAACATATAATATTCGGTTCACGAAAATCAACATTTTGAGAGGAAAGTGAGACGGCAAATAAATTACCCTGAAAAACATATAGCAACTTAGTTTAATTTAGTTTCTTATATTCAAATCAACAATGTCAACGGACTCAACAAAGTACACGACAAAAGACATGCAATAAAACTTTCAATGTTGCGTCAACGACATCATTAAACCACTCCTATCCGCAGCAAAATTACATTCAATGCAGTTCGTAGATTGAACACCCGCGGGATATGCACATGCCAAATTGAATAATTGTAACAATAACTTATTTAGACATGTGATAAAACGCACAACGCTCTATATCCATATAAAAAACTATAGTCTACAATCTAAGCGTTATCACAACAAATATAATGGATAATATGCAGTGTTACTTGTTGATGTAGCGCTATTAAAACAAGTTAGTTTAATTTATGGCAAAAGTAAATTAAAATTAATTTGAGTACGATTAATAATTGGCAACTATAAATATTTTAATACTTAATCATATTTATGGTTGTATTTAAATGTACACATGTTTGCAACGTAAATTAGAAGTGTTTATTGATTAGAAATGTGGTAATTCGTGTGGTTTAATGAAAATGGAAATGGGTAGATTTGTAATTAATGGCATTATTTTTCATGGTTTTTTCTGACAGAATTATTACGATACGGCAACTACATATTTTTGATTTTGATTTATTAACAAAATAATTCGTAGATTTGTTTTACACAAATGTTCGTGTATAATAAAAAATGAATATTTTAAACGTATAGTTTTCAAAATTCCTACCAAACACAAATAGTCTAACGTTAATATATGACAAAAACGATAGAAACAAATTACTTTTTAAAGGATTTCTTATACTCTTAATCAAGATCCCGTGATATAGCCAAAATTATACATAATGACCTTGATATTGCTGTCTGAGCTAATATTTTTAGCGTCGTTCGCGATCTCACACGAGGTGAAAGAGAATTAATATATCGCACGCGCAAATTATGTCATACTACTATAGCGGAACAACGTAAACATTCATGAACTTGAATAATGTAGTAAAGCCGACGACGACCTAATGAAAAAGTGATTACACTAGATACGTAAAGTGGTGTAACTTTTTTATTTTCCGTCAATATTTTTCTCTTATAGGTAGGTATGTTGTACAATTTTTAGAATGATCGTTACTTTTCAACTATTCAATAAGTTCTTTATTTAGAATTCGAGCTACTTAAAGTAATAAACACAGCTGGCTCGAAGGACCAAGTGGCGACGAGAGAAATAAGGTCTGTTTTACTTTGAGGTTGTAATTAATACGTATATGGTGTTACTAACACTAGAAAGAAATAAAATAGTTGTAGGTCATAGTGGATTCACTAGTAATGGAAGTAAGAGTAACCAGCAAAAGGCGCGGGGCAAAGACCTATCTCAGCTGATCAAAGCATTTTATATGTCATGTCAATATTTGTAGGTGCCAAATCGTCTGGAAATCTCTTGCGGCAACATTTTATATTAAACACTCAATGTTAGCCAACAAAATATTTTTGTCATATATTAATACGTCTTATTTCATATTTAAATAACTCACCATTTAGTTTTAATAGTTAAAGGCAAAGTGACCGTCTCAAACTTGAAAGTGTCGCTGGATAAGGATCAGAGTGTAGTGTCAGTGGCTTCAGGGATGTTTACAGAGATACGAATCTTGGAGATTAACAGAAATGCACTTGTGCCAATAACTCAAAAATAATATTAAGATCATACAAAACTAGCGTGTTTTCTTGAAGAATTTAAGTGGGGGCCAAAATAACTTAAAACACCGTTTCCGCTACCCATAAACTTCAGGAGATTTCAGATGCCAACAAAATGTCACATATAGTTTTTATGCGTGTTACAGATAGTAAGTTCTTAATATAATATTAATGTGCTGATATGATGATATTTTGTTGAAAATAAAGTTTTTAAATTTAATCAAAAAATAGAATTTACTCACACCGATATAACGTGAAATCTCGACGCAATACTGGAACGTTTCTCGCCACAGAATATTAAGGGCAATCGTTATAATAAAAAAAGTTATGGTATTATTATTAGTTTGATGTTATGGCTTATACTATATGTACCTACAACTTTTTTTATTTATACATTTTCTATATTTTCGCGACGTAGGTCTTAATTGACTCGAACCAAATTATATTTCCCATTTAACTTTCACAGAACAGTCTACAGCTTACGGCATATTCCGGAAGACTGGCAGATTCACACCGCCAGCGACCTCCATCCCTCGCTTCAGAAAGTACAACATAGAAGACTTTCACTTCGTCAAGGTTTTAGGCAAAGGCAGTTTTGGAAAGGTATGTCAATGAACTTTTATTTAAACTACCCTTACGCAATGTCGGCTAATGGTTCCTGATAACAATTGGCTTTGATGTACTGTCTCCGACCTAGTTGTCGGAACAGTGGAGTCGAGTGCCAGATGGCTGACGTGACTACCGACTGCTCTGCAGTTTTTAAATGGCACAATATATAATCACAATCCATTTTCACATCTACAATTGAAATTATTTTATAGCCTAGAATGTATTTGAATGATAGATGAAACTTTAGAAATATAGGTCGCCTTTACGAATGTAAAGAGATTATTGTCCTAAAACAACAAAAGCTCCTTTTTTCTTTCATCTTATTATTCAGGAAGGCTTATCTATTACAATGCCGTTGTTCTAAATTATTACTCAGTGTAAAATATTGTTGTGACAATTATTAAAATTAAATGTGTAAGCGAACTCACCGTCCCGAAATAAACGTACCAGAAACAAGGGATTTTGCCAAGAAAAAAACAACTTTTGCGAACATAGACACGCGGTGATTTGTGACGACGAATAACGGAGATGAGTGGTTGGCTGATGAAAGACATGTCTATGGCGAATATGTGACAAACACATCGCACGCATTCCTACTTAACGCCGCACAAAAAATATGATGAACAGAAATAAATTATCAACAATAATGTATACATTTATCAAAGAAAAACACCTACGGGCTTTTGACGAAAATCCATCAACACGCGTGCTCTTTTGATATTGTTTGGCATGCCAATTATCCTGAAAATCCCATTTCTAAGGTGTAGAGGCGACTGAAGAGTATACCGATGACCACGTGGACTTCTAAGTATTCGCCAAAAGCATTCCCGAAAGGGTTGGCGTCAGGCAGGCGGTTTGCGGCTTGCCGAAAATAAATTGCCAAATCTCTTGCATGCATCGAATGGACAGAAAGCATAAATAATTCTCCGACCCCAAATTATTGGGGGCATAGCATGCTGATGATTTACAAAAATATCGTACCTAAATGTTTTATGAAACAACCGAATGTAGTTTTAAAATTTCATATTCTACCTTTACAGTTATCCATTTGATAACAGGAAATAAATATTTAGCAAGTAAAATAGCTAAGTCACTCATAAATTAGATGATAAAAGTTTAAGGAGTGTAAAATTTGCAACAGTTAGGAATATTTAAACTCATAAGTAGATACTAGTACTCAACGGATGTTCTCCAGAGTTCCATCGCGTTGTTTGCACATGAAAACTATGTCAAAGTGTTTGGAAATCAAATGAAAATAGAGTTAACTACCTGTGTTCGCGCAAGAATAGACCAGAGGAAAATAGGTCGCGAGAAAGTACTACATATTTCAATGACAATTATAAATAGTAGGTACTTACATATGTGGTTTCTAAGAATCTATTGGACCAAAATTAAGAAACTAGGATTGTGTATCACCACTTGAGTATCTAGGGCAAAGTTATAATATTATTCGCTTTACCCAATGACTTATTTCACCTAGGAGTTGGGACTCTTGGAGAAAGGATCTCGTCTCAACATCCACAGGAAAGGGCAAAGATAACCCTAAAGCTGAGTTCCCTAAGATACTATAAACTCTAAAGAATCTTATTCTCCGAAATGGAATCAATGGAAATTGAAAGATTTTCCTCTGTGAATTATTTGATACAGATAGGCAGCCAAACTCAACCAATGATGATTGATAGGTACCACAGACGTCATTTAGTAGCTCTGTGATTCTATTAATATAGAATTTTAAATTAAAATACCTACCGGTAAGATTAGAGCCGGTTAGATGTGTGCTAATAGACGGGAAAACGTACTAGACTAGACGTCTTGTTTATTTTGAAGAATGACTATTAAATAACATCAATTTTTCAAACGTCGAGAGACCAACACCGACGGAATGACGCACATAAAGTATAAGACTTCAAAGAAATATTAATTAATAATACTTTTATTACCCGATGAGTGTAATGAACTCTTTATATGCAAATAAACGGTTTATTAGAAAACTATAACAATTTTCATTGAGATGGTGACACTGCAAAACGATACAACAGACAGGTCGATTTCTTTCCATTATGAAGAAATGGCTGAGGAAAGTCATTTCACGTAAGAACTCCTACTATACGGACAAAATTAGACTGATATTGAAATAGTCTGATAACTGTTTATCATCATAACTCATGTCCGTCATGATGTCATACACCCTAATCCGTGGTGACCGTAACCCCAGGCGGTACACGATGGCACCTTGCCACTGTAGCTCCACGTAGTCCACCGCGGTTCACCTGCCGTGCTATCGCATTGTAATGTTAGATTTACATACTCTATTTCGGGTGACTACATCACTAGCCACCTTTTTCGAGCGTCAGAAGCACGTGTCATCGGCCTTTTATCGAGACCATCGCCAATTCAGACGCAATTACTGTCTTCTGGTGCAATACGCACGCTACACTTTTAGATTGCGTCACGGTACTTACGGTTACGATTGGCTGCACGCATGACGTTTCATGAATTTAATTTATATTAATTATTTAATTAAATATTCGATATTATAACAGTGAAATGGCTCGAAATATTACCTCCTGCTTCTGGATAACGCCGAGGTCCTAATCATCAAAGTAATTCAGAGCTTCGTGTGGGCACCTGATTCGGTTCACGATCCGATCGAATAAATTACTCATATTTTGTGATTTGGCGAGAGACTTGATGGCTATAGACCCTGACTGCCTAGTCATGTCATGGGTTTATTTCCACCCAGGACAAGCATTGGTGTGTATAAACATGTCCATCAGTACAAGAAAAAAAGTAGTGTCCTATACACTACTTTTTTCTGGTTTTCACAGATAAAAGCTCTGCTTAGTTAGGATCAGAACACACCGTATGTAAAGAATCATTCAGGATATTTCTTCATTACTTATATCCATTTGAAATGGAACAGTCGATCAGTACACGACCGCAAATAAAATCTGCCAGTAACACGCAATGTATTAGCATTGATTTTATAAAAAAAATTGTACCTGTGTGGCATATTTGTTTGTTTCATATATAACAATAAGAGAAGGAACTAGGTACTGATATCTAGTCCATGATAAAATAAAAACGTTTGATATTGTATAATATGGAACAACTTTACACAAATCACATCTGAGTACATAAATCTCACCTAAATGGATCCGGGACAGACCTACTTTTGAGTGTGTTCAATATAATCTGTAGTCCGAAAGCTCACAAATAAATAAAAAAGAAAATAAATATCTTTAACTATAACATTTTATAAATTTATTGAGAGCCTGTAATATTTGACGCCTACGCAATCTGGGCATCAATTAACTAGAGTAGTTACTGATCTCTGATAATGTCAGAATTAATTTACGGTATTAAATACATGTTTATTAGTAGCGAAAATAATTCGAGTGTTACGTGAGCCAGGTCGTAATGTCTTCCTGGTTTGACAGTGTTTGGCCCAATTGCCTTTGAGCCCGGGCCAAGAATACGGAGAAAGCACGATATATATGAATTATAAAATGAAAACTCATCACTTATGGATGCCACGCGTATTTCCTGGAACATACATCAAAACCTTTGTTGCTTATTTTGTTTTTGAAGATCTGTTAGCGAATAAAGTACATACTTTGCAACCGCATATAAACATTTTATTCGGGATTATTCACAGCTCGAGCAGCTCATACTCAATTCAGATGTAAACTGCTTGTATTTAATATTTTCTTATTTCCATTTGGAATGAGGCACGGTTATATAATACTGCGACTACAGAATCAGCATATATAAATATCCTACAATAAAAATGTACCTACCGATCGAAATGGCAAAGGGGCTAGTCAGTACTTAGATATCTGGTAAATATTAATATTTAAACAAGAACAGAAGATCAAGTTAATGTTTTCATTAGGAAACCGTGGAATTTAATTATTTATTTATTGATTACTAGCTGCCCCCCGCGGATTTACCCGCGTTCCCGTAGGATGCCACATTTTTCCGGGATAAAAAGTTAGCTTATATCGTATTCCAGGATATGCTCTATCTATGTGCCAAATTCCGGTGTCATTCAAATCTGTTCGGTAGTTTTTACGTGGAAGCTTAACAAACATCTAAACATATTAAATATAGTAGATAACAACAGTTAAATGATTATTCGCAGGTACTGCTAGCAGAATTGAGAGACACGGAATACTATTACGCCGTCAAATGTTTGAAGAAGGACGTGGTGTTGGAAGATGATGATGTAGAGTGTACACTGATTGAGAGGAAAGTTTTGGCGCTTGGCACAAATCATCCCTACCTATGTCATCTCTTCGCTACGTTTCAAACAGATGTAAGTAAATTTTAATACAAATCTTGACTTTTTAAAACTTACTTTACTTTTTAAAACGACCAGTTTCAAGTAGGGTTTCCAACCGTACTGTTAAAAACAGTATTATACTTTTTTTCGTTAGTTAATACTTTTTACTTAGGTACTAATAATAATAATTTATTTATCTCCCGCAACAAGTTACAAAAAATATGAACTACTTCATTTACCAAAATTTTACAAAAGCACTTAAATTGCGGGAGACTGGTGCCTAAGTTAGGCAGAGTCTGTATTTCAGGACACCATGTCTCCACCCCACGGACATCGTAACAAATTTTTTTTTTTGTATCAGTGACAAATATTTTCCTTAGGTAAATATTATAAAAAATGTTCCTAGAGAATTTAGAAAGTTAAATCTAAACAATTGAACTAAAAATGATAAGAAAGGAAAGATGTGTAGAACTATAAATATGTTTTATAAAAAAAAGTATATAAAATGTGTTGATGAAAAATGATCATAATTGTTAAATCCTGCAAGAAGCTCCAAAAAATTTTTTGTTAAACGTCATAAAACAAAATACTGTTTTCTTTTGTAAAATACTGTTCACGTGTTCCGATATACTTCATTTCTTGTACAAAAAGTTGGGAACCGCAGTTTCAAGCTCTTATTAATACGAAAATCCCGCTGGTTTATTGCCGACAATTTCTTCAGTTACAGGAATCCTCTCTAACGCATTAACTTATTTGATGGATTTCTTCTAAACCAACAGCACCCTATGCCGTAATGTTAAATATTGTCCAAGTAAAACATATCTTATTGCTTTATGGTACGGCTTATCTGCATTTAGAAAGGATCAATAGATGCACCTCAATTCTAAAGCAATAAAGGTCATTTTTGTCTGACATTCTTTAAAGGCAAAAATATTATGGACTTTATAGTAAAAACTATAGGGCTATTATGGCTTGCGGCTACTTACTAGTACAGTTTGTAATTACTTTGGCCTGTCCTCTACTGTCAACTTTACTCGTATCAAAATACATCGACCAATAATAAACAAAGTACTGAATTACAAATACGCACAAACTCAGGTGCATCTCGTAAAAATAGCGAACTTTGTATTGTGATCTTAATTATAGCTGCGAATCAATATTATGTGTCACCAATATCACGTGAGACGACATCACACGTGCCTCTGCCAGAACATCAAGCTGTCATGGTTGGTTTTCATCAATATCTGTGACGACATGTAATTTTAACATAACTATAAAGTAGAGCAGGTCTGATGACTTATTCTTTTAGCATCCCAAAAAATAAAGTTTAAAAAAAGCATTTTCATCCCCCCATCTCGGAAAGAGTATTTTTGCTCTTCGATAACTGAGTGCAAAAGCCGTTTTTATCCTCAAGAGAGATAATAGTAGATTGTATCATAAGGGAGCAAAATAATATTTTTACGCCGAGGGTGTTTTTTTGAATCCAGAGCTAGAACTTTTCATCACTATCTATGAGAAAATGCGCCTCATATTTTATTGTAATATTATTATTTAATAAAACATAGAGTAACAACTAAATTGAAATTAAATAGTATCTAATAATAAAACAACTAAAAATTTATATTTACATTTGAGACATTTTCGCAATTATGAAATTTTTTTGTTAGTTTTATTAGGAATAGATATTGTTTTTTTATTCAGCCAGCGGCGCGACTATGGGCCGTCGAACCAACCAGTCTTTATTCAAACAATATTTGCGTCCGATTTCTTTGGCGCGGAACACTAAGATGTTTCAAATTCAAAAAGTGCGCGGCAAAGATAATTGCGGCGCACTTATAAAGAGGATTAAAAACTCATTACCGCCCGCTAAAGGTTTCTTATAGAAAACACCACCTTTGGGTGCACTTAAAGACGAACCAAGTTATCCTTTTCGAATAGATGGGATGAAAAGTAAATTGAATTTAGAACATCGTGTCACGTGTGTTTGTGAATTCAAAACATCATTAAACCTATTTACTTCTACCTCCATGGTGCTGAATATATCATACAACCTATTTAATTTGTTAAAAACTCAGACTTGGAACCTTCTAGGTGTATTTTTTATTTGCTTTGCGCGCGCCTTTATCTTTTTTTTTCCATTTAGTAATTTCCTCGCTGAGTTGGGATGAAAAGTTTCGTGTTTCACTCGAGTGCAAAGATTTTTCACCTCGCTTTCGCCCAGGATACTAATTTTTTAACCCTTCGCTTGCTCGGTCATCAAAATTCTGCACGCGGTTAAAAAGCAACTTTGCACTCTTTTATAACAAATAACTATAATCGTTGACAGCTGTTATATTCTCACTATAATTTGAGGTTCAACATATTGGCACTATTGAATCTAAGGTCAACGTTCAGCAGTTGCTTTTCATTGCTAATAGAATAATAGATACTGTAAATAAAATATTTGTAACCAATTTCCAGTCTCACCTATTCTTCGTGATGGAGTACCTCAACGGTGGTGATCTGATGTTCCACATTCAGCAGAGCGGCCGCTTTCCTGAGGCGCGAGGGCGGTTTTACGCGGCTGAGATAGTTTCAGGATTGAAATTCCTGCACAAAAGAGGCATTGTTTACAGGTAAACTAAAAACAACAAAAAGGTTATCATTTCACAAATTAGATATAAGTAAGTAGTTACCTACTAACCTTTATCGTACGAATTTGAGCAATTCGAACGTAAATAAGCAACCTTCGAAACCCGGTGTTAGAGTGTGGCCATTCGTAGGTATAAATTGTAATTATGGGCGAATTTCGATTCAAAATTACAATTAAAAACATAGGTAATGTATTTGTAAACATGCAATGTTAAAAAAATCTAAATATATCCAATGTTTTTATTGATTATACTAAAGCATGTCTATTACCACTAATAAAAAAAATATAGATAGTATATATGTTCGGCTATAATGGTAGGTAGGTATAATAAATATACCAGACATTGTTCACAGGGAATTTCTTCAAAACGTATTAAAATCCAAAAGCATATCAACTCTGTTGGTTCTGATGACAATCTTCTTTCAGAGATTTAAAACTGGACAACATTCTACTTGACTTCGACGGTCACGTACGAATCGCTGACTTCGGAATGTGCAAATTGCAAATATATTTAGACAAGACGGCAGACACATTCTGCGGCACTCCTGATTATATGGCTCCAGAGGTACAGTACATCAACGTTGTTTAGTCTTGTATAGCCGTATAAAAGAAACATACCTATACAAAAAGAATATTGAAGTGAAAACTCCTTTAGCACCGCTGTAATTTGAAACTCGATGAGACAAAAAGTGACACAAAAAAGAGACAAATATATACATTTATAGGATTTACCCTGCGGGGGAATGAGATGGAGATAAGTGGTTTTCTGAACGTTTCACGTCCACCGCTTGTGAACTGCACACATCTTTTTTTATAGACTAGGTTAGCCTCTGAATGTCTTCCAAAACATCTGTTGACTTTACACCCTTACACGGACAATTACTATTGTATATATCACTATCCTTTCCATGTATTTGAATTAGGAAAAGTTTAATTCCCTTCAATGGTACTTTAACGAATCATTTCACGTTTCTAAATAGCAACTCAAAGATCGTACTAAGTAGGGTGCTAGGTTAGTCATAATTTGTCCGATGATACGAACTCTCTAAGGTTAGTATCGTGATCATTTTTAATGTTGACACAATTTTTTGCTTGATTAAATTTGAAATCCTCCATGTAAGTATCTGGACTTATAATCAAAATGTATCTAGTTATACAATTTAAACACATAAATCATGCAGAAGAAATTCTCTAAATGATGATCATCGCATCAGAATCTATTGCGTAGTTTAAAATAACGAAGCGCAAAATTTCTAATATCTAAATCACTAATTTCTTACCTAAAGTTTCCCCAAGTCTATCGGTGCATTCCGTTATCTGCGCTGAAGAACCTGTGTTACAACGCTTACGACCACAAAACTAGAACTTTGCGCACCACTTAGAAATAGTGTTCTAATGAAGTCAATTTGTTAAGACTAAGAGGTATACAATTATTTACAGTTTATTTTTTCCACTACAGATAATCAAAGGACTGAAGTACAACCAGACAGTCGACTGGTGGTCTTTCGGAGTGCTGTTGTACGAAATGCTGATCGGCCAGAGTCCCTTCAGCGGCTGTGATGAAGACGAGCTTTTCTGGTCCATTTGCAATGAGATGCCGTCTTACCCGCGATTCCTATCCCAAGAAGCACTCACTATACTAACACGGGTAATTTCTAGTAAAAATATTGCTTTTAGGCTGTTATACATTTAGACAAAAGCGAAAAGTGGGCGTTCTTGGCTGGCCGCCTAGTGAATCTATTTCTAATGACATAGTCTTTACATTTGAAAACTCACCGATTGCATTCGCAAATTTTGGCAGCCATCTGTCTGTAGGTGACAAACCAAAAGGTCCTTCTCGTTTCCTGTTATGAAATCACTAAATTAAGATCTACCATTTATTTTGGGGTAGGTGACTTGAAGGAATACCAACTAATAGTATGAATTGTCGCAGTTGTTGGACAAAGACGCGCGAACGCGTTTGGGCGGCAGCGAGTGCATGCATGGTGACATCAGGGACCAGGAGTTCTTCAGCCAAATACACTGGGAGCGGCTTGAGAGGCGCGACTTGGAGGCGCCCTTCAGACCTAGAGTGGTATGTACCTACTTTATGCCGTGACGATACGCCAGTTGTGACCAACATGGCTTCAGCAGTCAATGTCGTTAGTTAGTGATTGCTTTTCAAAATAAGGCATCATATACAGAGCGTCTGAAGCTACACACCAGAACATTAGGCCTCGCGGTGAAAGATTCATGCTATATGCCATGCTAGCTGAGCTATGATGATCTGAAATATGAGGTTCAATATATTTTTAATTTAGTTTAAGTAGAACGGCAAAGAGGCAAACGGTCCGCTTGATGCAACACCAGAGGCATCGCCAATACGTTATGAACTCTGAGACGTGAACCTGCTCACTCATGTGCCTGTTATTTCACCAGCCCCTCTTACCTTTCTAACCGAAGCCCAGTTAAGAGGGGCACTACTGCTTCACGGGGGAAATGGATATGTAGGTAGCATATCCTCGGATGAACTCTGCGCTAAGAGCTCTACTACTACGAAACATATATACTTTAGATTTATTAACATTCCTAGTTTAATTTAGAACAAGTAACTCTACTACAACTTTCTTTACTCATCTAACAGAGACATCCATTGGATACCCAATACTTCGACCGAGCGTTTACTGGAGAGCGACCTCGTCTCACCGCAGTAGAACCTCATGTACTGCGATCCATGGACCAGGAGCCTTTCAGAGGATTCTCATATACCAACCCCAACGCGACCGACCGTTAATGAATCTAAGGGAAGAAGCTTTATGGTTGGAAATCATTTGAAAACGCTGACATGCCACAGAGTTGGATGGTAATCGATTTTCTGAAGACTCGTGTTTGTCAGACTGAGTTTTTTTACCCACTTGAGGTATTAGGGTACCGCTAAAGGTGAGTAGTAGTTGTGGCATCATCTTTGTGTAATTCGGTGGTAATAGAAAAAAGAATATTAAAGTATCCAAATTTATTGAAATACTTCACAAAATCTATAAGGGTATTACAAAACGGTATACACGTATATAAATATAGATTTATATAAGTTATCAATAAGTTATTTATTTTAACACACACACACGTTGTACACAACGTTATTTTATGTAGGTAATACCAGCGATATATATCAAGATTTTAACTGATACTTATGTACGAGTATACTTTAAAAAAATACAGTGTTTACAAAATATTTTGGTGCCGCGCAAATATATTAACTTAATTAAAATTTAATCTTATTCATACAAAAAGAGATCATTTATTTTATTGTTTTTTTTAAAAATCCTACAAAAATCGATATCACTGGTAGTACTCAGCAAAACCTAACATAACCTTGAATACATTAAAAAAAGGGATACATTTATGTATTTCCCTGGACCTATAATTATGAGATTCTTTTTATAAATGTAATGCATATCAATATAAGAATATAATATTTTATTATGTTTACTGTGTCTGGTACACATATTATGTCGCAATGATTAGATATAACTAGATGTAGATACACAAACTTAAGCTACACTGAAATACTGATAGATATTGAGATACACATAATTCATACGAGACATTTACAATAGGGATGTGTCCTGACATGTCAAATCAGCAATTCTTTATGAAATGTCAAAACGATCGAATGTATGGAGTTTTGTATGAAATAGCAATTTATGACGTCATAATTGTACAGCATCAAATAACATTCTCTTTATGATTAGATTGGTACTGAAAAATCACATTAATGATTTAATTTTGCTCATATTTATTGTTTTCGTATATTTTTGGATGTTCAATACACTGATTAGTGTTTGATCATTTATCTTTAATACAGGACACATCCCAATATTATGTCTATAACATACACAAACAAATGCGTAACATAGCAAGATTAGCATGCGCAGGACGCACTGAAAACGCCTTACCTAAAGAGCCTTTCTTTGGGGTGGTACAAAATATAGTATGCTTTGAAGTAGATTAGAATTGGGCCATCAGCCTTTTGAACTGTCAAATAATTATATTGTGTCATATCCAATAAGTTTTATTGTAAAAAAATATCTATAGAGTATTTTTACTTTCATATTATTTTTCTTTCATAACACCAAGTTAGTACTTATATTTCATGCCTAATACTTCTTAGATTTATTATATTGTCTATTGTTTAAATTGTATAAGGGCCAATGAATCTCAATTGATGATCTATAGTATCTATAGTAACAGATACACATGTACATTGTAAAAGTTATAATTCACATTGTAAATTGTTTGTTGAATAAATTAAAATTAAATAAGTAATTGTTTTATTTTAACTGATTATAACACCAGCTCGAATAAATTGCTCTTGTAGAACAACATAAAAGAGAAAAGCGTAGAGATACATTTGTCATACATTTTATACGTAACTAAACGCAAGCGACCCAACGCAAGCGCTTATAAATCTTAATTAATACAGCTATACGGTGGAAGTTCCCTTGATAACGCTGACGTGGATTGTAAGCGAATATAGAACACTCATTTTTAAACCAGTTTGTTAACCTACAAGGGTGACAATGTTATTTAAACTTAATTTTATTTTTATTTTCTTTTATACAAATTGTAGGTACATTTAAAAACATATGTTATGTCAAACTATAAAAAATATGGCAATAAAGGCTCAATTACTTGAATTATGAATATAAAAGACTTTTTGGAAAGCATCATCAATAATGGGTGAAAGTACATTTTTGCCGACGCGGCAGTGATGATATCGATTATCGAGGTGCTTTCTGCACCGCTTTATAATTAGGAACTCTGAAAGACAGATATATATACCTAGTTTATCTGTTTTTTTGAATACTTATATCAACTTTCAGTTTCAAACTTTACCACACTGGGTAGATATTAGAACCCTGTGTAACTGGTGTATTTAAAACATTTATGGCCTAGAAATTTGATAACTTTTATACAAAACAGTTTGTTCTGCTTATTGATGCCGAATTACCTATTTTCATGACCAAAACTAATGGTATTTTCGAAACAAACTCTCATTCCCCCTTGCAACTTCACCACCCTTTTTAACCCCTTTAGGGGCTGAATTTTGAAGAATTCGAAAAGTCGTTTGTTTAATGATTTAAAGAATATTAATAGCAAGTTTCAAGTAAATCTTGAAATTGATTTTGAATCCTGATGATTTTTTTTACATTTTACCCACTATCAATGATATGTTTACCAATAAATATGTCACCGTATTTTTGTGAAAACCGTTATTTTATAATCTATCTAGCGAGATTGTAAACTGTCGATAAATTGTGAACTGGTCCATACCGGTTACAATATAACGTATTATTTTCGATATTTTATAATCTATCCATGACAAACCGTCAAATTGTGTACCAACCTGCACTTACCGACAGGGTTCACAATCTGCCCTATTTTATTACTCGTAAAGTCTTGGAGGTAGTTCGTTCTGTGTCCATAGAATTAAAAAAAAAATAAAAGCTACCTTTTATTGTTTGAGATCAAAATTTTGTATTTTTTAAGAAACAATATTAAGAATCAACTACGTTACGGATGGTAATAAAATAAAAATCAAAAGGTAAAGAAACAGAAAACAAAACAATACATTCATCTATTGACGGTTTGTCATGAATAGATTATAAACTATCGAAAATGAATACTAATAATAAATATAATATATACTAACTAGTTGACCGGACAGACGTTGTCCTTACGAAATGCAGGAATTTCATCGCAGCGCCACCTACCGGGTCCAATTATGAATCTAAACCATTCTCGAATCCACTTGAACACACACAAAAAAATTCATTCAAATCGGTCCAGCCGTTTAGGGGAAGTTCACTGTCAACACACGCACAGAAGAATTATATATGTTACCGGTCAAACCCGATTTTAGGGCAAACTAGTTTTGCCTAGGCCAAACTAGTTCTTCCTATATGCGATAGGATTAACTAGTGAACTGGTTCATCCTAAGCCCGATAGGATAAACCAGTTCAGGCTAGGCTAAACTAGTTGATCCTGATATAAATACGCACACCCCAGGATAAACTGTTACGGCCTAGTCTAAACATTATAGTATACCCAAAATGCCAAAACAATAATAATGAATAATAATAGCTTGTATTTTGGGGCCCAGGGAATGCGATTCACTAGTATCGATTTGTTCTGAGTTAACAATTAAGATTTTCATAATTGCATAAAGCAGAAAGTGTAAACACACAATATTGTTATTATTTACTTAAAAACAAGAACTTAACATTTTTGTGTAATACATAAAAAAGAGGAAAACCGGGTTAAAAAGAGCAGAAAACATTTGAAATTAAAAATAACTTTGGCTTGGTACTACTGTGTGTGCGTGTGTGTATGTGTGTGGGTGAGTGTGATTGTGGAAGGATGTGTGTGTATGTTCGCTACTGTGATACAAGATTACAGCTAGACGTGGTCTATATTAAGTTTTCTGTGCTACTATACGAAAGTGTTAGAAGCCACATTCTTACAATTATTTTACAAGCGGAGACAGTTATGTCACACATTTTGGTCACTTTATTATAGGTGTGTGGACATCTTCTGGGTAATAGGAAGTTAGTTCGAGGTAGCGAAACTCTATAAACACGCCTACCCATGAGCTCGTTGTGGTTAGGTATGTTTCTAAGACTCTTGTGTGTGTTTATGGTCACGCTAAGAGAAATAGTTGCCTTACCCGGAGGTCTCCAAAGTCTGTGTACAGCCTATCAGTGGGGTACCGGAAGGGTTTTCTCAGGATGACGTTTATCAGCGCACGTTGGGCTCTTTCTAAGAAGACAAAGTAACTCTTTCCAGCACTTCCCCACACAGTGATGCAGTACTGCAAAACAGACTAACGTAAGGCGTTCTTCATTACGTAAATAAGTTTTCTCACTCGACCGCACAAAGAACACCTAACATTTAATGCACTGTGTGTTCGTCGATTATAATGCCTAAATATTTCAGTGAGGTTGTGCGTTCGATGTAACGGCATGTACATGAGTGATTTCGGACATCCCCAAAGAAGGTATGGGCTCTAAGAAGCATCACAGAGGGACTAGTGGTGGATGTATGTGCTCAATTACTTTCGACTCTGTTAAAAATTGGTTTAGACTAGGCCGTACCAGTTTATCCTGGGGTGTGCGTATTTATATCAGGATCAACTAGTTTGGTCTAGCCTAAACTGGTTTGTCCTATCGGGCTTAGGGTGAACCAGTTTGGACTAGGCTATACTAGTTAATCCTATGCGTATAGGAAGAACTAGTTTGGCCTAGGCAAAACTAGTTTGTCCTAAAATCGGGTTTGGCCGGTAACATATATATAAAGATAAGCAGTATGGTCCAGTTCACAATTTATCGACAATTTCCAATCTCGCTAGACAGATTATAAACCAATGGTGTTCACAAAATTACGGTGACATATTTATGTATTCATAATACACAAAACAATTTACAACTATAAAATTATAAAACTATTGTTCATAATGTTTGGTTCATGACAAATAATTCATTATATGTATCTATGAAATATAAAAAAAATACCAGAAAGTAATATCACATTTGCCGTAGTACCTCCCCTCTCCTTTCCATCCACATACTTTTGGTCGCTACCGGCCTTAATTAGCTCAGGACAACCTGAGAAATAACTAAGCCAAGGCCCTAATATAGTAATTATTATTATATACCTGTAATCCGATGAATGGTATCCATTAGAGAACAATAAAAAAAATATATATTCTACATTTTTTAATGTTTGTGAAATTTATCGTAGCCTTCTTCTAAAACCTATTGTATATGCTTAATATAATAGCTATAACGTAAATTCGTGACTAGCATATCCTTATTTTATATTTGAATAAATCACATTTAATTAGATAATTAATGTTATATGGCGGTTGGTAAGTTTCAACATACACGGTATGATAATAAAAAAAAATGTATGATACCGCTTTTATTCATACCGCGCGCTTCTTTAGGCGCGATATTAGAAAATGAAGAGAGTGAAATTTTAAGATGCGCGTGCTTCAGTGTGTGTGCGTACATTAGTAAACACACATTGTTTTTTTAAATTTACATTAATATTAAAAGGCCTGCGCTTGGTCACACAATCACAGATCTAAAAAATGGGATTTATGAACGTACCTTTATAATTAATTCATACCAAATTCAAATCGACTTGCCAGGGTACGTGTTCAGGGTACTTTTGAATTCAGGGTACATTGGCATGAGAAAGCAAGAATTGATAAACACACAAACTCGTGGCAACGAGCAAGTGATGGCAATTTTTTGCTTCGTATACGTTTAAACTTTTAATTTCCAAGCAGTCAGTATTTTTGTCATAATCTTGAATGTAGAAAACCTGGTCAGGTCTATATGGATTCCGAAATTTTGTCGGAAGGCAAATTTGTACCTGAAAATAAAAAAAAATGTTTAATGACCATAAACAAATCAATAGCAATACGAACATAATTTTTTGCTACTAGCTGTCCCCGCGGTTTCACCAGCGTTTATTAATATCATTTATAGCCTATCATTCGCATTGTTACAAGTTCTGGCTATATAACAAAGTTCTTCAAGGCCAGTCAATTCGTTCTTGAGTTATAAAAGTGCATGCAGACAGACAGCCAAGATTTCTTTCAGGCATCATTGAATATTTATAACAAAATTTTACAAAAATACCATTCCTACAGATTTATACATATAGTATTAGCATAGAAGTATAGATATAGATGAGCAAATCGTGAATGTAATGGGATTTATGTTAAAGGTACATCTTCGAGCCAGATTTCCAACACCTTAGCACATCCTCATCAAATTCTGTTCAGTAGTTTGACTGTAAAAAATTATCAGACTTACTTTAGTATCCACTGTAAGTATTCACTGTACTGTTAGAAGTGGGAAAGTAACTAACTAAACGGCTGAAATGATTTTGATGAAATATTGCATGCACATAGCCAACCATTTTAGGCTCTTAGCCCGGGTAAAACGGCAAGGCGGAAGGTTGTTTATAAAATACTAGCTTCCCCCGTGGTTTCACCCGCGTTCCCAAGTATAGCTTACTCCTTACAACATCAGCTATCTGCCAGTGAAAATCCTAATTTATCCTGTTATGAAAACAATAGAGGATCGACAGAACTGTAATTTATGCAAAATAACAACGGGATGCATTCCGGGAGTACCGCCAGAAGTGAAAACTTGAACATTAACGTTGTGCATTTTTACCGTCTTACGAATTTTCGATCCGGTCACATGTCCTGAAGCGAGTTTAACATTTTATACCCGTCCCAAGAAAAATGTTCAACGCCGCTAAATAAGTTTTCACTTCAAAAAGAAAGAGTTATGTAGATCCGATCGCTATCAAACTTCACAGGATTATCCGCTGGGCCAATGAAGATTTCCTGAAAATTACTTCCAAATCGGTTCAGCCGTTTCGGAGTCTATAGGGAACATACGAGTACATAGGTTTACAAATATGCTTATCAATAAAAAAAATCATACCTTTCCATCTTCAAAGCCAAGGAACAAGGAGTGTCCGTGTTGAGTGGCACAAGTTAACCCTGAGCATTGCATCACATATTCAACTTTCTTTCCACCGTACCTAATGCGCGAACTTTTATGACTTGGTACTAAAAACAAAATTATTCAAAATTCAAATTTATTCTGTTTGATGACTTCGACTGATAAGAATCGTTTGACGCGTTTGGTACTGCTCTCCGATCTACAATCTTTTAATCGAGTCTCTCTAACATGGCTTCGCTTTCGATTAAAAATGAAATTTTTGGACACTAAGATTTTTCTAATTTGTTGCTGAGAAAAAGTGAAATTTTACTGAAGAAAATAATTAAAACCAATTTTATAAAATTATCACAAAATCAACAAAATATAAAATCAAAATAAAAAGAACAATAACAATTTAAATTGTCCAAAATAATTAATGAAACCAAAATAAAAATAAAATAGCAAAAAAATAAATTAAAAAAAAACAATAAAATACTTCAAACGACTTAAATAGTAGATAGCCCTTGAAGAGGAGAGATAAAAACACTATTATATTGAAGATGCAAAGCAATCCCATATGTATAGAAAAGCTTACCTCCATAAACAATACTTGAACATTTGCGAAACATCAACGGCGGTGTGGGAGACATACCACATGGTAGTGCCAAACTGATCAGTTTATTGAAACAGTCACTTGACTTATCATTGAATAAAATTTGTCCAGTATTCAGTAAAATATATACCCGGCTTCTATGTACGCTCATTGATATTATAGATTTTGTAATAGTGGACCTAGGCGTATTTCCAAAGAATTTTGCTCGTAAGAGACCTGTCCATCGTTTTCTTTGGAATCTATATTCACACAGGTTGTTATCAGTGGTTATTATATAACAGATATTATCTTCCAATCTGAAATAACAACCATTTTAATTGGTATCTGGCTCTTATACCCGGAACCAGATATATAAATTCAAATGATGTTTTCGAGTAGTAGAACTCTTAGTGCAGAGTTCGTCCGGGGAAGTACTACCACCTTGTATTACTGTGTTTCGGTTAGAAAGGTAAGGGGTCCGGTGAAATTACAGGCACAAGAGACTTAACAACTTCACGTCTCAGGGTCGACAACGCATTGGCGATGCCCCTAGTGTTGCAAATGTCCATAGGCGTCGGTGACCACTTACCATCAGGTGGACCGTCCTCTTGTTTGTCGGCCCATGTGGTATAAAAAAAAAACTTTTACAAGCTTTGATAGAGAACTAAACACAATAACAAGCCTTTAGTTTGTGTCAAATTGATCTAAATGATGAATTATTTATTTTTATTATTATTGATATATAATTATGATAGATCATTGAATTATCAAATTGAAACTTACGAATAGTGTAACATATTATTGATATGTTCACAGCCCCTATCGTCAAGGCTGCGATCATTTATGTTATATTTATAGAACAAATTGATATCATTGTATGGTGTTTTGCACATATATCGAGGTTTTCGGTAATTACCGATTAAAACCACAATATAATCACTCTCCTTTAAATCGTAACCTGTAAGGATGTACTAAAATAAGTTATTAACCTTTTGAACGCCAATGTCGGCTATACTCGACATGGGCAAGCGTGTCCTGTTTGCCATTGTCGTCTATACTCGACAATCAGCTCACAGAAAATTACAAAATAAACATATTAAACCTCTTTTATGTATTTTATTAATAAAGGTATTCATATCGACTCTGGGGCTTGGCATACAAGACATGGACATGCCGTTATGGCATGGCGTTAAAAAGTAAGTAAGATTATGCACATAACAATTATTTTTAATTCTTATATGTAACCTTTTTCAAATTAAACAAACAATAGTATCATTATTATATTCTTTACTTACATGACATAATGTTTAATGTATCAGTCAATTTGTATGTCTCCATACAATAAAATCGTACTGTGTTCAGAAACACCACAATCAGTGTATCTGAAAAAAATAAGGTATTTAACTATCATAATATTTTTTTTAATAATTAATTATTTTGATTTGAATATTCTATTAACCCTCTGAATTTAATTTTTTTTTAATACCCAAATTCTTTATGTAACTATCATTTACCAGCTTTTAGATAGTTTAAAACAAAGTACAATTTATTTCATTCTGTTTGTCCACTAATATTATTTTAAACTATGCATTAGATTTTGATGCAGTTTAAACATCACATAGAGAATTATTTATGGAAGGGTTATGTGTATACTACATTAAATCAGCATATGCCAGGACAGATTGCTAGTACTCGGTTTATAACAATACCACCAAATAATTTCGTTTTTTAAGTTATTATTGTAATTAATAAATTTATGATAGACCCATTGGCTTGGTGGTTAGAGACCCTGACTTATACGCCACAGGCTGTGGATTTGATTTCGAATAAAAACATTTTTTTTTATTGATGTGTATCTGATTCTATTTGTTCTGTCTGGGTCCAACTATCTATATAAGTATGTAAAGTAGTATTACAGTGAACCCGCGGTAATCCGACAAACGTTTTGCAGGGCAGTGTCGGACTATCGAATTTGTCGGACTATAGAGTACTGCTTAAGAGTCCCGAAATTTATTTATTTAAAATTACAGATAAAAATGATTAGATACTATCTAAAGATTTGCCTAAATAATATTTGTGTACCTAAATTCAAATGGAAATATTAAATTAAACAGTGGTTATTTACCAGGAGCATTTATTGCTTGTGTCAAAGACACTTGAACACTCAAAGAACAACACTCAAATATCGAATAGATTACAAACACTTTGCATTTATACTGTGCCAGTATATACCCAAATGCATATGGCCTCCAACAAATTCAACAGTGATAGGCATGTCGGATTACAGGGGGTGCCGGATTAGACAGGGGCCGTATAAGCGGGGGTCCACTGTATAAGCTATCAACTGCTGTTTCACTTGGATTCCCAAGGGATGTTGCTTTTCCCAGATATCTTTTCTCAAATTAAATATGTACTTCATTAATGAAAGGCATTGCTGCCATATCTATATTGCACACATACTTTAATATATTTATATATAATGTACTATTTCATGTAACAGTTACAAAAACCAGCCGAGTGCGAGTCAGACTCACATACCAATGGACAGACAGGTGGATAGCAGGTTCCTAGTAATAGGGCCCCGTTTTACTCTTTGGGTATGGTAGTAAGCAAAGTGCTAATTGTTCAAGAGTTATAAAACTTTTAAATAATAAATTTAAATAAACAAGCGGCTAAACCTACTTCTGTAGACATTAACATTAAAAATTTTTACTCCTACTTCATATCTGTACACTGGTAAAATTTTGGCTTCTTTTACTTTCCACCATAGGAGATAGTTCATGTAAATGTCTCGCCATTGTAGGTTTGACTTTCTTTGAAAAGATCGCCCACCATCAGTCATGGCTCGCTTTGCCAGAACTTTCCAATCTCTGGTGTTCTGTAACAATTTTAAAATGGCACTTGATGTTCATTTTAATTGTATGATTTTTTTTAATATCAGAATAATAACTACACAACACTATTGCTCAAGATTAATTAATCTTAGGTAAGTCCCAGGATATTCATATCTGACTACTATTATAAATGTGTTTGGATATATGGATGTTTTTTACCCAATAATGCCAGCATTGCTGAATGGATTTAGATGAATCTTGGCACAGAGATAAATTATATTCTGGAATAGCACATAGGCTACTTTTATCAGGGGAATATGTAATATTACTCGAGAACGCGGGTGAAACCGCGGGGGATTACCAAATGTGTAATTTGATATTTTTTTTGGATTTTCGTCTAAAACCTTGAACCGCGAATATCTAGCACCTACCAAAGAATAATGTTAAAGGTACACCATACCTGGATTACGTAGTCTGCGACATCTCTCCATTGTTTGCTCACAGACCAACATCTAAGCAAAGATTTGTCATCCAAGTTCTTGAATATCATTACCAGAACTTCTGATGGAATATGTTTCGAACACCGAGATCGTTTTTTTGTATAATTCACGTCTAAATCCATATTTTCTACTTTAATCACCTATTCTAATTCTAATATGTTGTTGATCACCGGCGTTATTGATAAATTATTTATGTTTTTGTGGTACCTTCTGTCAGAATTTCTACAGAATCAACACAACGGATCATCTGATGACAGCCAATCAACACAAAAATAGAAAGCCGTCAGCGGCGCTTTACGTACTAATAATTAATCAATTTATCATCCCATTGTCTGAAAAATTTTACGGATTTAATATAAAAGATCAAATTAATGTAAAAGATCACAATGATCAGATGTAATCTTTTTCAGGACCATAGACAAGTCTTTCAATCGCAAGTAGAGTTGGGTAGCTCCTGAATGAGAGATATACATGAACTCTTTTATTTCAATCTGACTCACATACGTTAATTTGCTCAGTTGTTAGTTCAACGGCTCAATTAGCTCTTTGGCTCATTACATGTCGGTGCAGCCGACGCAACGTCCGACTGTGCCCGATCTTCCCCGATCACCGCCGAACGGAAAAAGAATTATTACATACGCACACTTGTTCACTAAACGTGTACACGCTAAATTAAGTCTAATAACTTACAGAAATAAAGTAGAAGATACCTTGGCGCATTAACTCTTGAGGCGAATAACATTGTTTTTTGGGACAAACCGCTTGGGCTTGATGGGCTTGTATGTGGATCATGGCTTTTAAAAATCCGTAAACTGTAATAGATTAGTAAATACAGAGAAATGGTATGGATATCGCTTAAGAATCGGATGTTGTACAAACCGATCCATTTCCACATCCCTATTTTTCAATCTGTTTCTTAGATTAGATGAATGGAATGGACTGTAGGTTAGTTCGTAACAATTGCTTCCATGCAAAATAGACTTTCTGTGTTGTTTGCTTGAGTTGTTGGATTTGCGATCTATATACCAATATATTTTGTTTGGTTTAATTGTCACAGTTATCAAAGATGGTAAGTACTTTTAAACTATGAAGAATTCATAAAATAAAGTATAAATGTTGGTTTATGTTCAGATCATCTACAAACAGTTCTCAATTGATTCAAAAGTTTAGCTACATTGTGTTATAGCTGCAACTAAAGTAATTTACACGATGATTGTTATTTTTCCAGGCCCGGAATGCAGAGAAAGCTATGTGAGTAATTTGTTGGTCTTTAAATGAATTAAATATCATATATAGTATAAAGTGTGTGTATAACATATATATATAACAAATGGTATATTTTTTATCTATTGAAACATAAACTCCCTTAGGAAGGCATTTCAAAATGCAGTGTGGCTAGACTCATAGATATTAATATTGTATTCAATTATTTATGATTTCTTTATTACTTTTTAAGAACTTTAACACTTACTATAGACCTATATAATATGTAATCTTGCACTCACTGGGCTGGTCTCCACTTTACCTACTGGCACCTTAAGTTTGCGCTCATTACTATACACCATATCCAACTCTATGCCCCAAGGTATGAAACATGAAAACATGTGTGCTATCTTGATGACTTTTGGTCCTTTTTTTACCATCATATTATTTATTATAAGTTTTGTTGGTGAGATTAGAATGAGTACAGTATGTAATATGTCTTGTTTGGTGCTTAGTTTATTGCCAACTATTCATGAATACTTATGAATTAAAAAGTTATTATCTTAAAATTTGTTACCATCACAGGTTATGTATATTCAATTATTTATTGATATTGATTTATTATTAAGGGCAATAAAACTCAAATTGTCAACAGGACAACCCTGGCCCGATGGCGTGCAGCACAAGTACAGGAAGCGGGAGGTCATCGTGAACGTAGACCGTACCTGGCATCAGAGTGTAACAATCTGCCGCAAGCTGAAAAATGGAGACTGCAGATAGTCAGGGAAATTGCCAAGAAAGTTGCTCAGATCCAAAATGGTAAATATGACATATTCAATTATAGCTTCTATACATGAATAATATTTTATTATTTAAATATCTTATGATTGAAATATTCCTAACTTTTTGTATTTAACTACATATTAGTAGAATTGCATTGTCATTCTGTAAAACTTTTTTTCTAAGATTTTATAACTACTGTTATACTATTTTGGACAATTGCACATTTCTCCCAATATCAGAAGTCATAAGTTATAGACCTAAAATGGGTTAATATATTGGATATATAGATATTATTCTGAGGTCTTCAATTTCATAAAGTTAAATTTGTGGGGATTTATTTCTTTAACTAATGTAATAGGTTGGGGAAAAAGTTCCATCACATTTTTTAAGAAAATTCAAAACATTTTTAATATAGTTTATTTACATTTAACTAAAGTATGTAGGTACCATTTTGTTCGATAAATTTTTGCCATCTTGTAGGTAGGGACATGATCCCATTGCTATAGAAATTTTGGGACTTCTGATCAAAATATTGCAACAAGTGGTTTTGACAGTCCTCTCGTGATGTTAACCTGACACTGCCTAAAGAATTCTGAAGAGACCGAAACAGGTGGAAATCTGAAGGTGCAAGGTCAGGACTATACGGCGGATGCATTAATACCTCCCAGCCAAACTCTCTTAATTTTTGCTGAGTGGCTAAAGATGTGTGAGGTCTAGCGTTATCATGATGAAAAACCACACTCCTTCTGTTGATTAATTCCGGCCGCTTTCTCTCAACTTCTTGCTTTAATCTAATCAGTTGTTCGCAGTAGAGTTCAGAATTGATGATCCTGTCTAGTGGTAACAGCTTATAATGAATAATGCCCTTCCGATCCCACCCACACACACAGCATCACCTTGTTGCCAGTTAACCCGGGTTTCGCTACAGTCTGTGAAGCCTGACCGGCCTTTGACCACGACCTTTTTCGCACGTCCTTGTCGTACGTGATCCACTTTTCATCACCAGTTATCAGCTTCTTCAAATGGTTCGGTTTCATTACGTCGTGATAAAGAATCACAAATGAGTACACGGTCCATTAGGTTTCTTTCAGTGAGCTCGTGAGGTACCCAAATATCGAGCTTTTTTGTGTACCCAGTTTTTTTTCAAATGCGCCAAAACTGTTTTGTGGTCAATTCCCAGTTCATCAGCTACGTCGTAACTACTGAGAGTTCGATCTTGCTCCATTTTTTCAAAAATGGCATCCATTTTATCCGTAATAGGGCGACCAGAGCGACGTGCATCTTTGACATCAAAATTTCCGGATTGAAAACGCTTAAACCTAATTTGGGCTACTCTCACAGATATTGCCCTAGGTCCATAAACATCGTAAATTTTTTTAGCGGCTTGCGTTGTATTTTTACCTTTTTGTAATAAAATTTTAAAATGAATCGAATTTCTTCGTTACATTCACTCATCTTGACGGTACGAAAAACAATTGAAAATCACACATTTTCCTAATTTGAATTTGGAATGATGTTCTTTAAAATTTAAACTTTCAATCATACCAAAACCAGCCAGATACAAATAGTATAGCCAAAGAGATTTTATTACAAGTTCATACATACTATAATGCGAAAAGACTTTTTCCCCAACCTAATATGTATTTTTAAACCTTATTATAAGTATTCCCTGGTGTCCTGTGATACAGTTTTTAGAAACCTCACAAACCAGGTTTATTATTGTTAATAAATACTATTGTTTTTATAAATTTTTCTTCCTTCAGAGTAACTCTCGTGTAAACACTTTGAAATAGAAATTAATAAATAAATGTAATACTTATTTTTTTTACACATTATTTACAATTATAAATAAATAATTATAAGAAGTCGGTATAAAACCAGAATATATTTATAAATATCAAAAAATAGTTTCCCTATGGTGGATACATGGTTATTTGTTAAAAATTAAAAACAATTTAAATATGTCTTAGTCATAAGATTTTCATGTAGGTAATTTATGAAAACTGTAAATATTTATTTCACCTCTTTGGTTTTAGTAAAAAATAATATTATGGAGGTACTGTGTGTACAGCATGTTTAATATTTTCAGTTAATGTACTAAATTCAATTCAAGTCTTTAAATCTATAGGGCTATGACTTTTCAATCATGGCAATAGTTTTGTAATAATGTGAAAATTCTAGTATAGATCTTTTACAAAAGCTATTTCAATTTTTCCATCATGGATGATACTATTCCTGAGACATCAAATTCTCCTGTGGATCAAAGCCCAACAAGAGAACCTAGTGTAATATCCCAAAACCAACCAAGCGTAACGTTAGAACTGAATAAACTTGCTGAGGTTAATGAAGCGCTACTAACACCGACGCTCCCAAGATCGCCTAGGTCACCAGTCCCCCAGTCCCCACGTTCACGGACCAGTGACGTCACACGGTCATCTGTCATTAAGCGCTTACGCGGTTCAAGTGCAACAAGCCACGAACCAGTAAAGTTACAGTCACCACAACGATCTTCGAGTTCAAGAACAACAAGTCCGACAAAATCTTCAAATAAAAGCGAAAATAGTGTTAAGGGCGCCATATCTCCAAAAGGTATGCAATTAGATCGAAGGAGCCTCAGTGTGCAGTCCGAACGTAAGGAAGATGAAATTATTGATGCAGTAACCAGTCTCCAACCACAGGGCAGAAGCATAAGTGACCATGTTGAAGAATTGACTGAGTCAATCAAAAAACTTTCTAAGAGTAATGAAGACCCACTATCTGAAGCAGTTGCTGACAGGAACTTAGATAAGATAGCTAATATGAGTAGATTACTTACTAATGAAGCAAATGCCCTAAGACAATCCATAAAGTGTTTATGTGATGACATTGCGCGTACTAAAGAAGAACTGTGCTCCGTAAAAGAAGACGTTAACTTTCCATATCACCTATTTCTAGTTGAATTGATCATAAACAAGATTCATATGAAATGCGAGTGTTTCGATATTGATTACAATAACTTGGTAATTTCGGCCACTTTTTTGGGAAAACAACCGATCATTTTGTACGATTCGTCCTATGGGAAGATTGATAATTTTAGTAAATTGAATGTTGGAAAGTCCACCCTATTTGCTATAACTTACGATAAAATCTGCGGTGTCAAAGAATTCGAAGTTGTCTTACAGTTGACGAAACAACCACCGTGTTCTAGTTGCGTCACAAAAATTGGCGAAACCCATATGGATTTGACTCCGGAATTCATAACACTTCGAGAAGAACTATGTAATAAATGGACTAAAGAGCAACCAAATGATAATATATTATGTACGACGTCATCGCCACTTTCAAAAAACCTTTACTACTTGTCATGTGGGGATAGCGAAAGTCGGGACTCGATAGGAGTTATTGAAGTAACAGCCCGGATGTCATTTCTTGGCAAAGAGATTACTACAGCGTTCAGTGCTTCTCCAAGACCACAAGGGACTTCCTCTCTTTTAAAACAAGACAATGGTATGACCATGTATTCCTGCCAAAAAGTAGAAATGGACGATCAAGGGAAAATATTATTAGATGAAGATGTATTTTCAAAGAAAGCGGGGCCGTGTGCCGTTCATCAATCACATACTAAACGATCTGAGAGTCCTACTTCTCAAATATCAAGTGTTTTATCTTCTAAAAGATCTGCAGAGCCAGTTGTAAATTCAAAACGGCAAGGTATGTAATTCTTGATAACTAAGACAGCCTTATTCACATTCGACACATGTCTAAAAGGAATTAATCTAATTAACTTATATTTTTCTAGATGGTATGCCGAAATACGATGAAATTTTTACCAAAATGAATGTTAATGAGTTGAAAATAAGAGTTCCCAAAAGTACTAGAGTGGAGCGGATGGGAAAATACGACAAGATTCAAGAACTTTGTTCATGTGAAGGTACTCCGTATAACACAGGAGAACAAATTCAGTTCGAAATGCCTAAAGATCTGTGCTATCCTGATAAAACGCACAATACTTATTCATCTCACTTGAAGTATACGTACAATGGTTGCGACATATCGGGCGGTAACAAAGATAGAAAAATAATTAATGTAACTCCATCAAACTGTCCAGCACCAGTCGATATGCAAAAAATTATACACCCTCTAAAAGATGTGTTCATTCTGAAAATTGGAAAAAAGTTAGAAACTAAAGATAAAAGGACTGATCTTGAAATTGAACTCATAACCCCGAAAGCGCCATCGGAAAAAGTCGCCGAGAATAGCAATGCTAACATATCTGCTCAGTGCAGTTCTAATAATCTGAAAAAGAAAAGTTCAAAGACGAAACAAGCCAAAAAGAAAGGAAAGGGGAAAGAAAAAGGGAAAGGTGGGAAAGCCAAGAAGCAGAAAGGGAAAAAATAATGCAACTATGTATTTTAAATAAAGTTCGATATATCTGTTGGGACTGTTAACAAAACCTTATATTTTATTGTATTTTAAATATAACCCATGTATTTATTGACATTATGTTCCGATTGATGCCCTCAAGGTATTTTAATTATGTAAGTACATTATTTACTCTGCCTACAATGTCAATTGAATAACGCATTATTTACCCACAGCTGGTCTCGGAGAGTTTCGAATACGTGACCTAAACGATGAAATTAACAAGCTGATGCGGGAGAAACGCCATTGGGAGGTTCAGATCAAGTATCTAGGTGGACCAGATCATGCCAGAGTGGGGCCGAAGATGTTAGACCAAGACGGAAAGGAAGTTCCGGGTAATCGGGGGTACAAGTACTTTGGAGCAGCGAAAGATTTACCAGGTTGGTGGCCTTAAATTTTCTTAAATTCCTCTTTTGCAGATATCATTCCACGTAAATAAAGTTACTTGATATATAATTCGGTTGACATACCTTTTGCATCTTTCGCCCTATCAGACCCTTATCACACAGTAAAATATATTTTTACTATTAATTTCATTTAGGTGTCCGGGAGCTTTTTGAGCAGGAGCCTCCATTGCCCCCTAGAAAAACTCGCGCGGATTTGATGCGAGACGTCGATGCAGATTACTATGGATACCGAGACGACGACGATGGCATGTTACTACCATTGGAAAAAGAAGCCGAGAAAGAAGGTATGGGAACAATTAAATTAAGTACAAATAAATAGCTTGGGACATTCTTACCACATTGCCATCTGATTCCAAACTAAGCAGAACTTGTACTCTGTGCACGTCTTCTTTGCTTTAAAATACTGACACAGAACGAAAAGATATCAGTAGTACCCACGACCCACAGTGGCGTGGCAGTCAGAGTGCCAAACCACTCAACCAACCGGTCAAAACCATAAGATTGTTTTTCTGGATATTTATTGAACTTTCATGTTTTTAGCAATTGCACAAGTTATGGCGGAGTGGAAGAGGAATAAAGAACAAAATGAAGATCAAGATTTGCCTGAAGAGGAGAATATTTATCCTGAAGATGTAAGTTACTGTAATTTCTCTAAAAGAACTTGATATGATTATTATAAATTTATTTGAATTCTTTGGACTTTGATCCAGGTTATCATAAATAAAAATATTGCATATTTTTATACATAAGTTATACAGTATCCGTAGCAGTCAACAGTTTCAAAATTAATCTTATAGTTAATACATAATGATGGGCCTTGCCTCGTAAGGTACAAACATGTTCGACCCATTGAATTATTTCATGCCTTTTGTCTTCAGGTATATAAAAATGCTCAATTTTACATGTTTGTTTTTCGCGTTTAATACTAAACATAATTTTATTTAGTAGTATTATTGCCTTTAGATACCATACACATTCCTGAAATAAAAATCATCCTCTTTGTTAATCTAGAAACATATTTTCTCTCAAATTTTAGGGTTTCTTTTTATCACTAATATCAAAACCATTCATATTTGCAACATTAGTTGGATAATAAATAATGATAAACCTCTCGATAAAGATTGTTATGAAAAGTCCATACATTGAGGAAGTGTATTCCTCAACAATTCATTTAATCGGTATATAATGAATTCCAGCCCGAAGACAAGAGAATAGATGACGAGGACGACGCACCTGTCAGGTCCGAGGTGACGTCACACGTTGCCGTGCCCTCACAAAAGGACATAGAAGAAGCCCTGCTGAGGAGAAAGAAGCAGGAATTGCTCGAGCGGTACGGATGTCTTGATGTAAAAATGGAAGAGAGCTGACGAAGATGTTTATAGTATTTTTATAAGAGAATAAATAAGTTGATAAGTTTATGTTTTGTTTGTTGTATCTAGTATAAGTAGCTAAACAGGTCCAAATTTACAAAACACCTGTACACTAAAACTTATCCATTATGAAGTTTTAATAATAAAGCCCTTTATTCTGAACTACACCGTTAAATAATGTGTTGTGGCAGACAGAATTCAGTGGAGGCCTATGCGGCCTCCACCAACATTGCCAAGAGGTACGCTAAACTGCAGGAAGATGTAATAGAGTATAGTTTTTGCAGAAGCAGTTTTCAAAACACCTGTTTATTTGAATCTTTCCATATTATTGTTAGTCATACAAGTGTTCTAAATTTGTACATGCTCAGTTACTTATGTTGCTGAATGTACCTCCTCTGCTTGTAAATCCTAAATTAAAAACAATTTTCTTTTCAACTCCAGTCCACTCATATTACAAACGACTAAAAACAATTATGAAGTAATATTGTTTTTATTTATGAACTGAGTATTTTCTCGAAGTGTAACATTGCGGACCATAATGACAAATCGATTGACACCAATCATCACTCATCAAAATCGACTCCGTGTGCCCAGAGTAGAGAGGCCTAAGCACGAACATGCGCCAAAAACCAATGCAATGATAAAAGAAATTAAAGAACATTGCGCAACGTCAAAGTACGCATGATGTTCATTTTCTATACAAACCAGCTTTTGGCGCACTCGATACGATGACGATATGCTTACTATAGATGTTCGTGCTTAGGCATCTGTGCGGTGAAAGATACGTAATTACATACTTCAGAGAAGTTATTGATATCAAATCTAAAGGCAGGTTTTGCCAGTTACGTGTGCTATAGAAAAACGAACCCAAAGGCGTAATGATAAGGTTCATAACGTCACATATTTGTATGTCACAAAGGGCGTTCCAGGCTGGCGGTCCACCTGATGGTACATTAAGGGGCGTCTATTAATCACGTCAGGTATTTCAGAGGGTCGAGTCGATCCATACATCTTATTACCTCAAACATCTCATGTGAAATTAGTCCCCTAAATGGTCACCGCTGGCCGTTGAAACTTGCACCAGGAGCATCGCCAATGTGCTGTCAACCCTGAAATTTCACGTCTCATTCGTTGTGTCTGTAATTTCACCAGCCCCCTTACCTTTCTGATCGAAACAGTAATACAAGTGCACTACTACTTCACGGCAGATATGGGTATGGTATATATAGCGTGGAGTCAAGATTTTCAGTGCCAACATACATCTTATTGGACGAACTGTTAGCTACCAAAGGAATTGAAAATAAAAACCCTTTTTTAATTGCAATTATTTATTTCAGAACATTTTTTAATGTATATCAACATACGTTATCTACGTATTTATAAGCAAAATATACACATTATTCAAAACACTTACTAATGAATCTAATTCACTGGCCTCATCAAATCATACCGTTTCCAAATTATCAATACCATACCATTTTCCAGCATAAGCTAAGGAATCACCCATATAATATGTAGCACGTTAGCACATGCGTCGACCGTAGCGTTAATGTACTTGTCATTTTAAATAACAACTTCACTTTTAAACTACATTTCCAATTTTTAATACATTGCTGTTACTTCACATTTACTTAAGAGGTTTGGTAGCACATACTTGTGCCGCACCATAAAGTTATGGAACTCGTTGCCGGCTCACGTATTCCCCTCTTCCTACGATCCAGGGTTTTTATGATGGAGCGTGAAATATCATATCTGCAGGCCGACAAGGCTGATCGGCGTTGTGACTTCGGCACCTCGCCGATGGGTCTCATTTCTGGACTCCATTGCTGCTTCAGATCAGGCAGGGTGGAGTCAACTTGTTAGTCTCAAATAAAAAAAAACTTTAAGAATTTGTAGCTGTATAAAAAGCATAATCATACCTATCTATATTCGCAACTACTTTTCCGGGTCGAAGCTATAAGGGCCACGTATTATATGGACCTTCCTGTAAACACCCTTGGCAATAAAAAAATATAATATACTTTAAATGAACTATTGCACGAGCTAATAACAAATATGAAATAGGTAATGAAATTTATATATATCAAAGGCATGCTTTTAATTGTTTGTAATACATATAATTAACTTTCCGATTTCCTATTTGTATCCAGAATTGAACGACATGGAAAAAATATCTGATTGAGGGTGATTGTAAATAAAATAAAAAAAATATCCTGGGACATTCTTAACACGGCCATCTGATCCCAAACTAAGAAATTGTACTATGGAAACCAGATAACTGATATACTAAATAAACTATTTTTTTTTTCTAAATACATCTTAATATATATAAATCTCGTGTCACAATGTTTGTCCTCAATGGACTCCTAAACCACTTAACCGATTATAATAAAATTCGCACACCATGTGCAGTTCGATCCAACTTGAGAGATAGGATAGTTTAAATCTCAAATTATAGTCGCAATTTTAATTTATTGCTAATTATTTGTCTGTTATTATTTGACAGTCACAATTATCTGTTAACTCCAAATGATTCTAAGAGATGTCGATACCTTTCGACTGGGTTGAGTAAGTCATCAATAGATGGCGCTGCTATGGTAAATCTACGAACGTGTCATATAAGCTACAATTCAATATCATGATTACCACGTGTTATTGAGGCTAATGTATAAATTAAATTTATTTTGTAGTAAACGAAATACCGTGAAATTCAATTATTTCTTCTTTTTTAATACGGCTGGACCGATTGGAATGTTTTTTTTTGTTTGCGTTTGGGTGGTGCCCTGGATGGTTTAGATTCACAATTGGACCCGGTAGGTGGCGCTGCGAGCGAATTCCTGCATTTTTGTATGGACTTATTTCGACAGAACGACGTCTGTCCGGGCAGCTAGTACTTATATAGATATTTACACCCACAGAACAAACAGACATGTTCAATAGCTATCAGGAAAGTTAATTATTAATCATTATTAAATCAAATGCCGATTAATGCAGTAGCGAATGTGTTTCGTTGTTTAAAAATATATACTCGTATTCAAAAAGCTTAAATTTCAGTGCAAAATGAGCATGCACTAGAAATGATAGCAAATTGGTATTACAATAAAATATGAAATATCGATTACATCTAATTAAATTAGGAATGTACAAACTTAACATTATCATAAGCTCTCAGAAAACGCTCACGGATTAATAATACCTAATAACAGGACATTTTAAGTGTTAATTTTATATTAAAAGATGAAAACTACATTTGAATTTCAATTACAGCTATAATAATGCTTATTGTGCAAAATAATAATATAAAAATAGCTTCCACTTGTATAAATAGTTTAAATCTTATTACGTACTTCTTTTTAATGGCAGGATGTTATAAAAATATAACGGAGAAAATCTATTATAAATTAATTAAGTACTACATGTCCGTTATATGAAGTGTGAAGAAATGGCACAATATAGTTTCGGTTTTATACAAATTTAATTAAGGTTTGGAAATTAATATTATCTGAAGTACGTAATTATGATTACAACACATACATAATAATGCGTAAAACCTATGACCAGTCTAGCTTGTTATTTTAATCATATAAAAGCGTCGCATATAATTGTGGACAATAAAAATAATTGATATATTCCATAAAACTTTATACCTCTGCAGTATACCTCCATCAACATACTTTGTTCTTGAACATTATTAATCTGAATGTACTAAGATTATAAAAAAACAAATATCTAGTAACTAATTCCACTGCATCTCCTACTCTGTCAAGTCCCAAACAAGAAAACTCAACAGGAAATCGACACGTGTTTCGCTTCTACACGAAGCATCTTCAGGACCTATTAGACCCGCTGTCACTGAGTCGACGCACTAACACCACATACGTGTTACCTCGCCGACCGCCGGAGAGAAATCACTTTCTAGAGTGTAGAAGCAAAACACGTGTCGATTTCTTGTTGAGTTTCCTTGTTTGGGACTTGACAGAGAAGGAGATCCAGCGGAATTAGTTACTATATATTTGTTTTTGTAATATCTTACAATGGATTTCTGCAAGTTCACGCCTGAGTCAATTAGTTATCTGAATACTACTTTAATACTAAAAGTTATTGAAGTATTTACGGAAACTTTTTTTTTATTTTCGTTGCTATGCTACCGTCAGCTAACGATTACATGTGCAACGCTCACTACATACCCATATATCCCGATTTACAAGTTATTATTTATTTTTAAGTTCGGTTCTTAAGTACCAGTCTGTAATTAGCTACCAACAGAAGATTCAAATAGTACTAACATTCCCAGGAATTATTAAGATTAGTATTTTTGACCATCTGTATAGATTCAGAGGCGTATTTTAACAAAGCCGGATAATTTTATTATAAACCATTTTTTTTTTCAGAACAATAAATTTAACTAAATATATCAAGGAAACTGGTATTACCATTGACTATGTTAATGAGTTCTGACAAGTAATATAATGTAATAAATAGATATATGACTTATATAAGTGTAGTATTAAACTGGGATGTTTCTCACTGTCTACATTTCCACACACCTGAGGGACTGACTAATTTAAACTGTATATCTTTATTTTTACAACTCCTCTTGTATCAAACATTGTGGATCAGTGTCTCTAAAACCCCAAGGGATCCCTTTGAATTCAGTGGATAATATTCCTTAAGCCAAAGGTTAAACTCAATTTCAATCCAGAGTCAATGACCAAAATTATCAGTGTGACCTAAAGTGGACTTTAGGTTTTTTAACATAAGATGTATAATCCACTGTCATACAATAGTTCCTGAATGACTAATCAGAAGTCTGTTGCCGTACTTTTAATCATGTTAAACGATTCCACTATTTGTGTAGACAATAACTGTAAGGGTAAATAAATAAGTTGCACCATTAATTCAATTTATGTTTGGAAAAGATTCTGCTGTTTAGTATCATTCTCGAAGTCGCTCCACGCGTTGTTTAACTCCATGAATATCATTTTGGCTATGTTCTCGTTGGGGGTACCCATTTGCTGTGGAAAATAATTTTTATTGTAGCTTTATTGTGTGACTGATACAGGACCCTTCTACCCCTGACACTTGGGTACAGGGCAGGGATGTAATGGATAATATTAAATTTCGGATTTGGATATTAATACACGAATGATTTTATACCGGTCTCAGTTACGGTTACGGATATTAAATTATTTCGGATTATTCAAAAGTTTCGTATTGTTTTCGAAATGAATAGTTTACGGAAACTAGACTTATTAATATCAATATAAGTATCAATAAAGTGATAATAACAAGGTAATGACTTCGACTTTATTTCCATGTTATCATTTGATACTACAATCACATACATCATTTAGCGTTAAAAGTGATTATTACTGTAACTCATTTCATAACAACGCCCCTCTCCAAAATTATTCAATACTTTTATGTTACATTCAGTTACAATTTCTGATATCCGATAATTTCGTTATCAGTTACGTATCTCCAGGTCATTCCTGGTACAATTAAGAATTAGATAATAAAGATCTTACCTTATCAGGATGTACAGCGAGACACGCCTTCCTATAGGCTCGTTTGACATCGGCCGGCGACACCAGCTGCGACATATCGACGCGCGACCAGCGGCACTCCTCCCACACCACCGTGTGTAAGGAGCACATAAGCGCGCGGATGTTCGCTTTTTTGCCTTCAGTCTGAAACATCATTATAACAGAATAAGCTGACAGCTTATTGTACAGGTAAGAATGTCACTGAAAAATCAACACTATTGCTTTTAAAATAAGGTTGCTTTTAATTTTATGGCGATGTATTATAGGCACATGAGACTTAACATCACGTCACAGGGTCGAAAACGCATTGGCGATGCCCGTGGTATTGCAAATGTTCATACGCAGCGGTGATCACTGACCACTAGATGCACAAAATGTTTGTTTTTCGGATTACTTGACATAAAAAAAAAAATATTTTAATATACATCTCGCTAGTTTAATAACTTCATAATCTATAACACTCACCCAATCGAGTATCTTAATTTTCTCAGGATCCATTTCCCTGACCATTTCTTCTTTCCTCATAGCGTTCATAGTCTTCGGGCCGGTGTCGCGTTTGCTCGCAAAGTCGTATCCTTGGCTGCCGAGTAGATCGCCAAAAACGTCGGTTGATTTTTTGACTTTCTCTTCTCCTGGGGTTTTAGCAGGCTCGAAGTGTTGGCGGCTACAATAGTGGAAAGTTTTTAATGAGTAACTAGTTTTCCGTGTCCCGGTTTCAACCGCGTTTCCTATTTAATGTATTCGGGGATTATACATAAAATATTGGTAATTTATTTCAAATAGGTAAATTAAAAATAAAACAAAGAATACACAAGATGCGCACTCTCTTTATAATATATTTATATATAGATTATTGGTGGGTTAAGGAGTCAAGCTCAACATTATGTTAATAGTTTAATGCGAATCCAATTACGACCCGTTTTACGCAACGTAAGGAAAGCTCAGATGTGATGTAATCTCATATTCAACATGTTTTGAATATCGTCTCCTTTTCTAAAACGTCATTTAGTAGTGAACGTCCCTACGTGCACTACTTCAATAACTTTATTAATAAGGGCATCCATAAATCAAGTGACAGTAATAAGGGGGGAATGATGCAATACGCAACATGAATTATGGGTACACCCTAAGTACTAATTTACATACTTATAATCAGGTTGGTGCGCGGGCGAGCGCGCGGGCGTGTGCGCGGGCGACGCTCGCGGCGTCACCAGCGGCGTCGCGCCGGCCCCCGGGGGCGCCACGCTCGGCACTGGCGTACCGCTGCCCGACGGCGGTATAGCCGCTCCAAGCAGCCCGAGATCGGCGAATGGATCCTTCTTTGCTGGCTGGGCTTGCTCCAGTGGGACGCTTTGTGGTCGCCCTGTGAAGATAAAATCGTTTTAGAAATAGTAGTTCTTAGTGCAGCGTTAGTCTGAAAAAGGCCTATAATCATACCCATTAAACCCTGAAGCAGCACTTGTATAACTGTGTACTTGTATAACGGTAAAAATAGGTAGGTAAGCGGGCTCTGAAATTGCAACCACATGAGACATAACAACTTCACGTCTGAGGCTCAAAGCATGGGCGATGCCCGTGGTGTTGCAACTGTCTATTGGAGGCGGTGACCATCAGGTGAATCCTCTGCTTGTTTAGTAGCCTACTTCACCATAAATTGAGAACAAATTTGTGCTCATGATAAGGGTTCTAAGTAATTATAATAAATTTTAAATACATTAATTTTGTTACCTGATGGGTAGGGGGGTAATGTACATCAGATAGAAAACATTTATCAATCTTAAACACGTTACTGAAAGCATTTTAACATCTGCGTTGTTAACGATTTTTAAACTTTACCATCGTCCTGCACCATCAGCGGAGTGAGCACCGGCTCCTGTTTAGGCAGCGCGTCATTTAGACCCAGACCGAAGGGGTCGAACTTGAGTGGGTCGCTCGATGCCACATTGCCTTGACTCGTGTCCGTTGGCGGTGCGGGCAAGTCACCGAAAATAGATTCAGTTGCGAATTGCTGTAATAAGATATAATTTTATTTATTGTAATCTTTACTATTATAATAAACAGGACATTCTCTTACTATAAGAGATTTCTCGTATTCATAACTGCCGTCCGTTAAATAAATTTGTCACTAAGCGGGTCTATTCTGAGTCATAAATACTATCATTTTGCGAAACAAAAAAGAGACTATTCGATAACGAATGGAAAGAGCTTTCTTTGGATGTTTCAGCCTTGTTCATGCAACCAATAGCTACTGAATAGATTAAATAGGATGTATTCTTAAGTTTTGCCACGTTTTTCACTGGTACCTCAAAATTTGTTTTGTAGCGACTTTTTAGTTAACGAACCGCAGATCAGCGCGGTTTGATCAACCGGTTACTATATTTTATTCATTTATTTATTTCAATCGACAACACAAACTCACAGTAAAACCCAAACCGTTTGAGTCACAAAAATACAATTATAACCTATTTTATACAATATAATATTTAAATAAGCTAGATTAGTAATAATTCACAGATTTTAATAAAACTACTATTACTATAGAATTAATCAATATTAATAAACCTTAATCGGCAGCACTTACTTTTTGCTGCTCAGCGGAACTGCTAAGAAAATCACCGAACGTATCTTCAGTGGTCTTTTCCATCATGCCGAAGAAGTCGAATGAGTCTTCATTCTTCAGCTTCTTCTCTGTGCGAACTTCATTTGTTTCTTCATTGACATTGGGAGCGGGACTTAGGTTAAGGAAGTCAACCGTTCCCTCATTGGCCGGTTGTGGGACGGGGGGAGGGCGGGGAGGTGCCGGGCGAGACGGACGCGAGGGGCGAACGGGGCAAGGCGACTCTTCCCTAACAGGATAGTCTGCTGTCACTAAAACAAATTAATCATAACATGAATTCCGTGTTCTGTATCACCAATAATACAACATGCCAAGAAATAAACGTATGGGTCTTTGTATATACATAATGAAGTTGTTACATGATGGTAATTGATCTATCTAGCTAATGATCACGTAATATATATAGATGCTTTCAGTGAAACTGTACATGGCGGTGAGAACAGAATGTAATGTAAGAAAAAATGTGTTTTTATAATACAATTGAAACTACAATCTAACAATTATGAGATTCGACTGAGTGCAAATATGGAATAGCTATAAAAAACCGACAATGCTAACTACAACACACACAGCGCCGGCCCTATAGCCTTTGCCAGTGGAGCGAGATTATCTTTCGGCGCCCTTCAGTCGATGGTTTTAAATCACATAAATTGTATTTCAGTTTAGTTAAATAAATAACTTTTATTGCAATAATCATTTTTTTAAGTTGAATCAAGAAACTCGAAAAAAACAATCGTGACTCTTTAACATAAGCATCGTTTCTACCGCTATGTAATTAGCTATTTATTTTGGCGCCCTTTGCCACCTGGCGCCTAGAGCGATCGATCATCTCGCTCTACCCCAGGGCCGGCGCTGAACACACATAATACTATTACATACTTGGTCTTGGCGCTGCGGTAGCGTTGATTCGTAGATTTGCTGTGTAAATAAATACATACGTACATAACGTAACATATACATACGTGTAAGGACAGAATATAATAAACTACTGAGTATAAGTAATAGATCACAATACGGTATATAAAGGTACGGTATAGCTAAAGTATCAAGAATACAATAATAAGTAAATACACATAGAAAAGAGCAAATATATATTCTATATTATAGAAGGTCTTACCAAAATTATCAATAGTCTCATCCCTCTCTAAGTTGGTGGAGAATAAGACGTCGGGCGTCCTTATGGGGAAGGAATGGTCTTCCTCCCACAGGTCGGTGCGAGGCCTGCGTCTCTCTCCGTTCTGCACCAAGAGGCTGATCACTACGGACACGTTGTTCGAGAAGTGATCGTTCACTGGAATGGTTTCGTCAATACCGTCGATCTCTGACCTGTAATATTAATTAATAGTAATTAAAATTTATGTAAAGTAAATGCTGTTCGTTGGTAAGCGTATCACTAGATAATGGCTGGACCGATTTAGTTAATTTTCGTAATAGTCAGAATCAGATTTCGTTAGGAAAAGACGTTGAACGGAAAATGGTTCCTTTTACATTGACAAAGCAAATTGGGATATTTTTCAAGTCCCTATGTATCGAACTTTCGGACCTTTGATATATATTGTTGAATATTCTTTATCATAGACAAATCAAAAAGTATTGAACACTATTAATGAAAGTGTTAAAAATCTCAAAAGAATAGTTCTGCACTGGAAAGTTAAACAGTAACATGGGTATTTTATTTTTTAACATGGTAGGTGACACAGTTATGATACAAGTTTAGTAGCGACTCTAATACACAAGGGATAAGGGTGAAACTCACCTATTGAACTTAATAACGTGTTGGTCGCACGCCAGGAAGCCTGTGTGGAAGTGCACGGAGAGCATCGGTACAGCGTGGACGCGACCCAGTTGTTGTCGAGAGTGGTACACACAGATCGCTACGTCACCGACTACCGTAGTGTCTAATGGGAGGGTTACCTGTTGTAAGAGAACCAAGATGATTTGGGAATGCCAAATAGTAATATAAGCCGGAGTCGGAAGCCGCAAGCCTTTGTGGGTCTCAAAATAATTTATGCGCCATTGTAGAATGAAAATAATTTAGATACTGGTTCACTTACCCCCAATTCTAATACTTGTTTCTGATTCTGATTGATGGACTTGCCATTGATTTTAGCCTACTAATATAAATGTATGTATGGATGTTTGTTACTCTTACACGCAAAAACTACCAAACGGATTTGGATGAAACTTGCCACATACATGTATAGAAAATGCTCTAGAATAACATATAGGATACTTTTTTTCCGTGAAATCTTGACGACCCTTGGGAACGCCGATAAAACCGCGCGGGACAGCTAGTATTAAGAAAGGTTTTTGAGAATGTTGTTTTTTATTTATATGCTCAAATGAATATCTAAGCCTCTTGTTCAAATTAGCTACATGCCCCGCGCTCCCTTAATCAGTTATCACGTTGGTGATCGTTTAGTACAATGGTTAGCCAGAGACCTATCGCATCCACCGAACGATCGGGACTTAACTAAAAATAAAAACACTTTCGGCACATCTCTGATTGGGTCACTTTCGCACTGAGCGGGGAGGGCGGGTCCTGGTGTTAAAGAGGCTGAAGTATCGGTATGCTTATTCTATCATTAAATTGACTATGTTTTACTATTAATCGGATAGAGCGTACTTTGTTTAGTCTCTCTATGATCATAACTCCATTTCGCAAGATTTTGAGTTAAGCCCTTATCGTACTGAGGGTGCGCTATGCTGTCCGTACCGCGGAGCCACACGACAGTTATTTAATTTTAGTATAAGACTGATTATTATGATAGGTACTTACTTTTCCTTCAGACATTGTATACAGATGTAACCTGTCATAATCCTGTGATGTAGATAATAGAAGTCTATCTTCATTGTAAATTTCAATATAAGGCCTACAGCCATCCCTGTAAGAGAAAAAACTAAATAAGTCCATCCTCTGGGGTTATGATGCTCATTACATGTTCTAAGAATTGAATAATAACAAACCTTGCTTTCGTGAATAATGGCACTGGATGAATTGTCATTGAAACTAAAGATACAGGTCGAAAATGCGGAAGTATTGGTTCAGGTCTGAAACAAGGTACAAAAGAAAACACTGTTAATATCATCGGTGTACAGAATGTTACAAAACTATCCGTAAAGCCGAAAGGAGGTTAAATGGGACCTTATAACGAGTCAATTAACAATATTTAAGAACCGTAGTAACGCTGTATAACATACCCCAAAAAAATAATAAAACTGATTTTTATGAATGAAAAATAGAAAAACTATTAAAGTAGACAGTTATTAGGTAGGCCTTTCTGTTAAATAATCTGGTTCCCTGACATGACAGCTTACTAGGGTTGTTGGCTTTGATAATTAATTATAATTTTACGGCGTATTTTGTACACGTTGTATATATCGACATATATAAAGTTTTAACGAGTTTTCTTCCTCTGCTGAATGTATAATTGTAAATAGAGGAATACTTTGCAACATGTGCTCGCTTACCTAATAAGGTTATTGAGATAATACAGATATCTGAGTTGACTAGGCGGTATGTTGATGGGCGATCGCTTCACAGCGAATATTTGCAGAGCATCTTCGGGTACCGTCACTAACTTCGCATAGAGAAGCAGTCCGCAGAGTAACACGCAGGACATTTGTTTTCCATCCTGAAGGGAAAATAGTAAGAAGTTAAAAGGGTTATATTGGCGTGGCAACTGGACGATTTTCATGAATATCTTGGAAAAATTGTTTTATACAGATCCATCTAATTGAACACATAAATATACAGGGTAAATTTTTTACACACGGTCATTTAATCTTAAACTTACCAGAGCTTGTACTATAGAATCCAGATAGCTGATATATTAGGCATAGTACTTTTTTAAATACAAACTTATATAGATATTTATACATAATTAAAAAAAAATTGTGTAATGTAAAACCACGAGTATCTGTCTCATTAAAAATATACCAATAATAAAATTTCTTTCCAACGTCACACCTGTCTGTCAGTCGAAAGTAACTGTAAATAGATTCGCCATTTCAAAGGAGCTTCCTACCGCGCTGAGGTTGTGGAATGAGCTCCCCGGCATGACATTTCCAACGGAGTACAGCATGGGGTTCTTCAAAATGGGTGTGAAGAGATTTTTGCAGGGTCGGCAAAGCACGAGTAATACCCGGTATTGCAAGCGTCTATCGGCTGCAGTGACCGTTTACGTACCCGGCCGTCAGCTAGTTTGCCATCATATTAGTATTAAAAATAATAATCCACGTCGCTGTCAGTATGGGAATCCTCACCTGGCACATAATAACGACAGCGGTGCGGTCGTCCTTGCCGAGGTGCTGGTACATGTGCTGCAGCAGCGCGTAGTAGGGCGCCAGCAGCGGCGCGCGCAGGCCGGGCGCCGGCCACAGCGCGCGCGCGTCCGCCTGCGCCGCGTGGCGCGGGAAGCTCGGCTTGGCGCCGCGGCACGCGTTGTACACGCTGTACTTGCCGCCGGGGTGCCTGGTCTCTAGGAACGCCTGTGAGGAGTTTGTATACCTTCCTTACTGACGAACTTTGTGGTATATTATTTTTTTAAGTAAAACCTTCTTTAGCACCTTCTAAAAGCTTCTTTGTCATTTGAAACTCTATGTAACTTAAAAGCGCCACTAAATAGAGACAATTCTTAATGGTTTAGATATCTGCGAGGGAGCGAGATATGATTCAGAGATAAGTTTTCTGAAGGAGATTCACTTCTACCGCGAGTGAAATGCACATCTTTTACTTTTTTGTGAAAACACTTTTTGCACCTTTGTTTGTAATGAAAAAGCGAGACTAAAAAGAGACAAATATATACATCTATAGCATTTAATTTGCGAGAGAGAGATGAGAACGGTAGCAGTAAGCATTTCACATGCGGAAGAAGTGCAATATACTACCTACTCATTCTTTCGCAGGCTAAATCGCCATGTTCGGTTACAATAGAATAAAATTATAGGAATAATTATATATACCTAGTATTAATAAGCAATTTTAACTATATATAATAGGATCTACCTAAAAACCTTATCCTATTCACATTTGTAATTGTGACATACTCGAATACCCAAATCTATTTAGTACATTTGTCCACGTACAGTTGCCGACGCATTCTAGCTTGCAACAAACATATGATTAACTGACTGTAATAAACTAAGTCATAATGCTGTTTAACAATACTTACTCTGACGTCATCAATGTGATTGGTTTTATAAGCGCTCTCTAAACCTTCCGATGGGCAAGGCATCACAATAATTCGACTTGTTATATAGCTTATATCCAAGTCTGTTCTCGCTATGGACCTGAAAATATAAACATTGATTATAAAACGGCTCTAAAAATTTAATAGAAATGCGTACATTATCATCAAGTGGTAAGAAAAATACTTTGATTTGCCATCGATCATCTTACACTCCAGAAGACCTGTATAATGCTATAGACGACACAGTACGCCTGGCAGAATTCTGGTCTAAACAAATTTAGCCAAAACGATCGACACGCAAAAAAAAGGTGGTAAGAATACCACAATTGTATTAGCTGTTTATAGATGTTCGATTATCCTATCTTTATAATCTAGTCCAGAACCAATTCTATGTGTGTGCTAAATTTCACTCCAATTCGTTTAGCTAGAGCGTGATTTGCGTGACAAAAACACAACCATCTGAACAATAAAACTTTTACACTTACATTAAGAATTGCCTCAATAGATATAGAAGAGCGGAGTCTTCTAGCACAAGTATTTGCTAACTTTTATTTTATTTTACTTATTAACTTATTTACTTTGGGCTCGCGTTCGCGAATGAAGGTCAAAGTCACTGAAGCTCCCACACTTAAAAGGATACTCTAATAAATGATATTGTAATTGTAGAAGAAAAGTTACTGAATCAAACAATTATCAACCTTCCGTAATATGTGCGCACGCAACCAATTAGGTAAATTTTCCGATGCCAGCTACAATAATACTCACTGTTGAACAGTCTGCATGACCTTGGAAGACGTATCCTTCAAATTCTTTAAGAAACTTCCAGCTCCACCTCTTATAGACGAGAATAGGCCTCCAGAGTTCACAGCCGCTTGCTGAGGCGGCGGTGGTTGGTAGTGTGGGGCTGCGGGAGGCCTAGCTGGCGGTGGAGGCCTGCTTGGCTCTGGAGGCCTAGAGTTGGGCACCTCTTGAGTTGTAGACACAGGATCTTTGTTCGCTGAAATTTATAAAAGATTAGTAAAGGTATTCTGCTCATTTACATTTTTTGCTGCGCTTTTGTATTTAGCAGTTCATTTTTGAGAACTAAAATTGTTATGAATATTTAGTATATAAAATATTTACCTAATGATTGGGTTTGTATATAATACATTCGAAGTAGGTATACGTTTAAAAATATCACTGGCCATACGATTATTTATTGCAAAATTTTAGAAGAAAAGAAAGTTTGAATATTTTCGCTAGCAAGTGATATTTTATCAGGTAGTTTGGAAGAAGAAAATAACATAACAATTTAATTAAATTAATATTTATTTAATACATATTATATATCTTACATGTTTTAAATCTTAAAAAACTAATAGTAACAAAAATATTGCTCACCTATCAACTATGTAAACGAAATATTTAAAATATTCTTTTATAAAAATCATAATACGTGACATTTTTAACTGTGATGTAATATCTACTGAATACAAAGTTTAAGTAGTTTCGAATCAAATATGTCACTTAACCTATTTAATTGCCTTTGCATAAAATATCCAAATTAAGAATTATCAAAATTTTCGAACGAAAATAAAGAAAAACAAACAATATCACATTAAAAAAATCTTTAGTATAATTTTAAGTAAGGTAGAGTAGATCAGAATACTTTAAAGTATATTTTATAACTACCTGAAGGCCTAAGGGCCGCCTCCCGCGGGAGTGTTGAATTAATCACAGCGTGTATCGAAGGACTACAAAAAACACTAACACGACACACTCGTCATCTGTTACAAAACAAATACCATGTAAGGGACCTTACCTCGCTAATCGTAAGTTCAAAAAAGGCCCTTACGCTCAAAAGGTTTCAAAATAATTTGAATACAACAAGCAAATACAATGTGGTAAACATTTTACCACGGTAGCAACACTTAATAAACCGAGAGAGGCCTTTTAACACAAACAAAAAATATCATGTTGCAAAGTATCCGAAAGATCCGGCGATGATATTTAAGTTTAAAGCTACAAAAACCAACTAATACAATGAAAAAAAAGCATATCGAGTAATCTATTTCATAACCTATGCCATTATGTAAAAAATCAAAAACATTTTATATAAAAAACCGTAAAAAGTTGTGAGAACTAGTGCGGATCCAAGTCTAGAGTTTCATTTACAGATCTCTTCTACATATTCATCACTTAATAAATACTCGTATATAACATAATACTATTTATTCTGTATCTCAGCCATTAGATTGTGTCTATTTTCCCAGTCAATGTATAGAGCACATAAATACTATGATACCTGTTTGTCTCAAACAGTCTAAAATCTTTTAGACGTACAGATATTTTTATTTATTTTGCTTTGGTTCTATTCCTTGCATGTCGGTAATAATCACCTGGATTAGGAAAATTCTAACATATTCAAACCAGATGTAGCGAAAACATTGTAATATACGGTCCACTGTTGACTTGACTGGACTTGCATTATATGCATAGTAGATACAACATATAGACACAATAATACGTATAAATATACATTTTAAGTGTTGTTAATTTGGCAAGAATAATTTATTGGCTTACGGTTACAAGTTATCTGATTATACTATTAACGTTAATTATATAGATAAGATAATCAGTTCATCTTGGATTCTAGGGCAGCCTTGTCTGTGTTGAGAAAACATTTTTTATCATTCAAGTTTGTGTGTCATAAGCGACTTATACTTTTTTTATGAAATGCTTGTTGAAAAATCAGTTTTTTTGTATTAAAGGTCCTTTTTCGGTTCATGAAGGCTGCGATTTTAATGAGCTTGATAAAAATATTTTACAATATTTAGACCAATTTAGTACGATGTCTCAAGATATTTTACAAATATCTTTAAAAAGTATGTACTATCGACAAATTTTCTATTAGGCCAAATTCTGTTTGTAATCGTTTGGTATTTGTCTTTTGGTACCTAGTAAATGGCGATCAGCTTCTCACCCATGAGGTGAATCACCGACAAGTTTTGCTGACAGTACAGTACGTAAAAATAAAAACACCGTCAAATTAATATTTAAGGTGCAGGGATCACATTGTTATCATCATATTTCCTATGTCAAAATTGGGACAAATATGATCAAATCTATGCGTATAAATTTAAAACTTAAAATAGAGAAACTCTACCTACAAAGCACCATTAAACTTAGGTATAAATAACAGCTGCGTAATAATTAGGAAAGCCAATACATCTTAACTATGAATTGTATTTTGTTTTTTGTTGATTATATAGTTATAATTCTTATTTTTAATGTTTATAATTAAGCTTATTCTGAATAATGTGAATGAATTTATGCAATCTAGAAAAACAAATAACTAATCAGATTATAAACTTAAACGTACAATGTATTTATTTTGTCAGATCAGTAATGTATTAAATTATTTTTTATTGGAATAAGTTTTATGAATTTACTTTACTAAAGTAACTTAATCTTGTTCTTATTGAACATGGTTGATTCGATAAGTATTCTGTGCCTTTTTGAGTATAATATTAAACAGAAATGTACACACTGAATCTTGAATACTGTAGAAATAAACACATATCGACGGCTACTTTTAAAATTAATCTATAATACATAAAACAAAAAATTAACATTTAAATACAAAATGGTAACTTATTAATACTATGGACATAACGTTAAATGTTTTGTACCTGTTCTTTTATTGTTTGAATGGAGTGCACCAAAGTGGAATGTCCTGTCATACCTCCTTTAGCTAAGGCGATATTTTATTGTCTTTTATCATGGAATATAATTTATTATTGTTTAATAAAAAACGAAGTGTCTCCAGAAATAGACTATACAATCTAGACATACTATTATAAGTATTTTCAATGAGGCTATGAAAACCTGCCCCAAGTAAATTTTTGACGTTACAATTTTTATACCAATTTGTATTTTATAATTCTGTACAGAAGAAATAAGTTCCACAAGTTTTCCACTAGAAACGCTGCTGATATTAACGCAAACGCAATTGTAATGTTTAATAACGTCAAGATTCACGCTTGGGGCACTGTTTTCTTTAAGTCTATAGACGAAGATCAAAATGCGTTCCGGTTACAGTCAGATATAAAAGTTCGAGATGAATGTTAGACAGTTATAACAATTAGCCTCATACATTTACAATGATATTTACCTAAGTATCAATGTTATCTTTCTAATATCGATAATTAATACGATAACACATGTTCTTAAGTACGATTGAGTTACTATGAACATGTCAGTCGCTTGTTATGTTTTTTACAAAAGACAGTATCGTTGTTTAGATTTTGTGTTTTAAGTACACGTCATAAGTTTTAAAATAAATTAACGTACAAGCAATAACAACAGTAGTAAATATTAATAAATAAAAAAACAATGAATACTCATCATTGCGAGCATATCCAATGGTTCTAGCACAAGCGTCAGTGTGAGTGGTGTCCAGGTTTCATGCTAGCGCCGCGTGTCATTTAAACGAAAAAACTATAGGGCACCCGAAAAACTTGAAAACACCTAAAATGAAAAAGAAAATGTGATATGTATTGAAATCAAATAGCATTTGTTTGGAAGTCTCACGCCTTTTAACACCCTTTATAATTCCAATTTATTAACAGCAAATTATAAGTGCTTGTATTATACTTGATACTCTGAAATATTTTAATTCATTTTTTTTAATAGGGTTGGGAAATAAATGGCGTGAGACTTCATCAGTCTAAAGACATGTACATGCAATGAATTATGTTCATTCCAATAAAATTTAAAGAAGCATTGATTTTATTACGTCATAACAGGATCACATACATGCAAGTCGTAAAGGCTGACTTGAATGAAGTAGGTACTTCATGAAGGTATCGTTCAAATACACCTATTTCAATATATTAGATTACTTGATAACTTCTTTAACGACGTAATAAAGAGATAAGATACCGATAATAAATCAATATCAAGTACAACACTTATATTAATTGTTATAGATCAATTATTGCGTCTAGGAATATCAACCTTTAGATCGACGAGATAATGTTCAAAATTGATTAATTTTATATTTATATCGCTTCTAGAAACTATGGATATAATTGACATTAAAAAGAGATGGACTATGTATAATTTGATATGTCAAAGCGGGATAATTATATTTCTCAGAGCTAGATTAAAACTGGGATCCCAAAGAGTTAATAATACGGATGTTTTCGATTTTTAAATTCTAATCCAATTAATGTAATGAATCTATTTTTTTATATCTAAAGATTATAATAAACTGATAATATGGTTCTACTATTGCGTAGCTGATGAGACAAGCTAAATAGAATATTATTAGATTATGTTAAAGGTGAAAATAGCCAAGCTGTTAAAATAATAAGCGTGTTAATACGAAAAACGTTTGCGAGCCCGTATATTATATTTGTGTGAATACAATCCCGAATCATAAGAGAGTTAATAGTTTTATTCACAAGTTTACAAAGCGAACTTTTGAAAAGAATTATCTAAATCTATAGTAGTCTTCAGAGTTCTCAGAACAATCGTTTCAATTACAACTGACAATTAGGTTTTTTTTTTGTCAAAAGTAAAGTAGCCCAAAATATACTATAAAAAATAATAAAAAACGTAACCTTGCCGATTCTTCTCAGTTGAAGCCTTATTTCCGAACCGGTGATAACTTCTTGCTCTCCTAGAGACTAAACTGAATAAACGCAGAACTTTAAATTTTTAATTGTGCATAATAAGGCACATAGAAAAGGCAAGTATTACATTAAGTACAATATTAGGTTAATGAGATAGGGGTATACCTCACCCGTCGTATACCATACCGTCTCTATCTAGTATCTTACTAGATAGAGACGGCGGCGTCGCCACCGAAATAATGAAACTGAATGCGTCTCCATGGCAACCAGTGACCAGTATGTTTCAGCGTACGCAATATAGCAAAGAGACAAAGTACTACTTTGTAAATTTTTGTTCAATGTCGCTTAGCTAGCATGTGTTCCTTTTCCAAACGTACATGATGCCTTAAAAATGTAGATTACGATTAATATTAGTGACAATGGTGAAAACAGTGCAAGTGCAAAGTTAGTGTTCTCATTAGTGTGTTAACGAACAATATATACTAATGTTATAACTTATTTTACCCTCGTTTTTCCAATAGCAGATATCGTGATAGTGCCTCCGTCTATCCTCTGCCAATATCTCAAATGCTGTCTGTAGTTTTGGTAAAATGCTTTTAGAAATAAAAACAAACCACAGCTGTGAAGAATATACTCATTTATTTCTCTATTTTAAGCTCTGACATAGTCATAAGACTAAATAATATATGAACAAAAAGAAAGTGATTTTATGACAAGTAACATTTAAAGGACACAGTGTTTATAGAAAAACACTTGATAAATATTGTGATCACTATAGTATAAGTATGACAAAATGTATGAACATTAAACATATCTTTCTATATAATATAAATCTACTCTATTTCAATACTTGTACCTCAGTTTAACATTATCATTTCCTTATATTGTCTGGGAAGTTTTGGAATGATCCACGATTCTATTATATCGATTAAATCAACACAAATTATATTAAATAATAACAATTTGTGTAATATATTACACATTAAGCCATAGACTAGTAAATTACACACCAATAACTTATATATAAGGCCCAATTTATATAATTTTGTGATATGACATAATGCGTACGTGAACCAAAGTGCGGATTTCAAGCCACCAACCAATATTAGTGCGATACGCTACATCATTATGATCATTTTACCTTTGTTAGTTGTGATTTAAAATACGAATACTTTGAACGTGTTAATTTAAGCTAATATATATGTTACGTATGATGAAATTTACCTAGATTTAGAACCTTGGGATTTATTTATACACTACATATTCAACTTGAAGTACACACAGTTAGAATAATACAGTAAAATTATATAGATGGGGTTATAAAATTGGTGTAAAGATTGCATTTAGCCCCATAACTTACAGGAATGTAAAGACAAGATTAATAATATCTAAATAATTATAGTAAGACGTCTAACTAGCGATAGGTACCCTAAAACTACGAAATCTATGCACTTTATAAATGCACACTGACTTTTTGGTAATGTGAGTTATTCATTGAGAATGTTAGGATAATTTTGCGACAAATGTTACAAAAATTATAATCTAATTTCTATTTAATTCCTTATTATTATTATATTTCTGAAACCTTTCAATTCTTGTCTTTTATTTAGACTTAAATATCAAATTAAAGCTTTATTTATTGGAAAAATAATTTAAGCTTATCGAGTTTAACTGTTCATAGAGCAATTTCACTGTCGATATTAGGCCGTCTGCCGGTACAGCCTGACTGAGCCTCATCACACTTAAGGTGGTTTTCCTGAATTCATAACCTAAATACATAACTAACGTCATGTAAACGCACTCAAAATTAGAAGCGAAAATAAATATATTAATCTCGCTAATATAAATTTAAATGAAAATATATCAAAGTCAAATAAATGCTATACTACCTTATTTCATTCAGAGAACAATTTATTCAACATTGCCTTACCTTTGGTGATGTACGATTTTTGGCGATAATCAACATTGGAATGTAAACAAATCTCACATTTCGTTTTACGTTAATAACCTTTCATAATGAACTCAACTCAAAATAAATACGTGGAGAAAATAAAGGAAAAAAAATTTGAGTGTAAAAAGTCAAAAAATACTTGACCATGTTTAGCTCGAGTCTCAAATGCAACATAACATAACGATGGACCGTAAGGTGTATGGATAACTGAGACGCGCGATCGCAAACCAATCTAAACGACTCAGGCGCACATAAATATTATATCGTTTTTTTTAAATGTATCACATAATGTAGACGGAGTCGCGCCGCGACGGTACTCTTACGATATGGTAGTGTAATATTTACTTGACTTCTTATTACCTGGCGAGCTAGTGGCCACAGATTGTTCAACTTTTTTACGCTCAAATTTGAGTGGTTGCTTCAGATTGACGTTGTTGGAATCTGCTATCGCCGCCAGCCGCTCAAGCACACTGCTTATTGCCAACCGCTCCTCGGGGTTCACTGTTAGGCAACCATCTGTGGACAAATGTAATACAATTATATATCATCAATACATATAGCTCATAAACGATTGGTCTTAAACCCGTGTACAGGTATCAATATAATACCTTTAGAATTTGGTTGTCTTGGGACTTCACAATCAATGAAATGGAACTGTCAATCAAAGTTTGAATGCGCGTTGTAAAGCATCCCATGTCCTGTACTTATACTAATATTGAAATATCTATTGACATAATGATATTATTGTCTTAAAATTAACAAATATTTTACTCAATTAAATACATTGAATGTATCATACTCACTTATGACTTCATGAAAGCATTTATAGCGTTGATCATTAGGGTTAAGATTAAAGTTTCCATTCAGTATTGCCAACTTAGCCGAATCCTCGAATGGGTGTTGCATGTAACATAATGTGTATAATATGCAACCCAGAGCCCATACGTCCACCGTGTGGTCTATTTTACGGTTATCCCATGTGTCGAGCATTTCTGGCGCTCTGTACATTGGCGTAGTGAATTGGGCCAACTGGAAGTAAAGAATATAGTAATATGTGTACGAAATGATCAAATAATTCCGACAACACTGTAGAGGTTGTCAAAATATGTAACAATAACCCACTCTCCGAATGTCACCTATTTAAGAAATAGAAGAGCTCTTATTGCAGTTTGTCCACAGAAATGCTTCCACCATAACCAAATGAGGTTTGACAACTTTATGTTTGTGGGTCGACAGAGCATTGGCGATGACCATGGAATTCCAAATGTACATAGGCGGCGATTACAGGTTGCTATCCGTTCCAATATAAATAGTTCTAAACAGTTCGGTGGTTGCGGAGATAACCCTGCACATATACACAGACTCACAGAGTCACTCTTTTTATAATATTAAGTAAATGTTAAGGTTGTCCTTGAAGAACCAATTCCTACGGCCATTCGTAATATCGAAAGAGAACTAAAACCCAAAATATAGGTTAACAATATTTAACCTTATATCAAATGTTCAGTATTCAAATTCAATTGAAGCAATGACAAAAGACTTATATAATATATATTCATACATCTATAAACGGTATATTGTGGTTGTAAATTAATCTCTGTCATTTAACACCCAGGTCTATCCACTGCCTGAGTACATGGTAATATCGTTAGTCAATCAGTCTATAGAATAAATACAATTTATTTCGCATCCAGTCCGCAATCCAAGGCTAATTTGTGGAATCTTCACACAAAGAGGATCCTATGTCTAAGGATATGTTTCGATATTCGTGAAAATTTGGAGAAATATCTAAAAACATCGAAAATTTCGGATTTACGATAATAGCTATTTCTCGCGGATACACCCGTGTTCCCGAATGTTATATTTTCCCCGGATACCTGTGTAGTAACCTAGGTTTTAAGTAATCTTATTCATGTTTATAAGCAAAATTTCATACAAATCCGTTAAGTAGTTTTTGGGTGAAAAAGTAATAAAGATCCATTCTCACCAAGTTTCGCATTTACAATAGTAAGATACGATTATCTATCATATATATCATATACAAGCAATGTTATTTAATATTATATATTTATGAGACTACGAGTTATCAAATAAAATCGTAGATATATCAGTTAGATCACATCTTCAACATTTATTATGATTGTTATTGTGAGCCTATTGTGTCCCACAGGACAGCGCTCTCCCCTCCCTTCTTCCACTCATTCCGGTTGGCCTACATGTAAAGACGATAAAAAACCGACCTATTCTTATGTTCGCGTATATCATGCGTCATGCTATCTTTTACATATAATTTCTTAACCAAAATTTTATTTTAAGTTGCGTTGCCCTGCTTTAAACCAGAAAAATTCCTACTTTTAAATTTTATTTTCTATTAATATGTGGCATTTATGATGAATTCAAAAGGGAAAGAGTCACTGTTATGTTTTAATTTAATAGTCAACATATAAATTACGAAACGAATTGTGTGTTGAAAATTTTCAGACATATTTTTATGTTGACAAGCCAGTTGGCTTGGTGGTTAACGCTCTGACTGCCAAACATAAGGTCGCGGGTTCGATTCCCACCCAGGACAAACATTTGTGTGAATGAACATGTCTGTTTGGTCAAAAGAATGTCCCAGAATATTTATCTGTTATGCTGTACTCTAGCACATTGTGCTGACTACGGGAGGTGTTCCGTATTACCCGCACTTTCCTTTACCCTATGACAACTATAGTTGTCTAAATAGAGTATACAACAATATCACAACTTTTTACTGTAAATCTACCTATGCAATAGAGTTTGAGGTGGTTTTCACCACCATTTTGGTACAGAATTTCTTCCGAAAGATTTATTGGTACTGAAACGAACTGAACTCATTTATATCAACTTTTTGGATTTTATATTGTCTTCTAAACTCAAAAAGTATTGACAGTTAGTTACATTAGGAAAGTTTACTGGTTTTCTCGTTTTTGTTGTTATTTTAATTTAAAATATAAACTGTGGTTCAATCCAGCGCCCTCTCTTTCATTTCGTATATTTACGAACAGTAACAGGTACATTAATATGATCCCATTCAAGCGAAGCCTGGTAGACGACGCATACCACTAGTAAGGTACAAAGTAAATAAATATGTCCGAAATGATAAACAATGAGATAATACAACAGATATAACATGTTTATGATTCATATATGAAACAATATTTTCATAATTTGGAATTGATATCACTATCATTCATTGAACAATATCTACATCCAAATCATTTCGTAATGTTAAATGAATAACACATGGCATATCCTGTTGGTAAGTGATTCAGTCAATAAAATGAAATAAAGGATAAAAAAATACTTACATTTTCCTCTAACATATTTCTTTGATTTGCACTCCAAGAGGGATTCGGTGAATATACATCAGTTGTGGCTGAACCAAAATCACACAGCTTTATTGTACCTAGAAAACATAAACTGTGTAATTAACTTTTAGATATGTTTCTTGAAATTGAACTGACGTATTTGTGGAGTTCTTGAAGCTCTTTGCAATAGTGAAATCTTGGTCACGCTGGTAAGCCTAAGTCAACAGATTTATCTTCTTCTCTATCAATTAATCTCCCGCCTGCCCTGTTTTCAGTCAATAGGGGTCCTCTGAATCTAGTCAAAGGTATATTTAGTTTGAAATTGTGATTAATCACAATGTTAGTTGGAAGGGATGATGAGACCAAAGATGGTAAGCATACAAAGGTTAGATGAGAACTGGTTCCCAAGTGCAGCTGCTGAAACACACTGATAGTTTGGCAGACAGATTGATAAGGAATATATCAATGGTACTGAAGTACCAGTCTCGCCTCGATGTCCTGCATCCAAAAAAAATGAAAATTTCAAAGCATAAATAAAAATATATATAATTTTGTAAAGAATGGCCTCACCTTCATTAGATATTAAGAAATTTTCTAATTTGAGATCACGGTGAGCTATTGGTGGCACTTGAGCATGCATGTGTTGAACTGCTCTGCATGTTTGATAGAAAACCCTAAGTATTGTTGGAAGAGGGAAGGCCTGCCCCCTATTCTGTAGAGCTTCCATCAAACTTCCTCCGCTGCAGAGGTCAGTCAACAATAAATACTCTCCCATCCCATGTGAAGTTTTAGATTTATCAATAAAAGATGCTGCTATATATTTAATTATATTAGGGTGCCCTGAGAGTTTTTTTAATATGCTAATTTCTTGAATAATATTCTTATTTGCTTGCTCATCAGCTGCCATGAGCCTTTTTAAAGCATATTCGGTGCCACTTGAAACATCTTGAGCAACAAATACAAATGCAAAACCACCTGCAAAGTGAATATTATTTTAGAAAGTGACATTTGTATCTAGAGATTAAAGTTAGGAACCTTAAATGAATAATCTTGGATAACTATCTCAATAACCAAAGATCGAAAAGTGTGTAGTATTAGGAGCTCCAACTATAACAGACTAACAACTAGACAGAACAAATATTTAATAAATCTATCAATCCAAGTCTTTTTTCAACCAATTGCTGAGCATAGGACTTTGTAAATAGGAACAATAAAAGAAAAAGTTAATAAATAAATATCCTGTCCTCTGGGACAGGACATTGGAACAGGACATGGGACTGGAACACAGAACAAACAAACATGTTTATGCATTGAAATGTATGTTTGTCCTGGAGGGGACTTGAACCCAAAGCCTATAGGCCAGTTATACTAATACTGATTTATTTTTAAAGCTTGAAGAAGGTTCTAATATGGCAGGCAGTTATGTAATAAAAATTGCAGCTGGATTCTTTGAATTCTGGCATCAAGCCATAATGATTTGCATGATTCACTTAACAACATGAAACTGTTGGAATTACGAATATTATTATCATTTATTTGATGACATGCAGCCAGAGAATCCACCTGAAGGCATATGGTTTTTACTACAAATGGACAATTGCAATAACAGAATTATTCAATGCCCAAGTTGTCTTTCTGTACTAGTGAAAAATATAAAAATAAACAGTTCCCATAAAAAGAACTACATTAGGTATTTACTTTTCATTTATACACCCATTACATATTATGTATTTATGTAAAGACCCTACTAAATACTACAAAATTATTCACCTAAGTACAACCCAGATTAAATTTGAAATTCATACTCTTAGAGGCAGATATCAATATTTTCCATATTGAATCAATTCTAAAAAAAATATGTTTAATCTGTGTTTCACAATAACTTTATGAGGAAGTGAGGTATATAATTCTCCCTAGTCTGAATGCTATAAAGAATTGTTTTAATACATATATTAACTGTGGCTGTGTAGCAGTGCTTACAAAGGCTCAGTAATTATGATTTTGATTTCTAATAGAAAGATTTCGTTTACATGGAGAATTCACCAGCTTGGGGCATTTGGAGTGAAAGTTAAAATAGGAATAAAATTTTTGGTTTCACCATAAAAAAACGAAAACTATAATTTATTGCCAAGTGCAAATCAGCAGGCAGTAAGACCAAATAGTTGCACACAGTGCAATAATAAGACAATTTAAATCATGGTCAATTTATTATGTATGTTTAGACCATTGCAAGAACATGATCACTGAAAGCTTTGTAATAAAATTTTCATATTCAACATTATATTGGGTAATATAATGAGATAATTTAAGTCCGATTCAACAGTATGATTAGCGTAATTTATTACATGCCTCACTAACGGGCACTGACCCTTTAACACTGCCAGACGATGTCCCGTCCGCCCCCAAATTGGCTATGACATTTAAACAAGAACACCGACCCACATTGAAATTGATCCAGTGAAAAAATAAAAAGTAATACCCATTACATATCACTTCGCAACAATAAATTGCTTTGCTTTGTTACTCATCTACTAACCTTCTGCGATCACCTTCTTAACTCTCAATTTCATGTTTCCAATTTCAACAAATTGACCCACGAAATCATTGTCACTTGCGCCGTTGGCGCCTCCTGAGCTGAAGTAGCCTATAGCAGACTTAAAGACGCTCATTTTATAGTATTCTTATGCAGTGTCACAAAGTAAAATAAAGAATAAATAGTAATTTTAATCAGCACCCTCTGCCTGGATCCATTTTACAATGGCAGAAAAGAATGAATTGAATTGGCAGTTGGCACTATTGGCAGATTTGTTGGCAAATGGCAGGAAAATGTTAGTGTTGCCAAACAGCACTATTTAGCCGAATACTGCGCCATTGTCGTCGTAGAAAAAGGGGAATAGATACACAATAATAAGTTAAAATAAAAAGTTATACTTATCTTTTAAAAACCAGTCATAAAATTATTTCAATGTAAAATATTTTACTATACCACCAATGTTACAGATATGTGATTTATACAAAAAAAAAATATTGCACTTTTAGAGCAATTTCTTGATTTAGCTTGGCAATGATTTGAAAAGTCCATAGACAAGACAGTGCTAAACTTTATGGAATATATTGCACGAATAGTTATCTTATTTTAATTTTAATAATATCATAATGAAACAGCTTTTTTGAATAATTATTATACTTTTTAATCATGAAGCAGGAACCTAATATTATTCTTCTTTTTCTTTGGAATTAAAAGGTAGGTATCAGATAGGTCACACTCAGGTCAAAAAAATATAGATACCGTAAAATAAGTAAAAATATTTAAGTACGCACGTAAGAAGTTATACACGAAATTATACGTGAGAAAAACTGCACAAACACATTTTTTACGATTCAGTCGTGAAATTGTAGTGTCCAAACTCTTTGCACCTGTCTGTAGCAAAGAATAATTTTTTTTGACGTTGTTGGGTTATTACTGACAATAACGACATTACTCACTTATTGTCACTAACAGTTTCGATTTGTGCGATGTTCCGGCGAGACCTATAACAGCTAACTACATCCGTGAGAATTTTGTGTTACACTGTAAAAAGTAAATTTTTTGCATAACGCGCCTAAAGAAGTATAACTTTGATTATAACACTGAGATAATGATACACGCTTTCGTGACAGTTCATGCAATTCCGGAAATCTTCGACGTCGAAAGATCAAGAAAATAACTTATCAAGAAGCTATACAGTTTATTTTCCTATGAGATTCTTGAACATAAAAACTTGCTTGATTACATTTTACATTCAATCAAATATTGACAATATAAAAATACGCTCTTAATGATTTGAAATGTCACACAAAAATCAACTTGACTCCTACTACAATAATCCAATTTCTATGACATTCCTTTGAATCTCAGTATATGATTCTAAATTCAAATAATGTTAGACAAAAATTAACCTTACTCCTTCACAACATGGTTCAACTGTATCATCATACAATAATCCAATTAATATGACATTCCTTTAAAGCTCTGTTCAAGATTCTAAATTCAAATCTTACATTGAGCTAAGAACTTTAAATAATGTCAATCAAAACTGAATCTTACTCCTTCACAATATGGTACAATCAAAATACTAGAATATACCAAATCGATAACTATTATCGATTTTCATGCCACCTAGAACTAACTTCACGATATAGAATTCAGGTGTCGGTGGTGCGAGCGTAAAAATTCACTCTCATCATTTTTCTCAATCGCGTCAAAATAAAAGAAGTATAACTTCAAAAACATTCATCGGTGAACTGATTTTGGTAATAAATTAACCGATTTGATAGGGCAATTCAACCGATATCGAGTTTGACATTTATGACCACATCCAGTCAATGTCTGCGTCTGTCACTTGTGCTTATATACTTACTTAGTTATAACTTTATGGTCGATTGGGAAGACTATCAAATTGATCTCATTTTATTATTTGTTTATCAATGTTTCGGAGACTGTGGTGAAAATAATAATCGAAATTCAACGCACGAACACGTCAGACTAATGTTTGTCAACTCCACACGTAAATAACAAATATGGGCTTTGAAAGCAAAAGGTTTCAAGGTGGCGTTGACGAAGAACTCCTTTGCCCTATTTGTTCTGGGGTTCTGGAGGATCCATTGCAGGTATGTGGTGCACAATTTACTACCTAGAAATAGATCAGCAATAAGATGTTATATGTAAATTGTATGTAAACATAGGCGCCTGCTTGTGAGCACGCGTTCTGTCGAGCCTGCATCACAGAGTGGATAAGTCGTCAACCGACGTGCCCTGTAGACCGTCAGGCAGTCACCGCCAGTCAGCTCAGGCCTGTTCCAAGAATACTACGCAACTTGCTTTCTAGGTGAGCAGTTTTGCAACCCTGTTACATGGATTACCTCATGTATTAGTAGGTCACAAACATTGTATCACTTTATATAATAAATATCAATATCAATTGTTTTGTAAGCATGTTGTGTTTACTATCAAACAAATAACTTCAAGCATACTTACAAGTAGTGGTTTCATAGCAAATATATTATCATTCAGGCTTTTGTTTTGATATTGAGAATTTTTTTAAACTATGTGAGACAAATAGTGAAATTACATTAAAAAATAGATAATCATATTAGAACAATGTCCATTATTTATATTCAATATTTATAAGAGTCAAAGACTAAGATAGAGCTAATGTTCATAAAGCTACAAATTACCATTATAAGTGTTTTAAAGGGATAATAGATTTAAAAAGATAATTTTGCAATAACTGTAGTGTCTATGTAGTTTAGAACTAATCTAACAAATAATTACACTTACAAATACTCATCAATTGAGTAATTGGTAAATAAAAAAACTACATTTATTGTTTCAACTCACATAATGCATTTTATATTCACTGAAATGATTATAAAGAGTGACTCATATCCTTATTATTGTAGTTTTGTGAAAGTGGTATGATGAATACATTTGTTTTTGCATTTCAGACTGAGTACCAAGTGTGACAATGAACCTCATGGATGTGAAGCTGTCTTAAAACTGGATGCTCTGGCCTCACACTTAGTTGAATGTATGTTTTATTTCTATAATCATAAATTCCAATCATCAATGACTCATATTATGTGCCTACGCATGATTGTTGAGTCTCTTTCAATGATGAAAACCTTTATTGAGCTGCCAGTAAACTTTACCAACATTATAACTGACTGACATATAGTGAAATTTATAATCAAGTCCCTAATTCACCCTATCAAATACATATAGCACCCTCAGTATGATAAGGGCTTAACTTAAAATTTTGCGAAATGGAGTTACAAAGTTAGAGAGACTAAACAAAGTATGCTGTATAGTAAAACATAGTCAATTTAATGATAGAATAAGCATACCAATACTTTAGCCTCTTTAACTCCGGGACCCACCCTCCCCGCTCGGTACGAAAGTGACACAATCAAATATGTACCAAAAGTGATTTTTTGAGTTAAGTCCCTATCTTCTGAGGGTACGATATATTGTAAAGTAACTGTCCCTCACTGTTTCACCCAAATTCCCAAGGAATGTAACATTTTCATGGCACAGAGAGTATCCTTCTATGTGTTATTCCAGATTATATATGCTCCATCTATGTGCCAAGTTTCATCCAAGTCTGTTTGTTAGTTTCTGTGTGAAAGCGTAACAAACATCCATACATACAAATTTTCGCATTTATAATATTAGGAGGATATGATTACATTTGTGTGGATATTTGTAACTCAATCACAGTAATGGATAATTAGATTTAGATGACATTTAGTACATTAATGTATCAGAACCTATTGTACAGTACACCTAATATTAATAAGTAATATTTTCCATCTCATGTAAAACAATTGGTCCCCTTTAGAATACAGGGGGAATTGTCATAAATAGATGAAAATTTCCAAGAGATCATTCAACGGCTCAATTCCAAAGTTATTCAATCTTAATCTTAAAAGGTAATTAAGAATTTGTCTACAAAATCAATGTCATCATCTCATAAATATTTATATGTTGTAAATATTATTGCTGATCTGATCATTCTGAATTCAACTGATTTGATAAATATATGTATTTGGGTTATTTGATTTTGTCTGTGTTATATTATAAACTTATAAAGTTTGTAATAATGAACTTTCTTCAAGTGATCATGTTTCAGAACATGCTGATTTTCGATTGTCGTGATTTGAGATATCACATTAATTTTCTTTATGGTAAAAAAAATATCAGTTAACTTAGATTTATGATAGCTCTGTGTATCATGCTAATGCTATGACGTATGTTGGCTAAATACCAACAACAAGTTTGAGGTTTCAGTTCAAACCATCACGAGGACTGTAGAATGTTGTTAGGGTATTTTATTGTCATCTGGCATCTACCCTCAGGTTGTTAAAATCTGTCACCAAACATCTACCAATATGGTGTCAAGCACAGGGGGGCGTCTTTAGTTTGCAACTTTAGTTTACTGGCAACTGTGATAATCAAGACAGAGGAACTGTCTTCCAATATTTCTATTATCCATACAGCTTCCACTTAACATCACCACCTGTTGGTAATTGAACACTACCCTCCTTGACTTGACATGCTTGTTAACCGTATGACATGTGAAACAAAATATATTTATCTTTGACTAATATATCTTGATACTTAAATCACATAAATGTATTTACTCATACTTTAAATATTTCAAGCTATGCTGTAACTGCATTGATTTTAGTACCGTTCGAGTAGATATTAAGACTTAAGGCCTTAGGTGTATATAAGAAGGGGCAGGCCCACCAGTATGGTCTAGTGCCCACTCCAGGTACATTGGGTTTCGACTCTGCTTCATCGCATGCCGTGGAATCTAGGGGCCAAGCCCCCTGAAAAATAACCCTTGATACGCCAATGCCTATGGGCTATTTAGTATATCAGTAACTATTTTCGTATTTGTGATTTGTAACCTTTATTTGCAGGTGAATTTAATCCTAAAAGGCCAATGTCTTGCGAGTCTGGTTGTGGCCTTGTTATACCTAAAGATGAGCTGGCCGAGCACAATTGCGTGCGAGAACTGAGGGCACTCATCACAACACAGCAGGGTAAACTGTCTGACTACCAGCAAGAACTGGCGGAACAAAGACTGGTTATTAATGAGCATAAACGGGAACTGGCGGTGTTAAAGGTATATATAATTGGTTTCAGGCCCGATTTCTTAATCTATGAATAAAACTTGGATATGCTAGATAAAAGGTCAAATGTCTAAGGTCATATTTTTCAGTGGCCTTTTGGCATTTTTAAATAAGCCTTCTCAGGCATTAATGGTCAGATTCTAAGCCGTATAATAAATTATTTATAACATGAACTGACCCTCACACAATGTTTGTAACAGGAATTCATGCGAGCGATGCGCGTGTCGAACCCGAGCATGCGACTGGTGGCGGAGCAGATGGAGCGCGAGGAGGTGGGGCGGTGGGCCGCGTCGCTGGCCCGGGCACGGGTCACGAGGTGGGGCGGCATGATCTCCACGCCCGATGACGTGCTGCAGGTGGTGTGTTATACCCATTTTGTCTATATTATTTTTTATATCTGTTAGTATACCAATGTACATTCAATGTGAAAAGCGTGGTCATCCAAAATTGTCACAGCTCCAAGTAACTACCAATTTGTTATGAATAGCATTAATTAAAATATAGAAAAATATGAAATCATAAATATTTTAGTATGTACTATAATGTTGAAGTTTATAAACAGGGTGATTGAAAGATTGTTGTCAATAAACCAATATAGAGGATTTTTTTTTATGTATCGAGTTGAATTCAGTTTTCCGTAGTAAATAATAAATAAATAAATATCCTGGGACATTCTTTACACACTGCCATCTGGTTCCAAACTAAGTGAAGCTTGTACTGTGGAAATCAGATAACTGATATACTACATATACTACTTTTTTTTTAAATACATACTTATATAAATATTTACACCCAGACACAGAACAAACAGACATGTTCATGCACACAAATGTTTGTTCTGGGTGGGAATCGAACCCGCGACCTTCGGTTTGGCAGTCAGAGCGCTAACCACCAAGCCAACTGGCCTGTCAATCCTGTCTTTAGCTTATCTGCTTCTTATCTTTCAACTTTGGTTGGTAATATTACCACTGAGTGAATATTGATTATGTGGCAGAGGTAGTAAATTCAAATTGTGGTGAACAATTACAAACTAAATACTATTTATTGTAAAATCAAAGAAAACAAAAAGCTTTATCTTTGTCTATGATATTGTTCACATTAAAGTACTCTATCTAAATCTTTTAGTTAGAATGGAAATTGTGTTAATTTATTATTGTGACACAAAAATCAATCAAAACTCCTTCACTCAATGGCAAATACATTTATTAAGTTCTCTTATAGTCGGTAGGATGGATCCTATCATACACATAAAGCTATGTGATTTTCAGATGATGATTAAAAGGAGCTTGTCTGAGTCAGGATGTCCCCCTCACATCATCGACGACCTTATGGAAAACTGTCACGAGAGACGGTGGCCCCCCGGTCTTTCCTCACTGGAAACCAGACAAAATAATAGAAGGTATTTTTTATCAAATTTTTGTATCGCAGTTTCCGTCTCACGATCTATTTATGGCCTAAGCTAGTCATGATGGCATGCTTGAATAACAAATATCCCCAATATATAAAATGTTATTGTTTGGGATTCTTTGATTTATTAGATATGAAAAGTGTGCAATCTATGTAGACCAGAAGAGAGCTCTCCATAAAAAAATAAGTAAAACTTATTTTCGCACGCTTGACTTGAGGAGTAAGCTGGTGAATGCGTGACGAGAGCGTTACGAAAAGTGTGGTCGGGTGAGGCTAACGGAAGTTGAGAGGGAGATAAAAGTTAGTGAAGATGAAAAGAGATAGAGTTACGTTTCCTATACTACTGTATTGTCTGTATCACGCTGTAGGTGCAAGAGAGAACAGTGCGCGTGTATATACATGTATATATTATACATATAGATGGAGCTAAATAAGTTTTACTTCAGTTGTGTGGTCTAATTTACGTAATGTAACATTTGTTTAGTTTTACTTGCATCTATATATCATTTTAAGCTTAGACTTAACAGTATAATTTTTTTTCCAGACTGTATGAAAAATACGTATGCAAAAGAGTGCCAGGCAAGCAGGCTGTGCTCGTTTTACATTGCGACAACACCCACGTTGATGAACACATGATGGTGGAGCCCGGACTTGTCATGATCTTCGCGCACGGTATTGAATAACAAACGGACTACCACTGCGATACGGTGGACAAATAACGAACTTAAACTAAGTGGCAAACGCGAACTCAACAAATCGTGTACGGCCGCCATAACAGTGTTGTCTAACTACAAAATAAATGGCAACAGACCAATGAATGATGTACAATTTTGTTTGATATGAGTGTTGATAATGTATTTTAGGTGTGAAATTTACATTATATATAAGGTATTTTATATGAGAATTGGTTGAAAGTTGAAACATTCCAACTAAATGAAATATTTACAAAAATCATATTTGGTTGGTTCCATGATGTATTAAAATTTAGATAGGTATGCCAGTAAAATAGATTTAATATAAGTTTTTTATATTTGTATTTTAGTGATTGAGTGCTGTGTTATGTTTTAAAAATAGTGTGTCATGTTTTATATAAAGTGCTGTTCTCTTTCTTAATTGTTGAAAATTTTATGTCATTGTTCTATTAACTTGATTTCTGTTTTCTCTTTCCGTGATATTGGAATTGGGAGTCAATTTAATATATTCTAACTCAATCCTTAATATAATTGAATTACATGCTGAATCACTTTTGTCCATGTTTTTTATTTGTTTTACTTACACTATATTCCAGTTTTGCACAACATTCAGTAATCGATATTTTGTAAGGCCTAATGTAGGTTACCTTGTGCTTGATGCTATCACCAGATCTTCAGAGACTTATCCTTTATATGAATTCTAGGGTCTGGATCCCCAACATGAACGCTTCCATTTTCTAGAATAAAATAAAATCTGAAACTTTTATTTATAAGAAACACCTTCACTACGCAACAGGCCCATATCGTTCTGCACTCTAATTATGTCCTCACTGGTGCGGAACGATTATCTCAGGGCTTGTAAGAGTTCGACAGAGACTAATATAAATTGCAGGTTGTGGCCTAAAGTCTAGATATTCCCCATCAAAACACCACGGCTGGCCTTTTTTGGCTTATCACGCATTTACTGTGCTGTTTATAAAAAGTCTGCTCATGTGGCAGGCCCAACATGTCGCCGGCGACCCGGTACCGCGCAGAGCGCGCGCCTCGCCACCCCAGATAGTGTTGTGCTGTCTAGCTGATCTGACCTGGCGTTCGTTCGATATAATAAACAATGCCAAGCAATAAAAGATAAATATTATACAATTTTTTGAAAATAGAGTAATAAATTCACCCTGCAGGTATTGATAGCGCTGGTAAATACTCTAGTGCTGGTGGGTTGAAAAAGAACTGCCATGCACTGGCGAAGATATAGTTAGAGGCGCATTTCAACCCGCCGCCACACTAGATGAAGGTATATGATTTAAATTTGCCGCAGCCAAGGTCTGAAAATGTTCCGAATGAATATATAAATATAATTAATATACTAATATCTGTGGTTCAAATAACCCTTTTTGGGTTGCTACACCTAAAATATATAATTAGGTTTCTAAACGGTTTCCTATAACGTCAAAAAATCAATGATTTGATTGTCAATTGTCAAATTATTTTGTTTGTCATCGCATGTTGGAATCTTGAATTTAATAATCATAATACACAAGAGTATACGATTCGAATATGTCTGAAATGGAAGTTACGGCGAGTGGGAGTGATTGCTCAAATGATTTATGTGAGTTTCTCCAGAAACTTAGTATTATTATGTCAACAAAACATGGTTAACCTACCGGCTGTTATTATCGTAAATAATTTACGGCCTATTCGTTGCAGTGCTCCTCGACAGGGTGTTTCTGAGACTTGGTAATGCGGACTCTGACGACCAGCTGGAGAGTTGCCTTGGCAGGTTCCTGCCACCTGTTATCCTGAAGTTATCATCTCCTCATGAACAGGTACTGTGCTTTGTCTCAATTATTGGTTTCTTATGACAAGAGAAAAGCTCGATAGTGAATAAGCCATTCTTCACAAAGATATTCCTTTAAGAAATTATGACTGAGAAGTATTCTTAAAACTGAATACCAGTTTTCAAGGTTCTAGAGCCTGACATACTACATTCCACAGAGTGTGATTTTATAATACATAACTGGGTATACCCTGCTTAGATCTCAGTCAGTTTGCTGAGGTAGTCTCCTTATTGAAGTAGATTGGTCTGTAAAGCTAAAAATAAAATTCCTTTGTTAATGGGCTAGTTGATATAAATCATGTGTGCCTTATTCACAGGTTCGCACAAAAGTGATGGAACTGCTGGTGCATGTGAACAAGAGGGTCAAGTGTCGGGCAGATGTCCAGCTGCCTGTTCAGACCCTGTTGCAGCTGTATAAGGACCCAACCTCCAACAGTTTTATCATTGTAAGTTTTACAGTTAAAAATAGTTAGAAGTTTGACTATAGGTTTATACGGAACTTCATTTCATCCTGCACCCACATTCCCAAGACAGTCATTGGTTTCCCGGGATTAAAACTTAGTCTATATTACTTGGAAATAATTTAGCTTTCTATCCGTGAAAGATTCTTTAAAATTAGATGAGTAAAAATGACTTCCTACTTACAAACATACATACTTTTCCTATTTATAATATTTGTGTTGATGTAAAACTAACACACTCATTTCTGTAACAGGTTTAATGTTAACAAAGGAAGCCGTGGTTGCCAAACACATCTTGCTGTTTATTGAAAAATTTGTTGATCATTATTTTTAACTTGCCTTGCTAGTTTCTTGTTTATTTATTTATTTGTTTGGTTCTAATTGATATATAAATTTTTTTTAAACCTGCTGACAGTTCCTGCTCGAAATATTCTCTTGCATCATGAGAGTCTGTAAATAACATCACACATATTTGAAAAAATGTGCATTAAAATCCTAACTAAATCTTTGCCATTATCATTACAGAACTTTACAATCATTTACATTACTATGGGTTTTCCAAGACTGCCCCGCGAGCAGCAGCTCAATCTTGCTCCAACCCTTATTGAAACCATTGGTAATAAACCTCAGGGCCATCAGGATGGGTAAGATAATTTTATGTACATTGCTATTATGAACCAACTTTCATAGTTGGTGGTTTCTCTGATTACCTTTATTACATTGGTCTTTTATTTTTAAGACCACTTTGACACCAGTTTTACCATCAAATTGTAGCTATCAATACAACACAAACAGATTTGTCCATATAACTGTACCACATACGAAATGATAAGTGAAACCAAAGTTTCAGAGGATTAAAAGTATGTGATAGCCCAGGTTATCAATCTATGTGCCATCTAAATCGGTTTAGTATTTTTTGTGCTAAAGTGTAACAAACTTCTTTTAATCTTTTAAAAAAAAGAGGAAAATTTTGTCTATTAAACATTATAATATTTTTAGGATATTAATGCTAGTCATGCCTTTGTTGGGTCAAATCAAGGAGACAGATCTGAATCTGAAGGAAAAACCTAAAGTCGCTGCTCTCATCATCAAGTTTGCTACTGATGTACTTCTGCTGCCTTACAGGTTTGTATACTATGTATTCTGTTCATCAAATGCTATTAAATCATCAGACTGATTACTGGTCTAGTTCTGGTTATAAATTTAATGTCTGTAATTCATTTGTTATTATTTTAATAATAAATTAATTAGCAAATTTAACACAATATATTATAGGATAAATAAAAGTAATCATAATTTGAGTGTATAATTTTTCAAGGATGCTACAAAACTTCCTTTAAAAGAACCCTTCTCGAGGGGTTCTTTTAAATTGAAATTGATTACATTAAAGTTGGTGGACAATACGGTGAAACAAGTTATTCATGTTTTTGTATTGGTTATAATTTCAAAAGGATTATCTTGTGAAGGGTGAGGGAAGGCTCCCAGCTGCTCTTTCGCTTTTGTCCAACATTTGGACTCATAATGGACTCTAAGAAATTGATAAGTTATTGTTATTGAATCATCATCAAGCGAGGAACCACTGGTGACTCAAAATACAGGTATCCACCTAGTTTGAGAGTCAGAGGAAAATCGATTTTGAACATATAATTTTATAGCCTGTCTCACTGTAATTGTCACATATTATACATTTTATATTTGTATCTGGCTGATTAAATAAATTATTATTATTATTATTATTGAATGGGCCAGTTGGCTTTGTGGTTAGGTTAGGTTCAATTCCCACTCGGAACAAATTTTTGTGTGTATGATTATGTCTGTTTTCCGTGTCTGGATGTAAATATGTATATAATTCTTTATTTAGAAGAAAAAAGTAGTATATGTAGTATATCACTTATCTGGTTTTCCATAGTCCATACAAGATCTGCTTCAGAGGCCTGAACACGAACGTCTGTCGCAAGCGAAGCGGTATATGTTCGTGCTTAGGGCACAGATGGCCGTGTCTTAGGAATTTCCCAGGATATTAATGTAGTATTTATTGTTGTTACAGAGCCTTACCAAATGCAGGTGAAAGTGATTTCCAAGTACCGCCCGGTATGAGCATGAAAACATACAAGCGCATTGTTGATAAGAATCAACTGAATCCTAATCAATTGGAAGAGGTAGACTTATCTTTATCTATATTTATGTATAAAGAAAATACGTTTATTTGACGCATCATCACCTCAAAACTACTGAACATATAGGGATGGGACTGCTACTATTCGACGCGGAATTTTTCCCAGATTATAGGCTATAGGCCATATATGATATCAATAAACGGCTACTGAACAGCTCGGAAATAAGTTTCGGTAAAAGTAGTATTTTTGGTATATTGAAATTGGATAGTTTTGGATAGATTACCTCAAACCCAACTTTCAAATAAACAAACTTTACCTCTTTATAATATTTGTATGGACTAAACTATAGCGCCACGCGATTGCACTCGTATTACCAATTGGTAAAGAGTCTCCGTAACTAGTTACTGAGAATATTTGAAGTGTACTGTGAAGTCTATTTTAAAACCTTTTTACCATATGTTTCCAGATGAAACTGTCCATCGTTAATTTTATAAGTAAGGACATTTTCAATATGAATGATATTCTGTTGACGCTGATCGTCGCCGCTGCGGACTCGCGGTTCAGTGTTGCCAACCATGCTAACAGCCCACTTATAAGAGTTAATAGGTATGTATTTAACCAACCTAGAACCATTGTTCAGAAAATACATGTTCAAACAAACACAATTCGCCATAAACCTAAAATGCAAGTTAATAAATTTTTCTAGGATGTGATAGTATTTGTGAAATTAAAAGAAAAGTCGAGACAAAGAATTTAATCTGCGGGACCAATTTGTACAGCATAAGACAGTCTCAAATACAAAGTAGTGGTGACTTTGGCATAATTCATGTCTACGTAAAATGTTGAAGGAAAAATATAAATACTTTCGCAAATTTAAAACATATCATAACAGGTCGGATTATGATTCATTTACGATACTTCGTGATCTAGTTAGGAAATACGAAGCTGAATGCTACAACAATTATATTAATCGTATTGAGTCCTCCATCATCACTAATCCAACACATTTCTGGAGCTTGTAAAAAATAACTCTAATCACGGTGGTTTTCCTTCAAGAATGACGTTTGGCGACTGCGTTGCTAATAGCGGGGAGGATCTTTGCAATTATTTTTCATCATATTTCTTTGCAAATTTCTCCCATCCTAATAATAAAAATAATTCTAATTCGACACACATTTTTGAAGCTAATGTGTCAAATCAAGCAAATATAAACTCTGTTGAATTTTCATACCTACAAGTAGAAAAACTATTATTGGCTACTGATATCAGCAAATCATCAGGCCCAGATGGAGTATCTCCACAACTTATAGTAAGATGTTCTAAAAGTCTTTCAATTCCCTTAGTTATATTATTCAAAAGGTCAGTTCATGAAGGGATAATGCCAGGTTTATGGAAATCGGCACTAGTATCCCCAGTCCATAAGAAAGGTACCAAAACTAAACTCGAGAACTATAGGCAAATCTCCAAACTGTGTATTTTTGCTAAGATACTTGAAAGAATAATTTATACTCAAACTTACGCAGCCTTAAAATCTTATTTCTTACCAGAACAGCATGGTTTTCTTAAAGGTCGCTCTACTACATCCAACTTAATTCTTACCCATGAATATATTACCAGCGTATTAACCAAAGGTGGTCAAGCTGATACTATATACACTGACTTTAGTAAGGCGTTCGATCGGATTGACCATGATATTCTTCTCCAAAAACTATTGAATGCTGGTATTCATGGCAGCTTATTTAGATGGTTTACCTCCTATATCGAGCGTCGTACTCAGTGTGTTGTGCTTAATGGTTATGGGTCTACTTGGGTTGATATACCTTCGGGGGTTCCACAAGGCTCGATACTAGGTCCCTTTCTATTTTTATTATTTATAAATGACATAGTTGATTGTTTTCAGTTTTCTAAAATTTATCTCTTTGCGGATGATATGAAAATATTAAAATCTGTTTACAACAACAACGATCAATCCAACCTTCAAGAAGATTTGAATAGGCTATGTGTTTATTGCGAGGCTAATAAAGTGAACCTAAATGTCGATAAATGCTCTGTTATATCATATTCCCGTAAAAAAAATACCCTTATTTTTGATTATATTTGGCAAGATTTTAAATAGCTTGAATAATGTAAGGGACTTGAGTGTCTTACAGGACTCTAAATTAGTATATAATAATCATATTCACGAAATTGTTTCAAAAGCTTATAAGTCATTAGGTTTTATAATGCGCATTTCATCGAATTTCAATCAAATTAAAACCGTCAAAATTTTATACTGTGCATACGTACGTAGTATTCTTGAATACTGCTCACAAATATGGAATCCTCAATACAATTGCCATTCAGTTCGCCTTGAAAGTATTCAGCGACAATTTGTAAAATACCTACAATTCAAGTCCGGTCAGTATGATGATAATTACGAATTACGCTGTAGACGTCATCATCTGTTGCCATTGCACCTTCGAAGAGACATTACTGATGTGGTTTATTTTTTAAAGACTATTAAAGGTAAGATCGACAGTAGTGAACTTCTTGAAAAAAAATGTCTAAGAACACATACATTTTCGTCTAGATTCACACCATTATTGGCATTACCTTCATCCAGAACTAATTACCAGCAAAATACATTATTTTATCGGAGCCCTAAGCTACTAAACGATATACTAAAGAAGCATAAACCCACTGATATATTTTTCAACAGTGTGACATCTGTTTCGCTGCTCATGGCTAGGGATTTTTTCGGTTCTTGATCAAAGTGTTTTCTTACGTGTCCAATATGTTTGTATTGAAATGTCTTTTATATTAATATATGTCGTTATATATAATTTATATTATGTTCATATTGTAATTGTTGTTGATTTTCTTTCTTTTGTAGTGCTTGTTAGTTTTTTTATTTTTTGGATTTTTTCTGGATATAGTTTTTTGTTCCTTCTTGCCTATTACGTTTACTTTGCAACAGCGTTTGTTATTTAACTTTTCTTCATCAAAGTTTTTGTTATATTCAATATCTATATATTTGATTTTCTTACTAACGGCGAAAAACTTGTAATTGGTCTTTTTTTTTTCTATATTTTAAACCATTGTTTTAGGCTGTAAGTTTTTCCTGATAAAATAAAATAAGAGATTTTATTAATAAGATTCCTAAGATATTATTACACAAATTAATTATGTAATTTCCTAAATTATATAATGCACTTACTCAATAAAATGTCTTTAATACACTTTCACTGATAGCAAAGTGTTATTTCAATGATAAAAGTATAAGTAACATTTGTAAAAATATATCTAAATTGACATAAAAAAAAGACAAGACAAAGATTTACATTATTATGTTCAAAATATAATACAGACATTGTTTTATGTATTTTTTTTATAAAAACCTGAGCGAATTTGACTGGATCTCACCTGATTAAACACTTGTTACATTGAATTGGTTTAATTTTGTCCACAAGTAAAAAAAAGAAGTTAATACAGATGCTAGCTAACCATATTTTTTCAGCTCCGTAGATTGGTCGCTGCCCGCAGTTGTAGGACCTTTATACTACCTTTATTTAGGCACCTGGGGCGGTTTGAGAGTACCTCCAGATGATCGCAAGGTAATGTTGTACCATTGACCCTACTTCTATTTAGAACCATCTTTCGCTTGGCGGCTTTTATCACGTCTCATGATCATCTCTCTGTTCTTCGGCCTTTTTGATAGTCCCTTGAATTTCTTCAACTCAATTTGCTCACTTTATTATACATTTAGGAAAAACAGAAAGATTAGAATATAGTTATGTTGCATTATACAAATCAGAATCAGGACAAATGAGTAAATTTTCAGGTACCGGCATGTACAAGACTGCGATTAAAACTGATACAGTATTTGAACAAGGCGACGGGACCGGCTATTATGTTCCCGCATTGCGTACAGGTAAGCAATTTTTTTAACTTATGATGAGCTGTCAACAGAAGCTACGCTGAACCAGCCTCTTTAGAAAGAAATATTCTTTATTTTATGAGGGCTTCCACTCGCTCTCATAAATCGTATTCATATTTTTTTAATAATACCTACAGAGAATAATAAAATACCAATTTTAACTTGTTGGTGTATGCCTGCACAAAGGGCTGTATCGCAAACTACTTAGTGGATTCCTTTTAATTTTATCCCTTGTTTTTTACATCCTTTGAATATATACAGAGTTGACCAATTATAATATTCTTAAATTGCTCTCATCCTCATCAAGACAGTATTGGAAATGCCTAAATGTTGGTCCTCCATTGCTAAACCTGCACAAATATTTATTTTGTATCACCAATCTGAATTGTAACTTTGCTGTTACTTAAGAGGAGTGGTTTAGCGATGATTTGGAGCGTAGATATTCAAGCTTATTCAACTAGACTCGAAGACTACAACTAGAAGAATCAAGTGCCGTGTGCACTTGATTCTTGCATGACAAAAAGAGTCAGTGAAAGTTTCGTTTTGTTTTCCTCTAATTTCTTCTCCAATTTCCTTATATTGCCTATTATATGTTCGTTATATAAATACAAGAACTTAGTATTTAGGCAGCTAGAACACTTAAAAAAACAAATATTGTAGGAAAATTATAATCATACGATTGTAAGAACTTGTACCTATAGAGTTAAATCACTGTTCACTCCTCTTATATTAACAAAATTAGATTTTGTTAATGCAATTTAAACCTTATTCAATCATCTTACGTGTTTAGTTTGGTAACAGGTCGTGTTTTCATCGCTGTTCGATCCCAACACAAATTCACGGCTGCGCAATATGGCGCTCATGTTTTTGCTCAACGTTATAAATGGGTGAGTATTACAAAACGCTTACATATATCACACAATTTTTTTGCAGTTATTGCTTTTTATAAGTATGCAAGCAGATGCTATAAAATGGTCACGCCTTTGCTAACTCAGTTGGTAGTGACGACAAATGACGTGATTCCTTGGAGTTTTAACTTTCGGTGTAGGAAATCATCTTGGAAAAATTATATGACGCCGGTAGGGTATTTTGCATTAGCTGCCTCCCTGGCCATAAGTGAGAAAAAACATAAAATTCTGCACTGCTTTTTAACATACAAAATTGCAGCTAACCATTACTAATTATGTTATGTGAATGTAAATATCTATAGAAGTATATATTTAAAAAAGTAATATATGAAATATATCAGTTGTCTGGTTTCCATAGTACAAGCTCTGCTTAGTTTGGGTTCAGATGGCCGTGTGTGTGTTAGGATAGTTATTTATTTACTTTTATTTTTTTTTTCAGCGGTGAACCGACACAATTGAAACAGGTGTCAACAGTATTTCTACAGGGCCTTTTAAAGCTTATAAGGTCTGATGAACACGTGGAACATCAACCTAAGGCGTTGATGTGCTTAGGTTTGTGTTGATGATGTTATTTGCGTAGGTATACTGTTTAATAAACGGTCCTAGTACGGGTACCAGTCTCTCACAAAAGTTTATAGAAATATAGCAAACTGTATAATGTTAATGCTTTTTAGTTTTTAATAACTTTTGTCAAAGAAAAATAAACGTTTATTATCTATTATAAAGAACCGCGGCCCGCGCTGTGTCGTAACTATAAAGTAATCTGAAGCTGTGTGTTCTATTGCGTTCACTTACGAACTGATATATCTCATTTGTTAAGTCGGTATTTACAACATATTGTATACAAATTTGTTTATTAATGCACAGGTAACATATTAAAATCATATAGGAATACATTCCAATGGACTTGAGTATTCTTGATGATGGAATAGGATAGTGACAATGCTATTCCATCGGCATCCATTGCGTCGGTAAAATATAGCGCACAAAATTTCATCATGTTTTGAATTTCAAATCGTATGAAACATATTGTTTTGACTAATTTGTTTTAAAAAGAAAATGTTCTCTCTTTGATCTATCGTTTTGCACTACAATTAATTTAAATCAACAGGGCGTATGGCAGTGAAGGTTCCAGACTGCATTATTAATCAGTTCGCGCTGCTCGAGGAATTGGTGAAGAGAATACCCGAGGCTACGCCCGAACTTAAGACAGCGCTGAGAGATGCGCTTTTGGAGATGTCCGTTGCTTACAAAGTCAAATCAGATGGTATGTATGATAAATATGTTTATCGAATTTCATCAAGTTTCATCAGAAATCATGTTTTTTTATATAATGTAATGTTAATTATATAAATCAGAAAGAAAGGTAGTATGTGTTGTTTGGTTCCCATAGTATAATAATAATATAAAGAATATCCGATCCTCGGGGTATAAAGAAAGTCCTAGGATATTTTTATTTCAATATTCAAGGTTGATGTGTTAACGCTACAGCCAGTCTCTGTCCAAGTCTTTGACGGCTTTTCAACGTATGCACTGTTTTCTCGAAAGGGTCTATTGCGACCCTGGATTTAGACAATCGAATGGAATTTAATATAAGTTGTATGTGATTTCAAAACACAGTGAATATTGTTGTAGAAAAACTCCAAGAGATAGAGGCAGCGCCCTCGCAAGGAGCTGGCTCTTCAAAGGACACAAAGATGGAAGTAGACGAAGCACAGGACAATAAACCCAAACTGAGTGCTTTCGACGAACCGCAGGCTCTTGCACTATTTGCTTTACTTGATCAGTAAGTAATTCTTTATAAAAACTTATATTTTGTTTGTCATGATCTTTGGACCTGTAGCCTGTAGTAATTATTTTAGTGAGTTCAATATTTATTCTATCACATAACCAAACATTTGTTGCACTGCATTTGTATGTTTTGATTTAATTTACATCAGAGATTGAAATTCAAAGCGAAGAGATGTATGAAATTTACATCATAAAAAATTCTGACAGCGTCTTTGTTTCATACATTGTGATAATTTTGCTATCCCTAATAAAGAAAAGAAAGAAATTCTTAAATAAAAGTATGTGAGTGTTAAAGTTAAATACAAGTACAAGCGAATTACAGCTATCCACATACTTAAATAGTTATAACACAAACATGAATTAATTAACACTCGTCAGATGAATGAATTATGAACACACGCACAACAGAATTTTACATATAAATATTTGAACAACCAACAGCTACATGCACAGCGAGGAGCCAATGATCCGCTACATCGCGATGCGGTACGCTGCGGCCGTCTTCCCGCAAGATTACGTACCTTCCAGATACCTGTTGCTGATGGCCAGTGGGGACAGGTAATATTTGAATAAGTTATATATTTTAGCTAGCTCTCCCACGCCATACATATAGTTATTTCCATTACCATGCCATAGCCTATGTATGTACTAAATTTCAGCAAGATCAGCCGTTTATCCGTGAAAGCGTAAAAAACAAATAAATAAATAAACTTATTTTAATTATATTCGTTATGTTGGGATTTGTATTATTATACAATTCCTTTATTATTATTTCCCTTACTAAAAAGTCGAGACTGACAAAACAATTTTATCTTAAGGATGGTAAAAGCCATTCGGTGTGTTCCGCAGCTGCATTTATTCCTGCTTTGTGTTGGTACCATCTTCTGCTACATCATGGCATTCCATTGTGAGATTGTAGTTAAACACAATCCTGTACACTGTATAAAAAAATTGTTAGGAAGATGAGATAGGTTACTCATTATATTTTTCTTCATCGAATCGCAAATCGTGAAATTATTTGAATCATATTTTTTGCTCGTCTTTTCATACACATTTGTTTCCTAGTCAAGATGAAGTATCAACAGAAGCACTAAAATGTCTTTACGGTACATCCCGTCCATCAGAAATAGAGGACGTCGTCAATAACGTATCGAGGAAAGAGACAGCGTCAGTAAACATAGACGAGGATACCTCTAAGAAAGACAAGGACAAAACACAGGAGACTGAATTCAAAGTGCCAAAGTTCAAAGATGTGATTAATTACGTGTGGGATCAGATTCAAAAGAGAAAGAAGGGCTCGAACGCAAAACATAGGTTCGTGATCAGTAACCAAGTGTTACAGTTTCATCCTTTGACTTATCAAGAGGTAAATATGTTTTTATATGTAGCTATATGTTTTCTTAATAGTAAAAGACAACGTCAGTCAATACGAAACTATAGTAAATCGTAAATTGAACCAGTACCTCTACCATGAGTTGCTATCGAAACTTACTTTAGTCACTAGCGAGTAAACTACTATCGATACAGTATTTCTCGTTAGCAACTGTCAAATTTGTGACTCATGGTAACGAATTTCTATAGCAAATGCTAAAAAGCGTTACTCGCTAGTGTCTACATTTCGATAGGTTTTTTACCTATCGACTCGTACTATCGAATTTAGTTCTTTACGTGACCGCTAGTGGCGCTGTACACATTTGCCATAGCAATGTTTTACGCCGTCGCTAGCGAGTACGTACGTTAAAAACTCATGGTAAAGGCACAGGGTCGTTTACTGAAGTGTTCGCGAAAGGGTTTAAAACTGTGAGGAACACACTTTCAAGGCTATTAAATAATATAAGTTTACAATAAACATCTAAATCGTAGCAATCATATACTTTCTTACGTGTTGATGATGTTATTAGAAAAAAGACGAAGATTCAATATTTAATATTTTATTTCTTTCTAGTTATAGTGCTACCATATTCAGTTAAAATTGGATTAAATTTTCAATAGCTTGATTCTTTCTCAAAGTTTATTTAGTATTTTTGTTTATTACTCAATTAATTACAATCTTCCCTATATAATCGAATTCTTAATATTTAAAATGGTTTTATTTCCGCAGATTTTGAGATACTTACGGATGTGTTTGAACAGAGACGCTGATCTCAAGGATTGTTCCAATCACCCCAATGCAACATCGCCACTGCTTTCCAAATACTTCTACAGTAACCTGCTAGAGACTGAAATTTTAGAGAGATACCTAACTATGATAACATCCTTGCTCAATGCTAGTCCTGGTAAGTATTTTTGTATTTATTAATAGCATACTGCTGAACCATACTACTATTTTGAATTTAATTGGTGAATGTAGAATAAATAATAAAACATGTATTGGAATAAATAAAGGAGAGTTAACTTTTTTTTACATTAAGAATTCTGAATGAATATTATTTAAAAATATGTCTATGGCTAAAGATAAATAAATATATGTTATATTATAATATTCAAGGTTATGGTTTGTCAAGAATTCCTTGTACATTTAATGAATCTTCTTTGAATATGATTGCAGATGTTATGTCCCTAACATGCTTCTTGGACATCGTGGGATGTGTACCCGAAAAAATGGCTGCAAAATACACTAGTCTCCTACCATTCTTACGAAACCTCTTTACAAGCAGTACCAAGGAAGACATCAGAGATACCGCCGCGGTCATCTACGCGATAATCACAATACATACAAGCGAGAAATCGGCGATAGATAAGGAGATCAAAGAGTTCGTGGTACAGGGTGGGGGGAATAAGAACTTGGAGAGTCAGTGCGGTTATATTACTGCGTTTGCTAATATGTGTGAGAGGTGTGTTGCCATGTCGAAGAGAGGAAAGTTTGGTGGTAAAGGTTTTAATGCTGCCAATTGGGAGCCATACCAAGAGGCCGCGCTATGTTTGGGTAAGTCATATTTCGGATTGTTTTTTATGTTGATGCAAACTCTAATTTATTGTAGGGGTTGTAGAAAAAAACTATGTTTTTCATAAAAATTATGGTTTAGTTTGGATGCTTTACTTAATTTTTGCCAAAAAAACCATAAACTTTAACAAATAGTCATTTACTAGCATTTCTAAACTTAGTATGTACATTTTGTTACCGAATTACTCAAGTTTTAACTAGCATGCCTTATCTTTTACCCGGAAAATTGGATAAAAAGTATCCAATTTTCCAGTTACTCCAGATCATATTTAGTTATAACAAATGAGCGGGCGTCCAAAATGTATTATATTAGAAGAAGTCAGGTATCCTTTGTTTTATCAGATTTAAACTCCGTCTCGAAGTTTCGCCTTCATTCCTGAGGGATTGAATGTATTCCGAAACATAGCTTATGTCACTCGGGAAAAGAGTAGCTATAGTAATAGTATAGTAGTAGTATAGGGGGTATAGTTACTTCCAGTGATATAATTTTAGAAATAGAATGAGTAGTTTCAGTGATTACCTACATCCAAATTTACAACCCTTGCATCTATAATATTATAGTGTCATAATTTAATCAGTATCATATCAGCCATACATAATCTAACATTCCCTTACAGCAAACTTCCTGATAAGCCCACAAACACTCCTCGTATCGACATCTTGTTCAGCCATCTCACTAGTAGCACGTTGCAGCGGCCTTCCCCTCCCAAATTCATCACCAAAACAAGAACAGTTCATACAAACGGACAATCCCTTCAATGTCAACAAGAGCGAGAAGGCAATAGACTGCGACGTCATCACCAAGTTCACGGTAGCTGATAGGTTGTTCAAAATAGTTGCAAATGCGAAATTACCTTCGAAGTTGAAGGAGAGATCTTTGTATACGCTCGGGTTGTTGTGCTGTGGTGAAAGGTTTCCCTACGCGAAGCAGATTGTTATGGGTTTCTTGCAGATGGCTAAAGATGTAAGTTGATACTTTTTTAAATAACTGTCTAGTGTCCTAATAAAAAAAAATCAAAATAAGAATAAAATTCGAAATTCTCACTCCATATCGACACAACAGAATAAGGTTTATTTATTTTTCAGAGCAAAGAATTTGAAATACACTTACAAATAGGCGAATCATTGGTTTTGTGCGTCGAGGGCGTAAACTCTAATGAAAATAGAGATCTGTGGACTGAACTTCCTAAAGAGGTAAAACAAATAGTAATTGAACAAAAGTTTGATAATGGTACCTACCAATTCTTGTGTACATCATAATAATAAAGCCCTTTTATTTTCGAACAATTCACAGGTTTAACATTTTTGTTTGTTTTTCTTATAATATATCTCGCAGTTCGACGTGCCTCCTGGCATAGGCCTCCTCCAGCTCTCTCCACTGACTTCGATCTTCTGCAACTCTGGTCCAGTATGGTCCTAGGGTTAGGCGGATATCGTCACTCCATCTTGTTTTCGGACGCCCCTTTTTTCTGGTGTCCCCTCTTGGGTACCATAGGGATGCTTGTTTGCTCCATTTATTTGTTGTACAGCGTAGCATGTGTCCTGTCCATCTCCATTTTAGACGGTCTATACGAGCTGTTACATCTGCTATTTCTGTCCTCCCTCTCACTTCCAGATTTCGGATTCTATCTCTAAGCCTGATTCCCAACATACTTCTTTCCATTTCTCTTTCTGTTTTAGCAAGCTTCTCTCTATGTATGTCTGTTAATGTCCATGTCTCGCAGCCGTATGTCATGCAGGGTAGAACACACGTGTTAAAAGTTTTTCTCTTGATATGCATGCCTAGATCTTTATTTTTCAATATTTCTTTTAGGGACCAGTATTTCTTCCATCCACAGGCTATTCTTTTGTTTATTTCCTTGGACATTGAATCTTCAGGGGATATAATTTGACCAAGGTATACATATTCGTTCACATATTCGATCTTGGTTCCGTATACCTCTATGTTGCTTTCTATAGAGTTGGTCATGAGTTTTGTTTTGTCTGTATTAATTTCTAAACCTACTTCTCTGCTTTTTTCTGCTAGTTCTTTTACCATATGCTCTAGTTTGTTGGGGTCTTCTTCTAGCAGGACAATGTCATCTGCAAATCTCAAATGGTTTAGGCGGCTTCCATTCATCATACTACAGTTAATTTTTCTTGACACGTGGAATTTTTTAAATTTTAAATTACATATTTGATGGCATGTAAATTAATTAGATTTTGAAATTAATTTATTCACACCAATGGATTTTTGGCTTTATATTAATGTAAAAAATTGATTTACAGGGATCAGCTAAAATAAAGAACACTGATGCATTGAAGGAAAACGATGAGTTGCTTGAATGGTTGATGAATGAATTGTTTAAGATTGGAAAACATCCTCATCCACATTCCAGACAGGTATTTATAATGCTATCATCACTTCTATTTCATTCTCCATTTTTATTTTAAAACAATATTAACTATGCTTAAGATTGTGTTTTGCCACAATCTCAACATTGAAGTAATGTTATGGCCGAAGGCGATAACCACAGTACACCTAAATGGGAACTGGTTCTCAAGTGCAGGAGCCAGAAGATACCAGCAGGTGCTTGGTGACAAATTTTGCTACCTTTCAAGAGGCTACTACGAAGGACCCTACCACCGTGTTATGGTTTCCTGACATTGTGGGATTCGATCCCACTCTCTCGAACACTCGTTATAGCATTCTACGTTACTCCGCCAACTGACCCCAAATGCTTGTTTTTTTTCTGAAATCCGGATATAAGATTATTCAATAAGCAAATACAAATAACTAGTAACTAATTCCGCTGGCCCTCCTTCTCTGTCAAGTCCCAAACAAGGAAACATAACAGGAAATCGACACGTGTTTTGCTTCCACTCGAAGCATCTATATAGATGCTGCTTCTAGACTTGTTATTGGTTTTTTGTGTCTTCTAATAATTGAATTATTAAAGTAGATATTCATTTATCTTATTGTTTCGTTTCTAGGCTACAAGTATTTGGTTACTGGCGTTATTGAAAAATTGCCCCGAGCGGGAACCGATCAAGAATAAATTGTCCATACTACAGAATGTGTTCATGGATTTCCTATCAGAGAATAGTGGTATGTAACTTATGTTTGGAAAATGTTTCGTGCAGTGGCAGTTTTCTCTCTCTCTTACTCTGTCTCTTATACAATATAAATTAATTAATTATCATTCAATATTAAAGGAATATTTTCAAGTTAAATCTAAGCTTGCGTTGCAATTTTCTCTAGCTCTTTTTGTTTCTATTAAAAGTCTATTCATTAATAATAATAATAATCGTTTATTTTGACTCAAAATAGTAGTAAAATTATTCATGTTTGATCTTATTCATTATACATAAGATAGTAGCACATTTTGATCATTTATGCCTAAACTAGTTGCACAAAGCAACTGTTCTATAGACATCAATATCCCATACCTTTTATGACAACTATGTACCTGTTATATGATTTATAAATCAGTGATCTTTGTGTACCTGTTCAATTTGGTTTAAGGTTAACTAGGTTAAATTAATATATATATCATATTCTATAAATGAATATTCTCCAAACAGAAATAGTCCAGGACGTAGCAAGTAAAGGCCTGAGCCTTGTGTACCAGAATTCCGATGAGTCGCAGAAACAAGCGCTGGTCGCACAGATCATAGAACAGTTGACGAGCGGCAAGCGATCAGTCGCTCAAGTCACAGAAGATACTAAGATATTTGAGGAGGGGCAGCTGGGGTCAGCACCTACAGGGTAAGTTTGCACCGTATAAAGTAATCTAAACCTTAAATCGTTCTAAAACATATTATTTATGGATAAAATAATTGACATCTGAAATAATGGCAAGTTACATGAACATTAAATTAAGTATTTATATTTACGATATGTTTCACTAAAGATACATTACTTCTACACATTACTACTACTCTGCAAAATAAATAGTTAACTAAGGCGTTATCTTCAATGGAATTACAGACATATTCCATTTTATAAAAGTACATCATAATGTAATACTAGCTTTCCACGGTTATAATATAACCTCGCCCGCCGCGGATCCTGACGTTACCCTTCGCATTCATACAAACTTACAAAATTCGCACTCGCTGCATTTACCACACATAATTCAGCTCAACTTAAACTAGATTTATAAGTGGTGACTGTGCTGATATAAATATAGTTTTTTTTTACTGTCGTGGCCAATTTGTTACTCAAAGCCATAAAGAGAACTGGCTCCTAAGGGCTGTCGAATCACACAGGAGCTGATTTTCAAATTTAGAGTATTAGCCATGCTCTTCCCTCGATATTTTCCTTATATAAATACTTAACAACAGCGTTAAAACTATAAAAAAAAAGTTGGACTGAATTATGTAAAACTATTTTCGATCAATATTTTTAATTTACAGAGGGAACCTATCTACCTATAAAGAGTTGTGCTCGCTCGCATCGGATCTGAATCAACCAGATTTGTTATACAAGTTTATGCACTTAGCTCATCATAACTCCGTGTGGAATTCTAAGAAGGGTAAGGTTATTGTATAATCTTTATTTGCTGCTTGTATCGTTCATACTCATGACCATGTAAAAAGTTAATATAATAAATTCTCAAATTCAGATTGATCAGGTATTGACAAGTTATATAATAAAATATATTACGTTGCTGATTTTGGTGTCTAAATTTAATTAGATCTATGTCCTCTTCCTATTTCAATAAGTTGAAATGCCTGGAATTGGCTTGTGCTAGTGTGTATTAAAAACTTAAAAATTCCCCTTCCATCAACATTAAGACACCCTCTGGCCGAGGTATTCACCAGCATTCTAGTCAAGGGAAGCGTCGATCAGGCGCTTAAAACATCACGTACAACGCGTGTCATAATTTCAATACATATAATTTCCACCAGGTGCCGCTTTCGGTTTCCACTCCATAGCACTTCAAGCCGGTGCCCAGCTGGCGGAACACTTGCCGAAGATCGTTCCCCGACTGTACCGGTACAGGTTCGATCCCACGCCCCGCATACAGAATTCCATGTCTAGTATATGGCATGCTTTGGTGCCTAATACTCAATCCACTGTAAGTTGATCGAGACATTACTATACCTGAGCTTGTAGCTTTTATGATATGTTCAGGAACCAATAAAATATTTACTACAGTTACCCAGTGGCCTGCTATTGTATTATTCTTTAATATTAACATGTATTTTTTTCAGGTCCAAAAATATCACAAGGAGATTTTAGACGATTTGGTAGCAAATTTAACATCAAGTCAATGGCGGGTCAGAATGTCCTGCTGCAATGCTCTGTCTGACCTTTTACGGTAAATATTATATACTTACCCTAGATGGGCAACAACCGGCCCGCGGGCCGGACCCAGCCCGCTGTAAGATATGATCCGGCCCGCGAAACATTTTGAAAAACCCAATTAATAAAATATTACATTAGGTACTTATACTCACTAAGTACTGCAGTAGTAAATGCACTAAGTACTTTAAAACGAGGCCCGCGAACGTATTTGCACGCTAAAGTTTGGCCCTCAACATGTCAAAGGTTGCCCATACCTGCCCTAGACCCTGGTGTAGCAAGTGTCCATTGGTGGCGGTGACTTGCACTTATCATCAGGTGGACCGTATGCTTGTTTGTCGGTCTATGTGGAAAAAAAAAAATAGTTTCCGGGTTTACCTGCGTTCCCCAGGGTACTATTTCAAGCAATTGCCAAATTTATTTGGAATCCATACATTAATAATATATATAATACTAGCTGTCCGGACAGACGTTGTCCTGCCAAAATAAGTCCATACAAAAATTCAGGGTTTCGATCGCAGCGCCCCCTACCGGGTCCAATTGTAAATCTAAACCATTCTCGAATCTCCACGAACACACACAAAAAAATTCATCAAAATCGGTCCAGTCGTTTAGGAGGAGTTCAGTCACATACACACGCACACAAGAAATATATATATTAAGATTAGTAGTACTATATTTTGCTTTTCATGTATTTACTAATGTGTAATATTATGTACAGAGGCGCACAAAATCTCCACGTGTCACTGCATCAGTTGCCCACTATATGGACGCAGTTGTTCCGTGTTATGGATGACGTGCACGAAGGTACCAGACAAGCGGCTGCGAACACCGCTGCAGTACTGTCTAAGGTTAGTCTGTTCCAATTCCAATTTGTTGTTTATGGCTCCATCGTGTTACTGATGATTCTGCCAATGTCATAGTTAGAACACACAACGTTATAGCAAAAAATTACATAAGAAGGATCTTAATAGAAGAACACCGAAACTAAATAGGAAGAGAAGTATGAGAGATGAAGTCTGTGAGCATATTAATTCAAGATTAGTAAAGTTAGAAAACAGGTCATTATTAGATTTAGAAAGTATATAATAACATTTATAAACGTATATTATTAATAGTGAGGAATATTGTCCTTTAAAAGGTCTCATATATAAGAAATCCTTTGTGGTGTTTAGGAATTTCACAGGAACAAAATCTTTTTGAATATATTTTGATATAAAGTTCATTTATCTGGATGAAAAGCTTTATAAATCAACGTTTTTTAAGAATCATTTATTCTATTATTAGAAAGTAGTATATTATAGTGAGAATTTTGCTTTTGTAAATCGCTGTCCTCCTCATATGAATTCCTTCAGTTTATTCGTAATAAATAATTTGCAGGTATGATATAACTACCGTCAAACCTATTGGACATTCTGTAATTATTTCATTTAGTTATTCAATTTATTATACACTAGCTGTCCCCCGCGGTTTCAACCGCGTTCCCGCGGGATGTTACATTATTTTGTTCTTTCTATCATCAATCGTTTTCGCAGCGCACGCCATTGAAGAAAGTTTTTTTGGTAATTTTTTCACACCTTGAGTTACATTATTGGAGTTTTAATATGGATCACTAACCTTTTTGAAAATTAATATAGCCCAACAGTGAAATAATTTTTCAAATCGGTCAAGTGGTTTCCGAGCCTATTCAATTCAAATGCAAACAAACAAAAAATGATCAAATCTTTCCTTTTTATAATATTAGTGTAGATCATATATTACGTACCATAAATCAGGGAAATAAAATAAAGTATATAAGTTTACTTTATTTAACTAATATATTAAATATAACCCTCTTTTTCCAGTTATGCATTCGTGCGTCAGACGTAAGTCAAGGCAAAGACGGCAAGGAGATAGTATCGGTGATACTTCCAGTGCTATTAGACACCGGTATCACGAATCTAGTGAAGGAAGTTAGGAGCGTAAGGTAAATAAGTTTTTACGATTTTACAAAAATATATTATTTGCTTACTTAGTTATAGTCGTGTTGTGAACGTCCTTAGATATTTATTTACTTACTTCGAGATCATACAATTTACCCTTCTAGGGCCTAAATGGAATTCTCTTTTACTTTGATCTGATTGTGGAAATTTGACGTATTATTGTTTTCAGCCTACAAACCGTATCAAAACTAGTGTCGGCTGCTGGTGACAGCCTGAAGCCGTTCTTAGCTAAGTTGATACCAGCGCTAGTGGGCGCTGCGGGCGAGCTCGAGTCCGCGAAGCTGTCCTACTTGAGCACCGCGCTCGCCGACACCGGCTCCAGGGAGATGCTCGACGACTTGCGGGCCAACGCCGCCAAGCAACACTACACTACTGATACTGTTGTCAAGGTAAGCACTTGTGTACATGTGGTAGTAGCTAGTTAGTATTGGAGTAGCCTTAATGAGTGAATGTAGTGGGAACGTGTTTAAATTTGTTGATGTCCATTTTTCTTTGTAACACTTTATTTCAGTTGAATAAAATATCAAATTTTGAAAATATTTAGTTTAGAATATAAGTACAGAGAGAAAGTAGTAAAGAAGTTGAAAGTTGTGTGATCTGTGCTACACCACATTTACTGTTGCGGCAGTCGCTGGTATTAATTTACACATTGAGTCACATCATCCCTTACCATTTAGTTATATTGTGCCCAAATACAAGTGTATACACAGGTTCCTAAAAAAAGGTGGTATTTGCCGAAACCGTCATAGATAATCTCTGTAGAGCATCTACCCTCTGAATTAGAAATCTTGATTGCTTAAAGAAGTTTACATATAAAATTGATTTTCCAGATACGCTTAAACTTCAAATAGCGGTCTCTAGCGGGGATTATCAAATAAAATATAAATTAAACCTCCTTTCACAGTGCATGCCGTACATCGACATAGAAGTGATGAAAGAAATGCTGCCAAAGATCCTAGAGTTGACCAAATCACCACAATTGGGTACCAAAGTGGCTTGTTGCCACTTCATAGTGCTTGGGGCGCATTACTTGAGGGCGGAGTTGGAGCCGGTGGCTGGGAAGATAATGTCGAACCTGTTGAATGGTACCTTCGATAGGAACGCTACAGTCCGGAAGAATTATGCTGAAGCGTTGGGACAGATTTCGGCTTATGCTAAGGTGAGAGGGCTTTAGGGCTATTATCAGTATCTAGTGCATAACTTAAGATTAAACTTAAGGTTTAATACATATCAGATTTGAAAACATGTTAAAAAATCTGTTTTTAGAGCCTCGTTTTCTACATAGTGATGTCCTTTTTTTATAAATTATTCCAAATATCACAAAATTTAATTAAAATAAATAAAAAATAGTATTCAAAAGTGTGGTTGCTCTCCTATTTATTTAGATTGTAAAGAATTATATTTATTTGACTCTTTCACCTTTTATATTACATAAAATTGCAGCATCAATCAGCTGAGAAATTAATGAAAAAGCTGGTAACATTATACGAGACGAAGGAAGACGACATGTCACGGTCGGCCATCGCTCTCACGCTCAAAGCGATCGCCAAAGCCAAGATAGAACACATCAAAGATAACGAGGCTGTGCTAGCACCCATGGTGTTCTTGGCCATGCATGCACCCAAGGATGACGGTAAATACTTCAAATTAAATTAGATATTAATATCTACAAGATAAGGATAGTTTTGGATTAACTTAATCTATGAAAATGTTGGACTTGATCAATCAACAAACTATTGTTTGTATTTATAAATTTGTGGTAAAGCGGCATCCATGTTCCTTTTTTCTAAACACGCTTTTCTTATAGACGCGGTATAAATCTTGTAGGACAACGGGTAAACCTGTTTATGATTTTTTATCATACTGCATGTACTGTTTATGTACAGTTTATTCTCTCCCAAAACACACAAATAAATACATATAAGCTATCTTCTCACTTGACATCAAGGCTTGCATGGATTTACCAATAATTTTATATTAAAAAATAAATAACATTTATCAATAAAAAAAACAAATACATCTATGGAGACGCCATCTTCATGTCAATTAATTTTCAGATTCGTCAACAGTGGAAATGTTCGAAGAGATATGGACAGATATTAGTCCGGGCCGTGAGAGCGGCATCAAGCAACACCTGCCGGCAATAAGGACTGAAATAGAGAATGCGCTAAACTCTAGCAGTTGGACTAAGAAAGTCCAGGTAATTGTCACTGTTAAATAAATAAATAAATATCCCGGGACATTCTTTACACACGGCCATCTGGTCCCAAACTAAGCAGAGCTTGTACTATGGAAACCAGATAACTGATATACTACATATACTACTTTTTTTTTCTAAATACATACTTATATAGATATTTAGACCCAGACACAGAACAAACAGACATGTTCATGCACACAAATGTTTGTCCTGGGTGGGAATCGAACCCGCGACCTTCGGTTTGGCAGTCAGAGCGTTAACCACCAAGCCAACTGGCCTGATTTTACTTACTCTGATATTTTTATTTTCATTGCAATAATGATTCTAGCTCTTAAAAAATATACCTGTCTGTCCCCCGCAGTTTCACCCGCGTGAAAGCGTAACAAACAAACTTACATTCACATTTATAATATTAGTAGGGATGAGATAAGCTACCATATATGTATAGTTATTTCTTCCCTTTACTAGTTTTAACCCTGTTACTGGGGAATGTTTCACTTTCCCGGGCTAAAAAGTTATTCCAGGCTATAAACGATCTATTTGCCTAGTTACATCCAAATCCGTTTAGTAGTTATCGCATTTATAATTTGATTGGTTGATGTTTTTATTTCATATTAACTAAATTTTTGTTTTGTGCGTTTTAGTAGCCTTAAATTCACTTTATCTTTTTTATTCTAGCCATACTGAATAATTTTACCCATAAAAACCGTGTATTTCTGTTTTTATTGTATGTTCGAGATGTTATAACCTTATAAATCTATATATAAATATATAGATCTTATATAAAATATATAAATATATTATATATACATAATATAGTAGGTAATAGGTACACTATTATATAAATAAATTATATTAGTAGGATTTGGTGCTGTCACTTATGGTCCAATTAATTTCAAATAGTGATTGAAATCGGAAATATAATACAATCTTTAATATTAAAGTTATAAATCATGGTACTAAAGATGCACATGTAAGCTAAGATATACAATGAGTTATTATATTATTGTAACCTAATTTCAACCTGTTTTCTATTCTAATAAGGGTGCAAATGCTATAAAGACTATTTGCAAGGAGTTATCAGCCGGTCTGGGTGACCAGCGAGAGCAGTTAGTACGAGCGCTGTTAGCAGCCGTCCACGGGAAGACGTTTGACGGAAAACAGCACGTTATTGAAGCTTTAGCTGAAATGTGCGCGTGAGTATACTTTTGATAGCAATTGTAACACTCAATTAGAGTAGACTATAAGCTCTATCATACATACATATACAGGCTGTTACAAAACTACCCGTAAAGCCGAAAGAAGGTTAAATGGGGCCTTATTAAGAGTCTATTCACAATAATTAATAACCGTAGTAACGCTGTATAACATACCCCAAAAGAATAAAAAAACAGATTTTTATAAATGTTAAATAGAAAAACTATTACAGTAAACAATTATTAGGTAAAATTGGTACGTAGACCTTTCTGTTTAATAATCTGGTTCCCTGACATGACAGCTTACTAGGCTTTGATAATTAATTATATTTTTACGGGGTATTTTGTAACACGTTGTATATATGAATAAAGCATTTTTAAAGTAGGTAAGTAATTAAAAAATCCAATGGTGTTGTTGTAAAAAATGTTATCAGTAAAGTTTTTTATAAAAAAATAACAGTAAAATGTGTGCATTTTAGACACCGTAGAAGTGAGACCTTTAGAAAACTACCTATCTCATTCTCTCGTAGGTTTAAGTCTATAGATGTATATATTATATTAGTCTCTTTATTGTGTCGCTGTTTCGTTTTATAGAGTTTTAAATCACATCAATGCTAAAGAAGCTTTCACTTCCAAAAGTTGGGCTTTCGCCTTCCTTACGCGTGTTTATACGTATTACAACTATGTTATTTTTTGTATCCAGCGTAAAAGAGGGCGAATCTCCAATATCTCCAGCACTAGCGACAGAATGTCTGAACGCGTTGCTAGTGGAAAGTCGCAAACAAGAGATGGTGTACAAAAAACACGCGATTACGGCGCTTGGTCACGCTCTGGCAGCGACTCACTGCGACCGTTTCAACCAGGTCTATGACATCGTCAAACTTATATTGTCCAAGGTGAGTAATTTACTATTTACTAATTTAAGACTTAAAATAGAGAGTATATTAATTATATTGCAATATGGTGTTCCAGGACGAGCACTCGGTAAGCAAAGACTCTGACGAGGAAGACAACGAGGGGGCGAGACAGCGGCGGGAACAGTTGACGGCTTTAAAGGAGGCCGCCTATGAACTGCTGGGCAAAGCGTGGCCCAAGGATCCTGATACCCAAGGTATTTGCATAAATACTAAACATTTGTTCAGAATAATTTACCAAAAAATTGTTAGTTTTTAATATAGTTTGTGTCCGGGTATTAACAAGGCAGATCAGAAAACGACCAAAGCCGGGCGGAAATAGATGGTTTTTCGTTAATAAAATCACTACACGAGTACTAAAGTTGCCACTGCATAATACTGGCACATTTCATAAAGGTGAAATTAAAACCAGTAGCAGGGATGATTTAGAATTTATTAAACGATAACTTTGATGTAAAACCACACGAAATCGTTTTAATAATCTACCATAACAGCAATATTTTTATTACAGAAAAATACCAAGACGTATTCTTCGAGCATTGCTCACAATCGTATCCATCAAGCTCGCGGTCGACACAGCTGGCTATTTTAACATCCATCGCTCGCGTACTGGAGAGACTTACCGTTCTCAGCAATACTGGGGAACCGATGGAGACAGACAACATTGTCTCTACGAATAGAGACAAGTCCATAAGTAATGTTACCACACATGTATTGGCGGTTGTGGATTATACGCTCAGTAAGTATTGTGAATTTCGCTGTATTTTAAAAATTATAATTAAATCCACCCTGGATTTAATTATAATTTTTAAAAAAATATTTCATTTCATATTTCATTTCATTACGCTCAGTAAGTATTGTGAATTTCGCTGTAAGGGTGGATTTATACTGAAAAACGTATATGTAACTAACGTGAATGTATAGACCATTTAAGTCTTAAGAATATCATATAAATATGAACCCTATGCTTCTAGTCGATGAACTTGATGCACTTTCTAACAAAAGCAATAGTGTAAAATTATCATTGAGATTTTTAAATGTCAAAAAGGACTTTTATATAAAAGACTATATGTGTGATATCCGATCACATGTTGTTGATCAATTATTGGCAGGGATTAAAATAGTAGATTGATCATAAGGGAGCAAAATAATATTTTTACGGCGAGGGCGTTTTTTTGAATCCAGAGCAATGTGAGGGATTCAAAGTACTTCGCCAGAGTCAAAAATATATTTTGCACCCGAGTGATATACTCTACTTTTCATTACCATCTATGAGAAAATGCGCCTCATATTTTATTGTAATATTATTATTTGATAAAACATAAAGTAACAACTAAATTGAAATTAAATAGAAATAATAAAACAACTAAAAACTTATATTTACATTGAGACATTTTCGCAATTATTTATTTTATTTTTATTTATTTTGCAACACTGACATCATGTTTACACATAACTTAATTAAGTTTGATTGTAATTTTTTTTTGCAGAAAACAGCAACCTAGTGAGGCACAGAAGGGACTCTCTCAGTATCATGGAAATACTAATCAAGCAGTTAAAAGGTAAACGCTATTGTTTGTGGATTATAATAAAGTCTACATTGCATTTCATAAATCATGATAGCTCAGTCATTTTTATGCAAAATTAGACATTAATATTTGTTTTCTTTCAGATCTCAACAAAACGGAGGAGTTAAGCAAATTGAAAAATATCTACCAGACGTACGCACAGGACCTATCAAAGGATTCGTCGCACGAAATCAGAACTAAATTAGATAACATTAAAGTCCACTTTAAGTAATAATACAACACTCAGTATTTATTCCTATGAACTAATTATGTAACTTGTAATAAACAGTGACATGCATAATATATTCGGTTTTTTATTAGATCTAAGAATAGTGCCCAGTGCCTCACGTCCTAACATCTATCGTAAGAGTATCGAGTGCGCTAAAACCAATGCAATGGGAAATTTAACAATGCGCAACGTCACTGTATGCGCGGTAATAAATTTTCCATATAAACCAACTTTTTGCCGCAATAAATAAACTATGAATACCAGAAAGTTTAAAAGTTCCTTTATCTTCGGTTAAGAATGACAGGTACTTAAGTTCTGTAAATTAAATAATATCATTGTGGCTGGATACTAGTAGAGGTCCGATTGGCCCATTATTACAACTGCATATGTGAAATTTCTGCCTGGATTCACAGAACCAGACTCGGTAAAAAAAAAACATGGTGTTTAACTGATACAATGGTACAGTACCCTTCGTGTAGAAATCCGACTCACAATTGGCCAGTTTATTCTTTTGATATTGCTTTTCTTTAACACAAAGACGATTCAATTCGGCCTGAGTTGATCGACCGCTCTGAATTAAGGTCAATAAAACGCAACAATGAACAATATCACATCATTTTAATGCAATTGCATTCAATAAATCTATGGAATGAAACAAAATAATGATAACAAACTAATATTCAGTAATATAAATAGCTTAGCAAAGCTACATAGAATTCTACAGTATGTAACAAAATCTTATAAACCGTGATTCTCCAAAGAATATAATATCAGATTATAATTATAACAGCTTATAGGAAACAAGTTGATTTTCAGCTGCATTCGCGATAATTTATTGTTATTATAAACTGATAACTCCCAGTTTTTTATCGTTCTCATAATCTCATACAAAAGTGCGTTTTCTACTGACTACGAAAAATGTCGACGTCCATCTTATTTAAAGTGCATTCAACTTTGTCACATACCGTTTTTGAATGAAAATATAAATATACACGATTTTATACAACAAAAAATAATCTTGTTATGAATTATGATAACTGCGATGTCGATATAAATAAAAACTATTCATTATTAAAATTACAACTTTCATCTCTTTGTACCTCTTGAGTGAGAAGGCACAATTTAATTTCAATAAAATGCCTTGAATTGAAAGTATGAGTGTTATATGAAAAGGGAGCATCCATTAACTACGAGAGGCGGCAGAGAGCCAAACACTACTCGGCCTAAACTTGGCAAATTTACGAATGTCCTTCCTCATATTGTTATAAAGTCTCTATAAACGACATTTAACTGTTAGTAACATGTTATTTTTGAGTGTCACACAATGCGATATTCTAAAAGCTTGCATTTTTTCCAACAGGAAGAAGCTATAGAAATTTTCTATAAAATTATATTACAAAATATACGAATAGTGACTTACCTATAATGTATCTATCTAATTATTTTAAATTAGTTTTTAAAACAAGTATAACGGACGAAGCAAGAATAGATTTGTACATAAACATAATCACTTAATACCACTTATAATAATTACGTAGACGTTAGAAAAAATGTAAACAACAGAAGATTATTTTAATATAATTTTTAGATGAACTTATTACATATGGTAACAATGTATGCAATGCTGAAGCATTAAAAAGTACTCTCAAATCTGTCAAAGCAAATAATAAATCGTTGAATATACTCTTATAAGTAAAACAAGCACGTGATTCAACACTTGTTTACATTTTATCTAACATGTTCTTATATTTAATAAATATTTAACACACTTCATTATTATCACCTTGCAAAACAACAAATTACATACACTCTCTTGAACATATTTTGCTATTATGATATTACTTAATTATATATATTCTTGTGGTAGCTAGCTAACTTTCTAATTCTTTATGCATTGAGGATACTTAAAAATAAAAAATACTAACTGGTCAGAACACAATGACGTTTTTTCATTGCCAATATTTCCAATCATAAGTCGTACAATTTTGAACCTTATAATGCAGTAAATCTCCACCACAATTAACTGGCTAGAAACAGTATCCTCTCTAGTCGTTAGTAGAACAAAATGTACCTTCATCTAAATAATGTACTATACATCATCGAATAAACCTCTGGGAGGCATCGTCATCTTGTCTCTCCTTCTTTCATCTATCTCCGTCCTTAACGTAGGTATGGCGCTTTCACCGAAACGTTGATCCAGTTCGTCTTCTAGGGTCACGTTGGTCCTATTGTAAGGTAGATCTTTACGCTGGAAACCCGTGACGTGGTGGCCACGTTCTGGACTCGGGGTCACGTAGTAGTCTGAGTCCACGTCGTTAAGAAGCCCGGTGTGGGCTGAAATGTGAGCCACATGCACAATAACCGGATAAAATTAAATTTGTTGTGAGAGAAATTGTTTTTCAATTAATAGATGTTAAAAGGGGTGCAATAATGAAATGGATGGTGCTTGATATTAGAAACATTATATTTTTAAAAGGATGTTTAATCAATCTATTATATTGTTAGGACAGAAGTTATCATGTAATAGAAATGACCTGCTGAATAGGAGTTAAATTTGATTGGCCAATAATACAGAAAAATCACTCTTGAATTTGTTTTCTTAATTTTATTACTTCACACATACAGTGTGTTCCTGGTTGGGTTAGCCATAGCTCAACATACCATTGACATTGTGTAAAGTCAAACGGATGTAAATGTACCTATCCTATTGGTTCTTAAAATCATTTAAACAAAGGTACAAACAGGCAGTGTGTAGTTTTTTTTTATCTGAAGACAGACACTCTATCTGATAGCAAGTTAAAGTTTGTAACCTTGTTGAGTTTTTAAACCATTTCTCCTCGGTTGAAGGCTGAGTCCAAACCAGTGTATACATAAGGGGCCGTTCATAAATTACGTCACGCTAAAATCAGCCTTTTTTGACCCCCTGTTGTCACGCTGTATCACACATTCTGTGACCTCCCTAGAAATATTTCGTCACAAAAACTACGAACGGCGAATGTCACGTTGCCGTAGACTATGGTCTACACCCCCCGTCCCCACGTTTCACATCTTGTGACACTCAGCAGGACCCCCCCCTGTATGCGAACGTATTTTATGAACGGCCCCTAAGTAGCGTAGACCTTTATATGTCACTTTGACTTTATATTGTGTTGTTTGTCAGTTCCCATTGGCCTAAGCTGAAGATTGTACCCTTATAGAGTCGTCAAGTATATCGTTATTACCTCCGTCCTGGTCCTCCCTCGGAGTGCGGTAGTTATACCGGTCGTTGTAGTCGCGACGTCGGGTCAATGATTCCTCCGCGCGTTGACGCTTTCGCTTCTCTGGAAATTACAGGAATAATGTGGTTAGAAAAGCAATATGGTTAAAAGAAATAATAAATAGTTAGTGGCAATGTTCACATATTCGCATCCTCAGTACGATAATGGCTAAGGGCGATCAGTGCGAAATGGAGTTACGATCATAGAGAGACTAAACAATGTACGCTCTATCCGATGAAGAGTAAAACATAGTCAATTTAATGATAGAATAAGCATACCGATACTTCAGCCTCTTTAACACCAGGACCCGCCCTCCCCGCTCAGTGCAAAAGTGACCCAAAATCGATATGTGCCAAAAGTGATTTTTTGAGTTAAGTCCCTATCGTTCTGAGGGTGCGTATATCGCTTTTGCATTGTTTAAGTTTCTTAGCAATTTAATAATCTGCTAAAGGTAGGCATAATATGTTTATTTCAAATCTAATCCACCGTTGTTAAATATGCCTCTATAAGGTTTTTTTTTGTGTAGGTTAGACAAGGCTTTTTAAAATTCTATAAGCGGATAATAATAATACAATATAAAGCTGGTCAAATAAGTAAACAACACATTAATTAAGCCATTATAGAAAGACTTTGAACATAATCGTACCTCGCTTAACGATCTCCCTTCCTTCATCAACTAAATCTGTGGTAAGTTCGTCGTCACCGACAAACTGTTGGAAACCGCATAAGGACAGTAAACGACTGCCCAGAGATAGATATGTGGCCACACACAATAATACTACGAGCATTGGGAAATATATGTTGAAACCTTCAGCGATAATGCCCAGGACATCCATGTGGCCCATTATCTGGAAATAATTATTTATATAAATATTGACGTTCTTAAAAGCTTAGCTTCTGGTGTTAATGAAATATGAACGTTAATTACTGGGGCTAATGTTCATTATGTAAAAATCCAGACATTTCTCGGGTTCGATGAGTGTTTATAGAATTGGCCATGCTATTTATGACCAGAGACTTGTACATATACTTGTAATTTATAAATAAAGAACTACATATTTCCTGTATTTTTTGTTTCACTTTAGGCTCAGTAGTTTCGAATATAAGGGATGGTCAACTATCATCTATTTTTGCTTTCTTGATTGGTGTAGATCAATCATCATTATTATTTTTAAAACGAATCTACACTAATAAAAATAAGAGATAAAATAGAAAACATTAATAAAGCGACAGTATAAAATACAACATTACCTGTGTATAATACGTTTCCATAACTCTCTCCTTAATAACATGAGAGTCCATATGCACAAGACTGAGGAAGTTAAGGCACATAGCGGGCGTCAGCCGGCACACCATCATGCCGGAGAATATAAGGCTGTACTCATTCGTCTGATGGTGTGGGGCCAAGTAGTACAAGTTGAGGAGACGGATCTTGAGCACTGTCGAATACGCGCAGTAGAACATGTAGGCAATTACTATAGTTGATATTGTCTGTAAAGAAGTGGTGTTTTAATGTAAGCTATGTAATGTAATTTATGGGAGTGGGAATTTGTTCGGCAAAGTATTTTAAGTCTTGTAATCAGGGACTGTAGGCACTTTTTTGGAAAAAGTTGAAATTACTGTTTGCATTATGTTTTGTATTAAATAACTAGATATCCCCCGCAGTTATAATATTAATAATAAACATTTACTTCATATTTTTAATAGTATGTTATAACTACGTTCCCGGAATGAAAAAAATTCTACGGATTCAGTATCCTGTGTTAACCCCGTTTATAAGCTATCAATGTGCTAAATTTCATCCAAATCAGTATAGTAGATTTTGGCGTGAAAGAGCCACAAACATCGATTCTCACATTTTCAACTTTTGCATTTATATTATTAGTAGCATAAGATAAGAGAAAAAAGCTTACCACAATAGCAGCATAATTATAATTACGATTGGCAGCATTCACAATGAGAGCGAATATTGAGAGCACAGGCTTCTTGGAGAAAAACGTCATTTCAGACCACACCACCGCCACCGACATGATGCATGTGATCACCGCCATTGTCTTTAGGAAGTACTGCTTCATGAAGCATTCCCAATACCATTCTGGAAGAAGTTACATGAATTTTTAAGGAAGAATTCGATTATAATAAATTCAGAATTATGTGACGTTGTATATTGAGTTAGATAAAATATTTCAAAATGTTCAATATTATATGGAACTAACTATCCCGCATATCTATTTCAGCCTATAGAACGATCTTACTATATTATATTTTCTAAATAATCGGTTCAGTAGTTGGCCATGACAGCGTAACAAACAAACTCTCGCATATATAATCTAGCTGTCCCCCGCGGTTTCACCCGCGTTTCCGAGGGATGTAACATTACTTTGTTCTTTCTATCATCGATAGTTTTCGCAGCGCACGCGATTTAAGGATTTTTACACCTTGGGTTACATTATTGGAGTTTTAGTAAGGATCCCTAATTTCTTTGAAAATATAATATAGCCTATCACTAGTCACCCGGGGATAGTGTAGCTTCACAACGCTGAAAGAATTTTTCAAATCGCTCCAGTAGTTTTTAAGTTTATTCGTTACATACAAAAATACAAATCTTTCCTCTTTATAATATTAGTGTAGATTACTTAAGATTAAGAACTATCTCTCAACTTGGCTCCTTTATGTTTTCTCCTAGATGATTTATGATAATGATCCACACACTCATGAAGACAATGCATTATAAACCAGTTGAAACCATATAAAATCGCGAGATTAAATGCAATGCATTCTACTGCTGTGCAAGTCAGGGTCGATCAAATCTAGAGATAAAAATTACAGTGTTTAATCTCTTAAATCAAAAATATCAGACAACAATCTGATAAACGATCAAAATTATCAGTTAAAAAACATCCTGATCAATACGTGGATAAAGTAACTATGCCCAATATTTTTCAATGTGTAACAACCTTGTCTATGTGATGGAATTATAATGTCAAGAATGATTCTGTACTCCTACCATGAGTTAGGTCCTCTAATGTAATCGATACTCGCTAGCACCTACAATGTTATAATTATACATATATCTGATAATTGAACCTACGACCTGTACCGTGATAATCATTGTATCTGCTTTAAGCACGAACATCTATGTCAGTGTAGCGTCATCGTATCAAACGCAGTGCGCCAAAAAGCTGATTTGTGATGACTATTGCCGGGTTACTATATACGATCCCGATCTAAAATCGCGAGATTGAAGTAGAATTTTGACATTACGTGTATTAAAATTACTGCCAAAAGGTTCATCAATCCATGGATTTTCGATCGGGATCGTATATACTAACCCGGCATATACGCTTATGGTAGATATTCGTGCTTAGGGCACAGATACACTTTGCACGAGACTATTCCATTTGCAATTGAGCATTGTTAAAATCTATCCGAACGTGCATTGACGAAACATGAAGGAACAGAAAGCTTAATGACAGGTAGTTTTCTTCTAGGTCCCTCATCACAACTCGAACGCGTCAACACATAAAAAAGGAGGTTTATATCGGCCTATCTCCAGTAAATAACAAGTTTAATGTGTGTAGTTCACACGAGGTAGCAGTGAAGCCTTCAGAAAACTATGTCTAATAGCTGTCCCCCGCGGTTTACCTGCGTCCCCGAGTTATATCACATTTTCCCGGAATAAAAAGTAGCCTATGTTATTCCAGGATTTGCTCTATTTATGTGTCTGTTTCATACATATCCGTTAAGTAGTTTTTGCGAGAAAGAGTAGCAAACTTACAAATCTTTTCTTTTTATAATAATAGTATAGACTATCTCATACTCTCGCAGTCTTAATGCTATAGATGTAATATCCCTTTGCAGTGTCGCTGTTTATTCCATCAAGTTTAAAATAACAACAATGTTAAAGAAGTTATGACTGCAAAAAAGTTTCTACAATCTAACCGATAATAGGCGGGTAGAATATCCGCTGCACCCTCGGGCGCGGCGTGTGGAAGGTGTGCTGGAAGCGGTGGTCCGGCGAGCGCGCGTTGCTGGCCACGTCCTCCAGGTGGAAGATGCGCTCCAGCATCAGCCCCCACTGGGTCTCCGTGCGTTGAAGCACGTGCAGGGATTTTATTGTCTGCAATTTTATTGAAATTAGTATTAGTGCCTCAAGTTGTCAACATCAGATAGCGACTTTTTGACAGGTTATAGAAAAATTATGGCATAAGGCGCGTCTCGAAATATTATAAAACAAAGTTACTATTTCTGATTGTCTGTGCGATTTTGACATTACGATCAAGGAAATATAATTCACTTGGTGAGTTTCTTGCCACTTCCCTTGACTTTCATTTGTCTAAAACCTAGTCTCTAAAACTTCATCAACAATTTTATGAAAATGCTAAATAAATTTTACAAAAAATGCCATCATTCATCAAAGTCATTTTAATTAAATTACATACTCAATTAAAATAGTGATACAAAAATAAAATGATAGTAAAATCGGTAGTTAAGTAGTGAAAACAGGAGACATACAGATTCTTCTTTATTATGATTTTAAAGAATAAGAATTATTTCTTTACCTTTTTATGTAAGTTAACAAGCGATTTCAGTGACGGCGGGGTAGGCCGCTCTGGTGGAGGTCGAGAATTCAATTTATCTCTCAGTTGTATAGGCAGTTTCTGCACTATGGTTTCCACATGTCGGTGTAACGGGTGCCCAGCTCCAACCGCCACGTTTACGGAGTTTAGACTCTGAAAACGTAAAGATAAGGTTTACATTGCTTTGCACTTTGTGTATTTCAAGGTTTGTAATAGAGTTAACTAATTTTGATTATCAATGCCTGATGTTAGATTTTATCATGTTGTAAAATAGAAGATAAGGTACTATTTATAATTCGCACCTTTGATAATTGTATACACCGCATTCAGTATAAATTCTAGAGAACAGGTAGTTTTATAGGAATATATACACTATTCCAAAGTATGAGAGTTGAAATTACTCATACAATAAAGGAAATGACTAGTAAGTATAACCACATTATGAATAAAATACAATTTCCAAGAAAATTTCATATGATAGATAGGAAAATCCATTTAAAACAGATATTCATTCTAATGTAAGACTAATTGGTGAATTATAAACCATAAGCTAGACGGGGCAGTGCCTCGGGGCCCCCAAGCTTAGGGGGCCCCCTGGCCTCTGACTTACAAACAGTGGCGTAGCTACTGAAGGGCTAGACGGGGCAGTGCCCCAGGCCCCCAAGCTCTGGAGGAGGGGAGGAACAAACGATTTAAAATAGTTTAGTTGAGGCCCTACTTAATTTTTTGCTCCAGGGCCTTTGCTTATCTACCTACGCCACTGCATAGACTAAGTATAAATATTTCTTCAAATAGATAATATTTATAATTATATGATATATATATTTTTAATGTAACTGGCTCTAAATGAACTTCCATACTTTTGTAGAGTAGTCAATTATTAAACAGAGAATCCTATATCCTGTTTACTTATCTAGATAGCTGTTATACCTACAGCACTATTACTAATACAAGTTGTGATAGCATATAATGCACTTGATATAGATAGTATATCATATAGATGTAGTAGTTTGCATGACTAATACTACTAATATTATAAAGAGGAAAGATTTGTATGTAAGTATGTTTCACGCAAAAACTTCTAAACGGATATGGATGAAACTTGGCACATAGATAGAGCATATCCTGGAATAACATATTGGCTAATTTTTATCCTGGGAAAATGTAACATCCCTCCAGAACTTAGTTAAAACCGGGGGGACAGCTGGTAAGAAGTAAAGTAATACAACCATTTTACTTACATCTAAAATAGAATCAACCGTATCCTCGGCTTCAAACTTATCAGTGCTAAGCTTAGCTATTTTAAAGTAACTATAATTCAATGTATAGTTTTTCTTCGAGTTATTCCACAAATTCCTCGGTACTTCAACCAATGCATAACCAAGTAGAAGAATCAATAGGAAAAGACCCCATGTGTTACTTGCTGATGATGCAATAGCCTTTATCTTGGGCCCATCTAAGTAAACTCCTGGTTTCAAAGCAATGTATATGAGTAGTATACCACATATAAAAAGGTATGACCCATAATAAATCGCATTATCCACTAAGGCAGATTTCAATTTGCCTTTGACTGTAAAGTCTCCTGCTTTACTATAAGACTGCATCATTGGCATAATTAACCTGGAATAAACACAATTCATAGATTTGTGGTTTTTTTATTAGTCACATATATGATCAAGACAATGGTGCCCATTTCTTTTGGATATAGAAGCCTACATACCACATCTTGTTTATTTAATTGTAGTGTGCTTTTATAGACAGCACAGAAAATTTAAATTTAGAATTGATATATTATGATAAGTTAAATGTGTTTTTTTTAAGTTGGATGTCTGACTGACTTATTTGTTTTTGCCTTGGTACATTCATGGACCCTAGTGGGCACAATTCGCGGAAAGCTTGAAGTGAAAATGTGACTATGTTATTTCCTTGAATGTATTTAATAGTGTAAGTAAATACAATAGTTAAATTATACAAGCAGTTAGAACCTCATTATATATGATGCTATAATTTTTAAATATACTTGTTATATGCTCGTCAAGTCAAGACACTTTGCTCTGTTTACAAATAATGTTCACAGAGTTTCATCAATCACGAGCAACACTATTAGGGGAACAGAATTAATATAATATTTACCTAAACATATGTTATCTTTCTGGGCAATATATCTAGCATAATTATATACTTATTTTATGAGCATAGTATCATTAAATATTCTATTATAAGTTCACATAATCTTACCAAGTCAAACATTGTGATGTCCAATATACAACCCGCCACAGATTTTGGAATACCGTCTTGGGCACATGACTCCATGGTTGGTGGCAATTATTGGGTGGAGCAATTGTACTGGACACATTCATCAGTAGTAGCTGTGATTCAGTGGTAGATGTAGTGTTCTCTTGTATGCATTGACGGTAGACAGTCTGTTGGAGTAATAATAACAAGTAATATAATTGTTGAATGTTGATTAGTCTTATGGCATCAATGCATAATACTTGCTGGGGTAGAAAATGTGATGGTATGAAATATGGTGCTTATAAATAAATATCCCAGGATATTTCTTATACATATGACTACTTTTAAATTTATAGGAAAAAACATGTGTATGATGTAGGCATTTCATAGTTGATCTAACATCAATAGAAATAAAATCGCTTACCGAAGACACATCCAATGGCAAGATGAACATAATAACAAACGAGAAATACCATGCTGTCAGTACAGACACGGTTACAAGTATATGGTTCCTATAACAATCCCCATAGCGGTACAGTAACGTAGCTGCCAAGGCGAACGCCGATATTATCTCTATTATAAACAACGTATAAACCATCTTGATAATATATCACACAGCTGCTGTTAAATAATTCACAAAGGATCAGTTTTTCTTCGCAGTTTTTTGTTTGTCTCTCCACACTTTTGCAGCCTCGTGTTGAAGCTGCTCAAAGCGTATTTGCGTGCTTGTTTTCAAAGGCAACAGTCTAGGCCGCTCGATCTCATACTCTCTTGGACATTCTTCGTAAAATAACACTCCTGTGTCAGGCAAAATAGGATCGAACTCAATGCAGGTATTTTCCGAAGGCCCCTTTTCTTCTGACATAGTTAAACGAAAATCAACGATACAGATGTCATCTTTGTACGGTATTTTCAACAGAACGTTATGACAAATAGAAAATTAAAACAATATTGCTTTAATTATACAAAGAAAACCTGAATATCTGTGATATCATCATCACATCACCAAATTTTATCAATCAATCGTATTTATCGCGTTCAGACGCGTTCCAGTCTTATTAATTTCTAATACATACCTTAATGTCAGTAAATTTAAGCGATTTGTTTTCTCACTCTTGCGATTGCAAAATGCATATCTATGTTTCTTTCTTTCTTCGTGTCGAAAATACTGTTTATATAAGGTAAAATAGCTGAACAAATTTACCCACAGATAATCAATTGATTTTATTTTTCAGTGTATTTATATAATGTATGAATCTATTAATATTGTTGGATTATAGCTGTAGTTAAAAATATATAGAAATGAATCGAATTAAAAATAGCAAATACTAAATACATATTTACATACATAGTGCGAAATGCGATCACAAGATGGCGGTAACAAGGAACGTGGTGGTACAAACTTATTTCTTCTTCTGCTCAGTTTTATGCCTTGTTTTACCTATTCAATGGTTTTATGTGTGTCAATTAAAATATTTCCTACGAGATAATAATAGCCAGTGTCGAGTTATATTTTATGTTCATGCATGCATAAATAGAAGTAGCCGGTTCACACGGACTTTTGAGACAGCTTGTTTGCCAACAAGCATTAATTTCAAATCACTTCACTTATGTACCCACCACAAAACATTACAGACATTGTGAGTGAAAGACGTAAAAAGATCGTCTATGAGGTTTTCAGAATTCCTCTTTTTAGGCACGCCCAAGAATATTTACCAAATAGATTCCAACCGTCGGTCACCAATGTCGGTGTAGGTGTGTATTTAGCAATACATTTGCCACCTACAGTCTGACGAATATAAGATCCCTTTTATGTATAAGAATGTCAAAATACTATTTGTCTTTAGATTATTCTTAATTTATATCTAAATACAAATCATTATTGTTTCAATAGATTAACTCGATTGCAAACACAATAGTGTAAATCTTTCTATAACGTCATAGGGGACTTCATAAATGGGACAGATCATACGTAGATAAAAAAGAGAACAAGTATGAAAAGGGATATATTAATGGGCTTTACGTTTATTATTCATACCCACAGAAACGATTTGACATTATCTTCTGAATTAACCTCTACGGAAAATTGTTTCATTATTTATCTAGACAGAGCTTTGTGTTTGAAATAGCTTCTCTATCAAAAATTAATATCCATTATCTTTCCAACATCGACAAAAGTTACCTACAATGTCCAACAAAAGAATAATCCTCTATTGAAAACAAATGGAATGGAAGGTCTGGGATTATCGGCGATTTACCTTGGATGCTTTGATTGAATGGACCTGCTATCTTGGAAAATATATCAATTTGGCTTTGGGATACCTGAGAAATATGTCTCTCTGAATATAAAAGAAGCATTTAGATAAATCGTGACAATTTTATTTATTTTAATACGCGATATAGATGCTAAACTAACTAGTTTCTACGGCTACCATTAATAATCGTTCTAATATTAATGTTTGAATAGCCAACTAATGTATTTATTAGACCGTAAAAGACCGTCCGGGTGTAAAAGTTAGTAATACATATTATTTAGAACACAAAAAAAAAGTAAAGTATTTTGTGTTTTTTCCATATTATTTGTATGTCGGAAGTGTTTTTTGTGTCCAGAAGAAACTTGGTACCCTTTAAAATACATTATTTTTTTTGTGTCTTATAATTTTTTTTGTATTTTAGACCACTTACACCGTGTGGAAGAGTTAATATAGTTATAGACATTCGATAGGTAGGTAGTCTGCTAAAATCTTCTGATAAAATAAGCTTAAAATAAAATATTGATAAAAAATACTTTGAAGTAACGCAATCGATGTAGCATGCTTCTGTGCAGTCATCGAGGCGAAAAATACATTATTTTTGGCCAAGTTAAAATAAAGGTATAACTACTTTGGCGAACTTAACATACCAATGTGTATAAATACTTTCAATAAAATACTACCTACGAAGGCTAAGAGATAAAGATTTTTCCTAATATATTGAGTTCTGGGCTGTGATTCCACAAAGATGTATCAGCGCATCGCCTCTATGCTTTGGCTCTCTCGTTACGTATAAAATCAAGCGCGAGGTCCGCTCTCCGAGGCGTAGTTGCGCCGGATCGACGATGTGGTTTGTATCGAGATTGCAAGGGCTGGCCCAGGGACTCTTGGGCGTTATACAAAACTCCCTCACGTAACGAATGTTACAGATTGGCACGTGTTTAGATTCTAGATATAATACCCTCAGGAGCGTTAAGGTACTTCCTAACAGAAGTATCAATGAGGTAATTTTGCCATAATGTTATATTAAAAAGAATGTTTGTTTACGTTTCGGATTACGGCGCCTACTGTGTCCACATTATTACAAATGAGAAATTCGTTGAAATTGTGAATAGCAAATATAAATCAAATTGGATGGTTAAAATTTCCAGGAAAACAATAGATGCGGGCTTATTTTTCATGTGAAATAAGAAATTTCAGCAAAACATTTTCAACTTGCATCATCACTGGTATTCACTCATGAAACCTAAGTAGCAGTTTCGTAGAAATCGGTAGGGATATGTTAGAGGTTCGTTAGGACTCATCCTACCAGACATGCAGTGTTAGTTACGTTTACATAGCTGTAGTTTGTAGTTAAAGTTGTTAAACCGACAACTAGGTCACAGCCTCTAGCTAGATTTACCAACTAGAGTCATCGATGTGGGAAAAAATGTGTGTTTCTTTTATTGTCTACGTAACGACGTAGTGTACGTTTTAATTGAATGGGCATGATTGTATAAAATTTTGGGGTGTAACAATGTCCTATTTGTAATGGAGCCCTGGGGTAAAAACGGCACTCGAGCAGTATTTCTGGAAGTAATCGCATTGAATTTGCTTTGAATTCGATTCATTAATAACATTGATGTGCCCTTTTAGAGCTCGCGAGTATATTTATGATGAAATTGATTTTATTATCTGTATGTAGGATTTTTTCAGATTATTGTTACATTAACAAAAATATAAAAATCAAGAATTGAATTCTTAAGATTAATTTGAACCTACGCCGTATTTATACTAACTAAGAGATAACCTTCACGTATAGAGCAGAGTGTAGACTAAAAGGCTAGAATCCATGTGAAAAAAGTAGGATGGTAAGGAATTGTACAAAAAAAAAAATCTCATATTGTAATTGGACTGTTGGGCGAATAAAATATAAAGCGTGGTCTTTGATATCAAACCCTGGCTGTTGCTGCATATTCCATTGAATAGGTTGCCTTTACAAATAAAAACTTTAAAAATTTATGAGCAGGGAAAAAATGCGGTTCGTGAGAAATGTCGGAGGCATTCCGAGATGTGGTAAAGGGGAATTGTTGCCGGTTTAGAGTAGATTTAACAGTGGGGCGCCAGGCGGGGATGGGGCGGGCGGGTGCTGTTTTATTGCGTTTTATTAGCTCCCGGAATCCACGCCCGGGAACAAGCTGTCTGGATTAAACTCTTCGCTTATTTTTAAGAGCGATTTATAGTTAACACAAAAGGTTAAACCACAAGTCACACTATTTTTTCTCATTCGAGATATTAGTATCAATCCTACAAAATGACTGTAAAGTTTTTGTTTGTGATGGATTTGAATGATGTTAGACACTTGTATATGATATATATATTTATTACTAGCGGACCCGGCAAACGTTGTTTTGCCACATTTACTTTATTAAAAACTATACTTGAAAAAATATCGTACTACAATTATTATATTCGATAGCTAAACCGACGTACGTTGTCCTGTCTTAACAATGAAGATTGAATTGATCTGACTGAAACGACTGTGAAATGTGCAATAAGAAATTATAAATTAATTATTTTATTAAAATAATTCCGACCCATGCCTCTATTTCAAACGATATTTGCAGCGCGCATCCTGTCAGTCGCTCCAACTGTCAAATGAGTGATAATAATAAAAGTTTATATTGTCAATAGTGCTAGTAAAGTGTTTCGGTTTTCTTAAATTTTCTAATTTTCCGCGTCACTTTCTTAATTTTTTCAAAAAAAGAATTAGCGAAATCGGTCCAGCCGTGACCAAGGGAAATAGGGATTCATTTATATATATATAGATATACTTTCTATTCCTAGCTAGTATATTTATTACATAAACATACTGGTTGTGTTCTTTTTTTTTTGTGTATAGGTGATTTGATTATTCTTACAAGTATAATTTATAGTTAAATTTGATTAATTGTACCCTCATTAATATTAAATCCACATAAAACTCAAAAAGTAGACAAATATTGGTTAAATTATATATTGTTACTTCATTAAAAATGGTTAAACACATACGTTTTTTTTGCTTATACAGTCATTTGTAATTATTTATAAAATGTTACACTTGTATTAAAATATAATATGACGATGGCTTGGTGTTAAGAGATCCTTACTGCCATGCGACACGTCGTAGGTTCGATTCCGTCTCAAGACAAATGTTTCTGTGCATAAAAATCTCTGCTTGTTCTGTGTCCGGGTGTACCTATATATGTATGTAATTAATTGAAAAGAAATATAAAAAATAGTGAATGTAGTATATCAGTTATCTAGTTTAAATATTACAAGCGCTGCTTAATATGGGATCAGATGGCCGTGTGTAAAGAATGTCCCTGGATATTGATTTAATAATAAATTATTGTAAGACGCATACGGTTAATACTTTTATGTCAATATTAAACATATTAATAACAGTTCCTTTGTAATTTTGAGCATTACAAATAATTGCCTACGTATTGTTTCAATTTCGTCGTATGCACTCTTAAGCTTTTGTTTAACCAATGAATAATTTACCATTAATTATGTTTTAAAAACAAAAAAATAATGATTTTTTTAACGAAAGTTGTAATATATTATTAAATAAGTACATAAATAAAAAACATAGTAAGTTCAGATCACAATAAATGATACAATGATTCGATTACCTAGTAATGAATCGAATTAAAGAGCCAATCCTTATATTAGGTTGGGGAAAAAGTCTTTTCGCATAATAGTATGTATGAACTTGTAATAAAATCTCGTTGGCTATACTATTTGTATCTGGCTGGTTTTGGTATCATTGAAAGTTTAAATTTTAAAGAACATAATTCCAAATTCAAATTAGGAAAATATGTGATTTGCATTAGTTTTTCGTACCGCCAAGATGAGTGAATCTAATGAAGAAATTCGATTCATTTTAAAATTTTACTACAAAAAAGGTAAAAATGCAACGCAAGCCGCGAAAAAAAATTGCGATGTTTATGGACCTAGTGCAGTGTCTGTGAGAGTAGCACAAATTTGGTTTAAGCGTTTTCAATACGGAAATTTTGATGTCAAAGATGCACGTCGCTCTGGTCGCCCCATTACGGATAAAATGGATGCCATTTTTGAAAAAGTGGAGTAAGATCGGCATATCAGTAGTTACGACGTAGCTGAAGAACTGGGAACTGACCACAAAACAGTTTTGGCGCATTTGAAAAATACTGGGTACACAAAAAAGCTAGATATTTGGGTACCTCACGAGCTCACTGAAAGAAATCTAATGAACCGTGTACTCCTTTGTGATTCTTTATTACGACGTCATGAAACTGAACCATTTTTTCAAGAAGCTGATAACTGGTGATGAAAAGTGGATCACGTACGACAAGAACGTGCGAAGAAGGTCGTGATCAAAGGCCGGTCAGGCTTCACAGACTGTGGCGAAACCCGGGTTAACTCGCAACAAGGTGATGCTGTGTGTGTGGTGGGATTGGAAGGGCATTATTCATTATGAGATTCTGAACTCTACTGCGAACAACTGATGAGATTAAAGCAAGAAGTTGAGAGAAAGCGGCCGGAATTAATCAACAGAAGGGGTGTGGTTTTTCATCATGATAACGCTAGACCTCACACATCTTCAGCCACTCAGCAAAAATTAAGAGAGTTTGGCTGGGAGGCATCCGCCGTATAGTCCTGACCTTGCACCTTCAGATTTCCACCTGTTTCGGTCTGATCAGAATTCTTTAGGCAGTGTCAGGTTAACTTCACGAGAGACTGTCAAAACCACTTGTCGCAGTATTTTGATCAGAAGTCCCAAAATTTCTATAGCAATGGGATTATGTCCCTACCTACAAGATGGCAAAAAGTTATCGAACAAAATGGTACCTACATACTTTAGTTAAATGTAAATAAACTATATTAAAAATGTTTTGAATTTTCTTAAAAAATGCGAAGGAACTTTTTCCCAACCTATTATACGAGTATATCAGACATTCTGTACCCAGCAGTTTCACGCGCCTTTCCGAGGGATGTTACTTTTCTGAGATAGTCCAAGTTACACCTTATCACTTCCGCTATCAGCTACTGAAAGTGGCATCAAAATCGGTCTAGCCGTTGCGAAGCTTAGTCGGAACAAACAAATATACAGACAGAATAATAAAAACATGTATTTTTATTATATGTACCGCCGTAAATACTTCCAAATTCATTTAGTAAAAATGAGTTATTTGATATGACAATTAGACACTTTAATTTTGTATAGATAATGTATAATTCTCTTCAGAATAGCAACATCAAACGTTTTTTGTTATTTTACATCTGTAGAAAATATCTACGCCTCGTAGCAACACGTAGAGTCTCGTAGGACCTCGTAGCAATCAAAATCCTTTAGTTAGTCCGACCTTCAGCTTCATATATGCTTGAAATTTGCAATAAAATATTTTCTTATCAATATCGGAACGAAAATGTTTAACATTTTTTAAATAAATTCAGATGTGAAGCTTCAATAAAGCGGAAAATGTGGCGGAATTAAGCCCTAGGGCTTCTAATTTTCCGTCATCCACCATCAATAGCTCATAACTTCGCAACACAATAAAGCCTGTAGGTAATACAATGAGAGTGGAACAGAGTTCGATAAAAGTTGATTATTTTCTGTTGGTTATGTGAAGTTATTTAGTAGCTTATAAACTCATATTTAAACTGTTTTAAGCCTCGCATAGAACCTTATTCTACCGTACAGGATGTATGAAACATAAACTTATGTCACTAACAAGCCAAACTAGAAGCGCGCAATTTAAGCAGCTTAACTTCTGTTGTTAAACTTTTAACTGTCAGGGTACCGTGTTCTCAAAGGCATTCGTAGACATTATTTTGAATTTTGAAGATAGTAGTGACATAATTGTTTTTTAAACTGAAAATACTGGTGATAGTTCTCAAATAGACGTACCTTTGTGTTAGACTTCATCCAATGGTTACAAAGTACCGCTATAGTTAGATAAATTTAAGAGTTTTACATCGTAAAAAGGCATATGCTTTTTTTTGTCTGAATGCATAATTCCACTCCAATTTAAGTTGTCAGTGTAAAAAATACAATAAAAGTTGTAACTGAAAAGTGTATAAATAAATATCCTGCGACGGCCATTAGGGGCTCGATTCTATATGGAAAATGACACCAGCTCAGTGATGTTTCCTCGCGGCCTCTTTACTCTGTCTCTGTCGTTCACTACGCTAATACTACTAATCACGTGAGAGATAAGCTCTCCGAGGCCTCTGTGAAGCAGCTCGCCGACGAAGTTTGTATTAGCTGAATAAGGGGGCTGATTTCAAACAAAGTAGAGCTTGCTACGATATCCCGATAACTGATATACCACATTTATTTTCTAAATACTTACATATATATGTAACTAGCTGTCCCCCGCGATTCCACCTGTGTTTATCGATATCATATATAGTCTGTAACCATCTACGTAAAATTCCGCATCGAATGGTAGTCTCATCCCGATATGTTCAGTAGTTTTGAGGTGATGGTGCATCAAAGGAACCCTATTTTGCTTATATAATCACTACATAGTATAAAGTCGTTTTCTCTTTTCATATATCCCTATGTATGCTTAAATCTTTAAAACTACGCAACGGATTTTGATGCGGTTTTTTTAATAGATAGAGTGATTGAAGAGGAAGGTTTATATGTATAACACATGAGACATCCCATGGGAACGCGGGTAAAACCGCGGGGGACAGCTAGTATATATATATATATATATATATATACTAGCTGTATAGATGTGTATGGATATGTGTATAGATGGATATCACACGAATGTTTGACCTGGGTGGGAATCGAACCTATCTGTGGCGTAGCAGTCGAGTGTCTTAACACCAAGCGAACTGTATTTAATTGCATAAATGATGTAAGAAATAAATGAGTAAATGTTACACTTTTTTGTGTAAGGAACAACACATTTTTAAGGCAACTCGTTCTTACGGTGTATAAAGGATTATAAAGTTCCGAAACACAATTTCGGGCGTTAAGTGGCTTGTGAAGTGGGCAATTTGAAACTCTCTATAATGGAGTTACCAGATAGTGGACAAACGGTCACTTTCAGTCTTAACATCCGCAAAATGCTTGCATAATATGTTTTTACTATATATTTCCAGTGTGGGTGAGGACTATGTTACAATAATAAGCATATTCAGAAGGCAGTGCTCTTTCCAGCATGTGTGAATATGAGAACAATTTTTAAAATTTTAAAATGTGTTCTCTTTTTATAAATAAATAAATATCCAGGGACATTCTTTACACACGGCCATCTGATCCCAAACTAAGCAGAGCTTGTACTATGGAAACCAGACAACTGATATACTACATATACTACTTTTTCTTTTTCTAAATATATACTTATATAGATATTGACACCCATAACCAATAAGTAAAATTAAGTGAATAATCGGAATAATAATTTCTTTATTTCAACCAAAAGCTACAGTTATACAAATGTTTGGAATTATATTGAAGGATTTAGTCCATGCGCTTGTTACAGTTGAACTGGGTTGCTAGTTGTGAGTCTAGATCACGAGGGTCACCATTTACTAACAGCTATAACATCCATTTGCAATAAAATAAGTTTAATATACAGATATAACATGTACTACAATAATACATAGTACACAAATGCCGGGAAAACATTCGATACCCGTGGAACGCAAGAAAACCCGCGGGGTGTAAGATAGTATATAATATATCAACAAAATAATAATTACATCTACTATCTGACAAATAAGTCGGAAATTATTTGGCTACTGTCTTGAAATGAATAAAATTAATTATATTACGAATATTTAATATTCCAATTTATTAAATACCTAAGGTGTGAGTCAATTAAGGCAAAAAATAAATTTTTAAGGTAAGGATTGGAATAATGAAAACATGTTTTTATTTCACTCACATTGGTTCATAGAATTTATTATGAAATTGGAGCATGAACATAACATTCAATAACTAAAAGAAAACAACACAATGAAATTACCAAGGAAACATGTGTTGATATTCAACGAACAATCGTTCGAGAAGCTTCTAAATTATTTAATAGCAATATTTCATATCATTTCACCGTTTTATTTATTCACCTTTTGCGAGGGCTATCATGATTGGGTATTTACTGGCGCCCTTGTCCAGCTAATACAAACTTCGTCGACGAGCCGGCGCAAGGAGGCTTCCGAGAGCGGACCTCTCACGTAATTGCGTAGTTAGTGAAAGAGACAGAGCATGGAGGCCGCGACGAAACATCCTCGAGCTAGTGTCATTTTACCTTACACGTTGTCTTAATCAATAGCTCAGCAACCCGTAAAGTAATTTTCCACTAAAATACCAGCATTGTTCTGCAATAGACCTCGCAATGAGTTGGTTCCGTATTATCTCTTCAATTATGCTGGTAAACAATAGGCGTAGGTGCATATTCCAACACAATGTATCTCAAACCCTCAAAGTGTTTGATCCGAATCGATCCAAGCCTACTAAAAGTGTCGGTCAATGAATAAAAATATTTTTGTTACGTATTACCACGCGTCATATTAGACTATCAGTGTTTTTTTTTGTTTCCAAAAACCACGCAATAGACATAAATCAATGGAGGCCCAATTTTTCAAGACGTAACAAATAATTTCATTTATCTACGCATGTTAACAACGTAAATAGTATACTAATAACGACAAGAGGGCCCTGTTTGAACAGCTTTTACCATGACTTTATTTGCATTAGCACACGCGGTTTAAACAATGGCGAGAGCTCCAAAATCGGCAGTGTTGTGTGAAATAGCGCCGATGTAAGCTCAATCATGAAGTCCTATCTGATTTTATTTTGTGTTTTGGTTTATTGCTCTAAAAAAGTCGGTGAGTTTTTTGCTTTTAAATTAAGAAATAAATATGTACATTCCGTTACACTTTAATATTTATTTCAGTACTTAGTTCAGAAACATAAAAATATATTAAAATATATATAATATTTTAAAATAAAGCAATTTTTTTTATAAATTGGAAATTAAGAACTAGATAATTATATTATATGCCTATTGAATATAAGTTGTGGTTTACAGAATCAAATCCTCTTTCTGAGGATGTCATTGTACAAAGAGCTTCCAAAAATAACTTAGCTGCTAACAATGCACATCGTGTATATGAAAATGCAGAAATTTTGCGACCTCAAAACGTAAATCCATCTTATGGATACCAACAACCAACTGGTCAACAATACAAGCAACAGTGGCAGAACGATGGAATTTATAGACCTTATAATCAGTTCAAGGGCCAACAACTAGAAAAATATTACCCTGGATATGGCTATTATAACCCAAACTGGGTTTATCAAAACCAAGGCGTTAATGTTGTATCACCGGCTCCAGCAGTTATGGCTTCATCGAACGAGAATATATTAATAACTACTCCTGCAGAAGCGTACATTTCTTCTATCCCTGTCCAAAACCAACGTCAATGGGTAAATAATGTTGAGTATATACCACCTCTAAGACGACAATACCAGAGACCAAAATACAGGAAACGAGTAGTGTATGAAAAACCCGTAGTACGTGACCCTAACTTAATTCGACCCGAATTTATTCTACCGGTCAACAATCAACCTCTGTATGCAGCCCCACCAAGATACTTTAACAAGAATGTGAAAGTAATAGACAAATTACCTACAAGTAAGTACTTCTTAAAAGTTATGATTTTAGTAAGAAATAAAATAATCGCTATTTTAAACTTAATCCACATTTATACTTTGTATTGTTTTAGATTTACATTCACTTATAAACAGCGCATCAGTCAAGAATGCTTTAGCAGTCAATGAAAACCGTAGAGGATTTTTGATTGTACATCCTAATGGAACTATAGAGAAACTAGATGAATTAGACGAGATTCATAAAACACATCCAAATTACATTTTAATGAATGCTGATGATATTAGTCCCCTACTTTCAAATACTCCGAGTCCACATTCTTTGCCAATGAATCCAACTCCAGTCCAGGCTACTCCCAGCCCACTTGACGCACCAAATGTTATTGCTTCAAGTCAAGTTATAGCATGGCCAGATGATGAAACTAAGCCTGCTAAACCTTTTGAATACCCACAGTGGAATAATACGAACTATAATGGACATGTAGCTCCTCAAAGCGGTGTGCCTGCTAGTCCACCATCTTATATTCCTGGGGATGCAGATAATCATAGATATCCAACACAAAACTTCTATCCTATTCCTTCTACTACTGATTCTACATTACCGGTACTTAATGAAAATGCAAATCTATTACCAAATATTGCAATAATCCCAAGTCCTGAAGTTGCAGTACCAACTCCAAATTTTAATGAAGTTATAATTGGTAAGTTATTACACTATTATAATTTAACCAATTATCAAATAAAAAAATATGAATACTGTATCAAACAATAAACAGGTGTGTGGATTGTGTGTAGAAAGATTTGAGTGAGATTATAGTAAATGTAGATATAACTGAACGGAAATTTAAATTTATAAAGCATATACATTGAGCTGATCGCAGGTTATTGTGATTAGGGCAGGCAGATAATGATAATCAAAACAACATTATTTTATATTATAGATGATGAACCAATTACAGAACCGACAGTGGTAAATGAAGATGCACCTGTTACTAGTCTCCCAGATGAGAGTGGCATAGTTAGCTCGACTCCAGTAGTACCAATTCTTTCTACAGTCGCCCCTACGACTCCGCCTGGTGATATATCGTACCCATTAGACTCTATTACGATTGCGCCAAGAAAATTCAAATATGAGGTAACTAGCCAGGCTTCCGTGGTACCTGATGTAGCAGACGATGATAAGGCAGATGTACCTTCTAAGCTCACAACCCCTGAACCTGATCAAGATTTAAAAAATATAGGTGAAGATAGTGACTCAGCTACGCCAGCATTACTAGTTAATATTCCAATTACCACTACAGAAAGTCCCAAAAATAATAATCGTTCTACACCTGTTGAAGATGTTGATGACGATGGTGATGATGATGGTGATGAAATCATCACTTTATCACCAATAGAAATTCCTGAAAATAACGACAGCCAACCAGATGGTGCAGTGGCTAGCACAAGTACAGTTACACCAGAAGCAGATTCTGCTGATCCTACAGCTGATGAAGCTTTCACAGTTATTAATGAAGACATTGTAAAGACACCATGTCCAAATGCACTTAATGAAGGATCTGCTGAAATAGGTAATCAAGCGTTAATTAATTCCTTTACTTTTACGTAATACTAATATAACTTATCGTTGAGAGTTCTCATGTCAATTGATAGCTTTAATCCTAAACTCTCAAAAAATCTCAAACTAAACATGGTTGGAGGTAGCATGATTTAAACTTCATGATTGACATAAAAGCTTGTCCTGGGTCCGGAGATTTTATCTTAGACACGGCATTTGATTCCAAACAAAGCAGCGCTTGCGCTGTGGAAACCAGATAACTGATATACGACTTTTATTTTCTGCATATATACTTACATATATAGGTGTCAAAACCATTGTCATGCTCACAAATGTGTGTCCTGGGTGGGAATCAGAAAGAAGCGCCAACCGGTCCTTAGACTATTTGGATCTCATATGAAATAAACTTTAAAATTGCAAAACACCGAACATTACGTTTTTAATACAATCTTTCAGATATGTCTAATTTGAAAACTACGACCAAGCCTGTAGTATGGTTCAAGACAACCAACGCAGAGTTTTGGGACAAGTTGACGAAAGGCAATGACTATGATGTGATCTATTTCATGCAAATGCATCCTCAACCTGTTATACAGAAAGATTCTAAGACTACAGTGTTCCCCAATGGCACTATTTTTGAAGAATTCACTGAAACTAAGTGGCAAAATAAAGAAGGTAAATATTTCTGTTATTAATTATTCTATAAAGACTCTACTAGCTGTCCCCTGGGGTCACCTGCACCCCTGAGGGATGATACACGTTCCCGGGATAAAAACACATATATTATAACATACATAAAAACATGATACATAAATCTAGAAATTATTGCGTATCGTAGTTTTTGCTTGAAAGAGTAACAACACCCATACTCACAATTTTTGGCAATTTTTTTAAATTTTTTATACCACATGGCCGACAAAACGGTCCACCTGATGGTAAGTGGTCACCGACGCCTATGGACATTTGCAACACTAGGAGGAGCACCAACGCGTTGTCGACCCTGAGACGTGCAGTTGTCTCACGTGCCTGTCATTTCACCGGCACCCTTCCCTTTCATACCGAAACATAATAATACAAGTGTACTACAGCTTCACGGTGGAAATGGGTAGTGGTAGTACTTCTCCGGACGAACTCTGCACTAAAAGCTAGCATTTATAATATTAGAAGGATTAACGTGGTTCAGTCCTTTACGTATCGGCCAGTACGTATCAGTATTATGCAAGATGCTTTTGATAATAAAAATAGTTTGCATTAAAAAAAAATATATATTTTTGTTCCAGATCCAGAACCCAAAGTTACTAAAACAATAAAAATTACTCATAAACAGTGATAAAATTTATCCTTTGGAAAGTCCATCTGCACAGTTACAACAATGTTTTTATTAATATTTTGAGCTTTTTGTGTGAATAGAAGTTTATTACTTACAATTTTTTATTTTTTTATTTATATTGTTTCATTTTGATCTCCCTTAAAAAGGTTTTGACATCACCTGTTGGTAGCTGAGAGCGGCTGGAAGAGCTAAACCTACAATTCAATTTAAAGATAAGATGTGCTTTTGCACATACATAGGTTTCGTTGACAATGTACGATTAGATAGATTCTAATAGGTTATTTATTAATTTATAAATTAAATTATATGTCATGGGTACCTAATGAAAAGATTTGTCATACGTAACTCAAATTTTGTTTGTATGATAGCGAAAGCTTGTTTTAAAATAGGATTCAAAGAAGGTAGTTTCTGTTTTTAACTGAATATAGTTACCATAAGATTGATCTGCTGGTTTACTATCTCTATCACTACATAGTATAAAACAAAGTCGCATTCACTGTCCCTATATCCCTATGTATGCTAATATCATTAAAACTACGCAACGGATTTTGATGCGGTTTTTTTTAACAGAGTGTTTGAAGAGGAAGGATTTTCTGTATTTTATAATACATGTGACATCCCACGGGAACGTGGGTAAAACCGCGGGGGACAACTAGTGTAGTATAAGACAAAGTAACTATTTCTGTCTATCTGGTAGTCTGCTTATATCTTTTAAACCACACAGCTGATATTAATACGGTTTTCACCAACATTTAGGATATTTCTTCTGGAAGGTTTACCGTGTATAATACATAATATTATCTTACTCAAGCAAAGTCGGGTGGGTCGTTAGTTGTTTATATAGAAAGTCACAAAAACTATACAAATAAAATAAAGTAAATGGATACATAAATGAATTATATTCGTATGTTTTTCTTACAAATAGCAAACATATAAAAATTGTCCTAGACTACACTAATCTACCAGCTTTGTAAGGTTTGATTAGTCTACAGAAACTCTATTAGAATGATTATATACGCACATAGATATCTTAATAAATGAATTAGGATTGTATTACAATGAAATATTTATTTTATATGAATTGACTAGAATAATGATTTAATACGTATACTTGGTATTGCACTATTTAATAGTTTTACATAATAGGTTGGGGGAAAAAGTTCCTTCGCATTTTTTAAGAAAATTCAAAACATGTTTAATATAGTTTATTTACATTTAACTAAAGTATGTAGGTACCATTTTGTTCGATAACTTTTTGCCATCTTGTAGGTAGGGACATGATCCCATTGCTATAGAAATTTTGGGACTTCTGATCAAAATACTGCGACAAGTGGTTTTGACAGTTATCGATTAATGGAGAAAACCTATCACATTTAAGATTTGCGGATGACCTAATAGTTCTCTCGTCATCAAGTGAGGGACTGCAATCGATGCTGAATGACCTGATTAGAGAAAGTGGTAAGGTGGGACTGGCCATGAATAGACTGAAGACCAAGGCTATGACTAATGCCAGGCAAGAACCTATTCTGATCAATAATAACCCAATTGAATATGTCAATGAATACATCTATTTAGGCCAAATAATCTCTCCTGTAGATTTAACCTCGAAAGAATTTGATAGACGCATTGGAAATACTTGGAAGACATTTTGGAGCTTAAAGGAAGTAATGAAAAATAAAGATATCAACATAAATATCAAACGGAAACTCTTTGATACCAGCATACTTCCTGTACTTACTTATGGTTGCCAAACCTGGGCACTCACTAAAACACATATCAGAAAGTTAGAAACTTGCCAAAACTCAATGGAAAGGAGTATGCTTGGGAAAAGACTATCAGATAGAATAAGAATGGAAACCATAAAGAAACACACAAAAACAAAAGACGTCACAAAAACAATAAAAAAGTTGAAATGGAAATGGTCAGGTCATACAATTAGAGGGAGTGAAAAATGGTCTAAAGTAATAATGCACTGGTTCACAAGTCATATGAAAAGGAAAAGAGGTAGACCACTTAGGAGATGGGTGGATGACATTAAAGCCATAGCAGGAGGCAAGTGGACGAGAACGGCGAAGGATAGAGAGGAATGGAGACGGATGGAGGAGGCCTTTGCCAATAAGTGGCATACAGACAGGATTGTCGTTACGTAATATTTGAACGTAATTTGGAAGTAATATAAGTAAAAAAAATTAGTATTATTAAGTAAAATATGTAACCTGTTAAATTGATACTGTCTGAAATAAAGGCTATTATTATTATTATTATTATTAAAGTATGTAGGTACCATTTTGTTCGATATTTTTTTGCCATCTTGTAGGTAGGGACATGATCCCATTGCTATAGAAATTTTGGGACGTCTGATCAAAATACTGCGACAAGTGGTCAGAGCATCAGCGACGAGAGGACTGTCAAGTCCTCTCGTGATGTTAACCTGACACTGCCTAAAGAATTCTGAACAGACCGAAACCGGTGGAAATCAGGACTATACGGCGGATGCATTAATACCTCCCAGCCAAACTCTCTTAATTTTTGCTGAGTGGCTAAAGATGTGTGAGGTATAGCGTTATCATGATGAAAAACCACACCCCTTCTGTTGATTAATTCCGGCCGCTTTCTCTCAACTTCTTGCTTTTATCTCATCAGTTGTTCGCAGTAGAGTTCAGAATCGATGGTCCTGCCTGATGGTAACAGCTCATAACCCATAACCTTCCAATCCCACCACACACACAGCATCACCTTGTTGCGAGTTAACCCGGGTTTCGCCACAGTCTGCGAAGCCTGACCACGACCTTCTTCGCACGTTCTTGGCGTACGTGATCCACTTTTCATCACCAGTTATCAGCTTCTTCAAAAATGGTTCAGTTTCATGACGTCGTAATAAAGAATTACAAATGAGTACACGGTTCATTAGCTTTTCTTTCAGTGAGCTCGTGAAGTACCTAAATATCTAGCTTTTTTGTGTACCCAGTTTTTTTCAAATGCGCCAAAACTGTTTTGTGGTCAATTCCCAGTTCTTCAGCTATGTCGTGACTACTGATATGCCGATCTTGCTCTTTTTCAAAAATGGCACCCATTTTATCCGTAATGGGGCGACCAAAGCGACGTGCATCTTTGACATCAAAATTTCCGGATTGAAAACGCTTAAACCAAATTTGTGCTACTCTCACAGACACTGCACTAGGTCCATAAACATCGCAAATTTTTTTCGCGGCTTGCGTTGCATTTTTAACTTTTTTGTAGTAAAATTTTAAAATGAATCGAATTTCTTCATTAGATTCACTCATCTTGGCGGTACGAAAAACAAATGCAAATCACACATTTTCCTAATTTGAATTTGGAATTATGTTCTTTAAAATTTAAACTTTCAATGATACCAAAACCAGCCAGATACAAATAGTATAGCCAAAGAGATTTTATTACAAGTTCATACATACTATAATGCGAAAAGACTTCTGAATAAAATAAAATAAAACATAAAAATGTATGTACAGTGACGACGAAAGACAGATGTCCTAACAAATTCTCAAGGCCCTAAATATTTTAGTAGCACGCTCGAACGAGCCACTTTCCAACTTGCCTTTAGTCTTACCGAGGCACTGGAACTGTAAATTTCACAGCAGGAAGCTTGTTTCTCATGCTAGCGACCTACCTGGTACAGAAAAAATAATAGTTTAAAAAAACTAGAAAACACGCTTTATATAGTAACTTTATAGAAAACCAAACTAAGAAACAGAAAATAAAATTTAATAAATACTAATTAAGAATAATGTAAAAAAAATAAATAAATATAAGTTATTAATAGTTTGAATAAGAAAAAATGTTTTATTGTAAAAAAAGCGTGGGGTGCATGGTGTCAATAGTTATAAATATTTAATTGACAGATATGAGAAAGATTATGATTTCGATAATATCTTGAAAAGCACCCCCGCTTTTTTTAAAATAAAATATTTTTTCTTATTCAAACTATTAATAACTTATATTTATTATTTTTTTTACATTATTCTTAATTAATATTTATTAAAATTTATTTTCTGTTTTTCATTTTGGTTTTCTATATAAAGCGTGTTTTCTAGGTTTTTTAAACTATTATTTATTTTTCATTTTTTAATAAAAGCATTTTGAGTGCGCGAAAGAGTAAGGTCTGGAACTGCACGCACGCGTAGTTCGCGCACTAGCTCTATCTCGCATGCAAAGGATACGGAAATTAATTAATTAATCCTGGCGAATCTAATTAGGATAATCGGATGCTTTGATCGGATTATTGCATTGTCATCGATCTTTGACAGGTGGAAAGTTTGAATTAAATCTGATCGTTCAAAGTAGGACAAAATCGAGCTCAAAGGGGTCGGTTACATACATACATGCAGGTGAAGCTAATATAAAGCGTGTAAAAAGCTACAAGATGGTTTAACTTGAGTTAATACTTAAATGGTTTTCTTTTAGAGGTAAGTAGAGTAGTAGAGCTCTTAGTGCTGAGTTCGTCCGGGGAAGTATTACCACCTTACCCATTTCCTCTGTCAGGCAGTAGTGCACTTGTATTACTGTGTTTCGGTTAGAAAGGCTAGGGGGCCCGTGAATTTACAGGCACATGAGACTTAACAACTTCACATATCAGGGTCGATAACGCATTGGCGATGCTAATGTTGCATATGTCCATAGGTGGCGGTGACCACTTACTAAGTAAATAAGTAAGTAATCCAAGGTGCACTACCTTTGATGTACTTGTATGTAGGTACCCACTATGTTTTTCTTAGGAAGGCGAGTAGGCCGGTAAAATTACACATAAGACTCGAAAACTTTCTCATACGCATTGAGAATGACCCTGGTATTGCAAATATCTAAAGATGGCAGTGGAATATGCCTTATCATAAGGTGTCATCGTCTGCCTAATGAACCATAAAAATTACACATAAAACACGATAAGATTAGTCTTATCGTGTTTTTTTGTTAGTTTCTTGTTAGTTTAGACATAGCATGCTCTATACTAAGACTAGTGTTAAATCGTTTTATGATGATACCTTTATTTATACTAGCTGTTCCCCGTGTTTCCGAGGGATGTAACATTTTCCCAGCACAAAAAGTATCCTATGTTACTTCTAATACCTCCAAGAATATGTGTTCAAACTTTCATGGTGATCGGTTAAGTAGTTTTCGCGTGAAAGCGTAACTATAAAAACTTACATTCACATTTATAATATTAGTAGGGATTATGTATTTTTATATTAAACGTACCATCGTACCATAAATCTTCACATTGAAAGCTTTCACCAAACACCCTCCGGTGTGTTGACCCTTCCGTAATCTCATATATAAAAGTCAATATTTGTTTGTTTGTTCCTATTTTATGCGCTGCCATACCGTTCATCCGAATACGATAAAACTCTGTCTTTTTGCACTTGCGCGAAAGTTTTAGGAAGAGTGCAATTATGTTACTGTACATAGCACGCGTATCGGAATACTTATGTATTACAAAGAGCATCTCTGCAATCGTTTTTCTATGAATTCAAGTCCTTTATTCCATATTTGAAAACCCATTGCAGCGACCGGGGTCAGCTAGTAACTTATAGTAAACAATTGAACAGACTCTCAGATAGGTATACGCTGAAGAGAATAAAATAATGATGTATTCTTAACCAACAGTAATAATAATAAATAAATATCCTGGGATTTTATTTACACACGGCCAGCCCCCTTATTCAGCTAATACAAACTTTGTCGGCGAGCCGCTTCACGGAGTCCTCGGAGAACTTACCTCTCACGTGATTAGTAGTATTAGCGTAGTTAGCGACAGAGACAGAGCATAGAGGCCATGACGAAACATCCTCGTGGTAGTGGCATTTTCCTTACAGAATCGAGCCCCAGGTCCCAAACTAAGCAGAGCTTGTAGTATGCAAACCAGATAACTGATATACTACTTTTTCGGGTCGGGGAAAAAGTCTTTTTGCATTATAGTATGTATGAACTTGTAATAAAATCTCTTTGGCTATATTATTTGTATCTGGCTGGTTTTGGTATTATACAAAGTTTATATTTTAAAGAACATAATTCCAAATTCAAATTAGGAAAATGTGTGATTTTCAATTGTTTTTCGTACCGTCAAGATGAGTGAATCTAATGAAGAAATTCCATAAATTTTTAAATATTACTACAAAAAAGGTAAAAATGCAACGCATGTCGCGAAAAATTGATTGAAATGCACGTCGTTCTGGTCGCCCTATTACGGATAAAATGGATGCCATTTTTGAAAAAAATGGAGCAAGATCGGCATATCAATAGTTACGACGTAGCTGAATAAAGAAGGAATTGACCTCTACTGCAAACAACTGATGAGATTAAAGCAAGAAGTTGAGAAAAAGCGGTCGGAATTAATCAACAGAAGGGGTGTGGTTTTTCATCATGATAACCACAAATGTTTAGCCACTCAGCAAAAATTAAGAGAGTTTGGCTGGGAGGTATTAATGCATCCGCCGTATAGTCCTGACCTTGCACCTTCAGATTTCTAACTGTTTCGGTCACTTCAGAATTGTTTAGGCAGTGTCAGGTAAACATTACGAGAGGACTGCCAAAACCACTTGTCGCGGTATTTTGATCGGAAGTGCCAAAATTTCTATAGCAATGGGATCATGTCCCTACCTACAAGACAGCAAAAAGTTATCGAACAAAATGGTACCTACATACTTTAGTTAAATTTAAATAAACTATATTAAAAAATGTTTTGAATTTTCTTAAAAAATGCGATGAAATTTTTTCCCCAACCTATTGTGTTAAAGTTTACTCTGCATATTTAGGACTTATTTTCGTAAAAGTGGATTCGATTCCCACCCAGGCCAAACATTTGTGTACATGAACTGTTTGTTCTATGTCCTAGATATAGAAAAAATTAATATCTGTATATGTATGAATTTAGAACAATAAAAAAGTAGTATATGGACTATATCAGTTATCTGGTTTTCATAGTACAAGCTCTGCTTCGTTTGGGAGCGTCGTGTGTTTTTACACACGAACGTTCCAGGATGTTTATTTATTATTATTTAGTATTGAGCCCCCAAGAGGTGATTACATGACGACCCATTAAAATCTTAATTTATTAAGTTTAGGCCCAAGTTGAGAACTTAGGAAGGCCGGAAGTAAAAGAAGGAAGTAAAATAATGTTGTTTTATATTAATTTATTTTAATACATTTTTAATAAAAAAAAACTAATATAAAAATAATAGTATTCTGCACTCCTTCTCCTTATATACTTTAATTGTGCCAAATTTCATACTCTTCCGTCCTCGCAATTTTCGTAAAATAAATGGCGATTTCAAATTTAATTTTATACATACAGTAATTTTTGAAACCGCAGTCCCATTGATGTTGCGGCGAATGTTTCACAAGCACGTTTATTCCGAAAATTGTTTGGCAATTATTTTTTTGTAACATACCATGCCAGCAATGTTTAGGTTAATATCTGGGGCTCGATTCTGTGAAGAAAAATTACACTAACTCGAGAATGTTTCCTCGCGGCCTCCGTGTTCTGTCTCTTTCGCCAACTACGCTAATACTACTAATCACGTGAGGGATAAGCTGTCCGAGGCCTCCGTGAAGCGGCTCGCGCGACGAAGTTTGTATTAGCTGTATAAGGGGGTAGGTGTTGATAGCTCAGTGGTGTTGATATTTGGAACCCTGGCATTGTAGTAAAGTGTTCAGAACACTACAACAAATTTATGGTTTTAGTAGAGGGAGTTCAATTCAGTTGCAGAGGGTCGGAGGGAGAAGATATTCATCAAGGTTACATTTTCTTTCTTTCATACTGATCCAATTTATCTGATATATTATATATATACATATAGGTATCTTTTAGGCTATCCAAATTATTTCAAATGTTTAAAATTTACAAAATAATTAATATTAAAAAACGCAAAGAACAAAATAATTTAAAAAATAATAGTGCAGAGAGCTGAGGCTTAAGCACCAAAAAAAGGTAGTTTGTACTGAAAATTTACATTGCATTGGTTTTTAGCGCACTCGATACGATGACACTACGCTTGCGATATATGTTCGTGCTTAGGCCTCAGCTATTTCCAGACTATTACCTAGCTACCTTGAGCTAAGAAAGAACTAAAACATGGAGCAAATAACTTCTCCCTTTGTGTTGTATTAATATTATGAACATCCAACTTTGACTTAGACCGTATAAAAAATTTTTTGGCGACTGTACCATCATTTTATTGATTTCGTCAAATAGATCTCATAGACCTTCACGAGGACCCATACTATAAATTGCACGGTTTGCTCTTTTTGTATAAAAAAAATGTTTTTAATATCTGCTACTGCTCGCCATAGTCAAATACCATGGAACAACATGTTTCAACATTCTACAATTGTTTAATTTTCCTTACAGAAAATAAATGAATACTTTTAAACGAGTGTTGGTTTTTTAAACGTAACTAGCTTCATAAAACGCTTGTAATTACTGATTCCCTTTCCCCGCATACCTCTCTTTCCTACATGCACCGAAACGCATATGTGCATCTCGCTCACACCCCCGCGAGTGCACGTCTAAGAACAAAAAAATTATTGATTATCTATGATGATTCTATGACTATTGCTTCAACTTTTCGCCCGCAAACCACGATCTTTCTCGCGCGTGATTAAATCTATAAATTAAGTGTCCATCCGCATTAAGACTATGTGAAAAATACTTTAAAACCATTTAGAAGGGTTCTCCAGGTGTAGTGCAGTGAACATTTTCATTATTTCTTCAAATTTTGGAGTAGATTGCCCTCGCGCTGTCCGCGCCGGCCATCCACAAACTGTGACATTTTTTTTGAAGTGGAAGAACGAGAGGATTTTCAAGTAAGTGCATGTTTTCCTTTCATCTGCAGCCAGTGAATCTCTTCTCCCTACTCCAAAAGTCCTAACACGGCTGCATCTCCTGCCCCTTTCAGTTTTTTTACAAGCGTATGAAAATCACACATAATTCAAATACAGTCCACTAAATAAGCTATCGAATTTATTTCTTTTCTGTCGCAACAAAAGTGTGTGGTGACCAATTTCCCCACCATTTTTTCTGGTCCTCCGATCCGAATCATTTTTTTCTGGTCCATCAGATCCAGATCATTTTTTCTGATCACTTCGGATTCAGATTTTTATAAAGTAATTCGTGATTTTTCATAATTATAACGGTAAACTTAAAGGACACCTATTTTTGTTCATACTAACATAATATCATATTTAGTTACGTAGATCGACCTATTTATTGCATATTATTTCATTATATTTGCATTCATTTCTTAAGTATGTACTCGCATAAATGTAATTAAATTTAATGTCTTATTGATATTTAGGAATTGTTTGTCAAATTATTATTCCACACCCCGCATTGGCAACCATTTTCTTGTTTTCTTTACCCGCAATATTAAAAGCATTATATTACTATTATTTTGTGTACTGCTGTGAGTGAATGCAAAATTACCCGCACGCTTTTTTTGTTTTATTAATATTTCGTAAAGCCGATTGTAGGTAGATTCATATTGGATTGGATTCCATTGCCCGGCGCATACGGCTAGCTCGATTTCCGCTTATGGCCCTTGCTAGCATAGATATAGGGCATCCTACCGATATTCCAAGGTCAACTTCACGCGCCAGCCGCTTAACTAAATAAACGTTTGTTTACATTCTTGTTTACAAGTTCTTTAATAAAATTTATTACGCGCGATCGAAATAATTTTTATTCAATTCACAATTATTATTTTTTCTTGTGTACGCTTACACATTCCGCTATTGTTGAGTTTGTAACCGCTTAGTGGGTAAATAAATTAACGCTATTAAATTATTATTCATTGTTAAAAATGTATAAAAAAGGTAAGTTAGGTGAATGTGAGGACAGTTCTACTCAGTGTTTTGAAGTAACAATTTTAAAATCAAAACTCGAAGTTTATTTTCAACGCATGCAAAATATTTATGATTCTGCTAAGGCTGCATCAGCTGATTCACAACATTTACCATTGTTTATTCAACAAGCTGTAAGTATAGAGGAAATTCGTACTAAGTTTGAAACATCATTAGATGAATTTAATTTATGTTCATTAAAGTCGGATCCAACATACAAAGTAAATTACAACAGGTGGTTAGCATTTGAAGATTTGTATTGTTATGTTAAAGAATTGTTCTCTGTTCACACACATCAAGCACCCTCAGCTGATTCTAAGGTAAATTTAAAGCCTAAACAAAAACTTCCTCCCATTAATTTGCTTTCTTTTGATGGGGATTTGAAGAATTGGCCCCTTTTTTATGCCCAATTTGACAGTCTTGTTCACAGTAATAGATTTTTATCTGACAGTGAAAAAGTTTTTTATTTGGTTGGCAAATTAACCGGTAGTGCAACTTCAATTTGTGCAGGTCTGCCTGCCACCGCAGATAATTACATTCTTATTTGGAATGCTCTCAAACAAAAGTATGATGATCCCCGTTTGCTGGCATGTTCTTATGTTAATCAATTATTGGATTTTAAGCCATTGACAATTAATAGTGCTGCTGGTCTTGAGTTGTTTATTAATAATTTTAATTCAGCTATTCAGGCTCTTAAACAATTAAAATTAACTAATCTTATGGATTTTGTGTTTTTACATATTGCTCTTCAGAAGCTTGATATTGAAACTGTTAAGTCATTTGAAATAACTTACCGCAAGGAAAAAATTCCTACATATGAACAACTTTTTAGTTTCATTTGTGAACAAAGTAAAGTTTTATCACACACTTCCAATAAAAGTTTTGATGTGTCACAGAATAAATATCAAGGTAAAAGTTCATTTAGGAAAATTATACCTACTCCTAAACTTACAAAGTCCTTTATTAACACAACTTCTAATATCAATAAAAATAATTGCTTGTTGTGCAAATGTGACAAACATGAACACATGTACTCTTGTGCTTTGTTTATGAAGATGACTCCACAAGAAAAATATAATTTTATTAAAAATAATTTTTATTGTCACAATTGCTTAAGTTTTAAACACAGGACCATGGCTTGTACTTCTAAGCATAACTGCACTCATTGTTCGGCTCGACATCATTCTCTTCTTCATTTTAATCTGCCAACTCAACCGCGTTCCAACGTAACAGCTTCTTCATCGGCACCCACGGTTAATTTTATACAAACTGTACCCGCTAATGTTCACACCCTGTCCTCTGAGACAGCCGCTAGCTCGGGATATTCTGCCATCCAGAGTTACGTCGATTCTTCGATACCGCATACTTCTGTTCCCAACAGTAAGTCTTCTTTTTGTTCTATTTCGCGTGATCACACTCTTCACACTCGCACTTCTACTACTACCTTATTAGGTACCGCAAAAATAAAAGTATTTGACAAATATAACCGCACTCACTTCTTAAGATGTCTCATCGACCCAGGTTCTCAGAGTGATTTTATTTCGCTAGATTGTTGTAATAGGTTATCACTACCAATTTCGACTCAAAACCGCTTTTCTGAAGTTAAAGGTATTGGAGGAGTTCCGCATAAAATCAACGGTTTTACAAATCTAGATTTTACTTCACGCTTTGATAACGGTCACATTTATTCTATTCAACCAATGGTTGTCGAACGCATCACGTCACAACTACCCGACGCGCACGTAGATATAAGCGCAATGGAAATTGTTTTTCGTGACTTACCGTTAGCGGATGATGAATTTTCTAAACCAGGTCCCATTGATTTACTTTTAGGTGTTAGGGTTTATTGTGAGATTTTATCATTCAACAAAGTCAGTGGTTCAAAAAATTCCCTAATTGCTTTAGAAACTACTTTAGGTTACCTCATCATGGGTGACGCACCAGTTTTATCAGCGCCCGTGTCTACCCGTGTATTCTGTGCTTTTACTCGTGATCCCTTGGATCAGTCGTTAGAGAAGTTTTGGTCAGTAGAAGAAATGCCCGATAAGAAGTTTTTAAGTCCTGACGAGCAAGTGTGCGAGGATCTTTATGCCGCTACGACTACTCGCAATGACGACGGGAGTTTCGCAGTCCATCTTCCTTTCAAAAATAGTCCGGATAAACTAGGCAATTCTTACATCACCGCCAAACGACGCTTATTATTTCTTGAAAAGAAGTTCGCAAAGTCGCCGGAATTACGCGAAAAATATAATGAGGTCATACATGATTATATCGATAAAGGAATTTTATCGCGAGTGCCGCCAGACGAGTCAATTTTTCCATGTTTTTACCTTCCGCACCACCCTGTGATACGTGATGACAAATCTACTACACGCCTCCGCATTGTGCTAGATGGTAGCGCCGCAACTAGTACTAACATGTCTCTTAATGACATTCTTCACACCGGCTGCAATTTGCAAGCTGACATTTTTCACATTCTTCTGAATGTTCGCATTTTTCGTATTGCTTTCCTTGCTGACGTAAAGCAAATGTATTTATGCATTTACGTTCACAAGCCACACCGCAAATTTCAACGTATTTTATACCGCTTCTGCGATGATGAACCGATCGAGACTTACGAGTTTAATCGCGTTACGTTCGGACTCTGTTCATCTCCATTTTTAGCTTTGCGCACTCTGCGCGAACTAGCCGCTCAAGAGAGAGACAACTATCCTCTCGCCGCCTCAGTCTTAGAGAGAGACGTATACATGGATGACTTGGCTTCCTCTGCTTCGTCCTGTACTGAAGCAGCGGTGATAGCTCAACAGCTCATTCAGCTATTCAAAGCAGGAGGATTCGACTTGATTAAATGGACAAGTAATTCCCTCGAACTGCTTGAAAGCATCCCTGTCTCGCATCGCCAATCCGAATCTATCTCTTTCGATGACGATAGTGTTTTTAAAATTCTTGGTCTTCGTTGGCTTCCAATGACTGATAATTTTTATTTTTTGACTGTGCAACCGCCGTCTCTTTGTACAAAACGCGCAATTTTATCTGCAACCGCACGGTTATATGACGTCTTAGGTCTTGTCGGACCCGTAATTCTTTTCGCAAAGTTGTTAATCAAGGAGCTATGGCTTCTCAAGCTTGCATGGGACGATGTTCCTCCAGATCACATCGTTAACTTATGGCAGCGTTATACGTCTGAGTTGCCATTACTTTCTCAACTTAAATTTCCCCGTCACATAGGTGTTGAAAAGGACTCTAGCGTCTCGCTACTTGCTTTTGCCGACGCGAGTGAAAAGGCATACGGCTGTGTTATTTATTCGCACGTTGAGAACGATAATGAGAATCCTATAGTTTCCTTACTTTGCTCAAAATCTCGGGTTTCATCCCCAACTAAAATTGTTACTTTAGCTCGTCTAGAGCTCAATGCTCTCGTTCTTGTGGCGAGATTGCTTCGTACAGTTTATGATACGTTGTCGCAACGTCATCGTATTGATAATATTTATGTTTTTTCTGACTCCGTAGTCGCTCTTTGTTGGGTTTCCGCTTCTCCCCATAGGTTCAGCACTTATGTCGCAAACAGGATTTCACAATTTCAATCACTTTTATCTCCTGACACTTTGTACCATATCGCAGGCGTACAGAACCCTGCTGATTGTATTTCTCGCGGTCTTCTACCTTCTCAGTTGGTAAGACATGAGCTCTGGTTCTCAGGACCTCCATGGGTCTTATTACCAGTTAGTGAATGGCCTATTCAAAAATTGTCAGTTAGTCATGAGGGTGAATTGCCTGAAATGAAAACTGTATCACATTTAATTAACACACATGAAGTAGAAAATCCTCTAATCGCACTTGCTTTAAAATTTTCTTCTTGGCAAAAACTATTAAGATCCATTGTTTTTATTCTTCGATTTATTAAAAAATTGCCAAAGCATTTTCTTATCACCGCTAATGATTTAGATGTTGCTGAATCTTTTCTTATCAAATCAATTCAACATTTTTCTTTTCGTGGGGATATTCGAAATATTCAAACTGGAAAATCACCTTCTTCTGGTTTGAGAAAATTATTTCCATTCATCAATGAAGGAATTTTAAGAGTTGGTGGTAGGCTCGGTAAGTCAACCTTAGACTATTCTCATAAACATCCCGCTCTTTTACCCAGAAAGGGACATGTTATTGATCTTTTGATTGATTACTATCACCGCGAATATTGTCATGCCGGTCCCCAACTTCTACTTTCCCTTATCAGACAAAAGTACTGGATCTTATCCGGAAGTCGCGCTGTTAAGCAACGCGTTTATAAATGCTTAAGATGTTTTAAACTTAATCCTAAACAGACTTTTCCAGCTATGGCTGACTTACCTCAGTGTCGTGTCGAGGAATCAAAAGCATTTACACACACAGGTGTAGACTACGCGGGTCCACTTTATATAACCTTGACTAGGCAACGTGGTGTACGAAGTCAAAAGGCTTATTTATGCATTTTTATATGTTTAGTAACTAAAGCGGTTCATTTTGAACTCGCTTCTGATTTAACTTCCGCTACATTTTTAAACGCATTAAAGCGTTTTTTGTCGAGACGTGGTCCTTGTAAGTTTCTGTATAGTGACAATGGCACAAATTTTGTAGCTTCAAAGGCATATTTAAACGAACTTTATTCCTTTTTATTAACTAATGAATATTATCAAACTTTTAGTTCGGAGCTTGCAAAGAACCGTGTTACTTGGCACATGAATCCTCCAACCGCTAGTCATTTCGGTGGTATCTGGGAGGCTAACATTAAAAGCGCTAAATCTCTTCTGTTCCGCGTCATAGGAAAGCAAATTTTGACGTTCGAGGAAATGCTCACTGTGCTAAATCAAATTGAAGCTGTGCTTAATAGCCGTCCGCTTAGCGCATTGAGTTGTGATCCATCGGAACCTTCTGCACTTACGCCAGCTCATTTTTTATTAACCGCACCCTTAGAATTTTTGCCCGCAGCTGACTTAAGTGGAGAACGAGCAAGTCTATTGACGCGATTTTCCCTTATGGATTCTTTAGTACAAACTTTTTGGAAACGTTTTAGAACAGAGTATCTCCATAATTTACAAGTGCGTGAAAAATGGAATACTCCTTCGAAGCCACTCACAGTAGGTACTGTAGTACTAGTAAATATGGAAAACTCTCCTCCTCTACAGTGGCCATTAGGTATTATAACTCGCATTTTTCCTGGCCAGGATGGTGTTGTCCGCGTTGTAGAAGTTAAGACTTCGAACGGTGTATACAAACGGCCAGTAGTAAAACTATCACCGTTGCCAATGCAGTAGAGACTTTAATTTTATTTACTTTCCATATTATATCTTAACCATTAGGTACATATCTAGATTGTTATAGGTATATATCTCTAGTATTAATTTTATATTATTTATCTTTTAAAGGCGTACCTTTAAGGCGGGGGGCATGTTGGTTTTTTAAACGTAACTAGCTTCATAAAACGCTTGTAATTACTGATTCCCTTTCCCCGCATACCTCTCTTTTCTACATGCACCGAAACGAATATGTGCATCTCGCTCACACCCCCGCGAGTGCACGTCTAAGAACAAAAAAATTATTGATTATCTATGATGATTCTATGACTATTGCTTCAACTTTTCGCCCGCAAACCACGATCTTTCTCGCGCGTGATTAAATCTATAAATTAAGTGTCCATCCGCATTAAGACTATGTGAAAAAGACTTTAAAACCATTTAGAAGGGTTCTCCAGGTGTAGTGCAGTGAACATTTTCATTATTTCTTCAAATTTTGGAGTAGATTGCCCTCGCGCTGTCCGCGCCGGCCATCCACAAACTGTGACATTTTTTTTGAAGTGGAAGAACGAGAGGATTTTCAAGTAAGTGCATGTTTTCCTTTCATCTGCAGCCAGTGAATCTCTTCTCCCTACTCCAAAAGTCCTAACACGGCTGCATCTCCTGCCCCTTTCAGTTTTTTTACAAGCGTATGAAAATCACACATAATTCAAATACAGTCCACTAAATAAGCTATCGAATTTATTTCTTTTCTGTCGCAACAAAAGTGTGTGGTGACCAATTTCCCCACCAACGAGCAATTCTTGTATTTACATATATATAAAATTAGGATCTCGGAAACGGCTTCAACGATTTTCATGAAATTTAGTATGCAGGGGCGTTAAATCGATCTAGCTTGGATTCATTTTCAGAAAATGTCGTTTTATCCGTGTTTTTAGGCAATGAAAACATGCTACATTGTCATTAGAAGGTAAGGTTTTCAAGTTACATCTTTTGATAGAAATACTGTTATTGAAAGCCCTTTATTAACGCATCTAATTCGTATCTAGGTATATATGACAGTGCTATAAAAAAGAGAATACGGTCGAAGTCACGTTAGTAAAGAAATCCCGAGCAATACTCGGCCATCCAGGTACTACTAGATAATAATAGACATTCTTTACACACGGCCATCTGGTCCCAAAGAAAGGAGAGCTTGTACAGTAAAACCAGATAACTAATAATTACTTACATGTTCTATTCTTCTAAACACATTCTTATATTCATAATGCAGCAGAACCTAAAATAGCAGCTAGAATATCTACACGAGTACTTTATTGTAATAATGTTGTCTTCTTAGTGGTTTTTACATAGTTTTCTTTATTTGTTTTTATTACATTATTATAGATTACATTTAATTATTGCAATTCTTGAGAGGCGGGGACTAGGACATCCATATCTTAGTCTTATTATAGTCTTCTCAGTCTGGACTCCTGTTTCCTGCTACATATTTAAATTGTACCATAGCTTGGTTTATTTTATTTCTTATAACGTAATTAGTATGTATTTTGGGAGCAAATAAATAAATATTTTATTATTAATAATAAGGGATCGCAATCCGGAAAATCGGTTGCGGTAGTGCGGCGGATCCAGGACCACTGAACGTTTACTGAATCCGGAACAATTATACTGGCCTCGATGACTAGATCCGGTGATAGTATTTTTTGGCGTGAGTAGATACTTAACTGCCTTAAAGTTTCGTTTCGGCAGCAGGCTATATTTATATAGCTCTATTAGAAGTCTGACAGTTGAAAACTATTTGTTTTCTGCGATCTTTTTTTGAAAACCAAAATAAACTTTTTTAAATGTATATAAAGAAAGTTATTCATCGCAAGTTGATTAAACTGAAGAGTTCTAATATAAACTCATTATTTTGATAATTGTGTAAATAATTAGACAAAGTAATCACGATGTCTGTCATAAATATAATAATGGGCCGATAAACATGCAGACGGTCCAACTGATACTAAATAGTCACCGCCGCCTATGGACATTTGTAACACCAGGGGCAGCCAATGCGTTGTCGTCCCTGAGACGTGAAGTCTCATGTGCCTGTAATTTCACCGGCCCCCTTACCTTTCTAACCGAAAGGGTGAAGTAAGAATTCATGTCGTTTGATGTTTTCATGGGCCATAGTCTCATACATTCCCAACGTTTCGAAGATGATGTAACAACATAACAATTGATAATTAAGTTTTGGAACGATCGTCGCGTCGCCTCTCTCCCTCATTATTTTGAATAATATAATTCATTAAAATTAAGGTGTGCAAAAAACAATGAACAATTTAATAATAAATTCGGCATAATTCGCAAATTATTTCTTTTTGAATACTTAATTGATGTACCAATCGATAGCCCTCATTGGTAAGGAATAAAGTTGAGAATTGAACAACATAAATGCGTATGAACAGTTGGTCTCGCTGATTGCATGATTAAAACCTATATTAAAGCTTTAACGTATTCATATTTATTTTGTCTGCATATTATATTAATATTATATAAATATGGTTGATTACTTTACTTATTGTTAAGGAAATGTATGGAATTGATCAACTATTATTGTAATTTCTGTATGAATGAAAGGTAATTATAGAATTACTACACACGTATGCCATTACGCATACCATCTCATACGTTTTTTCCTAAAGGATCAAAATAAAAAATTCAAAACCATTTATTCAGTTTAGGCCCTCGGAAGGCACTTATGAAGGTCATATTTAAAGTTACTGAAGCTATTACCGGTTTGGAAGTCAGCCTTCATCTGAGAAGAGCCGGCAAGAAACCCAACAAGGTTACATTGTTTTTTTTTTCTTTTAATAAATAATTTTTATATAAATTTTATCTATTCCTGACATTTTGGCTTTTTATAATATCAATTTTATATATTTAACAATTACAAAATACTTAATATAGGTAATATTCAAAAACAAAAAAGAAGTAACAAAACTACAAAATAGAAAATAACAATAATTACTTACAACTTAAATAAGCAAATTAGAGGTGTACTGTGCAGAGAGTAGCTATTTCCATACATTTTTATCTGCATTATAATGAACTATCTTGTAATACTCTCGCTCTACGCTCTTTGTTTCAAAACATTCCTAATATAATTTAAAAATTTATGATTTTGGCAAATAAGCTGGGTATTGTAACTTCATGGAAATTTATATTATTTCTGCTTGTATTAGTCTTTTGGAATATAATGGGGAAGGGAACCAAAATAAATTACTATATTTATAGATAAGGCGGCTATAATAAGTGTTTATGTACTGCACTTGCTACAATTGCAACCGCATTTTCATGGAATCTCCATATTTCCCCACGCACAAAGAAAGTGATAAGAATTTATTCCAACTAGAAAATCCTCGAGCTATAAAAAGGAATTTCATTTAAAGAGTCTCGTTGAAGATCTTAACAAGAGAGCTCGGTGTTAAAGAAATCAACGTTTTATGTCTCGAATTGGAACCCCTACATAAAGGTTAGGTTGAACTGAGGCAGTAGTAATTTAGTATCTTTGATTATGTTGACTTAAAATTCTGTCCCTTATGTTGCGCAGTAAATTACTGGATGGGATTTTTTTATACCTATAGGAGGATCTGCGGGTCGGCCCAAAATTACTACTGCCTCAGTTCAACCTAATCTTTATGAAGGGGCATTTATATACCTATTGGGCCGACCCGCAGGTCCCCCTTGTGGTAAGTGGTCAGCCCCGCTTATGGACATTTGCAACACCAGGGGCATCGCCGTACATTCTTGACCCTGAGACGTGAAGTTGTTAAATCTTATCTGCCTGTAATTTCACCAGCCACTTACTTTTTTAACCGATACACAGTAATACAAGTGCACTACTGCTTCACGGCGAAAATGGGTAATGGTAGTAAATCCCCTGACGCTGCATTAAAAGCTCTACTACTCTACGCTGTTCCTATTGCAAATCTTTTACACATACATGCATTTTACATTTTACACGCTTGTTTTACGAACTTGTGTGTGCAAATATAGTATTTATGGACACTATTTGACAATAGACACTATAAATTGACATGAAAACGTGTTAGTTCCATATTTTAGTTGGCAAGTGTTTTCATGTAAGGAATTGAACAAAGCTAGTAAAATGTGCGCCCATTGAAGATTGCCAAAATGGTGTAGAAAGCAGGGTCGTCCGCGAACGTGTTAAGGCAATGACCATATTTGATTACCTACATTTATTTATTTCTAGGCGCCTCACGAAATGAACCTCACAAACACGAAGATTTCTTGGGCAATAATAAAATGTTATTATACATGGCTCTTTATTCGAAACATAGAATAAATCACAAACCGATACTGATTAAAATAGTTTCTTGTATGTTTTGTTTTATTTTAAATATATATTGAGACATACTTTAATCAAGACACGAGTATCTAATCACAAAACTATGCATTGTTATAATAATTCTAGATTCTGAATTTTAAACTAGTGACGCGCCCCGGCTTCGCTCAGGTGCAATGTAGATACTAATACATAAAACATTCCTCTTCAATCACTCTATCTATTAAAAAAACCGCATCATAATGCGTTGCGCATTTTTTAAGATTTAAGCATACATAGGGGTATAGGGACAGAGAAAGCGACTTTGTTTTATACTATGTAGTGATTAACATAGATAATCATGATGAATTTCTTTATAAACAATGAGTCCATTTAATAACTACCTCAAGGTATAACGTAGATATAACTCGAGGGTTTATTTTAACTTACAAGACGTAGGAGGATCCAATCTTCTCATATTGCTGTGTCATCAGCTAACGATCGAGGTTTATTTCCTTTTTACTATAGGATTACAACCTTTTCCAGACGACAGAGAAAAAGTTCACCTAAAGTGAGTTTCCCGACTAAGCTAATTTAGTTTTTTTAATTTTTAATTGTTAATTTAAACAAATTTAGTTGAAGGAGGTAGGTAGATGCTAATTTTATATTCAAGTTGCTGTCTCCCGCGGTTTCACCTGCATTTATCGATATCATATACAGCTTTTTCATTCGCGCAATCACATACATGATTCTGACTATATACCAATTTTCATTAAGATCGCTGGAATCGAGAACAGAAGAAGAAGGCAGACAGATAAAAAATAATCAAAGCAGAATTGGCGTCAGGGATTCACTGAATAATTAATTAAAATGAATGTTTGTAAAAGATGTACAGACAAATCCTAAAAGTTTATATAGTAGTATAGATATATTTATATATAAGATAATTTCTGATATTAGGTTAGGGAAAAAGTCTTTTCGCATTATAGTATGTATGAACTTGTAATAAAATCTCTTTGGCTATACTATTTGTATCTGGCTGGTTTTGGTATCATTGAAAGTTTAAATTTTAAAGAACATAATTCTAAATTCAAATTAGGAAAATGTGTGATTTTCAATTGTTTTTCGTACCGTCAAGATGAATGAATCTAATGAAGAAACTCGATACATTTTAAAATTTTATTACAAAAAGGTAAAATGCAACGAAAGCCGCGAAAAAAATTTGCGATGTTTATGGACCTAGTGCAGTGTCTGTGAGAGTAGCACAAATTTGGTTTAAGCGTTTTCAATCCAGTAATTTTGATGGCAAAGATGCACGTCGCTCTGGTGGCCATATTACGGATAAAATGGATGGCATTTTTGAAAAAGTGGAGCAAGATCAGCGTATCAGTAGTTACGACGTAGCTGAAGAACTGGGAATTGACCACAAAACAGTTTTGGCGCATTTGAAAAAAACTGGGTACACAAAAAAGGTCGATATTTGGGTACCTCACGAGCTCACTGAAAGAAACCTAATGAACAGTGTACTCATTTGTGATTCTTTATTACGACGTTACGAAATCGAACCATTTTTGAAGAAGCTGATAACTGGTGATGAAAAGTGGATCATGTACGACAAGAATGTGCGAAAAAGGTCGTGGTCAAAAGCCGGTCAGGCTTCACAGACTGTGGCGAAACCCGGGATAACTCGCAACAAGGTGATGCTGTGTGTGTGCTGGGATTGGAAGGGCATTATTCATTGTGGGCTGTTACCACCAGGCAGGACCATCGATTCTGAACTCTACTGCGAACAACTGATGAGATTAAAGCAAGAAGTTGAGAAAAAGCGGTCGGAATTAATCAACAGAAGGGGTGAGGTTTTTCATCATGATAACGCTAGACCTCACACATCTTTAGCCACTCGGCAAAAATTAAGAGAGTTTGGCTGGGAGTTATTAATGCATCCGCCGTATAGTACTGACTTTGCACCTTCAGATTTCCACCTGTTTCGGTCTCTTCAGAATTCTTTAGGCAGTGTCAGGTTAACATCACGAGAAGACTGCCAAAACCACTTGTCGCGGTATTTTGATCAGAAGTCCCAAAATGTCTATAGCAATGGGATCATGTCCCTACCTACAAGATGGCAAAAAGTTATCGAACAAAATAGTACCTACATACTTTAGTTAAATGTAAAAAAACTATATTGAAAATGAAAATGAAAAAGATTTATTTGCAGCGATTATCATTTTAACAGAAGAATAATCTTATACATTACGTTGTTTCTAAAACCATACTAATCACTGGTAGAATTTTACATTAAAATTTTATCTATGGCCTTCACACTAGGCAACATGCCTGTATCGCGAGGACCAATTTACGATTAACTATAACATTTATATATATTGACATTTTAGTCTGATTTTAAATCTTTATTTTTACAAAATAATTTCCTTAAAATGATACACAGACTACGATGAACTGCAACTTTTATATGGAGGGAAATATGTGGGAATAACATTTCAAACAATCACAAATTAAATTCACATACAATAATTATATATAAGATACTATAAGTATACATAGGTATAACTAATATAAATATGAATATACTGAGACGTGAAGTTGTTAAGTCTCATGTGCCTGTAATTTCACCGGCCCCCTTACCTTTCTAACCGAAAGGGTGAAGTAAGAATTCATGTCGTTTGATGTTTTCATGGGCCATAGTCTCATACATTCCCAACGTTTCGAAGATGATGTAACAACATAACAATTGATAATTAAGTTTTGGAACGATCGTCGCGTCGCCTCTCTCCCTCATTATTTTGAATAATATAATTCATTAAAATTAAGGTGTGCAAAAAACAATGAACAATTTAATAATAAATTCGGCATAATTCGCAAATTATTTCTTTTTGAATACTTAATTGATGTACCAATCGATAGCCCTCATTGGTAAGGAATAAAGTTGAGAATTGAACAACATAAATGCGTATGAACAGTTGGTCTCGCTGATTGCATGATTAAAACCTATATTAAAGCTTTAACGTATTCATATTTATTTTGTCTGCATATTATATTAATATTATATAAATATGGTTGATTACTTTACTTATTGTTAAGGAAATGTATGGAATTGATCAACTATTATTGTAATTTCTGTATGAATGAAAGGTAATTATAGAATTACTACACACGTATGCCATTACGCATACCATCTCATACGTTTTTTCCTAAAGGATCAAAATAAAAAATTCAAAACCATTTATTCAGTTTAGGCCCTCGGAAGGCACTTATGAAGGTCATATTTAAAGTTACTGAAGCTATTACCGGTTTGGAAGTCAGCCTTCATCTGAGAAGAGCCGGCAAGAAACCCAACAAGGTTACATTGTTTTTTTTTTCTTTTAATAAATAATTTTTATATAAATTTTATCTATTCCTGACATTTTGGCTTTTTATAATATCAATTTTATATATTTAACAATTACAAAATACTTAATATAGGTAATATTCAAAAACAAAAAAGAAGTAACAAAACTACAAAATAGAAAATAACAATAATTACTTACAACTTAAATAAGCAAATTAGAGGTGTACTGTGCAGAGAGTAGCTATTTCCATACATTTTTATCTGCATTATAATGAACTATCTTGTAATACTCTCGCTCTACGCTCTTTGTTTCAAAACATTCCTAATATAATTTAAAAATTTATGATTTTGGCAAATAAGCTGGGTATTGTAACTTCATGGAAATTTATATTATTTCTGCTTGTATTAGTCTTTTGGAATATAATGGGGAAGGGAACCAAAATAAATTACTATATTTATAGATAAGGCGGCTATAATAAGTGTTTATGTACTGCACTTGCTACAATTGCAACCGCATTTTCATGGAATCTCCATATTTCCCCACGCACAAAGAAAGTGATAAGAATTTATTCCAACTAGAAAATCCTCGAGCTATAAAAAGGAATTTCATTTAAAGAGTCTCGTTGAAGATCTTAACAAGAGAGCTCGGTGTTAAAGAAATCAACGTTTTATGTCTCGAATTGGAACCCCTACATAAAGGTTAGGTTGAACTGAGGCAGTAGTAATTTAGTATCTTTGATTATGTTGACTTAAAATTCTGTCCCTTATGTTGCGCAGTAAATTACTGGATGGGATTTTTTTATACCTATAGGAGGATCTGCGGGTCGGCCCAAAATTACTACTGCCTCAGTTCAACCTAATCTTTATGAAGGGGCATTTATATACCTATTGGGCCGACCCGCAGGTCCCCCTTGTGGTAAGTGGTCAGCCCCGCTTATGGACATTTGCAACACCAGGGGCATCGCCGTACATTCTTGACCCTGAGACGTGAAGTTGTTAAATCTTATCTGCCTGTAATTTCACCAGCCACTTACTTTTTTAACCGATACACAGTAATACAAGTGCACTACTGCTTCACGGCGAAAATGGGTAATGGTAGTAAATCCCCTGACGCTGCATTAAAAGCTCTACTACTCTACGCTGTTCCTATTGCAAATCTTTTACACATACATGCATTTTACATTTTACACGCTTGTTTTACGAACTTGTGTGTGCAAATATAGTATTTATGGACACTATTTGACAATAGACACTATAAATTGACATGAAAACGTGTTAGTTCCATATTTTAGTTGGCAAGTGTTTTCATGTAAGGAATTGAACAAAGCTAGTAAAATGTGCGCCCATTGAAGATTGCCAAAATGGTGTAGAAAGCAGGGTCGTCCGCGAACGTGTTAAGGCAATGACCATATTTGATTACCTACATTTATTTATTTCTAGGCGCCTCACGAAATGAACCTCACAAACACGAAGATTTCTTGGGCAATAATAAAATGTTATTATACATGGCTCTTTATTCGAAACATAGAATAAATCACAAACCGATACTGATTAAAACAGTTTCTTGTATGTTTTGTTTTATTTTAAATATATATTGAGACATACTTTAATCAAGACACGAGTATCTAATCACAAAACTATGCATTGTTATAATAATTCTAGATTCTGAATTTTAAACTAGTGACGCGCCCCGGCTTCGCTCAGGTGCAATGTAGATACTAATACATAAAACATTCCTCTTCAATCACTCTATCTATTAAAAAAACCGCATCATAATGCGTTGCGCATTTTTTAAGATTTAAGCATACATAGGGGTATAGGGACAGAGAAAGCGACTTTGTTTTATACTATGTAGTGATTAACATAGATAATCATGATGAATTTCTTTATAAACAATGAGTCCATTTAATAACTACCTCAAGGTATAACGTAGATATAACTCGAGGGTTTATTTTAACTTACAAGACGTAGGAGGATCCAATCTTCTCATATTGCTGTGTCATCAGCTAACGATCGAGGTTTATTTCCTTTTTACTATAGGATTACAACCTTTTCCAGACGACAGAGAAAAAGTTCACCTAAAGTGAGTTTCCCGACTAAGCTAATTTAGTTTTTTTAATTTTTAATTGTTAATTTAAACAAATTTAGTTGAAGGAGGTAGGTAGATGCTAATTTTATATTCAAGTTGCTGTCTCCCGCGGTTTCACCTGCATTTATCGATATCATATACAGCTTTTTCATTCGCGCAATCACATACATGATTCTGACTATATACCAATTTTCATTAAGATCGCTGGAATCGAGAACAGAAGAAGAAGGCAGACAGATAAAAAATAATCAAAGCAGAATTGGCGTCAGGGATTCACTGAATAATTAATTAAAATGAATGTTTGTAAAAGATGTACAGACAAATCCTAAAAGTTTATATAGTAGTATAGATATATTTATATATAAGATAATTTCTGATATTAGGTTAGGGAAAAAGTCTTTTCGCATTATAGTATGTATGAACTTGTAATAAAATCTCTTTGGCTATACTATTTGTATCTGGCTGGTTTTGGTATCATTGAAAGTTTAAATTTTAAAGAACATAATTCTAAATTCAAATTAGGAAAATGTGTGATTTTCAATTGTTTTTCGTACCGTCAAGATGAATGAATCTAATGAAGAAACTCGATACATTTTAAAATTTTATTACAAAAAGGTAAAATGCAACGAAAGCCGCGAAAAAAATTTGCGATGTTTATGGACCTAGTGCAGTGTCTGTGAGAGTAGCACAAATTTGGTTTAAGCGTTTTCAATCCAGTAATTTTGATGGCAAAGATGCACGTCGCTCTGGTGGCCATATTACGGATAAAATGGATGGCATTTTTGAAAAAGTGGAGCAAGATCAGCGTATCAGTAGTTACGACGTAGCTGAAGAACTGGGAATTGACCACAAAACAGTTTTGGCGCATTTGAAAAAAACTGGGTACACAAAAAAGGTCGATATTTGGGTACCTCACGAGCTCACTGAAAGAAACCTAATGAACAGTGTACTCATTTGTGATTCTTTATTACGACGTTACGAAATCGAACCATTTTTGAAGAAGCTGATAACTGGTGATGAAAAGTGGATCATGTACGACAAGAATGTGCGAAAAAGGTCGTGGTCAAAAGCCGGTCAGGCTTCACAGACTGTGGCGAAACCCGGGATAACTCGCAACAAGGTGATGCTGTGTGTGTGCTGGGATTGGAAGGGCATTATTCATTGTGGGCTGTTACCACCAGGCAGGACCATCGATTCTGAACTCTACTGCGAACAACTGATGAGATTAAAGCAAGAAGTTGAGAAAAAGCGGTCGGAATTAATCAACAGAAGGGGTGTGGTTTTTCATCATGATAACGCTAGACCTCACACATCTTTAGCCACTCGGCAAAAATTAAGAGAGTTTGGCTGGGAGTTATTAATGCATCCGCCGTATAGTCCTGACTTTGCACCTTCAGATTTCCACCTGTTTCGGTCTCTTCAGAATTCTTTAGGCAGTGTCAGGTTAACATCACGAGAAGACTGCCAAAACCACTTGTCGCGGTATTTTGATCAGAAGTCCCAAAATGTCTATAGCAATGGGATCATGTCCCTACCTACAAGATGGCAAAAAGTTATCGAACAAAATAGTACCTACATACTTTAGTTAAATGTAAAAAAACTATATTGAAAATGAAAATGAAAAAGATTTATTTGCAGCGATTATCATTTTAACAGAAGAATAATCTTATACATTACGTTGTTTCTAAAACCATACTAATCACTGGTAGAATTTTACATTAAAATTTTATCTATGGCCTTCACACTAGGCAACATTCCTGTATCGCGAGGACCAATTTACGATTAACTATAACATTTATATATATTGACATTTTAGTCTGATTTTAAATCTTTATTTTTACAAAATAATGTCCTTAAAATGATACACAGACTACGATGAACTGCAACTTTTATATGGAGGGAAATATGTGGGAATAACATTTCAAACAATCACAAATTAAATTCACATACAATAATTATATATAAGATACTATAAGTATACATAGGTATAACTAATATAAATATGAATATATACTTGAATACATAAGCAGATGGAGATTTATGAAGTCATATTAAATAGGTTTTCAGTGTCGTCGTATGTTAAAGTCGATAACCAGTTACGAATTATCTTTTTAGATTCGTAGATCGATTTCTCTTTTATCGAACAATGTTTAACTACACAATTGTAGACATGAACCCGAATAAACTGTCCGAAACGTTGTGCAAAAGTAGTGTTCACGGTTGGACTAGGCAAACGGAAAACTCTTCGCCTTGACAAAGTTTCGAATTCAACAGAGTTTAGGACGGATTCATGTACAGAGAGTGATGTCTTCAATATAAAAAGCTGCCTTACACTTAATACACCGCTGTTCCTGTAAATCTCTCTGGTTGGATACCTAAAAGGTTTGTTAAGCATCACTTTTAAGACCGAACGTTGCGCTCTCTCAACTTGAATAAGAATCGTTTTTGCTGCACTGCCCCAGCAAGTGATACAGTACGTGATTAGGGATTGACATAAAGCAAAATAAACAGACTTTAGCGTCTCTATACAGGCCACATTGCGTATTTTTTTAACAATGCCAATAGTTCTCCTTACCCGAGCCGAGAGTGCGGTAATATGATTTTTAAACGTAAGATTTTCGTCTATTATAACACCGAGGTATTTTACAGCGTCGGTTTTAATTAGTGGCTCGCAGTGACAAGGCTTACTCTCGCACAACGTTTGGTGAATTTTAATTTCAGTTTGCTGTTTCGGAGCTGAGGCAGTCGTTTTGTGAAAACATACGTATACAGTCTTTTTGGTATTTAATGTTAGTAGATTATTTTGCAGCCAGCTGGAAACATGATTTATACCCAGCTCAGCGTATAACCGAGCTTCCTCCCACGATGACCCATGAAAGATAATAGCGGTATCATCGGCATAACATACAATTTCAGCATTTTCGATTTGCAAGTCGTGGATATCGTTAATATACAACGTGAATAACGTTGGCCCGAGTATGCTTCCCTGCGGAACCCCAAAATCTATATCCTGTGGACCACTTAGCATCTGACCAATCCTTACACATTGTCTGCGCTCCGTAAGGTAACTCTTAAACCAGTTTGAGGCAACGCCTCTAACACCCATATTATTCAATTTATTTAATAATATAGGAACGGAGACCGTGTCAAATGCCTTGGCCAGATCTAAAAAAACTCCAACACACCTCTGATTGCTATCATCCCTTGATGACACTGCAGAAGTCAAGAGTGTTACCGCGTCTTCAGTACTCTTTCCTTTTTGAAAGCCAAATTGCCTTGAGGATAGTATATTTCGTGATTCCAAGTAGTTTGTTAGTCTTTTATTGACAAGCTTTTCGAGTATTTTTGAAAAAGCTCCGAGAAGTGAAATGGGTCTGTAGTTTTCAATACAGCTTTTGAGACCACCCTTATGAATTGGACTAACACAAGCCAATTTCCAGACATGAGGAAAAATTCCAGTGGCAAGGCTTTGATTGAACAGATGAGTGAGGGGCACAACAATTGCATCTTTAATATGCTTAATCAAAGAGTTACTTAAGCCATCAAATCCAGGAGCCTTATCATTTTGTAAACCCATGATTAATATTTTCACTTCTTCGCAGTCCGTGGGAGTCATAAAAACGAGTCTGATGGAATAGTCTTTGCTCTCAATAAACTGGCAAGATAGGATTGTGTAAGGTCCATTTTGGTGAGTATTTCACTTGCTAACCGTGGTCCCACAGTAGAAAAGTAATCATTACAAAAGTCCAGAGGGTGCCGGGTGCTTTCTGTGTTTACCACGGATAACAGCTCAGTGGGTTCACTTTTATTTTTGGTTAGGTTACACAAGGTTTTAATGGATTTCCAAAGTTTGCGAGGGTTGCTCCTATTTTCTTTGAGTACCTTGTTTTCATACTCAAATTTTAGTTTACGTAAAAGACTAACAAAAAAGTTCTGATACCTAGAATACGATACCTGTAAAATTTTATTTTTGGGTTCAAGTTTAGCACGTTGGTGTAGTCGATCACGATGTCTCATGCATTTCATTAGCCCCGGGGTAATCCAGGGCTTAAGATTGTATTGAGTTCTACTAAGTCGGACTTCACGCGTATGTTTCGCTATAATGTCTGTCAGAAGTTTTGAAAATGTTGTCGCACCATTCACATCACCATTATCAGTAACAGTAGTCCAGTCCATATCTATAAGATCATTTTTTATTGCATCATAATCTCTTTTTAGTGTGACCCGGCTGGGTCGGTTTGCCTTAGTTTTATTCAGATTTAAGCCTATCATAGTTGGATAGTGGTCAGTAATATCAACCTGACAAACAATGCCTACTGGCGAGCGATTGGCCTGTGAGCTTGTAATGAAAATATGATCCAGACATGAGGAGCCTCTAGTACATTCTGTTATAACTGGCACCAGACCATTTTCCGCCATAAAGCATTGATATTCCAAAGATGATGTACTGCTTGTGCCCATTATGTTAACGTTAATATGACCGACCAACACCAATGGAAGCCCATTAGAATTACTTACATGTGATTCAACGGATGAGAGAAAATGTTCTATGTTTCTACAAGATGGTGAGCGGTAAATGGCAAGAATAGTGATCATATTGTGAAGTTGAATGATCAAACAGTCAGCATCCTCGACAGTGGGCTCTGTATTCGTCGCATTCCAGATATCCCTCACATACACTACGACACCACCATTTTGATTGCTGGTTTTCTCTGTCTTGAAAGAATTAAAACCTGGTATTTGTGGGACAGTTATGGTGCCATTTAGCCAGCATTCCGTAAGTACAATTACATCGTAAACAATATCCAAACGATTAAGTGCAACCAGAAAAGTATCGAAGTTCTTCTGTATACTTCTTATGTTAAGGGTAAATAATTTAAAATTGTGGTTTTGTGTGAGCCTATCTTTACACTTCTCGATTTCCTTTTCAACGAAACAGTTTATCCTTAACGAGTCTAACTCACTCTCTAATTCGTTAGGATGGAACATCTTTGTTAACACGAGTTATCCATAACCCACATGACCACAACACTGCTAGGTACATTGGGCTATTTTTAGGGTTTACTTTGTCATCAAATGCCATAGAAAATACACATAAATATGACGGCAGAGTGAATTTGCTTAACTGATGCATGAATAAAAATATTAAATAATTGACAATTACAAAATTCATATTTTGGATATATATAAAAATAAAATAAGAAACTGTATTGTGAAATAATTCCCAAACATTCCCAAGTCCATTTTTGAGGTTTAAAAATATACAAAAATCTTGCCTTGTCTCCACAATAGCGCAAGTTATAATTAAAATTAACATTACAAACATTACAAACATTACAACAAGCAAGTACATGCTTTTGATAGGAAACAAAATATAAATAAGTTTAACTAATTCAACACCACTATGTAACAAGTGCGTAACGACAACAAAAAAATTAAAAAATGTTTTGAATTTTCTTAAAAAATGCGATGAAACTTTTTCCCCAACCTATTATTTTCGTGATTAGGACGACATAGTCAGTCAAAAACACAATTGTGTTTCTCTGTAATAAAAGATTTATTGGTTATTTTATATTACATGAAATAAAAGTGTGTATTTAGTTACTACTTAACATAAACCTAAATACCTGTAATAAAAGAAACGACATTTAATGTTATTATTAACTATGTCTGTTCTTACATCACTATAAGTATATATAATAATATTTTAAATATATTTTTTTTTATGCCACTTGGGCCGACAAACAAGCAGACGGTCCACCTGATGGTAAGTGGTCACCGCCGCCTATGAACATTTGCAACGCATCGCCAATGCGTTGTCGACCCTGAGACGTGAAGTTGTTAAGTCTCATGTGCCTGTAATTTCACCGGCCCCCTTACCTTTCTAACCGAAACACAGTAATACAATTGCACTACTGCTTCACGGCGGAAATGGGTAAGGTGGTAGTACTTCCCCGGACGAACTCTGCACTAAGAGCTACTACTAAATTATTGTTTTCTCATAACAATTACGAGATGCTTATAGGTTATCTTTTCATAGGTCACATACTTCATTTGTTATGTCACTGCGCGTTCAATGAGGTTTGATGCGCAGGAAAATTCAAATTAAAGAAGATCAAATACTTTTTTTTACATATATATGCGAAAAGTCAGAATTGGTGTTAAGATACACTCTAGTAAAGAAAAAAAAATGTTTTAATAAACTAATTTTTTTTTTAAATGGTTGGGTATAGAATAATGAATCAATAATATTTGTTATTTCTCTATTTCTTATCACCAGAATGGTTTAGTTCGATGAAGATCGAACGAAGGATGATCTGTGATCGTGCTCGTACGACGCCAAAAATTATTTGACATGTTATAGCTTTGCTTTGCAACAGTAATAAATAACAAATGGTATATCCAAATTGTTGCTTATGCAATATAAAGTAAAGCAAGTTACACGATACAGTTATTGCCCATAAAACATTATTTATTGGCAGCAAATACATACACATTAAGTTACATAATTCATGCATATAAATACGTTAGTTTCTGGGATTATTCTTCACAGATGGCAATCAGACCGCCAAACGAAATAAACTAAAATACATTTTGTTAAGACTCTTCACAACGGTTTTGATGTTTATCCAGAAAAGTTGATTAAAAATTCCTCATGTTTTTAACAATAGATAAGCTTTATATAAAATAGTAAACGGTATTTAATATATAAAACATCTAAAAATATAACATTACTTTTTTATATATATATATATATATATGAAATTTATATATATATAAGAAATGATATATTTATATTATATGTATATAATATATATTAGGATCTCGGAAACGGCTCCAACGATTTTCATGAAATTTAGTATGCAGGGGCATTAAATCGATCTAGCTTGGATTCATTTTCAGAAAATGACGTTTTATCCGTGTTTAACACTAAAAGAAACAACTGCTAAAACAACAGTAAAACTGCTACAATGTCATTAGAATGTAAGGTTTTCAAGTTACATCTTTCGTGAGAAATACTGTTATTGGGAGCCCTTTCTTATTGCACCTATTTGTATCTAGGTATACGAGTATATGACAGTGCTTTAAAAAAGAGAATACGTTAATAGAAACGTGACTTACGTTAGTAAAGAAATCCCGAGCAATACTCGGCCATCCAGGTACTATTTAATTATTAAAGTCGTAAATATATAAGTAGATACGATAAAACAAAGTCAATGAACTTGTATAGCCTATTACTTTGTATCGAATAAGTAAGTACTACTGTTCTAACGTAAAATTAAATATAACATTTTTGCAAATCAAATTAAATTAAATAGAAAAACGATCTTAATGAAAATCAGAATGTGACGTTCCAATAATAATGAATTTACTTCTTGGGAAGATAAATGGGAGGCCTACAGTCCCTTACTTTAGGTTTTACCCGGAGTCCGTTACTTTCGATACCTACATTTAGAAGACATTACGATAAAAACTTGTAAATAAACGATAAAACGTTTATGTAAGTTGTTTGATTCTGGGCATCGATTCCATAAGAAAAGTGACACTAGCACCACGAATTTTCATCGCAGCCTCTTTGCTCTGTCTCTTTCGCTAACTAAGTAAACACGTGAGAGGTCTCCGAGGACTCGATGCGCCGGCTCGCCGACGAAGTTTGTATTAGCTGAATAGAGGGGCTGATTGGCTATATTCCAGAGTTTATTGTCTAAGGCAATTTTAAATTTGGCAGGAGATTGCCTTATTAATGTTTAACTGCTTATTACCAAAACATAAAACACAAAGTTTTCAAATAGCAGTACAAAACATTTAAGGGGACCCGGTGGTCTAGAATTTTCGAAAAATGGTTTTTTTTTTACATATTTCGAAAGTATAGTATTTCAAAAATATACTGTTAAAATTTGGTGACAAAATTCCGAGTATTTCTATATTTAAAACCCATTACAATGTCAGGTAGACGATCGGTGAGTTGGGCTCCATTGTTCGCTAATTGCAGCTGCTCGGGTCCGTATACCTGACTTAGACTATTGTATGAATTTAACGGGAAATATTTTAGTTTTAAGAGTTGTTCAGTTAGTTTAACGTGTTCCTCAGCGACAGCAACATCGAGTGTAATAATATTACAGAAATAATTTTATAATAACATCAATAATTTTATAGTGATATCGAGTGAAATAATTTTATAAAACCAATGGATCGTAAGCAGGGCCAAACTAGTAGCAGAAGATGATGGACGTAATGGGTATTAAAATACGCCGATCAACTAGCCCGAGATCGTGATGAGCGAAGAATCTATAAGGCTGATCGTCAAAGCATAAGTGACTCCAAAGAGGCAAGAACTGCTCGTAAAAAATCCAAGAGTGTAGAAAATGAAGACTATGAGAGAACAGAGGGAATCCTTTATGGTGCTGGGATCGCCGATTAATCGTAAGTGCATATTTCAATACAATTTCTTGAGAATATAGTTACTTAAAACTTTAAACGCGTTTATCTCGAAACTACTTTTTTTGGTCTACTGAAGCTAAAAAAAAAAAACGGTTCGACCGATTCGTCTGAAATTTTAACAGGTCATTCTAAATAGTACTGGCTCTCGCCGGGACTAGAAAAAATATTTTCTGTTGAGTATTTCTATATTTTTTATTAAAAAAACATTGCAAAAAAAGAGTCGTTTTCAGACTCGTACTTTGAATTACGCGCCATTTTGTCAAAATTTTTTTTTTTTTATTCTAGTCCCCGCCATAACTATACTTATACTGATTAAAAATCCGTCTTATTTTTTAATTTCAGATCAAAGGGAGAGATAAAACCTCCTTCAGCAGCCAGGTCCTTTTTTTTGAGAGGGGAACTTCAGCGCCACTTTTGGAATTAAAAAAAAAAAAAATTTTGTGTTTACCATCATTTTTGAATTGTTAATAAGTAATAAAATAAGCCTAAAAAAATTTAAAACCCTTAGTCATTTCTGTCATATCAAAAAAAAAAATTTAAAAATAGGCTAAATTTTAGGCCGCCAGACCACCGGGTCCCCTTAATTTGTTCTAGGTCACTTACTTAACATAGAACCATTTATATTGATTTGAAAAGAAATATTGATATTGGAAGGTAATATTTTTTAAATGTTTACCATACAGTCCCAGCAATTTTAATCGAATGCCAATCGAAAGTTACGTTGCTAAAGTAGATACGATTGACGTAATACGTTCGATTCCCACCCAGGACAAACATTTATGTGCATGAACATGTCTGTTTGTTCTGTGTCTGGGTGTAAATATATATTTAAGTATGCATTTAGAAAAAAAAAGTAGTATATGTAGTATATCAGTTATCTGGTTTCCATAGTACAAGCACTGCTTAGTTTGGGACCAGATGGCCGTGTGTAAAGAATGTCCCAGGATATTAAAAAAAAAAAAATACTAACTACTACGGTACGGCGCATAAAATGACGGAATCCTCCGTGGCGAGTCTAGCAGTTTCCACGTTTTCTATCAGAGTAGCAGGCACTTATGGCTGTAAAATTAATATTTAGTAGCGTTCTTGTTAATAGCAATTTCAAATATAATTCTTTATTGAAATGTTTTATAAAAAATCTTACTCCGGGGCGGCTCTTGCCGCGACTGCGCTTACTTTCTTAGGGAGTCTACTCGGCAAAAGTTATTGAGCGTAATTTATCATTATACTTTTATAGTATGGATACATGTATGATTTGGTACAGCTGCGACCTGGAAACATAGGATATTTGTCAATGTAGCTGACAAATGGCCCACAGCTCTCTAGTTAGATGAGTATGCATTTTATCCCGCAACGGTCGCGTAATTTAGATTTATTCTCTATTCTGGTTAGGCGACGGTTTAGAAGCGTTTGCATATATGTAATTGTATAATTTATATTCAGTGTTAAATTGTTAATTAGTCCAATTATAAAATGATTCCATTCTTAATGCTTCGTTTAGATCGTGTTACAATTTTAAATCGACTACAAAAAGATTGTTTTTTTTTTTGTTTGAATACTACATTAGACACAAAAATAAATTGTTTTATCTACTCATGAACTTTGGAGACACGATTTCAGACTATATCTAATTAAATGTTATCGACTTGTGCACTTGTATTACTGTGTTTCAATTGGAAAGGGTCGGTGAAATTACAGGCATGAGACTTAACAACTTCACGTCTTAGGGTCGACAACGCATTGGCGACGCCCCTAGTGTTGCAAATGCCCATAGGCGGCTGTGACTACTTACCATCAGGCTTTTCAGTCCATTCGTCCATTCGCCCATCTGTCATAGGGATGTGTCATGAATTATTTTATGAGAGTGTGAAATCTAATAGGCTACTTTCGTCACTTAAGCATTTTTACTAACGCAAGTTACGCGCCATTGAACTATCCCCAACGAAATCTGACAATTACTACAAACTCAGTTGCGGATATTGTACAGCGACCTTTTTTTAAGTACAGCTGAAGTACCCCTAATGCTCAGCAACTCTTAACGCTACCATACAATTCATAAAAGTGACCTTAATAAAACGCTCTCTTAATGTTCTACGTCATAAAGATACCGCTGTAGGTTCAGTTTATTGTTCATAACTTGGCTCATAACTAGCTAAAGATCCATGTCACATGGGTCAGTATAAACCAAAACGTTATAGGTTAATATATTTTAATAGCTTCCTAAAGTAAGCAGAATAAGGAAGTAGCTAGCTTTTTTTGAGGCCTAAGAACATCTATCGTTAGCATTTCGTCGGTTTGTAAGAAACATTGAATGCCGCGCACACCGTGACGTTGAGTGATGTATAATTTTCCATTGCATTGTTTTTTGGCGCACTCGAAACGATGACGATACGCTTGCGATAGGCGTTCGTGCTAGGGGCACTGCTTTCCTGATAAAATGTGTGGATCTGACACGTGGGAAGTTACCATATATGTTTTTTGGACCATATCTTATGAATGTGTTAAATACTCAATTCTAATTAAATACTTTTTTGTATGGTAGACAAAAAACAATAAATGACAAATTGATGGACCTGGGGCTCGACTCTGTAAGGAAACCCATAACTGAAAACTGCATCAAAATCGGACTTGTAGTTTTGGAGAAAAATGCCAACCGTCTCCGTTCCGTCGTAGGTAAAAAATGCCAACCGTCTCCGTTGCGTCGTAGGTAAAAAACGTAAGTAAACATTCTTTTTTTAAATATTTTGGTACAATAAATGCTTAGGAATAAATTTCAATATTCAGTTTTCCAAGTGAGCGCCAACTTTTTTTATTGTACGTACTCATTATTAAAACAAAAGAAAACTATAATTATATCTGTGGTGCAAAGATTAATCATGTGACATATTCGTTTACTCAAGCACTTATGTTACTTCACTCAAGATGCGGACAACTCTGCGAACTATTTATTGCCTTCAGAACTTACCCGATGAGTTGTGAGAACTTTACGGCGTCTGATTGTTTAACTTTCCTGCGGTATCCCAATAACGTATCATAAGATAGACATGTCATTCATCAACATCACGGCTCTCAAAAACAGCGCAAATACTAGATAGCTACTTATACACGCGAAGAAGGGGAAAGAAAATAAATGCCAACTGGTGTACTTGTTGTCAGAGAGTGATGAATATGCATAATTAGTTACATCAATAAAGAATATATAATAATAAAGAAATAAATAGAGCACGGAAGTTACGATGGGTACTGTGACCACGGTTTTTCGTGCGGTCTAAATGGAATTAGGTCAATTACCACAATTTTTTATTGCCATTTCTGAGCGGGGACAACGCATCTATAGTTTATTTTTTATTGTGGTAACCCAAATTTATTTCCATCGAGTCACGTAGCTGTTCTCTTTGTATCTTTGATCAAATATAAGTTTAGTTGGGAAATATACACAATTGGTGGCTTGTGTTTGTAGTACAGAACATTATTTGTTATCGAAACTGGTTCTTTTCTATTGAATTGCTTTATATTGAGCTGCATGACACATATTACATTGAAATACATTTGTCAGTTTTTATCTCTGTAACGTCTATGCATTTACAAAAACGGCCAGTTTTAACGATGAATAGATGAAACACTAATCTATACAAAATTATAACTTTATTTGAAAGAATAATTGTCTTTCTTAATTGTTGTGTTGTGCAGTAATAAACAGTTATTATTGTTTGAGTAGTAGAGCTCTTAGTGCAGAGTTCGTCCGAGGAAGTACTACCACCTTACCCATTGCCGCCGTGAAGCAGTAGTGCACTTGTATTACTGTGTTTCGGTTGGAAAGGTAAGAGAGCCGGTGAAATTACAGGCACATGAGACTTAACAACATCACGTCTCTGGGTCGACGGCGGTGACCATTTACCACCAGATGGACCGTGTGCTTGGTTGGCCGATAAGCCTCTTATATTAAAAAAAAACAACGGGTTGCAGTCCGGGAGTGCCGGCAGAAATGAAAACTTGAACATTAACGTTGTGCACTTTTAACGTATTACGAATTTTTGATCAGGTCACGTGTCCTGACGCGAGTTTAAAATTTTATACCCATCCCACAAAAAGTGTTCAATGCCGCTTAAACACGTTTTCAGTTTTCACTTCAAAAAAGTTTAAAGCACAGTTGCACATTTTTACGAAAATTCTTACGCAGGTAGTGTAGCCGGTCATTATACATAGTGTCTCTAGATTAATAAAGATCTTTATAGTTTGTAGGTACCTAATAAAATTGACCGACTATATATCTGTACATAACTTATATACAAATATCTTGAAGATATATCCTGTCATAGTATTCCTACTAATATTAGGTTGGAGACAAAGTCTTTTCGCATTATTGTATGTATGAACTTGTAATAAAATCTCTTTGGCTATACTATTTGTATCTGGCTGGTTTTGGTATCATTGAAAGTTAAAATTTTAAAGAACATAATTAAAAATTCAAATTAGGAAAATGTGTGATTTGCATTTGTTTTTCGTACCGCCAAGATGAGTGAATCTAATGAAGAAATTCGATTCATTTTAAAATTTTACTACAAAAAAGGTAAAAATGCAACGCAAGCCGCGAAAAAAATTTGCGATGTTTATGGACCTAGTGCAGTGTCTGTGAGAGTAGCACAAATTTGGTTTAAGCGTTTTCAATTCGGAAATTTTGATGTCAAAGATGCACGTCGCTCTGGTCGCCCCATTACGGATAAAATGGATGCCATTTTTGAGAAAGTGGAGCAAGATCGGCATATCAGTAGTAACGACGTACCTGAAGAACTGGGAATAGACCACAAAACAGTTTTGGCGCATTTTAAAAAAAACTGGGTACACAAATAAGCTAGATATTTGGGTACCTCACGAGCTCACTGAAAGAAAACTAATGAACCGTGTACTCATTTGTGATTCTTTATTACGACGTCATGAAACCGAACCATTTTTGAAGAAGCTGATAACTGGTGATGAAAAGTGGATCACGTACGACAAGAACGTGCGAAAAATTTCGTGGTAAAAGTTAACTCGGAACAAGGTAATGCTGTGTGTGTGGTGGGATTGGAAGGGCATTATTCATTATGAGCTGTTACCACCAGGCAGGACCACCGATTCTGAACTCTACTGCGAACAACTGATGAGATTAAAGCAAGAAGTTGAGAGAAAGCGGCCGGAATTGGCAACAGAAGGGGTGTGGTTTTTCATCATGATAACGCTAGACCTCACACATCTTTAGCCACTCAGCAAAATTAAGAGAGTTTGGCTGGGAGGTATTAATGCATCCGCCATATAGTCCTGACCTTGCACCTTCAGATTTCCACCTGTTTCGGACTCTTCAGAATTCTTTAGGCAGTGTCAGGTTAACATCACGAGAGGACTGTCTAAACCACTTGTCGCAGTATTTTGATCAAAAGTCCCAAAATTTCTATAGCAATGGGATCATGTCCCTATCTACAAGATGGCAAAAAGTTATCGAACAAAATGGTACCTACATACTTTAGTTAAATGTAAATAAACTATATTAAAAATGTTTTTAATTTTCTTAAAAAATGCGAAGGAACTTTTTCCCCAACATATTATTATAAATGAGAATGTTTCTGAGAATGGATGTACACATGTATAAATGTTTGTTACTTTTTCACGCAAAAAGTACCGAACCGATTTGAATAAAACTTGGCGCATAGATAGAGCATACCCTGGAATGTCCATTTGACCCGGAAAAAGGTAATATATTTTAAGAACGCTGGTGAAACCGGGTAAGAAAGGCATAAATCGACTGCTACTAGAATTTAAAAGAAAATTCAGCACAGAAGTGTGTCTTGAAATAAAACAATTCTATCGATAATACAGAACAAGATATCGTCCAAATCCAATTTATTTCTCTGGCATCTGTCTTCAGTCTTGCGTTTACTGTGCCAATAATAAATGAATACGCCATTTTGTAAAAGATTTTTTGTTTCAATTTTCTTTATCAATATTATAAAAAGCTGTGGCTTAGTATGCTGCTTAGTTATCATGGCTTTAACTTTGCTTAGTTATTTAACTAGCTGCCCCCCCCCCCCCCCCCCCGTTTGCCCCCCCCCCCAGTTTCACCCGCGTTTCCGAATTCTATATCCCGAATCTATATGAGAATGCGGAAAAATATTAGGTATATTTCTGAATGAATTCAAAGCCTTAACTAACGCTTCGGAGATACTTTGCATCGCATGCCGGTAGCCGCTAAATAATATTAAAAAATATAAATAAATGTAGGTACTGCAAATATAACCTTTATTGTAACGCAAACAAATAAATATTGTATCAGTAGCGATAATTTAAACTAGTTGATGTAGTGTTATTTTGACTTGACATCTATCAATGCAATAATCCCTACTTCCCTACTAATATGATAAATGTAAGTTTGTTACGTAATGATGATGAGGATACTTTTTGTGCCGGGACAATGTTACATACCTCGGCAACGCGGGTGAAACCGCGGGGGACAGCTAGTAAATGATAAAGAGACCATTAGTAACTGTCAGAATATAAATACAAGGGAAAATCGACCTTGTTGTTTATGTGCCAATGAACTGCAACCGTAGGGTGGTACACCATATTTTCGTCCGACCGTACCTACCTTGTAAAACCTTCATCTGAAAAATGCTTCAATGAATGATGTCGCGAATGGTAGGGGAATAATAAAACTCGACTTTATCCCTAAAAGCTGAAACATTAAAAATGTGGGTGACATAAACCAGTGCTGTAAAAAGGTCGTATAAAAAAGGCGATACCCATTTGAATAGAATTACATAAAGTGTCGAGATTCTCATCTAGTATCATACGACATTTACATATGGTCCGATGATTGCATGTGATAGTGTGTCCAATATCTATCGGATCAGTCTTGAATCTTTGTACCCAAAAATCTTTCATCGTTGGTTGTGATAATCAAGGTCAACATATAACCTTGCTATTTACACCCTTTAAATTTTAATTTCATACGGATATTAATATAATATATATGTAATAACTAATAATGTTTGTATTGTATATATTTTTTTATATAAAAAAAGAGTGAGAAAGGAGTGTTCCGTAAAATGAACAATCTATAAGATTCACCGTGTTATTTTAAGACTATAAGCTTTTGCGTTTGTTTTATTGTTGCTTTCTATAAAGAAAAAAAAAGCATTTGTTTAGTTTTTAGATTTAAATTTATGCTTTTAATTTTTTTTTTATTCTATTTCACTTAACTTGTATAATCTTATATTCGTTCCAAATCTGGTAAATGTTGTACACATCCACAATTGGTGTGCATATCAGAATACTGTTACATTACTGTACTATAAAATGAAAATGCTTTTTTTTCTTTTTACATTTTCTACGGACTCTTAGTCCGTACTCTTTGAAGATTCTACGATAAATTATTTTAAGATTAATTGGATTGTGTTTTTATAAATTAACATCTTTTTAGAAAATGCAAATGCTTACTTTGTACGCTGTTGAAGTGTCATTTAAAAAAAAATACAATGGATAGATAACCATTTTGCCTCATATCTCCAAAACTACATAGCCTAAATAAAAAAAAAATACGATAAATAGTTATTTACTTATAAATTATAGGAAAACCTATAATTAAGTAATATATAAGTTTATGGTCTTAAAATACTATAGTAAATCTTGTAAACATTCATGAACTGTTAAATAGTATTAAAACGATTTATTTAAAGCTATGAAATAATAAATTAGAGAACCTCAGAAGAAGAAGTAAGTGTACACCGCCAACTATGGAAATTTGCATCACCAGGGGCATTGAAACACGTTGTCAACCCTGAGACGTGAAGTTGTTAAGTCTCACGTAGGTACCCATAATATCACCGGCTCCCTTACCTTTATAACCGAAACACAGTATAAGTGCACTACTACGGCGGATATGAGGAAGGTGGTAGTATATCCCAGGAGGATCTCCGACGTCTAAAATATTACACTTTTATTTTATACTAGTTGTCTCCCGCAGTTTCGCCCGCGTTCCTGAGGAACGTAACGTTTTCCCGTCAAAAAGTTACTTCTAATACCTCCAAGAATATGTGTATAAAGTTTCACGATGATCGTAGTTTTATTATATTTATTTATTAGGATATCCAACAGCATTCTTATAAACGCTACATAGTTTTATCTATCTTAAAAAAATATAGGATAAGCCAATTATAGGATACCACAGTAAAGTATTAATACAAAAAAAGAAATCAGAAACGGAACTCAAAAGCAACAACAATAAAAAAAACTGTATGTGTACATTGAGTCAGTGAGTTGTGTATGCGTGTTTGAATATAAGTTGGTTGCTATGGAGATATATGGGGTAAATCGAATTAATATTATAATAGTATATTGAGAATTGAGGCTTTCGCGTGAAAGCGTAACAAAATAAAAATAAAAAAATTTAAATAAATATCCTGGGACATTCTTTACACACGGCCATCTGGTCCCAAACTAAGCAGAGCTTGTACTATGGAAACCAGATAACTGATATACTACATTTTTTTTTCTAAATACATACTTATATAGATATTTACACCCAGACACAGAACAAACAGACATGTTCATGCACACAAATGTTTGTCCTGGGTGGGAATCGAACCCGCGACCTTCGGTTTGGCAGTCAGAGCGTTAACCACCAAGCCAACTGGCCTGTCAAACAAACTTACATTCACATTTATAATATGAGGTAGGATCTCATCAGGTACAGGGGCTCGAGGATGTATCGTCGCGGCCTCCGTGCTCTGTCTCTTTCGCTTACTACGCTAATATTACTAATCACGTGAGAGATAAGCTCTCCGAGGCCTCCGTGAAGCGGTTCGCCGACGAAAATTGTATTAGCTGAATAAAGGGGCAGTTTGCAAACTTATTTAAAGAAATGAAATTGTCCTCCCTGAATGTGACCCTCATATTTAAAATTCATACATTAATGTCACGTCCATGTGTATCACAAAAATAAGCGTATCAAATTTTAATTAAAACAGTACAATAGGTCCACGACAATCATAAAGGGTTTCTGCTTTTGATACGGGAACCCTAAAAATTCCTTAAAAGAGTTAGTCTGTAAGCTATGGATTGACTCGATTTTCATATTTCAAAACGGGGGATGATTGCAGGGGGTAGGTTTAGTGTATTTCGATAAATCATCATGGCTGCCTAGTTCCCAATCATATTTTGTCGTCGGCGCTAACATATACATAAAATATATGTATATAAAATAAACTAGTACAGTTATGTATTGTTTATCACGTATACGAGAACAGTGCTTAAAATAAATCCAAAGAACGTCATCGCACATCCACTAGTATATTATTGTAATATCATAAATGCAAGGCATTTGAAATGGACTTGGAGTAAAGATTTATTGATAAAAGTAGGATGGGGAAAAGAAGTTATGCCTAATATAGGTCTGACACAAAATTGTATACCTCTTCTGCTGTTCGAATGAATGAAGAGCTGATTGCTCATTAATAACAAAAATGCTGGGCAGTACGAATCTAATTCGCGAACAGAATGTTCCGTCATACTTGTATGTAGATGGTTCGTCCATCACAGGAATTGAGTCTCTACGATAGCACAAGTAGTTATAAAGGACAAGCTTTACTTTGGTAGTTGAACTGAAAATTTAAGTTCAAAATAGTAAAAATAAAAATTGTATAAGATACAAATTAGCGCGTTTAAGATTATTACCAATACTTGTGGCGTGAGATCTTTAAACCTAACATTCAGTATTTAGTTCTAGGTTTTGATATATTGGCTTTGAGTACTGGAAGTTTGTTTTACAGCTCAGGGCTCGTAGACTTAAGTATTTCACATTAATTTAACTTGATACCTAAATGCGTTCATGAGAAATAGAACCTTGACAGAAGGACAGCGAAGTGGTCCTATAAAAACAAGTAGCAGTTCTTCTTCATTAAGTAATCTAGTATTTGAGTCATTACTTTTGTCTAGTTGTTTGTTTGTTGGTGTTTAAGTGGTTATATCGTCCCAGTTTCTGGCGGACAATGTTTTCAATATCGACTTTAGCAAGCACAGTGAACTCTTTCGTATTCCAGTCTAGCCGAGCTGTACCATGATTGAAAACCCGACGTATTATGCAGATAGCGTGCTATGTGAACACCATGTACACAAAGGGTGTATTTAAATTGGTTGGGTGTAGTCTGGTCGACAGGCTATGTTATATTCTATATTATTTTAATTAACACAAAGTAATAGCAATAGTTGTTTGTCAAAGTCTAAAATTGTCTTCACATAAGTGCGTTTCGTGCAATGGTTTGAAAAATATGGTATAATTCTACTGTTAATATTATAAATACGAAAGTTTATGAGGTTGGAGGGATAGACGCTTGTCTTGTTCTTTCTTTTACGAAAAACACCTAAACGAATTTAGATGAAACTTGGCACATCACTACATAGTATATAACAAAGTCGCTTTCTCTGTCCCAATATCCCTATGTATGCTTAAATCTTTAAAACTACGCAACGCATTTTGATGCGGTTTTTTTAATAGATAGAGTGATTGAAGAGGAAGGTTTTTATGTATAATACATGTGACTTCCCACGGGAACACGGGTAAAACCGCGGGGGACAGCTAGTAGTTTATAATTGGGATTAACATATTGGTAACTATTTATTCAAAGAAAAGGTTACATCCTTCGGTAACGCGGATGAAACTAGTTATTTAAGACTGTGGCGCGTAATTTTTCATTGGAGATTAGCTAACTCTAAATATGTTACTTTGTATATGAGAGGATAGTTTGAGAGACCCTGACATCACCGGTCGTGGGTTCGATATCCAGTTCAAACATTCGTGTTTATGTCGTGCCTGTTTGTTCTGTGTCTGGGTGTAAATGGTGTGTTATGTTTGTAGACACCTATTTTCAAAACACCTGTTTATATTACCTTTCCATATTATGCATAGATTGTGTCACAGCTGTTTCATAAAAGACAGTAAAGTTACTTATGTTGCTGACTGTACTGGCCCTTTCTGGTATATAGTGCTGTATTCCGTTTCATTACTTCGAATAAATATGAGACTCTATGCCATGTGCTTCCAATAGATTCAATATTATTTTACGGTTACGTTGAAGGAACTTCACTGAGAGGCAATGAAATAACTTACCGATCTGCCAATTCCTGAAGTATATTTAGAAATAATATATAAACAGAAGCTAGCCAATTGTCAATTAAATAAAATTATAGATATATAATTAGTATGATAATCTGAAAAATACGCGTGTGTGTACTTATGTACGTACGTAAGAAGTTATACGTAAGTCGAAATTATTGGTGAGAAAAACTGCACTAAAAGCATTTGTCTTTACTATTCAGTCGTGAAATAGATTTTTGTAGTGTTCAAACTCTTTTAACGAATAACAATTTTTGACGTTGTGAGGTTATTATTGATAACAATATCATTACTCACTCATTGAAACTGACAGTTGCGATTTGTGCGATGTTCCGGAGATACAGTTATCAGCTAACTTCAGGGGGTCTTTCGTGACGGTGGGCGCGTGCCTCGCAAAAATTTACTCTCATAATTTTTGCCTGTCGCGCCAAAAGAGGTATAACTATACAAATAGTCGAAATAGCGATGCGCAAATTGGAAGGCTAGATACGACCTTCATTAGTAGAGAATACAACGAAACCCGGAGTCCCATAAATAATCATTACCGACGACGCAGACGTCACGTCTTTTCTTAGTTCAAATGTACAAATGTCAAATAGAAGGTTGACATTAACGGTAACGTAGGATCCCAATATAGGGATAACAAACTCCTTTCTAGAAAATGAGTACCAACATAATAAAATTAAATTTATTTATTGAATGTTGTCATTACCATAGTTATATCATCCCAGAGATGCCCACTGCTGAACCTAGAAAGAAAGAAAGGTTGGAAAGGTTGGAAAGGTAAGGGGTAAGGTAACCGGTGGAGTTACAGGCACATGAGACTTGTATCTGGGTCGACAACGCATTGGCGATACTCTGGTGTTGCAAATGTCCATAGGCGGCGGGGACCACTTACGATCAGGTGGACCGAGTGCTTGTTTGTCGGCTCAAGTGGTATTAACAATAGTTGCACTCCGGGAGTGCCGGCAGAAGTGAAAGCTTGGACATTAACGTTGTGCATTTTTACCGTCTTACGAATTTTCGATCAGGTCACGTGTCCTCACGCGAGTTTAAGTGCTCAACACCGTATAAGAAGTTTCCACTTCAAAAAAACAACATGAAAAGATTTTCAAATCGAATGGTAGGGCACCTGCATTATGTACCAGGTACAAAAAAATTATATGGCAGATTTTTAACGGTCCCTTTGGGGTGTCTTTTTTGACCATTTTTAAGTAAACCAGTTGGTGCAAGATGTAGAGGTAAATTATTAAACTATTTAGATGTAACATACAACATTTCAGAAGCGGTAGTTTTTGCTCCCATACACCGTCAGTATAATATAATACTAGCGGCCTGCCCTGGTTTTGTCTGAGTGGAATAATACTGATCTATTAAACACATTTCCGGAAGAATTTATCTAAATGATATTAAAAACCGCAACAAAATCTATTCTATTCAAAGAACAAACAGCCAGCAGGAAATAGTGACTTTGTTTTACATAATTAGATGTATAATATGTATCCATAATACACAGACACCAATGCCAGTTGGCTTGGTGGTTAGCGCTCTGACTGCCAAACCGAAGGTCGCGGGTTCGATTCCCACCCAGGACAAACATTTGTGTGCATGAACATGTCTGTTTGTTCTGTGTCAGGTTGTAAATATCTATTTATGTATGTATTTAGAAAAAAAAAGTAGTATATGTAGTATATCAGTTATCTGGTTTCCATAGTACAAGCTCTGCTTAGTTTAGGATCAGATGGCCGTGTGTAAACAATGTCCCGGAATATTTATTTATTTATATAATACCATATTGCTACGCTCATCAAGACCACATAAATGTATATATACACATATGTAGGCCCAACCAACACATACATATATAATTTTCAACACATAAGTGTGAGTACATTAGGTGCGGTCAAACTTGTAAAGCCATTGGGAGTTGAGATAAGTACAGGACTCAAGCCGGTAGCAGCCGCGGCAGTCTGTAGATACTCTAATATCTAAATACAGATCTTATAAAGTTCCTAAGCCTGTAAATACCGAAATGACGAAGTGCGTAGTTAAAAGTTTCGGGTGTGATGGAATCAGAAATGTATGTGAGTTACGACTGGGTTACGACTTAGTAAAAATGTTTGAAGGAATGTGCTACTTTTTGAAAAGGAAGGTTTCTGTTTCCCCTTTACGTTTGTCGGTATTTATTTTGATAATAATTATGTGTATGTGTTTATATAACAAAACAAATAATGTAAGCCAGTCTAATAATTTAGGTAAAAGCAGAAGTAAATCAAAATTAAAATAATCTCTATTACAATAACTGTAAGATTTTATTTTGAACTAGTTGTTACCGGCACGCGTTGCAGTGCGAAAATCATCCAATAGAGGAAAATTTCATTTCCTTAAAACGTTATTCGTACTATAATTAAATTAATTTTCTTGAAAGCTTTAAGAAAATAACAATTTTCCGTATTTTTATTTTAGTCACTGAAGTTTCGAAGAAGGACTCCTAATTCCCAGATTAAAAGTTTTCATATATGTTCTTAAATCACATAAAAATCTACTTTACAATACAAAAAACAATATTTAAGACCCTAGCAGCAAACCCGGTACAGATGAAAATTTATCGAACTTTCTTATATGGTGCCCAAAAATTATAAATAAATATTCCGAATTCATTCATCATTTTATTTAGGTTACGCGAAAAATTTTGGGTCACAGAAGTTAATATGTGTGCCAAAGTGATAAGTAACCCTATAAGGGTTTCATTTGTTTCGGTTCCATAACCTTAAAAATAGTCAAATCGTTCCAGTCACCCGCAAGTGATGGGGTTACCAACGAACAAATTAAAATAAAAATAGTCAAATCGTTCCAGTCACCCGCAAGTGATGGGGTTACCAACGAACAAATAAAAATAAAAATAGTCAAATCGTTCCAGTCACCCACCCGCAAGTGATGGGGTTACCAACGAACAAATTAAAATAAAAATAGTCAAATCGTTCCAGTCCCCCGCAAGTGATGGGGTTACCAACGAACAAATTAAAATAAAAATAGTCAAATCGTTCCAGTCCCCCGCAAGTGATGGGGTTACCAACGAACAAATTAAAATAAAATTTATAGATATATATAATAGATTACGAAATCCCAAATCCCAATTGTAACACGTATCAAACTCATCCATTCTAAGTTCCTAGCTAAAAAGCTGATTTGACATTACCCTTTGTGGCTATGTGAGTCAACCATGAGTCAACATTAATTTAATGTTAGAGTGTGTGTGAGCTCTTGGAGGTTTATTGGAACCCAAGTTGGTACGTGCCGGGCTGTATAGTCCACGCAGCAACCTTCAGAAATAGATAACTTACGTGCTACCAATGTAGGTATATTATATTTGGAAACTACACAGTAAAGCTGTATTTTTCAGAACATCTGTTAATTTATCGGTAGACAAGTCTATTCAATTTAAAAACCGATTGTCTAGACTTGTATTGACTGTTACGAAAGAGGTTGTGGTTTTATAGGACTCGAAATCCGCGGTTTGTTTTGGAAATATTTAATATCACCAATCATTCAGTAATGACGGGCCAGTTGGCTTGGTGGTTAGAGACCCCGACTGCCAAACTAAAGGTCGCGGGTTCGAGTCCCATCCAGGACAAACATTTGTGTGCATGAACATGTCTGTTTGTTCTGTATCTGGGTGTAAATATCTATATAAGTATGTATTTAAAAACGTAGTATATGTAGTATATCAGTTACCTGGTAGCCATACTACAAGCAGTACTCTGCTTAACTTGGTATCAGGTAACATTGAGTGAAGAATGTCGTGGAATATTTATTTTGTCTTGGGATATTAATATAAATATCAGTTTAGAAACATTACGATTAAAATGTTCATTAATTCACTCAAAAGTACTTAGCTAAAGACTGAATATACAGTACTTCTTCATTTAAAAAGTAAAAAGGCTTTTCAAGGGCAAAACAAAACTCGGGGATTTGCAAACCCCGAAGTGTAATGGAACGACGGATCGGAAAGGGCGACGAAAGCTTTTTGTACTCATTTACGTAAGTAACTTTAAAAAAAGCATATGGGGCATTTTATATTAAGACTGGGTAAATAGCTTTTGAGGGGATCTTCCAGGATATTTCCTTTATATGCCGTGGATTTAGCCTTAACTCGGCGTCTACTTCTTGAGTTTTGTATCTTGGAAGTGAGGAGATTTTTGAATCAATTTCGTCTTGATGATTAAATAATCTAGTAAGTTAGTAAATCCGGTATTTTGCGGATTAGTAAGTCTCGGTAAATGATTCCTAAATTATGAAAAACTCCTATCTAAAACAACTGGGTGCTAATATAAGTTCAGGCACATTAATGTGAGAGATCACGTCAAACTGTTTTACAGTTCAAATTGACAAATTGTCAAATAAATCATTTGAAAACAAATCGACACTTCAATCAATTCAATTGTACATAAACTAGGTCATAATATAGAAATGTAATAACGGTTTCTGTATTTGTAAGTATACAATTTCTTATTTTGGAAAATATAGTACTCGTTACTACGTTATCTAGTTTCCATAGTACAATCTTTTCTGGGGTCAGATGGCAGTGTGTAAAAGAATGACCCAGGATATATTTAAAGTTGTTCATTGTTCCATAGTAAAACCAATACCCCCATATTCAGCTAATACAAACTTCGTCGGCGAGCCGCTTCACCGAGGCCTCGAAGAGCTTATCTCTCACGTGATCAGTAGTATTAGCGTAGTTAGCGAAAGAGACAGAGCACGGTGGCCGCGACGAAACATCCTCGAGTTAGAGTAATTTTCCTTACAGAATCCAGCCCCTGGCAAGACTGTTGTATGATATTAAGACCTGTACCTGACGGTACCTACATATGTTACAATAAGAGAACATGAAGCATAGCGGCTACTTTGTAATGTCCAACATTTGCTGTCTTACATGGTATTGCAGAAGACTCCAATGTTATAGTCACGTACGACAATGTAGTTTTGCCTGTTTTGTATCAAACACGTTCCTACTATAATTTACTTAGTTACTTGCTTTCCGTATTATCTTATTTAGTTTAAGAAAAAGTATTTATTAATGAGAGAGAAAATAATATGTTGTGATACTCTTCTATGCTATTTTAGGATGTCACTACTACTTCATATTTTTCAAAATACAGGTATCCACCTTGTTTGAGAGTCAGAGGCAAATCGATCCTGAATATATCATTTATAGTCTGTCTCACTGTTATTATCACATATTCTACATTTTATATTTGTATCTGGCTGATTAAATAAATTAAAAAATATATATATTGTAATTGAATTCTAACTAAAAATAATACTTTTTGGGTCTAAAATTCCGGTTGCATGATGAAAAATGGCTCGTGACGTGAAGGGAATCGCTATGAGAGGTAGTCCCTATACTCAAACTCGACGCTACGCAGCAAATATTATCTGTCACTCTCGTGTACTCGTACTATGAATATTATGAATGAAATTAGCTGATTGAACCTTCTTTTCATTTAAATTTATGTTAATATTACTAAGTTTCTTCGACATACAATGACTTTGTATGGTGGGATGTGTTTATGCGTGTGTGTCTGTGCTGTGTATGTATTAAAAACTTTACGCTTTCGGAAAGCCTTAGATAAATCAATATCCTGGAACATTCCTTACACATGGCCATCCGATCCCAAAGTAAGAATTGTTTGTACTATGGTTATCAGATTACTGATACACTACATAATAATTTTCAAGTTTTTTTTTAATACACACGTATGGAGATATACAGAACAAATAGACATGTTCGTGCACATAATATATTTATCTTGGGTGGGAATCGAAACGGGGGCGAGGCAGTCAGGATCTTGAACCACCTATCCACTAGATTCTACTAGAATGTGGGTAAAACTAAGGGATTTATAAAATATAATATGAAACGGCTTTTATGCTATCGCTAAGTTATTATTAGTAAAATAGTAGTAAATGAAAATAAGCTGTTACTTAATTTTGACAAGAATCGAAATCAAAATAATAAATATCCTGGGACATTATTTACACACCTTCACATTTTCATCTGATCCCGAACTAAGCAGAGCTTCTACTATGGAAACCAAATAACTGATATATTACATATACTACTTTTTTTTTGTAAATATATACTTATATTGATATTTACACCCAGACACAGAACAAACAGACATGTTCATGCATACAAATGTTTGCCCTGGGTGGGAATCGAACCCGCAACCTGCGACTTGGCAGTCAGGTTGCTAACCACCAAGCCAAGCCAGACTCGATGTTACATTATATCTGTGGGGAATTCGATTCTAACAATTCTTTCCAATTCTAATAAAATTATTTCACAAAAAAAAGTATGGAAACGCTTTCATCTCCCCGCGGGACGATTTCCTAATCAATATTCTGAAATTTATTCGTACATTCGTTCCATCGCCAGCTTATTTGCATTTTATTCGATTTCGATCAACAATCTGGATTCAAGATGGTTGGATGGGGATTGAAATGATATTTCCTTATGCGATACAATATTCAAAGGCGAACATTCACCTGCCTACTACTGCCCCCTTATTCAGCTGATACACACTCCGCGGCGAGCCGCTTCACGGAAGCCTCGGAGAGCTTACCTCTCACGTGATTAGTAGTATTAGCGTAGTAGGCGACAGAGACAGAGCACGAAGACCGCGACGAAACATCCTTGAGTTAGTGTCATTTTCCTTACAGAATCGAGCCCCTGATCGAGAGAAGCGTCATATATTTTGTCTTCTGCGTGTAATAATAGATCGTTAAGTTAACACTAAGATTCTCATATGTTTATCGAAGTAAACAAGCAGTGAATGACGTCTATTCTTTATTAATCAGTTGAGTATCGTGGTACCAGGTAATCCCGATTGGAAACGCAAGTGATCTGTTAAAATTCATGTATAGGTATGAAAAACGTCATTCAGCTTTGTCCTGGGATTATAAAGATATCAAATAAGCTGCTTATAAGAAGAATTTACCTTTTTATGTTTTTAAGACATGAAAATTATAAGGCGTTACGGAGCTAAGGCGTAGGCGAAGGTTGTGGGTTCAAATCCAACAATAAGGTTAATGCTGATAACCTTTATCAGAAAAAATACGTAAGAAAAATAGCAATATGGAATACTCGCCTAGCCTAGCTAACACAAAATTAAAAAAAACGCGCCAAGCACCATCCGGCGTATACATATTTGAAAGCCAATGGTGAATGATGGTCAAACCACGATAGAAAAGAAAATTTTAACCCACAAACAATCTCTCCAATTAAGTAGATTAGTAGAGCTCTTAGTGCAGAATTTGTCCGGGGAAGTACTATCAGCTTACCCATTTCCGCCGTGAAGTAGTAGCGCTTGTCGTATTACTGTGTTTCGGTAAGAAAGGTAAGGCTGCCATGAATTACAGGCATATAAGACTTAACAACTTTACGTCTCAGGGATGACAACAGGCGATGCCCCTGGTGTTGCCAATGTCATGAAAAAATAAATATTATTAATAAACGTTTGATTGATCCCATTGAGCCCGGTCAATTCAAGGTACCCTAACGACGGGAGTCGGCAGACGTGGTATTTTACAGAACTGCCATGTGGAATGATGCACCGTAAGCATTCGGAATATGAACTATATTTCTGCTCTGTCTAGACGGCGCGGCGAGAAGACTTGTCCGTAACAAGAAAGAGTTAATTACCAATGCTATAAATATACGACGGGCCGGTTGGCTTGGGTGTTAGCGACCCTAACTACCAACCCGCAGGTCGTGGATTCGATTCCCACCTAGGAGAAACATTTGTGTACATATCTATATAAGTATGAATTTAAACAGTAGTATATCAGTCACCTGGTAACCATAATACAAGCAGTACATTCTGCTTAATTTAGGATCAGGGGCTTGATTCTGTAAGGAAAATGACGCTAACACGAGGATGTTTCGTCGCGGTCTCTATGCTCTATCTCTGTTGCTTACTAAAACTACTAATTACGTGAGAGATAAGCTCTCCGAGGCCTCCGTGAAGCGGCGAAGCTTGTATTAGCTGAATACGGGGCAGGTATGTGTGAAGAATGTCCTGGGATATTTAGATAAAGTATAATTTACTATTCTAGTTCAGAACCCATTATGTTATTAATTAGTAAACAATGAATCGATTATATTGAAGCGAAGAATTATAAAGGTGCTCCTGATTTATATAGAATAGGTAGATAAACACAGTCTCTTATTCTATTAACAAGTTAGCCAAATTGTTAATCATTGTTTGTTTGAAAATTTATGAAAAATAAAGAATAAATGAATTAATAATTTATGAACACAGGTGGTTTAATGTTAGTTGGTGAAGGAAACAATAGCGCTATCAACTTGTTAGTGACTTTTGTTATAATACGGAACTATTGTGTGATTGCTAGGTACATACTTACCTATAATAAAGTCTTTGTAAGCAAATTATATTGTTTTTGTCTGCAACGTCGATTACGTACATATTGTCCTAAATTTTTCACCACCAATAATTGCAAAATTAAACTCAAATTTGTATTTTATTATTATGTAGCGTGAATATAAAGTAGCATGGCATGATGCTCAATAAAAAAAACCATGAAATTTCCGTTTACTCTTCAGTGTTTCGGAATAATTGCAAGTTCATCTTATTATATAATCTATTCACAGGCCAGTTAATTTGGTGGTTAGCAACCCTGACTGCCAAACCGTAGATCGCGGGTTCGATTCCCTCTCAGAACAAACATTTGTATGCGTGAAGATGTCTGTTTGTTCTGTCTCTGGGTGTAAGTTTGTATTTTTTTTTTCTTTTTATTATTGAACAAACATAAATACATGGAAAATAAAACTTAAAATCATTCACCAAATAACCACAGAGGTTTATAAGAGGAATGACTTATTCGACATTCAATCCTTAAATTACTAAATTTCCTACAATTTTCTTTGAGCTAGATACATAAGTACCTACTTCATCACATACCATATTGATAAAATATAATTAAAATAAACAGTGTGTGGGTAGTGAGAATAAAAGTGGATAGATGTGCGATGTTGTGCCGACACTCACTCAATAATTGTACATACATTTTTTTTTATAGTGTTAAAGGTTCGATACAAGGTGATGTTTTAATTTAATTTTTATGTTTGAAGGAGTAATATTTTTCCTGATTTCGCTATCAAGTTGGTTAATCATACGAGGAATTATGTAGGAGCATGTTCGTTGGCCGTAGGCGTTGTTTGCTTTTATAGACTTAAGTTTCTTTTGTGTCATTTGTCGTGTTATAATTTTGTGTTCTAAGTTTAATTGTAATTTTGTGTTGAAAAATTGTTCTTTCAGGAGGTTGTATTTTTTTTTTTTTTATACCACTTGGGCCGACAAACAAGCAGACAGTCCACCTGATGGTAAGTGGTCACCGCCGCCTATGGACATTTGCAACACTAGGAGCATCGCCAATGCGTTGTCGACCCTGAGACGTGAAGTTGTTAAGTCTCATGTGCCTGTAATTTCACCGGCCCCCTTACCTTTCTAACCGAAACACAGTAATACAATTGCACTACTGCTTCACGGCGGAAATGGGCAAGGTGGTAGTACTTCCCCGGACGAACTCTGCACTAAGAGCTCTACTACTCTATTTTACTTTGATATGTACAGGGAGAGTGTTACAGTGTTTAAATAAAAGGTTATCGTCATTGGCACACTTATGTTTAATATTTGGGGAAACTATGTGTTTTAGTATTCTAATCTGGAGTCGCTAAATGCTATTTAAGTACGTTTGGTATGTTCGCCCGTAGCTACTTAGACCATAACACACAACGGAATCAACGAAAGCATTGTAGATCAATAGCCGAGTTTTAAATGGTATTCGTTTTTTTATAACAGCAATAGTGGCCAAGAAGGCTCTTAGTTTGTCACACACTCGATCAATATGGGGTTGCCAGTTGAAGATACTATCGATAATGAGACCCAGGTATGTATGGCTCCCAACAACCTCAATGACTTTGCAATTTTGTTCGCAAGTTTGGGGCAAGGTCAGATCATGTAGGCAAGAGTGACTGTGGCAAATGAGATCTGTAGATAATGTGTCAGGTTTATATGCTGAGTGGATATGAAGAATTTAGTCTTCTGGGCATTTAGCACCAATCCTGCATCGTGGCACCATTTGCTCAGGTTGTCAAAGTCAACCTGCATTTTTGTAATTGCTTTGTTAACATCACGATCTGCTACAAGCAAGCAAGTGTCATCAGCAAATTGGTAGGAAGTGCAGAAGCGTAAAATATTGTGCATATCATTGACGTAGGCCAAGAAATGCAAAGGCCCTAATACTGAGCCTTGAGCAGTGCCTTCAGTTATCCTCACATTTACACTAGAGCTATCCAGCACTTTCACGCAGTATGATCGGCTTTGAAGATAACTTTGGCACCACCTTAGAAGTGGACCGCTTACTCCGGTGTTATTTAACCTACTTATCAGCTTGTCATGGTCTAAGGTATCAAACGCCCGAGAAAAGTCAATGAACAAGACAAGTATTTGGTTCTTATTGTTAAGATTATCATTAATGAAATCAGTGAATTGAGAAAGTAGGGAAGTTGTACTCTTTCCTGGTTGGAAACCAAATTGGTTCTTGGAAATTATGTCATTTTTCATTTTATAATAATCATGAATTCGGCCACACACGTACTTTTCGAAGATTTTATTAATATTTGATAAAAGTGTAATAGGGCGGTAGTTCGTGACGTCATCGTGTTTTCCTTTTTTATGTACGGGACGCACACAGCCATGCTTGAGGTCATTAGGATAGGTTCCTGTTTCAATGGATCTATTTATGAGATTAGAGAAAGCTATCGAAACCTTTGAGTTTATCTTCTTTATGTCACAAGCTCTTATACCATCCATACCAGGAGCTTTGTGTGTACTTAAACTCATAATAATTTTGCTGACATTTTTAGGTGTGGCTTTCTGAAAGTACATACTTGTGTCAGATCTATTGCTAAGGTCAGATGAAAGTAGATTGTTAGTACACTTTGGAAGTATCTTTTTAACCGAACTATCAAATGCATAGGCAAATTTGTTAGCAATTTCTCGCGGTAAGAGATTTTGAGCTCTAAATGCTTTCAATAATACTTGATCAACAGTTAATGTAATTCTGCCATATATTTCATTAACAACCTGTCAGATTTTCTTATGATTAGTAAAATTCTCTTTTATTTTACTTTTATAGTATGTATTCCTATAGTATTCAATTACTTTATGTACCTTATTCCTAGTTTTATTATATTCACATCGTAACTTGAAATCATTGACATCTTTTTTCCATTTGTTAAATAATTTGTCTCTTTTATCACATAAACTCCGGATATTATCATTTATCCACGGAATCTCATGTGTTTTTTTAACTGAAAATTTATTTTGTTTTTTTGATATGCGTTCTGAAAATTATATTTTATGAAATTGAATATTTCTTTAGGGGACTTCATATCGTTTGTGCAGTTCCAATCAGCCTTACATAGTTCCTCGAGAAGTGTTTTACTATTATAACTTATCGGTGATTTTTTATTTTGAACATCCTGTATATTATTAAGTGAGTGCGCACTGTTGCAAGTGATAATAATAGCGCGATGATCTGCTAGTACAGTATCGACAGCCGCAGAGACCGGTTCCAGTGAGGCTAGGCGTACGAAAATATGATCTATGCACGACTTTGAAACCTTATTTAATCACTTTTCAATTCGTGTGTAATCAGTTATTGCACACTGTAACCCCAGATTACTCAGCATATCTAGATACGATTCTCTGTATGATGAAAAAGTACAAAGATCTATATTGATGTCGCCAAGCAACAACATGTTATCACTGGAATTTAATTTGTCGAATAGTGAATGGAGTTCACTGATAAACAGAAGTTTATTAGATGAAGGTGGTCTATAAACTGCACAGACAGTTATCGCTTCATTAAAGGCGGTTTTTATTGTGCCTGTGATATTTTCAAATGTGTGTGTCTTTATAAATTGTGGCGTAAATTTTAGATAGTTTTAAACATATATTATAATTCCACCACCTTTTTTCTTTGACCGTAACTGTGTGTGCATTGCATACCCAGGAATGTTGTACAAGTTACTTAGTGAGTTCGTTATACCCACTTCACTAATTATAATCACATCCAATATATAAGTATGTAGTTAGAAAAAAAGTACAAGTAGTACATAGTAAAAGCTTTGCTTAGTTTGACAGGATTACTTGCTGGACTAATCTGAAGATTTCCTGAAAAAATCCTGAAAATTTCATCGAAAACACACATCGACTTTTATACATAGGAGATTTAATATGTTCTTGTCCTGTTACAATTATAGTTAATATTATTAAGTACTAATATTATAAGTATAACTCATAAACATAAAAAGTTTGTTTGTTTATTTGGTTGAATGCGCTAATTTCTAGGACTACAGATCCGATTTGAAAAAAAATTGAACTGTTAGATACCCCATTTATTAAGGAAGGCTATAGGCTACTTTTTATCACACTTCATGGCACGATATAAAATATAGTTCACTCGGGCGGAGCCGCGGGCGGTAACGTACTTTTGTAATCCTACTAATGTTATAAACGTGAAAGTTTGTATGTATGGATGTTTGTTCCTCTTTTACGCAAAAACTACTCAACGGATTTGTCTGAAACTTGGCTCATAGATAGAACAAATATTAGAATAATATATGGGCTACTTTTTATCCCGGGAAAATGTTACATCCCTCGGAAACGCGGGTGAAACCGCGGGGGACAGCTAGTAAAATAATAATTTCAATGTAGAGCGGTTTTCAGTTTTTCTACTATAGTCTACAGATATTTGAATGAAGCTGATAAAGTACCTACACTCTACTTAGATTCAGGTCCCCGTCATCACAAACTACTATTATAACTCTTATAGCGCATTAAAGACCAACTAGAGAACAGTTATACGCCCATTAGTGGGCCATCAGAATCTCGTTTGTTTATCAGACTACAAGCGTTCAAATGCAGGTGAGAATGATGACATTTCATGCAATATTGTTGTTGGTTTCCATATTTCTAACTATTTTTATAAATAAACTAACTAGCCCGCAGTTTCACTCGCATTTATCGATATCTTATAACCATCTTCGAGAAATTCCGCGTCGAATGGTAGCAGTCCCATCCCGATATGTTCAGTAGTTTTGAGGTGATAATGCTTCTAAGGAACCCTATTTTGCTTATATAGATGATACCTAGATGTATATATATTAACTAATTCTCATAAAACGCCATTTATTTAATTAGTCAGTTATAACAATAGAGTAGTCAAACATATCATTGAAATAATAATTTTATTGAAATATACATATCGCCCATTATCCGCAGAGGTTTAGGTAGCTTTGACCTTCAAGGGGCTAAACTGAATAAATCGCTTTAAATTTAAAATTAGATTATTCTGAGTTCATTGCCGACTCTACTCAGTAAAAAACAACCTTGCAAATTGGTATTAGAGTCAGACTATTCATATGTGCTTGTAAAGGCCTATTTGAATAAAAATACATATTTTAATTTCATGTCATTCCCCCGGAGACATTGTAATTCCTTACGCCACATATGGTAAGCATTGTCACAATCTTTCGGACATTCACCAATCTCAGGCTTCAGATATTTATCAGGTATTCATTTCTAAATAAAAGAAACGTCAATATTATTATCTAATCCGGGAATTGAACCTCTGGGCGGGACTTCATACTACTCGACTACGAAGGCAAGGTTAGGACATCACCAAATAGTAATTTAGTTAAATAGCGTATTAGTATGTAAGTACCTGGAGGGCCGAGCTATGCTCGGGTTTTCTTTACTAATGTGACTACTGCCGTATTCTCTTTTTTAAAGCACTGTCATATATACCTAGATATGAATTAGATGCGATCATAAAGGGCGTACCTTTAAGTGTAAGTGCTTTTACCTTCGTATTCTAATGGTATTGTAGTAGTTTTCTTTGTCTAAAACACGGATAAAACGACGTAAAAATGATTACAAGAATACAAGAATAGCTCGTTTAAAGGTATTTGATTAGATTAGATAGATTAAGACCAAATGTCATATAACTAAATGAATCGGCGCTGTCGACATTTACATAATTTGTCTATTAATATAATTTGTAATGTAATATAGTTTGTAATGTAATATAGTTTGTAATGTAATCTCTTTCCATTTAGCGCATTCGACTGCAGAATTATTTGTAAGAGGATTTTCCATGGAGTATATTTCACTCCACTTCATTTTGATAGTTTTAATACCTGTCCTAGATGACTTTTAGTGCTTTGGAATTGATATTTGAGCTAGACTTTGATATATGGAATTACCTGACATGATGAATAGGTTTGTGTTTTCAGCTACGGTTTAAAGATGACAAGTATTATGTTTGCTAATGGAAAATCTAAGGAGCCTAGTAAGTGTTTTACGACGACGGGCCACGTGTAATGGGTTCGATTTTTGGAGGGGATTTTTTTTTTGGTTGCATTAACACAACTGTTTATTCTGTGTCTGAATGTAAATATCTATATAAATATGTATTTAGATAAAAAGAATTTGTTACGGAGAAGCTAAAAAACAGGTGTCGAAACGATATATAATATTATAGATAGATAGTAACAATAAACCTTAAATGTATGTACAATAGACGGTCTTATTGCTTTAAAGCGATCTGTTGTACCTCGAAGTTTATATATAATATTTAACACACTACTGAGTATGAAACCCGAATGTGATCTGTTTGCGGACGGATGGCAGACGATAGTTGTGGAATGCTGGAGGTATTGTGAGACTGTTATTATTATCCTTTTCAGTAGATATAAGTATCCCAATGCTTATATTGAATTACATTTTGTCATAATGCAAAAATTTACAGCGTTATTCGCTGAGTGTAAATAATAAAGACTGCTCTAATTGTTAAATAAAGAAATACTAAAATACTCATCCAGACAACCATAAAGGGATATTTATTTATTTTAATTATTTTACCTTTTTTTTTTCAATTCTCGGCCCGAAGACTCTTGGAAGGCCTGCATAAGAATACAATTACAACACGTATAGCATCCTTAAGGATACGGTTATGTGTTGGGATATGTATATTAAGCGTTGAAGAGGGACCCTAAAATGAAAGGGACAGCGATAGTTCAGGGAAAGTTCGAGAAAGTTTCGATAATTATATCTCTCATGATGTTCTGAACATCTTGTATATGAGTCACAGATAAAGTGGGGTCACGCATATCCCGACATGTTAGCTGTTTAAGACAACTTCAATTGATGGTACATACAGAACAGGAAATTGGCTAGCATTATTCGTTAACTTATGAACTTTTCTGAGAATTTACGACGTAAAAACATTATAAATTTCCTGTAACATAAAATGAATTAATATTGTGTTAATGCAATGAAAAAAAGAGATAAGGTGTCGTGTAAATGACTTTTAAATCTTACGCTAATACTATAAGATATTTTAAAACTAGCTGCACCCTGCGGCTTTGCCCGCTTTCAATCCTGGTTATAAACCTTCCTCATGAATTACTCTATCTATTTCTGAAAACTGCATTAAAATCCGTTGCATAGTTTACGATTATATAAAGGACAAAACATAATTTTTATATAGATAGATTAAATAACATAAAATTTATTAATATTTTAATAATGTAGAGAAAAATTAATAAAAAGAGTAATGGTGTTGTCGTGTAAAAGGTTTCTTGAATACCAACACGTATTCGTTCAAAATTCCGTGTCATAATTTGTAAGGAGTTAACTGCATATAACTTAGGCAGAACCCTTTATTACGTGGTTAATTTATTGCGCTGAAATACTCAGTGTACCATTATTTATGTGACGCGAATGCTGTTAATTGGCGGAAGGGAGAAATTTCATCACTATATGCTTCCCACTTCATTTTGTAATGGACACATCGACGCTCCGTTTGGTGAGTTTATTGACAAACTTAATCAAAACTATAATTATCACTGTGTTGTAAATTTTCGATACGAGAGTTTACATTAAAAGGTTAATTAAATTGTCACGATGTACCTACTGACTCGTATTTACGTTCTCTAGGGATTTTGCGAGTCAGAATACTTTTTTCCTTTCTTTCCCTTTTTTTTATTTTATTCAAACTACTTGCAAAACTTTCAGCAACTAAGCTGAATGAAAAAAAACATAGATACTAACTTATTATTATAGACAGACAACCGGTCTAAATCGTGTAATAATTTAAGGTATAAATACCTTTTTTAACCTGACGTTTCGGCTGACTTACATCAAGCCGTTAATATAAGTACCTCGATGGCCGAGCATTGCTCGGGATTTCTTTACTAACGTGACTTCTACCGTAATCTTTTTTGAATGCACTGTCATATATACCTAGATACGAATTACCCTAAAACACGGATAGAACTACATTTTCTGAAAATTAATCCTAGCTAGATCGATTTACCGCCCCCGAAAGGCGAAAACCCCTGCATACAAAATTTCATGAAAATCGTTGGAGCCGTTTCCGAGATCCTCATTATATCATATATCATGCTCGTTTAAAGGTATTAGATAGATAGATAGATACTAACATTCGCATTATTAATATTATTAAGATATGATGAGATAAAATAAAAAAAAAAATCTTGAATATTGAAAGGAACTATGCGATTATATTACAATTATTTAATTTTCTCGTATGGTATAAAGCATTTTCATATGAATGAAGCTGTTATTGTATAGCCTAACTAGTTGTGTGTCACTGATCCTATTAATTAGATTTAAAGTAAGGTTAGGACAGATAGGCTCCCTAAATTATGGCACTTAAAACTTTGAACCTTTCTAAGATAAACTAAATTTCATGGGAAAATGTATCAATTTAAGGGAGAAACATTTTGGGGCTGTAGCACACTACCCTGCATGACACTCTGTACCCCAAAAATGTTTGAAGTGGTTTTTTTTTAAATGGCAATTAGCCTATAGTCTCAACAAATTCTGCCAGTGTCATGTGATTACTACTTATGGGTAAATATTTACTGGCAAGTTTTATACTTAGCAGGATGTTTAATATTATTAAATTACGGTTCTATGATACGAAACCAGGAATAAAAGATACACAAAAAAGTGTCCGTGGAATATGTATGACCGTATATAAACCGTATTTATATAAATTTAATAAATGCACTTTACGTCCAGGGTTTTGGAAAGAAGGAATGGAGGTTGCGGACGCTAACTCGATACTGATTTTTTTTTTATTTGCCTCTGAAAAAATGTGTTTACGATCGTCCAGACCACATGCGACCCTCAGTATCAGCCTTAGTAGTTACCAATTTATATGAAATAAACTATAATAGTTCCAAGATAATCCACTAGAGGCGCTGCCCCAATCCATATAGACAAATGTTTAATTCGCATAAAACCAATGAGACCTATAACGTAAAGAATTAAAATTCAGTGGTCGGCGGGAGATGAATGCTAATCTCCGAACAGAGTTGCAGTTATATATGGTACGTGCATTTTTATACGATCTGTGATATTTTTTACACAACGATTCTTTCCACCAGGCTCCGGTGTGCGGAGCAGTGTGGCAGAGCTCTTTAGGTTTATTCAACGACTAGCTGTCCCCCGCGGTTTTACCCGCGTTCCCGTGGGATGTCACAAGTATTATACATGAAAACCTTTTTCTTCAATCACTATATCTTTTAAAAACCGCATCAAAATCCGTTGCGTAGTTTTAAAGATTTAAGCATACATATAGAGACGGAACGACTTTATTTTATACTATGTAGTGATACATACATAGATTTTTTATACACTATCTAAAAGTAGAAAGTCTCAGAATATTTATTATGTTTATTTTGATCAGATTTATTTTAAGCCAGTTAAAATAAAATAAGTTGTTTCAAATATAAACTGTGTCCTATAAAGCTTTTATATTCTTAAAATGAAAAAAAAATATATTCAAATAAGACTTAGTGAATAGTCACTCTAATACCTGTACGAGAGGTTGTTTTTATACTGAGAAAAGCTGGGAATAAACTCAGCAATTACTCTATTAAAAATCTAACTTAGATTCATTACATACAATTCATTAAAAAAAAATGTAGTCAGGCGGCATTGCCAAGGGTATTCAAGTAATCCGATATATTATAATTTCCCTTTTTATACAAAGTTTCCTTTACTAAAGCTTTCGTCCACAGCACGGGTAATTCCTGAATGTCTTTAGGTAATTTGTTAAAGAAACGTCAAGAGAAAGTTATCCGCGTATAGCTAGCTATAAATATCTGACATAACAATGGATAAACTCTATAAATAGGCATATAATTTAGACGTATCTTTACTTCTATCTAAGAACATAAATAAGTAGACAATCTGAATATGAAATATTATTGCCTAAAACAGTAAAATAAAAATAAACATGCCCCAAACAAAGGTCTCAATTACGCGCGCCGAATGTCCGCAGTAAATTCATACTTACAATGAAATATTACTCATGAATATATTCTTTTGCTCCTATTTATATTCTAGGGAGCTGGGAACGTTTCGATAAGTTTCGAACTTCTCCTTTCTATGTGTTGTACACAGATCATAAAAACTGAAATACCTTAAAACATTATAAATGTGAACGTTTCGATGTAAATTTATAATTTCTATATGATGAAGTGCACATTTCACTGTCGATTCAATCGGAAGCATCGAATTCAATATTCATAGTTAAGACAGGACAACGTCTGTCGGGGCATATACAATAAAAAAACACTTAGATAACTTCACGTCAAAAAATATTACAATGACTACTCAGTGACGTATGTAGAAAATTATGTTGAATCAGTAGACTGAAGTCCCTTAAGTCCCGAAGCGTTAGCCAACACAACTTGAGAAATCTGCTTAATTGACAAATAATATTTCAATGGATTAGAAGTCTCTATTAATAATCCTTGAGCCTGTGGGATGGACCTTAACTATACGAGCATATTTTCAGGGCAGGATGATGGCAACATTATAATAAAATCTTACTACTATTATAAATGACAGGCCAATTGGCTTGGTGGTTAGTGGCTCTGAGTGCGAAGCCGTAGGTCGCGGGTTCGATTCCCACCCAGCACAAAAAATTGTGTGTATGAATATGTCTGGCTTGTTCTGTGTCTGGGTGTAAATATCATTATAAGTATGTATGTAGAAAAAAACGTAGTATATGTAGTATATCAGCTATCTGGTTTCTATAGTACAAGCTCTGCTTAGTTTGGGACCAGATGGCCGTGTGTAAAGAATGTCCCAGGATATTTATATCTTACTTATATAGTATGTAGGTATATGTAATATTGCATTTTTGTGTAGGTTTATTTAAGTATTTTATTTCATTATTTTAAAATATAGGTACAATAGAATTATTATGTAGAAATTTTTCCATAAGTTTTTAGAAGTACAGATAATCTTGATCATCTTTTAGTGCACCTGCCTCGCTTGTTTCCGCATCACCTCAAGGTAGACAGGTAGAAAATGCCGAAGGCATTATGTTCACCTTTGTACTACAGTGCATAAATTATAAATAAATAATATTTATTATTATTACTAAATGCAACATATGAAAAGGTTTGGAAAATTGATGGATGTTTGTTATTCGATCATGCAAGAACAGCTGAATGGATCCGGGTGAAAGGCACAGTTATATACGATAGTCTGGAATAGCACATAGGCTTTTTATCTCGGAACGCGGGGAAAGCCGGGACAGCTAGTAGGAACATAGAAATAGCGAGGCAAGTGTGTGCTCCAGTAGATAACGTAAGTCTGCTGTTACTGATGATTGGTACCACAATATGAAACAAATGGAATCGGAATGCCATATCAGAGCGTCACGACTGTGCTCGTTTTTTTTATTACCTGTGGTCAAACAGCATTCGAACAGCGCTTTGCATAAAGTTTGTACGTGTGAGGTTCAGATCGGTCCTCAAACAGATGGCCTTTCGCTATGCATATACAATTGCTAAACTTTATTGACGTGTTACATTGCAGTTTGATAAATGTCGATGCTTTAAATGACGGACTCGCTTTGATCCTTTAACTTGGTTTTCATACTTACATTTGTATTCAATACTCAAAAACATTATAAAAGCTAGGGAGGATCTCTTGGATGAGTGGTAAGAGCCACAGGTCGTAGGCTCGACTACCACCTAGGATAAATGTTTTTGTTCATGAATAGGTCTGGGGCTCGATTCTGTAAGGGAAATGACACAAACTCGAGGATGTTTCGTCGCGGCCTCCGTGCTCTGTCTCTTTCGCTAACAATGCTAATACTACTAATCACGTGAGAGATAAGCTCTCCGAGGCCGTGAAGCAGCACGCCGACGAAGTTTGTATTAGCTGAATAAAGGGGATGTTCGTTGTGCTTCTGGGAGTCAATTATTTAAAATAAAAATGTTGCATATGTATTACGTAGTATATCAGTTATCTGGTTACCATAGTACAAGCTCTGCTTAGTTTGGGATCAGATGCCCGTGTGTAAAGAGTGTCCAAGAATATTTATTTATAACTTTATTATTACTACAGACTATTTTTAGAGTAGTAGAGCTCTTAGTGCAGAGTTCTTAAGGACGCCATCGCATTGGCGATGTCCATGGTGTTTCAAATGTCCATAGGCCGCAGTGACACTTACCACCCGCTTATCAGTCCATGAGGCTTTTTGCAATATAAAACTACTGATCAAGATAAAATCAAATCGATATTTCCAAGAGTAGTTCCTGGAATAAAAAATACCCAGTATCTCACAGTATCAAAATATTGCTATCACTATAATTGTACCAAGAAAAAACTAACATTTCATTTATAACATTAGTTAAAATATATTATTAGAATGTTAGTTTGCTAATTGACTAGCAACAGGATGTTGTTTCGTAGCGACAAGCTACGAGCCGTAGGCGATGCTACGAGTAATACGTCTACGAAGCTCGGAATACTATGTTTATCGAATCAAAATGTCAAGTCTATTTCCGCACTGTAATCTTACTAATTGATAATATACATGATAGCATTAATGCTGACGCAAACAAACACTCAAGTGCTTACACTTGAGATCCTTTTCATTATCAGCGCGTGTCTCAAGTGTCAAGACCAAGGGCAAACTTGTAGTAAGGAGGAAGCGATATTTATTCTAACATTTGGTGTTTGGTACTATCAGCACCATATGTATTATATATATCGGAATTATTTCTACTCTGAAAATAATGCAGGTTTTCAAATTTAGATACATATTTACAAAATGCCTATTTCCTTTACTTTCCATATTATGAACAGTTGTAACGAGTTTTGTAAATGTTGTTGTGTTGCTGACTGTACTAGCGAATCTACACTTATTATAATATTAATGTAGATTAGATAGTAGATAAGAGGAAAGATTTGTATTTTTGTATGTAACGAATAAACTTAATAACTACTGTACTGATTTCAAAAATTATTTTGCCGTTAGAAAGCTACATTATCACTGAGTAACTATATAATAATAGGCTATATATTTTTTTCAAATATATTAGGGATCCTTACTAAAACTCCAATAATGTAACACAAGGTGTAAAAAAATGACCTATAAAATTCCTTACATCGCGTGCGCTACGAAAACTATTGATGATAGAAAGAACAAAATAATGTAATATCCATCGGGAACGCGGGTAAAACCACGGGGAACAGCTATTTTCCCGCCATAAAAAGTAGCCTATATGTTATTCCAGGATATGCTCTATCCATGTGCCAAGTTTCATCCATATCCGTTTAGTAGGTCGTGAAAGAGTAACAAACATACTTACTTACAAATCTTTCCTCTTTTTAATATGAGTATAGATATAGATTTAGCAAGTTATAGGTTGCTAGGGCAGTGCAAACTTTTCTAATGTTACACATGTACATATCTCAAATCCTAACTAATATTATAAATACGTAGCATGTTTGTTTGTACCGCTTTCATGATTGAACCACTGAACCAATCAAGCTGAAATTGGCACAAACATAGCCTATGGAGAGGTACTTGGACTTGGAAAGCGGGTGAAACTGCGGGGCGGAACCTAGTAATCATATGAAATTAATACTTACATCCTATATCAGATTGTTTGTATAATTATTTTGTAACTTACATATCTTCCACCATTATCCCCGAAGAAGTAGGTAGAGGTCTTAATAATGAGACCAACATTCCATCAAAGATATTTTTGAGCCCCAACTTTACTGCTATCTGGGGCACTTTACCAATCCATTTAACATTCCTAAGCAAAGACACATTTTTATCTTACACGACCCGGAAATCGAACTCAAGACCTATATGTCTATCTGAGCAAAACCTCATTATTAATGACACTCGACCACAGATGCGATTAAGTATATCACAAATTAATTTGTATATTTAATTATGATATTGGGTTTTCATTAATATTAAGTGCGTGGTCAAACAACGGTTAATTTAATATTGTCATTAATTTAAAACAGTTCTTGGTAAACCCTTGATTATGTTTTAATACATTAGCTCATTGTTCAGATTAAGGACTAGATCACACGCTGAAACGCAACTGCAACGCAACTGCAACGCAACTGCAACGCAACTGCAACTCAACTGCAACGCAACTGCAACTCAACTGCAACTTCCAGTTACTTTAGAGTTTCAGTTGAGTGCCATTGTCTCCAAAATTTAAAACAATCAAAACCATTTACCAGTTGAGCCCGCGGAAGGCACTTATGAAGTTCAAATTTAAAGTTACTGAAGCTACTACCGGTTTGGAAGTCAGCTTTCAACTGAGAAGAACCAGCAAGAAACTCAGGAAGGTTACATTTTTTTATATTTTGTTATATAAATTTTATCTATACTGACCTCCTTGGCTATTCTATTATACCAATTTATATCTTTAACAATTACTCATTTCAAAGACCGCATATGACGCAACCATTTATAAACCGGTTTGAAACGCGTTGCACAACTACTAACACAAATGAACCTCAAAAGTAACAAGAAGTTGCAGTTTCGTTGAAGTTGCATTTCACCGTGTGTTCTGGGCTTAAACGTTTTTTAGTATCGTGGGACCAGGGACTCGATTCTGTAAGGAAATTGACACTAACTCTAGGATGTTTCGCCGCGGCCTCTATGCTCTGTCTCTGTCGCTTACTATGCTAATACTACTGATCACGTGAGAGGTAAACTCTCCGAGGCCTCCGTGAAGCGGCTCGCCGACGAAGTTTGTATTAGCTGAATAAGGGGGCAGAACCTGTTTATAAAGTATAATAGAACTCGACGACAGCATTTGGCATGAGCTCAAAAACACAGATTTTTATGCAAATACCTAAAATATAGTTCATGGATCAGTATTTCAATTAATATAAGATAAAAGTTAAAGTTAGTATTTGGCAAAAACAAGCACTTACTTTATTTTAGAATTTATGTAAGTTAGTTTTGGGGATTGGCATTTGGCACGTCTTTATCAAAGTTCATAATTAACTTAAATTGATTTATTGATCCAACTGTACCGTTGCTACTTAGTTAGAGAGCTGCGAGAAAAGAATGTCCCAGATATTTATTTATAGCTTATATACTTGGCCGTATGTGTCACAATGCGGCTTCAAAATTGAGTTCATACAAATATATCTAAAAAAGCACTTAAAATTTATCTCGTAGATTTTAATTTTACCGTAAACTTTACCAATGTTTCTCTTCATTTAAACCTAGTTGGCTTGGTGGTTAACGCTCTGACTGCCAAACCGAAGGTCGCGGGTTCGATTCCCACCCAGGACAAACATTTGTGTGCATGAACATGTCTGTTTGTTCTGTGTCTGGGTGTAAATATCTATATAAGTATGTATTTAAAAAAAAAAAAAAGTAGTATATGTAGTATATCAGTTATCTGGTTTCCATAGTACAAGCTCTGCTTAGTTTGGGATCAGATGGCCGTGTGTAAAGAATGTCCCAGGATATTTATATTATTATGAACATAACCGAAAAAAAAAAAACTGTTAAATCTGTCAACCCGCTTTCAAATGGTCTGCTTACTATGGAACATAATTTTTACTTATATAGAAGACTAGCTTTTTCTCGCAGTTTCACCTGCATTCCCGAACGATGCTACATTTCCGATTACTTTCCTGTTAATCCAAATTATAAACTATCTATGTGCCAAGTTTCATCCAAATTCGTTAAGTAGTTTTTCCGTGAAAGAGTAATCAATACATACAAACATTCGCATATATAATATTTGTAGGAGTAGGAAATTCTAATACCTTTAAACGAGCAATTATTGTATATACATATATATAATTAGGATCTCGGAAACGGCTCCAACAATTTTCATGAATTTTAGTATGCAGGGGGTTTCGGGGGCGATAAATCGATTTAGCTAGGATTAATTTTTACAAAATGACGTTTTATCCGTGTTTTTAGGTAATGAAAACTGTTACAATGTTATTAGAAGGTAAGGTTTTCAAGTTACATCTTTTGTGAGAAATACTGTTATTGGGAGCCCTTTATTATCGCATCTTATTCGTATCTAGGTATATATGACAGTGCTTTAAAAAAGAGAATATGATAGAAGTCACGTTTGTAAAGAAATCCCGAGCAATGCTCGGCCATCCAGGTACTATACACATATATATGTACACGGAATCTCACTGGCATATAAATTACAAAGATAATAATTATGTTGACAACAAAGCGAGGACTTGGTAAAATAGTAGAATAATTACAATGTAAATGAGAAAGTATAATTGAGTGTTAAATTAATTTGTTTTCCAATTAAGATTACCTACCTTTCAATTAATTTTGCTCTTCAAATCTCATCTCTATTACATCAGTACAATTTGAAAGCGAATTATAAATGTATTGAAATATCTAATTATTTTTGGGTTTACTTTACCCTAGAATTTAATTATTAAGAACATTGTTAATATTAAACTTCCTGATTATATTAGATGTGATTTCTAAAGGGAAGGTTTCATTGAAATATTAAGGGTTTATTTTTAGTAAATTAATAATTTGTATATTAGAATTGTATGGTTAGGTCGTGCGGTTTTTGGCATAGAATAGGACCAAACCAAATCCAATACCATGGGTGTTGTAAGCTACTATGATATACACCGACATATAGGACAGAGGACATATAGACAGGCCAGTTGGCTTGGTGGTTAGCGACTCTGGCTGCCAATTCGAAGGTCGCGGGTTCGATTCACTCCTAGGACAAACATTTGTGTGCATGGACATGTCTGTTTGTTCTATGTCTGGGTGTAAATATCTATATAAGTATGTGTTTAGAAAAAAAAAGTAGTATGTTGTATATCAGCTCTCTGGTTTCCGTAGTACATGCTCTGCTTAGTTTGGGACCAGGTGGCCGTGCGTAAAAAAAATTATGTTCTTGGATATTTATTTATTTATTTACACCATTGCATGGACTGCAGCCACTCTACTGCGATCACCATCTCGCCTGCCAAGCGTGGTAAATAACCTGGGACATTCTTTACACATCATCTGATCAAACTAAGCAGAACTTGAACTATAGAAACCAGATATCTGAAACAATTTTTCATCTAAATATATACCTAGATATTTAGACTCAGGGGTCTAATTCCGTAATATCTAAATTGAATGACAAATCTTTTTTTACTGTAAATTAAATATTTTATTTAGATTCACATATAACTTGTGAAGGCGACCTAATAGGGGTATAGCGGTATTATACAAACTCACCTTGAAATTAAACCAACCCCAAAGTGCGACAGGCCAGTGTCGGCCAGTTGCGATATGAGTTTGAATAGGCTTAGCTATGCAATCATGGACCGGCTCCAGTGTGGGCGGGATGATTGTGGACTTAAATTTATAATTTTTTGCCACCAATTGCTATATTTATGTCTTATACGAGTATTTGAATAGAATTTATTCACGTTGTATTTGTAGCATTTGAAATGCTACATAAAAGCCTTTTGGTATTTATGTAGACTTACTAATTACAAGGTTATTTTGGTGTTTTCCTAAGATAAACTGGAAGTGTTTTATAGGTAATCTAAAAATAAACAATTTGGCAATTTTAGTTCCAAATCAGTTGATTTAAATTTAAAATTGAATTAACTTCGAATAGTCACATATAGAAGCTATGTAGGTCCCACACACTCTTGCTCAGAAGTTGCAATAGTTCAATAGCCTTCAGTACTTACATAGTGGAAATAAAAATAAATCTCCCGGGACATTTCTTTACACCTAGTCAAATTGTCTTAACACTAAACATACCATAACCGGGTCAAATGACCCATTTTGAAATTTGCATTGAAAATACACGTATCATTTTATTGCTTTTGCACATTTGACTTCATGACCTTTTCTTACTAATTAATATACAGTTATACTATTTATTTCCCTTCCTAACAACCATATTTCATACATACAAGCAGGGAATATAAAGTTACATTTGACTTGATTTGATTAGTGTTAAACCAAGCAGAACAGGCTTCCGCGTTAATATACCATAAATATTTTAAAAATAAATACATTATTTTCTATACAGAAATTGGGTGCATTAATTTTCTATAGAAATGCTACATGAGCTGGGCGGGTTTCCATAACACGAAAATTATACAACATTCCTTTATTGTCAATAGGTTTCATTAACACTCGGGCGATATAAAGACCCGCCCTTTAGATTTGACATCGAGCGTGTCCCCGTCAAGCCTGGTTATTAATTAGGGTCCCGCAAAAAGGTGTCGAGGTCCAGTGGCTGTGACGCAGCCTCCTGCGGCAAAGCATCCAGTATCCAGCCGACTGTCAGAGCGCCTGCTCGTCCCGGCCCGCCAAATACGTCGGTATAGGCGGTTCGCGCCGCGCTTTCGAGCTTTTAAAAAACGAGCGTTTCATTTTTTTTTATCCGCAGTGACATTATTTTGTGCTAGTTATAATGCCATCTGTGACTATTTTGAAGAGGAACTGAGTTATTTTTGATTTAAAACTCTTTAGTGATTTTCAAACTGGTGTGAAAAATAAACTATTTAAATTAAGTTGTCAAGCGTAATCATGAAGGAAGGTAAAAACAAAAACAATTAATTAATAACAATAAATAAAATTTGGTTGTCATTTCACTATTCTTAAAATTATTTGCGTAGTAATTTATTGACCTATACAATTATTATAGTAGAAATGCTTGTTAAAGTAATGTTTTTCATACAGTATAATAGTTTTATAAACCATTGAGAAAACTTACATAATGTCACATGGCGTGGTTCATACGAGTATGAGCGAAACCCGAATGGATAAATTTTAACGTGTCGCGTGTGGATGGCTTAATCCCGATTAAACCAAACCATAGTTGTTGGACAAAATTGGTTCAACGATATCAATATTTCATTGAAAATTTTGAAACAATTCATGATATTTTTATATGATTAAAATGGACAGTATAATAGGTTAAGTTTACACTCTAACTAACGTTATACAAGTAATATGAATGGAATGAATGAATCATAAATTAACAATGCTATTATTAGAATTATGAGAATGTAAATATATATTTTTTCTGAGGTTAATAACATTTGTAACATCGATTTGGAAAAAATAAATACTTCTCCATTTAATCATTGAAAAAGAAATTAATTTCAATACGTGTTTAATGTATTTATTAAAAAATATTCTAAAATCTAAATAATGCTAGAATTTTATAAACAATAGTCTGTAGTGTGTACAAATTTTACACATTTGTTAGGTATCTTGTACGTATTTTATTGCATTAGCTTCGTTGCCATGTCGTTTTTCATTCAATATTTTCGCCACGCGGTTTCACCAAAGGGTATAAGGTATCCCACTCCATCTTCTCAGCTACCGCCTTCCAAGAAATTCCCTTCCAATTTAAACTCGTTGCTCCCTTACGAATTCAAGGAATGACGAGCGAAGAAACAATTGAATATGCAAACAAATATTAGTCTCAAAACTGCTGTACGAGTATATTTAAAACAGAATAACTTAAAAAATCTTTTACGTTTGTTCTCTGATTATTTTGATTTCAAAATGAAAGAAAAAAACCTTTAGTAGTTTATAGTATATATTATGGTATAGTTATGTTGTAGTAGTTATAGTATATATAGAAACATATATTTATTATTAGATATTCATATTATTATTGTTTAATAATTCTTCACGTATGCGATAACACACAAGTTTTTTCAGTGAGGCTAAATAAATATTTTGTAATAAATCTATGATCGTTTTTAAAAAGAGTAATTGCTGAGTTTATTGCCGGCTCTTCTCAGTAAAAAACAACCTTCCGAACCGGTACTAGAGTCTGATTCATAAGTGCTTGTAAAGGCCTATTTGAATAAAAATATATGAATTTGAATAGTGTCTTGATAAACGATTACTAAGCTGCTTGTTTGTTACCTCTCAAGGCTATGTTCTTTTAAAATGACTAACAACTCAGAATAGATAGAATTTTAATCCAAGAATTCTCCTTTTATAACTTCCCTTGGTTCCGCGACAGGACACAAATGCAGTTATAAGCAAGGACATCAGTCTTTACTATTTGTGTTTATCTTCATCATGCATTCAGTTTGTTTAATGGATTGTTTGTTATGCGGCGTCCCGGCTTTATCAATCAAATATTTATCTGAATTATAAATATATCAACATCTCTTTCTTTTTCAAAAGTTGGAAAGAGAGGGGGAGTTTTCGTTTTGTCATGTACTCAAAAGGTATTATTATGTAAGATCGCTGAAGGCAAAAACTTTTTTTGGAGGTAGTTATCGTTTACCGTTTAAGAAAACAACTCTATCGTAATATTTCAAAGGTATTTTATGAAATGAAAAATGATTTCCAAGTATTTGCCAAACATTTGCGCGTATAATTTTCTAAAGGATTGCCAAATGCCTCGCCAACGTAAATTAACGCTGCGTTCCAGTTTTAATTACGGATAGAATCCGGGTATAATCGATTCTGAATTATCCGTTAATTAATTCAGTGGTTTGTTGGTCCAAAATTCATTTAATTATAAGATTACATAAGTTATGTCAAATGCCTAATTAGTTAAAATTGAATATACATGTTGTTACAAAACTACCCGTAAAGCCGAAAGGAGGTTAATGGGGCCTTATAACGAGTCCAATCACAATATATATGAACCGTAGTAACACTGTATAACATACCGCAAAAAAATAAAAAAACTGATTTTTATGAATGAAAAATAGAAAAACTATTAAAGTAGACAATTATTAGGTAAAGTAGGTACGTAGGCCATTCTGTTAAATAATCAGGTTCCCTGACATGACAGCTTACTAAGATTGTTGGCTTTGATAATTAATTCTATTTTTACGGGGTATTTTGTAACATGTTGTATACACATAATTATATATTTAAATCAATCCTGAAAGTAGTGGGTTTCTTCAAAACATAATACCATATCGTATCTATTTGTTGCTGATGAGCCTTATCTATATATATATATTTATATATATATATTTAAATGAATCCCTATTTCCCTTGGTCATGGCATCACGCATAGACGGCTGGACCGATCGCTAATTCTTTTATGAGTTTGTTATTGTCAGGAGATGGTTCTTATGAACGAAAAAATTAAGAAAGTAAATATATTAAAAAAATAAGAAAATAACGATCATGTGAACTTTTCTAATGTAACCTTACCGCTTTTGACAGCATAAACTCTTTTAATGTAACCTTATGGTGTTTGACATAAATGGCAGTCGTTTGACAATATCGTTTAAAACAGAGGCATGGGTCCGAATTATAATGATAAAATAATTAATTTATTATCCATTTCCGCCGTGAAGCAGCAGTGCAATTGTATTACTGTGTTTCTGTTAGAAAGGTAAGGGGCCGGTGAAATTACAGGCACATGAGACTTAACAACTTCACGTCTCAGGGTCGACAACGCATTGGCGATGCTCCTAGTGTTGCAAATGTCCATAGGCGGCGGTGACCACTTACCATCAGGTGGACCGTTTGCGACAACGTCTGTCGGGTCAACTAGTCAATTATAATAATATCTATCTATATATATAAAAGGAGAAGCTAACTGACATATCAACGCAGGGCCTAAACTATAACCTTGAAATTTTGCACAAATTTTCCTTAAGTGACGTCAGTGTTTTTGAAAATTCAACCCCTAAGTGAGTGAAAAGGGGTTCCAAAATTTATATGATAACAACGTGCTTTCTTAGTCTGATCAAACTTGGCAGTTATACTCTTTAAGCGACTTAATTAAACACGAGTTTCAGCGTTTTTTTAATATTCAACCCCTAAAATGATAAAAAGGGGTTGCAAAATACCATTGACCAAATTATATCTTATAGCTTACCTCGAGAACGTGGGTGAAACTGCGGGAGATAGCTGGTTTATTCATATGATTTTTAAATAACTCTGCAAATGCAAATAAGCTGGATTTCTTTTTACGTCGATATTAATATACTTGGATGTACTCTAAAAATTGTTAAGAAATTCCTCGACTATAATAATCTTCTCGAAAAATAATATGTCCATAATAATTAATTACGCGTTATTAATTGTAACATTATATAATTGATTAAATGTAGCTATTATAGAATATCATCATCGTAGACGATCTACGGCATAGCAGCTACGTCGTAGATCTACGAGAAATACGATCTACGCCGTGGGCCAGAGATAGTTTTGATAGACACAGGTATTTATCTATATCTATAGATATTTCTCAAGTGGTCTATTGAGCGCTTCCATTAATGAAAAAGTCCGGTAAAAATAACTTTATCGATATCGGTTTTAATTTATTTTTGAATACCAGTAAAAACTAAATATTATTAATCCCCCGGATATTCCTAACAAACGTCCATATGTGCCTAAACTTAGCTAAGCTTATGCGTTGTACATGGCTGGCATGCATACATGGCATTTTTGTGCTATGTAAACCAGATAACTGATATAGGTACTACATTGTTTTTTAAACTGATATAAATATAATATTTACACTAGACACCAGAACAGACGATACACCAGTAGAGATGCACACAAATATTTGAGCTGGGTGGAAGTCGAACCCACAACCCATAACGTGGCATTTAGAGTATCTAACCATCAAACCAATTGGCCCGTAAAAAATATACAAACAAGAGCACATAGCTAAAAATAATTTCTAATAGAAATTTCGACCACAAGTGTTAGGTTTAACCCTGAATTAACATATTGACCACGCTAAACTAACATTATAATATTATACTTAACTAGCTGTCCCCCGCGGTTTTACCCGAGTTCCCGTGGGATGTCACATGTATTATACATAAAAACCTTCCTCTTTAATCACTCTATCTATTAAAAAAACCGCATCAAAATCTGTTGCGTGGTTTTAAAGATTTAAGCATACATAGGAATATAGGGACAGAGAAAGCGACTTTGTTTTATACTATGTAGTGATACTACATGAACCTCTATTGTAAAAACTGCACAAATGACTATTGTAATCAACATGAGCAACGTGTAACAAAAAGGATTACAACCAAACGTAAATCCCAGTTCCCACTTAAACTCTTCCCTATTGTTCAAATAGAACTTCAACAGTTTGTTAAGCCGAGCTTGGGTAAAGAGATGATTGGGCTAAGTTTTGTTTAATTTGCAGCACGGCTTATTGAGTCCCGGTTAAACGGAGCTGGATTAAAGGATTTTGGGCTTTTTAAGTAACATTTTCTTATTAGATAAATGGTGTTTTACTGCTGAAGATCTTGGCGAGTAATATAAAGGAGTTCTTTATTATTTACGTGCTGATTTAAAGTTATACTTCGTTAGGCGCGTTAAGAAAAATGATGAGAGTGAAATTTTAAGAGCGCGCATCAGTGTAACACAAAATTCTCACGGATGAAGTTAGCTGTTAACGGTCTCTCTGGAACATCGCACAAATCGCAAAGGTCAGTGTCATTGGGTGAGTTATGATGTTGTTGAAGTGTAAGGAATATCCAAGTATATTTATTTATTATTATTTTGGCAGTCGGTCAAAAAACGATTTTTGGTTCAGAGGTGACAGATTTGTTCCATTGTTATTAACTCTGGGTATAATGCAATCATAGATATTTCTTTAACACTATAGAAACATAAAAAATATATATTTTCGATTTATACGTATAGCTACAGATATTCACAAAACATGGCCTACTCGAAGCTGGTTTAGCGAACGCACTGAGTTCATGAATTTTAACCCTATGTACGGATTTATCACAGGGCTTTCGTTGAGAGGAAAAGTAGTGTAGTGCGCCGATGACCCCAATCCTTCTCGAAGTAAGGGGAACTGTTGATGATTAAGGATTTTCCTGATTCAAGAATGACTTAATACTCTATCGTGTCTATGGAAAGCAAAAGAAAATAGGCGATAACTTAGTAGAAATGCTTTATAAATATCTTCTCGATGAAGCAAAGTAATGAAGCGGAAATTGCGTTACGAAGAAGTTACTTAAGGCTCTAAGATGCGAAGTTACGACACGATCTAGAGACGAAATGTCTTATCTACTCCTTCTTCTACAAAATAGAGATATATAGCTAAACTTTGGTGATTCATTTTAGGATAAAATTCTTTTAGGTACCTTATTCTGGAACTAACATTTATAATTCTTAAGTACTTAGAAAAAAAAAACAGATTAGGTACAAATTTTCAGGGCTAATTTCATTATCATCATCATCAGCCTATCCGTCCACTGCTGGACATAGGCCTCACCCACGCCACTGAACTCGATCTTCAGCTCTTTGCTAACTTCAATATGATAAAATTGGTAGAGGTAGTTTTTATCGAATTAATGGAGATGCTTCTCAGTACATATCCTCATCATCATCATATCAGCCCAGGGATCTCCACTGTTGAACATAGGCCTCCATCGATACTGTTTTTTTTTTTTTTTTTTTTTTTTTTTCGTGTCGATCGTTTATATACATAGTTGGTTTGGGTTTTTTTTTTATTAGATATTCATAATAATATTGTTGATTGATTCTTCACGTTTGCGATAACACAGGTATTGTCAGTGAGACTAAATAAATGTTATGTAATAAATGCAATTTAGTTTTTTTTTAAATGTGTGTGTGATCAAAATCAAAACCATTTATTCAGTTTAGGCCGTCGGAGGGCACTTATGAAGGTCAAATTTAAAGTTACTGAAGCTACAACCGGTTCGGAAGTCAGCCTTCAACTGAGTAGAACCGGCAAGAAACTCAGCAAGGTTACATTCTTTTCTATGTTTTATTAAATATATACTATGACTATGATATATGACTTTTTGGCTATTTTATAATATCAATCTTATATTTAACAATTACAAAATACTTATATAATAAATAGGTAACATTAAAAAACAAAACAAAAAAAAAAAGAATTAACAAGACTACAAAATAGAAAACAACAATATTACTTACAAGTTAAACAAGAAAATAAGAGGTGCATTGTGCAGAGAGCAGCTAATTCCATACATATTTATCTTCAATATAATGTCTCAAGGATGTTTTCAAAAGCAATCTACCACAAGTCATTAAAACCAAAGTCATGAATTCGAACCTTCTGCCATGTCTGACATATGGTTGCCAGACGTGGAAATTCACTGCTGAAACGAGTAAAAAGATAAACGTCTGTCAGAGAGGACTCGAAAGAAGCATGTTAAATATAAAGAAATTAGACAAAATACGTCATAATAAAATAAGGAAAATAACAAAAGTAACAAACGCTTTAAGTTACGCAAAAAAATTGAAATGGAAGTGGGCAGGACATGTTGCCCGGCAAACAGATCAAAGGTGGACCAAAAAAGTAACTTTCTGCAATGGACCACTAGGCAAAAGAACAAAAGGTAGACCTATAACAAGATGGGAAGATGATATCAAAGCGATAGCTGGTCCAAACTGGGCAAAAGTAGCGGAAGACAGGGACAAATGGGAGTCACTGGAGGAGGCCTTCACCCATTCTGGGGTTCCGGTAGATTAATTTAAAATCGGAAAATTATAAATATATTATGATAAAATACATTGGTATAAAATACATTGTAGTGTCCAAGCTCATTACACCTGTCTGTAGCAACGAATAACAATTTTTGACGTTGTTAGGTTATTATTGACAAAATCTAAATTTAAAAAAAATGTTAAAATCGTATTGTTGGCTCTTCTCAGTAAAAAACAACCTTCCGAACCTTACAGTCAGAATATTCATAAGTGCTTGTAAAGACCTATTAGAATAAAAATTATTTCATTTAATTTCATTTGGTACACTTAAAAAAAGTTACTTATATATTCAATCTAAAAACTATCTGTACTTAAAGCAACCTTTTTACCGGTATATCGTTGTACGTTTCCATTATGGTTATTTCATATAACGATATTGGCATGGTAACCAATATTGCACAAATAATTTCCAACTCGGTTATCTCTTTACGGAATAACGAGGGTCCCTTCATAACTGGAAAACTAGCCCAAACCCGAGGGACAGATTACAAGACCGATAGCGGAATATTACATAGGAACTTGGTGTGAAAAATTCAATTTTATATCTAGTTATAAACCTAGATATTTTTATAGATATTGGCTTGTGTTTGGATGTTATTTTACTATGGCAGGTGATGATGTGACAGAGAGCGTTAAAGAGATCAAGCGTAGAAGGGAAGGCTGTCTTGTTTTTTTTTTGACGGGTTTGCGGTTGGCTTAATCTCACCTGATGGTAAATGAAGATGAGGCTGAAGATGCACCTCGCTTTCCCGTTCGTAGCCGGGCTAATGCTGCAGCCGGAGCTATCCAGACAGTGCTTTAGGATAAGCTGCCATAACTTGAAGCTAGTATCCAGCGTGAGTATAATAAGGACCCTACCAGCGTGCTATGGTTTCCTCAAGATGTCGTGTTTATTTATACATAAAAATATTTACAATAAAATCATTTGTTACAGAGACAATAAAATTACAGGCACATGAGACTTAACCACTTCAAGTCTCAGGGTCGACAACGCATTGGCGATGTCCCTAGTGTTGCAAATGCCCATAGGCGGCGGTGACCACTTACCATTGGGTGAACCGTCTGCTTGTTTGTCGGCAGATGTGATATAAAAAAAAAAAACAGTTTAATCAACGATGATCATAAACTATTTGATAATTTCCCGGTATTTATAAAGCGTGCTCTTGGAATCGTTTTTGTATTATACAATATGTAACAAAAACCCTGTTGTTGTACCTACGTTTTAAGAATCGGTATACATACGTAATAAAGGAAGTCATTTATAATAAACTGTAAACACAAATAATTAAAATAAATATTTAATTATTAATATTTGTAATGTTATTCTGATATCTTACCTCTGCATGAAGCGATGACCCGAAATCACAAATAATAGGAAGAAGTTCTACCCGACCCGACAAAGAGAGTGGCCTCTCTTTGTCGGTGCCGCCGCGCCGCGCCGCGCCGGTTATCTACCTATTTTTTCTACACAAGTTCACGACTTTGTCAGCTGTTGTTTATCACTTTAACGAATGAATCTTTGAAAATGTTGGTTTACACGATATTTTTATGCACAATTGATAATTGTTATAAGTACATTTAACACTTTTACATAAACAAAATAAAGTCCCCGCGTACCTACTTGCATTTTAATGTATTAATTTATTATAATGTCTACTAGACGGCCACGGAGGTGCTGTTCAATATGACCACCTTGTACTTCGACACATTTGTTGCAACGCCTAATAATATTTTCACGTACGCTTTGTAAAATGGAGCTATCGAACTTGATCCCATAATCATATATGTGATTGTGACCCTTCACCAGCTGGGCCAGGTGAGTCGCTTCCAATATCACAAATGAATCAGACTGATGTTCGGGTCATGCAATTAGATTCCAATCCTTGTCCTACAATCACAAAGACAATAGTTTTTTCGGATAAAATAGGATCTGACTTTGGCTCAATAATAAGTAACCAAATAACTGATTCAGTAATAAATTATTGTATGCCAGGAGCATCATACAAACAAATAATAGATAAGATTTTGCATACAAAGTTTGATGAAAATACCATAATAATAATTTTAATTGGCAATGTTATAAATATAAGTAAAAAAGACTTGATAAATAGTCTCAATTCTTTATCAAAATTAGAGGTAATGAAAATAATGTTATGTGCTTTCCCATACTCTTCCAACTATTCAGATATGGAGAATAATTATATTTGGCATTTAAATAACCATATGCATAATGTTACATGTCATAGTGCTAATTTTATTTATTTTGATACTAACAAGTTTGTTAGTAATTTGAAATTGAAACAGGATACCCTGTTTATTCCAAAAAAACTTAAGAAATTGATTGCATCACTTGTAGCATATAATATTAATAGGATAAGGGATAACACAGTAAGAACAAGTCATTTTAACATTAAATCTCAGAATAGTTCTTTAAACAAAAACTTTTGACAACAGAGAAGCTAAACAGTTCGACTTTTTTATTACATCAGAATATTAATCGCTTCTTTGGCAAAATTCTTGATATTCATTTATTATTAGATAAAATAAATATAGATATATTATGTTTTACAGAGACATGGTTGAAACCGGGCACTATGCTTTTTAATATTAAAAACTTTACAGTTGCCAGTATATTCAATAGATTATCTGCAGAAGGTGGCGGCACAATAATTCTTATAAATAATAATATTAAATTCAAGGAAAGATATTTGTAGCCTCTCTGTTGAGCGTGTTTGTGAGGTGTCTTGTGCAGAGTTGCAGAACTATATTATTGTTTGTGTTTATAGGCCACCGGCATCAAATTTTTTATTGTTTACGTCTATAATGGAAGAGATTCTTCGTAAGTTATTTAATAATTCTAACAAGTCAATAGTTGTATGTGGCGACTTTAATGTAGATACTCTTAGTAATTCATCTGAAAGTCGGAATTTTGTTGCCTTATTCAAATCGTTCAACTTAGATTTATTGTTTAGTGAGTCAACAAGATCTACAGCCACTTCGGCTACTTGTATTGATAATATATTAACTAATAGTAGTATACTAGGGAAATCGATTATTAGTGGTGTTCGCTCGGATCATAAGGCTCAATTAATAGAATTGCCATTTAAAAGACAAGTATTTAAAGTAACGAAAGTAATTAGACCTACTACTAAGGCAAGATTAGACACCTTTAAGAATAATTTAGAGCTGAAACTCTGTAATACAATATATCATAGTGATGAGCCCAATGTCTTGTATAAAGGTTTATTGTCTGGGATTTGCGATAATTTTAATAGAGCCTGTCCTACTAAAATAGTGAAGGTAAATAGTAAAATGGGATTTAGTGACTGGGCTACAAAAGGTATTCGTAAGAGCAGGGATAGGTTGTATGAACTTTATCATTTAAAATCACTAACTCAGAACGAAGAATTTCATAAATATGTTAGAAAATTTTCAAAGACTTTCAAGTTAGTGTGTAATCAAGCTAAATCTTACTTTATATGTAATAAAATAGGTAATGCTAATAAAAAAATAAAGACAGTCTGGAATGTTATTAATACGGAAACTGGTAAAATTAGAAATAATAATGAACAGGTAACTCTTAAAATTAATGAAAAAATTCTAACAAATAATTTAGATGTAGCCTGTGCTTTTGAAAACTTCTTCACGAGTATACCTGGTAAAACTACTAAAAGCCTTAAATCATGTCCTATAGCAGCGGAATCTTTACTCAAGCAGCATATTCATAATACATTTCCAAGTTTTAAATTTGACCATATTAATGCTAGCGATATCATAATAACTTTTAATTCTCTCAATATGAAAAGTACTGAAGATTTATGGGGCTTATCAGTAACAATCGTAAAATCAATAATAACAGTGATTGCACCTGTTTTGTCAAATATTTTTAATGAATGCATTGATCAGGGTTGTTTTCCTGATTTAATGAAATATAGTAAAATAGTACCTATTTTCAAGTCCGGTTGTAGGGAGAATCCATCTGATTACAGACCAGTTTCCGTTCTGCCAGCACTTAGTAAAATCTTTGAAAAATTGCTGCTTAATCAAATGTCAAGTCACTTTACTAAGCATAAGGTATTGCATGGTCATCAGTTCGGTTTCACGAAGGGAAGATCTACATCCGATGCGGCAGCAACATTGCTGAGGCACATTTATGGCGCATGGGAGGATTCACAGGATGCGATTGGCATTTTTTGTGATCTGTCCAAGGCATTCGATTGCGTTGACCACCGTACGCTACTACTAAAACTTGACTTCTACGGAATTCGTGGAACTGCTCATGATCTTGTTTTATCTTATTTATCAAATCGCCAGCAAAAGGTAGGGATTACCGGCACAACATCCAAGGGCTCTTTAGTCGAAATGGGGGTACCCCAGGGTTCAATTTTAGGTCCATTTTTGTTTTTAGTATATATAAATGATTTGCCATATGTTGTAAATGACCTCACAGATATTGTCTTGTTTGCTGATGATACATCATTAATTTTTAAAGTTAATAGAAAAGACAAAGATCTAACTAAAGTTAATCATACTATGTCAATTGTCTGTGGGTGGTTTGCTACAAATAATCTATTACTAAATTCAAAGAAAACTAAATGCTTAAGGTTTTCTTTACCAAATGTAGCACAAGTAGATAGCCAAATAATAATAGATGGGAGCCATATTGATCTTGTAAATAAAACGGTATTTTTGGGTCTTACATTAGACAATAAATTGCAATGGGGACCTCAGGTTGATACTCTAGCTGCTAAATTAAGTTCGGCTGCTTTTGTTGTTAGGAAAATTAAACAATTGACGAATGTTGAGACGGCCAAATTAGTTTATTTTGCATATTTTCATAGCCTCTTGTCCTATGGTATTTTGTTTTGGGGAGCAGCAGCGGATATAGAATCAATATTTATTATACAAAAAAGAGCAATTCGTGCAATTTACAGTATGGGTCCCCGTGAATCATTAAGAGATTTATTCAGGGAAATAAATATAATGACATTACCTTCACTATATATTTATGAAAATATAATGTTTATACGTAGAAACATAGGAATGTTTGAGTCAAAATTAGATATTCATAGTATAAATACAAGACAAAGGGAGAAGTTAGTTGTTCCATACTTTAGACTAACTAAAGTTAACAAGTCATTTCTTGGTAATTGTGTTCGATTTTATAATAAGATACCGCTTTCAATAACCAAAATGTCTGATCATAAATTTAAAAATTATATTAGGAAAGTTTTGAAAGAAAAAGCGTATTACAAGGTAGTTCATTATATTGAAGATAAAAATGTATGGAAATAGCTGCTCTCTGCACAGTGCACCTCTAAATCTCTTGTTTAAGTTGTAAGTACCTAATTATTGTTATTTTCTATTTTGTAGTCTTGTCATATTTTTGTTTTTATTAATGTTACCTATAATAAGTATTTTGTAATTGTTAAATATAAAATTATGTAAAATTGAAATTATAAAATAGCCAAAAAGTCAGAATAGATAAAAATTTATATAACAAATAAAAAAGAATGTAACCTTGCTGAGTTTCTTGCCGGTTCTTCTCAGTTGAAGGCTGACTTCCGAACCGGTTGTAGCTTCAGTAACTTTAAATTTGACCTTCATAAGTGCCCTCCGAAGGCCTAAACTGAATAAATGGTTTTGAATTTTGAATTTAAATTTTTTGATGTGGTCAAATGCTGCTACTATGCGTGAACGCATTTCGACCTCCGTATCACACGGTTTTTTGAACACCTGCTGCTTAACAGTACCCCAGAGGCAAACAATCGAAGGGCGTCAGATCAGGTGATCTTACGTATACAAAACACAAGCCACTCACTAGGTCAACAATAACAACCGTTCGAAAGTAAGTTGCGCGGGAGACTAAGGAATTCGTTTATGATTCGCAGGGCGGCGGGTGGTGGGGTAAAGGGGTAGGAAGGCACGTGGCAGGGATACGAGGCACGCGCATACGTTTTAGCGGCATCTTCTGTCGCATCAAAGAATGCCGCCGAGCTCGTAGGCTATTTAGCGAAATAAAGATGTATTTGTAAAATCAGATAATCTAAACATTTTTTTGAATGTGTCGATTTTAATAGTTATTTGATTTTGACCTTTGTATTAGCCAATGTTTATAATTGTTAAATTCTAATATCATTAATGGTGTGCTTGTAGGTAATGTATAACGTTCCTAAAAAGAACAACAGGGTTTTTGTTACATACTGTATTTATTTATTAAGATTTTTTTTTACACATATTAATTCTGCCCGTTGGCAATTATAATTTCTGTCACATCCAATCTGTAATTACCCCGTCACCAATACCAAAACAGTAGTCGGTACGTGATATAATCCCAACGTGGTCTGATTACTAATTGACTTATTAGTTTCGCGGAAAATAGGCTTTATTCGTAATATAAAGGTACAATATTATACCCACTATTACTACCACCTTACCCATGTCTACCGTGAAGCGTTAGGGCACGCGTATTACTGTGTTTCGGTTAGAAAGGTAAAGAGGCCGGTGAAATTAAAGGAACATGAGACTTAACAACTTCACGCCTCAGGGTCGATAGCTCATTGGTAATACACTCGGTGTTGCAAATGTCCATAGACGGCGGAGACCACTTACCATCAGGTGGACTGTCTGGTTGATTGTCGGTGTAAGTAGAAAAAAAAAATTGCTCATAGCTATAAGAAGCCTTATGTGTGTGTGACCAAAATTGACTAGGTAAAATAGAATTGTTTGTCGGCGAAAAAAAAAGGTACAGGGTAAACTATAAGGTGGTTAGTTTAAGGGTGTCATAAAAGGCGACTTAAAAGTCTACCGATGGCCATACGCATATTACACCGATTGTTCAAAGAGACTTGGCGTCAGACAGGCGGCTGGCCTGCCGTAAATAACTGGCAAAATCTCGTAGTACCTATATGTAATGCACCGAACGGATAGAAAGTACTTTCATATTGCGCCGACTTCGAATGATTGGGATCGTGAAAAGGCCAATCACGTATGTACGATGTACGACGAAAAATCTATTTGTAACTGTATACATTTTGAACAAGATGATAAAAATAAAATTGAAAGTCGGGACCGGGAGCATAAAAGATATTAAGTTGTTGTTAAATAATGATTTTAAGCTTTTGTAGCACTTACTGAAATTACATACAAGTTTTATTGTTAATTTTGGTTAGAACTCAATCATTAAATCTTTGACAGAAGTAAAAGTGATCAAGCATAGAATAAGTAGAACCTATTTAATAAAACCCAGTTGTTAATACTTTGTAATAATTATGTAAAGTTCTGCAAAAATAAAAAAGTTTTAAATTACTACAAATCAGTTGGACAAACAAAAACAAAAATATGGTTTTGTTGTTTCAGGTTATTTTAATAAGGTTCGCTGTGTAAATCTGGAAACCAAACAAACAAAAACATGAACAATTATGAGTAGGAACAATCTTATGACTTGACCCAACAAAAAACACAAACAACAACACTAATATGGAATGGGACTTAAAACCATGTGTTGCTTTTTCGGTATTTCCGGGGGCGGTTGAAACGTGTCATGCTAATGTTGGTGTCACATCGACCGCACTCAGTGCGCGACAGCACAACAAGGGGAAACAATTCGTGAGAGCGTTGCAAACGCGGCCTTATTATAATTTCATATCGCGCGGCACATCTCAAAAGAATGAGTCCACGTAAAAAGTATGTATGAATTTCTCAATCATCTTGATGATGGTAAAGTGGTTTTACAGTCTTTTATTTGATTTTTTTTTAATGTCAATAAGTAGTATTACAGGAAATATTTTAATTATTCATCAATCACTTTTGAATAGCATAGATTGTGTTTATATCATTTATTTTCTAATGTCTATTAAAACAGGGTGTGTCAAGACACGATAGAAGTGAAACTTTTGTATTACAGGGAAATATTAGAATTATTTATCAATCAATTTTGAATAGCATAGAATGTGTTTATCATTCATTTATTTTTCGTCACACAAAATGGTGGCGGGTCAGAATTTCGAAACCCTACCAGAAGTTTCACTACAATATTGACTGAAATGTTGCTTGGTTTCGATTCTGTAAGGAAAATGCCGCTTGCTCAGTGATGTTTCGTCGCGACCTCTGTCTCTTTCGCTAACTACGCAATCACATGAGAGGTAAGCTCTCCGAGGCCTCGTTGGGCTGGCTTGCCGACGAAGTTCGATAGACATTAGCAGCACCGAGGTATTGCCTATGTGTCGCCGATCAATACGTTTCTCCCAGGCGGGTAACCTTCGTGCCAAATTATCATTATCATTATCATTAATCATTTATTTACCACCACGTTTACCAAATACGTTTATTAATCGTCAGCCAGTTTTTAGGTGACTCGGCTTAAAAAACTGTGTTCTTTAATATAATTTGTATGTATAATGTAATAAGCTATAATTTTAATCAGTTTTATTTATAGATTTAGTCATCACAATTGAATATACCCGTTTTGACAGAAAATTGTCATAGAGAACCATAACATGATTACTTTTTGGACTGACAATGAAAATGTGACGTTTTTAATTGGTGTTGTTTTATTTTTTGTGTGTGTATTTGCATTTTTTAACTACTTGAGATACATTATTGGTACTTACAGGTCTATCTTACCTCCTTGACTCAGCCAAGTCCTTGTGGATTTGATATTAAAAGTAACAATGAAAGTTTCGTTAAGTTGGGTGGAATTTCGAAATTTTCTCTGGCAACCTTTAGGGAATACGTAATCAAAATTTAATTGTTCTTACATTTTCTTCTGTTCTGTCAGTCTGTGTTATACCTATGTATATGGCCCTTTACTACTTAGCTGCTCATGCGAATTACTTAATACTGCAGATGTATCAGAAACCACAGTCAAGCCAAGCCCATATTTTCCGTAGGTATGTTGCGAGGCTATGTTTTTAGACGGCTCTCAACACAAGGGCTCTCATAAAGTTATGGGTATACTGTGAACACGTGCCCTATCTACTCGCATACGTTGTTGGAAATGTTTGTTCAGGTAGTTGCTGAATGTAAGCGCACCCTCACTTCCGCGTGTATGTGCTTTTCATTAGGATCTTACCGCTAAATAAGGCTTTTAATCCTATAATTTTCCGTGTATCACGGTACAAATGGATTGTCGACAAAATCTTGTATTCATTTGATTTATATTTAAATTGGCCTTCGTAAGCACTTAGGAAATGAGGTCTTTAATTAAAGATTTTTATTATTTTTCAAATCTGGCAAATTTAAAAAACATGATATCAGTCTAGATAATTTCAGATTATTGAAACTTAAACTGAAACTTATTGAACTTTAAATTTGACCTTCATAAGTGCCTTCCGAGGGCCTAAACTGAATAAATGGTTTTGCATTTTGAATTGACAGGCTTCGAAGTTACATAAATATGCAAGCAAGTAGGAGAACTGCAGTATGTTTAAGTCGATACCATGTGTAATGAACGAAAACGGTAGTTATTTATATATTACTATTGTGAAACGGAAATAAAAAGAATAAATTACACGGCTAAGTGTGAGTGGGACTTACGCACGAAGGGTTCTGTACACTGCCGTACAATTTAACAAAATTAATACGCGTTTTACTTTAACTATATTTGAATTATTTGATCATAGTACTCTGCGAAAATTTTAACAGTCTACCTATGTTGGTTCATGAGATACACCCGGCTGACAGACAGACGAATCCTTTGGCGTCGCAAAAAGCAAATTCAACCAGTACCTCAACAAACACCCAGTTCATAAATTGGATTTGTAATGTCGTAAAATCTAATCGTAAGTTTGAATCATGCGTATAGCAAATTGGAGAAGGTATTTCGAGTTACGATACACATTTTACCAATAAACGGTCAATGATATCATCGCTCTTTCCTGGAAACTGCTACTTGAAAGACTTATTCATATAGGTTTTTACAATACGTAACACCGAGAAATAATAATTCTACAATGATATCTTCATTTAAACATACAAAATACCTATTTATATCATAAAACAACTAATAACTTTCCCAAATCTACTATAGAAAATGCGGGACTAACTTAAACTCGTATGTCACGATCACAGCGCTGATAAAGTTTATCTTAAATATGTGTAATGGGTTGTTTACAAGAATTGTAGCAAGAGCTTGAAACTGAACTCCATTTGCCCTTAAGGTTCTAAGTTTTGAAGACGTACATTTTAGTATGTAAGACATTTTATTGTTTGTTTTCTGTTTATATAAAATCTTGGTCATAAGCCGTTTTATAGGTCCGTTCCCAAAGGGGCCCCTGAAAGCTCCGCCATCCATCTGTTCGTTTGTCACAGGGCTGTACAAAGAATACATGTTTCGATGGCATTTTTCATGGCAAATAATAAATATAATCAACAAGTCGAAACTCAAGGAAGTTCGCCATTCAAAAAATATGTAAAATTAATATTTTGCTTATCGAATAATGTCATGGCAAAAATAGAGTGTACTATTATGTAGAGTCAAACAAAATTATGTTGGTTTTGTTATTATTCCACGGAACCCCTTCACACGCGAATAAACTCGCAATTAGCAAAATTAAATAAATTGTTTCTCAATTTTATTTTCCTCTCGTAGTGCATAAACAAAAACAAAACTTGACAGATTTTTTTAAACAAATAAAGTCCTAAAGTAAGTCTTAACTATTAGGATTATCCGCTATCTATTCTAGATGGTTTCCAGTTTACATTAAATAAATATTATTTCACAAATTTTATTTTTCTTTCGTATTGGATAAACAAAAACAAGACTTGACAGACTTTTTTATACAAATCAAGTCTAAAAGTAGATCATAACTATGAGGATTATCTGCTATCTATTCTAGATAGTTTCCAGCTTACAGTATGAATACTAACAATAGTTACACATACATAATTCATGAATACAGACACCGTGGCCGATTTATTATTAGTAAAGATATTCCAAGCCATTTACGGCGTCTGTGGTAACGGGCGGAGTAATAAATAGGTACTATAGAACCAAGCTCGCCTTTATCTGCCCTCAGGGATGAAACGCTACTTACCTACAGACCTCTTTCGTGTGTCACGTCCTAGATTTTCATTTTCAGGCTGTTTAGTCACGATAGACGAGATTTATCGCAGTTTTGGTACACACGGTTTATTTAGTAAGTTGTGTCTGGGAGACAAATTTTAGCTTTTACATAGGCTATCATTTTAAAGTTTTGACACTAAAGTAACTAGGTGATGTTGAAACGTTGACTAGAAAAAATATGTGTTTGCTTAAGACCGCACGGCAGAAGTGGAAACTTCATTGACAATCGTAATTTTACACTAAAATTATTATTGTAAAATAACAGTATAAATAATAGTGTTTTTTATAATGCTTCATGTTTATAACGCTTTTTCAATATACAATTTTAGCACGATAAACCGCTAAGTACACACACTCACCTCACAATGTAAACCAAATAATTGTCAAAATAATTATTATTACGTACCAATAATAACTATTAAATTAATAAAGACAATTATTCCATATGAATTGAATATACTAAACACAGCGACACAACAGCGAAGAGCAGCTGAATGTATCTTTCTTGCTCGGGTGGTCCCGAGTTCACCCGATCGAGCCTTTCACCTTAGAGCGTGACGGATCAGCCTAACATACTACCTTCGGAAGTTTTCACTTCAAAAAAGTATGAAACTTCGAACGGTACCACTTGGATTTGATGGACTGTAGATGTTATGACAGCTGAGAATGGCATAGAAAAATCAACATTATTCCCCAATTCTGTTATGCATGAAACTAAACTTAAAGCCGTATCTTTTTCTACTAAAGCTAAATAGAGTAAGGACGATTTTTAGTTCTATCGATTTGATCAAAGCCATTATTTTTTACGCCATTAAATGCGCACCGGCGCTCGGCACCAATAAAACACTAAAGTTAAAGCGAGTGTGACGGGAATAAACTAGATTGAAAAGTTTCTTTTTCTTTTTATCTCATGAAAATAGAGAAGGGCAGTATATAGATTTGGAATGCATTTAAAAGACGGCGCCAGTAACAGCCAAAGACCGACTAGTATCGACTTCAAAGTTTCACCCAGTGCCAACTATCTTAACATTAAAACTATAATAATTAAAATGATATAACATAAATTTCACATGAATACTTCGAAGCATTTTAGTAACAGACGGTCTCGGATGTTAAAGAAATTAAAACTGCCGAAGTTCACTTACAAATGACAGCTTTCTCACTTGCAATAGAGTTTCCTTGTATTCAAATGAGAAACTTGGACATTTTCCAACTCTGTGTGCTACAAAGGAGTCTTTTCATTAGATAAACTTCCTTGCCAGTATAATAAAAGCAAAATATGCAACCATTTGGACGAATTTTAGCTTGAATTTGCGCGTATCAGTTAAGTTAGTTAATGTTATGCTAGATACGCCAGAGAGGTATTTTATAAAAACATTATTAATAGAGGATTATTTACGTAAGATTTAGATTGTTCTCAATGTTTTTCTAACATTGTTTGCACTTAAGCCGTAATCCATTAAAATAGAATGTAGCTGTGTTGAAACAATCAATAGGATTTCATTATATACCTACACACTTCTCCCCTGTGAATTTAAGTAGGTCTCCTAATGAATAAAACCTCATTTAAATTATAATTTACGTAGTTACCTACTAAAAACACCAATTATAAAAAGACAAGCTGACCCGACAGACGTTGTCCTGTCTGAATTATGAACATTGAATTCGAATCTTCCGATTGAATCGACTGTGTAATGTGCACTTAGAAATTATAAATTAATTACTTTGTCAATATAATTCCGACCGCCACCTCTATTTTAAACAATATTTGCAGTGTGCATTCTGTCAATCGCACTAACTGTCAAACGACTGACAATAATGTCAAACAGGTTACATTAAAAATGTTTACATTGTCAAAAGCGCTCGTGAAGTTTTCTTAAATTTTCTAATTTTTCACTTTTAACTTTCTTAATTTTTTCATTCATAAGAACCTTTTCCTGACAATAACAAACACAACAAAAAAGAATTTGCGAAATCGGTCCAGCCGTCCTTGCGTGATACCGTGACCAAGGGAAATAGGGATTCATTTATATATATATAGAAGATAGATAGATACATTAAAATTACTAGCTACGACTAACTTACAAATTTAATGATATGAATTTTATATTGCTGTAGCAACTTTTTTCCTTTATTTATAATAAATGTTTGGACAAAACATGTAAACTTACTAAGTTTCCTGCCGGTTCTGCTCGGAACTCAGCAGGTAACTTTAGCGGTCGACCTTTATATGTAACCAGCAGTTCCCGGCATGCGTTGCTACGCGTTTTATTTTTACTCAGGTTCCTTTGCGAACGTATGTAATAAATTCACTAAAGGTTCATAGCGATCGGATAAATAGTATTAGAGGGCATAGAGTACAAATATACATTTATATATGTATTATTATAGACTTAAAAAAAACAAAAAATCAACGGATAGGTGATCCCAGCACGCGTTGATATGCGATGTTTTCTGTTATTTTTTTGTATCAGGAACCTTCGCGTGTGTACACAGAACAACTCACAAATCGGATGAGTGGTTTAGGAGAGCATAGAGGACAAACGAACTTACTGTGATTATTTATTTATTTCACACATACCACAGATCTTAAATCTGTTAAAATATATGATATTATATACTATTCAGTCCTTATATGCAATGACGGCCATTTGCTTTACATAGATATATATTACACAGCCTATAAAGAGCAGAAAAAAAAACCCAGTTACAAGTAAGCATCAAACCTGAAAAAAAAATTTATTAATATAAATAAAAAAATATTTTATTCAAATAATCTTTTTTGATACTATACCGATATAACATGAATTACTCATAATGTTTATAAGAATTCTGAATTTTAATATATACAATGACTTGATATTATAGATAGACTTTAAATTTAAATAGGTACAGCGCATTATAATGTTTCGTATAACAATTTTAGGTATAACTAACTCAACGACCATGGCATGATAATGTGCCAAATGATTTACAGTTATCGCTATTCTTACCCCTCGGGAACTGTTGCCGATTGGATATAATCGTAAATTTTCACGTAGGCTGTATTGCCTTGTGTTACTACGATCACCTTCTGTCTTTGGATTGGCCGGTGGACCTTTATATCAATATTGTGTATCAAACAAAACACGAGCGGGGGCGCGGGTGAGTGCTAGTATGAAATACTTTTTCAACAGAAAAGTAGCACTATATATAAATAAATAATAGATATACTGGTTTTTTTTTTACACACGGCCATCTGAGCCCAAATTATACACTTATATGGAAACCAAACAACTTATATATTGCATATAGTTACTACTATTAAAATTAATGTTTATATAGATATTTACATACAGACACAGAACAAACAGACAAGTTCACGAACACAAATGTTTGTCCTAGGTGGGAATCCATCGCTACCTGCGGCGTGGCAGTCGGGGTCTCTAATCACACAGCCAACTGGCCCGTCATATATAGATAAAATAATCCTACTAAAATTATAAATGCGAAAGTTTGTGAGTATGGATGTTTGTAACTCTTTCACGGAAAAGCTACCGAACGAATTTGGATCAAACTTGCCATATAGATAGAGCTTACCTTGGAATAACATATAGGCTATTTATACCAGGAATATTTAACATCCCTCGGGAATGCGGGTGAATCTGCGGGGGACAGCTAGTAATAAATAAATATCCCGGGACGTTATTTACATACGGCCATCTGATCCCAAACTAAGCAGAGCTTATATTATCGAAACCAGATAACTGATCAAACACTGACGGTGCGACTGGTTCACCAATTCAAAGTCATTCAGCGAGCTATGGAGAGAACTATGCTCGGATTCTCTCAGAAGGATCGTATTCGTAATGACGTCATCCGTCAGAGAACCAAAGTTATCGACATAGCTCAAAGGATTAGCAAACTGAAGTGGCAGTGGGCTGGTCACGTCTGCCGTAGAACCGATAACCGGTGGGGTAGACGTGTTCTAGAGTAGAGACCACGGCTCGGTAAACGTAGTGTAGGGCGCCCTCCAGCTAGATGGAGCGATGATATACGCAAGCTGGCTGCCAGAGCGGTTGCAAACAAAGAGCTGAAGATCGAGCTCAGTGGCGTGCCTTAGGTGAGGCCTATGTCCAGCAGTGGACGGAGATAGGCTGATGATGATGAGATAACTGATATACATATATTAATTTTTAAATACATCCGTATGGTTCAGGAATAAGTATAATTTCTCAATACATCGATTTCAAGAATGGTAATAAAACCAATCACTATGCATGTAAATTTAATAGCAATATAAACGGAATCGATTCAAATTTACAATAGTAAAACAAATCCGTAGAAATGTAATAGAGTAAAAGCTTTGAAAGTACATAACTACTAAACAATTGTTTGCTTTATCCTTCCCTGTTATGGTTAGCTGTAGTGTATGTGTTTTATTTGTTGCTAACCGTACGCATTTAAAATGTATGGATTCTGCGGGCACACCTGGAATGTTGTTTACGGGGCAGCTAATGCCCACACAGATTTTGTTGACACTCTTTATTTTTAACTGACTTCAAAAAAAAGGAGGAGGTTCTCAATTCGTCCGTATTTTTGTTTTTTTTTTATGTTTGTTACCCCATAACTTTTGACTGGGCGAAGCGATTTTATAGAATGTCATATGATATTGCATTATTGATGACTAGCCTTCGTCTCATCGTATCACCCGTGTTCTCGAAGTATTTAATGTAGCTATACCGGGAATATCGCAGCTCATGTTTTTCTGGATAAAGTAACTTTCTAATAGTGAAAGAATTACTAATTGACTCAGACGTGACCTTCCGGAAATCCATTGTAAGATTATACAAAAACAAATATCTAGTAACTAATTCTGCTGGATGATAGATTTATTGTTGTTCCTTTTTGGGACATGACAGAGAAGGAGATCCAGCGGAATTAGTTACTAGATATTTGTTTTTGTATAATTGGAAGAATTATTTAAATATGGCCAGTAATTTTTGATAATATTAGTATACTCGAGATATATTGTCATTCTGTTCTATTTTTATATAGTTATTGAACAAGTATATTCTTTTTCTTGCTCATAAATGTTTATACTAGATGGGAATCGAAACGACAACCTGCAAAGATTTTACCGTACTAAGAGATTCTTATGGCAGTCAATGTAGCAACAAATGGCTTATTTTTTTAAATTTTTTTTTCAACATACATCTTCGTAGAAAAAAAATCCAATACGATGATGTAACGACTAACAACAATTAAATATACAACAATATAACAAAAGGTATCTCATGATAATCACATGAAGCGACATCAGTTTTCTCAAGATTGAGCATGCATATAAGCCTCCAACATCAACAGCTGAACCTTGGCTTCGAGCCCTCTGTGCTTATTGAATTTGTCCACATAGGAGAAAGAGCCACCAGAGGACCACCTACGTCCAATCCAAAACAAAAAAAAAAACACTAATAGTAGGACCACGGAAGATCTTTCCTTTTAAATAGTGGAGTCTCACACCTCGCTCTTCCACAAAAATTATACTAAAATAATGCCCAGAACAGAAACTTATAGTCCTGCATCAAGAGAATACCCATCACATGCAATGTATATAAATTAAGTGAACATGTCAATACACAACGTGAAGTTACAGTTTGTAATGTTGCATAACTTTGACGTTTACTTGAACAAGTTTAACTGTAGCCGTTAAGCAATTTACTCCTTGTGGCGCTGTTAGCTTAGGTCAGACTAAGTTGTGCTTAAATATATGTTGTTATGTACTGTGGAATGGGCTCCCTGCCGTGGTTTACAGTACAGCATGGGGTTCTTCAAGAAGGGTGTGAAGAGATTTTCAGGGTCGGCTACGAGCGACTGATATCCACGGTGTTGCAAGCGTCCATAGGCTGCGGTGACCTTTTACCATCAGACGGGCTGTCAGCTTGTTTGCTAGCTTAGTAGTATGAAAAAACTTATATGGTCATTTAAATTGTACCTGAAAGCTATTAATGTCATCTTCGCCTTAATTGTAAAGTGTTTGCCACTTAATTTCTTCTTTCTATGGTTCTACGTTGTATTAAAAATCATTTTCTAGGTTTAATTGTTGATTCAGTGAAATTACAGGCACATGAGACATAACATCTTCACGGCTCAGGGTCGACAACACATTGGCGATACTTTGGTGTTACAAATATTCATAGGCGGCGGTTACCACTTACCACCAGATGGACCGAGTGCTTGTTTGTCGACTCATGTAGTTTAAAAAAAGACAATATTCTAAAGTTTAAAAGGTGTCGTTTTTATATGTCTACATACGTGTGTTACAACCGTAACAATATGGCAAGTTCTCTTTAGTTTGGGTTAAGATGATGTTCAGAAATGTTTTATGATAAAAAAAAAAATGTTTTCTGATTAAAACACAACATCTTGTAGTAACTCTAAGACCGAATTATAGTTCTTTGCAGTTTTTCGTACAAGTAGTAGATATACACACAATCACCGATGTATCAAATAAAATAAACTGCTGTTTATTGCTACCACAGACTCAAAAATTAGCTAGCTAATAAGTCTAAGAGCCTGTTTAGCGCTCCCTCAACGTATTTGAAATTAATTAAATTCAATTATGTAAGCTAATAACTGTTCTCTACGATTTCACCAGGGATATCCCATTTCCTCGGAATAAAAAGTATCCTATGTCTCCTTAGTTTTATCCAAATCTGTTGGTTAGCTTTTACATAAAAGATTAACAAACATCCATACATCCTCACAAACATTTGCATTTATAATATTAGTAGGATATAGGATAAGATTTGTTCGATTTTGTAGGATAGTAGGATAGGATAGTAGGATAGGATAGTAGGATAGGATAGTAGGATAGGATAGTAGGGTAGGATAGTAGGATAGGATAGTAGGATAGGATAGTAGGATAGGATAGTAGGATAGGATAGTAGGATAGGATAGTAGGATAGGGTAGTTGGATATGATAGTAGGATAGGATAGTAGGATAGAAAAGTTGGACAGGATAGTAGTATAGGACAGTAGGATAGGATATTAGGATATGATAGTAGGATAGGATAGTAGGATAGGATAGTTGGATAGGATAGTTGGATAGGACAGCAGGATAGGGTAGTTGGATAGGATAGTAAGATAGGACAGTAGGATATGATAGGACAGTAAGATAGGACAGTAGGATATGATAGTAGGATATGATAGTAGAATTACATAAATGTAAAGTCTATAAAACCAGTACCGTACATTCTCGCTCTATCTATTGAAACGAATCCGAATTATGAAAAATCCACGAATGTAATACTCAATGGAATATTTAACAGAGCCGAGTGGAAAGCAAACACTACCCAGTCGGTTCCACTTTAGATAGATTGATAAACGAAAATCCATCTCAAATAGTTCTCGGAACGTCACAAATAGATGGATGGAGCCTGGGTGAAGGTGAACCGCATATATACAAACGTGGAAAGCGATTCTTATTTAATGAACTATTTGTCAAAGACAAGAGAGACTTATGAAAATACTATATTTTTCTTTCTATAAAGGACTCGCATTGTAAAATACTGTTTTTGAAGGAATTACGTATATTATCGGTATATAAACAATATACAACAAGTTACAAAATACCCCGTAAAAATATAATTTATTATCAAAGCCAACAAACCTAGTAGGTAAGCTGTCATGTCAGGGAACCAGATAACACACAAAAGAACAGAATGGCCTACGTACCTATTTTAGCTAATAATTGTTTACTTTAATAGTTTTTCTATTTTTCATTCATAAATAAAATTTTTTTTTGGGGTATGTTATACAGCGTTACTAGGGTTCTTAAATATTGTGAATGGGCTTGTTATAAGGCCCCATTTAGCCTGCTTTCGGCTTTACGGGTAGTTTTGTAATAGCCTGTAAATAGTTGCGACGAACAAGTTAACATTGATAAGTAAAGCTAAAAGAGGATTCGGTCTTATTACATCAATATAGCACATAAAAAAAAAATTAAGAAATATGTACTAATATTACAAATGCGAAAGTTTGTGACTAAGGATGTAAGGATCTTTATTACTCTTTCTCACAAAAACTATTAAATGGTTTTTAAAGATGCTTGAAAAATAGAAAGTCTTTTTTTAAGACATTAACAAATAGAATACTTTTTATCCTGGGACAATGTGACATCCCTCGCTAATGCGGGTGGAACCGCGGAAATCAGCTAGTAAATTCACTCTAAAAATAGCGTAGTTACGATTTTATAATATAATAGTACTAGCTGTCCCCCGCGGTTTTACCCGCGTTCCCGTGGGATGTCACATGTATTATACATAAAAACCTCCCTCTTTAATCACTCTATCTATTAAAAAAAACTGCATCAAAATCCGTTGCGTAGTTTTAAAGATTTAAGCATACATAGGGACATAAGGGACATAGGGATATACGGACAGAGAAAGCGACTTTGTTTTATACTATGTAGTGATAGTAATTTACTAATTTCGGGCAGAATAGTTGTAAATGAAATGAAATGTCCACAATTCTATTATATTTTGGTACTAGAAAAACGAAAGCGTATGAGATGGAGTAAAGCTCCGCAAGGTAGAGCAAAGAGACATTGGCAACAAATTGCTGAGATAGTATTGCCTCGGATGGTTGGCAAGTTTTTTTTATCGTATTGTGATTTGTAGCCGGGTGGGTCTCTTTTATTTGAATATTCTTTTCTGTTTTCTTTTTTCTTATCGAGAAATTGTAGCTTCAGTACGTTTTTATAAGGTTTCTTATTCGATACGATTTATTTTAAGTAAATTATTCGTTTTTCCAATTTATTATTTTCTGGTTCTTTTTTTATTCTTTACGTTTGGTAAAAGGTTACTTTCTAATGTAGTGGTGGACTGTTTTGTCATACATCCTACTATTTTATAATAGGGATGTGTCCTGACATGTCAAATCAGCAATTCTTTATAAAATGTCAAAACCATCGAATGTATGGAGTTTTGTATGAAATAGCAAGTTGATGATGTCACATCATAATTGTCAAATAACACACTTATGATTAGATCGGTACTGAAAAATCACATTAATGATTTGATTGTGATCATATTTAATGTTTTCGTATATTTTTGTATGTTCAATATACTGGTTTGTGTTTGATCATTTATCTTTAATACAGGACACATCCCAATTATAAATGTAAGGATGTTTGTTACTCTTTCACGCAAAAACCTCTGAACAGTTTCCGATGAAACTTGACACTTAGATAGTTAATAACCTTAATTAACACATAAAATACTTTTTATCCCGGGAAGATGTAACATCCCTAAGTAACGGGGTTGAAACTAGTAATGGCTAGAAATAACTATATATAATAATAATATAATAAATAACTAAATATGATAGCTTATTTAATCCCTACTAATATTACAAATGTGAATGTAATTTGTTTATTACGCTTTCACGCTAAAACTACTTAACTGATCATCATGAAACTTTGTACACATACGAGTATTCATGGAGGTATTAAAAGTAACATAGGATTCTTTTTGTGGCAAGTAAATGTTACAACCCTCGGGTACGCGGGTGAACCCGCGGGGGACAGCTAGTATAAAATGAACCTTGCTTTTGCGTCCAAGTAATAAAAGAACTGATAAAAGGTGAAGGGAACTTGAGGAGGCCTATGTCGCAAGACAGACTGCCTTGGTAACTGATATGAAATGTTAAGTTATATACATATAGGAAAAAAAATAGAAATAAGCAGAGTATAATTAAGTATAGTTTACGTTATATTATATTACAAATTGTGCAAAGGTCAGAGTAAATAAAGGCAATTTTATTAATAATAACAGAACTATATATTTTTATCTAGATTTGATACCTTAAATTCTGCAATAAATACGAATCTGTTTAACAAGCCTTTATTTTAAACAGTATACAGCCCTTAGTACTAAAATATGAAGTAACATATAATATTACTAGCTGCCCGGACAGACGTCGTTCTGTCAAAATAAGTCCATACAAAAATGCAGGAATTCGCTCGCAGCGCCACCTACCGGGTCCAATTGTAAATCTAAACCATTCTCGAATCTCCACGAACACACACAAAAAATTTCATCAAAATCGGTCCAGTCGTTTAGGAGGAGTTCAGTCACATACACACGCACACAAGAAATATATATACATATAGCTGCCCGGACAGACGTCGTTCTGTCGAAATAAGTCCATACAAAAATGCAGGAATTCGCTCGCAGCGCCACCTACCGGGTCCAATTGTGAATCTAAACCATCCAGGGCACCACCCAAACGCAAACAAAAAAAAACATTCCAATCGGTCCAGCCGTATTAAAAAAGAAGAAATAATTGAATTTCACGGTATTTCGTTTACTACAAAATAAATTTAATTTATACATTAGCCTCAATAACACGTGGTAATCATGATATTGAATTGTAGCTTATATGACACGTTCGTAGATTTACCATAGCAGCGCCATCTATTGATGACTTACTCAACCCAGTCGAAAGGTATCGACATCTCTTAGAATCATTTGGAGTTAACAGATAATTGTGACTGTCAAATAATAACAGACAAATAATTAGCAATAAATTAAAATTGCGACTATAATTTGAGATTTAAACTATCCTATCTCTCAAGTTGGATCGAACTGCACATGGTGTGCGAATTTTATTATAATCGGTTAAGTGGTTTAGGAGTCCATTGAGGACAAACATTGTGACACGAGATTTATATATATTAAGATGACACGCGAATTTCTCTCGACGCTCGAGTGAAAACATCTGTCTAGACATTAGGCAGTAAACATGTTTTATTGTGTTATTTTCATTGGAGAACAAATTACTTCTGAATTACGAGAGGCTTTATCTTCAAACTATATGTTGGATAGCACTTAGGCTTAATTTGTTAAGGATCATATTTCCACTATACATTTAGCTGGAAACACAATCGAAGTAGGACAACTATTTTGATTGATCTAGTGAGCCTTGTTTAGTCGCAGTTTTTACGGAGAAATACTGCTTCATTGGCAACGCGAAATCGCATTCTGTGTCACCTAAAAGAAGCGTCAAACAATTTATAAGTTTATTTATAGTATATATATAATTAAAACATAAAGAAATAACCTCAAAGTAGCGACAAATAATGTTTCGTTACTAAAATCAAGAAACGTGTAAATGAATCAGTTTTTTACATTCACAGAAGAGTGTTCAGTTATATAAATTCTAACAATACGTTTGTGTTTACGGTCATGAAAATAATTTTATGAAATTTCTGGAAATTATTACCCCAAATAATAACACTGGTTATTATTTTTAATAAAAGTTAAGAATAAAAGCAGTTCGTAGGTAGGCGCGTATCTTGAGAACGGCAGCACTGATTTAGGTAACAAAAAAGGGGATTTAGTGATTAAAAAAATTGAAAAGTAACGGCAATATTGAGGGATTAATGTATGATCAAATTTTGACACGACAAAGTATCAAGCCAGCCAGTTTCTAAAATAGTTCTATTTTAGCTTCCAAATAATGACAGGCCAGTTGGCTTGGTGGTTAGCGACTCTGACTGACAAGCCGTAGATCGTGGCTTCGATTCCCACCCAGGACAATCATTTGTGTGCATAAACATGTCTCTTTGTTCTCTGTCTGCGTGTAAATATCTATATAAGTATGTAGTTAGAAGAAAAAAAAGTAGTAAATCAGTTATCTGGTCTCCATAGTACAAGCTCTCCTTAATTTGGGATTAGATGGCCGTGTGTAAAGAATTTCGCAGGATATTCATTAATAATTAAAAAAATAGGAATAATAAGTTGAAGGAGACATTTCAAGGTGTCAATATACCCACTTAGTCTCCAACCTGATTAGTACAAAGTGCTCAGTATTTAGAGATGGCATATTTAATCAGCGTCGAGTCGTTACAGAAAAGATGTGGGTGTATTTGTGTAACGCAGTCGAAATGGAAATGTTAATGAGGGCCAATTTGTAATACAAATGGAACAAAAGAACCTTACGTTTAATATTCCACCTTAATTTGTATAACTCTGGTAATATATGGCTAAGATTATGTTGAAGGGAAGGAAGCTTTTCGGGTCGTACACATATTTATTCATTAAATTATTACCATATCTATAGAGATTTATAAATGCTGCATATTTTAAGCAAAACTAAGACCCTTTTTATATTGCCAAGGGTAAACATATGCTAATGTGTTTATGGGTATATAATGCCTTAGGTACTCGCTATGTACGGTCAGGAACATAAGTAGTTTAATAAATGCGAAATTAAAAAACACTTGAACTCAAAAACGAACCGTAGACAGATATTTACTAAACTCCTAATTACTTTATCTTTTCATATCATGGATAGATGCAGTGTACAACTATTTTAGTTAGTCTTAGTTACAGCAATATTACTACATAGTATGAAACAAAGTCGCTTTCTCTGTCCCTTATCCCTATGTATGCTTAAATCTTTAAAACTACGCAACGGATTTTGATGCGGTTTTTTTTTAATAGATAGAATGATTGAAGAGAAAGGTTTTTATGTATAATATATGTGACAGCCCATGGGAACGCGGGTAAAACCGCGGGGGACAGCTAGTAGGACGTAAGATAATAAAGGAAGTAATACTAATAATACAACTGCGAATGTTTGTGACTATGGATGTATGGATGTGTTACTCTTTCACGCAAAAACTATTGAATGGATTTCAATGAAACTTGGGAAATAGGTCGCTTATAATCGGCTTAACACATAAGATACTTTTTATCCCAGAATAATGTTACATCTCTAGGAATGCGGTTGAAACTGCAGAAATCAGCTAGTAAATTCACTCTAAAAATACCGTGGTTACGATTATAAAATATAAAAGTAATTTACTAACTTAGGGCAGAACAGTTTTAAATTCATAGATGTACGATTGAGTAATAAACAGACCGAAATAAAGTCTTAATGTCTTTTATTTTAAATTGATAAATTCTCTTCTGACACAACCTCTTTTTCTCTTCTTCCTTTTCCTCTTCCATTTCCTCTTCTCTCTTCTCTCTCTCACACCTTCCTTTCGTCGGCCTGTCATTCTTGCGTCGTTCGGATACACACCCCACATAGACATAAAATGTAGACAGATATTTACCAAACTCCTAATTACTTTATCTTTTTATATCATGAATAGATGCAGTTCACATGTTTTGCAAACTTAGATCTGTTCTGTTACTTATGTTGCTCACTGTACAAAGTTTTAGTTATACACAGGCTGTGAAAAAAATGCTTTTATTTAAATAATGGATTATTACACCGCTGTTTCAAAGGTACACGTGAAATGGTAAAACAAACATAAAATGAATTATATGCGTTCCATTAGTAAAAACTCGCGGATAAATTACACACATTCATTTTACAACGTACTGGAAATTCAAACGGTCGTTTTGTGTTGGAAATTTTAAAACATAATATTTTTAAATGTTGAATGTGAGTTGAAAACTTAAATTTCCAGTCTAGAAGTGGCACTCTGTTTGACCTAGTAACCCCGGTTCATATGTGAGTGAAAGAAACTCTGCTATTTGAGAATTTCGCAGGTACAGATTTATTATATTGGCTGCGGTTTACTGTAAACAATACCGACTCAAAATACCTAACCTGAATAGAGTATCAATTAATATTATAGTATTTTATTAACGAATATTTTCGCCCGTGTAGTTTATGAAATAGATTATGATAGAATAGACTTTTTATTAATATACTTAAGGGATGAAGCTATACCTAAATAAAATAGTATAAATAAATACCCTGGGATATTCTTTACACGGCCATCTGATCCCAAACTAAGCAGAGCTTGTACTATGGAAACCAGGGGCTCGATTCTGTAATAAAAATGACACAAATTCGAGGATGTTTCGTCGCGGCCTCTATGCTCTGTCTCTGTCGCTTACTACGCTAATACTACTTATCACGCGAAAGGTAAGCTCTCCGAAGCCTCCGTGAAGCAGCTCGCCGACGAAGTTTGTATTAGGTGAATAAGGGGGCAGATAATTGATACTACGAGTACATATACTAGGTACTTTTTATATTACAAAAAAGTAATCATAAAAGTTCAATTGCAAAGAAAAATACAAGTTAAAACCTTCATATTTTTATTTGTCATTTATAAATGTACAAAGGGGAAATTTCCACTTATCATATTTTGTTTGTATTGTCTGAATGATAGAGGGAGGCCAAATAAGATGGAAGTGGTATTGTGTCCGTTTTCCTCAAGTGGAGCGGCCCTTAGGGTGGCAATGCGACAGGCTATTATTGGTACAATTAGATTTTGGTTTAGTGCCAAGCTGATAATAGTCTTAGATAGTATTAGAGCTTATGTTACCTATAATTGACTTCGACAAATAGCCGTATTATTCGTAACTGACTTGGGTATATTTGCAAGGTATTTGTGCCTCTTGTGATCTGGATCTCGAAATAGGTCAAACTTCATTAATGAATGAAATCAGTAAGGTATACGTGATCTCCATTTCGAAATATGTTTGCTACAGTTCCACGCTTTTCAGGATTGTTTATAATTCATCGGCATTATATTTATGGATGAAGTTTTTATGGAACATCAGTTATTTTCGTGATTTTAAAGTTGTTCTCTCAGTTAATTCATTATATATAAATGTGTTCTCTCATCTTTTCATTTAAAGTACCTACCTACTGCCGGAACATTAGAACCAAACTTGTTAAAGGTCCAAAAAATTAGGGTTAATTGGGATGTGTCCTGTATTAAAGATAAATGATCAAACACTAACCAGTGTATTGAACATCTAAAAATATACGAAAATATTAAATATGATCAAAATTAAATCATTAATTTGATTTTTCAGTACCGATCTAATCATAAAGAGTATGTTATTTGATGCTGTACAATTATGACGTCACAATTGGCTATTTCATAAAAAATCGTTTTGATATTTCATAAAGAATTGCTGATTTGACACATCCCTATTGTAATAAAACTAGTTTCAGCAATCATTAATTGTACTCTTTATTATTTATAAAACTAAGCTGTTCCATGCCTTGCTATGCGACATTTATTTTTGTGCCAGGAACCATTGCTGGCGCACGTAGACCAACTAACTAAAGTTTCATTACAATCTGATCAATGGTTTAGGAACTCATAGAGGACAAAACTTCTTACATATAGATACTACTACAGTATAATACCTCCTTGAAAATAATATAATCATTGCTAAATTCTTCTCATATGTTAATATTGTAATGAAGAGGGTTATGTCATTATTTTTTATGGGCCATAAAATAATGTGGTCACCCCATTCAGGGTTGAATAACATCCTGATACATTTTCGCTATTTCATTTAGGGGAAGGAAATCGAGAACCATTTGATCGTCTGTTAGTTACTCGGTCTAATGCATCATCATATATACGGGGCTTACAGGCCTACTACTAAATGAGGTCCTACAAAGGTATGAGTTATTATACCGGTTGAGGATTTGTAAAGGGAATTTGCACCTTATTGTTTCAGTTTTAAAAACGATATTAAAGCGCGTAGTTGTTTTGTTTCTTTTTTTTACTTTCTAGTCTTCAATGGCCAGATACGCTGGCTTTTTTGAATTAAGAATAGTTTTTATATAGAATATTCAAAATTTGCTATTGTTTGAGAATGTTGGTTCTTTAACTAATAATTTAATATCCTTGAAATAGCATGAAATAGTAAGTAATTGATTGATTTAATAAAAAAATAATAAGTTTTTTCTGTCGAACAGCCTAGTATGACATAACTTATTTTCATTCTTTGTTAAGCTTCGAAGAAAATTTATAATTTATTTAGGCAGTACAGTGCTTCATTATATAAACTAGCAAAGGCCCAACCCGCAGTTTTACCCACGTAAAAAATATAAAAGCTTACGCCCTCTGCGGACCATAGGCTATAATGTGTGCAAACTTCATCAGCATTGATTCAGCCAAATATTATGTAAAAAAAGGCCGAGACATTTTTCTTACCCGCGTCAGGGTGTAAGAGACACAAAAGGCTAACCTTCGTCCATTCTAACAAACAAAGATACACTTTGGAATAATATTAACATGGATACTTCGGTATAGAGCAGTAATACTCTACGCGTCAGACAAGCCGTAAGCTGTGATTTAATCGCCACCGGTGAGCGGTTCACGGTTAACATGACACTGACATACTATCCACACTAGAACACGCACCAACACATCTAGCTAAAGCGTTTCAAATTTACATAACACCTGTATGACAGTACAACGTATTTTATTTTATGCTAAAAACGGCCTTCATGTCGGCCTTTTTGTCGGCACATACAGACCTGATGGTAAGTGGTCACCACCTATGGACATTTGTAACACCAAGCCATTGCCGGTGCGTTATAGACCCTATTTTTTTTCAAATAAGGCTTACATTTATATCATTAGTAGGAAGCGCATTTTGATAGCTTAGAGTATTATAGGGAAAACATGCCATATGGCGTTGTAATAAAGCTCATTAATATGTACAATAAACCATTAGACCAATAGATACCTTATAGCAAAGACAATAAAGATGGTTTTTCTGTGACATTCTTGGCTGTCAAAACAGGTCTTTTAGATCTCGAAAACTTTATAAGTATTTGCATGCACGTTGAAAGCTAAAACTTCGTCTAGATAAAATGAAATGGAGCGATATCATATAACTAACACTTTTTGGCTCACCTCTTGTTGGAAACTGTCCAAAACGGACAAGGCATCATTATTAAATTAAGTACTAAGCTAACACAAAAGTTTTGATAAATTCGCTAAAAATCAAATGTTATAAAAAATGTTTTTATGTTCTATTGGAATTTATTTATTTATTTGTCTAAATCTATACATATGTATATTCAATTCTAGTTTTCTGTAACATGTGAACTTTAAGCCTTAATAATTCGAAACATAATCATTTCTTGTCTAATATTAGTAGCAAAATGATCTAGTCCAATATTAACAATATTGTATAATTAATTTTTTTTTATTTAGATAATAAATTCTACATCTAAACTACAGATATATCTTTATACCTTCCTAAGGACAATAACCTAATATATCTTTATATTATATTTTAATTTTTATTTTAGATATATAATATTATAATATGATTAAGATTTTTTTTATTTATATTTATGACGGGATTGCGATTGACCTCAATCTCACCTGATGGTAAGTGAAGATGAGGCCGAAGATGGAGCTCGCTTTCCCGTTAGGTTAATGAGGTCAGTTTGATGTGGTTTTTTAATTATTAATATGGAAGAAGTCAATATAAATTCTGTGTAATGCAAAAGTATAATATTAATATTATCCGTAACATGGCAAAGGACATATATTGTGTAAAATGTTAACCCTTGTCAAATATAATATTCCAGATGACAACAATACCCTTTATGCTCAGTATGTGGGTTTGATTAATATTAAAAGTTAAACTTTCTGGCAGGAAATTAAAATTAAAAGGATAGTTTGACATATTACAGGTAGAAATCCCGCAGCTGCTCTATGACCATCAGTTGTACCATAGAGGCAACAAAAGTCAAACAAACCTTTTAAACATTTTCGATAAAAATATTCGAACCTACAAGGTATAGTCCAACATGAATAAAAATAAAACAGCTTTTTTTTCGTATAAATATGTAACAGTAATTTTAAAATTAAATTAAATTTTTCATGTAAATGCCCCTAAAATTTCAGAGATTGCCATTTCACCAAAATAAATACAAACATAATCACGTACAGGTATGTAGCTACTTATGATGCTGTCATATTCGTACTGTGATTAGCTTGCCTCAATGTTAGACCCACGTCACATTTTAGCCACTGAATTCTCTTTCGATTTCATCGGTGAACCGGCCGGCGCAAGGAGGCTTCAGAGAGCTTACCTCTCAAGTGACAGCGTAGTCACCGAATGAGACAGAGTATAGATGCCGCGACAAAACATCTTCTAGCTAGCGTAATTTTATCTTACGGAATGACACACCTGTTTTCTCCAATACATATTTCGTCGGCGAGCCCAAGGAGGCTTTCAATAGTGGACTTCTCATGCGATTGCGTAGTTAACGAAAGAGACAATGCATATAGGCCGCGACAAAACATCGAACTGGTGTCTTTTACCAGAATCCCAGTACATCTGACTAATAGCTGAAAATTGAGCATATTTAGCAAACTTTTTCATTCATAATACATAGGGTACGTAAACATTGTTCCAGTTTTAAAGCCTTTAAAGAGACGAGTGTGCCATCCATCTAACCGCAACGCAATTAGGTATTCGCGTAGAGTGCTGTAGCTATTCGTGGATGCTCCATTATCCTATATTCTGCACCGTGCATCATGTTTGGAGTTTGGCTCGGGTGTGACATATCTTACTAGTGTTCAACTATTATTAGGTCAATTTATAAAATAAGTTATCTGGTACATAAGGTAAACGGCCCAATAGCCGTGAAGTTTTGAACTTCATCGACTTAACAGATCTGGTATGTTAAAACTAGTAGCCTTACAAAACCGAAATGTAAATAATTAGATACATAATTTATTCTAGTTTTAGTGTGATTTAAATACTTTAAATAAATTTTATCACTTATACTCAATAATACAAAAAAAATAACCAAAGGGCCATTTGTACCAGTTCCCGGTAGAATTGTACTAGCAATCGTTATATAGTCCCGGAATCCGGTAAATTTTATCGCGAATTTCAACTCTATTGCTTGAAGTTAAAGTTCACAGAATTATCAATTTAAAATAAAAGGGCAGGAGAGTGTAAACAAATATATATAAAAAAGACAAATATTAATGAATTATATATTTTATTTGAATTCAACAAATATAATTAGAGACTTAAATAGTTTATCATAATTATCTTCTTTCAATAAATGTATAACCATTAATCGACTATCATTATTAATCACATCCTTTTTTTATCTTTTTCTAAGTAACTTGGTACTACCTAACTGAATGTATTAATTTAGATTATTCAATCACTTGTTTTGATCACTAAGCTAAATTTAATCAGTGTATTTATCACGAAATCGCAGAAATTAGCATAAACACACACAAAATATAAATGTAACCTCCAAAATACTTCAAACGTATCACAGACGTATTTTTTTACACCTACAAACTAGCAGCCAGAATGTAGGTACTTCAAAGGTCACAATGTAAAATAAAACAAAAAAGAAATAGGTACCTACCTAGTAGAACAAAACGTTAATTAACTTATACTTTATCATATATCACACTAGACTGTAAACTGTGAAACTAAAATAGATATTTTTAAATTTTTGTACCTAGCATAAGTCTTGTCATTGTGAGGATAAATAAATAAATATTATTATTATATCATAAAAACAAATAATATACATATTTCTAAAAGTTAAAAACAGTCTTAGAAGAAAAAATGAAACAAGCCTTAATTTTTCACGAGTTAAAATTACACGAGCTAATAATTTTTCAACAAACATTTGAAAGTATTATATAATATAATATGAGATCGGTCTTAAACTAAAAGTAGATTTTACTTTTATCAATAACTTATGTATAATCTCTTGGAGATGCATCTAAAATACAACATTTTCCATTAAATGCTCTTTTTAGTTCAATTTAACTAGCTTCAGTCTTTGAAATGCTTGAACATATTAATATGTATCTACTTAAAAAACGAATAACATATTGTGTCAATAGTCTGACGTCAAAATCTTGCTTACATTTTTATATATAATATATTTGTGATAAAATGTACCTACATTTAACTTTGAGCAACATGGCAAAATTGTAAACAGTCTTTAGATTAAAAATAACTGCTAATGCTTAAAATGTATGGTAAAATTGGTCGTATTAGGTAGCATTATCAGACATAAATCATAAAATTAGCAATAATGAATGAGCAAACGTAGTTCTTTGCGAGTATTTAATATATAGGTTTGGCGAACGATTAACTTGGTAGTCAAACGTAAAGCTTTGCAACGCCTTCATTACCTAGTCGTCAATAAACGACACGTTACAATACATACAACAAAACGTTATCTCATTTGGCAAAACTTCTGCGCAAATCGTGTGATACCAGATCTTACAAGTCACACATTGTATCATGTCTAATTTCGTACTTCTCTGGCATAACCGACAAAACCAATCTTCATTTGTTATGGTCATTGTTCTAGTATCTAATAATTTCTTCTTAGATTTCGTTTTATCTCCTCCAAGCACAGCTTTTTTTGATTTTTTATCCTTTGCTTTTTCTTTATTCTTTTCTTTATTTGTTTTTGCTTCTAGCTTTTTCCGTGCAAATATTTGCCACCTATCAGATGTTATAACGCTAGGTGATTTAACTTTACTTCTTGTGCTGATGCTAGGAGTTTCTGGCCAAAATAAAGCGTCTTTAAATGGTGTCGGTACTACTAAATGTCCATAGTATTTAGTTTTTGGTTGGGCGCGGTTGTCTTCTTTTGGTAATCCTTTTACCATTGGTGTTTGTGGTGGTGTCTTCATATTTTCGGTTGTAGTTGTAGTGCTTTTGTCAGGTATTGCATTATCAACCATTATCGGTGTCGCTTCAATTTCCTTTGAAATTATTGGAGATGATGTTATGTGACCGAGTTCTGTGCTGGGAAATGACGTAAGTATAACGTTAGATAGAATTTGTGCCCGAGTCTGTACTAATTCAACAGTCGAGTCTGTGTAAGAACATGGCTGTTCCATAGTTTCAGTCTCAACAAGACTAGACGTTGTTTCTACACGAGGAAGAGATGTTGTTGATGCCATTCTGGGGATTGTTGCAATTTTTTTACTAGAAGTCAAATAAATTGGGTTTGAGCCTATTGTCCTTGCGACTTGACCTGAAAAATTGGGTTCTGATAGTGTCTCTTCTAGGTCAGCTTTTTTTCCATTGTATATCAGCGAAGGCTCATTATTTGGAACTTCCATGTCCATAATTTTCGTCAATGTCCCATCCAAATTTTCATATACCTCTATTTTTCCGACATTTACTTCATGGCTTTTATTTTCAGTTATTAAGTTACTAAACTCATTTGGGTCCAGAAAATTTAAGTCCAAGATATCAGTCATACCCGAGAAGTTACCAATATCTCCAAAAGGAAGAGATTCATTGATGTTAGAGGTTTCTTGAGTAGACTTTTGTGTCGAACTTGTAGAATCAATAATTAATCTGTCTGACGGTTTATTTTGAATATTCATTTGCCTCCAGATATTGAATAATGCTTCCAAAGATTTATCCCCTCCCCATAATGGACTCTTGTTAGCGTAAAAAGCTTTGAGGTTTTCAGGACTAATTTGAGATTCAAAGTATTTAAAGTGGCTAAGGGTGTCTGGTGACATATAGTTATTTGTTTTTGGTTGGACAGACTTTTTTTGGTGACTGGTTATGCACTTGGAGTAATCGATGTTGTTTGCATCAAAGGGAGACAAACCGCATTTGCGAAATCCATTTTTGATCGAGTTTGGGTCCAATTGCATTAGAGATTTATGTAGCAGCGGACAGAAATTTTCTTTTTTTAGTTTCGCGAACTGATTATCGTTTCGCCAGTCATAAACTGCTTTTTTCCAGATCCTCTTTAATGGTCTGAATACAGCCACATCCATTGGTTGAAGGATGTGAGTTGCATTTGGATACAGGGCGACTAGTTGGATATTTTTTTGCCGACAGAAATTGCTTAATGGCAGCGTCGTGTGCGAGCAATGTCCATCTAGAAAAAAAATTATTGGCAATTGAATATCAGTATTTTCAATCCAGGGAAAGAAAACGTTTGCCATGTACTCATAAAATGACTCTCCTGTCATCCAACCCTTTGGCGTAAATCCTAATCCCCAGTTGTTAGGTGCAGTTTTAGAAATTTTGTACGGTATTGATTTTAGTTTAAACAGCACCATTGGAGGTGCCAATTCACCTGCTGCATTGGCTGTGACTAGGACTGTGACGCACTCTTTTTCACCGCTAGGGATGACATTATAAACATTTTTTGCGCCGCGTTTTGCTAATACTCTGTTGTCTGTTGGTGACAAAAAGAAAGCGCTTTCGTCACAGTTAAATATTCTACGTGGATCTTGAGCTGCTTCTTCAAGTTGTGCCACACGAAAGTAATCTTCTACTTCTTTAAACCATCCTCTCAGATTGCTTTCTTGGACTAAAGCACGGGTTTGCGTCAAATTTTGGGCCACTCTATGGCCTACTTCAGGGTGTCGCCTTATGAACGCTTCGAACCAGTGGCGACCTGGTCTGTTATTCTGAAATGGGTTATCTCGCTTCATCTTTTTTATGAGTAAACTCACGCTATCTAATAATTGCACTTTAGTGACTGGAAACCCACTGTCTGCCATAAAAATAATCCACTTTTTTAAATGGTTTTCTTCATCATCCGACAAAACTGTAGCCGGTCCTTTAGAACATTCAACTGAATAGCGGCCACGAACTTTATCGTCCAAAGTTGATCTTGGAATGCCAAATTGCCTGGCAGCAGCTGAAATTGAGGCCCCTTTCTCAACAGCATGCATGGCCTTTAATATGGCTTCCTTTTTCTCAGTCATGATTAGCTGAAATAAAAAACACGTTTTTGCAAATCCCTGAATTTGGGGAAAATATAATATACCAGTGCTTCGGTGGCTATAGGTATAGGTATATACCTACTAATCGATCGAAACCTATTTTTATAACCTGTAGGGTTAATTTTGCCACCATATCAACATATCTGTTTCGCCTAAAATTGGGCTGCGCTTCTACTTTTTTAGTATTTATCTAAGTCAAACTTAATATTTATTTTTTATCCAAGATAGGTAACCGTTTGCTGTTGTTTGTAAGTATAAATGTTTGTTCGAGCATTACACAAAAAGTTACTACAGCGATTTTGATGAAAGATTTTTCTAAATGCTGGAACACACAAACGTCCAAAAAAATATACCTACATACAACATTTTTATAATCATAGACAGTAGAATTTACAAAGACATTTTTCTAGATTTGTTCCTGAAATCGTAACTAGCTCTAAATCCCTTACTTAAAAAAACAGCCGGAAAATGAAAGAGATATAGGCGGATCAACTTAATGATAAGAGCAAGAGAATTTTGAAAAATTATTCGAAACAAGTACCTACTTACCAATAACAAAAAAGGTTTTGGGTATTGCAGATCATTACGAGTTAAAATGTGTAAAATGTACGCGACTTTTCACTTAATATCTACTTATTTTACTCTGGATTAATAGATTACTATATCAACTTAATAGCCGAAGGAAAATGAGACTTAACTCATGGCAATAAGAACCATGACAGGTCTCGATCCAACTTATATTGTACGTCCCAGTATCCGGCAGAAATGTATACAACAGTTTCAAGGGAAAATGAAACTTATTCCAAGGCAATAAGAATGCATTAACGGGTTTAGGTGCAAAGAGTATTATAGAGTTGGTGCGTGTACCAATATCCGGTAGAAAAAGGTACGATTTTGCCGGGTACTGGGTCAAGTAGGGATTTATGAGTACCAATAGATGTGACATGCAAAAATATTTACTTTTCAATTAGATTTACCTCAACTTATAGGTTATAACGCTAGATAATTCCTTCAAATATTTTAGTAAATAAATACTGTTACCGTAACGTTACCCGCAGTAGCATGGCATGCAAACAAATAGGACGTGGTCGTCGTGTAGTTCAGTCACAGAACTTGGAACTTTATCTATGTTTTAGGATAGCACACTTTTGCTGCCGCACAATTTTCACGCCATTACACTATCCGGTCAATGTTGCCATTAAAATTATACAAAATATTACCAAGAATGTATTGCCATTTGGAAACCTTAAATTGTAATTGGTAGCAAGTTGCAAAATGTAAAACCAGACCAGTTACCGGGTACTAGGACACTACCGGGAATACGTACTTCTACGTATGGAAAGAATATAATATTTTTCTACTTATTATCACATATATTATTACATATATTCCAATAATTATTTATTATTCCTCGTTAATTACAGTACTGCGCAATTGTTTTAACTCGTCAGAGGATATATATAATGTGGCTTTTTAACCGACTTCAAAAAAGGAGTAGGTTCTCAATTCGTCTGTTCTTTCTTTTTTAAAGACAAACGGTAACATTTTTAAGATGTAATCTATCTCCTTACACAATTCAGCCGTTCACCGAAAAAAAGAACACATAGCCAGACAGACTTTTAAACTATATATATATAATCTATTACATGTGGCGTGGGACCTAGCCACCATGCAAATTTGTCTGTAGGTTTACATCATTCAAAATTTAAAAAAAAATCATAATTCAAAACCATTTATTCAGTTTAGGCCCTCAGAAGGCACTTATGAAGGTTAAATTTAAATTTACTGAAGCTACTATCGGTTCGGAAGTCAGCCTTCAACTGAGAAGAACCGGCAAGAAACTCAGCAAGGTTACATTCTTTTTTATTTTATAAAATTCTTTTTTATCTATTCTGACTTTTTGGCTATTTTATAATATCAATTTTACATATTTTTATATAACAATTACAAAATACTTAATAAAGCTAACATTCAAAAACAAAAAAACAAAAAAAAGAAATAACAAGACTACAAACTAGAAAATGACAATAATTACTTACAACTTAAATAAGAAAATTAGAGGTGCACTGTGCAGAGAGCAGCTATTTCCATACATTTTTATCTTCAATATAATGAACCACCTTGTAATACGCTTTTTCTTTCAAAACTTTCCTAATATAATTTTTAAATTTATGATCAGACATTTTGGTTACTGAAAGCGGTATCTTATTATAAAATCGAACACAATTACCAAGAAATGACTTGTTTACTTTAGTTAGTCTAAAGTATGGAACAACTAACTTCTCCCTTTGTCTTGTATTAATATTATGGATATCCAATTTTGACTCAAACATTCTTATGTTTCTACGTATAAACATTATATTTTCATAAATATATAATGAAGGCAATGTCATTATATTTATTTCCCTCAATTACATGCTGTTCAAATCAAATAACTATATACTATTAAATTGACCTCCCTAATCAATTTAAATATTGTAATACCGTAGGCGTTACTATAGTAAGTAGTGATGTTCTCAACATCACCACAGACTTTCGGTTTCAGTCGCCCTTTGGCTTAACAACCTTTGGTCAACTTAATTAAAAAGCACTTCGCACTCCGAACTGAGAGTATAACTATAAGTAAATAATAATTAGGAACAACTAAGGAATAGTTATTTTGTAAATGTCTTTATTTATATCTTTCTGTATTTGATTTTTCTACAATATAGCTATTTATTGTTTACGTTAAGTTTGCTTTGAGTTAAGCATAGTAATTTAACTTGCTACTCCACTGAATAAAAAAATACTACACATCAAACAACTAAAATGTAATATAATAAGTACTAATAAGTGAGCAACCTGTCAATATTTAATTTTCTTTTGAATAAATAGCTCCCAAATTATAATTGGGCATAGTAAACTAAATTTGTTACTAAATCCACTGAATAAAAAAAAATGTATTAAAAAACGTGTAAAATCATAGGTACTAATAAGTGAGTGATTGGGGCTGAAATGTGACGGAAAATTAAGCATAACACTTTATTGTGATGTCAGTGAAAAATATTGGTGTAAAAATGCAATGGGCAGGTGGGGGGCGAGGAAGGTCTCTGATTGGCTGTCACAGTGATTGATTGCATTTGATAGCTCGCTTCCATTGAGACCGGACGTCTGAACACCAAAATGTCGGCAGGTAAATTTATGATCACGCCATTATTTAAATGTTCGTTCGTGCAGATGATCGATGTTGTGTTGACAAGTCATTTATTCCGTGTTATTGTGGTTGTGCTTATAAATATGTATATTATATGAAAACAGAAAAATATGAATTAATATATAAATTGGCGGTATTTTTTTTTGAACCAGCATTGAAAATTTATTTGGTTGTAACTAAAACTCCTATCCTTATTTTACAATTCCTGAATTATTTGATCCTACAATGATAATGATGTGAAAAATTCATCCATACATACATACATAACAAATATATACACTTAAAAACATGCATTTTCATATATATCCCTTATACCATCCTATTATTATTATTATTGCGACGAAACTTTTGTGAGTTGTTCTACGTACCTTCGTGACAATGCCTAACTCAAAAATAAAGACACATTAATATAAAAAAATATGCATAACTTTTAAGATGTCCAAAAACGAATAACCACGTATTCTGCTTGGTAAATCCTTTTAATTGATACCCATGACATAATAAAGGTAGTGAAAATTATATGTTTCTTTTCTATCGTAAAATAATTTTATGTTTAAAAAGAATATTAACTAAGCAAAATCAAACCACTGCCAGTGGGCAACCTCTCCGGAATACTGGCGGCATTGCTACGTTGGATGGCAATGCTAATTCGTTTACCGGGGTACCTACCAAGTCGCCATCTTCCGGCCATAAGTAGCTTCAACCAAGCCTTTGCTATTATATTAAAATCTATTTTCTTCTTCTTTAAGACTGTAGAATCGTCGTGTCGATATTGAGAATATTCGCCAAGACTGTTTGCAGTTGGTGCAGTAAGTGTAATAGAACATAATAATATGTAATATAATAAATTGGTCACTGAAAAAACTTTGCTGTCTGCTTGAACACGCTAATCTCCAAAAATAAAACTGGGGCAACGTCAATGAGAATACGAGTATATGCCAAAAACAGCCGTTGATGTAGTGAGTGAAACAGAACATAATGAGTCCATTTTTGAAAATACTTTGTCTCCAAAAATACTATAATAAAACTATAAAAAACATATATGCCAAAAACTTATTGTGGTTTATTTTGGGAGTGCAATAGAACATTAAGAGATTTTTTGAAAACAAAAATAACTAAACGAATTAAAAATTGGGCAGGTAGCTGGAATGCAGCATGGGAAAACATACGAGTATATGCTTTATTTGACCACAATCGTCTCAAACATTTGACTGCTATCACGCGTACAAAATCGCATAGGTAGTTCTACTAATATTAGAAATGTGAATGTCTGTATGTATGGATGTTTGTTCCTTTTTCACGCAAAAACAACCAAACGGATGTAGATGCAACTTGGTTCATAGATAGAGCACGTCTTGGAGTAGCATATAGGCTTCTATTTATTCCGGGAAAACGAGACATTCTTCAGGAACGCGGGTAAAACTGCGGGGGACAGCTAGTACTATAATAAAAAAAAAACGTGAAAACGTCGTGCCTGTACATTGAGAACATATGCTAAAAACTGATTGCGGTTGTCTTTTAACAGTTCGAATATGAGTACGTTATTTTATCTCCGTAATAACTAGATGAATTTAGAATAGGTAGATGAGATAACTGCCCTCTTATTCAGCTAATACAAACTTCGTCGGCGAGCCGCTTCACGGAGGCCTCGGAGAGCTTATCTCTCACGTGATTAGTAGTATTAGCGTAGTTAGCGAAAAAGACAGAGCACGGAGGCCGCGACGAAACATCCTCGAGTTAGTGTTATGTTTCTTACAGAATGGAGCCCCTGAAAAGTAGCGTGGGGCAACATATAGGCTTAATTTGACCACAATCGTCACAAATATTTGACCATCACGTGTACGAAATCGCGGGCATATCAAGTATTTAATAAATTAGCACATTGTTCCGTCCAACAACATTGGATTCAGAATGACGTCACTTAGCTAATTGTACATTGTTTCCAAACCAAATGTGTGTGAACAAGACTACAAACTAGAAAATGACAATAATTACTTACAACTTAAATAAGAAAATTAGAGGTGCACTGTGCAGAGAGCAGCTATTTCCATACATTTTTATCTTCAATATAATGAACCACCTTGTAATACGCTTTTTCTTTCAAAACTTTCCTAATATAATTTTTAAATTTATGATCAGACATTTTGGTTACTGAAAGCGGTATCTTATTATAAAATCGAACACAATTACCAAGAAATGACTTGTTTACTTTAGTTAGTCTAAAGTATGGAACAACTAACTTCTCCCTTTGTCTTGTATTAATATTATGGATATCCAATTTTGACTCAAACATTCTTATGTTTCTACGTATAAACATTATATTTTCATAAATATATAATGAAGGCAATGTCATTATATTTATTTCCCTCAATTACATGCTGTTCAAATCAAATAACTATATACTATTAAATTGACCTCCCTAATCAATTTAAATATTGTAATACCGTAGGCGTTACTATAGTAAGTAGTGATGTTCTCAACATCACCACAGACTTTCGGTTTCAGTCGCCCTTTGGCTTAACAACCTTTGGTCAACTTAATTAAAAAGCACTTCGCACTCCGAACTGAGAGTATAACTATAAGTAAATAATAATTAGGAACAACTAAGGAATAGTTATTTTGTAAATGTCTTTATTTATATCTTTCTGTATTTGATTTTTCTACAATATAGCTATTTATTGTTTACGTTAAGTTTGCTTTGAGTTAAGCATAGTAATTTAACTTGCTACTCCACTGAATAAAAAAATACTACACATCAAACAACTAAAATGTAATATAATAAGTACTAATAAGTGAGCAACCTGTCAATATTTAATTTTCTTTTGAATAAATAGCTCCCAAATTATAATTGGGCATAGTAAACTAAATTTGTTACTAAATCCACTGAATAAAAAAAAATGTATTAAAAAACGTGTAAAATCATAGGTACTAATAAGTGAGTGATTGGGGCTGAAATGTGACGGAAAATTAAGCATAACACTTTATTGTGATGTCAGTGAAAAATATTGGTGTAAAAATGCAATGGGCAGGTGGGGGGCGAGGAAGGTCTCTGATTGGCTGTCACAGTGATTGATTGCATTTGATAGCTCGCTTCCATTGAGACCGGACGTCTGAACACCAAAATGTCGGCAGGTAAATTTATGATCACGCCATTATTTAAATGTTCGTTCGTGCAGATGATCGATGTTGTGTTGACAAGTCATTTATTCCGTGTTATTGTGGTTGTGCTTATAAATATGTATATTATATGAAAACAGAAAAATATGAATTAATATATAAATTGGCGGTATTTTTTTTTGAACCAGCATTGAAAATTTATTTGGTTGTAACTAAAACTCCTATCCTTATTTTACAATTCCTGAATTATTTGATCCTACAATGATAATGATGTGAAAAATTCATCCATACATACATACATAACAAATATATACACTTAAAAACATGCATTTTCATATATATCCCTTATACCATCCTATTATTATTATTATTGCGACGAAACTTTTGTGAGTTGTTCTACGTACCTTCGTGACAATGCCTAACTCAAAAATAAAGACACATTAATATAAAAAAATATGCATAACTTTTAAGATGTCCAAAAACGAATAACCACGTATTCTGCTTGGTAAATCCTTTTAATTGATACCCATGACATAATAAAGGTAGTGAAAATTATATGTTTCTTTTCTATCGTAAAATAATTTTATGTTTAAAAAGAATATTAACTAAGCAAAATCAAACCACTGCCAGTGGGCAACCTCTCCGGAATACTGGCGGCATTGCTACGTTGGATGGCAATGCTAATTCGTTTACCGGGGTACCTACCAAGTCGCCATCTTCCGGCCATAAGTAGCTTCAACCAAGCCTTTGCTATTATATTAAAATCTATTTTCTTCTTCTTTAAGACTGTAGAATCGTCGTGTCGATATTGAGAATATTCGCCAAGACTGTTTGCAGTTGGTGCAGTAAGTGTAATAGAACATAATAATATGTAATATAATAAATTGGTCACTGAAAAAACTTTGCTGTCTGCTTGAACACGCTAATCTCCAAAAATAAAACTGGGGCAACGTCAATGAGAATACGAGTATATGCCAAAAACAGCCGTTGATGTAGTGAGTGAAACAGAACATAATGAGTCCATTTTTGAAAATACTTTGTCTCCAAAAATACTATAATAAAACTATAAAAAACATATATGCCAAAAACTTATTGTGGTTTATTTTGGGAGTGCAATAGAACATTAAGAGATTTTTTGAAAACAAAAATAACTAAACGAATTAAAAATTGGGCAGGTAGCTGGAATGCAGCATGGGAAAACATACGAGTATATGCTTTATTTGACCACAATCGTCTCAAACATTTGACTGCTATCACGCGTACAAAATCGCATAGGTAGTTCTACTAATATTAGAAATGTGAATGTCTGTATGTATGGATGTTTGTTCCTTTTTCACGCAAAAACAACCAAACGGATGTAGATGCAACTTGGTTCATAGATAGAGCACGTCTTGGAGTAGCATATAGGCTTCTATTTATTCCGGGAAAACGAGACATTCTTCAGGAACGCGGGTAAAACTGCGGGGGACAGCTAGTACTATAATAAAAAAAAAACGTGAAAACGTCGTGCCTGTACATTGAGAACATATGCTAAAAACTGATTGCGGTTGTCTTTTAACAGTTCGAATATGAGTACGTTATTTTATCTCCGTAATAACTAGATGAATTTAGAATAGGTAGATGAGATAACTGCCCTCTTATTCAGCTAATACAAACTTCGTCGGCGAGCCGCTTCACGGAGGCCTCGGAGAGCTTATCTCTCACGTGATTAGTAGTATTAGCGTAGTTAGCGAAAAAGACAGAGCACGGAGGCCGCGACGAAACATCCTCGAGTTAGTGTTATGTTTCTTACAGAATGGAGCCCCTGAAAAGTAGCGTGGGGCAACATATAGGCTTAATTTGACCACAATCGTCACAAATATTTGACCATCACGTGTACGAAATCGCGGGCATATCAAGTATTTAATAAATTAGCACATTGTTCCGTCCAACAACATTGGATTCAGAATGACGTCACTTAGCTAATTGTACATTGTTTCCAAACCAAATGTGTGTGCAATATTTTGACTAAATCGGTTGCGGGAATGATTTGTCTCACAATACACCAACTAACTCAAGTGAACTAAAATGAAGGCTTATATAATACCAGCGTTCCCGAGGGATGTAACATTTTCCCGGCACAAAAAGTATCCTATATTACTTCTAATACCTCCAAGAATATGTGTACAAAGTTTCATGATGATCGGTTAAGTATGTTCGCGTGAAAGTGTAACTAACAAACTTACATTCACATTTATAATATTAAGTAGGGATTAAGATAGCTGTCCTCCATAGTTTTACTCGCATTCCCTTAGATATAACTATATAATTTTTTTTTTTTTATGCCACTTGGGCTGACAAACAAGCAGACGGTCCACCTGATGGTAAGTGGTCACCGCCGCCTATGGACATTTGCAACACTAGGAGCATCGCCAATGCGTTGTCGACCCTGAGACGTGAAGTTGTTAAGTCTCATGTGCCTGTAATTTCACCGGCCCCCTTACCTTTCTAACCGAAACACAGTAATACAAGTGCACTACTGCTTCACGGCGGAAATGGGTAAGGTGGTAGTACTTCCCCGGACGAACTCTGCACTAAGAGCTCTACTACTCTAAAAGTATAATATTTATAATATTAGTAGGATTATTATAGGACAGGCCAGTTAGCTTGGTGGTTAGCAACTCTGACTGCCAAGACGAAGGTCGCGGGTTCAATTCCCACCCAGGGCAAACATTTGTGTGCATGAACATGTTTGTTATGTGTCTAGGTGTAAACGTGTATATCAGTTTTCTGGTTTTCATAGTACAAGCTCTGCTTAGTTTGGGATCAAATGGCCGTGTGTCATGAACTACCGTGTAGCTTCAGTAACTTTAAATTTGACCTTCATAAGTGCCCTCCGAGGGCCTAAACTGAATAAATGGTTTTGAACTTTGAATTGAATTTTGAATGTCCAAGGATATATTTATATTTTTTTCAACACACTTGCTCATAAAATGGCTCTAATTTCACCGTAATTAGGCAGATAATGACACTTATAATCAAACTGTGACTTTTCCATTGCTATTATTCACTAGTGAGTTATAGGGTTTTTTATTTTATTGGTTGAGTTGCTTTGTTCTTAACTTAGTATCGTATTGAAATAGATAATTTCAACTTGTATGTTTGTAATAAATAAAACTTTCACTCAAATTTAACTTTTGTTTTCTCTGTAATAAAGTAAACTTGAATTCCCAATTTTGTACGTGGCTAAAACGGTATCCGCGAAAATCCAAAAAAAAGAAACATCATTCTGTCATTTTGTCTATGGCCGATCACCATTGTTAGATGCGCACGCATAGGAAAACTTATATTAGGTTGGGGAAAAAGTCTTTTCGCATTATAGTATGTATGAACTTGTAATAAAATCTCTTTGGCTATACTATTTGTATCTGGCTGGTGTTGGTATCATTGAAAGTTTAAATGTTAAAGAACATAATTCCAAATTCAAATTAGAAAAATGTGTGATTTGCATTTGTTTTTCGTACCGCCAAGATGAGTGAATCTAATGAAGAAATTCGATTTATTTTAAAATTTTACTACAAAAAAGGTAAAAATGCAACGCAAGCCGCGAAAAAAATTTGCGATGTTTATGGACCTAGTGCAGTGTCTGTGAGAGTAGCACAAATTTGGTTTAAGCGTTTTCAATTCGGAAATGTTGATGTCAAAGATGCACGTCACTCTGGTCGCCCCATTACGGATAAAATGGATGCCATTTTTGAAAAAGTGGAACAAGATCGGCATATCAGTAGTTACGACGTAGCTGAAGAACTGGGAATTGACCACAAAACAGTTTTGGCGCATTTGAAAAAAACTGGGTACACAAAAAAGCTAGATATTTGGGTACCTCACGAGCTCACTGAAAGAAACCTAATGAACCGTGTACTCATTTGTGATTATTTATTACGACGTCATGAAACCGAACCATTTTTGAAGAAGCTGATAACTGGTGATCAAAAGTGGATCACGTACGACAAGAACGTGCGAAAAAGGTCGTGGTCAAAGGCTTACAGACTGTGGCGAAACCCGGGTTAACTCGCAACAAGGTGATGCTGTGTGTGTGGTGGGATTGGAAGGGCATTATTTATTATGAGCTGTTACCACCAGGCAGGACCATCGATTCTGAACTCTACTGCGAACAACTGATGAGATTAAAGCAAGAAGTTGAGAGAAAGCGGCCGGAATTAATCAACAGAATGGGTGTGGTTTTTCATCATGACATCACGCTAGACATCACACATCTTTAGCCACTCAGCAAAAATTAAGAGAGTTTGGCTGGGAGGTATTAATGCATCCGCCGTATAGTCCTGACCTGGCACCTTCAGATTTCCACCTGTTACGGTCTCCTCAGAATTCTTTAGGCAGTGTCAGGTTAACATCACGAGAGGACTGTCAAAACCACTTGTCGCGGTATTTTGATCAGAAGTCCCAAAATTTCTATAGCAATGGGATCATGTCCCTACCTACTAGATGGCAAAAAGTTATCGAACAAAACGGTACCTACATACTTTAGTTCAATGTAAATAAACTATATTAAAAATGTTTTGAATTTTCTTAAAAAATGCGAAGGAACTTTTTCCCCAACCTATTAATTTTTCCCGCCTTTGCGAAAAAATTTTCACAACTCGTTTTCACTGTAGAAATTATAGCTTTTTAGTATTATTTTCTTCACAAGTGTGTTGAAAAACGTCGTATGATAGACGTGTGTATTGATGATTACAGTCCTCGGCTCTCTTAAGACCCTCACCTGACGGCTCGGGTCTCAACGGCGCCTCAGCGGTAATCACCAACATTACACAACTTGTACCATAATGTACTATTATATTAGTGAGTGTGATCAAAAAAAGCGAAAGTTTGTTAGTATAGATGTTTGTTACTCTTGCAAGCAAAAGCTATCCAACGGATTTGGATGAAACTTGGCATATACATAGATTATACCCTGGAATAACACATAGGATACTTTATAAGTATTGAGTTTATTACCGGCTCTTCTCAGTAAAAGTAACCTTCCGAACTGGTGTTAGAGTCTGAACATTCATAAGTGCCTGTGAAACCCTATTTGAATAAAATATTTCATTTCATATTTCATTTCGTTATATGTTGGAAACATGTTACATTCCTCGGGAATACGGGTGAAACCGCGGGCGACAGTTAGTATCATAAGAATTTAACACACATGTTTATCAATAAAAACAAATGCTCTTCATTGGTGAGCGCATCACTTAAGAATGGACCTCTATGACAATTTTTTTAAAGTTTTTTTTTGAGGAAAATAAAACAGGCTACTTTTTATCCCGGAAAAACGTCTCCATCATCATACATCCCTCGGGAATGCGGGTAAAGCCGCGGGGGACTAGTTATTAAATAGAACAAACAGAAGACTTTGGTTGCGCTGAAAACTTTGCGAGTGTCGAGGCTTAGTATCGATATACATACTCATTGTTCTATCGAATTTAATTTCTTAGTATCGATATTACAATTAAGACACTGAGTCAGTACATAAAGCTCTTCATAATTGCTTCCGTATGTGTAAGCCCTATCGCTGAAGTTTAAGCACACAAACGAATATAATCGCTCACTGTAATCTTCCAGTACATTATTATTAGGAACAACGGACCCTTTCGTAGCAATGGGTCTTTAAGTCGTTGAAATATTTATGAATTAAATAAAAATTGCGCTTTTATTTTCTACCGAATTTCTACCCAATGTGACATATTTCTCAATTGTTATTTACTTAATAGCCTTATTCAGACTATTACAGATACAAAAATAAATTGTCAAATCTACGCCGGCAAATTATTCGTTTACCAATGAAGGGCATTTCTTTCATTTTGAAATGTATGTAAAGTTTACACAATTTATTTTAAAATGTGATTGTAATATATATATTACACGATCTACAAATACAAGGGTTTTAATAATACGGATTTAATTTTACCGGTATAAAGTCAGCTTTTCAAAAATGAAAAAAACTACGTCACTAATAAAAAAGAGGATTTTAACACAAATAAATAATTCGGCCCATTTAAGCTGGAGTTGGATTCGCCAATGCGCCATGTATATAATGGATCTTTAGAAATCCTACCTATGCTCGAATCTCGTTTCATTTTGTCTCACCTATCTCAGTCTCGTAGCATAGCCGTAGCAATATGTAGCGTCGTAGCACCTGAATTTCGTAGCACTATGAACTAAACGTTTCTATGAAACGCCTACCAACCTTTTCAGCATACCTGTAGCTCTGTAACAGCAGCATATATCAAATTAAATCTCAAGCTTTAATAATAAATAGAGGGATTATAATTAATTTTGGTATGTACCTTCTTTATTGCTTCGGCTTTTTATGTTGTCATATATTAGGTTGGGGAAAAAGTCTTTTCGCATTATAGTATGTATGAACTTGTAATAAAATCTCTTTGGCTATACTATTTGTATCTGGCTGGTTTTGGTATCATTGAAAGTTTAAATTTTAAAGAACATAAATTCAAATTAGGAAAATGTGTGATTTGCATTTGTTTTTCGTACCGCCAAGATGAGTGAATCTAATGAAGAAATTCGATTCATTTTAAAATTTTACTACATAAAAAGGTAAAAATGCAACGCAAGCCGCGAAAAAAATTTGTGATGTTTATGGATCTAGTGCAGTGTCTGTGAGAGTAGCACAAATTTGGTTTAAGCGTTTTCAATCCGGAAATTTTGATGTCAAAGATGCACGTCGCTCTGGTCACCTCATTACGGATAAAATGGATGCCATTTTTGAAAAAGTGGAGCAAGTTCGGCATATCAGTAGTTACGATGTAGCTGAAGAACTGGGAATTGACCACAAAACACAAAAAACTGGGTACACAAAAAAGCTAGATATTTGGGTACCTCATGAGCTCACTGAAAGAAACCTAATGAACCGTGTTCTCATTTGTGATTCCTTATTACGACTTCATGAAACCGAACCATTTTTGAAGAAGCTGATAACTGGTGATGAAAAGTGGATCACGTACGACAAGAACGTGCGAAAAAGGTCGTGGTCAAAGGCCGGTCAGGCTTCCCAGACTGTGGCGAAACCCGGGTTAACTTGCAACAAGGTGATGCTGTGTGTGTGGTGGGATTGGAAGGGCATTATTAATTATGAGCTGTTACCACCAGGCAGGACCATCGATTCTGAACTCTACTGCGAACAACTGATGAGATTAAAGCAAGAAGTTGAGAGAAAGCGGCCGGAATGAATCAACAGAAGGGGTGTGATTTTTCATCATGATAACGCTAGACCTCACACATCTTTAGCCACCCAGCAAAAATGAAGAGAGTTTGGCTGGGAGGTATTAATACATCCGCCATATAGTCTTGACCTTGCACCTTCAGATTTTCACCTGTTTCGGTCTCTTCAGAATTCTTTAGGCAGTGTCAGGTTAACATCACGAGAGGACTGTCAAAACCACTTGTCGCAGTATTTTGATCAGAAGTCCCAAAATTTCTATAGCAATGGGATCATGTCCCTACCTACAAGATGGCAAAAAGTTATCGAACAAAATGGTACCTACATACTTTAGTTAAATGTAAATAAACTATATTAAAAATGTTTTGAATTTTCTTAAAAAATGCGAAGGAACTTTTTCCCCAACCTATTATGTATTTTTTACATTTAACTACAACGATAATAAATGTCTGGTCTCTTTGAAACTGTATAATTTTATAACTGATGCATAGAAACAGCCTCCATCGACTTATATTCTGTATTGTCACGACTGCACGACTGCACGACTGCCAGTAATAGAAGTTAAAACCTATTTATATTTATTACCTACTAATAAACTTATATTTTTGAATAAAAACTTACGGCTAAGGATGTATTATGGAGTGTAGAAGTAAAGGCGGACCATGTCAGTGTACTAAAAAGTGTCCGTTGAAAGGGAACAAATTACGGTGGCGCTACTGTAGCAAGTGGAAGAATTTTAAATAGAGCGCCACAAATTATTAGAGTAGGATACAAATTAAATAAAAAAGGAAAGAATCATTTCAGTTTTGTTACAGCGCTTTTTTTTTAAATTTAATAATATATAGACAAACATGAGTATGGAATTAAATTATACAATGTTTTTAAGTACCCCAATTAATTGTAAATAGCAAATAAATCATGCATCGAAAACTAATTTGCTGTTTAGTGTCCTCTTGACACTTTTTCGACTAATCTCCCATACAAGATGGTCCTCCTTTACTTCTACACTCCATAGGATGTAGGTATATTTAAAAAGTGACGTTTTTTTATTATAAATACTGGCTGACATTGTCGATTAATGGGACCGAATGTTTTTAAAATTTTAAAATAGGAATGTTAACCTGATAATCTTTCAGCAGGTTCAGCGGTAGCCATGATTGGCGCGAACCTTCGCTTCGGTTCTGCCGGCGCGTCCAACTCGTCGATCCTCAACAACACGAGGCACTGCCCGCCGGGTGGCGCGGCGAGCGCTGCGGCGCTGCTGGCGCTGTCTGCTTTGGGAATGTCAGCGAATTTAGCACTGATGACTATTATACTTAGCAAGAAACAGTTGAGGAGGTTTGTGACTTATCTATATTATTGCTTTTGATAAAATAAGTATCCTGGGTCTTCTTTACACAGTGATCTGATTCCAAACTCAGCAGAGCTTGTATTATGGAAAACCAGACAACTGAAATACTAAATATACTACTTTATTAAATACATACTTTTACAGATATTTACATCCAGACACAGAACAAAGATACATGTTCATGCACACAAATGTTTGTCTTGGAGGGTTTGTCAGGGTCTATAACCACCAGGCCAACTGGCCCGACGAATGTTTAAAAAACTCTTTTTTCACATGCTGAATACAAAATATATGTTTTCTCTAATCTAATTGGCGTAAAAAGGTCATTATAATCAGCCATTATATGCCCCATATAAAAGTTACCTACTCCACTTGATAATCCAAGTCATATTCTACCTATGTGCCATGTTTTATCTAAATCTGTCAGGTAAAAGGGTCAGTCTCAAATATGCTAACTGTTAGATTTATTATTTAAGTTTAATATTTACCAACCTACATCCATACGCAAGCTGGCTGGCAGCGGTTGGAAACAAAGAGCTGAAGATCGAGCTCAGTGGCGTGCCATAGGTGAGGCCTATGTCCAGCAGTGGACGGAGATAGGCTGATGATGATGATGATGATGATGATGATCCATAAGTTAGTATTAGTATAAGCTTCAATCTTCTTGATGAAAAACGAGGAGTTATCTATCATTCTAGAACAAAGCTTAGACATAAATACCGAGACAAAGAGATACCTTCCTATTATCTTGAGGGGTTTATTTGAATAAGGTTTTATATAGAAACTTAGATTTACTTTGGTATTACAGTGTAAGTAACAAATGGGCTTTTTGTGCTAGTAATTTATAAGTATTAACTTTAATTAGAATAATTCGTGTAATTAATATAAGACTATAATTATGTACGTTGTGCGTAATAAACACTTAAAAATAAATGCTATGAAACCGTAAATAGTTCTGAGAGGAAAATAAAATAAATCTACTTCTCCGTACAAATAAAATAGAAATACATCCAATATTGAGAATAAATATTGCGTGTCAAAATATAGACATAGTCATTGCGATAACAATAAGAGAGAGAAAATAAGGAAAATATGTAACAATCAATAAGTAGATAACATAACAATCTCTCGGCGAAACATTCAAAGGATTATTCCACGAACTGAAAGAGAATAAAACCTTATTACTATTCATATTGGTTTCTGATCAATGATTTTACTAGAGTTTTCGTTGCACGCCCATTATCCTCAAAGAGGTAGTCAAGGTTTTCAAAATGAGAACCACATTCCAAGAATATATTCTACCGTGACATGTGGTACGCATTGTCACCGATTCTCTGACACATTACCAATTCCGAGCTACAGGTAAATATTTCTGAACCGAAACGTTAATATAACCTTGCTCGAAGCGTGAATCAAACCCTTGGCTCACCTTGGTAACAGCTTTGTCATCAAATCGACATTTGAAGTGATGTACACGGAAATAACGCCTCTCAAGTCATCTGAGGTGAGAAGTGATTTTCACTGGTCCTATTAGAACGGCTAGGATCAATTTACGGAGAAAGGAGGAGTTTAGTGTTAACTAGTCTGTAGCTTACCCTTTAAAACCTTCTAAGCTTAATTCAGAAAACTCCACAAATTTCAATGCTAGAATAATTGACAAAGTATGTGATTTTACATACTTTGATCGGAGACTTTGGTAGTTGTTTATTTTACGGCGAAGCGGCTTATTTACGACAACACATAGAACATGTTATAGCAGTTATGATAACAGTCATTGCATAACACATAACGAGGAGTTACACATATGTTATTGTAGTACGTGATCAGTCTCCGAGATTGGACACGTCTCTATTCTATAACAGAGACAGAATATCTTATAAGAACCCGGAATCTACTTTGTAAGGAACATGGTATTAGATTTAGATTATACGACCAGATTTTGTTGCATGTACTTAGTTACTGACACGGGTTGAAATAATATGGTATTGACTTTGTGTCTTCAAATGTCAATTCTATTGATATATTCATACGGTCTATTTTAATCTTTCAAATGCCATACATATGACCTATTAGCAATTACTTGACATTAAGGCGTGAGTTTATTCGTTATAAGTAGACCTTTTCAAAGTTTAATGGTACTCACATATGACGCACGATAACATTTTATAATGAACTCGCGGTTTCACCCACACTACTCCACTCTCGAGAGATGTAACACTTTTTCCTGGCACAAAAAGTATTATATCTGTTATTTCAGGGCTTTTCCTATATATGTGGAAAGTTTTATCCAAATCCGTTTAGTAGTTTTTGCGTGAAAGAGTAACAAACACCCACACATACTCACAAATATTCGTGTTTCTAATATTAGTAGGATGTAACATTTTATTTCCCATTTTTTTAACGTCTATAATTGTCAGAATTAATATGTTATTCATGACGTTATAAATATGGTAGTAACAGAAAATAGTCAGTTTAATCCATAATGAGTGACTATAGCCTATCAACAAGGAGTGTTATTGCCATCAAGAATAGAACAAGTTTTTAATAAAGAAATAATATTGCAAACTTTCACTATTGACAGATATTACATCCCAGTTTCAATCTTGAAAATAGCCAACAGATTCAACAATAATATTTTGATAAACACGTTAATTCAATAACAAAAGAACGTCTCAAAAACCTGACAGTATTCTAAGAGAAAAGTGAATCGCGCAACTCTTCAATATTTCCAGAAACAAAAGCAGCAAAATCGTGTTCATTTTTCAATTTCACAAGGGCAGCGCGACGTTCAAAATATTGGCCCGTATTTGCTAAAATGTCATATGACAAATATCGGCAAATTGTCACGGTTTGAAAATCCTCGCAAATCGTCCACTGGCACAGCACCGTCCCGTGTTTTTTGTTGTTAGGGACACTGTGTGGAACCGGAAATATTTCCCCCAATATTTGGTTTACATTTGAAACTAAATGTTGGCATTAACGCTACCTATTAAACAACAATGAATAGTGTGATTATAAATTAGGAAATTTGTGCTAACGAGAGAATTGTCAGCTCGAATAATAGGTCTAAATGTCGACTATACCATCTATACTTTTTTATAAAAGTCATTGCAGTTCCAATCATCCGAAAAAAAGCTTTATAAAAGATTTAACTTAACTACCAATTGATGTATTCATACTGGTAATCCATTTAAACCAATAGCGAGGTGCTCAATAATACATGATTAATGCGTATGAAACAACGAACTTAATATTATAAATAAATAATTTTAAATTAAATTTTAATTTTTAGAGCTATAAATGCAGAGTTCGCCACCTTACCCATTTCCAACGTGAATTAATAGTGGACAGGTATTACTGCGTTTTGGTTAGAAAGGAAAGGGGCCGGTGAAATTATAGGTACATGAGACTTAACAACTTCACGTCTCCCTTCCCTTCATGCCCTTGGTGTTGCAAATGTCAGCTTGCTTCTCGGCCAATATGGTATTAAAAAAAGATACCTACATAACGTTATGCAGACGTTAACCAGAATGACATTACTCAATTATCCAATCTTCTGTGAAGCACTTCAGTCACTTAAATTGATAGATAAGCCAGTAGGTAATATGATTTACACCAGTAAAAGACACTCAATGTGTCAACCAATCAAATTACGCGCTCACTACTTGGGGCGATTCAATAAAAGAACTTTATTGCTATTATTTGAATTGGAGCTGGCTTTACCGTTAAGTCCAAATGGGAATTGGATTTAGCATACTGTGCAAGTTGAAAGGCTCACGAGAATAGCTACACTTTGCTATAAAACTATCAGTTATATAGGTACTTTAAGATGTACAGATTCTTTCCTTTTTAGCTCAAATTTTGTAAGAATGGTATTTTCTTATTAAAAGTAGCTAGGCCGTTTCGTTTTGTGTGAAATATAACTTTTCAGGAATGGCATCTGCTTATAACTTTATCATATACATATAAACCTTATCTAAATAAATATTTTCAAACAAATCGTTTGAACAGTTTCCGTGATATCAATGCATACGAGTACATAATATATACATACATATATGTATTAAATAGAAATTTTTGTATACATATATTTTTATGTTTCATGTTCAGAAAATATAAAAAAGACAGTCAATAATAATCTGAATAAAAATCGAACAGAGGATAAATTTAATATTGACAGTTTTTAACATTTGTCCGTTTAGAAATTCTGGAAATTTTCGTCCGCGTTTATTAATTCCGTGAATGCACTGCCTACATAGATAAATATATATCCTGGGACATTTTTCATTCATTTTACGGCTTTATCTGATCCCAAATTAAGCAGAGATACTGCTACCAGATATATTACATACACTACTTTTTAAATACATACTTGTTAAAATATTATAGTAAATACATCCCAGACACAGAACAAACAAATATTTTCATTGCACAAAGATCTGTCTTCGGTTTGAATCGATACCACGACTTATAGCGTGATAATAAGGGTATCTTACCACCATCCCAGTCATGTCCTAAAATAATACTATCCCTATTAATATTATAAATGTGAATGTAAGTTTGTCTGTTACGCTTTCTCACGAAAACTACTTAACCGATCATCATGAAACTTTGTACACATATTTTTGGAGGCACTAGAAGTAACATAGGATACTTTTTGTGCCGGAAAATGTAATATCCCACGGGAATGATAAGCCCCCATTTAAGTTTACTTCAGTTAGTTGGTGTATTGAGAGATAAATCATGATATTAAATTTGAAACAGTTCTCGCAACCGATTTATGTGCCGGGAAAATGTTACGTCACTCGGGAACGCGGGTGAAACCGCGGAGGATCGCTAGTTATCTATAAAATGTTAAACTAATTACTTTACACCTTTTTCTATTTCGAAATGCGTCTCAGATCGTAGTTGAACAATAAAAGATTGACATGAGAAAAGAGCTATTCTCGCTCTGTATTTATTTATAACCACAGGTCGACTTGAAACTAGATCACACTGTCGGTGGCTCTCTTTGTAACAGCACATCTTTTATAAGGAACTCTTTTAAGATGATATGACACATTGCTTTTCATCTAAGTGTTCTAGCGAGACAGTGTTCATCTTTGTTTTGATATTTTATCTTAATACTAGCTGTTCCCCGCGGCTTCACCCGCGTTCCCGGGGGGTGTTACATTTTCCCGGGATAAAAAGGAGGCTATGTGCTATTCCAGACTGTAATCTCTATATAATATATTAACTGTTTACGCAGCGCACGAAGCGGAAGCTCTCAAAAGGAAAAAAGCCCCGATTTTGAAACATTCTTCATTGGTGCTCCGCTCCTATTTGTATCAGCGTAATGGTACTTAGCCTCCTCGATAAATGCACTATCCAGCACTGAAATAGTTTTCCAAATCGGACCTGCAGTTCCGGAGATTAGCGTGTTCAAACGAACAAACAAACTCTTCAGCTTTATAATATTAGTATAGATAGATATATAATTCTTCTGTCAGTCTGTATGTTAGTAAACTCCTCTTAAACGGCTGGAATGATTTTGATGGAAATTTTTGTGGGTGTTCCAGTTGATTCGAGAATGGTTTAGATTTACAATTGGACCCGGTAGGTGGCGCTGCGATCAAATTCCTGCATTGATCTTTTTATGGAACTCTTGTATGGAGTTATTATGACAGGACAACGTTTGTCGGGGCAGTTAGTAATTGATAAATAATAAATTACAGGCACTTGAGACTTATCAACTTCACGTCTCATGGACGACAACGCATTGGCGATGTCCCTGTTGCAAATGTCAATTGCTTGTTTTCGGCCCAGGCGGTATAATAAAAAAAACATTAAAAAAATTTTTCTTCTGGGCATCACATTTCCATCGTCATTGTATCTTAGTACTTTGACCTAGCCTACCTCTTTGGTGATGCTAGGTGTAATTAATATTTTTTTAATTTTATTTACTGTTGAATCGCCCAACGGAATATATAATAACTATTATTTAAATATTAAAATAACAAAAAAATACTTATTAGACAAGACAGAGACACAAATCAGAGTTATAGCTCATTGTCATTTCTAAAGCTTCATGTGTAAAAGTTACCTTGGGTTCAGGAACTGGTAAAATAAATACTTAGAGAAATCGGATTCAAAATTGGATAATAAAAGAAGAAAAAGTACCCTATAATCTCTACAGTAGGGACGAAAATATAATTTGTTTCGTATCCAGTAATTTCGCTTTATGCTATAAATTTATGCTGCGCTCCTTGATACTTTGAAGAGTCCCGTAGGGATATTCTATGGTACACGAAGGGTAAAGTGGTACTCGGCAAGTTTAAAATGGTACTTCCACCGTTAATTTTCTGCAAACAATATTGTAGGATTTAATATTTTTTTTATTTTTTTTTACTTTTTGTTTATAAAACTTTACGTATGGAATATAGATTGAGCGAAAATTGTGTGTCGTTGGAAAGTAACCAAAGACAAAAAATAATATATTAAAAATACCCTAGGAGAGAGAGGCATAATGATACTTTACGAACATATCATTTTAGCTAAAAGCATAGGTACTCCTCGTATATATTATCATAAAAATACAAATTTTGTATTTATAAGCCTACTGATTCTACGACTGATTCTTAAGCTCTAGTTTAGCATAAGCCGGTACGCTTCTTGAAATAAAGGCACAAAAAAACGGAATACAAATCACCTGCTGTATTATTTACGCCGTTCCCGAGATTTGTGGGGGGGAAACATTCCCGCAGGCTTAAGGGGTCGTCCTTAGAAGGGCTCACTTAAGAACGTGACATTTGGGATGATTGATAAATTGCCCGTCGATAGAGAATTTTTATATAAATCGCTAGTTGACAGAATGAGTATAAGTCCATTTTTGCCCTCTTTATTTTTAAATAGGTTGTTTTTTTGTCGTGCACTTGAAATCCTAACAATCTATTACTATTGATAGACCTTGATAAGGTACGTACCTGACTGGCGGAATGTTTTACATATACACTAGATGTTCAGTGCGGCACCGCCCGCATCTCTGTTAGGAGTCGGCCATCTGATCCATAACATGACATTAAGCAAAACTTTTACTACCCGATAACTGATATATTATGTATACTTACTAATTTTTAAAGTATTCTTAGTGGTTATGTTCTCTTGTTACTTTATATAGATAGATCTATAAAACTTACGGACCGGGACTGTGACTTCACATACAAATATTTTCGGCATGTTCTAGAGTTGTGGTAATATAGATTTGCAAAGGTAAACTTCACCATGTTTTGTAAGGAGGGTATATCGCTTTGTCCTACTAAATATCTCTCTTCCCATGACTGGATGTTTTGTTTGTTATTTGAGTTACTAAACTACTTCTGTCTACAAAAGTAGAAATTGTCCGAGCGGTCCGAGAAACTCTGGAAAAATTCGCTTCAAGATTTTCAACAACAGCTGCATTGAAACCTCTGTCTAAAAGTCCCTCAAACTAACGTTTCTGAATCGCGATTGAATATTAAATTTGGGCGTACATCACAGCAGTTTGCTTTTCAATGGTAAATTATATTTTCCCAGATAACGCTGTATATAGCACCTTGTATTGTGTGATGGATGACAGAGAGAATATCGAATTCTCTTCCCATGCTAACACAGCCGTGTAGGATTTTACATTCCGTTTCCGGTCTAATTCCGCAACCTTTTTCGGATCGTTGGAACATCCTATTATTAAACTTCCGAGTGGTGAATAATAGGGACAGAATTTATCACTTTAACTTAGCTTCAATGTGTTGGTACTGGTCTGTAGTACATATTTCATGCCTGTCTTTGGTAATTATATTTTTTATTTAAATTTTCACCTTTTGCTCTTAGATTCTTTTACAACAGTTGGTACTTTAGTGACGTCATCAGGGTTCTCTGCAGCCTCCTTAAGCCTCTTAGCACGAATATCCACAAACCTGTCAATAGAACGAGCTCTTCTGAGGTATTCGCAAACTTTGAAGTCCTTCTCATCATCAGTAATTGCTCGTGCAATAGACTTGGGCGCAGGTTGTTGGACCGGCATGACTGGGCCCCGAAGTTAAGTGGCCAGTTTGAGCTCCTCTTCATTAGCTTCACCGTTCAGGATCTTCTTGCCCTTGGGGAAAAGAATGAGGCGAGCTTGGTACTTCCTCACTCTCTGAACATTGATCTGAAGAGACTCAACAGATTTGATTCTAGATATAGAATAAAACATTTTTTAGAGAAAATATAAGTTTTTTTAGGTACTATATTAGACGCATCGCCTCGGTGTTCGAGAGGTATAAATCTTGGCGAGAACCTCGGAAGTCCAGGGTGCGATTCCCGGTTCGGGCAAAGTTATATAAATGTTTCTTCTGTAACCTAAGAGACGACAACAATTCTCACTACATGTTGGAACTTTAAGTAACTTTTGTGGAATGTGGCTCTGGGGCCTCTAACCGAACCTATCACTTCAGGAATATAGGCCCGAAAATATGTTACGCTATAAAACTAATGCCCATTTTCCCTAACCTTCTAGTAGGGGATACTGAAGCTTAGAATGAATCAATTGACTAATTTAACATTGGTTAGTGAAAATGTGCGTAAATATTATTTACACAGGTGGTCGCACGGTCTGCTGTTCCACCAGGCGATAGTGGACTGCGCACGCGCAGCTATTCTCCTGCCTCTCGGTATAGCAGTGTTCCGATGCCAGCCAGTTTACAAGTGCTCTCTAGTTGAAACTGCGTTCCTACTATTGGTAAGTAATTTTCAGTAATCTGTAAGTAATAAAATTTGTTGTTCCTACCGGCTCATAAAACTTGATTTTTTTCCGGTGGTTGGTTCAGTAACTTTAACTTAGACCAGCATAAGTGCCCTCCACGGGCCTAAACTGAATGAATGTTTTTGAATTTTAAATTTTATTTAATTAAATCCTACATAGATCAGCCGAAAAAAATCATACTAAAAAAATATTAAATATTCTTTAGACAGAGATGAGCCATTTAATATAATAGAAAATGCAAGAAAATGCAACTGAAAAAACGTTGCTGAAAATCAATCTAAACAGTTTTCTCTCAAAGAGGTATCAACTGAAGAGTATGAGTAAGCGATAAGTAAACTGCTGCAAGTGATATACTCGCTTCCCTGTTTCCTTTACCCTAGAGGGATAGTCGACCTACTTCGATCCAGATATAAAGTCAACACTAAAAATATCACCGTATTTTTAAGAAATTTTCACTTCGCTTCTTACAAGTAATGTTATTTGGAACAAATTTCAAGCCAATATAACAAAATGACGTGAAAGTTACATAACAATTCTTTTGAAATTCACTGTTTCAAATTGTAGCCCATCAACCTCAAGGAAGCCTAAATTGGGCGGTTCAATTGAGAAAATAAAAGATTTGGCGATGTAAGTAGGAGATATTGTCGACAGACGACTGTTGAAGTGATTTATCACCACTTAACTACAGACTTCATATACGAAAGCTTAAGGAATAATACCCAGCACTGTACACTAAAAATTGTTATAAAATACAGTTAGAGTAGTAGAGCTCTTAGTGCGTTGAGTTCGTCCGGGGAAGTACTACCACCTTACCCATTTCTGCCGTGAAGCAGTAGTGCACTTGTATTACTGTGTTTCGGTTAGAAAGGTAAGGGGGCCGGTGAAATTACAGACACATGAGACTTAACAACTTCACGTTTCAGGGTCGACCACGCATTGCCCCTAGTGTTGCAAATGTCCATAGGCGGCGGTGACCACTTACCATCAGGTGGACCGTTTGCTTGTTTGTCGGCCCAAGTGGCATAAAAAAAAAAACAAACCAAAGTTAAGATATTCATCTTGAAATTAAGCTTCAATGAAGCGTGTTTATATAAAGTACGATATCATTTAAATCTGTGTGTCAAGTTAAAGCACTAAAAAATGCACTTATAGAGTTTAACTTAATCTTCGATGAAGCGGGATTAGATAAATTACGGTTTCATTTAAATCAATGTATAATAATGAGCTGCTAACTCTACAATTTATAAGGGTTCATGCATAAATATTTTGTATTTTATTTGAAAATCTCAATAAACCTTTTAATTTTAGGTGACTGTATCTACCGTTAATATGTTGACAACTGTATTGAACGACAGCCCAATTTTCCCTGAAAACGAAGAAGAGCAAGCTGACTTATCGGCACCATTATTGATGGACAGCCCTCAGGTAATTGAACTTTAAAGTGCTAAATAATAAATTGCTTATGAAAGATTTAAGCTGAAAATATTTTTTTGTTCCAGTGCGTCCTCTTTGGTACATTTATGATCTGGTTCGCATCAATCACAATAAATCTTGGGCCCACCTTCTTATCGGGGGCTTTAGCTGCCAGTGCCGGCTCTTACGGGTCTTATGGTCCAGCTCCGTCGTGCCCTTTAGTTCGGGGTCCCTTTAGACATTATGTGCTTAACGCCCTTTGGATAGGCGTGAACGCCGTCTGCGTCGGACTGACACTTTTCCACTTGAAGAAGCTCCACCGAGATCTCACAAAGGTTCGTGTCATACTAATTTGGACTATGCTCATTTGACGGTCTCGAGAGTCGGCAGATGGCATGGAGAGGTTTCACATGATATATATAATACGTAAAGTAACGCTTTGTTTAAATTATTTGCAATGACACATTCATCCCCATCATCACTCACATTGTGGACAAACTTCTCCATGATCATTTGACCGCATCCCTAAATAACCTCGTAATCATATTCACCCACAGCTTTATAAGAAATGGACATAGCGATAGCCAGTTAACTTGAATAACTTGTAAAAGTTTTGTAGTGCAATGCTAACATTCACAGTTACGAGATTCACAAAACTAGTGCGCGCTCCGAGAGTCGTTGAAACTCACGAAGTCATCCACATAATTTCGAGCAGCTATACAATATTGTGCATACGTACTAGTCTTACGTTGGCCGGACCTGGAATTTTTGTTGGTAAACTGCCAATATTCCTTGCGGTACGATCGCAAATAAGATTTAAATTTTCGGAAGTGGACTCGCATTGTTGGACGCTCGTACTTTACGAGTGCTGCGTCCAGTTTATTCGAAAACTTTTAAATCCTGCAAAATTATCTATTGGTGCCAAGTGTCGGTTCAAATTGGGGAATGTTCGATAATTTAAATCTTATCGCATGCAGGCCAACGTAGAAGCAGTTCGAGTAGCAGGTTTAGTGACCACGCTTGTCAGCATGGCAGGAGACAACAGGCGTATGGACTCGCTGCCGAACAGCGTTGGACCGAGGGTAAGTCATAGTGCATGCGTATCTGATGTCTTGTAGATTTCTTGTAGTTACTGTAGACTGTATTAGAAAGCTTTCATTTCTTTAAAATTCTGAACTAAGTCCTTCACTAAAATAAATCTAAATAACAAATTTTAACTCAATATCTAAAAAAATACTTAAACTTAAAATACTGTTTATAAATAACTTCTAAAACTGATAAAATCTATCGCTTGTTACCAGATGTACTCTAAAAGATCTGGTAGGTAATTAAAATATATTGCAGACTGTTGATGGCACGCTATCCGATGGTCATTGCCGGCCTTCTGGAAGTGCTAACCTGCCTCTGGGAGGCGGTCGTCGTCTCCGCGGATACTTGGCCCGTGTGGAAAGGGAAGGCGTGCGAAGAGTTCGTATGTTTGTCGTCATCACATCCGCCTATATCCTGTTCTGGGGGCCGCTTTTCATCATTACTTTACTGCATCACCCCGCATTGACGTCACATATAGCGTATGAGGTAATTTCCCATAACTTTAAAAGAAATTTTTTTTAGATACCACAAGGTGCTAAGTTCCCTATCTTTTGTTTAACAGATGTACTTCCAAATCAGCTTGCATATCTCTTACGTTCACGCTGCTGTGAATCCGATCTTGTTCATAGTACTACATCGTGCACTAAGACGAGCTGCCCTTCAGCTCTGTTGCGGCTGCTGCGTACATTGGAGCCAGTTCGTTCTAGCTCTGACCGCTGCTGGTGAGTTTGACAATCATACGTATGAATTGAATGACTAGGATGGTAAGAAAAGATAGAGATGTTAAGACCAGAGACGATATCAGCAAGGATAACGATGATGTGTCAGAGGATTTTGCAGACAACAACTGGCAAAACAAAAGTGATTTCTTTCACCACAGCACAATCACCACTAGCGCCGTCTTCATTCTCACCGGCGGCGGTATCACCGGAACCACCACCAGCGCCACCACCACCCATGGCGCCCCCCGCCCCACCCGTGCCCGCCAGCCACGCGCCGCCTGCGCCACACACGATGATGGTAATTACCTCTTATATGTAAGTGTTGACACCGTAATACGTGGTTTAAATCACTCGCACAGCCCCGCACGTGTATCCCTAGCGTCCCCGCAAGTAGACACAGACTATGCATTACCAACAAACGCATGAAGATGTCAAGATCTGTCGATACAATCTGTCGCATCTTCGAGTTTCCTCTCTTCCGTGATAGTGGCGTAGACATCCCATAGCTGCCCTACTCTTAGTTAAATGATATCAAACTCTCGATCTCAGAGTTGGGAAGTTGAGGAGTGTGACGCTGAGAGTATGTCGAGTGCGCGTGTGCAGGGAGACGAGGATATGATGGAGCCGTGGAGCGGCAGCGTGCGGCGGCCCCCGCGCTCCCCGAGCCCGCTCCTGCCCGCGATCTGAGCAACACCGACCCCGCGCGCGCCCTCTCGCCCGCGTACACGCCTGCGCGCAAGCCCGCCCCGCGACCCCGCCGGCGCCGGCGCCTACGCACATCCCGCCCCACATATCCAAGATATGGCTGCTATTATCGTCCGTACCAAAACTTACGTGTAAATTTATTTAAATTAAAAACGATGGAGTTGTAAATAGTGCCCTGATTTATATCTTTGTAGATCGTAATCGCTGTTTATAGTAGGGTAAAGGGTATAATATCACGATATTTAAAATATTTTGAAATATATTTATTTGGTAGATTGTGATGTTGTCAAATAAATTATTCTTGAAATATGTACGTGATAAATGTTAGTACTTTACCTTATAAGTGTACCTATTGTTGTAATATTAAGACATCATGGAAAGCTCAATTCTAAATAGTCGGAATATATAGGAATCAGAGTGGAATGCACCTATTCATGTAATTTCACTAGAAAACTAGACACCATTTCCTACAACATGTGAAATAAATTATATATTTTATATGATTTAATTTTGTCAGTGAAACACCAAGTAGATAATAAAGTAGAAAAATAAGTAAAATATTAATGATTAAAAAGTATCAATTAAACTAATTAACCGATTTATAAATAGAAGAAGATTATAAAAGTTATGCATTTGAGATTCAGGAAGCCAATATTTTTTTAATTGTTTAGATTGGTAACTCTGTTTTAAGTTTGTTAGTAGATCTTTAGGTTATTTTTTTTATCCAAAACGTTTTGTTTTTTATTGCATCATTCTAGAACGTGATAAGACTGATTAATTTCGATGACTTACATTACAAACTATAATTTAGAGTCAAATGTAGATGTCATCTTTATTTTTTATCTAGATTTATTCTTCTTTGAGACTGATTTTGTTATTTGAAAACGTACGATACAATGGGTGAAGTAAGTATACTGTATAATTAAAAAATCTTATGAATTATGAAGCATTAATATAAGTGTATTAAAATTTATTTTATTACCTCTGTAAAAAAATAACAAAAATCATACTGTTCTTAAGTATATGTAAATAAAATTTAACTAAAAGAAACATATGTACATGTATATACCTAATAAACCACGATTGTCACAGCTAACCACTCATGTTTATTTTTAAAACCAATAGTATAAATGTTTAGAAATCATTGATTTGCTGTGGTTTGTTTAAATAAGTGTATAATTAGCAATTTATACTTGTTTAAATATGAAGTATGATCAATTTAAAACTATGGTGGCCGTTTTTTCTTTGGTCAGGCTGTCACCTGCTATCTGTGGCATTTGACATTCTCGAGCTTCTAACAACGAGAACTTTTCGAGATGGGACTAATAGTAGAAATTATATAAATTTAAGTAAATATAATTAAAAGCTATGTACTTTACGATACCTTATATAATTAATTATGCTTACTTATAAACACGGCTTGTAAATTGTAATAAAAAATTTCCTGAAGTAGTAAAACTAGTATTAACAGAAAGTGCAAATAGCAATAGTTATTATTATTCATATACCTACATTTATTCTATTTATATATTCATTATTATTTCAATATATATATCTTTTATTTGACATTTTTTTTATTACAAGCAGTGTTTATATGTGGTGTATCATATTGTTTATTGTAACACTCTGTAAATAAAAGACGTAATTAAAATCGTCCTGTTTACAATTTTCGTAATAATTTACAATTTTGTGCGTAGCTAGGCATATTTTAAATGTATATTGATGTATTAATGAAGGTTGTAAATTAAGTACCTATTGTAATAAAATGACAAACTAATAAGAAAATATAAAATAGTGTTCTTCAAATATTATTATTAAAAACGGTGAAAAGATAAATAAATTATATTAAAATATTTATTTAACGTTTTTTGTATTTTATTTCATCATTGGACGAGTGGAGTTTTAAATAGTGAAAGAATTTTTAATAGGAGGCCAAGGAAGGTTTTCAAATAGGCAGTCTCTAGATACAAACAAACTATAAAAAAGTCTTTTCTTTTTATATCACCTGGGACAACAATCAAACACCTGATAGTAAGTGGTCACCGCTGCCTATGGACATTTAAAACAGCAGGGCATCGCCAATGCGTTGTCGACCCTGAGACGTGAAGTTGTTAAGTCTCTGTGCCTGTAATTTCACCTGCCCCCTTACCATTATAACCGAAACACAGTATCTTTATAATATTGGTATAGATACTTTGTAATTTGCCAATGATAGATTCCAGAGAAAGGTCGGCATATCGTCATTGGGAGACAGGCAGGTTGGTATGTATGTAGGTAATTAGCAAATGTGATAAGCATATTTCACCTCGCAATGAAAGAGAAAGATGAAAGCGCGTTTCGTGTTTCAGTCAGCTCTATAGATTGCCTAGTTATAACCCAACCCCCCTTTCATGTCACCGATCTGCTTTTACCGAGATTGGAAGGAGAAAATATCAGGAGTGTTTATTTATAGTTTTTTTTAAATTTTGTTTGGAATGGGCTTGCTCCTTCGACTGACCTCAGAAGGAGTTGTGACGAGGCCGAGGACGTAGCACGCTTACCCAGAAAATGCCTATTCACTTTAACACCCTTGGATATATCAAATTTACAGTTTTCAATGTCAGATTATACAAAATAATTTTCAGCAGCATTTCTGGGCAATTACACTCCGAACTCCAATCATTAATTCCCTCCATGTATTCTAAACCAATATATTTTGTTGTGTAACTAACTAAACTTAACACGAAACTTTTAAACCTCTCTTTATTTTACCTGTAATTAGAAAGAGCTCTGCAGATTATTTGTCCTGTCGGTTTAAACAAAGCCGATTTTATTGCACACCACACGTGATCACAAAGTACCACGATAGCACAATTCTCGAATAAAATTGACAATTTAAATTTAGAACACCCTCTTCATTTTCAATGGATAGAACCTTCTAAACTAAAGCAATGGATTTACGCCATGCCTAAGAATTGTTGTGAAATCTAGGAGCGAAACAACAAACGTCCAGTCTAATCAAAGTTTTATAAGCGGATTGGATGACCTGGCACCAAGGCTTTAACACAGACAGTACATATTATGGTCTTATACATACCTAAATACATCCTAACAATCTTTTGAGTGCGTAGTAATAGTTAGGTGGTTTTCAAATTTAAATTTTATTTAGAACTAGGTTTCTCCTGCGATTTCACCCGCGTTTCCGAGTAATGTTACATATACCCGGGATAAAAAGTACCCATTGTGTTAATCCGGGCTATAAACTGTCAATGTACTATATTTCATCTAAATTCGTTTAGTTATTTATGCGTGAAAGAGCAGCAACCATCCACCCATCTATCCACCCTTAAAAACTTTCGCATTATATAATATTAGTAGGATTAAATACAACTTCTCCTGCTTTCTTTAACTAAGTAAGACGTCCCATAATCTGACCGTTTTATGTGGTGATATGGCCAAAAGTGGTAAGCACACAAATCTAGAAGGGGACTGTCTGTCATGTGGATCTGCCGAGACCCACCAGCAGGTGCTTGCTGATAGATTTCCAACTTAATGGTCGTAGACACCCGGCGGGATTAACAAAGTACTCTACAATGTTTTCTTTCACCCAATGCATAAGCTAACCTAATTGCAGTGGCGTAGCTAGGTAACCAAAGACCCGGCGGCAAAAAAAATTGTAGGGCCCCAACTAAACTATTTTAAAATTGTTTGTCTCCCAGCTGAAGCTTGGTGGCCCCGGGGCACTGCCCCGTCTAGCCCTCCGGTAGCTACGCCACTGCCTCATTGTATCATTCGAAGCTACGACTCTCGGCACTCTATATTTGCTATCCACGTCACTACCAACTGAGCTATTCACCCTCTAACTCTAGCTAGGCTTCATAGTAAAAACAAACGAGACACAAATAACACATGCGACTAGGTTCAAATAGCCGTAGCAAAGAGACTAATTTGATTAGAAATCGCAGAAGCGACAGTTATCCTATTCCGATAAGTCAAAGCGAATACATGTTCGTACGATGGTCGAGATTTCAACGGAATCGAATAGGTTCTAGAATTGCATCTCGTGGATATTATGTAACATCTGCAGTGTCTGAAGACTCAATTTATACCTTATTCCTGTTTGGTATTTTTGAATTTCTGAATCGTAGGTGTTCTGTTTATGTCACATCCACTTCTTTTCTTGTAATATAAAGTTTAGACGTGTGAGATTCAAATACACGTTTAATCATTATACTTAAATCTCGGGAAAACATACGATCCCTTAGATACGTATCTTTTAAAATTATTTCCCACATTAACGTAAAACGTAAATAAACAAGATAGGCTAAAATTATCGGAAAACCAACTCAAGACCAAACTACTTTATATCCGTTATAACTTTTAACTAAAACTCAAAACTTTAGCGAAGCTCTGAAGTCGATTTATCAATGTGACGTCGTATGACGAAGATCCCTCAAAAACGTTATAGCTGCGATGTGACGTCCTTACTCCGGAATCTGTCATTGGCTAATTGAATTCCCTTGCTCCCAGCTCCCGTTTTACACCCGGTAGTATCATAGTTTAGCCGGGTCATTAATTAAACGACACATCTGTTCGGGCACTTTAATTATTCCTTTTTGATGAAGCGCTGTTTATTTTAGGAATACATTTTTTATTGTATAAAATCTTGGATAGTTGTTTACGCATCAATATAATACAACCCGATTACGTTTACACCTGACCTTAATGACGTCACATTGACGCTTAGCTACGGTATTCACATTGATAGGGCGATAAAGGGGTAGTGAGCGGGGAGCGGGAGGGGTTTCACATTCCAGTAGCAAACTCAGCTTAACTGAGTTGTGATACATAATCGTTTTTGTGGCGTTTCACGCCCGTATTCCCCGAAGAGGTAGGCGGGTTTCAGTAATGACGTCACATTCCACTGAAGGTACTTTAGGTCCCAACGTGACATGTGGGGAGCATTATAGTCGTCTCTGAGGTATTTTACTAATTCTGGGTTACAAGTATATCATTATAAAGAAACGTAATCTCGTTCGAACGATGGTACCACCACCACACGACCATGTAGGCGAAACATAATTCAAATAGACACTACTAGATTACGTCTTGCAGTTTTACGCGCACTTCCAAGAGATCTAATGTATTTCCAGGATAAATATTTAGCCTTTCACTCGGAAATAGTGTAGTTTTCAGAAATGATTATCTCTCTACTTAGTACTGTAGTACTGCCAGAAATCGGAATAAGCATCTAATGAAATAAATAGCAAATTGGAACAAATAAATAAAATGGAACATATACACTTTGAATTTAAAACCTTCTTCCTTTTCGTACTACTTATATTAAAAAAGTCGTGAAAATGTGGAGAACAATTAGACGAATACAAAACCTCCTATTCACTAATTCGTACAAACCTTGGTATTGGCAAACAACGAGCGCGCACAAGTTGAAGTAGGAATACTGAATTGTCATCGATTGACCATCTGTGGTTGTGACGTCACACACTACTGAAGTTCTTTGGTTAAATATGTGGGTACTTTCTAGTACCCGTGTGGTTCCTAACTTTTAAGTTCTCTATGACGCTTTGTGTGCTACTTTTTGTCACTTTATCATAAATATGCATGGCAAAAAGATACTTTATTCGTCTTCCCAATCGCTGGGTAAAGCATATTTGTCAGAATAACATGTGACAAGATTATATTGGATTCCCACAGGAAATTTAAAAAGGATCAGAAGTGAATAATATTTTCTTATGCGGACATTTATTTGTATTTTTTCAATTCGATTTGAACATATAATAAAAATGAACTATAACAGTGGGCATTTTACCTTTATCATTTAAATTCGGTTTTTTTATTTGTGCCATTTTTTTTAGGTGAAATTTCTTATGGCTTTGAAATTCTAATCAGCAATCATTTTGTGTAACGTAAAATAAATCACTACATTGTATAAAACAAAGTCGCTTTCTCTGTCCCTATGTATGCTTAAATCTTTAAAACTACGCAACGGATTTTGATGCGGTTTTTTTTTAATAGATAGAGTGATTGATGAGGAAGGTTTTTATGTATAATACATGTGACATTCCATGGGAACGCGGGTAAAACCGCGAGGGACAGCTAGTGAATGATAAACACAATATATGCTTAAAAGTGATTGATGAATACTTAAAAATTTACCTTGTTATTCAAAAGATTCATCTTGTTTTTTATAAATAGGTTAGTAAATTTTTTAATCTGTATATTTATTATGTTATCTATATACATATAATTTATTAATTACAATTTGGTAAATATAGTACCACAAAACTGATAAAGGACAATATTCTTTATTCCATTTTATAATACAAAACTATTTACATACACAGACACAGATCAAACAATCGAAACTGTGACATGACATAGGTAAATAGACGGATTGTGTTAAAGCACTAATCCGAAATGTCGAATTCCTGAAACTGATAGTTCAACAAATATTGTCAGCTCTGGCTATCACACACGGCTTTCATTCTTTCCATTAGACCCTGAAACATTGGATTAGTAATGCAAAATTCAATAAAACCTTTTATATAGTACTAGCTGTCCCACCCGGTCTCACCCGCGTTCCCGAAGGATGTAACATTTTCCCGGCACAAAAAGTATCCTATGTTACTTCTAATTCCTCCAAGAATATATGTACAAAGTTTCATGGTGATCGGTTAAGTAGTTTTTGCGGGAAAGCGTAACAAACAAACATACATTCACATTTATAATATTAGTAGGGATAGCTGTCCTACGCGTTTTACCCGGGTTCCCGATGGATATCACAGTTTCCCGGGATAAAAAGTAGCTTATATGTTATTCCAGGATATGCTCTGTCTATGTGCCACGTTTCATCCATATCCGTTTAGTAGTTGTTGCGTGAAAGAGTAACAAACATACTTACATACAAATCTTTCCTCTTTATAATATTAAGTATAGATTTACATTGCTCTATTGAATAATCAGCTCGTTTGATAAAAGCTCCAACATTTAATCCAAAACAAATTCAACATGGACTATTTAACATGAAACAATGTAAGATCCCGAGCCATTTCCATTGTTAAATGAATACACACATGTACAATGAGCATGTTGTTTTGTTTGTTGATGTAGTGTGTGTCACGTCAGCCTGTCGTGGTGTCCATTCGTAGAGCTTAGTTAACTAACCTAACAATGCACAAAGCAACTCTAGTCTAGTTTTATTTTTAATCATATTACCCTAAATGTAAATGGGGATATAATGGGGAAATTTAAAAAAAGAAAATGTTACAACCCTCGGGAACGCAGGTGAAACCGCGGGGACAGCTAGTAATGACATATTTATTGATAACTAGCTGTTCCCGGCATGCGTTGCTAAGCGACTTAATTTTTTTTGTGTCAGGAACTTACGTAGAACAAGTTTAGAGTAGTAGAGCTGTACAGAGTTCGTCCGGGGAAGTACTACCTTACCCATTTCCACCGTGTAATTGCACTTGTATTTACTGTATTATTGTACTGATTCGGTTAGAAAGGTAACAGAGCCGGTGAAATTAAAGACCCACGAGATTTAACAAACTTCACGTCTCAGGGTCGACAACGCATTGGTGATTTTCTCGTGTTGTAAATTTCAATAGGCGGCGGTGACCACTTACCATCAGGTGGGCCGTGTGCTTGTTTGTCGGCCCAAGTGGCATAAAAAATATGATGGACATGTTGTAAATATATATATTACTTTGGATTAGTTACACCCCAAAAAATTTAAAATTAAAAAATTTATTCAAAATAACTCCCCGCTCTCTCCGTACTATTGGCTACGTGTGTGCCAATTATTATCAAATTCTGTATAGTAATTTAGCCATGAAAGCGTAACAATCAAAGAAATTATTTTTAAATATTGCGTCAATTCTAGTTATAAACCTTCTTCTTGAATTACTCTATCTATTGCTGAAAACTGCAATAAAATCCGTTGCAAAGTTTACGATTCTATAAAGGACATACAGACAAAGACAAACATTAATTTATATATATATATATATATATAGATATTAATGTTAAGATTAATAAACCTAAAAATATTCTGGTGTATCGAATCAACTAGATCGAGCCAAGCCGATCAAACATCAGCGAGCTCTGATTTTGCCGTGTCTCAGGGTACATTGTATTGAGACATGGTTGTTCCTCTATGAATTTAACAGTAACTGCAACTGAAGCACGGAAATAGGTTCTCCAAACGGTATTTATTACACAATGACAACGTTATCTATATACGAAATACTATCAGCCATTAGGCGTGAACAAGGCGTGAACAAAAGCTTTTAGGCATGTTACAAAATTAGAGTAACTAAAACCAAAACTATGCCCAAAATATCTCTTTAAATGGTCACGTAAATACTACTAATATTATAAACGCGAAAGTTTGTATGTATCGATGTTTGTTCTGCTTTCAAGCAAAAGCTACCCAACGGATTTGGAAAAAAATTGGCACATAGATAGAGCATATATTGGAATAACATATAGGCCACGTTTTATCCTGGGAAAATGTTACATCCCTAGGGAACGCGGGTGAAACCGCGATGGACAGCTAGACAACATATTTATTGATAACTAGCTGTTCACGGCATGCGTTGGTAATTCGTATAAAAAGTCGTTTTTATAGTGTCGGGAACTTAAGTAGTAGTAGTACTTAGTGCAGAGTTCGTCTAGGTAAGTACTAACACCTCACCCATTTTCGCCGCGAAGCAGTAGTGCACTTCTATTACTTTGTTTCGGTTAGAGAGGTAAGGGAGCCGGTGAAATTACAGGCACATGAGACTTAGCAACTTCACGTCTGAGGGACGACAAAGCATTGGCGATGCCCCTGGTGTGGCAATTGTCCATAGGCGGCGGTAACCGCTTACCATTAGGTGAACCGTCAGCTGGTTTGTCAGCCTTTGTGGTATAAAAAATAATTAAAAAAACAAGTCACTATAGTTTCATCGCAATCGGATTAATAGCACAAGAAGGCATAGGGTAAAATCATAGAAACATTTATATAATATTAATAAGTATAGATAGATTTAATATGTGACAGAAATACATGACGACATTATCTGTAGTTTTGTTAAAAAGCATTTATTAGAAACATTATTTTATTTATTTAGGACAATCAGTAGCTATTACATTACTTCATTTTAGTTTAATATAACTTAAAAATAGCAATTAAATGCACAGGATTTCAAGATGTCCCAGCATGCATCATGAGGTAAACAAATCTATTATTAAAAAAAGAAAGTGAAAAATGAGAAAAATAAAAACTAAATAACTAAACAAGGAAACAAGACAATACAATTAATTCATTAAATTCATTAAACATTAATAATCGTTATTCCATAAAGTACTATTACTATAGTAATATAGTTCTAAATATAGTGACAGTTCAAACGAGCCATATTTCCTTTCACACAGCCATCTAATTAGCATTCAGTTTGAAACTACGAGAAGCAATGATAATAATATGAATATTCATTGACTACTATTTACAAGTGTTCCTACTACATCAGTACATTATAATTGTTATGATCTGTTAATGGAGATTTAATAATTAAAACATTGATAAATTTATCTCATATTTTTCATATATCAGTTCCATATATTTTTCAACATCAGCAAAATTTATACACACGGCGAGGCCTAATAAATTTTTCAGGAAGTACATCTGAAAATATCTACGCTGCATTTTTTTCGATTGCACACTCGGGCATAATATCAAACTATAACCTTTTTTACAGCCAAAGCTTTTATGAGTCAAGCAAGCAAAAAAATCTACTCTGCTGTTAGCTGAGTCGACCACGTTTTTTAACAGCATCGATAACAACAGTGCAATTTTTGTACCATATTCATTTATTCGATTACATTTTGAAGCATAAACAAAAATTAAATGTTTTGCAATTTATTTTTTCTTTATATTGCAGACGTGGATTTATTCCCGAAACTAACCAGCTTTCGTCTTTATTCCTTGTAATAAAATATGCATAGAAATACCCATGTGTCTGTGTCGCAAGTAACTGTAACATTTTATGACATTGGGTATGTTCCATCTTTCACGCTGTATGTATGACTTCAGACACTTTAGTGAACTTAATATTGCCAAGATGTATTTGTCTTAACGTCTCTCCATTACCGTTGCTGTTGTCTTTTGAGTCAAGAGGGTTTATAAAAACGCTTTGTTCTGGCAACGTCTTTGAAAATGTACACAATTTAATAAATAAATGAATGATCTTTAGAGTGAATGTGAAAATTACCATTATGCAATTATTAATGTAAAAATTTTTTTTTCAACTCTTTCTAATCCAAACCCACATTTAGAGAGAAGATTGGTAGTTGATAATCCTTTTAAATTCCCTGGAATCATCAAATAATTTCACTCCTTTTCTCAGCTATTTGTTTAATATACAACAAAATAAATCGCAGAAAGGCCGTAATGGCACCAGACGTTTATCTCTCAAGCCTCAATTTTCTTCTCAGCAATAAAATCTGCAAGTTAAGCAAACCTCAAGCAACATTCACGGACAGCGTTAATTTGGATCTCAGCGGGATTCGGCTCAATCATCGCATTCGCCGAGAAATGTTCACGCATTTCTTTCTCTAATAAAATTTGATTTACGCTCCACGAAATTATATATTTTGTGTTATGTCAGCTATAATCGTGAAAATTGACGGTAAAACTAATTTGGTTTTGGGATTGAATGTGTGCATGGACTGTTATCGCTCTTGGGATGCTTAGTTTAATGTACCATTTCTGTCAAAATATGTTTAAATGGAACTTGATGTAGTAAGATGAAAAAAAATGTTTGGCTTCCCCAATCTATTTTGGTGCCTTCATTTTTTAAAGTATAACTTAAAAATTTATTTTTAAATGTACAAATATTATAATTTCTATCCTGAACCAGTGATGCGCTTGGGCTAATGTGTTTTGAGTAAGGGCAGAGAAATTACAGGCACTTGACTTACTTAGTGACTTTATTTCTCAGAACAATTTGCAACTGTGACCATAAACCATCAGATGGATCGTTGGCCTAGGAGTCAACTAATAAAAGAAAAGAATAATAGGTCTGGGAAACGAAAAACTGTTTTGACATTCCAAAGACAAGAGATATACTATTCTAGAAGACGACCTTCACGAGAATGAACTAAATGTTGCAAGATACAAGACCTCGGTCCTTTAATATTCCTGTTCGTACATTGTATATGAGCCCCATACTTCATGTTATCCTGCGTAACTCTAATTAATCTTTAGTATACGAGATGTCCGCTTGCTCACGATAATATGTCACGGGAGACATGTTTATGGCCGCTAGGGGCAGATTAGGCGCCTTCATCACACGCTAGTTGACGTCAACTCTGTATGATGAATCCTTATAAAAACTGTTATTGAGATAGGGTTGGCACGTAAATAGTAAATGACTGACTAAGAATTGATAAAGAAAAACAGGCATGCTTTGATTGGACACACCTGCACTAAAAAATGATCATTTATTTATCGACCACCCTGTCATTGCCAAGCAGAATGTTTATCAGTAAGGGTAAAGGTCGATAAAGGTTTCACTATCATGAAGGCAACTAAGAAAGGATTTTGCGAAACTCATTTCCCCACGGAGGTTTTAGGAAAACCGCGTAGAAAAAGCTTTGTTTCTTTTTATGTTTAAAGGTTATTTTGTTCTTTTATCTAGGTACCGCCAACGACTTAAGTAGCATAATAGGTCTAATTAAGTCTAAATAATTAAATCTAATAATAAATTAAGTCTTAAATCTAATTAAATATAATTTATTTATTTATTTATTTTTTAATTTTTCAAACACTCTTGTACTTTAATATATACCCATAATACCGACATGTAATATGTAGGTTTTTGTAAAGACATATTTACTATACACCTGTAAGCAAATGATCGATAAATTGTAGTGTAGGTGTTTTATGAAATTTGATCTATTATTTTTCTTTTGTCGCTGGCTGTACTGAGAGAATTGCCAATGTGATGCCAACATTAAAAACCTCTTTTCGGGCGTTATTTGAAGAGCCATATCACAGCGCTCCGGCGAAAGAATACAAACATTATTAGCGAAGCAGCGGGTACTAGAGGTTGTTGAATATTGTCGCTAAGTGCCCACTGTTGTATTTCAGTACCTACACTTGACAGATAGTTTGGGCTTTGTGTGCTTATCGTCTTTAGAGAGATTGCGGTCAAACGTAAGCCTACCTTTGCAGTGTTTTTTGTGTCTCTATCCCTCTACGTCTGTCTCTGTTTTTACCATTATCGTAAAACATATATAAATTGTATTTAAAAAAAAATCCTCTTAATCTCTTTAATCTATCAATCTATATATATAAAAATGAATGTTTGTCTGTATATCCTTTATAGAATCGTAAACTATGCAACGGATTTTAATGCGGTTTTCAGTAACAGATAGAGTAATTCAAAAGGAAGGTTTATAACCAGGATTGAAAGCGGGCAAAGCCGCAGGGCGCAGCTATAGCTAATCAATAAAATAAAAGTGAAAGCCCCATGCATAAACAGAATAGAAATATGGTTACTATTTTCGCTACATATTGTTATATATGTAGATGTAGTAAGTAGGTAGAATATGACCTGATAGTAGTTCGTGTCACCTATCTTCTTATCTATATTTATATATAAGCAAAATAGTCAAAGTCAAAGGAATCCCTTTGACGCACCACCAAAACTACTGAACACATCGGGATGCTACCATTCGACGCGGAATTTTTCGTAGATGGTTATAGGCTATATCGATAAACGCGGGTGAAACCAGAAACAGCTAGTAGAAATAGCTACGAACACATCAGTAGTCGGTTTTCATGGTTTAATCATATAGGTGATAATGTTTACGAATTTATAGTCTCAGAAAGTAAAAGGCGTAAATTCATTAGATTTTCTTCACATCAGCCTTTCTACCCTTGATTATAACGAACACTGCTCATGCATTTCATTACTCTGTCACGGGATGAATTCTTCGGGAATTGGGTCAAGGCCTCTCCTTTAATGGCAGGATTCTCTACAACCGTATATAAGTTGATTTTGTACAGTTATTAAATGTTTTACCTTCTGTTGTTATTTTTAAAGATCTTGTATTATCTTTTATTATTTTTAAAAAGCTTATTCCAACCTAATTTGGTGATTTCCGAACCGGTGGTAGCTTCATTAATATTGACTTTCAAAAGGGTCCCTAGTGGATTTAAGCTGAATAAATGGGTTTGTATAATTTTTTTTGGTTTAAAAACATTGTACGTCGGGCAAAAAGTAATGCGGTTCTCGTGAGAAAGTGTGCGAAAGAGACGCAATTGAAACAGAGACAGACAGAGTTGTCATTTTAAAATTCATTCATCATGCTCACTAATGCACAGATAACATAATTTTTTTATGCTACAGATATCACTGAAAATCAATACATTAGCTTTAAAATTAATCACTACATTCCGACTCTTCAATTACATCCTACCAATATTATAAATGCGAATGTTTGTATGCGTGGATTTTTCTTAAAAACCACTGGACAGATTTGGATGAAATTTGGCACATAGATAGATCATATCCTGGAATAACATATAGGCTTTTAATCCCGGGAAAAAGTGACATCCCTCGGGAAGGCGAGTGAAACTGTGGAGCTAGAATTTAATATTTTTTTAAATAATCAAAGGAAGGTAAAATTATACAGTTAAAAATATTAATTGCTCTTCTGACGATCCGCCGGGTTTCTTTGGAAATATAAATGAGGGTCACACAACCCACGTGGAGACTCATTTGCGAACTGTCACGGGTTGTTAAGTCTCATGCTTTTCATCAACAAAAAATAAAAAAATGCTATTTTAGACCTTCAAGTGGGGTGGAAATTTTAAAATACTAGCTGTCCCGTCGGTTTCACCTGCATTCCCGAGGGATATAACATTTTGCCGAGATAAAAGTAGGCTTTATGTTATATTCAGAGGCATGTTTTTTCTATGTGACAAGTTCCATCCAAATCCGTTCGGTAGTATAGCGTGAAAGAGTAACCAATACACATCCGTGTGGATGTGATTGTATATATACAGTGTGGGATTTCATAATGTGCGCATATCAAGAGGAGGGAAAACAATGCTTTTAACGATAAAAAAATAGCTTTTTTATTTTTTTAATATGTTTTTAATTCCTTTGTTTACATGATGGCCAGAGTGGCCAACAAGATTCGTAAAAAAAATCATAAAAAAAAGATATTTATTAATTTTGTTTACATCGATAAAATTAAGCATAGTTTCCTATTAATACGTACAAATTATAAAGATTTACTTTATATATCCAATACATATACATAGATATTAAGATATATAAAGTAAGTCTTTATAATTTGTACGTATTAATAGGAAACTATCCTTGCGAACTTTCGAGTAGTACAGTAATATTACTAGGACTTCTATCGGCTAGTAAGTCTTACGTAGCACAAGTAGCTCGGATACCTGACACAGATTTCCTTGTCGCATAAATGTCGAAGACCAGGATAGCTTGTTAATTGTAGCGTATGACTAAGATTTATAGCTTGAATCGGCTTACCACCTCTATTTATACAGAATGTTACAACTACTACCCGTAAAACCGGAGGTTAAATGGGGCCTTATAACGAGTCCATTCACAATATTTAAGAACCGTGGTAACGTTGTATAACATACCCCAAAAAAAAAAGATTTTTATTAATGAAAAACTATTAAAGTAGACAATTGTTAGGTAAAAAACTTGTTTATTATATTACAAATTCAGTTATAACTTGGGTTAGGACTGAAGTTTGAGAAAAAAGTAATAAAAAAAACCGCATTCATTATACATTGCCAGTGTCGTGTCTAAAGTGAGCTTACTCTTCCACTGCACGCGGCAGGTAATTAAAGTTTGTAACTCAGCAAACTTTTACGTTGGGTTAAAAAAGATGGTACTTTCCAATGTATAAAAATAATCAAATTAAATAAGGAAATTACTCTTTTGGCGCGTTAAGTGACTTTTGGTGTTTGGGTCTCTAACCCTGCACTGTTATTTCATAGTTTTAAATATTCAGTTCTGTCGGCAGTCCCATTGACTGTCTATTTTAGTTTTCTTATTAGCCGCCGGCACGCGGACAACTTAGGTACAGAAGTTTCACTACAATCGAAATAGCCGACTTAGAAACAAAATTTTCTATATACATACATATTTAGTTAATAAATGTTATATATCGCTACTAATAGTATAAATGTGAATGTATGTTTGTTTGTTACGCTTTCACGCAAAAACTACTTAACTGATTATCATGAAACTTTTTGCACATATTCTTGGAGGTATGCAGGAGGGGGGCAGCTAGTAAAAAATAAATGATTTAATGATGAGTAAGGTATGGCAATTGGCATTTTTCGTAAATTTAAGTCTCCATTGCAACGATAAAAACTCACATTTCAGAGTTTGTGTGTCGCGTCCATCGGATCGCTCTCAAAAGATCGTCGTTATAGCTAACGAGAACGTAAAGCTCGACGTGTGAGAAACAAGCTTTTTCAGCTTTATTTCCAATCATAGAAATCTAACATAAGCTTAGAAGTGGCTTATTTGTACCTGCCATAACAGTAATACTTCGTAACTTCAAAGGTCTTTCTTTGTCTATCATAGAGTAACTGTTTGATTTAGTGGAGTGACGTCGATGATAAAAATGACTTTATGCAGCCACTTAAATAATTAAAGTGAATTGTACTAATAACAAGCTTCTGTTCCTCGATATCACCGCCGTTCCCGAAATAATTAATATTTCCCCGGGGAAAAACTTAGCTTATATCGCTCGAGAATTAGGTAGCTTTCTATCTGTTATTATTTTAATCGGTTGAGTATATTCGAATATGACTTAATGCATCCAAATATATAACCTTCTATCTTCGTATATTTATAGTATGTACCTATTAGTGTAGATATAAGGTAATGAGGGAAACGTACCCGTTTGACATACTAGTACCTACAAGGTTGCCAAGGGCTGGCTGCGTGACGTTCTAAAAAATAATTATAGGACTTTTTGAGTTTTTGGTGGTAATATTTGTCAGTGACGCGAGAGGCGAGCAATATGGTTGGCGTTGTGTAACGCTGTAAAAAAATCAAAATTCAAAACCATTTATTCAGTAAAGTCCAAAAAAAGGGATATTCCATCAGTCCACTTTTAGCAGGTAACACTTAGATTTCTATGTATATTTCCAACACAAAGCTGAGATGTATTAAATAAAGAGCTACCATAAAGTACATTCATCGCCCCCCGAGTCCCGACAGTAAAAGCGAAAGAGACGGTGGAACGATAAAACTGTCCTCAATCTTACGGTATGACGTATTTATACACTTATCGCGATAGATTTATTTAGGTCTAGATATTTGGGATGATGTACACTAAAAGGTGACAATCTATATCATTTTGGGTACTAGGTGTTGTATGTTACCTGAAGTAAGTCTATATTTTTAGAGTATATTTGTACAGTTGGATTTGATAAAAATGTGTCTAGTGGATTAGCTTTTATGGCCATTATTCGTCTGCGTAAAGAACACTCCATGTGGCAGAATAAGTATTTATTATATTGTCTAACAATCGGTTTCAACGTAGTTTTGTGAACTTGATTAGGATTTTTTTTGAGATGGGAAAAAACTGAACTTGCGACACTTACCGTTACAGTTACCCACACCTGTGTATATAAGTATTTGGGTTGAAACACATTGGTAATATAACTATATGTATAATTACAATATATACATAAATACGTTCAACTATATATTCAAGTAAGCTTTCATTCTTGTCGGCATTTTCTTTTCAAAATTTAAATTTGTATTCAATAATTTTGATGTTGTTTGTTTATCTATATTAGCAAAATAGGGTTCCTTTGACACACAAAACTACTGAACATATCGGGATGGGACTGCTACCATTAGAGTTAGATTTACAGTTAGATTTTTATAAATGCATAGTTTGATTTTTCATTAGTGTCATCTTAAATAAAAATCGTTCAACATTGAATAACGTCTTCACTCGCATATATTTTGAGAGTTTATTAAAAAGCTACCTCCTTGAGATGAGGGTGCTACAATGAAAGTAAGTATAAGATATTGTGTGAACGAGGATATAAAAGAGTCGTATTAGACAGGTGAGTGGAAATAATGTCATGGGTAATGCAATATACCACCTAATAAAGTATGAAATAATGACTGTTTAGTAGGTACACAAAGGCTTTAAGGCGATTAAGGGCCTTATCGCACTGGCGATTTGCGAGCGAGTTCAAAGTGAGGCGAGTGCACAGCGAGCTCCCCGCGAATTTGCAGCGAGCGCGCAGTGAACACGGCCCGATGAAATTCGCCTCGCTTGCAAATCACCAGTGTGAAATCTTCTGGTATGTACGTAAATTTTTGACAGCCCGTTTGATTGAATGATTGATGAATGGTCACTGCTACACTGCACACAGGAGAACCTTGTCTATTCAATTATATATACACTATAGATGAGTTATACGCGCTTAGAAATGGCAACATGAAATTATGGTATTTGACTTCATTCCATTTAGTCAAGCTCCAACCACTGTCGCGACGGCACGTGCGTCGCATGCTGCACTTAATATTGATGATGTATATTCATCTCTCTCTAGCAACAGGTACATCGTAAGGTGGCATTTATTTTCTTTCCCTGTCTTCACGCGTAGTGATGACGTGTCTATATTGTAATACATCATTTTGTCTATTATTATATTCTGTGGTTGAAAATAAATTATTACCTACCTATACAGACCCCGTTTTATATTAGCCGTTGACTACTTCAAATGTAATTTATCTTTGCTTTGGCGGGGAACTTTGCAAATGATTTTTTTTAGTCACCACGGATACATTCAAATAAAAGTCATTATTGAATACGTGGTATTAATATGGGAATATCTACTTTTAATTGTAGTGGTTTGTAATAACGGCGGATCTAAATATTATTATACCAAGGTATACCTAAAATTTGTATAATTTATCTGTATTTCATAGAGCAAGATTCAATTTTTTTCAAATGGCTGCCTGTGAATTTAGACTAAAATTAGAATAAGAATTATATAAAGGCGGTCAAAATGATTTCTTAACCACATCTGATTAAGATGTGAATATGATGATGTGAGTAAATCAATAATTTTTTGCCCCACCCCTTCATACCTATTCTTGCCCCAGAACTTTCATGAAAGTTTATTGGTGTATTATTTTTTTTAATTTATTTATTTTAGAAAGAAAGGGCTTGACAAGGCTTTTCAGAGTGTTTTAGAGTAGTAGAGCTCTTAGTGCAGAGTTCGTCCGGGGAAGTACTACCACCTTACCCATTTCTGCCGTGAAGCAGTAGTGCACTTATATTACTGTGTTTCGGTTAGAAAGGTAAGGGGACCGGTGAAATTACAGGCACATGAGACTTAACAACTTCACGTCTCAGGGTCGATAACGCATTGCCCCTAGTGTTGCAAATGTCCATAGGCGGCGGTGACCACTTACCATCAGGTGGACCGTCCGCTTGTTTGTCGGCCTATGTTGTAAAAAAAAAAATCATATGAGAGGGTTTAATTATTCTGCTAATAACAACGGAAGTTATCAAATGGATAGGAAATATTTTCTAGATTGTAGAACAGTAACGCGGAGGTAACTTGATAGTTGTTTAAACATTTTGACCGTCGACGCCAAAAAGGTCCTTTCTCACACACTCTGTTATCCAATTTCACACTGAAGTATTAGGTAAATTAAGTATAATTTTAATAGTTAATGATAATTTTATACGTTTCGTTTTGTGGCGACATCTATGAACACGCCTACAATCCTTCACCGCCCGCACTACAGTGACGTGGCGACCTCTATGAACGAGTAGAAACACGCGAGAATCCTACATCGCACTATCAAGATTCTCTCAGGATTTGACATATATACGAACATCCAACATCAACAGTTGGACCACGCTCCCCAGGCATGATCACCTAGCCTGGCGGGAGATCTTCCCTTTCAAACGGAGGAGTCTCATACCTCGCTCCTCCAATGTTTTGTAGTTAAGTTATTTATGCCATGTTGTAAAGTTATATATTATGGCTCTGGAAGCGTATTTTTTATTCCTAAAAGAAGGTTACGTTTTTTATTTTTTGCTGGAGACATGGGAGTTACTCCGCCAGAACTAGCAAAAAAACGCGCACTATACCTTTTCTCTACCGTTTCTAATTAAATTCATTTATGAGCATACATACCTTAAATTGGATTATTTTTAGGTTTAGCTAAAATGGCCACAAATGTAACGAGGAAACCTAATTAGACCTTTATTTAAGTAGAGAAACTGCGGACAAAGCCTTTGTAATTACGTCACAACGTCATTTGTACGGTCTAACTTGTAAAATAACAAATTATAACATTATCATTTTAATCCTACGAGACTTTTTGCCAATTAAACAATTTGTAATCTCTCTTTCTAAAATTTCTGAATATTATCATCCTTACTCATTAAGAAATAGACTCTTAGAGTGGTGATATGAGTAACGACGTATTTATGGTCAAAGTCAGGCAGGTGGTCGAAAAATGAGTGACCACACTAATATTTTATTACCCGTTTACTTACCTACTATGTCATGAGGTATACCAAGGGCCGTCATTAAACTATTAAGCCCCTAGTATAATGTGGCCCATGAGACTATGGTATGAGAGCTCTAAGAGACGCACCGATCCGATTTGACGACCTTCCGAACTAGGGGGCCCCATGGATCACGGGGCCCAACTAAAAAGAAGGATCTACCTAAGCGTTGATAGCACCACAGCTGGTGATACTTTTTTAATAAATGGAGTAAAGTTTTTTGCAGGTAATATTAATTAAAAGTTGAAATAATATATTTTATAGTCTGTTCCAAACAAAGTCCTTTTTGATATTTAACCGGGTTACATTATGGTTTTGAATTAGGGTTTATTTATTGATCCAATGGTTTGGTGCATTTTATCTGACTGACCAGATGGTTTAGTGATTAGATTCCCTGACAACAACGCCATAGGTCGTGGGATCGATTCCTATCCGAAATTTGTGTTTTGTACATGTCAGTTTGTCAGTAGGTGGGTATTCCTATTTTGAGTAGGCATATCAAATAACAAAAATATGTAGATATCATTTATCTGGTTTCCATAACACAAGCTCTGCTTAGTTCAAGATCGGATGTGCGATGAATGTCCCAGGACATTCCATTATCCCATCATAAAGCAATAAGATTAATTTTGTATCATATTCTTTAAGCCCATAAAGGTCATCTTTCTTTAAAGTTTCTAGATCTAAACGTCTAAATTGACAGGTAAGAATCTCATGGGAAAAATAACTTTATTGTTTTTAAATTAATTGTTTTCAATAATTTTCAAGTTAATTTTTCTATAGCTGTCAATACGGGCATATTAGATATCGACGAATCTTTCTACCATTATAAATGTGAAAGGCTAAATGTATCTCGACGAAATTTGGCATATATATAACTAGATTATATTCTGAAATAGCATTTAAATTTAGATTTAATATTTTGTGTTTTTTCTTTATTTTCATAATTTTCCTTATTTTTTTAGATACTTTTTGGTTCTGTTGTTTATTCTTTTTAATGCATGCAGTTACCTCTAATTGGGACATAATTTATGATTAAAATTGTTCTACTCATTTTTTTAAATGTATAAGTGTATGTATTGTTGGTGATATAAATAAAAAATAGCACAAAGGCCGGGAAAGTAACATCCTTCACACAGCTAGGAGATTAAAAGTATACCTACAATGAATCTAAATAACGGGTGCAATGATTAATTCAGGTTACCTGAGTTAGCTAAAGCCTTCATTATAATAGGAACAAAGCTTTTGTTTCAGTGTTACGCTATCTTAATTAAATTCGCACGGATAAACTCAAGAGTATTTCAGTTTTAAGTTTTATGTCCATATATTTTGTGGTTGTTTGTTCACACAATGGTACCGTTGTTTTGAAGCTACAAAATAAAATATTTTCAGTATTTTTTTTCAGTTAGTGTCTACTACGAGCTGTACTGTTACAGAACAGCTCTTAGTGCAGAGTTCGACCAGGGAAGTATTAACCTACTGCCGCCGTGAAGCAGTAATGCACTTTTTTTTATACTAGTACCACGTCATAGGGGCATCGCCAATGCGTTGTCGGCCCTGAGACGTGAAGTTGTTAAGTCTCATGTGCCTGTAATTTACTTGTATAATTGTTTCTGTTAGAAAGATAAGGCGGCGAAATTACAAGCACATGAGACTTAGCATCTTGACGTTTCAGGGTCGTCAACGCATTGACAATGTTTTTGGTGTTGGAAATGTCCATTGGCGGCGGTGACCACTTACCATCAGGTGGAGCGTTTGACTGCTAGTCGATCTACTCGACATAAAATAATTAAAGGAGGTATGTCAGAAAACATTCCTGTCATAAAACAACATGTTGAACTAGCAAAATAGTTAAAAATGCATAAGCACTAAATTTAATAAATACATGACACTCTGTACATTAAATTTAAATTGTGGAAAATAATTGGAGCATGCTAGGATTTCGTGTAATTAAATTAGCATGATAAAGACATCACTAAGTGAACCTAGCAAGCTTCTATTATTGTCTCCATATTACATAGTTTTTAATAATTTTACGAAAAATTAACTTGTAATGTTATTGATATAAAGCTCATGTTTGGCGCCGGCAACGATTCACTAAGCCCTTACGCTGTGCCGGCCGAAATTATCGTAGTCACGGATGAGTGTCACTGGCATAGGAGTGCGAGTTCCCTTGACATACATGAGTGTCAACTGGCATTATATAAAGGTAAAATAGTAATAGTATTAGCCGAGAAAAAGGCTTAAAAATAAAACCAGGCGTGTCACTGGCATAGGAGTTTCTGTTTATTGAGCAGTAGAGCTCTTAGTGCAGAGTTTGTCCGGGAAAGTACTAACAGCTTACCCATTTCCGCCGTGAACAGTGTACCTGTATTACTGTGTTTCGGTTAGAAAGTTAAGGGAGCCGATGAAATTACAGGCACATGAGACTAATCAACTTCAGAGTCGAAAACGCATTGGCGATGCCCCTGCTGTTGCAAATGGCCATTGGCGGCGGTAACCATTTACCATGAGGTGGACCGTCGGCTTTATTGTCGGCCAATTTGGTATAAAAAAAGTGAGTAAGAAGTTCCATCTTCGGCTTCATCTTCACTTACCATCAGGTGAGATTGAATTCAATCGCAATACCTATTAAAAAAAAAGGTTTTGGATCACGGACGTTGTGTCACTGGCACCGAAGGTATTCATTCAATAGTTGATTGTATGTAGGCTTATGTAACTCAGCTCTGAACCGGTTCAACAGATCAGTTCACACCTACTTGAACTGTCGAGCTGCGGCTCAAGAGCCAACTAAACAGCACACGGCTCACTTATTATTTTACAGTCTGTATACAATCTGTGATCTATTATGTCATATTGTGTCGTTGTCGAACTGTGGCGCGGCAGCGGCGTGGTGGCGGCGATCTGTGAACCGGTTCATTCTTTGGAGCTGAACCGCAGATCATGCATTTTGGTTGAGTTACCCATGTCCAATTGTATGATGATTGAGATAAACCTTATAACAAAGCTTTAAGGTAACTTTTTCATTCAAATTGTTATCTGTCAAAATGTGCCTGTTATATGGTGACGACTTTTGTAGCTATAACGTATTCATGAAAGAAAGATTTTTTTTTTTACTGAGACTCTCATTACCACGTACGAATTAAATACAGATGAAAGGTCGCAAGGACTTTAATATTACAACTGTGATGTGCTATCATTTCAAAGAGACTTTTTTACACATGACACTTACACTTTGAAATGAAAAAAATAAGCAGAGCGTGAACCTAACAGTGATATTAAAAGTCTAATGGAAAATTCTGTTTTTTTTTTAGGTTTTGTAAATAAAAAAGAGTAATAAAAATTTGAAGTACTATTGCATGACATAAAACGACACATATTATAGGTACTTCTATTTTTTCTGGATGTCTCTGTATGTCAAAAGTGATGCCAATCATGCAAAGCCTGGGGCTCGATTCTGTAAGTAAAATGACACTAATTCGAGGATGTTTCGTCGCGGCCTCTATACTCTGTCTCTGTCGCTTACTACGCTAATACTACTAATCACGTGAGAGGTAAGCTCTCCGAGGCCTCCGTGAAGCGGCTCGCCGACGAAGTTTGTATTAGGTGAATAAGGGGGCTGTTAAATCGTTTTAACTTACAATTAGTATTACGTTTAGTTACAAAAAGGTTGTTAATTAGGCTGAACAATACTGGCTGGATGCAATATATTTTCATTTGTGAAGTATAATAACAAACCGATAATCATTCTCATGTCATCGGAAAATATTATAACTTCTAAATGGAATTTATCTTAAATATCTACTCGGCTAGATGGAGCGATGATATACTCAAGGCTGTGGTTGGAGACAATGAGCTGAAGATCGAGCTCAGTGGCGTGCCTATGTCCAGCAGTATAGTCCACTGCTGGACATAGGACATATATAAAAATGAATCCCTATTTCCCTTGGTCACGGCATCACGCATGGACGGCTGGACCGATTTCGCTTATTCTTTTTTGTTGTGTTTGTTATTGTCAGGAGAAGATTCCTATGTAAGAAAAAATTAAGAAAGTTGCGTGGAAAATTAAAAAATTTAAGAAAACATAACGACCATATTAACTTTTCTAATGTAACCTTATGGTGTTTGACATTAATGTCAGTCGTTTGACAATATTGTTTAAAACGGAGGCATGCGTCGGAATTATATTGATAAAATAATTAATTTATAATTTCTTATTACACATTTCACAGTCGATTCAATCGGAAGATTCATGTTAAGACAGGACAACGTCTGTCGGGTCAGCTAGTTCGTAATATAATAAGGAAATATCAATTCATATTAGTATCATAATAATTATATTTAAAGTGATTAGTCATAAAAGTGAGATCCAGTTTTTATTGTTAAAAACTATCCAGTGTCCCGCTTTATATGCATGGGACTTCATAAATATACGGTTACCAATAATTGCTTGTACCATGGCAATTAATAGTAGAATTAATTTCCCTTTCTTAAAACACAAGTAAACAATGTTGTCTCTGTATTCGGTTTCTTTGTTCCTTTTTTTCACATGAATGTATAAGCCTTACCAAGAGGCTTATAGTACAGGAAAACCTAGTTTGGGTTCCTGTCCCACAACAGAATCTTTCGACCTGTTTATAAAAAAAAAACGTTTTTTTTTTGTGGGAGAAACTAACGAATTTTTATTTATTATTCATTGTTGCAAAACCATTAAAATCAAAACATACAATATATAATGATAGACATCTCAAGCTTATTCAGGATTGATAAAATGGAAACATGGTTCCTTCATTGTTACTCCTATGATTGAATTTTTACATGCGAAAATGTATTTACGTTTGTGTAAGAAAAACGTATGTTTCTTATATTAAATTGAACCTGTGCGGCTCGATTCTGTAAGAAAAATGACACTAACTCGAGGATGTTTCGTCGCGGTCTCTATGCTTTGTCTCTTTCGCTTACTACGCTAATACTACTAATCACGTGAGAGGTAAGCTCTCCGAGGCCTCCGCGAAGCGGCTCGCCGATGAAGTTTGTATTAGCTGAATAAGGGGGCTGTAAATGAAACTTTGTGTTTACGTATTTCATTCGTTTAGATAGAAAAGCCGGTTGACATTAAAAAAAATATTCAAAATCATTTATTCAGTTTAGGCCCACGGTTACTTCAACTGAGAAGAACCGGGAAGCATCTAGTTTTTTTTGTATATTTTATCATTCGAAACCAAAACAAACATAAATGCGTGTTATATCTGAAAATAATAATATCTTTTTAACTTACAGCCATACAAAAAGATAGATAAATATTTAATAGGTAGTTATATAATGCTATCTTCAGACCGATCTTTTCAGTAAATCCCTTCAAAAAGCTATTTTTCAAGGCTTTATCTATATTATAAGGATTTACCCACTGACTCGACAGTATCTAGTACTATATATTATAGCATAGTATAGAGTACTAAATGTAGTATATTATCCAAGTTATTTGCAATAACCATTTCTCTCCAGTCGTTCCCTCACTCCTGACGTTTGTGATGTCCATAATCTATGATCTTTAGAGGCTCTTTATAGGAAGACCGAGGGACTATGTTGACTAACACAATTTAAAAATAAAATATTATGCAGCTAACTAATTGACACAAGCGTGGCCTTGCGGGAAATGGATTTCCGCATAAAATTATACACAAAACAAATATCTAGTTACTAATTCCTCTGGATCTCCCTCTCACTTTAGTCCCAAACAAGGAAACTCTAAAAACCTGAGTCAGTAACAATGGGTCTAATACATCCTGGAGATACTTTGTGTTGAAGCAAAACACGTATCGATTTCCTGTCAAGTTTTTGTATCATCTTATTTATAATGTTGCTCATTTGACTACATTAGGCCCCTGGTCTCTAGTCTAGGTCTCCACTTCCCACTTGCTTTTTCATGTTCTCTTGTACAAAATCCAGATCTATTCAAGTTTTACCCTTAGTCCTATATACATATGTACTACTTACTCATTTCAGGAGTCAACTATATACTCAATAGGAAAAGCTTATTATGAGGTAACTCATTATATAATAGACAATGATGTCTGGAAATAGCTGCACTCTACACAACACCCTCCCTGTAGGTATAATTACGTGCTTGTACCAAAGTTAGTAGAGTATTCGCTTCAATCATTATTATGAACTCTTATAACGTGTCATTATTTTTGAGCTTCATAAGTGACCTTTCTGAACCTTAGCTTCGTAAAAACTGGCCAAGTGTGAGTCGGACTAGTGCACGTAGGGTTCCGAACCATTATCTATAAAAACGGCAATAAAATCATGTCTGTATTTTATTCTGTTTTTTAGTATTTATTGTTAAAGCGGCAATATAAATATATTATCTGTGAACATTTCAACTGTTTAACTATCACGGTTCATGAGATACAGCCTGGTGACAGACGGACAGACAGACATACATACAGACAGACAGATGGACAGCGGAGTCTTATTAATTGGGTCCCGTTTTACCCCTTGGTTACGTCCCTCAAAATTACTTTTTCTTCCATTTTTGAGCCACACAACAAAAGCTATAAGCGATATTAAAACAAATATTTACCAAATGCCCCAGGGACATAAAATGCGACACGACGTGACGGGAGCGATGAAATTGCGGTTGGTGCCAACTTTATTAATACAAAGCGGGGCACTCACGGGAAATAGGCTGACGACGAATGTATTATACATCACGCTTTGATCGTGATTCCCACTCACATCAAGTAAAAATAAAATAAGTACCACAGTCAGTAATTTCCGAAGAGGTAGGCAGTCCCCTATTTCAAGGAAGATATTTTAGGTGTCATGACACGCGGGCGTCGTTTCCGGGGAAAATTACAATACTATAATTAATTAATAATTAATTTATAATCCAACACCTGTTTCTAGCTGAGTTTTGTGCGCATCATATTTTTTTTTTATTTCTGTCGGGATTGCGATTGGCCTCAGTCTCACCTGATGATAAGTGAAGATGAGGCCAGGTAGGTTTGTTAATTTTTCCTAGATAGGTATCGGTGTGGCCCCTGCTAAGCTTTTATGAACTTCGTTCAAACTTTACGTATCCGCCATCATTTCAGATCCTCTACACTGCAGCTCAATTAAACATTTAAGCTCGTAAAATGAACACTGCACTTTTACGAGTGCATTACGCTTTGAAAGCATTCATTATCTTTTATTATGTTCATATCCTAGAAGGTATGAGTATGTTACAGACGCCTGTATACGCATTGTATTGTTATTTATACCTAGTTTGAGGGGTGAGGTCTCAATTGGGATGTGTCCTATATTAAAGATTAATGATCAAACACTATCCAGCGTATTGAACATCCAAAAATATACGAAAACATTAAATATGATCAAAATTTAATCATTAATATGATTTTTCAGTACCGATCTAATCATAAAGAGTATGTTATTTGAGACTGTACAATTATGACGTCACAACTTGCTATTTCACACAAAACTCCATACGTTCGATCGTTTCGACATTTCATAAAGAATTGCTGATTTGATATGTCAGGACACATCCTTATTCTATTACTTATATCAACATGTTTAGTGTTATAACAGGGAATCTATGTATCTGCGTTTATCTCTTAATTTGACTGGCCAGTTGCCTTGGTGATTAGCAACCCTGACTGCCGAGCTGCACGTCACTGGTGCGATTGCCGTCCACGATAAACATTTGTGTGCATGAACATATCTGTTTGTTATGTGCCAGACACACAAATGTTTGTCCTAGATGAGAATCGAACCCCCGACCTTCGGTTTGAGAGTCGCTAACCACCAAGCCAACTGGCCTGTCTTAAAATTGAGATTTTGTATTGTGGCATCATTTTTCTGTAATTTTATTTCTGCTGTCAACTAACTAACTAAACACAAATAGAATTTGGACAAAAACTATTCCTCTGAGTTTAAATATGTATGTAGTTAGACAAACATTTGTGTGCATGAACATATCTGTTTGTTCTGTGTCTGGGTGTAAATATCTATACAAGTATGTATTAAGAAAAAAAAATGTATATCAGTAATGTTTCCATAGTACAAGCTCTGCTTAGTTTGGGATGATATGGCCGTATGTAAAGAATGTCCCATTATTATTATCTATTTATTGTTATATGATACGAATATGAAGCTAATTTCTCATTAAACTTTCGTAAATTATACTAGGATAAGCCTGGTACATAATGGAAGGTGATTCGAGTCTGATTTCTAACATTAAGGAGAGCTAGACAGATGTGTTACAAAGTACCCTACAACCGTGGTTTGGTTTCTTCACGATGTTTTCCTTATCCGTAGGCTCAGATCCTTAAATCCCACCTTCACCGCATTGCATGACCACTGAGCTTACTTTGCTTAAAGCAATAATTAAATACACATATACAAAAAGGATATATATAATTTCCTGCATATTTCTTAGAAAAAGAGTAAGGGTAAGTGAATATGAACAGGAAATTAAATATCGTACACGTCATAGGATATTTCACTTCGTGGAATGAAACTGAAAAGTGATTTTAATTTTAAATTACGTTCGGTAACTTGGATAATATTGCTGAAGACGTCACGATATTAAGAATTGATGTCATAGAAAAATGAACACTGTATCTTAATGATAAGGGTCATCAGCATCAGAAATTTACCATTAAATCACGTTTTTGAGGCCTTTCAGATTCTGATGATCACAGAATAGAAAAAAACAAGGAGGATCACTATATGTGCTATTATAATATGGTTTGTTTTTCCCTAGGCTCACAATCGTAAATTATACTGTAGTTGAAGAAGATACGGCTGGAAATAAATTGGCAAAATATTACAGAAACATTCTTGAAAATCCAACCTGAATAAAGTAACAAAAAACAAACTTTTAAATCTTTCAGTAGAACTCTACCACTCTATACAAACGTTGGAGAATTTGAATAATCCTCTGCAAAAGTCCATGTTACTAATAATGTATGCCAAAACTACTACACAAGTGTAAGCCATCAGTCATTTTTTTGCTGGGACAAAGTCGGTCCGGGGCAAAGTTTGATTCCGTAAGGTAATTAACTAGCTCGACATAAACGCGGCCTCTATCGTACGTCTCCTTCGTTAACTTTGCCATCTCGTGAGAACTCCGCTCTTTGAGGGCTTGCCGACGACGTTTGTAATAGAGAATGCAGGGGCAGCTTAGGTAGAATAATGATTTGAGTTTTGAAACTTGTGGTCGAACAGTCATTTGTTTCTTGTTTCCTCGCAAACGAGCTCAAACTGCAAAAAATATTGGAACTTGTGAAAGAAGTTTTGCATAAAATAACTCATCAAATACCGAATTGTAATACTATCCTTCAAGAAATGGTTATTTATTTTTAAGTGGTAATTGCTCACCTCACTTACAAGCAGCAGACAAGCAAGCGGACGGTCCACTTGATGGTAAGGGCTCACCGCCACCTATGCACATTATTAACACCAGGGGCATCGCCATTGCGTTGTCGTCCCTGAGACGTGAAATATGTAGTACTTTGTATGGTCATAAACAATGCTGCATTATGTTAGCAGTTACCAACGGCTTCCAATCATATCAGTATTAAAAACTAATTATTAAAAAAATATGCTATTGTTTCGTTGAATGACTTCTTAAAAACATTAGCCTCCGATTGCGATCTATGAATTTTGCTGGCAAGCGAAAAGTTTGTTGACTGTATCTATATAAATAGAAAATGTTGTGTCCCTCAAAGAGCCTTTATTATACCTTCATTTCTAATATTGAAAAGATTCATCCAATCAGTTCAAAAACAAACAAAAAAAATCACGATAATGTGGACAATCCTTTATTAAATAGAGTAATATCGAAGGTTTTGCAACCCCACATATGGACAAGATGACCGAACCTAAAAACCAATCATAACTTATGTGATACGATATAACATTACCCATTCCACCCTGGCCAATGGTATGAATATCATTGTGCACACATGCTGAGATCCTGTCGCCAATAAATATTGATGTATCCCGCGTCCCGAACTAGCCGTAGCTATTTCATTGCCATATGTAATGTTTTTTTAAGGATATTGGATAAGTTTTGATTCTTCCCGGTTTCCTTGTTGTATATGCAATGTCTCAATAAACTAGTGCGCCTCAACATCTAAGATTGCATCACTGCTTACCATCAGGTGGGATCGCAGTCAAGCACTAGTTTATTTTAATAAAAAAAAAGTGCTTTAAAAGGTTGATTAAATTGAGAAAATTGCCTTGTACTAAAGATGGATACTTTGTTAGACGAGACATAAGTACTATGTTATTAGGGAATATAATAAGAAATATGTTTTATAATCGAAATCGCAGCATGGGATAACCCGCGTCAGAAGGAAAACCAAGGCGGGAAGTAATAGGATACCGCAGGGTTGATAAGAAAAAAATGTTAATAAATTCCTAAAAAGCAATTACACGTTGCGTCCTCGAAATTGATGTTGGTGGTGGATTATAGTTGAATATTTACAGGGCTTCTACAATAAAATTCCAATGTAAATATAGCCCAATAGAACGAATTCCTATATTTATAATATCCTTATCAGTAGACCTTCTCGCTCACATAAAAAATGCCACATTTGTCATGGTATTAAGATAATGGTTCACTAAATAAATATCATTAAATAAATCACTCGAAAGCGATCTGAGTGAGCTAACGTACAGATAAGGTTTTAATTTTATTTGAATAAATATTAAAAAATAATAAATATCCTGGGACTTCGAGTTTGTACTTGTAGAAAAGTGCCGATGGGCACATTCTTTGCTTAATTGAATTTATAAGTTTACAAGCTGTCCCCCGCGGTTTTAGCCGCGTTCCCGAGACATATCACATTTTTCCGATAAAAAGTAGTCTATCCGATATTCCAGAATATGCTCTATCTATGTGCCAAGTTTCATCCATATCCGTTTTGTAGTTTTTGCGTGAAAGAGTAACAAACATACTTATATACAAATCTTTCCTCTTTATAATATAGATGATATATTTAAATTACTTATTAGCGTACCTAGGCTAGAGTGTAGTACAATATAATACTTGTATTGTGTATTGTAAAAATAAAATTACACAAACTTTATCCCGAAATCCTAAATCTCAATAATAAATGACTACATCGTTTAAACTACATCTAAACGAAAGTATTATAGTAATTTCGAATACCTAAAAATTATTGAAAAACCTAAACCATATCATATAACCAAAAGCAAAGCAAGGACAGTGAAATTTCAGTAGCATTTCCGTACCACGTTGTTCGGATAATTTCCTGTCAGGAACAGGAGTGTGTCGATACATATTGATAGCGTTACATTGCTGCTTCATTTAAAGCCACCGTGCCCTTTGTATGCAAAAGTTTGGTACGTTGTGTGAGATTAGATTGGATTGTTACCCTTCTGTGGGTGTGTTGGGTCCAAATTATACAGTAATTGATTAAAAACTCGGAATTAAAGAGTAAAAAATTATGTGTAACAATTTTCAACGTGCTTTTTATGATGTCAGAAATGTCGTGTGAAATTAACTCACAATCAATGAAAGTTATTCTTTGGGTTTCTAACAAATTAACATTTACAAATATCAAAACTGTTCAATTATTATGATTGAGTATACATATTTCTACATTTCTACATAATTCTTTAGGTCCATTTTTATTACTTGTCGTTTTTATCAATATCCGCGGTGGACGAGTGGTATAAGGTTCTGTTAGAGAACCTTAGATCCTGCGTTCGATTCCTGGGTCAGGCAAGAAAATTCATGTTTCTTTATTTAGAAATGATTATCTGTAGCCCGCGTTCGGTTTACCTCATCGGGGACATTAGACGTGAAAATGTTTTGTTATTTTTATTGATCACTAGCTGTCCCCCGCGGTTTCACCCGTGTTCCCATGTAACATTTTCCCGAGATAAAAAGTAGCTTATATGATATACCAATATGTACTCTATCTATGTGCCAAGTTCGTTGGTTAGTTTTTGCGTGAAAGAGGAACAAACATCCATACATCTATACATCCATACAAACAAACTTTCGCGTTCATAATATTATTAGGATTTTGCTGTTAGCTTGATTTCTGAAGAACTCTTAAACCAATTTAATTTTGATAGGCTTGTTGGCTTGGTGGTTAGCGACTCTGACTGCTAAACCGAAGGTCACGGGTTCGATTCCCATCCAGGACAAACATTTGTGTGCGTGAACATGTCTGTTTGTTCTGTGTCTGGGTGTAAATAGAAGATAAAAAAAGTAAAAAAAAAAGTTGTATATGTAGTATATCAGTTATCCGGTTTCCATAGTACAAGCTCTGCTTAGTTTGGGATCAGATGGTCGAGTGTAAAGAATGTCCTTGGATATTTATTCATTTGTTAATTACATCAAGTCATAATAGATTGCAGTTTAGGTTTTCTACTATCGCACCACTACAAAACTTAAGCAATGTGTCTGAAACGTTTTGGAACTACCAAATCCCAACTGTTACATAAAAGTTTCTTCAAATTCCATAAGAAGAACTATAAGAAGCAATACGCGCAACTTTTACACAACTGTTGGATGCTGCACTAATCCTACTAATATCATAAATGTGAAAGTTTAGATGTCTTTGACTCTATCACGAACGGATTTGAATCTAATTTCACACATATATAGAATCTATTTTGGATCAACACATAAGATCTTATTTTTTCAGGGAAAATATGGCGTTCCTACGCGGGTATCACTGAGGGGACGTATTATATAAACGCGATTGTTTGTGATGATCGCTGTATGGATGTATGAATGTTTGTTAGTCTTTAACGCAAAAACTACCAAACGGATTTGGGTTAAACTTTGCACAGAGAGCTGTGAAAATGTAAAACCCCTGGGGAACACGGGGGATAACTAGTAGTTCCAGAACTTAAAGACTTATATGACGGTTTTAAGCCGAAAAGCTCTCTTGGGTACGTTCCTGTAAATAGTACAACCACGTCATGAACTTAAGTGAGAGTTTGCAAGAACTTGTCACGTCACAATATTTTTCTTCCCCAAAAGCTCAAGTGCATTAAATGACAGTGTTCTTCCTCTTGGATTAGAAACCAACTGGTAATGAGGAGTTCCAATCAGCTGTTCCACATTAACAGAATCCAAGTGTCCTCTTCAATTACTGATCGACCGACACAAATGACAGCTGCAATGCCGCATCGGTTTCATAATTACCAAACTGTAACTTGTAATTTTAGAGACCGCATTTTATGTCAATTTGTATTTACTATGCTTCGTTGGGAACGGTTGGGTCAATACAATCTATTTGACAGTGCATAGTTAAATGTTGTTGCAATGTAATCGATCTAATTCAGGGAATTTATACTCATTTGAAAGTGCTACTATGTCTAAAATTTCAATGAAAAACTTTGAATAAAAGTGCTACTATGTACGTACATAATGTGTACGTAATAATCCTTAAATTTAATCATTATCTATGAAAACGGCAAGAAATCATGTCTGTTGTATGGGAGCCCCTTTATATATTTATTTAATTCCGTTTTTTAGTATTTGTTGTTACAGCGGCATGTAATAACATTATCTAATAATTATTTACTTGCGCGGTGCGATAAATAAGACACTACGTATTATTATCAATGAGACTAAATAAATGTTATGTTAATAAATATAATTGAGTTTTGCTGAGTTAATTGAAAGAAAGAAAATACGTTTATTCGTGGCAACACACAACATTACCGTTTCTTTTCAGTTTTTAGCCCCTTACGAACCTGTATTATAACTAGACTATTCTTAAGTGCTTCTTAAAGCCTATCTAAATATAAATATATCTTAACAATTCTTTTGTAATCTTTGACTAAAGCTTATCTTTATTGGCCGAAAATATGAAAAGCTTGAAACTTTATATATTCCAGGGAAAACCTCGATTACACAAAAATTAAGACGCCGTGTAAAGCTCGGTCAACCAGGTACTAGAACTGGTTAAAAAAATAATTGGGCAGCAGCAAAAACTGAGGGAAGAAATTAAGGGACGCAGTTGAAGATTTTGTTTGTATTGTAGGTAGAAGAAAAGCTGTCCACCCCTACCTTTTAACGACCTCTCGTTTTAGTTCAGATTTTTTCACGAAATAATTACGTATCTACAACAACAAAGGTACTCTGATATTGGCCTTCAGATCCGTTAAGGGTTGCCAAAAACATTTCATCGCAGTTCCCCGCAAACTTACGCCATAGTTCCATGAAAATAAGTAAGATTTATGTACTTGGAGTTTTACGTCACATTTACAATTTATTTGGCAGATTTAAGGCTACATTGGATGAATTAATGTTGCATAAAAACCGGCTGTATTATATTTGTTTCTAAAAAAACTATCCTAATAAATCTTTTACACAACACAATAGTGAATTTGCTAATACATATGTTATGCAGTCTCTATGGCGTTAATTTTATAAATATAATCATACCACTTTGCAGGTAAGGTCATTCTTGAACCATTGTATACTTTCGATAATATAAATCATGTATGAAGCACATCTATTTGAATACTTTAATACGGTTTTTAAGGAGATAAAAATTGAGTTGATCGAAAAACGCTCGTTTTTTGTTTTGACCACATTAAATTACATTTAGAACAGGACTATAGCGTGGTTTTTAGTTTTTTATTATTTGGATATGTCGTCGTCTGTCGGGTCAGCTAGTTTAAAATATTCTTCAAAAGTGCAATAAATTCACTTACCCTCATATAACATGCAACCAGCTGCCGCCATGACAGATCTCTGTACGACACTTGCATGAATAAAGACAGAAAATGGATTCCAAACTATATGGAAGTTCGTGTTTTTGAAAGAGTTATACGAGCTTTGAATAACCGCATAAAAATATTTTATTAGTTAGTAGTACTAGCTGTCCCCCGCTGTTTCACCTGCGTTTATTAATCACTACATAGTATAAAACAAAGTCGCTTTCTCTGTCCCTATATCCCCATGAATGCTTAAATCTTTAAAACTACGCAATGGATTTTGATGCGGTTTTTTTTAATAGATAGAGTGATTAAAGGTTTTAGGAGGAAGGAGGAAGGTTTTTATATATAATACATGTGACATCCCACGGGAACGCGGATTAAACCGCGGGGGACAGCTAGTATCATCTATAGCCTTTAACTAGAGTAGTAGAGCTCTTAGTGTAGAGTTCGTCCGGGGAAGTACTACCACCTTACCCATTTCCGCCGTGAAGCAGTAGTGCACTTGTATTACTGTGTTTCGGTTAGAAAGGTAAGGGGGCCGGTGAAATTACAGGCACATGAGACTTAACAACTTCACGTCTCAGGGTCGACAACGCATTGGCGATGCCCCTAGTGTTGCAAATGTCCATAGGCGGCGGTGACCACTTACCATCAGGTGGACCGTCCGCTTGTTTGTCGGCCCACGTGGTATAAAAAAAAAAAAAAAACTACCTAGGAAAAATTCCGCGTCGAATAGTAGCAGTCCCATCCCGATATGATCAGTAGTTTTGATGTGCTGGTGGGTCAAAGTCGAGCCTTATTTTGTATATATATGTATATAGATAGATAGATTAGTTACTTTTAGCCAAAATAAAGCTGGAATTTTCAGTAAATTGTGTCAGGATATTAAGGTTATGCTACATAGGTTATTAACCTACTTACCTAAAGAACCATCTCTAGTGGAAAATTGGAGAAAATATAGTCGCTCGTACACTGGACTTAAAATCAATTTTTAGGATTGCTATTGCTTCAGTTTATTGTATCAGCTTCAACGTTTCTATTTTAAAACGGTTTGCTAGTATCCATCCTGTTATGACCGTTTTATCGGCAATTGAGCTTGCTCCCCTGAGCCATGTCAATGACTCTAGTTCTCCGGACTATAAAGTTCAGAACAGAAACGACTTAACTCGTAAAAACTTATGTCATCTAAACTTCTATCTAACATTTAATACGGCGTAAGATTGACGAAGCTTTAACGACAACAAGAGATTTTGGCGTTGGCGTCATTTTGTTTAATCAAGCAATTTGTTTTTGGTATTCAAATTAGCTCTATGTGATATTGTACTCGTATAATATACAAAGCCAATATTTTTTGTTATTATCATCATCTGTCTGCCCTGTTTCTAATTATTTGGGCTCGGTGTATTACGTATGCTTTTCACACATTCAGCTTGTTAGGTCTTTTTTATACCACATGAGCTGACAAACACGCACATGGTCCACCTGATGGTAAGTGGTCACCGCCTCCTATGAACATTTGCAACACCAGAGCATCGCCAATGCGATGCATGTCGATCCTGAGACGTGAAGTTGTTATGTCTCATGTGCCTATAATTTCAAGAGATTTGGCAGATCTCCACGGCCGGCCGACCGTCTCCGCCTGAGGCTCTTTAGACATGGTTTTGTTGACCACTTGGTGCAAGGTGTGGACATGGTCATCGTTTCGCGATATAGCTTTAGCATTATGTACAACTTGTTTTTTAGAGTAGAGCTCATAGTGCAGTTCGTCAGGGGAAGTACTACCACCTTACTCATTTCCAACGTGAAGCAGAAGTGCACTTGTAATACTGTGAAATTACGAACACATGAGTCTTAACAACTTTACGTCTAAGGGACGACAACCCATTGGCGATGCCCTGGTGTTGTAAATTCATTGGCGGCGGTGACCACTAACCATCAGGTGGACCGACTGCCTGATTATCTTTTCTTTCATCATGAAACTTTAAAATGGCCAGAATTTGAAGTTATAATTTTTTTGGGGCGTTTAGGAAAGTAAATCAGAGTCTATTTTTAAAAAGTGGGACAAAGTTGCGCGCGTCGATGTAACTCATAATTTATTTGAAGCATTTACTTTCGTCTATTGGTCGTCTGCGGAGTTGAAATTTGTTTGATGGTTCAATAAATATTTTGTTAATTACGCCAAAAAATATAACTTCTTACGTGCGTACGGTCAGCAACATAAATAGCTTAACAGATACGAAATTATAGAACACCTGGACTCTAAAACGACTGAATAATGGATACTAAACCCCTAATCTTTTCATATCATGGATAGATGCAGTGTACAGTTGATTTGTAAACTTGGATCTGCTCAGCCACTTTTGTTGCTGACTGTACATAAGTGTGCGCTTCGATAGCTTTAAAATTTCGTTATTTGAAAACAGTGTGGCTAGATACTTAATGAAATACAACTCACCAATGTTATCCAGGAACCGAACGTGTCCCGGGACGGAATTCTTATCACAGACGTTCACTGTCACTTAGACCATACGGAACAGCACAGTTGATAGTGTTTATTTGGATGGTTTATATTTTTATTGAATATTACAGTGGAGACGCGTACGCGCGGCTTCTTGAGTTTTGACTACAGCAGCGCCATGGGTTGATGTGGCGGCGCGCGTAAACAACGTTCGTTGCAGGTTCCGGAAGTTTAGGCGGGAGTTTTATATCTAGCCACAGATTAAATAAGAACCCAACATTTCCCCCCACCGAAATCCGCAAGGATTTCCCAGTTACGATACCATGGCAAAGTTGAAATAGATAAAACTTAAGGTATAGATAATGTGTACTTGAATATAAATTGAAATATAATTAAAGTGTTAGTGGACTGTATAATAGAATATAAATTGAATAGTTGAATTATATAATAGTTAATAAATTATGTATAGGTAGATACAATTTTAGATACAAATAAAGCCTGAAATTATTTATAAACATTCTGAGTCCTGATCCAACGATAGAGGACTCACTTTTGAAACGGGACGTGTAAATTCGTTTCCGTTTGAATTTTTTAAAACAATGACACGGACCACACCGTCCGGACCACCGTGTAATTTTGTAATTCTAGCTAACCCCCACTTGAGAGGTGGAGCATCAGTATTAATTAATACAAGATCACCGACATTAAGACTACGACAATTAGTAAACCATTTTTGACGTTGCTGTAAAGTATGTAAATAATCTTGCCTCCAAAGTTTCCAAAAATGTTGTGATATTTGTTGGACGCATTGCCAACGATTCAATCTAGAACTGGTCAAATCAGTTAAACTGTATTCCGGTACCGATAAGAGTTCTCTACCTATGAGGAAATGTGAGGGAGTTAGAACCTCAAACTCGTTTGGATCGCTGGATAAAGCACACAATGGCCTTGAATTAAGTACAGCTTCGACGCGAGCAAAGAGTGTCCCTAGCTCTTCAAACGATAGAGCACGTGTACCGATACTACGTTTTAGGTGTAGTTTCGCAGATTTGAAAACAGCTTCGTAAAGTCCACCAAAATTACTGCCTGTCGGTGGATTATGTCTCCAAATTACTCCGCGAGAAACGAAGCCATGCGATATATTTTCTAAATCCGAATTTAGGAATTTTACTACCTCAGTCAGCTGTTTACCAGCTGACCCAAAATTGGTGCCATTATCGGACACAATAGAATGACATAGACCTCTCCTTGCCGTGAAACGGTCGAAACATGCGAGAAAGCACTCGGTACTCAGAGAGGACAAGACCTCTAAGTGTACCGCTCGTGTGGCACAACACACGAACACACACAAATAAGATTTGGATACGTGAGCATTTCTACGAGTTGACTCCTTCGTAGAAAAGGGTCCGCCTATGTCAACGCCTACGGTATGAAAAACATGAATGTCTTGCGTACGATATTTAGGAAGTTCCCCCATTATTGGTTGTCGATTTATGGGAGATACCCTAAAGCAGGCAATGCATTTCATGGTACGTGATCGAATAGCATCACGCGCTGAAATGATCCAATATTTTTGTGTTATTATGCTTTGAAGAGTTCGTGGACCTACGTGCAAATAAGCTTTATGAAAATGATCAATTAATATATTAGTGAAATTACATTTCTTAGGAAGTAACAGAGGATGCTTCTTTTCATACGTTAAATCTGACTGTGAAAGGCGACCCCCCACCCTGAGGAAACCGTTGGAATCTATGAAAGGGTTGAGCTTTCGCAAGGAATGACTGCAGCAACTATCCTTTGATAAAGATAGACATAGATAGACATTTTTCGAGCGATATAGTAATATCGCTCGAAAAATGTTGTTTTTGAACAGATTTCACTAAAATATCATGTGCCTTCCTGAGGTCCGAAACAGCGAGAGATCTACGCTCCTCAGCAGCTGACTTGCAATTATGTATAAACTGATAGCATCGAGCAACGACGTTGAGCAATTTATTGTAGCTAGAATATGTTTTCGTTAAGCTATACACTATTTCATACGTGTCAGACTCAGTTGACACTAAAACTGGCTTAGGACACTTGAGTTCAGGAGGATTGCAGTCACGGAATTCAGCCATGGTTTTAATTGGCCACTTAGATTGATCCCGATCGATCCAACCAGGTCCGTTGAACCATTCTGGAGTCGCTAGCAACACAGATGGTAAAACACCACGAGAGCAAATGTCGGCTGGATTAGACCCACCGCTTACATGATACCAGCATTCGCTAGATACGCTGTCATTAATTTTGGACACCCTAGTGGACACAAATGTTTTGAGTGTGTAACTGGGAGTATTAAGCCAGGCTAGAACAACGGAAGAATCCGTAAACAGCATTATATTATTGATTTCGAGACGATTACGCAATATCGATTGGACGTATTTGGTAAGCTTTGCTAGCAAATGTGCAGCCATGAGTTCAAGACGCGGAATAGTGACAGTTTTTAATGGGGCAACCTTAGATTTGGCCATTACTAGACTAAATTTAGTCTCACCATCGTCGTTTTTAGTTCGGAGGTACACAACCGCAGCATAACCGAGAGAAGAGGCGTCGCAAAAACCTAGAATCTGACAGTAGGTATGGCGTTCTACCTTAACATGGCGATCATGTTTTATTTTTGTTAGCAATGGGAGTTCGTTGACATATGCCCGCCACTGTGACTCAAGATCTGACGGCAGACTTTGGTCCCAGTCAAGTTGACGAGACCAAAGTTCCTGCATGCGACATTTGGCATAGAATATGCAAGGAGCTACAAAGCCTAGTGGATCGAACTGTCGACCAATTTGGGACAAGATTGTTCTCTTTGAAACGACAAGATTGGGCGGAGTGATGGCAAAAGAAAATGCATCATAGGCTGGGGACCACTGAAGCCCGAGCACTTTGATGGACATATTACTTTCATCGTCGAATGCAACCGGCGTTTCGCGATGAGCATCATCCAGATGTTCCAATACCTGTGCGCAGTTGCTCGACCACTTGCGGAGAATAAAGCCTCCCGCTTTCAATAAATTCATGAGCTCTTTCTGAAGTTCTAAGGCTTCTGCTATGGTCTCGACAGACCATATTAAATCGTCCATGAAGAAACCAGTTTTCAAAATTTCAGCAGCTTATGGAAATTTTACTCTTTCGTCATCTGCTAAGGTGTGCAGCACTTTTATAGCTAGATAAGGGCAGCTGGCTACACCGTACGTTAGTGTATTCAAAGAATATATTTGAATAGGTTGGTCCAATGAATAACGCCATAGAATATGTTGATATGGTCGTTGACACTGGTCGACAATAATCTGGCGGTACATTTTGCAAATGTCCGCAGAGATACATATTTTATGAAGCCGAAAGTTGATTAAAAGTTCATTGATATCAGCTTGAAGCTTGGGCCCTGGCAACACTATTGAGTTGAGTGACATATTGTTTGATGTTTTCCCAGAGGCATCAAATACCACACGGTGAGACGTCGTGGTACTTGTCGGTTTGATGCAGAAATGCGGGATGATGTATTTCGAATCCACGTTCTGGACATCACCAAGACAAGACATATGCCCGAGGTCCTCGTACTCACGCATGAACTTATGATATTGAATTTTGAGTTCAGGCTCTCTTTCTAATTTTGACTCTAAGTTAAGCAGTCGACGAGTTGCCATTTGGCTCGAGTCGCCGAGCTCAATCGTTGATCGCAGAGGATATTTCACTGTATATCTACCCGTTGCATCGCGACTATGCTCTTTTGAAAATAAATAATCCGCAAGTTCATCATCTGGGTTACGTGGTACCTCAGATGGTACAATAAGTATAGATGTTTTTTTCTAAACTAATAATTCTCATAAGGCTATATAGAACTCAACAATTAATCAAATAAAGTGCTTTTAACGATTGACAACCCTGAACAAGGAAATCGGTACTAATCCACTTTAACAATGAAAAGAGCGATGCCCGCCAGATTGATCACTTGGGTTAATTAACGAATGATGTTAGATAATACCATCAGAATAGGGGTGTTTATTTTTAAATCCGATATTTGATTTTCGACTTTATCATCTTATTTGCAAGTTGGCTTGGTGTTTAGAGACCCTGATTGCCAAACTGAAGGTCGCGGGTTCGATTCCCACCCAGGACAAACATTTGTGTGAACATGTCTGTTTGTTCTGTGTCTGGGTGTAAATAAAATATCTATAAAAGTGTGTATTTAAAAAAGTAGTATACGAGTATGTAGTATATCAGTTACCTAGTAGCCATACTACAAGCAGTACACTCTGCTTAACTTGAGATCTGGTAACCATGTGTGAAGAATGTCTTATGATGTCTTGGGATATCTTGGACATTTTTGATTTTTGAACCGCTTCCTTATTCAGCTAATAACTGCTAATACAAACTTCGTCGGCAAGCCGCTTCACGGAGGACTGATTAGTAGTTGTAGCGTAGCTGGCGAAAGAGACACAGAAGCCGCGACGAAAACTCCTCGAGTTAGTGTCATTTTTTTTACAGTATCGAGCCCCTGTTTAGTATTGTTGTTTTGAATTGACCCGGTTTAAAGCAATTAATGATCTTAGGATAATTTTCGATGCCTTACGTCAAAATACAGTGCTTTTTGTAATTTCACTCATAATCAGTTCAAAATCAAATATTCTGTTTAAACGCTAGAAAGATCTTTGCAAGTTAAAGTTAAGTTACCACTTCCGAAGACAGCCATCAACTGATAACTGACGAACCGATTAAATAGGGTACATATCTTAACTATCATAATATTATAAATAGAGACTGCTAGTACGAGTGTATAAAGGCATAATAATATCAGAAGCCACTGCACCTATTTAAAAAAAACACTGCTAGGAAGTTACACTATTATAAAGTGACATAGACTATGTTATAATTCCAAGATTTATTTGAGAACGAAGATGAAACCACTGTACTGGTACTGTAGCTAGAATTACATAAAATACAGTTTTACCCTTAAAATTTATCTATTTCCATAACTGTGTGTGTAAATCATATGTGAATAAAACATGTAAAACGATGGATAATTTGAATACATATAAAACTTTATTGGTAGCGAGTGGAAGAGTGTGAATTTAAGAGCGCATAAATGTTCAAGAATTTGTACAATTATGGCGCCCGCTGCTCTGTATGGCCGTATTTATGCAATAAATCCCACAATATATATTAAATAATGTCTTATAAAGACGTTAACGGAAAGTAATGTAATTTGTTGAACTTTAAAACACATTAACATGCGAGTATTAATTAAACTAGATACAAAACGATATCAATGTTTGTATTTGACAGACCGGTTGGCTTCGTTTTTCTTTTTTATACCACATGGGCCGACAAACAAGCGGACGGTCCACTTGATGGTAAGTGGTCACCGCCGCCTATGGATATTTGCAACACTAGGGGCATCGCCAATGCTTTGTCGACCCTGAGACGTGAAGTTGTTAAGTCTCATGTGCCTGTAATTTCACCGGCCCCCTGACCTTTCTAACCGAAACACAGTAACACAAGTGCACTACTGCTTCACGGCAGAAATGGGTAAGGTGGTAGTACTTCCCCGGACGAACTCTGCACTAAGAGCTCTACTACTCGAAAAAGTTAGCGGTGTTTAGCGGCATTGACTGCCAAGTCACTGGTCGTGGATCCGATTCCCACTCAGGACAAATATTTGTGTATATGAACATGTCTATGTGTTGTGTGTACGGGAGTAAATATCTATCTTGGTAAGTACTTATGAAATGAAATGAAATATTAATTCAAATAGGCCTTCACAGGCACTTATGAATGGTCAGACTCTAACACTGGTTCGGAAGGTTGTTTTTACTGAGAAGAGCCGGCAATAAACTCAGCAATTACTCTTTTCAAAATAAGATTTTGTACAGAAACATGTGTCCTGCTGGTGCGAGCGCTACACCCAAGCATTGTTATCATCAAAATAATCATTTGTGTCGTAGAAAGCCTTTTGTACTAGAACAGTCTTAATTCTTTATTAATTCTGTATTTAAAACAAACGAAGTATATGTAGTATATCAGTTGTCTGGTTTCTATAGTACAAGCTCTGCTTAGTTTGGGATCAGATGGCCGAGTGTAACGAATGTTCCATTTCCCGAGATGTATAGAATGTTGACATCGATGTCCATTCTAAGTTATATGCGTCAAAACGACGTCACACAACGTGCAACGTGTCTGTACGTATTTGTGACGTCTTTTTTAAGGAGCATCACCAAATTGTAAAAAACGTGTGTGTGTACTTCTTCGTGGTCTACGTACGCAAATAAGAAGTTATACCCGAAATTATTGGTGAGAAAAACTGGACTGGAAAAGCATCTGTCTTGGCTATTTAGTCGTGTAATTGTAGTGTTCAAACTCTTTGTTAGGTTGTTATTGAAAATAGCATCATTACTCACTCATTGACACTGATAGTTGCGTTTTTGTGCGATGTTCCGGAGAGACCGTTATCAGCTAACTTCAACCTGTTCTTTTGTATAACAGTGATGCTAGCGCGTCTTAAATTTTCACTCTCATCATTTTTTCATGAACGCCTAAAGAAGTACAACCTCAATAAAAATAATGATTTTCATAAAACCCAAAAATACTTAGTGTTTTTTGAATTATGTTCATTATCACCTTATTCAGTATCATCTGTATAAGTATATTTTTGCATCTCAATTTCATTCTCACTTCACCCAAGTACTGAAAGTACTAAATCTGTTATTCCAAACAGTTGTATGAAAGGATAATATAGACCTATGTAAATATAGTCAGAGCTATTCTAACTCACTCCTAATATATTATTCATAGAGTATTAACAACAACGTGGATAAGTACTCGATATTTGCTAACAAACATAACAATTCCATTTACGATACTTAGCATAGGATGAAAACAGCTCTATATATAACTTACACTGTTAAGTTGTACTTAATTCCATTGTAAGTGTGATTACAGTATAATGGCTTCCTTTTTTACAAGGTTTTATTTAACCTGCTACGCATGCTCAACAAGCTCGGCACCTGTTAGTATGTTTGGGACAATTTTTTTTGATGTGCCGTGGGCTTATAAACAAGCAGACGGTCCACCTCATGGTATGTGGTCACTGCCGCCTATGGACATTTGCAACAAGGACATCGCCAATGCGTTGTCGACCCTAAGACGTGAAGTTCTTAAGTCTCATGTGACTGTAATTTCACCGGCCCCCTTACCTTTCTAACCCAAACACAGTACTAGTAATACTAGTAATACAAGTGCACTACTGCTTTACTTCGGAAATCGGTAAGGTGACAGTACTTCCCTTGATTAGAACTTCTTGAGTAGAGCTCAAGCAAATCTTTCTAAATTCAAAGCTATATATTCAGTTTAGGCCCGCAGGGCACTTATGAAGGTCAATGTTACTAAAGTCAGCCTTCAACTGAGAAGAACCGGCAAGGTTACATTTCGCACCCTCAGTACTAAAAATTTTAAATAAAAAATTTGCGAAATGGAGTTACGATCATAGAGAGACAGAACAAAGTACGCTCTATCCGATGAAAAGTAAAACAAAGCCAATTTAATGATAGAATAAGCATATACCGATATTTCAGTAACTTTAAATTTGACCTTCATAAGTGCCTTTCGAGGGTCTAAACTGAATAAATGGTTTTGAATCTTGAATTTTTTTAGGCCGTTTTAACACCGGGACCCACCTTCCCCGCTCAGTGCAAAAGTGACCCAATCAGATGTGCCAAAAGTGATTTTTTGAGTTAAGCCCCTATCGTTCCGAGGGTGCGATTTGTCTTTTTTAATAATTTGTATGTAATATGACTTTTTCGCTGTTATTATTTCAATTATATCCGATAGAGTAGAAATTTTTTAAAATTTTAAGACAATGACATCCTCAGTGATTGTCAATACGGATTTCGCCGTGGCAGATCTACTGGGGATCTTCTAGTGTACGCTACGCATGTATGGGGCGAAGCCATTGAGAAACACCGAGAAGCTCTAGCCGTGTCTCTCGACATCTCGAAGGCTTTTGACAGGGTTTGGCACGCTAGCCTTATAGGCAAGCTTCCTTCATATAGGCTCCCTGCAAGCATGTGCAACTGGGTATTTGATTTTCTGAGGGAACGGTCGATCCGAGTGGTCATCGATGGCTGCTCGTCTGACCTAATGGCTATCGACGCCGGGGTACCTCAGGGTTCGGTTCTTTCCGCAAATCTATTTCTGCTGCATATTAATGACCTGCTGAAGCCCGGTATAATTGGGTATGCAGATGACAGCACCGTTGTGGACAGATATTTATCCAGTGCACGGGCCACCAGCGCCGAGATGCAGTCCCTGAGAGGGGGCACGGTAGAGCGCATGAACCTTTCACTTCAGGCAGTGTCTGAATGGGGTGACAACAACCTCGTTAGGTTCAATGCCTCTAAAACACAGGCTTGTCTTTTTTCCGCCAAAGGAGTCCCTTCACCTTGATTCCCACTCTCCGAAGTGAGTCCATTAAAATATCCGACCACCTTGAGCTCCTTGGTGTTAATATTACATCACATTTAAATTTCGGCCGATATATTGAATCTAGGGCAAAAGTCGCTGCAATGAAGCTAGGCTCTAAGGTGAGAAAGTACTTCCCACCTGGACAGCTTCTTACTCTATACCAGGCTCAGGTCCGCTCCTGTGTGGAGTACTGTTCTCATATTTGGGATGGATCAGCCCGCTACCAGCTAGAAGCCCTGGATGCCATAGATCGCCGAGCAAGGAGACTCATAGGCGACGTCGAGTTAGTCTCGAAGCTTCAAAATCTTGAGCATCGCCGCAAAGCTGCCTGCCTATCGGTGTTTTACCGGATTCATTACGGAGAGTGTGCGCAGGAGTTACACGACCTCATACCCCCTGCTCCGTTCCACTTGCGGGCGACTAGGCGCCGGCTGGGGTTCCATCCTTTTGTTGTTGATATTCCGTTTATCCGCACGAAGCGTTTTGCTTCCTCTTTCATTATGCGGACAGCAAAGGAGTGGAACTCATTGCCGGCGTAAATTTTTCCCGATTCATACAATCTCGGAGTCTTTAAGGCAAGAGTGAATAGGCATTACTTGAGTTCGCGTGTACCATCCTCGACTACATCGTCACTTTCCATCAGGTGAGATCTAGTCAAATACGCTCAAGTTTTTATATAAAAAAATAATAATAATAATTTTGCACACTCAATTGTTTTTGTTGACATTGCACGATCAGGTAGTGACGTCATTATAAATTCAATATGGCGGACGTGATAAGATGGTCATTTATTAATTCATAAGTCACTTCCATGTCATAGGTATCTAATAAAAGGGTTTGCCAAGCAGCAAACTTGACGTCAGTTTTATGACTGTAACCTTGTTTTAAAAACGTTTTGTTAACAGAATATTATTTATACTAAAATAACTCCGTTAAATTAGATAAAGTAAAATAGTTTATCGATAAATTATTTTAAATCTACAGAAGTGGTTAAGGGATAAATAAAAAATTTATCGTATTCCGTTCGCCATATTGGAATAGAATGACAGCTCAAGTAAAATAAGATTTCAACAATAAGCAGACTTATCGTGATGACAATAATGTGTTGATTTACTTCAGTAGCTTTAAGACCGAAAGCCTGATCTGTTTCGCTGGAAACAATGTATTTCAGGATGTTATCAATATTTATGGGTATCTATAAATTATTCAAGGATATCATAATAACGCGCCTAACAAAGCAAGACGGCAGACAATGTAGCAATACCAACTGTGCTTCTTATTTCAAATAAAATAAAGTTTCAAATTGAATGTAGATATTATGATGTAAAATCAAACAATGATTTCGTAATCGTCTGTATCTAGTCTAGTATAGAAGCACAGGTGTTTTCAAGATTGTAAGCTAGTTTATCATAGTACTAGCTATCCGCCGTTTCGCCCGCGATCCTGCAGGATATTACATTTTTCTAAAAAATAAAAAAGGTTATGGCCATATGTTAATCTAGGCCATAAACTATCTATGAGCAAAGTTTTATCCTAATCCAATTTGAAGTTATTGCGTGAAAGAGTTACAAAAATCCATACATCCATCCTCGCAAAAGTTCGCTTTATAATATACTTGCTGTCCCCCGCGGGTATACCCGCGTTCCCCAGGAATGTCACATTTTCCGGGGATAAAAAGAGGGCTATATATTCTTCCAGGACTAGTAGGATACTAATGACTATATTTAGAACCTGTGTCATAAGCCTAAAATGATAGATTTTCACCGCATTTCTTTCTCTGAATGTATGTAGAGAAAGTTTCTCGTGTAAGGGTAGCTCGTGAAAACATCTCTAACATTGCACGTTTGAATATAAAATTGTGGGACAATGTGTAAAGGCGAACCTATCACGTTTCGTAACGACAATAAAATTTTGTATATACGACTTTTGTATTCCTACTTTTATTTGATGAAAATCATCAATATTAAAAAAATATATAGAGCAACATTTTCCATCTTTATTTTTCGTGGAGGTGGTATTTATCTTGCTGGATTATGTATAATTTAAGAATGTATGAGTAGCCATTTGTTTCTATGATTATTATTATAATATATATAAGATTTGCAATGTTAGACTAACGAATAAAATAAAATAAGAAATAAATAAACATACTAGCTCTGCTTAGTTTGGGATCAAATGGCCATATACAATTTTATTTATTTTTAGACCTGTATATTTATTTCAACTGTTTTAACCGGCAACACCTACTATCCTCTTCTGCTACTCTTTCTGGTTATCTGGAAGAAATCACTTTAGCATGTTTCTGTTATCTACTTTTTTATTTTTCTTTTTCCCATGTAATGTATTGTACAAATAAAGTATATTGTATTGTATTCTATAGATTACAATTTTGTAACCCGAAAATAATAACAACTCAAAAGTTTTACCGAAGGGTTACTAAGCTATCTGTTATAGCTTATCCAAGACAAAGGATGCACGCGGCGACCCGTGATCTATAGAGAGAAGCAATAGCCATTCAAGACAGTTGGCTACAACAAGATTAACAACGCTATAGCAATCTCAAACAATAAATTACACCGACGTGCCCCCTGGGAAATTCTCAATAGAATGTACGAAGGTCAGTGAAGTCATGAACTGTAAATAAACTACATCGCTCAATAAGTTGGCAGGTTGAAAAATTACAACTTCAACCCACTTGACGTAAAAAGTGAAATTTGCTTTGACATTAAATTGTGTCTTTTTGATTGCTATTTTTATAATCTGTGGATGTATAAACACATAAACTACAGCCTAAACCGCAAAAAGACGTAATTTGAAATGTGGCTAAAGGGCAGGAGTGGGTTTAACCTAACTATTAAAATTTTGCGAAAATCAACCCTTAAAGGGGAAATGCAGTTTATGGAAAAGACAGACAATATATTATTTATTTAAACTCTTTGCTTTGCCATATAATATGTATGTTAGTTAGTTTAAAGGTATAGATAGATAGATTCATTAGATATATACATATGTATATATATAGTATAGAGATAAGTCTAGGCAGAATCTATTTTTTCTCTTGCAAAAAAGTTAGGACAGCAAAGATTACTGTAATTATTATATTATTGATTAGTGTCATCTATATTATAACAAATAATTAAATCCATTATTAAGAGCTTGAAAATTCTACTAATAGAAATGATTAAATCAGTTTAGTACGTTATCACTGTTTATGGTCGGCCGCATGACAGTTTACAGGGACCATAGACATTCTATCGGCCAATAGTAGTAGACAAGTGCACAAATTATAACGATTCGTGATGAATAACAGTAATAAGAATAATCAGAGTAGAGCTCTTAGTGCAGAGTTCGTCCGGGGAAGTACTACCACCTTACCCATTTCTGCCGTGAAGCAGTAGTGCACTTGTATTACTGTGTTTCGGTTAGAAAGGTAAGGGGGCCGGTGAAATAACAGGCACATGAGATTTAACAACTTCACGTCTCAGGGTCGACAACGCATTGGCGATGCCCCTAGTGTTGCAAGTGTCCATAGGCGGCGGTGACCACTTACCATCAGATGGATCGTCTGCATGTTTGTCGGCCCAAGTGGTATAAAAAAAAATAAGTACAACACATAATTATACAAACCCCACAGCGAGAGGTCATGTGTCATCATAACAAACTAAAGATTTGTTTTTTTTTCATCTAAAAATCCACAACTACCCTGACCTGTACCTTTTGTTTTACTTTTGTAATAATTCAGCTGTATTTCGGCTCAGTGATCCCGTCTGTTTCACTTCACACCTTTATTTAAAGTTCGCTCTCGGAGGGAAATAAAAGAATGGATGATAAATGAGATGTTTGCACGTCCTTACCTGTATAAATCATCCCTTCGTTACTTAGAAATTTTATCGGAAACTTTTTAGAAATATTGTGTTAGTACTAGGCTATAAAAAAATACGTTTTTGTTTATCATGCGTATAATCACTGTTTAATTACTTTATTATGTAGGTATCATTAATAGTAGTAGTAAAAAATAGAGTATAAGATTATGTTAAATTTCATTGCATTTGTATAAAATTATACACAAGCTTAAATTAAAAATATAAGGTAAGTCTGTGATAATTAATAAAACAAAATATATACCTATTTACCTACATTAAATTGTTTTAGTTTTTTTGTAAAACTATTTTTTTCAAGTGTTTTATTCTCGTCAAGTTAATAAAACACCGAATAATTTAATTATAAGTGCAATCATTATTAGACGTAACTTGGCGTAATAAAAAGTAAATCTGATTAAAAATAGGCTTTTGTAAAAAGTATTGATGTACGAGTATGTAGAAAAAATATAAAAGTATATCTGTTTATTTCGGAACCAGCGACCCGTTTGGGTTTACCTTTAGTAGAATTATATATCTATTGTTCACATAAACCTTCCTAAAAAATCTCTATATGATAGCGAAAACCGCATCAAAATCAAATGTGTTATTTAAAAAATATAAACATTCAAATAGACAGACGGAAATACCAACTTTGTTTAAAACTATTTAGAGAAAGCACTCATTAACAACATTTTCGAAACTTTGCCTACAACTTTTCAAACTAGAAACTTTGGCAATTTTGCCCTATGTCAAATGAAAGCTATTTTAACTACTTTCTAATTGAATCCCTTAATAGTTTCCATGTATATCACTACCATATGTAGTTTATATAGTAAACACCCATCGAATAATCTTAGTGTTTAGTTTCAATGTTTGCTACCCCTTTCAGCTCAGCGGTAAGTAATCCGACACAAATAACCAATTAACATTGTTTGTTCAACTGATACAACGGATTATAGTTCCTAGTACACTGTATTTATGACTGAAATTACGATTATTAAGGGTGATTATGATAAGGGAGGTAGTGATAGATTGTGAAAAGTCAGAGAAGGAATTGAAATATTGTGCGATGGTTGTTCTTCTACTTTGGGTATATTTTCAACCTCTTTTATATATAATTATATAATTTTCCGTTCAATACTAATGAAGATGAGCGAGTTCAAACAGACATTAGATTATTTGTCAAATAATCAATATATCTTTCATATACTCGTATATAAAAATGAATCCCTAATTCCCTTGGTCACGGCATCACGCGTGAACGGCTGGACCGATTTCTATAATTCTTTTTTTGGTGTGTTTGTTATTGGCGGGAGAAGGTTCTTATGAATGAAAAAAATAAGAAAGTAGCGCGGAAAATTTGAATAATTAAGAAATCTTAATTGACCATATTAACTTTTCGTATGTAACCTTAGCGGTTTTGACAATATAAACTTTTCTAATGCAACCATATGGCGTTTGACTTAACTGTCAGTCGTTTGACAGTTGCAAGCTTGACTAAATATCTTTAATCGGAATGAGTCGGAATTATCGAGAGAACAACGGCTGCCGGGTCAGCTCAATGTATTGTTGTATAGATAGAAGATAAATATAAAATTAGTGTAATTAAAAAGTTTTTACGTAAAATTATTATATACTTTTTGCTTTATGTTTATTACTTCTCCTTTTAGTAATAATGATGCCAACCAAAGAAGTTTCTACGCAAAAATATCAGTAGGTATACAAAAATTGTTCCTAACCTAATTCGACCAAGAAAAATATATGAACTAACAAAAATACTTTGTATACAGCAAAACAAAAACTAAAGAAACATTCAAGAACAGCTCTAAAGTTATATACTTGGGAAGAATTGTGGGTTTATTTTGCTTAGTTAGTTTGTTATTTGAATCACATTAAAAGCTGTGGTGAAAGTTGGTAAATACGACTTTAGTAAGTAAAAAGTATAGTAATGGACATAAATATATAAAACTACGCACATTTGGGCAAAAATATCTAATTTAATTCATTCTTTTCTTTCATTTGTAGAGAGCTCAACTATTACAAAATTCAATTCTATAATGCTGTTGGATTATGTGAAGGGTGTCGGATATATTTTTGACGTGACAACGTCTAATAAATCGATGAACGCTGGCTGCAAGCACGAATAAATATCCACTTACGCTCATTGTTCAAGGTTAATTATTCTTGCATTTAAAAATCTGATTACTAGTATAATTTCAAGTATTTATTTTTATTATTAAAAAAAGTACCATCGACAATTGACAAAAAAATTATAATAATTCAATAAAAATGATTCAATTTTATTCATAAAATTATGCACTCATTTCGTCAATGTTTTGTTATGTTGTCACGTTAAACTATCGTCCGTAAACCGACTTTAAAGACAACCATTTTATTATTTATGACGAGATTGCGATTGACCTCAATCTCACCTGATGGTAAGTGAAGATGAGGCCGAAGAAGGAGCTCGCTTTTCCGTTAGTAGCCTATTCACTCTTTTCTTAAAGACCCCCAAGCTGTAAGTTTCTGGGAACACAGACGAGGGGAGAGAATTTCAATCTTTAGCTGTGCGCATGAGAAAGGAAGTTGAAGCTTTATACTCGACACTGCACCTAATTTATTAACTATTTTGTTTATAAGAGGAATCTAAATCCTGAGATGGAGAGAAGTTGACCTTTCCAGGCCCTTTCCTGCATTTTCAATATGATCTCGGTGGGATGTTTGAGGATCACTGGAGGGCTTTCGATACGTAGCTTATTCAGATACTACAAACTTCGTCGGTGAGTCGGCGCAGCGAGTTCTCGGAGAGCAAACCTCTCGTGTGATTGATACTAACAAGTTTGTTAGTAATTTGAAATTGAAACAGGATACCCTGTTTATTCCAAAAAAACTTAAGAAATTGATTGCATCACTTGTAGCATATAATATTAATAGGATAAGGGATAACACAGTAAGAACAAGTCATTTTAACATTAAATCTCAGAATAGTTCTTTAAACAAAAACTTTTGACAACAGAGAAGCTAAACAGTTCGACTTTTTTATTACATCAGAATATTAATCGCTTCTTTGGCAAAATTCTTGATATTCATTTATTATTAGATAAAATAAATATAGATATATTATGTTTTACAGAGACATGGTTGAAACCGGGCACTATGCTTTTTAATATTAAAAACTTTACAGTTGCCAGTATATTCAATAGATTATCTGCAGAAGGTGGCGGCACAATAATTCTTATAAATAATAATATTAAATTCAAGGATCGTAAAGATATTTGTAGCCTCTCTGTTGAGCGTGTTTGTGAGGTGTCTTGTGCAGAGTTGCAGAACTATATTATTGTTTGTGTTTATAGGCCACCGGCATCAAATTTTTTATTGTTTACGTCTATAATGGAAGAGATTCTTCGTAAGTTATTTAATAATTCTAACAAGTCAATAGTTGTATGTGGCGACTTTAATGTAGATACTCTTAGTAATTCATCTGAAAGTCGGAATTTTGTTGCCTTATTCAAATCGTTCAACTTAGATTTATTGTTTAGTGAGTCAACAAGATCTACAGCCACTTCGGCTACTTGTATTGATAATATATTAACTAATAGTAGTATACTAGGGAAATCGATTATTAGTGGTGTTCGCTCGGATCATAAGGCTCAATTAATAGAATTGCCATTTAAAAGACAAGTATTTAAAGTAACGAAAGTAATTAGACCTACTACTAAGGCAAGATTAGACACCTTTAAGAATAATTTAGAGCTGAAACTCTGTAATACAATATATCATAGTGATGAGCCCAATGTCTTGTATAAAGGTTTATTGTCTGGGATTTGCGATAATTTTAATAGAGCCTGTCCTACTAAAATAGTGAAGGTAAATAGTAAAATGGGATTTAGTGACTGGGCTACAAAAGGTATTCGTAAGAGCAGGGATAGGTTGTATGAACTTTATCATTTAAAATCTCTAACTCAGAACGAAGAATTTCATAAATATGTTAGAAAATTTTCAAAGACTTTCAAGTTAGTGTGTAATCAAGCTAAATCTTACTTTATATGTAATAAAATAGGTAATGCTAATAACAAAATAAAGACAGTCTGGAATGTTATTAATACGGAAACTGGTAAAATTAGAAATAATAATGAACAGGTAACTCTTAAAATTAATGAAAAAATTCTAACAAATAATTTAGATGTAGCCTGTGCTTTTGAAAACTTCTTCACGAGTATACCTGGTAAAACTACTAAAAGCCTTAAATCATGTCCTATAGCAGCGGAATCTTTACTCAAGCAGCATATTCATAATACATTTCCAAGTTTTAAATTTGACCATATTAATGCTAGCGATATCATAATAACTTTTAATTCTCTCAATATGAAAAGTACTGAAGATTTATGGGGCTTATCAGTAACAATCGTAAAATCAATAATAACAGTGATTGCACCTGTTTTGTCAAATATTTTTAATGAATGCATTGATCAGGGTTGTTTTCCTGATTTAATGAAATATAGTAAAATAGTACCTATTTTCAAGTCCGGTTGTAGGGAGAATCCATCTGATTACAGACCAGTTTCCGTTCTGCCAGCACTTAGTAAAATCTTTGAAAAATTGCTGCTTAATCAAATGTCAAGTCACTTTACTAAGCATAAGGTATTGCATGGTCATCAGTTCGGTTTCACGAAGGGAAGATCTACATCCGATGCGGCAGCAACATTGCTGAGGCACATTTATGGCGCATGGGAGGATTCACAGGATGCGATTGGCATTTTTTGTGATCTGTCCAAGGCATTCGATTGCGTTGACCACCGTACGCTACTACTAAAACTTGACTTCTACGGAATTCGTGGAACTGCTCATGATCTTGTTTTATCTTATTTATCAAATCGCCAGCAAAAGGTAGGGATTACCGGCACAACATCCAAGGGCTCTTTAGTCGAAATGGGGGTACCCCAGGGTTCAATTTTAGGTCCATTTTTGTTTTTAGTATATATAAATGATTTGCCATATGTTGTAAATGACCTCACAGATATTGTCTTGTTTGCTGATGATACATCATTAATTTTTAAAGTTAATAGAAAAGACAAAGATCTAACTAAAGTTAATCATACTATGTCAATTGTCTGTGGGTGGTTTGCTACAAATAATCTATTACTAAATTCAAAGAAAACTAAATGCTTAAGGTTTTCTTTACCAAATGTAGCACAAGTAGATAGCCAAATAATAATAGATGGGAGCCATATTGATCTTGTAAATAAAACGGTATTTTTGGGTCTTACATTAGACAATAAATTGCAATGGGGACCTCAGGTTGATACTCTAGCTGCTAAATTAAGTTCGGCTGCTTTTGCTGTTAGGAAAATTAAACAATTGACGAATGTTGAGACGGCCAAATTAGTTTATTTTGCATATTTTCATAGCCTCTTGTCCTATGGTATTTTGTTTTGGGGAGCAGCAGCGGATATAGAATCAATATTTATTATACAAAAAAGAGCAATTCGTGCAATTTACAGTATGGGTCCCCGTGAATCATTAAGAGATTTATTTAGGGAAATAAATATAATGACATTACCTTCACTATATATTTATGAAAATATAATGTTTATACGTAGAAACATAGGAATGTTTGAGGCAAAATTAGATATTCATAGTATAAATACAAGACAAAGGGAGAAGTTAGTTGTTCCATACTTTAGACTAACTAAAGTCATTTCTTGGTAATTGTGTTCGATTTTATAATAAGATACCGCTTTCAATAACCAAAATGTCTGATCATAAATTTAAAAATTATATTAGGAAAGTTTTGAAAGAAAAAGCGTATTACAAGGTAGTTCATTATATTGAAGATAAAAATGTATGGAAATAGCTGCTCTCTGCACAGTGCACCTCTAAATCTCTTGTTTAAGTTGTAAGTACCTAATTATTGTTATTTTCTATTTTGTAGTCTTGTCATATTTTTTTTGTTTTGTTTTTATTAATGTTACCTATAATAAGTATCTTGTAATTGTTAAATATAAAATTATGTAAAATTGAAATTATAAAATAGCCAAAAAGTCAGAATAGATAAAAATTTATATAACAAATAAAAAAAAAATGTAACCTTGCTGAGTTTCTTGCCGGTTCTTCTCAGTTGAAGGCTGACTTCCGAACCGGTTGTAGCTTCAGTAACTTTAAATTTGACCTTCATAAGTGCCCTCCGAAGGCCTAAACTGAATAAATGGTTTTGAATTTTGAATTTTGAATTTTGAATTTTGATTGCGTACTTAGCGACAAAGACAGAGCATAGAGGGCGCGTCGAAACATGGTCCAGCTATTTCTATTTATTTTACAGAATCAAACCCCGCTCCGCATTCACGCAAGCTGCTATAATCAGAAAGCGTCCATACAAAAGTTTCTGCCAGTAATCCTTTTGTACCGATGCTGTGCCAAAGGCCTAATTTTCGCTGGACAATGGAGGTTTCTAGTTACCAAATGCTTACAAAAGAGAAACAATTATGAGTGTAAATATGTTGCTTATTAAATTCATTTCCAAAGATTGTGGTGAAAGTCTAGTCTACCTTTTTTTTCAGTAATAGCTCTAGTTTGATATCAAATATGTAACAGTTTATGATCTATATTTACAAATAGAAAAAACGAAATCGTTAACAGGATCATGCTATCATTGATAAGTTGCGTTATGTAATTTGCATAATACGCCAGTCACAGAGCATAAATTAGGAGGAAAACTTGCCAAATTCCGGCCGAACCCACAGGCATTAGGTTGTGAAGTTGGTGAAAATGTTCGTCGGATATCACGCACAGAAATAGCATAGCCGTTCCATATGCTGTTAATTCTACTGTCCGTTGCAATACTGGCATAAATACAGCATAAACTGGCCCGGTAATGTAGCTCTGTAGACAATTCTTGAATGTGTGGAGCGTGGTCTATTAAGTCATTTTAATTTCTTTACTGTAACATGTTTATTTACTTTTTTTTTTGTTTATTTAAATTAGTTGAGTTCTCTGTTTTTTAGTTTTGTAATTAATACTGCTCAATCTTAAATTTTTATTTAATGTAATTGTCGTGTTAATAAACGCTTTATTTTTTATTTTATAGGTACAGAAACAGAGAACAGATTGAGTATTACTTATAAATTTAGATAATAAGCATATAATTGTAATAATAATAAACTATTATATTAATATGAAAAAACTTTTGTTTAAATTATAAAAATAGAACAAAAACACAAAATAATAATAATAATTAGGGTAAGTTCATTAAATTAAATCTAATAATATATTCTCTATACAAATGGGTTACATATCCGTTATATTTTTAGTATGAGTATTTTAAGAAACTTCTCAATATGTATACGGTGTGTCTTTTATAAATAAGTGACAATCTGACCAAATACACTAAACTCAAGGAGAGTTGTTGGAACACACTGGCAGGTTCCTGCCGACAAATTATTTTCTTGAAAGTGGTCAGCTCAGAGGTGTACCCCCGTACTATATTATTCCACCGAGTTCTTCTATCCAAGGCGCAAATTCATTGAAGGATTTAAAATACTAAATTATATTAACAACAACATCTTCAAATATTGTAAGATTGTCAGTAAACATAAGAATTTATGCATAAAAAGGTTTTATTCGGTGTTTCAGTTTAACAGTTTACTTTGAACAGAATCCCAACTAGTATTTTGCTCTGGTAACCCAATTGATACTCGCTAGCTACTACGGTAAACATTACTGTGTCCGTACAGCGCCTCTAGCGGACTGTAGAAAAAACTCAGATATTCAATAGCTTTTAGATACTGACTCGAGTCAAAGGAATTTGTTCAATTGAGGCTCTAAAGAAAGTCAAACTGAAGTTACCTCCGGTTCGGAAGTTAGCCTTTGACTGAGAAATGTTATTTATAAGTGGAAAGAATATATTTGAATAAATGTTTTTTTTTATATTGAAGTGAAACTTATGGGAGGTCTTGAAGTTTAGATCCGCAACTTTTTGTGTGACGAAAAAAAAATTATGAAAAAAAGTAATACAAAAGTTTTACTCCTATCATGTGTCTTTACGGTAAATCCTGTTTTTTTTAAATTTTGAAAGCTTTTCTGTACGTTGTTGCTTATAATAATATCCATTTCAAAGTTAATTAATGGAGTGTTTTCCGGAAGGCCTAAAATTAAAAGTAAACCCATTTTATGAATAATAAATGCCCATTTATAAACTTTCTTGGTGCAGTGCCAGCAAATTTCAGTTTGAGTATAATACGGAATGAATTTAACACGCAGTTTGGGGATCTTTTGGATGATTTTCATTTCTAGGTGCGTATGACATGAAAATACATTTTTAAGCGAAGCTTAGCCCGAAGCATTGAATACTGAATCTATATATCTATCAGGATATCCCAGGACATTCTTCACACATGGTTACCTGATCCCAAATTAAGTAAAGTTTATTTACTGCTTTTTAAATATATACTTATATATTCATGTTCAAGCACACAAATGTTTGTCCTGGGCGGGAATCGAACTCACGACCTGCTGCTTGGCAGTCAGGGTCCCTCATCACCAAGCCAACTGGTCCATCAAATATATAGTGCTAACACTATATTATTGTAGTTAAGTAGGTAAGTATTACATAGAAACAATCAATCCTTAATTTAATATATATGGTTATTATTATAAATAAATAAATATCCTGGGACATTATTGTACACACGGCCATCTGATCCCAAACTAAGCTGAGATTGTACTATAGAAACCAGACAACTGATATACTACTTTTTATTTTTCTAAATACATACATATACAATAGATATTTACACCCAGACACAGAACAAACAGACATGTTCATGCGCACAAATGTTTGTCCTAGGTGGGAATCGAACCCGCGACCTTCGACTTGGTAGACAGGGGCGCTAACCACCAACCCAATCGGCCTGTCAAATGTTGTTTTGAACTATTCAATTAGATATTAATATTCTTACCCCTTACTTTTATAGTTTTATCTGTTGCTTCGCTCCAAGCTGTGGATTTTTTCTTTTAGCTATACCTACCAGTGCCGGATTAACCACGAAGCAACAGTAGCAATTGCTACGGGCCCCGTGTAAAAGGGGGCCTCGCGTGTCTAAGGCCGCCCACCACCGATTGCTTTTTTTAGTACTTTATACTTAAGAACCCATAGCAGACCAAAGTCCCTCCGACAGAATATGCTACGGGCCCTGCGCTTGCTTAATCCGGCACTGATACCTACCATATAGATAAAATAGGTGAAGCAAAAATAGCTAAGTACCACTTTATCTTCTGTTTATGTATCAGCGTGTGGTAGCTATTGACTGATTAGCTTGAATAAAACACACACACACTTTTTTTAAACATCCAAATTCATATAATTTGTGATTAAGGTGGAATTTCAAACACTAGTGTAAACAAATATAATAATGATAACAATTTAATTTATTTGCACTAAAACACAATAGAGTTACAAACATAATTTAATTAGAGGTACATACAAATAACATTGATATCACTATTTAGTACTACTACCTAAACTAGAACAAGCCTGTATTCTAGACAGCAGCCCCCATAGCTGAAGTGGTTACTAATGTTGCATTAAACTATTGAGTTGCATTTTGTAACAACATAATGTTATATGGAGGAGCGAGGTATGAGACTCGTCCATTTAAAAGGGAAGATCTTCCGCCAGGCTAGGTGATCATGCCTGGGGACCGCGGTCCAACTGTTGATGTTGGATGTTTGTATATATGTCAAATCCTGAGAGAATCTTGATAGTGCGATGTAGGATTCTCGGGTGTTTCTACTCGTTCATAGATATCGCCACATCACTGTAGTGCGGGCGTAGAAGGTTTGTAGGCGTGTTCATAGATGTCGCTACAGTTAATTCAAAAATAAAAAATACAAAAAAAGAAAACGAACAAATAGATGATCTATTGATTTGATTTCTCAGGCATTGTACAAATAATTCCTTATCCCATTGCCAACGTTTTTTACCGAACACCTAAGATGCATTACTTAATATATCGTAAGTCATCGATCTTGCTTTACTGACAGGCGATAAATTATACGCGACATCGACTTTTAAAGATAAAAACGTATCATGACTACAGTGATTGAGGATGATAAACGACAGTAGATGACTTACTAGCAATATTTTAAGTCAAGTATTTCATACTGGCATAGTATTAATATTAGAGTATCACGTAGATACATAAAATTAATAGCAGGCGCCACATGGAGAAGGAAGACACAAGAGCGCACTTTATAGCAAGACAATCTTCGCGAAATTGGTGTCAATGTAAATTTTTAATTTTTTTTATACCACAAGGGCCGACAAACCAGCGGACGGTCCACCTGATGGTTAGTGGTGACCGTCACCCATGCACATTTGCAACACTGGGTGGATCGCCAATGCGTTGCCGACCCTGAGACGTGAAGTTGTTAAGTCTCATGTGCCTGTTATTTTATCGGCCCCCTTACCTTTCTAACCGAAACACAGTAATACGAGTGCACTATTGCCAAGTCGAAGGTCGAGGGTTCGATTCCCACCCAGGACAAACGTTTGTGTGCATAAAAATGTCTGTTTGTTCTGTGTCTGGGTGTAAATATCTTTATATGTATGTATTTAGAAAAATAAAAATAATATGTGGTATATCAGTTATCTGGTTTCCATAGCACAAGCTTTGCTTAGTTTGGGATCAGATGGCCGTGTGTAAAAGAATGTCCCAGGATATTTATTCATTTATTTATTATTATACGTCAGAATGCGAAATAATCAGCCGTATGTGATATTTAATAGATAAATTGAACTCTTAATCTTAATCCTATGGAACAATACAATATTTCAGGAACATTATTGGAATTTTAAAAATAATTAGACACAAGTAGGCTCTAATACCAGTTGGAAACAGAAGTTACTTTTGCTGAGAAGAGTACGCAATGAAATAAACAATTATTCTCAACGATGTAAGATTTATGAGAAAAAGTTAAATATACTCATCTTCTGTGTATTTTTACACACGGCGTGATTCCAAACAGAGCTTGTACTATGGAAACCAGATAACTGATATACCTACTACACAATATACAACCCTTTAATCTGAATATCTACTGATATAAGATATATATATATATATATTTACATCCAAATACAGGACAAACAGCCATGTTCATGCATACAAATATTTGATCTAGATAGGAATCGAACATGGCATGGTATTCAGGATCCTTAACACAAATCTAATTTTGCTGACCGTAATTATGTGCTACGGCTGCAAAAATAAATAAAATTAATAACGGATAGAGTACCTAACTAAGTAAATATCGAGCTCATGCAGCACCTGTTCACAAGTATGATGCATGTGGCAGCCATTGCCTTCCTAGACCTTTATTGTTAGTCAGCAGCACTAACAGCTTCAGATCTCATCTGTATATCAATGAAATAGCGAGATTATTTTACTAGGTCTCCCCGCAGATTCACCTGCGGTCCCGAGAGATACTCCTTTTTTTCGGGATAATAAGTATTAATCAAGGTTATAATCTATCCATGTGCCAAGTTTCATCCGCATCCATTCGGCGGTATTTGCGTGAAAGAGTAACAAAACTCCATATCCTCAAAGACTTTCGCATTGATAATATTAAGGATGTGCATCCTTGCGATGGTTAATGATTAATGCTTTTAAATATTAAACTGCTATTTGCGGTTTCACCCGCACTTTTGGCTACCATCTAGGAAAAAATTCGCGTCGAATGGTAGCAGTCCCATCCCGATATGTTTTGTAGTTTTGAGGTAATGGTGTGTCAAAGGAACCCTATAGCGATTAGCTTTCCCCCGCGTTCCTTAGATGTTTTACCTTTTCCCAGGATTAAAAGTAGCCTAAATTTTATTCTAGGGCATGCTCTATCTATGTGCCAAGTTACATCCAAATTCCTAGCGTAGTTTTTGTGTGAAAGAGTAACAAACATACATGCATCCATCATCACAAACTTTCGCATTTTTTTTTTGAGGATAACAATTTGACTCCACCCTGCCTGATCTGAAGCAGCAATGGAGTCCAAAAATGAGCATTTATAATATAGTACGATACTAAATAGCTATTCTCATAGGTATATTAAACTGAAAGTAGATTATGAAATAGCTTTCCAAAGTTTTCAGTGGAGCACCTAAGTTTACGAAGGAATTTGATAAATGGAAGCGCTGTCGTGGAACTCGTATTTGAAAAATTCAAGATGGATTAGTTTCAACAATTTTTCTTCTTAGAGATCTTAGACGACAATTTATAATTTAGTCTCGGAACGTTTTAATTTAGTTGAAAATGCCTTCATCAGTATATATTGCTTTTGTTGATACGATATGATAGATATTTTTTTTTATACCACGTGGTCCACCTGATGGTAAGTGGTCACCGCCGCCTATGGACATTTGCAATACCAGGGGCATCGCCAATGCGTTGTCGACCCTGAGACGTGAAGTTGTTAAGTCTCTTGTGCCTGTAATATCTGTTAAAGTATCTATTATAAAAAATATTTTGAAGAATTTAGAGAACTTATTACATTCTTTTAACTTTTTTCAGCCGACTGCCGAAGAAGGAGTGTAACATTTTTAGGGTTCGTTACACAAGGAGTGCTAATAGGACACTTTTAGGTTTTAAGGTTCTAAATCCTCCCGTCCTGCTGTCACACAGGGCACCAATTAAAAGGTAGATACTTGAATAATTCACAGAGTGTGAACTACTGTTGCCGCTACAACATAAAATAAAGTCAGCCCCCCATACAAGAAACGTGTTTTTATCCGGGTGGTATACTTATCCCCACCAAGCCATCCCTACTGGTAGGGATAAGTGCACTTTTTATTCATTTATATCTACCGGTAGGGATAGGTGTACTGCCCATTACCGAGTGGTACACTTATCCCTACCGAGCTATCCCTACTGGTAGGTATAAGTGCACGTTTACAGACACATGAGACAACTATACATTGTATCTCCTTTCAATTAATTTATTAGCAACAAAAAAAATGATTTTATAAATAAAACATTATAATTTAAAAAATCATTTTTTTTTATTTTACTTATTTGTATTTAAAAAAAAAACTAAACTAGTATTATATTTCTTTTTACCTACCAGTAGGGATAGCTCGGTAGGAATAAGTGTACCACCCGTTTTTATCGGCGTTTTGTTAAATATTGTACGGAACCCTTCGTGTGTGAGTTCGTCTCACACTTGACGGATATATATTAGCGCTATGGCTTCTCCCGACTTGACCGACCATAATAATAACAGTCCTTTATAACCAAAACTTTATTAAATGTGAAAGTTCTATGAATAATTTAATTTATAAGTAGATAAAACTTAAGAGCAAAGTTATACCACTAACAAGCATGCCAAATTTCTTCCAGAACAAAGTGTAGAAAGACACTTTTAGCCCAAAGTATGTAGATAGCAAGCAAGCCTTTCTTTGATTCAAAGTTTGTGGTCGTTCTCACATAGTTACGAATAAAGAAACTTGTTACGGTTAGTAAAAAGTTTCCATGAAACCTCTAGCATATAGCATTTTGTGAACAGAAAGATAATTTTTAAATATCCTGGGACATTCTTTACACACGGCCACTTGATTACAAACTAAGCAGAGCTTGTAGTATGCAAACCAGATAACTGATATACTACATATATTACTTTTTTTTTATAAATACATACTTACACATATAGATATTTACACCCAGACACAGAACAAACAGACATGTTCGTGCACACAAAGGTTTGTCCTGGGTGGGAATCCAACCCGCGACCTTAGGTTTGGCAATCAGGGTCTCTAACCACCAAGCCAACTGGCCCGTCAAAGTAAGAAACTAACAAAGAATATAATTTCTTTCTCTAAATTTCATTCGAGATGAATATAGCCCTTATCTTCTAGCAAATAAAGTACATTCTGACACTTAATCATTAGAACCAGTCATATTATAAAAGCCAACGATGTAAATATACTTTTGGCATAATAATTTCTTCGTTCCAGAAATAAACTGCCTCAAGCAATTTGCCAACTTCCGAAATAAAAGTAGTCCATTGAAATTGTATGCTGTAGGTACTGGGTTTAATGATAGTCTAAATGAAATTGGGTCAAGATATTTTTTTACTTGCACTTTTGCATTTCTTAAAGGTTTTAAGAATAAAATTTACCGTAGGTTTTACTTTGATACTCTTTGGTGTTTATTTTCTATACCTAACTGTTATCAAAGGCGAATTTGACGGCTATTTTAAAGCTTAACAAAATTGTTTACAATTAAGCTCGCAGGTTATGTCCAGTTTACATAAAAAAAATGGCATAATATATAATACATGAAAGACCCTCTTTCTTTCAATGGTTTTCGAGTGAGTATACACGAATGTGTTATAATGCATGTATGACTATTTCATAGACGTACTCTGTAATCCAGCTTCTATTTGTACGTATACTAGGTTTTATATTATGGTGTATTTTATTTTTATTTATTTAGAAAACCAACAGCCATATTACAGAACATGTTTACAATCAAACATTTAAATTAATAATAAACATTCAAACGTTTTCGCGTTCCCGAGGGATATAACATTTTTCCGGCACTAAAAGTATCCTATGTTACTTCCAATACCTCCAAGAATATGTGTACAAAGTTTCATGATGATCGGTTTAGTAGTTTTCGCGTGAAAGCGTAACAAACAAACTTTCACATTTCTAATATTAGTAGGGATAAGAAAAATATGGTTCCTATGACGCACCATCACCTCAAAACTACTGAACATAATGGAATGGGTTTTTTTGTAGATAGTTATAGGCTTTATAGGATATCGAAAAACGCTAATAAAACCGCGGGGGACAACTATATTTATACATATGTGTGATATAAGATTCGTTTTAATTGTTGCAATGCCATAGACTGTAATGAAAAATAAACCTACTGGTAATTCTAATTATTATTTCTTATTCAGTACTTATTTCTAAGAAAAAGAACTACAAGCTACTTGACAAAAACTAATAATACCGCAACGCAAAAGTTGGTACACATTTCTCTTTCAAACAATTTAAAAAAGAAACCTCATCCTTTACATTACAGCTATGTACCTACCGATCATCTTGTAGTTAGCTGGATTTCCTTTGTGCCTCAGTGATCACGTAAAGCGGCCCTTCTCGACTTCCCCCACTGAATAGCGATCGTTAAGGAGCACCGGTGTCTTTCTAGGTATTATTGCTTTGAGAAAAATACACATTTTGTCTGGATCAAGAGTTCTTTTGAAAAGTAAGTGTGCGTTTCTACTCAAGCTATCGATTTTGTCTGAGAATTTCAACTCATTATAAATCAAAGATATTTGTTTCACATTGATAAGTACAACATCTTACAGTTTCTCAAGATGATGTTATATCCAATTTTTATAAACTATACTTAGACATAACAAAAAATAAAGGAATTATAAAAAATTTACAATTAAATTAAAACCAAAATAAAAATTAACAAATTATTTTTTTTCTGTCAAAATGTATAAAATTTTAATAGAAATCTGTCATGATTATCGGATCTTATTCGCGATTCCGAAATCTAAGGAGTCAACCCCCTAGGGGGGTGTCTTAGTAATATTTGTAAAGATACATAACAAAAAATAAAGTAAAAATAAAAAATTTACAATCAAATTAAAACCAAAATAATAAAAATTAACAAATTATTTTTTTTCTGTCAAAATGTATAAAATTTTAATAAAAATCTGTCATGATTATCGGATCTTATACGCGATTGCGAAAACTAAGAAATCAACCCCCTAGGGGGGTGTCTTAGTAATATTTTTAAATATATTTTTTTTAATTGTGAAAGTTTGGTATGTAGATTTTTGGAGAATAGATATTTATATGTTCGTTTCTCAATCCTGCATAAATGGCTGGTCAGATTTTAATGTATTTCACTTCTATAAAACTTACACGAAGATTAAATAGATTGGAATACCTGTTCCAGGACAAAATTCCAAAAGTAACGACATACTAGTTCAGTCACTTATTTGATCCGCGCTTTTTATTACTCGTTAAACAGCCTATATTTATAAAAACTTTATTACTTTACAAGCTCAGTAATTACATGGATTTGGACATGTCTTTTAAGCTTAACAAAACCAGTATTATGGGAGTCCTCCTCCGATTTTTACTTACTATACGTCTTAAATATAAAAGATTACTGCTTGAGTATAAGAATTCAAATTAAGAATCAACGATTCACTGAAAAAGTCTAATTAAACTTTATGATCGAGTTAAATGTAATTAGAAGCTTTCAATACAGATTGTAAAACAGATAACCATATGTGCAGTAGTCATTAGGATTTTAAGTCTGTAATAAAACTGCCACAGATAAGGGACTTAAGAAGTATTCGACGCAAACTCACTTACGACCACAGATTACCAACGTAATGATGATGAAAAAAGTTTGGAAAACATTTTAGCCATAAAAATGTAAGGCACTTCCCTGGGCTTTGTTGTAAAGCAATTAATTACCTGGAAACAATGCTGGGACGTAGGGCTTATTGTGAACCCTATATTAATCGAATACAGGTATTAATGGCTCACCACATTCATTATGGTTAATCAAATCGACAATAAAGGGTGCATTCGACTGAAAATTCGGTATTTTATTGGCGAGAATCTTACATCGCGATATATATTGTTTCTCCCAGGATTTAACATAATATACAAGTAACCAACATCAACAGTTGGACCGCGGTCCCCAGACATGATCGATTAGGATGGCGGAAGATCTTTCTTTTTAAAATGAGGAGTGGCTTCTCCATAAGTCCATAAATTTGTTTATACTTTACGAATTCGAAAGTACATACATGTAGTATATCAGTTACCTGGTAGCCATACTACAAGCAGTACACTCTGCTTAACTTGGGATCAGGTAACCATGTGTGAAGAATGTCTTGGGATATTTATTATTATATTTATAAACACATATTATTCACGCCTCTATTCGTACCTATGTATTTACAAAATAAAAAAAGTAGTATATGTAATAATCAGTTATTTGGTTTCCATAGTAACATCATATGGCCATGTGTGAAATAATTTTCCATGATATTTATTTATTGTTTTATTATTTAATTAATATGAATATATTTATTTGCCGTAAAATACACGCTGGAAGACACAAATACTAGACAGAAGACAACTTTAAAATGCAATTATTTGCTGAACGTTGGTACCCAAAATAAGATTTAACCAGTCTAATGTATGCATCAAATGTTTAGTCAAAATACATTACGACTTCAAATGATTTGGAATAGAGCTGGCATATGATCACCAAAACGTGAACAGAAAGCACAATCACCTTAAAATTGGTTTCTAAATCGAAATCATTTTCCACGAAATAAAACCTACATTAGGTAAACCGAGTGTAAATCCAAATGCCTAACATCTTTCCCCATTTTGCCAGCTGGTTATCAGGCTTCTAACGACCGCAAGTAAGTTACGAACGTTTGGTAATGATAGCCTAACGTGCATCCAATCAATTATTTATGATAACTCATTAATTGCTCTAATCAAAAATTGTATGCATATTTTACCTAGTATCTATATAACAAAATAATAACCAAATAGATTATTGTATCATTAAATTTCGTGCTTAAAAATATGTTTGTATTATAGCTGTCCTCCGCGGTTTTACCCGCATTCCCGTGGGATATCACATTTTCCCGGGATAAAAAGTAGCCTATATGTTATTCCAGAATATGATCTTTCTATGTGCCAAGTTTCATTCATATCCCTTCAGTAGTTTTTGCGTGAAAGAGCAACAAACATACTTACATACAAATCTTTTCTCTTTATAAATCTTTATGAAATTTTACATCCATGCAATTGTTTGATATTATACAATTATTGTGTTTGTATATTGGTATAATATATATACATATAAAAACAATGTTTTATTGTCAATAACCTAATCATGCATACTTTTATGGGTAGTTGATATCTTCCGTCAAGTAGGTAATAGAATTAAAAAACAGACTATTGTATATATATTATGTTTGTTGAATATTCATAAGTTCAGCTAGTTTATATATTTTTCAGTTGGTGTTCAATAATTGTAGTAGAACAACAATTTCTTTATTTAATATTTTAAAATAGTAAGCATTTCCAATAAATGCAATACGCCTAATGCCTAGAGAATAATCGGAATGTATTTTTTTATTTATGGCGGGAGTGCGTTTGACCTCGGTCTCACCTAATGATAAGTGATGATGAGGCCGAAGATGGTGCTCGCAAAAAATTATAATAATATCCTGGGGCATTCTCTTACACACCACACTTACTATGGAAACCAGATAGCTGATATACCTACTAAATATACATTTTTTTTCTAAATTCATACTTATATAGATATTTACACCCAGACACAGAACAAACAAACATGTTCATGCACACAAATGTTTGTCCTGGGTGGGAATCGAACCTGCGACCTTCAGCTTGGCAGTCAGAGTCGCTAACCACCAAGCCAACTGTCCTGTCAAAATATGATATTATAGAGTTTAAAAATATTTATTACTGTCTCCCGTTTTATTGGGATGTTACATATTCCCGATATAAACGGTCTATGTACTATTCCAGACCATAATGTATGTCTGTGCCAAATATCAGTCAGATCCATTTAGCAGTTGTGGCGTGATTGACTAACAAACATCCACCCATCCAAACTTTTGCATTTATGACAGACTAGCTATCCCCCGCGGTTTTACCCGCATTCCCGAGTGATGTGACGTTTTCCCGGGATAAAAAATAACCTATATGTTGGTTCAGGATATGATCTATCTATGTGCCAGGTTGCATCGAAATCCTCTTAGTTTTTACGTGAAAGAGTAACAAACATCCATACTCAAATTTTCGCATTTATAATATTAATAGGATGTAAGTTTGAAGCAGATAACCAAATTTCAGTCATAGCTCGTGACAAATAGAATAGGTTTTAGCTTCAACAGAATTTCTGTGAAGTCACATGCCTGCAAATCAGGTCTGTTAGCTTTAAGCATACAAGTAGAAGGTAAACTAAGCAGGAAACCAATTTGTCGACGGCACACGCGGCAACACGTCTGCATCTCTATGTTTGTAGTTGTTAGTAACTGAATGTAATTAATTTGAAGTAATACTAATGGAATTTAGAATGGTATGGATATTTCATGAATAATTTATTTTTATTATTTATACAACTTTTTTTTTATTATGCCACTTGGGCCGACACACAAGCAGACGGTCCACCTGATGGTAAGTGGTCACCGCCGCCTATGGACATTTGCAGCACTAGGGGCATCGCCAAACTATATACTTTTATGTGCAATACGATCTTTTAATACAAGTCACCGCAACTCCTAAATTACTATTAATATAAATGCGAATGTTTGTAAGGATGTTTGTGACCATTTTCACGCATAAACTACTTTATGGATTCGGATTAAACTTGGCAAATAAATAGTTTACAACCTGGATTAGCACATAGGATTGTTTTTGTTCTGAGATAATGTTACATCGCTCGACAAAAGCATATTATGGAAAAAAAGTATTTTGTTCTCTCGCATAATTATTTTCATATGACAGAGCAAAAATACCGTTTTAATCATATTGTTTGAGTTCACTCCACCATAGCAAGTGGTGATGAGGCCGAAAGTAGTAAACGAATAGTACTGGCTCCCACTTTACATATTAAAACTAACGCACTGTCAATAAACCCATAACAATCTTCAGGAACATGGAAGTCTTCAGGACAGACCAATTGGCTTTGGTTAGCGACTCTGACTGCCAAGCCGAAGGTCGCGACAAACATTTGTGTACATGAACATGTCTGTTTGTTCCGTGTCTGGGTGTAAATATCTATAAAAGTATTTATTAAGAAAAAAAAAGAAAGTAGTATGTGTAGTATACCAGTTATCTGGTTTCCATAGTACAAGCTCTGATTAGTTTGGGACTAGACGGCCGTGTAAAAAATAGTCCCAGGAATTATCTTACTATTTTACTTACTATATAATATTTTATTCTAGAAAAAACATTTTCAACAAAAAATCATCTAAATTTACTCTCATACATGTTTAGACGAAATTTTGCTGCAAGCAAATTTAACATTCAAGGCCGCAACGTAGTTTGACTAGCAATTTCCTTTGCCGAGATAAAGCCACCAAAAAGAGGCTGGATTGAAGGCTCTTTAGGTAAATGAGGATAAAAAACATCACTAGAAGCGTTATGTTCTTGTTTGGTATGTTGTTAGACCGCTTGCTCTTTGAAGAGTTTTTACCTGGCAGATTGCTTGCTCTTGAGATAAATCCTAAGATGGTAAGTAAACAGAATTATTTAAATTCTTGTTGATTTTCTGAGGCTCTGGCTCTATCCTTGTCAAATATCATTTTTTTTTATTTTTACTATAATAAATTTGTACAACCGTGCTGGCTGGTATAAGGCGTGTAACAAAATACAATAAAACCCATACGTAAACACTGTCGGTTTGTTTGAACACGCAAACTATGAAGCTTCTAGACCCATTTAAATGGCGCTTTTAAAGGTATCTGGAACAAATTTGGGGAAAATTATAGGTTTTATTTGATCAAAATTGGATGATGGAAAAATATACCTTAATCAAAGTTATTACGCGGACGAGGGAACAGATTGGGTAATTAGGGTACAAACATATTGTGTGTGAGTGTGGGGGTGTGGGTTCAATTTCCATCCAGGGCGAAAAAAAGTTGTATACAAGGTGTTACAAAACTACCCGACATGCCGAAAGGAGGTTAAATGGGGCCTTATAACGAGTCCATTTACAATATTTATTAAAATAGGTACGTAGGCCTTTCCGTTAAATAATCTGGTTCCCTGACATGACAGCTTACTAGGGTTGTTGGCTTTGATAATTAATTATATTTTTACGGGGTATTTTGTAACACGTTGTATAATAACTCAAACGTGTAAATATTTTCAATTAAAAAAAATATATATATCTGTGATCATACATGCAGATGAAAATAAAACCATCTACTTTTTTGAAGTCGGTTAATTATTATTATCATATTTAAAGGTTAGAAGTCATACCAATAAATAAAAGGCATTGTTAGGCTTAACATAAGATTCTCTTAGAAAATATGCGGGACTATGAAAGTACTCAAGCATTGTTCACGAAAGGATATTTGGGGGCTTAATGTCAGCTATGAATTGGTAATTATTATGAATAATGTAGGGCAGTTAGTGGGAATCCACGCCAGGTACATTTGCATTTGTGCTGTTCTAATTTTAATGTTACTTGATTTCAAATGTGTGATGTCATTTTAATTATGTGTATATGGTATGGAACTTTACCACAGGTCTGTATTTGTACTAAAATTGATTCTTAATGTAGAAATGAAATTGTATAGGTTCGTTTAAACACATAATCATGAAACAACTGTTTACTTTGTCTTTCCCTATTGTGGCCTGGAGCTGCAGTTTCACCCTAGTTCCCAAGAGATGTTATATTGTGCGGGATAAAAAGTATCATTAGTGTTAAATCAGCTTATAAACTATCAATGTGCTAAGTTTCATCCAAATCTGATTAGTCGATTTTGTGTGAAAGAATAACAAGCCGCCATCTTCATAAACCTTTGCATTTATAATATTAGTAATAGGATAAAGAACAGGTGTTTTATTTATATTGGAACAAATATATGTCGGGATAGGGGGCCGATCATAGGAAGAATCATCACCGTCAGACATTATATGGCCGCAGATATGTGTTTTTGAGAAAAATGAAAGTCGTAGGTAAGTTAATTTGCTTAGGTGCTTTAATACAATCACACTAAACACAACGAAACGTGAGACAGTTCCTAGACTAGTAGTCCGCGCGGCGGCCAGCAGAGGAGTGCGTGCTCGGGATTGTCGAATGTCTTCGTTATCTTGGCTCGCGCGAACCGAAGTCCAGACTCTGTCAAAGCGCTGACGTCATAACGCTTTCGCCTCGTTGTCAAATCAATTCCCGTACTACTGACTCTATCGACATATATATATAATGATAAAAATAATCTTTGCTGAGTTTCTTACCGGTTCTTCTCAGTTGATGGAAGCTTCCAAGCCAAAAGTTTGATTATTCGGGGATACAGTCATCCGGAATGCGGTTGAAACCGCAGCGGACAGCTAGTATACTTATAAATGCATGAAACAATACGATGGAATTAATTGAAAAGACATAAAAATATCGTCCGGTCACATAAAATGCTTGAAAAGCGTGAATTATAAAATGATTTCAATGGAACAAAAGTTTTCCTTCCGTCCGACGGTAACCGATAACTTCTGAACAAATTAGAAATTTTACGCCCGAAGAAGCGTCCCCATTGAATCGATATTCCGAATCCTAACCGGTAATATTCCAATTTCAATCCCGACTTTCCATTTTGAGGTTTAATTCTCAACTTTAATTAAAATAAGGAAGCTTATTTAAATAGATATTACAATAAAGACATTAAGTTACACCAATGCTTTAGAAGTAATTTTACTCTATATGTGGCTTTGCATTGAATTTATTGTCGTTTTTTGCCTTTACAAACTGAGGTTACGTCGATAATTTTTACATAATTTTCGGCGGTAGCTTTGTAAAGGAAACATGTTGAAAACCAAAAAGAATAATAAAAATATTAATAGGTACTAGCATCCGCCCCGCATAATAAAGGACTTTTTCCAGTATACAATCTACTCCTTCCAAAATTTCATCATGCTCTACTCAGCCGTTTCGCTGTCAAAACGTAAAAAAAAAACAAAAAAAAAAGCTATTTGCAGTAGCACTCTTAATCATCTTAAAATAAAATAAAATGAATGCAGAGTTCATCCGGGAAGTACTACCACTAACCAATTTCTGTAGTGAAGCAGCAGTACATGTAATACTGTATTTCGGTTAGAAAGTTAAGGGGCCGGTGTAACATAAAGTCTTTGGGTCGACACCGCATGAAGATGTCTCTGGTGTTGAAAATGTCCATAGTCGGCGGTGATACTTACCATCAAGTGGACCGTCTGCATGTTTATCGGCCCACTTGACATAAAAGTACACACACGGACAGAGACACCTTTAAATTTATAATATCAGTATATAATAGTAAAACTTTTGTCTTAGATAATATTAGATACGCCATTAACCAATTTAAATATTCATCATCGAATACGCTCTAATCCTCTTTTGCCTGAGGTCTATTTATTATTGTCTCTTAGGAGCTAAAATCCTGAGAAATAATCTTTTATAAATATAGACTATACGGATGATAAGGTAAAGGAACAGACTTGGTCAAAGCTTACGTTGAGAAGTGTCAGTTCAAAGTATAGAAGCTTATGCCATAATTTATTCCTATCGTCAAAAATTTGTGTAATATTAATGATTATAGAAAAATTTAATATCTAGTAACTCTACGCCTGAGTCAATTAGTTATCTGAGTGTAATATTATTAAAAGTTAGCTGACTCCTTTGGTTTCTTCCGCATTCCGAGGAATTTGACATTTTTCTGAGATAAAAGTATCCAATATGAATGAACCATGTTACCTTGTTTTACATTTTTAATTTTAAGTTGTTTTCTTTTCTGTGTAAGGTATATTTCATTTCCCATAAATACATTTATTTTCTTTCTGCTTCTTACTTCAAGATGGTTATCCAAGGCAAGTTCTATCTATGTGCCAAGTTTCATCCAAATCCGTTCGGTAGTTCTTGCGTGAAACAGTAACAAAGATCCATACATTCAACAACACAAACTTTAGCGTTAATAATATTAGTACGATAGAGAATAAACTTATCTGGAAATCTATTTTCATCCCAAACGAACCGCCAGCACGATATAAAACTTCCTCAATCAGGTAGCGATCTTCACAAACAATTATTATATAATTGATAACTTCATAATTACTCTTTGTAACTTGTTTAAAACGTATTATCTATTTGCATATTGTAGATCCCTTTATGAAACTGTCCAAGTAGCTGCAGAACTATATACTGTAGGGTTCCGCAGTGAATAATACACGACAAAATGACTGCTGCGGCTACATCTAATTACGGTCAGAACACTCAGCTTGGGGAGCGGGATTTGTTAGTGGTAAGGTATTTTCTAGTTTTCCTTGTACTTTCAGACTTTATTGTAGCAATTAAGATTTTTACAATTGCAGTATTTTTTACGTAAACAGGCACTTATGCTATAAAAATAAATATGTGTATATTCATAATGTTTTTCACATGCGGTTATCTGATCCCAAACTAAGGTGAGCATGTACTATGGCAACAAGATAACTGATACTGATACCTAAACAAACTAGACACTTTACCTATTAACAGCTCTAACAATTAAAAGTCAGTTTTTTATTTATATATTATTGCTTAATTTATTAGTCTAATAGTAATATTTTTAAGTTGAGTTTAAAGTTTCTTTTTTCTATTTCCATATACGCATTATCATATTATAATTTTTTATATAATCGTTAACAAAACATTAGGAGGGATTATTAAACATAATCGTCTGGTAGTAAAATGTCAGACATACAAAAATACATGACAAACTATTTCCTCATTTGACTGCGCAACCCTAAAAACTATATCTCATACTTTATTCATCAGGAAAGTTAAAAATCGACTATACAGGGTTCGCTTCAGCCTTCCCTCTGAAATTCAGACCGTGTCGGCAGCCGTAAAGTTCTGAAGTAAATGTACTAGGCTTGTTCTATACCGTGACTGTAGATTGTAGGATGTAGTGGAGCTGTCAAGTGCCACGTATAATTTTGAACTACATTTATAGTATAGTTGCACTAGATTCAAGAATTGTTATCAAAGTTAAATTGTTCATTTTTATAAGTTAAGACAATATATATTTCGAAAAGTGGATTTATCTAGCATGTATTTTTCCGAGTTAGACTACAGTCTCACGGAAATAAATAAATCACGCAAAGCTTTGTTTAATACCAGATAACTGTTGTACTACCTTTTTAATATATATTTATACAGATTTTGATACCTGCATACCGAACAAACAAACATGTTAATGCATAAAAATGTATGTATTGGGTGGGAATAGAACACATGTCTCTTAGTATTGCAGTTACGGTATCCGCTACCCACCAGACCTGCAAATTAATCTATACCTAAACAACTAACTGACCTTTGTCTGGTACAGCCTATTTCCGTTGAACCTCCAAAAGGATAAGAAATAAAATCAGTATTTTTTTTTTCCTATGCAACTTAATCTCTTGTTTCTCAAGCAGAGAGAATGAGATAAAAAAATAAATAACTCTATAATTTCTTTATAAAATAAGTTATTTTATACCAAATAAACTATAATCAAACAGGTATAAATTATTTCCTTGCGCCGTGTGCCTTATCCTTATTCAGATATATTTATGTAGTGTTGTTTACACATAAAGAAGACGTTAATGCGTTCCCAAAAGACAACTGTAATGGCTGTACGGTTAGGTAAGACAAAGTGGGATGTGTCAAGGTTATAAGGGTACAAAATACCCAAGAAAACGTGCTGAAATTACAGTTTTACAGGTTTCGGTGAACCTGGAAGATTGATAGGTATTTTCTACTGTTTTTAACAATCCAAGCAATTTTTGTCGTTCATTTCATTCTGCTATATTATTATTTATTGTCTTAATTCCCCTCATAGAACAGGGTGTCCTAGTTTTAGGAGCTAGGATTCAATTCTATTACATATACTAGTTGTACTTAGATGTTTAGTGTTTATGACAAGGGACCTGTGTATCTGCATTTACCTTGATGTAACAGCTTCTATTTTTATTTTTTTTAATGACTAGCTGCGCCCTGAGGTTTTGCCCGCTTTCAATCCTGGTTATAAACCATACTCTTTCTTTTGCTGAAAACTGCACTCAAATCCGTTGCGTAGTTTACGATTCTATAAAGGACGTACAGACAAACATTCATTCTTATATATATGGATGGGTCAGTTGGTGGTTAAAGACTTGGATTGCCACGCTACCAGTCCTGGGACAAATTTTTGTATGCATGAACAATTTGAACATGTCTGATTGTTCTGTGTCGGGGTGTAAATATCAATTCAAGTACGCTTTTAGAAAAAAAAGTAGAATGAGTTGTTTATCAGTGATCAGGTTTCCATAGTACAAGTTCTGCTTAGTTTGGGATCAGATGACCGTGTGTAAAGAATGTCCCGGGATATTCATTTATATATTATAATAATAGTAAGGTTACGTTTAAAGATAATCTATAAAGAAGGAAAATGGGATTCCTTTGTGTATTAGATGTTTTTTTTTATGAAAATCCCTCTTATTTGTAGTCTCAACTCTACGATTTCGACTAGCTTTATGACCCTCAGCTTTAGTTCACCGTAACTATAAGCTTTCACTGCTTCATAAAGTTAAAATTAGCTCTGAATACCCTTTTAAGGTCTCAACCTTTTCAATTAATATTAATATTCAGCGAAGCAGCACTGGAAATCTATGAGCTCTAAAGTAGAAGCAATTAGTTCAATCTTAATTAGATGTAACCTGGAAAGAATTCGCCCGGAAAAGCTTAGGTATTCGAAATAGGCTGGTATTTTAACGGACATTTACTGAACGATTGTTTTAAATGAATTTGTTGGAAACGTTTAGATATTCAACAAGGGAGTCTATAATTAAAGTATTCAATGACATAAATGCTGACTTATTTTAATGGGCACTTTATACTCAACATTCCAGAATTGTTTAATACTATAGTTTGACAAAAATATTTTTTAATAAAATTGTTATAAAGTTTAATTTTGTCCATCCCTATAAATATAAATGTATTCAAAGTAAAAGTAACCTTCCGAACCGGTGTTACAGTCTAACCATTCATATGTGCCTGTGAAGGCCTATTTGAATAAATATTTCATAAAACCAATGGACTAAGAAGTTTGAGATATACTAATAGCTACAGAATTTTACTATCGTAATCCTAATATTTTATTCAAAAAAGAAAATTGCTTGTTTATTTTTTTGCTAGGCTTTTATACACGGAGGGAAACAAGGGCTATTTTGTATCAATTGTAACGAGAGTGAAACCATAGTGAATTTTGTGAAGATGCATGTACGTATTTATAGTTGCAGGTGGATATTTGTTAATTTTTCACCCAAAAACTACTAAACGGATTTCGATTAAACTTGGCACATTGTATATTGCCTAGATTAATACAAGCAACATTCTTCAGGATCGCGGGGGACAGCTAGTAATATTACAAATGAAAGATTGTGAGGGTAGATCTTAGTTTCACTTTCACACAAAAACAAACAAACAGATTTGGATGTAACTTAGCAAATCGATAGTTTATAACCATGATTAACACATAGGATACTTTTTATCCCGAGAAACAGTAACATCCTTCGGCAATGCGAGTGAAACCGCGAGAGACAGTTCATAAATACCAGTATAAAATCAATTTGTTGCTGATAAAGTTGAAAGCGGGAGTTACATGAACTCAGCAGTATTTCGCGGTCCATACAAGTGGTGTGTCGTAATTGGGTGGCGTAAACAAAAAATATTTATTGGCAAAAAGTCCGTTGACCCCTCCAATGTAGGGCGCAGGCTCAGTGGCACTCTGCCAACTTGCGTTGCTGAGAATTCATTCGCCGACAGATAAATGTGTACACACTTTTGTCCTACCAAATGTAAATATACTCGTGGGCGTCGTAAATATTCACCCTGGTTTAAAAAAAACATTTTACGATCACACGCTAATCTATATATATAAAAATGAATCCCTATTTCCCTTGGTCACGGCATCACGCATGGACGGCTGGACCGATTTCGCAAATTCTTTTTTTGTTGTGATTGTTATAGTCAGGGGAAGATTCTTATGAACGAAAAAAATTAAGAAATTTGCGTGGAAAGCTAGAAAATTTAAGAAAACATAACGATCATATTAATTTTTCTAATTTAACCATGGCCGACTTAACTGTCAGTAGGTTGACAGTTGCAAGATTGACTGAATGCGCGCTGCAAATATATTTTATCGGAATGAGTCGGAACTATATTGATAAAAGAATTAATTTGTCATTTCTTAGTGCACATTTCACAGTCGATTCAAAATGAAGATTCGAATTCAATATTCATTGTTAAGACAGGACAACGTCTGTCGAGTCAGCTAGTATTAAATATAAATCAGTTCCCTTATTCAGCGCATACAAACTTTGTCGGTGAGCCGCTTCACGGAGACCACAGAGAGCTTACCTCTCACGTGATTAGTAGTATTAGCATAGTTAGCGAAAGAGACAGAGCACGTCCGCAGAAACATCCTCGAGCTAGTGTCATTTTCCTTACAGAATCGAGCCCCTGGTTGTAAATCATTCGGTAACATTATTTAATTTAATGTAATTTTTATTTTATGCAGTTTGATTCGCAATTAAATATTATTCACTGTTGGTAACTTTGATTCGGTTGGTCAGTTGATTGATTGTTTTGAACTTTAACGCACAAAGTTCATCGAAAGCGATTCCTTTGGTGATAATTAAATTAATATCAATTAAGTTTCAAAAGGAGGTCGTTAGAATTTTATAACTACCGTACAATAATGAACTTTTCAATCATTTTGCTTTCGTTAATTATGATTAAATAAAATTTAAGATGGATAGAAAACCCTTTATGCCTGACTCGGGGTTCCGTAAAGAAAACTTGCATACATTTTTCACAGCATCAAGAAATTTCAGACCAGATCACTTGATACTTACTGATCTGTTCCTGAGAAAAAAAGGGTTAACAGATGGATAGGCAGACAGACAGACGGATAACAAAAGGTTTCCTATAAGAGTTCCTTTATTCCTTTTGAGTATACATAGCAAAAGAACTCTGTTTTGCAACAATTTTTACGGCTAACTTTTTACTGATGGTGATGATCTCTATCAGGTATCCTTTTGATAGAGAGAAGCTCTAAATGTTTTATAAATAAATATTTACTTATTAATATATTATTATATTCATTCTACTTACCTTTAAACTAAGACGTAAAGTGAACAGGAACACCGCGCAATCTATCCTCGTCTAGCCAAATAGAAAACAAAATGCTTTCGTGTGGAATACAGCGTTGGTATAAAATATAACAGGCTAACGGAAAATGTTAAAGCTTAAGGAATAGTGTTTTACGGCTTATTGCTACGACGTAGAAGTGCTACGACGTAGACGTGCTACGATGAGGATTTGTTACGAATGTTTTTTTTATTTCAATTGGCTTCAGTTTTAGAAGTAGTTTTTTTATTTTTATTTGTTGTCCAACAGAGACAATACACCATAATGAAATCTAGGTTTTCCAAATTTCAAACTGTAATTATGAAATTAATCTTACAATACGAGATTATTTGACAAAATACTTGAAATGTCCGTAAATGTCTTATTCTTTGATAAGGCATTGTGTTCCTAAAATTTACTAATTTCCATATGTTAAATTATGTCAGTCCTAGAATGTAAGTCTCAAAAAAGGCGTTGAATTATCTAGGTTTCCAGACATGTTGTCTAAAATACTGTATAACGGTTTTTTTTTTTTTAAATTTATTATTGAAGAAACATAGTTACATGGAAAATAAAACATAAAATCATTCACAAAAAACCACAGAGGTTTATAAGAGGAATGGAATGACTTATACAACAATCCTTAAATTAGTAAATTTCCTACAAATTTCCTTGAGGTACATAAGTAATAGGCCTTGCGAAAAAAAAAAAAAAAAAAAAACATTTTGTAACTAATTCCGCTAGATCTCCTTCTCTGTCAAGTCCCAAACAAGGAAACTCAAAAGACCGCCGGACAGAAAGTGACTCTGTCTGTCACTTTTAAATCTATTGGATACTCTTAAAATACTTTATACATTTTTGGAACGAAGTTCTTTATCATACGAAAAGTTGTAACGACACTTTTTTTCATATTGTTACGTTCGAAATTTAAATGATATGGTTTATTATTGGGTTTGTTTTTTTCATAATTTATTTAAAGGCTACATACAACATGTTTAAAATTCTGTTCCATTTATAAATTAGTATAATTAGTAATTATTATAAGAAAAGGAATAAGTTAAAAGTAAATTTTGAATTGCACTGAATTCAAAGAAGCATGTACTCGTATTATGTCAATGAAAACTTCGTTCCTATCTGTGTCTCACGACACCATTTTTATCGCTTATCGCTCGTCACTTTCAACATAACTTGATGCATGATCATGTCCATTCAGCGAGACTGCTGTATACATCTGACTAACCTATATATAAACTGCAATGCTGCTCAATATACTTACAACCATCACTTACAATGAAACTGTATTACTTAATTTGCATGATCGCTTTGTTGGCATTATGTATAAAGTAGAACCATTTTTCAATATATTAATAGAGCTGATTTTGGAACGAAGTTCCTTATAGCGCGTTGTGAAAGGGGGCTAGACGGAAAAAAATCACACGAAAAGTTGTACCGACACTTTTTTTCGAAATTCAAATGATATGGTTTATTATTGGGTTTGTTTTTTTCATAATTTATTTAAAGGCTACATACAACATGTTTAAAATTCTGTTCCTGATTCGTTCGATTCTGTTCGTGATTTTAGTCAAAAGAAATATATTATCCAAAAATAAAAATGTAATCCACTGGAGTGTGACTTCTAAATGATACAATAAATTTTATTTTAATATTTTAACATAGTTTAAAATTTGAAAAAATAATACAGTCAAATAAGTCAGGTTATAAAAAAAGTAATTGTGCGGCTTTCTCTTTTAGTAAAATCGCGTGTTTTCAAGTAGCCTGTATAGATAAATTTAAAAAGTTAAACCTTATCTAAATACAAAATTTCATCCAAATTCAATTTCATTGCAAGTATCATATTGAGTTTCTTGCCGGTTCTCCTCAGTTGAAAGCTGGCTTCCGAAGCGGCGGTTACTCCAGAAGGTTTGACCTTTATAATAGCCTAATCTGAAAAAAAAAATGACTACGAACTTTAAATTCAAATCCATATTTACTAATCCATACTAATATTATAAAAGTAAGTCTCTTTGTTACTTTTCACGACTAATATTATGATCGGATTGTAATGAAATTTGGCAAGGAGATATATATTCTGTGGAAGGATATAGGCTATCTTTTGTCTTAAAGGGGGTGAAATAGGAATTGGAAGTTTATGGACAATCCATAATTCCTTGAAGGATCTAAGTATTCATATTTGCTTTGTTAAGAAAAAAAAGAATTACGTGTTTCAAGCAGGGAACGCGGGTAAAACCGTGGGGAAAGCTAATAAGCTATATTGAATCAAATGGCATGAGCATTTACAACGTAAAAAATTATGAAGAGTAAATCCACGAAAAGGCCGAAAATAATTGAAGTGAAAAGTTTTATTATAAAAGAAGAAATGTGCCAGACACCTTTGACATGACCGTTATAAATTCGTCAATGCCAACTAATTTCTCGTGAGACTTTTTTTGAGTAAAAGAAACTTTTTAGGCATCCACTTTATTCTTGATCCTCCATTAAAGGTATTGGAAGGTATTTTTAGCTCTGACGTACATTATGAGGTTTTATAATACCGAACGCACCGGGTTGCTTTTTTTTTTTTTTTTAATGTTACCTATATTAAGTATTTTGTAATTGTTAAATTTATAAAATTGATATTATAAAATAGCCAAAAAGTCAGAATAGATAAAATTTATACAAAAAAATATTTAATAAAAATGAAAAAGAATGTAACCTTGCTGTGTTTCTTACCGGTTCTTCTCAGTTGAAGGCTGACTTCCGAACCGATAGTAGCTTCAGTAACTTTAAATTTGACCTTCATAAGTGCCTTCCGAGGTCCTAAACTGAATAAATGGTTTTGAATTTTGTTTGAATTAAGCTTTACAGTGATTTTACTTTTAGAATAGGGTCAGGTACCCTGACCAGCTACGGGTCGTGGCTTCGATCTCTGCAAAGAAGAAATAATTATGGGCACAGCTTAATTTGTTCGTTGACTGGGGGTAAATAAATTTTCAAATGATGTATATATTTTACATATATAGTAATATACATTAGTTATCTTAGTATCATAATACAAGGTCTGTTTGTTTGTATCATGTTTGTATAAAAGAAATGTCCCAGGTGTATGCGAACACTTTATTGAAATAAATACATAAACTAGCTGACTTGGCAGACTTTTTAGTACCCAGAACTACGTGAACGTACTGACCACCTATAGGATCCTAGGTAAAAAAAAATAATTAAAAAACTGAATCTCGACAACAGCGTCATCTACTTGGCGTCACAACTAAGAACCAACCAGGTGATCCCATAAACATCCGACCAAAATTTAAAACAAATATTCCTTGAACTCTATCGCAGCATAACCTACCAGATCCAATTGTGAATCTAATGGACGCAAAAATAGAAAAATAAACATCAAAATCGGTCCAGCTGTTTAGGAGGTGTTCAGTGACATACACACGTATAGAAGAATTACCTATATCACTACATAGTATAAAACAAACTCTGTCCCTATGTATGCTCTTTAAAACTACGCAACGGATTTTGATGCGGTTTTTTTTAATAGATAGAGTGATTGAAGAACAAGGTTTTTATGTATAATACACGTGACATCCCACGGGAACGCGGGTAAAACCGCGGGGGACAGCTATTTATAATATTAGTCTCATATTCGATAGGTTACCTACCGTGTCCTCTGAGCTAGTTGTGTATAATAACAAGCTGTCCCCCGCAGTTTCACCCGCGTTCCCGAGGGATGTAACATTTTCCCGGCACAAAAAGTACTCTATGTCACTTCTAATACCTCCAAGAATATGTGTACAAAGTTTCATAATGATCGGTTAAATAGATTTCGCGTGAAAGCGTAACAAACAAACTTACATTCTCATTTATAATATTTGTAAGGATTATTCAACAGTAGCTCCCCGTACTTGTAGACCAGGGTCGATAATTTTTAAAACCAAAAAAAATTATAGTAGGATGAAACCCATTAGAAAAGGAGGGGAATACTATAAAAATGAAAGGAAAAATAATTTACGGGCGATCCGAGGTCGGGAAGGGGATGGGGGTGAGGTTTTAAGGGTAAAAAACGGTTTTTATCGATTTCCGGCAAAACTAAAAGTCCTATGGAAAAAAGTCAAGTGACAAAGTTGTAGCTAATAAAAAGATCTAAAACTTTTGTACTTACACTTTTTTCACATAACCTCAAAATGTATATGAAAAATTCATAAAACCAAGTTTTTGGTTTTTTATTTTTATCTTTTACAAAAAAAATCTTTTTTTCACGAAATTTGGTGAAAACTTACCTTTTTATGTCTCAAATACGCTGTAATTTATTTGATTAGAAATATTTCTTTTTTCAACTTATTTTGAATTATTATCGAAAAAGAACCCTAAATTTCAATCGAAAATTCACCCGTCAAAATAAAAGCTATTTTCAAAAAGTTGGCATGTTTTCTGTTCGTTGAAATCTCTACTTTCCGATGGTGAAAAAAAAAATATATGTTACTATAGTAAATCTTCTCAGAAAATGCAAAGAATGGAAGAGATAATGAATAAATATTTGCGCTATGTAGAAAAACATTACGCAGCAAGCAGCTATATTGTCTTTGATGGGACTCCCGAAATTAAAAAATCAGTAAGTGTCACAACAGTACCAGGCAGCTACTTCAACTAAAAGAGGAAAACGTGGGAAACGAAAATTAGGGTGCTTTTTCGATATTAATTCAAAATAAGGTGAAAAAAGAAATATTTCTAATCAAATAAATTACAGCGTATTTGGGACATAAAAAGGTAAGTTTTCACCAAATTTCGTGAAAAAAAGATTTTTTTTGTAAAAGATAAAAATAAAAAACCAAAAACTTGGTTTTTTGAATTTTTCACATAAATTTTGAGGTTATGTGAAAAAAGCGTAAGTACAAAAGTTTTAGATCTTTTTATTAGCTACAACTTTGCTAATTGACTTTTTTCCATAGGACTTTTAGTTTTGCCGGAAATCGAGAAAAACCGTTTTTTACCCTTAAGACCTCACCCCCATCCTCTTCCCGACCTCAGATCGCCCGTAAATTATTTTTCCTTTCATTTTTATAATATTCCCCTCCTTTTCTAATGGGTTTCATCCTACTATTATTTTTTTTCACTTTTTATTATTTTTAAAAGCTTCTACCCTGGTCTATTGTTGTATTGCATCTCTCATTAATCATAATGCCTCGTCAACCAATGTCACCGTGGTTGCTTTTACTGCAAAGTAAATGATAATATACAAAGCAACGAGTACGCAGACATCTTAAAGCCTTTCAGCTTGGTACTTACCTGAAATATTTCGCACTGTAAGTTAATTTATTGCTCTCTGCCAATACCAGTGTTTGGAAACTTGATTTACGGTTTGTGAATTGGTCTATTTATTTTGAAAGTGAACCTGCAATACCTATCTAGTACTAACATTTTATGGTAGTTTGGCATACTTAATATTTTCCACTTTTCGTAATATCTATACTAATATTTAAAGAAGAAAGATTTGATGGTTTGTTTCTATGGCTCCGTAAAATTCTTTTACCGTTGGCAAGCTACACTATCCCCGAGTGGCATAGGCTATATTATATATTTTTTAAATTAGGGATCCTTACTTAAACTGGAAGAAATTGCTTAAGCAATAAGGCCGCCTAAATTGTTTGCACTTATAATACTTGTAAAACACTTTTTATTTCATTTTCTCTGTATGTGGTGGGAACAATAAAGCATATTTGTATTGTATTGTATTGTAAAACTCCACTAATGAAAGGTGTAAAAAAATTCGGGTGGTACACTTATCCCTACCAAGCTATCCCTATTGGTAGGGATAAGTGCACTTTTTATTGATTTATATCTACCGGTAGGTATAGCACTACCCATATATGCACTGCCCATTACCGAGTAGTACACATATCTCTACCGAGTTATCCCTAATGGTACGGATACGTGCACGTTTACAGGCACATGAGACAAATATACATTTTATATTCTTCCAATTAATTTATTAGTAACAAAAAAAAAAAGATTTTATAGGTAAAAATATATTTAGTTTAAAATTTTAATTTTTCTAATAATAAGAAAAGTCTGACTCTATTTTTTTATTTACTTATTTGTATTTGTTAAAAAATAACTAAAATAGTATTATTGATCATTTTTTTATCTACCAGTAGGGATAGGGGTAGATGGTAGATATTCACCGTTGGTAAGCTGCACTATCCCCGGGTGGCAAACGTAAACAGGGTAGAATCAAACGTGAAAAGTAATTATTTTCCTTCCGGATTAATTGTCGATGTACAATATTTATTTCACATATATATTCTCCGAAATTGTATCCGTTAAATATAAATAATAACAGTTTACTAAGACGTGTGGGCGTCTCATTAAGAAAGAGGGGAGGGGCGGGGAGGGAGGGGTAAAAGAACTTTGGAGGCGCTCATCGTTCGAGGCAGAAATAATTAATAATATAATAATTACACCGTTATCTTGTGAATACCTTAAATCTTAACGCTGAAGAACCAATTACTTTCACCAGGACCGGATTGCGAGTGAAAGAAATACATAACCTACGTTATATGTGCTGTGATAGAAAGAGAGAGCAAATGTAACGGGACTAAATAAACTGATCTATACAAATGACAAAAATGAGTTATTTCAGCATTGTTGTAATGAGTGAAGTTAGTCACGTATTGGCTTGTCATATAATACATATTTTTTATTATCAGTCATGGAAAATTTCCAAACGAGATATTAATAATTGAGTAAGTTATATAAAAAATAAGGTTTTATATTGCGTGTTAGCTGTACTGCCGGATCCGCTTTCCCGTGGGATCTAATCGCTCACCTCCTAAGGGTTGTAGCGTGTTGTTAAATAACATAATATAACCTTTCTTAAGTATTGGGTATCAAAAGCAAAAAAAAAACATCTAAACCGAAACTCACTTGCGTGCTCAAAGAAAAAACAACCAAACTCTGTAGCTATATTATTTACTATCTTAGATTCTAAATGTTTATAAGGAAAATTAGTTTCCTTCGACGCACCAACACCTCAAAACAATATTGGGATGGCACTGCTACCATTCGACGCGGAATTTTTCGTAGATGATTATCCCCACTAATATTATAAATGTAAATGTAAATTTGTTTGTTACGTTTTCACGCAAAAACTACTTAACTGATCATCATGAAACTTTATACACATATTCTTGGAGGTATTAGAAGTAACATAGGATGGGGTTTGTGGCGGAAAAATGTTACAACCCTTGGGAACGCGGGTATAACCGCGGGGGACAGCTAGTAGGCTATATATGGTATCGATAAACGCGGGTGAAACCGCGAGGGACAGCAAGTATATTAATATAGATTTTGAATGTTACATTCAAAAACCTTTACAATCAATACTTGTATAGTATTTGCAACTTATTGGCAACGTCATAAATCATATACCTTAAGTTAACTTCACAACAACTGGAATGGAAAACTTAAGGCGAGTGTACACAAAACATTAAATACTCAATTTATTCGCGCGCTCGAAGCTCGGAAACTTCAAGATCGAACAGAGATTACATCGTAATTTAACTTCGACCTCTGTTTTAAATGTTTTGAAACTTTGTAACGTAACATTAATAAACTTACGGAAATTAATTGCGGACGTAATTATATTGACTTGTTAATCAAACCCAAATGCGTACCTGTACTCTCTAATCCTCATCTTAGAGTATTAATTTTAGAGTGGGTTGTTATTTAAGTTTCCTGTTAGTAAGCGAGTTCGACGTCAATTATCTTGAGCAACTTAGCAAGTTATACTTGAAATCAGTAAGTAAGCTTTGTAATTTAGTCTATTATTATTACTGTCAAACAGAGAAGAGCAGACAAGAAGAAACATTAGTGAGTCCTTGACAAGTGAAATTATGAAAATAAATTAATTAAATATTCCAGGACATTCTTCACACGGTTACCTGCCCCGTAATACAAACTTCGTCGGCGAGTCGCTTCACAGAGGCCTCGGAGAGCTTACCTCTCACGTGATTAGTAGTATTAGCGTAGAAAGCGACAGAGACAGAGCATAGAGGCCGCGACGAAACATCTTCGAGTTAGTGTAATTTTCCATTCAAAATCGAGCCCCTGATCCCATATTAAGCAGAGTATACTGCTTGTACTATGGCTACCAGGTAACTGATATACTACTTTTGAATTCATACTTATATAAATATTGACATCCAGACACAACAAAACAGACATGTTCCTGCACACAAATCTTTGTCCTGGGTGGGAATCAAACACACGACCTGCGGCTTCGCAGTCAGGTTCTCTAACCACCAAGCCAACTGGCCCAAACTTGATGAAAATCTTATAGAATTTGTCAATTGTCAATAGTTGTGTAATAGCAAGTCAATCTGTCAGACTTCTGACAGTTGTGATATTCTTTTGTTTTTTTCTGTTGGTGTTGACGCAAAGAGTTCATGGATAGGTGCAAGGAATGCCCTCTATTATTAAATGGTGAGTAATATAGGTCCCTCTAGGTTTCTGTGGTTTGCTTCGTGGACGAGACTAATTATGGTAATGGATGATAAAAGCCTTTTAAAATGTAATTTCATAAATAGAGCTGATATTCATCATTCTAATTTAAATTGAAAGCTTACGGTAAAATATGTTATGAGGCATACGGTGTCGTTACGCGATGTTCTATTTCCCATTGCATTGGTTTTTGGCGCACTCGATACAATGACGATACGCTTACGATAGATGTTTGTACTCAAGGCACAGTTTTTCCCGATTCATATAATCTAGGAGTCTTTAAGACAAGAGTGAATAGGCATTACTTGAGTCCGCGTGTACCATGCTCGACTGCATCGTGACTTTCCATCAGGTGAGATCACGTCAAACGCGCTCAAGTTTTTATAAAAAAAAACATTATCGTTTTTTGTTCGATTTGACAGCAGGTCATAGCGCCCAATTAAAATAAATATATTTAATTCAGGCTTTAGGCCCGCGGGATCTTACAAAACCTTCCGATCTAAGCACCCAAGAAGACATTCGGTTAGTAGGTTTAAATATTTTAACAGAATAAATCCGAAGTTCTCAGTTGAGACCACTACCCGTTAGTTTAGGAACGTAGATATTAAGGAATATCTGAATAAACCATCCAAAGGCAAAGGGGAAGCCAATTACGCAAACAATCGGGGTGTACTCTCAGAATTGGACGGGGCTGTAGTGTCGAGGCTAAAATGTTCTCAGTGGTAGATAGGTACGTGGCAATTTTAGACACCAGCGGTCTACGGATCGCTTGGGCAGTGCGCTCGGATTAAGCCAATTTAAGTTTACGTCTTAGGTTTAATACTGACTGTTTAAACGGTGTGATAAAACTGGCAGTAGCTTTGAGATAGTGAATAAAGAAGAACAAAATTATAGACTGAAATAATCTACTAATATTATGAATGTAAAAGTTTGGGAAGATGTCTGAATGTTTGTTACTCTTTCTCGAAAAAAACTATTAAAAGGATTTGATTGAAACTTGGCACATAGATAGTATCTGAATTAACACACAGGAGTAGGCTATATTATATAAATACTAGCTGTACCCACGGTTTCACCCGCGTTCCCGAGGGATGTAACATTTTCCCGACACAAAAAGTATCCTATGTTACTTATAATACCTCCAAGAATATGTGTTAAAATTTTCATGATGATCGGTTAAGTAATTTTCGCGTGAAAGCGTGACAAACAAAACATACGTTCATATTTATAATACTAGTATGGATATATTAAAAATAAATAGAAATGAAGCAGAAAGAGAAGGGCCGAATTTTGGTAATTTAAATATAAAAATTTTAAGATTTATAACAAGGAAGGTAAATAAGATAAGAAGAATTCAGAGGCGTTCTAACTAGAACACTTGAGAGTTTTTGAACTTCTAATGGCTAATTTCTTGATTATTTGTCTTTACAACCTTGACATTTCGTTTAAGTTAAAGTAACCACGGTCTCAAAAAGACTAAGACTGTACCTTTTTTTTATACCGACAAACTAGCATACGGTCTATCTGATGGTAAGTGGTCACCGCCGCTTATGGACATTTGCAACACCAGGGGCATCGCAAATGTGTTGTCGTCTCTGAGACGTGAAGTTGCCAAGTTGTGCCTGTAAATTTACCAGCCCCCTTACCTTTCTAACCGAAACACAGTAATACGAGTGCACGACTACTTCACGGCGCAAATGGGTAAGGTGGTAGTTCCCGGACGAACGCCGCACTAAGAGCTCTACTACTCTAAAATTTAGTATTAATTTGATGATAATTCAAAACATTAGGCAACAGTGACAGATACTCGACATTATAAATTGATATGTATTACTAATTGACGCAAATGAGACTGTAGTTCCGGCGTTATGATTAATCCCCGCAAAATTCGAAGATAAATACGGGCTGAAATTTCAGTGCCATGTTAAATTGAGCAATGGTTATAATTTCGCTTGATTGAAAATTATATACCTGGTTAATTATGAGATATAGCTTTATTAAGTTGGATTGGATAAGGGAGAGATGGCAGGGAAGAATATTTTAGCTGATTATTCAAATAATAATAATAATAAATATCCTGGGACATTCTTTTACACACGGCCATCTGATCCCAAACTAAGCAGAGCTTGTACTATGGAAACCAGATAAATGATACACTACATATACAATTTATTCTTCTAAATACGTACTTATATGTATATATTTATACCCAGATACAGAATATATGAGTGAGTAACAGAATACTCAAAATATTTAAAAATTTCTCAGCTAAACTTTTCGCTCTTGACAGTGAAATGAAAAGCAGCTATACGCATATTAGCTAACTTCTGAGCCTGTACTGTACTGAGTTGAACACAGCGCAATTGATCTACATCTGCAAGTCACAGACAGACTTACATCGAGTTTTGAGTCATATACTTTACTCATGAAAATTATGAAATACAAGTTTCAGACCACCAGTAACCCACCCTAATAGGCAATCTATACTAAGCATAAGGTTAAGTTGCTTTCGTGTGAAAGCGTAACGAACAAACTTACATTCACATTTATAATATTAGTAGGGATTATATAATAAATAGGTAAAGTTTGAAAGTTAGATAATTTATTTTAATGTCAAAAAGAACACACAGCCAGATTGTAATTGTACACAAATCAGTATAAATCTCCGCCAATTAATACTCCCCATGAACCGAGATAAACTAATTCTCTCACGTACTAGCACCTATTTCAAACGTGGAATTCGCCTGGGCTTTACAATTTACGATATCTTTATATTTATGTTCCAACCCAACCCGCAATATAAAATTACAATAACGATAAGGGTAACCAGACACTTAATCCTTTTATGATGGCCAGATAATTTTATTCAAACGTTCAGGCCTATAATAATCTTTTATTGAGGTAATCTGTTCGCGTCTGCGGCGAAGGGGCATAAAATTGTTAATAAATCTACCGAGTAGAAGATAAACTGCTTAAATGCCTGCATTGCATTCTTCCTAAGCTCGGGAAGGAGTGGGCGGGGCGTGTCTTGTAGGCAGTTTTGCGGCATTGACAGAAAAGCAGTTCCAATCTATCGTTTTCTTAAAGCGTATGGTATGGGCTTAACCCATAAATAAAACCTCTTTTTACAAGCTTGTTATGTAACTTGCAACAGGAAAAAGAAAGAAAATAATATTAGCTAGTATGTTTAGGTCAAGCCATCCAAACAAAATTGGAACCACTTTCTCTTATTCTACGGAGTTGAAATTTGACTTACCTATTGGTTCATTTCCGATAATAGTGCATTTTTAAACTCAGCATGACTTGATTCTACACACGGGATTGGCTCCAGACATTTTTCAATAGCATAGACACGAAGTTTTGGAAATACTTTTAATTTTGATTCCGCGTCTTAAGCACCATTATAATTATGGTCGTCTTAGGTTTACCGAGTTCCGTAATTATGCTAAAAAAGACACCCATAAATAATACTTAGGTGTCAGTCTATCGAAAACATGTTTGGATTATTCGTATAGAAGTTGTAGCGCTCTTACAGCAGTTCGTCTGTGGAAGACCGTCCAACTTAACGATTTCCACCGTGAAGCAGTAGTCCACTTATATTTCTATTTTTCGGTTGGAAAGGTAAGAGTTCCGGTGAAATTACAGGCTAAAGTGACTTAACAACTTCACTTTTCAGGGTTCGCAATGCATTGCCGATGGCTTGACGTATGTTCTAAATATTCATGACCATTTATCATCAGAAAATATCGATTGCGTATTTTGAAAATATATATTTCTTATATTTCAGAGGGTAGGAATCTCTGGCAATAAATATGGATAATAATTCACGTTCACAATAAGCGAATATTTAAGATAAACAGAAAAGAAACGTATGTTCTAAATATTCATGACCATTTATCATCAGAAAATATCGATTGCGTATTTTGAAAATATATATTTCTTATATTTCAGAGGGTAGGAATCTCTGGCAATAAATATGGATAATAATTCACGTTCACAATAAGCGAATATTTAAGATAAACTGAAAAGAAACGTATATTTTCTACTTCTCAGTAAAAAATTAATATTTTTCTCAATAAAGTGAAGCTTATGAAAATAACTTCAGCTTAAACCACATTAACTTACAATTATACAGAAACAGTAATTATAAGAAGTCTCACCAAAGCTTTCTCTCCAAGAACTGCATTTATTATTACAACGGAACAAATCCAGGTCAGGTGTATTTTTTTTTTCGGGCTTTCAGTCAAGTTTGCTTTATGGTGAATGAATGGTAGAGGTTAGTTTTCTAATATACTGTTTACCTGCTTATTGGTCATGTTGATTTATACATCACTTTTTGTATCACTATAAGAGTGTAGTGGAGCTCTTAGTGCAGAGTTCGTCCGGGGAAGTACTACCACCTTACCCATTTCTGCCGTGAAGCAGTAGTGCACTTGTATTACTGTGTTTAGGTTAGAAAGGTAAGGGGGCCGGTGAAATTACAGGCACATGAGACTTAACAACTTCACGTCTCAGGGTCGACAACGCATTGGCGATGCCCCTGGTGTTGCGGGTGTCCATGGGCGGCAGTTGCCACTTGCCATCGAGTGGACCGTCCGCTTGTTTGTCGGCCCATGTGGATTAAAAGAAAAAAAAACAATAAATGACAAATGAGTACATTTAGATCAATTACTTATGAATCTTGATAGACACGTAAAAGGTGATCCTTTTACTCACGAAATCTCAGAAAATAGAAATGCTACAATCATCAAATTTGACAGGTACATTCCTTACAGGGAGTAGGTATCCGCTAAGAAAGGATTTTTGAAAATTCAACCTCTAAAGGGGTAAATATCATATATATAATAAATCCATAGACATATCACAGACATGTTGGTCAGTTCCATAATTAAGTTGTAAAAGGGGTGTTAAGGATAACCAACAGAACCCATTACTAACTTCATGGTAATTTTTTTGTAGATAGAACCGCATTTAGCATAAAGCATATATTAAAAAACCTTAAACCTTTTTATTGAAATTTATTTTAAATAGTAGATACTTTTTGCGCAAGGGCATGTCCCTCATAAATGCGACTTTATGACTAAGTGTCAAGTTGTATCAGAACTTTACTTTAAGGCGCTCATGCACTCCAAAAGTCAGTTGCTAGGAGAGTAGTGTCCACTCACATTGGATTTCATCTTTCGCTTCGAAGCAGATTGGATTGGTAGATATTTTAAAAGCTTTGGCGTTGATTTAGTTTGAAAATGCTTGCAATATTTTTGGTGTATTAATAAGTTATTATTATTAAGCTGACATCCCGAAATAATAAATGAGTTATCAATCAATATCTAGTGTTATATTTTTAGTATGTCTTTATGAGTATAATATTACAACTGGTTGTTTCTCGCAATTACCTGCGTGCGGATGTTACATTGTTTTGGGATAAAAAAGTATCCTTTATGATTTTCCAAGGATTGTTCTATCTATGTGCCAAGTTTCATCCAAATCCGTGAAGTTGTTTTGGTATCCCTCAAGGTTCCCATCTTGGTCCGGTCTTGTTCAATATTTTTATCGATGACATCACAACAATTTTCAAGAACTCTACAAGTTTTCTCTATGCTAACGATTTGAAGCTTTGTAAGCCTATAAAAAATTCTAGCGATATGGAGCTCCTTCAGGAAGACCTAGACCGGCTCGCTCTTTGGTGTAAAGGAAATAAAATGACACTAAACATTGATAAATGTAAGCATATTCGATTCTCGAGAAATAAAACAACTTCACAATCTTACACAATTAATAACCAAATATTGCAGGAAGTAGAAACTATTCGCGATCTTGGCATTACAATTGATAAAAAACTTCGTTTCCATACTCACATTGACAAAATTAGTAACAAGGGATTCCAAATGTTAAGGTTTGTCTTAAGAAACTGTAAAGAAATAAAGAGACCACAGACAAAAATTTCGTTATACAATACCCTCGTTCGGCCCCACTTAGAATATTGTAGTCAAGTTTGGTCCCCTAGTTATGATGTTCATATTAAACGCCTGGAGCGTGTGCAGAAGAAATTTGGCATCTCTCATATCAGTCGAAACTGGCTAAACACTTACCTTCATATGACAGCCGTCTCGCCTACTTTCAATTAAATAGCCTGGAAAACCGGAGGATATTGCTGGATCGATTGTTTCTGCACAAACTCATAAATGGGTCCATAGACTGTCCGTCGCTATTAAGCAAAATCGACTTTAATACGCCATTGAGGCGGCCTAGAGCGTCTAAATACTTTCCTTTTGTCCTGGGAGGATCCAAGAGTAACTTGGGCTTACATTCCACTCTACACAGATTACAAAAGCAATATAATAACCTGATAAAAAAGCACATTGACATTGATATTTTTTCTGACAATATACATAAATTTAAAACCACTGTCAGGGTAAATTTTTGAATTTTAAATTTAAATTTTAATATATATTTTTTTTAATCCCTTTTTAATGTATTGATTATGATTATTTATTTTGTTTTTATTGTTACTATTTTTTTAAATTATGTTTTTATATCTGTCTTAGAATTAATAATAAAATATAATGCATGCTGTGGTAGCCTATAATTGAGGCAGCACTTAAAATGATCTACTTATAATGAAATGAAATGTAATTTTGTTGGTGTATGTCTTGTTGGTTGCCCTTTAATAAATAAATAAATAAATAAAGTATTAAAGATTAACAAACATCCATGCACCTTTATCAACTTTCGAATTTATAATTTTAGTGAGACACGAACTTCCGCCACCAACTAATGGAGACCCGGTACTACTTGGTATGTCATGTTAGTGTAAGTAGAAAACGGCGTCTTTTTTTAATTGACAATGTCATATTTTATTTTTTTTTAAATCACGATCATACATTTTTACATACCTACATACTGGTCAATACACAGAACCGAACTTTTTTTGAAGTCTTGTAAATAAAACGACCTGCGAAAAAAGCGTAATTTTCCTTATGTAACAATTTTAGGGGCCTAACATATTCTCCTTAAGAACACTATCCTTCCTTTGAATATAAAATATGTGCTTCTATCGAAGGATATCACATTACAGTAACCAAACATCAAAAGGTTAAACTTAGAAATTTTCGCTTCGCTTTTCGCTCTTTATCAAATACCGACAATTTTAATTTTGAACTTTTATTAATATTCCCTAGACTTTATTACGAAGACGTACGGCTTCGTTTTGAAAAGCAAACGATTTTACGCATATTAGTTATTATGGTTTTCCCATTTTCAGATGTTGTTTGAAAGGATTCAATGTCAATCTTCCTTACATCTTGGAAAACCTTTACGGCTCAAAGTAATATCTTTTGAGTTTGATTTTACGGTAAACTGAACCTTATATTGTTCTTACAATACAGTCACTTCAATATTAATACTATTTATTTCCGTAACGCCATCATTCTATAGATATTTCTAAATAATAGAGGTCGCCTGGCGATCGAAATTCAACTATACAATAATAATTGCATATAACTTTTTTGAATTTGTTCTGTAATGTCATCTGCGAGCGTTTATAAAAACGTCACTATGTGTTTGACATTTGCAGCTTCAACGTAAAATATGTGTATGTGTGCCAAACAATGGTAGTGTGTGTAATGTTTATTTTAATTAATTAAATATATGTGTATTGTATTATCTATATTTATAAAAATGAATCTCTATTTCCCTTGGTCACGGCATCACGCGTGAACGGCTGGACCGATTTCGCTAATTATTTTTTTGTTGTGTTTGTTATTGTCAGGAAAAGGTTTTTATGAAAGAAAAAAATAAGAAAGTTGCGTGGAAAATTAGAAAATTTAAGAAAACAAAAGGCCAACCACATTAACTTTTCTAATGTAACCTTACCGCTTTTGACAATATAAAGTCTTATAATGTAACCTTATGGTGTTTGACATACATGTCAATAGTTTGACAATACCGTTTAAAACAGAGGCATGGGTCGGAATTATATTGATAAAATATTTAATTTATAACTTCTTAGTGCACATTTCACGGTTGATTGAATCGGAAGAATCGAATTGAGTTCATAGTTAAGATAGGAAAACGTCTGTCGGGTCAGCTAGTTATATATAAAAATATTTGCTGCACTCCTTCTTTATATAAACTATAACTGTGTCAAATTTCACGTTCATCCGGTCGTGCATTTTTTTTAAAAAGGGGTCAAAGTTTTTGCTTCTACAAGAAATAACACTGAACGTGCGGGTTCTCTAGCGATAGGAAAAGTTTATTATTATTTACTTGCATGGAGAAGAGAGTCAGTTATTCATACAGTTACAATAATTCTATTTGGGCCAAAGCAAAGGCAAATATTGACTGAGTTATCCAGCTATGCCGCGAGGTGAAATAATATTATTCCAACCCCAATTCAAAGTTCGCAGCCTTTCAAAGCAATTGAAAGCAGTATTTGTTTAAAAAAATATATATGTATGCTGAAAGCGTTTCGGTTACATTACGAAAGCAAGTTACCTTATTTGTTATGAATATAACTTTAACCCACGGTTTTACCCACTATTCCAGGGGTTCCTGTTTTACTTCAGAGGTTTCTGAGGCTACTGTACAGAGAATGACACTAGCTCGACAATATTTCGTCGTGGCTTTTATACTCTGTCTCTGTTGCTAACTAGGCAATCACGCGAGAGGTCTGCTCTTCGATTATATTTTTTCACTGTTTTCTGAAAAGGGGGCTGATTATTATATCTATGAGCTTAAGTTTCATTCGATTTAATTTCAAGTTACTGAGCAACATGCGACTGTTTATCTGTATATGTGTTTTCGACTCAGTAATGATACCAACATTGGCAAGTCATCTGATCTTTATATCACCATAAGCAGGATTTTCGGAAATATCAAATGGCTTTCTTTCCAAGTAACGTTATTTGCATCAGATGTTCAGGAGGTTACCACGCAACCCAACGCAGCTCGTTTGCTGATATAACATGGTCAAACCCTGTAGTGTAAACTCAAGAGTAAGTTAGTCTGTAATTAGCCGTCACACTGTTCGTACATTAAAATATTAATTCATACTTCAATAAAATTGCTTTCTTTTTAAAACGATCTCACGGTTTATCAGTAGTTTGACTTCTTACTGTCAGGTGGACCGTCTGCCAGTTTCTCCTCACGTAGCTTACAATAAATATTCAACATCATTATCATGAGACCAGGGATATCTACTACAGAACGTAGGCTTCCCCATTGATTACCTCTTCGAACAGTCCTGAGCCGGCACTCGAGAACTTTCTCTTCCTCCCTTATAAGTTTTTGTTTAGGTTCTGGTTTTGTTCTCTATGAATATCCTCGTTTCGGACACTGTCACATGAATAGCCTTAAAACTACTTTTAGCTAGTATAATAATATCATAATTTATTTAAATAATACTTACAAGGTAGTTTGCCAAACCATACCGCTTGAAAAATGCCCATGATTTGGGCTGATGACCTCTGGCCGCCGTAAGCCGCTAGTTTTATGCCGTTGCTTTGGAAACTCAGGGAGGCTAGATAGAAATACAACAGTGGTATTTATATATATTTTTCTAGCTTCTATTAAGAGCATTTACCTAACCGTTGCTCCGCGAACACCTTAGTACTCCTCCGCACAGTTTCGCAAACCGAGACTTGCTCCCGTTGACGTCCTCCCAGTCTCCCGCTCCGTAGAATACCGAGCTGGACGTGACCGGCACGGAGACGCCTCCGCCGTGCTCCTTGAAACAATCGAACTAAGAAAAACCCACCTACAGTTTATTACCTATTATATAGTTGTATCTTAAGGTATTCGGCGTTAAATAATACTGTATGAAATACGCCATTACACGAAAAGATGATACTTTCTTATCTCCACCCGAGACGAGAGGTGAAACAATATTATTTTTACTCCTCAGTTTCTAGGTTTCCAGAACAAATTGTAAGCGATATTCACTCTTCAGTTGACTTACTCGTATTTTAAGATTCAGGCGGTGCTTTGTGATTTTTGGATGGTTCAAAAGCCAGAAAAACAGCCACGCTACAAAAGCAATTGTTTGAGTTAATTAAGGTTTATTTTACATTATTTGAATTTTACTCCTATTGCTCGCTAAAGCAACGGTATGGTAAGTTATCATTGTAGCTTTGCAATTGATGGAGTCTGTATCAGGTAATCCCATTCCTAAAGTCTTTTTACCGAGGTATCTAAAAAGTTTTAGTACCATTTTTCTTATTTTATAAATAAAATGCCTGGTACATACATGATACACGATAATGCCCTGATTATGCAGAGCTGGTACCCACTCATAATCATCTGCCGGCACTGTTCCCATCATTTGGGTTTCGGCGCAATACGTATGAGTTCTGCCCGTGCAGTGCATTACGTATTTCAAGAGATTTGGCAGGTATTGAATGCCTGCCTCCTGTCTGACCCCAATCCTCTTTGGAAATGCTTTTGTCGACCACTTGGTCCTAGATTTAAGTGCACGTGGTCATCGGTATACCCTTTATACGCTTCTAACGACACCCTAGAAATGTGTTGGGGTGGTGGTATTTATTGCAAACGAACCAAATACTTATATACTTCATTGCTACTTTTAAACATGTTCAGATTTGTTAAAGTACACACAGCTGCGGCTTCAAGTCGGGGTACCAAGTATGGTTTAAAAACTGTCAACAAATTAATTTTATTCCCCACTACTTTTAATTCCTCGCATTTATTCGCAGAACTGTTAAAAAGCTACATTACCTTCCGTATTTTTCTCTTCCGCGTAATTTACTTCTCTCGACCCATAATTGACACATTCAAAACGGCGTCGGAAGTCGCAACAAAGCGATGACGTAACGCGGGAGGCTCTTTATTGTCCATTTCAGCGTCTGCATTATCTAACACAAACTTTGTCGTCAACAAGGCCTCGGAGAGCATATCTCTCACGCGATTGGATTGTGAGCGATAGAGACAGAGCGTAGAGGCCGCGACGAAATATCGTCGAGCTAGTATCATTTACGCTATATAATCTAAACCTAAGGATACTATTGTGTTTTCAGCAGAGTAAACGGTCATTCGTAATGGGGTATTAAGTATGAATGTAAAGAAGAGGGAAAACATTTGAATACAAAGATATGGTTTAGCATACTACTATTATTGCGTAAAATTTTAATTCTTTTGTTATTGTACTATATTATTATATCCATACTAATACTATAATTCGAAAAGCTGACTCCCGATCCAGTGGTAGCTTCAGTAACTTTGACTTCCATGGGCCTTAACGGAATAACTGGTTAAGACTTTGAATTTAAAAGTGTCTCTGTCTGTCTGTATGTTTGTTACGTTTTTACGGCTAAGCGGCTCAAACGCTTTTAGTAATGGAGAGAGATGGAGTACTTTTTATTAATTTTACCGCGAGTGGAACCGCGTGTTGCAAGTTAGTTTGTTTATAATTCCAATGGAATATTATAATATTTGTCAAGAGAAAATTAAATATTCCTTATTTATGTAGTTTTTCACAAGCAAGCTACTTGAGTATGTAAATTTTGTAATTCCGTACTTATATGGTGCCAAATATACAATATGTTGAAAAACCGAACATTTAGGTATCCGTATCACATCACCAAATAAAATATCCAAGATAGATTAAATATTGATTAATGTAATCATACTACTTAATGAAATTTCTGCACAAAATACCAATTCCCCTAAAACCTAGCAAATTTTTAAATGAGGCAACACCATTATCTTTGGTAGTATGTAAAGAGAAGCGTCGCGCATGCCCGCATTGTGCATATATTTGTTTATGCAAGTTTAATAATTTTATTCGGAGTCATAATATATATTTACTTGTTTTGAAAAGAATTCCATAATTAGATTCAAATGTTGATACCTAATAATACCTTCATGTATTGGAAGGTTTTTTTTTAACATTTTGTATAGATTCATTTTCCAAGTATGATATAAGATATTCTTTAAGCTTGATGACTTGTACGACTTTTTTTCTCTTTCTCTCCATTGATTTTATTCGCCTTTATTTCCCTTTACATTACCATGAGTAGTTACAAAATATGAAAACAAATTGACCCAGGCGTGACTTTGCGGAAATCCATTGTAAGATTATACAAAAACAAATATATAGTAACAAATTCCGCTGGATCTCCTTCTCTGTCAAGTCCATTAGACCCGCTGTCTCTGAGTCGACGCACTAGCACCACATACGTGTTATCTCGCCGACCGCCGGACAGAAACAGAGCTCATTATACGTCCTGAAGATGCTTCGTATAAAAGCGAAACACGTGTCGATTTCATGTTGAGTTTCCTTGTTTGGGACTTGACAGAGAAGGCGATCCAGCGGAATTTGTTACTAGATATTTGTTTTTGTATAATGTCACAAAATATGAAATAAATTGCCTTAAATATTCATTAGATTGAATAATTATCTTTAAAACTCCTCCATTAGTAATTCATTGTAAAGATTCTGAATGAAATTGTAAGATACAATAGCAAAGTATTTTATATCTCAAAGGAACAGATAACTGAACTAAGCTGTTCGCGTGAATTGAAGATATTTGCATGAGAATAGAGCTGATTGAACCAGACGTTGCTGCTCCTCATTTAGTTTTATGTGCCACGGTTACTATATTATAAAGGGAGTGTGCTAAGTATCTCTTTAAATGTATAGGATTCAGCGGTTTCGGGCTTAATTCCGTAATGGGAATTTAATTAGATTAATTAAGACCATGTTTCGTCGCTGCCTTTTTGTTCTGTCTCCTTCATAAGGAGAGCGTTCCTCTCATGTGATTGCGTGGTAAATAAAAGAGACAGAGTAGCAAGCCACGACAAAAAACCTCCACGTAGTATCATTTACTTTACCGAATTGCTGCCTTGTTTGATGAAATTGGACTAAAATGTAGCAAAACAGGTATATTACTCTAAAACTATATATGTGTCTTGTAAGTTAGTTCAACGTAGTCAAACCGCTTGCATGCTTGGCGAATAAAAATTTATCATAATTGTCAGATTGTCAATTGTTTAGAACACCTTGCAGACCATGATTTCATTCGCTATCCCATAAGATTATATGATAACTTATAATTTAAAAAAAACGTTCAGAAATGCTAAATTTCATTCAACCTCCGCCGTTGTGGTGCTGAGTGGTAATAAACACACAACCTTTTCCATTTATATGATAAAAAAGAACCTAAACTAAGTTGGTAAGAAGTAACATAAGTATATTTGCAATCAATAAATAATAATAATGACATATTTGCTATAAAAAAATTAAGAAGATTACAAAAAAATTGCAATATCGATAAAAGAAATTTGCGAAGAAATTATAAGCGGAAACTAGGACCGGCCAGCCAGAAACATAAAAATACATTTCAATGATATAACACAGAAGTAAACTTCTATCTAGCTATTCTAGACACCTATCTATATGGGGATTCTGTAAGGAAAATGACACTAACTCGAGGATGTTTCGTCGCGGCCTGTATCCTCTGTCTCTGTCGCTTACTACGCTAATACTACTAATCACGTGAGAGGTAAGCTCTCCGAGGCCTTCGAAGAAGTTTGTATTAGCTGAATAGGGGGCTGAATGCCATCAAATTGACTATATTAGGAAATTACACTATTTACAAAGGGACCCTCTATTTATTCTTTACTTACTAATCTATCGTAAAAGTATTTATCTACGTTCCCTTTGAATTAAGCCCAGTCTTTTGATGTACAAAATACATTTACTTATCTTAGTACGTGACTACAATACGTTTTGGCCCGAAATTTTAACGTCCCTTAAGAAATTCGTTTTAGATGAGAGACAGTGGAGGCGGCTTTAGTTTGGTATGAGTGAAAAGATACCGGGACAAAAAGTATGATTTCCATTCTAAGCTATTAGTAATCCCCATGGTTTCTCAGCGTTCCCAAGGGATGTTACATTTGTCTGGAATAAAAATATCAATTCCGTTCTACCAGTAATAGATCCCCCACTTTTGTGTAGTGCCCATTTTTCTGGATAAAAAGTATCATATCTGCAGGTTAACCTTCGATGTGCCAAGTTTTATCTAAATGTGTTAAGTGATTTTTGCGTGAAAGAGTCACAAATATCCATCAATCCAATATAAATTAAAATATATATTTATGTATTTGATCATCTAAATAAAATTTTAACGTATATCTTTACTAGTGGTTCCCGTGGTTTCACCCGCGTCGCTTAGAGATATTATCCTTCTCCAGGATAAAAATTACGTGTATGATATTCCGGATTATAACCCATCTGTGTGCCAAGTTTCATCCAAATCCATTCAGCCGTTCTGGTGTGATTAAGTAACAAACATCCATACATTGAAACATTCGCATTTAATAATAGTAATCGCTTAAAACTATCATATTTAACTATTCAATTACACATCAGGTCCCATATTTAGAGAATACAAATTTCGTCGGCTAGCCGCTTCACGGAAGCCTCGGAGAGCTTATCTCTCACGTATTGGCGTAGTAAGCGAAAGAGACAGAGCACGGAGGCCGCGACGAAACATCCTCGAGTTAGTGTCATTTTCCTTACAGAACCGAGCCTCAGGTTACTATCTCATATACAGATGCATTATTCTTTGAATCATTCATTTGAATGTATCCTTTACAAAATAAAGCATATATTTCGTTTTGGCCCTTATAGACGCAATTATGTAGGTCAACGCTATTTAAGTTATCGCAGGTTCAGGGCGTCAATTCGGTAAGGAAAATGAAACTAGCTCGAGGATGTTTCGTCGCCGTTTCTATGCTCTGTCTCTTTTGCTAACTACCCAATCACGTGAGAGGTAAGCTGTCCGAGGCCTACGAGCGCCGGCTCGCCGACAAAGTTTGTATTAGCTGAATAAGGGGGCTGTTATCAGACGGACCTCCTGTCACTTGCACCAAAGCGTAAATTGGTGCTCCATTTAACTCCGTACCGATAATAGACTGGCATCACTAGTTGTTCCTGTTGCTTGAATAATTTTGTTACCTACTGCCGACTGTTTGGCTTTAGTGCAGCTGCAGCCAAGTTTCCGTTACCTTTTGTTTGCGACAACCAACGCTAATTGACGCTATTTTGAGTTTGAGAGAGAAGCTGATGTTTCTTTAATATAGACCTTAAAATAACTAATTAAGTTTCAAGTTCTATTCCTTTGCATGGATTTTAATCGTTGATGTTTCTCATAGTGGTAAACTTTTGTAGGGAACAGCTGTTCTACAACATACACAACATCTTACCCCCACTATTTTTTTCATTTTTATGCGTACTTTTACCCCACGTTTGTATCACAAGTGTGTTACAGTAATAATCTTACTGAATTTATCAAATTACTCACAATTCAAAATGCGAAAGATTGTGAGGATCTATGTTACTCTTTCACGCAAAAACTAAGAAACAGATTTGGATGACAATTTTTTTTTTATCCTGGGACATTCTTTTACACACCTGATCCCAAACTAAGCAGAGCTTGTACTATGGAAACCAGAAAACTGATATACTACTTGTTTTTCTAAATACATACTTATATACATATTTACACCCAGATACTTCGGTTTGGCAGTCAGAGTCGCTAACCACCAAGCAAACGGGCCTGTTAACTTGCCATATAGATACTTTAAAATCTGGATAAAAACACAGAACACTTTTTTATCCCGGAAAAATCTAAAATCTCTCGGAAAAGGAGGTCAAACCGCAGGGGTGAGCTAGTATTGTAATAAATTATAATCTGCCAATAACTTTCCTCTGAAAATCCCTCTTATCTAAATATTTGTATAAAACGTCGTACCAGTTCATTAAACTCGACGAAAAAATACTTTTAAGATAAATTGTAAATCTTTCGTAATAAGTAAATATCATGGAAGGTTACTTTAGGCGGCTGGCTGGAAAGTTATTACATTTTTTGGAATGCTATTTCTTATCTTGTAAATTACTAGCTGTTCCCGGCATGCGTTGGCATGTAACCTTTTTTTTGTGACAACCTTCTTATACGTACTTAGAACTCACTAAAATTTCGTCGCTATCATTTAAGCTATATTTTTTGACTCCATTGCTGTTTCAGATCAGGCAGGGTGGAGTAAACTTGTTTGGCTCAAATAAAAAAAAAGCGGTATGATAAGGTATAGGGTCCAAACAATTTTTTTTCTCTCTTTCTATCTGCCATCGGCTCTTTAGCCATTATCAGATGTGTTCTGGGAGGAGGAGATTTAGGAGCAGTTCCATTGAGTTGCCCTAATTACTGTTGATGAACTTCTCAGTTCCTCTGATCAAGCGAGAGGATATCCCATCTTTTAAGGCATTTTATTGTGCTTTGGTCATTCAGCAGATCTTTAGCCAAAGCGTTAGTGTGCTTGTTGAGTCTTTCCTTATACTTTGTGCAGTAGTTGTTAACTTCTTCTTTGACTGTTGGCATCTCGAGGTACTCGTGGATTTCCAAGTTTCTTACAAACCAATGTGCACTGGAAACTGTTCTCAAAGCAATGTTCTGAAATCTTTGGAGTATCTCCAGGTTCGAGTTGCTAGCTGATCCCCAGAGCTCTATGCCATAGGTCCAGATTGGTTTTATAATTATCTTGTAGACCAACAGTTTGTTGCTGAGTGAGAGACGGGACTGACGTCCTAGGAGCCAGGAGAGACCTCTGAGTTGCAAGTTTCCTTCTGTTCTTTTAGCCTTGATGTGGTTTGCCCAGGTGAGTCTTCTGTCCAGATGCAGACCAAGATATTTTACAGTCTTGCTGGTTGGTAATGTATTGCCACCCATGCTGACAGGTTCGCAGTCTCCTTTCCGGAGAGTGAATGTTACTTGCGTTGATTTCATTACGTTCGGTTTAATTCTCCATTTTTTCAACCACATGTCTACTTTGTCTAGCTGGGCCTGGAGCTTAGTGGAAGCCTTTATTGGGTCCATATCGCTTGAAAGGCAGGCAGTATCATCCGCATAGGTTGCTGTTATAACATCTGCTGTTTCAGGTAGGTCTGCCGTATATATGGAGTACAGTACTGGGCCAAGTACTGATCCCTGTGGTACTAAAAAAAAAATTCAAAAAATTCAAAACCATTTATTCAGTTTAGGCCTTCGGAGGGCACTTATGAAGGTCAAATTTAAAGTTACTGAAGCTACAACCGGTTCGGAAGTCAGCCTTCAACTGAGAAGAACCGGCAAGAAACTCAGCAAGGTTACATTCTTTTTTATTTGTTATATAAATTTTTATCTATTCGGACTTTTTGGCTATTTTATAATTTCAATTTTACATAATTTTATATTTAACAATTACAAAATACTTATTATAGGTAACATTAATAAAAACAAAACAGAAAAAAATATGACAAGACTACAAAATAGAAAATAACAATAATTAGGTACTTACAACTTAAACAAGAGATTTAGAGGTGCACTGTGCAGAGAGCAGCTATTTCCATACATTTTTATCTTCAATATAATGAACTACCTTGTAATACGCTTTTTCTTTTAAAACTTTCCTAATATAATTTTTAAATTTATGATCAGACATTTTGGTTATTGAAAGCGGTATCTTATTATAAAATCGAACACAATGACCAAGAAATGACTTGTTAACTTTAGTTAGTCTAAAGTATGGAACAACTAACTTCTCCCTTTGTCTTGTATTTATACTATGAATATCTAATTTTGACTCAAACATTCCTATGTTTCTACGTATAAACATTATATTTTCATAAATATATAGTGAAGGTAATGTCATTTATTTCCCTAAATAAATCTCTTAATGATTCACGGGGACCCATACTGTAAATTGCACGAATTGCTCTTTTTTGTATAATAAATATTGATTCTATATCCGCTGCTGCTCCCCAAAACAAAATACCATAGGACAAGAGGCTATGAAAATATGCAAAATAAACTAATTTGGCCGTCTCAACATTCGTCAATTGTTTAATTTTCCTAACAGCAAAAGCAGCCGAACTTAATTTAGCAGCTAGAGTATCAACCTGAGGTCCCCATTGCAATTTATTGTCTAATGTAAGACCCAAAAATACCGTTTTATTTACAAGATCAATATGGCTCCCATCTATTATTATTTGGCTATCTACTTGTGCTACATTTGGTAAAGAAAACCTTAAGCATTTAGTTTTCTTTGAATTTAGTAATAGATTATTTGTAGCAAACCACCCACAGACAATTGACATAGTATGATTAACTTTAGTTAGATCTTTGTCTTTTCTATTAACTTTAAAAATTAATGATGTATCATCAGCAAACAAGACAATATCTGTGAGGTCATTTACAACATATGGCAAATCATTTATATATACTAAAAACAAAAATGGACCTAAAATTGAACCCTGGGGTACCCCCATTTCGACTAAAGAGCCCTTGGATGTTGTGCCGGTAATCCCTACCTTTTGCTGGCGATTTGATAAATAAGATAAAACAAGATCATGAGCAGTTCCACGAATTCCGTAGAAGTCAAGTTTTAGTAGTAGCGTACGGTGGTCAACGCAATCGAATGCCTTGGACAGATCACAAAAAATGCCAATCGCATCCTGTGAATCCTCCCATGCGCCATAAATGTGCCTCAGCAATGTTGCTGCCGCATCGGATGTAGATCTTCCCTTCGTGAAACCGAACTGATGACCATGCAATACCTTATGCTTAGTAAAGTGACTTGACATTTGATTAAGCAGCAATTTTTCAAAGATTTTACTAAGTGCTGGCAGAACGGAAACTGGTCTGTAATCAGATGGATTCTCCCTACAACCGGACTTGAAAATAGGTACTATTTTACTATATTTCATTAAATCAGGAAAACAACCCTGATCAATGCATTCATTAAAAATATTTGATAAAACAGGTGCAATCACTGTTATTATTGATTTTACGATTGTTACTGATAAGCCCCATAAATCTTCAGTACTTTTCATATTGAGAGAATTAAAAGTTTTTATGATATCGCTAGCATTAATATGGTCAAATTTAAAACTTGGAAATGTATTATGAATATGCTGCTTGAGTAAAGATTCCGCTGCTATAGGACATGATTTAAGGCTTTTAGTAGTTTTACCAGGTATACTCGTGAAGAAGTTTTCAAAAGCACAGGCTACATCTAAATTATTTGTTAGAATTTTATCATTAATTTTAAGAGTTACCTGTTCATTATTATTTCTAATTTTACCAGTTTCCGTATTAATAACATTCCAGACTGTCTTTATTTTGTTATTAGCATTACCTATTTTATTACATATAAAGTAAGATTTAGCTTGATTACACACTAACCTGAAAGTCTTTGAAAATTTTCTAACATATATATGAAATTCTTCGTTCTGAGTTAGAGATTTTAAATGATAAAGTTCATACAACCTATCCCTGCTCTTACGAATACCTTTTGTAGCCCAGTCACTAAATCCCATTTTACTATTTACCTTCACTATTTTAGTAGGACAGGCTCTATTAAAATTATCGCAAATCCCAGACAATAAACCTTTATACAAGACATTGGGCTCATCACTATGATATATTGTATTACAGAGTTTCAGCTCTAAATTATTCTTAAAGGTGTCTAATCTTGCCTTAGTAGTAGGTCTAATTACTTTCGTTACTTTAAATACTTGTCTTTTAAATGGCAATTCTATTAATTGAGCCTTATGATCCGAGCGAACACCACTAATAATCGATTTCCCTAGTATACTACTATTAGTTAATATATTATCAATACAAGTAGCCGAAGTGGCTGTAGATCTTGTTGACTCACTAAACAATAAATCTAAGTTGAACGATTTGAATAAGGCAACAAAATTCCGACTTTCAGATGAATTACTAAGAGTATCTACATTAAAGTCGATGTAAAGTACTGATGCCTTGATATCGTACAGTTTTGAGTAGTCTTCTTCGTATTTTACTTGGAATCTTCTTTGTGCTAGATATGATTTCAGAATCATGTAGAATGAGTTCGGTAGCAACATTTTAAGTTTGTACAATATACCATTGTGCCATACTTTATCGAACGCCTGTTTTATGTCCAAGAACACAGCAGAGAAATACTCTTTTCTTTCTAGTGTTTGTCTGATCGAGTGAACTACTCTATGCACTTGTTCTACTGTAGCGTGTTTCTCACGAAATCCAAATTGGTGGTCGGGTATGATTTTATTGGTTTCAAGTATTGGTTTGAGTCTGCATAAGAAGAGTTTCTCGAACAGCTTTGATAAGACAGGAAGCAAACTTATTGGCCTGTGGGTCCAAACATAGAAATATTAATTGGAATAATATAAATATATTATTTAATTTATGTACGAGTATGTTAGGGAGACTGCGTCGAAACATCGTTGAGTTAGTGTCATTTTGCTTTCAGAAGCTCTGAGTAAGTTGGCAGGTGTAATATGATTGTAATCCATGAAACTGATTATTTATTATAAATTTTTTCTTACCTAACTTGACACAATATTTATAGATGACAATAAAATATATTAGGTTGGGGAAAAAATCTTATAGTATGTATGAACTTGTAATAAAATCTCTTTGGCTATACTATTTGTATCTGGCTGGTTTTGGTATCATTGAAAGTTTAAATTTTAAAGAACATATTTCCAAATTTAAATTAGGAAAATGTGTGATTTCCATTTGTTTTTCGTACCGCCAAGATGAGTGAATCTAATGAAGAAATTCGATTCATTTTAAAATTTTACTACAAAAAAGGTAAAAATGCAACGCAAGCCGCGAAAAAAAATTGCGATGTTTATGGACCTAATGCAGTGTCTGTGAGAGTAGCACAAATTTGGTTTAAGCGTTTTCAATCCGAAAATTTTGATGTCAAAGATGCACGTCGCTCTGGTCGCCCCATTACGGATAAAACTGATGCCATTTTTGAAAAAGTGGAGTAAGATCGGCATATCAGTAGTTACGACGTAGCTGAAGAGCTAGGAATTGACCACAAAACAGTTTTGGCGCATTTGTAAAAAACAGGATACACAAAAATGCTAGATATTTGGGTACCTCACGAGCTAACTGAAAGAAACTTAATGAACCGTGTACTCATTTGTGATTCTTTATTACGACGTCATGAAACCGAACCATTTTTGAAGAAACTGATAACTGGTGATAAAAAGTGGATCACGACCGATAAGAACGTGCGAAAAAGGTCGTGATCAAAGGCCGGTCAGGCTTCACAGACTTTGGCGAAACCCGGGTTAACTCGCAACAAGGTGTGTGTGGTGGGATTGGAAGGGCATTATTCATTATGAGCTATTACCACCAGACAAGACCATCGATTCTGAACTCTACTGCGAACAACTGATGAGATTAAAGCAAGAAGTTGAGAGAAAGCGGCCGGAATTAATCAACAGAAGGGGTGTGGTTTTTCATCATAATAACGCTAGACCTCACACATCTTTAGCCACTCAGCAAAAATTAAGAGAGATGGCTGGGAGGTATTAATGCATCCGCCGTATAGTCCTGACCTCGCACCTTCAGATTTCCATCATCAATTTATTTCAAGATTAGATTCAACAATTTCATAGAAAAAATAGATTTTACATCTCAAACTATCCTGAAATAGTTTGGGAAACTGCAATGAAATGGGCATTGAACCTTTGCCAACCTCAGACGTTTAAAAATTATAACTTTTAAACCCAACTTGAGTTCAAAACTTGCCGTAGCGGATGGTACATTCAAAATTTAGTAATAAGCGCAATATATCAAACAAGTTGGGCAGTCATTTTGTCGCAGCCGGCTGGGTTTTGATATTTCTTTTTGCTTTTGTACGAACTGCTTTTAAACTACGGCTAAACTGTTTCGTTGTAAAAAGTTGTTGTCAGTGTAGCTTTAAAACGCAATTGAAAAATAAAATAAAGGCAAATACAAATGTAGAATTATTATTAAACTAGCTGTCCCTCGCGGTTTCACCCGTGTTTCCGAGGGATGTTCAATTACATTATTTTGTTCTTTCTATCATCAATAGTTTTCGCAGCGCGCGCGATGTAAGGATTTTTTTTACACCTTGGGTTACATTATTGGAGTTTTAGTAAGGATCCCTAATTTCTTTATCTCTATTTATATTTTATATTATTAGTGTAGTAGAACTCATTATGAGTATAATAGTAACCTTTTCTTTAGATTATTTTAAAATGTCTTTGGATATAATGAAATAACGGAAAATTTAATTCTACCGTAATGAGAAATTTTTTTTTTTTTGCCACGAATAAACTATAAAGCGACGATTACATAACCATTATTTTACTATTATAAAGACACTTTATCCAGAGGCTAGGTTTTGTGTACCGTGATACGATCCTTCGGAAAAGCGGGTGAAACCGCGAGACGGAAGCTAGTCAATAATTTAATCATCGGCGGGATGGGAAACAATTTATTCAAATGTATTATTATTGTCTTTTATGAAACCCTTTCTAACATAACTTCTATTTCATTAAAATTCACTAAATTGATGCATGGATAGCTCCTGGAATTCTTTAACTACCTTGTAGGTACTTAGTGACGTATACATTACCCCATAAAAGAGTTCCTATTGTAATGCGCCAGTACACATTTAGCGAAGTGTATGCTTACTTCTTGGTTTCAAGAATAATCAGTAGTATGTTTCTTTTATCCTCATAACAGGCAACCCAATTGATAAATCTATATTTCTATCCAATATTCAAAAACACTGCCCAAGAGATTCATAAAAACACAAACAGGCATTATGTGTGGCAAAGACAAACAGATGACTATCGTGAAAAAACACCGCCGTTTGAGGCACCTTTTGTCTCAGTTCGGGGCTCAGTCCTCATTAATCTTTCATTCGGAACCTGTCTCCGCAAATGTCGTGTCGGGAGAGGAATACGGTGCGAGCAGCTAAAATGCCAATGGAAAAGTTTTTTCCTTTTTACAATGTAAGTTTTTCAGCGATCTATTATCCTAAAGCAAGCAAATGTCTTCGAATGATTTCACGTTCTTCGTTTAAGTTAATATCTACTTAAGAGTAGGTAAGCTATAATGCTATAGATATGAGCTTCTGCTAGGGCTGCCATTTGTCCGAGTTTCCCCGGATTTGTCCTAGTTTGGAGGGTGTCCGGGGAGCGACTGGATGGGGTTGTGAAAAGAAGTCTGGTGGAACCCGGGCACTTTTTATGTCAGGGGAATCCCAATTAATTAGTTGCTATACAGTTAAAAATGTATTTGTAATCGTGAAAATGTGAACAATAAATGTAATAATCATTTTTTAAGCGTGTCCGGAACAAAACCCAATTTCACCTAAATGTCCGGGGCTTTTTAAGTTTTTGTCCAGCGTTGGCAATTTAGATGATGACAGCCCTAGGGTTGACAGATCCGTTTCCAACTATTAATGCATAAGTTATTGGAATATTAATAGAATTACCAAGTAATTAATTTATACTATGCCTCTAAATTGATCCTAAACTAAGCAGAGTTTGTACTATAGATTGCAGATAACTGATATATGATTTAATAATACATTTTTGTATAGCATTTATAGTATGAACACTCAGACACATAACAAATATACAAATCTATAATGCAGGATTATTTTTCAGCAATTTGATTCAATCCATATTCCTCCAGCGTAAATTTCTGAATCTAATATAAATCAAATTTTGACAAACCTTTGGTATTAATTTGATTGAGCAGTTATTTTAATAAATATTTTTCTTTTAATTTACTCTTCAGGGTTTTTTCATAGCAGAAATTACAGGCACATGAGACTTACCAACTTCACCTCTCAGGGGCGATAATGCATTGGCGATGCCCCTAGTGTTGCAAATGTCCATAGGCGGCGGTGACCACTTACCACCAGGTCAACCGTCGGCTTGTTCGTCGATCCATGTGGTAAAAAACACGCTTTATCTATTCTTAATTCAAATTTATTTTCTATTTTTTAGTTGGATTTTCTATAACAGCGTGTTTTTTTAGTTTTTTTATCATGTTCAAAGATTCCTTTATATACTAACGGTATATACGTATGCAACGTATAAAGTTAATAAAAGCGTTAGTAAAGGAAGTGTTTGTGGGTAAATTTAAAAGAATCACCCGGTATTCTTAATTGGATTTAAACTAAGTACATGTTAAATTTTCACGCCATTGGCTCAGTTTAAATGTTCAGTCAAACGGATAATTTGACCCTTCAGTTAATGGCCTGGGTGCTCAGCACTTTGGTAGGTACACAATAAACACTTCGATACCCGCTTAAATAAATCAATACGGGCTTAAAGGCTCTCACTAACTAATACAAATATAGGCAACATATCACCCAGGTAGTCAGTCTACAGTCTAGGAAACTAAATGGTATCACATTTGCGATGCAGACCACGAACTAGTGCCACTTAAATCTTAATAACAATCTATCCTTGCTCAAGTTTCTGAGAACTCAACCCTGGGGCTGGGTTCTGGGGCTCGATTCTGTAAGGAAAATGACACTAAGTCGAGGATGTTTCGTCGCGGCCTCTATGCTCTATCTCTATCGCTTACTACGCTAATACTACTAATCACGTGAGACGTAAACTCTCCGAGGCCTCCGTGAAACGGCTCGCCGACGAAGTTTGTATTAGCTGAATAAGGGGGCAGTTGTCAATTCAATTTGCATTTTATTTCGTATGTATTTATTTAATGTATCAAATTAAAATGTAAATAATTAAACATTATGTACCTGTGTTTTATATTAAACTTAATTGAACATAAAACAGTTGTAAAAACAGTGGGAATTAAAAGAGTTTTGCATTGTAAAAATATAATATGTAAATAGAATACAAATAAAATTATGCAGCGCCATATTAAGGCTCCGAGGGTTGAAAAAAGTCGTAGAGGAGTCAAACAAGAATAAAAAGCCTCTTACCTTAAGTGGCTGCATCTTTGTGCCCGAATACATTTGAATTGCCACCTGTAAAGTCTTTGTCACGATATAAAGCGTTGCTCAAAACAGTAGGCAGATAAATAAATTATGTCCCTTTTGGATTCATTATGTGACAGTCAAAGTATTTTTTTTTTTACCACAAGGCCGACTCACCAGCAGACAGTTCACCTGATGGTAACAGGTCACTGCCGCCTATGGAGATTCGCAACACTAGGGGCATCGCCAATGCGTTGTCGACTCTGAGACGTGAAGTTGTTAAGTCTCATGTGCCCGTAATTTCACCGGCCAACTTACCTTTCTAAAAGAAACACATTAATATAAGTGCACTACGACTCCACGGCGGAAATGGGTAAGGTGGTAGTACTTCCCCAGACGAACTGTGCATATGTTAATATTTTGGAAGCGACATTATGATGCAGGTAGTTAGTGTCGACCACATCTTCGTATACCATTTTGTTTCTCATGTCAAATTGCCAACAAGTAGACAGGCGGTCCAACTGATGTTACGACCTACTAGTGTAATAGCCGCCTATAGACATCTCATAAATGTTGCTGACCTATAAAAACCCCGAACCAACCGGCTCTCACGTTCTATTCCGGTCTATACCGGTGCACACCGGATTTTCAACTATAAAGTTACCAACCTTACTATTTTCAGAAAACTCCAGCTTTCGAACCCTCACCCTAAGTTACGACATTTACAAGATAACTTATATCTGGTTTACAAAAACTGATAGCAAAGATAATACAATAACAGTAATGTGAAACTGGTCTCAAATGACACTTATAAGAATTGATTGACCCTCATACGCATCAGTGTCGTGAGATATCTAAAAGGACAAACGCCAGGATTGTCTCTGATGGATGAGGTCATCTATCTTACTTAACATTGTGAGCTTATACGAAGAGTGCCCGTATATTTGTCTAGATAAAAGAATAAATAGCTATCTAGAAGATACCTAATAATATATTTAGGTTTACTTATTGTAAGACATCTTTTTTGTAGTAGAAGTAGTAGTAGCAACATGTAGATACTTAACTTATTTCGTCTGCAATAGTAGGTAGTAAACCGTTTCATAAAATATATTTTACTAAATATTACATAACACTTTTTGTATGATTTTTAAAATTGTCAAATTCATTAAATATTTTAGGGTTGGCAACGTGTTGCAAACGTCAATTGACTGCGGTGACCATTTAATACTTTTCCCCTTAATAAAAATAAAAAAAAACAATACCAGTTTCTTTCAGCCTTCCACATCTCCACTACTATGATGCAATAGTGGTTTTAAACACCATTATTGAAGTTTATGTGCTTATTGTAAAACAAAGGTACGCTTATTATATACATTAAAAACTGCATAGTACTCATGCTGTCATATAACATTTAAAAAAAAAGTCAAAGGATAAGTTTGGTTTACAAAAGCGGTTTGAGACAATTTTGAAAGCCACGTTAAAGTGGTACTCACCAGTATCATGAGGGGTAATGTAATGTGTTACAAAGCGAGCGTTCGTGCAGTCAGTATGGGGAAACATGGCGCTCACAGCGAGCACCGAACGGATACACGGATTTTAGCGCACGGCGTGACGTAGCATGTTCGCTGCGAATGATACATTGTCATTACGCCCCGTCACACCAGTCAGTACCCACCTTTAGACGCATTCATTAATCTTTGTTGAAGAAAAAAAAAACAACAAAAAATAGAATAAATTTAAAAATATATAATATGAAACAAAACTATCCTGCAAAACAATATCTATATCTGAAAGGATTCAACCTATTGACTCCAAATCATTGAAAAAGGCTTTGATTATCCGATGAAAAAGAGTAAAGTAAACAGTTTAAAAAAAAATCAATTAGTCTCTGAATGGCATTGAAACTATCTTCAACCCGTTAGTTTTGGGAACAGAATCGAGAAAGTTTTAAATTAGTTCTTCTCTTCCCTACACAACTTTTCACTTCATGTAGGTATGTGTTGGAAGTAAACTATACCATTATGTGCTGTACACTGGTGGCCATTGACTGGTAAGTATTTAATAAAATAAATTTCTTCTCGTTGTTAAAGAAGATTAAGGAAGGTTTCGGCTCTGCAGTTATGACGTTGCAAATTGTGTTCCGGCATTTACTGTTTAATTTAAGGTTGAAAATTAACTGAAAATATTTTTAGATGCTAAATACATCCAATGTTTATTTAAATACCTACCTTATTAATAATTATTTACATTAACTTTAATTAAAATTTCAACTGCATACGAATGTAATACATTAATATGTATTTGTAAATAGATATCCCAAGACATTCTTCACACATGGTTACCTGATCCCAAGTTAAGCAGAGGGTACTGCTTGGAGTATGGCTACCAGGTAACTGATACACTACATACAGTGAACCCGCGGTAATCCGACAAACGTTTTGCAGGGCAGTGTCGGACTATCGAATTTGTCGGACTATAGAGTACTGCTTAAGAGTCCCGAAATTTATTTATTTAAAATTACAGATAAAAATGATTAGATACTATCTAAAGACTTGCCTAAATAATATTTGTGTACCTAAATTCAAATGGAAATATTGAATTAAACAGTGGTTATTTACCAGGAACATTTATTGTTTGTGTCAAAAAAACTTGAACACTCAAAGAACAACACTCAAATATCGAATAGATTACAAACACTTTGCATTTATACTGTGCCAGTATATACCCAAATGCATATGGCCTCCAACAAATTCAACAGTGATAGGCATGTCGGATTACAGGGGGTGCCGGATTAGACAGGGGCCGTATTAGCGGGGGTCCACTGTATACTGCTTTTTAAATACATACTTAAATAGATATTTCCACCCAGACACAGAACAAACAGACATGTTCATGAACATAAATGTTTGTCCTGGGTGGGAATCGAGCCCGCGACCTTCGGTTTGGCACTCAGGGTCTCTCACCACCAAGCCAACTGGCCCGTCGCAAATACATTATATATGTTCTTCACACCCAATATCACCAATGTGGTAGGCATACATCTCTGTAATAAAGATCCATTTTCCATCGAAGATATTTTAATTCCCAACGTGATATGTGGTACGCATTGTCGCCGTCGGACTACATGTAACCACTTCTTTACGAAGAAACATTAATACTACCTTGAACGACCCGGGAATCAAACCATAACCTACTTCTAGCCTAGCTTTATACTACTCGACCACTTATGCGATATACAGAATGTTACAAAACTAAAAAATAAAAAAACTGATTTTATGTATGAAAAATAGAAAATCTATTAAAGTAAACAATTATTAGGTAAAATAGGTACCTCTCTGTTAAATAATCTGGTTCTCTGACATGACAGCTTACTAAGGCTGTTGCTTTGATAATTAATTATAATATAACGGGGTATTTTGAAACACGTTGTATAAAATAAGTTTGTCTTCATGTAGAATATCGAATGTTTATTTTTATTTCGAAAAGGATGTAGTTCTTATCGATATTAGAAAGGCCTTCATCACTTACTTACTACACCTAAGTATCCCATCAATTATCTGATTTATTAAAAGTAGGTTAATTGATAAATTTTTTTCAATTAATGATGTAAAGCTTTGCTTCAATAAGCTTCGATTTATCACCGCCTTATGAATCCAGTACCTCTACCATGAGTTGCTATCGAAACTTACTTTAGTCACTAGCGAGTAAACTACTATCGATACAGTATTTCTCGATAGCAACTGTCAAATTTGTGACTCATGGTACCGAATTTCTATAGCAAAGGCTAAAAAACGTTACTCGCTAGTGTTTACATTTCGATAGGTTTTTTACCTATCGACTCGTACTATCTATTTTAGTTCTTTACGTGACCGCTAGTGGCGCTGTACACATTTGCCATAGAAATGTTTTACGCCGTTGCTAGCGAGTACGTACGTTAAAAACTCATGGTAAAGGCACAGATCACACCTTATAACTGATATACAAACTTAGTGCCCTAGCTGGCGCAACGAATACTCCGAGAGCGCACCTCTCACGTGATTATGTAGATAGCGAAAGAGACAGAGCACAGAGGCATCCTTGAATGCTATGATGACCGTTTTAACGTTACAGATTATCATTGGAAAAGGAGTCTTGCTTTGGAATAAGGTGCATTTCCATCATCATATAATTAGCTGTTGGATCAATAGATGCACCTTATGTCAGAAGGAATGAAGGTTTTTTTCTTTGTCATTGTTAAACGTCAAAACGGCCATCACAGCGTACCGCAATTTTAGTGTTATTTAACCTTACAAAATTACACCCCTATTTGTCTTTTATCACATTCATTCATTCATACACGAAGCCAATTGCATACAGTTTTATTTGCAGTGGTTTATGTTTCTGCAAGCTAACACTAATTCAATTCGGAATTAGTTGCTTTGTGGTTGTGTAAAAGTTGGATAGCTTTGGTATATTCAATTAGTAGAATATTCAACATTAAATATTTCAAGATAAAATGTGATATTTATAAATAACTAGCGGACCCGGCAAACGTTGTTTTGCTATATTTACTTTATTAAAAACTATACATGTAAAATTATCATATTACAATGATTAAATTCGATAGCTGATCCGACAGTCGTTGTCCTGTTTTAAGTATGAATATTGAATTTGAATTGGTATGATTAAAAATAATACAAAAAAACATAGCACTTATGAATCTAATGCTTACACAAGTATTGAACTTTTAATATGAGACGTGATTGCTCTGAAGTAACTGTGATGAACACATACTTCTCAAAAACTAAGTGTAAATTTTTTCATTAATATTCCTATTGAATCGACTGTGAAATGTGCACTAAGTAATGATAAATTAATTATTTTATTAATATAATTCCGATCCATGCCTCTGTTTTAAACGATATTACGTCAAGATATAACGTCAAACGACTGACATTAATGTCAAACACCATAAGGTTACATTATAAGAGCTTATATTGTCAAAAGCGGTAAGGTTACATTAGAAAAGTTAATATGGTCGTTATGTTTTCTTAAATTTTCTAATTTTCCGCGCAATATTCGTATTTTTTTCTTTCATAAGAACCTTCTCGTGACAATAACAAACACAACAAAAATTACGCTTTAAAAAGAATGAAACAAGAAAATATTCTCATGTGAAATTGTTATATACAAACTATCCAATATTTATTGTCTATTAAATAAAAAACTCACACATAATATATGTTCAGAGGATAGCCGTGGTCGTATGAGCCATATGACCATATATGAGGTGGCATACAACCACGGCTATCCTCTGAACATCACTATGAACAGGTATTAAATACTTTAAAATATATTATGTGTGAGTTTTTTATTTAATAGACAATAAATATTGGATAGTTTGTATATAACAATTTCACATGAGAATATTTTCTTGTTTCATACTTTTTAAAGCGTAATTTTTCGTAGTCGGGTTTTAGTTTTTGTCGTATGTTTGTTCGGGTGGAATCTTGCTACTCAATTTTATTTTTTTCTATTCAATGTATATAATATACTATCTGATTTTGACGAGACTATCACTTCCAGATAGCTTGTGTTATAAGGAGTAGCTTGGGCTACTTTTATCCGGGGAAAATGTTACTATAATTAAGTTATAATTTACATAATAGTATCGGTATTTTTCTACGGTACATACCACGACATTCATCACCGTTAAATTAAAAATCAATATTTAATCATAATTTTTATTATTAATTATGTAAAATTATATTATTGTAATGGTTACTATATAACAAATTTAATTAAATATATAGTAACCTATATGTACTTTATTCAACTCAAACAAACGGTTCGTAAATCACGTAAGGTCCGAGCAAAATGCTATTATAACTACTCAGTTGAGGTAGAGGTACTAGAGTGGTAAGCCAGGCTTACCGCCGCCCACAAAATGGCTAGGATAGGAGTTCTTTTACTCCTGAACTTTACCTCTTGAATACCTAAACGTGAGGGAACTACAAGCATCTTAAGATATTAAAACCGACGAGTAGTTTTCGTAGTGTTTAGAAGTAAAGTATTTGTTGAATTTGAGATTTGAAGTAAAAAATAAAGTGCTCTCGCTCATTATCTCCGAAGATATAGGCAGTAGTCTCACATTAGAACACATATTTAAACTAAATTATTGAAACTTACAACATGAAATGATATTATATGTGTCTGTATTAAAAAAACAAATGATTATAATATTGAGCACATTTTTTTATAATATAGGTATTATGTATATAATAACTCACTTCGCGATAATACACAAGATTGTCAGTGAGACTAAATAAATGTTATATACGAGTATAAGCTCACTTTTTAAAATGAGTAATTATTGCGTTTAGTTAAATATATATTTAAGAGTAATAATATATAGTTAAATATATAATTATATAGTTTAATTCCGGCTCCTATCAGTAAAACACTCCGAGAGTGCCGGCAGAAGTGAAAACTTGAACATTAACGTTGTGCATTTTTACCGCCTTACGAATTTTCGATCAGGTCACGTATCTTGACGCGAGATTAACATTTTATACACATCCTAAGACAAGTGCTCAACGACGCTGAAGAACTTTTCACTTCAAAAAACCACCTTCCAAACTGGTAATAGAGTCAGACTATTCATAACTGCTTGTAAAGGACTATTAGAATTAAAATATTTTCATTCATTAAATTACAGTTCTATCTAAATAAAGCCATTGCAAGGACGTCGATGACTACGTAGATAAGGAAGCCGTAAGAGACAAATAGGTCCTCGTAGGTTCAAGTTTTGAGATAGGTAGCACTGATTGAATTTAGGCCCACAAGTTTGGCCCTCTGAAGCCCTTTGCGTTTGATAACCGAGTCCAAATGGAAGGTAAAGTTAAAAGGAATTTGTTTTCAGTAAGATTATGTTTTCTATGTTTCTTTTGTCGGCTTCCTTCACTCAAATCTGTTTATTTACCTAATTTTAAATACAATTTGGTAAAGATATACCAAATATATATACCATATAAATAGATATACCATATAATACCAATTTCATTTGTGCCTGTTTCGACCGACAAATCAGATCTATTTTAAATCAACTAATTAGACCTATTTTAATTTTTTTTTTCATTACGGAGCTTGTAATAACCGCCTAACGGACTACCATTTTGATAACCCACTAACTCTCCCCGCGGTTTTATCCACGTTTATCGATATCATATCCTTATTTTAAGTATGCCTTCTACAGCCGTCAGGGTATTCGATATTTGGCACACACGTAGCTTATAGTCTAGAGAAGGACATAGAAATTATCCTGGAAATGCGGGCAAAACCACTGTGGTTTCCCTTTCTCAATATTATAAATGTGAATGTAAGTTTGTTTGTTACGCTTTCACACGAAATCTACTTAACCGATCATCATGAAACTTTGTACACATATTGTTGGTGGTATTAGAAGTAACATAGAATACTTTTTGTGCCCGGAAAATGTTACATCACTCGAACGCGGGTGAAACCGCGGGGGATAGCTAGAATACGTATACATAATTACTATACAGAATGCTACAAAACTACCCGGGAGGTTAAATGGGGCCTTATAACGAATCCAATCACAATATTTAAGAACCCTAGTAACGCTGTAACATACCCCAAAAAATTTAAACACCGATTTTTATGAATTAAATGAAAACTATTAAAGTAGACAATTATTAAGTAAAATAGGTACGTAGGCCTTTCTGTTCAATAATCTGGTTCCCTGACATGACAGCTTACTAGGGTTGTTGGCTTTGGTAATTAATTATATTTTTACAGGGTATTTTGTAACACGTTGTAATATCTGGTTACCATAATAGAAGCTCTGTTCAGCTTAAACTTTCTTACTCTTCCTTGAGTTGTTCTTGTAGTAGGAAACAGCTTAATTAAAAGTATATCAAATGAGATATATTTCGTCAGATATACGATTCCGCAGAGTGGATTTTTAATATTTGTTGTCATAGTGATTGTCAATTTTACCTTCTATGAATATTGACACTGTTTTTATTCATATATCTATACTACTACTATACATTTAAACCTGTAGGAACTGTATGCACCTACATTATTTTTTGAAATTTTTCTGATGAACTCTTTGATGACTTAGTTCCTCCATCACATTTTCGTCATCGGACTACTAGGCGTGGGGAGAGTTTTCACCCTTATGTATCCTGTTGACATACCACCAATTCGCACAAAGCGCTTTGCAGCTTCCTTCCTCATGCGCACAGCTAAAGATTGGAATTCTCTCCCCTCGTTTGTGTTCCCCGATACTTACAACTTGGAGCTCTTTAAGAAAAGAGTGAATAGGCTACTAACGGGAAGCGAGCTCCATCTTCGGCCTCATCTTCACTTACCATCAGGTGAGCTGAAGGCCGATCGCAATCCCGTCAGAAAAAAAATGCCTATTCTCATGTCTTTTTATGTTTGTCGGTCTGTATGTTCTTTTGTAATTCAAGAATGATATGTCTGATCTTGATGAAAATTGGTACACCTATAGACAGAATATGTGATTGCGCGATAGGCTATATATGATATCGATAACTGCGAGAGTCAGCTAGTATTTATGAAATGAATTCAGTTCAGTCATCTATGGAGCAATCCTAACTATGTATAATATTATAAATTTAAAAGTGTGTTTATTTAATTGTTTGTTACAATTTCACGGCTGAACCGATCTTGATGTCACACAGTCTATGGCAGGGGTCACCAATTCATTTCGCTCGGGTTTGAATTTAAGAAATGAAATGACCATCGTGTTCGGAGTCTCTCTGAAGGATCGAATTCGAAATGAAGTCATCCGTCAGAGAACCAAAGTTATCGACATAGCTCAAAGGATTAGCAAGCTGAAGTGGCAGTGGGCTGGTCACATCTGTCGCAGAACCGATAACCGTTGGGGTAGACGTGTTCTAGAGTGGAGACCACGGCTCGGTAAACGTAGTGTAGGGCGCCCTCCAGCTAGATGGAGCGATGATATACGCAAGCTGGCTGGCAGCGGTCATAAAGAGATGGACATAGGCTTTTTATTCCGGGAACGCGGGTAAAACCGTAGGGCAAAGCTAGTAAGTAAATAAAAAAGGTAACTCAAAACGTGCTAAAATATTTGTATAGGATATATGTCAAAAAGAGTGATATGCACTCCATCAATACTAGAAATAAGGATAAACTTGTCACTTCTGCATATAGACTGCAAAAAGTGCAAGGCTCATTTTTAGGACTTAGTGCACGCATCTATAATAAAATTCCTGCTGCGAAAAATTAAATTTAAGGAAAGAATTAAGACTGGCTTTCTACAACACAAATGATTATTTTAATGACGACAATGCTTGGGTGTAGCGCTCGCTCCAGCAGGACACATCTTTATGTACAAAATCTTATTTTGAAAAGAGTAATTGCTGAGTTTATTGCCGGCTCTTCTCAGTAAAATCAAACTTCCGAACCGGTGTTAGAGTCTGACAATTCATAAGTGCCTGTGAAGGCCTATTTGAATAAAAAATATTTCATTCATTCATTTATAGTTATTCTAAAACTGGAACTGATATCGGAACCCTAAAAATTATGATGAATAATGAAACACGAAATTGTAAAAGTTATAAGGTAATTTATTTACTAAGCAAAATTAATTGTTCCGAGAAGATTTAATGAACTTTTATGAGTGTTCTCTTAAGTAGGCAAAATAAATTTTAACGGCAAAAGTTTTTTGTCGTTTTCTTTGAAGATTTAATCTTTTAGTTATTTATTTAAGAACACATAAATAGCCAATATTATTGCTTATACCTTTGCTATACCTACCAATATAATCATTAATATATATATAAACGATAACAAGAAATAAATAATAATATCAAAGAGACATTCTAAACATGCGGACATCTAATCCCAAACTAAGTAGAGCTTGAACTATGGACAATTGATAACTGATATCCTACATATACTATGTTTCTAGATATATATTTACACCCACACACATGTCTGTCCCGGTGGGAATCAAACCCGCGACCTGCGGTTTGGCAGTCAGGGTCGCTAAACACCAAGCCGACTGGACTGTCAAATAGTTTTATCCACTGACTAGGTTCCCCCTTGGGGGTGTTAGATTTCAGCACGATCGGTACAGTCGTTTTGACAAACCTACAGATATACTTTCGTATATATCGCACCCTCAGAACGATAGGGTCTTAACTCAAAAAATCACTTTTGGCACATATCGATTTTGGTTGACTTTTGCACTGAGCGGGGAGGGTGGGTCCCGTTGTTAAAGAGGCTGAAGTATCGGTTATGCTTATTCTATCATTAAATTGATATGTTTTACTCTTCATCGGATAGAGCGTACTTTGTTTAGTCCCTCTATGATCGTAACTCCATTTCTCAATATTTTGAGTTAAGCCTTATCGTACTGAAGGTGCGATATAATATACATATGTATGGATAAATAATATAGGATTTCTATAAGATTTTTTCAAAAATTCTCGAGTTCTAAAAGGCCTGTTTTGACTGCTAAGGATGATTTTTTTTTTACCACAGGGGCTGACAAACAGGCACATGGTCCAGCTGATGGTAAGTAGACACCGCCGTCTACGGACATTTGCAACATAAGAGCATCGCTAATGCGTTGTCGACCTTGAGACATGAAGTTGTTAAGTCTCATGTGCCTGTAATATCACCGGCTCCCTTACCTTTCTAACCGAAACACAGTACCTAATACAAGTGCACTACTGCTTCACGGCGAAAATGGGTAAAATGGTAGTACCTACCTACTTCCCCGGACAAACTCTGCACTAAGAGCACTACTACTCAAAAATGTCATAGCAAAATCATCTTTATACCTTTTGGGATTAGGTTGAGGTGGAGGCCAAGTCTCGTTAATGACGAAGACGTCTGCGGCAGTGAGGACCGGAGCTCTCATCCTCACCACCTCGCCTTAAGTAGCGTGCGGGAACACACGCACTACTACCCGAGCCCGATCTTGCTGGACGGCGGACTCCCCCGAGTCTGCCGCCCTTGGGCTCAAGTGGGGGTAAGGTGGCGTAAAAATGCCACCCTCCGGCGCCCGGTTCTCTTGCGGCGGATGGCCAGGGTGGTTGTTTCCTCCCTGTCCCTTTCCGCCGCCTCCTTTGCGAGCATTACAGTCTCGCAAAAGCAGTGGAGAGCGCCCCAGGACCTCTCGTTATCGACTATAGCGCGGACCACGCACGGCAACGAGAGGTCATTCCCCACTACGGCGCAGAGCTCGCTGCGCTCGCTAGTCCAGGCTGTACATGCCTCCAGCGTGTGCTGGGCCTCCTCCTCGAGGCATCCATCACCGTGGTGGCACTCGGCGGTCGGCTCCCTTCCGGCTATGCGATACGGATACCTCCCGAAACAACCGTGTCCCGAGAGGATCTGCGTCAACCGGAAGGTCGTCATAAACCCAGCCTCAAACTACCCAACTAACCCAACATCAAAGTTTCAGAACTAGCACAAAACTATTTCTAAGAAAGAAAATACAGCAATAGAATTCAGTTTCGCAGTATTGCACTGATTTCGTCGGGTATCGTTCAATACCCCGGAAGAAGGATTGACAAATACCGCGAAAGTGACTAGTTAAAAAGAAGAATTTTTTTTAAGAATCGTCGTCCGGAGCAAACAAGCGGGTAATCTCGATTTGGCTACTTTCGTCACTTACGCAGTGTTTACCAGTACTAGTTATTCGGTACTGAACTATCCCAGACGATATAGTGATATTTGTTTGAGTTAATCAATATTTTTTACATAAAACGACTTTCGAAGAATGTGTTATGGTCACAACCATTTAAATGTAGGTACATAAATATCAATCAATCTATCTAAGTAAATTAAAAATTTGTTTGTTTTTTTTGTGTCTCTACAAGCAATGACAAATGTTAGTGAGTTGTTCTACGGAATACTGCGGAGTTCGAAAAAATGTCGCATAGCATATTATGCTGGAATCAGCTCGTCTATTTTAAAAATAAACTAATAGCAATAGTGATAATTTGTAAAAAAAAAAATTGTGCCTGTGCCTAAACCAAAAAGGAGTTTTCTCATCGGTGGCCAACCCTGGGAGCAGCAGCCATGTAATGGTGCAATATAAAATAGGCATTCAAATTAAAATGTGTTTTGAGTATACTATTCAGCGTTGAGGAGTTCCTTCATCTGAACCAAATCTTGAGTACAAATCAGGTCATGCTTAGCATAAAAATGTGTAATTGGAACAGAACCAACTTGTGTGGTTCTAATTCAGGTTGCCCTGACCTAAACAAAATAACTGCGTAACGAGCAAGCTACTGCAACTAACTGCAAATAAAGTAAATATCGTGAGACGTTCTTCACATACGGTTTTCTTACCCAAATTAAACAATATACTACATGCACGTACTATGGCAACCAGATAACTGATATGCTACACATGTCTTAGTTCCTCCATCACCTTTTCGTCACCTGACTACTAGGCGTGGGGAGAGTTTTCACCCTTATGATCCTGTTGACATACCACCAATTCGCACGAAGCGCTTTGCAGCTTCCTCCCTCATGCGCACAGCTAAAGATTGGAATTCTCTCCCCTCGTCTGTGTTCCCTGAAACATACAACTTGGGGCTCTTTAAGAAAAGAGTGAATAGGGTACTAACGGGAAAGCGAGCTCGATCTTCGGCCTCATCTTCACATACCATCAGGTGAGATTGAGGTCAATCGCAATTCCGTCTAAAATAAAAAAAAAAACATACTCCTTTTTTAAATAGCGTACCTACCGAAGTAGATATTTACATCCAGACACAGAACAAATAGACATGTTCATTCACGCCATTTTATCCGGGCGGGTACTGCCGAGCTAAATAGACCTGCAAAATAAACGCTCGTAATGTTAAAATATGAAAAAGTGCATCCAAAAGTTGACAATTTCAATTAAAACTTACGTTAAATGAAGCTATTTCCATCACCTATTATATACTTTAACCTCAGGCAATAAAACAGCGTTAAATTTACTAAACTAAATCTACTTAAAAGCTTAATTTATCAACGCTATGCTTGGAGTTAAAACAAAATTATCCCCACCGGAGCTGTTTAAATTGCCGCCATATTCAAATACATATTTATGAGTTAACTAACATTATATAAAACTAGCTGCCCCCCGCGGTTTCACCCACGTTGCTGAGGGATGTAAAATTTTCCCGGCACAAAAAGTATCCTATAATTTATTCCACGGCATTATCTATAGATGTGCCAAGTTTCACCCAAATCTGTAAGGCAGTTTTTGCGTGAAAGAATAACAAACATCCATACATACAAACTTTCGCATTTATAATATTAGTAGGATGTCTATCGCTCCCAACTGAAGCAAAATATTGTAGCGAATTATAATTTCAAATTTAGTTAAGTCCACTTATAAAAGCAAACTTATTTTCTCTCCCACACGGTGGAAATTGACTAAATAAAGTACCTACTTTGCAGCCTAATCGACACCACTTACTTTACATTGTAAAGCGTTAAAAAGACAGGGTAGCTTAAAAATTGTAAATAGTTCACTGCCTCACCCAGCTGTCTGTGTTCTGCAGGTGGATTGAAGCTCGGATGCAACACCGTAGTCTAGAGATTTCATTGTTGGAGATTCACTGTGATATATTGTAAAACATTACCTACCTACAAACCTCTTCCTACTTTATTTCAAACTTTGTTATAAGCTATGCTAATGTTTTTTTATGTCACAAATTTTTTATTCGATATTCAAACTGTTATCGAGTGGTTTCATTGTGAAATGGAAATGATTACCGCCCAGGATTTATAATATGCCCGTGAGACGGCGACAATACCACATATTACGTTGGGATTTAGAAGTATATTCGCTGAAATATGCTCTGTCTACCTCTTCGGGGATAATGGTCGTGAAGATATGTTATGTCAATAACAGTAATATACAAGATAACTTCTTATGATCCTAAAGCTCTTGGTCTTGCCATGATTCGTGACTTGTCTAAGAAGTGGTTTTAACTTGCAATTAAGCTATGAACTCGTAAGATAACACAGCAACCACAATCTATTGAACGGTTGTAGTTTTATTGCCTAACTTTCATTCTTAGTCAAGTTTTGAGACTAACTTTCCTAATATAGGTACCTACTAACTGTCTTATTTAGTCTGCTGGTTGATTATTACATTTAGAATACTCTATGCAAGTAGCCGAGCAATGTATTAGTATAGGGATGAATAGGAATATGTTCTTAAGTAATTAGGTGTTTTTTTTTATACCACAAGGGCCGACAAACAAGCGGACGGTCCACCTGATGGTAAGTGGTCACCGCCGCCTATGGACATTTGCAACACTGGGGGCATCGCCAATGCGTTGCCGACCCTGAGACGTGAAGTTGTTAAGTCTCTTGTGCCTGTAATTTCACCGGCCCTCTTACCTTTCTAACCGAAGCATAGTAATACGACTGCACTACTGCTTCACGGTAGAAATTGGTAAGGTGGTAGTACTTCCCCGGACGCACTCTGGACTAAGAGCTCTACTACTCAAAAATATTCTTTTTTTATTTGATAACTTCATACTCTAAGAAAAAGAAACATACAGTTTAATATTTATCTGTACCTAAATAACGAAAGTATCCCTTTTTAAAGGCGTTATTAAAACATGAATGTAATTGAAAATTTGCGTCCACGATTTCTTATAAACTTTATTTCGACTTCAATACCTGAACAAAATTCTATCTATCCTGTTTTTTATATTCTATACACGGCCATTCGATCCCAAACTACCTAGAGCTTTCTATAGAAACCAGGTAAATGATATACAACATTCTTTCTAAATATATGCTTAAAAATAGTCACACGAATGTTTTTTCACAGATATGAGTAGAAGGATTATTATTATGGTAATATCTTAAAAATCACCCCACGCATTTTTTACAACAAAAGACATTTTTTTATTATTTACGCTATTCTTTATTCCCATTTATTATTTTTTTTCACTTTTATAAATATTTATTTTTTTTGTAAATGGCTAATCCTTATTATCCTAGTAAGTATAACGGGTCTAACTGTTAAAAATATTATGAATAGTCAACGTTCCTCGATAAATCTACAAGGTTTGAATGAAATCTGACCGTTTAAAGTGGGTCAAAATCGCGCCCAACGGAGTCGGTTACAAACATACAAACAAACATACAGATGAAGGTAATAAAAAGCGTGTAAAAAGCCAGCACCTAACCATTGTTTGGTTTCCAAAAGTACAAATACGGACAGTAAAAGATTTACCAGCCCACGAAAAATCTAAGCTGGATTTGAATCCCTACAACAGTGTCTGAACCGCCGAATATATCCGAGCGGGTGTTACGGCTCATATATATTTAAAGCTGCAGCTTGTTTATGTAACCAGCAGCTTCTGTGGTGTACCTTACCTAAGTTATATTGCTGTGTACCTTTGAGGAAACATGAACGTCTTGTGAATGTTTTGTACTGAATTCTTGAATGTGATGTACAGTCAGCGTCGTAAGTAGCAGTGTTCCCTTTTGGGAACCAATTTTTTGTGCACCCAACGAGCACCCAATGTAGTGAGGATCATATTGTAAATCGGCTATTTGTAAAGCCTGCTGAGGGTGTTCAAGTGGGTAACTTTTTTTACAACCAATTAAGTAAAAAGTTAAGTTACCAAAACAATTTACCTTTTTTTATGAGGAGGTAATAATTTAATACATCCTTTATTTATTAATTATTACACACAAATCACCAATTTTTGTTTTTGCGCCACTTTATAATTTTGATAATCAATACTAAAACCATCATAAAAAAAGCAATTTATCGAAAGACACATTTATAATAAGAAATATTATGGTTGGTTAACTGATTTTGATACAGCTAACTTCATCCGTGAGAATTTTGTGTTACAGTGATGCGCGCGCATCTTAAAGTTTTCTCATATTTTTTTCATAACGCGCATAAAGAAGTATAACTTCAAAAACATCTATATGTTGGTTTAAGACACAATATTGTAAACTAAGAAATAATTCCGTACAGAATTTATATCGGAACACTGATTAATGTCATTTCGATTTTATGCATTTAACTAAGTCAAGAAATAACATAACTTTGATTGTGGTATTAATAATAAATATAGTTTTCTGAAATATATAAAACTGCAGATTTTTATCGATTTATTTTCTTGTACACCCCACCACTAGAAGCTACCGCATCGTAGAATAAACTCGATTATTTATTTTTGTTCCCAATCGAGTACCAGCTAAAATATTTATTAGTGCTCAAAAGGGAATACATCCATAAGTTTCTCAACATCTCGACTTATAAAACACCTGTAAGTACACTACAACTCTCCATAATTCAGAATGATAGAGTAAGCAGGTGCTCTGTAAATATGTGTCTAGAAAAACCTGAACCATTTCATTTCTACATTCTAAACTAGTTTTAATGCACAGGTGTTTTATGAATTTGGACATGTTGTATAATTAAAACTAATTTTTACAGGGAAAGAGATGATAAAAATGTCCATTCTTTAGAATTTTCCAAATAAAATTTTACCAGTATATTCTTTTTAAAACCATAATACGCTTAAATTGTGTAAAAAATGTTGTTGTTAAGCTTGTAATTCTGTTTTTTGGGTTCTCCATCCCGGACCCTGTTACTCTACGGCTGTGCTGTCCGTCCGTCCGTCCATCTGTTACAGGGCTGTATCTTTTGAACCGTAATACGTAGATACTTGAAATTCAAAAGAGTTGAAAAAACGACGAGCTGAACAAGCGCGGAAAGATGTTAATTTACAAAAACACAATACAATTAATCTTAAAATAATTTATCGTAGAATCGTCAGAGTACGGTCTAAGAGACCGTAGAAAATATAAAAAGAAATCAATAAAAAAAAATAGAAAAAAAAATAGAAAAAAAAACAATGTAAAAATGGGGCCCACGAGAAACATTTGGGGTATTGTCAAAATTATTTACGATGGTACGGTAGTAAGGAACCCTTCATGTCCGACTCACACCAGCCACCAGCCACTTTTGTTAAACTAAGTACTACTTGATTGATTTCATAGTAAAGTTTGAACATGTTTAATACATAAATAAATATACATAACATAAATAGATTTTTTTTTATATAATAACAACTGGAATCTTCACTGTTCCGTATTAAAAACACTTTTAATAACGCTATTTAAAAATGGAAAGAATAGATACAAGCGTTTAAAATATGTTAAACTTCATAAAATTTAATATTAATAAGGGGCAGAGGATAATCTCCTTTCCAGGGAGTGCCCGAGCCGCTTAAGGTCAAGTCTTTGGAATAATTAATTTCTGGGAGTGACTTGAATGGGGATATTAAAAAGCTAATTTTAACTCGAGTGTCATAACGTCAGTTCTCTGGCTACAGACTATAAAACATATTTTAAATTAATAAGTGTCTAAGTGTAATGTTTATTACAACTCTGTAACTAAGCCGTATCCTTACAGCGACGGGCCTGTTGGCTTGGTGGTTAGAGGGTCGTGGGTTCGATTCCCACCCAGGACAAACATTTGTGTGCATTAACATATCTGTTCTGTGTCTAGTAGTAAATACCTTTATAAGTATGTATTTAAAAAAGTAGTATATTAGTTTTCCATCGTACAAGCCCTGCGTAGCTTGGGATCAGATGGCCGTGTCTAAGGAATGTCCCTTGATATTTATTTATATATTATAATAATAGTAAGGTTACGTTTAAAGATAATCTATAAAGAAGGAATATAGGGTTCCTTTGACGCACCATCACCTCAAAACTACTGAACATATTGGGATGGGAGCTACTATTCGACGCGGATTTTATCCTAAATGGTTATAGGCTATATCGATATCGATAAACGCGGGTGCAACCGCGAAGGACACCTATTTTACCTGGTTTGCGTCCCTCATGGTGTACTGTAGCCATAAGTGGTTCTAAAAATGTTACTAAACTATTAAAACTGCACTAAAAATATTTAAGACTACTCTCTGTCTAGTCGCGTAAATGTAATAGGTAATATAATATATATTATATAAAAGTACCAATATAAGCAACGGTTACTTATTTTGTATCGTAATCCTAACTAATATAATAAATTCGAAAGTGAGTTTGTTTGTTACGCTTTCACGTCTAAACGACTGTAATCTTGCAAAATCATTATTTTATTTTTCTTTATACCACAGCCGTCAAAGAAGCACACCGTCCACCTGATGGTAAGTGGTCACCGCCGCCTATGGACATGTGCAACACCAGGGCATCGCCAATGCGTTGTCGATCCTGAGACGTAAAGTTGTTAAATCTCATGTGCCTGTAATTGGTGGTAATAGTGGTAAAAGTTGGAAGTATTTCCCCGGACGAACTCTGCACTGAGAATTGCACTTGCTACTGCGCTACCACTTGCTCTACTACTTAAAATTGCTGAAATTTATTAGACATATAGGCTTTTGTATCAATTTTAACACGAGTCGAATCGTGGGCGGATGCTAGTCTTAAATAACTTGTATTTAATGCGAATCCTCACTGGTGGCATTTTGGTTAGAAAAATTACACCTCGGCGATAAATTCCCCTTTTTTGTTTTGTTACAATACTGTTGGTTGATATTTTCATTTAATGCAGATCCACTGTAGATATTAGAGATAAATGCTGGTGCAGAAAACAGTATCCAAAAATATCTACAATCAACTAATGCCCTTATTGTTATTGCTATACAGTTTATAGTTTATTTACAAACCAAATAACATTTTCGAACGCTTCCAATACACAATAAAACCCATTGCAATAGGTTAATTTTGCGTAGCTGCAAAAATGGGTTTAATTAAACCGCTCTACAATAACTGGAACCGCACAACGAATATAACATGATATTGAACAAAGTTAAAACACCATTTATTTCAACACGCCTTTATGTCTATGCAATCAATTTTTTCAACAACTTGCCGGCATCCGGATGTGCTGAAATTTTGCATACTTAAGTTCGGTGACAATGCAATGTTATGGTACCATCGAGCTAATTGGATGATGAAGTCAACAAGGAGAACAAGAAGGAAAGTAGGTAGGAATAAACTACGTGTGATAAACCAATCGTGTTTAGGATCGTTTGATTTACCTCATGAGATTCTTAGGGTCTATAAACACGAAGACCGTCTATGTCCTACCCAGACTCACCTGATGCTAAGTGTTCACCGCCTTAGGGGCATCGCCAAAACGTTGTCGACCTGGAGACGTAAAGTTGTTTAGTGTCAAGTGCCTGTAATTTCACCGGCCCCCTTACCTTTCTAACCGAAACAGTAATACAAGTGCACTACTGCTTCACAGCGGAAATAGGCAAGGAGTACTTCCCCGGACGAACTCTGCACTAAAAGCTCTACTACTCAAATTGTCTACTAGTCAAAGAGTGATCATATTTAAAAAAAAAATATATAAATATCCCGGGACATTCTTTACACACGACCCTCTGATCCTAAACTAAGCAGAGCTTGTACTATGGAAACCAGATAACTGATATGCTACATATACAACTTTTTTAATTTTTCTAAATACATACTTATAATAGAAATTTACACCCAGACACATAACAAACAGCCATGTTCATGCACACAAATGTTTGTCCTGGGTGGGAGTCGAACCCACGACATGCGACTTGGCAGCCAGGGTCGCTAACCACCAAGCCGACTGGCACGTCATTAGAAGCTAATATTAAAAAGAATAGTTATTTCATTATTAAGTTAATAAATACCATTTATATTTTGACACATATTGCATGTAGCAATTAACAGAATACACATGGGTATAAATGGTAGCTCGGTAGAGATTCTAATACAGTATATTGTCACTACAATTTTCTATTAAATTGCTATCTACTTGCTATTAAATTGAACAATCGGAACTATTTCTCTGAAACAGAATCCTATCTCAGAGATTGCTCCTATTGTCACCACGACAAGACTAAAGTTGATGGTATTTAATAAGCCCGTTTTGATAGGTGATAGTGCTATAGAAAAATGGACCCAATGGCGTTCTGATAAGGTTCATCGTACAACCAACCATTGGATCAATAGTTGAACCTTATTTCTTAAGAAATAAAGGTGATTTTCTATAACATTCTTAGTTGTTGAAGGTGCCGTTCAGATCTCGACTTTAGTTGTATCTCTTTTAAAATGACAGAATGGAATAAAATAGTTTATTTTTGCTGAATATAAAATTTCAACAGACTTTTAACGTTTCGTCCTACTTCCTACTAATATTATAAAGGCGAAAGTTTGTATGTAAGGGTGTTTGTTACTCTTTCACGCAAAAACTACCAAACGGATTTAGATGAAACTTTGCTAATACTTACATAGAAAATGTCGTGGAATATCACGTAGGATTCTTTTTGTACCGGGAAAATGTTACATCCCTCGGGAACGCAGGTGAAACCACGGGGGACAGCTAGTATAAAATAGCTATTGTAAATACTAATGCCACTTCAAGTTATCAGGTTCAATGCAATCAGTATCTATATCAAAAGGATTTTATCCGTTGAGCTCTCCAGATGTTTAATACGCGCTTTGAGGAACACGGAACATTATATTGTCTCAGATTTACCTACAATGCGGAGAATTCACAAAACAAATCTAATAAAATGACATCGCGTGAAATAAATTGCATTTCTCCCAGCAAGCAACGTTTTATTGAAAGAAACGTTTTTTGTTCCTAGTAACATTTCAATTTGTTGTTTGTTGTGGTAAATTCTTTACAAAGAATGTTCTATCTTGAAGAGACAACTTTTCATTAAGCCTCTTTCATAACAAAGGAGGTTGTTTATCAAAGGATTTGCTTTGAAAAAGAAATAAAGGGTCGTAAAAACAAAATTTCAACAGTCTTAAGACACTGGCCTATGATAGAGGTTTTATGCGCTATCATAATTTTGCGCCGAGAAAGAAATTAGATAGAAAAATGGTTTAACTGTTTTGAATGTAGAATAAGCAATTTATTTAATACTAGCGATCCGCCCCGGCTTCGCTCAAGTGCAATGTAGATACTAATACATATAAACCTTCCTCTTCAATCACTCCGTCAAACAAAATCCGTTACGTAGTTTTAAAGATTTAAGCATACATAGGGATATAGGGACAGAGAAAGCGACTTTGTTTTATACTATGTAGTGATTAGCTGTCCCCCGCGGTTTTACCCGCGTTCCCGAGGGATACCACATTTTCCCGGGTTAAAATGTAGCCTTTATCTTATTCCAGGATATGCTCTATCTATGTGCCAAGTTTCATCCATATTCGTTTAGTAGTTTTTGCGTGAAAGAGTAACAAACATAATTACATCCAATTCTACTCTTTACAATATTAGTATAGAAAACTATAAATCCCTTTTTCGAAATTTGAGTACCAAAAGTAGAGTCTATAAATTTTGCTAAAATAGGGAAATGTCGAGATTAATTAAATAGAGGGTCCAATAGGGTAATAGATTTTTTTTTATGTAACAAACAAGTAGACGTTCCCCTCGGTGAATGATCACCACGGCCTATGGACATTGACAACATCAAGGCAGGGGCCTTGCCAATGCGCTGTCGACCCTGAGACGTGAAATTGTTAAGTCTCATGTGCCTGTAATTTCACCGGCCCCTTTACCATTCTAACCGAAACTCAGTAGGTAATACAAATGAACTACTGCTTCACGGTAGAAGTGGCTACGTCCAAGACTATACACAAACCTATATTTGAAAGTTGAATAGGTATCCTATCATGTTGTATTGATATTTCCCAACAACTTAGTCCATTAGTAACTCTCGATACGCTTTATTTAAATTTAACTTGCTGTCAATATCAGACGGTTGCGGTCTTTCAAAGCGTATTGATTGTGCTATTGACCATGGGGTCAGCTAGTACTAAATTAGAGGCTGATCAGAGGCTACGTACAGTTGCTAAGAAGTAAAAATCCTTTTGTTTTTTTTAATACTACTAAGGTGACAAGCTGACGTCCCGTCTAATGGTTAACGGTCACCGCACCCACTGGACGCTTGCAACACCGTGGGTATCACTCTCGTGTTACCGACCCTGCAAAAATCTTGAAGAACCCCATGCTGTACTCCCTTGCTGAGTTTATTGCCGGCTCTTCTCAGTAAAAGCAACCTTCCGAACCGGTGTTAGAGTCTGACCATTCATAAGTGCCTGTGAAGGCCTATTTGAATAAAATATTTCTTTTCATTTCATTGGAAAAACTACGGCGGGGAGCCGACTTTTCCTTTTTATAAAACGTGTAAGATATACCTATAATCTTACTTACAATTAATATAAATGTAAATCCAACTAATGTTATTAATGGAAATGTATGTGAGTATGTATGTATGTATGGTTGTTACTTTTTCACACAAAATTAGATATTTATGAAACACATAGATAGTTATTCAAGTAACCTGGATTAATATAATAAATTTATTTAATCATAAAAAATTGTGACAAGAACACGATACTTATAACTAGGCACTTACTAGTAATTTTAATAATTTAGAAAAGAAAGTTTTGTGACTTGCGTTTTGTACACAAAGTGTCTCTCTACACAGGTTTGAACACAGCTTACAAGTAAGTTAAAATTAAAGATAAAGTTAGAATTTTTTTTTAAATTTGAAGGAGGTTTTCAGTCTCAATATAATTTATAGTAAATAGCTGGTTTCTTACTTTATTTATGCATTTAAATTTGTTTAGGGAGTATATAGAATACCCGGATATGTTTTCCCGGGAAAATGTAATATTCCAAGGGAATGCGAGTGAAACCGCGGGGGACAGCATGTCCTAAATAAAATAAATGCGAATTGGATGGATGGAAGTTTGTTACTTAATCACGCCAGAATGGCTGAAGGGATATTGATAGAATTCAGCGCAGAGATAGATTATAACTTGGAATGGCACATAAGCTACTTTTTGTCCCAAAAATGTTACACCCCTCGGGAACACGGGTGAAACCGCGGGGCATAGCTAGTAATATATAAAAAACACAATTTGGAGCGATGCATGCGGGAAACATCGCGTCGATCATGTTGATAACATTGACATTTACTCTGCGTCATATTTTCTAATCGGCTATGGAATTTCAGACAATAATGGATTCATTTCCTGAAATAAAATACGAAGGTACAAATAGCCGGTAAAAAAACAAATAAATAATAAATATCCTGGGACATTCTCGACACACGGCCACATAGATCTGATCTGTTCCCAAACTAAGCAGAGATTGTACTATGGAGACCAGATAACTGATATACCACACTACTTTTTTTTTATTTCCATACTTTTATTGATATTTACACCCAGACACAGAACAAACAGATATGTTCATGCACACAAATGTTTGTCCTGGGTGGGAATCGAACCCACCACCTAAGGCGTAGCAGTCCGGGTCTCTAACCGCCAAGTCAATATCAATGGTCGCTATTTTTACCAGTAAAAAATATGATTATGAACGCAGTTCAGATTGTGGACCTAATTAAGATGACAAAGCGTTTAGAAAACACTGATTTAAAAAAAATCAAGTAGGTACAAAAGTACATTAGTGTACCTGCAACGGGATTTAAGTTCACGTATTCATTTATGAAATTTGTTCAAATGCATCATCTAGAAGGCTGTGCGATGCAAATTCTTGCATTGTTTGAATATGCCCCACTCAGTGCACGTGCATAATGAATGCAATTAGAACGGTGTGTGATGCGTTCGCGGTATTTGAGGTTTAAGTGGTAATTTAATTTGGTTGGTTTATAATAGGTACATTTATAGTAGAAGATTTTTGTAGAGGTAGGTTTGCGACATTTTTAAAATCATATACACAAAGGTGGTACTTACCAAATGATAGCAGAATGAGCCGGCCTTCTACGTGACCTAATATGTTAAATAATACTACGTACATATAATATATATTACATATACCCACGATATAAAAGTTCTAAAAGTTATTTATTTTATTATAATACTAGCTGTCCCCCGCGGTTTCACCCGCGTTCCTGAGGAATTTACATTTTCCCTGCATAAAAAGTAGCCTATGTTACTCAGTGATAATGTAGCTTTCTAATGAAAAAAGAATAATTAAAATCGGTCCAGTACTTTTTGAGTTTATTCGTTACATACAAAAATACATATCTTTCCTCTTTATAATATTAGTGTAGATTATGTTATAATAATACTCATCGAAACATTGTCGTTTTGATATGAGATAGTATACTTAACATATTTGTTGTATTTTGTAAAAATGGTGTTATTATAAAACAATACTAACATTATTTATTGTATAAAAAAAACATATATTGCAGCCCTCCTACGCTATGGCGTACAACACAATCACAGAACCTCCTCTGAATTCATATTTAAAATTCAAAAAACCGTAACAAAAATACAAGATAAGGCCCTATGAGGAATATCAAAACACGGCATTTTCTACTTTATCCACACTGAATAACAAATGAAATAAAAACAAATCCCGTACATCAAACAACACAAGTAAATGCTATCTTATACATTGTGTTGACATTTTAACCAGGGCTGCATGAGCGGCATCCAATTAGAGGTGATTTATATGCTGACGTCACTGAGCTTCCGCAATTATTTACTTTGCTGAAACCAGCCCAACGACCAGACTGGAACACGATGTTTTAAATAGTTTATTTTAAATCTGCATTTTAAAATTGCTTATGTATATCGAAAAGCTTTGCTAAGCTATCAGATTTTTTTCTGAAAATTTGAATCCCTACTAATATTATAAATGTGAATGTATGTTTGTTTTTTACGCTTTCCCGCGAAAACTACTTAACCGATCATCATGAAACTTTGTACACATATTCTAGGAGGTATTAGAAGTAACGACGTTTTTATGCCGGGAAAATGTTACATGTGTGTCCCTCAAGAACGCGGGTGAAACCGCGGGGGACAGCTAGTATGGAATATATGTTTCTGTAAAACCTAGAAATACGGTATTCCAAAGATATTCGGTAAAACCTAAGACTAACCGAGCCACGGTTAATTTTCAAACTCATTTGTAATAATCGTAAATTTCATACTTTTACTAGCTAGATAAGTAATTATTGGTTAGGTTCGTATGATTCCTTATATTTAATAAATGGTGTGGTAAATTTTGATATTTACAAGTAAGACCTACAAAGTAAGATACAAGAAAAATTTATCATTATTTGGACTTTAACAGTAACAATATAATATACAATAACAATTTTGACGGGCCAATTAACTTGATAGTTAGAGACCCCGACTGCCAAACGGAAGGTCGCGGGTTCGATTCCCACCCAGGACAAACATTTGTGTGCATGAACATGTCTGTTTGTTCTGCGTCTGGGTGTAAATATCTATACAAGTATGTATTTAAAAAGTAGTATATGTAGTATATCAGTTACCTGGTAGCCATACTACAAGCAGTACAGTCTGCTTGAAGAATGTCTTGGGATATTTATAACAACCTGCAAATATATATTGTCAAATAAACTTTAGACAAGGAATTCGCCAATTTGTCAAATAAAAACACAATTAAACAATTGAAAGTTATTCAGTATGTCCTTTATGGAATCCTAATCGTAGATAGAGTAAATGAAGTGGAAGGTTTATAACCAGGAAAGCGGGCAAAGCCGGAGGGCGCAGCTTGTTCTTTATAATTCTGAATTTACACATAGGTTTCATTGTATGACGCGAATACATTAAACAACACAGTATGCGGGTAAAACAGCTGGAGAGTTAGTTCAAAACAATTCAGTTCATAAATTTTGTCTTAATGAGTGTTACAAAATAAATAACAACTAAATATCTCAGCGCAGAGAAATGTATTATTCATCTATAAATGATAAATGCTTATGACAAATATTTGTGAGGTTGGAAGTATCGATGTTTGTTACTCTTGCACGCAAAATCAACTAATCGGATCTGAATGAAAAAAAGACATTTATAACATGGAAAATATAACATTGCTCGAGAACGCAGGCGCAACCGCTAGGGACAGCTAGTCATACTATAATCCTATTTGAACCGGCTTCGCAAAAAAGAGGTTGTCTTCGACGTATCTATGGCTTTTTTTTGGAATTAATTTAAATATTGTTTTAAATAATTTACCCAATTGTGCTTACTTAAAACACCAACAGCCGTCCTGTAAAATATGTTTTTCCTCATGACAGACTTTCCAGTATAGTAACAATTTTAGCTCCGTCGACGAACGACAAAATCAAGGTTTTAATGGGAGTTTCACGTTCAAGATGTTATGATCTGAACTCCGAATGAACTAGGATATTATACCTCGAGAATATGGGTAGTAAAGAGCATACTAGGTAACTTGCTATCTTAGTATACCTCATAAATTTGCTCTCTGTTCAAAAACATTAAGAAGGAGTAGAGCTCTTAATGCAGAGTTCAATGCAGTGAAGCCGTGAAGCAGTAGTGCATTTGTATTACTGTGTTTCGGTTAGAAAGGGGTGATGCACATGCTGTTGCAAATGTCCATAGCCAGCGGTGACCATCACCTGGACCGTCTGCTTGTTTATCGGCCCATGTAGTATTTAAAAAACAAATACATAGTATAAAAATAGCACGGTATCTAAAAAAAAGGTCGACAACGCATTGGCGATGCCCCTGATGTTGCAAATGTTCATAGGCGGCTGAGATTAATTACCAAATCATTTTGGTTTTTGAATATTTTTTAAACGTGTGCTTAAATTCAAAATAGAATACCTTTTTTTTCAAACTCAGTAATAGGTTTTTTATTTCTGATAATAACTTTTAAACTTTTACACGTCGACAGACACGTTGTTAAACTAAAATACAATAAAAAGTTAAAGCTAAACATTTTTAACTGCAAATTGGAAGTTTTTCATGTTAAAGCCCTGCGTTGAGAATGTCCGGACATCATTTCCATGCAACGGAAATGATACAATTTTTGAAACGACAACGCTTAGCAATCCTGACGGCGTAGAGCTTGTTAAAACGACGATGAAGATTTTGTACGACAGATACGGAATACTGCAAATGTAGGGTCCAATTTACTTTGACACTACAACTTTCCGGAATGGATATTTGAATGTGGTGAAAAATTGCTTGGACTTGGTCATACTTGAACATACTAATAGTATGTCAATTTTTGAATGTAGGAAATTTTTAAATGTACATTACAGTTAAGTTCAACCACGTATTATTTTGATAACTTATAACAAAGGTAAATAAGTTTATATTACGGACAATTTAGGCTGCTTACGAATCATTTTATAAACAATGGTTTGACATCGATGTAACTATTTACAGTCCAAATAGGTACATGATTTGTGTCACCTCACTGAAAGAGACACAATATACGGGGGAAACCGAGTACCCTCCTTTTTTGTAGTTGGTTGATCGCTAAATGTATAAATAGACGTACTGGGACATTCTTTACACAATTGTCCGGGTTAGGGTGTAAAAGCCAACAGATGCACACCTTCCGTTCATAAAAAAAAACTTTACTCTCGGCCATCTGATCCCAAACTAAGCAGAGCTTGTACCGTGGAAACCAGTTATCTGGTATACTGCAATATACTTCCTTTTTTCTTATAAATATATACTTGGGACTTAAAGTCCGTAATTATGCCGTACTAAAATAAATAAATAAATCATTAGGCAAATTATCTCAGACGGCAAAACTGATACAATACTGCTAAAAGTTAATATTTGCTACACATAATCTAATTTATATTGCAGAATTCACTAATCCATGAAAACGTAATGTCATAAAATGTTTTATAAAACCATTTCGCATTATGTATTTTACTTTTACCCTAAGTTGGTATTTTTTGTGAATTCGGTAACCATATTTCAGATTTCGCGTTAAAATGTGTTACTATTGTAACTAGAACGGTTGTCGTTGTTTATTTTGTGAATATATTGATCATTGTAGTAGAAATTAAATATTTTTCCTTTACGTTCTTTCCGCTGTTATCTAAGAAAATGGGATAAAAGGTTCTTACTTTTATTCAGGGAAAATTCCTCTTTAGGAAAGAGAATCGGTGTATTATTTGATAACCTTATAACATATTTGGTAACAAATAAAACCTCAATTCTACTAACATAAGATCACAAAAGTCGGATGAATGGCTGTATAGATGAATGGACTTGGATTGGAATTACTCTTTCATGCAAAAACACTGAACTGATTTCAATTTGAACATTTGGTACATAGATAGTTTATAGAGTTTAAGTATCCATAACTAGGCATATAAACCTGTATTACAAAAAGAGAATAGTATATGTCGTATATCAGTTATCTGGTTTCCATAGTACAAGCTCTGCTAGTTTGGGATTAGATGACCGTGTGTAAAAAATGTCCCAGGATATTTGTTTTAGCATAGATTAACACATATACTACTTTATCTTGCGGAGGACAGCTACTATATTCAAAATTATAAGCTAACCCCTAACTAACTATAACCCCGTAAAGCGGATTTTTTTCCATGTCGATTTCAGTTCGAGAACCATCAGTAGGTGACATATTCGCTTTCCCCCGAGGCGCAGCTGTTGACAATCCTTAAGAGCTCTTTCATTTTAAAAGATGAGTAGCTATTTATTGTGACTGCAATATTACATTTAGAAAATCGCATCGTAAATTGTTTAGGTCTAAAATGTTCGTTTGACAATAAATGTCATAGAAAAGCCATCTTTATTACTAAAGTGATAAGGTGCATCTATTGATCCAATAGTTAGTTGTATGATAAGGCTAATGAACCCTATTATAAGACCATAGGATTTTGTTATAACTCCCTTAGCTATTAAAATGGGCCTATTATATCTCTTTACTTCTGTTTCTTATTCCTAAGAAGTGTAATTTCCAAAGGCTTTTCCATTTCGTAAGCCCTACGAGAAATGAAACTTAATATTTGGTACGTAGTAAATATTTAATACGCAAAGGTGCTTTTTTCTATTTATGATTTAAACAAGGGATTATGTATGAGATGTAGAGAATGGCGGATCTATACATCACAAAACCTCATAACAAACAGAAGAATATAAATAGATATAAATATTTTATAGTTATTTTTTACCTTATTTTAGAAGCTATTTTAGCGGTTCTAAATACCTAAAAAAAACTTTTAGAAACCAAATAAATGTTACTATTTTCAAAGAAATCTTTTATATAATATTATTCTTGAGCTCAATAATCAATCTTGTTGGCTTGAAGCGGGCGGATTCCCCTTGGGGAAACGATAATTATTCTTTTAGTCCTAACAATGCCTCGCTAACGTCTCAGTAATGTCAAATTGAGCGAAAATAACACCTTTTAATTTTATTTTAAAGTAGCTTTTCGTGGCGTGGGTACGTTTTCAACATGTCAAAAGCTCCTGTAGTAATCATCAAATTTAATATGGTACATTGAAACAACGAGTTCACAACTACATTAGTAATGACAAATGTCCCGTATCCTAATGTTCTTTTCAACTGTAACCCAATGATATATAAACTATATATGTGCCGCGGATAGCACATATATAGTTTATATATCAGAAATGACGACATAAAATCATGGTAATTGACCTTATTCCATTTAGTCGCACTCCAAAGTGTGACGGCACGCGCTGCATGCAACACTCAATCTTAACTTAATAGATACACTGTAAGGTCGCATTTATTTTCATTTCCTTCCTTCGCGCGTATAAAGCGCATCACATTCGATAAAGATACTATAATATTTTATATTAAGATTAATGAGACAGCGTATATTCAGCTGTATGAAGTGAAAGAGGAGGAAATTAAAGAAATATAGATTCATCTCTCTTTAGCGTATATTGCTGTCTCATTGATCTCAAGATAAAATATTATAGTATCTTCATCGTGTGTGACGCGCTTAAGCAGCTATCTAGTATTTACGCTGTTTTTGAGAGCTATGAAGTTGGTGAATGGCGTGTCTATACTAAAATACGTCATTACTCTAACCAGGATTAACAATGGTAATTTCCAGTCTCAGTTTACAATGAACCTGGGTCAAATGTACCTAAACGGGTTTTACTACTCGGAGTGGTGGCGTAAAATTTTAATATGTACCTATATCCGCATTATGACGACTGACGTAGCTTTTATACTCTAATAATAACTTTGCGTTCACATTTGAATGTGAAGTGGTTAGTTTATTACTTAGGCGAATTGTTTGAGCTCTTTGTTTTAGGGGTTGGATTGGTTGTAACCTCATAGCTATGTGAAAGGAAGGTTGTTGAAGGAATATTTATATGAATTGAGTGTTTTAATCTGATAATGGAAGAACTTAGGCCCTTTTTACAGGGACACCATGGCGGCGCTATTAGGACATACAAAAACATAAAAGAAAATAAATGCAGCTAGCTCTCTCATCTGGCATTTGCATGGTTGCGCAACTAAATTGGCGATGTGACCAGCATAGAATATTACTGGCAGGCCATGTGCTATGTTGATGGCACCACCACTCATGAGAACACACCAGTATAGAGCTAAATGTTACACTCACTTGCCCGCCAGTCGCTCTGCAATTGACTCCATGTTTTGATACTGTGGTGGCAGTGTGCCGATTCGGCACGTCTCGGTTTCGTAGCTCAATGACCAGCTGTGCTATTCACAAACCAAAGCTCGCCGAATGATCACGCAGGTGAATACGCGGATAGCGGACCTCTTGTCTGATTCCGAAGTCGCGAGAGAGACAGGTAATAGTCACTGCGTGAATTCACCGTCGAGTTTGATTGCAGAATATCATAGCTGGTTGGGCGACTGGTTGCACCACCATGGTGTTTCGGTGAAATTGGGCTCGCAGCCGTGAACTTATTGAAGAATCAAAACTACCAAACACCTGTAGGTACTAGGTACGCTACGTCTACCTTAATATGGAAAGATAAAGTAAAAAGGTGTATCTAGAAAATTTTACAAATACATGACGTATAACATTTTTATTTTATGAATTAGTTTTAGTGTTCAGGTGTATCGTATAATAATAATAATAAATTAAAACATGAGTATCTATTACATGTACAGTTAAAATCCTCTTGGACTTGCCATAGTGGGGAAAAAATCAAAGCGCTGTGCAGACTTGCAGAGTTGCCGAAAACAAAAGCTTCCGACACACCATAAATCTTTTCATATGAAAAATCCTATTGAAGTAAAAGGAACGGGAAATATAATTTACAACCATAGTTCATAAAGATGGAGGTGTAAAGACTGGCTTTTCATGAAGAGATGGGTTTGTGTACAGTCAGGAGCATAAATATGTAGCCACCGATAGTTCTTCAGTAATATCTGAAATCATTCATTTCGGAGTCAACTATTACAACCACTCAGTCGATGTAAGTAGTAACAGTGCTTTTAAATTATGTGAAGGGTGTCAGATACTTCTTCTATTATAGAGAATATTTATGCGCGTGACTGTACTACGCTTACTTTCAATGGTCTGAATACGAAACACGAACTGACAAAAAAATTCAGCATAACTTTTGCATTGAAACTTAATGTTTTATTTTGTGCTGAAAAATTTTATTTCATTAGTTTGGTGAAAAATTTTAGGGGCACCAATTTTCTGTTTTAGTAAGATTTTCTGATATAGTAATGTTTCGGTAAAGTTTTTAAATATGTACCATATACCTTATCCATTTCCGCCGTGAAGCAGAAGTGAAATGTAAGGCCGGTGAACAGGCACATGAAACTTAACTTCACGTCTCAGGGTCGAAAACGCATTGGAAATGCCCCCTGTGTTGCATATGTCTTAAGGTTACCATTATAATTGGTCACCCTCGCCCGAATTAGGTAGACCGTCCGCATGTTTGATAGCCTTAAAAATAGAAATACCTACCTATTTTCAAAATTACAGTCGCGTAGAAAAAGAGGAACACAATCAATTATATTTCCCAATAGAATTATTTACCCAACTAAGCCTTCTGTAATCGAAATTGGCAAAATTCGCCATTCTGTAGATATAAATGTCGAATTTCACAACATACCTTTTGAAATATCCTGAGATTTTTTCTGATTCATCTAGTTTAAGAGCTAGGGCTATTTTGTATGGATCCTTAATTTTGTTAATATTATTATTATTTCTTTTTACTTAGGCTGATCCCAAACTAGCTTGTACTAAATCTTATGGAATGGAAATTGAATTTAATAGTGGGAAATATACCTATATTTAAGTAGATATTACCGGTGTATGTGCTCATAGCTTTCACGGACTAACCGACGGCTTGACCGTTTTTGATTAGTTTTTTTTATACTCTTGGGGTTACCCGAATGATTCCTAGTTATACTCAAACCGAGTGAGGGAAGCTTTTATTAAGACCCAGTATTTTTGTAGCTTAATATTATTATTGGATTGGTCAGAAAATTGACTCTAAAATTACGTAACTTTTAGCTCATTGCGTTCGGAAGCAATGGTGGGTAAAAAAAATAAAAATAAAATAAAATTGGTAAAATTTACTATTACTAGTATAATATATTCTTCTTCTTCTTCAGGCCTTTTCCCATTTCTAATTGGGTTCGTCTTTCTAGTATTATTACTATATCTATCATATATTTATAATTTTTTTTATACCTGTGCCGCGACTGTCCGTGGCACCACTAGCCCAGAATATCAGCGCAGCGGTATCTACGGCCGCAGCTTATGCTGAGATAAGTGCCTTTTTAGCCTCACACAGTGTTTACTGTATGATTGTATAGTTGTTTCTATGTTGTACCTGTGTGTGATGATGTGACTGTCGTGTCAATGAAATTGTCTATGTTGATGCTGTGTGAGTCCAAAATATATGTTTTCTTCCATTCTTTCTTTCTCACAGCGCCTACTGGACAGAACAACCCCTCCCATGACAGTTAGTACTTATATAATTATATATTAACACCCAGAGAGACCAAACAGAGAAGTACCTTTATCAGACATAAGTCAGTATGCGGCAAACCCGTTTGAAAACTAACAATAATCATCTCAGACACCAATGTTGCGATACTGCGATACAGTTCCATACGAGGCTTGTTATCTTGCCGTTGAAACTCATTTGGAACCTTGCCATAATATTCCCGGGAGACCGATTCCTTTCCTGTAACATCAGCTAAGTAAGTCCACAGATAATATTGATTTTATTCAAATTTTGCGTACTGGAGTTGTTATTCAATTGCAAAGCTTACAAGTCGTTATTAATTCAGAAGTATGTTTTCTTTGCCACTTGCTGTTACTAATTGTGTTTGTGTCTGAAAGTAAATATCAACTACGCGTACCGGCAGAATTAGGAGAAAAGGAATTTTATGTTTGGATATACTTCAAACCGGTTCATACCCAGCAGATAAATTAAGTCTAAATAAATAATATTTATTTATAGTTTCTAAATAATAAGATTTTTGAGAGGTGCTCACTTGCACCATCATCGCATTTGTCTTGGTATTCATTTCTAGTTTTGTTTTTCTGTATACATATGTTTTGAGTTACAACCCAGCTCTAAAAATCATCTAGTAATTCCGGAGATTATACCGTATTCAAACAAACAGACAGACAGACATAGTTTCCATAAATGAATCATATTGTAAGAATACAACAGAGGTTGCACTCCTTACATCAATCGCAATCAGTTTTTGGAAAAGTATTGTAAACCTACCGAATACCTGAATTACTTTCAGGTGTTTGGTCAACATATTTTGCTTACAGAATAATTGTGATAAAAGAAACAAAACTGAATAAAATGTATACAGATTTTTTTTAATGCTGGTATATCAGAACGATATCATAGCTTAACCTATTATCGTTAAAACTAATATCTAAAAGTTATTAAGCTACATACTTTAAACTCTCCCTATAAGTATCAAAACTCAACTTAATATTTAACAACCAAAAAGCAAACAATATTCAAGCATTTACACAATTTAAGTACTTCAGAAACATTAAGGAATGTCCAATTTTTTATCCTCCAAAATATACCCTCATTTATACTAATTAAAGGACGATTATAACGGAAATATTAACGGCCATTTGTCCTACTTCGCACTACCGGTCGACCGTACGGCGGCTCGACGCAGCGATAAACCGCTCGCGTAATTTTATATGACACTCACGTACCTACTGCCATTTGGCTGGCCATCAACCGACGGTTGCGGCTAACCGCACATTTCCATTCGCCACGATTATTTTTGCTTTCACACCAACAGCGGACGCTTGCGGCTGCCGTAGACCGTACAGAAAGGTACATTCCGTAAAAGGACGTTGTGAAAATAATGCATACGAAAATCTCGTACCTATTACTATGTAAATAAACATTACTTTGCAAACAGTAAAATTTTATTTATTTGACTCGTTTTGAAAGCTGAGAATGTCATAGAAAATGCAAGCTGAGAAAATAATGCATATGAAAGTCGTACCTAATGCTATATAAATTACTTTGCATACAGTAAAGTCTTATTTAATTGGCTGGTTTTGAAAGAAATTAACCCTTTTGCTTTATGATAAAGTTAAATTCCAACGTCATACAATTAACAATTAGATCGATAGATGTATATTTCCAACGAATTTTAGAGTTAAATTATTCAGACATTTTTAACTGTCAAGATATTCGATAGTGAAGACGTTGCCATAACTACTGTGAGCACATTTCAATGAACTATTAAATACGTTATATGAAAAATAGCGGCCAAATGCGTATCGGACGAATCGATTCCTTAACATGGAGTATTAAAAAAAACACCGAAAAATACGTTTCTTAATGTATCCCTTTTTACATTTCACTTTATTTTAATTCTGTTATTTATTTATATAGTGGCAATAGTAATACTCTCACCGAAAAAAAATAATTTCTACCTAATAGGGTTCATGAGATGCAGCCCGCCGACAGACGCACGGATAAACACCGGAGCCTTAGTAAATAGGGTCCCATTGGCACCCATTAAGTACAGAACCCCAAAAAATAGATTCGGTGACATAGTGTTGTTACACGGAAGCCTAAAGTCCGCAAAGGCCGATTCCATAAACTCGTTTTTTTATAGACTTTCACAGCTGTAGTGCGAACGAAGTCATCCTTCAGTCGTTTCACGGCTTTTGAATAAATAATCAAGCCATAAATATTTTTGATTGAACCTTCGTGACCTGGCGCGCCGATATTTCACTTTATTTGTTATTTTCAGTATGAATTTCTCACAATTGTTGTTCGTAGCTTATTATGCTTAACTTTGAACTTTAGAGAAAATTATTTCATCAATTTCGTGAATGAAAACCAGTAGTTTATTTTTATTGTAATAAATAGATACAAAAGTATGCTTCAAGTAAGTGAACATAGTCTTGTTCATTACGTGAATATCGAAGCGCTCAGCCCCCTTATTCAGGTAATACAAACTTCGTTGGCGAGCCGCTTCACGGAGGCCACAGAGAGCTTACCTCTCACGTGATTAGTAGTATTAGCGTAATAAGCGACAGAGACAGAACATAGAGGCCGCGATAAAACATCCTCGAGCTAGTGTAATTTTCCTTACAGAATCCAGTCCCTGATCCTCGACAATACGAATTTAGTGAGAACAACCTTTTGATCTAGAGTAACTGTTGAAAAACACAAATATCTGTGGAGCTAATAAAACCTAAAAACACTTAAAAGACTAATCCTAAACTATCACAATATTCGTCGAAATATTTTTGTAAAATCAAAAATACAGTAGCCTTGCAAATACAAAATGAAAAAAAAAAGTGTATATACGGGAGTGCCGACAGAAGTGAAAACTGACATGAATATAATATATCTATGCTGTATATATGTATGTCTAGTCTATATTATATATAATTATATTTCTCAATATATTTCAACTCAAACTCAACTCGTAAACGCAATATATGGAACGGTGAATATATGCAGATAATTACATACAGAGGTGTCGGTAACGGTAACAGTGTCGCGAGTTCAATTGTTTTTTCCGATCTCAAAAATGCCCAACGCGCTTAAAGAAGTTTTCATTTCAAAAATATATGCTACCCACTCATAGTCAATGCATATTATGATTTTTTTTCCAGTTTATATTGGATCTGGCACACTCTATTCACTAAAGCACACGCCATTTTAATTTACGTTTCAGCCGAAGTTTATATGAAGCATAACAACAAACTGAATGAAAGCAAAAACAATACGTACTAATAACTATGAAGGTAGGTAACAACTTCAGACTTGCTTTGAATTTCAGAAAAAAACATTGTTTTAATGCGAATATTTGTATAGATTTTTGTTACTCTTTCACGTTATAACTACTTAACGGATTTGGATGAAACTTGGCACATAAATAGTTTATAACCTGGATTAACACATAGGATACTTAATATCCCGGGAAAATGTATCATCCCTCGGGAACGCGGGTGAAACAACAAGGGACAGCTAGATAAAATTGAATTGTTATTCCAAGCAGCAGAAGTCGCGGAATGTTACTAGTATTATTATATATGATATACAATATTATGTTTAACAATATGCTGACATGAAAGCATTCCTATCTCAATTATGTTGCAAGTTACTTGACAAAAATTTCGCGGTCGGTATGAAGAAGCCCACAAAAGCCAATTACCTTACATTTTGACTCGAATAACTACATTTTGTGAAGCAACTAGTAAAGCGAAATGTTATTTGAAAATGACACTTATGTACAGGTGCACAAAGATAATATTGTTTGTATTTTGTACGTGGTACTTGCCTTTATGATTGCCTCAAATAAAATAGATACGGTGAATGACTATGATATAGTTATATGGCTGAATCTATCTCATACATTACAGTATACCCACAACTTATATATGTTAGTCCAGTTGGCTTGGTGGTTAGAGACCCTGAATTCAAAGGCACAGGTAGTGGGTTCGATTCCCATCCAGGACAAACATTTGTGTGCATGAACATTTCTGTCATAGTAGCTTCAGTAACTTTAAATTTGACCTTCGTAAGTGCCCTCCATTTTGAATTTAATTAATTTTGTTTGTTTTGAGTCTGGGTGTAAATATCTACGAGTATGTAAGTATGTATAATATTTAAAAAGTAGTATAAGTAGTATATCAGTGACCTGGTAGGCCAGTAATAGATATAAAACAGTGGTAACACAATCAGTACACTCTACTTAATTTAGGATCAGGTGACCATGTGTAAAGAATATCCTGGTATATTTATGTACTTATGATCTTCTCCAAAGTTTCCCATTGCAACATGAAGGAAAGACAAACCTAATTATAAGCATGATTGCTAAAATTTGTTATTCATTTTGTATTCAACCTTATTTATACTAAAATTACGATCTGTTTTGAAAAGCTCATTCATTAAAAATCAGTCACTAAGCACCGAGTTTATCAGTAGAATAGAGAACTTGAGAAACAGGTTCCATAAGCTTTTTGTACATCCAACAAAGAGCTTATACTTTCTCAGTATAAAAAAGCTCCGATTGAATTTCCATTTCTTGCATGGATTATTTCTTAGACTATAAAGATATAGGTATGGAAGGAGAATGAAGCCAGTCTATTTCCTTAGCGATTGACGTTTTCGATTTAGTTGTTCGACAAATGTCTTGAGAGAAACGGAATACCATCAATCTTTGGCCCCTCTCCGGAAATACAGACAGGTTGTTTTTAAGACTCTCATGCTAAGGGCCGATTATATAAATAGCAACTCTATTAAATGGATACGAGAGTATACATTTGCATAACTGAAAAAAAATAACTAATAAGAATGGCAATTGATTTTTAAGAACATGTCGTGTAATTGTGAGTGACAAAAAATTGGGGAAAACATATTTTTGAAATCAAAATCGATACCTTTTAATTGATTTTGGAATACAGACCTTAATATAAACATAAATAATATAATTAAATGAGTTAATTATCAGGCAACAGCATCCATAGCAGTGTTAGTTTAGAGAGAAGCTATAATATAGCTGATAAGTTACTGTAACAGAACAGAAACATAATATGAAGACTGAAATTTTGTTCAACGATTTATATTTCCACATTTTATCTATAATTGTTTTATGTTTGTTCGAAGATGGCTGTGTGCGCTCGTTTTGTGTAAATGTCTTGTTATAATTTCTTCTCCTAAATCGTTTTATTTTTTTATTTTTAACCAGCTACTGTCACCCGTTTCTCGAGGGATGTGTGGGATGTGTCACTCGGGAATAGATAGGTAACATTCGCTAGTAAAATGTTTTGTAATCGAATTAGTTGTTTCGTTGATTACATCCTTTATCCATACCTACAAACTTTGCCTCTTTAAAACATAAGTAGATACGTAGATTTCTATATGACAATGACAAGTAGTAAAAAAAAGGATAACGGAAAAATCTGTTTCTAAACAGTTAAAATACCAGTTTTCAACTGATGGCAATATTCAAATAAAGGGCTACAGAAAAAAATAGGAATGTGATTATAAAAGTGAGGGTGAAAAAGCACTGTCGACCTCTCTAAAGCGTCCCCACAGTCTCTCTACCTTGGCAACAACCTTACGAGCTTTGTCAACTCCATGAAGAAATATATGGCACAGTGCCCAAGCAACCCTTGGGCGCGGTTAGTAAATAAACGAAGGTTAAGTCTCAGTGTACAGCCAGCAAGATAAGTAACTGAGCATTTTTCATTTCAAAATTTACAAAGCGCCTGCTTTTAAATAGCCCACTGATTAGACACATTGATACATTTACGGGGAAAATTAATATGCAATCTCGATCGAAAATCCATGGATTGAACCTGTAAGTTTAATACGCGTAATGTCAAAATTCTACTTCAATCTTGCGATTTTAGATCGGGATCGTATATTAATTTTGGCCGTTACGCATGGAGAATTTATGAATAAAATTGAAAACAACTGATTCATAAATTATTTTGAATCATAAAAATACAGTATACTATTGGAAAAGTGACTTTGTTTTTTATTTACTTGAAAGATTTCTTTAAAGACTTCTTATGAAACTGTATGTGACTGTATCTTGCCCTTTACTATTAACGGTATGTAATATAAAACTTTTTCACAAGTTAAATAGCTTTTGCGTCTCTATAGAAATTGGACGTCTATTTATAGACCGAGCTCTCGGTGTTTGAAATTAATAAAGTAATTAAAGTATTATTTGACCAATGAGAAAGTAATTGGCGAATACGTTGCACCTTTTATGTTTTAAGATTTTTTTTAGCGTATTTTCGCCAGATTTTCTTGAATAAATATCTTAGATTTTATCTTCATGGTCCAAGCAATCCCTGTGACTATTGGTTTAACAATTTGTACTATTTTAATGTAGTCTTAAAAATCTTACAAAAATATATAAATATGGGGAAATCCTCCATTGGATATATACCCGGCGGCTCCGGGGGGAGCGGTCGGGTTATGTCAGACTCCAATTGACTAAAACCCCACAGTGTTCCTATCTGTCGCTGCTGGCTGGGTATACGCTGAGACATTCGTCCGCGTACCCAGCGCCGACGGCCTGGTGGAGGACACATCTCGTTGTCCTGCGGTATATCAGTAGCTTAAAACCCTTGACTTCGACTTTGAATTTAACTATGGCACTTGCCAAATTCCTATCATAGCTTGGATAAATTTACACTTTCTCCTATTTTACCAACCAAATTTTGTTGAAAGTATGCACATACTTAATTAGTCTCAGTACTTACAACACGCTATACAACTTCAGCGATAAACGTAATTTTAGTAGATTTGCTCAGTAGATTATCATACAGTGAGCTCCCAGACTATTTACACAATCTTGTTGCTAGAACAAGTTTGCGGTGACCCCAAAGTTTTGTGGAACGTTTGTAATGAGTTCAGTCTTAATTATGTTTTCGGCGTTTACAGTTGGAATGAAATGAAAGCGGCCTGGGAACTGCTGGAAGGAAAATAAAATGCTGAAAAGCTAAATGGGACCAACATTTTCTAAAAACAGAATTTATAAGGAGATTTACCAATAGTGGAGATTTGCAAGGGTTTATGTAACATTCTTATAGTTATACTAGCTATCCCCCCCGGTTACATTTTCCGGAGATAAAAAGTATCCTATGAGTAAATACAGTTTATTAACTATCTATGCGCCTAGTTTCATCCAAATCCGTTCGGTAGTTTTTGCGTTTATGACTTTTAAGTAGGATACGTAAGGGGCCGTTCATAAAATACGTTCGCGTACAGGGGGGAGGGGTCCTGCTGAGTGTCACAAGATTTGAAAAGGAGGGACGGGGGGTGTAGACCATAGTCTACGTCAACGTCACATTCGCCGTTCGTAGTTTTTGTGACGAAATATTTCTAGGGAGGTCACAGAAAGTGTGATACAGCGTGACATAGTAGCTATAGTGACGTTGTAGCTTCAGTAACTTTAAATTTGACCTTCATAAGTGCCCTCCGAAGGCCTAAACTGAATAAATGGTTTTGAATTTTTTTTTGAATTTTATGGGGGAGGGGGTCAAAAAGCGCTGATTTTAGCGTGACGTCATTTATGAAAGGCCCTCTTTTTCAGCTAATACAAACTTCGTCGGCGAGCCGCTTCACGGAGAGCTTATCTCTCACATGATTGGTAGTATTAGCGTTGTTAGCGAAAGAGACAGAGCACGGAGGCCGCGACAAAACATTCTCGAGTTAGTGTCATTTATTCATTAATAATAGGGATGTTGACTGACATGTATTTTATATTTTTATACCACATGGGCCGACAAACAAGCGAACGGTCCACCTGATGGTAAGTGATCACCGCCGCCTATGGACATTTGCAACACTAAGGGCATCGCTAATGCGTTGTCGACCCTGAGACGTGAAGTTGTTAAGTCTCATGTGCCTGTAATTTCACAGGCCCCCTTACCTTTCTAACCAAAACACAGTAACACAAGTGCACTACTGCTTCACGGCAGAAATGGGCAAGGTGGTAGTACTTCCCCGGCGAACTCTGCACTAAGAACTCTATTACTCGAAATATATTTCAAATTAACAACTTTTTATTAAATGTCAAAACGAACGAATGTATGGAGTGTTGCATGAAATACCAAATTGTGGCGACATAAATGTACAGCATCAAAAGGTCTACTCTTTTTGGTTAGATTGGTACTTAAAATTCATATTAATTATAAAATTATGATCACATTTGATGTATCCGTGTATTTTTAGATGTTCAATACACTGGCTAGTGTTTGATCATTTATTTTGAATACAGAATAGTTCCCTATTCTTTCACTATTAGATAGCTGCCTTATCCAGAAGTAATATAGGCCATGTTATAATTCCGGGATACATTAGACCCATCAGGAACGCAGGCAAAACCGTGAGGCGCAAGCTAGTGTTTTCACACAAATGTAAATTGTATATTTTCCATAAACGAATTAAGACCCCTTATGGGGCTGCGACCAACACGTTGGAAAACACTGCTGTAAAAAAATCCAATCAGTAGTATGAGGTTCTGTAACGATTTCCCGTTTATTTGTTTCAGGTAAGTACATATACCTACATATAAGGCAATATATAATAAGTAAGCACATTCAACAAAGACATTAATTCGCTTCCAAATAAGAAGAATTTACATACACTTACTTGCACAACCCTATAAATACATTAACCAAAATACATCTACACCTATATTCAAATCCAGAGGACCGTAACATAAAGGAGTAAGGTTTTAATTTGATTAGCCCGAGTGCCATCTGAAGTTGGTAAATACCCAGGGCGTTTTAAGGGAATTTGAAATTGTATTACGTACGCATGAGGAAGTTAGGTAAGTGAGCTCAGAGTTAAAATAAGGAGCTGGCAAGATAAAACGGGAATAGATTTGTTGTCTAAGGTCGAGTTGTCTTTTTACAAACTCTGATTATATTTCAACCAGTCATGATTTCTTTTAATTTTATGATCAATAGCTGTCCCTTGCAGTTTCGACCGTGTTCCCGGAGAATGTTACATTGCCCCGGGATAAAAAGTATTCTCGATGTTATTCCTGGGTATGCTCTATGTATGTGCCAAGTGTCATCCATATTCATTAGGCAGTTGTTGCTTGAAAGAGTAACAAATAACTACTATCCTTACAAACTTTCGCATTTATAAATTAGTAGGATAGTAAATAAATTATATAGATTTCAATATATATTATTACTTGCTGTCCCCCGCGTTCCCGTGGGATATCACATTTTCCCGGGATAAAAAGTAGCCTATCCTATATATTATTCCAGGATATGCTCTATCTATGTGCCAAATTTCATTCCATCTCCGATTACATACAAATCTTTCCTATTTATATTAATATTAGTTAGGATTTCTAGCTCTAAAAATAACGATAGTTCTATACAACTTTTCATCCTCCTTTTAACCCCTTACAACCCTTCATTCGCATTAATAAGTGTCCTACCTCAGGCTCTAGACTATCTGTATACCAAATTTCATTTAAATCGGTTCAGTAGTTTTGACGTGAAAGCAAGACAGACAGACAGATTGCCAGAGTTACTTTCGCATTTATAATATAAGTAAGGATTAGGATTATAATATCTATCTATTTAAAAAAAATGTGTGATATGATCCGCTAAGTACCGCTGTAGTCATGTTATATATACACCACACACACGCACAGAACACAGTCAAATACTCTCATACACACACACCACACACACGCACACACATACACACACTCACTCACTTACTCACCACTGCCACACACACCACACACTTCACTTTATTTGATCTGTAATCAGTGCCATTACATTGTTATTTTACTTTAAACATTTTTTTATAAGACTATATTAAAGCAACATTATTTTATTTTATTGTTAAGATGAAAGAGACTAGTCTCCACGACACAGGGAAACCTAGTCTGGAGGCTAGTGAATTTTGTTAACAACATTTCTTTTTGAACAATAAAGTATTATTATTATTAACTCATGCTGGTCTACCAAATAATATAAACAGAGCCCTTAAAGCAAAGGCATTTGCACCAATGTTGACCATTTGTGCAAAAGTAGATTGGTAGACATCAAATGAATGGGTTTTATTCTTACCAGTGCTTCAGATATCCTCCTCACTGTAAGCTTTCCGAACAGAAGCAGAGCTTGTATTATGGAAACCAAATATCCGATATATTTATTCATCAACTTATTACATCCATTTACACCAAGACACAAAACAAACATACATGTCTAAGTTCAAAAATGTGGAGCCAGAAAATGGTGGACAGGACTTGCGGCTTGGAAATTAGGGTATCTAGCCAAAATGCCAAATGGCCCGTCAATTAAAATAAGTCAGTTCATGTACTGGCTACAATGGAAGTGCTTTTCGGTGTAAATCACTCAGCTGCATTTAACAGAAATAAATAAATATTATAAAAAATATTTTATGCTGGATCCGATCCTCCTCAAAGTTTAATAATAATGACAAATCCCTACTTAATATTATAAATGTGAATGTAAGTTTGCTTGTTTCGCTTTCACGCGAAAACTAGACTGATCATCATGAAACTTTGTACACATATTTTTGGATGTATTAGAAGTAATAAAGGATACTTTTTGTGCCGAGAAAATGTGGAACGCAGGTGAAACCGCGGGGGACAGCTAGTACTTAATAATTTTAGTAATATATTTTTTTTTCTTCTATAATAAATAGTACCTGGATGGCGGAGCATTGCTCGGGATATCTTTACTAGCGTGACTTCTACCGTATTCTATTTTTTAAAGCACTGTCATATATAGGAATTAGATGCGATAATAAAGGGCTCCTAATAACAGTATTACATCTATCATCTTAAGCCTTACCTTCTAATGACATTGTAGCAGTTTTCATTGCCTAAAAACACGGATAAAACGTCATTTTCTGAAAATGATTTTCTAGATCGATATTGCTAGATCGATTTAACGCCCTTTAACGTTGGAGTCGTTTCCGAGATTGCTCGTTTAAAGTATTAGATATGAATTTCAAAAGAATAAACATAATTGGTGGCTAGTATGGCAGTGTAGAAAAAAATGTTTTTTATGATTTTACCCGGCTGCGCCATTGTAAGTATGCACGCACACTCCCATAAAATAGGCAGATCTCAGAATAGACAGCAGATATTATAATAATCCTGGAGATTATTAATAAATTAATGAATTCCGTTGCGAGAAGAACGGAGAAATCCCGACTTCGTGCTTATAAATTGATTTATTATTAAAATGACGGTATGAAAGTTTTCCGTTATTTGTCCACTTGGTTAGTATTTCCTTGGAGTAAACCGGTTGGCAGAAATTGTTTATTACATTTAATTATTAAAATATTGGAAGAATAATTTTAGGCCTCACAAAACCTTCAAATCTAAATAGAATATTTTACAGAATACAAATTAGGATTATAAGAAATAATATTTCATAGGATGGGCTTTTAAAATATATAATATACCCACATATTAGTAAACAGAGCATGAATGAATTTTACGTAGGAACTTAGATAGAACATACAATATAATAATATTATAAATAAATAACTATCTTGGGACATCCTCTACACACGGTCATCTGATCCCAAACTAAGATTTTATATTATGGAAACCAACTGATATATACTACATTTTTTATACGTATTAGCGTAGATACTTACACCCAGATACAGAACAAAAAGACATGTTCAAACACAAATATTTGTCCCAAGTTGGAATGAAACACATGACCTGGTGTGACCGTCAGGGTCTCTAACCACCAAGCCAACTGGCCCTCCTGTTCCAATTATCCAACCTGAGAAAGAAAAGCCATTGTGGAAACTTCAAATTTTCAAAATGTAATCTCAGCTGGGATTCCTGGCCCGCATCCATTCCGTTTCCATTATTAAATTGGAGTTTATACAGCAACCGAAATAAATGAACCACTTAAGGGTGGTGGCACAACGGACTTATCACTTTTAACTCTTTATCCCTACTTATATTATTATTGTAAATGTAAGTTTGTTTGTTACGTTTCATGCGAAAACTACTAAACCGATCATCATGAAACTTTATACACATTTCTTGGGGGTATTAACATAGGATACTTATTGTACGGGGAAAATGTTACATCCCTCGGGAACGCGGGTGAAATCGCGGGGGACAGCTAGTAATAACTAAATTGTAATGAAATTACAGGGACATGACACTTATTAACTTGACGTCTCAGGGTCGAAAACGCATTGGCGATGATCTGGTGTTGTATATGTCCATAGGCGGCGGTGACCATCAGGTGGACCGTCTGCTTGTTTGTCGACTCATGTGGTATAATGTAAATATTAATAAATATTATTAATGCAAAAGTGAATTTACTTGTTTGTTTGTCACGCTTGAGCTAAACGCTTGATCTGATTATGCTGAAATTTGGTACACACATAGCTTATTGTATTGAGAGGGACCGAGGGTCTTGGAATACTTCCCGGAAAGCAAGTGAAACCCCAGAAAACAACTAGTAAAAAATATTCATAATAATGATAATTGTAAGTACTTAACGGATGTTTTTTATCTTTGCAAAATCTTCAGATGATATTGTACCTTCGTAACATTTAATGGAAATCGTGTTAGCGTTTACGTGTATTGATAATAGCCGGTAAAATGTAATTAAAAAAACTCAAAAAAAAAAACATCTCATTATGCGTTTTTTTTTACTATGTCATCGCTTTCGACGAAAGAGTCCTGATTTTTCAGTCAAAAAGTTTCAAAATACCAACTTGCCAAAAAAAAAAGTGTGTGCGTGTAACCTTTACGCGCGATTGAAGTAAAACTAAATAAAATTAAAAGATTAATCATATTATAATTTTTTTTTTTTATTATTCATGTGCTTTACAAAGACTATTCAAATGTTATATTAATATTATTCACTCGAAATAGATACTTGAATGTCATAATATGTTTTTATGTATGAAATTATAGGTTTGTAGTAATTATAATGTGAAACGTAAATTTTACTTGCTAAATTTGCTACTTATCTTGAAAATACATGTATCGTTGTACCAAAATGCGTTGTTGATTGAAGTCGAAAAATATTCATGGATAGATCAATTTTTTATTGATTGAAGAAAGAGTAAAAGGTTCCTGGGACTCCGCCATTTCATTTAAGGTTAGATCAGTACATGTCAATATAACCTTGTTATTGAATATTATAGAATGTCGCAATCGTCAGAAAATTTATTAATAAATTATTTATTACAAAATGTGAGGTTTTATTTTCGGCCAACTGCACGTTATTCATGTAAACAATGCATAATGTAACTATACAGCAGTTGTATATTCGCAGTGTTACCCATACATATATGTATATAGCTAGTTACACGTGGATTAGATCCTTATTTTAAGTTTGCCTTCTATAGCTATTAGAGTATTTGATGAGAAAAAACGGACGTCAGAAGAAAACAATTAAAATGTCAATATAATTACTTTTAAGTAACAAAATATAAACTAAAATGAACGAATGCAATAACTATTATTATAATATAAGACTGAAAATTATTATACATGCACAAAGCATAGTAAGACTACTCCCATAAATAAACTATACATTATTTTTCAGAACGTTACTTCCGTCAGAAAAAAATTCTCGAGTTACTCCCTAGTCGCGCCTAAAAAAGTTTTACTTCAAAAATTATAAACAAGAATACTTCCTCAGCAAGTGTGCCACAGCCTCTACAGATCGGTGTAAACGACAGCGCCATGGTATCTCATTTCTTTATCTATTTCCTTTTGTTCCACTCCGCCAAGAGAATATAAATCTGAAAAACATTTTCCTTAGCACTCGAGGTGATAGTTGCTGAGTTGATGATATAAAAATGATTATCGGCAATGGAAAACAGATAGCGTATTATTTGAATCAATATTAATATTTGAACATATTTAAATGTAATCACGTCTATTATCCCCAAAGAGGTATGCAGAGGACCAAATAAGGCACATATTTCCACAAATATATATTTTTAAGTCACAACAATTTGAAATAAAATAAAAAAATGTGAAAATCTTAAATTTAATTAAAATAAAATAAAATTTATAAAAAAATTAAAATTGATGCATTTAGATTTAGCCTTTGACCAGTTGGCTTGGTGGTTAGCATTCTGACTGCCAAACCGAAGGTCGTGGATTCGATTCCCACCCAGGACAAACATTTGTGTGCATGAACATGTTTGTTTGTGCTGTGTCTGGATGTAAATATCTATTTAAGTATGTATTTAGAAAAAAAAAGTAGTATATCAGTAATCTGTTTTCCATAGTACAAGCTCTGCTTAGTTTGGGACCAGATGGCAGTGTGTTAATAATGTCCCAGGATATTTATATTTATTATTATTTATAATCTCACATGGAAACAGATGATGAGGCCAAATGTGCAAGCACATAAAGCCTAGTGAACTCCCTCTCAAGTGTAGCTGTCCAGATTTTAATCTTAATGGTGGTAGCCAGCCAGGAATTAACTCCTGTCAAAATTAGTTTTAATCTTAATACCTCCCTCAATTTAATTTTAGGAAAATAAAGATACGTTCAAGTTTAGATTAGTTTGCTGTTCAACAGAATTGGGGCCATTGGCATGTTTTGACAAGTTCAATGGTTTGTGAAGATAAACCCACGTTGCACACTGGAACCACTTCAGTTGCCAGTTTATATTTTATCTAGTTTGTACACTATTTTTACGAACTCTTGGTTATCGTAATGGAATAGAAAGCCTATAATGTTATACAATATTTGGTGTAAAAAGGACATTGTTTTGACCAATGGAGTAGATGAGGTACGAATGAAAAGGCTCTGGATTGAAGCCACAGTTTATTTTAAATCGTTTTACAAAACAAAAGTGAAATCCAGCGAACTTCACTAGTGCCACTGGCTGTCAGTACTTTTAGAATTTAAGAGACAAAATAAAATCCAAAAAGGTGATGCTAATAAATTCGTAACAACTTGGATTAACACATTGGATACTTTCTATGCTGTGTATGTGTAATGCGGGTGAAATCGCGGGGAATAGCTAGTATTTATATTAGTATATATTATGGATGTATCAGTTAACTGATTCTCATATGCCGGGTTACTATATACATTCCCGATCTAAAATCGCAAGATTGAAGTAGAATTTTGACATTACGTGTATTAAAATTACTGTCAAAAGGTTCATCAATCCATGGATTTTCGATCGGGATCGTAAATAGTAACCCGGCAATAGTCCAAGCTTTGCTTAGTTTGGAGTCAGATGGCCATGTCTAAAGAATGTATCAGGATGTTTATTTATTTAATGGGATTAATTAACAGCATATTATGATTTACCACATTGGCCACGGTATTGCAAAATTCCATAGGCGGTGGTGACCACTTACCATCAGATGTACCGTCGGCCTGTTTGTAGGCCTACTTACCTGAACTCTACTTTGTGTTTCCAGGATATTTTATTCGTTTCTTTTACCCATTTTTCGAACTTTCCATATATTACTTGGATATTTGGAAAGTTCTTGGTTTTCTATTGTTTCTTCCCTAAAAATCAATAATAATAGGAAATTCGGTCTGGACATTCTCAAGTGATGCGCTTACGAACGAAGCTTATTTTTTTGTATACGTTGATAATAATGTGAAATAACATGTTTATGTAGCCAATAAGTACAAAAGTTATCTAAAACAGTAGGTATGATACATTTTAGTGTGGGTATGCTTAGGATTTCTGTTGGCAAGCTATAAAGTATCGCATGAGATAATGTAAATAATCGATAAGATTAATCGATGATGATAAAAACTAGGAGAAGACCTATGTTTTGAATCAATCAATGGAAAAGTATAATATTATTTTTACGTTGCAATTTTGTTACTTGATGTAAATGTATCAGTAGACAGGCATAACTATAGGGGGTTTCATTGGAACCAAATTAAACCTTATTTCAAAAGCAAGAAAGTAAATTTTCAAATAATGTTCGGAATGTCAAGGACTTTTTTGGAATAGACTATACCGTAGGACAAGTTGCCGTTTCACAGAGGCTTTAAGCATTATTTCTATAAATAAATGTTTGTTTTTGGAAAAGGATCTCTATTACGAGGGAGTTAGGTAAGTTTCAATGAGTTGGCCCATTGGCACGTGTCGGGTTGACTTAATTAATTGGCGATGGTACTTCGTGCCCTTTGCATTTTTTCCGATGTGGGTATTTGCCGAATAAGGGTATTGTGCACGTTTGTTTTTCAATATCCCGTAATCGAATTAAGGGAAACACGAACATGGGGTAGAAAGTTGATTGGTTTTGAAATTGTTTCATAAAAAAAGGATATAATTTATAAAAACGTGATTGCTTAGGTATTTGTTATGCTTTCTCGGCTAAATGACTGAACCGATATAGCTGAAATTTGGTACTCACATAGCCTATTTCATGGAGAGGGACGTAGGCATGTCCCAGGAACGCGGGTGATAGCTAGTAATAATACAATACGTTGAAATATGGCTTTTTTTATTTTGTTAAATAGAAGTCAAATATTCCTATTATGCTTAATCTGCTGCTCATTGAATAGGCATAGTTCTTACCAATAATCGGCTTCCAGCACAGCCGGGCCCACTTTATTGGAAATCGACAAAGCTTTATGTGAAGCACGTCGCTTTTCACACATTCACATCTCATCTGTATGACACAATAGGGCTTAAAACTTGTCTAGTGGAGGGTTGTTCGAGATACGTGACTCTACGACTATACAAGGTCATAGTTAAACTATTTTGAGCTTGCATTGTGTTCAGGTTCCTCTAAAAGTGTACGATTTTTAACTAGCTTTCCCAGTTGAAGCTGATTATGAAACCTCTTTAATTATAGAGTGTATGAAGGTAATATGGATATCGTACCAATGGAGATTGACGCTACTTCGAACTCCGACAATTATCTTTCTTTTTTTTTCGGAAAACCAGCAGCACAAATCTTATATATATTATAATATTACTAGCAGTCCCCCGCGGTTTCACCCGCGTTCCCGAGGGATGTAACATTTTTCCGGCACAAACAGTATCCTATGTTACTTCTAATACCTTCAAGAATTTGTGTGCAAAGTTTCATGACGATCGGCTAAGTACATTCACATATTTTTTTTATTTTAATATATATAAGCTAGTGCTTGACTGCGATCCCACCTGATGGTAAGCAGTGACGCAATCTATAATATTAAGTAGGGATTTGTCATTATTATTGAATATTGAGGATCGGGGGATCGGATCCAGCTCGTAGCAATTTGCAGTCCTGGAACAGCATAATATGTAGTACATTATGATACAAGTGTGTAATGTTGGTGATTACCGCTGAGGCGTCATTGTGACCCGAGCCGTCAGGTGAGGGTCCTAAGAGATCCGAGGACGGTAATCAACAATACACACGTGTATAATACGACGTTTTTCAACACACTTGTGAAGAAAATAATACAAAAAAATTTCCAATGGCGGGAATAATTTATCTGTTTTCCTATGCGCGCGCATCTAACAATGGTGATCGGCCATAGACTAAAAGGTAGTAAAAGTATAGGTCTTCGATCTTTTTTGTTTTTTTGGATCAAAACTTTTTTAAGAACAAGCAACTTAACCAATAAGATAAAAAAAAAACTCACTTGTAAATAATAGCAATGAAAAAGCTACATTTTGATTACAGGTGTCATTATGTGCCTAATTACGGTGAAATTAGAGCCAAATTATGTGAGCAAGTGGGTTGAAAAATATTTTTATAATATTTATTTATTTCTGTTTAATACAGCTGAGTGATTTACACCGAAAACCACTTCCATTGTAGCCCGTACATGAACTGACTAATTTAAAGTGACAGGCTAGTTGGCTTGGTGGTTAGGTACGCTGATTACCTAGCGCTAAGTTCTGTCCACTGATTTTGCAAAAAACAAATTCCGCTGGATCTCCTTCTCTGTGAAGTCCCAAACAAAGTAACTCAACAGGAAATCGACATTTGTTTCGCTTGTACACGAGGCATCTTCAAGACGTATTCGACCCACTATGTACTTTCAGATGAAGAGCTCTTGGTGTAGAGTTCGTCTGGGGAACCTACTACCATACCCATTTCCGCCGTGAAGCAGTAGTCCATTTGTATAACTGCGTTTTGATTAGAATGGTAAGGGGGGAACATTGCAGGCACATGATACGTACAACTTCACGTCTCAGTGACGATAATGCATTGGCGATGCACCTCGTGTTGTAAATATCAATAGGCTGTGGTGACCACTTACCATCAGGAGGACCTTCTGCCTGTTTGTTTGCTAAATTCGACTAGACTAGAGAAGTAGTTTAAAATAGACTCCAAGGATTTTATTACATAGTTCGTAATAAGTGAAGTTATAAAAATCGTGTTATACAATATTGTTCCATAGCATACTGATCCCTACAGTACAATATACATGAAAATAAAACGCTATTTGATAGTTATGCGTGAAGCAAACTGCCGAAATGTGTCCAAACTTTTTCTTGCTCGCGTGATTTACTGAAATTACGTTTTTTTCCACGGAAAGAGTGACGTCGATTTCTGAAATATCACGTTTACGCAAAGAAATATCTTTTCATGAGATTATGAATTTTTTGTACCGGATTTCTTTGCTATGGTTAATAAACTATTCGAAACTATTTATTCGATGTAAAAAGTAAATAAATAAATGAGTGCCTGTATTCAAGAAGTGAAACTTCTGTATGAGTAGTATCTTTCAAAAATTGTACCTCTAACCCCACATGGCGCGCCTACAGAAGTTTCACTACAAAAAGATTGGCTATGAAAAGAATTTCTAAATGATGAAGCCTTCATTATTTTTACAATACACATTTTAGTTGCTATGACAACGGCATGTTCAGTGGTTTGTGAAGATAAACCTACGTGGCACGAACACTAGCATCACTTCAGTTCCCAATTTATATTTTATAGCTACCGTCGCGCGGCTTTTCGCGCGTTCCCGAGGGAACTAATATATCCCAAAGTTATAACTTCAATGCTGTCTGGCTTAAGAAAACAGCCTCTCTGCTAGGAAGAGTCCGTGAGAATAGCAACAGTATTCTTAATATGATAGCTAATAAGGTGGATTGTCCTCTGACGTGGAAACACAGACAGAGTACGAAAACCAATATCTCTTTTAAGTTTTAGTTTTATGTTCGCTCCAACTAACTCAGTTTAAGATCTTACTAACACTATGGGTTTCTGTGTTGCCTTATCAAATAAACATTATTACTATTATAACATAGTATATATCATTGGGGAAAAGAGTAGCTTGCTATCAGTCTAAGAATTTTTGAAATCGGATAAGTAATTTCGTAGATTACCTCTTTTATCTAAACTACTACTGTTGTAAAAATATTATATGTTGCCTTTTATTTTGTAATAAAGGCTAAGGTTTCCATAGACTTAGGTACTCCAGATAACGTCCAAGATGTCCGTCTGCCCAGAAAATGTCAGTTGTCTCTAGGCATCTTTGTTACATAATAATTAAAAAGTTTTACTCCTTTACAGTCAGATTTACAAATGTTGAAGCAAACTTTTAACTGGCAGTATTATTATCACTGCGTAGTCATTAAATAACAAAAAAAAAAATTTTATAAAATCTCCTTTTTTTATGTTTTGATAGGCAAACGAGCAGACGTATCGCCTGATGGTAAGCGATTACCGCCGCCCATAGACACCCGCAACACCAGAGGAGCTACAAGTGCGTTGCCGGCCTTTTAAAAAGGAGTATGCTCATTTTTTGAAGGTTTGGAGGTCATATCGGTACGGAAATACCGCAGGCGACAGCTCATTCCACAGTTTTGTTGTGCGAGGCAGATAAGTCCTAGAAAAACGCACAGTTGTGGACTGCCAATCATCTAAATGATGGGAATGGAAATGCTGTCGTGTAGGACGGCGGCGAAAAGAAGCAGCAGATATCAGTCCGAACAATTCCTCGGAACACTCCCCATAATAATAAACGCGATAAAAGATGCAAAACGAGGCTACATCTCTACGCAGCGCCAAAGGGTCCAGCCGATATGAAATATCCTGGCAGTCGACGATTCGAGTCGCTCTCCGTTGAATCCGGTCCAGAGGGAGAAGCTGGTACTGTGCCCAAAGATGAGAACAGTATTCCATGTGAGGCCTAACCTGCGCCTTGTAAAGTTGTAGGCGATGGGCCGGCCTGAAATACTGTCTCTCTATCTGTTGCGCACGCCAAACTTTTTAGAAGCTAATTTAGCTTTACCCTCTAAATGGTCACGGAACTGGACTTCGCTCGATATGTCGACACCAAGTATCCCGATATTGGCTTAGGCATTTATGGGGATGTTCTCAAAACGAGGAGATACGACCCACGGGAGCTTTTTAGTGGTGAACGCTTTCGAATACTTGTGTTTTTATGGGGTTAAAACGGATCAGATTAAGTCTGCCCCAATCAGAGACTTCCTTCAAAGAAGTCTCAATTTCAGACACAAGTTTGTTTCGGCTCTCTGTGACGTTTTCCCGAGAGATCTTATATTAGCACGGCCGGAATAGAAAGTATCGCTCGTGCTGTCGTCCGCGTTACAATGAATGCTGCTAATTTGCAACATGTCATTGATATGGAGGAGGAACAAAGTAGGCGATACCACACAGCCTTGCGGGACAAGAGTATTTACAGACATGAAGTCAGAGCATTCACCGTCGACTACGACCTTAATGCTTCTGTCTGCTAAAAAGCTAGCGACCCAATCGCATAATCTCTCGGGAAGCCCATAGGAAGGGAGCTATCCTAGGTAGGGAGTAATCCTACTTCCTACTCCCTACGATGTATGGACGTTTGTTACTCGTTCACCCAAAAACTACCGAACGGATTTGTATGAGACTTACACATAGATAGCATGCCCTTAGTGCTTGACTGCGATCCCACCTGATGGTAAGCAGTGATGCAATCATAGATGTTGAGGCGCACTAGTTTATTAAGAGCCTATTCACTCTAGCCTTGAAGACACCCAAATTATAGTTGCTCGGGAAGACCGGAGCAGGCAAGTTATTCCAGTCCCTCGATGTACGCGGTATAAACGACGAGGCGAAACGCTTAGTCCGGACCGTAGGAGTTTCGACAACGTAGGGGTGGATACTCGCCGTACGACGGGATGTCCGATGGTGGAAAGGTGATGGCGGAATCAAGTCATGCAATTCACGCGCACACTCTCCGAAATGCAACCTGTAGAACACCGAAAGGTTGGCTACCCTACGCCTGTGCTCAAGGCTTTGCGGATTGGATTTAACCAAACCTGGATCACCAATTAGCCTTTTTGCACGTCTTTCCACCGAGTCCAAAGCTGCTAAATGGCATTTTGCAGCACCAGCCCATATATGGCTGCAGTACTCCACACACGATCGGACCTGAGCTTTGTATAACATTAGAAGCTGTCTTGGCTTTGGACTCAATGAACCGCCCGAAGTTGAGGTCTGAGGAAACTTCAACTCCCAAGAGCTGAAGGCGGTTGGTGCATTCCAGGGATATATTCCGGAAAAAAGGAGCCAAGGTGAACGGGCTTCTTTTTGCGGTGAACAGACACGCCTGTGTTTTGGCAGCGTTGAATCCCACCAGATTGGCTTCACCCCATTTGGAGACTGCCTGAAGTGAGATATTTGTACGCTCTACCATAGCCTCTCTTTCGGACCGGATTAGCTCCTTACTAGCCCGAGCACCCGGCAGATATCTCTCTACAACTGTGCTGTCATCTGCATACCCATAGACACCGGGCATCAGCAGATCGTTAATATGCCGCAGGAAGAGAGTTGCAGAGAGCACAGACCCCTGAAGGACCCCGGCATTCGTCGTCATGGGTTCCGATGAGCAACCATCGACAATAACTCGGAGAGACCGTTCACTCAGGAAGTCTTTTACCCAGGCAATCAGACCAGGAGAAATGCCGAACGCTGGAAGCTTGCTGATAAGACTAGCGTGCCATACCCTGTCGAAGGCCTTCGAGACGTCCAAGGAAACGGCTATCGCTTCCCCATTCTTCTCGAGGGCTTCGCTCCACAAATTGGTGGCGTACACTAGTAGGTCCCCAGTAGACCGATTGTGGCGAAATCCGTACTGTCGGTCACTGAGGAGATCGTTACCTTCCAGGTATGCCATTAGGCGCGAGTTCAATACACGCTCCATAATCATGCAGAGTATGGAGGTTACCGAAATCGGCCGATAGTTGGCAGGATCGGCACGACTGCCCTTTTTGGGCACGGGTTGCACATTGGCAAGCTTCCAGGACTTGGGCACTATACCGGTCCGAATTGAGAGGCGATACAAGCGTGTCAATACAGGAGACAACTCGGGCGCACAAGCCTTGAAAACAATGGCTGGTATACCATCTGGTCCACTAGCTTTATTCACATCCAGACGACACAGCATTTTCAGAACCTCTTTATTCCTTATGCGAACCTCGGGCATCGAAGTGTCGCAATAAGGCAAAATCGGTGGGTTAGCGCTGCTAGTATCAAGACGCGAATTATGGGCGAAGAGAAACCAGGGTCAGAGGGCCAGGAGGAGAGTGGCCAGGTAAACCGGGCCACTAGGGTCCGGGAGTCCCACATACCCCCCCCATCCTCCAATGGGGGGGAATGCGGAAAGCATTTTTCCCAACGTAAAAAAAAAAAAAAAAAAAAAGGACTTGGCAGCATGGTTGAAGGCTCTCTTCTTTGTTCCGGAGCTTTGCGGTCACGAGCGTCCATCCAGGCGCTAACGCCGAATGCTTACGCTTTTCAGCTTCAGCACAATCGGCGTTGAACCATGGGCGAGCTGAGCCACCTGTAAAACAGCCCTGGAATAACATTATCGGCTACTTTTTATCCCGGAATAATGTATATCCCTCAGGAACGTGGAACAATCGCAGGAGATAGCTAAAAATATGTAATTGAATTAAAAATACATTATAGTCACTGGTTAATACAAAATTGCATTACATAAAAAACAACGGGTTGCACTCCGGGAGTGCCGGCAGAAGTGAAAACTTTTTTTATTTTTTTTTATTTATTTTACCAAAGTATTAATAACTAATAAACATAAAATAACATTCTGTCAAACCGCAGTACGATTTGTCGACAGAAAAACTCTCTAACTCTCTATTTAACTATATTTCATTAGCACTTAATTATTTTACAATCTAATCTTATCCTATTTCTTCATTTATTTGTTTAATAATTCTTCTAAAGCCAAGAAATACATTTTTAATTTTCGCTTAATCTGAGGCCTAGATTTAACATAATCGAATAAGTCGTGAGGTAATTGATTATGCAGTGTTGGAGTCAACCAACGCCGCGTTCTCTCACCATAGTAGTTACGGGCTAGGAATCTATATTCTTTCTTTATTTTATTGTCGTCTATGTTGTACTGTATTAGTGTTTTAACTTTATTTTCAATACTTAAAATATTGCATATCCTGAACAACTTATTATAGTTTTCATGTAATGACACTTTAGTTTTTTTATTTATCAAATATTTTAAGAATCTGATTTGCAATGATTTGACTTTATCCAGGTGTGTATTAAATGTCAGTCCATAGCTTCCCAGTCCGTAACCAACCAAAGAATCAACCATCGCATAGTACAACGTATACATCATGCTTCTATTAAGTATATTTTTTAGTTGATAAAATTTTCCAAGTATTGATCTTAATTTATCACACAAACTTTTCATATGCAGTTTCCAACTAAAAGTTCCGTCAATGGTCAATCCTAAATATCGATATGAAGTTACAGACTCTAAATTATTACATTTACAATATATATTTTTATTGTGGAAACACTCATACGTGTGACCTTTTACAATGTTTTTATAATGACTGTGTGGAGAACATATTGTCATGTATTGAGTTTTAGCAATATTTATAATTAAACCGTTATCATGAGCCCACATAACAATTCTATCAAAATCCTCTTGTATTTTTTTTTGTAAAATTTTAATATCACCATTACTATATATTAGACAAGTATCGTCTGCATACATGTACATACGACAGTGTTTTATAACATTTTGCATGCTATTGACGTGCATTATATATCCCAAAGGACCGTATACTGAACCGGTAGGAACACCATATTTAACTTTTTTACACTCACTTTCTATTTCTCTAATGCGTACCTTTAAGTATCTACTTTTTAAGTATGCTTTAAACCAAATATTCATAGGACCTTGAATTCCACATTCATGCATTGCTTGCTTACTTGAACATTAACGTTGTGGATTTTTACCGTCTTACGCATTTTCGATCATGTCACGTACTGACGCGAGTTTAACATTTTATACCCATCCCAAGAAAAGTGCTCAACGCCGCTAAAGAAGTTTTCACTTAGAAAAATTATGAAATAAAATATTTTTAAATAGAGGTACTATTATTATTACTTACAATTTAGTAACTTTTTGTATCTGGCCACATGATAATTGTAACTAACGCCTTCTAAATCGATAAAGAAAATAAAACACACTATCCAATTCTCCCCACACTATGTAGGGTAATTGTGAACAGTACGTAATTACTAAATGATTGATATCTGCAAACGTTGCCTGATTGATTAACCTAAAGTGATACTATTGTATGTTTCATACACATCAACTCTGATACCCTGAAGACCTGTGATTTGGCAGTCGCTAACCACAAAGTCAACTGGCCTGTCTCTAAATAATTTATATCTAAAAAAAACATATTTAGGCTTTTGGTAAGAAAAAAAGAAATACGTGATTCACCTTTTTTTAAAAATCATCCCTAAAGGAGTCCATGTAAGGGGTCAATGGTATGAAGTATTCTTTAGATCCACTCTCTTTGTACACCAAGGTAGTCTAATGCCATTTAATTCATACAATTTAGATGCATTTTGAGATAATTAAACTAGCTGTCAACCACGGCTTCACTTGCGTTACTGGGGGATGTAAAATTTTCCTGTTATAAAAAGTGATAAATAACCTATAATATTTTCTATCTAGCCTTTATCAAATACAAAGTTAAAATGGGATTTTGCAACATGGTGCCAATCAGAGTGCGGTAACGTTTGATGCGGTGCGCTCGACAACTCAGGCGCATTTATTTTACAATTTTCTAAAATCACGTCGTTTTTACCAACATTTTTACAGTTTGAAGTTCCCCAGTATCTGTAGTATGTGATCAAATTAAAGATTGAGCTGAAATTTTTTACTTCTATAATATATGTATTATACACTAGTTGCGCCCCGCGGTTTCACCCGCGTTCCCGAGTAATGTTACTTTTCCCCGGGATGTAGCCTATGTAGGCAAATGTGACACTATAGTCAGGTTCATTCCTGCGATTCAGTGGGCACAAACTAATTTTAGTATATAATATGTAAATTATTGTAAATAGAGTTAAGTACCTAAATGTAATATATAATAGTATAATTTAGTTAACGAGCGTATCTTGCCAACAAGCTATATAGCTTGGCAAGGAAAATTGTATGTGTAATTTGTTATTTTTTACTTTGAAATAAATTATTAAAAAAAAAAAATGTCACATTTACTTTCGCATTTAGAATAGCAGTACGCTAAAAAAATATCATGGTATCGACAATCACCTTGAAAGTTGACTAGAGATATCCAGATATTTATATTTCATTTCCCTGCGACATATATCTTAAAAATAATAATAAAATCATTTATCTTTCGCCGTGAATATGACAAGCAAGTGTAAAAACAATTCTTAACTTTCTCGGAAAAGACATAACAACGTGTATAAAAGCTTAAGGGTTTTCCTGCGGCATTTCCAACACGTCCCTATAGAATGCTCATCACGCTTTTTATGTGAACGACTGTACATTCCACCGGTGAAGTGAGTACGCGGCTTTATTAATAAAAAAACTACGCTGGAGCACTTATCGAAATTGAACTTGTTAGTTCGCAGTACTTCCGAGTAAACAAAAAACTGTTACCGAAAAGTGTTGCCAGTAACAATTAATTTTATATTTTCAGTAGGTTTTTTGGATAGTGTTTTATTTTTTATACAATGTTTTTTTTTTTGTAAATACCACATGGGCCGATAAACAAGCACACGGCCCACTTGATGGTAAGTGGTCACCGCTGGCTATGGACATTTGCAATACCAGGGGACATTTACATCGCCAATGCGTTGCCGAATCTGAGACATTAAGTTGTTAAGTCTCGTATACTTTTAATTTCACCGGCTCCCTTATCTTTCTAACCGAAACACGGAAATATAAGTACTAATGCTTCACGGCGGAAATGGGTATGGTGGTAGGTACTTCCCCGGACGAACTATGCACTAAGAGCTCTACTACTCAATGCTTTAGTTTGTTTGTTTAAGATGTATGTTTTTGACGAGAATTTCATTGGACGTGGTACCCCCTCCCTACCTCTACTAACCACAGTTGCGATGGTGCCAAGGGGGTTATGCACGCTTCCCGAACACAATTGACTCTACTAAAATATAAATCACTAACGCACTAAACTTGATCTAGAAATTAAGTCACGAACACGTATTATTTGATTTTTTTAGGTATATACAGAAGGTTCCTGAATATTTAAGTTGCAAAAACATAAGGTAGATTCTTCTCTACTTCAGCCAAAATGATCTCAAAAAACATCCCTTCGAAAGCACCGTACCGCTCGTAGCATTACCTTACCCATTTTTATAACATATGTAATAAAATATCGCGGCTGAACAAAAAAAGTAGGTAAATTACGTAGTGCAACTATAGGAAGACCGCCGACGTTGCAGTTGCATCGATGGATACCAACAGCAGATTGCCGACTCAGCATTGACGTCAATCGATGGTTTCATTTTCATTTTATTTGTAAGAATATTCATTCCATATTCCTACTTCGAAGTGGAATGATTTATTCAGTAGGCACTTAATTGTAATTTAATTTTTATTTTAATTAAAGTAATAAAATCATTTTGGTTTTTTTTCAATCTTCTGGCTGTCGCAAACGTAATTGGCGCAGTCGGTAGGATATTCGCGGGAGACGTCGGGACCTATCTCATATCGATAATCACGTCACGAGTCGCCCGGGTGGCTATCAAGCACCATCTCGGATATCCTAATCTCACGGACCTGCTGCAGACCGGAAGGAGAATCAAGAAATCGATTCACGGAGAGAAACCAGAGATGAAATACTTGTAAGTACACTTGAATCATTCTCGTGTTGCTCCCATTGAAATCTTAAACTTCAAGATTTACCATCCCAGAGCCTTTAGTTCGCGGGAACCTGAATCGCATCAGGCCCGTCGACAAACAGTAGATAGTAATAGGGATTTAGAATTAGATAATTTAGAACTAGACAATTTATTTAGCGTAACCATGGCCCATGAACCGGACGTCATTTATAAGGCCCTTCGCCTTGTCCCAGAGTTCAATGGTAACCCTAACGTGCTCACACGTTTTATAAAAATTTGTGACTCACTAGTGACACAATACCTTAGTAAAACGCCCGGTAGTGAACTCTCGAATTTGTGTTTGTTGAACGGAATCCTAAATAAGATAACCGGAACCGCTGCGAGTACTATTAACTCTAATGGGATACCAGAGAGTTGGTTAGGCATTCGAACTGCCTTAGTAAATAATTTTTCTGACCAACGCGACGAGACAGCGTTATATAATGACCTTTCTATGGCTATGCAGGGTAGTAAAACGCCCCAAGAATTTTATGATCATTGCCAAACTTTATTTAGTACGATAATGACATATGTTTCTTTACATGAGACCATAGCGACCACTATAGAAGCAAAACGCGAGTTATACAAAAAAGTCACCATGCAAGCATATGTTCGCGGCTTGAAAGAACCATTAGGGTCCCGTATACGTTGTATGCGGCCTATCACTATCGAAAAAGCTCTTGAATATGTACAAGAAGAATTAAACATTATGTATTTGCAGCAACGTAACGAGCCCCCAAAAGGACAGTCGACCCCTAAGGTCACCCCCTCACTACCACCAATTGCTTATGCTCCTCCACGACCACATGACTTTCAGTTACCGGCTCCTAACTGGCCAGTTCCAGTAGGACAACGCCCCATGAGGCCCCCGCCTCAACCTTTCAAATTTAATGAACCGATTCAATCTCAACATCGCATGCCTACGAACACACAGAGAATGTTCGGTGCACGGCCACCTAACTATAACCCACGTAGTAATGTTTTTAGATTACCACCCCGAAATAATTTACCACAAGGCCCTCAGCCTATGAGTGGAGTGCAACGCTTTACTCCCAAGGTTTTACCCCCAACCAATATGGTAACAGGCCATGATTGGAATAAGCTAGGGAACCCGCCGCCAGCGAATTATTTCAAAACTCGCGAAATGAACCTTAATGAATGTGCGGCTTACGATGACTCGTATTACAGCTATTATCTAGAACCGGAGTACAATTACAACACCGACTATACGGATACTGACTTTACCCCCGGTTTCACTTGTGATTTAAATTATTATAATACGAATATGGATAACCAACTTTTCGTTGATTCTCAGCCACAGGCAGTATCTAACCATGCTGAACAGGATTTTCAGGAGGTTCCTATTTTACCAAAACCAAAATAGAATTAAATCTTCAGACGCAGAGACAACTACCCTATATTCAAATCGCGGACCCCCCTTTGAAATTTTTGATAGACACGGGTGCCAATCAATCTTTTATAAGCCCTGAGGCCGTCGCGAAATACTTTGCCGAATATCCTCTCAATTTCGATCCGTTTGAGGTGACAAACATACACGCGACAAGTAAGAATGACTATTCTATTACTTTGCCATGTTTCACAGAATTCAATGACGCTGATAGTATGAAGTTATTCATTTATCGGTTTCATGACTATTTCGATGGACTTATAGGTTTAGATTTACTGACTAGTTGGGAAGCCCGTATAGATTTAAGAGAAGGTCAGTTATTGACCCGAACTGCGTCTAACCCTATAAGAATGTATAACTCATGTAATGTAAATCTGTACGAAGATATTATTCCGGCTCGGACTTCAAAAATTATTCGTATCCCTGTGGATGTTACCGACGGTGATGCTTTCATTTGCGAACAAGTGCTCTGTAACTGTATAGTTCACGAATGCATTACTGCCGTAACTAATAACCGTGGATATTTAGAAATTGAGAACCCAACACCAAACGACGTAATATTTTCACTTGATCGTCCGGCACACGCGGAATTATTTAATACCGAGTGCGCTCGTACTCAACAAGTATCGACACGCGTACAAGATGTGGTTTCACGTTTACGGACTGATCATTTAAACGAAGAGGAAAAAGTTAACCTCATAACTCTTTGCTCTCGTTACTCAGACGTATTCTATATTGAAGGAGAGGGACTAACTTTCACTAATAAAATCAAACACCGTATTAGGACCACTGACGAGGTGCCAGTGCACGCTAAAAGTTATCGGTATCCATTCATTCATCGACAGGAAGTTAGGGACCAAATAAAAAAAATGTTAGATCAAGGTATCATACAACCGTCGGAATCTGCATGGAGCTCCCCCATCTGGGTAGTACCAAAAAAAATTGATGCCTCTGGAAAGCAAAAATGGCGATTAGTAGTAGATTTTCGGAAGTTAAATGATAAGACATTGGACGACAAATATCCCATTCCAAATATTAGTGACGTACTTGACAAATTAGGGAAATGCCAATATTTTACAACCCTCGACCTGGCAAGTGGGTTCTATCAAGTAGAAATGGATCCCCAGGATATCGAAAAGACCGCGTTTAATGTTGAGCATGGTCATTTCGAATTTCTTCGAATGCCGATGGGACTAAAAAATTCTCCATCTACATTTCAACGTGTGATGGATAATGTCCTTAGAGGACTTCAAAATGACATTTGCTTAGTTTACTTGGATGACATTATAGTATTTAGCACGTCCCTTCAAGAGCATATGACTAACCTTGAAAAGGTATTTCAAAGACTTCGAGAGTCCAACTTTAAGATCCAGATGGACAAATCTGAGTTTCTGAAGCTTGAAACAGCTTATCTCGGTCATATCATTAGTAAAGACGGTATTAAACCGAACCCCGACAAAATTTCTGCAATCAAAAACTACCCTATTCCAAAAACTCCAAAAGAAATTAAGCAATTCCTTGGCCTTCTCGGTTATTACCGAAAATTTATCCCAGATTTTGCACGTACCACCAAACCACTTACTCAATGTCTGAAAAAAGGTAGGAAGATCACTCTTGACACCGAATATGTAAATTGTTTTGAGAAATGTAAGATTCTTCTAACTAACGACCCCATTTTACAATACCCCGATTTTAGTAAAGAATTCAATTTAACAACTGACGCTTCAAATGTAGCCATTGGAGCTATACTATCCCAAGGTCCAATAGGATCGGACAAGCCCATCTGTTACGCATCTCGAACTTTAAATGAAAGCGAGATAAATTACAGTACTATTGAGAAGGAACTCCTTGCCATAGTTTGGGCCACAAAATATTTCAGACCCTATCTATTTGGACGAAAATTTAAAATCTTGACTGACCATAAACCATTGCAGTGGATGATGAATTTAAAAGAACCAAATTCACGTCTTACAAGATGGCGACTTAGACTCAGTGAATATGACTTTACAGTAATTTACAAAAAAGGAAAATCAAACACCAATGCTGACGCTCTGTCACGTATTGAAATTCATACTAAAGAAGCTATGTCTCTGATTGATGAAATTGACGAACTAAATTCTTTACTGGGCAACCCATCTGAAACGATTCCTGTGCAAGCAACTTCCTCTACTGAAACGGTACATACAAGTAATGAAAATCCAATTTTAGAAATTCCCATAACTGACGAACCACTCAATAAATTCCATCGACAAATACATCTTACAGTGGTTAATGACGTAAAAAGACGACCGACAGTAACTAAACCATTTGACACTCACACACGGACCAGTATTCAACTTTCCCAAAATAACCTGGAGGATGATGTGATTAACGCCATAAAAGAATACGTTAATCCCAAGGTTAAGACAGCTATCTTAATCAGTCCTACATTGGCTATGTATTCAATAATTCCCATCATACAGGACAAGTTCAAAAGCTCATCTTTGAATCTTGTTTTAACCAAATCCGAGTTAGAGAATGTCAAAGAATATCTGCGGCAACAAGAAATTATTTGCCACTATCATAATGGTAAGACTAACCATCGCGGAATTAATGAGTGCTATTTAGCTTTGTCTAATAAGTATTATTGGCCGAAAATGAAAGACCAAATAACGAAGTTCATAAATGAATGTACCATCTGCGGTCAAGCCAAGTACGATAGAAATCCGGTCAGACCTCAATTTAATGTTGTACCCCCAGCCACCAAACCATTTGAAATAATCCATATGGATCTATTTACTGTGCATAGTGAAAAATACGTTACTTTCATTGATGTATTCACTAAATACGGTCAAGCTTATCACCTTCGTGATGGAACGGCTGTTAGTATATTACAAGCCCTTTTGCATTACTGTACCCATCATGGCGTCCCTATGACTATTATTACAGATAATGGAACCGAATTTACTAATCAGTTGTTCATGGAATTTACACGTCTCCATAAGATCAACCATCATAGAATATTAGCTCACTCGCCAAATGATAACGGTAATATTGAACGATTTCACTTAACTATTCTAGAACACCTCAGAATTCTTAAGTTACAGCATAGAGATGAACCTATAGTTAATCTTATGCCCTATGCCATTATAGCCTATAACAGCTCTATACATAGTTTTACAAGGTGCCGACCTTTTGACTTATTGAATGGACATTTTGACCCTAGAGACTGCAAGGACATCGATTTAACACAACAACTGTTACAGCAGTACAGTCAAGCTCATAGAGACCGAATGAAACAAGTATTTGACATAATTAACTCTTCATCACTTAGTAACCGTACAGCGCTAATTGATAATAGAAATAAAACTCGCGAACCTGAAAGGGAATATGCACCTCAACAGCAAGTATTTGTAAAGAACCCTCTTGCTAGTAGACAAAAGACTGCCCCACGTTATACGCAAGACACAGTTTTAGCTGACCTACCAATCCATATATATACATCTAAAAAGCGTGGACCTATAGCAAAATCCAGACTTAAACGTGTTCCTAAAGCTGCCAATTTGTTACAGAATCGTACTAATAACCATCCTCCCAATGACGCGACCTCAGGAGATAAAACTTGAAAGTCTCGATGACGGACCAGGACTTCTACCTTACAAACTTGGACTCATGAGATTTACTACTCACCATCATACGTTTCTACAGTACGTACGACTGAACAACATCGAAAGTAACGTTCATTCACTACAGACTCAATTACTTAATTGTCGAAATCAGATGACTAATGACACTTACTCTCTTTACGAAATTCAAATAGATTATCTTACTGGTAAGCTTGGCAATATCCTAAAACAATTACAATCTTTGGAACCCAATAGAGTTAAAAGAGGTCTTGTAGACGGACTAGGATCAATTATAAAAAGTTTAACAGGAAACCTAGATCATAATGATGCCTTAAGATACAATGAGGCAATTAAAACGTTAGAAACCAATCAGAATAAAATAGTAACCGAAGTCAACAATCACATTAGTATGAGTAAAGAGTGGATGTTCAAACATAGTAACGTACTGGCACAAATAGTAGATAACCAAAGTAAAATTAATAGTACTTTAGAATTAATACTAAAGAGTGATGCATTAAAAGAAAATAGCTTGATAAAATACGCAAAATTTGCACAACTTTTAGAAGTAATAAGCGAAAATGTTGAGGACCTTACTCAAGAATTACTTAGAATAGAAAATAGTTTAGCTTTTATTCGTAGTTCTAGTACGCATCATTCTATGATAGATATAGAAATATTAGAATCAATGGTTAAGAAATTAAAAATAATCTATAGTACAGAACAGATTTTAGATTTAGAGCTCAGAGAATACTACGATATTATAGAACCAGGATCGTACTATGTGGATAAACAGATAGTTTTTATATTTAAATTTCCAATTTTTTCTAAAGCAAATTATGATTTATATAGATTATCAGTAGTACCTAACAAACACGGGCAGGCTCTTATCCCATCCTTCCCTTTCCTAGCAACTAACGAGATATCACTCGTGTACATAGAGGCTGAATGCCCGAAGTTAAGAAACTGGTATCTCTGCGAAAAGGGAATCACCCATCAGATCCGCACCAAATCTGACTGCATCCAGGAGTTAATTACCAACCAAGTTATACAGGAATCCTGCCAATTTACAACGGTCAACTTGTTGAGAGAAGCCATGGAGAAACTAGACGACCAACACTACGTCATATCCTTCCCAAGGCAAACTAAAGTACAACTCACCTGTAACCAGAAGGATTATACATCGCTCCAAGGAAGTTTCCTCGCTACGATTCCCATTGGATGTCGTCTGAAATCGGAAGAATTCACCATCGCAAACGACTATAATGAAATCAATGGTCATCCCCTGAAACTTATGAAGATACCATATAGCGCTGAGAAACAATCTATCACAGCGACACACATAAATCTGAACTCCGTTGATCTTCAAGGATTACACAGCATTCAAGATAAGCTGATGATGCAGTCTTCTCTAGAAATGCATAATGCGAAATCACATACTTTCTATAATACTACAATTCCCTTTTATGCTATACTATTGTGTGCGGGCATACTCACTATCATCATAATGACCCGGCGATATCTATGCAAATGCAAGAATGCTTTGAAGAAGGATCAACCATCTACATCTGCAATCCTGAAAAGGAATGAAACACCTGACGACAATGTTCCGGCAACATTTTCACTCAACGTGCTAAAATAGTCGCCGTTCTAAGGGTGGAGGAATTACGTAGTGCAACTATAGGAAGACCGCCGACGTTGCAGTTGCATCGATGGATACCAACAGCAGATTGCCGACTCAGCATTGACGTCAATCGATGGTTTCATTTTCATTTTATTTGTAAGAATATTCATTCCATATTCCTACTTCGAAGTGGAATGATTTATTCAGTAGGCACTTAATTGTAATTTAATTTTTATTTTAATTAAAGTAATAAAATCATTTTGGTTTTTTTTCAATCTTCTGGCTGTCGCAAACGTAATTGGTAACACGAATATGACACTGGCAACTCACGTACGAAAACAAACACCCACGTTTTGTGCGTCAACAAAATAAACCGAAGTTTAGAAATAAACGTTGAAAGCAAAAAGGAATTGTGGGAGCAAACGAAACTACATGTACAGTTCATATTGACACGGTTGCGGCTTGCTGTGGCGACATACACTTTAAACCAGTTTATTCAACGTTACAACTCTTCAAAGGAATTTTTTACCGTGTATTTTAATATAGGTTCAGGTGCGGATCCAGCCCACAAAAAAGGTTGTGGTCACAGCCATCCGATAATCGACCAGAAGCGAATCGGAGTATGAACTCGCTAAGGATCAATATAGTGCATAGAAATACACCTTATTACTCATGACTCACTAAAAAAAAACACCTTTGTAGGGAAGAAGGATTTTTATTTTTTTATAAACGATTGAATATAATCTGCCTGTGCCAAATAAAAGCGACCTGAATAGACCGTGAAAGTGTGACGTCACATATCAATTAGGCTTGTCGGCATGCCCATCGTACCCACAACGGTGGATCCGCCCTTGTATAGGTAACGCATAGTTTGTTGAATCTAGCGATTGTTTCTATTCAGGTCTAAGCACTAACGACTTTTCTTATAAAGAGCAATACTTGTCCAGAGGTGTAATTGTGTAAAATATGACATTATCTCGAAGATATGTGACTGCGCTTTCTACACTCTATCTCTTTCGTTTACTACGCATTAACAAAAGAGGTCCTCTTTTCAAGGCCTCCTAGCGCCAGCTCGCCGATGAAGTTCGCATTAAAAATAATAGCAACTAGTATTTATCAAATTTGAATCCGTTACAGAATGGAATTGTATAAAATTAGAGACATTATCAACAAAAAAAAATCACAGTAAAGACAATAGAGCCATAGCACCTTTCGAGTAGGAAACCCTAAAAACAAATTGACCTCCAAACCAAAAATGTAAACCAGCATTATTATCAAAATAATGCTCATAAATTGCCTACATACAGATTATCAAGGGAATTGATAAAATATTCTGGGGATGAGCACAAGCTTGGTGACGAGGGTCGCTCTTTGTCGGTCTGTCCGCTCCGCGACGCAATACGCAGACGTTTATTGTTAATTATCTCAAACCAATGTCTGGTATTTTCCCTTTTGGACTTCGAATTGGGATCCCATTGGTATGAGTGTCCCTTATTTCGCGGATTAAGATAGGAACTATTATCGTTTAATATTCTAAACTAATTTTACCCTTAATCTTAATTTGCATTGGTCTGTCACAACCGATGTCGCTTTGAAGGAGAGAATCAGGTAGTGAAATCAGTAACTCAATTGGAAACGAATGTATTCTAAAAATGTTATCTTCGGACGCAGTTCTTTAGGTCGAGCCATGATCAGCAGTCAAACCACGCGATCAAATAAAATTGCCATTTTTAGTCGAGCATTGGCTAATCGGCTTACCGAAAGGCAAATCGAGAAAACGTGACGTTACCATAAATGGCAGAAATATCCATTCAGTTACTCCAACAACAGTTCGTTCATTAAAACCCACAGATTATTAAGTTATTATATTCCGACAACGCTAATTACGTACAAACCTCATTATAGTGACCAAATTGGTGTCATTATATTTATCGGCCAAAATCTAATAAACAGGCCGATGTGTGTTTAATCGAGCGGTATAGGCCTCTCCATGGCGCTGGCGTTGACAATAAATAACAAATATTGCAGCAGTTAAGTCCTATCAATGCAAACAGGCGGTTAGGGAATCGAAATGATGGCTGAACGACCCCGAGTTAAAGGGATTAGTGTGGCTAACCTAATTACGCGGCAGTCCAAAACGAGTGGCCAGCTGGCTTTGTGGAAAAATTGTTTCAGTTAATTACTAGAGCTTTATACATCGGAGTGAGCCGTAGCACGGTTTAATTGATCAGTGGGGGCTACTTTCATCATTTTCGGTTTCCGGGTATATCTTTGGAGTTCCCTAATAAGTAACTAAAATGATAAAATTATAATTTAAATGTATCTGGACAAATAAATAATATATTATATATAGAAATATCTGTACATGAATTCAATTGGGAACTATCCTGTTTTCGAGATAAATGATCAAAGACTAACCAGTGTGTTGAACATCTTAGAAATACACGATAAATTAAATTTGATCTAAATTTTATAATGAATATGATTTTTAAGTATCAATTTAACCATAAAGAGTAGATCTTTTGATGCTGTACAATTATGACTTGCTATTTCATACAAAACTCCATATAATCGTTTTGACATATAATAGAAAGTTGCTAATTTGACATGTCAGTCAACATCCCAAGTATACATAATTGCCGCCTTTTAAATATTTTTGTTGGCTGTAACGAAGTGCATAATTATTTAAATTTTTTAAAAGAAAAGTCTACGTTCATCGGTTTTTTTATTTTTTTATGTATGTTCCCCGATTACTCCAGATTTATTGCTGTAGGCTGTAGATATTAGATACTTTTTGTTGACTCTGTAGATAAGGTACAGTTAATTTAAAATTGTAATAACATTCAATTTTCAAGACATATTATTTTTTTAATTTTAGGCACCTAAACAATATCCTGATATCCTGCGACATTCTTTACACACGGTCATGACCTGATCTCAAACTAAACTAAACGGTAGGTACTTATGTATGTACCATGGCTACCAGATAGCTTATATAAGTACTTCATTTACCTACTGAATGAGATTTTTAAATACATTACTGATTGGGTGTAAATATCTATATAAAAGATTTTTTTTTAAAGTAGTATTGTAGCATATCAGTTACCTGTTACCCATAGTACAAGCAGTACACTCTGCTTAATTTTGGATCAGGTAATCATGTGTGAAGTAGTTTAGAAAGTCCTGGGATATTTATTATTAATTATTTATTTTAATAAATATATTTATTTAGATATATACCCACACCACAAACCAAACAGAAATGTTAAAGCACACGAACGTCTTGTATGGGATTCGAACCCACGACTAATGGCCCTGCAGAAAGGTATCTACGCACTACTCCAAACAGCCTGTCATAATGAATTAACTCACATTTATATTACATTTAATATTTACTAAAATTTTGCTGAAGTGCTAAATGGAAATTTAAAAATTCTCAACAAACTAGTGACATCTAGATACGTCTAACGAAAAGTCGGAAAATTCAAGGAAAACAGATCATCATTGTACATAAGATGCAATAAGTTCGACAATTCTTTAATAGATGGCGCTGTTTTAGATCGCCTGACGCAGGTTGTTGCGACACATAAATGACCAAAGACTGGCTAATATTTTCATTATCTATCGGCAATTATAAGCAAAGGCACGTCTCCAAGATGACGCATCTCGTGTTTATTACTTTGTGTGCTATTTTCATCACATCTATTAAAGGTATGGGAATAAAGATATTTATTTACTAACATACCAATTTTGAGTACTTACATACAGTCTGTCCAATAATTTCATGACTCATCAGAGCAAACCAATATGTTACAGTGAATTTACTACATATTTTTAATTTAATTTTGATGCATAGCCATTTAATAAAATCGAAAACGGCCTCAAGTGTTGACATATCGATTTTTAGTATTTAAGTTGTTTTAATAATAATATTATTTTAATTTATTTTGTTTATTCGGTTTTCCAACAACAAGTACACTGTGTATGAAAGCTTAAGATTAATTACAAAATACTGTGCTAAGTGCCCCGTCAATTACAGAAATGGCATGCAAAAATTACAGCAGAAACAACTAAATGCTAAGATATACAAAACATCACAAACTAAACGACTAAAACTTATTAATAGACTTATAGGCCCATTTTGGCAGCTAAGAGTGTTAGGGAAATATATATCCTATAGCGTTGTAATAGAGTTCACCGGCATCATCATGCAAGTTACCATTAAATAACTAAATAAATAAAATATTTACTTAATTTTTTATAGATACTTTAAATTACAATAATTTTGGAACATTCACACGAAATTAAGATCCGAATCTTAACTTGTACAGATAACTTTATTTTTATGTCAAGTAGGCCGACAAACGTAAATGCCAATATACTATAACTAGCTGTAACCCGCGGTTTTACTCGCGTTTATTGATACCATATCCTATAGGTACGAAAAATTCCGCGTCAAATGGTAGCAGTCCCATCCCGATATGTTCAGTAGTTTTGAGGTGATGGTGAGTCAAACGAACCTTATTTTGCTTGCATAAATATGAAAGAGAATATACAGAGCCGGAGATATAATATACATATTCTGACACAAAATGTGCCTTTGAGGACATAAGCAAGCGTTTGGTCTTAGCCTCTGGGGACTTGAGAGCCAGGATGTTTTTTGCCCAGAGACTAAGCTGAACCATCCAACGGGGCAACGCCGCTAGTATCATGGGTACCATGGAGCATTTAGAGGACCTTGTATTTTAGCTAAATTTTCGATTTTGTTTTATTAGTGTACTTAATATAGTAACTAATATAATTATGTATTTAAGTACTTTTAATTACGCTTTAAAAAAAGTAGCGTTTGAACAAAAATAAATAAATATCCAGGGACATCCTTACATGCGGTCAACTGATCTAAAACTAAGCAAAGCTTGTAATATGGAAACTAAAAAAACGTTTCATTTAGGTGGAAACAGAACCCACGATCGATAGCGCAGCAGCCAGGGTATCTTATTTATACGCCAGCCAGCCCAACATACTTTAATAACTTTTTTTTCTAAGTCTGACATTGTTTGATTCAGACCACCTCAAATGTTAGTAGGTGTCCACTAACGAGTTTGAATTGAACAACAAAACCATGTGACAAGAGGCAGGTTCCATTTAGGATTTTCCTTACTTTGGTTTTGTTTACTTTGCATGGTATTGTTAATTTTCGATAGAAAACATATTTTTTTGAGAATGACATAAAATATATCGAGAAAACCTAAAATTAGTATTGGCATTTATACCAATATAGACCAGGGTCGATAATTTTTGAAACCAAAAAAAATTACAGTAGGATGAAACCCATTAGAAAAGGAGGGGAATATGATAAAAATTAAAGGAAACGAGTTCGGGAAGTGGGTGGGGGTGAGTTTTTAAGGGTAAAAAATGGTTTATCTTCATTTCCGGCAAAACTACAAGTCCTATGAAAAAAAGTTAAATGGCAAAGTTGTAGGTAAGAAAAAGATCTATAACTTTTGTATTTACAATTTTTTCACATAACCTCAAAATTTAGGTGAAAAATTCAAATAACCAAGTTTTTGGTTTTTTATTTATATCGTTTCCAAAATTTTAATTTTTTCTACGAAATTTGGTGAAAACTTACCTTAGTATGTCCCAAACACACTGTATTTTATTTGATTTAAAATATTTATTTTTTCGCCTTATTTTAACTTTATATATAAAAAGCACCCTAATTTTCAATCGAAAATTCTGACGTCAAAATATCAGCTTTTTCCAAAAAGTCTGTGGTCTTTTTGTTCGTTGAAATATCTACTTTCTGATGGTGTACAAAAAAATATACATTACTATAGGAAATGTTCTCAAAAAATGCAAAAAATTGAAACTCAAATTCGACATTTTTTTTAATCATTATGTACAATTTTGAGGTATTTATTAAAATTTATTTACCTGAGTGACCTTCGGTAAATTTTAGCCCTTTCATGAAATCTTACTAGTTTTTTGAGTAATTAAAGTGTAAATTTTAATAAATACCTCAAAATTGTATATAAGATTAAAAAAAAATATTGAATTTGAGTTTCAATTTTTTGCATTTTTTGAGAACATTTCCTACAGTAATGTATATATATTTTTAAACCATCAGAAAGTAGATATTTCAACGAACAGAAAGCCCACAGACTTTTTGGAAAAAGCTGATATTTTGACGTCAGAATTTTCGATTGAAAATAAGGGTGCTTTTTTGATATTAAGTTAAAATAAGGCGAAAAAATAAATATTTTAAATCAAATAAATTACTGTGTATTTGGGACATAAAAAGGTAAGTTTTCACCAAATTTCGTAGAAAAAATTAAATTTTTGAAAAAGATATAAATAAAAAACCAAAAACTTGGTTATTTGAAATTTTCACCTAAATTTTGAGGTTATGTGAAAAAATTGCAAATACAAAAGTTGTAGATCTTTTTATTACCTACAACTTTGCTATTTAACTTTTTTCCATAGGACGTGTAGTTTTGCCGGAAATCAAGATAAACCATTTTTTACCCTTAAAAACTCACCCCCACCCACTTACCGAACTCGGATCGACCGTAATTTATTTTTCCTTTCATTTATATCATATTCCACTCCTTTTCTAATGGGTTTCATCCTACTATAATTTTTTTTCATTTTTTACCATTTTTGAAGGCTTTGGCCCTGGTCTAATACATGATACATGAATTCAATTGGGAACTATCCTGTTTTCAAGATAAATGATCAAAGACTAACCAGTGTGTTGAACATCTTAGAAATACACGATAAATTAAATTTGATCTAAATTTTATAATGAATATGATTTTTAAGTATCAATTTAACCATAAAGAGTAGATCTTTTGATGCTGTACAATTATGACTTCACGACTTGCTATTTCATACAAAACTCCATATAATCGTTTTGACATATAATAGAAAGTTGCTAATTTGACATGTCAGTCAACATCCCAAGTATACATAATTGCCGCCTTTTAAATATTTTTGTTGGCTGTAACGAAGTGCATAATTATTTAAATAATTTCGACAAACTAGAAAAAGAAAAGTCTACGTTCATCGGTTTTTTTTATTTTTTTATGTATGTTCTCCGATTACTCCAGAGTTATTGCTGTAGGCTGTAGATATTAGATACTTTTTGTTGACTCTGTAGATAAGGTACAGTTAATTTAAAATTGTAATAACATTCAATTTTCAAGACATATTATTTTTTTAATTTTAGGCACCTAAACAATATCCTGATATCCTGCGACATTCTTTACACACGGTCATGACCTGATCTCAAACTAAACTAAACGGTAGGTACTTATGTATGTACCATGGCTACCAGATAGCTTATATAAGTACTTCATTTACCTACTGAATGAGATTTTTAAATACATTACTGATTGGGTGTATATATCTATATAAAAGATTTTTTTTAAAGTAGTATTGTAGCATATCAGTTACCTGTTACCCATAGTACAAGCAGTACACTCTGCTTAATTTTGGATCATGTAATCATGTGTGAAATAGTTTAGAAAGTCCTGGGATATTTATTATTATTTATTTAATTTTTTAAATATATTTATTTAGATATACACCCACACCACAAACCAAACAGAAATGTTAAAGCACACGAACGTCTTGTATGGGATTCGAACCCACGACTAATGGCCCTGCAGAAAGGTATCTACGCACTACTCCAAACAGCCTGTCATAATGAATTAACTCACATTTATATTACATTTAATATTTACTAAAATTTTGCTGAAGTGCTAAATGGAAATTTAAAAATTCTCAACATACTAGTGACATCTAGATACGTCTAACGAAAAGTCGGAAAATTCAAGGAAAACAGATCATCATTGTACATAAGATGCAATAAGTTCAACAATTCTTCAATAGATGGCGCTGTTTTAGATCGCCTGACGCAGGTTGTTGCGACACATAAATGACCAAAGACTGGCTAATATTTTCATTATCTATCGGCAATTATAAGCAAAGGCACGTCTCCAAGATGACGCATCTCGTGTTTATTACTTTGTGTGCTATTTTCATCACATCTATTAAAGGTATGGGAATAAAGATATGTATTTATTTACTAACATACCAATTTTGAGTACTTACATACAGTCTGTCCAATAATTTCATGACTCATCAGAGCAAACACATATGTTACAGTGAATTTACTACATATTTTTAATTTAATTTTGATGCATAGCCATTTAATAAAATCGAAAACGGCCTCAAGTGTTGACATATCGATTTTTAGTATTTAAGTTGTTTTAATAATAATATTATTTTAATTTATTTTGTTTATTCGGTTTTCCAACAACAAGTACACTGTGTAAGAAAGCTTAAGATAAATTACAAAATACTGTGCTAAGTGCCCCGTCAATTACAGAAATAGCATGCAAAAATTACAGCAGAAACAACTAAATGCTAAGATATAAAAAATATCACAAACTAAACGACTAAAACTTATTAATAGACTTATAGGCCCATTTTGGCAGCTAAGAGTGTTAGGGAAATATATATCCTATAGCGTTGTAATAGAGTTCACCGGCATCATCATGCAAGTTACCATTAAATAACTAAATAAATAAAATATTTACTTAATTTTTTATAGATACTTTAAATTACAATAATTTTGGAACATTCACACGAAATTAAGATCCGAATCTTAACTTGTACAGATAACTTTATTTTAATGTCAAGTAGGCCGACAAACGTAAATGCCAATATACTATAACTAGCTGTAACCCGCGGTTTTACTCGCGTTTATTGATACCATATCCTATAAAACAAGATGAAACAGAACCCACGATCGATAGCGCAGCAGTCAGGGTATCTTATTTATACGCCAGCCAGCCCAACATACCTTAATAACTTTTTTTTCTAAGTCTGACATTGTTTGATTCAGACCACCTCAAATGTTAGTAGGTGTCCACTAACGAGTTTGAATTGAACAACAAAACCATGTGACAAGAAGCAGGTTCCATTTAGGATTTTCCTTACTTTGGTTTTGTTTACTTTGGATGGTATTGTTAATTTTCGATAGAAAACATATTTTTTTGAGAATGACATAAAATATATCGAGGAAACCTAAAATTAGTATTGGCATTTATACCAATAGTTCTTTTTCAACTTTAAATTAAACAAATTTAAAATAAATGTAACAATTATAGCTATAGAATAGACAATTGATAAAATCTAGACTTAGATAAAGCTAACTATACAAATACGTCTTCATCTTAATATCTTCCCTCTTTGTCTAATCAAAAGGAGAACCTTTAGTAATAAGTCAGAAGACCTGACCTTTCACAAACCATCACTAATCTTGGTGTGTACAAAGGCTTGGTCATCATGTCCGCTAGCTGACATTCAGAAGTATTTTTTCTACTTCCAGCTAAGTATCGTTTCTCTGATAAAGAGGTGCTGAGTCCAAATATATATTATTCTTTGACGGAACTCCGGATAGTGTCAGGTCAGACGTATACCAAACTATACAACTACTATACAAAAAGGTCACATCTTAGTAGAAATATTAACACCAGTTTCAGCTGAATTGAAATGCGGCCCAGGAGAGGAGGTGGACAACTGTCCACAAAAGTGTACATCCCGCTCCTGTCCAAAAAGTGAGAACGAGGTCAGAAAGTGTACCACTCCAAAAGTCTGTCACGAACCAGCGTGTGTATGTGGGTTCAACCAACTTCGAGCAGAAAATGGAACCTGTATACCTATTAGGAACTGTCGTGAGTATTTCAACCGATTTTCTGATGTTTCAGCTGGGACTATATTCTGTTCCATTAATTTAATTTATTGGTGTCATATAAAAATGAACTCTTTGTCTCTAAAATAGGGTTCAACTGTATTGGATCAAATTAAAACTATTTCTAGCAGATGGTCTACCTGATGGTAAGTGGTTACCACCGCCTATAGGCATTTGGAACTCCGTGAAATTGTTAAGTCTCATGTACCTTTTTCACTGGCCCTCTTATCTTTCTAAGCGAAACTCATGTGCACTACTGCTTAACGCCTGAAATGGGTATGGTGGTAGTACTTCCCCGTCGAACACTACTCGAAGAGTTCTACTACTTCTAAACAATTCAAAAATTATGTCAACGTTTTAAAAAAATATAGGTACTTAAATTTCAAAAAGGACCTCATAAAGAAGATAAGATGTTTACCTAATTCGGCCTTAGATAAGATGAATGGCGTACATCATCGTTGTTAGCATAAAGAAATCAATGCCAATGCCAATCCTATAAAAAATGGCCTTCTTAGGTACTAATGAAGCTACGAAGGCGCTGATCGTTATCTAACTTCTTGGTAAGTCTAAGTACACAACAATTTTGAATTGAGTACACAAAATACAGTAAACGTATGTCTAGTAAATGTGCCAGGGTCCCTACCATCAACAGCACCTTAGGGCTGCGATTCAACCTTCCTGAAGTAGAAGAGCTCAATAGTGCAGAGGTCGTACGGGAAAGTACTACCACCTTACCCATTTCTGCCGAGAAGAAGTAGTGCAGTTGTGTTATTGGATTACAGTACATGAGACTTAACAACTCTCTCTGTGTCGACAACGCATTTTCAATGCCTCTGTGTTACAAATGCTATAATTGGCGGTGACCATTTAACATTAGATGGACCTGTTTGTTGACCTACTCGAAATAAAAAAAAGACTCATTTAATTTGACTCAATCACAATAATAGATGGTCTACCTCTATTCTCCTTTTGGTTCCTGATATGTGTTTATCTCAGTGTTGATAAAATATTTTATAACGCATATAATTAGATATTTAAATTCGAATATAAAAATATTGTGCTCACATCATAGAAACACACTTCGGGAAAATATTGAATTCGTCTTTATTCGTGAGACAATAAAAATTGTTTTATTGACTCGGGGTTCATTTCGCTATGTTAACACATTAATATTTAAATCGAACTTAGCAATAGTATTAATACTGCTCTTTACTGATGTATTTATGCCAGATATATAGTTGCAAATTGGCAAAATAAATCTCTTGATCCTTTTATTTTAAATTTTCAGCCAGTTTCAGCTGCACTCGCAAAAACGAAGAGTTCGTGTCGTGTCCAAGCCTGTGTCCCACCGATGACTGCTCCCAATCCTCACTGAGCGGCAAATGTCCCTACGTTGGGTTTATATTAATAGCCGTAGAGTGCAGCCCCACCTGTAGATGTATTCAGGGCTATTGGAGAAAGGACGGGCAGTGTGTACCTTATAATAAATGTCGTAAGTATCAATGTGCAGTAAAATTCTATCTCTTTAAAATTATGATCAACGTGAATGCCAGCCTTTTGCTTTCTCATTGTAACTCCATTCCGTCCTTCTCAACACGTCTGTCAAAATTAATTCACTCTTTCTAATTGTGAGTAGTTGGCAAATCATGCCCGATTTTCACACATTCGATATAAATTACCTGCTCGATATTTATTGAAAATAACTGTCAATTGCATATATTTCAGCAATATTTTTCATAAACACCGACAATTTATATTGAAAACGTATGATAGGTAGTCGTGAATCGGATTTTAATGTAGACTTCCATTTCAGTTATCTTCTTCAAATAAGGTTTTGTAAGACCATAAATAAGCCGGTAATCACGGAATAGAAAAAAAAAGTGAAGATTCTGCGATCTGTTATAATGTTAGCTTATTTTACTAAAAATACTGATATAGAAATACCTTTTTTTTCGTTAACTCAACTAAATATTCCTATTTGTTTTGAACGAGATTTCAATAAATTATTATCATTGATAATGAAAATGTTGTGATACAGAGGAAAATACATCCTGTACTATAGTATTTTTAAAATAGCATGAATTCAGTGCCTCTTTGTGTTTTATAAGATTTCGACATAATAAGGTCTCATGAAGCATTTAGTGTAGCATCGCAGAGTAATATCCTGAGACAATCTTTACACACGGTCATCTGGTCCCAAACTAAGCAGAGCTTGTACTATGGAAACCAAATAACTGATATACTACATACATATATTTTTTCTTGTCTAAAAACATACTGACATAGATATTTACACCCAAGTAATCGAGTGCTATTTCACAAGATATGGGTACACAACCTTCAAGTGTCACATCATCCTATGTGAAATAGATTATATACAGCATTAAAAATATACAAGATCCCTGTTATGTCCTTAGTTCGAAGATAGAGAAATTACAGGCATATGAGACTTAACAACTTCACGTCTCAGGGTCGACAACGCATTGGCTATGCCTCTGGTGTTGCAAATGTCCATAGGCGGCGGTGACCACTTACCATCAGATGGACCGTCCGCTTGTATGTCGGCCCAGGTGGCATAAAAAAAAACATTAGCTACTTAATTCTTATATTATCCATGTTTCTTGATATAATATACACGTACATAAATACCTACCTAATACACTGATATTTTTTGTTTCAGCTAAAAAAGAATAATATCGGAAACTGTCTATGACTGGTAATTATATAATTTTCGACTCTGAACATAAATATTTAAGATAACTAATTAACCCTGGCGTGGCCTTGCAGAAATCCATTGTAGATTATGATTATACAAAAACAAATATCTAGTAACTGTTAAGTTTTCTTATTTGGTAATTAGTTACTACATATTTGTTTTTTGTATAACCTTAGAAATATTAAATAAAATGTCTGCAAATTTTTTTTTATTACTTTCAGAATTCAATCGAGCCAAGCGTTATTTTTACATTAATCGGAGACATATAATTAGTTTTCATTAATTATTAAATAACTAAAATATTATAAAATATTTTGGAATTCAATAAAATAAGTTGTCATAGGAAAATAGTCTTTATTGCTTTTACCAATGCTTAATTGTATGTTGACGTAATTGGAGTTATAAGGTTAATATTTTTTTTAAATACTTCGTTAAAAGGAGGTTCTTATACTGGAAAAACTAAGCTAGGTAAGATAGCTGAAGGTAAAAAAAAATATGACTTGCAAATTTTTTTTTTCAAATTTTTATTTGTTTAAAATTAAAAGACACAGTCTTTATTTATTTAAGTGTTTCCTTTTCCATTATATGTTTGAAGACAAATAAAAATTGAATTCGATTATTGTATAAAGCCATTAGTTTGAAGAAAAATATTGTTTGATTACAAAAGTAATGTTTTATGTACATAATAAATATTATATTTTATTGTGTACGTGTCTTATTGGTCATAGTACTGCTTAAATACCTTTTCAATTATGAAGATAACAAACGTATGTATATTGTTACAGATGAATACATATTGTGAATGTGATTAGGGTCAGTTGGCTTGGTGTTTAGCGACCCAGACTGCCGAGTCGCAGGTCACGGGTTCGATTCCCACCCAGGACAAACATTTGTGTGCATGCACACGTCTGTTTGTTATTGTCTGGGTGTAAATATCTATATAAGTATGTTTTTATTCAGTCATCTGTTATATCCGGTCTAAATCAGTTATCTGGTCTCCATAGTACAAGCTCAAGGGATCAGATGGCCGTGTGTAAAGAATGTCCCAAGACAGTTATTTATTTATATTGTCATTCTAACATTAAGTAGGAAATGTAAGTGCGTTTGTTACCTCTGCTTCAACAAATCATTGGTACAACAAATGGTAGTATTATGAAAATGTATCAATAGATAATATTTATTCCATTTATGAATTTGCTTTTTAGTTATGAGTAACATTTTTATAATATCATTTTGAAAAAGAGAATACATGTTATTTAATAAGTAACGTTAATTATTGAGTATTATCTCTGAATTATAGTCAGACTAATATTATAAGAATGTGACTGTCATTAAACATTATTTCCGATGTTTGTATGTTTGTGACTCAATCTCGGATGGACCTAGAAATGGATTTGATTATTTTTTTTTAATTTAACGCAATTTTTGCACACAAATAGAAAATGTTCTGAATTAGTATACAGATTCATATACATATTAATTATTCCCAGAATTAATGAGCCTTCGAAACACGGAGAAAACCAGGTGTCGAAACTAAGTAAATTAAAATGAAAGCAAAAACACACCGATCGTGATTCGTTATATTTTATAGACTTCGTGAAAGTAATAACATAGTAACCAAAATAGTAATAACGAAGTAAAACATAAATCGAACATACTCATTTGTGTTTTTTTTATAACTAGTTGTCCCTCGCGGTTTTACCCGTGTTCCCGAGGGTATCACATTTTCCAGGGATAAAAAGTCGCCTATATGTTATTCCAGGATATGCTCTATCTATGTCCCAAGTTTCATCCATATCCGTTAAGTAGTTTTTGCGTGAAAGAGTAACAAACACTAGGAGGAATTATTTATAGTATTGTATATTATATTTATAAGTACACATTTTTACACACCAAGTGGTCAACAAAAGGATTCCCAGAGAGTAGGCGTCTGGCAGGCGGCCGACGAAAGAAAACTGCAAAATCTCTTGTAAATATGGAAACTGACGTAAATCATGGTTTTTTTATACCACATGAGCCGACAAACAAGTGGACGGTCCACCTGATGGTAAGTGTTGGTTTTTTAAACGTAACTAGCTTCATAAAACGCTTGTAATTACTGATTCCCTTTCCCCGCATACCTCTCTTTCCTACATGCACCGAAACGCATATGTGCATCTCGCTCACACCCCCGCGAGTGCACGTCTAAGAACAAAAAATTATTGATTATCTATGATGATTCTATGACTATTGCTTCAACTTTTCGCCCGCAAACCACGATCTTTCTCGCGCGTGATTAAATCTATAAATTAAGTGTCCATCCGCATTAAGACTATGTGAAAAAGACTTTAAAACCATTTAGAAGGGTTCTCCAGGTGTAGTGCAGTGAACATTTTCATTATTTCTTCAAATTTTGGAATAGATTGCCCTCGCGCTGTCCGCGCCGGCCATCCACAAACTGTGACATTTTTTTTGAAGTGGAAGAACGAGAGGATTTTCAAGTAAGTGCATGTTTTCCTTTCATCTGCAGCCAGTGAATCTCTTCTCCCTACTCCAAAAGTCCTAACACGGCTGCATCTCCTGCCCCTTTCAGTTTTTTTTTACAAGCGTATGAAAATCACACATAATTCAAATACAGTCCACTAAATAAGCTATCGAATTTATTTCTTTTCTGTCGCAACAAAAGTGTGTGGTGACCAATTTCCCCACCATTTTTTCTGGTCCTTCGAGCCGGATCATTTTTTTCTGGTCCATCAGATCCAGATCATTTTTTCTGATCACTTCGGATTCAGATTTTTATAAAGTAATTCGTGATTTTTCATAATTATAACGGTAAACTTAAAGGACACCTATTTTTGTTCATACTAACATAATATCATATTTAGTTACGTAGATCGACCTATTTATTGCATATTATTTCATTATATTTGCATTCATTTCTTAAGTATGTACTCGCATAAATGTAATTAAATTTAATGTCTTATTGATATTTAGGAATTGTTTGTCAAATTATTATTCCACACCCCGCATTGGCAACCATTTTCTTGTTTTCTTTACCCGCAATATTAAAAGCATTAAATTACTATTATTTTGTGTACTGCTGTGAGTGAATGCAAAATTACCCGCACGCTTTTTTGTTTTATTAATATTTCGTAAAGCCGATTGTAGGTAGATTCATATTGGATTGGATTCCATTGCCCGGCGCATACGGCTCGCTCGATTTCCGCTTATGGCCCTTGCTAGCATAGATATAGGGCATCCTACCGATATTCCAAGGTCAACTTCACGCGCCAGCCGCTTAACTAAATAAACGTTTGTTTACATTCTTGTTTACAAGTTCTTTAATAAAATTTATTACGCGCGATCGAAATAATTTTTATTCAATTCACAATTATTATTTTTTCTTGTGTACGCTTACACATTCCGCTATTGTTGAGTTTGTAACCGCTTAGTGGGTAAATAAATTAACGTTATTAAATTATTATTCATTGTTAAAAATGTATAAAAAAGGTAAGTTAGGTGAATGTGAGGACAGTTCTACTCAGTGTTTTGAAGTAACAATTTTAAAATCAAAACTCGAAGTTTATTTTCAACGCATGCAAAATATTTATGATTCTGCTAAGGCTGCATCAGCTGATTCACAACATTTACCATTGTTTATTCAACAAGCTGTAAGTATAGAGGAAATTCGTACTAAGTTTGAAACATCATTAGATGAATTTAATTTATGTTCATTAAAGTCGGATCCAACATACAAAGTAAATTACAACAAGTGGTTAGCATTTGAAGATTTGTATTGTTATGTTAAAGAATTGTTCTCTGTTCACACACATCAAGCACCCTCAGCTGATTCTAAGGTAAATTTAAAGCCTAAACAAAAAACTTCCTCCCATTAATTTGCTTTCTTTTGATGGGGATTTGAAGAATTGGCCCCTTTTTTATGCCCAATTTGACAGTCTTGTTCACAGTAATAGATTTTTATCTGACAGTGAAAAAGTTTTTTATTTGGTTGGCAAATTAACCGGTAGTGCAACTTCAATTTGTGCAGGTCTGCCTGCCACCGCAGATAATTACATTCTTATTTGGAATGCTCTCAAACAAAAGTATGATGATCCCCGTTTGCTGGCATGTTCTTATGTTAATCAATTATTGGATTTTAAGCCATTGACAATTAATAGTGCTGCTGGTCTTGAGTTGTTTATTAATAATTTTAATTCAGCTATTCAGGCTCTTAAACAATTAAAATTAACTAATCTTATGGATTTTGTGTTTTTACATATTGCTCTTCAGAAGCTTGATATTGAAACTGTTAAGTCATTTGAAATAACTTACCGCAAGGAAAAAATTCCTACATATGAACAACTTTTTAGTTTCATTTGTGAACAAAGTAAAGTTTTATCACACACTTCCAATAAAAGTTTTGATGTGTCACAGAATAAATATCAAGGTAAAAGTTCATTTAGGAAAATTATACCTACTCCTAAACTTACAAAGTCCTTTATTAACACAACTTCTAATATCAATAAAAATAATTGCTTGTTGTGCAAATGTGACAAACATGAACACATGTACTCTTGTGCTTTGTTTATGAAGATGACTCCACAAGAAAAATATAATTTTATTAAAAATAATTTTTATTGTCACAATTGCTTAAGTTTTAAACACAGGACCATGGCTTGTACTTCTAAGCATAACTGCACTCATTGTTCGGCTCGACATCATTCTCTTCTTCATTTTAATCTGCCAACTCAACCGCGTTCCAACGTAACAGCTTCTTCATCGGCACCCACGGTTAATTTTATACAAACTGTACCCGCTAATGTTCACACCCTGTCCTCTGAGACAGCTGCTAGCTCGGGATATTCTGCCATCCAGAGTTACGTCGATTCTTCGATACCGCATACTTCTGTTCCCAACAGTAAGTCTTCTTTTTGTTCTATTTCGCGTGATCACACTCTTCACACTCGCACTTCTACTACTACCTTATTAGGTACCGCAAAAATAAAAGTATTTGACAAATATAACCGCACTCACTTCTTAAGATGTCTCATCGACCCAGGTTCTCAGAGTGATTTTATTTCGCTAGATTGTTGTAATAGGTTATCACTACCAATTTCGACTCAAAACCGCTTTTCTGAAGTTAAAGGTATTGGAGGAGTTCCGCATAAAATCAACGGTTTTACAAATCTAGATTTTACTTCACGCTTTGATAACGGTCACATTTATTCTATTCAACCAATGGTTGTCGAACGCATCACGTCACAACTACCCGACGCGCACGTAGATATAAGCGCAATGGAAATTGTTTTTCGTGACTTACCGTTAGCGGATGATGAATTTTCTAAACCAGGTCCCATTGATTTACTTTTAGGTGTTAGGGTTTATTGTGAGATTTTATCATTCAACAAAGTCAGTGGTTCAAAAAATTCCCTAATTGCTTTAGAAACTACTTTAGGTTACCTCATCATGGGTGACGCACCAGTTTTATCAGCGCCCGTGTCTACCCGTGTATTCTGTGCTTTTACTCGTGATCCCTTGGATCAGTCGTTAGAGAAGTTTTGGTCAGTAGAAGAAATGCCCGATAAGAAGTTTTTAAGTCCTGACGAGCAAGTGTGCGAGGATCTTTATGCCGCTACGACTACTCGCAATGACGACGGGAGTTTCGCAGTCCATCTTCCTTTCAAAAATAGTCCGGATAAACTAGGCAATTCTTACATCACCGCCAATCGACGCTTATTATTTCTTGAAAAGAAGTTCGCAAAGTCGCCGGAATTACGCGAAAAATATAATGAGGTCATACATGATTATATCGATAAAGGAATTTTATCGCGAGTGCCGCCAGACGAGTCAATTTTTCCATGTTTTTACCTTCCGCACCACCCTGTGATACGTGATGACAAATCTACTACACGCCTCCGCATTGTGCTAGATGGTAGCGCCGCAACTAGTACTAACATGTCTCTTAATGACATTCTTCACACCGGCTGCAATTTGCAAGCTGACATTTTTCACATTCTTCTGAATGTTCGCATTTTTCGTATTGCTTTCCTTGCTGACGTAAAGCAAATGTATTTATGCATTTACGTTCACAAGCCACACCGCAAATTTCAACGTATTTTATACCGCTTCTGCGATGATGAACCGATCGAGACTTACGAGTTTAATCGCGTTACGTTCGGACTCTGTTCATCTCCATTTTTAGCTTTGCGCACTCTGCGCGAACTAGCCGCTCAAGAGAGAGACAACTATCCTCTCGCCGCCTCAGTCTTAGAGAGACACGTATACATGGATGACTTGGCTTCCTCTGCTTCGTCCTGTACTGAAGCAGCGGTGATAGCTCAACAGGTCATTCAGCTATTCAAAGCAGGAGGATTTGACTTGATTAAATGGACAAGTAATTCCCTCGAACTGCTTGAAAGCATCCCTGTCTCGCATCGCCAATCCGAATCTATCTCTTTCGATGACGATAGTATTTTTAAAATTCTTGGTCTTCGTTGGCTTCCAATGACTGATAATTTTTATTTTTTGACTGTGCAACCGCCGTCTCTTTGTACAAAACGCGCAATTTTATCTGCAACCGCACGGTTATATGACGTCTTAGGTCTTGTCGGACCCGTAATTCTTTTCGCAAAGTTGTTAATCAAGGAGCTATGGCTTCTCAAGCTTGCATGGGACGATGTTCCTCCAGATCACATCGTTAACTTATGGCAGCGTTATACGTCTGAGTTGCCATTACTTTCTCAACTTAAATTTCCCCGTCACATAGGTGTTGAAAAGGACTCTAGCGTCTCGCTACTTGCTTTTGCCGACGCGAGTGAAAAGGCATACGGCTGTGTTATTTATTCGCACGTTGAGAACGATAATGAGAATCCTATAGTTTCCTTACTTTGCTCAAAATCTCGGGTTTCATCCCCAACTAAAATTGTTACTTTAGCTCGTCTAGAGCTCAATGCTCTCGTTCTTGTGGCGAGATTGCTTCGTACAGTTTATGATACGTTGTCGCAACGTCATCGTATTGATAATATTTATGTTTTTTCTGACTCCGTAGTCGCTCTTTGTTGGGTTTCCGCTTCTCCCCATAGGTTCAGCACTTATGTCGCAAACAGGATTTCACAATTTCAATCACTTTTATCTCCTGACACTTTGTACCATATCGCAGGCGTACAGAACCCTGCTGATTGTATTTCTCGCGGTCTTCTACCTTCTCAGTTGGTAAGACATGAGCTCTGGTTCTCAGGACCTCCATGGGTCTTATTACCAGTTAGTGAATGGCCTATTCAAAAATTGTCAGTTAGTCATGAGGGTGAATTGCCTGAAATGAAAACTGTATCACATTTAATTAACACACATGAAGTAGAAAATCCTCTAATCGCACTTGCTTTAAAATTTTCTTCTTGGCAAAAACTATTAAGATCCATTGTTTTTATTCTTCGATTTATTAAAAAATTGCCAAAGCATTTTCTTATCACCGCTAATGATTTAGATGTTGCTGAATCTTTTCTTATCAAATCAATTCAACATTTTTCTTTTCGTGGGGATATTCGAAATATTCAAACTGGAAAATCACCTTCTTCTGGTTTGAGAAAATTATTTCCATTCATCAATGAAGGAATTTTAAGAGTTGGTGGTAGGCTCGGTAAGTCAACCTTAGACTATTCTCATAAACATCCCGCTCTTTTACCCAGAAAGGGACATGTTATTGATCTTTTGATTGATTACTATCACCGCGAATATTGTCATGCCGGTCCCCAACTTCTACTTTCCCTTATCAGACAAAAGTACTGGATCTTATCCGGAAGTCGCGCTGTTAAGCAACGCGTTTATAAATGCTTAAGATGTTTTAAACTTAATCCTAAACAGACTTTTCCAGCTATGGCTGACTTACCTCAGTGTCGTGTCGAGGAATCAAAAGCATTTACACACACAGGTGTAGACTACGCGGGTCCACTTTATATAACCTTGACTAGGCAACGTGGTGTACGAAGTCAAAAGGCTTATTTATGCATTTTTATATGTTAAGTAACTAAAGCGGTTCATTTTGAACTCGCTTCTGATTTAACTTCCGCTACATTTTTAAACGCATTAAAGCGTTTTTTGTCGAGACGTGGTCCTTGTAAGTTTCTGTATAGTGACAATGGCACAAATTTTGTAGCTTCAAAGGCATATTTAAACGAACTTTATTCCTTTTTATTAACTAATGAATATTATCAAACTTTTAGTTCGGAGCTTGCAAAGAACCGTGTTACTTGGCACATGAATCCTCCAACCGCTAGTCATTTCGGTGGTATCTGGGAGGCTAACATTAAAAGCGCTAAATCTCTTCTGTTCCGCGTCATAGGAAAGCAAATTTTGACGTTCGAGGAAATGCTCACTGTGCTAAATCAAATTGAAGCTGTGCTTAATAGCCGTCCGCTTAGCGCATTGAGTTGTGATCCATCGGAACCTTCTGCACTTACGCCAGCTCATTTTTTATTAACCGCACCCTTAGAATTTTTGCCCGCAGCTGACTTAAGTGGAGAACGAGCAAGTCTATTGACGCGATTTTCCCTTATGGATTCTTTAGTACAAACTTTTTGGAAACGTTTTAGAACAGAGTATCTCCATAATTTACAAGTGCGTGAAAAATGGAATACTCCTTCGAAGCCACTCACAGTAGGTACTGTAGTACTAGTAAATATGGAAAACTCTCCTCCTCTACAGTGGCCATTAGGTATTATAACTCGCATTTTTCCTGGCCAGGATGGTGTTGTCCGCGTTGTAGAAGTTAAGACTTCGAACGGTGTATACAAACGGCCAGTAGTAAAACTATCACCGTTGCCAATGCAGTAGAGACTTTAATTTTATTTACTTTCCATATTATATCTTAACCATTAGGTACATATCTAGATTGTTATAGGTATATATCTCTAGTATTAATTTTATATTATTTATCTTTTAAAGGCGTACCTTTAAGGCGGGGGGCATGTTGGTTTTTTAAACGTAACTAGCTTCATAAAACGCTTGTAATTACTGATTCCCTTTCCCCGCATACCTCTCTTTCCTACATGCACCGAAACGCATATGTGCATCTCGCTCACACCCCCGCGAGTGCACGTCTAAGAACAAAAAATTATTGATTATCTATGATGATTCTATGACTATTGCTTCAACTTTTCGCCCGCAAACCACGATCTTTCTCGCGCGTGATTAAATCTATAAATTAAGTGTCCATCCGCATTAAGACTATGTGAAAAAGACTTTAAAACCATTTAGAAGTGTTCTCCAGGTGTAGTGCAGTGAACATTTTCATTATTTCTTCAAATTTTGGAGTAGATTGCCCTCGCGCTGTCCGCGCCGGCCATCCACAAACTGTGACATTTTTTTTGAAGTGGAAGAACGAGAGGATTTTCAAGTAAGTGCATGTTTTCCTTTCATCTGCAGCCAGTGAATCTCTTCTCCCTACTCCAAAAGTCCTAACACGGCTGCATCTCCTGCCCCTTTCAGTTTTTTTTTTACAAGCGTATGAAAATCACACATAATTCAAATACAGTCCACTAAATAAGCTATCGAATTTATTTCTTTTCTGTCGCAACAAAAGTGTGTGGTGACCAATTTCCCCACCAGTAAGTGGTCACCGCAGCCTATGGACAATTGCAACGATAGGGGCATCGCCAATGCGTTGCCGACCCTGAGACGTGAAGTTGTTAAGTCTCATGTGCCTGTAATTTCACCGGCCCCCTTACCTTTCTAACCGAAACACAGTAATACAATTGCACTACTGCTTCACAGCTGAAATGGGTAAGGTGGTAGTACTTCCCCGGACGAACACTGCACTAAGAGCTCTACTACTCATCATGCTTGCATGCTACCATATGTACTATGGCGACCCCAAAAGTTTGGGAACAGGGTTAGCAAGTGGTGTTCAATTATTACAATAAGAAAATATAATAACTATGTTATTATCAACCAATTGGAACATTTCCTTAAGTTCATTGGACGTAATTGGTAACATGCGTAGGTCGAAATTTGTTTGATCAGCTGACAAAAGTTTGTGGTATAAATATGAAAATACTATAAAGAAGAACTATAGGAATCGCCAATGCATTCTCGACTATGAGACGTGAAGTTGTTAAGTATCATATCCCTGTAATTTCACTGGCCCCTTTACCATTCTCCCGACACAGCAATTTAAGTGCACAACTGCTTCACGGCGGAAATGGGTATGCAAAAATACAGAAAAACAAACCCTAAGAACATAACGAAAATTTTCACTTCACTACTTTATTCACACTTACACTTGTTTATACAAGTGTACACCATGTTATATACGTAATAAAATACGATATAAAATAGTTAATTTCTATAGAGATACCCAGTCGGTATAAACGTGCGCTATGGCGCGGTTAATTTTCCTCATAGCTTTGGCTAACTTTGTGCTAGTGTCATGTACAGGTAGGTCATACTTTACTTGTTTTAATTTTCATACAATCATTAGGATGCGTTAAAGAACCAACTGGAAGGTGTGAGCAATCTTAACGCATTCTTTTTCGAAAGAATGCCCGAGGATTTGAGCTTAAGTTCGTAGACTCGCGCCAAAAACCATGGCGCTTAACGCCGGCCAATTTGGTTGAAAAAAACTGTGGCGCAATTATTTTTTTCAACTTTCGTCATCATCTTCTACAATTATGACGTCATATGTTTTGTTTGTTTTGTCGAGTGTGCTGACAAACACACAGATGGTCCACCTGATGGTAGTTCACTGGCACCTATGGACATTTACAATACTTTTTTTTTACCTCTTGAGCCAACTATCGGGCAAACGGTCTGTCTGATGGAAGTGGCCACCGTCCCCTATGGACATTTGCCAATGCGTTGTCGTCCCTAAACCGTGTAGTTCCAGGTGCCTATAATTTCATCAGCCCCGTAATAACATAAAATACAGGTGCACTAAGGCATGGCGGAAGGAGTGGGGACTTCCCCAGACGAAATCTACAATTAGAGCTCAACTTCGAAACTGTTTGGACATTGACAGGAAGTAGTAGTCGGTAGTCGGTAAATTCGTTATGACGTAAACGTAATAGAACGTGTTTGAGTTAAATATTTTTACGAGTAAGGCCATCTGTTAAGAACTAAATCCGGCTAGAGGATAAATTTGAGTGTGAAATTTATGAAATTCAAAATTAAAAACTGTTTATTCAGTTTAATTTGCCCTGAAAGGGGGACCTACTGAAGGTCATAGCTACTGAGAAACACGCAAGACGGGGAATATAGTCCAACATAGAATTCTCTTTATGAATATAAACTCTTCTTGTGTTTACTAGTTTGAGCTGAGAGAAAGTAGTGATAGGCGAGATTTAATAGGCCAAATTTACGGTTAAAAATGCTATTAAAAAATTAACCTTATGGGAATATGATACAGTTCATCGGCGTCATCATACAATCAACAATTGGATCAATATATGAAACTTATCAAAAAGCTAATAAAGTTGATTTTTCTATAACATTCTTAACTGCCAAAACAGTCTATTTCGTATATGTCATACAGAAAAATCCTATCGCTTTGTTAGAAGGTTCATCTGTATCGCCATACGATCAGTTTGATGTTGGAGTTTCGGCACAACATCGCACATCTATCCACTTTTATTCCCACTGTGTTATTGTTTGTGTGTTTTATTCCACACACTGTTTATTATAATTATATTTTATCAATATGGTATGTGATGAAGTAGGTTCTTATGTAGCTGTAGTATGTTAGGTTACTACCTCAAAGAAATTTAGTAATTTAAGGATTGAATGTTGAATAAGTCATTCGTCTTATAAGCCTCTGTGGTTTTTTGTGAATGATTTTATGTTTTATTTTCCATGTATTTATGTTTGTTCATTAATAATAAAAAAAAAAAGATGAATAGATGAGCCGTATATGGAACAAACTAAAAATACTGAATGTTTCAGTGTATTTTTTCCTCTCATAGAACTCCGTGTGTTTTTGTGAATGAAATAATGGATTATTATCAAGTCCGGAGCTGTGATAAATCTACTAGTGAATTAGCCACTAAAGTAGCAAAATTAACAACCTTTTCGCTAAACAATTGGGTATATTTTTGTATGATATTCGTATATGTATAGATGGCCATAATTGCCTCACACTATTTTAGTAATATTTTGTTTCATAATATTTTTATCCCGTAATAATATATTATCACAGTGAAGTTCATTGAAATTCAAGAATTCCTTCATTTCAATAATGAGGCTAATGAAATAGTAACAATGGTACCTAGTCTATCTATGATTACTATTCTAAATGCATTTAAGATGCTATTTATGATTACACAGTTTTATGATCGAAATTCTATAGTTAAAAGAATTCGATAATAGAGTCGACTATCGTTTGACCTACCTTTTGGGCTAAATTACAACAGGTTTTCCAATGAACTAGTATTGTGGGCAATCATAATTATTCATTAATTAACATTTAATTAAACTAACTTTACAAGACTATTATAGATACTATACACTAAAAAGAAGATAATAGACTAAAAAGAAATGGATAGATCCATAATTTTTTTTTATTGGTGTAACGCGTTCACATGTAATAAAATAAATAGGTTACGTTCACTGGAAAGAACTGAAAATGTTTGGAGTAAATGTTCAAGGCTTTTTCTTTGTTTAAAATACCTTGTACGGTCAGCAACATAAGTAGCTTAACAGATCCGAACTTACAAAACACCTAAACTCTAAAACGAATGAATAATTTAGAAATATGATATTGTTGGTTCATCACCGACACATCATGGATAGATATAGTGTACAATTGTTTTGTAAAATTAGATCTGTTCAGCTACTTATGTTGCTGACTGTACCTCTATTGGTAAGCATTTAAACATGATTGTTTGTATCGGTAGGTAATAGCAACATTGAAATTGGTGTGTTCGGTCTAATTCATACTCATAATTTTCCATAAGGATAGCACTTCCTTCACTTCACATACATGTACAACCTTTTCCAGAAACATCTACCATCACAAGTTCCAGCTCATCAGAAATCGAATCGTCATCATTTTCGAATTCATCCTCATCAAACGACTCATCTGACATAACAAATAATGATTCAAATGAAAATATTTATTCAAATGAAGTAGTAAATAACGATTCAAATGAAGTTGTAACTGACGATTCAAACGAAAATACTGATTCAAATGAAGTTGTAACTGACGATTCAAATGAAAATACAAATGACGATTCGGATGATGATTCGAATGACGATTCGAATGTTGATTCGAATGACGATTCAGATGTGAGTGACGAAGATGACTCGAACGGGTCAGGTGACGATAGTGGTGAAGATACTGAAGGTGATACTAGTAAGTCAAAAACTTGTTTATTGTAACACATGATATACTTTTAAATTATAATGAACTGGATGTCCCTTCGGTTTCACCTGCGTTCCCAAGGGAAGTAACATTTTCCCGGCACAAAAAGTATCCTATGTTACTTCTAATACCGCCAAGAATAAGCGTAAAAATTTTCATGATGATCGGTTAAGTAGTTTTCGTGTAAAAGCGTAACAAACTTACATTCTCATTTATAATATTACTAGGTGACCCGGAAAACGCTGTTTTGCCGGGTTTACTTCATTATAAACTATATATAAAAATTGATCGTTCGATTGGCATCTTGCAACCCTATTGCGGATCTGTGGATGGAACAGAATAATATAAAAATCGCGATCAAAAAACAGGGGTAGACCGTAGAAGGGCAAAAATTTGAAAATGTATGTATTTTTCAATGTTAAATAATAAAAAATGAAAAATTGACCAAACAATATAATATAAATGTTAGGGGTGGACAACCCTTATCACTTAGGGGTATGAAAAATAGATAGTAGCCGATTCTCAGACCTACTGACTATGCATATAAAATTTCATAAAAATCCGTCAAGCCGTTTCGGAGGAGTATAGTAACTAACATTGTGACACGAGAATTTTATATATAAGATTAGTAGAGATTAGGTAAAGTAAGATAACCGCTATACCGCGCCTTAGGTAGGTAGGTGCAGGGCGGGACGGGAGTTAGAAGAGACGTTCTACGTTTCGCTTCCCCTCTCACTCGCACTTCAGTCCCCACCTAAGGCGTGGTACAACACTCGCGGTCACAATATTACTATATTTCCTATTAATATTACATAAAGTTTGTGACGATAGATGGATGTTTGTTACTCTTTCACGCAATGACCACATAACCACAGTACACATTCATAGTTTATAACCTAGAATAACACATATATCATTTACTGAGGAAATGTAACACTTGAACGCGAGAGAAACCGCGGGGCACAACTAGTTACATTTAGATGAACAGCATATCTTTTTTTTTAATGCATTCTAGCAATATCTCGTCAAGGTAAATTTCCTACAATTTTTCCCTTACCCCTAACATTAAAAACCAAATAGACACTATAAAAATAAGGGAATTTATACACTGGCAATTTCGCAAGCTCGCCTCGCGCACGCTACTCAAGTCTACTCAAAATCCATGGGTCTGAGCGAAAACACCAGTATGTAAGGGCCTTAAAAGAATAAAAAAAAAGTAAATTACAAGCTCGACCAAACGTTCTCGCCTATATTAAAATTATCTTAACTGCTACGAACCAACATTGAATCCATCGATAAAAAATTTGTATACTGCAACTATATAATATGATGTTTTATTGTCTAAATCACGATTCACGATCAGTGATCTCATACATACGAGTACATACAAAGAAGCACCCATACACACATCTACATAAACATCTTGATTTCATGTTATTTACAACATACTGTTCTAGGCATCCGTTGCTATGGTATTTTTTTGTGTCAGGAACCTTCACAGGCGTATTAGAGCAACTCGTTAAAGTTTCATTGCTATCTGATAAATAGTATAAGAAGATAGTACAAACAATTATTTGTATATACATAGCTGACTCGGCAGACATTGTTTTCCCTAACAAGAGACGGTATAAGCTAAAAGAAACTTAACTACAGGGCTACCTATCGGATTCTAGAAGGAATCAAAAAGAATTATAAATATTTGGTCGAACAATAAAAAAAATCCTAGTACTCGATCGCAGCGCCACCTACCGGGCCCAATTATGTAACTAAACCATCCAAGGACCCACTCAAACACACACAGACAAAATAAATTTTTAATTAAAAAATAAATTATTATCCTGGGGTATTCTATACACACGATCATCTGATCCCAAACCAAGCAGAACTTGTATTATGGAAACCAGATAACTGATAAAGTACATAATATAATTTTTTCTTGTATTTAAATACATTCTTATATAAACATTGCACCCAGACACAGAACAAACAGACAGTTCATGGACACAAATGTTTGTCCAGTGTGGGGATCGACCCCACGACCTATGGTATGGCAGTCTGGGTCTCTAACCACCAAGCAAAATGGCCCGTCATAACAACAATAATAATTAGTTATTATTATAACTATTACAATATAATTAATATTTTTCTTCTGAAATTTATTGTTAAATTTACCTATTTTCAATTTAAGAGATAAATGAGTACACTTACCGAAAAGTTATGTACGATTAGCGTCATTCAAAACACAATATTTAAACAACTGAAGCAATATTAAACAAATTGTTTGTCGATGGTAATTCATTAACGAAATAATATAATAACCATGTCTAATTACAATAGTTATTTCACTATTTACATTACTACTGTTTTGAAGGTACTTCCTTTTGTTTCACCTTTTATTTAAAGCCAAGGAATCGTCGGAGTGGTATTATTAAAATTATTTATACCTACATATGATACAATACATATTTGACGGGGCAGCTGGCTTGGTGGTTACATACCCTGACTGCTACACTGGTTCAATTCCCGCCCAGGACAAACGTTTGTGTTCATGAACATGTCTGTTTGTTTTGTGTCTAGGTCTAAATATCTAATTAAACAACCAGATAAAAATAATGATACGTAGTAGGTATATCAGTTATGGTTTCCATAGTACAAGCTCTGCTTAGTTTGAGATCAAAAGACCGTGTGTTAAGAATGTCCCAGGATATTTATATATTATTTACATATAACCTCACAAAATTAATTCTCCAAATTTTGGTGATAACCATGTTAAAATCTTCTGCGTAATTTAAAAGATATAAACAGACAAACAAACAGAAAAGTGGCTTTGTTTCTGTTATTAGAGATAGAGATTTTTCGAATCTATAGTTAATCAATTACCAGTCAAGTACCTAGAATACCAATTTCTATGATAACGTATATTGTTAAGTACATATGTATCAAGTTTACGTTATATTTAGTAAAAATACTGTTTTGTACAGAAACTGCATTTAGGACAAAACTAGTTCAAATACCATGTACAGTCAAAACGAAATTTATTATGAAATTGTTTAGGAGACCATCTTCTTCCTATTATTAATTTAAAAAAAGTATGTGAAATTTAGATATCAGTTTGGTTTCCATAGTATAAGTTCGACCGTAAGTAAAGAATATCCCATGTTCTTTATTTATTTACTAAAACATAAAACAACAGAAAAACTCTGCAAAATTTATATTGTTACCCAACTTAATTAATACCCCTGACATTTACACTTAGGTTTAACACATTTGCATAGTAAAATACAAATTGTAGGAATAAGAAATTAACTTGATCTTTTATTTATTCACTTTACAGGTGAACTAGTATGTGACGATAATGAAGTTATAGACGAATGCCCCGTCGATTGTCCATCAGACTATTGCCCCAAGAGTGAAAACGAGCCCCAGTCTTGCCCCAAGCCCGACCCTTGTCCGGAACCAGAGTGCAAGTGCAGGTTCAACTATCGAAAAGCTGACAATGGAACCTGTATTCCGACTGAGGATTGCCGTAAGTCAAGTTAAAACTAACCTTCCGTATATTCTTTATGGTTTCCGCTACAGAAATATAACTAGCTCATTTCGCTTCAAACTATGATCGGTGATTACATTAAACATATGTCAACAACTCAACGATAAAGACGCGCGTGAGTCTCCATTGATTTTGAAACCTCTGTTTTAATTATATATATTGCACACAGCTCCCTTCGACTGCAGTTCTCGTCCAAACGAAGAGTTCAGAGCATGCCCACCGACCTGTCCAAGTGACAGCTGTAAACAGGCCTCGGCGACAGGGCGCTGCCCAATTAGAGGTCGAATCGGGACTATATTGAAGTGTAATCCAAAATGTCGGTGCATCGAAAACTTTTGGAGACAAGATGGGATATGTGTGCCATATGAAGAATGTCGTAAGTTTTATATTGTATTCAAAAGATCTTGTACCTGACAAAAACAAGCTCAAGGTAATTTCTTCACTAAAGATCCAAGAAAAGCGCTTATGTAGATCAAGGTTACTGAAGTTACCATTGTGTGCAACTGACCACATGCAAATGCGTTTTGTGTGTATGTTCACTTGTATGGAAGCTTGATACTTAATCACGCTACATAGGTTAAATGCAGCTGTGAAATCATTCAGCTGTAGTTATAAATACACATACATACTCACACACAACGGGCGTCTTTGTTTTTAACTAAATCAAATTTTAATATATTGTCTCTTTCACAAACATTAATTAATTGTTAATTACGTTTTTACATAATACTTCATAGTTAAGTTTTTTTTTTTATGTTATACTGAATTCTGTGGGGTCAGGTCTATAATAGACACCTGCTCCGCACATAAACTAGACTGTAAATTTTAAACCCAAAATAGATATTAAACAAAATAATAAATTTCCGGGGACGTTCTTTACACACGGCCATCTGGTCCAAACTCTCCCAAACTAAGTCGATCTTGTACTATGGCAACCAGATAACTGATATACTATTTTTTTTCTAAATGCATACTTATATACATATTTACACCCAGACACAGAACAAACAGACATGTCCATGCACACAAATGTTTGTCCTGGGTGGAAATCGAACCCGCGACCTTCAGCTTGGCAGTCAGAGTCGCTAACCACCAAGCCAACTGGATTATTGAATTTATGTACCTACCTATAAGTCTTGTCATTGTGAGGAGAAATAAATAAATAATTATTATCCATTATAATGATAAAGAAAGCCCTATTATTTATGTTTCATATTTTTAGCCGGAGTATGTCCAACAAATGAAGTATATTCCAAATGCATGAATGCTATACGGCGCCCGGTAAATTGTTCGCAAGCGGATCAAGTAAACACTTGCTTAGTAAAAGGCAAAGGCCCCTGCCAGAAAGGTTGTGTTTGTCAAAAGAACTATTTACGAGGCTACAATGGTACTTGTGTGCCGCAAGATCAATGTGACAGTACAAAACGTAAGTACCTCAATAGCTGCCCCCTTATTCAGCAAATACAAACTTCGTCGGCGAGCCGCTTCACGGAGGCCTCGGAGAGCCTACCTCTCACGTGATTAGTAGTATTAGCAAAGTAAGTGACAGAGACAGAGGATAGAGGCCGCGACGAAACATCCTCGAGTCAGTGTCATTTTCCTTACAGAATCGAGCCCCTTAGGTAAGTATCCTCTTAAGTGTTATAATCATTTGAGTAGTAGAACTCTTAGTGCCAAATTCTTCTGGGAAGTACTACCACCATACCCATTTCCACCATAAACCGCCAACATTGGAGACAGATTTAGGTCTAAAAATAAATCATTTTTTAATTGCAGTAACTTGTCCTCCTAACGAAGAAGTAGACGGATGCGCTAATGCAATATGTCGGGCACAAAATTGTACCCAAAAGGGACAGCCCGTTCCATGTCCTGCGGTATCAGAGTGTATTGAAAATTGCGTGTGTAAAACAAATTACCTGCGAGCTGAAAACGGCTCCTGCATACCAGAAGACCAATGTCCAACCTGTTAGTAGTAAATTTTGATTTATGTCACAAATTCACAAAATAATAGATGTAGGGTTGCCATAAACTTTTGTAGAAATAAGTTGGGTCAGCCAATCCTCAGTAGATTCTTTTCAATATTTTATTTTGTAAAATAGAATACCTTATCATTAATCTTAACACTTAATCTGATGTAAGTGATGATATACCTAAAGGTGGTCAAGAAGCCCAAAAAAATTGATTGAAATGCTAAAAATCCCGAAAACAGCGCAAGATGAAAAACAAAACATTTTTCAAATTGCAGTAACTTGTCCCCCTAACGAAGAAGTAGATGGATGTGCTAATGCAATATGTCGGGCGCAAAACTGTTCACAAAAGGGACTGCCCGTTGCGTGTCCTGCAGTATCAGAGTGTCTAAGCGATTGCGTGTGTAAAACAAACTATCTACGTGCTGAAAACGGCTCCTGCATACCAGAAGACCAGTGTTCAACATGTTAGTAGTAAATTTTGATCTACGTCACAAATCCACAATAGACGTAATACATGTAGGTTTGTGGTTAACATTGTTAGATTATTCGTGATTTTTTATAAAATCTAGGTATATTTGAAATATTTTATCCTGAAATTTCATCCTATTTTATCCACTCAGAGAGACTTTTTATTCTTTTTACTGTTCACATATTAATGGATCTTTATACTTAAATCATAATTTCAGTCCCATTAATAGCCGAAAATAAATAAAAGCCAAAAAATGTTACCAAGAATGCATCTAAAATAAGGAACTTTCAATAAACATTACCCAGTCTAATATTATTTCAGCCGCATCGATAAGTTTCGTCATAAACCATTTATACAACAACAGAAGTTGGATCAGCCAATTGACTTTTTTTTTGTAATATTGATTAGCTTGCCATAAATTTATCGAGGTAGGTAAATGATGATGTGCCTACAGGTGGTCCAAACACAAGAAGCTCTAGATGGAATTGATTCAAGTGCTGAAATACCCCAAAGCAAGATGATACAAAAAATCATTTTTCAAATTGCAGTAACATGTCCGCCTAACGAAGAAGTAGATGGATGCGCTAATGGAAGATGTTGGCCACAAAACTGTAACCAAAAGGGACATCTCGTTGCGTGCCCTGCGGTATCGAAGTGTCTAAAAGATTGCGTGTGTAAAACAAATTACCTACGAGCTGATAACGGCTCCTGCATACCAGAAGACCAATGTCCAACCTGTTAGTAGTAAATTATGATCTACGTCACAAACCCACAATATACGTAATATATTATGTAGGTTTGGGTAAAACGTAGTATTGTTCTTGTTATTAAATTATTCAAGGTTTTTATAAAATCCTATCCTGTGGATTTACCCAAGTTACCATACAAATCTAAATTTCATATTTTACCCCCACAGGGTTTTTCTAAAATACTCTTTACATATATAGAGATCTTTATACTATAATGACACATTCATATCCTAAACTAAATAAAAACCGTAAGTGTAACAAATCATATATCTATAGGTAACAAGGAAACAACAATAAACAATCCTCTATCTAATATAATTCCTATCGTGTCGATAAGTTCGGCCATAAAGCTCTTATGTAGCAAGAAGTTGGGTTTATCTTAAAAAAAATATCTTAAGTGATGATGTGCCTGAAGGTGGTCAAAATACAAGAAGCTGTGCAAATTGATAAAACAAAAAAAAATGCAGTAACTTGTCCCCCTAACGAAGAAGTAGACCAATGCGCTAATGCAATATATCGGGCACAAAACTATACACAAAAGGGATTGCCCGTTGCGTGTCCTGCAGTATCAGAGTGTCTAAAAGACTGTTAGTTATAAACAATAACAAACTATCTACGTGCTGAAAACGACTTCCGCATTCCAGAAGACCAGTGTTCAACCTGTTAGTAGTAAATTTTGATCTACGTCACAAATCCACATTACACGTAATACATGTAGGTTTGTGGTAAACCTTGTTAGATTATTCGAGATTTTTATGAGAATTAGGTATATTTGAAACATTTTATTCTGCAATTTCATCCTATTTTATCCATTCAGGCCTTTTAATTCCTTTTATTCTTTACTTATTAATATACATATATACTTGAATTATAATAAATGGGATTCATAACCTAAATTAAATAAAAGCCTAAAAATATTACCAACACATCTAAAATAAGGAAACACAAATAAATAATATTCTTTCTAATATGATTCTAGTCGCGTCGATAATTTTGGTCATAAAGCATTTTTGCAACAACAGAAGTTGGGTCAGCCAATCCCAATTGGCTTTTTTTTTTGTTATATAGATTAACTTGCCATAAATTTAACGAGGTCAGTGATGATGTGCCTGAAGATGGTCAAAGCACAAGAAGCCCAGAAAGGGAACCGATTCATGTGCTGAAACGACCCAAAACAGTGCCAGATGATAAACACAAAATGTTTTTCATATTCCAGTAACTTGTCCTCCTAACGAAGAAGTAGACGGATGTGCTAATGCAATATGTTGGGCACAAAACTGTACCCAAAAGGGACAGATCGTTGCGTGCCCTGCGGTATCAGAGTGTCTAAGAGATTGCGTGTGTAAAACAAATTACCTGCGAGCTGAAAACGGCTCCTGCATACCAGAAGATCAGTGTCCAACCTGTTAGTAGTAAATTTTCATCTACATCACAAATCAAATATACGTAATAGATGTAGCTTTCTGGTAAACTCATTTAGATTATTTCCGGTTTATATAAAATCTTGGAATTTCAATCCATTTTAAGCGCTCTGGGTTTATTCAGATTCTTTAGTTATTTATAGAATAATAAATAATATCAGTGTCATTCATAGCCTAAACTAAATAGGAACCTTAAAGTGTAACAAACTATATATATATATATCTATAATAAGGAAACACCAGTAAACAATCCTCAATCTATTATTATTCCAATCGCGTCGATAAGTTTGGCAATAAAGCACTTTTGCAACAAGAAGTTGGGTCAGCCAACCCTCCTAGGATTTGTTAATTTTATTTTAGTTATACCTATAGATTAGCATATCACAAAAATATCTGAACGTATGTAGGTAGTGATGTTGATGTACCTGAAGGTGGTTAAAACACCAGAAGCCCAGAAACGAATTTATTCAAGTGCTGATACACCCCAAAACTGGGCAAGATGATAAAAACAAGACATTTTTCATATTGCAGTAACTTGTCCACCTAACGAAGAAGTAGATGGATGCGCTAACGCAATATGTCGGGCACAAAAATGTACACAAAAGGGACTGCCCGTTGCGTGCCCTTCGGTATCAGAGTGTCTAAAGGATTGCGTGTGTAAAACAAACTACCTACGTGATGAAAACGGCACCTGCATACCAGAAGACCAGTGTCCAGCTCGTAAGTAGATTTTTTTAACCTTCCCAAATCCTACTTCCTACTATCCTATCATATGTTATAAAACATGTGAAAGTTTGTTAAGATGATTGTTATTCTTTCAAGCAAAAACGAAATAGCATATTTGAAAGTTTATGACATAATATACTTTTTATTCCGGGAATATTTTACTCCTCTCATGATGTTCTCTTCTGTAGTGAAGGAATCATGAAGACCCTACCCTTGAGTGCCAAATTTCGTGAAAAATAACAAACAAACTGATACACCGAGAGAGTTTCTATCACAATTATGAATAAGAATAAGAATGATGCTACTTAGTATGACTAACTTATTAATTCCAGCTGTATGTGGTGATGATGAAGTGCTTGCCGAATGTTCGCCCGACTGTCCATCTGATTACTGTCCAAAGAGCGATGACGAGGATCGGTCCTGCCCCACTCCGGATGTTTGTCCGCCACCGACGTGCAAGTGCAGGTTCAACTATCGACGAGCTGAAAACAGAACCTGTATACCTACTAGAGAATGTCGTATGTGTATTTATGCATAATTAGTTTGCTCAACTTACTCAGCTCTGGAATGTCCAGAAGAGTGATATGATAGCATTGTAAATGTTCGATTCCAAATATTTTTCAGCTGCCTACAATTGCAGTCGTCCAAACGAAGAGTTTAACCCGTGCCCCCCTCTATGTCCATCTGACGACTGTAGTCAAGCATCACCCACCGGTGGATGCCCCAGGCGGTTTGGTAGAATAGGCATCATTCTGCCATGCAATCCAAAATGCCGGTGTATCAATAATTATTGGAGACAAGACGGCATATGTGTACCTTATGGTGATTGTGGTGAGTTACCAAGGAATTAGATATTTTGAATTTAGTGAAAAAAATAAATATAAAGGCAAATAATGTTTTTAAAACAGTACTCCATAATGCATCTATACGACATATCATATACACTATACGCATCTAAATATTTTATCCGATATCCGAAATATTTGGATATTTACAAATTTATGAGATCTTATACTGCTCGTATCGGTACAAGGTCTCCCTCGTTCTTTAAATCCTAGACGAACCGTCTTTAAGAAGGTATACCTGGATGAGGTTGCCACAGAATTAAACTCTATGTCGTCCTTTAGAAAAGGCTAATATCCAGTATTGGATGACCATAATTTATTTGACAATAAAACCTTTTTTAATTTGCAGAAGGAGTATGTCCTGCCAACGAAGTCTATTCAGAATGCATCGGTGGCGAATGTAGGGCTTTAAATTGCTCGCAGAAAGATGACAATATCATATGCACGGACAAGTACGATGGGCCATGTGAAAAAGGATGTATCTGCGAAAAAGGTTACTTTAGATCTGAAAATGGCACTTGCGTGACGGAAGATCAATGCCAAGAGACACGTGAGTAATAATATTCTGGCTCTTAAAAGTTTTTAAAATACATCGACGGTTAAAAGGCGACTTGATTCAAGCATCATTTTGAACACTTTACAGGAGAGCTATTTGAAAATTTTAAAACCCAAAAACAGATACTGCATCTAAACTTCTTAACATTCCACATCGAAGGTGTTGAATATTAAAACTAGATGCAAGCTTCAACCAATTTGTGCATGGTCCATCATCATAATAGTATAATTCATTGAGAAAAATGTTACTTTCGTCAAAAATGGCGGTTGATTCAAGTCGCCTTTTACCCGTCGACATACAACGTATACTCGTATTAACTCATTAGATGCTCTGCCTTGTTATTATTTATTTCAAAATGTTTGTGCTTCGACTTTGAGATTACGACTAGCTATTCTATCACTAGAATTGAATACTATCTACATATCAGAATCGTAACTAATATCATTAACGCGAAAGTATATTTTACATCTCAGATGTCAACTCTTCAAGGACACAACCAATGGTAATCCCTACTTATATTATAAATGGAATGTAAGTTTTTTGGTCACTCTTTCACACGAAAACTATTAAACCGATCATCATGAAACTTTGTACACATATTCTTGGAGGTATTAGAAATAACATAGGATACTTTTTGTGCCGGGCGGGGGATAGAAGAATATTATTACAAAACTTGTAATTCTGAAAGATGGGTTAAATCGCTCGGTAGCTCAGATAAAACCGGGAGAAGATGCTAATACCATTCATAAGCGTGAAAGCCTATTTGAATAAATTTAGTTTGGTTTAATTTCTGTAAAATTAGAATATTATGTCGCAAGTTATATCAGCTAACTAGTTTCCATAGTTGCTTAGTGTTGAGAATAATAGTGAGCCAAGGAATGACTCAGAATATTTCTATGATACATGTATACCTATAGCAATTTATTAAGTATAGCTGTCACCCGCGGTTTTACCCGCGTTTCCGTGGGATGTCACGTGTATTATACATAAAAACCTTCCTCTTCAATCACTCTATCTATTAAAAAAACCGCATCAAAATCCGTTGCGTAGTTTTAAAGATTTAAGCATACATAGGGATATAGGGACAGAGAAAGCGACTTTGTTGTATACTATGTAGTAATATATCTTTTGCAGCTGTATGTGGTGATAACGAAGTGGTTGACAAATGTCCTGTAGACTGTCCATCTGATTACTGTCCCAAGAGTGACGACCAGGATCAGACTTGCGTCACTCCGGCTGTTTGTCCGCCACCGACCTGCAAGTGTGCATTCAACTTTCGACGTGCTGAAAACGGAACTTGTATACAAACTACAGAATGTCGTAAGTAACTTTTACTGCTGGAAAGATGATTGCAAATTTTTTGAAAAAAATATGTTCATGATTTACTTTATTAAAGTACATATTCAAAAGTATGTTTATGTGACTTTATTTAGTAAATGTTTGAAATAAATCATTAAATTGTTGATATATTCTATTTCGTAGTAATAATTATAAAATCTGAATGTTTGTGAGTATAGATGTATGGTTGTTACCAACGAATTTGTATTAAATTTGGCATATATTTAGTTTATAACCTGTATTAACAACTAGGATACTTTTTATCTCTGCAAAATGTAACATTTGGTTATAAGTACAGATACATAGTTAGTGATCTAATAAATAAATAAATCGCTTAAAATATATATTGAGCTTAAGAACGATAAATAATTAATACGAATAAAAAATTACTACCCACAGCTCCCTTCAACTGCAGTTCCCGTCCAAACGAAGAGTACAGCCCATGCCCAATACCCTGCCCAGGCGAAAACTGCAGCCAGGCTAACCGTAAATGTCCATTTAGAATAGGCATTGCAGTGAAGTGCAATCCAAAATGTCGATGCACCAAGGGTCATTGGCGGCAAGACGGCGTCTGTGTACCTTACAGAGAATGTCGTAAGTGTCAATCAAATAAAAACTTTACTACGTATTACACAAGGCAACAAATATAATTATTATAAGTAGTTTTTCAGAAGGTTCTTAGTGCAAGGTTCATCCGGGGAAGTATTGACACCATATCCATTTCCGCCGTGAACCAGTAGTACTTTAGTTGTATTACTGTGTTTCGGTTAGTAAAGTAAGGCTAAAGGCGATCGAAGAAATTACGAGCACATACTTAGCAGTTCTCTTGAAGTTTCAAGTTTTTCGCATTGGCGATGCCCCTGTTCCGTCTGCCTATATATCAGCTCGTTAGATATAAATAATAATAATATACTGAAAATTTCAGCAAATATTTGCCCAGCCAATGAAGAATATTCCGAATGCGTTAATGGGGCATGTCGTGCCTTGAACTGTTCACAAAAAGGTGAACAGGTTCCTTGTCCAGATTTAACTCCAGAATCTTGCGAAAAGGGATGCATGTGTAAAAAAAACTATTTAAGGTCTGAGAATGGTACATGTGTCCCTGAAGACCAGTGCACCCCAACCAAACGTAAGTATAATATTGATGGGAAAATATCAAATGAAAGTACACTTGATTTGAGTATGACTTACTTTCATAGAATCATCTATACATATTTAGCTACCGTTCCGTAGTTTCACTCGCGTTCCCAAGGGATCCAATGCATCCGGGATTTTACCTTTTCATAATATTGGTATAAATTTTATTTTCACCTATAGGCACTAAGTTAATATATACCTATAGACAAGCTTAAGCAGTGCAACTCTAACGCTTAAGATTTTGAGAGTTCGTTTTTTACCAATACCTAACCTATGAATAAATATGAATCTCTTAAGAGTGCAGCATACGAGTATGTATAAATTGATGAACGCTTAGCTCATGTCAAAATGTCTGTTTTTTCAAAATCAATTGGATATGTGCGTTAATTAAGCAATATCTATAAGCTCGATGGTTTACCTTTTGTTACCGAAAATGGGCATCAGATCATTAAACATTGGGGATTTAGAAGAATTTAGTGTAGGTAATAATTTTGAATAGGTAGTAGAGCTCTCAGTACAAAGTTTGTCCAGGAAAGTACCACCATACTCATTTCCGTCAAGCAATAGTGCACATATATTACTGCTTTTCGGTTAAAAAGGTAAGGGCACAACTTTACAACTTCGCGTCTCAGGGACGACAACGCATTAAAGATACTTTGGAAATGACAAATATTCTAGTTTATATTCGATGACTTCACACTCACTATAATGTTTTTCGTACAGTTGAATGTGGTGACAACGAAGTAGAAGACAAATGCCCGGGGAAGTGTCAATCTGATTACTGCCCTAAAAGTGAAAACGAGACTCAGTCCTGCCCCACGCCGGATGTCTGTCCACCACCGGCTTGCAAGTGCGGCTTTAACTATCGACGAGCTGAAAACGGAACCTGTATACCTACTAGAGAATGTCGTAAGTTATTTGATAACTTTCAATGTTTACTTTTAATATTATTCCATTTTAGCTTTCTTTTTCACTCGTTATTTACATTTTTTAAATATTTATTGATGAAAAGAAACACATTAAAAATTAAAAAATTGTAAGAACAAGTTACCGGTAAACTAAGCAGAGCTTATCTCTGGAGCCTTGAAAAAATGTCCCGGGATATTTATTTATTAGCCTTCCACTCTTCCCTCCCACACCCTGTTTCTTGGGTTTCACAGTGGGCCAGTGCTTGAGGTTGGCATCGAGCTCGTATTTCCACCAACATCTCGGTCTGTTGTGGGTATATAATAATTGAATTCTCATGGTGTCGCTTCTGTTAATATCCTCCAGCGGCATTCAACTGCAGTGCTCGTCCAAACGAAGAGTACGATTCCTGCCCCCCATTGTGCCCGTCAGACAGCTGTAGTCAGGCTTCACCCGACGGTGGCTGTCCTCCGGCACTGGGGCGCATTGGTATCACCTTGACATGTAACCCTAAATGTCGGTGTATCAAGAATTACTGGAGAAAAGATGGAGTTTGCGTCCCGTATGGAGAATGTCGTATGTATTTGAACTTTTTTCATAATTCATAAATACCAATCAACCTTGATTGCGGCAGCTACATAAAGGTGCAATTTAAAAGGGCAATCAAAATGGAACGTGCTTAAAATTTATTGTCTTTACTGTTACCTAATCATGAAATAATAATAAACTTACTGCAGGAAAAATCAAAACGCTTAACATTTGACTACTTTCCAGCTGGAGTATGCCCTGCCAACGAAGTATTCTCTGAATGCATCAATGCAATATGTAAACCTTTGAACTGTACCCAAAAAGCCGAAATCAAGAACTGTACGAGTGATATTGACGGCTCCTGTGAAAGAGGGTGCGTGTGTCAAGATAAATATCTACGAGCTGAGAATGGCACCTGTGTACCAGAAGACCAATGTGAAAAGCCTAAACGTAAGTAGAAACTAGGGGCAAGTTAGAGACTCTGACTACCATGCGTGGTTTCGATTCCCACCCAGGACAAACATTCGTGTGCACGAACAACTGTTTGTTCTATGTCTGGTGTAAATATTTATATAAGTATATAGAAAAAGGAGTATGTGTAGTCTATGAGATTGTGATCAAACACAACCCTGTATTATATAAAAGAAAATAATTGACAATAACCCTTTACTTCTGATCTGAACTACATAAAAAGAGTAGATATTACCTATTTAGTTTAAGACATGTTTAGAAATTCTAATAAAGAGTACCTATATTATATTATCCTGTACCTACCTATTTATTAAATCAATGTTTGTCGGTCTGCCAATAGACTTGAATATTATTCGAACGAATTCAGTTGGCTTGTAGCGACCCTGATCGCGAATGTGAATACATATCTCAATATATAATATGTATGTATTTAGAAAAAAAGGGTAGTTTATCAGTTAACTGGTAACCATAGTACAATCTCTGTTAAGATTCAGATGGCCGTGTATAAAGAATGATCCAGGATATATATTATTAACGAAACACGACTGAAAAGCATTAGAAAGTAGATAGCGACTACAAAACTTGTCAGAATTGCATTCTAATTTTTTAATTAATTTGACCTCCAGCTGTATGTGGTGATGATGAAGTGGTGGATGACTGCCCATCTGATTGCCCCTCTGATTATTGCCCCAAGAGTGAATCTGATGCACTAGCAACCTGCACCAAACCGAGCCCCTGTCCGCCAGCGGTCTGCAAGTGTAGGTTCAACCATAGACGCGCTGAAAATGGAACATGTATACCGACCAGGAGCTGTCGTAAGTAGACCTTCTTTGAGATCAGTCCCCAAATTTTTTGTTCATGCTAACAAGAAGATGGCTGGTCCACCTATTGGTAAAATCTTACCGCTCCCAAGCAATACCAATGTGTTGCCAACCCACTCAAAGCCTAGAAGAAGTAACTGACTCCCAAATGTAACTCTCTGTAACTGTCAAATCACACCGGCAGTTCCTTGGCTTCCATTGGGATAATGATCATTCACATCCAAGTAACGCTGCTTTTTTATGTCTACCAATGTGACCTGGATTCTGAGTTCATAAACGAATTGATTATATGAAGAACTTTTACCCTCTTTCGAGATTTCTAATGTTTCCGAGGAATAAAGTATCTATCCTATGTGTCTATCTGGAACATAATATATTCAATAAGTATGTAAGTTTTAATCTAAGGCCGAAAAGCAGTTAAAGCGTAATTGGGTTACATTTATTGGTAAGGTGTCAAAAAATCGTATCCTTTGATGTAAAAGATATAGAACCTAAGATATATAACGAAGTATTTGACTGCCCACAGCGCCTTTCAACTGCACTTCTCGTCCAAACGAAGAGTACAACCCGTGTCCAGCACTCTGTCCCAGTGAAAACTGCAGCCAAGCTAAACTTCATGGCCGTTGTCCATTTAGAATAGGCATTGTCTTACAATGCAGACCAAAATGTCGTTGCATCAAGGACTATCATAGGCGTGATGGTATTTGCGTGCCTTATGGAGAATGCCGTAAGTAATGATTTACTAAACTCTCCGTTTTCTTGCAATTTTATTGCAACTAAGGTGATTATTAGCAATAGCCCGATGGTTATTTTCAACCCTCAATTAAAACCCGATAAATAAAATGGAGATAGAATATATAAATATATCCTGAAGCGAAGCCTACCTAACGTATTATATTATTTAATAATTAATTAAGTTAGTAAGAATTTAATTCAACAAATCGTTAGTTGCGGAGATGGTGGGACGAGATAGTCTTGTTCATTACAGACTGGCCCTTAAAAGACAAAAAACTATAGGGAAGAAAGCTAACGGAGGATTGTCTTCTATTCTAAGAACACTGGGTTTTTAATGCAACTTTACAAGTTTTCGTAGATTATCCCAGTTTGATAAAATGCAAGAATGTCCATGCGAGAGTAAATGACGCTCCAAAGAATTACGGACACTTTAATTCAAATTTGGACTTTAATATTCCAGCTGACATTTGCCCCACTAATGAAGAGTACTCTGAATGCATCAATAAAGTTAACCGACCAGTTAACTGCTCGCAAGTAGGAACTGTGTTTGCTGATGAATATGAATCTAGTGACCCTTGTGAAAAGGGATGCATATGTCAGAAAAACTATTTACGAAGTAATAATGGCACTTGTGTACCACAAGATCAATGTAATACTGAACGTAAGTAACTTAGGTTTCTATAACTTCTTTGCTACAGGGCTGGAACTTCTAGGGTCATTGGATACAGTTGTGGATTTACCAGCAGTCTAAGTAGGTTGAGTCTAGGGTGGCCAGCTTAGGAACCGAATATTGTTACTTTTCTTTTAAAATTACTTTTGTGTGATTCAATGCCCCTAGTACGAACGTCTATCGCAAGGGTAGCGAGAAAAAAGATGTACAACGCGCACATTGCGCGATGTTTTTTTTTTTTATTTTTTTCCTTTATGAGAATAACAAACAATTGCACAATAAAGCTTATGTAACAATATTATATATAAATAAAAAAAAGTAATTGCACAACCAACACCGTTATTCACAAAATAAATTTTAAAATGACCATTGGATTGGTTTCTGGCGCACTCAATACTATGGCGCTACGCTTACTATAGAAGTTCGTGCTTAGGCCTCAGATAGCACGTAAATTACACGAGCTTAGTTATTTGTAAGGGCAATAAAAATTACATCATTTACTTATTAAATGTGTAAATCCGGTACTAATTGATAAACTTCCTTTATGATGTTCACCTAAAAGGATATATGAAATCAAATAAATAGACGGAAACGGTAATTTCAGTAACTTTGACCATCATAATTTATCTTAGTAGGCCTAAACTGCTTGAGGAGGGGCGAATTATGTTATATTTTTTTATTAGATGCATAAAGAGCTATAATACCTATTTAATATTTTCGTGCATTTTATGAGTTTGATAATGGTTAGATACCTGTTTTATGAGTTTGATAATGGTTAGATACCTGTTTTATGAGTTTGATAATGGTTAGATACCTGTTTTATGAGTTTGATAATGGTTAGATACCTGTTTTATGAGTTTGATAATGGTTATATACCTGTTTTATGAGTTTGATAATGGTTAGATACCTGTTTTATGAGTTTGATAATGGTTAGATACCTGTTTTATGAGTTTGATAATGGTTAGATACCTGTTTTATGAGTTTGATAATGGTTAGATACCTGTTTTATGAGTTTGATAATGGTTAGATACCTGTTTTATGAGTTTGATAATGGTTAGATACCTGTTTTATGAGTTTGATAATGGTTAGATACCTGTTTTATGAGTTTGATAATGGTTAGATACCTGTTTTATGAGTTTGATAATGGTTAGATACCTGTTTTATGAGTTTGATAATGGTTAGATACCTGTTTTATGAGTTTGATAATGGTTAGATACCTGTTTTATGAGTTTGATAATGGTTAGATACCTGTTTTATGAGTTTGATAATGGTTAGATACCTGTTTTATGAGTTTGATAATGGTTAGATACCTGTTTTATGAGTTTGATAATGGTTAGATACCTGTTTTATGAGTTTGATAATGGTTAGATACCTGTTTTATGAGTTTGATAATGGTTAGATACCTGTTTTATGAGTTTGATAATGGTTAGATACCTGTTTTATGAGTTTGATAATGGTTAGATACCTGTTTTATGAGTTTGATAATGGTTAGATACCTGTTTTCCCAACATTTGTGTTATTAACGATTTCGAAATATATATAGCAAATACCTGTCCCGGACCAAACGAAGAGTACACTGACTGCAAGAAGACCTGCCCATCGAATCTCTGTGTTTCGATCGTCTCGAAAAAAAGGTGCCCGGAGCCACCAGCTCCATGTGAAGCAGGATGTGATTGCATCTCAGGGTACTTCAGGAAGAACGCAACGGAACCTTGCGGGCCAGTATGCGACTGTCCCGAAATGGCCAGCTCTATTGATTGTCAAAAGCAAGGAAAACTAAAGAAATAATTGTTATTAAATTCTACAGTAATTCTATCATATGAAACCTGTTCGGATGTAATAATCTTAAGATTAGGTCAGAAAATAGGATACCTAGCGGTATTTTTCATGGTTTTGAAATATGTTTGATTCCATAAAGGAATTTTGAAATTACCTGTTATCATTATTTTTCTATTACAAAATACATTGCAGCGAGATCTTTTTTGCACTTATTACAGGTTTCGTGTTAGTGACGTTCCTTTAGCTCTTACATGCATTTTTTTCCATAATTACGCTTTTTTACAAAACACAATTCAATGTGCAGTGCGCATCAGTGACAGCATTCACTGACAAACAAACTTCGTGAGATAGAATATCTGTTGGAATACTTTACGTAAAATCAAAAATAAATGTTTAAACAAATAGGATCTTGTGTTATAAACATCAATTACTTTCATAGTAATAAAATCAAAATAATAATTCGATCATATTATTTGATGTTAATAAACCTTTATTTTTTAAACTGTTTTTTAATTCCCATTCTATACGATGCATTATATAGTAAGTAATTAAATGATCCAATTTAACTAAGTCACTATATTTACATCAATGAAATTGATAAATATCTTGACACGTTCTTCATGTATCTGATCCCCAAGATCAGACCTTCAAGGCACTATGGAAACCCGAATAACTGATTCTATATCAGTTATTCGGGTTTCCGACATAAATAAATATCCCCAGGACATTCTTCACATGGTTCCAAATTAAGCAGAGTGTACTGCTTGTACTATGGCTACCAGGTAACTGATACTACATAAACTACTTTTTAAATAAACACTTATTTAGATATTTACAACCAGACATGTTTATGCACAAAAAAAGTTTATCCTGAGTGTACTGAGTGGGAATCGAACTCTCAACCTGCGGCTTGGCAGTCAGGGTATCTAACCACCAAGCCAACTGGCCCGTCATATACGGAAACATAAATAATAATAATAACTATCCAGGGCCATTCTTCTACCCACGGCCATCTGATCCTAAATCAAGCAGAACTTGTACTACACAAACCAGATAACTGAAATACTTACAACTTTTTTACAACCACATATTTACTTCCTAATGTCACACACTAGTAGTGCACACAGCCACCTGATCCCAAACCGAGCAGAGCTTGTACTATGAAAACCTGATAACAATTTTTTATATATAATAGAAAAAATCGTCTTAAACATATTAACACTTTTAGATATTTACACCTAGTATGGAGTAGGTACTTAGGACTACATTGTTTTAATAATATCCTGATACCTTTGGTATACGTGTGCTAATTCAGGACATATTCAATCTGTGTGCCAAGTTTCATCTTAATTCGCTCAGCCGTGATGGATACGTGATGGAGTCGTGAGTGAACCAGCCAAGACGAGGCAAAAAGAGAGGGGGGCAACATTGCTTACCTTTTCTCGAAGCCTTTCGTCTTATTTTCAAACCCTCCTAGCTTCGGCCTGGATAATGCTAGAGTGCTCAGTATCTCAGGATAAGATATAGTTAGCAGACTTATAAATTTGCAATTGGCTTGGTGGTTAGCGACCCTGACTGCCAAGTCGAAGGTTGCGGGTTCGATTCTCACCCAGGACAAACATTTGTGTGCATGACCATGTCTGTTTGTTCTAAGTATGAATATCTATATATGTATGTATTTAGAAAAATAAAAAGTAGTATATCAGTTATCTCGTTTCCATAGTACAAGCTCTGCTTAGTTTGGGATCAGATGACCGTGTGTAAAAGAATGTCCCTGGATATTTATTTATTTATACATATAAATACGTCGATTTCGTCTCTGATTAATTAATTCACTCATCAAAACCTTTAAGGCACTTCCCGAAATCATAGAAAGCTTAAATTCGGTATGCAGGTGAACCTTACCTCCCAAAATCTATATATATAAAAATGAATGTTTGTCTGTGTCCTTTATAGAATCGTTAACTGCATCGGATTTTAATGCAGTTTTCAGCAATAGATAGAGTAGTTCAAGAGGAAGGTTTATAACCAGGATTAAAAGCGGGCAAAGCCGCAGGGCGCAGCTAGTTATAAAATAAAATGTGCATCCTACAAAAATAAATTAAATCTCAGTAAAAACAAATATGTAAAATAGGTTGTCAAGACATACAAGTCCGTTTTAATTATAAAAAAAATATCAGACCTCATGAAGAGGCAAGCCTCTAACTCTACAAACTCTACATCTTTGTTAGAGTGGGTCATTTTATTATATTATTGTACTGCATATAAGCTGTTGGTGTGCCAATAAAGTAAAATAAAATAAGGTAACTGTGAAGTTTTCATAAAGCTAACAACTTCATCTTATAGTTCGTGTCAAGGTGTCTCGGGGTACAAAATAAATAAGTAATTGTCATTTTTGTACCACAGGCGCATCGCAAGAATTGATAAGGCAGTTCAATTCTATGTACCTTGATAAATATTAACCGGTTAAGTAGCTACTAATTAAAATGTAAGGGTATTTTTACATCTACGAACAGATGATTGAATCTTTCGTATATTTTTTTATATTGCGCTAACTAACAGCACAAGTCTTATAAATAATAATAATCATAGAAATAAATAGTCAATGATAGGTCATGACTACGTGACAGAAGTTTATTACTTATTATTAATTATCGGAAGGTGGCAGGTAATTATTATATAATCATCTGTCTGCCCTGTTCCCAATAACTGAAGGTCTGCTTCAAGCAATATGTACCATTGTAGGTTTTATTACAAGAAATTCGACAAAGTTACGGCCGGTCACTTGCCTGACTCCAACTATCTTTGGGAATGCTTGAACACTTGTTTGATCTCTTGTAAGTAGTTATTTTAATATTTTTTCTGGCAATAAAAAAATTATTATTAATATTGACTTGGCTATCGGTAACTTTACTCTCGAGTAACATCTTTAGACACCCTAGACATGACTTAGGATGGTTATTTGTCATCGCTACCACACATATATAATAATAAAATATAACCACTATAAATGTATAGATTCTACAATCTACAATGGATTAATTTCATTAGGTAGGTTGGTACCTCATGTTACCTACCAATTATTTTTTTATCATAAAGATCTTACTTTATTATGCTAGGTATTTATAACATACCTACATACAGTCATTAAATCATAAGGATACGTTATCCCCGGTGACTTACCTCTAATCCATATTTTAATTGACTTGAAGGCGTCAGTAGTTTTACACCCTTACAGAAAATGCGATGGCTCACTCAAAATGAATGCGCTATCATCAGACCGCAAATTTGTCATACAATAAGATTGCCATTTATATATCTTTATGTTTATATAAATAATATACATATCGTTAATAAATAAAATATCTTGACCGCATCCATCTTTGTAATAAGATATTTAATAATTTGCATTTAGTTTTACCTACTAAGCATTTTTTTTCAAAGTACACAGGTAATTAATTAGCGCCTTCCCCTTTATATATCGATGTGTAAAGTCCCTTAGGATACTACGCTCTTATTATGTAGAATTAGGTATGACGCGGCGTATAAATACCTATATATAATGAAACCAGCTCCACAAATCGCATAAGTTGATCAGCCACCATGAGAGACGCTTTGTTTGTGTTTTTTGTCGGTTTTATTGTAGTCTGTTACGGTTACCGTACCGGTGAGTTACGTTTTTGTTTTATATCTTATCAATTTATACACAAAGTGTACATTAGGTACCTACTCTAAGTACTTAAGTATTTTCAGTAGTATTTATAACTTACCTAGAAATATCGTAAGTGTATTATATATACTATGGTAGGCATTATGATATAGGTAACTACTAATAGCATATCGTTATATCTAGTTAAAAACCTCTGAAAAATATAAATAACTTTTAAAAAAACAGCAGCCGAGCGTGAATAAAACCTTCATGGAAAATAACAATAAGGAAAACAGTTCTTATTAAATGGTAAATCCAACAATGCGTATAATATATGTATGGCTCTAAAAGGGGACTTACATACTCCGGATATAAATAATAATATATTGCGAGGAGTTTGTTTGCCTACACTTTTTACTTCCGCACAGTACCACCTGCATAGGTAATATCAAATACTTGCTACCTGTTCAAATAACGTGATCAAAACTAAAGTGGCAGAGTTCGAGGTCAATGCCTGAGCAAATAAGTCATTATGCAAGTGGGTATAGGTACCTACTCATCTCGTTGGTGAGAAGTTATATTGGCATTGGAAATTGTTTTGTTTTTTTTTATCTACATATTATTATATAATAAAAAATTTAAATATATTTATCCAAATAGGTCTTCACAGGCATGGTTAGACTAACTATCAAAATAAATAAAAACCTGTACATTTTTTAAATATTTATTAATTAATCATAATTTTAGGTAGGTACAATATCTTAAGACTAGAAATTCGTCCAGTAATTACTAAACATTAGTTATATGATAATACTTTTTATCTTCTTCACTTATAACATTTGGGGCTCCTGATAATGGATCTCTGCCATCATGAGACTTAGGAAAAGCTATAACTTCTCTAATGGACTCTGCATTGCATGCAACAGTGACCAGTCGATCAATCCCCAATGCTATCCCAGCATGTGGTGGGCACCCACTTCTCAAGGCATTCAAGAAATGTGTCAATTTTGCCGGATCAATATCCAACATCTTCATTAATTTCTCCTGTAATTCTACATTATGTACTCTAACTGAACCTCCACCAATTTCATATCCATTCATAACAATATCATAAGCTAATGATCTCACTTTGAGTGGATCAGTATCAAGTAAATGCAAGTCTTCGGGATGGGGTGCTGTAAAAGGATGATGACAAGGCACCAACCCATTCTCTCCTTCAACAAATAGTGGAAAATCTACAACCCACAATGGTTCCACATTTTCATTGACCGTCAACAAGTTTTTAGATTTCAATAGTGATAGTATAAGATCACGGATTTCTCCCAAACACAAACAAGCGTTATCATTATTACCTAAAGATATTATTGCTGAATTTTCATGCCCAATGATTTCCTGTATTTTACTGGTCAATTCTATACCCAATTCTTTAGTTAGGTTTTCATGTAAAATAACTTTGTTGCTGTATTTTTTTATGATTTCTCTTATGCTATCTTTATATTTTGATGTTAATTTTCCCAGTTCTAATGGGTAAGGCATAGCGAAAGCCCTAAAATTCTCATCAACTGTTTCAGAAAATACATGTTTAATATTTATAAATTTTAATCCATTACTTAGATTGGGTTTGTCACAGCCATAGCTTTCCAAAGCTTCTGTGTAAGTTATTCTTTTGAAAGGTGGTCTCAAAAGTGGTTTGGAGAATGTATCATACATCAGTTGCTCAATCATTGTTATGACTCCATCTAAGTTTGTGAATGATAGTTCTATGTCTAACTGAGTAAACTCTGGCTGTCTATCAGGCCTAGTTGTTTCATCTCTGTAGCATCGGGCAACTTGAAAATATCTATCAATACCACCAGACATAAGCATCTGTTTGAATTGTTGTGGACTTTGTACTAAGGAATAAAATAATCCAGAGTGATGGGTCGGCACTACAAACTCCCTAGCACCACCTGGCGTTCTACAAAACAATGTAGGTGTTTCCACTTCGACAAACCCATGCTTTTCAACAAGAAATCTTCTCATATTATGTAGCATAGAAGATCTTTGTCGTAAATTACTTTGCATCTCAGGAAATCGTAAATCTATGTAACGGTGCTGCAGTCTCAACTGTTCCTTAGGTTTCTGGTAGTCTCTTAAATTAAATGGAAGCTTATCAACTACATTAAGGACTTTTATGTTCTCTATAACAACCTCTATTTCTCCAGTTATCATGTTAGGATTAATCATATTCTCTGGCCTCAATACAACTGTTCCATCAACTTTTATAACAGTTTCTAAAGGTATATCAGTTAATTTGATGTCGGAACCATTTATGATACATTGTGTTATACCATACGAGTCTCTAAGAAGTATAAATTTCGAGAGCCGCGAATATTGCACCCATCCACATAAAGTGACATTCAAACCATCATGTTCTGGTCTCAGCTCACCACAAGTATGAGTTCTATACGTAAACGTATTACAACTACTTTTTGCATGAACTTCATTTACCGTCCGTTTTGTATCATGTAGTTTTCTTGTAAGAATAGAGTTGTAGGTTATATTATGATGCACATAATTCAATCTATTGAAATTACTGATAGTCCGATGAGGCAATTTAACCTTATTTACATTAAACCGCAGTGACGTTGGTAAATTAACAGAATGTTTATAGAGACAGAGTTTACGAACCAACATTGTAACAGCTGATGTGATTGTTTAAACTTCGTCAAATATTGTCAATAACAAAAACCTGTTCAATATAATTTTGGCTTAAATAAATATGCTGCAACGTCGAATGTAATATTCATATAGTTTTTAAACTAGGTATATTAATAATACAATTAATAAATTACTTTTAGTACAAAAGAACCGAATTCAGACTTTTGTTTTGAACTTTTGACAAGCCCAGTCATTAACATTTACTTACATGACGTGACATTAACGGTGTTGCCACCTCTTGGACTTTTTTGAAGTATAATAATGTGATTCACATGAGCTCGAAATTAACTTCTTTTCGTGAGTCGTCTATACTCGGAAAATAACATTTTACTCAATGCTGACGTGGGCAATTTTACTCGTGATGTGTAAGTACAAGACTTAGCGCTTGGTAGAACATAGGTACCTACGTTATAGGAACCTACACTGGCAAGAGACTATAGTAAATTTACATGAATATCTATGATGATAGTAGAAAAATACTGTCTGTTTTTAGGCGCTGCATGAATCCATTTTTTAAATGTTTGCCGTAGTCGCTAGGGTTCTTAGATAAAATTATTACCGGAGCAAAGTCAAGGTACTGCTCGATACGCTCATTCGCCATGAGCCTCGTGCCATATTTTTTCTTTTTCTATATTATTCTCTAAACTAATTTAGTAGTGTATTGCGAAAAATATATCGGTGTACAAGCTGAATGCAACTATGTGAACAATGTTTAAATTAAATACTTGTTAATTAAAAGTTATTTTATAGAACCACCGAAATGCTTTGGAGCTAATGAAGAATTGGCCTGTGTAAAGCAGTGTCCACCAGAAAGAACATGTAGAAATCGCAATATTCAATTCAGATGTGCAAATGATAAAAAAAATTGCACGGAAAAATGTGTTTGTAAACAGGGGTTCTTCAGGAATGCTGTCGGCATATGTATTACAGGAAAACAATGTGGTAAGTGATAAAAATTATTACGTTGTTTAAGGCAGGTAGGTAATGTTAAGGAGGAGGCCGTCCCCATCCGTGAGAGACCGACGTCAGCTGGGTGTTGATGGCCACCGTTTAGCCCATCCTCAAAGACTGGCTCAAACGGGAGCACGGGACTCTCTCCTTCCACCTGACACAGATGATCATCGTGCACGGTTGCCCACGGAGTCGTGCCACCACTGCTCGGTGGGGGCTACCGTCGGTGTCACTGCCCGCCCTGCTGAATGCCATGGTCGGCAGCGAGGAGTCGTGGCCACGTTCTTCTGTGACGTAGTGATGTCACAGAGGGAAGCGGCGGAACGGGAACGGGAAGACGACAACAACTCAGTCTCGCTTTGTCGCTGGAGGTGTGGCAGGCGGCGTCTGGACTTCGTGTGCTGGATACCGCCGTAAGCGGCGGGGATTGCGAGCGGGGATTGCCGCCTGCACTGAGAGTCCCATACTGGAAGCCCCCTTAGTTCCTGGGTGCCTCAGTGAAGGGGCAGGGCATATATTAAGCCCCGCCCAGAGAATGGCTTGCCTGAACTAGGGGAGCGACGTTGAGACAGACAGCTGTAGGACGCGTCTGGTCGCGCATCCCCGTCAACAGCCAGAGAAGAAACTCGAGGGGGTTTTATTCCCTGCAAATCAGACATAACCCATAATAATACCCACCGCTGTGCCCTCAGCGGCGGGTATGCGTTGGGCATTGCCCTCTCGTTAAAAAAAGTAGTTTATGTTATTAATATAACTTAATTTGTTCTTTGTGTAACACTAACTTTTCAGACCAATGCTGCCGCCCAAATGAATACTTCAATTGCGATAGCGCATGTGATAACGAATGCTCAAAACTAGATACACAGAATAGGACAAACTGTCCCATCAAGAACATAAAATGCAATGAAATGTGCTACTGTGAGGATGGGTACGCGCGAGACAACGAAAGAAATTGCGTGCCGGTCGATGAATGTCCCGAGAAGCCTGAAGATTGCGACGGTAAGTGGCAATATCAAGTTCTAAGATTGCTTTAAAATACCGACTATTATTATCTCTACTAATATTATAAATGTGAATGTAAGTTTGTGAGTTACGCTTTCACGCGAAAACTACTTAACCGATCATCATGAAACTTTGTACACATATTCTTGGAGGTATTGGAAGTAACATAGGATACTTTTTGTGCCGATAAATGTTACGTCCTTCGGGAACGCAGGTGAAACCGCGGGGGACAACTAGTTGATCTATTGGTCAGACTTCACATAATATGGAGCGTAGGTGCTTAAAATAGATACATTAGCAAGGAAACTAGAATCGCCCATAGAACTATAATGTACAACATAAAGGAAACAACGGATTTTTTTTTAAATTTTTTGAATTCAAAAAGTATAGTAGTAAGTCTACTAAGTATGTTCTTAAGATCCCCGCGAACCGCACTATACGTACACGTGCGCAAGTGGCCTCCAGCTGTTTTGCAGGTAGGCCGTGCCCACCCCCGAATGGTCTAGCTAGTGCCCACCATATTGGACAGATTCGAAATTCTAGGATACCTAAATGACTTCACACAAGATTAACTAAACTTTTGTTTTTTTTAATGTGACGCGTAGTTTGTCGTTACTACCTATGAACATAACAATTTATGTCGACTGCTTGATCACATCGGCCATGTCATCTCAGGGGCCTGCTATATATGAGTGAGTTAGCAGTTCGCACCCCAGTCTTCCTTCAAACGTTAAAATGAGAACCGACACAAGTGATGATTTCTTCGCAGTTCTCACCACTATCGAATATTTATAAAACTCATTGGACCATGATAGACTGAAGTCGCTCTCTCAACCAAAAATTACGGACTACTTTTCAGCAAATAATCTTGATCATGCTCTTGCTATTTTGAACATTTTTGAAAACTTTTTTTGTTCCCTTGAGTTTCAATTTATCGAGAGTCCACTGTATACGCCAATACTTAAATCTCCATCATGGTGTTACTCTGCAAACTCAATGTACTGCTCGCTACGCTAATTCGACATAAGCGTCTTACCATTTTTTCATTGACTATAAATTATTGTTGCGAAAAATACATCGTAGTGTTAAAACCGAATGCCACAATGTTAAAATGATTTTTTAAATTAAATTCTTGTTATTTTATTTAGAACCCACCAAATGCTTTGGAGCTAATGAAGAATTGGCCTGTGTAAAGGAGTGTCCACCAGAAAAAACATGTAGAAATCGCGACATTAGATTCAGTTGTTTGGAAGATAAAAAGAAATGCACGAAAAAATGTGTTTGTAAAAAGGGATTCTTCAGGAATGCTGTCAACACATGTGTTACAGGAGAACAATGTGGTAAGTGGTTGAACTGATTAAGTTAAGATAGGTACCTATATGTTATTAATTTAAATTCGTTTTGTTCTTTGTATAACACGAACTTTTCAGACCAATGCAGCCGCCCAAAGGAATACTTCAGTTGCGATAGCGCATGTGATAACGAATGCTCAAAACTTGATACACAGAATAGGACAAACTGTCCTATATTGAACATAAAATGCAACGATATGTGCTACTGTGAGGATGGGTACGCGCGAGACAACGAAAGGAATTGCGTGCCGGTCGATGAATGTCCTAAAAAGCCTGATGTTTGCGACAGTAAGTAGCAATTTTGAGTTATAAGATAGCATTATAAATACCGACCACGTCATAACTCGATAAGTCAAGTTTGATATATTCGTTGTACCTACGCTCCTTAGTTCTATTAGCAGGATAAAGCAACTAGAATCGCCCATAGAACTAGCAATGTACAATGCTCTCAAGTGTTACTGTCGGAACACAGAGACAGGTGATTGGTAAGTTTTAACTAGAGGGTGGTAGCGTGCTAGGCGGAGTAACGTTCCACCGAAAGCTCACTGTATGATTCGAACCTACTACTTGTCACTTAGACGCCAATACCAAGATTACATGATCCACTGATGCGGAGCGTGAATTGGCCAATCAGTGCTCGAAATCTCCACTCAACAAGCACTTTTATCCTTTCACTGTTCTCCACTCATATCCCGTCAGTGGAAACGCACCCTAAATCTCGATCAATGTTACACTGCCTGAATGGTTAGCCATTTTGCGGATTATATAGAAACGCGTCGCTTCTCTACCCACATCCCCGCTTCGGTGAATACAGAGCCTTGAGTCTTTTTTTTTTATAAACCGCATTGCAATAGTTTATTGTATAGGTATAAAAATATCGCGCCTCCTACCTAATGTTACATTCTGATACTGTTCATAGTTCTACTGCAAACTAAGAGTCAAATCCTGATATTTCTTATTCCAGACAAGAAATGTGGCCCGAATGAAGAGTATAAGTGTAAAAAGTCTTGTCCACCAGAGAGATGCTTTTCCTTAGTAGCGAAATTTAAATGTAATAGTACAGAAGAGTGTGTGAAGGGCTGTTACTGTAAGTCAGGTTTCCTAAGAATGGACGAGGAACCCGAGAAGAAATCAAAAGGCAAGAAAACACCATGCATACCCACATGTCATTGCCTTCAAATCAAGAACACTCCAGAATGTGAAGGGAAAGGACCAGTATACTAAAAGGAAACTGATCGGCTAAATTTTCGTATTTTGCGAACACCTTTAGACGCAATAAAATCGAGATCATGGACTGTTCTTAACGAGACTAGTTTATATGCATTGAAAATTTGTTAAATATCCAATAAATATTTAATTACTAATTTTTTTTTTATTTTTAAGATCTAACGGTTTTTGACCTAGCTACATACGATCGTTTAAAACTGAACCTCTTAAAAGCGAGTGAAGCCGCATGGGATAGATTTATGAAACAAGCGTAACAAAACTGTTTACTACAGTACAATGTAAATTTCAATACATTTTGTAGGACGTACCAAATTACTTACATTTCAAACATTTCCAGTAACAAATCTTGAGACCCAAAATCAAAGGAATAAAACACGAAGATAGTATTGAGCATTTATTGTCTTAACATTTTAACAGAATATTGTCTTAACTATACAGTGCATTACTCTCTGAATATACTCGAGTATAGGCACAAGGAAGCACTGAAATTAGGCAGCTTTACAAGTAAATATTGCCCTATTAAAATATCTACTAAAACAATAAACATGAAAATCAACATTTATGATTTAAACATCGTTAAAGAAAAATAATAGGGTTATAAAAGAACTATTCCAAAGAATTCAAATCAGCAAAAATGTCAAAAAAATTACCTATGATTGAGCATTTAACTTTTAGTCATTAGGATAAATTAAATATTTGAAAGAGGTAACAATTTGAGTCAAACAAAATCGTAGAAATGAGAAAAACTTAAACCTAAAGTTCACCTTAAGCTTACAAAACAATATGAAGTCAAAACAAGAAATAGAAATAAAATGTCACTAACCATAAATAAATAGGCTTAGTTCAGCTCTTAAAATGAGAACCATTTATACAATCGTCACAATTGGATAAACTGGTTCTGTTTTAAGAGCAATAACAAAGTTCTTCACACAGAATATACTGTTAAAAATCTTACTGTATTTCAAAAATACAGCAAACATTTTTTTAAGTACATACAAAAACTTAGCCCATAAAGACATTTCTCAGAATATAATTATCGAAAAGTTACGAAGTATTCTTTTCACAGAATAATACTTGTTGAAAATCTTACTGCATTTCAAAAATACAGCAACCATTTTCAAGTATATACTAAAACTTAGTCCATAAGAATACAGAAAAAAGGAAGCTCACACACTACGCCACATTGCTGGGATGGTGACTGGCATAGGTGGCTGTGCGCGAGGGAAGAATGACGCGTTTACGTAATCGAAAGGATAGTTGACGCAGTTTTGCGGCAAAGGCGGCATTATGGTAGAGAACATCGGCTGGACTGGAGCTGGTACAGATTGCTGGATCTGATCTGTGCGGAGAATCTGGAAAATGAAATGTTTACATTGTATTAAATTGGGGCTCGAAAGAAACAAGTGTAATGATGAGTACTCCTTCAATATAGTCTCTGGTAACCCTGCATAAGGAAAAGGGTTTACTAGTTCATGAATTGGTTTATTTAGCAGTCAGACAGGCTCAGTGGTAAGCAAGCCTTAAAGGTAAGCCAAAGGATGCAGGTTTGATTTCTACCCAGGACAATTGTGTGCAAGAACATGTCTGTTTGTTCTGTGCCCAGGTGTTAATATCAAAAAAACTGGTTTCCAGAGTAAAATATTTCAAGAATGTGCCAGGAAATTTATATTATTAACAATAAAAAAGAAATAATAGGCACAATTGCTATCAATTATTGAGTGAACAATCTTATCATACCTTAATATGGCGTAGAGCAACTTCTGCAGCCTCAACATGAGCCTGTTGCATAGTCATGCAAACTGAAGTGAAGAACGGGCCGATACGACGCGGCGGCGTAAGCAAAGGTTGTCCAACATGAGGGAGTTCTATGCGGCCAATCCATACTTCTGTACCAGAGGGGTCCATGTACTTCTGGTATTCATAAACTGGTGTAACCCACATGTACCTGAAACATTTAAAATAATATTTCTATCAATGGTGCTGGTTGTAGTGCCATAATGCTTGGACATAGGCTGGAAGTAGGGCTTAGATTAGATTGCAAGGTCAAGCAAGGTTATAAGTTAAGGGGGACTATGAGAAAATCCAGTCAAAAGAAATATGATAACAAATTACCTCTTGCACATTGAATCAAGCTTAGCAGGAGCCAATGAGTACTGCTGTATGGAGTTTGTAACATTATAGTTGTAGGGCTTCACATCAGTTGGTGAACCACAAAGGGACTCCCCCGCACACACTGATCCAATTCCTTCGTCTTCCTTAGGAGAGTTAGCATATTCTTTCTTGTCCAAATGCTGTTTGTAAAGCAACAATGTTTGAGTCAGGTCAAGACTATTATTAAACTTTGCATTGCCTCTATTCAATTTTTGAATTTTGTACACTTCCCGGTCAACTGGCTTCGCCCATCTTATCTCTATGTTACTTCCATCAATTTCCGAATTCTGTAATTTATTCATCGCTAGCTCCGCATCAGCACGCTCATAGAAATGTATGAAAGCATAATCATATATCTTTTTGACCCGTTCAACCTTATTATTGATTGTTGTTTCAAATACTGATTTGATTATATCAGGAGCAGTTCGGATTAGGAAGTTTCGTACGTAGAGCACTTTCACCTGCAATATAGAGGTTTTAAAGTACCTAGGTACATGCTAGTTATTTGAAACTTATTTCAACCTCACTATCAACAAGGGTCATATTCATAAATATTATAATCCAAACATGCAACTTTACAGCTGGCTTTCTGCACATTGTTATCTGACCATCATTTTATACGAACTACCTTCCCACAATCAAAAAGTACCTTTTTTGGATTTCTAAAACAATTCGCATAAATAGTTAATATAAAAAGAAATCGCAGTTGCAATAGAATCTCTTGCGTAAAATCACCATTAAAATATTTAAGAAAAAATGCTCACCCGCTGCATTTGCTCATCGTCCACGTCGGGCTCTGGTTCTGCCCAGTCCACCATCATCTCCTGGTCCCAAATTTTAACGCAACCTGGTACAAGGGCTCGTCTGGCCATTGCAGCCGCTCGGTGCGACGTGAATTCCACAAACGCGAATCCTCTATTCAATCGCCGATCGAAGCAGTTCTTGTAAAGAATAATATCGACGATGCCAGCCACACGTTTCGACAACTCCTGATAAATTTCCTCCTTAGATTTGTTCTTCGGTATATTGCCGACAAAGAGGCGGCAGTTGTCCACAGATTTCACCACGCCGATGTGCCTTCCTGGCCGTATTTCATGGCCGTTGAGCTCCTTCACAGCCTTGTAGGCTTCACTTCTTGTGAAGTACGTCACGAACGCGTACCCTCTGTTCGATCCCGAGAAATCCATCATCAGTCTCATTTCGTAGATCTTCCCGATTGTGGAGAACAGCGGGACGAGCTCGTCTTCGAAGATCTCTCTGGGAAGCTTGCCAATAAATACCTCGCATCCTTTGGGCGGTGGAGGGCCGTTCCAGTCCTGAGGAGGGCCGAATTTCCTCTGCCCGTTGTGTTGAACCAGCGAATATCCCGTCCCCTGCATCAGATCGAGCAGCTTTTGGGTGATGTTCTTGCAGTCCACCATTTTAAAAAGTTTAATTTAAATCAATTTAACACGTGCGATTCGTAAATCAAACGAAAGTCAAAAGGCGGCGAAACAAAGTGCGTCGGCGCCTTTATACTTTTGCCGACAAACATAAACAACCTGCACCGGCAATGACGTAACGACCGTTTGAACTGTCCGCGATTTTAGTCATTTCATATTTAAAATTTTATTTACCAAATATTAGTCTTAATTATTTACCAGAATAATTGTAACATAACTAAACTTTGTTTTACATATTTGAAAACTTTGATTTCAGGCAATAGTTATTATAATTAGAATCTTATCGGACTCCAAAGTTGACAAAGAGTTGATGTCCGGATGGAACGAAAGTTTCTATATTTATTCCCACCAAGTCAAAAAAGATTAGTTTATGTTTTTTAAAATAACTGGACACCGAACATAATATACATATACTTCTGCAATATCCAATAAGCACTCTTTTTTAATAGCGTACATTTTGGATATGATTAAGGCATGGAAAATTATGATAATTCTTCCATTGATCATTTCAAAAGAGAGAAATTAGGAAACTATTGACGTCGCGCGACGCACGAAATTTAAAAACTAGAAATCAATCGAGCTCAACGTATACTAGATTTACGTAATTAAAGGTTTAATTTTATTCTTTAAATAAATTTATTAATTTAGTAAGTAAATATAGGTACCTACATACAATATACAGTAATTGAGTGCGATAAAGTTATATGTCTATTTTCCAAGCCACGCGATAGATGGCGCTGTTCAAATATTTCATTAGAATTAAACTGTTGCTTTCAATCCATAATTTTTTATTGTTCGAAATATGAAAATTATGTGTAGTATCATAATTATTTATTAATACAAACCCAGTTCGGCAGCTATAAGGATTTTCCCTAAGCAGAGCAAAACGTAGAAATTATGTTTTTAGGTTCAAATAGTAAAAAAGGAACCCATTTATTTGTCATAAATATATTGCAACTTATCTAAATAAGAAATTATTTGATGTTAACTTCAGGAACAATTATTGCTATCGACTTCAATTCTGGCAATGTAGAAAATGTTGCGTGCCTTCATCCTTAGTATTATAAATTCGAAAGTGTCTTCGATTGTTTGTGACATTTTCAGGGCTTAATGGGGAATTTTGGAAAGGAGATATATATCATCTTGAGAAGGACATAGGCTACCTTTTGTCTTAAACATTAATCTTTATCTTTTATAACGGTGGTGAAATCGTGGAGTAGAAGCTATTAAATACATTATATATAGATATTGGAAGCAGGAATTCAAAGGCATTTCTAAAAGAATTGATTACTACGGTCTCAAAACTTTTTTGCTTATTAAATTTTTAACAGGAAAAATAAAATTACCTGAGAATATAATAATATACAGGATTTTGAGAAAGAGAAAACTATAAAACTTGTCAATTAAAATAGATTTTCTTAAGTATGAGTTAAGCTCAACTCTATTTCGTATGACTAACTCGGTAAGTCAGACTTGCCCAGTTTTCATAAGACTTTATTGTTAAAATGTTATGTATAAATAGGTCCATGCACTCCAAAATGAAGAATAATATTCATTATGTAATACAATCTCATTTTATTACACCTATTGGACGTTTACAAAAAATAATCTTAAATCAATAAACACAAGTAAATCTTTCACAGTTCTATTTTTCACGAATAACACATCAAAAGCGGGCAAGACAATAGTAATTTTGGTTATAAATATTTACGGACAGACTCACATTTTCCGACACTCAAAATAACTCGCAGGTCTGTTTTTTTACTTTATATTATTGGTAAATAATGATTTTACTCGTGAAACGAATTCTTATAAAAAATACTTAAAACTTAATATTTAATTATCACAATTATTCGGTAAATATATAATAGGTACAATAGCAGATCTCGTAGTTAACATTTATTTATGGAAAAACTAAACATTATATAAAAATTGGACATAGACAAAATGAAATCCATCGATAACAGTATTCCTGATTTTAACTGTTAACATAGACTTCTTTATGAGGAATATATAAGAAAGGAATAGGGTACAATATAAGCTGTGTTTTAATATATTTGTCCCTTATACCAAAGGCATAAAGATGACAATACAATAACTATCAATTAACAATACAATCAGATTGTGCGTCAATAGTGTTTGAACCCTAATTCTATATTTTTTTTTATCACCTTAATATTAAACACACAATATACTATTATACAACAATCTATAATATAGATACAAAATCACATTAATATTTGCGAGGTAAACAATTGTGATGGTCTCATGATTTTATGACCGTAAAGATGGTACAATAACAAAATAAAAAAAAAAATATATATAATCAGAGGCGGCCTTAAGGGGTGGCGAACGGGGCAATCGCCCGGGGCCTCGCTCTTAAAGGGGCCTCGCGCAACCCAAGCAATTAAAAAAAAAAAATTTATAAATTTGTATAACTTTAGCATTTCTTGACTTCAAACATGACACATATCTAAACCAAACAACCAGACTTACTTTCATATTACATACTTTTCACGAAGGACAAAGGGCCTCGTAATGGGTAAGGCCGCCGCTAAATATAATTATAACTTGGAGCCCTACCACTCCTTATTACCTTTAGTTAACTGATAATTTTCTTTTTAACTCACTTTATTTATACATTCTGACGTCCGTGAATACAAATTCAGTTTAGCCTAAATCTCAATAAGTTGATAGTAAGGCTCCTCTATTGGAATGAAACAAAAAAAAACTATAATAAACATAATATTATTTTGGAAGAAGTAATTTAATCTACTAAAGGAATGTGAACTTATCAAAGCTCATATCTCATATGAGCAAAGTGCTCGCTGTTGTGTGCATTGGCAACGTCAGTTGAGGTTGACGTTACGTTGGCGATGCCCTTTGAGAGAAAAAACTAGATTTATACAGTAATAGGAATAACAAGTACACACATATGAATAAGGATGTCCAAAATACAAATTTCGAAGTTGATTTAACGTCTTTATTTTAAATTCATAGTCATATAGCTAGGTCATTGGTCATAGGTCTCAATTGTCATTGAATCAAGTCAATTAAGAGATTAACGGACAAGTGTAAAATGTATACAATTTTGAACTTAATATGATAGGAATAAGATACAATATTCCAGATTTCACTGTGCATTATTATTCTATCAGTACTAGTGAGAACGCTAATCGACCATCTTAAAGATCATGTCCAAAATCCAAATCCAATATCGTATCGTAAGTCATGGTTTTTATTTTTCATCTCTTTTTCTTCTAAAATTTGATTTTTGCAAAGTAAAAAACCAGCTCTTTTATTACCAAATGAACAGGATACCTATTACTTGAATTTTAAACAATATTATTGTACAAAAAAAATAGTATCGGATATTTTAGTCGCTACAAGGATTTCCATTGTAATACCCTTCACGGGACAACATATTTAACAATACCTTCAAACCAAATCTCGCCACAGAGTTTACATTTCAGAATTTTGGTCCATCGCCTTGTTGTCGTACCCGCGAGCTGTAGTTACGGAAGCGCCATCTGTATCGAAGCTCACGTCGGAATCCGTTTCGACAACCCACGGCTGTTTCTCGGCGGAACAAAACAACCCGTACACTATTGCTCCGATCAGATAGATGGCGCTTGATATGAAGAATACCATTCGCCATTGTTCTGCCGTCTGGAAATAAAAGGAATGGTTAGAATCAGGTGCAAATTCCGGGGTAATATGAAATGGAATGAATTGAATTGTGAAATTAAATCAATTATGAACTAAAAATAGTTATGAATAGTCAGAATCTAATGCCAATAGATGGCCCATTCACTGACTCAAAACCAGAGCACTTAGTTAGTAAAATTTTTATTGGACGGTAATTACAACCCTCCACTGAAACAATCTTATAACCGCATCTAACAGGACTGGATACTCCTTTGTTTATAAATATGCTATGCCTAGTAGTTATAGAGTGCTCCAGCGTAGTAGATCACCGGGCACAGATACTCCAATCCCCAGCATCGCTCCCTGGCAACCTTTTCAGGTTGCCAGCTTTCTGGGACAACCTGGGATGGCTGGAGTAAGAGCCAGACGCACAATGGCTCATTCAAGAGGCTAAGTGCGGAGGAAGCCCTGCATTATTTTTTCTAATTCGTACTTATACATAGATATTTACCCTCGGCACTTGATAGAGAATTAATAATGATTACCTTATCAGTAACAATAGCTCCAGCAAGGGGCGGGCTTATGATCCCGGGCAGCGTGGCCACCGTGTTCGAGAGGCCCATCAGGACGCTCGCGTGAGGCGGCGCTATGTCCAGATGGTTGACACTGTAACATTTAACACCATTTATTCATAAAAAAAATATTACATACATTATGAAGTTCCTATAGGTCATGGTTTATTGAAGTAAATACTTCTTTAAAACATTTGTGATATTTAACTCGATAAAACGAAAAAGTGACTTTAAAACGAGACAAACAGCTTGCGAGAAAATGCGAATGGAAACCAGTTAACTAATAATTGATTAAATTTACAACAAAATATATTTTTAACTTGGTTAACACTAAACATACCATAACCGGGTCAAATGACCCATTTTGAACTTTGCATTGAAAATGCACGTATCATCTTATTGCTTTTGCACATTTGACTTCATGACTTTTTCTTACTAATTAATATACAGTTATTATACTATTTATATCCCTTCCTAACAACCATTTTTCATACATTCAAGCAGGAAATATAAAGTCACATTTGGCCCGCTATGGTAGAAATAGGTACCTAGTAAGTGATGGTATGATTAGTGTTAAGTATAGGTATTTACCCAGATGCAGAACCAACAGAAATGTTCACGGAGTCAAATGTTTGGTTTCAGAGTAGGAATCGAACCCACGGGCTGTGGCGTGGCAGTCTCTAACCAACAAACCAACTGGTCCGTCTATATACCCATATAATTATAGCCGTCATAAAAAAAAATTACGAAATGCTACTAAAAATTACCTGAATCCAGACCAGGCGAACCCGCCGAGACCGACGGCAATGGTAAGAAACACAATACAACCAACTACAGACTCGGCATATGCTGCTGCAACCATGAAGATCGTCTGAAATAAAAATAGTGAAATTTAATAATTAAGGCAAATTTCATGGTTTTTACTGCTAATTTTCACATATCTCGTACATTAAACCATAACAAAACTACTTCAATAACCTTGTGAACAAATCACTTGTTACTTTCAAGAACTGTAGGAATTTTATAATTACAGGATGATTTTGGTTCAACTAACAACAAACTAAAACAATTTTCGAATTAATTACTCTGTTCACAAAATAAATATGTTGTGTGAATACACTTCAATTGGTTAATTAAAAAATTACATGACAACTACAGTAATAATTATAATTAAGATATACATGTAATCTTCACGCTCATTATCCCCAGAGAGGTAGGCAGAGGTCTCAGTAATGAGATACAATTTCTACCGATGATATTTGACTCCCAACGTGATTAAGGTGAGCATTGCCACTGTCTTTGACACACCACCAATTTCGGGCTACAGGCATAATTCTTAAGCAAACAAACGTTAATATTACCCTGCCCGACCCGGGAATTGAACCCTGGACATACAGGGCTTCCATTCTGTAAGGAAAATGACACTAGCCCGAGGATGCTTCGTCGCAGGCTCTATTCTTTCTCTTTCGCTAACTACGTAGGAAAGAGAGGCAAGCTCTCCGAGGCCTCGTAGCGCGTATTCGCCGCCAAAGTTTGTATTAGCTGAATAAGGGAGCAGGTCCCTAACCAAACCATATAACACCTCAGCCACCCAGATATACAAAGATGACCTATGTTCCAATATACTTTTAGTTTTATAAAACATTACCTGTGAAAGAAAAGCCCCACAGTTAAACAGTTTTCGGATATTAGTCCTGGACATGATCCCTTTCTGGAGGAGCCAGTCGGCGAGGTGGCCGGCCACCTGCAGCACCACCGCCATCGCCAGGTACGGCACGGCTGACAGCCATCCCGTCTGGGACGTCTCGAACTTGAACACATCTGGAATGTACAGATTTTAAATTAATAATAACAATAAAGCGGAAATAGATAAAGAATGCAAGTATCTTGATCTTGCGAGGTCGTTGACATGTGGGCCATCGACATTGCAATCTTTGTACCGATAATCGTTTCCGTCCATGCCGTAATGGCCAAGAGCCTCGACAAACATCTCGCGTTAGATGACAGGATCAAGAAGAAAGTAGTCCTGGAGACGGCATAGAGAGGATCTTTCACACTCTGAAACCTTGACCACCGGTGACTTGGACAGGTTCGAAGTCCCGATGCAGGTGGGGAACGATGTTTCTTTTTTATAAGTATATATTTAAAATTGTAAAAAGAAAATAGAATGATAATAAGAACATTTCCAATACTAGAAGTTGTTAAGTCAAATGAGCCAAACAGTACAAGTGCACTACTGCTTCACTCTGGAAATTGTATGGTGGAACTACTTTCCCAGATGAACACTGCTAAGGACTATTACATTTATAAATAAAAAAAAAACTATCTAACATATTTTCTTCTTTTTGTTTTCTTAGAGGCCCTCCTTTAGAAAGTTATCGACTTAAGAAAATGCTAAATATGTACAAATGTAGATGGCGCTACGTGTCATTTATGACATTATTGATTTAATTATTACATTTATTGACAACTAAACAATGTACTGTAATAGTAAATTCTGGCTAATCAACCCTGATTCTTATAATCCTAATCTATCTTCTATCTACAAGGAAAATAGGATTTCTTTGACGCACCATCACCTCAAAACTACTGAACATATCGGGATGGGACTACTACCATTCGACGCGGAATTTTTCCTAGATGGTTATAGGCTATATAATATCGCGGAACGCGAAACCGCGGAGGACAGCTAATAATAGTATAAATGCAAAAGTGTTTCTTTTATTTTAATAGACTTGTAACTCTAATTCTGATCCTTACGCGGACAATACAGCGAGTTACCGAAGTTAAGTAAAAAAATTGCACTGAAGGAGTCCCTGCAGGGCTAGGATGCTCAGGGCGTTGCTGAGGGGCGGTTATTTAATTAATTTAAATTTAATCCTTACTTCTCGTTTTAACAGTTTGATTTTCAGACGGGAATAGAAGCCTACGGTTCTATGCCCTAAGGTAGCTAGCATAAAAGTGTTTTTTTGAGGTGTACCTTTCATGAAAGTAGGTAGGAATGTGAGCAGAGTGTAGAAGCCCCAGTTCTCGCTGAAGTGCGCCATGACGATGGCCCACACGGGCGCCGAGCTCAGCATGGCGCGCCACGGGTGCCGCACGCGGGACCCCTCCACTGCTATGGTGCCGCGGGAATCCTGGAACAAGCGAATTATACACATACATAAAAAGAAAAAAAATATTAATAACTAGCTGTTCCCGGCATTGCAATGCGTCTTCGAAACTTTCCTATAAAAAATTCGTAGAAAATAGCACTTTTTCAATTTCAGAGCAATTAATTGTGCATACTCAAAAATAAGTGATAAAGTATTACCACGAACATTATAATAAAATAAAAAATAGCCAAATGGGTCGGCCGTTCTTGAGTGATCCGCATATCAATGGACAGCATTTCATTTATTATATAATAGAAAATATATTGGTGGGTTCGCTTGGTGGTTAGAGACTGACTGACATGCCATTGGTCGTAAGGTTCGATTCTCACCCTGGACAAATATTTGTGTGAACACGTCTGTTTGTCTGGGTCTAAACCACACCTATGTGTACGTTTTTGCAATAGTATTTAGTTTTGTATCAACTAAAGTTTATGGCTATGAGTGTGTTTGTTACCACTCAGCATAGTAGCGGCTCAAAGGATTTGATTAAATTTAGTATAGCAACTAAGGTCAGGGAATAGAACATAACGTATTTATCTTTTCGGAAATTCCGTGATAACTTGGACAGAAGCTTGTACCTGTATATATTTAAGTTCAGCTGGCGTTATGTGTGGATCTTTCTCAGGAGACTCCTTCACTACGATCCACCATATCGTCGTCCACACCAACCCCAGAATTCCTGGAACACAGAGGAAAAATAACAAATTTATTTTGGTGTCTTGGCTTAATTTTGAGTGTCTTTTGTTGTAAATACACGCTTATATATTGCGATGCCGGAGGTGACAAGTTATACTGCGAATGTGTTATCAATAACGTTATTCGAACATACAATATAACTCGATACTGGCAAGAATATGTATAATAAAATAATTTTGTTGCCATACTTGACAAAAGTTTAATCTTCAGTTTGTTCCTAGCAAGAAGTTTTTAATCTGCATAATCTTAAATAAAAACTATAGTTAGTTTCAGCTAAGAAGTTCTTCATCTGCGTCATTGTACAATTAACCACAGGGTTAATAAATAGTCCTTATTTATTTCCTGCGAAAAGGTGTTCAAGACATTGAGGCTAAAAACCTTCTAGTTCATAAAAAGAAAACACGCAGTCATGAGGGCTCCCGAATGAAGTAAAAATATAAGTTAAACGACGTGTTGCCAACCGCAAGACTTCAACGTACTGTTAACATTACCATGTCGATGACGCAAACAGACTAGATTTTCCTTAACCAAAATCAATCAACCAGTAAAATAAAAAATGTATCTTATTTCAGAGACAATAAAGTTAATTTTACAATAACACATTCTAAAACATCAAAAGGAAATCAAACAGAAGAAAGTTTGTACCGAACACGTAGAATATCCCCGGCCAGCCAGTGTAGTGGGCGAGCAGCGAGCACAGCGGCATGGACACGACGGTGCCGGCGTAGCTGCCGCTGAACGCGAACGTCGCGAGCCGCGCGCGCTCCTCGGCCGGAGCCCAGCGCGACCATACCGCATGGATACATGGGTACGTCACACCCTGGAAGAATTACATGGTTAAAGTTAGTCTAAAGCACCAGCCTTAGTTAAAACAACACTTATGTGTTACTTCTGTAAATAAATTAAGCTAAGTTTCACTTCATGCGCAACAGAATGGGCAATAATTGTGAGAAATTTTGTTTATTTAAAGTGAACTAACCTCAAACAGTCCTTCGATGACTCTCACAGCGATGAGCAAGGCTGTGCTCGTGTGGGCCAGCGGCGGGGTGAAGAGGGTGAGCAGAGAAGTTGCACCAATCCCAATCGCAAAGACTCTGCCAAAACAAATGGAGACTTAATATTTAAGGAATAATGCTTATAATACACTAAACATAAAAAGTAAACTTCTCTTTCTTTTAAATTTCCTAATATGGTTTTTAAATTGAAGATCAGACAACTTAATTTTGGCTTTTCAGTGTCTATTCTAAATTCTAAATTTTAATTTCTATTAGTTACATCTTAAACGGAAGAGCTAGATATAATTATTTTAATTCTAGCAAACGGAACAAACCTGTTACCTCCTATTTTAGCCGCAAGCCACCCGCCTGGTAGTTGCGTGATCAGGTAGCCGTAGAAAAATGAACTCAGTACGAGGCCCTTGGTCTGCGAACTCCAGTCAAACTCTGGTATCTGAAAACCAGAAATAACTGGAATAAGTACCTACAATACATTTGGAATACTATAAGAAAGTTAAAGTTGTATAAATGTCATTTTCCACGACTTAAATTAGGAACACAGGGCGAAAAAGAAAAAAGTTCTTCAGTTTTTAAAGGTTGGTGAAACCTTTTAAGTAAATAATGAATAATATTAAACGATTTCTGATGATGCTTATTTCTCTACATTCAAGGTTTACAAGTCAAAAGTGGTCACCTTCCCCCAAATACATTAGGGATACTTTCTAGGGATAACTAACTAGCAAATGTATACGGAAAAATTGGATACCTTAGACTCTAAAACTCTAGACCCTAAGAGAACTTATTAAAATCAATACAAATAGGCTTTCACAAACATAGAAATCGTCTTTATATATATTTTTTTATTATACAGGCCACCCAGGGCCTTCTTTTCCATTGGGCACTCTGGGCAAGTGCCCAAGGCCCCGCGATCCATGGGGCGCCCTAGTTCGGCAGGAATGTAAGCCGTTGGCCAGAGGTTACAGATAACGTATGGGACAGATCGGATTGGTGTGTCGCGCTCTTAAAGCTCTCATTTAAGGCCCCCATTATCCTAGTATCCGGGGTCTCTAATAGTTTAAAGACGGCCACCTTAGGTAATACACCTTATTTTTAATTCTATATACCTATAGAGGTAAGGGCTATTTACCTTTTCCGTAAATATAGGTCACAGACGGGCCAATGTGTGCCATATAGGCATGTACAGTCATGACCATAATTATATGCCTATGCATGCAAAGTTTTTCAACATTATCTAATCTCATGTTTCGTTCACTCTCCTTTCATCTGTAGACGGCTCAACCATTACAACAACTTCGACTGGCCAGTTGGCTTGCTGGTTAGAGACCCGGAGTGCCACGCCGCGGATGTCATCGATTCCCGCTCAGAACAAGCATTTGTGTCCATGAACACGTCTGTTTTATCTGTGTCTGGATGTAAATATCTACATAAGTAGGTATGTATACGGAAGACAAAAAGTTATTTGGTTCCCATAGTACAAGCTCTGCATAGTTTGGGATCAGATACCCGTGCGTAAACAACGTCCCAGGGTATTCATTTAGTTATTCATATATAATATTCACAATGTCGCTGTTCAAAAATTCAAAGTTCAAAACCATTTATTCAGTTTAGGAATTCGGAGGGCACTTATGAAGGTCAAATTTAAAGTTACTGAAGCTACAACCGGTTCGGAAGTCAGCCTTCAACTGAGAAGAACCGGCAAGAAACTCAGCAAGTTTACATTCTTTTTTATTTGTTATATAAATTTTTATCTATTCTGACTTTTTGGCTATTTTATAAATTTTTTATGTTAGTAGTAATAGTGCTGCTGAATTATGTGAATGGTTTTAGATATTATTTCTAAACTGTCTATGGTTATATATTTATGCTTGTGACTGTACGAATGATCCTAAAATTACAATTTACTCACTTGAGGTCAATCGGCTAAAGTATGCGCAGAAATGCGGTTTCAAACCATGAGATCCGCTGATAAATTGTAAATGATTCCAGCGTCTGATCCTAAGTAAACTGATCTCTATCATAATCGCAATTTAGGCCCTCGGAGGGCACTTATGAAGGTCAAATTTAAAGTTACCACCGGTTCGGAAGTCAGCCTTCAACTGAGAAGAACCGGCAAGAAACTCAGCAAGGTTACATTCTTTTAAATTTTTTATTAAATATTTTTTTATATAAATTTTATCAATTCTGACTTTTTGGCTATTTTATAATATCAATTTATATTTAACAATTACAAAATACTTATATAATAAATAGGTAACATTCAAAAACAAAACAAAAAAAAACTAATTAACAAGACTACAGAATAGAAAACAACAACAAGAAACTTTTTTCACGAATGCGGTAAAAAAAAACAGTGGTATATCGGCATCCCTCTTCTCTACATAGATACTCTTGATACGGAGATACTTCGGAGTTATGCCTATCGGGAAATGTTTTTGGGTGCCGTTGTCAACAAGGAAGCAAAGTCACCATGCCCGTCCGTTTGTGTTTCTGCTGCTTTTCCCCACCCCCTACTAGACATAGGTAACTCAACCAAAATGCATGAGCGGCGGTTCAGTTCACGGCTCGCGTGTGTGAGCCGGAGCTGCGAGCCGGGTCACAGATCAGCTCGAGTATTGCAGACCGATCACAGTCTCAACGCCGCTACCGCACCGCAGTTCGACAACGACACAATATGACAGAATAGATCACAGATTGTATACAGACTGTAAAATTATAAATGAGCCGTGAGCTGTTTAGTTAGCTCTTGAGCCGCAGCTCGACAGTTCAAGAAGCTGTGATCTGATCTGTTGAACCGGTTCAGAGCTGAGTTACACATGCCTACCCCACAAGGAAAACCCAGGCTTTTGGATACTTGTGAAAAAAATCATAGTAGTAGTATATATAAGGATTATAAGCAGTATATATAAGTTAGAGGGATTAATATTCGACCAACTTCTAAAACTACGGAATCCTACAGTGCGTGTGGCCCGACACGCACATCGCCGGTTTTCAATGACTTATTTACTGTCTGGGGCTAGTTACGGCATATATGGTACGTCTGTCTATCCGTCTGTATGTACACAACCATCGCCGCTTAAATTGTGGACTATATGTTTCCAATAATCTGACAATAAAGAATTTAGTTATTATGTATTTATTTTAATTATTAGGTTCATGCGGAATTTTTTTTATTTATTTATAGACGAGCAGCTAGATAGCTAAGGTATCTATATGACACAGTGTTGAAAGACACTGCATAGTTCACTTACATTTTAAGTCCGTGTCGAATAGTCTAATTTGTTTTTAAAAGAGTTAATTGAAGTAGCAGATACTATTTAAATTACTTTAGCCGGTTTTCATTTTACAAGCTCCGCTTTGTTTGGGATCAGATGGCAGTGTGTAAAGAATATCCCAGGATATTATATTAATTCGAAAGACGAGAGAATTATCTCCTTTGACATAGTTTTTCACAAAACTAAGTAGGTACATAAATAGTGATATTATTAGACCCTGAAAGTTAGTTTTTCAAGATATTCTCTATAGCAATCAGCTGGAATTTGACCTTACGCATTGTGATACAGTCCTGACTGTAAATATATGACAGAAAGTTCTACAATGATATCTGACACCAATAAATAATTCAAAAGCACTGTTACTACTTATAGTTGTAATAGTAGAGTCGCCTATATATGAAAGAGAATGAATGAATCAAGAAATCAGATATCTTTGCAGAACTCTCCGTGGATATTTCTGCCCACGACTGTCCATTTCATCTTTATTTATCTGTGCCAGAGCCTCAGAACAATCCGACTAATATTGATATGCGAAAGTTTGCGAGGATTGTGAATGGATGTTTGTTACTGTTTCACGCGAAAACTACTTAACGGATTTGGGTGAAACTTTGCACATAGATAGTTTGTTACCTTCTTATGCCGAGTAAATGTAAAATCCGACGGGAAGCGGTTGTAACTGCGGAGAGCAGTTAGTATTACAAATGCGAATATAATGAGGATGGATTGAAGTTTGTAACTCTTTCACGTGAAAACTATCAAACAGATTTGGATGAAACTTTGCACAAGGATAGTTAATAACCTGGATTAACATATAGTATCCTTTTTATCCCGGGAAAATGTAAGATCCCGTGGGAACTCAAGGGACACCTGATACTAACATAAACAACAGTGCCGTTCTCCAACTTGATAGGCACGGGTTCGGTCATGGCGACCACTGCGACAGACAGGTTCACTCGGAGAGCGTACACGTTGAAGAACCCGAAGAATGCAAGCAGCGCCACCACCAGCCTCCGCCGCCGCCAGAACCGCCATGTCAATTGGTGGTCCTTTGATTGTTCCCTGAAACAGAAAGTTGATTTTTAGATTAATCTTCTAAACAGGGCAAAGACCAAATATTTATGTACCATTTTACTTTCAGTGTCTGTGAATCACTTTTTAAATTTATTTTGTTGCTATAGACACTTTAGTGTTCAATAAATAATTGGAAAAGGTTTTCGTTGTTTAAAAATAAAAAGCTTTAATAAATCAATATTTTATCATAACCATGAAATCTAAAATGATACTACCACTTTTTAAAAGAAATGAATAAATTCTTATTTTATTTTTTAATTCAAATGTTTCGTATTTAAATAAGATAGCATTATTAAAAAGGTTTTTATATTATATTGTTTTATAACCACAAAACATTCTAACTATTCTAAGCGAACTCAAATCTGTTTCTGTTTGTAAGTACGTGTTATCGTTCCAATTCGAATGCCACTGTTGACCGTTTTAATGCAGTCATGGAGATAAGAAACAGTTGTTAGTTTCCTAAGTTTCACTACAGCTAAGTCAATGAGGTAGATCGGTAGCTAAGAAATAAAAAAAGAATGATAGTTCGTTTAAATAGCCTATTGTTAATGCATTTCTATTTCGCTATGAATAAATGTAGAATGCACAAATTATAAACCATAGCTCGTAATAGTTTCCTATTCCTGAGCTTCAATTCTGTAAGGAAAATTACACTAATTTGAGGATGTTTCGCCCCGGCCGCTTTTTTTATTTTTTTAACGACTACCAAGGAGACGGTCCGCCTGATAGTAAATGGTCACTGCCGCCTAATGACATTTGCAACACCAGGGGCATCGCCAATGCCGTTGTCGTCCCTGAGACGTGAAATTATTTAGTCTCATGCGCCTGTATCGCTCCCCTCTTACGGTAACAACCACGTGAGAGGTAAGAAAGACTTACTCGCCGACGAAATTACTAATAGTTACATGATTTTAAAACTTAATTAATTAACTACTTACCTAATTGTACAGTATATGTACTAAGTGTTCTTTAATTATGAACTTTCAATTTATCATTGGTATGAATCAGTTATATATTACTAGCAACCCGTCCCGGCTTCGCCTGAGTGAGATAATATACAACGTGTTTCAAAATACCCCGTAAAAATATAATCAATTCTCAAAGCAAATAAACCCTAGTAAGCAGCCATGTCAGGGAACCAGATTATTGAACAGAAAGGCCTGCGTACCTATTTTACCAAATAATAGTCTACTTTAATAGATTTTCGATTATTCAATCATAAAAATCAGTTTTTTTATTATTTGGGCTATAATACAGCGTTACTACGGTTCTTAAAAAATTGTGAATGGATACGTTATAAGGCCCCGTTTAACCTCCTTTCGGCTTTACGGGCAGTTTTGTAACAGCCTGTATAATTAATTTCATGACGTTTAAAACCTCATTGAAATCTATTGCGTAGTTTAAAAGATATATCCGGACAAACAGACGGATAGAAATAGTAAATAGTTTTATTTTATACTAATTGGAGATTTATTATTATTTATATTATTTCTTATTTAGACCACTGCATTCTTTAATATAATTAAATCAGTAATCCCGTGGTTACTCTGTAGAAAGTTATCATTATATTTAAGCTCAAATAACTCAAATGTGATATTACTTTAGTGAAACTATAGGAAACCAGGTCACACTATACTATACTAAGAACGATTGGAAACAAAGAGAAATCTATAGCAAACACAATGACCTTTATTACCTAGTCATAGAGATTGTATTGCATTACCAAAACGCATGGAAGACTAACTATGTATCAATTTCATGGCAATATATCCAAGTTGCAGTTATTCACGCTTGCGTGCCGACGCGTAAGTAGAAAAATATTAAAAAAATATGTTTGTGTTTTATTGTTAAATACATCATTTGACGGGCCAGTTGGCTTGGTGGTTAGAGACCCTGACTACCAAACCGAAGGTCGCGGGTTTGATTCCAACCCAGGACAAACATTTGTGTATAAACATGTCTGTTTGTTCTGTGTCTGAAAAAAAAAAGTCTAAAAAGTAGTATATGTAGTATATCCAGTAAAAGCAACCTTCCGAACCGGTGTTAGAGTCTGACCATCCATAAGTGCCTGTGAAGGCCTATTTGAATAAATATTTCATTTCATTTCATTATCAGTTACCTGGTAGCCATACTGCACTCTGCTTAACTTGGGATTAGGTAACCATGTGTGAAGAATGTCTTGGGATATTTTTATATATTTATTTTTTATCATTTCTGATGAGACCTTTTCCTTCCTAATAGTCGTTAAGATTTTACTTTTTACTACTAATATTTTAAATGCGAAACTATGATGGACGGATGTTTGCTACCCTTAAAATCGGATATAGATGAAATTTGGCACATAGATAGCTTATAATCTGGATTAACACATAGGTCATTAATATCCCGAGAAAATGTACATCCCTCGGGAATGCGGGCGAAAACAATTTTTTTTTACACCAAATTAAAACAAAAAAGAATAATAATACTACCTACTGTACTTGTACGTTTAGCACTAAGATGGCTAAAGAGCGAAGTTCCAAGCGACCTTAGAATGCATAAAAATTAGGTACAATAAAACGAAATATAAATAAGTAAACAAATTTTAAAAATGTTAGAGGTAAGAGTATACTTTTAAATATCATGTCTTCATGTAGAGTTTAATGGAAGCGATCCATCTCTTTACTTACCTGCAGTCAAATGACTACAGTCTGTAAATCTACGCTATGCAAACTCTGCGAATTCCGAGATGCGCTATCTCCGTCCTTATCATTTGACATCAAACAGTAAAGGACATGTGTAGAGCCGGTACCAAAGAGTAACCAAGCCCTGCTTCAACGCCTATCGCAAAGATAAATATTTCGTGTGGGCATTTTCTTTGATCTTTTTGATTTAAAGTAGTCCAGGGGAATACGTCATTGTATAAATTGAGTCACCAATCATTTGCAGATACCATAAGCTTTTATTTGAATTGCCTGATAATGATAAGATATGATAAACACAATAGGTATATTGTCGGCTTATGTTTGTGATTTTGGCAACGAAAGATGCGCGAAAAAAGTATGTTATTATTCTTCCATTGTCAATGGTTTAGTTTACCAGTTGACAGTTACTTTTGATGTAGGACTATACTACCGGCACGCTATGATGGCCGTTTTGACGTTTCAGATTATCATAGGAAAAGAAACTGTATTGCTATGGAATAAGGTGATTTCCATCATCATACAACTAGTTGTTCGATCAATAGATGCTCCTCATATCTAAAGGAATAAAGGTTACTTTTCTTTGTCATTGTTAAACGTCAAAACGGCCATCATAGCGTGCAGCGAATTTAGCTTTCGTTTCGTGGTTTCACAAGGGCTCTCAAAGGATCTAAGGTATCCCGGGAACAGCTTTTCTGGATAAAGCAGCTTTCGAATGGTGAAAGAATTATTAAAAATCAGTCCAGTAGCTTTACAAACAAAAATACATATATTTTCTGTACGAAGATGACGAAATGATAGATTTGCTGATAAACAAATATTTTATAACAATACTTGGACCAGCATGCGACCACAAACTTGTCAGAAAGCGTACCTGCGTAAGCGACTGGCTGGGTGGCAACTTTCATTCCTACATGAAGTAGCAGTTGTTTTTTTGTTAAGCTCTTTCTTTTGTCTCTGCGTGTCTCTACAATAGTTTATAGGAATAAAGATAAAGTATCGGGATAAAAAAAATGCTTAGGTAACATAATGTTAGTAATTTTCATTTAAGCTCTTAATTAAGTGTGCAAAGGCATAGGTATACTATTTAGACAGTAGGCTTTGGTTTTAGATATGTAATAAATCAATTAGGTACCAACAATAATATACAAACTATAGATGCGTTGTCCGCGCTCAGGAAAGGCAACGTAAAGTGATGGTAATTGCCCTAACTCCATTTAGTCGCGCACCAACCACTGCATAGAACATTTATACTCTCACGAGAACCACTGTCACGACGACACGCGCGGCGCATGCAACGATGTAAATTCATCTCTCTCTAACAAAAGGTACACTGTAAGGTGGCATTTATTTTCTTTCCTTTTTTTCACGCGTATAAGTAGCTATCTTGTATTTACGCTGTTTTTGAGAGCCGTGATCTTGGTGGATGACGTGTCTATATTATAATACGTCATTAAACCTTTAACCTTTCAGTACTAGCGTGCAGACAGATAAGTATTTCGTCCAAAGCGAAAGTTTTTTTTTGAGTAAACTGAGGCCGTCACTGTAACATTTAATTAAATAATAAATGAATGAAATGAATTGTGCAACGGTGTAATGGATCACGTTTTTAGTAAATAATATTACAAGAGAATTGATATTGTACTCACTATTGTACGTAAAAGTTAAGTACCTACTTTGGTGTTTTATGACAATATCAATTTTATTTTCTTTGCTATAAATTAAAATAAAATATCACGCTATCACACTATCAAATTTAAAAAAATATTATGGTCTCATTTTAAGTAGTAAATATAAAAACTTTTTTTAAAATTTCTATTGCAAATTTTTGCTTCAGATTTTATAAATAACTAGTTGACCCGACAGACGTCCTGTCTTAATAATGAATATTGAATAATGAATTTGAATCTTTCTATTGAATCGACTGTGAAATGTACAATAAGAAATTATAAGTTAATTATTTGATCAATATGATTCCGATCCATCCATCCACTTAAAACAATATTTGCAGCGCCTATTCTGTCAATCGCGCCAACTGTCAAACGACTGAAAATAATGACAAACAGGTTACATTAGAAAAGTTAATATGGACGTTATATTTTCTTAAATTTTCTAGTTTTCTGCGGAACTTTATAAAATTTTTCATTCATAAGAACCTTCTCCTAACCATAACAAACACAAAAAAAAAAGAATTTGCGAAATCGGTCCAGCCGTCCATGCGTGATGCCGTGACCAAGGGAAATAGGGATTCATTTGTATATATATATATATATAGATAGATAATAAATTTATTTCATCATAAAAAAAATGTGACAATAATACGATACTAATAACTAGGCACTTACTAGTAAATTACAGAATAAAGTATTTAATGAAAACAGTAGTATCCAAGGTAAGATTTAACTTGTATTTTGGATACCAAGGTTCTCTCTACACCGGTTTGATCACCATTTTGTACTAAGATAGGAACGATATGCATGAAAAATATCACGAGTTTGGTTTTGAAGTATAGTTATCACTAGCTCCCCCGCGGTTTCACTCGCGTTCTCGAGGGATGTTATATTAACCCGAAATAAAAATTATCCCTATATACTTTCGCATTTATAATATTAGTAGGGAATAGGATTATAAAGGGATAATTATAAGTTTTTCAAAAGGCCTACCCTTTTAAATAACAAAGGATCTACTTAGAATAATGCTACAATACTTATCATTGACATTTGCCCAACATTAAAAAGTTCAGTTATGCGACCTTTTGGGAGTACCTACTTCACTAACCTCTTCTGTTATTGTTTGCGTCACTTTGACAGCAACTGCGGTTGTCATTATGATGTAAGTCCTCACATAGCATGTCGCAAAGAAATCTATAGTTCGTCGGAAATTACCTTTATAGTACATTTTTGTATGACGTTCTTAAACGTCAAAGTAGTTTCTTATATTGGACAGTCGATAAGTAATAGTTCATGAAATCTACAACAATTCAAATACACAGTAAGATTCACATGCATTGGAAATTGAAACGTAATCACCTCAAAGCTGCTGAACATATAAGCATGAGACTGCTACCATTCGACGCGGTATTTATATTCGCTATAGTATATGATTTCGATAAATGGGGGTGAAACCGCGGGGGGTAGCTAGTAATGTATAAACATAGAAACTAAAGACATTCCTTTCGATAAATCACGACATACAACTGCCACGGACTCTGTTGACGTTAACGCATGCATTGCTGAATTCAAATGCCCCAATTTCTATTCTACATATTCCATTTGCAGATGGAAATGTTATCGAAACTGGCCCTGTCATATGAGCTATGGGAATAATTTTATGAAAATTTTGTAAATATTTCATACGCTTTAAGCACAGAGTTCAATTTTGGGGACCAGGTCATTTGCCTGCCCTGTTTTAAATAATTTGGAGATGATATTAGGTACGTGTTACAAGAAAATTTGCTAGAGATATTGTACCAGCATGACTTGGTATCATTGCATGAAAGATATCCCTGTTTTGGATTTGGACAGTTTACTAGAGATTTGGCAGATTTATTACGGAAAATTACACTAACTCGAGGATGTTTCGTCGCGGCCTACGTGCTCTGTCTCTTTCGCTAACTACGCTAATACTACTAATCACGTGAGAGGTAAGCTCTCCGAGGGCTCCGTGAAGCGGCTCGCCGACGAAGTTTGTATTAGGTGAATAAGGGGGCTGACGTCAGACCTCATTGAATGCTTTTTTACCACTTAGTGCAAGGTGCGAGTGCACGTGGTCATCGGTATACTCTTTAGCGGCCTCTTACTACACCCTAGAGACGAGTTAGTGTGATAGTATTCGTTCGGTGCTACCATAAAGCACTCAAACTTTTGATACTTAAAAAAAACTCATTAATAAGTAAAGTTTTTTCTAAGTAGATGACAAATGATAGTTTTTTTTACGTCTCTCAAACAAACATCAATTCTACCTAAACGATCGTCAATGTAAAGGTAATTTTATTTCATTCGTGTAAAAAGAACACATAATTACAGTAATGTTCTACTTAAGTCAACAATGTCCTTAACTATTGTGTATTGAACAACATAAATAATGATGATAATTCTGTCTGAGAAAATAAATATTTATAAGTACCTACTTAGTTTTTAGAAAAAAGAAATGAAAAGTTAAATTTTACTTTCGTTTTCATTCCTTCGAACCTTCCTACCTACTTCTTTGGTGAAGATAGTTGTGTAAAAGTAAGTATTTATTATGTTAAGACAATTATATGAAAGAAATTATATCTTTTACCTACTGTATCTTTGGAACACTCATATCAACGATACTGATAATTTTTAGGGTTCTTTACCCATAGGGTGCTAACCCTGAACTGATCATATTACTGAGGCTTCGCTGTCCGTCTATCCGTCTGTCAGTAGGCTGTATCTCATGAACCGTAATAGATAGACGACTAGAATTTTCACAAAGTGTGTACTATGGGCGCTATAACAACAAATAATAAACATTAATTTTGTTACAGCGGCTAAACACGTTATAGTGTTTTTTTCGGCGTTTTGTTAAATATTTTACTGTGGTAAACTGCGGGCGAAACCGATTCCCTTGTCCGTTTTTTGATTTGTTCCCGAATAGAATTTTGGTCAGCATATCACATAGTTTATGTTTCCAACGTTGGAAAATCTATGGAGCAGGTGTTCCCATAGTTTTTGTGGGCTATTTGGAGAGTAGTCGGGTTGCTTATCAAAAGACCACAAAAATACCTAATGAAAGTACAGCGGTGCTACAAAAACTTGACCATGCGACCGTGACATCTGCAATGAACGTGCCGGATCTATGTTTTTGTGATGATCATAGGCACCAAGGTGATTTCTGGGAAGCAGAACATTTGGAAATAATCCTCATAAAATTGGATTAACGCTGGAGTTCAACAGTCTTTGAAATACAGTTATAGGTTGAAATTCGATTAGATGAAGCCAGTTTTTTTTATAATACAATGTTAGTAACAATAATTTTGCATATAATCTCTACCCAAAGAATACTGACAATGCGTCCAGAGAAAATGAAGAAAGAAGACTGAAATTAGTGAAAAATAAAGCCAAAATTTTTTTTTTTTTAAAGATAAAGCCTTAATCACTCCTGTCCTTACAGAATTAAGGGCCTTGTCTTCACGAATCTTCTTGTCAGTTAACATTTGCTACAATTTTTATAAAAGATGCTATAAAAGAACGTAACAGCCTTGCATGTAAACAAGCACCAGGCGATGAAATCTCGAGATTCATCTCTCCCTATCATGAGGGATGTCGTTAAGTGTATCCCCTGTGGTAAAATTAATTCGATAGCAACCATAAGATGCTCCATCGAAGATGGTGTCAGTCGACCTAATTAGGTTGTGACCCAATTGCAATTTTAAACCTTTTGTAACGACGAATCACTTGATTTAACCGATTAATATGCTGATACCATGGTGTAATAAAAGCGTTTTATGCCTCCCTTGTCGCCTTGCTGAGGACATTATCAAACATCTTCTTACGGGGTTGGTTTATAATTCCTGCGCCATTTACTTGTTTTGGGTTTTTTTTATTAAGTTCGTTGATGGATGATGACTTTAATCAATATTGAAACTATTTCCAAAATTATGGGATATTGTTATTTGTTCTTTAGTGCTTTGTTACTTTAAAACGTTTATTGTGAATGATGTACATGCAAGAGTAAGCCACCTGTAAGAGACCTATTTACACTGAATTATTTTTTAAGAACCCTTTTTATATATATGGAATTGTAAATAAGTTGTTGGTCTTATGAATAAATAAATATAATAATTGTTTTCGTCATTCATTAGTAAATAAATAAATAGCCTAGGACATTTGTATACACAGCCATCTGATCCCAAACTAAGCAGAGCTTCTAGCAAACCAGATATACTACGTTTGTTTTCGATATATATGCTTTTATATACAGGTGTTACAAAACAACCCGTAAAGCCGAAATGAGGTTAATTGGGGCCTTATAACGAGTCCATTCACAATATTGAACAGTAGTAACGCTTAATAACATACGGCAAAAAAAATAAAAAAACTGATTTTTGTGAATAGAAAAACTATTAAAGAAGACAATTATTAGGTAAAATAGGTACGTAGGCCTCTCTGTTAAATAATCTGGTTCCCTGACATGACAGCTTACTAGAGTTGGTGGCTTTGATAATTAATTATATTTTTACGGGGTATTTTGTAACACGTTGTATTCACACCTAATACAGAACAAGCCGAAATGTTCATTCACACAAATATTTGACCTAGGTGGGAATGATCCCACGACCCGCAACATGGCAGTCAGTCTCTTTAACCACAAAGCCAAATGGCCCGTCAAAACCTCAACGAATGATTTTGAAAGGTAGACATAGACAGCACCTTTCGGAATCAAGGCCAAATCTATTTCTCGACGAACACACATTAGAAGGAAATGAGATAACGTTATATTATGCTGAGTTATGCGGAAATAGGAAAAGCTTTATGCTACAAATAAAAGTCATGCCATTCTAAAATAGCTGTTTATAAATAAACAATAAAGGACACAAGCCCTTGTTGGGTAAGCGAGGGAAACGAGGGGGCAATTAATTAAATGTTGGCTCTTAGTTGTTGTGGAAAAGTCCAAATCAAATAGTCAAGTTTTGACAGCTAGGAGTGTTATTGAAAACTGAATCCTATGCCGTTATGTTAAAGTTCATCAGTATCATAACACGATTAACCATTAGATAAATAGATGAACCTTATCTCAAAATAAATTAAGATGATTTTTCTATGCTACTCTGATCTGTCAAAACGAGTCTTTTAGATCTCAACACTTTAACTACATAGATAATGTATATTATTTAGTTTTATTTTGTAAAAATTGATTATTGTAATTGAAAATGCATCAAAAATTTACCAATATTCATTAAATAAGTAAGTATGAAGAATTTTGTGTGATTTAACTAGTTTTTGCGAATCTAAATAATATTATTTGTTATATTGACAGGCCAATTGGCTTGGTGGTTAAGCGACCCTGACTGCCAAGTCGAAGGTCGTGGGTTCGATTCCCACCCAGGACAAACATTTGTGTGCATGAACATGTCTGTTTGTTCTGTGTCTGGGTGTAAATATCTAAATATGTATGTATTTAGAAAAAAAAATGTATATGTAGTATATCAGTTATCTGGTTTCCATAGTACAAGCTCTGCTTAGTTTGGGATCAGATGGCCGTGTGTAAAAGAATGTCCCGGGAATATTTTTATTTATTATACTTCAGTAAGTTGTTTGGGTATCCTTCAAGAGCGCATGTTATGTTTACAACAAAAATAAAAACAATACTTATACTTATGAAAAAAATATATAAATTTGACACTTAAACCTTAACAGATTTATAAAAATATTTATAACAATCAATACTTAATTGGTCTTACAAGGTTGATACTATTAAATGTCCCATAAAAAAGGGTTCAAACCATAGTTTACGTATATTGATCACGTATTTATAGAGTGATTCGATAATTTCTCAAAGCCATCTTGAATATTGATGACGTAGGTACGATCGCTATGAGCTGTCAACAATAACAGAAGAATAGCCGGTTCTCGCTACACCGATATAGTTTTTACAACAACGATAACAATTTCTTTATAACAATAACCTCAGTTATGCACTACTTCGGACAAGGTATTTGGAAGCGGTAAAAATTAATTGTAGGTACAAAATCTGTTGGAACCTACTAGTTACAGTTTATTTTTTAAATTTATTATCATCTCTTAGTATAAAACAAGGTCGCTTTCCGCCGTTTGTACGCTTAGAGCTGAACTACGAAACGGATTTTGATCAATAGACAGTATGAGTCAAGAGGAAGGTTTGTACATAATACTTACATGAAAATTATAGTAGAGAATTTCAAAGAATTGCGACTATTTTATCTGGCCGCGTTCGACAGTTTGCCCCTATACAGAGCTCCGGAACGCGGGTGAAACCGCGAGAGACAGCTAGCTAGTGATGACGTAGCCAAAGTTGATAAGTGCTTAAACTAGAAGTGAACCGGCTATCAGGTGAACAGATCTTGGTGAAATTTGGCACGCACGTAGCCCACGGCACGGTGTGACAGGTGTTTATCATTTTTAACTCAAGTGACAGTGGAGTACAAGCTTGTATTAATATAAATAGGAGATAAATAGCGTAACGACATATTTATGTACCTGTTTGACAATGAAATATTAGACACGTTCGGTCTGACATTCTGAGTTATATTTTAACCTACCTTGACGTTCGGATAATGCATTTTATCTATTCCAAAAATCTCATATTCTGAATTGTTTTATCATCATCATCATCAATTCAGCCGTGAGACGTCCACTGCTGAACATGGGAATCCCCCAATGACTTACAGATTGGCCGGTTGGAAGCGACCTGCATTCAGTGGCTTCCTGCGACCTTTATTAGGTCGTCTGTCCACCTGAATTGTTTAAGTATAGTTATCTTGTGTCATGTCATCAGCACCCTTATTCGTCAGCCGGCGCAAGGAGGCCTCCATGACGGAACTCTCACGTGATAGCGTAGTTAGCGAAAGAGACAGAGCATGGAGCCGCAACGAAACATCGTAATCGTCATCGTGTAAAGTAGTGATTGCAGAATGATACCCCTGGTAGGAGATCTGATAGAATGTATAAACATAATACATACAAACAAAGCTTGTGCCTACCTAACTAGCATATTAATCTGCAGACATATTAATCTGTATCAATCGAGTAGTAGAGCTCTTAGTGCAGAGTTCGTCTGGGAAAGTACTACCACCTTACCCATTTCTGCCGTGAAGCAGTAGTAGTATTACTGTGTTTCGGTTAGAAAGGTAAGGGGGCCGGTGAAATTACAGGCACATGAGACTTAACAACTTCACGTATCAGGGCCGACAACGCATTGGCGATGCCCCTAGTGTTGCAAATGTCCATAGGTCGCGGTGACCACTTACCACCAGGTGGACCTTCTGCTTGTTTGTCGGCCCAAGTGGTATGAAAAAAAAATCCCCTTATTTTCATATTGCACATCTTGTGGTTAACGTTTTTATATCAACGGTGTATTGTAGAATGAAGAAATCCATAAAACAACCATTGTTTCCTTTCCCTCGATGTGTCAGATAACGCATAACACTCACATCTATAATGCATCACGCAATGGTTTAGTCATAATCGTAAAAGGAACACTGCGTACGTATCAGATATCTATACCAATATTATAAATCTGAAATTTATTTGTTTGTTTGTTTGAACGCGCTAATCAGATACCGCTGGTCCGATTCGAAAAAATTCTTTCAGTGTTAGATAGTGCATTTATCGAGGAAGGCTATAGGCTATATTCCATCATGCTAAGACCAATAGGAGCGGACACCAAAGAAGAATGTTTCAAAATCGTTTTTTTTTCCTTTTGAGAGCTTCCGCTTCGTGCGCTGCGTAATCTAAAAATATATCTAAAATTAATTGAATCCGAAATAAGTTACGAATAGTTTTAGATAGGGTCGGAGTCTCTGAATAATCAGTTTTAATAAAGCAATTCGTTTTTTCTGTAATTGTAAGACAAATTAAAACTAGAATTAAAATCGATAACAATGTAACGTATTTTTTTCTTTAACATATAAATAAAATGTTTTTTATTGCTGAATCAAAATACATAATCATATGCAGCCCTGTCTTCAAAACTAGCGCAAGCTGTGTGTCAGAAGACAGTTCCCACCCAACGCTTGCCTTATTCTAATTGATTTAACAAAAAAAAAAAAAAAAAAACTATATAATTAAAATACAATATCAATTACCATTTCATGTGTGTATGTGTGTGTTTGTGAGTGTGTGTGTTTGTGAGTGTGTGTGTTTACTTGCATGTGCTTGTAGGCGCGTGTGCGTGTCTGTTTGAATAATTAGTTTAAAAATCTAATATCCGCAGCTATCCGAAACTATTGGATAATTCGAAATAAATTCACAACCGTAACCTTAACTGAAACAGGTATAATATGATTTATATATCCAAAACCTAGATCTTTGTCACGTGCGGTAGGCACCTCTGTCAATTCCCAATATATATATAACATTGGTGATCGATCGCGTCCACAACAGCTGTTCAAATACCCATAAGGAAAACTAGAACCGGAAACCCGTGAAAAATACGCGGATTTGTCGTCTCATCATATCGCGGTCTAATTCCGCTACTGTTGCAGATAAGTCGTCTCCTAGAGTTATAGCGGGATTTGTGAGATGGATGCAAGGGACGCAAGTATTGTGCCCATATTGTTATTAGGACAAAGTGGAAAATTTTATAAAAATACAATCACTTTGTTATACGAATCGATCAGCTATTTTTATACTCAATTTTAATAATTACAAATTGCTATCAGAATCATTGTTTTTAATCGGACATCAGGTAGGTTGCTAAGAATAGAATTGTAATTGAATGTAATTACTTTCCAAGTTTATCAATTACTAGATCTAATGTATCTCGGGATTATAACATAGCCTATATCCGTCCGGAATAATGTACCTTTCACATGGGACGGTAAACCAGCAGGCGGTCAACCTGATGGTAAATGGTCACCGCTGCCTATGGACATTAGAAGCATTAGGGGCATCACAAATGCGTTGTCGGCCCTGAGACGTGAAGTTGTTAAGTCTTAATTTCACCGGCCCCCTTACCTTTCACAGTGTTTGTACTATGTAGTAGCTTCACGGTTGAAATGGGTAAGGTAGTACTTCCCCGGGCGAACTCTGCACAAAGAGCTCTATTACTCAAATTCGCACTTTCTCTTATATTTTATTAAGTACTCCCTTAAATATAGATGTAAACAAGTAAAACAATCAAGAATACAAAACTTGTTGTAATTATGAAATATTTTATCAGTGGAATAAACTTATGGACTTTCGAAAACCAGCATTTACGATTTGTCACTGACAAAATCATTGGGAAACAAAAGCCTTGTATTCAATGTACGGACAACTCGGCTCGTGCTTTGCATGTCCTAGAGTCGTTTATGGCATAAACAAGCAACTGAATTGCATATTTGTGAACTGGTATAAACACAAAAATATGTTAACAAACTATATCAGTGAAGTATTTACTGATAACTGTCATTTGACTACTGATTTGTAATTCTTTCACGTCGTTCATTTTACATCAAGAGGTGTTCAGCACACCTTTTTAGGGGGAGAATATAACCTTGGATTTCCTATTAGGTCTCTCATGACGTCACTTGTCACAGCGGCATATTAAGTTAGCTTTTTCATTGTATCCCTTACGGTCAATATTAATATTCGATCTATATCTCTGGACTGATGTACATTTTTGACATAACATTTTTTTTTATACCACATGGACTAATGAATAAGCTGACGGTCCACCTGATGGTAATTGATCACCGCTGCCTATGGACATTTGCAACACTAGGGGCAGCGGCGGCCTTACCCATTGCGAGGTTGCGGGCGGCAGGTCATTGGGAGGCCCTTTGTCTTTCGTGAAAAGTATGTGATGCGAAAGTAAGTCTGGTTGTTTGGTATAGGTATTTGTCATGTTTGACAAGAAATGCTAAGGTCAAATCCATATTTTTTTTATTTGCATGGGTTGCACGAGGCCCCAGCAAGAGCGAGGCCCCGGGCGATTACACCGTTCGCCACCCCCTAAGGCCGCCTCTGACTAGGGGCATCGCTAATGCTTTGTCGACCCTGAGACGTGAAGTTGTTAAGTCTCATGTGCCTGTAATTCGGCCATCGGCCCCCTTACCTCTCTAACCAAGACACAGTTAAACAAGTGCACTACTGCTTCACGGTGGAAGTGGGTAAGGTGGTAGTACTTCCCCGGACGAACTCTGCACTAAGAGCTCTACTACTCAACATACGTGTTATGAACTGTGGCCATTGTGCCCACTGAACCCATGTTGAAATGTCTGTCAAAAGTACATCAATCCATCGAATTTTTGGTAGGCTAGTCACATGGCCACCCTATCCTAAGAGTGAAGCGGTCGTAACCTTTTGATGTACATCTTACAAACGGGACGATATAAGCACTGAAGTTAGTGCTAGTCTTTAGATAACTGGTTCGCCTTCGTTTTATTATCACTAACATGTTAATGTCAGGCTTGCTTAGACTCTACTCGTGAAGGAAACCGCTATAATAAGGGTAAGTGACATAACATAACTACACGCCCAATAACTCGAAGAGGTAGACAGAGGTCACAGTAATGAGACCCGCATTCCACTACAGATATTTCTGATGGGGCAGTTGGCTTAGCCCGATTACCAAGTTCATGGTCTTAGGTTCGATTCCCACCCAGGATAAACATTTGTCTGCATGTCTATTTGCTCTGTGTCTGGATTTAAATATCGAAATAAGTACGTATTTAGAAAGAAAAAAGTTGTTTATGTAGTATATCTGAGCTCTGCTTAGTTTGGGATCAGGTGGCCGTGAGTAAAGAATGTCTAAGGATGTTTATATATTAATCTATATATATATAAAAATGAATCCCTATTTCCATTGGTCACGGCAGCACGCATGGACGGCTGGACCGATTTCGTTAATTCTTTTTTTGTTGTGTTTGTTATTGTCAGAAGAAGGTTCTTATGAAAGAAAAAAATAAGAAAGTTGCCTGGAAAATTAGATAATTAAGGAAAACATAACGATCATATTAACTTTTCTAATGTAGCCTTACCGCTTTTGACAATATAAACTCTTATAATGTGACCTTATGGTGTTTGACATTAATGGCAGTCGTTTGACAATATTGTTTAAAACAGAGGCATGGGTCGGAATTATATTGATAAAATAATTAATTTATAATTTCTATATAATTAAGCGCACATTTCACGTTAAATCGGAAGATTCGAATTCAATATAATTTGTTAAGACAGGACAACGTCTGTCGGATCAGCTAGTTTTTAATATAAACCCCATCGTGTGTTTATCAGGTACTAATTTCTAAACAGAAAACATTTATGTAGCCTTGCCCGAACCGGAAATCGGCACCAAGACCTTGAGTTTTATACCACTCGACAACTTAGTCAATAGGGGGTAAGCTACCCATAAAATGTAACTTTTAACCAATATTTATCACTTGGCACAGCGGTTTCCATAATCAATGGTTATGGGTACTAAAATAAAAGGGTAGTAAATATTTGATGGCTCTACCAATGGCATTGATCTAAATACGCTTCGATAGCAAATAAGACGTAGTAAAGATATTGTAATTTCGTTTTGAGAACCTTTAACTTGTATCTTACTCAAAATAAAACCTATAACTCTAGATATAAATAATCCCGTTTATATCCGTGAATAGTCAATAGAGTTAATAAAGAAAGTTAATTATGATATAGATTTCATATGTTTTCTTTTTGTTAGACTAAGACTAACTAAGACACAGTTTAATAAGTATAATATGTTTTTAATCCTAATTGTTGTAATGTCTATCTTCCTATGTTATCTTTTTTCTTAGCTAACAAATATAACAACAAAAAATATGTTAATTTTGAAAACTAATGATATTTGATGGTTATGATAAAATAAATAATAAATATCCTGGGTCATTTTTTACGCACGGCCATCTGCTCCCAAACTTAGCAGAACTTGTACTATGGAAACCAGATAACTGATATACTACGTTTTCTTTTCTAAATACATACCTATATAGATATTTACACACAGACACAAAACAAACAGACATGTGCATGCACAGAAATGTTCCTGGGTGGAAATCGAACCCGCGACCTTCCGTTTGGCAGTCAGAGTCGCTAACCACCAAGCCAACAAGCCACCACGATACACAGTACCATAGTTAGCTAATGTTTTTAATCTTAATAAAATGTTGTAACTCTTATCTTTCTGCGTTATCTTTATTTTCAGCTCACCTTACCAATACACCCATCAAAAAAAGTTTGTTCACTTGGAAAAAAATAGTATGCTTTATGGTATAATTCTATATGTAATATATATAAGGAAAATAGGGTTTCATTGACCCACCAGGGATGTCACTGCAACCATTCGACGGGGATTTTTTCCTAGATGGTTATAGGCTATATGATATCGATGCGGGTGAAACCGCGGGGGACAGTCTTGTATAAAACCGAACAATTTCAGCTACAAAATAAATATAGGTAGGTATATCATTTTGTATTTTCAAACAAAGAACAAATGCTTAAAACTGAATTCAAAACTTATAGTTTTTCCAAGTGAACGCAAACCTTTATTGTTGTGTACATATACTTAAAAACATCAACAATTGTAAGTATTAAGAAATATATGGGGCAAGGACTTCTTAGAGATATAAAGCGTGCAACCATTAACAGTATACGAAATACAAACAAGCAAACTTTGCTATTATAGTGTTTAAGATTACGTGTTGTTATATAGAAAGGGATGCCCACAGGATGTGATAACTACTTCTCGTTCTTACATGCTTTTATCGTATAAATGACCTCGGTTCTTACGACATTCTGGCTCTAAGGATTGATCTACTTGCCCTGCCATGACCTACGTCGATATGTATAAGGATTTTGTGTATTATGTTTATTTATAACAAGAATTATAATGATAAATGGGTGCGTAAACAAATACCATTTCTTCGCTGCATTTAAATTTAACATCGTTGGATTCTCATTTATACTTTTACTAGCTGTCCCATTCGGTTTCACCCGCGATTATCGATATCATACAATATATCTATACTAATATTATAAAGCTGAAGAGTTTGTTTGTTTGTTTGAACGCGCTAATCTCAGGATGGTCCGATTAAAAAAAAATTCAGTGTTGGATAGTGCATTTATCGAAGAAGGCTATATACCATCACGCTAAGACCAATAGGAGCGGAGCACCAATGATGAATGTTTCAAAATCAGGTTATTTTTTCCTTTTGAGAGCTTCCGCTTCGTGCGCTGCGTAAACAGTTAATTTCAAAGAAAAATAACATTTATTCCTTCAAACATAAGGAACATCTATTGATCCAACATCTAATTGTATGATGATGGAAATCAACCTTATTCCAAAGCAATACAGTATCTTTTTCAATCTGAAACGTCAAAAGGGCCATCATAGCGTGCCGGTAGTATAAGTAAGGCTGTCCTGGGAAACATAAGATCCCACGGGAACGCGAGTGAAACCGTAGAACGCTAACAAGCGTTTCATAACGCTGCCCATTTTCGCTTACCAGTGGGAAATGCTTAATGCTTAGGAGATTTCTATCATATGAATATTACAATTTTTATTTAAGTTTATCAATTTGATACGAATTGTGTTTGGAGTCTCATAAGTTACCCATTTGTGACAATGTACATCTCTGACGTTACTAACAAAGTACCTAACTACTTCATCCAGATTTATGCAAAGTCTATGTCCGTATAACTGAGCTAACGTCAGATGGAATGGGTCTTTCTTACATTACGGTCCATTTTTCCACAGCATTAGGTTTGACGTCACGGTCGTCATCCAATACTGTGTTGTGGTGATAGGGGAAACAGTTAATAAATAATTTTAAGTAACGTATTCGGTATATGACGATTTTAATGATACATTGTTGTTATTATGTTATCTGATGGAAACGTTACTCAATAGGTATCTATGTATAAATTTTGTTATAAAATGTATTTGTAGAATATCACTAATCTGGTTCCCATAGAACTTACAAGCTGTGTTCAATTTGGGATTACATGGCCGTGTGTAAAGAATGACCCAAGATATTTATTCTATATTATTTTCTTGGTTAATTGTGGCAAATAACACGCTTTAAATGACTTCACAGTTTTTCTATAATCCTTCCGGCTAAGCGCTCAATCTGGAATATTATAAATGCGAAAGTTTGCGAGGATGGATGTATGAATGTTTGTGACACTTTAACGCAAAAATTACCAAACCGATTTGAATGAAACTTGGCACGTAGATAGTATATAACCTAGATTCGCACATAAAATACTTTTTATCCCGGAAAAACCGGTGAAACCGCAGGGGGCAGTAGACGACAATAAAAAAAGAAAATTTCGCAAAGAACCGTCTACCGCCCCATTAAAACAAATATATTAAATTCATGGGACTTATTTGGGTCTCCCAACCTAATCAGCCCTAACGAATAAGTAAAATAAAAAAAACTAAACGGCTTAAGTGAAAACTTGAACATTAACGTTGTGAATTTTTACCGTCTTACAAATTTTCGATCACGTCACATGTCCTGACGCGAGTTTAACATTTTATACCAATCCCAAGAAAAGTGCTCAACGCCGCTAATGAAGATTTCACTTAAAAAAATCCCCAATTAACACGCTGTTTAACAGAAAAGCCAGAGCATAACATACGGAATCGCGTCAGTAAACATTAGTGCCGTATCGTGAAACAATATTATACCAACTAATCCCATTATAAATATCGTGGCCACCATCCACAATTACCAGTAGATAACGTTTTTTAAAGCCTATTAATTTTACTGGTTTGTCATGAAAGGTTAGGTTAGTTTTTTCGATCCATACATAAAAATTATAAGCGTTACTATAAATATTTTATTGTTGGTAATGTTATTCGTGACTTGCAAACTGTTCATCTATTTGAGGAGATACAGTGAAACTATTCCATACTAGATGTACACAAAACAAAAAAAGGTTACGTTCATTTGAAAACGTGGATTTTTTTATCATGTTTTTTTTTGTAGCCATAATTATGACACGTATTTAAAAAAGATAGCATGATTAAAATGACTTTTTGTATATTATATCATAACAATGAAATATCTTCAGTGTTGCAAGTAAACCCAAACTGTTTGTTGTTGTATCTACACCGTATAAATTTAGATATTTATCTCAGAGTAGGGACGTCAAAAGTTTTAGCAAAATTATACTATCTCAAACCAAGCTGCATATGCCAATAGATTCGTCGATTATATACATACGATGTATATAATATGTCCCCCGCGGTTTTACCCGTGTTCCCGAAGGATATCACATTTTCCCGGGATAAAAAGTAGCTTATATGTTATTCCAAGATATGCTTTATCTATGTACCAAGTTTCATCCATATCTGTTTAGTAGTTTTTGCGTGAAAGAGTAACTAACATACTTACATACCTTTTCTCTCAAATCTTTTCTCTTTATAATATTAGTATAGAAGTAGAGATTATAAGTGCGAAGGTTTGTAAGGATCAATGGCTGTGTCTACTCTTTCACAAGAAAACTACTTGATGAAACTTGGCACATTGATAGTGTACAACCATGGATAACACAGGCTACATTTATTCCAAAAAAAATAACATCCCTCGGTGATTCCGCGAAAGACAGCTAGTACCTATAACATAAACCTTTTCTGTTGATCTATACCTACTATTTTTCCAATGAAAATTCAGGAAGTATTTTGGTCCACTCGGTACAAAATCCTTCAGGGATAAAGGGACAAAACACTAGCCCAACGTTATTACAGTTTGATGGAAAAGTAATTGATCCAATTACAAACACGCTGTTGGTTCGTTTCCATAGCCACATCGTAGCGTGCAGTAATTATTTTGCAATAACCTATTTACGATTTATAATTATTGCTACGTTTATTGTTTATTTAAGTTTGTCACAACCATAGTTATTTGCTATTTACTTTACATTACTCATTTTGTTCGTCTCGAATACAGTTTTGAAGAGCAACACGAGCTGTGAAAAGTTTATTAAGTGGATACTCTTGTCAAAGTACAAAACTATTAATGAGTCCCCTGGAGTATCGTAAAGATATCTTAATAGCTTTTTCGTACTGTTCTGGGGCGCTTCTCATTATAAATAATAAATAAATATCCTGAGACACTATTTAGCCTACCTACAATTTTGTTTTCTTTTCTAAATACATACTTATGAAGATATATACAGCCAGATACAGAGAAAAAAGACAAGCTCATGTCAAGCACACAAAAATGTTTGTCCTGGGTGAGAATTGAACCACAACCTGTGGCGTGACAGTCAGGGTCTCTAACCAACACGCCGACTGGCCCGTTATCATTAAAATAAGGTTACCAAGTTTACCAACTCCACGATAGAAATGCTGTATGTAGATATTCTGGCTAGTTTTGTGTATGACCGATATATATAACCTTCACGGCGGAAATGGGTAAGGTGGTAGTACTTCCCCGGACGAACTCTGCACTAAGAGCTCTACTACTCTAAAAATCTAACTGTGGTTTCAAAATAAAGATATACTTACATAAATATAAAATAAAGCAGAACTTAAATAGCAATGACATTTCATTCGTTCTTCCGCTCGGGTGCAAGCCGGTTGTGTTGACTAATCACGGAGTGCGCAGTGTGCAAATTACCTGCTAACGCAAGCGTGTGTGTTTGTGATTTTTATTGCACGGGCCGATCCTCTGCCGCCGCCGCCGCACCGGTGTGAGTGTACATTATATCGGGCAAAGAGTAAATTCAATACAGATACTCCACTCAATAAACATCAGTATGGACAAACTAAACAGCACGTTTGATCAATCAGATTCCAGTGTGCATCAGCCGAGATCAGGTGAAATGAGCGTTGACGGATCTCTTATAGATAAAGAGTCCCCTCCACCATATGTTACTTTTCGCAAGGGAATTCCCGAGAAGAATGTGTCTGATCTGCGCGTTGAATTTCAATCCTTTCAAAACAGCATGCTAGCTATGCTTGAATCTTGGTTTACGAAACATGATGAAAAGTTATCTAAATTTCTGAACGACTTTGAGGACATAAAAACTTCCATCACATTCATCAGTGACAAATATGATGATCTGTATAATAAAACCGAAGATGTCAGTAAACGTGTTTCATCTCTTGAACATAAATTGATCTTGTCGCAGACAAGTGGCTCACGTATTACCGAACTTGAAGCCAAACTAGACAATATGGAACAGCGTGCGCGTTTTTGTAATGCTGAAGTCAGTAATTTACCAGAAAAACGAGGCGAGAATCTCTTGTCCATATTGGATAATATTGCTACCACGATAAATCATCCTGTAACCAAGCAAGACATTGTTTCAATTCATCGTGTTCCACAAGTAAACCCGAAAAACCCAAAACCAAAAAATATCATAATAAAATTCTCGAGTCAAATGCTACGCGATAATTTCATATCAGCTACACGATTAGCTAAAGGTTTTACGACTGAACAGTTGAAAATGGCAGGTCCTCCACAAAAGGTATATATAAATGAACACCTTACAGTAAAAAACAAGAACTTGTTTCGACAAACTCGAGATGCTTCTAAACAGTTTGGTTATAGATTTGTATGGATCAAGCATGGAACAATACTCGTCAGGGCTAATGACACATCACCCGTCATTGCAGTTCGAACGGAAGAAGATCTGTCCAGGATTAAACCTATCGCTTCCCAACACTAAGTCTTCCAATATTAATTTTGCTGCTCAAGTCATGCCACTTATTCAACAACAGATTTATAACTTATTAAAAAAAAAGGAAATTACCAGGACTAATATGCATTATTGTATAACTTTTTTATCAACTTTACTTATTTGTGCCTATTGGCATATCTGCCGTCTGTCAACTTCACATTATTCTATATGTTTACAAGTTAACTCACTAATTGCGGTCGCAACGAAGACGGAGTGTTTTGTCACTACCTACCTTTATTTTATAAAGATAAGTATAAAAACCGAATTTAAATTCCTATGCACAAATATTTCATATTGTAAAGGGGTAAAATCAAATCTGATTTACATTCACTTAGTTTATATATACAGTTTGTTTTATCACGTAGTTAAGTTTTCATTTATATGGCATTCTTCCGCTAATTGTTGTGCATTCATTAGCAATCATTCTCATTACGATTTTACATTATTTATTTTATGGTATATAAGTTAACGTACACTAACATTTTATTGATCAACAATGACTGATAAAATAGCAATATATTATCAGAATTGCAGAGGTCTGAGGACCAAACTTAACACATTGTTTACGAATATTCTGGCGGGGAGTTATGATATAATAATTCTCACGGAAACTTGGTTAGTGTCAAATATCTCTGATTGTGAAATTGTAGATTCTCGCTACTCTGTTTTCCGTAGTGATAGGGATCGTGAGGCGAGTGGGAAGCTTGATGGTGGTGGTGTTCTAATTGCGGTACGTCGTTATTTGCAAGCCGCCCGCTTTACGCTAAACATCGGTTACGATGTTACTCTGAACATTTTACCGCTCTCACCTAACATAGATTATGTTTTATTGAAATTTCATTCTAGTTCACATGATAAATCTCATATAATTTGTGGCGTCTACATTCCGCCAAATCAAACCATTTCTGTGTATGAATCGTTCTTTAGTGCTCTTCACAGTGAGATTGAGGCTACAATTATAGATAAGGTATACATATTAGGTGATTTCAATCTGCCGAACCTTGACTGGATAGAATACAGTCCATTCGCCTTAATCCCAGATCCATCTAATTGTGGCATATCCAGTCACAAAGTAATCACAAACTTTTTATCCTTAACTCAATGCAAACAACATAATACAATTTCGAACAACATGAATAGAATTTTGGATTTGTTTATGTCTAACAACGATATTTGTGTATGTGAGCCGCCATCTAATCCCTTAGTACCTATAGATATTCTACACCCACCTTTTTATGCGTTGGTTAATTTCAACTTATCCCATAAGGAAATGAATCACAGTTCTTCCCCCAGGTATCGGTTTGTTGAGGGAAATTATACTGCTATTAATAATGCTATTAATGACATTGATTGGATCGCTATCCTTAGTAACCTGCCGGTGGAAACTTCGACAAATATTTTGTATGAAAAAATATATGAAATAATAAAAAAGCATATTAGCTTACGGCCTATAAAGTCTAGTGAGTTTCCGGTATGGTTTTCCCGACCTCTTATACACGTGTTTAAGAATAAAGAAAAGGCCTGGTTGAGATGGAAGACATATAACAATAAGTCCGACTACGAAGTTTTTTCTATGTTACGCAAGAGATTTAAGACACTTTGTTCTGAATGCTTTAACACATATATAAATTCTATTGAGTTAGGTCTGCAAAAGGACGTTAAGGTATTCTGGTCTTATATAAGAAGTCGCAAAGATAGAACGGGTATTCCTGACACAATGATATTTAGTGATGAAAAATCTGATGATCCTGAAACTATTTGCGAGTTATTTACAAAATTCTTTAGTTCCGTATATGAAAACGGTAGTTTTGTGGACACTGCCTTTGATTCCTTTCCTTCCTCAAATAATGATTTAAATATATCCGACGTACGTTTGACTCAAAATATGATAGCCGAAGAATTAAAATCTTTGGATGTAACCAAGGGACATGGTCCTGATGGTATACCGCCATTCTTTTTAAAACACACAGCTGATAGCATGAGCCTGCCGCTTAGTATAATTTATAATAGTAGCCTCAAGGAAGGTATTGTCCCTCAGATTTGGAAAGCGGCTAACATTATACCTGTTTATAAGAGTGGCGCGAGGAACGATGTCTCTAATTATCGTCCAATCTCCTTGCTTTCTACCTTATCAAAAGTACTTGAGAGACTTGTACATAAAATCGTTTATCCAAGCCTACATAATATCATTATTCCGGAACAACATGGATTTGTTAAATACCGATCGACAATCACTAATTTATTACTATACACATCTTTTTTGTTTGAAAATTTGGATAATCGTATACAAGTCGACTCTGTCTACACTGACTTTTGTAAGGCTTTTGACAAAGTGGATCACTCCATCCTTCTAAAAAAAATTGCGTTTAACGGAATACGCGGTAATTTGCTCCGCTGGTTTGATTCGTATGTCAGGAATAGAACACAGAAGGTTGTGATAAACGGTTATGCATCCAATCTGATATCAGTGTCCTCTGGCGTGCCACAAGGCTCAATTTTAGGCCCATTACTTTTTGTCATATTTATAAATGATATTTCGCAGTGTTTTAGGAATTCCCGTTTCATATTATACGCAGACGACCTTAAAATCTATCATAGTATTAATACTATCGAGGATTGCGAGAAGCTCCAAGAGGATCTCGATCGTCTCTCTAATTACTGTACTGTGAATAAACTACATCTTAGCCTACCAAAGTGTAAATCCATTTCCATTACAAAAAAAGTTAATAAAATCAGTTTCACATACTCCCTTTGTAATACACCGTTGCAAAAGGTATCCCTCATAAAGGATCTTGGGTTTCTTATCGACGACAAATTACATTTTGACGCACATATCAATTACATATCTAGTAAAGCCTTCCAATTGTATGGTTTTGTAATGAGAACATGTACTCCTTTTAAGCGACCTAATACGTATCTACTTCTATTTAAGTCCTTGATAAGATGTCAACTGGAATATGCCACAGTCATATGGAATCCACATTTTAAAAAATATTGCGATCAGTTGGAATCGATACAACGCAAATTTCTCCGCACGCTCTATTTCAGATGTTACCGTGCTAGGTCCTCGTATCAGTCCCTCTTAGACAGATTTGTTTTATCGCCGCTAAAAATGAGAAGATTGCTACTGGATCAAACTACTTTATATAAAATTTGCCATGACAGGTTTGATTGCGCTCAACTAATCAATCAAATATATATACGTACCCCTAGCCGTTCCCAACGAATCCGTGATAGTCATAAGCAATGTTTATTTGCACCCAAATTTTGTCGTACTATCGCTGGTGAACGTGCTCCTCTTCGTCGTATAATGCAATCGTATAACGAACATTTTAGTGACATAGATTTATTCTTTCTAACGCATGCACAATTTAAAAAAAATGTTAATGACATACTTGCGGATGTCTGTGATTTTTGATATTTATCTAAATCTATATAATCTGTTTTCTTTTTCTATGTTTTGTTCACTTTATTGTTAATATTTTACTTATTCACTTGTTAATCTTGCCATGTTTAGTACATAATTTTGTGAATAACGGTGTTGGTTGTGCAATTACTTTTTTATTTATATATAATATTGTTACATAAGCTTTATTGTGCAATTGTTTGTTATTCTCAATAAAGGAAAAAAAAAAAAAAAAAAAAAAAAAAATGACAGATGAAGTCTAGAAGGGAACTGACTCAAAAGCAGCTGCCGTGGTTACACACACTCAGATGGGTACTTATACTAAGTGCAGTAGTCTAGTGAGATATGTAGTATACTACACAGTAGGCTAGCACCGTAGGCTGCCATGGTCTCCTCACATTGTTTCCCTTCACCAAAAGGTCAAGATCATTGTAGAATTCGCATCCACGATCTCTTAAATGGCATGAGCGGTCATTGCACTAGCACTGAGCTTCATCACGTATATATTGTCTGTAGTCAGGCTATACCGACTTACAACAATAATTATTTTCGTCGTAAAACTCTAGAAAATAAAGAAGAAAATGCTATGTGCATGAATCATGCTGTGCGGTGAGATTGTGGGGACAAATAAAACATCGCACCTCGTGTCTAGGGTGTCGTGAAAGTATACCAATGTCCACGTGCACTTTACACCTTATGCCGACTAGAGGTCAACGCATTCCCAAAGAGTATTGGCATCAGGCAAGCGGTCGGCTGTAAGAATTCTGACAAAAAATATACCTAATCCCGAACGATCATAAATATTGTGTCGATCACAAATGTTTGAGAGCAACGAAGACTCGGTTTGAGAGCCTAACTGCCATACCACAAGTGGGTTCGATTCCCACCCAGGGTAAACATTTGTGTGCATGAACAATGAACATGACTGTTTGTTCTGTGTAAATATCTATAAGTAGGTGTGTATTTTGAAAACAAAAATAGTACCTATATTAGTTAACTAGTTTCCATTGTACTGCTTAGTTTGTGATCAGATGACTGTGTCTAAAGAATGTCCGAGGATATTTATTTATTATTTATTTTTAATCATGAACCAGTTTCGTTTTTCGTCAGTATCTAATCAGTTCCTATTCTATTCTGGAAATATACAGACACGTTTGATTTGAATAACCAGTCTAAAACGTGCCTCTCTGTTTAACAATTCTCGATTTGCTAATGTATAATATTTATTTTATTCGTCAAACGATACACAAGGCGAGGTCTCGCTGCCATACGTTTATAAATTGACAGGTTTAAAAATACAATAGGACGTGAAAATTCCATTGGGAGTCACTGGGTATTGTCATGTATTCTGATAAATGTAGAAGGTCAAAACATGTATATCAATACTTTTAATTATGCATTAGGTACATATGTATGAGTATATTCGATTAGGTACCTCCTTTGCTAAAGAAATAAATAATGAATGCTTATTTGTAAATATTATCACCTACCTACCTATACGTACCTACATACAAAAATGTTTTTAACTATATATACGTCTATATTATAATGTTATGTACGTACATATAGTTTTTATGAAGCAAATGTGATTACAAATAAGTTGGTTTATAACAGGAAGCACGAAGGTCATCGGTAAACAAGTAAATATTTTAAATACGAGTTACGAAGAATAATGTAGGTACATATACCCGAATATACACAATGTCCGGTCAATAATAGGTTCAACAATTTAAAAATAATAAACAATACAGCATTCTACAATAATTTGTAGACAGTACACGACAATACAGTAAAATTGAACGAAAAGGTATGTAATTATCGATAGTGCACTATCACAATAACCTCATTCAACTATTGTGTATTGAAATAAACAAGATCCCGACGAAAACGTTTCGGTGAAAAGAAGGCCAAGTTCGTTTTAATTTTTTTATGTAAATTTAAAATTTCCATAGCGAACTTGTGTGTGATGTTTCTGGTTTTTGATATTATTAATAATTTAGGTGGGAAACTTGGCATTTCCGCACCTTAGGTAATGACTCTTTGTATTTTTGTTTATGGTGCGCGACCTGAATTCGTGTTTTGCGTTTTGCACTTGGCGAACGAACCATTATCAATATATTATTTGGTTACCCATATTTTTCAATATTTTGATTTTGGTCAAGGTGAGTGCACCTGTATCTTAGTAGACTCGTATTTGAGTTATCATTTGATGTGACCGGCTATATGTATATTCAGTTTACATCTTTTAGCTATAATATAGATGGCATCCTTAAGATGATTAGTGAGAGGCTAAATAGCCAAATTTTAGGCAAGTTTATGAAACTCCACATCTTAAGTGCTGCTGGGTAAAAGTACAAAGTATTATATGCTTTATTTGTTACTAACATAGCTCATAAGTTTCTTTGTAACTACTTACACCACCGTGTTGAAACTAAAAGCATATGATTTATTGCTTTATTTTTTTTTATTACGAAACTGCTAAATTGCTTTGTCCAAGGTGTTAAATTGAATTTGATATAAAAACCGCATTGCGTCATTGCCAGCCCTCAGATCCATATCTACCCTCTGACTGACTTGCGTGTGAAGCCAAGCGTTGATACAACGCAATCACACTTGCAAGTTATGCGATCGTGATCATACTTATTTATAGTGCTGACGATTTAGCTAAAATTAAAAAATCTTTTTATGTACTAAATGTGTATCATAGTCTTGTTCTAGGAATACGTTTTTCGACGACTTTCCCAGATAAGCCTGAGAGGCTTCCGTGGCTGCAATATCAATATGAATCGTAATTTACTTTTCGTTTCGAAGAAATGATTAGGTTGTGTGACGCAGGTTGATACTTGGGTGATATTACAAGGTCTGCTTAAGAATGTCTCAGGATATTTATTATAATGTCGTGGTTGGTGTCCAAACAAGATATATGCCGCCTTTCGTTCAGACTATTGCCACAGATTACTTAACAGTTACATGCTATTGATATATCCTTTTAACATTTTCATAGATATTCTAATTGCCTGTGTTATTTTTACTAAAATTGATACGTAACTATTAAACGTGACAACTAAATAAACACAGAATGAATATCGTAAATATTAATTGGCATAAAATAAAAAACGTAAGCATGTAAGTAAAGGTACGTACTAGAGCAAAGTACCACGATGATTTTACTGCTTGCGGTTTGCAAAATATTACGTATTCATTTAGTAAGGATTTACACATAATCTTTATACTTTTTGTAGGACAAAAATATCCTGTACTCAATGTTTTTTTCATTATGAAAAATCATCATACAGGCTTGAAGTCTACACATTTTGAATCATGTTTAACATCGTATACTATGCAGTAAAACAATGCTTTATTAAAAGCATGTTCGCTCAGACCCGCGTTCACGACTTCTACGCCAATGTGAGGAGAAAAACGGCACGCGGCGTCCCTTTTGTAGAGAACGCGGTCTAGTCAAAATGGCATTCTGAGGATGTTGATGGACAAATTTGTCTCCAATACTGAATCACTTCATGCAAGTGCTGGCTAGGTAGAATTTAAGTAGGATAAAAACAATTTTATGCAGAGAATAACACTAACGTTTTAATTAAGTATCTATAATTAACACGTGGATCTTTGTTGTCCGATAAAAATATTATTATTATTTAAAAAAATGCCTTTCATAAATGATTTGCGGTTCGCATACCTATACCAATATTGCATTGCAACATGTTTTATGATTATTAATATTTATTGTACGCATTACTAACATGACATTACATATTATATTTTACTTTGTTACTTGACTTTCTTTACTCAATGTTTACCATGCATGATACAACATACCTTTATTTATACATACCTATTAAGTAGCTACAAATATGGTGTGATAGTTGTCATACTACAAAGACCCACTACACTATAATTATCTTTTGTATGTATACTTTAAGTACTTCACAACAGAATCAAGTTAATAGTTTAAACAAACTGACTATTCTATTAAAATTCGATTCTGAGCTGAGGATAAAGATTTCAAGCCGATTCTATTTTAATGAAGATACTTCTAAAAATCCTAGTTGTTTGGTCGCATTGTAGAATTAGGTTAGCATAGCTAAAATTATTCAAGTAAAATGCTATCTACGTTATTATAACCTTAATCATAGCGTATTTAAACAACCTCCTGAGAAACCATTAACTAATATATCCTCGAAACAGCAATGCTGATGAAATTAATGAAAAATGTATAAATATAATTATAGGAGTGATGTAGATTGAAGTCACATTAACAAGTACAGGCTATTATTGTAAGAGGTGTGCTATCATCAATCAAACAAGAAATAAAATATTTAACCACAATAGGTACTTATACTTCACGCTATTAAAAATTCAAGATTAGACGATTCATAAGTTCTTGTAAAGGCGTATGTCTATCGCTTTTGATTCGCGTTTTTTCAAGACTCGATTCTAAAAAGAAAACAATAATTATCTGTGTGAGCAACATAAAATTGAGCTGATGTAGAATAACGATAGATCTTCTGATCTACCATAGTTATCAGTATCAATAGGATTCTTAATACCAATGGATAAAACCAGGTTACCAAAGATCTTGAGATAAACTATCTACACAAAACGGAGTTATGTTTTGGAATTTCGAAATTATGTGTTAAAGATTTGTTAATCAGATAAGTCTAGAAATTTTATTAATTTACGAGGCTCAACGATATACAAATAGGTTTCACAATAGATTCAAGGATGTGAATGACACAGTTACACGTCTGTCTTCCATTTGAGTAGCAGAAATAACAGATGGCTAGTCTCAAGTGCGTTCTGATCAATGGTTCTGACACACGCCACTTTCACTAGATTTACATTTACAAGTGTTTACATAGATACTCATCGGTTTTGTGAACTTAATGCAGAGATTGATTGTTACATAATTTACGGTTGTTTGTCACAAAATTTCTTTTTTTATTTCTAAGTTATTATGCGGACAGGGAAGAAGTGGAACTCATTGCCGGCGTTAGTTTTTCCCGATTCATACAATCTAGGAGTCTTTAAGGGAAGAGTGAATAGGTATTACTTGAGTCCGCATGTACCATCCTGGACTGCATCGTCAATTTCCATCAGGTGAGATCCAGTCAAATGCGCTCAAGTTATAATGTTAAAAAAAAAGTTTACAAACCAACGCCTCCATTCCTTTCTCAATTCTTGTCGTAGGTTACTAATGTTAGGCTGATAGGCATATCTTGGCACCAAATGCGCTTTAAAGTATTGCTGGCAACACAAAGCTAACAAAATAAATAACTACTATTACCCTTGTGATTTGATAAGGGGATTTTTTTTGGAAGTTCCTTCGAACCAATATTTTTTTTATCGTTTGTTGAATGTAAACATATTCGTTTAAGCAAACGAATATGTGCAGTCAAGTTAAACATTTATCTAGAAGTGAGACCACAAATACGTGTTGATCTCTACGTACAGACATCTACATACCGGTAGGTGCATTATGTAGATTGTCTATTTGATATATTACGAATCATGACACGAAATGACACCATGCAGTTGTAGTGTACTTAAGAATGAGGTATTATCATTACTTTACCTACAAACTTTGTAACTTATTATGTATCATCAAGAGGTCTGCGGAATACTTGTTTCTTTCTATACATTAGCTGCATTACCTATACAATATAATAACAAGGGATTTTTTTATTACGGTTGGCTGCCCACCCTTTATAACGACTGGGTTTATTGACCACTTGGTGCAAGGTTTTAAGTGCAGGGCATCATTTTCTCCTTTACCGCCAAATTTCGAGGTCAGCGTGAGTGACAATTGCCCGATCCAAAATAGCTAGATTCATGTAGACTTCGACATTAGGTACCAGTATTGAAAATACAGCAAAAACATTAAGATTTTTGATAGGTAGTATTCGTCTCTGCTACCACGCAGTGTTAAGGTAGATATAGAAAAAAAAGTATATCTCGACATCTGGATTAGCAGTCAGTGAAGTAAACTCATTAGCAATTATAATTTTATATTCGACTTTATTTCCGTCCACATTTTTGTTGGCTAATAAAAATAGCAACCTATTGGCGTCATATTTACACAATAGTTGGTCTTACTAATTGCAGGCGAAGGGAATTTGCATAGGTAGGTACGTCCGGGAACGTTCAATATACCTAGATACGACACGTCAATGCCAGGTCTTCCCACACCTAAACAACCGTTGAAATCGAAAATGTAACCTGAAAACAACCTTATTACAAATGCAGAAAGTCGTACCATTATTTTAACCTACGAAAGAGAACTACCCATGAGAACGAAACGAAACATCCGCTGCGAGTTCCAAACAATCGTAATTTTCGCAATAAACATTATAAACAAACCTTTCTGTCGAGTTGTAAAACATTGCGGCCTGCCTCTTCATTTCCTGAGCAACTGTATTTTCTTCATTCATTTTGAACTGCACTGCACAGCACTGGTGTTTCTGGGGTCACTGAGCTATTACCACGATTTGGCATACCATAAAATGCATCAAAGGAATTTCGCTTTTACCGTGGCTAGTTATAAAGTTGAAGTTACGTTGTGATCGAGTTCAAAGGTGAACGTTGGTATTCCGAGGCCGGCAAATCGGTGTTCGACGCCCGCGCCTCTCACTCACAGTGCGAACCGAGTGACACGGCTATCGACTTGGATCGCCCACTCACGCTGTATGTTACACCCCCCCACTTATTAATACGTGCGTTTCCAGTGTTTATTACGATACGATACGGTTATATTTATTGTTTCATCGAGCCATAAACAGTACTAGGGGCACTAAATAGCCCTTTTAGTGGGCAACTCAATAGTAAATGTAGCAGAGTTTTAATGACGAAGTTTGCACGTAGCGTGTGCTGGTGCAGATTTGTTTGACATACCATGACATGATAGCAAAATATATGTCTATATATATATCATATATATAAGTCTATGATAAATACTTATAGTACAGCAAATAATTAAAAAACTTGGCACATGCCCACTACCAAGCGCTCGGATTATCGAAATATCTGATATTGATTTTTAAAGATTCGAAGATGCTTCATTAAAATAACTGAAAACAATGGATACAAGCCGTTATCGTAAAATCAACGCCGCAGGTAGTTCATTGCTTAAACTAACAATGATAACTTGAATAACCGTTAGTAAAAGCGTTTATTTGAGAATTGTTCCAAGTAAGACTAATTAAACAATACTTCCCAGCTATAATATCCCAATGCTTTTTATGTTCACATTATGTTTTTAATTAAGGTTTTGAATAAATTACTCAGTCCTATTTTAATTGTATGTTGCCCTCAAGTATAATCAAACTTAGGAATTTCCACTCTGAACTGCACCTTTTTAATATTATAAAGTAGCTTCTGCCTTGCGGCTTTACCCGCGATAAAAGTATTAAAAATAACCAATGTCCCCTTGCTATAGGATTTTGTTGGCAAATTCCATCGTAATTGGTTCAGTGGTTTAAGTGTGAAATGTAACAAACAATTTTTTTTTAAAGTGAAGTACTCCAGCTATTCCAGATATTACATGTATACATAATATAAAATATTAAATCAAAATTTAAAACCATATGTTGTAAATAACCTCACAGATATTGTCTTGTTTGCTGATACTTTTTACTTTAAAAATTAATGATGATACATCATTAAGTTAATAGAATCATAGACAAAGATCTAACGAAAGTTAATCATACTATGTCAATTGTCTGTGGGTGGTTTGCTACAAATAATCTATTACTAAATTCAAAGAAAACTAAATGCTTAAGGTTTTCTTTACCAAATGTAGATAGCAAAATAATAATAGATGGGATATTGAACCTCAGGTTGATACTCTAGCTGCTAAATTAAGTTTGGCTGCATTTGCTGTTAGGAAAATTAAACAATTGACAAATGTTGAGAAGGCCAAATTAGTTTATTTTGCATATTTTCATAGCCTATTGTCCTATGGTATTTTGTTGTGGGGAGCAGCAGCGGATATAGAATCAATATTTATTATACAAAAAAAGCAATTCATGCAATTTACAGTATGGGTCCCCGTGAATCATAAATTTTTTTTTTATTAGAGAAAGCCAAAATAAACTTACAAATGTTAAAGTTAAATAGGTACAAAAAAGAATTTATAACAAGTAAGTTTCACAGGTCTATTCCAGACATGAATCTCATAGCAGATGAGCAATAATTTATTTATTAATTATTATTTTTAAATCTGTTGACTGAGTTACTTTCGCAAATTTTATTTTTTTTAAATTCTTCCTTTAAAAAAGGTATTTGACAAGGTATTTCTGTATTACAGGCTCAAAAATAACAATTTAACAGTTATAATATTACTAGTATGGAAATAGCTTTAAAACAAACCTACAAATAATGATCCATTTACAATGATTTTTAAAGAGTAAAAAGGTATCAAACTAAGGTTTTGAAATATTTATGGTATGGTAGAAAAAAAAATGGATTTTTGGTTGTTTTATTTATGTAGGTAAATACTTAGATTACAGTTCTTTAACAATTTTATTACTATATCAAATTCTAGAAGTCATTTGTTTTATTCATCATAGCCTAGCTAAGGTATATCTTGCAGTATATGCAGTGTTCCCTTGGGATTGTAAGGTTTTATAACTGTTATACAGAGTGTTACAAAACTACCTGTAAAGCCGAAAGGAGGTTAAATGGGGCCTTATAACGAGTCCATTCACAACATTTAAGAACTGTTGTAACACTGTATAACATACCCCAAAAAAAAAAAACTGATTTATATGAATAGAAAATCTATTAAAGTAGACAATTATTAGGTAAAATAGGTATGTAGGCCTTTCTGTTAAATAATCTGGCTCCCTGACATGACAGCTTACTGGGGTTGTTGGCTTTGATAATTAATTATATTTTTACGGAGTATTTTGTAACATGTTGTATATTATAACAGTATAATTAGGGATTATAACATAGCCTATGTTACTTGAGAATAGTGTAGCTATGTATTAGTGAAGGAATATTTGGAATTAGATGAGCATTTTCAGATTGGTGATTGTATTTTTTTTGGGACAGCCTAGAAGACTTCAGCCTCAAATGGCTTTTACAACCTTACGCAGAATTTTTGTATAGTAAAAAGGGCTCTGGACCGAGGTTGCTTATCTTGCTTACCTTCATACAAAATTAACATTACCTCTATAATTTATTGTATATTTTTATGTTAAACCATAATCAACCACTTGACTGGGTTGTGACGAAAATGCTACAAAAATTTAAAGCTGTTGGTGCAAACCATCCCTAATCAAGTTGGAACTTCAAGCAATCCTGGATTAGAATATGCATGGGCTGCAATATGTCAGTTTGAGGACCAAAGAGTATCAAAGCACAAATACTAAAACAAGGGTATATTTTTTTATTTACTTACAATATTTAGTAGAATATTTGATACTGATTTTTAATAAATCTTTTAGGGGTAGCAGTTCTTAGTTATTTGGTAATGACACAAGTGCATGTTTCAGTGATTAGTCTTTCGCCATTTATACATTAGTATTACAAGAAATTTGGCAGTTTTTACAAGGGGGCGCTAGGCTGATGACAGCCCTTTTTGGGAATTGAGTTTATCTTTTCCTATGCATTAACTAATTACACTGTTATAATTAATGTGAAAAATTTTATATATCTGAATGTTTGTTTGTGGTTTTAAATATGATACTACAGTTAGGGTTAACACGATACATATGTATTTTATACTCCGAAAATATATTAGATTCCTCGACAACGTTGTGTAATGTTCGGAAGACCAACAGCACAAATAATGAAAATAATCATAGAAATATAGATCAATCTATGTCCAGTCTAAGCAAAATATCTTTTAACTTACCCAGTTTCTGACCATAGCGGCGAGTAATTGTAGTCATACTCTTGTTTGGTCACCATTTTCTTCGGTCTATTTCACTAATAACGGTAAACTAGTCCAACATTATAGTAATCAATTTAAAACGCATATTTACAAACATGTTTATGAAATGCAAGAATGTAAATAAATAAATATTTCATTCCTTGTCACGAAGTTAAGCTATGAAGCGTTATAGCATATAAAGCAGACATTTGGAACAATATTTTCATTATTTTGTTAAATTTATTACAGTAGTAAGGCATGGAACACAATCTGTCAGCCATGACAATTCATAAATGTATTGCCATTTGCGTGCGAGTGATACCAGTGTGACCGAGTTCAAATTCATCCAGACTTGTTAAGGTATCCAGTTATTTCATTAGTATTTACGGGCACGGGTCGTATTCTTGCTGTATACAAAAAACAAGCTTAGTATTTACCAAATTAAATTTTGCGCATTTTTTGATACAAAATTATACTCGGCCATTCGACAACGATAATTATTGCTAAGGTATCTACCAACTCCGCTGGCTGGTGTACCTTCTCGAGTTGTTTGCAAGGAGCCAAATAGAGGGCAGGCTCTTTTTATTATAATTTATAATATGCGTGGCTTTTTCTATTTTGTTATTGGTCGTACTTTTAACATGTTTACAACCGTGTAGTTAAGCATTCTCATTTATGATGTTTAACGATTGCCGAAACATAATTAATATAAAAACGGGCATGTGCGAGTTGGATTCGCATATGAAGAGTCCCGTTCCACCATAAACGCCAACCATACGGCCATAAAAGGCCGTTAAAATCACGTTTCTTGTATGGGGACCACTATCAATTTGCACTTTATGTTATTTTTATGATTTCTTTTTGTAGTAGCCATAGTAAGAAGTAGCACAGCCATCGCCATTACCATTGCGTACTACAGAAGAGCCTTGGTAATAGAGTCCAAATGGTATCTTTTGGATACGGAACCCTAAAAACAAACATTATACATGAAAGGTAAAGTGCAGGATAGCAATACTATTGTATGGTTTTTCTGCCTGAAGACACATATTATGTAATTTAATTTGTTTAGACTTTTTTTATGGAACCCACGAATGACCGAAGCCACGGTGAGACAAAGTGAATTTTACCAATGTCTAATATCTACCTACTTCTTTAATTCAAACAAGTGCCTTCAACTTTAATAATAGCAATCTTAAGCATCGAGACCTCTTTAAATCAATGAATTAATGTAGCTAATATGTACCATCATTCTGTCTACATGTTCATTATAAGTAAATACATAAAATATTTTTGATATAAAATAGTAATGAAGTCAATACCTAAGGTAGCTTGGTAAATGAACAGGTTCCTACATTCAACAGGTACTTGGTCAAACTCTATTTACACACAATCGTATTACAATTCACTAAATTCATGTTTCAAATACTGATTTTCTGTCCACAATCTGGGTCATAGCGGATTAATTATTATTAAAAGAGATTCAACTGCAATTACAAACCAAAAACGGTTTTTAGTGGGGCCGATAGCTTCAGTAACTTAGACCTTCATAATTTGCTCTTTTGCAAGCCCTGAATAATGATCTTTAGTTTTAATTAGAGATACCTACAATTAAAAATATTCCACTGTACCCTACTCTCCTGTCGTGTGAGTCTATGACTCTCTGTCAGTGTAAAGTGTGCAGGGTCGATAACATGCACTCTTCACATCCGATATACACACCATTTAATAATTTCAGCGAGAAAGTGATTTATGATATGAAAAAGTGGCTTGCTACGATATTAGTTAGATACTGAAATTTCTTGTGTGCTTGAAACCATATCAGTATATGGTTGGATAGGATATCAATATTCTATTTATTATAGCCTCTGGGCGTACCAACACACTTCTTTTAAATAACGTTTCGTTCTTTGTTTTTATTGCAGTACAATAGCTCTTAGTTTCTCTTTAAATGTAGATAAATAAAGATTGTTAGGAGTATTATTTACTATATATATTATTATTATCAGGTTCTTGTTTGGATAAAATCATGTTCTTTTATTAGCAAAATACGAGAGAAATAAATTGATTGCTCGCTAAAAAGTTGAAGTTATAAAAATGAAATAAAATAAATATTGTCCCAAAAAAAACGTTAAATCGACAATGCGTCCCATACGCCCTCCATATGTGGGTGACCTAATTTTTCCACAAGTTATTATCTAACTTATTATGGGGAGTCATGGTGTAACATTCTATGGGGATTTGCTTAAGCCCAGTTGTGGGACGAGGGCTGCCACATCGGTTATACCTACAGCTGTATTTTTAATTTATACAAGCATCCTTTAAAAGTAGGGGGATTGGACCGTCATTCAAATGCTTTTTCTGGTAAACCGCAGTTGGTCAGTGGAACAGTCGTTTGGGTGTCATGTCTATGGATGTTTTAAACGAGAATAATATATAAACTTAATAACAATAAGTACTTTTATTTAATTATGTAAAGCACTCTTCTAGTTTCTATAGCACAAGCTCTGCTTTAAATCATGGTCAGGCGTTCGTGTGTGATAAAATAACATAATATATCTTTACGCCCATAATCCCCAAAGAGGTTGAAATTAACTCAATTATATGGCCCACATTCCACCAAAGATATTTTAAGTACCGACGTGACTTGAGGTAAGCAATGCTAACATCTCTCTCGGGCACATTATCAATCTCGGACTACAGGTACCTAATCATTTCTAAGCAAATAAACATTTATATTATCTAACCTGACCCGGTAATCGAACTCATGATCTCCGTTCTTTTCGAGCTTTATACTGTTCGACCACCGAGGCGAATTTTGTGTAAAAAGGATAATATAAGTATTTATTTTTTATATTTTTATTTTATTTATTGCAGGGCCCTTTTAATCTATACATAAGTAGGTGTATACAGGTCTTTTAACTATTGGTGGCCATGGGCACTATAATATTATTGGGCCCCTAAGACTATGAGAGCACTAAGTGCGTGACACACCGATCCGATCTGACGATACGATACAGATTGCATACTGTGTAACCTCTGGCCGTCCAACGGCTTCCATTCCTTCCATAACATCGGTTATTGATTGGTATTTTGATAAGAACTAAGGGCCCCATGGATCGCGGGGCACTGGGCACTTGCCTAAAGTGCCGAATGGAAGAGAAAGGCCTGGGTATACCATATACATAGTATACCTAAATACTATTAAATCAAGATTTTCATTCATATTATAATAACAGTACCTACAATCGAGGGCGTAATGCTCTCCAGTTAAGTTTTAAACCTATTATTTGTTTGTAATCTCTTTTTGCCAGCCCTATCTAAGATGGAACACTTTACGTTGGAAAAGTTTACGAGACGCGAATCACAAGTTTACTTGTTAGATTTCAAAGGCGAGATTTTCGTTAAGAAGAAGTTACGGAAGAATTTGAGATAGTCATCGATGATCATGAACTTCTAAATAATATTTTTATGGCTGCAATATCGGTTGTTATAATGATCTGTCTATGGTATTCTTGATATGTCTGTACTTCTGCAGACTTATAACAATATGACTAGTAATAGCCATTGAAATTACAGGCACATGAGACTTCACAACGTCACGTCTCAGGCTCGACAACGCATTGGCCCTAGTGTAGCAAATGCGGCGATGACCACTTACTATCAGCCCCCTTATTCAGCTAATACAAACTTCGTCGGTGAGCCGCTGCATGGAGGCCTCGGAGAGCTTATCTCTCACGTGATTAGTAATATTAGCGGAGTAAGCGACATAGACAGAGCATAGAGACCGCGACGAAACATCCTCGAGTTAGTGACATTTTCCTTACAGAATCGAGCCCCTGTGGATCATCTGTTTGCTTGTCGGCCCAGTTGGTATAAAACAAATATATTAGTAGGTAAATAATTCGAATTGGCATTTGGTACTATTGTCATTACATCATCATAATCATCGTCATTATCATATAAAAAAAAACACGTAGATATCGATCGTCCATCACGGGAATCAAATCTCTATGAAAGCACCGATAGGTACCTCGTAGACTTCGTAGTTTGATATTAATTTAAATTGAAACCTTCATGCCTTCCAGAGAAAAGGAAGATAGGTCCTTCGATAGACGCACAGACAAACAGATAAACGAAGTGAGTAGTAACTATTATTTTCGTGAATACAAATTACCATGACTTATAAGTACGCAAAGTAAATAAGATCTACCTACGCAAATTCTAAACATCATAAATATTATTTTAAGAGTTCTTTAGAAATTATATTATATTTTTCTTTATTATCTATCTCTATATTATTCTTCTTTTCTATAATAAGTCTGGCTTGTAACAGATTTGTTGGAACACGTGGGTTGAGAAATGAATAAATAAATCGATGTTAATTTGTAATGTGGTATTTACGTAAAGTGGGCTGGAGTGAAGGGTACGAGTGATATCAAATTTTCTGCCATTTTGATGATTTGACAAGTTATGGTTATATTTGTTTGACTTATCTTCCTAAATAGTTTGTATCTATACCAATATTATAAAGAGGAAAGATTTGTATGTAAATATGTTTGTTACTCTTTCACGCAAAAACTACTAAACGGATATGGATGAAACTTGGCACATAGATTAAGCATATCCTGGAATAATATATAGGTTACTTTTTTCCCGGGAAAACGGGTTGAGACGTGAAGTTGTTAAGTCTCATATGCCTGTAGTTCAATGGCTATTACTAGTAGACGTATTGTTATAAGTCTGCAGAAGTACCTACAGACATATCAAGAATACCATAGACAGATAATTATAACAAACGATATTGCAGCCATAAAAATATTATTTAGAATTCATGATCATCGATGACCATCTCAGATTCTTCCGTAACTTCTTCTTATCGCAAATCTCGCCTTTGAAATCTAACAAGTAAACTTGTGTTTCATATCCTCGAATAACATATAGGCTACTTTTTTTACGGTAAAATGTGATATCCCTCGGGAACGCGGGTAAAACCGCGCGGGACAGCTAGTGTTAAATAAAGTTGTATGAGTAAAGGTGTATCTATATAAAAATCGATGGGTAAATGTTCCATAGACTCCAAAACTACTTGACCGATATAGATGGGACATTCCCTGGCAGATAGCTGATGTTATAAGAAGTCACTTGGGCTACTTTGTATCTTAGGAAAATGTAAAAACTCTTGGGACTGCTAGTTTTGAATATACCTTCCGAACCGGTATTCAAAGTTCAAGTTCAAAACCATTTATTCAGTTTAGGCCCTCGGAAGGCACTTATGAAGGTCAAATTTCAACAATTCATAAGTGCTTGTAAAGGCCTTTGTGAATTAAAATATTTTCATTTCATTTTTTTTACATCTCATATAAACCACACGTCTATAATTTTTCCAGCTGTAATTCTAGTGTTCACAAATATTTACTCACTTAAGATTTTCAGACAAAGCCAACTAAAGCTAACAAAAGCATCCAATAAAGTTAAAAATACGTTCCCCATGTAACATATGGTGTCTACGTCTACCTCATGAAACGGAAAATAATCTATCACATATGATATTGTGGTCGTTGGATCAATGTCCCTATAATCAGGAGGTCATCTATCTTGCAGCCATTGAGGAGTGTGATGTCTACAGACCGATGTCATGAGCCGATTTATCTCTGCGGGTCTTCAATTTCTGGTTGTCCTGATTTTTACTTATTTTTGACGTAAAATTAAGCCATTTATAAAACTAAGAGTGTTAAACAAAAACTATTGGATCAGTAGATAAGCTTTATCTCAAAAGCAGTAAACTTACGTAAGGTGTGACTCTCTTAGCTATGAAACGGGGCTTCAAGACCTAGACAACTTTAGTGTAAAGTAAGATGGACTTGTCAGAAATATATAGTCTAGCTGAGTTTATGGTCCTTTTACTATCTTAGTAGATACCGTTTTAGGCACGTAATAATGTAAAATAGAAAATAGGTTGGTACCAACAAATGGTATGATTTTCAAAAATGGACCTTACTAAAAAGTGATACAGTTGTATGTACCATAACAGATTTTTGACCTTCATAGACCAGTGTGGCCAGTCATCAAAATCTAAATAATCTCAAAACATACATACATCATCCTTTCACAACAAAAATTATTAAAACTTGTGGCACGTATAAAATTATAACATCTATTTTTACTTAGACATTATGTAGGCGTCATCCGTAGAGGCTGAATATTTTAAGAGCACAAATCATGCGGAAGACGTACATTCATCAAGCTAAATCCATTGCAATTTGACAGCATGACTTGCCGATATGATAAATCGATTTATCTTGTTGCCAAATTATTCGCTTTTCCCAGAAAGTGTTACCTGTTGTGAAAATGATATTTTCTCCTTATTTTTCTCTAATAATATGAGCTAGGTTTTTTTATAGTTTTGAGTGCGTCATGGTTGTTACGTAGGTGTTTAAGCAATGGTCGTGATTTACTTATACTTTTATAGGTACATAACTCGGCATAAAATACCTAGGAACAAACGTTCCTAGGATTTTTAGCTGTAAAAAATTATAGTTTTTTAATATTTGAAGTAGATTGGTTCATAATGAATCTATTTTTTTATAATATCAGTAATTGCTTATATTTGATAATAAACAGGTACTTTATTGAGTTTTATAGGCTTTTGCTTTAATATTACAATTAATTTTCAACATTCCAGTCTTTACCTCGCACTAAACTTGAAAATCAGGACTTTGATAAAACTTTCATCGTAAATTGAAGTTTCAATCTAGTGGTATAAAGCAGGTTATTAATAATACCTTAGAGGAATCTGTCTTACAGATGAAATTTGAAGTAATTACAATATAATATAATTTATTATTCCTCACTCGAGACGTATCTCATTTGCCTGCCCTGCCTGTGTTATTAATTTTGGTCAAACTTTTAAAACCAGCCTTGTTTTGGTTAATCTTTCGACTATTCATTGGTCCATGCATTTTCAAGGTCTCCCAGGAACATTGAACAACATAATTGTACCCAGAAACCATTGTAACCGTAACGGTAGTATGAAAAGAAAGCTTAATACATTTATGAAAAAAATCTGTAAAGATTGAATTGATGGTAAATTATCCCTGAAGGTAGGCAGCAATTCCACCCAAGATTATTTATCCTAACATGACATTTGGTAAGCAAAATATAATTTCTAATGCCGGGCACAGGTAATAATTTTTGTTTTTTTCAGTCGCATCGGGAGTGGTCGTATTATGTCGGACTCATTCCGGCTAAACACCACGGTAGTTGTCATCTGCTCAGGGGCCCAACTCCACTAAATGCAACGTTCGAGTAGCACGTTTGGTTCGGTAATGGTATGGTTACGATTAATGTCAAATTGATTATTCCTACGCACTACAACCGAAACAAACATACCTTGACGTAATCTTTCGAACGAATGTGAACCATTGCCGAAACACAAGCGAAGTTCGATCGTTGGTGTGTTTAGTACAATACGATTAAACGTCAAATTTGACGTTTGTTGTGATCTGGTAATGGTTCGGTGCATAGTATGTTAGTGGAATTGCCCCCCTGTTCTTTATTCAAGACACAAACCAGCGGCTCCACCACGAGCGACTCTGAAACAGCCGCCCGGAGGAAGTGTGATACCTCCCCCCAGCTCCAGAGTAGTGCTGTCGCAAGATGGTTCGAGACCAGGTCGAGAATACCTGGAGGGCACTTCTAGAGTCTTAGAGCTCCCACCATGGTTGCTTACGACCCCAAAGGTACAGTTGCCTCTTACGACGTTACGTCTGAAACAAGAATTTAATTGTGACTGAACGCTCATAAATATATTTCTATCCTCGTCTCAATATTAAGTTAGCTATATCAAAATCAGTGGAAAGTTTGAGTACGAACTCTTTCAGACTTTTATATAGACAAACACACCCAAAACATGTTGATTTCGGTATTTATGCGAAGACTTAAAAGCTTTATTCGTCACGTAAACGAATACTAAACCTGTAAAATATTTCGTAAGCCTAAAAAAGCTTTGTTACAACCGCTTTTTTCAGGTGTAACCTTTTCACTTGAACAAAATGCGATAAAAGTGTAAATGTGAAAGATACCGTGTTATTTATTTAGTTCTAAGATTACATTTCTATTGTTATTGATGCTCCATGTATAGAAGTGGGTTCAATTCCCTGAAGATCCGATATCGTACTAGAATGCCAATCTGATTTTTGGGTCATGTCAAGCAGAAGTTTTTTTTATTTGGTGAAAACGGCGGCATTCTTCGCCGGGCGTGTATAATAAAACATCATTCCATATTTAATCTTGCATTAGAATCTTAGAGAGTAAATATTTGGGAAAAAGATTTTATATATAGGCTTGTATATTATTCAGACGAGGATAGAGGTGAGTTTTTTTTTAACTCAAACTTACATACTAACTTCATCTAAATCCTTAAAATGTAATGTAGCTGTGAGGGAACGATGCCACCACAAGTAATCTCGAGGGAGTCGAAAGGATTGAAGAGTAAATTGCTCTTTACACCTCGCACCAAATAGTCAACAAAATCATTTCCAAAGAAGGCAAGCGGCCTGTAAATAATCTGTCAAGTCAAATAAATGTAATTCACTGACTGACAAACGACTTCGCATATCTACTTTTCTATTCTTTTCTATCTCTTACCGCGAGAAATTGCTAACAAATTTGCCTATGCATTTGATAGTTCGGTTAAAAAGATACTTCCAAAGTGTACTAACAATCTACTTTCATCTGACCTTAGCAATAGATCTGACACAAGTATGTACTTTCAGAAAGCCACACCTAAAAATGTCAGCAAAATTATTATGAGTTTAAGTACACACAAAGCTCCTGGTATGGATGGTATAAGAGCTTGTGACATAAAGAAGATAAACTCAAAGGTTTCGATAGCTTTCTCTAATCTCATAAATAGATCCATTGAAACAGGAACCTATCCTAATGACCTCAAGCATGGCTGTGTGCGTCCCGTACATAAAAAAGGAAAACACGATGACGTCACGAACTACCGCCCTATTAAATAAAATAAAAATCAAATATTAATAAAATCTTCGAAAAGTACGTGTGTGGCCGAATTCATGATTATTATAAAAAAAATGACAATTTCCAAGAACCAATTTGGTTTCCAACCAGGAAAGAGTACAACTTCCCTACTTTCTCAATTCACTGATTTCATTAATGATAATCTTAACAATAAGAACCAAATACTTGTCTTGTTCATTGACTTTTCTCGGGCGTTTGATACCTTAGACCAAGACAAGCTGATAAGTAGGTTAAATAACACCGGAGTAAGCGGTCCACTTCTAAGGTGGTGCCAAAGTTATCTTCAAAGCCGATCATACTGCGTGAAAGTGCTGGATAGCTCTAGTGTAAATGTGAGGATAACTGAAGGCACTGCTCAAGGCTCAGTATTAGGGCCTTTGCATTTCTTGGCCTACGTCAATGATATGCACAATATTTTACGCTTCTGCACTTCCTACCAATTTGCTGATGACACTTGCTTGCTTGTAGCAGATCGTGATGTTAACAAAGCAATTACAAAAATGCAGGTTGACTTTAACAACCTGAGCAAATGGTGCCACGATGCAGGATTGGTGCTAAATGCCCAGAAGACTAAAATTCTTCATATACACTCAGCATATAAACCTGACACATTATCTACAGATCTCATTTGCCACAGTCACTCTTGCCTACATGATTTGACCTTGCCCCAAACTTGCGAACAAAATTGCAAAGTCATCGAGGTTGTTGGGAGCCATACATACCTGGGTCTCATTATCGATAGTACCTTCAACTGGCAACCCCATATTGATCGAGTGTGTGACAAACTAAGAGCCTTCTTGGCCACTATTGCTGTTATAAAAAAACGAATACCATTTAAAACTCGGCTATTGATCTACAATGCTTTCGTTGATTCCGTTGTGTGTTATGGTCTAAGTAGCTACGAGCGAACATACCAAACGTACTTAAATAGCATTTACCGACTCCAGATTAGAATACTAAAACACATAGTTTCCCCAAATATTAAACATAAGTGTGCCAATGACGATAACCTTTTATTTAAACACTGCAACACTCTCCCTGTACATATCAAAGTAAAATACAACCTCCTTAAAGAACAATTTTTCAACACAAAATTACAATTCAATTTAGAACACAAAATTATAACACGACAAATGACACAAAAGAAACTAAAGTCTATAAAAGCAAACAACGCCTACGGCCAACGAACATGCTCCTACATAATTCCTCGTATGATTAACCAACTTGATAGCGAAATTAGGAAAAATATTACTCCTTCAAACATAAAAATTAAATTAAAACATCACCTTGTATCGAACCTTTAACACTATAAAAAAAATGTATGTACAATTATTGAGTGAGTGTCGGCACAACATCGCACATCTATCCACATTTATTCTCACTACCCACACACTGTTTATTTTAATTATATTTTATCAATATGGTATGTGATGAAGTAGGTACTTATGTATCTACCTCAAAGAAATTTGTAGGAAATTTAGTAATTTAAGGATTGAATGTCGAATAAGTCATTCCTCTTATAAACCTCTGTGGTTTTTTGTGAATGATTTTAAGTTTTATTTTCCATGTATTTATGTTTGTTCAATAATAAAAAAAAAAAAAAAAAAACTTATTGCATCGACTCCAAATATCTGGGAATATTGAAGGCAGATGATAGAAAAAATAAAACTAGATTTAAATAAAAACATACGACCAATATCCAACCCAACGCAATCACAGAAAACTATGGGTTACCACGGTAACTCGGGTTTCAGAGAACTAAAATACTAACCGACCTGATTCCTACCCTTTTCGAGTTCTAGTCATCAACAAAGAGGTTTTATTTCCGAGGGTTGGAAAACAACCTGCGTGCCTCAAACATTTCGCTCCAGTAACCTATATTGCTAAGCTCTTCACACTGTATAAAAGTATTGAATGGACTTCAGGATATATCCTTCATTCGTGATAAGTCACGTCTTCGACATACACCCTCGTTTAGCACAGTATATTTACGTTTTTACTGCCTCTGGCTATGGGTTATTTTTTCAGTGGCAGGCCGGTTATACTCTGATTACGGTGCTTCAACTATACAGCCCCCATATTCAGCTAGTACAAACTTCGTCGCCGAGCCACTTTACGGAGGCCTCGGAGAGCTTTCCTCTCACGTGATTGCATAGTTAGCGAAAAAGACAGAAGATAAGAGACGCAACCAAGGCCCAGGTCGTGGGCACAATATCCACTTAGGACAATTGAGGATATTTGAGTGCATGAACTTGTAACAGCTTACCTAAGCTTTAAGCAATGAAGGATATGTAAGAAACCCCCACTTAGAACAATAGTGCGATCATATTCCTTGCAGCCAGTTTGGGATATTTGGACTCAGTAGGAGCTTTTTACTATATTTTTTCCATAACTACTATTATAATAAAATAAGGTAGCTTATTTGTATTTAGTTAGAGGGTCAGATCTGTAACAAAAGGAGTGATTCTGAAGATTTTTTTGTATTTTTTTTATCCCGGGACAACTTTAGACCATTCGCAGTGCATTAGTCATTGTATGGAAACTAAAATGAATACCCATATAGATGAAAAATAATATATAATGACCTAACCACATTTACAAAATTAAATAGTAACAAACCCCAGCTAATAATATTGTAACCCTATTGGTACAGCCTCTAACCATATAAAAACTCATTATTATTGTCCTTTTACCCGGGTATTCAGCTATTTTCTATCGGGGTCGAATACATTTGACCCGTATTATGTTAGTGGAAGCAATATCCACCCGGTGCGTTGATATGTTGCCCTCTTGGTGGATACTCGGCGCAGTCACGGACAAAATCTCAGACCCTTAGAGCTTGAGTATACTTATAAGGAAAGTGCGACACATAAACACGTATCCAATATGAACCTATTTTATCATGTCTTAATAAAATGTATGATTTTAATGAGTTCTTAACGTATTGAGAATAAATAAATATTTTGCGACATTTTTTACTCACGGACCACCGATCCCAAACTAAGCAGGGGTTATGCTATGGAAACTATATAACTGTTATAACATATACTACTTTTTATTTATCTAAATACTTATATAGATATTTAAACTCAGACACAGAACGCACAGACATGTTCATGCACACAAAGGTTTGTCCTGGGTGGGAATTGAACTTGTTGCGAACATCGAATGCGACTTGGCAGTCAGGGTCGCAAACTACTAAGCCAATCTGTCAAGACATTTGACTTTATAAATGTCGGTTTAGTATTAATAAGTAGTTTAACCGGTGTTAGATAAAAAATGAATCACTCAAAACATAAAATGAATATCGCTTGATAAACTTAAGTAATTTAATTAAGATCTAGTTATACAACAACAACAAATTCAGTCTTGACTCCACCCTTATAATGGCTGCCTGAAGGCAACACAAAGGAATTAAACTCTAGGAAACCCTGTTCTAGAGATAATTCTATCAGTACAATACTAAATAATTATCGAATTTATCCCGGGATATAACATAGCCTAGCCCATCTATCCGGAATGATGTACGAAATTTGAATTATGACTTCCATGATTGACAGACCAGTTGAGTTAGTAGTTGGAGTCACTGATTGGTACGCCCCAGATCATGGGTTCGATTTCCACCCAGGACAAACATTTGTGTGCATGAACTTGTTTTTTCTGTATCTGGATGTAGATATCTATATATAAGGTATGTATTTAAAAATGTTATATATTTAGTACTATATCAGCCCCCTTATTCAGCTAATACAAACTTCGTCGGCGAGCCGCTTCACGGAGGCCTCGGAGAGCTTACCTCTCACGTGATTAGTAGTATTAGCTTAGTAAGCAACAGAGACAGAGCACTGAGGCCGCGACGAAACAACCTCGAGTTAGTGTTATTTTCCTAACATAATCGAGCCCCAGTTATCTGGTTTTCATAATACAATCTCTGCTTAGTTTAGGATCAGATGGTTGTGTGTAAAGAATGTCCCAGGATATTTATTCCAAAATAATTTCAAATGTAAGTTACAGCTAAGTAGGAGGACTTAGTCTATCTCTGCGGAATCCAGACTAAAAGACAGTTTTCTGTTAAGCATTATTTTTCTTTCTAAGTCTTATAATACCTTAAGCTTTGCTTCCTTTGTGGTCTTAGGTCGAATATAAATAAATTTTGAGTTCTAGAAAAGTCTGTTTGTTTCACGACGTATTACGTTAGACGCACGACCTATGTGAGGCTTAAGAGAGGGTAGATATAAGGCTGTTGACTGTTCATTTTGTTTCTGGATAAATATCTACCCGAGAGATATTTATAAATAAATAAATAAATCCCAAGACATTCTTCACACATGGTTACCTGATCCCAAGTTAAGCAGAGTGTACTGCTTATAGTATGGCTACCAGGTAACTGATATACGAGTACTTTTTAAATACATACTTAAATAGATATTTATAACCAGACACAGAACAAACAGACATGTTCATGCACACAAATGTTTGTCCTGGGTGGGAATAGAACCCGCGACCGCGATTTGGCAGTCAGGGTCTCTAACCACCAAGCCAACTGGCCCGTCAAAAGACATATGAGTGCCTGCGTGAAATACGTAACTATATTGAAATCCCTTTTTAATATAATATAAAAATAGAAGGTTAATTATATAATACATATGTCGTATTATACGAAACGTAGCTGGCTATGAGAGAAAGAGAGAAAGGAAATGTGTGCTCGTATCTCTTACCTTACAGTAACAGAAACATAATTCTCTCTCTTTCTATCTTCACTAGCTTATATCTCCCTCTTAACTTCCGTTCGCCTCGTCTGATCACAATTTTCGTAACGCTCTCGTCACGCATTCACCAGCTTACTCCCCAGGTCAAGCGTGCGTATAGAAGTTTTACTTCAAAAAAGAACTTTATTTTGATAGAATTAGGGTGTTTCAATATCGAACCGTTCCAGTTGCAATCAACTACTGTTTAATTTTACCGGTTTCCTATTATAATGTATTTGCGGCAATGTTACGTGATAGACTCGTAGTTAACTGGTTTCTATTAGAACAAGGGTTCAGATGGCCGTGTGGGTAGGATGTCTCAGTGTATTGATATATTTACCACTAGCTGTCCCTTGCGTTTTCACATGCGCTCCCGAGGAAAGTAACATTTTCTCCAGTCAAATGCGCTCAAGTTTTTTATATGTAACCGAAAAAGTAACCGATATCTTAATCCAGGATCCAAATCCATTTAGTGTTTTTTGCCTGAAAGAGTAACAAATATCCATATATCCTAATATAATAGGTTGGGGAAAAAGTTTCTTCACATTTTTTAAGAAAATTCGAAACAATTTTTAATATAGTTTATTTACATTTAACTAAAGTATATAGGTACCATTTTGTTCGATAACTTTTTGCCAACTTGTAGGTAGGGACATTATCCCATTGCTATAGAAATTTTGGGACTTCTGATCAAAATACCGTGACAAGTGGGTTTGGCAGTCCTCTTGTGATGTTAACCTGACACTGCCTAAAGAATTCTGAAGAGACCGAAACGGGTGGAAATCTGAAGGTGCAAGGTCAGGCGGATGCATTAATACCTCCAAGCCAAGCTCTCTTAATTTTTGCTGAGTGGCTAAAGATGTGTGAGGTCTAGCGTTATCATGATGAAAAACCACACCCCTTCTGTTAATTAATTCCGGCCGCTTTCTCTCAACTTCTTGCTTTAATCTCATCAGTTGTTCGCAGTAGAGTTCAGAATCGATGGTCCTGCCTGGTGGTAACAGCTCATAATGAATAAGGCCCTTCCAATCCCACCAAACACACAGCATCACCTTGTTGCGAGTTAACCCGGGTTTCGCCACAGTCTGTGAAGCCTGACCGGCCTTTGACCACGACCTTTTTCGCACGTTCTTGTCGGATGTGATCCACTTTTCATCACCAGTTATCAGCTTCTTCACAAATGGTTCGGTTACGTCGTAATAAAGAATCACAATTGAGTACACGGTGCATTAGGTTTGTTTCAGTGAGCTTGTGAGGTACCCAAATATCGAGCTTTTTTGTATACCCAGTTTTTTTCTAATGCGCCAAAACTGTTTTGTGGTCAATTCCTAGTTCTTCAGCTACGTCGTAACTACTGATATGCCGATCTTGCTCCACTTTTTCAAAAATAGCATCCATTTTATCCATAATAGGGCGACCAAGGGACGTGCATCTTTGTCATCAAAATTTCTGGATTGAAAACGCTTAAACCAAATTTGTGCTAGTCTCACAGACACTGCACTAGGTTCATAAACATCGCAATTTTTTTTCGTGTCTTGCGTAGCTTTTTTACCTTTTTGTAGTAAAATTTTAAAATGTATCGAATTTCGTCATTAGATTCACTCATCTTGACGGTATGAAAAACAATTGAAAATCACACATTTTCCTAATTTGAATTTGGAATTACGTTCTTTAGAATTTAAACTTTCAATGATACCAAAACCAGCCAGATACAAATAGTATAGCCAAAGAGATTTTATTACAAGTTCATACATACTATAATGCGAAAAGACTTTTTCCCCTACCTAATATATAATAAATGAATAAATAAATATCCTGGGACATTCTTTTACTCACGTCCATCTGGTCCCAAACTAAGCAGAGCTTGTACTATGGAAACCAGATAACTGATATACTACATATACTACTTATTTTTTTTCTAAACACATACTTATATAGATATTTACACCCAGACACAGGACAAACAGACATGTTCAACACAAATGTTTGTCCTGGGTGGGAATCGAACCCGCGCTTAGGTTTGGCAGTCAGAGCGTTAACCACCAAGCCAACTGGCATTTATAATATTAGTAGGATAAGATATTTATTAGTGGGACGTTGACGCTGACTATTGGTGATACAAAGATATCCTAACTGCCTCGCCACAAGTCCTGGGTTCGATTTCCACCCAGGACAAACATCTGTATGTCTGTATATGTTTATTTCAACTATGTCTGGGAGTATATCTATATGAGAATGTTGTTAGAAAAAAAAATTCAAAAATTCAAAATTCAAAACCATTTATTCAGTTTAGGCCCTCAGAAGGCACTTATGAAGGTCAAATTTAAAGTTACTGAAGCTACTACCGGTTCGGAAGTCAGCCTTCAACTGAGAAGAACCGGCAAGAAACTCAGCAAGGTTACATTCTTTTTTATTTTATTAAATTCTTTTTTATCTATTCTGACTTTTTGGCTATTTTATAATATCAATTTTACATATTTTTATATTTAACAATTACAAAATACTTAATAAAGCTAACATTCAAAAACAAAAAAAAAAAAAAGAAATAACAAGACTACAAAATAGAAAATGACAATAATTACTTACAACTTAAACAAGAAAATTAGAGGTGCACTGTGCAGAGAGCAGCTATTTCCATACATTTTTATCTTCAATATAATGAACCACCTTGTAATACGCTTTTTCTTTCAAAACTTTCCTAATATAATTTTTAAATTTATGATCAGACATTTTGGTTACTGAAAGCGGTATCTTATTATAAAATCGAACACAATTACCAAGAAACGACTTGTTTACTTTAGTTAGTCTAAAATATGGAACAACTAACTTCTCCCTTTGTCTTGTATTAATATTATGGATATCCAATTTTGACTCAAACATTCCTATGTTTCTACGTATAAACATTATATTTTCATAAATATATAATGAAGGCAATGTCATTATATTTATTTCCCTAAATAAATCTCTTAATGATTCACGGGGACCCATACCGTAAATTGCACGAATTGCTCTTTTTTGTATAATAAATATTGATTCTATATCCGCTGCTGCTCCCCAAAATAAAATACCATAGGACAAGAGGCTATGAAAATATGCAAAATAAACTAATTTGGCTGTCTCAACATTCGTCAACTGTTTAATTTTCCTAACAGCAAATGCAGCCGAACTTAACTTAGCAGCTAGAGTATCAACCTGAGGTCCCCACTGCAATTTATTGTCTAATGTAAGACCCAAAAATACCGTTTTATTAACAAGATCAATATGGCTCCCATCTATTATTATTTGGCTATCTACTTGTGCTACATTCGGTAAAGAAAACCTTAAGCATTTAGTTTTCTTTGAATTTAGTAATAGATTATTTGTAGCAAACCACCCACAGACAATTGACATAGTATGATTAACTTTAGTTAGATCTTTATCTTTTCTATTAACTTTAAAAATTAATGATGTATCATCAGCAAACAAGACAATATCTGTGAGATCATTTACAACATATGGCAAGTCATTTATATAGACTAAAAACAAAAATGGACCTAAAATTGAACCCTGGGGTACCCCCATTTCGACTAAAGAGCCCTTGGATGTTGTGCCAGTAATCCCTACCTTTTGTTGACGATTTGATAAATAAGATAAAACAAGATCATGAGCAGGTCCACGAATTCCGTAGTAGTCAAGTTTTAGAAGTAGTGTACGGTGGTCAACGCAATCGAAAGCCTTGGATAGATCACAAAAAATGCCAATCGCATCCTGAGAATCCTCCCATGCGCCATAAATGTGTCTCAGCAATGTTGCTGCCGCATCGGATGTAGATCTTCCCTTCGTGAAACCGAACTGATGACCATGCAATACCTTATGCTTAGTAAAGTGACCTAACATTTGATAAAGCAGCAGTTTTTCAAAAATTTTACAAAGTGCTGGCAGAACGGAAACTGCTCTGTAATCAGAAGGATTCTCCTTACAACCGGACTTAAAAATAGGTACTATTTTACTGTATTTCATTAAATCAGGAAAACAACCCTGATCAATACATTCATTAAAAACATTTGACAAAACCGGTGCAATCACTGTTATTATTGATTTTACGATTGTTACTGATAAGCCCCATAAATCTTCAGTACTTTTCATATTGAGCGAATTAAAAGTATTTATGATATCGCTAGCATTAATATGCTCAAATTTAAAACTAGGAAATATATTATGTATTCATAGATTCCGCTACTATAGGACATGATTTAAGGCTTTTAGTAGTTTTACCAGGTATACTCGTGAAGAAGTTTTCGAAAGCACAGGCTACATCTAAATTATTCGTTAAAATTTTATCATTAATTTTAAGAGTTACCTGTTCATTATTATTTCTAATTTTACCAGTTTCCGTATTAATAACATTCCAGACTGTCTTTATTTTATTATTCGCATTACCTATTTTATTACATATATAGTAAGATTTAGCTTGATTACACACTAACTTGAATGTTTTTGAAAAGTTTCTAACATATTTATGAAATTCCTCGTTATGAGTTAGAGATTTTAAATGATAAAGTTCATACAACCTATCCCTGCTCTTACGAATACCTTTGGTAGCCCAGTCACTAAAACCCATTTTACTATTAACCTTCACTATTTTAGTAGGACAGGCTCTATTAAAATTATCGCAAATCCCGGACAATAAACCTTCATACAAGACATTGGGCTCATTACTATGATATATTGTATTACAGAGTTTCAGTTCTAAATTATTCTTAAAGGTGTCTAATCTTGCCTTAGTAGTAGGTCTAATTACTTTCGTTACTTTAAATACTTGTCTCTTAAATGGCAATTCTATTAATTGAGCCTTATGATCCGAGCGAACACCACTAATAATCGATTTCCCCAGTATACTACTATTAGTTAATATATTATCAATACAAGTAGCCGAAGTGGCTGTAGATCTTGTTGACTCACTAAATAATAAATCTAAGTTGAATGATTTGAATAAGGCAACTAAATTCCGACTTTCAGATGAATTACTAAGAGTATCTACATTAAAGTCGCCTCATAGAACTATTGACTTGTTACAATTATTAAATATCTTACGAAGAATCTCTTCTATTATAGAGGTAAACAATAAAAAATTTGATGCCGGTGGCCTATAAACACATACAATAATATAGCTCTGCAACTTTGCACAAGACACCTCACAAACACGCTCAACAGAGAGGCTGAAGAAATATCTTTCCGATCCTTGAATTTAATTTTATTATTTATAAGAATTATTGTGCCGCCACCTTCTGCAGATAATCTATTGAATATACTGGCAACTGTAAAGTTTTTAATATTAAAAAGCATAGTGCCCGGTTTCAACCATGTCTCTGTAAAGCATAATACGTCTATAGTTATTTTATCTAACAATAAATGAATATCTAGAATTTTGCCAAAGAAGCGATTAATATTCTGATGTATTACAAAAATCGAACTGTTGAGCTTCTCTGTTGTCAAAAGTTTTTGTTTAAAGAACTATTCTGAATATTAATGTTAAAATTACTTATTTTTACTGAGTTATCCCTTATCCTATTAATATTATATGCTACAAGTGACGCAATCAATTTCTTATGCTTTTTTGGAATAAACAGTGTATCCTGTTTCAATTTTAACTTACTAACAAACTTGTTAGTATCAAAATATATAAAATTAGCACTATGACATGTAACATTATGCATATGGTTATTTAAATGCCAAATATAATTATTCTCCATATCTGAGTAATTTGAAGAGTATGGGAAAGCACATAACATTATTTTCATTACCCCTAATTTTGATAATGAGTTGAGACTATTTATCAAATCTTTTTTACTGATATTTAAAGCATTGCCAATTAAAATTATAATTATGGTTTGTTCATCAAACTTTGTATGCAAAATTTTATCTACTATTTGTTTGTATGATGCCCCTGGCATACAATAATTCATGACTGAATCAGTTATTTGGTTACTGAATACACTCAGTTTGAGATTAAGATGGCGTATGTAAAAAACATCCAGTGTCTCTACCATGAGTTGCTATCGAAACTTACTTTAGTCACTAGCAAGTTAACGACTATCGATACAGTATTTCTCGATAGCAACTGTCAAATTTGTGACTCATGGTACCGAATTTCTATAGCAAAGGCTAAAAAACGTTACTCGCTACTGTTTACATTTCGATAGGTTTTTCACCTATCGACTCGTACTGTCGATTTTAGTTCGTTAGGTGACCGCTAGTGGCGCTGTACAGATTTGCCATAGAAATGTTTTACGCCGTCGCTAGCGAGTACGTACGTTAAAAACTCATGGTAAAGGCACAGATTACTTAACGTTTATGACATCAATATCAAATAGATGCATGCATGAACTAAAAAGTGTAAAAACTCACTAATAATAATTGATATTATTAGAAGGCAATGACGAAAATACTACGGTACCAAAAATCTCGGTTGAATTTGAAATTTTCTAAGGAACAAATGCTATTTTCCACTGATTTCGTATCAAAATCAAGTCAGATTTAACGGTAATAATGATTTTTAAACGTTAAATTGTGTACTTCCGCCTTTTAAAGTCCCTTAAATAAATGTAAATGGCATGATTCCTAGATTACACTTAAACAGCTAATTTCCTTCTAGTAAAATGCTTAAAAACCTCGTTACACGATCATTATTATTATGACTGACACATAAAAATGCCATTAAAGTTAATTTTAAGAAGTATTTTCTTAAATTGTTACGAAAATATTCTTTGAGACGTATTTTTTATCTCTCTGATGTTCGTATCAAGGCAGCGTGAGTTGTACCGATAAAATATATTTTCTTTTTAAAAAAACGCTAAGTGAATATATAAATATCCGGTCATTTGCAACATCCCGTGTTAAAAGAGTACTGTGTTTCCACAAACACTGTTATAAACGGTTCCAGATGAGTTTTAAAAGGTGTTTTTGATAGCCCATTGGGTCAAAGATTTTTATGCAAGTGTCAATAAAAAGAACGATTCTACGGAAATCTTTTTTTTTTTAGTTTTTTATTAACTGTTTATTTACTTTGAAGGTTTCAATGTAACGGTTATTTGAATAAATTGGCGCAAATATGCTTCTTCATTGTATTAAACAGCCATATAATGTAGAGCTTCATGAATTAATGATGTTGAATCATAACTAATTTAACTTTTACTGACAATTAACTTCTAACCGAATAATCACAAGTTTCACAGTATGGTATCTAAGAACTTTCACTAGTTTTGGAATGACTCTAAGGAGCCTATGTTAGAGAATAACATAATTTCGTAAACTTTATTAGGTATTATTATAATTTATGTCTGGGTGTATTAAAATTTACGATTTACTTGCCTCTTTTGCTTGGTTTGAGGTCAGTTGCCACCAGTTTATAAAGAAATGACCTTCATCCAAGTAGGGGTGTAAAAACCACCTGGTTCCTTCGGTTCAGTAAAAAACAGGTTTTTATGAAAAATAATGCTCCTTATTAGGGAACCCTAATAAATATGTAATTGAACAAGCATATTATATATACATCAATGGTTGAAGAATCTTATGGGATACCTATAGAACAGCAGCTAATACAAACTTCGTCGGCGAGCCGCTTCTTCGAGAGCTTATCTCTCACGTGATTAGTAGTATTAGCGTAGTTAGCGAAAGAGACAGAGCACGGAGGCCGCGTCATTTTCCTTACAGAATTGAGCCCCTGTACTGTGACTGATACACTGACTGACAGTCAACGCATTGCCTAAGCCAGCAGTGGACCAAGAGCTTTGTTTGTTTTTACTATGTAAAGACGTGTTTAACACAATCTCAGCATGATATGATGATGAAATGATGATGTATCCCAAGGTGGTAAGCACACAAAGTCAGGAAGGTAACTTAAGTAAATAATAAAGTAAGTTTTGTGGCTGATGAATGTGCCATGTTACCTTGTTTTACTTGTTTAATTTTAAGTTATTTTTACTTTGTAAAAGGTACTTATGTAATTTGCCATAAATAAATAAATTTTCTCTCTTCTTTCTTCTTTTAACTGACAAGAACGGAGAAGCAATAAACTAGTGATAGTAATGGCATTTTTTTTAATAACCATTAAACTTGAAATTACAGCAATGTGTTATGGTTATATAATTGAAATAATAACTAAGAATCCCAAATTGAGGAATACCCATTGCTAGTTTTATTTTTAAATTGTTTAAAGTCAAAGCATAGATAAGTAGAGGTTATTTCCACTATGCTAAAAGTAGGTACAGGTTGCCTCCGCAATTAATTACAAGTATATTAAGCCTTAATTTTCTCTTATTCTTAATTAAAACGTAAGGTAAGAAGCTCAACGTCTCTATTCAGAACATAAGTTATTTAATAAAACTGTGAGCTTTTAATTAAACTATTTTTTATTTTTTTAATGAAGGAGGTTCTCACCTGAGCGTTATTATTTCGCAACCTCAGAACAATAGGGGGCTTAACTCAAAAAGTCACTTTTGGCACAATCAGAGGATTGGGTTACTTTCGCACTGAGCGGGGAGGGTGGGTCTCGGTGTTAAAGAGGCTGAAGTATCGGTATGCTTATTCTATCATTAAATTGACTATGTTTTACTATTCATCGGATAGAGCGTATTTTGTTTAGTCTCTCTATGATCGTAACTCCATTTCGCAAAATTTTGAGTTAAGCCCTTATCGTACTGAGGGCGCGATTTGTTCACCGGTGACAACCAAGGTTGGTTATCAGGGATAATCCCGGGTCCTAGGACTTTTTGTCTTAATAACGGGATTTAATTCGCCTGTCACATCCGTTTTGTTTTTTGAATTAAAATTTTATTAAGCTTATCTTAAAATTGAGATTTTCGTGTTGGAAATTTGGAAGGTCTACAAGTGTACATAAAAAGGCTTTTCCTTCGAAGGAAATAATGAAAATTGTACAATTGTTAGATTTTTCGCTTTTGTATTTTTTTTTATTGATTTTCAACATAATTCATTGAATTAGTTCCTCTCAAAGATGTATTTAATGGTTTACTTACAATTATGACGCATTGATTCCCCCTTGATTGTATTAAAGTAAAATTTTATGATACTTCTGTTTATTTTCCTAAAGGTAAGGTTAATTCACATCAAATGTCAGCACACGCTATATAAGTATATACTACTATCACTGTGGCAAAAATATACTTATCGGGACTAAATAAAATTTAAACTCCTTTATAAATTAGAAAGAGACGTCTACGTAGATACAATAAAGTTTAACGACACACGACAAAATCACCACCACTATATCGTAAGTAATAACTAATATTAAAACTATCTCACTGATACTCTATTTATAAAGACATTTGATACAAGACATAACTCACATATTTTCCGTTCATACAATCTTACACATACATTACAATATGACACGAGCACTTTGTATGACGCATCACTGTGGGGTATCTTTCCGGAATTCGATACAAAACAAACTGCGAATACTTTTGAATCACAGATCCAGAATAATTGAGATAACGGGACATTGTGCAAAAATTCGAATCCTTGTGTTGCTTGTTCTTAAAACCTTTAGGGAAACCTTATTATTACCTATCCCAACAGACGTTGTACTGTCGAAATAAGTCCATGCAAAAGTTCCATAAAAAACAATGATGGAATTCGATCGCAGCGCCACCTACCGGGTCTAATTGTGAATTTAAACCATTCTCGAATTCACTGGAAGACACACAAAAATGTCATTAAAATCATTCCGGCCGTTTAGGAGGTCTTTACCAATATACACACGGACAAGATATTGAAGAGATAGCGCCAATTTTGAGAGCTCGTATAAAAGGGGTATTCTTTGGAACCACGGCACCTAAATGATAAGTTCTTTCACCATTTGAAAGGTACATTATTCTGGAGGGAGCTCTACAATATTATGGTTCCGGGATAAATAGCAAAATAGGGAATATTATTGGGTAATTTTTTATTACATACATTTTCAAGGCTGTAAGAACTCCTTTATATAAACCACTTTTGTTAAAGGTACCAGTGATGAAATTGTACAAAGCTTTTCATAATTAGGTACTTTTATATTTTTTTTTGTCCCAGGATATACCTACATAAATACCCGGCAGCTGCAAAGGTTGGCCGCCGGAAAAATAATGTGAGCCTCATACTCATTACGACCCTGGAGAGTTCCTTTCACTTTCTTACATACATGAATAAATAAATATCCTGGGACATTATTTTCACATAGCCATCTGATCCCAAACTGAGTAAGTACTGTGGAAACCAGATAACTGTTATACTGCATTTACTATTATTTTTCTAAATACATACTTATCTAATACCTTTAAACGAGCAATTCTTGTATATATATATAATTAGGATCTCGGAAACGGCTCCAACGATTTTCATGAAATTTAGTATGCAGGGGTTTTCGGGGGCGATACATCGATCTAGCTAGGATTCATTTTCAGAAAATGTCGTTTTATCCGTGTTTTCAATGATCAACTTTATCGATAATTGACTTAAACATAACCTGAAAAAAATGACTTCCTGACATTAACTGTTTTAACGACACAACAACATTAAAGCTAGTCCAGTAGATGGCGTTGTTAAGCAACACTAAGCCAATAATCAACTTTACATAATTTACCAAAAATGATCCGGGCATCCAGGTACTATAGATAATAACACCCAGACACAGAACAAACATATGTGCATGTTCATACACATAAGCGGTTGTCCTATTAGGGAATTAAACTCACGATCTGTGGTGTAGAATTTCTAGAAGAACTCAGGGTCTGGATACTATATATAAAAAACTTTTTGTAACTTTGCAAAAGCTACTGGCGAGCTAGTTGGGACGGGTTTTAATTTTTTTTTTTTACTCTGGTTTTATTAACTTATTTTGAACCTGAAATATTCATCCAATAATAATTCTCTTATTTTCGGATGTAGTTATTTTTCAGATATAATATCTTCTTGGTTTCTGATCTGTGATAACGCTTCTGAGATTTGTTTGATGGTGCGATGTGGTATGACGTCACCGTTATTTGTTTTCACAAAAAACTTTGCATGTTTAATGTGTTATTCTTAACAACGATAAAAGCTAAATTGTATTATTACGTTTATCTTGTTTACTTCAACATTACACAATATTGAACAGGAAAATTGTTGAAGAGAGGCAAGTGCAGTTTGTTGGGAAAATTTTCCGGGATTAAGGCAGTGAATGTAGATTGAGTTTTATTATAATGGTGTTGTTTTAAAGGGACGCTAAGGACCTTCAAGAAAGTCGAACGATTTTAGAGACTTATATTTAAACATCCTAACTAATATTCTAAATGTGATATGTTTGTTACGCTTTCACGGCTAGACGAACCAATATTTCTGAAATTTTGCATCGAAAATACAAATTTCAAAAGCATTTCTTCAGTTTAGGCCCGCAGAAAGCACTTATGAAAGTCAAATTTAAAGTATAAAGTTACTGAAGCTACCATGCACTCATGGTATATAGTGGGACATAGATTACTTTCTATCCCAGAAACGCGGACAAGAGTTAGTCGTTTATGAAAATAAAATGTTACGTGGATGCTTGTTATTATGTCAAGTGGCTCAACAAACAGGTAGACGGTTCACCTGATGGTAAGTGGTCACTGTTGCCTATGGACATTTGGAACACCAGGGACATCGCCAATGTGTTGTCGACCCTGAGACGTGAAGTTGTTAATTTTACAACCAAAACACAGAAATAAAGGTTCTTCACTAGGGAAATGTGGTGGTAGTAGTTCCTCGAACAAACTCTTCGCTAAGAGCTCTACTACTTATACAATCTGAAAAGTCATACGTAAGTTTTTAATTTTGGAGTGCGGGTCAGTGCTTTGAGTCTGCACGTTCATGATCATGTGGCGGTACTTTTACCACTCAGCTCAGCCAACACGGTTCAGTGGGTACTAGATATATGTATGTCTATAATTTTTTTTTTTTTTTTTTTATGCCACTTCGGCCGACAAACAAGCAGACGGTCCACCTGATGGTAAGTGGTCACCGCCGCCTATGGACATTTGCAACACTAGAAGCATCGCCAATGCGTTGTCGACCATGAGACGTGAAGTTGTTAAGTCTCATGTGCCTGTAATTTCACCGGCCCCCTTACCTTTCTAACCGTAACACAGTAATACAATTGCACTACTGCTTCACGGCGGAAATGGGTAAGGTGGTAGTACTTCCCCGGACGGACTCTGCACTAAGAGCTCTACTACTCTTAATACCATTCCATGTAACTTAAAAGGGAAAGAAAATATTAAAGATAATTTTGACTAACCACTGCACACAGAGCTCTGAAGGGAACCGGCTTATTGTAGGATTTCCTTCCCCCGACTGAGTGCCGAGACTCTACGGCATTCGATTGATTGATAAGCACTTATTTACCGATATGGTTCCTACTATCAAAAAAGGAAATAGATCTCGATTCGCATTTTTTGTTAACACCCTGTTCTTGATGCCTATGACTAATTTCAACGCTTATATCAAATTACTATGAAAGTACGAGAACTAGATCCATGATTATTATTTATTTAGCCTATATATAAATCGGAAAAGACAAATTAGTTACTTAAGTAACATTTTCTCTTCAGTTTCTGAATCTTATTTTTAATTTTTGTTTAGTGACTAGTGTCAGCAGCTTTCGTGCCATCAATAAAAACATTTGGAAACAGTTCTTCTAAAATTTGCATATTAATATATGCTCAAATTTTCAAAAATTATTGTGGTCGGTTCGACCAATGGGCGAACACTAGTACACAGAAATCCACAAAACCAGTACATATACAATTTAGTAAATTGAGTTAATTAGTTGGTTTTGTTATTCAGTTAATTAGTTAAAATCACTCGTCAGCTCCAGCAACTGTTGGCAGTTGTTCAACAAATAATCCATTCAAAGCCAAATTTAATTATGAATTTTGCCGAAAATATATTTCCCACCTGACTACTCCATACGGCAACAAGTGCTAGTGTGTTGTGTACTTGAGAGTACGCAAATAAATTGTATTATCGGCTTAATTCATTACCCTTTGATAATGCTAATGCACAATGTTGTTAAGAAAAATTCCCTCTTAGCCAACTACATTATAGGAGTGTAGTACAGCGGGAAGCTATTTGCTACAAACGTAGTAGGAAATTAATAGGTTCTTCATTAGTTTGCTGAGTACATATTACTTCCTGAGTTTTAGTTATAATGTATTTAGATTAGTTAAACTTTTGAATGATTAAAATAGTCAGGTAATAAAATAATGTATCGTGGATTCAACCGCTTTCTTGTAGAACTTAATGTGTTCCGTGACTATAACAGCCAATTTTCCTTTTTTCGGTATTGCGATATTTTGTTTCAGGATAAAGTTATAAGTTATTGAGTTTGACGGGCCAGTTGGCTTGGTGGTTAGAGACCTTGCCACGCCGAAGGTCGGGGGTTCGATTCCCACCTTTATGAGCATGAACATGTCTGTTTGTTAATGATGTATATATCAATACAAGTATTATTTAAAAAAGTATTATAGTATATGAAGTACATCAGTTATCTGTTTGCCATAGTATAAGCTCTGCTTAGTCTGGGACCAGATGTCCGTGAGTAAAGAATGTCCCGGGATATATATATTCATTACAAACAAAACTACAAATCTTTTCTGTTTATAATGTTAATAGAGAATATAGATATATTGCTTTTCTTTAATTTCTCGTCAGTTGAAGGGCGACCTGGTGGTATCTTCAGTAGCTTGACCGAAATAAGTGCCCTTCAAGTGTTTAAACTGAATAAATAGTATTATTTTGAGATGGTCAGGATGCAAGAATAAAAGGGCATTATAGTTTAGGTACTACTAACTAATGTAATACTGAAGTAACCTGGCCGATCTAAAACCTTATCTAAAAACAAATTTTCCTCCAAATCATTAGAGCCGTTTTCAATATTAATGAAATTTTTATATATTTATTTATACAAGAATTCCTCGTAATAGACTAGATATATCGAACAATAGAAAAAGAAATAATTTTCTTTTACATAAATAAAACCTCTTCGAATTTCTTTTTTAAAAAGAGAATTTCCAACACAATACTGTAGTGAAGGAATCTTTTCAATTTGCCGTCCGACACTCGGATAGACACTTCGTGTTTCCGACGTCCTATATTCGGTTCACACTGTCCACACTTCGGTGACTCGCTTCTAGTCTTACAAACTTTCAATTCCAAATCACTGAATACGAATCTTATCGGACAAATAGTTAAGATGACGTCATAGTTGTAAGTGTTTTGTCAAAAGTGGTTTGTAAAGACCAGCTTTTTGTGCCGCGTTTCTGAGTAGTGTAATGTATCGTGGGGTTATAATATAGCCTATGATCATCTGGAATAATCATAAAGCCTTTATTAGTCATAGGTAAACAAGGAAATCATTAAATCATTTAAAATTTGAAATAAAAAAAATAACCAAAAGGACCGGAAAATTGTATGTTATAAATTATGAAAGAAATTTTCAAATAGGTGCCGTGGTTCCGGAGACTACCTTCTGCTCACATACAAACTCACAATATTCGCGCTCTCTCTTTGTAATATTTTCGGTAAATATGACCTTTGACCTTTTAAGGTCAGGTGAACATGATATAATACATTAAACATCTAGACTCATAGATTAATAGTTTTATGAAAGACCTGTTAACAATCTCAGATCACCACATACGTTTTTATTAATAATAAATGTATTGATAATATATTTGCCGAATAATTGGCAAGCTAAAAGCACTCAATTTTTTTGGATCATTAATATATAATATTTAATTATTGTGGTTGTAACAGCTTACTAATTAATGATGACAATTTATTCCATTGCCTTACAATAGTTCTAACTCTTTGTCGCAAAATGTTAAATATGTGTTTGATTTCGGGTAATTTCATCATGCGACTTTAACAGTAGAGAAAAACGCGTTCACATATTGATCCGAATTTAAAAAGTGTTCGAAGTCGTTTAAACCGAAGCTCTTTTAAACTTAGTTTGGCTGATCTTGGGTGTAACAGCAGACCGGTGAATTTTCACTCCTTCAAAATTAATAATTTTTAAGTGCCTACATAATATTATATTCTGTTTCATTGTTATTTATTATCTAGATGAAAATATTTTCTGACATTATTTATTTACACTTATTTTTTTATTTATTGACTTAATAAGTGGCAAATGCTATTCTTAATTCTGTACTCACAGGGTTGACTGGGGAATGACTGAATAGAAAGGTATCGGCAGAATACCGGCATCTGCTGTTACAAACAGTAGATAACAGCTGAATCGAGGCCATTTTGCAGCTGTAGCAAACAACAACTTATAGGAATTTGTATATTCACACAATAGTTGCTTTAAATTATTATTATCCTTTATTTTTATTTTATTTTATTCTTTCTTGAGTTTAATTTGTTTAAAGTACTAGCTGTCTCCCGCATTTTCAACTTTGACTTTCGACTTTGATCAGACCAATAAAACACGTTGTTCCATACTAACTTTGCACCTCCGTTTTACCCCCTTAGGGGGTGAATTTTCAAAAATCCTTTCTTAGTGCTTCCCTAAGTCATAAAGGCTACCTGTGCAAAATTTTAATTTTCTAACCCTTATAGTTTAGGCTCTGCGTTGATATGTCAGTCAGTCAGCTTCTCCTTTTAAATATACAGATTTTGTGTGATATTGTAACAATTAAATAAATGTATATGGCTATTTTTAAAAACCACGTGAATGTTATGCAGAGTGAACTCAAATAGTTTAATTTGAAGACACAATATTATTCTTTAGACCCCCTATACAGACAACGGAAATAAAGTAGTGTTAACACGTTTACGTTTAACAGAAAGGCTGATATATTACTGCGATTACTTTGAAATAGTACACCACACATTTTCAAGTTATATGACTACTATTTGACTGAAACAGAGCTATTAGGAAGAGTTATAGAGTTTTAAAATAGGAGCCGCTAAGTAGGTGCAAAATTGTGCAAATAATTCGTACCTGCAACATGATTATGGCTACTTACGTTTGTATCGATAAAAAAAAAAACGAATAAGAAAATGAGGCAAATTAAAGATGTTCAAAATAAAAAATATTTATATCCTAGGATATTCTTAACACATGGCCATTTGATTCCAAACTAAACAGAGCACTAGAAACCATGCACTATAGAGACCAGATAGCTGATGTACTACATAAACTATATTTTGAATTATCTAAATACACCAATAGATATTTACATCCAGACATGTTCATAGACACAAATGTTTGTCATGAATGGCAATCAAATGCACAAATGAATAAGTGATGACGACACAAAGCATGTAAACAAATCCGATAAGGGCAAGATCAGCAACAATGTCAGAAAAACAAACCCGGTATCCCTAAGTGGTGCTAAAGCTGAATCATCGGAGCTGCTAAGCCGTTCCTGATTTAGTGCAGCAATTGGTACCGTTTCACTCACACTGTTATTTATTGCATTATTTACTGATGTACAGTACAGTACAAAAGAGTAAGACAACTGAGACTATTGATTCATATGACGTGGTGAAATGACCAACATAAGCAGCAGCTTATAGATTTATGATTCAGCGCACGCGAAAAGAGGATTGGAGTAGTGGCGCCGTCGATGTAAAGAAGAAACCATTCCAACATCTTTTCCCAGAGCAATAATCGCCCTGAAGGCTAAGTTTACTTTGATTATAATCTGTCTCCTTCCTTAATTATGCAATCACATGAGAGGTCCGCATTGCGTTGCAATGGCTTGCTGATGAAGTTTGTATTAGAGTATGCTGGGTCGGGACTGCAATTTTAAACAAATGAACTCCCTGCCTTTAATAAGTCTACATGCCCTTTATTAAGCCATCTGTTTTCGAGGTTTGCTGATGATCAGCCTAGCATAGATATGATAAATTTGTGGATAGAGACAACAAACGAAAATGTATCTGGTAGTAGCTTTAGACGGAACTATGATGTAAGTGGGTCGATTTTCTTCAAAATATCATTATTCTAATGCATTCTAATTGATTAATTGAATAAAATTCAACGATTGAGATATATTAACAATTCCATTTAAATAATCAAATTATAGAAATTAATCTCAATCTCTGGTTGACAGGATCCAGCGAAGACGTTTAGGATGGGCAAAAAAGAATTGGCGGGATGATTCTGAAGGAATTGGCTGCAAATAGAATTGAAAGAGACTTGTGGAAAGCGGTGGGATTATGTAGGCTAGGAAAAAAACAATCGGTTTTATAATTTTTGAGTTACTGAAAGCCAATCTTTACTACGGTAAAATGAAAATAGCTTTCGTAGATAAGTGCATTTTGCAAATGCAAAATCAATGTGTCATGTTCAATGTGCGGACCCCGTTTTCAGTAGCACGAATTATTGGAAGATTCCTTTGTTACTGAATGGAATTGTTTTGTTCGTTAGATAAACTGGTGCCGTCAACGATGTCGTTGTATGAGATTTAGTAGCGACAGTTTGATTTAATGAACAATAACATGTGAACTAACCGTACTGCGAGTTTACCCGTTCTCCAGCCAAATACTTATACAGGGTGACTGGTGAGATACCTTCAATATTTAAGGATGTGGTAGTTGGCGATCATATGTGAAGAAAAAAATAATATTAAAAATAAATATTAAATTACTTCTTAGTAAACTTAGTAAACAGTCCAACGAGAGTCCCGTATTTATCTGCGCAATTCTTGGATACGCGCAGCGCGCTATCAACACAGAATACATAGGTACGTACACTGTATAGCTGTTGCCTACCTACATCAAGACCTCTCCCCATGTATGATCACCATGAGCATGATCCGTTTTCCCTTCATACTTTAATCCTCGCTTAGGACAGGCAAAAATACCTAGGTAATCACTAATTTGTTGACTAAATAAAGGTTAGAACTAGACTAGCGCGTGCCGCACGTGACTAAATCAACTTAAAGAACAAACACCGCGGCGTGTTTAGAGAGTATAATATCCACATTTCACTTATTTTTAGAGAAATTTTGGTCAAAAATTAAGCACCTAATTTTATTACATCATTTTAACGAGAATCGAGTACCGGGTACTCTCCATAAGTATCGAAGGTATCTCACCAGTCAACCTGTATAAACAGATATCCTGGAATTTATCTATAATTGGTGGAAATTTGGAAATTCCTTTCTTAGGGGTGTCCCTAAGCCATAAAGAAGCAACACTTGAAATAAAATCTTCCTCTGAACAATGGTTTTGGGAATATATCAAATATCAGTAAGGACTTTATAGGGCCATGCCTCTGACATCAAATCCTCATTGCCAAAGGTTGTCTGATAGAGACCGCTTTAGCAATAAGGCTGCCTAAATTGTGCAAATGTATCATTTTACCTTTTTGTTTTGTGATGCAATAAAAGTACTGACGTTTTCATTAAAAATTATAATTAATTATTGTGATATGTGACTGACTAATAGACTAATTCATCAACGTAGAGCCCAAACCGCAGTGGCGAAAAAAAAATATTTCACAAAATTTCCTTAAATGACATAAGTGAGTACTAATGATTTTTGTAATTTTCAACCCTAAGAGGATAAAATAAAGATTGATCGGTTTTATGGAAGTCCATAGTATTTACATGGTAAGAAGCACGAAATTTCATAAACCTGCTTCTGGTTAGAAACTGTACCCCTAAGATGGTGGATTAGGGACTGAAAGTTTATATAGGCAGTTCATAAATTTTGAAAGAATAGCATGAAATTCAATATAAAAGCTTCATAAATAAAGGTTAGGAAAAAATATATACCTTTATCACTTCTTATCCCAGGTATATGTAACATCCTCAGTCGGTCAGGGGCTCGATTCTGTAAGGAAAATGACACTAACTCGGGGATGTTTCGTCGCGGCCTCCGTGCTCTGTCTCTGTCGCGTACTACGCTAATACTACTAATCATGTGAGAGATAAGCTCTCCGAGGCCTCCGTGAAGTGGCTCGCCGACGAAGTTTGTATTAGCTGAATAAGGGGGCTGGACGTGCCTCCCCCGAGGCAAACGCACGCGCTGCACCACCCGAGCTTACCGGGCGCGGCACGCTTACGCAAGAAATCTACAAGGTACCCAGGCTGACTCACGAGGCTGCTCGCTCAGTCAGTACGCGGCTATTGAGAACATTATGTATGAGACTAAAAAACTTCACGGCTATGACCTAAGGTCGATATCGCAGTGGCGGTTTTCCTGGTTTATAGGGGGCGGTGACTACTTACTATCAGATGAACCATCTGCCTGATTCCTTAAGATCGACTCACTTTTGTCATCGACTAACATGCTAGTGAAATGCCAAGAACTCTTTGAGCTAGACATCCTATATGTCTGAGCTACGATCGTCCTGAACATGAAAAGCGTAAGTATATGATATTGAATATACTAAACGACTTTTCAGATTCCATTCACCAACATATTATACTACTACAGATATTGGAACAATATGCGTAAGTAATTGATTTCATTTGTATGGAACTTAAATTGGGAACTTATAATTTTGTTCCGTTTCTTGGTAAAAAGGTAAGAAGGTCACTCATAGTCCATTCAATTATCCATGTCTATGGACCTATGGTATATTGGTATTTCCTTTCTTCTAACAGGTACTTCTTGGTAGGTAGTACCAAGTAGGAGTACAGCATGGGTTTCTTTAAAAAGGGAGTAAAGAGATTTTTGCAGGTTCGGCAACGCAGGACGAGTACCTCTGGTGTTGCAAGCGTCAACAAGCTGCGGTGTCGGTTTACCATAAGACGGGACGCCAGCTATTGTGACACTTCATCAGAATACAAAAATATTAAAATGACATCTTTGTTTTGTACTACGATCTTTTCGTGTCCGGTTCGAGTGATTTACGGACAGTTATAGAGTTCAGAATTTTAAAAAATCAATCTACTTTGAAGTTTTGTTGCTGATCGTACAATTAGTCTATTGACTAAGGAGCTAAGTGCTTGAAAAGTATCGGAAGTTGCTTTTTGGACCTAGATCGAGGTGTAGAGCTCTTAGTGCAGAGTTCGTCCGGGGAAGTACTACCACCTCACCCATTTCCGCCGTGAAGCAGTAGTGCACTTGTATTACTGTGTTTCGGTTGGAAAGGTAAGGGGGCCGGTGAAATTACAGGCACTTGAGACTTAACAACTTCACGTCTCAGGGTCGACAACGCATTGGCGATGCCTCTAGTGTTGCAAATGTCCATAGGCGGCGGTGACCACTTACCATCAGGTGGACCGTCCGCTTGTTTGTTGGCACATGTGGTATAAAAAAAAAAAGAAAAAGATTCAGGCAGTTTCTTATACAATACCCTAAGCGCTCAAGGGTATCATCAACAATGACCTAGTTTCGGCTATGATGACAAAGAAATAATAATTTCCTTATATAACATAGAAGTGCATAAAAGTATTAAAAGATTCATCACATAGGTACCTACAGTAATATCAGCTGAACTCGGCCACGTATATACTTACTTTATATAAATTCCAGCGGATATTCTTTTCACGTAGAGCACCGTCCATAGATAAGCCGTATATGCTTTTAGAGCCTTAGCACAAAGATGCGCAGTTTCCTGGAGCAGTTATGCCGTGAATCAATGATAATTGGAATGAGAAATTGATCCCCAACCGCAGTATCTTATTATGCAGAGCTCATCAATTATGTGTTTTATAGATTACTCCAGTGGGATATGTGACAGTTTGGGGGACAGAAACCACAGATTCCATTCGGTACGCACCTGATACACTCCTTTCGCTTCCTCTACAATAAGAGGTCTGGGAGGATTTTGAAGTTTTAAGCAATAAGTTTCTGATGCAGTCAAGCTAGAATTTAAGCGACGAGAACAACTGCCGATAAACTGCTATGCAGTTTGGCAGATTTCATGTATAATTTTATTGTAAAATAAATTTTGGACAAATAAAAAAAAAGCATATACAGGTATTTACAATATTCCTAATCGAATAATAAGATAAAGATAAATTCCTAAACACGATTAGCAAATATTCATAGCGGGTTTAAAACTGCTTCACAGTATCCATTGTGGCATAAGCATAATATTATAGCCATTTCGTAGAGCATAGTGCACACATGTGGAAGAGGACAACAAACGTGACGGTTGTCCCAAGTCTTTGAGCGTAAAATTGGTACAAGCGTGAGTGAGTAATCGGCTTTAGATTCATGAAGATACCATTGATTTGAGATGCATCAAGTGTGAGAATTTTATTTGAATGATGTCTGTAGATTTCTACTTGTGATTTGTTAAATTAATCTTGTTACAGAGCAGCTGGCGTTGGACTTAGGGACGTAATTCGCCAAATTGGAGGGAATTTCAATAGATGTCCACTTCGTTGGGATCTATTCTTTTTAAAACAGAAGCCCTTGGGTGGATTTCTTCTATAAATTAGTGTGGGTATATCCCCTATGAGTAGAAAGATAGATGAGAAATGTACTTAAAACTTATTTTTTCTATTTCTTTTTAGTTGTTAAAGTTGGCTTGATTGTTAAATATACTGACTTCATCACGCTGCAGGTTGTGGCTTTGCTTCCCGGCCAGGACAAAACATTGTATGAACGAATATGTCTGTTTTTTTCTGTGGAGTCTATTCTCATAGATAGTCGACTTGGTTATTAATAAATAAATTAATAAGAAATATCCTGGGACATTCTTTACCACGGCCATCTGATTGCAAACTAAGCAGAGCTTGTACTATGGAAACTATATAACTGATATAGTACCCATTTAAATATAAATTTATATAGATATTTACATCTAGACACAGAGCAAACAGACATGTTCATGCACACAAATGTTTGTCCTGGGTGGCAATCGAAACCGCGACCTTCGGTTTGGCAGTCAGAGCGCTAACCACCAAGCCAACTAGCCTGTCAAATCAAAATTAATGACTCTGATTGCCACGCCGCAAATCGTGGGTTCGATTCACACCCAGGACAAACATTTGTGTGCATGAACATGTCTGTTTGCTCTGTGCCTAGATGTAAATATCTGGCTTCCTTACTACAAGCTCTGCTTAGTTTGGAATCAGATGGCCGTGTGTAAAGAATGTTCTGGGATATTTATGTATAAATACAAGACAAAGGGAGAAGTTAGTTGTTCCATACTTTAGACTAACTAAAGTTAACAAGTCATTTCTTGGTAATTGTGTTCGATTTTATAATAAGATACCGCTTTCAATAACCAAAATGTCTGATCATTGTTTTGAAAGAAAAAGCGTATTACAAGGTAGTTCATTATATTGAAGATAAAAATGTATGGAAATAGCTGCTCTCTGCACAGTGCACCTCTAAATCTCTTGTTTAAGTACTTAATTATTATTATTTTCTATTTTGTAGTCTTGTCATATTTTTTTTTTGTTTTGTTTTTATTAATGTTACCTATAATAAGTATTTTGTAATTGTTAAATATAAAATTATGTAAAATTGAAATTATAAAATAGTCAAAAAGTCAGAATAGATAAAAAATTATATAACAAATAAAAAAGAATGTAACCTTGCTGAGTTTCTTGCCGGTTCTTCTCAGTTGAAGGCTGACTTCCGAACCGGTTGTAGCTTCAGTAACTTTAAATTTGACCTTCATAAGTGCCCTCCGAAGGCCTAAACTGAATAAATGGTTTTGAATTTTGAATTTTTTGAATTTTGAATTTATCATTTGTTAATAGTCCATAGTTATAACATGTAGGTATGCATTTAAAACATAGAAGAGTGCGTACAATGTCCCAGGATATTGACATAAAAAATACATTTGCATTCCCCCATCCCTGAACCGGCATCAAAACTAAAAAATACCGCTCTAAGGATTATGGATATATGTGTATGCACATGAAGTGTGAGGGAATTTCACGCCCACACACGCTTTGGAAACTCCTACGCCTTTTTGTGGCCGTAATCCCTCTTTTATTTCAATGCATACTGATTTCTAAATCAATGAAAAATTGTGGAATGGAAGACACATGGTTTTATGACAATTGTTAAATGCCAAATCGACAAAATAGTTGGCTGTTATATAAGACTTTGGCTGAGCATTCGGCCCGAATTATCCGTGTAAGGGTGCAAAAGCCTTCAGAGAATAATTTAAAGTCGCATCAAAACATTGCTTTTTTACGTATTATGAAATAGCTCTCAAGGTTAAGCGCTTATACAATTACTACAAAGTGCACAAATATAAATTTACATATTATAATAGCTTACTTTTGACTATAATAGGTAATACAAATGCGAAGTTTGTGTGTGCATGTTTGTTACCATCTCAGTAACTGGTGAATGGGGAAATTCATGATAGCTAAATAGTAGATAGTAGTAAAGCTCTTAGTGCAGAGGTCGTTTGAAGAAGTGCTACCACTCCGTCGTGAAGCCAATGTGTAAAGGGTCCAGTAAAATTACAGGCACATGAGACTTAACAACATCACGTCTCAGGGTTGACAACGCATTGGCGATGTCCTGGTGTTGCAAATGTCTACAGTGACCACTTATCACCAGGTGGACCATTTGCATGGTGGTCAGCCAACTTGACGTTAAAAAAGGTACTTTAGTTAGGTCATATATTATTAGGTATGTCAATTATATAATTGTGGCGACATCTAGTATATGCACAGTGAATATATGCTGTTATTTACTGTAATCTCTGCAGGTTATCGAAACCGAAATTGAAAATTTCACTACGAACATATTCTAATCTTTATTATGTTTGCACCGCGAGCAGGATCCATTTCCCAGGCTATTTTTGGACCATAAACAGTTCGGGCGCAGTGCTAACGAAATATATATGCTAAAAAGCGTATATAACTGCCAGATGGCTGCTTTCACGCTGTTTCCACACCTAGTTAGCAGATGGACTATTTTTGGTGCTTTTAGAGTTATAAATTTATGATTTTTATCAAATTTTATTTCAACAGCAGATATTATGTTATTATAAGCTATAACAGCTTTTACTAAATCCGATAAAGTTTATTCTACCAATATTATTTTAAATCATGTTTAGTCAAACCGCTCTTATTTATTTTTAATTAGCAACCCGCCCCGGATTTGCATAAGTGGGGATAATATAAGAGTAATAAATATAATAAACCACATCCGGGAAAAAGGCTCTAAACTATGGTGTAGACCAAATGAAAATCTATTGGGTAGTTTAAAATGAGAATTATATAATGTGGATAATACAAGAACACCCGATACAAAGGCATTTTTATAGACTGGTCTTTTCTTGAAACTTCAAACTTGAAAGAACTTCGTGGATTCCAAATGAAATCAAAATAAATGTTCCATATTTATTCAAATAGGCCTTGACAAGCATTTTTAATGGCCAGGCTCTAACATCGATTCGGAAGATTTTACTGAGAAGAGCCGACAATAAATTCAACAATACGTAGTAATTGTTCGTTCTTCTCACTATTGTAACTTCAAAATATTGAATATAATATTTCATATCATTTTATTCATTCATTCAATCTTGGTGTTGCCAACAATATTTATAGAAGTCGTCGGTTTAAATACATCAAGTAGTAAAACGTATTTTAACAATCAAACATCCAACTGTTGATAAAAGGTTCACTATGCTTAAAAGGTGAATATGTATTCAGCTTCTGTTTGTTCATAAAACAACGGCGTTTTAGGTTATGCTAATAAATACGGTTGAAAGTTCTGTGACAAAAATATGAGCAACCTAAATGGGTTAGTGTCTATACTCAATTGACATATGAAGTTAATTGAGGTAAATAATGCTTGTTAGGTACATATTACATTAATAGCTAGGGTCCACCCTGCGGTTTTACCCGCGTCCCCAGGATAAAAGTAGCTGCATGTCTTTCCACCAAGTCAGATATTTCCATGTAAATAAAATGTATGAAAGCACATTTCTTTACAAATAAATATAAAAGTACTGTTGAACCGATCGCTATCAAACTTCAAAGGATTACCCGCTAGGCCAATCTGAAGATTTTCTGAAAATTTCTTCGGATTCAGATTCGGTCCACCAGTTTCAGAATAGGGAACATCGACTTTAATATATATAGAGATAGATTACAATTTTATACGGACCCAGGAAGGCCGATTTTTGATTGCAGAATATCATAGCTGAACTGTGTCGCTACTGTAGGGAAATATATTGTAATACTGTGCATCTGTTGAACATTTTCTGCAAAGTGGTACTTATGACCACAGGTATGTTCTTGTCATAATATAGATCACCGCTACCATAGTACCGGCTCTTCTCAGTAAAAAACAACCTTCCGAACCGGTATTAGAGTCTGACTATTCATAAGTGCTTGTAAAGGCCTATTTGAATAAAAATATTTGAATTTGCATTATTTTATTTATACGACATGACCTGTAATTTCACCGACCCCCTTACCTTTCTAACCGAAACACAGCAATATGAGTGCACATTTGTTTCACGGCGGAAATGGGTAAGATGGTTGCACTTCCCCGGACGAACCCTGCACTAAGAGCTCTACTACTCTAAAAATCAGTACTAATAATAAAAACCATGACCAAAAATAATTTCATTAAATGTCAGTGATTTTCCCAAAGCGTGTAAGAACATAAAGGTCAATGTATTCTTAGGACTTTACATCGAGCGTAAAAAGTACATAGAATCGAAAGAAGTGGAAATATTACAATCATAAAGACTCGCACGATATTTTATATAGATGAATTATAATATTATGATGAACTCGCGTCGGTGGTCTAGTGGTCTAAAGTTCGGCTAGAGAGCCAGAGGTCCTAGGTTGGATTCCTAAGCCAATATTAATATTTCCTTGTTTAGAAATTATTACCTGCACCCCGACCGTAATTAACCGTTACCGTTAAATTTGGTAATGAGCCGGAGAGACAGCGACATTGTTCGACACATGTCAGATACGTGAAGATATTTAGTTAAATAAAGTTAGTTAAATATAGTTTATCAGAAATTTACAGTTTTACATAACGTATCACTGCACAGTATAAAACAAAGTCGCTTTCCCTGTCCCTATATCCCCATGTATGTTTAAATCTTTAAAACTACGCAACGGATTTTGATGGGGTTTTTTTTAATAGATAGAGTGATTGTAGGGGAAGATTTTTATGTATAAATCATGTGATATCCCACGGGAAGGCGGGTAAAACCGCGGGGGACAGCTAGTTAACTATAATTTAATGTCGAGTAACAAACATCCAAATTTCACCATTAGAACAAAATGCATGTATAAAAGTATCTAAGTGACATGGGCTTATAAATTCTACGAAAATAGGAGCACTCTCGCAAATCCCAAGAGAGAAATGTGATACTGAATGTCGTGCCGTGCCACTATACGCGAACACTTGACATTCGGAAACCTACTCTTGTTTTTATATTCTTAATGCCGTCGCAAATAAAGAAAACACATTTAATACTACTTTCGCGTTACCCGACCGTATTTACAAAGCGTGTATTTATTAAATTTCACTGGGTTCTTTCATTTCCATATACCATATTATCGCAAGTATGTACCCTTGCTGAAGCGTTTCAACGAGTTGTGTGTTATGTGGACGTGTTTCTTAATTTATTTTTTTTACAATGAAATGCGTATGTTTGTATTTTATGAAATTCTAAATGTGAATTGATCTGTGCATCTATAAAAAGTATTGAAATTGAAGTGTATGACTGTTATTTTAAAATAAAATTTAATTTTTTTTAGTTATTACTAGTTGTCCCCCGGGGTTTCACCCACGTTTATCGATATCATTTATAGACTATAATCATCTACGAAAAATTCCGCGTCAAATGGTAGCAGTCCTATATCGAAATGTTCAGTAGTTTTGAGGTGATGGTGCGTCAAAGGAACCCTATTTTTCTATTATATATATATAATATAGATTTACTTAAATCAAATAATAATAATATACAATAGTAACCATTAGATGTACACATTAATATCTTCAAGGAGCCTCTACGTGTTGGACCTGTATCCTCTCATTCCAAAAGTCTACCGGGCCGAGAATACCAAAAGGAAATATACATTTATTAATAATATATATTATGTATATGTTTTGTCTGAATGTTTATGAGGTGATTTTGGCAATTTTTTTTGAAGAAGCCGGTACTCATAATAACGTAGGACATTGTCGTTTTCATAAAGTGTACATAAAAAAACTCTTATGAAAAAAAATTACTTGGGATTATGTGTATTGAGGCCCTTTCTAGATTTTTATATGTAATAAAAGTTTTATTTTAGTCTCTTTTGTCCACCTAAACTTATATTGCACTGTAATAAACTGCGATTATATTGTAAAGGCAATGGCTTTGGCGTCACAAACTGCTGATTAAGCGGAGAATTTAATAAATTTACAGGCGACTTTTGATGTGGATTTTTTATTGGTATGTAAGCTTTATGTTGAATCGGACAGATTTTTAACTTAAGCATATCTGACTGGCTATTTTAGACTAACTTATACTAACTTCAATACTGTGGTATTTATTGTACCTACATGATTTTTTATAATGTTCATATTTTAGTGGTCTTTATCACTTATCATTTTATATTTGTGTTTTTTTTTTCTCTCTCATTTTGTGTTTGATTGTATCTTTATAATCTCATAATACAGATTAGTCTAGTTTGAGCCTCAGTAGACTCATTTTCTTGTGTATTTAGTCATGAAATTAATTTAAATATAATTTTAAATAGATTTAAGATTCTTTTTGGTTTAAGTTTGTTTTGTGTGACAAGAAATAAATAAATGTATTATTATTATTATAATTAATTTAAATGAACTTGTGTAGCTGTGAATTGTTAATTGGTTAAGTTGTGTGCAGTTGTCATTGGATAGCAGGTTTATCTAATATTTCTTATTTTATGTTTTTGTGTAAGTGCAATCTGTTATCTGTTACTGTACTGGTCAATAAAAATAAAAATAAATTAAATTAAATTCCTTATACAGTCAATAAAGAATCTGATGAACATGATTTATTTATTGCTTCTAATACCTAGTACCTAAGTACTTTATATAAACACATTAAATTCGTAAGGTACTTAAAGAATGATTATATTATGGCAAGTATACCATCAAACAGAAAGACGACTCAGCTAGTGGTAAGTGGTCATCGCTGCCTGAGGACATTTGCTTTTTTGCTGACAATAAGCTTCTTTTAAAACTAACTGTAATACATATTTAATTTTACGTTTTTTTGCCTTCAAAATGATTTCTAATGCTCAAGACATCTACAGGTTAGCACCAGATACATTATTTGCATCTTTCTGCATCAAAACCTAATTTTACCAAATAAGGTTAGTCACGCTATCACATCGGGACGTAAAATTGTATATGCTTATAATTTGTTATAGAAGTTTCAGTAATAATTGGGTAATATAGTAAAATCGCTAGCTCTTAAGCTTATGCAATGTAGCCGCTACCTAAGGCCACTGAGCTCTAGACGAGCAGAATTTTGCATACAGAGAGAGCGGGCGTCGTGCAAGCTACTTCCCTTATTATGTGCTATTAGTACTCGCCGGAGAGCTGAACTTCCGCTGGCTGCATACATTATAGCTATTGGTTGCATGTTAAATCGATTAAATCAAGTGTTGGTGATTATCATTATACATGATTATAATCTTATTCCTATTATAAATGACAAGGTTTGAAATTATGTGATTCAATCACGTATAAAATACTTGGGATGAAATTTGGCATATAGAATATCCATGCGACTATTTATTCCAGGAGAATATTATCTTTAAGAACCGTTGTTAAAGTAGCCAGTCATTTAATAGTAATAATCTATAATAAACAAAAAGTAACTTCAGCGTCACCTATCGGATAATAGATAAAAAAAAAATTTAAAATATATTTTAAAAACCGTTCAGGTGATTCCATATACCAAAAAAAACACTTCAAAATTTGTCAAGCCGTTTAGGAAGAGTAAAATTACGAACAAATGCACGTAGGACTCTTTTATATAAATATTACATGTTGCATAATATAATATATCTTATTGCACTATACCTACTTGGTTTTAGAAGTTACTAGCATAATTTTACTCGCCAACTTTATCATTGTATTCCCACTTGTGCAATTTAATAGACTTACGATGAGAAAGTGTAGCATAAGTCAAACATGCGCAGAGGTGGTAAGAAGCTTACTTAGGTATACACAAACATAGTTTATTTTAAGTTATCACACCCGTGAGACAAAGACCGCCAAGAAATATAACAGCAATTCTTCTCTCTCAAAGAATAATATAAAAAACCAACGCCACACTTTATCAAAGGAAAAATCTTATCTATATTCAGAAAGCGGCGGTTATAACGAAATAAAATATTCTTTACCGATAACTTTCTTGTTAAAAAAAGGTTTGAAATTGGAGCTGATATCATGCTGTACTTTTGACCAAAAGTTTGTGAATATGGGACAAATAGTTGTGAAGTTTTGTCAGGCTCTGGCACAGCCCTGTAGAATTTTCACACTCCAAGCAACAGCTTGTAGTGTGCAAATTCTGGATTCCGCCCATGTCATGTGAAAAAGGTTATGGCTGACAGATACATCAAATTAAATCAATGCTGGAATAAGTCAAGTTTGCTAGACTGTCCTCCGCGTTTAGCAGTTTTTGCGCGGACGAGTAACAAAAAGCCATCCTTACTAACTTTTTAGCAGTGCAACTAACGCAGTTATATTGTTAATTTGACAGGCCAGTTGGCTTGGTGGTTAGCGACAATGATTGCGAAGCCGAAGGTCGCGGGTTCGATTTACACCCAGGACAAACATTTGTGTGCATGAACATGTCTGTTTGTTCTGTGTGTGGGTGTAAATATCTATATAATTATATATTTTCAAAAAAAAGTAGTATATCAGTTATCTAGTTTCAAATAAATGTGTGTAAATAATGGCCCAGGATATTTATTTATTATTACGATACCCATACTATTCTGCTTGATTTCAGTTATTTTTCTTGCAGGCGAAAAAGTTTCGAAGCTGATGCTTGCTTTAAGTTTCTCGACTATATAGGTCACTATTAATATTCGATACTGAATAAAAATCTCTGGATTGATGTTTATTTCGATAAATACGCAATGTTTTGAATCGAGAAAGATTATTAGCCGGTTCTTGTCAGTTGAAGGCTGACTTCCGAACCATCATAGTTAGCTTCAGTAACTTTAAATTTGACCTTCATATGTGCCTTCCGAGGGCCTAAACTGAATAAATTGTTTTGAATTAATTTAAGGATCGTGTCACTCACTAAATTGTATCCACGGCATATAAAAAAGAGCCGAAAATGTTGGTCAACTATTATTCAAATTTCAAATTCAAATATTTTTATTCAAATAGGCCTTTACAAGCACTTGTGAATAGTCAGACTCTAATACCGGTTCGGAAGGTTGTTTTTTACTGAGAAGAGCCGGCAATAAACTCAGCAATTACTCTTTTTAAAAACAATCTTAGATTTATTACAAATATTTATTTAGTCTCACTGACAAAACCTGTGTTGTATCGCAGAAGTAAAGAATTATTAAACAATAATAATATGAAACAAACTAAAGCTGACCAGCCCCCACAAGCAGCACCTGTTCACAAGCATGACGCATGTGGCAGCCATCGCCCTCCTCGCCATACTGTAGGGAAGTGAGCGACCCGCCTTAGCTTCAAAACCCTACTTCCTACAACGGATCCCTAATAATATTAAGGCAACTATTCCCATTTGCAGCTTCAATTTTATTACCGTTTCATATTAATATTAGTATCTTTTGTTGCGGGTCATTCATCTGAAAAATTTGCTGATTCAAAATGAAAAATTAAACAAATATGAATTTAAGGAAACATTTGTTTATTTGATCCTTGTAAATGCTTTCACGTTTGACTTAATGGATAAATTTAACGAACGCACGTCATGTTTGTTTACAAATCACATGTTCTGATGAAGATAAATTGGTATTAATTTTTTTAACACTGTTATATTTTATTTGCATACTTAATTTACATTGTGAAGCACATAAGATGACAAACAAGTTGGCGTGGTGGTAGATACCCTGATTATCAAGTTCTAGGCCGTCGGTTCCCACCCAAGATAAATATTAGGGTGCATACCCGTGTCTGCTTTTTCTGTCTCTAGTATGACTTTATAAGTATGTATTTAAAAGTATAATAGTATATTCAATTTGTTATTTTTGGAATATGTAATCTAATTCTACACGTGTTTGAGAAAAGTTTGTAGAGTAAAGTGTTTTGTAATCCCAACTTCACTTTAATTATTTTTTTGTTATCCTACCCATACTGAACAATTACCCATAAATGCTGTGTACATCTGTTATTAATGTATGTTCTAGATGTTATAAACTTACGTATAGATCTTATAATTGTGGTGTAATAAAAAGTTCTAGACTTTTTTCAAGTGAAAACTTCTTTAATGGCGTTGAGCACTTTTCTTGGGAAGGGTATAAAATGTTAAACTCGCGTCAGGACACGTGACGTGATCGAAAATTCATTAGACGGTAAAAATGCACAACGTTAATGTTCAAGTTTTCACTTCTGCCGGTACTCCCGGAGTGCAACCCGTTGTTTTTTTTTCATTTTTAATTGTCAGTCCTCGGTAGCCTGTTAAATATTTATGTAACATTCGTTTTCACAATCTATCCTACTAATATTATAAACGCGAAAGTTTATGAGTATCGATATTTGTTACACTTTCACACAAAAATTATCAAACGGATTTAAATCATGCGTTTTTTAAATGTTAAACCTAAAGCCTTTGAGTAGTAGAGCTCTTAGTGCAGAGTTCGCCGGGGAAGTACTACCACCTTACTCATTTCTGCCGTAAAACAATAGTGCACTTGTATTACTGTATTTCAGTGAGAAAGGTAAGGAGGCCGGTGAAATTACTTGAGACTTACCAACTTCAGGTCTCAGGGTCAACAACGCATGGGCGATGCCCCTGGTGTTGCAAATGTCCATAGGCTGCGGTGACCACTTACCATCAGATGGACCGTGTGCCATTGTCGGCCTGTGTAGTATAAAAAAAAGCAAAATATTACAATGAATAGGTAAATCTACATAACAGTGTATTTGGAACACCGTCGTTTCACCCACACGTGACATGGAGTGAAAAATCGACGATCGTTAGATAAAATGTTATCTACTCTCCGGAGAGTCGGGGCCACCTCATGAATGTTAACCTACCCTCACTGTATATCGATACCTATTGTTACCCTATACCTTGACTTTATAGAGTTTAGATTTAGCTGTAAAAAATATATAATAGAACTAATTAGATTTATACAATGCAATGATAGATACAAAAATATGCTGCAATTTTTTCAACAATTTTCTCCTGCGGTTTTACCCGCGTTGCCGAAGGGTTAGACGTATCCCGGAAATATGAAGCCTATATTCATCTGGAATAAAGTTAATTTCAAATATAGAAAGGTTTTTTCTTATAGCTTTTAAAATACCTTATCAGATTTATAGAATGTAATGTTAAATAAAAAAAAATTATACTGCGATTTTATTCAATAACTAGCTTTCGTCCGGTGGTTTCACCCGCGTTCCGTAAGGGTTTAATATATTCCGGGATTATAAAGCCTATATCTACCAGGAATAATGTACATCATACAAATATTATAAATGCGAAACTTTGTATGTATGGATATTTTTTACTCTTTCACGCAAAAACTACCAAACGGATTTAGATGAAACTTTGCACATATATAGACAATACCCTGGAATAACACATAGGTTACTTTTTGTGCCGGAAAAATCTTCAATCCCTCGGGAACGCGGGCGAAATCACGGGAGACAGCTAATTTCAAATAAAGAATCATTTTTTCTCGAAGCAATGGTGCTGAGATTCCCTCCCTAAAAGACTTACAAAAACAGCTTTTTCTTTTTAAAATTATAATTGTAATGTATCTTAGAGATAATGCAATAAAAGTTTTACATCAAATAAAAATAATATTATAAAGGTTAGGTTAGAACAAACACGGAAAATATGAAAGCAATATAAACATCAGTTTTTGTGACACGCAACATCTTATAAGGGATGAATTCCATGTTACTTTCCTGATAAAAAAACTTTACTCGCTTAGGGTTTATACGACCCTTTTCTTTACTCTCAGATTCAATTTAGTGGAATCAAAATGCAATATCTGAATCAATCATGAAAAGAGTTTTTGATGCGAACTCTTCACTCTTCCGTGGTGGAAGTTACTGCCAGAAACAATATAGTTTTTAATTTTGAATTTGGATTCCAATTTTAACTCGTTTTATTTTGTACCAGCTCTTTACACCATATTGTTGAAATAAGAGGTGGAGGTTTCTTCGACTTCTTTATTTGACACCTTCATGTCCAAAAAAAAACACTTTTTGTTTTTTTTTAGCTGTCATGGTAAAATGTTTCCGAAGGTGGTAAGTACACATAGCCTAGAAGAGAACTGACTTTCAAATGTGTTAAACTCAAAGCAGCTTTTTAAACCTAAAATTAAAGTACATAATAGCTTGAAGATTATACTTAGATAGTTGTTGAGTGGTGACAAAAACTAATGTCGAAAGGTTTTAACAGGCTTAGGAAAAGAAACTTGATAAAAAGGGTGGAATGTTAAAGCCTCTGCCCTAAGTTAAATAAAATATGTATATCTTTTTTTCTTACTTAGATAGACTTCTAGCAGTAATGGATGAAAAGGATTACATTTGCAGAGCCGTGAAATCTCGTTGGACAAAATTATTTTGAACTTTATGTATAGTATGTATACTGTTGATGTGTCATATCCAATAAATAAATAAATAAATAAATGTATATCTTTTACTTTGATCTCAAAATTAAGATCTATGCTTTTAGGCTTGAAATAAAATGAGTGAGTGAATGCGAGTTTGCCTCACGCAGGGAATGTTCCATGCACAATATTAAAGTATGATAAAAAAAGTTTATTTATTCCACAAAATAAATAATAATAATAAATAAATAAAATATCCCAAGACCTGAACCCGCGACCTTCGGATTGGCAATTAAGGTCTCTAACCACCAAGCCAACTGGCCCATCACAAAATAGTTACCTACATAAGTAATTTTATGTGCGTTTAGGCCGAAAATACGAAACGTGTATAAATAAGTTATAAAATTATTTCCCAGGTAAAAACATTATATAGATGCAAACAAGTTTAACAAACGTATTAGATTTCCAGTCCACAGTATTTGTAAAACAACAATGACATATATACACAAATAAAAAAACCAACAAATACTTGGTGCGGAACTCTAAAAACAAGATGAAAACGCTCTGTTTAGCTACACATAAAATACCGAAGCGGACGCAAATTGAAACTTTTTTATTTTGTTTGTGTAATTTAATTTACGAAGGGAGACCTACCGATGACATTTCAGGGATCAAATCTTAGAGATAACTTACATTGTTCAAGTTCAGATGCGATTTTTATACTCAATACGAAAGTAGACCGTTTGATCATTACAATAAAGGTGAAATTTTAACGACTAATCAACTCACATTGTTTTTGTTTTTATACGAGTATACATAAAACATAAGGAGACAACTTCATTTTTATTATAGAGGTTAATCCGATCCAAAATCGTGGGATAGATGTAAGAATTTTATAAGGTTACTAGCTGTCCCCCGCGGTTTTACCCGCGTTCCCGTGGGATGTCACATGTCTTATACATAAAAACCTTCCTCTTTAATCACTCTATCTATTAAAAAAAACCGCATCAAAATCCGTTGTGTACTTTTAAAGATTTAAGCATACATAGGGATATAGGTACAGAGAAAGCGACTTTGTTTTATACTATGTAGTGATGTCAGAAATGTACAACAATCCAGAGATTTTTGATCGGGATTGCATTACTTTAGTTGAAATGATTATACAATATGTAACAAAAACCCTGTTGTTCCTTCTACCTACGTTTTTAGAATCGGTATACATACGTAATAAAGGAAGTCATTTATAATAAACTGTAAACACAAATAATTAAAATAAATATTTAATTATTAATATTTGTAATGTTATTCTGATATCTTACCTCTGCATGAAGCGATGACCCGAAATCACAAATAATAGGAAGAAGTTCTACCCGACCCGACAAAGAGAGTGGCCTCTCTTTGTCGGTGCCGCCGCGCCGCGCCGCGCCGGTTATCTACCTATTTTTTCTACACAAGTTCACGACTTTGTCAGCTGTTGTTTATCACTTTAACGAATGAATCTTTGAAAATGTTGGTTTACACGATATTTTTATGCACAATTGATAATTGTTATAAGTACATTTAACACTTTTACATTAATTAATAAACACTAAACTACTTAAAATTAACTTATAAGTAAAGCAATAACCTATAAATAAAAAACTGAATTTAATAATTTAATTTACATAAACAAAATAAAGTCCCCGCGTCTGTCACACAAAACCTTAAGTACCTACTTGCATTTTAATGTATTAATTTATTATAATGTCTACTAGACGGCCACGGAGATGCTGTTCAATATGACCACCTTGTACCTCGACACATTTGTTGCAACGCCTAATAATATTTTCACGTACGCTTTGTAAAATGGAGCTATCGAACTTGATGTGGTCAAATGCAGCTACTATGCGTGAACGCATTTCGACCTCCGTATCACACGGTTTTTTGAACACCTGTTGCTTAACAGTACCCCAGAGGCAAACAATCGAAGGGCGTCAGATCAGGTGATCTTACGTAAACAAAACACAAGTCACTCACTAGGTCAACAATAACAACCGTTCGAAAGTAAGTTGCGCGGGAGACTAAGGAATTCGCTTATGATTCGCAGAGCGGCGGGTGGTGGGGTAAAGGGGTAGGAAGGCACGTGGCAGGGATACGAGGCACGCGCCTACGTTTTAGCGGCATCTTCTGTCGCATCAAAGAAAGCCGCCGAGCTCGTAGGCTATTTAGCGAAATAAAGATGTATTTGTAAAATCAGATAATCTAAAAATTTTTTTGAATGTGTCGATTTATTAGTTATTTGATTTTGACCTTTGTACTAGCCAATGTTTATAATTGTTAAATTCTAATATCATTAATGGTGTGCTTGTAGGTAATGTATAACGTTCCTAAAAGGTACAACAGGGTTTTTGTTACATACTGTATATAGATTTTTTAAAAGCTGAGGAGTTTGTTTCTTTGTTTGCTTGGACGCGCTAATCTCAGCAACTACGGGTTCGAATTGAAAAATTATCCATGTCCATTTATTTAGGAAAGCTATAGGCTATATAAAATCACGCTACGATCAATAGGAGCGGAGTATCAATGAAAAATATGGTAACAACGAGATAAAAGATATTCCTTTTCGCGGATTACTGTCTTTCGGAACGCGGGTGAAACCGCGGGGGACAGCTAGTTTTATTATATTTGTTAAGATCCATTTTGTGTTTCAATGTAATAAGACTTGAGCACCATAACTGATTGGTAAACTTAAGAAATCTCAAGCAAATATAATGATCAACATAAATAATATTAACTAGCTTTTCGTGCCGTGGTTTTACACGTGTTCCCGAGAAATCAAATTTATCTGGGATTATAATATAGCCTATTTTACTTCTGGCACCTTACTACTACTACTGGCTTCTTATGTTAGCATTCTATTTGTGAAAGAATGATTCAAATCTGATATACTACAGTACTTTTGCATTCCATATTTTGTATTACTAAATATACCTTTCAAGTTAAATATTTTTTTAATACTTGTCGTGGTTCCAATTAGTATCCTCGAGCTCACAAGCGGTTTAGAGCCCCTAACTCTAAGGAGAGACATGTCCTTCTTAGGTGTTTTTTACCGCTTGTACAACGGACTGTGTTCTGAGGAATTGTTTGATCTGATGCCCACGGCTACTTTTTACCATCGCACCTCTCGCCACAGACGGGGAGTTCATCCTCACACATTGGAGCCAAACTGGTCTCGCACGGTGCGATTCCAAAGGAGCTTTCTGCTGCGCACGCTTAAGCTGTGGAATGAGCTCCCTGCCGAGGTTTTCCCAAGGGAGTACAGCATGGGTTCTTCAAGAAGGGTGTGAAGAGATTTTTGCAGGGTCGGTAACGCGCGAGTGATACATTTTTTTTTCGGACGAGATTGCGATTGACCTCAATCATATCTGATGGTAAGTGAAGATGAGGCCGAAGATGGAGCTCGCTTTCCCGTTAGAAGCCTATTAACTGACTCTTTTTTATTATAGTAATAATTTCATTCAATTTCAAGTTCGTATTTCAAAAGGTGTGGCATACTTATTTGGAGGACATTTATATCAGACAAGCGAGATGATTATCATGGCTTAAAACTCTCATAAATTGCAGTGAAGTCACTATACTGGTAAGTGACATAAAGGCTGGCATTGCCCGGCACGTTTTAATGTTACCAAAATATTTTACAGCTTTCGGACTGCTGTTCATCTACATTAAGCTAGTTGTTAATCAACGGCTGACTAGAGATAAGCGGACATTCTAAAACAGGCGTCGGTTTAATAATAATAATTTATGTTGTGACTATACATATTACTAGCTATCCCCCGCGGTTTCACCCGCCTTTATCGATATTATATAAAGCCATTAAACATCTACGAACTATTCCGCGTCGTATGGTAGCGGTCCCATCTCGATATGTTCAGTAGTGTTAAAGTCATGGTGCGTCAAAGGAACCCTATTTTCCTTCTTTATGTGTATACTAGCTGTCCCCCGCGGTTTCACCCGCGTTACCGAGGGATGTAACATTTTCCCGGCACAAAAAGTATCCAATGTTATTTCTGATAACTCCAAGAATATGTGTAGGTACAAAGTTTCATGATAATCGGTTAAGTATTTTTCGTGTGAAAGTGAAACAAACAAACTTACATTCACATTTATAATATTAGTAGGGATAGAAGATATATAGTTATAAGAAAAAAACATGTTCATACACACAAATGTTTGTTCTGTGTCTGGGTGTAAATATCTATTTAAGTAGGAATTTTAAAATAGAAGTATGTATTAAGATCAGGTGGCGGTGTGTCAAAGAATGTCCCGGGAAATACTGTTATTATTATTGGTGTAAAAAATAGGCTTGAATTTCCTTTAGTACAGTCTCGATACTTGGATGTTTGTGACAACAGATATAAATAAAATATTGCACAGATATAGAATGAGTCCTTATTACATATTGAATACTTTTTATTCCAATTTATGAAAGATGTCTTGATGAACACCGGCCTAAGTGTGGGGCCAAAAACGGGATACTTGGCATGCGCTACTAATTATGATAATTCCTAATAACTTACTGCGACCATAATAAGAATGACATGCTCTTAAAGAATCTCCAGGATAATTTCGAAGATTAATCGAGTCAATGAACTTCTCGGGACTCGGAACTTTCAGTCTCGCGATTTATTATGTCTCCAAACACAGCTTTGTTAAACGATAGATTACCTCACGACGGTATGTTACATTTTCTTATATTTTTCTTTGTCTGTGATTTTATTGGCTTATTGGGAATTGGTAATATTTGTGGCTTCACTTATGTTTATATTGGTTTATGGTTGGTTTTTCAATGGCCAGCTATCCTGGGACATTCTTTACACACGTCCAAACTAAGCAGGGTTTGTACTTTCGTAGAGATACCTGTTTTAGATATCTATTACATATATATGTAATAGAGATAAATTATATATGTATATACGAGTATGTATATATACTTTTTAATTTCTGACAGGATTGGGATTGGCCTTAATCTCACCTGATGGTAAGTGAAGGTGAGGCCGAAGATGGAACTCGCATTCCCGTTAGTAGCCTATTCACTCTTTTCTTAAAGAGCCCCAAGTTGTAAGTATCTGGGAACACAGACGAATATTACGAAATAATTTGGAAGTAAAACTTCTTGTTTGAATTTCTGATCCGCAACCTTTTTGTGTAACGAAAAATAAATGAATGATAAACCGAATCTTATGCTATGTAAAAGTAATTGATGAATAAATAAAATATTTCGCTGTAATACAAAAGTTTTACTTCTATTGTTTCCCTTTACGGCACCCCCTGTTTTTCATAATATATTTATTTTTATAGATATTTTAATCCAAACATATTTCAACCAAGTTATATTTCAAACGACGTGTTTTTTATGTGATCTTCTACTTTCGATTACATTGTCAATTCAGAAATTCGATCACAATATCAGTTTTATTTATACTCATTGCTTTGTCCTTTGTCATACCCACAACATAAAGAGTTTGTATTCATTCGAAAATGCGTTTTTTTTTTCAAATTAATTTATAAGCATTTGACCTTTTCTATAATTACAAATAATATTCTCAAATATATATGTATTTAAACAAGAAGGCATTCTTAAAATGCTTTTTACTACAAATTTTATCACAACTACATATAAAATATCTGAAGTTGTCCAAGTGAACGTAAACTTTTTGTTGTGTGTGTATTATTACTTCTCTCTTTTTATATAACCTCTTTAGTCTTTTTTTCTACCAATGCAATACCAATTAAGTACGTCCACTTATAGTCTTTTCTTCTGGCTTTAAATCCCATTTATGTTAACTAATATACTCTTGATATAAGACACGCTTAATATCTAAAGCTGTTACATATCGTTTGATGTGCATTTGTCAATGGCTTTTGTTTGTATGTCTGCTTACTTTTTGTGTCCATATTGCGATCTTGCGCCTCGGAGAGGGGTGTTCTCATGTGATTGCGTTGTTATCGAGAAAGATAGAGCATAAAGGCCGCGATGAAACATCGTCGGGTTAATGGTTTTCACTTTACGGAATCACAACCTAGAATACAACAAAAATATATTGCTTCCGCAAATATCGTGTATTTCATGTTATTAATAAATCTCTGGATCTCGTGACATTGATTCAAACATGACACATAAACTTAGCCAAAGCTTATTTGTACTATGGAAACCAGATTACAACAACTTCACGCCTTAGGGTAAACGACAACGACAACGCATTAGCGATGCTCAGTTGTTGCAAATGTTCACAGGCGGCGGTGACAACTTACCATCAGGTGGAACGTGTGCTTGCTTGTCAGCTCATGTGGTATATAAAAAAAAAAGATTTGTAGTAGAATTTAAAATTCTCGACTATATTTAAAATTACTTTAAAATACTTAGACATACACAGACCAAATAGTATCGTACCTACGACCAATGGTGTGTAGTAAGTGTATCTAACTAAAATACTATAATACCTAACATCAAAGCTTTATTTAAATCCGATCAGCTGTTACGGAGTTAAGTAGTAACAAACATAAACATTTTCGCATTTACCCATAACTAGCATCCGGACCGCAGTTCCACCCGCGATATAAAGGATATATAAGGTAGCCTATGTCCTTCCTCAAGATATTAATGATCTCCTTAATACATTTCATTAAAATCCATTCAGCCGTGACAACGTAACAAGTAGACAAAGACACTTTCGAATTTATAATATTAAAAAGGATAGCAATATCTACATACTTTTCCATCTACATTTGGAATGCTGTATCTAATTGGTAGCTTTTTGTTTCTAGCTCTGTCGAGACTTTCTTCTCCTTATTGACTATGAACTAATTGTATTGAAACTGCGATTAGTTATGCATGACCCCGTGCCTGATGGAGCTTATTAATTTTTTGTTGTATTTCAACAGCTAACAATCTTCAATCAAAAATGAACCTTCACACTATGGTTTGTACTTATATTATAATCTAACCTACTTTATTTCAAAAAAGTGCGAGTTGCACACGAAGAGTTTCGTACCACCATACAACAATATTAAAAAAAAAGCCGAAAATTCTTTCCCATCCAGGGGTCGATAGCGCATTGCCATGCCCCTGGTATTGCAAATGTCTAAACGCGGCGGTGACCACTTACCATTAAGTAGACCGTCTGCATATTTGTTGGCATAACTGACATAAAAAAAAGAAAAACAAGCCAATTACTGAAATTAATCGACTCAGAGTTACGTTAGCCTAACGACTACCAGAAAGCTTATAAAGTGTTGATGTTTGGAAAGATATGAATAGAGTTTGTGCGACATCACAAAACTATATAATACTGGCTTCTGTCTCGTGATTTTAAAGGGATATGTTCCCCAGAATAAAGAGTAGTTTATGTCTAAATTAGGAAGATATTTAATTTCTGTGCTAAGTTTCATTCAAATCTAATTAATTTCGATTTTTGCAGGGTCGCCAACGCGCGTGATATACCCACGGTGTTGCAAGTGTCTATAAGCTGCGGTGACCGTTTATCATCAGACGGGCCGTCAGTTAGGTTCCTACCTTAGTACATAGTATAAAAAAAATTGTTGTTACGTATCTAAAAGTTTACAAACATAAAAATATTTATAAATAACAAGCCTCCACGTGGTTTCATTCGCTTTAAAAAGAATAAAAATCTAATTTGAGGCAAAAGGTAACAAAGGCTTGCCCAACATATAATAAAAAAAAATTGCAAAAGAAGATGGCTAGATAGAACCTTTTGTAAGGCAGTGGTAATATTGCAGTTTTAAAACTTAGACCAATAAAAGGATGATAAGACTTTGAAATTTTAGAAATTTGGACCTAAGATTTTCTAAATCTAGTTTTACGACTTAGTACTTTACTAGTAAAGTTGCGTTGGAAGTGTCTTCAAGTTAATAAAGGATATACATAATAACAACTATATTATGGATCACTTATTTCCACAATAAAATGGTAGTTATCTTAGTGTTAAAAATAAATAAGTTACCGCATAAACAAGTTAACTGAGATAAGACTTCCGTTGGAGAACAAACCGTTCTTAGGGTTCTGTACTATAATGGTAAAAATTAAGCCTTAAAAAATAACCCTGACGGTCTGTTTGTTACAGTCGTTTATTTCAGAAAATGACTATTGGTATTAAATTTAAATTTGGCACTGTTGTAGAACATGCGTGTCGCATCAATAAAGACATAAATTTTTTGGAAATAGAGCTAAAATGGAGGTGCAATATGTGAAGGTGGGGTTAAATACACGGGCATTGTTTGTATATTCGTAAACTATATTTTTAATTAAAAAAAATTGAGAACATAGACACAAAAGTATAAAAAAATCGAAAATTAATTTTAATGTCTAAAAATAATACAGTTGATGTTTATTGAACGGATCCCTGTGTATGCGAGTCATAACTCGTGCTTGCCCGGTTTTTTTTAAATCGGCCACCGTTCAATCTAAGAGTAATCTTCCTTAATTGACTGACACGGCCGGGGTGTTGCAAAAACTCCGCGATGGGATAGCGTTTGACGGAGTGACGAAGCGGGAACGCTCCTTGCTCATTTCACTTGTCGACTAACAACGGCTGCGAGCGAACGCGCGGGAGCCCGCCTTGCCCAAGCCCCGACTCCCGCCATCGGAAACTTTAAAAAAAATCAAACATATTAAAACGATAAAAATGTTTTTGATGTGTAATAAAATACTGGCTGGATTGTTTTCCCAATTTTAAAAAGTTCATAACTTTCGAAGTGTCAACAATGTTTCAAAACTGTTCCAAGTTTGAATAATATGTTTCGTGTGAGTTTAATAAGCGAAATGACGTTGATTTTTTGAGTTTTGAATTTTGAGTCGGCGAAAGCGGTCGGCATTTCCACGTCGAAAGAAAGAAAGTAGCCGTGAGTATTAATTTATGAATTTATAACTTACTTTGTTAACCTATTTATTATGTGATAATTTTTATAGTGTAGTAGTAGCTGAACTTGAATTTTATCTGTTATTTATTTAATAGCCTGTAATTTTATACATTGTAACAGTATTAGACGATAATAATAAGGTATGTTACAGTACGAGGACAAAGGTGCTGTTTTATTTAATGTTATATTTTTTTTTAAATACCTTTTCACGCTGGTAAAGTTTTCGACGCAAAACCGTAAAAGCCATTAAATTATTTTATAAGAATAAATTTTGGTTAAGTTTGACATGGAATTAAAAGTTTCTACCTTGGTACAGATTATATTAGCTACTGTCTCCCTGCAACCGTAAACATTGTTGTTTTTATGTTGTCGGTTGTAATAAAGACCAGAGTAAAAGATAAAATATACTTATTGCGAAAATAAATGGAAGACTTGTTATATAAAATCTTCTTTTTTAACTGAATATACTTGTTTGAGGTTTGTATTGTTATGAAAAAAAAAAGGATTTACTATTTTAGTTTGTTAAAGGCTAGTTCTTTATTATTTTTTTTTTAGTTTTACAATTTTTATTGAAACCAAAATTAATTTTGAATAGCATAGATTGTATTTATCATTCTTTGTAGCTTCAGTAACTTTAAATTTGACCTTCATAAGTGCCCTCCGAAGGCCTAAACTGAATAAATGGTTTTGAATTTTTGAATTTTTAATTTTTCGTCACACGAAAAGGTTGTGATTCTAAATTTCAAAGTCCACCAATATGAATATGTTTTTTTAAATTAAAATAAAATGATAAAAAATTAATCATTGCAAATATATAAATTATCTTACCTGTACCTTCTATTTATTGAATTAAACTAGCTTTGTCTATGTTCATTGTAGTTTTAATACAATTTTATAGCTCTCTTGAAACTTAAGTACAAGACTCTTAAAACTTTTTAGTGTAAGTATATGTATTACATTTCGCGGTTTCACCCACGTTCCCGATGTATTTAATATATACAATATTAATCCTAGATAAATTAGATTTCTAATTGTGAAAGAACGATTAAAATCGATCCAGTAATTTTTAAGTTTATTCATTAAAAACAATAATAGAAATCTTTTCGCGTTTTAATAGTTGTATAGACTAGCTTTCGGTCCCGCAGATTCAGGCGCGTTCCCGTGGGATCTAATTTATCCCGGAATTTTAACATAGCCTATGTCCATCTGGAAAAATGTACGTTTCTAATGGTAAAAGACTTTTTCAAATAAGCCATGGTTCCGGAAATAACCACAAATTTTTAATATTACCTTGTAAAGATTTACTTTTGACATCATTTAAATAAATATTCAATTATTTATTGTTTCATATAATAACAGCTATTATATATAGGAAATTCATACTATTACAGTATAAATTCGAAAGTTTATCTATCTATTACGTTTTTAAACAAACGGCTGCACCTATCTTGTTGAAATTTGGCCTTTGTTACGCAAGTAGCCTATAGTCCGGAGAGGGCTTCTTTTAAACCTCACACAGATAGAATCGTTTTCGGTATTAAAATACGAGTATTGCATACTTTTATTCGGGGAAAATTATAGATGTCCAGAATGCTGGTAATTCCGTAAGGCCAATTTCACTATTTTGCTTAGTGGATATTATTAACCAAAAGAGGAAGAAGTTCTGAATAAGGAATCTCAAGACAGTCTTCACACATGGTTACCTGATCCCAAGTTAAGCAGAGTGTACTGCTTGTAGTATGACTATCAGGTAACTGATATACTACTTTTTAAATACATACCTATATAGATATTTACACCCAGACACAGAACAAACAGACATGTTCATGCACACAAATATTTGTCCTTGGTGGGAATCGAACCCACGGCCTTCGATTTGGCAGTCAGGGTATCCAACCACCAAGCCCACTGTCCCGTCTATAATTACATCTACAATTATCAAAGTATTTTTTAAACGATATAGAAAATATAAGCTTTTAATTCGTAGTGAAGGCATATTTTTTATAGGCATGTATTTTTGGGCATAACCTCTTTGTTAATGAACCGATTTTTTTTTTTATGTCGGATGTAAAGAATTATATAGATAAACCGTACTGTTGTATGTAGTATGTTTAATTTACAGTCTAGCTAAGATTTCATAGCTTACATATTACTATGCTTTATTCATATCTGAACGATGTAACATTTCTAGTAATCTATGAAAATAGAACCATATTTTCTCGCGTGCGGAACAGATTTGACATTTGATTTAGTTATACTATTTGTAATGTCCATTTTATCTTATCCTTTTAATGTTTTAAATGCGAACGTTTGTGATGGTGGATGGATGGATGTGGAGTGGAAATTTATTGCACGCCAAAACTGGAAATAGATTTGGATGAAACTTCACACAAATGTAGTTTAGGACCTGGAATTCGTTTGAAACTTTTTGTCCTGGAAATGTAACATCTCCCGGAAACGTGGATGAGACCATGTGAGTCAGTAAAATAATACAATGAATACCCTGGAACATTCTTTACACACGGCCACCTGATCCTAAACAAAGCAGCACTTGTAATATGGAAACCAGATAACTGATATACTACATATACTACTTTTTTATTCCAAATACCCATTTCCGCCGTGAAGCAGTAGTGCAATTGTATTACTGTGTTTCGGTTAGAAAGGTAAGGGGGCCGGTGAAATTACAGGCACATGAGACTTAACAACTTCACGTCTCAGGGTCGACAATGCATTGGCGATTCCCCTAGTGTTGCAAATGTCCATAGGCGGCGGTGACCACTTACCATCAGGTGGACCGTCCGCTTGTTTGTCGGACCACGTGGAAAAAAAATGAAAAAAATACATACTGTAGATATTTATACCTAGATACAGAACAAACAGACACGTAAATGTTTGTCTTAGGTGGGAATCGAACCCAAGACCTGTAGCGTAGCAGTCAGGGTCTCTAACCACCAGACAACACTTAAATGATAATAATTTACATAATTAAAACGTTATGTGAGTTCATAACTTGACATGCCAGCGTTAGAAAATCTGGTCAGGGTGACATAATTATTAGTACTTGTATCCAATTTTCCTTATTAATAACGAATAGTTGTTCTGTATTTATTAGAGTACTAGCTGTTTCCCGTGGTTTCACTCGCGTTTTTACCTATACCTAATCTAGGAAAAAATCCGCGTCGAATGGTAGCAGTCCCATTGCGATATGTTCAGTAGTGAGGTGATAGTGTGTCAAAGGAACACAATTTTGCTTATATTCGTATATGTGCTATAGATGTTTAGTTAAAATAATTGTAAAATATAAATCCGAGTAAGTTTATATTAGATTTATTTATGAATATCCGGGGAAAATTCAATCGTGTGGTCTCTCTGTGGATATTATGACCACAATTTTGCACAGAAAATAGACTCTGTAAATTCTTAGTAACAATTTTGATTGTTACATCAACTCATATTAGTCGATTCCTTTTTTTATATAACTAAAATATATCCTTAGGACTTGTAAGATTATATTATATACTGAAATATAAAATAACGGGATTCCATTAGCATTAACAGCAGTAATGTCATTCCCACGGTAATTAAAAGGTATTAGCAAAACTAATTTGTATGCAAAACTCTTTTGCGACAACCTTACCGACTGCCGACAATATTGTGCGGAGAGATAAAAAAAAATAAGGAAGTGCAAAAAAGAAGCGACATTATTTTCAACGTTTTGATTGGGATGTAAAAATATTTAACATTTTTAACAGTTCTTTATTTCTTTGAGTTATGCAATCTTCGCTTTGAGGCATTATAATTGTTTTAATTTGATGTTTCCGCATTTTTTTATAACAAGTTGATGAAATTTGATGTTTTAATTATAAAAAAAATTTAAAAGGCTTGTCAAATTACAAAAGACATTCGAAAATAAAGAGTCGTGTCATTTTATTTAATTGGTCAAATTATTGCAAACACAAAACAAAATTCTAATCGTTTTTAGTTCCAAGCGTATGAGGATTATATTTAAATCATTTTTTTTTGTACTGCAACTCTCATAAAATTCCATTAATTTCCAAGAACTCACTTTTTATTTTAATGTAAGCAATGTAAATTGTATTTAAAACTCTTTTTGGATTTATTTTTATAGAGACTGCTTTTAACTTTAATTGAAGGACCAAGAATTTGTCTAGCAAATTGCTACAGAGAGAATATAAAAAACCAAACACTCAGAGAGATGGAGTGGGTAAATATTGCATTTAATTCAAGTTAGCATTAAGTTTTTAAAGTATAATGCTTAGGTTTAAAACTCGGAGTGATGAACTTAGTGTCGTAATTTTATTATTTACAGAAAAATACTGCTTTAAAAGTTGCCATGTGTTTAAAATTATATCGTGAATAAATAAAAAAAAATCCATGACATAACCCTGACATATTTGGAAGACACTACGTAAACTTTTTTTCTTTTTCTTAACACTACTAAGATGTCAAATATGCTTACGGTATTCACGTTATCTACGGGCTTCATTCATAGAAATAAAAACTCAGTCATTGAACCCAAAAGTTCAAGAAAATCGATACCTACTACGTTAAATAAATCTATCAATACTGTGCATCATTCAAGATTAAACCTATAAAACCATAGATAAAATTCAAAATGCATACCATCGAATGTGCATTTATGATCTGAAATACAAAAAAAGGTTTGTGATTTCGTTTCTAAAAAAAATGTTTTTTTTTCAATTCGATTTTGTTTCTGCAAAAAGTACGAGAAACTCTTTTGTCCACCCGTCTCGATAGCAATTGGCAATGACGTACATACGAGATAGTTATAGACCAGTGAGTTCAGTAAACAATGTATGGTCATGTCCGCCTGTTTCACGGACCATTGATTGGGATAACGAAGTTTGCCACCAAGCCTTCTATTTACTTTAGTTATTATTTACCCTGTAGATTTTATTGCACGTTCTTTTTCACTGTGTATGAAAATGGATTTATTTTTATCGTTCGTTTTTGATTTTACTGTTTATGCGTACAATACTATACAATAATACTAGCTGGTCCCAGCGGGATTTTCTGGGATAATAAGTCATATGTGTTACTTTCGTTCAAGTCGGTTCAGGAGATTTTGCGTGAAAGAGTAACAAACATACAGCCATCTCCACAAATATTGGTAAGATATATTTTTGACAATTTTGCCTTAATTCCACGTCTACGAACTAATTTCCATGTATTGATTTTTTTTCCATTCATCGGTCAGATAGGTAAAACCAGTTTGTAAATGACAAAAACTTTTGATTGCAAGTTCTTCTATTAAAAAGAAACAAATTACCAAGATAGGTATTGTTATGCAAATAGATTTAAATTTTAACTTGATCAAAATCTGTTAAGCCGTTATTGGGCTATCTTAACATTGTCATCTCAATTGGTAAAGTACAACAGTATCTCTATAGGTTATAAAAGTACATTGATTTTGCAAATATACGCATTTCTACTTATAATGAAATGAGATATCTTCCACAAAGGTTAAAGATAACAGATCTTTTAATTTAAAATTATTCACAGATGTTCAGAAAGAATAAGCTCCCACAGGAAATTTAAGAGATTGTGCAGATTTTTTGTAGTTTTTTTATAGCTTTGGAACATCGTAAAACTTTACAAGGATTTCATATTGTTGGATGATAATATAATTTTTGTTATTAATATACCTAACCACTTTTATTTTAATCTTTTTTTATTAGGGTTTTATGACCACTGCTTACATTTTTTTTATATCAAGTGGCTTATAAGCTGAAAGACAAGGTTCATCTCATGGTAAGCGAACATTGTCTGTAGATAATATCAATACCAGACGGGCCAGTTGGCTTAGTGGTTTGAGACTTACTGCCACGCCACAGGTCCTGAATTTGATTCCCATCCAGGGCAACATTTGTTTGCACGAACCTGTGTTTGTTTTGTGTATGAGTGTAAATATCTTCTAATTATTTATTTATTTTATATTTATTATATTTTATTATATTATATAGTTTTAAGAAAAAGCTTTGTATTATGCACTATACCAGCTATCTGGTTTCCATAATACAAGTTCTACTTAGTTTGAGATCGAATAGCTGCGTGTAAAAAATACCTAGTATATTTATTTTGCTTTTATATCAAACGAATTTCTAATGTGTTGGCGATGTTTATAGAGCCTAGAATCCAACTGGCTCTTGAGTGTACTTTGGTAATCTATATTAAACCTAGTGGTAACCACCTGTAAGTTCAAACTACACTACCTGGTTTACTCACGATGTTTTCAACAAAAGCTCAAGCTTTTTATATGATTACCTTTCAATATTGCATATCATAAAATACCACTAACTTACCATTGGATATTGCTTACGTCCTATCCATGTTACAGCGTCTTATTAACTTTTTCTTATATTAGTCTTATAGGCATACTGTCTCTCCCGATGTCACTATCCTCAGGTTAGTAAATGAACTTCCATAGATTTTCATAACTGGCAAATAATTTACTCTGTAGGTAACTTTAATCATAAAGTAAAGCTTGAAATCACCTCAAGCCGTTTTAGATTAATTGAGTAAAATTAATCTTAATTTTAACTTGGTCTATCTAATTATAACGGGGAATTAGAAAACTGACATAACATTCATTTCATTTTGTAAGGTAAGTAACCTTATATATAATAATATGTTGAATAACATTTGAAGTAAATTAAACGCTCCAGTTGACGTTTAAATGGTCAAGATGGAGTAGAAATTACTATGAATTAAAGCGGTTGACTTCAAGATATATTTTTTTACTTTAAATGATCTAATTATAACCGGGAATTAGAAAACTGACATAACATTCATTTTAATTGCGTAACCTCACATATAATAACGTTGAATAACATTTGAAGTAAATTAAACGCACCAGTTGACGTTTTAAGGATCAAGATGGAGTAGAAATTACTATGAATTAAAGCGGTTGACTTCAAGATATTTTTTTACTTTAAATGATCTAATTATAACCGGGAATTAGAATACTGACATAACATTAATTTAATTTCAAAAATAAGTAACCTTACATAGAATAATACGCTGATTAATATTTGTAGTAAATTAAACGCACCAGTTGACGTTTGAAGGGTCAAAATGGAGTAGAATTTAGCAACAACTAAAGTGTTATATTTCAAGGTATTTTTGTACTTAAAATGTTCTAATTATAACGGGGAATTAGAAAACTGACATAACATTCATTTCATTTTGTAAGGTAAGTAACCTTACATATAATAATATGTTGAATAACATTTGAAGTAAATTAAACGCTCCAGTTGACGTTTCGAGGGTCAAGATGGAGTAGAAATTACTATCAATTAAAGCGGTTGACTTCAAGATAATTTTTTTCTTAACATGATCTAATTGTAACTGGGAATTAGAAAACTAACGTAACATTAATTTTGATTGCGTAAGGTAAGTAACCTCACATATAATAATACGTTGAATAACATTTGAAGTAAATTAAACGCTCCAGTTGACGTTTGAAGGGTCAATGTGTAGTAGAATTTAGCAACAACTAAATTGTTATACTTCAAGGTATTTTCTTACTTAAAATTATCTAATTATAACGGGGAATTAAAAAACCGACATAACATTAATTTAATTTCCAATAAGAAGTAACCTTACATAGAATAATACGCTGATTAATATTTGTAGTAAATTAAACGCACCAGTTGACGTTTGAAGGGTCAAAATGGAGTAAAACTTAGCAACAATTAAAACGTTCAAGGTTTTTTTACTTAGAATAATTTCCCATAAAATAAAACTCAGTGCTAGTATTGCGGTTTTTCGGCAAGTCTCTGACAATGTATATCTGTACAGGCTATCTGTATCAGTAAGCAATAAAGAGACTTTATCGGTAGATATACGAGTATGTAATCAGATAAGCCCATGTCAGGCCTAAACTGAATAAATTATTTGAAAGCTATCAAGAACTTATCAAGCATATAGAAAACTTACCTTATATGAAAGGGAATATACGTAATCATATTGGCCTTGAGGTTGCTTTTGCTCAGAAGAGACGGCAATGAACTCGGCAATCACTCGTTTTAAAATAGGATTGAATACATAAAGATGCGTCCTGCAAGAGTGAGAGCTACACCCAAGCATTGTCGTAATTAAAATTCTAGTTTACTAGTGACCGTCTTCATTATTTTTAAAAAAATATTTTAACAATATATTAGAGAACAAACAGAAAATATTCAGTAACCAGAAACAGAAGGCGAGCCAAATAATTTATTTCTAATTTAAACAATATACTTCATAATATCGGAACTATTCATTAGACTAACCTAGTTTTTAGATCCGGGAAGATTCGATAATAATTTAGGTATAAAATACCGCAAAAATATGAGGCACTTACAGTGTATATCTTTCAGTAAGTACAATTTTTAGCTGAGATATAATGATGTTAAAAGCTTGTTCAGTCCAGCGAGTGGTGCTGCCTTGGACTAGCCTACCGTTGTAATTAGAGCACAAATACTTTTCTTAAGTAATGGCCTACGAAGGTCTCCTAATGACTTCACAAAAGCCATTACCGAAGGTATTCTTGAAGAGCTTTTGTTTCAACCTAAAACAGATTGTACCTGTGTTAACCGTGCCGAGAAAAAAAGTTCCCAATTTTTTTAAGAGACAATATTTTTATTTTTAAATTTAGGGCAAATGTCGATGCTATATGAAAATGAATGAAAAATGAAAATGAAAATATTTTTTTCAAATAGGCCTTTACAAGCACTTATTAATAGTCTGACTCTAATATAAATGACAGCTCATATAAATTTTCAGTTAGTATTTATGTTTTTTGAAGCGAAACTAATTTAAATGATTCTCGAATCCTTCTCACACTTCACTCAGAGCTTCACTTATTATTTGCAAATGGAGCATTTATACTTACTCTTGAATTGTTTTTTCATTACTATTCATATCCATTGTCTCGTCGAATGTTATGTTATTGACATGTGGGATGAAATAAAAACACATCAAATAAATACGTTGTGGGATTTGTGTAAAGTACAAAATGTGATGTGTCTGTGATGGATACGTACCTCCACTATAATAACGTCTAGCTACGATATCTAGACACGATTTTTCTGGGATCTCATTTTGGGAAATCATTTCGGATAGACAGCTGGTGTTGAATCTGTATTATGTGGTTTCTTTTGGTTTAAAGTCTTGTACTGATTGCTCCCAGATATCAATGTTTTTTGTTAGGGTACATTGTGGTACCGACTTGGTCTGACCAGTACTATCAGTAGCTCTTTTGGATTCACAGTTAAAACATTTAGATATTAGATTGGTGGTTCGGTGCGCGCCTTGAGAGCTACAGCAATCATGACAGTCAATGTAATAAAAACTCTGACTGCCAAGTCGCAGGTTGCGGGTTCATTTCCCACCCAGGATAAACATTTGTGTACATAAGTATGTCTGTTTGTTCTGTGTCTGGATATAAATAACTATATATGTATGGTTTTAGAAAAAAAAAAATAGTATGTACATGTAGTATATCAGTCATCTGGTTTCCATAGTACATATTGGAGGTTGGAAATGTAACTAGCTATATTAATATAATCCAATAAACAAAGTTAATATGTCTTGGTGACATCTCGTGATAAAAGTGTAGTTTTAATTTAATTAATATTATTCAGATCACTGCGTACAGTAAAATTCGATGTAAGAAAATGTCCCAGGATATGATATTCAAAAAATCTTTCTCTGTTAGAAAGCTACATTATGCCCGAGTTACATAGGCTATATTACAATCATGGATACATTAAATCTCTCGGAAAGGCGGGTGACATAATAAAAAACACGGAAAGACCTAGTTAACAAGAGTAACGTAATTCGATGAAAATAATACTATTATCAGGGGCTCGATTCTGTAAGGAAAATGTCACTAACTCGAGGATGTTTCGTTGCGGCCTCCGTGCTCTGTCTCTTTCGCTAACTACGCTACTACTACTAATCACGTGAGAGATAAGCTCTCCGAGGCCTCAGTGAAGTGACTCGCCGAAGTTTGTATTAGCCGAATAAGGGGCCAGAAAGCAAATGTCACCGTATATAGAATTCCAAATAGTAGGTTCTGTTTACAACCCGTATTTACTGATACTGACCCAGAATTTAATTGGTTTTCATTGATTTATCACAAAGGTTTTGTCGAGAAAACCGGCATTAAAGTCAAGGTATCGCCCTTGACTTTAGAAACGTGAGGGCTTAAAACAAGAAGTATTGGGTAGTGGAAAGCGTTATTAGGACCGGAGTGGTCATAGTAGTTTGGTGTGATATGCTGATCTGATGATGTGATTGTATGAGGACCAGGTGGATCAAATTTTCTAGCTATATAAACTAGATGATATAAAAATAAACGTGTTTATTTTTCTTTCACAAAAGTTCTTAAAAACTAAAAAGTTTACTTTACATTGTAGAGTTTGCTATATTTCTATAAGCTTTTGTGAGAAACTGGTACCCGTACTAGGAGACCCTGTTTTACAGGTACCGAGCCCCCACCACATTTTCATACACCATAAACTCTTCGGCAAATAGCCAACCTGTTAGCAAAACAGCAGTTATTGCGGCTGAAATTACAGGCAAATAAGACTTAAGAACTTTACGTCTGAGGGTCGACATTGCATTGGCGATGCCCCTGATGTTCAATGTCCATAGGCGGCAACATACCTGACTGTTGTTCTCAAAAAAAAAAAAAAAAATCTGATTTCTGAAGTCAAAGAAAAAATAAATCGTCTCATTAAAATATGTTCCTGTGTCCTTATTGAATTCTGCTATTATTATCAGGTTTCCATAATACAAGCTTTGCTGAGTTTGTGACCAGATGGCCGAGTGTAAAGAGTGTCCCAGGATAGGTCAATAATATACAAACCAGACTATTGTCTGTCTATCATAAATTCTTCAGCAAATAGCCAACGTGTTAGTAAAACAGCAGTTATTGCGGCCGAAATTACAGGCAAATAAGACTTAAGAACTTTACGTCTCAGAGTCAATATTGCATTGGCGATGGATGCCCCTGATGTTCAATGTTCATAGGCGGCAGCCACTTACCTGACTGTTGGACTAAGGGGCTAAAAAAAAAGAAAACCTGTATTTAAATATCTGATTTCTTAAGTCTAAGAAAAAATAAATCGTCTCGTAAATCCTTAATTTCTTATTAAATTCTGCTATTGATTTAGCATTTTACTTCCACGGTATATATTTATAAGAACAGTAGTTATTCATTGACTTATTCATACTGAGAACTCCATTAATGTTTCGTTTACGCAATATCATTACCGCTTACTGAAAAATGTTGAATCCGCCAACGTCAGTGTATTTTAAGCTCGACTTAGTAACAATCCAATAAGGCACAGAATCTGGAGCCGTGGATGCGTGAAGATAGATGTATAAGGTTAGAGGGTAAACATTAAATAGAAGTGGCACCAGGAAGCGTCGAATCGAAACATAATTGATTTTTATACAGTGGATCATCGATCGTCTGACGCAGCACTTTTGCTTTAACGCACGCGAGAATGGTGTGGGAGGTTCGTCATCTATATCTATACTAATATTATAAAGAGAAAAGATTTGTAAGTAAGTATGTTTGTTACTCTTTCACGCAAAAACTATTAAACGGATATGGAGGAAACTTGGCACATAGATAGAGCATATCCTGAAATAACATATAGGCAACTTTTTATCCCGGGAAAATGTGATATCCCTCGGGAACGCGGGTAAAACCGCGGGGGACAGCTATTATTTATATCACGTCATTGTAGCTTTTATTGTGTGAAATGATGAATGATTTATATACTCGTATGCTTGTTACTATAAATTTTGATAGCTTTGTTTTTGAAGCAAACACAAATACAAATGTATATTAGTATGACGGGCCAGTTAGGTTGGTGGTTAGAGACCCTGACTCCACGCGGCAGGTCGACGGTTCGATTCTCAAACATGACAAATATTTGTGTGCAACATGTCTGTCTTTTGCATGTAAATATCTAAAAAAATAGTATATGTAGTAAATCAGTTATCTGGTTTCCATGGTAGAAGCTCTGGTTGGTTAGGATCAGATGGCCGTGTAAAGAATGTCACAGGATATTATTATTATTAATTACATGGTTAAGACAAAACATTGTACTGGAATTTGGATACATAATAGAACATAGCGTATGAGAAAGTAGTTCTTTCTTATGCCTTGTATTTGTCGCTCACCATGGTATGTGACCGTAGATAGTAAGCATGCAAAGTCTAGAAGGTTCTCAGGTACGGCTAAAGGAACCCACCGTCAGGTCTTGGCGACAGATTTTCAAATTGATGATGGATGCCACCCTTATGGTGCCAGAAGGTAGTCAGCCATTGGCGAGTACTATAAAGCACCCTTCCACTGCAAAAGCTTTCTTTAAACTAAGCGAATGAGTGAGCTATACAACAAACGGTATAAGTTTTCTGAATGACTATGAAATCTACTGATAAACAATATCTACCCTCTATTGTAATTTATCTTGCTGCTTTACGTCTTTGTATATTGATCCAATATCCCAGGAAAGAGACCCATGTATTGCAATCAAGTTCACTTTGAAAGTTTCCTTTGAGCTCCAAGATGAGGTTAAACTTCCTCGAGTATTGGGTTAGGTTGACCTAAGTATTCAACTTCTATAAGAGAATGTCCCAGAATATTTATTTAATTGCTGTGCTCTATGATTTTACTTATGTTTCCGCGATAAAGAGTACCAAATGTGTGTGCCAAACTTCTGCAAGATCGGTTTAGTGAAAGCGTAACAAACAAACAAACTTACTTTCTCATTTATAATTAACTAGCGACCCGCCCTGGCTTCGCTCAGGTGCAATGTAGATACTAATACATTTAAACCTTCCTCTTCTAATCACTCTATCTATTAAAAAACCGCATCAAAATCCGTTGAGTAGTTTTAAAGATTTAAGCATACATAGGGATAAAGGGACAGAAAAAGCGACTTTGTTTTATACTATGTAGTGATAAGGGTTAGCATTTTGCAGTAATTGTCTCCAAATACAGTACTTTATATACGTAAAATTTATTTACAAATTAAATTCAAAACTGTTGTTTTATAGAAAAAAAATTATGAAATTAACAAATATTATTTCAATTCAATATTTTATGCCGTTTTATGTTCTATCATAAAAAAAATTATAGCCGTTATTTTTAAGCTCTCCTTCAGAATGTAAATGCGACATGTTCAAACAAGGTTTTTCCTACATATTATTAAAATATCTCTGTATGATTTAGTATTCACGCCGGTCGTATCTGGTTCGTTACCTCAATGATGTTACCGCAAGCCCCGGGGGGTTTCCGGCCGAGTGCCTTTCCTTGATTTCCTATGAAGAAACCAGTATAAGCTGACACCTTTATTTTAGTAGTTAATACAAATTGATCTGCCTACCCTTATTAAGTTGTTTATAAAAATCAAATGTTACTTAGTTAAGTGTAAAATTTTGTTGATAAGTTGCAAGTTTAAAGGAATGTAACAACTTCTTTGGTTTTAAGGTGTTTTAATTGTAAATTAGTTGATAATAAAAAAGAAAGTTAAAAAATAATTAAGATACGTGGTATAGAGCCCTTCTTGTGCAAGTCCGATACGCACGATACCTCTTTTTTTAAATCATTACGGGCAAAAGTCATGTTATTCTACAGTTTAACAATACCCTTTCTTATATTAATAATAAATATCCCGGGACATTCTTTTACACACGGCCATCTGGTCCCAAACTAAGCAGAGCTTGTACTATGGAAACCAGATAACTGATATACTATATATACTACTTTTTTTTCTAAATACATACTTATATAGATATTTACACCCAGACACAGAACAAACAGACATATTCGTGCACACAAATGTTTGTCCTAGGTGGGAATCGAACCCGCGACCTTCGGTTTGGCAGTCAGAGTTGCTAACCACCACGCCAATTGGCCGTTAGTGTAACACCTTTAATGTAGACTCATCCTAAAAAGCAATGTTTCCACGAATAATAAAATAACTTTATATGAAATTCGAGCTTTATTTTATAAGTTTACGCCACTGCTACACATAATATTACAAATTACACTATCTTCAATGTTTGTTTCTATCTCATAAACACCACTTGTTTGCCAATTTGAGCGCAACAACAATCTCTTGTTCTCAGTTGAGCCAAGTCCTGACCTAATAAGTAAGTCTATGCAACTCGTGGAAGTAGAGTTTTCGCGTCTTTATACTTTGATACATAAATGAAATAAATAAATATCCTGGGACATTCTATATACACGGTCATCTGATCCCAAACTAAGCAGAGCTTGTACTATGGAAACCAGATAACTGATATACTGCATATACTACCTTTCTAATTTATAAATACATACATATATAGGTATTAATAATAATAATAAAAATTAATATCCTGGGACATTCTTTACACAAGGCCATCTGATCCCGAACTAAGCAGAGCTTGTACTATACAAACCAGATATACTACTTTTTCTAAATACAGACTTATATAAATATTAACACCAGACACAACAAACAGACATGTACATGCACACAAATGTTTGTCCTGGATGGGAATCGAACCCGCGACCTGCGACTTGGCAGTCAGGGTCGCTAACAACCAACTGCCCTGTCTAATAATTGTTAATCAAGAGTAATATTATGTAAACGTTTGTTATTATTCTCATGATATTGTAGTCAGTCAGTTTACTACGTAGATAGCGAAACTTCCTTACTTTATGGGTAGTATTTCCTTATCTTTCATGTATAAAGCGTTTGACAAAGGCGGAACTGATTCTTAACTTTGCTCGAAAGTTTCATACGTCTCCACTTTATACGAGTAATTTAAAGTACCTTGTCATATTTGAAACTTGAAATCTTACTAAATCGTAGGTTTAAACGCAAAGTTCGTGCGAGATTTCTCTTCAATATTATTTTTAGGTACATAATATTCAAAAGGAGCTTCTTATGGCATAGTTTAAGTGTTTATTTACGAGTTAAAACATTTTTGAACGAAGTTCCTTATCGCGCGTTGTGAAAAGGGGCTAGACGGAAAAAAATCATACGAAAAGTTGTAACGACACTTTTTTTCGAAATCTAAATGATATGGTTTATTATTGGGTTTGTTTTTTTCATAATTTATTCAAAGGCTACATACAACATGTTTAAAATTCTGTTCCATTTATAGATTAGTATAATTAGTAATTATTCGCACAGTCTTGATCTTTTATTGAAGACCTAATACTAAAGACGAGAGATTGCAAGTTTTTCTCAACACTGGAACTAAACTCAGCGTTTTGGTCAATTCCAGTGCGTATCTTCGTTCCATCCGGGTGTCCCATGACATCTCTCAAGTTTTTATTTTATTTTAATAAGAGGATGTTTATAAACATGTCATGTCTTCCCTTTTATGCCTATACGCTACGCTAAAAAGAGCCGAGACGAATCGATATAATTCCCTAAACATTATATTTAGGTATGTGCATTGTAGCAGAGCCGAGACGCGAAAAACCAAATCATCATCGCGAATCGCTCGCATTTTTTCCTCTCACGGGCGTGCTTTTTGATTCAACTCTGCGTGTCTCATCCCAAGACGCCTGACATAATAACGTTACAAGTAAAAACCAATTCAATACGCATTTCTTTCAAATATTTGACGAGCTAAAACCAATTGTCCTAATTTCGGATATTTCCCTAGAGTATTTATGAATGTACAAAGAAACTCAAGGTTGGTACATACTTACTGATTGAGTGGGTACCTATTGATGTGTTTGTTTATATTTTTGTGACTGAACTATGATTAATGGAGCGGACGTAACGAACTACTTCGGAATAGGAACATCTTGAAGACACGCCGAGAGAAAAATTGGTTGAAAGATTTAAATATACGCTTTCCTAAATCGTTTTTATGTTCGTAACCTAAAAGCTCTCCCCCCTTTTAATGAGGCTGGTCCATTTATAACAGGGTGGAAACTTCCAAGGTAAAGATAGCAAGTTGAAATTCTCTGATAATTGTATTACTTTGGCCTCTGCCATGACAAATAATAAATATCACCACAAAAAAGTGTTTTGGTACGAAATTCTTGTGCGCGAGTTTGACTCCTAATTGGCTGGTTTTTATCATTACACTTTAGTTTGATTGGATTGTAGAGTTAATATATAATTCTGTTATATTATCATCATCATCTTTATCAGCATATCTCCATCCACTGCTGGACATAGGCCTCATCTATGGCACGCCACAGAGCTCGATCTTCAGCTCTTTGTTTCCAACCACTGCCAGCCAGCTTGCGTATATCATCGCTCCATCTAGCTGGAGGGCGCTACTACGTTAACCGAGCCGTGGTCTCCATTCTAGAACACGTCTACCCCAACGGTTATCGGTTCTACGGCAGGTGTGACCAGCTGTTATATTATAATCTGATAGAATTATAAAGTACGCACCTATATATAGCATGGAGTACTTTTGTTATTATTAGTTTGATCGTTTGAACTACTAAATAACTCAAGGGAACTCCTAATATCATTGGTCAAGGTAACTTTGCTGTCTGTTAAATTTTCGTAGTATTGTAGAAATGGAAATCAATTCAAAATTCAAGACCATTTATTCAGTTTAGGCCTACAGAAGGCACTTATTAAGGTCAAATTTAAGGTTACTGAAGCTACTATAATATCGAAAAGCTCCCATTTTAATATCAAATTACAATAATACTATCTCCTATCCTTGAATTTGATTTAACAGGAAAGATACACGGTAGAAACTTTAAAAACAACTCTCTCTCTCTCTCAAGTCCTTCACGGATCTACTTGTATTCCAGCAACAGCACTTGAGAGTGAATTCCTTAATTCATTCCATCTTTATAATAGGCCATTCTTTACACACGGTTCTTATCCCAAACTAAGCGGAGCTTGTACTATGGAAACCAGATAACTGATAAACTTCATACACTTAATACTTTTTCCCTGTTTTTTTCCTCGATGCACCCAGACTCAGAACAAACAGATATATTCAAGAACACAAATGTTTTTCCTGGGTAACAACTAAGGAACCCACGATCTGCAACGTGACAGTCAGAGTTTTTAACCATTAATCCAACTTTCCCGTCAAATTCGATACTGTGTGTCTTTGCTAAAAAACTAATCTTTTACTGTGAATAATCTAAAAGTATAGTCTTTAACCTAACTAAGACACTAACTCGAGGATGTTTCGTCGCGGCCCCTATGCTCTGTCTCTATCGCTTACTACGCTAATACTACTAATCGCGTGAGAGGTAAGCTCTCCGAGGCCTCCGTGAAGCGGCTCGCCATCGAAGTTTGTATTAACTGAATAAGGGGGCTGGATCATTTATCCACTCATTATATAAATGACTAGCTGTTTTACCCGCGTTCCCGAGGGATATCACATTTTCCCGGGATAAAAAGCCTATATGTTATTCCAGGATATGCTTTATCTATGTGCCAAGTTTCATCCATATCCGTTTAGTAGTTTTTGCGCGAAAGAGTAACAAACGTACTTACATAAAAATCTTTTCTCTTTATAATATTAAGTATAGAAAATACCTACATAAATACAAAAAATTACTGTTCATAATTTTATCTTTTCTCAAATGTTTATTCAACTTATTGTTTAAAAGTTTCAATTAGAAGAACAAAGCGGACATTGAAACTGAAAGGGTGAAAATTAAGTAATTTTCGTCTAGAGACCATTCTTCATCTTGTTGAAGATATAATTTGAATCATACGTAACAAAGTGCTAATATTATTTGAATATTTTCACAAATTGATAATTTCCGGTGTGACTTTGATGTAAATGAAGTTATAGATTAGCAATCTGCTTTTAGGTTATCCCAAATCTATTTACAGGTATAGAATGTCTAATTTTCAAAAAAAAATCTGTGAACGTATATGAAAAAATAAAAAAAGGACATTGTCGAACATAGAACCTCCTCCTTTTTTGAAGTCGGTTAAAAATAACCGTTTAAATTGTAATAAATTAATATACCTATAGTAATACAGGGATAATTATATTTCACCTCGATATTCCTTGTTAAACATTATAAATGCGAAATCTTGTGTGTATTTTGCGTTACATGTATTTTTTTTGTTAATGATTGTTACTTAATTGTATCCTTATGGCTGAACGCATTAAGATAAAACTTGGCATATAGATAAATCACACAATTGGATAACAGAAAGAATACTCGCTACTGAAAGCTAGTATAAAATACATAAATTGGAAGTGTTAAAGTTATCTTTGTCGTGTGTGCTTTAAGCACAGTGATAAAAACTTAATAGCATGAAGTTATTCGAAAATTTTATGCTGGTTAGTCGATAAAAGCAAAAGTTAGGACTTTGTTTTCTGGTCTAAGCTTTTTTGACATTAAATACCTGTGCGGCAAAAGAATATCAACTCAGCTCTTCTTTAGGGCGCCATAAAGGAATCCTACTAAAATTATAAATGCGAATGTTTGTATATATATATATGTATCGATGTTTGTTACTCTTTCACGCAAAAAACTATGTATCAGATTTTGATGAAAATTGGCACATTGATAGTTTATAGTCTGGATTAACACATAGGATACTACTTATCCCGAGAAAATGTAACATGCCTCGGAAACGCGGGTGAAACCGCGGGGGACAGCTAGTATTTTTTTTTATAAATGATACAAAATCCACAGCATTTTATAATGTTAAAATAAATCATGCAGTTTTTGCTTATTGCCAATTAGAGATTTAAATGGTAAATGGTCAACTAAAGAATTCTCAAAGAAGAACGCACGTTAGACAGGCGGCCGACATCAAAAACTTTCGAAATCTCTGGTATTAATCACAAATAATTAAGAAAAGAGCAGGCAAATGAAACAATACATAGAGGCTCTATTGGATTTGTAAGACTATTATCTCTATCTGGTAAATAAAAAAGGCCTAACAACAACATAGTACCAGCAATAACGCGAAAATTGGTCTGAAAGCAAGTAATTTCATTTAGAGGTTAACTTACATGACTGTTACATTGCCAAGGTTGTCTAACTAATTAATTTGACTGTCCGGTTCGTATGGTTTCTACAAACATACTGTGTTTTGTACTATACTACACGCTATGATGGCCGTTTTGACGTTTCAGATTGTCATAGGAAAAGAAACTGTATTGCCTTGGAATAAGGTTGATTTACATCATCATTCAATTGGCAGTTGGATCGATTGGGGCACCTTATGTCTGAAGGAATAAAGGTTATTTTTATTCGTCATTGTTAAACGTCAAAACGGCCATCATGCCGCAAGTTTAGTTGGTTACGTTGGTACTGAATGACGCAGTATTTGAGAGCAATGTTTTTTTAACTGAAGATAGACGTCATTTCCTCTTGTTATCTTAGAGCAAATCTCTAATATTATTGACAAGCCGGCTGATGTCGGGATTAGATAGCTCGACTGCCGCGTCATAAGCCGTGGGTTCGATTCTCACCGATAAATATTTTTGTCCTTGAACATGGCTGTCTGTTATGAGTTTGGATGTATTTATATCTTGATACTAAAAATTATTTACGTCGGTTTGAAAACACTCCTTATATGATGTCGAGTAAAAATAGTATGGAACAATATTTGCAATGTTTGGCCGCTTGTAAAGAAAGAAGATAATACAGTATTTTATTTCCTATAGCTGTCTCCCGCGGTTTCACCCGCGCTCCGCAGGGATGTTACATAATCTTGTTCTTTCTATCATCAATAGTTTTCAGAATTTTTTACTTAATTTTTTTACACCTTGGGTTTAATTATTGGATTTTTATTAAGGATCCCAAATTTTTTTGAAAATATAATATAGCCTATGATACTCAGTGTTAATGTAGGTTTTTAACGGCAAAAGATTTTTTGAAATCGGTCCAGTAGTTTTTAAGTTTATTCGTTACATACAAAAATAGAAAAAATACAAATCTTTCCTCTTTATAATATTAGTGTAGATGATTAGGATATCTAATCGACTCTGAATAATGCAACCTTTTTTCATATTAATGTCAGTAAATATTTATTCAAGCTGGTAGTTGAATCAAAAGACTCGAACTGAGAAATAATCTTAAATAAATTATCAGAATATTTTACACTAGCTTTCACCCACATCTTTACCTGCGTTCTACATAGGATTAAAATTCCAAACCTGTCCAGGATATAATCTCATTTTGCCATGGTTATATACTAAATCTACTAGGTATTAGTTCTTAATAAAGACTCCGAAAATGTTAGCTTCAGGAGTTCTTAAAATTACAATCAGGTGACAATTTCCTCTAAACAGCCAGAAGGCCCCTAAAATATTAGATTTACTTTCATTCTTGAGCTGGCCAGGTAATGATGTTACCACTAAGTGTATTGCAAGGTCACAGCCCTCGGCGCTCGACATTTGAGCGGCATATTTTCTTAAACACCTTTTTCCTTTCCCCACCGTATAATACTTGCATTTATGGGCCTATACACGTAAGTGTACGCTCATTTTGAATCAGTTTAGTACTACACGAATATACTTCTTCGCTGTTTCTATCTAAACCTATGTTAAAAAAAAGCTGCTGAAAAAAAATATTTATACTAGTTTCTGCTTCTCTTTTCCGAGGGAATTGATATTCCTGAGATAAGAAATTAAAGCTCTCCGACATTATCCATGTCATAAACAACGTGTATGGCAAAATTCATCTTCGGCGTTGAGGCCGTCAAAAGGTAGCAATCAAACAACTGAAATGTTTATTTAACGTTGTGTTTTTTATTATAATTTGGTTTTAGATTAATTCTTCGCTGATTTATTGAATAATTAAATAAGTAATTTTAATGTTACAGTTTTGAAAGTTTGTTGGTGTTTGTATGTGATTTATCATGATCATATTATAGCCTTATTGCACCAGTTGGCTTGGTGGTTAGCGACTGCCAAGCCGAAGGTCGCGGGTTCGATTCCCACACAGGACAAACATTTTGTGTGCATGAACATGTCTGTTTGTTCTGTGTCTGGTTGTAAATATCTATATAAGTATGCATTTTATAAAGAAAAAAACTAGTATATCAGCTATCTGGTTTCCATAGTACAAGCACTGCTTAGTTTGGGACCAGATGGCCGTGTGTAAATAATGTCCCAGGATATTTATTTAATATTTATTAAAGCGTTTTAATAATTAATTATGGTTTTATTTTTTTAAACTCACATGCATATTTATAATATTAAGGTAGGTCCAGAACAAGCATTTAGTACATTTTATACTTATGCGCGTTTACGAGTGTCAATACACGAATTGCACAATTGATTTGGTAAAAATATTGACTACCTTTTTTTTAAACAAAAAAGTATTTCAATAAAAACTGTGTTGATTTAATTGAAAATCAAATATCTGAAACTTCGTCACGCCTACGTAATGTGGTCACACAGCAATGTAACATGACAGTGAGTAAAACCTCTCTCATATTCGAGCAATAAATTAATGGAAAAAAATATATAAATGGCTACCGGAAAACGCGTCCAATTGACGCCGGGAAATGGTCTATACGTTAAAGGTTTAATGTTTATTTTGACGGGTTATTGTTCACGGTACCCTTGATTTGTTATTGAGGTATTCGGTTCATTAATTTAATGAAAAGGTTTGGAATTTGTAATGTCATTTTATTTGATAACGCCCGCTTGTGCCCGCATTTTAGGGTCACGTTTCTGGTACGCCAAAGATTATGTCAAGATCATCGATGTATGTATTTCATATAGGTATAGATCAATTGTTCCTTTTTTTATATCATGTAGGCCGGTAAACACGTAGACAGACTGATGGTAAATGATCACCGCTGCCTATGGACATTTGCCATCATGCGAAATGCCGATGCGTTGTCGACCCTGAGACGTGAGGTTAAGTCATCCATTATAAAAAAAAAAAAACAGTCCTAGAAGTGCACTACAGCTTCTTGGCCGAAATGAATATGGTGCTAGTATATCCACGCACGAACACTACACTAAGAACTCTACTTCTTCTAAACGAACTGCATAAAAGTTTCACCATTTTCAGATAGAATGTTACTGAATATATATTCCATAGAAGAAAGCTATTTTAAATTATATCCAAGCTATTTACTAAAATTTATGGCTATCCCAGTACTTTTATATGAGCTAGAGACTTCAAAAGCTAGACCTCCAGACCTCAAATTCCTTATTAACTATAAAGCCCGTTGTGTGATTTATGAAATGGAATAATATGTGAATTTATTAAAATAACTATCGAAATAAACCGAGCAATATTATAAAAGCAGAAAATAGCAGGCTGTTTGGTAACCTGTATTAAATTTCATTCTATACAGAATTACGAGTAGGTATGTTCAAATTAACGCAGTAAATATCATCATGTGCCTGCCTGGTTCCCAATCATTTATGGTTAGCCCAACATTGGCTTTTGCTGCACTATGCATTATCATTCACTACTCACGACCCTAGAGATGAATTGAGGTGATTGTATAACACATTCAAATAAACAGTAGAAATTATTTATAATTTTATAAAAATACTAGTCTATGTCCCCCGCCGCTTCCTCCACGTTTCTCCATATCGTATATAACCTATAACCATCTTGAAAAAAATCTGCGTCGAATGGTAGCAGTCCCATCCCGATATGTTCTGTAGTTTTGAGGTGATGAAGCGTCAAAGGAACTCTATTTTGTTGAAGATAAATATACACGATAGTTTTAAACTATTTTACCATTTTGACAATGAATCAAATTATAGAAATACCTTGGAACAGATCAGCGAATACCAAGGAGAACTAAATGATAACATGTTTCAAGGAATTCTCGTAAAAAGAAGTTAAAAACGTTGAATAAACGAATTTTAGTGCGAATCGCTGATTGGCAATTACCAACAGATAGTAATTGAATTTCGGCAACATGAATAGATACAGGCGGAGTTACAACGTGTGTTCAGTTACGGTTTTTCTCGTCGATAAAATCGTTTCAGATTCACGGTCAATGTTAGTGAGATGAGTTCACAGTGAAATAGTAAGAATATAGGTGGTTGATCTATTTGTTTTGTATAACTATATAGTAATATTATAAATTTAGAAGTGTCTATTACTTAATCACAGTCAAAAGATGGAATCTTTCTTTCTGAAATTTTACATACACGTTTTTTTTTGATACCACTTCGGCCGACAAACAAGTAGACGGTTCACCTGATGGGAAGTGGTCACCGCCGCCCGTAGATATTTGCAACACCAGGGGCATCGCCAATGCGTTGTCGAGCCTGAGACGTGAAGTTGGTAAGTCTCATGTGTCTGCAATTTCACCGCCCCCTTATCTAATCGAAACACAGTAATATAAGTGCACTACTGCTTCACGACGGAAATGGGTAAGGTGGTAGTACTTCCCCGGACGAACTATGCACTAAGAGCTCTACTACTCAAAAACTTGGCTTATGATTCGAAGGGACATAGGCTACATCTTATTATTATAAAGAGGCTGCTCGTGAAAATCAAATATCATTTCCATCTTTTAAGTCTATTGCTAAGGCCATGAACTTGAGAAAAGGTGACCTGTTATTTCTGAACTATGTAATATAACCTATCTGGGGACGTTTGTATAGAACAGACTGAGGGTATCTGCTTTCTAACAAGACTGTCTCATCTTCCATATTTCTCTGTCCCATCAGCTTGGTAGTTCACTGAGCCAAATATTTCCTATATACGTTTTACTTTTGTTCTCTAGCAACTTAGCTTTTTTATTGGCAAAGAGAAAAATCTTATTTAAATAATGTCTAAGTCAATTCCATTTATTTAATTTAGGCCTTGGAAAGGCACTTATGGCGGTCAAAGGTACTAAAGTTACCAGTGGTTCGGAAATCAGCCTTCAATAGTTCAAACTGCGAACAACCGGGCAAGCTGATTTTATTATAAAGTTATTGTATAAAATACTAATTCGTTTTTTATATGAAATCTTTCAAGAAATCTTTTGATAAATAGTCAATTTTCATTATAATTTTTTTTTATGATACACAAGTCATATCATGGTATTATAGTCCATGAAAAAAGCGTTTATGTATTAATTTAAGAATGTTAATCACAGGCAGACGAAAAGTACCATTGTAATTTGCGTGGTAAGTGCTATTTTCGTTTCTTTATAAATAGGATTTTGCTGTTCCGCAAAATGAGTGGATGCTGCTTTGTTTTGTTAGCGCTTGCCACATGTGAGCTTACTTAAGCTCTAGAGTTATTTTATGGCTGTTTTTCACAAGCTATTTTAGTTTTACACACAATTTCCATGATTCAAAATCTGCGAATTAGATTCTTATTAAGAACACGTTTAAGTTTATAATACACTGAATCAGGATCTGGTATAATTGTTATATATATTTATTAAAGCATATATTATAGTCTCGGCAGAATTATTGTGGTACTTCTAATTTTAAAGTGTTTATAGGCTAGGCACAAAATCATTACAAATCTTACTATGGGGGGTGATGATGTGGCCAAAGGTGGTAAGTACAGAAAGCCAAGAAGGAAACTGGCTTTCAAGTGTAACGATCGAAACACCAACAGATGCTTCTCGACAGAAATGAATGATGAGTCAATGAGAATAAAATGTTTAATTTAATGATTTACTAGCTGTCGAATGCGATTTTACCCATGTCCCCGGAGTAAAAAGAAGCCATTGTCCTTCTCCATATCATAGACTATGTGTATGCCAAATTTCAGCAAAATCGGTCGGTCATTTAACAGTGTAAACGTCATAAACAAACTTACTTTCTCATATATATAATACTCGCTGTCTCTAGGGGGTTCACCCGCATTCCCGAGGAGAATTACATTTTCTCGTGATATTGGTAACCTATATGCTATTTTAGGACATGCTTTATCTATGTCCCAAATTTGAGTCAAAGCCGTAGGGTAGTTTTTGCGTTAGGTCTAGAACTAGTAAGATAGAATAGTATAGGATTGCTTAAGACTAATTTAGAAAGGGTAGAGTATACGAGTATGTTTCGAAAAAAATAACAGTGTATATTCTTTTAGTAGGTACATTTTTAGCTTTTCGTTTTCTCATAATTTTTGTTCAGTCATGCAAGTAAATCAATGATTGATCGTTCTTTGATACGTTATAGAAACGGTTACATTTACACCGAAGTAACTGGAGATGTGAATTGAAGATCCAATAAATAAATAAGTGTCCTGGGACATTCTTAACACACAGCCGTCTGATCCCAAACTAAGCAGAGCTTGTACTATGGAAACCAGATAACTGATATACTACATATAGATTTTACACCCAGACACAGAACAAACGACATTAGAGTTTTGGGGGCCTGGAGTGCTAAAATACAGGCCTAGGCTTAGTTTAGACTCCAGATCTCCCACAAATTACAGATCAAATCTGTCATGGTTTTCAGAAATGCTAAAAATAAGTACCTACTACCTAGACTTACCAATTGTAAAACTCTGCTCAATTTTTGTATCCCTAGTGTTGTAATTTGTGGAGATGAAATAAACGCATTTTAATTTTATTTTATTTAAACAGACATGTTCATGCACACAAATGTTTGTCCTTGGTGGGAATCGAACCCGCGACCTGCGACTAGTCAGGGTCGCTAACCACCAAGCCAACTGGCCTGTCAATTCATCGTAAATTATTATTTCCCCTATATTTTTACATAATTACGTTATGCAGAGAAAAAAATGAAAGGAAATACAGTAATCAAAGGCAAGGATACAAGGTTCGATGAATAATATTTTTTCATAAAGATTTAATGTTACGTCGATACACGTGTAACGTTGAGAACAAAAGTTATTTAATATTCTTTTAGAGTGAAGTACTCTAATAAAAAACTTGACTCCTGACAGAGTTTTTTATGATTCTCAAATCCTTCCTTCCAAAATCTTAGATATAGTATTGATTTTATCCATTATTATATTATTTCATATTCTTGATTTAAAATACTAAGATTTGCGTACTTTCTTGGTGATTGATCAAATGGTGTTGGAGGTTATAACATATAACCTCATATGATCACCCGAATTTTTCACCTTGACTCAAGTGGTAAAAAAAAGATTCTCCCAAAGTAGGATCCAATAGGCAAGCATTTGAAAAACCTGTTGCAAAGCCAACTTAAAGACAAAGAACTAAGCATAGATATTACGCCGATACAATTATTTTAGCTCACTATCTATTGACCTAATTAAATTAGTATTTTCATCTAAAAAAACCACAGAGTTTTTTTACATGCAAATATTATTTTTTCTGTTCCTCAAATTTTCAATAATAATTATTCCCGAATTTGTAATTTTCAAGTATTTAATATTATTTATTTCTATAAGTAACAGCTCATGCAGCAACTATTCCACATTCACCTTAGGCCATTGGAAATAGGCATTACGGACACTGCGATCAACAATTCCCCATTCAAGGTCTCCGCTAATAAACAGAGCTTTGATATAAATATACGTTTCACTGCCGTAAAAATGAAACAGTTATTTTAAGGTTAATAGAGGCGGTTGTGTGATGTGTCAGACATTCGGATTGTAAAACAGAAATACCTACAAATAAACAATTTATTAACAGTTGCGTCTGTATTTTTGCGTGACGTAGAGCTACGCTGTAAATCACAAAATGTAGACGGCGCCTGCAAGCTTCGGAATCTCGAGTGCTTTTACAAACATTGCCAAAATAGTTTTTTACTATGTGGTTACTTAGTAAAAATTGGTTATCTGAAAATTAAAATGTTGAGGCGAAATAGCGTCTTTACAATTTTGGAGTGTCAAGCCGTTTCCTCTCATCTGCCCAGACTTTTAGGGTCCGTTCACACAGAACGGCTCGGAGAGGAGAGCAGATTGCTTATCACGTGTAAAACAGAGTTTTGAATAATTGTAATAAGGTTTATTTTTACTTGTCACTTCTTTTATTATTGAGAATGCTAGAGAGCAAACACGCTTAGTGTGAAATAATACGAGGAGCCGACCGGTGGCATCTGATGACGTACTCTTCCGGCCTGGCGGCTCCGGCCAGTTTCAAGAGTATAACTCGCGCTGGTCTGTGTGAAAAAAAGAGCACCGGCCGATGTTCTCCGAGCCGCTCTATGTGAACAGACCCTTAATTTTAAAACGATTTCTAAGATATTTTTTTAATTAAAGCCTGAAGGATAGGATGATGTATCACCATTTACAATAATATTATCGTGTTATTCGTGAATTTGACTATACCAAAGCTATCAGGCCAGCCGTCAGCGTTGATTTTGTCTACAATTATTTCTGCATTTTCTTGTTTATATATTCATTAGCGACCTGCCCCGGCTTCGCTCAAGTGCAATGTAGATACTAATACATATAAACCTTCCTCTTGAATCACTCTATCTATTAAAAAAAACCGCGTCAAAATCCGTTGCGTCGTTTTAAAGATTTAAGCATACATAGGGATATAGGGACAGGGAAAGCGACATTTTTTTATACTATTTAGTGATAACTCGTATCTAAGGTGTTGTAAGAGGCTACTGAACATAAATTTATGAAAATGTAATTGTCTAGCGAAACCCTCAAGACGATGTCCTGGATATCCTGTCACCTTAGTATTAAAAAAAAAACAGACACAGTCACAAAGCCAAGAAGTTCTAATATTTAAAGACTTTGTTTATGGTTAAATTCTAATTCACGATAATAGGTACGGTCAGAAACATAATTAGCGCAACATATTATAATTTACAGAACACAAAAATTGTATTTTTTATTAATTTTTACACTAAAAAGGTTTAAGTAAACACTTTTAACAAAATGACTTTAATTTAAATTTCCAGGCTACAGGCTAGTTGAATTGGTGGTTAGCGACTCTGACTGCTAAACCGAAGGTCGAGGGTTCGATTCCCACCCAGGACAAATATTTGTGTGCATGAACATGTCTGTTTGTTCTGTTTCTGGGTGTAAATATCGATATAAGTATGTATTTTGAAAAAAAAGTAGTATATGTAGTATGTCAGTTATGTGGTTTCCATAGTACAACATGTGCCTAGTTTGGGACCTGGGGCACAAATCCACTAAATGCAACGTTTGAGTAGCACGTTTGGTTCGGCAATGGTATGGTTACGATTAATGTCAAATTACAATTTGACATTTCATAAATATGGTATTCCTATGCACTACAACCGAAACACAACTTCAGTTCGATCGTTGGTGTGTTGAGTACAATACGATTAAACGTCAAACTTGACGTTTGGTTGTGATATGGTAATGGTTCGGTGCATAATATGTTAGTGGAATTGCCCCCCAGATGGCCGAGTGTAAAGAATGTCCCAGGATAATTATAAATTTATTTCTTTCTTTCCATATTATAGTTTGTTATACATTCTAAGATAAGTGTTATCTAAAATTAGATTTGTTCAGCTTATGTTTCAGACTGTATATGTTGCAATTCCGTATTTAACGACCTGACAATAAAATACACAATTACAGAGCTATGAAATATGACTAGCATGAAAATAAAATGTGTTTCTTTCTGGAAGTAATAAATCTTAAGCATGAGTACAACTTCGTAACCTATTTTTTTTTACTCAGTCAACAGTGAAGCAACCGGAGTGAATGAAATGTTTACCAGTATGTGTGATCTATCTCATGAACTATTAAACAATGTTTAGTTAAATGTTTGGTAACTGGTAGATTTAGATAGAATACATTATTATTATTGTCATTTTTTATTGCTTTCTTTACTCAATGATTTTATTTTTACAATTAATAAAATTAGCTTTTTGTAATTTTTTAATTCTTTATATATTTCATTACGAGCCGATACCTACGCGTTGGCGTTGTAGTTCGGTCGTCAGGGTCGTGGGTTCGATTCCCATCCAGCACAAACACATATGTGCATAAACATGTCCTGATTGTTCTGTGCTGGGTGTGTAAGTAGATGTATTTTAAATATGTATTTGCAGTAAGAATAAGCTCTGTAGAGTTTAAGATCAGATATAAAAGTAATACATTTATTTGGGACTTGATAATCAAAAATTGTATGGTAATTATGAACCATGACATCGTTATTTATTATACAAGAGTGCAAGTTCCTTTTTAACCGCGTTAATTTTGATGATCGAGAAGAGTCTGAGTTTTTAACAAATTAAAAACGTTGTATGATAAAGTCGGCACCATGGAGGTAGAAGTAAATAGGTTTTATGATGTTTTGAATTCACAAACTTAGTGCACACGATGTTCTAAATTCAATTTACTTTATCATTTAACGGATAAAAATGACTTTTGCACTCAGATATCGAAATAAAAAAATGCTCTTTCCGTTATTTATTTTATTTTTTAGGATATGATAACTATTTGTGGTTATAGATGGGGGGATGAAGATGCGTTTTGCTTACGATAATATGATTTGGAGTACCCTCTAATACCTTCTACATTATAATTTAATAACAGCTAGGTATGTTTCTTACAGGATTAAAATGACTACTTAAGAAAATATTTACTTCAGGAGTTACCCCAAAGATATTTCAACCTAAACGCTAAGAGCATGAGGTATTGTTTACTTCGCCTGAATTATTTCCATCAAATAGGGGTTAGGTTCATCCAAGGGTAATGGAATCCTTGACCTCAAATTAATATGATACTGCACTGTACGTTGAGTAAAGAAAAATAAGGAAAAATGTTTGTGATGAATAAAACGATAGTGGTCGTAACTTATGATGTACTGGTTGTCCGCCGCGGTTTCACCCGTGTTTATCGATATCATATTATTCGCGGAGTCAAACGTTCTGTCAAACTTTATACCAATTAACTTATGGAATCATTGCATTTGTATTTAATTGTTATTTAAAAAAAAAAGCAGTAATGATCCTTATTTAATTAATAAATAAACTATCATTATGATCGGTCAAATCATTCATAAATGCACGTACAAGCTAACATATAGATAACATTTATAAAAATATTAGAATTAGCGTGAATGCGTCATAAAAAAGTATATTAACGACAAAATAAAAAAAAAATACAGACATCCTATAGATTTCTATAACAGTATAAATTTAGGTTATTCACAAAATATTTTAGATTACTTTTATTATACCAACGTAAAAAAACGTCTATTGGCTCAGATTTTTAATTTGTAAAAATATTATTGTGCTAAATTTGTAGCAAGTACCTAGAGTGGCAACTTCCACCCAGTGTAACACTAGCTTTATTAAAAGGCGGATCTATCATAGTATGTCTAATTAAGACAATAAAGAATATTATTACCATGTGATATTGCGTGCAATTGGTCTCGTATAAGCGATCATACTTCAAATAAATATGTAGGAAAGTTTAAAAAAAAATCTAAAAAAATCTTCAAAATATTATCGAATTAGAATAAAATAAGAATTATAAAACCTTTTTAACAAATATTTATGTTTATTTTTGTGTATAGCCTAAATTTAATATTTTTTATGGAATAGCGAACAATTCTGTCTTCAAGATAAATTATCAAACACTAACCATTGTATTGATTTATCCAAAAATACACTGATACATCAAATGTGATCTAAATTTCATAATTAATATGATTTCTAAGTGCCGATTTGACCACAAAGAGTAGCTCTTTTGATGCTGTATAATTATGACGTCACAACTTGTTATTTCAAACAAAACTCCGTACATTCAATCGTTTTGACGTTTAATAAAAAGTTGCTGATTTGACAAAATTGAATTGAAAAAAAAAAGTCCGAATTAGTCGAAGTCATTTTTAAGGTCAACTTATCATCCAATTTAACCCATATATTTTTCGTATAAAGTCGTAAAGATGCAAAACTTCAAACTCTGACATTTCGATCGAAGTTCGAGAGAGTGATTTACTACTTTACGGTATTTGGGTTCTATTAAAAAAGTTTGTATGTATTCCATTATGGACGTAATGGAAACGAACGGCTATTTATTTATACATGGTCTTCGTAATAGCAGCCTACGGCATCACACTGTTGGGTATAGGCCTCCTCTCTCGAAGCACTTTGTGGGTGCTTAGCTAGTCCGACCAACATTTTTATTCGGGTTATTTAAAAAATCTTCTTAATTTGGTCGGTTTATATTAGCTGCTAACTTTACACTGGTATCAAAAGTTTTCCTGCTTTCTTAACTGTAATCATCAGATCCTCAGGGCGGCAGTTCTTTAAAGTCACATCACTGGATTCTTACAAATCAGTAATATCAAAAAGTTATAAATATTTTAGACCTAGGTCAACTCATAATGAAAGAATGTTAATATTTCGGGTCAAAAAAAAATGTGCAAATAAATATTTTTCTAAAGCTTCTAATTTCAATTTATGATTGCTCAAAGAAATGCTTTATTATCTTTCTCATTTCGTGCTTCCTTACAAACCTCCAAACTTCTCGAAAGTGGTCAAGGTTTCACGGAAGAAAATTCTATTAGTTCGAAACTTGAGATTAATTCGAGTCCAAAACGAATGTATTCTCATTTATATAAATATGAATTTGCGTAATGCAAATTTCTGTACATTTCTAATAAACAATTCCCATACTAAAACTTTCCAAGTACTAAATTTCAAAATTAGTTTGGATTATAGCGAGTAACAACTGTGAATTGAGTCAAAACAAGTCAAACTTTCAAGATGTGTTTATTTAATAAATTTGTGTGGTGTAGGTAAACTTGGCTTGCTGCCAGCTGAGGTGGGCTCGGATTGATGAAGAGTCTTGGCCGGTATTTTATTAAAGTGGTTGAATTGTTAACCTTTCAGTTTTTATCTCAATTATGTAGTTGGTAATCGTTTTAGTAAGTTCGTTTGTCGGCACGTGAAGGTTGACTAAGACTTTAAAGTTGTTGAACAGTTGTTTCGATGATTCAAAATATTGTAGGTGAGAAATATAACAACGTTATGACATTGATTAGTACCATTTTTATTTAACACGGTTTTATTAGTAGCGACCCGCCCCGGCTTCGCTCAGGTGCAATGTAGATAGTAATACATATAAACCTTTCTCTTCAATCACTCTATCTATTAAAAAAAACTGCATCAAAATCCGTTGCGTAGTTTTAAAGATTTAAGCATACATAGGGATATAGGGACAGAGAAAGCGACTTTGTTTTATACTATGTAGTGATGATAAATTTTGTATCATTGTATGTCGCACGAATGAATGAAAAAATTCAAAATTCATTATTACCTAACACGTAATAATGGTGTTCAAATTACTTGGCAGTCATTGTAGTCACGATGACCCATAGAAACTCTAACTGCCACGCCTCAGGTCGTGGATTCGATTTCCAGCCAGGAGTGCATGAACATGTTTGTTTTATCTGTATCTGAATCTTAATACCTATAACTAGATTATTTTTCTTGATTTGTTTAAAATACCGTACAAAAACAAACACACTAAAACGTACTTACATGTAAATATGTACTTTTAAAAAAAGAAGGAATAATTATAGTATATCAGTAATATGGTACTATAGTACCTACAAGTTTGCTTCGTTTAGAATCAGATAACCGTGTGTAAAGAATGCCTCAGAACTTTTATTTATTATTATATACTTCCTTAAAATATTAAATAGTATATAATATTGCTCACTGTACATTTATGTACTGGTCCTTCGTCAAAAAGAAAGCATCAGTAAAGATTCCATTTATGAGTAATAAATGCCTATAACATTAGCGAGTTATCAACATGTAAACTCTTTAAGCAAACATGTGGTTATCATCAAAACTGTTATTCCTTCTGGTTAGTGCACTCAAGTTCACTTCAATGCACCCAATTATTTTGTTAGACGGTCTAACAAAAAGTTTTTCACTACAGTTCGAAACCTGGAGTAAGTTCTGTTAAATAAAATATACGAGCGGCCAGAGATCTCAATTTACGCTCGGTTCAAATGGTAAAAGCTTTTTGCTATCAGGACCCTTCACTTACTTTAGGTTTTAAGAGATTTTATTAACGTTATAACTATGGTAGAAATAACAATGCTTTAGGTAATTTGAAGTTATGTAAACTGTAGTAAAAAATACATTTGTAACTGTTAAAACTAGTTATTACTAAAGTTCTAGGGGTAACATAGTAGGACCGTCGCATTTTGGGTTCGATATGTAGAGGTACCCAGGTATTTAAAGGTTACAAAATACCCCGTAAAAATATTATTAATTATCAAAGCCAACAACCCATGTAAACTGTCATGTCAGGGAACCAGATTGAAATGAAATGAAATGAAATGAAAATATTTTTATTCAAATAGGCCTTTACAAGCACTTATGAATAGTCTGACTCTAATACCGGTTCGGAAGGTTGTTTTTTACTGAGAAGAGCCGGCAATAAACTCAGCAATTACTCTTTTAAAAAAAAAAACAAACTTAGATTTATTACATAAAATATTATTTAGTCTCATTGACAATACCTGTGTGTTATGGCAATATTGCAGAATTATTTAACAATAATATAATATTATAAATATGTAATGAAAAAAAAAATACAAACAAACTAAAGCCGACCAGCCCCCACAAGCAGCACCTGTTCACAAGTATGACGCATGTGGCAGCCATCGCCCTCCTCACCATATTGTAGGGAAGTGAGCGACCCGCCACACGACGCCGCCACAAGCAAAGGCATTAAAGCGAGCAGTTGAAGCGATTGTTTAACAGAAAGGCCTACATACCTATTTTATCTAATAATTGTCTACTTTAATAGCTTTTTTATTTTCTGGGTTATGTTATACAGCGTTATACGTTATACGGCTATTAAATATTGTGAATAGACTCGTTAGTGGGCCCCATTTAACCTCCTTTCGACTTTACTGGTAGTTTTGTAACATTCTGTATATAAATAAGGTTAGATAAATATTAATCATTAGGTAATTACCTTAATTAGCTTTGAATCAGATAGCTGTGCAGGTTGTGACCCATGAAATATTAATTTCATTAAAATCAAGTAGACCATCAAATAAGAAGATCTACCTGTTGGCAAGTAGGCAGTAATACGCATATCGTCCCTGAAATCCCGGTACTAATTATCAGAAGCTATACTTCGGCCTGCGGAACAAGTTTACACCATCACGATCGTAAGTGTATGCTTTTACTTCTCGTTGCGCCCGACTCGCCGATAAAGCTTGTATTAGCTGATGTATTAGGCTGGGGACGCTTTCCACCAGCAGTGATTTAAAGCAGCTGTTTTGATGATTAAAGCATTTTGAGTAGCTGGTTTACCCTTTCTTTTCTCTTTATTTTTAAGTAGGTTTTGTATGTTTTTATATTGTATTTATTAAACTGATAATTGAAAATGTTGATTCAGGTGTATGTAATAAATTATAAGTATACAAAGCTGTTTCGGTAAAATTATTCATTCAAAGTTTTTTTTTTATGCCACTTGGGCCGACAAACAAGCAGACGGTCCACCTGATGGTAAGTGGTCACCGCCGCCTATGGACATTTGCAACACTAGGAGCATCGCCAATGCGTTGTCGACCCTGAGACGTGAAGTTGTTAAGTCTCATGTGCCTGTAATTTCACCGACCCCCTTACCTTTCTAACCGAAACACAGTACAACAATTGCACTACTGCTTCACGGCGGAAATGGGTAAGGTGGTAGTACTTCCCCGGACGAACTCTGCACTAAGAGCTCTACTACTCTAATAAATTTAGACTTAGACTTATATTCGACGAAGATTAAAAAAAACTATTCAAAATTTATTATTTACATGAAGGTACAAAGCCACTGAAATTATGTACCACTGATTAGAAAGTTAGACTTTTACTAATGACCTTTGTGGTTTCCAAATACTGTGTAAAATTAAAAAGATATATGTTGTTTTTTAAAATTGGTAATAAAGAATTAAAAATCTAAGAACAACCGGCAAAAGCTCAAGGGTTAGGTACATTTTTTACAGTTTATATGATGCAGGTGTTTTGATATTTTTCAAATGAATTTCATAATTGTTCATCTATTTACGGGGACAAATTTCACATTTATACTTATAGTAATATATTTGCATATAATATTACTGCAAATTGCCCCACAGCGCGTAGCTGGAATATCAAAACGCCCTAACTGACAACAGCATTTTTCATTCAAGGAACATCTGAAAAGAATTTAATAATATGCATAATGCATACAAAATTATGCAGTCATGTCCTCTCATATTGCTCTCTGTTGGGTGTCGTGCACAGACGCGCCCCGCGGAGTTGTCTGCGGTTTGGCAATTAATACCTAGAGAGTTTATGTCGCGTGTGTATACGACACACGTTATTACTTTACGACATTTTATGATGACGGAAAGCCATTGTTTCTAAGTACTTCACATGTTTTATAGGAAGCTATTTAATGTGGTAAGTAGGTACTGTTGAGTTGGTACCTATTTATATTCTACAAGGTCGCATTCAAAGGCTGTATGAAAGTAACCGCTAATAATATATATCTTAATTTGTAACGTATTTTTTTTTTTTTTTTATAATATTATACTATTGTCTTTGCTCCATTTGCATCCAACCTAATCCCTACAGGCACAATTTTCTAAAAATTATACCGTAAGAAAGGTTATATTGTAACCATAGACAATAAGGAAAATTATATACGTTATGTATCTTTTACGCAATAAATATTGTATACAATGAGACGTGTAAAACTGACGTCAAATTATCCACTTCAAATGGTAAAAAAATACACATTTGTAGGAAAAAAATAACATGACACTTTTCTAAATTGCCTCTGAGCCCTGAGGTTATTGAACGAAATCCTATGTAATTCCCATGGAGCCTAGATAAAGAATTCAGGCATACAAAGACGAGACTTGGATTGTTGCTTGTGAACAAATTCTCTTTATCATTGAATCTCGAGAGAAATACATTGTAGCTTATTGTGAAGGTAGCTTCATATAACTGCTTCAATCTCAATGTTAGTGATAAATTATTCTGTCTATACACAAGGATCTAAAATGTCTCATCTTAAAAATAGTTCTCACTATGGGCCAAACGGAGAACCACAAAATACCTATATTAACTATTTCCCGTTTTTGGCGCATTTTTTATTAATGCTCCGCTCCTCATGGTCGCAGCGAGATGTTATATTATAGCCTAAAGCCTTCCTCAATAAATATTTTTTTAATTCGAACCAGTAGTTTCTGAGGTTAATCAACAAACAAACAAACTCTTCAGCTTTATATATTAGTATATATATATAGATTTTAAGGATCAGTATGAAATAAATACATCGAGTATTACGCTACTAATACTACTAAACTAATGTCGCAATTTGATAATGAGTATTTTGACAGCAAAGAGTGTTAGAGATAAATAAACCCTAAGACGTTGTAATAAGTAATCAAACAATTAACTATTGATTCAATAGATGAACCTTAACTTAACCGGAATAAAGGTGATTTTTCAATAACAATTTTAGCTGTAAAACGGGCCTATGAAACCTCGATAACTTAAGCTTCATTACTCAAGCGGCAAAACTCTACATATATCTAAGGAAAATAGGATTTCTTTGACGCACTATTCCTCAAAACTGGATAGGACTGCTATCATTCGACGCGGAATTTTTCGTAGATGGTTATCAGCTATATCGATAAACGCGAGTGAAACAGCGGGGTACAGCCAGTATAATATAAAAAAACCCAATAATGAAGATAAGGTAATTAGGAGAAGGGTAATTGGTGAAAAAAACTGCATATTAATGCCTGCCGAATATACATTAAGATAAAACTTTTATTCATCAACATATATCGCATAAATAATTGTGAACTTGGCTTTGATTCTATATGAAATAATACAACGGAGTTTCGGTACGGTCTCAATGCTTTGTCTCTTTCGCTAACTAGGCAATTACGTGAGAGGTAAGCTCTCCGAGGCCTCGAGAAAGTTTGCATTAGCTGAATATGGTTGGTACTTAGCATGATCGAATGAATGCTCATAAAATTAAAACTCGTACAACATGTAATAAATATATAAAACCTGATACAAAGATGTTCAATAAAAAAACAAATCGATTTTGTATGACAAATCCAGCTTTAAATGGAAGTTATCATATTTCACCTTCATTAAAAGTTTATATGAAAACAAAATTACATTTCATTTCTCTTTAATAAAGATCGTGATAAAATTAATGGCGAATCTTAACTTTGATAAATGATATATTGAATTAAATGACATTTACCTTTTTCTCTTATGAAACCCTTCCCTTGATCATAAGCTTAACGTAGTTAATTTGTAACGCCGCAGGTCGCGGGTTCGATTCCCACCCAGAGCAAACATTTGTGTGCATGAACACGTCTGTTTGTTCTGTGTCTGGATGTAAATTTCTATATAAGTATGTATTTAAAAAGTAGTATATCAGCTACCTGGTTTCCATAGTACCTACAAGATCTGCTTAGTTTGGGATCCAATGACCGTTTGTAAAGAATTTCTTATGATATTTAAATTTATTTATAACGATGTGGGAGAAGTGATAAACGCATAAAGCTAGAACTAATGAAGACCTAGTTTCGACTCTGTAATACCTAGATATTGTTTCGCAATTTTGTTATAGATAAATAAATGAATATTATTTTATCCATTTTCTAACACAGAAAACCTTTTAGCTTTAAGGCCTTATTAACTTTAATTACAGTCCACTTTACCCCGCAATCGAATTACAATTCAATTTGCCTAAAACAAGTATTTATCTATAAGCAAAATGTTGTTTATTGAACCCATAGTAGTAAAATACAGTTTGCTCGAAGAGGAAAGTAAAAGAAAGAAATTTGAGTAAATTAGGGTTAGTTTGCTCGAAGAAGCAGGAATGAACTGTGCTCAACCCGAAGATATTTTGAATATGACAAAAGAGCATAACCACCAATCATACGGTCAAATGAATGGACTCTTTGTCAAGAATGAAATGAAATTCTTGACTCTCACGTTAGAGATAGTAAATACCAAAGGAATGGAAATTCCATTTCACTTTAACCAAAACTCATCTTTGTACGAAATACGAAAAACAAATTAATGTAAAACACACATAATCGTGTAATCCAAATTCCTGAAGTTTCAGTCCTCTAAATATAGACCGCAGTTTTGCACAGTTATTTTTAGATCGGATGCCGACGACCTTTTGAAATATAACGTGTGTACGCATAACCACATTGTTAGCTCTAACAATAGGGAAACTAAAATATACCTTACGCAAACTTCTCTGATTAGTTTACGTAATTTATACTTATTGGAAATAAATCCCTACTAAATATTATAAATGTGAATGTAAGTTTGTTTGTTACGCTTTTACGCAAAAACTATTTAACCGATCATCATGAATTTTTGTACACATATTCTTGAAGGTATAACAATATAAAGGTAACATAGGATAGTTTTTGTGCCGGGAAAATGTTACATCCCTCGGGAACGTGGGTGATAACGCGGGGGACAGCTAGTATTCCTATAAATGCTACTGTAGGTGGCTTTTCATCAATCTATTATTCTAAAGATTGGACTATATAGCGTCTACTCTAGTTTACCTAACATTCATAAGGTATTGAATATATCTATCACTACCTATTCCCCGTAGTTTTGCCCGCGTTCCCGTGGGATGTTACGTATTCCCAGGATAAAAAATAGCCTATATACTATAATACCCTATATACTACTATAATATGTCTCTGTGGCAAATTTCATACAGATCCGTTCAGTAGTTTTGGCGTGAATGAGTAACATCGAGCCTACTAAAATTTTACATTTCGAATAGTAGAAAGATTGGTTTCGTTCTGAATTTTAATCAAACCCATTCTAGTATAACAAATACAATACTCGTATAAACTTGTTTTATTTAGTAGTAGAGCTCTTAGTGCAGAGTTGGTCCGGGGAAGTACTACCACCTTATCCATTTCTCCCGTGAAGCAGTAGTGTACTGGTATTACTGTGTTTCGGTTAGACAGGTAAGGGGGCCGATGAAATTAGAGGTACATGAGACTTAACAACTCTCACTTCTCAGGGTCGGCAACGCATTGGCGATGCCCCCAGTGTTGCAAATGTCCATAGGCGGTGGTGACTATTTACCATCAGGTGGACCGTCCGCTTGTTCGTCGGGCCTTGTGGTATAAAAAAAGAAAACCGGCTTAAAAATTTACTCAGTAAAGGCAACCTTCCGTACCAGTCTGACCATTCAAGTGCCAGGAAGGCCCATTTGAATAAATATTTTATTTCATAAACCTTTGTATTTATCCTAAAAAGAAGTAAATCTAGCGAACCGAATCAATAAATAAGGAAAACTCAACCGTATCTGCAAAATATTTACTTATACTTACGCCCATTCAGCCACATGCCGTTTCCTACAAATTAATGGAGACAATATTTCCTCAGGGTAACATAACAATGGAATGCCAATAAATATTATCCACTCAACTATTTAACAGGAGGCCTTATGAGGCCAATCTACCTACTGTTTGCAATGAATAAGTAACTGTTCTATGTAGGGATTCTGGAATGGTTTGATGATCTATTGTTTATCAAGCTGAATTGGCAGGAGGATGGGGTCTATCAATATCTTGAATGTTTGTAAGCTATTCTGTTCATTTCCATTTGATTAGGCTTGCGTTTGATCAGAATTCCTTAGTCGCATATTTTGATTGATGTCGACCAAAGATTTTTATTTGTAATGAAAATATTTTAATAGATTTTAAGGTTCTGATAGTTTCCGGTCGCTCGATGACACCTCATAAATTGAGGTATTACAGTAAACTTTTAAATTATAATAAACTAGCTGTCCCCCGCTGTTTTACCCGCGTTCCCGAGGGATATCACATTTTACCGTGATAAAAAGTAGCCTATATGTTATTTCAGGATATGCTCTATATATGTGCCAAGTTTCATCCATATCCGTTTAGTAGTTTTTGCGTGAAATAGTTACTAACATACTTATATACGTACAAATCTTTCCTCTTTATAATATTATTAGTATTGAGAACTGTCATGAAACTCAGTAAGGCTATTTTTTTGTACAAATTCTTTGTCAATTATATTTAACAATTTCAATAATCCTTGAAAACTAAAATAATAAGCTCCCAAATCGCAATAATAATAATATCTTGCAAAAAACGAAGTTTAAAACCTCCATCCATTTCAGTCCCTTGAAGGGCACTTAGATTTCGGTTTAGCCTTCAACGGAGATGTTAAATCGCTGCAAAATTATAGGGAGTAGAGTTTCCATCTAATTCTACGTTCTACCCTTAAATAAATTACCCTAATTCTAGTAATTTAGTCCGGACGTCAAACCTAGCTATAAAAGCTGCCCACTTCGTCCCACGTCATGCTTGTATGGTTCCATCGGATATTTTCCTAGTTTCCTTTTATTATAATCGTTAACCTAACGGTGGGTTGGGCAATGTCCTTTATCGAGTGGCATATTTATCGCCATGTAAACGTCACGCCAGAGTACTTTAAGTGGTAATTAACCCTGATTTTGAGAACAAAGGGCGCAACGTGTGAGTGACAGTGTACAGTTTTGTTTGTTCCGTCGATGGGTTAAATGTTTGATGTGTTATAATAGTAATATTGGGGTTTATTATGTGTTCCAATTGTTTCTTAATTATTGATTTATGGTGATATTTGTAATTATAGGCGTATATTTGCGCATTATGTAGATATATATACACGTAGAAACATAAGAATATTTGAATTAAAATTAGATATCCATAATATATAAATAATAATAAATAAAAAAAATATATAATACAAGACAAAGGGAGAAGTTATTCCATACTTAAGACTAGCTAAAGCTAACAAGTCCTTTCTTGGTAATTGTGTTCGATTTTATAATAAAATACCGCTTTCAGTAACCAAAATGTCTGAGGTATAGTTTCTAAGCAACTTAGATAATGGCTGCAATTATATGGCAGCAAAAAAAAGAAAATAAAATAGTTTCAAGTAACTTTAGTAATTAACAAACTTAAGTATACCAGTCTTCATAAACTATACCGTGTGGTAATGACGCTTCCTATTAGTTTTACACTACATTGGCAGTAGCGGATACTCAATCAGCTCCAGTTCAAAGTTTCTAAGACCAAGCTTTTATTACAGCTTTTATGTTGGCGGAAACAACTACAGTAAACATTTCTTAGTCCGAGTAATGTCTAGGAAGACAAGTCCCTTAGCGGTTTAAGTAGTAGAAAGACTTTCGCAAATAGTTACATTATATGTTGACAGGCCAGTTGAGTTGGTGGTTAGCGACCCTGACTGCTCAGTAGCTGGACCTGCTGCGTAGGTCACGGGTTCGATTCCCACCCAGGACAAACATTTGTGTACATGAACATGTTTGTTTGTTCTGTGTCTGGGTGTAAATATCTATATAAGTATGTATTCATAAAAAAAATGGAATATGTAGTATATCAGTTATATGGTTTCGATAGTCCAAGCTCGGCTTAGTTTGGGATCAGATGGCCGTATGTAAAGAATGTCCCGGGATATTATATATTATTATTAAATTCACGCATCGGTAGATACTACATATCGAGTGTATTTTATAATGGAATATCGATTTCTTCTTTTTGTAATACCAACTGATGGTAAGTGGTCACCGCCATCTACGTCACGGACATTCGCAACACTAGGGGCATCTCCAATGCATTGTCGACCCTGAGACGTGAAGTTGTTAAGTCTCATGTGTCTGTAATTTCACCGGCCCCTTCCACCGAAACGCACTAATACATGTGTACTACTGCTTCAGGGTGGAAATGGGGACGAACTTTGCACTGAAAGCTCTACAACTCAAGAATTTATATTGATATTTTTTATTAAAAATGTATATTGTCCATCCCTAAACCATGGTTACCATTGACCACAGAGTAGAGTACATTTCTATGCTACCTACATGTTTGAGTTGCCATTAAGTTAGAAACTTTTAAAATGAAATATTTTAAATGTTATTATGAATGACAAACTTTAGAAAAAATATACATCGGTTTTTTGTAAATCTTTTTAATTAAAATTGTGTTCGCTGACCCCAGAAGTAAATCCCAGTCCAGGGGTTACGTTCACACATAGGGACAGACAGACAGCGGAAAGAAAGAAAGAAAACATTTATTTTGGACTCACACAGCATCAACATAGACAATTTCATTGACATTACAAATTACACATAGATACAACATAGCAATAACAACACAATCATACTGTATATACACTGTGTGAGGCCAAAAAGGCACCTATCTCAGCATAAGCTCCGGCCGTAGATACCCCAGCGCTGATATTCTGATAGGGCTAGCGGTGCCACGACTTTGAATTATATGTAGTGATTGTGCTTGATGATTGAGATTGAAAATAGCCGTTGTTATTTGCGAAAAACATCAAATATATTATTTAATCCGACATTAATATTGATTGTTTTGTAGCATAGTTTTGTTATTAAAAATGGGTAAAGAGGCGGGTGTCTGTTAGTCAAACTTTATGTCAGTATGTCAAATTATTTCGGTCTGTAATTTCATTTTAATTTCTACTCCGGTACATGAAATAAATAAATATCCTGAGACATTCTTTACACACGGCCATCTGGTTCCAAACTAAGCAGAGCTTGTACTATGGAAACCAGATAACTGATATACTACATATAATACTTTTTTTTTCTAAATACATACTTACACCCAGACACAGAACAAACAGTCATGTTCATGCACACAAATGTTTGTCCTGGGTGGGAATCGAACCCGCGACCTTCGGTTTAGCAGTCAGAGCGCTAACCACCAAGCCAACTGGCCTGTCAAAATTAAAATGAAAAATATAAGCCGCATTGATATGACATACTGACACGACGTTTGACTAATAAAATGTAAAATGATTACGATAGATTTACTCTTTTTGGTCTTACCGTACTTACTAGTGTTTGTAGTATTCTTTATATGGCAAATTAATATTGTGACAATTGACAGATCATGAGGGGGCATCCATTAATTACGTGAGGTGATTTTGGCGATTATACGACCCTCGCCCCTAATCTCACGTGAGATTTGTTACTGTTACTTTATGGTGTTCGCATACCACGATGAATATTATATAGGATATTATTTAGCCACATTTTTTACTAAATATAACCATTTTGACCCAATTTTACACTGTTTATTGCTAATAAAAAAATACGTGATATTTGCCGAGACCGATTATCCACACATTATGAGGTTCGGTGAGATTCGGTTAATGATTTCATTAAAATGTCCAATAAAAAGTGTAGAAAATAATTTTAAAGAACACTCCGCACCATTAGTGCAAAATATTACTCAAATGAACTGCAAAAAATGTATTCAAAATTCAGAATTCTAAACCACTTATTCAGTTTAGGCCCTCGGAAGGCACTTATGAAGGTCAAATTTAAAGTTACTGAAGCTACTGCCAGTTTGGAAGTCAGCCTTCAACTGAGAAGAACCGACAAGAAACTCAGCAAGGTTACATTCTTTTTTTATTTTTATTAAGTATTTTTTTATATAAATTTTATCTATTCTGACTTTTTGGCTATTTTATAATATAAATTTTACATATTTTTATATTTAACAATTACAAAATACTTAATATAGGTAACATTAAAAAACAAAAAAGAAATATCTTTGTGCCCCAACATTATGGGTACATCGTAAAGACCGTATATTTCTCTTGGCAATAAATTATCAATTACGGATTAATTTGCGGAAACAGGTTTGGGTCCCATGAGGACGACAAATTCGTAAGATTATCCCGGTCGACTTAGCTAGGGGCTCGCTTTCCCGGACTTACTATAATTTACATACAACCGGGACCAATAACGACGATCAAATACATATATTAAGTTGTTTTTAATATATATATATTGTTACACGACAACTAAAATAGAACAAAATAAATGAAAAACCCGTAAGTATATTCCATACTTCTCTTTCTTCTATATCATTTTAGGAAACCAAATATTTTTTTAATGACATTAAGACCTTTTTAATAAAAATATAAAATCCCAAGTCATTAGGGATAGTCCGACTAATATAATATTCAAAATGAAAACGAAAGTTTGTGAGGACCGATGCATAGTGTATTATGGTTGGTTTTTTACTCTTTGCCGTTAAAACTACCGGATTTTAATAAAACCCTGGAATAACATATAGACTACTTTTGATCCTCTTATGTACCTTCCCTTGGAAAGGCGGTTGAAACCGCAGGGGGAAGGTCCTGAAAAATCCTGAAATATAAAAAGAAATGAAAGCAAAGCATAAAATTATTCTAAAAAAATCTTTATTTAAATGATGTTGATGAATGTTGAATGACGGGCAAAGTCGTGTGTCTCGTGCGTGCAGACTTGAATTCCATTGAGACGTTTACAGATTGGTGTATTAGTCAATGTTGGAAGTGAAATGGTATTTTAATTCGCCGACAACAACTACTCATTGCTTGTATACCTATTGTACTTTGAGAAATATGTGCGCATTCATCTGACAAATGAATGGTATAACTGTAATGCTTTGTAGTAAATCAGTACTGTGTACTCACTGGTCGAGTGTTACTAAGCTCAGCTAGATATCCGGAGGTTGTATATTTGATTCCCGGGTCGAGGTAAGTTAATATTATTAGCGTATATGGTCTAGGATAGGACGGTTACCACACCATCGGATACCACAAAAAAAAGGAAACCTTTATAGGATCACTTTGTCTCCTCCGTCCGTCCATCCGTCCGTCCGTTTGTCTATCTGTCAAGTCTATTTATCTCAGAAACGCGAGGAGGTATCGAGTTGAAATTAATACAACATACTGAAGTTTACCGGATCTTAAAGCTGTGTAAAAATCAAACTTCAAAGTTAACGGAAAAAAAAGATACAATCGTTTATTTTATATAGAATTGATAACTTGGTCCCTGAGAGACAAGGATGATGCCAACCATATGTTACTACCACATGCACACCTATTAATGGATAATGGGCGTGTTGATATGTTGTGGTTGTGAAGGCCTATTTCCATTCATTTCATATTTACATTATATCAAACTACTACTGTTTAACTGTCCTACGTGATAAATGATTTATATTCAAAACATAATTTCTCGTCACAGTGAAATTGCGGTCAAAATCCCCAATATTTAAAGTAATAAATCAAAACACAGACATTTTCTGAGCTTCCATTATAAACAAACATACTTTCATATTGCGAATCATAATAATAATGCTGGGGTATGATGTTTGAATATTTATTATTTAGGCAGTCCCTTGGAAGTAACAGGCACATGAGACTTAACAACTCAACGTCTCAGGGTCGACAACGCATTGGCGATGCCCCTGGTGTTGCAAATGCAAGTTAGTAGGCCTTGTGGTATAAAAAAAAAACGTCCTTACCATATTATAGTCTTACGGTATACTACACATATCGCAATGAAAACAAAAACTGTGTCTATAATCATTTTATAAAGAGAAAAGATTTGTATTTTTGTTTGTAAGTAATCTTTGAAAACTTCTGGACCCAATTTAATAAATCTGTCACTATTAGAAAGCAATTTTTTCCAATGTAGCATAGGATATGTTAGAATCCTTTGACTCATAAGATCTTTCGGAAGCACGAGTGAAACTCCGAGTTGGGCACTAGTATATACATATTAATACATAGTAGCGCCCCGTGGCTTCACCCGTGTAGTTTCCGTTTCCGTGAGATTACGAGAGTAAAACAGCTTATGTTACTCTCTGATAATGTAGCTATCCATTAGTGAAAGAATTTTGGAAATCGGTTTAGTAGTTATTGAGTTAAATTGTAACTAACAAACTAATTAACAAACAATCATGTCTTTCCTCTTAATAATAATATTATTTGAGATAATAGATGATGAATACCTTATCATTATAGAAGAATATGCCAAACCTAAACTGATATAACTAACAGCAATATTTTGTTTATCTTTCTGTAACGACTAACCCGAATCTAACAATTTTGGATTGGGATCAAATATAAATTTTGATCATTAATCAAAATTGATATTCAAATGGGTTAATGCTTCTTCCAATTTCGTTGGGTTAAGGTGACCGCGGTATCTGGTGACGTCAATCAATAAAAATATTATTTTTAGCGCTTTAATCTAGTCATTACAATATCTTCAAATGTTAAATAAAAAACAACAAGGTGGCCCTCCGGGGGTGAAACCGAACAGAAGTGAAAACTGATATGAATATATATCTATGTTGTACGTATATATGTTAATATTATATATTGTTATTATATTATTACTAAGCATAAGATATTGCATGGTCATCAGTTCGGTTTCACGAAGGGAAGATCTACATCCGATGCGGCAGCAGCATTGCTGAGACACATTTATGGCGCATGGGAGGATTCTCAGGATGCGATTGGCATTTTTTGTGATCTATCCAAGGCTTTCGATTGCGTTGACCACCGTACGCTACTTCTAAAACTTGACTACTACGGAATTCGTGGAACTGCTCATGATCTTGTTTTATCTTATTTATCAAATCGTCAACAAAAGGTAGGGATTACTGGCACAACATCCAAGGGCTCTTTAGTCGAAATGGGGGTACCCCAGGGTTCAATTTTAGGTCCATTTTTGTTTTTAGTCTATATAAATGACTTGCCATATGTTGTAAATGATCTCACAGATATTGTCTTGTTTGCTGATGATACATCATTAATTTTTAAAGTTGATAGAAAAGACAAAGATCTAACTAAAGTTAATCATACTATGTCAATTGTCTGTGGGTGGTTTGCTACAAATAATCTATTACTAAATTCAAAGAAAACTAAATGCTTAAGGTTTTCTTTACCGAATGTAGCACAAGTAGATAGCCAAATAATAATAGATGGGAGCCATATTGATCTTGTTAATAAAACGGTATTTTTGGGTCTTACATTAGACAATAAATTGCAGTGGGGACCTCAGGTTGATACTCTAGCTGCTAAGTTAAGTTCGGCTGCATTTGCTGTTAGGAAAATTAAACAATTGACGAATGTTGAGACAGCCAAATTAGTTTATTTTGCATATTTTCATAGCCTCTTGTCCTATGGTATTTTATTTTGGGGAGCAGCAGCGGATATAGAATCAATATTTATTATACAAAAAAGAGCAATTCGTGCAATTTACGGTATGGGTCCCCGTGAATCATTAAGAGATTTATTTAGGGAAATAAATATAATGACATTGCCTTCATTATATATTTATGAAAATATAATGTTTATACGTAGAAACATAGGAATGTTTGAGTCAAAATTGGATATCCATAATATTAATACAAGACAAAGGGAGAAGTTAGTTGTTCCATATTTTAGACTAACTAAAGTAAACAAGTCATTTCTTGGTAATTGTGTTCGATTTTATAATAAGATACCGCTTTCAGTAACCAAAATGTCTGATCATAAATTTAAAAATTATATTAGGAAAGTTTTGAAAGAAAAAGCGTATTACAAGGTGGTTCATTATATTGAAGATAAAAATGTATGGAAATAGCTGCTCTCTGCACAGTGCACCTCTAATTTTCTTGTTTAAGTTGTAAGTAATTATTGTCATTTTCTATTTTGTAGTCTTGTTATTTCTGTTTTTTTTTGTTTTTTTTTTTTTTTGTTTTTGAATGTTAGCTTTATTAAGTATTTTGTAATTGTTAAATATAAAAATATGTAAAATTGATGTTATAAAATAGCCAAAAAGTCAGAATAGATAAAAAAGAATTTAATAAAATAAAAAAGAATGTAACCTTGCTGAGTTTCTTGCCGGTTCTTCTCAGTTGAAGGCTGACTTCCGAACCGGTAGTAGCTTCAGTAACTTTAAATTTGACCTTCATAAGTGCCTTCTGAGGGCCTAAACTGAATAAATGGTTTTGAATTTTGAATTTTTGAATATCAATGTATTTCAACCCACAAAATCAACTCTCGTGTTAACGGGCCAAATAGATGTACCTAATGCCCTACTAATATTATAAATGCGAAAGTATGTATAGATGTTCGTTACTCTTTCACGCAAAATCTACCAAATGGATTTAGATATAACTTGGTACATGGAGAGAGCATATCCTGGAATAGCATATAGCTTTTTTATCCCGGGAAAACGTGACGTCCCGCGCAAACGCGGGTGAAACCGCGGGGGACAGTATTATGTATATAAGTATATACACAGGTGTCAGTAACGGTAACAGTGTCGCGTTTTCAACAGATTTTTGCCATCTCAAAATATGCCCAACGCGCCTAAAGAAAGTCACTTCAACAAGGGGATGAAAGGGAAAGTTTACGCTAGTTTAACGAAAGGTATCTAAAAACATTTTATTTCCACGTTCAAAACTCAAAGAAGCTCTGTATGCTGGCCATTGACTTCGTAGGATAACGTATAGTAACGCTTTTTGCGTTTAGATGCTAAATTGACTAAAGGTTGCTGACCCTAAGTAATACAATACCCTTCTTTTCACAGAGTAAATTGGTTGTACCGATAAAGGAACATATGGTTTGGTTAACAATGTAAATATGAACTACCTACTCAAAGTGAAACGGTCACTTTAGTTTGACTTTAACTAGTATTATAATTAATAATGATAGAAGGAATCGTGGTAGGGTATAAATTTTGTAGTGACCGCATGATTTGCCTAATTACGAAGAAACTTTAGTGAGCTATTCTCGGACAGCGAAGGTTGAATTAAAAGGGAAATCGCATAACAACGCATTTCGGGAACAGCTAGTAATAATATGAAATAGCCATAAATATATATATAAATATATATATAGGAAAATTGGGTTCCTTTGATGGTCCATCCCGTCAAAACTACTGAACATATCGGGATGGGCCTGCTACCGTTCGAGGCGGGATTTTACCTTTATGGTTTTAGGCTATATAATATCGATAAAAGCGGGTGAAAGCGCTTGAAATGCTTTTTTATTGAATTCCAAACGATTTTCCTACGTATGAGTTTAATTTTTAGTGTCTTTTCTTTATTGATTTTGATGTAATCGTGACCCAATTACAAAAGTTTACTATTTACGTAAACGTAATACTTCAACTCTTTCGTCGGTTGCGTAAAAACTCACAGTAATCGAATTCTGTCTTTCCAACTATTTTATAATAGATACCCTAATATAAAATAAACAAGCCGACTTTATAAAGTTTTTGACGGGCCAGTTGGCTTGGTGGTTAGAGAGTCTGACTGCCAACCCGCAGGTCGTGGGTTCGATTCCTACCCAGGACAAATATTTGTTGCATGTACGTACATGTCTGTTTGTTCTGTGTCTGGGTATAAATATCTATATAAGTATGTATTTAAAAGTATTATAGTATATCATACCTGGTAGCCATAGTACAAGCACAGAACTGATATACTACATATTTTTTTCTTTCTCCTAAATACATGATCATAGTGATTTACACTCGGACGCAGAACAATCAGAGATCTTTGTGCGCACAAATTTCTAACCTTACAAATGCACTACTGTTTCACGACAAAAATGGGTAAGGTAGTACGAGCTCAACTACTCAATGAACTTATTGTTATTGTCTTGGGTGGGAATCGAACTACAGCCATGCAGTCTGTACAAAGCCAACTGGCCTGTCAAATATTTAATAGGACATTTTATTTTTGCATATCTCTCAAAGATTATTAGTAGGATGATGAAATAAATAAGAAAATACTCGGGATGAGAAATAATTGTTGTGGTAGCCGTGAACATTAGCGCTTTTTAAAATATAGATAGTTGCTTCAGTAACTTTAAATTTGACCTTCATAAGTGCGTTCCGAGGGCCTAAACTGAATAAATGCTTTTGAATTTTGAATTTTTGTGAATATAGAAATTACGTAAAAATCGAAGTAGAGCAGTTATTTATTTACGACCCATCGCGAAATATTGTTCCGAAATAGAATCTAAAAAAAATTGCTCTAAATCCACATAACTATCCCGGTTAGCTGGATTCACAGACAGACGGATTATTATTGGTTTCAATCGTTATTGAGAGGCCGATCCGATCGTATTTAAATGCTCATTTTTAAATTTTTTTACGACTGCCACTGCCAATTTGGCACGTTGTTTGGTACATTTACAATTTTCTCAAGACGTGTGTTAAAACGTTTTTATGGATTTTTTTTTTATTAGCAATAAATTTCTGCACAGAGCAGCAATATTACAGTATTTTTCTAAATAAGTATATCTTTTAATGTAAATATCTTTTTGTTGTGGGACTAATAGTGGAAAACCAAACAAAAAGGTAAAAATTAGATTTATATATGATAACTTATGTATACGTTAGGTGCATACCTACTTAATAGACGGCAGATCTATATAGGGTTCCTTTGACGATCTATCACCTAAAAACTACTGCGCATATCGGGTTGGGATTTTACCATTCGACGCGGAATTTTTCCTAGATGATTATAGGCTATATATGATATCGATTAAGCAGGTGAAACCGCGGGGGATATCTAGTATAAAATAAAAAAAAAACTTATAATTGGAAATAACCTCGATTAATTAAATCCTGAGCCAATGGCATAATGTGCTCTCTGCACGAATATTATTATGGCGAATAGCCTATTTAATTAAACATTTACTAGTACTAGTATGTTAAGTAAAGTTTTGTTGTTAAATTCCCAAATTATCATCTCAAACGCTCCATATAATCGTTCGAAACAGTTGTGTTCTGTATAAGTTTGTAATTGATATAATTTAATACAGGTACGTACAGGTCGACTTCGATTTGAAGTTTATTTGACTATAGAAGCTGGGGCTCGATTCTGTAAGGAAAATAACACTAACTCGAAGATGTTTCCTTGCGGCCTCTATGCTCTGTCGCTGTCGCTATATGCTAATACTACTAATAACGTGAGAGGTAAGCTCTCCGAGGCCTCCGTGATGCGGCTCGCCGACGAAGTTTGTGTTAGCTGAATAAGGGGGCGGGTACCTACATACAGGTCGACTACAATTTGAAATTTCATCCACTATTGAATACCGTCACTGAGACAAACATGTCAACAACATCACTATGCTGAAATTGAATTAATCGGCCTAATATTATAAATGTGAATGTAAGTTTGTTTGTGACGCTTTCACGCAAAAACTACTAATCCGATCATCATGAAACTTTGTACACATATTATATAGGATACTTTTTGTGCCGGGAAAATGTTACATCCCTCGGGAACGCGTGTGAAACCGCGGGGGACAGCTAGTAAGATATGTATCAGTTCATCAGAAGATAATATTATAGATTATGTAGAGTATTGGAATTGGGTTACGTGAGCGATCACTTTTTAAATGTGTCTATGGTACTGGCAATTCATAGACCATAGTAAATATAATTAAGTATTCTATGAAGGTAGATTATGTAAAATAAAGCACATTAAAATAGAAGTACTATTTTAGTTTACGTAAATTATTTTTTTTACCTTAATTTGTATTTTTTACAATTAACGTTTGAACACAGATATGTCCCTTAGGAGTCCTAACGAGGCCAGAGGCCAAAATAGCACGCATACGTACTCAGAAAAAAGTCTATTAATGATGTCTGTGTACAAAAATTAAAGTAATTATTTATAGTGAAATTTAAAATAGTTAAATGTATTTTTTTATAACTAGCCTATATGCTTTGCAAAGCGCCTTTTTTCGGCTGATCCAATTTTATCCTTATACCGACAACAAAAAAAAAAATCTAAATTCAAAACCATTAATTCAGTTTAGTCTAAATTTTAAGTTACTGAAGCTACCACCGATTCGGAAGTCAGCCTTCAACTGATAAGAACTGGCAAGAAACTCAACCAGGTTATTTTTTTATAAATTTTATCTATATGGACTTTTTGGCTGTTTTATAACGAACATTAAAAAATATTGCCAAATAAAATAAATCAAAGTGGGCTTACCAACCTTTAGATGAATACGAAAAGCAAGTACTATAATGTTTTTGTGGTTATAGTATCAGGCTTTGTATATTATATTTAACATTCTTAATATAATGTAACATTTTCTGATATACCTATTGATATTATATACTCTGACATTGCAATAAAAATGTTTTTTTTTTTTATTTTATTATGACCGTGCAAAAGTTACTGAACTGCGTTAATGAAATTTCAATATAAATTTAATAAAAAAAATACAGTAATTCAGATAACTAAAAATGAGATCTTTTAATTGAAATAAAAAGAGCAATCATTATCGCAACGGTAATATTACGCAACGGTACAATTAACGGTATAAAAATGCTGAATTGGCATCAGCTCATTACTATACTAGTTCATTTATCAAAGGGACTTTAACAAAGGGTCTCACACAAAACTGTCAAGTAAAATAATGAAGGCAAAATTACGATTGTTTTGAATGCAAATCTAAAATAGAAAATATATTCTTTCTTCAGTCCTTCCTAGTAGTTTGTTAAAGTGGTATTGAAAAGTAAAAGGAAGGTAGGGAAGGAAGGAAAATATGCTAAAATTTGTATTTTTAACGGGCCGGCTGGCGTAGGGATTTCGATTCCATCATGGACAAACATTTGTGTGAATATGTATGTTGGTGTTATCTGGAGGTGTCGGTACATATGTGTATTTAAAAAGTATATATAATTCTTGTATATATATATATAAATATATAAAAAGGATCTCGAAAACGACTCCAACGATTTTCATGAAATTTATTATGCAGGGTGTTTCGGGGGCGTTAAATCGATGTAGCTAGGATTCATTTTCAAAAATGTCATTTTATCCGTGGTTTAGGCAATGAAAACTGCTACAATGTCATTAGAAGCTATGGTTTTCAAGTTACGTCTTTTGTGAGAAATACTGTTATTGAGAGCCCTTTATTATCGTACCTAATTCGTATCTAGGTATATATTACAGTGTTTTAAAAAAGAAAATACGGTAGAAGTCACGTTAGTAATGAAATCCCGAGCAACGCTCGGCCATCCAGGTACTATTTATTGACTGGTTACCATATTGAAAACTCTGCTTAGTTTAGTATCAGTCCCGGCATTCTTATTCAAACTGTTTTCAGAAGAAGTAGAGCTCTTGGTGCAAGAGTTTGTCCGCGGAAGTACTACTCCTTATCTTACTTATTTCCGCGATGAATTATCGTGTTTCAGTTAGAAAGGTAAGGTTGAAATTACAGGCACATGAGACTTAGCATATTGACGTCTCAGGGTTGACAACGCATTGACAATGCCCCTAGTATTGCAAATGGCCATAGGCGGCGGTGATAATTTACCAACACCTGACAAAAAAAAAGCTTACTTGTAAAGCCGGCGCGGCCTCGGAGAGCGGACTTCTCATGTGATTACGTAGTTAACAAAGGAGACAGAGCAAAGATGCCGCGATAAAACAACGTCGAGCTAGTGTCATTTACCATACATAATTACACCCCAGATTGCCATGTGTCAAAAATGTCCGAAGAAATCAATTTCAAACTGATAAATAATAATAACTCTTCGGTATGTTGAGAAATTTATCAAAATTTACTTATAATAGACTAGATACGTGAAACGAATATAATCTATATCGTAATTTTTATAAAGAAAAATCATGCTTACGAATTCAATACTCATATATCAATGCTCACACCTGTGACGAATCAAATGATAACTTATTCGCACAGAACTTTCTCGCTATGAAAAATTCATGGCGTTTTTCATTTTTCCAGAGAACATAACTCTGTGCGGATCAAATTTCAATATATGACGGTAATATTTCAAGTCACAGATGTCTTTAACCGGCGACCTTTGACCTTGGCATTCAAACACCTAAGTCTCTATAAAACGTGGTACAGATGCCTTTAATATAATGTAATAAACCCATTTGGCAGGAGCGGGACGGGGACAAATTACCTTTTTAGGGTTTCGAAGTCAAACAACAAAACCTTATAGTTTCGTCACGGTTGACCCTCTGTCGCAGCATTTTTACTGGTTAATTAGCACTATTTTGTCTAGACTTAGAATCTTTTAGGTAACCATTTAAAGAACAGAACAAATCGCCGTGAAGCAGTAATGCGCTTGTATTTTTTGGGTTTCGGTTAGAAAGTTAAGGGGGCCGGTGAAATTGCAGGCACATGAGACTTATCATCTTGGCGTCTCGGGTTCGATAACGCATTGACAATGCCTTTGGTGTTGCAAATGTCCATAGGCGGCGGTGACCCCTTACCATCAGGTGGACCGTCTGCTTGTTTGTCGGGCCAAGTGGTATAAAAATAAAAAAAAGACTTAGAGTGTTTCAGGTAACCATTTAAAGAGCAGAACAAATCGCCCTGAAGCAGTAGTGCGCTTGTATGTTAGTGTTTTGGTTAGAAAGGTAAGGGGGCCGGTGAAATTGCAGGCACATGAGACTTATCACCTTGGCGTCTCAGGTTCGATAACGCATTGACAATGCCTTTGGTGTTGCAAATGTCCATAGACGGCGGTGACCACTTACCATCAGGTGGACCGTCTGCATGTTTAGTGGGCTATTCGACATTAAAAAAAATGATTTTTTTTTCTTTTTAATAATATTGACTTTAAAGACTACTAAATGGTTGACAGTATATAGTTATACGAGTATATTTCGATGACGATTAGATGCCATTACATTTTATATTAGACTAAGGTAGACATTTTACGCGAGTAGGTACCTATAATAATGATCCCAACCAGGGATTTTAGAGTTTAAAACAGGAAAACTTTTTTCAATAATTGGGGGTTCGGCACAGCACTTCTTACCCTGTCGGTACTATTAAGTAGAAGTTTTACAACCTCTTAGAACACACTCTTGTTAACCTCTCGAAGCAAGGAGTAGACAACGTCAATGGTTTATTATTTTCACCCTTTACGACACCTTAGGGATACGTTAGGGTCTTAGTTGCTGAAATACCGACTGCTTTCGCATATAGAGTATAGTCTTCTTAAATCAAGTAATATCTTGCCATTTGGCTTGGTGGTTAGTGACCCTAACTGCCACGGCGCAGTGTGTTCGATTTCCACCCAGCACAAACCTTTGTGTGCATGAACATGTCCGTTTGTTTTGTGTCTGGATGTAAATATCTTTAATAAGTAGGTTATGTATTTAAAAAAAAAATAGATTATGTTGGTAGGTTTGCATATACAAGCTCTGCTTGGTTGCAGGTTTTCTTGGAGATCAGGTGGCCGTGTGTAAAAGAATATCCTAGGATATTTATTTTTAAGGATTTTTGAAAACTAAAATGAGGTTTTCAAATGAGGTTAGGTCTAAACAAATAAATAACATCGAAACCCTACAGTGTGACTCCCAAACACACTTAACCGGTGTTTAAAAAGATTAGCACGCGATACGTGTACGTAGTAGCAAGCGAATAAAGGTGAATATCTCTTAACCTTTTTAAAACGCATATTGTGTTGAAAAAGTAAACTGTGAGTATAACATTAGGTCCTTACATATAAAATATGCTCAAACTGGCCACTTTGATCTCAAATAGCTGGTGTTTGGTTAGGAAGTTCCAATTTCAAATTTATTTCAAACTAGCTGCGCCCTACGGTTTTGCCCGCTATCAATCCTGGTTATAAACCTTCCTTTTGAATTACTCTATCTTTTGCTGAAAACTGCATTAAACTCCGTTGCTTAGTTTACGGTTCTATAAAAGACTTACAGACAAATATGCATTTTTATATATATGGAAGAAGATTAGGCTAGTGCCTACAAAAAGCCAATTTCATATGTAATTTATATATAGATATTTTTAGGGTGGGTATCGAACATTAGTGAACTAAATACAGTCTACAAGTCCAGAAATTTAAAGGCAGTGTCTACAAAATCCCAAAACCATACCTCGATGAGATTTCGAAGAGGTAATGACGTGGTATATTAAGCGAAAAGATTGTTGATGACTATGTCGATCGTGGGTTTCGAACCCTACAATAGGCAAGCCTGAGCCTTTGGTGAAGGAAATAATCGTGAGGAGATCATGGTACGGTGTGAATATTTCTCGCTTCCCATAAGTTGATAAATTGTTGCCATACATCTACCGATATGTTTCTAGGCGTTGTGTGTTTATTACGTCATAAATACGATATCTTCACTATCCTACTAATATTATAAATGTGGATGTTTGTATGTATGGATGTTTGTTACTCTTTCACGCAAATCTAGCTGACGGATTTGTATGACACTTGGCACATATGTAGAAAATGCCCTGGAACAACTTATAGGATACTTTTTTGCCGGGGAAAAGGTTACATCCCTCGAGAACGCGGGTGAAACCGCAGGAGACGGCTACTTTATTATATAGAGAATTAATTCGTAATATTGTTGGTAATGAAAACAGAAAAGTACTAGATCGATTTTAATAATACTTTCACTATTAGATAGCTACTTTATCCAGAAGTTATACATATTAAATAAATAAATATCCTGAGACATTCTTTTACACACGGCCATCTGAGCCCAAACCAAGCAGAGCTTGTACTATGGAAACCAGATAACTGATATAGGTACTACATAATATACTACTTTTTATTTTTCTAAATACATTCATATATAGATATTGGCGTTATAGTCCCGAGATTTTTAGATCCTTCAAGATCACGGGTGAAACCGCATGATGGAACTTAGAACCCACCTCATGCTTTCAGCCCAGCCTGACCAAATACTACAAAATAATATGTAATTATGAAAATCCACATACGATAAAAAATTTCATTCACTAATAAAAAGTTACATTAATCCCGAGTGATATAGGCTTTTACCAAGAGAAAACACAAATTCTCTCGATGTGAAAGTGGGTAAAATCACGAGACAGAAGCTAGTCATGAATAACTTCAGTATTATGTGAATTTGGATCAATTTAATAAAAAACCATGAGAAGAAACGAGACCTACGAACAAAAAAAAACTTAGTTTTAATAAACTAATCGACTAATGTCGAAACTGGCCAGTCATGTTATAGTTATGAATAAACATAATGTTTTATAAATTTGGATCGGTTCACACTAATGTTGCTATTACAAACAAATCATGAGTAGAAACAAGACCTTCAAACAAAACAGCTTAGTTTAATAGTCGAAACTGGCCGCCATTTTTTTAAATAAATGACTCAAATTCTTACTGAGTTATTATAAGAGTGTTTTGAAATATGAAAGTAATAAGGTTTCACACCGAGTAATTACAAAACATTTACAACTGTCTAAGCTGAAATTTCATTCTAACTAACTAGTTTGTTCAACGTCTTAATTCAGTTAATAAAAACTGATCCCAGCCTGAGACGTGACTAATTATAGTTTAAATTATTGTATAAAGTTTTATCTGTAGAAAAGTCCTAAGCAATTATAAGGATTATGGTAATTTATTATATTGTTTGTAGATTCTGAATATTTGTTTATTTTGCTAATTAATTTGTAGAGCTTAGGGATTTTAGTTTGGTGTCTGGTTTTTAATAGACTGTAAAAAATCAGTTGTTCAATGAAATTGCAATCTTCATGTATGTATTGTTATTTTTTGCTGATTAGTTATGAGGTAACAAACAAAAAAAACAGACGAAATGAGAACCTCTTCCTTTTTTGAATTCGGTTAAAAAATGGGTTCCTTTGACGCACCATCACTTTAAAATTACTAAACATATAGATATGGGACTGCTACCATTAGACGCGGATTTTATTTATAGGCTATATTTACTATCGATAAACGCGGGTGAAACCGAGAGGGACAGCTATTTCCATATAAATAGAAAGCGGAAAATACAGCAACATTATTATCTTTCCAACCATTGATAATGTTGAAGAGCTTTTACATTAAGATAGGCTTCCATTATCTGTATTCACTTTGACAGAGCTTTGACAGGTTCTATTCGCTGTTAAATAAGTGTCGCTGACCTTTGAATAAATGTTTGCTGAAAACGAATTTGTAATTAATTTAATTTGACGGGTAAATTTTGTTAGATATTCGGAAAAAGATCTCCGTTACGATTGTTGGTGTTACGACGTTTAAATTTCTATGTTTTAGTATATTATGTATGTAGTATATCTATAGTACTATATAAATCTGTAATGTCTGTCTGTACATATTTTCGTTTTATAAATCCAACCACAATTCTACTATTTAAAAAAAAAGTGTTTCCCTTTGTCTGTCTGTCTGTCTGTTCCATTCATATGTCGAATATATCGTTAATAACTTAGTTTTTCAAATGGTGATGTGGAAACAACAGACTATCATCAAATTTCATATTTATAGCGCGGCAATTAAAGTATATTATTGATTAATAGTGCAATCAGAACAGTAAAGAAAGAAAGGAGTTAGAGTTAACTGGAGATCCGGGAACGTACTACCCCCTTACCCACTTCCGCCGTAATGCAGTAGTGCACTTACGTTACTGTGTTTCGGCTAGAAAGGTAAGGGAGACGGAAAAATTACAGGAGGTTTAACGACTTCACGTCACAGTGTGTTGCAAATGTCTATAATAGGCGGCGGCGACCATTAACCATCAGATGGACTAACCGTATGTTGGCTACATGGCACAATAAAAAAATGAAATTGCCACGATGAGATTGTCTAACCGATCGATGATGGAAAATTAACCTGGTTGCTGAGTTCATTGCTCTCATTCCTAAGTCCTCAAATTGATAATTTGATCACAGTAAAGTGACCGCAGTAATTACTGATAATATACCCATCTCACGCGTCATTATGATTTGATTGGGCATAAAAGCAAGTTCACACCTACGCGCTATAAAAGGTAAGGAAAAATAAAATTGGTGTGTGATCCAAACGATAAGAGGTTGGTTGAATGTGTTTTCAGGGACTCAATAGGTAAGGAACTGGTAGGATTGGTTTTTTAAAAACATCGATACCACTATGTTACGCATTGTAGTTACTACATCTGTTTCGCTATGGACATGTAATTATTTGCCTAAATACTTTCTTTACAATAAATTTAGATCGATGCGATATGTATGCATGTTACATTTTACATTCCTTGGTTCACTTCATTTATTTACTGCCGTCTTGATTTTTATCTTTGTATTATAATAATAAAAAATGAAATATCTACACCCCATAATCTTTTAAAAAAATAAATATATTGTGATCTCAGATTTACACCACGTTCCAATAAAGCGGTTATGAATTCTCACCATTTATTTTCTCTCTATATTAAAAAATTTCAAACAAACATCATTCAAGAACTTCCTTGCCTGGGAATCTAACTTAGGAACTCTGAGCCACTAAGGCGATACTCTTTTACTCCATTATCTAGCAAACGATAATCACGACATCTTTGTTTTAGGCTTGGCCGTGAAATAAACGCTAAAAGCCATACGCCTAGCCTAAAATATCTATTACCTGTTTACGACTCCTAAAACTCCTAATTGCTTATTCCCGCCGGTCACTTATAGCGTGGACCAATGTCACTTTATTGAAAGGTTTTATGGGCATCGGGTAACTGGTAAAAATTACGACTCGACGGACATTGATCACTGATAACGATGTGCTAAGGATCGGCTGAGGCTATTTATATAAGAGTGTATCTTTCTTAAAATATCTGTGAGAGCGTTTGAAACAGGAAAGAAGCCTTTACTTCAATTTAAATTCGTGGTACATTGCGCGGCTAACGAAAATTAAAAACCCATTTTCAGAATGTTTCGAAACAAAGAGCATATTGCATGGTAACTCATTACATTGAAGCGATATATGTCTGGAAATAGCTGCTCTTTGCACTGCATTGTGCACATGCTTGTTTAAGTTGTTATTATCATTATCCTTAAATATTTTTATCGAATTTTTTTTTTGTTAAAATTTGAAAAAGTACATTATCCTAAAAGCCCGATTCGATCAATATCAATAAGAGATAAAAAAATCCTTGCCTCAGCAAGCGCCTTTGAAAGCTAGCATCCGAACAATTGGTAGCTTTAGTATCTTTTACTTTCTTAACAAGATGCTAAGGTATATGGAATTTAAATAGACTATATAGTTTTGACGTCATTGTCGTCCGCAATATAGTTTTTACACGTTTTATATTAGCTTCGCCTGTATGTATGTTTGTAACCGACCCCTTTGAGCTCGATTTTGTCCTACTTTGAACGATCAGATTTAATTCAAACTTTGCACACCTGTCAAAGGTCGATGACAATGCAATAATCCGATCAAAGCATCCGATTATCCTAATTAGATTCGCCAGGATTAATTAATTTCTTTCCGCATCCTTTGCATGCGAGTAAGAGAGATAGATCTAGTGCGCGAACTACGCATGCGTGCAGTTCCAGGCTTACTCTTTCGGGCACTCAAAAAAAAATTAATTTAAAAATGAAAAAATAAATAATAGTTTAAAAAAACTAGAAAACATTTTGGTTTTCTATATAAAGGTATATAGAAAACCAAACTAAAAAACAGAAAATAAATATTAATTAAGAATAATGTATATTATATATATGAAGTAATGTAAAAAGTGTTAATAAACATAAGTTATTAATAGTTTAAATGTTTTATTTAAAAAAATGCGGGGGTGCTTTCCAAGATATTATCGAAATGATAATCCTTCTCATATCTGTCAATTAAATATTTATAACTATTGACACCATGCACCCCACGCTTTTTTTACAAAAAAAAATTTTTTTTCTTATTCAAACTATTAATAACTTATACTAACTACTAATATATTTATTAAATGTTTTTTACATTATTCTTAATTAATATTTATTAAAATTTATTTTCTGTTTTCTAGTTTGGTTTTTTTAACCATAGTATGGCTCTGATTCGAGATCGAACAAGTGTTCAATCAAAAAGATGAGAGCGCTCAAAAATTACAGTGAAATATTATTATTTGGTTAATTATTTATTGACTCTATGATGTGATTAAGCCGCTGAATATAAATTAAACACTATTGAATTGGAGACAATTCAATCTGATTGAGGAATAGTTACTGAAAGTACGTAAAGACGACCAACCTAGGTGTGATTCTGCTAAGTGAAAATAGCCTGACAATGTTTCGTAGCAGCCTCTATACTTTGCCTCTCTCGTTAAGTAAGCAAACACGTGAGATATCCGCTCTCTGAAACCGAACCGGTTTGATTACGGAGTTTATATTATAGAATGCAGGGTTAAACTGTCTGAAACAGCTTTTGGCGAGAAAAAAGCCAATAGTCATTCATTCAAAACAATTTCTAAAATCAAAAGCTTAAATGGGGGGATGCTACAATTTTGAGAACTTGTGGTCTATATTAAACCTAGAATAATTTGTAGATATCCATTATTTGACAGGCCAATTGGCTTGGTGGTTACCGCCCTTAACTGCCAAGTCGAAGGTCGCGGGTTCGATTCCCACCCAGGACAAACATTTGTGTGCATGAATATGTCTGTTTGTTCTGTGTCTGGATATATGTATGTATGTATTTATAAAAAAAAGTAGTACATGTAGTATATCAGTTATCTGGTTTCCATAGTACAAGCTCTGCTTAGTTTGGGACCGTGTGTAAAAGAATGTCCCAGGATATTTATTTATTATTATGAGCACGTGGACTTTTATGTAAGATTTTCCATGACTTGCACATTACATCGTTAATGAATTACAAAAATAATCATGAAAGGTAATATATAATTTCTTATGTGGGTTAACGAGCTTGTTACAGATAATGAGTGGTTCTCATCAGACTGGTTTATTGATATAATCGGCAATTTAAAAAAATGTTGAAAGCATCATTTGTAACTGATGAAGAATTCTTTTGAAGTTTATTATTATTATCAAATACACAATTATCGCGTGTACCCAAAGCAATGATGTTCAAAGGAATGGTGGAAATAACCATTAACTTCTCATCACTGGCCTTTGGTCTTCGGTCCACTCTGAGGGCTGAACATTATCATGCTCTCTTTGTATTAGACTCTAGCCCACAAACAAAAAGCGATCGTGTTTTTAGATAATTTTTCTAAATCTAAAGCTATAATAATTTTATTTAATGTTCAAATACAGTTTACTATAGTGTGGATAGATCGAGACGGGCCTTCGCAATATTAAGGTAAATAATTAATTTAATATAAATAATAAATATCCTGGGACATTCTTTTACACACGGCCATCTGATCCCAAACTAAGCAGAGCTTGTACTATGGAAACCAGATAACTGATATACTACATATACTACTTTTTGTTTTTTCTAATTGCATACTTATATAGATATTTACACCCACAGAACAAACAGACATGTTCATGCATGCAAATGTTTGTCCTGGATGGGAATCGAACCCGCGACCTTTGGCTCGGTAGTCAGAGTTGCTAACCACCAAGCCAACTGGCCTATATTTTTAACATTTAATAAACATCGATCTCCTTCTCCGTATTATCATTAATTATGCCAAATCTCACTTTCTTCCGTGCGCGCAATATGCCTAAAAAGGGTACAAAGATTTCTCGTCAATCATAATATATTACTCAACATTCTAAACCCGTGCGCTTAAAAAAATGGCCGAAAATATTTATTGGCTAATCCAACCTTTTTGATTAATAAATAAAAAAAAAGTCATGGACAATAACACACAGTACAATTATATTGCCGCGTCCTCGTTACAGTTAAAAGCCAACATCAATGTAACAACCGCAAAACATTCCGTGACGTATGGGCAATTAATTTTTCAAAGAAAACACCAATTAATTTTAGGGATTAGCAATTTACGGGCGTTTTCAACATTCTCATGTTGAAAGGGCCCTCGCGTAAATATATTGCTTTCAATGAAAATTCCCCGAATTCATTGCAGATACATTGAGGAACCAATATCCATTGCAAAGTAATTTACCATTCTATCACTGCCCTATTAAGGCATCATTTTTGGTGAATTTATTGAATGTTAATTAATTTACTAAGTAATCAATAAATAAAAAAAGTCTTATAATTCTTACTCTACAATGATATCAGTTTTACAATATATTAAATTGTGTTTTTGATAATTTGTAATATCATTTAACTAAAGTATGTAGGTACCATTTTGTTCGATAACTCTTTGCCATCTTGTAGGTAGGGACATGATCCCATTGCTATAGAAATTTTGGGACTTCTGATCAAAATACTGCGACAAGTGGTTTTGACAGTCCTCTCGTGATGTTAACCTGACACTGCCTAAAGAATTCTGAAGAGACCGAAACAGGTGGAAATCTGAAGGTGCAAGGTCAGGACTATACGGCGGACGCATTAATACCTCCCAGCCAAACTCTCTTAATTTTTGCTGAGTGGCTAAAGATGTGTGAGGTCTAGCGTTATCATGATGAAAAACCACACCCCTTCTGTTGATTAATTCTGGCCACTTTCTCTCAACTTCTTGCTTTAATCTCATCAGTTGTTCGCAGTAGAGTTCAGAATCAATGGTCCTGCCTGGTGGTAACAGCTCATAATGAATAATGCCCTTCCAATCCCACCACACACACAGTATCACCTAGTTGCGAGTTAACCCGGGTTTCGCCACAGTCTGTGAAGCCTGACCGGCCTTTGACCACGACCTTTTTCGCACGTTCTTGTCGTACGTAATCCACTTTTCATCACCAGTTATCAGCTTCTTCAAAAATGGTTCGGTTTCATGATGTCGTAATAAAGAATCACAAATGAGTACACAGTTCATTAGGTTTCTTTCAGTGAGCTCGTGAGGTACCCAAATATCTATATTTTTTGTGTACCCAGTTTTTTTCAAATGCGCCAAATCTGTTTTGTGGTTAATTCCCATGGTCATTCCATTCCATTTTTCATTCAAAAATGACATCAATTTTATCCGTAATGGGGCGACCAGAGCGACGTGCATCTTTGACATCAAAATTTCTGGATTGAAAACGCTTAAACCAAATTTGTGCTACTCTCACAGACACTGCACTAGGTCCATAAACATAGCAATTTTTTTTCGCGGCTTGCGTTGCATTATTACCTTTTTTGTAGTAAAATTTTAAAATGAATCAAATTTCTTCATTAGATTCACTCATCATGGCGGTATGAAAAACAAATGCAAATCACACATTTTCCTAATTTGAATTTGGAATTATGTTCTTTAAAATTTAAACTTTCAATGATACCAAAACCAGCCAGATACAAATAGTATAGCCAAAGAGATTTTATTACAAGTTCACAATACTATAATGCGAAAAGACTTTTTCCCCAACCTAATATATAAATCACAAAAAAAATCTACTTAAAATAATGATAGTAACATAATCATTATAATAATAATAATTAGTAAGAACCCCTCGTTTCGAAGGTAAAAGCCTCCAATTTCCATTCCTCTTTCTTTGCTGTCTTCTTCCAATTTTTCCCAGCAATTTTTATGATGTCTCATTCATCTTTAAATTTACTATATATAGAAATATATATTTTTTAAATTCCAAATTGGTGACAAACAAGCAGACGGATCACCTGATGGTAAATGGTCGCCGCTTAAAGGCATTTGCAACACCAGGGGAACCGCCAATGCGTTTATTATATATTAATATGTGCTGGCGAATATATTAATTAGGTATGAGGAGCATATTAATAAATATTTAATTAAGGTATATTTCAAAGGTGTCTGAATTTAAAGGATGCAGGTCTTCCTCATGAAAGTAGAGCAAGCGTCAAGATGGCGCCTAATTAGATTAAATAAAATATGAAATAAACATTATATTATTTATTTAAATGTTTTCGACTTGTCGTCAACACGATGTGTGACGATGCGACGAGTGTTCAGCATAAAATGCCCAGATGGGTAAAGTAAAGTTTCATCAAAGAGTTTCACTTAGGTTTTATCGCATAATTTTAACTATATACCAATTTAATACGTACCAGGAACTACCTAGTTAAATCTCAACTCAACATAAAGATTAAAGTTCTTCACAGTTCACTTTAGGTGATGCGTGATGTTAACGGATTACAAAGAAAATGTTTCAGACAAAATGGCAAATAAATCTTGAATCTCGACGCTGGAATGATGTCAGTTACATATTTGTTCGGTGGCCTCACTGACAGCGGGCGTGGATTTATAAAATTTATTATCTGTTTATCGTTTTCATTGAACATTGTAATTAATCTTTTTGTGCATTCGAATTTTAAATTGATTTATGGAACGATTTCACGTTAGTTGTAAATTTTGCTGTGAAGTGAAGAACATTATGGTTTTGATGTTTTTAAACCATTTTTTTTGGAAGTAGTAGAGCTCTTAGTGCAGAGTTTGTCCGGGGAAGTACTACTACGGGAAGAAATATCCATAGTCGGCAGTGATCACTTACCATTAAGTGGACAGTCAGCCTGATTATTGACCTACTTGACATAAAATATAATTTGATCTCTCTGAAGATCTTTCTGGGCATACCTCTCACTCTTGCTCTAACAACAAAATGACGTTCTGCCTCTCACATTTCTTCGAATGTTTCGCCTTCACTGACACCCGACCTATTTCCAAATCCGTCAACACGTTAACGAGTGTTTTACTCGCTACCACATTTAAATGTTCAGAATAAATAATAATAAATACATCAACAAGCCATTAGGTGCCCAATAAAAATCCAAGCGTGCACTGAATTATATTAACTGGCTTTGCAAATACGCTTTCTGTATTTTGTGCCAATAAAGGAGTTTTGTTTATTCTAAACATCTTTGCGTTTTGCGTTTGGATTTGTTGCGTAAGTAATGTTAAAATGAATTATGTTAGAAATAAGAATGTTTGTGTAATAAGTTTAATTTTACTGTTTCATATTTGTATGCTCCGATCTTTGGTATAAATAATAGAGCTGCCGAAACAGGGTAAAGAGTTATTAGAGACTATGGAGTGTCGTGGGTTCGAACCTTAAGATTTTAGTGAAGGAAAATATTGTGAGAAAACCAAAACACGGTGGTAGGCTCCTCTATTAGTACCTTACTACCTGGCTCCCTGGAACCCTCAGGTTGTCGCCATACAACTTCCTTTGATCCGACAGCGCATGGACTTGAGAGTCAGGACTTTTCAAGGCTTTGTGTGCTCACCACTTTCGACCACATCATCACTTACCACAATGAGATTGTTGTTAAACATAACTACATAGTTATGTCTATACTACTATATAAATCTGTTGAATCTTTCTGTACCTTTATTTTTATTGTCAGATTTTGTCTTTTTATAACTTAGGAACGATCTTGATGAAAATTGGTGTATAGTCAGAACATGTGATTGTGAAAATGATAGGGTATATATAATATCGATAAACGCGGATGAAACTGCGGGTGACAGCTAGTCTAGATTAGCTACAAAAATTAAAGAATAAAATAAAACTGAATAAGATCGAGCATACTTATCCTTTCTAATTGTATTAAAGATGAACAAACAAACAAGGAAAGTACCTTGTATGTACTATTTATAGGTAGATACTTAGAAAAAAGTAGGTTAATTAATAATAATAATACTTTATTGTTCAAAAAATAAATGACTAGCCTCCACACTAGGATTCCCGGTGTCGTGGAGACTAGTCTCTTTCATCTTAATAATAAAATAATGTTGTCTTAATATAAAGTCTTATAAAAAAAAATAAAAAGTAAAGTATGCCGCTCCACAGCTCTGTGGAAACAAATTGTTACATACATCAATTTTCTGGAACGAATAAATTTCTTGTTTGCAGGAAATAAATGACCATTTTATCAATTCGAGCCCATGTGCCAACCCTTTTCAGCAGCTTATTAAATAAAATTTAAAAGGTTCAGGTGCTCAGCCAATGGAGTTTAATTTTACGTTATGTAAGAATTCATGAGAACCGTAGAATCCTTTTGAGTTCTAAGTGAAAAGAGACCTGAGATTTGATTGGATTGATTGTCTTCACTGGCATTGAAACTAAAGAAAAGAGCCTCTTTAGTATCTATTTTACTACTACTTGTTACAATTTAAGATTAAAATTTTCATCATTTATGTACGCTTTCACAAGTCCTTATAAATTTACCACATAAACATTGTTCAAATTTCAAAGCCATTCATTCAGTTTAAGACTGCGATGGGCACTTGTCAGGTCAAATGCCCTGAAGCTACCACCAATTCACTACCTATAGCTAAAGACAAACTACATTGAAAACCACGACTATAAAAAAAAATCCTAATCACACATAAATGGCGGAAAATATTTGAATGAATTTGGCACATATATAGAATACTCGTATTCTCTGAATTATTATTATTATTTATTTTAAATCAGATACAGGTATAGATATAATGTTAGAAATAGACTTATTACCTATGTAAGTTATACACAAATATAATATATATGTTTACGTCACCCCCATAACATGGGCGCTGACCCAGTGCCTTAACATTGGGCAATTCGACTTAACAATACCAGCTCGTAGGATGCTGTTGGGACTACACCAAACCCTGTGCTTGATGCACAGAGGCGATTTTTCGCAATATGGCGTGAAAGCCATCGACGGGTGCCTCAGCGAACATACCTGATGCACTACAGTGACGACGGAGCCCCATCAGCATCCTAAAAGCATTGTTATATTGGACACGCAGAGAGTTGAAAGCCCTTTACCTTTGAAATTAATTCAGGATACTTTCCTTCCTTGACACCATTACGTCGCGAGTAAAATCCGCGGGGCGGCAGCTTGTGTCTAAACAATTTATAAAATTAGCATTTGTCTACATAATCACTTACCTATGCTAGAATTGTGGACAAACACAAACCTAAACTTAGTTAAAAACAAGAATAGCGAGCACAAAAATATTTGCGAGAAACTAAAAGTTTAGAAACTGAATGTTCAAACAGCTCAACCGAATTTCAAATTGCTACTCGTGATTCGCAAATAAACCAGGAAAATTACAATTGCTAACTACTTTAACGGACACGGAAGGAGGTTGTCGTACTTACAAATCGTCCGTATTCAATTAGTATGCGACCGGGCTCACTATATTAGCTTAAACGCCGGAGATTACACCTTCACCCACGTCAAGTTATGGGCAATGTACTTTTTTCCCTGACAACAATCGGCACGTTTTTGTCCCCGAAATGGTGTTTGGCTTAAATTGTAACAATTTTTTTTTTCTTCTGTTACATTTCTGTTTTTTTAAAAAGTCTTATATAATTGTAGAGGTCGTCCCAGGACTACCGCCGTACCAATTTCCGCTTTGACGACTACTAGACACAATTTAAGAGCACTTAATAGTTTTTGCCTAGAAGGTCATCAAATTACACCCCAAAGGGGGCCTCCTTTGGTGAAATTACAGGTACGTGAGACTTATCAACTTCACGTCTCAAGTTCGACAACGGATTGGCAATCCCCTGGTGGCAAATGTCCATAGGCGGCGGTGACAACCTTCGAAGAATCGAGGACATTAACAACAAAAAAGGTCCACTACATCTCAAATACTATACAAAACTCAATGATGTCTTTAATTTTAGTCCAAGTAACTCGATTTGATATTTTTATAGAATCATTTACAATATTTTATAGTCAACTAGATCTCCCCCGCGGTATTACCCGCGTTCCCGAGGGATATCACATTTTCCCGGGATAAAAAGTAGCCTATATGTTATTACAGGATATGCTCTATCTAAGTGCCAAGTTTCGTCCATATCCGTTTAGTAGTTTTTGCGTGATAGAGTAACAAACATACTTACATACAAATCTTTCCACTTTATAATAGTAGTATTAATCTAAATTTATAAACGCGTTTGAAGGCCAATTGCTAGTTGTTCCTAACATAATGAACTTGTTTGAACATCAGACCAGTGGGGTGTCAACCAATCCTTTTGTAACTTGTTCCACTATTCTAATCAAGGAGCTGAACTTGAAAGGTGTGGGAGGAATCGCGATGCAGGGAAATTACGTGGGATCCTGCCTCTGTGAGGCAACAAGCGTGAGTTTCTTACTAATGAAATGTTAAGTCACCGTTTAATAGCATTTTGATGGGTTTCGCGATTCTCTTTGCCTCCGTACATGTGAAATGTGTTTTTTTGTTAAAGCTGTGTTTTTGTGTTGCGTAAGTGATGATTTTGTGTGGAATTGTTCTGTTAGAGGCTTACCATTTGTTCCCTCGTTTATAAGTTAGCAGTGCTTCATAATTTGTGTATATTTTGTCGAACGAAGAATATTTGTACGGTATTTTTACATAAAGAGGTAAAGTTTGACGTCAATCGCAATACCGTCAGAAAAAAAGGAGGTAATCTCTGAAACGACTTATCCCATTTCAAAGCTATACAATAAATACCCTGAAATTACTTAGGAATTGTTATAATCTCAGTATGTATAATAGTGGCTTCAGTAACTTTAAATTTGACCTTTATAAGTGCCTTTCGAGGGCCTAAACTGAATAAATGGCTTTAATTTTTTATTTTTTGTATTTTATTAGATCCCTTGGGTACGGATACTTATCTATATACAAAGCCACGGCTACTCTGTCCCGAGATATTTTCAGCGTACTACAATAATAACAAATAAGTAGAACTGATTTTATTCTAACCTATTAGTCACCATTATATTCCAGAACCAAGCCTTAAACCTTCCCACGTGCACATCCATGATTAAACGGAGTCATTAAGGGTGAAATAACAGGAAAATGTTCACACGTGCCGTATCTTGCCTTTCATCACTTACTAAAAACTATAGCAAAAAGCTGTCTTCAGTGACGTCATTAATAACTAAGCTACTAGTCAATCACACCATCGTATTACAGCGCAAGTGAAGCAAGAAGATAACTGGATTAATAATTTACGTTTCAAATAAAAATGTTGGGAAATAATTGGCAGAACCGCTTGGTGGATAGAGAATAACTGCCACGTACAGGACATACAGCTGTCTGTTTCTCTACCTTTGCGTTAATATAAAAAAAATGTGTAGTATATCAGTTGTCTGGTTTCCATAGTACACGCAGTACATACTGCTTTATTTGTGATCAAATGGCCGTGTTTAAAGCATCTCCCAGAATATTTATTTTAATTATTGTGATTATTAAGTAATCCTTGATATTATGTCACTTTTATAAAATTATTTAAATATTATACGAACAGCCCTGAAAATCCCTTTTGAGGTATCTAAAATAAAGCAATATTAATTCAAAGATGTTGTCGCCGTTTATTGATGATGCAAATTTGAGATTTATTGGCCTAAACGGTGATAGATTTCGTGAATACAAATGAGGTAACGAAGTGGACCCAAGAAGCCCGATATTAACATCAGTAACGATCTGCAAATACATTGTTTGGTCCAATTACTGCCCTTCGAGGGATATCAGAGGTTTTAATTATCCAAAACGTGCAAAACGTTATCGTACATTTGGCGTTTTATTTAATTGACGAGCAAATTAATGTACCAAAACCTATTAGTTTTTATTAGTGTGGTGCACAGGATTCGTTTGCAAGGTTAATTATTTTATATAATACCTTTTATTGTTTGGCTTCCAAAATGAAATGCAAAGTAAAGCTAGTCACAATTTAGCCGTTGGTTTTTTAATTTTCTTTTTTGTGTACTTTAGGGCTTTCATTTATTTTGAATCACAAAGTTTACCGCGTACTGATTTCATCCATCAAAAACTTCTGAATATTTTGTACAATGAAATATGGACTTTTAAGTTATAGTTATAATAACTAATTGACTCAGGCGTGACCTTGCGGAAATTCATTGTAATATTATACAAAAATAAATATCTAGTAACTAATTCTGCTGGATGTCCTTCTCTGTCAAGTCCCAAACAAGGAAACTCAACAGGGAATCGACACGTGTTCAAAGACTTATTAATTACTTTCTGTCCGGCAATCGGCGAGGTATCTGTGGTGCTAGTGCGTCGACTCAGTGACAGCGGGTTTTTTCGTGTAGAAGCCAAACACGTGTCGATTTCCTGTTCTGTTTCCTTGTTTGGGACTTGACAGAGAAGGAGATCCAGCGGAATTAGTTACTAAATATTTGATTTTGTATAATACACAAGTTATATTTGTTTTTGTATAATACTATAGTTATAAGATGCTTTAACAGAATTTTCTTATTTCACTTAATAGTCTTATAGCATTGATAATAGAGCGCTTGGCCGGCCGTACGTGCTATGAGTTCAGATGAATAGATAACTTGCAGACGATGCCGCGTTTTACATAATTCCGCCGTAAACATATCACTAACAAGATTTTCGGTGAGTAATTACCTACGTACTTATGTACCTTCTGCGACCCGAACGTTTGTTTGTTGGAGTTGCGAGCCGAATCTAAAATTTATATTAAATTAATTAAATTAATTCTGGCTTACGCTACATAGTAGTTTCTTTATTTTTTTATAATACAATACGTATCTATTTATGGTAAGCAAATTTGAAAGTTTTCACACAAGGTTTATCTACATTTTTAGTTATATGATTATATAATATACAAGCTGTCCCAACAGACGTTGTCCTGTCGAAATGAGTCCATATAAAAGTTCCCTAAAAAATGAAACGTTGGTACTTTCAACACAGCGCCATCTGTTAGAATCTTTTGGAGTTAACAGATAATTGTGACTGTCAATTAATTATAGACCAATAATAATTTGCAATAAAATAAAATTGCGACTATAAGTTAACCTTAAATCAAATTGAACAGGTACACAAAGACTACTGATTTATAAATAATATAACAGGTACATAGTTGTCATAAAAGGTATGGGATATTGATGTCTATAGAACAGTTGCTTTGTGCAACTAGTTTAGGCATCAATGGTCAAAATGTGCTACTAACTTATGTATACTGAATAAGAGCAAACATGTATAATTTTACTACTTTTTTGAGTCAAAATAAACGATTATTACTATTATTATTATAAAATTAAAGATTTAAGCTATCCTATCTCTTAAGTTGGAACAGACTGCTCACGGTGTGCCAATTTAATTTAAAATCGGTTAAGTAGTTTAAGAGTCCATCGCGGACAAACATCGTGACAGGAGATTTATATATATTAAGAAGATTAATATGTAATTGACAGAACGTGTGCTATGGAAACCAGATGACTGATACAATCCAAATTCACTTTTTATATAAAGTAGTGTACTTATAAATATTTAGTCCCAAACACAGATATAAAAAAAAACCTATAATCTTTTTTTAAACCACAAACAAGCAGCGGTCCACCTGATGGTAAGTGGTCACCGCCGCCTATGGACATTTTCAACACCAAGGGCATCGCCAATGCTTTGATGTCCCTGAGACGTGAAGTTCGTGTGTCTGTAATTTTTTTTATACCACATGGGCCTACAAACAAAACAAGCGGTCGGTCCACCTGATGGTAAGTGGTTACCGCCGCCTATGAACATTTGCAACACTAGGGACATCGCCAATGCGTTGTCGACCCTGAGACGTGAAGTTGTTAAGTCAAATATGCCTGTAATTTCACCGGCCCCCCTTACCTTTCCAACCGAAACGCAGTAATACAACTGCACTATTGCTTCACGGCAGAAATGGGTAAAGTGGTAGTACTTCCCCGGACGAACTCTGCACTCAGAGCTCTAAATTAATCGTAAACGTAATTATTTTTGTTACCTTATAAAACAAACTATTATAATAACATAAAATTTGTTAGTCTTGAAATTTTCCTTTAATAAAACGACGGTTACGACGTCAAAGTTGCACCATCTCTTTTGTAGTAAAGATATTGAAACAGGTGGTTGTTCCCAACTTAAAGTTAAGGCCTTCGCCGAGCCTGTGTAAGTTTTAGATAAGCTATTCCAACTATAGATTGTCTGTTACAGTTTTCGAGAAGTTACCTTCTGAAAGGTATTATATACATATGTAATACTTTAGCCTACATACCTGGATATACATAAAATATATACATTCAAGGCAAATAAAAAAAATACAGAAAATACATTTTTTTACACATCATTCCGCGCTTTCTCAGCTCGTTGTTTTGAGCTGAGGCTTGTGATTCCTTAATATATAGTTTTACATTTATTTTTTTCTATTGTTGAATTGCACGGATTATAATATAAATAACTTTATTTTTTACTTAAATTTAGTTACAGTCATGACAAGATAGTAGTTCATCTAATTTATACATTATTAATATTATATTTGTTTAAGATATTTCGACCTCGGTTGGTTTTGCTCCCAAAAGACTCTCCGTGACAACTGCATCTCGATGTTTTATGGCCATTTTTAGGTTGTATATAGAAATATAATTGTCAATTTGTTTTATGTGCCTTTCCTTATTCTAACTTGTTGTCTCAGGAACAGAATAAGCACATATATGACATGAATATGACACTATATAATTTAATTCATCGTCATAGTGACGCCATGTTTTATTTTGACATTAGTAGTTTTACATTTAATTTTAAATTGACAAAAGATACTATGTATCTGCCCATTAAGTATAAGAAACAGATCGCTACATTGCTAGCAGGAAATATACACATTTATGACCAAGCTACAAGTAGCTTAGTTGGGACTATTGACACTGGTGTTATTGATAATAATGCCAGTGGTGGGGGGGATTTTCTTATATTAGGACAAAAGCTAAGCTCAATAAATTAAATATAGTTCATCAGAATATTCAGAGCCTAGCTGGCAAATTAGAATATGGCATAATTAGAATTAGACAATATTAGGCAGAATTAGAAATGCAATTATTTGTTGAATACCATAATGTTGATGTATTATGTGTCACCGAACATTGGTTGAAGAATTCTGAGTTGTTAATAAGTATTCCTAACTATAAATTGTTAAGTGCGTTCGTAAGAAAGACAGCGATACACGGTGGTAGCTTAATTTTAGTTTCAAATCACATTAAAGGTAAAGACCGCAAAGATATTGTAGACTTATCTATCGAGCGCACTGTTGAATTGTCATGTGTGGAGCTTGAGCGCTTTGTTATAGTTTGCGTGTATCGCCCTTAGGTGACTATAACTTATTTGAAATGGTGGTAGAAGATGCTTTACAGAAAGCTCAAACTTGTAATAAGAATGTTATAGTATGTGGCGATTTCAATGTCAATTTATTAGTAGCTTCTCCCACAACTATAAGACTAATTAATTTATTTAAATCATTTAATCTTAGTAATTTATTTTGTGAGCCTACCAGAATTACGGGAACTTCTGCCACTTGTCTCGATAATGTGTTTTGCAGCTGTGATGCACTTGAGAAATCAATTATTACTGAATTAACTTCTGATCATTGCGGCCAGAAGGTAGTTTTTGTAAATGAATCGAATGATATGCCGCTTAAAATAACTTGTAGGCCCATCACTTTGAATCGTATCGCTCGATTTAAAGATAACGTTAATAAAAATATAGTTTCTGTTAGCATGGCACAGGACGAGCCAGATGGTCTCTATACTAAACTCTTTGAATTTATAAAAATCGAATTTAATAAGGCTTTTAAACTTAAGACTTTCAAGGAAAATTATAAAAGTAAGTTTAACGACTGGGCAACAGTTGGTATTTATACAAGTAGAGCTATGTTGTATGAGCTGTATGGTATGAAGAAATACAATCAAAATGTCGATTTTATTGAGTATGTAAGAAAATATTCCAAAGTGTTTAAAAAAGCTTGCACTTCGGCAAAATCTATATATCTAAGAAATAAGATAAGCCAATCAAATAATAAAGTAAAAACTACTTGGAACATCATTAATTCAGAAAGAGGTAAAACTCAAAACAATAATAAACGCATTGAATTAAATATTAACGGAAATATTATCTGTGAAGATGATCAAATTGCACTTGCTTTTAATACATTTTTTACTGACATACCTATAGCCACAACCAGCTCCTTGGATTCTTCACCGGCAGATGCTGAGTCGTTGTTAAAAACTAACGTATCAGAGTGCAATGAATTGTTTAGGTTTAGGCATATCACACCTTACGCTGTCATCAAAACTTTCAAAAGTTTAAAAGTTAAACGGACTGGCGACTTATGGGGTATATCAGTAACAGTTTTGCAGGGTATAATTGATAATATTGCTCCCCAATTAGCTCTAATTTTTAACCGATGCGTAGATTTTGGTAAATTTCCGGATTTAATTAAACATAGCAAAGTAATACCTTTGTTCAAGGCCGGATATCCTAGTGATCCAACCAATTATAGGCCCGTTTCTATCTTGCCAGCCCTAAGCAAAGTATTCGAAAAGATTATTTTAACGCAACTACTTGCTCACTTTAATTTAAATAAACTTTTACATAGTGAGCAGTACGGTTTTACTAAAGGTCGCTCCAGTATTGATGCCGGGGTAGCACTCTTAAAACAAATTTTCAACGCTTGGGAAAAGTCCCAGAATGTTATTGGAGTGTTCTGTGATTTATCTAAAGCTTTTGATTGTGTTGACCATCAGACACTTACGCGTAAATTAGACTATTATGGAGTTAAGGGTGCAGCACTTAATTTGATGAAATCGTACCTTAGTGAGAGAACTCAAAGTGTTAATGTGAATGGAGTTAAATCATCTGGTTCTCCTGTGCATATGGGTGTACCCCAAGGCTCTATTCTAGGGCCTTTTTTGTTTTTAGTATACATCAATGACCTACCATTTTACGTAAGAAATACCTGTGGAATTGTACTGTTTGCTGACGATACCTCACTGATTTTTGGTGTTGATAGACTGAAATACAATTATGACGATGTAAACGGTGCATTAGCCCAGGTATTAAATTGGTTTACTGTTAATAATCTTGTTTTAAATGCAAGAAAAACTAAATGTATTAAAATTGCATTACCCAATGTTAAACAACTAGGCTGTAGTATAATGTTAGACAACGAAGCTATTAGCCTTGTTGAGTCAACAGTTTTCTTAGGAATTACTTTAGACTCAAAACTTCAATGGGGGACACAAATATCATGTCTTGCGGGAAAACTTAGTTCAGCAGCTTACGCAGTTAGAAAAATCAGGCAGATTACAGATGTCGATACGGCTAGATTAGTTTATTTTAGCTACTTTCATAGTGTTATGACCTACGGCATTTTGCTTTGGGGTAAAGCTGCTGATATAGAAACCATTTTTATATTGAAAAAAAGAGCTGTTCGAGCTTCCCTCAGAGAAAAGTTTAAACAAATTGATATCCTCACAGTTGCATCGCAGTATATTTATGCAAATATAATATTTTTACATCAAAATATTAGTCTTTATGTCAAAAAGAGTGATATGCACTCCATCAATACTAGAAATAAGGATAAACTTGTCACTTCTGCATATAGACTGCAAAAAGTGCAAGGCTCATTTTTAGGACTTAGTGCATGCATCTATAATAAAATCCCTGCTGAAATTTTAAATTTGCCTTTACAAAAATTTAAGGAAAGAATTAAGACTGTTTTAGTACAAAAGGCTTTCTACAACACAAATGATTATTTTAATGACGACAATGCTTGGGTGTAGCGCTCGCTCCAGCAAGACACATCTTTATGTACAAAATCTTATTTTGAAAAGAGTAATTGCTGAGTTTATTGCCGGCTCTTCTCAGTAAAAGCAACCTTCCGAACCGGTGGTAGAGTCTGACCATTCATAAGTGCCTGTGAAGGCCTATTTGAATAAAAAAATATTTCATTTCATTAAAATATTTCATATTTCAATAACATTTATAGTGTCGCATTAGGCAGTCTTATTCCACTGCTAGTTACATACAACAATAATATTTTTTTATCTTACAATAAAAAATGTTTCGCCTTATTTGCAATTTAAGTAAGATTTTAAATTAAATTCGATTCCCACCCAGGACAAACATTTGTGTGCATGAACATGTTTGTTTGTTCTGTGTCTGGGTGTAAATATCTATTTAAGTATGTATTTAGAAAAAAAGTAGTATATGTAGTATACCAGTTATCTGGTTTCCATAGTACAAGCTCTGCTTAATTTGGGACCAGATGGCCGTGTGTAATGAACGTCCCAGGATATTTATTTATTTCACATCTGCCGTAGAACCGATAACCGTTGGGGTAGACGTGTTCTAGAGTGGAGACCACGGCTCGGTAAACGTAGTGTAGGGCGCCCTCCAGCTAGATGGAGCGATGATATACGCAAGCTGGCTGGCAGCAGTTGGAAACAAAGAGCTGAAAATCAAGCTCAGTGGCGTGCCATAGGTGAGGCCTATGTCCAGCAGTGGACGGAGATAGGCTGATGATGATGATGATGATATAACCTATATCCATCTAGGAAAAAATCCGCATCGAATGGAAGCAGTCCCATCCCGATACGTTTAGAAGTTTTGAGCTGATGGTGCGTCAAAGGAACCCCATTTTGCTTATATATAGATAGATAAATCAATACAACACAAATCGTGCAACTTTGTACAAAACTAAATTGTATAACAAGTAGTTCGTGATAATCTTACAATCATTGGAATTTATGTGAATTGTTACAAAGAGGACTTCGTAAGATATTAATTTTGTTCCGACTGATTTACGAGTAAACACTCGAAATGTACCTTTAAATATCTATATATACGAGTGTACCTATAAATCCCAAGAATGATTTAAGTATTGACCCAGTATTGTTGTAATGCTTGTTATTGTCTTTGCACTTATGAACAAACTTGATTTCATATCGATTTCGTGCGAATCATTAATCAATGTGAGATGGACCAATGGAGGTATTTTTGAGTAACGTTATTGTTCTGTAAGGTAAATAACACTGGCATGGCGATTGTGTATTGCTATCGGAATCGTTATTGCAATCCAATTTGTGTTACTTTGACGGCTCTACGACTGCGACACTGCTCGCGCGCAACACCAATAATCGAAATTACAGGCACATGAGACTTAACAACTTCACGTCTCTGGGTCGACAACATTTTGCGATGCCCCTGGTGATGATAATGTCCATAGGCGGTGGTGACCACCTACCGTCAGGTGGACCATCCGCTTGTTTGTCGTTCAAATTAATAAAAAAAAACTATTATGAAATATGCTTCCAAATTGAATCCGAGAGAGTTACAATTCGGCAACAGTTCGACGTTGTCTCGTCGATAGAGCTGAACACGAGTCAGACCTAAAATATGTCGACAACATTTTGCGATGCCCCTGGTAATGCAAATGTCCATAGGCGGTGGTGACCACTTACCGTCAGGTGGACCATCCGCTTGTTTGTCGTTCAAATTAATAAAAAATAACTATTATTAAATATGCTTCCAAATTGAATCCGAGAGAGTTACAATTCGGCAACAGTTCGACGTTGTCTCGTCGATAGAGCTGAACTCGAGTCAAACCTAAAATACAATATAACATCGTCGATGGGTATGCCCCAAGTCCCTTACACAGCTAATACAAATATCATCGGCGAGCCGGCGTAACAAGGCCTTTGTCAGCTTACCTCTCACGTCTTTGCATAATTAGCGAAAGAGACAGCAAAGTAACCGCAATGGCACTAGATCGAGGCAGTGTAATATACCTTACGTAATCATACCTAAGGATATTGACAACGATGGAAAAATCGAACAATAGGGAACTATCCTGTATTTCAAGTAAATAATAAATATAGATAAAATAATAAAAAGGAAACAAAAATACTTCATCTGACATATTCCTGTAAAATAATGTATAGAATAGCTAAAGGTCAGCAACCATTAGCCAATTGGTCAATTTTAGGCCAAAAAGAGCCCTCACTAGCGTTCGTATATTGTACACTAGTCCTTAAGAATACCAATGTACCTAATTAGCAGGTTGTAGGATCCATTTACCGATAACATCTTACGTACATTATTATCTGCGGTTCACAGTTCTCTGCCTACAAGTTTAATCTACAAATGATTTGCAATTAAACAGACGTAGCCTGACATTAACATTGCTACAATCAAAGGAAAGGTAAACTATACAGTGATACGTGTATACGGTACATGTTTTGATGGACAATTGGCCTTTAAAGGAGAGGCCGTTCGCATTAAGATGATTTAGTTATCTCATTTGTAATGTAATCATGATGGAAAGAAAACTTTTTGATATTGCAAAATAATATGCATAAAGTTTTTAGTTCATCGAATTTCTATACAAATATCATTATCATCATCATCATCAGTATTGGCCTAGGGATGACCACTACTGAACAAAGGCATCTCCACGGATTCCCACCTCAACCACGGCACACGTCCACCTCGTCGTACCGACATGAACCTTTCTTGCACATTGGTCATTAATTCTTCGATTGACCTTGCCTGTTCATTGCCACTTTAGCTCACTGACTTTACGAACTATCTCATTTTCGTGTTTCTACGAACGTCCTCGTTTGGTTCCCTGTTCCATATCTTGCTGAGTGGCTTTGAGTTGATTTACAGCCAGCAGTTATAGACCACGTTTTTGTTTCATAAGTTACCACTGGCACACACTGATTAAAGACCTTTGTCTTCAGGCTTTGAGGTATTTTTGGACGCGAAGACATGCCGTATCTTTTCGAACGTTGCCATTTTCAAAGTTTATAAGCTTGTAAGCTTGGAGTTTGAAACTACTTATCCGCCTTTAAACATTCTTTCACTGATAGGAAGCTATACTACTCCTGAGTGACATAGGTTATGTTATAATCCCGGTACATATTAGACCCCTCGGGAACCCGGTGAAACCACAGGCTGGGAGCAAGTGGTTTTAGTGTTTGAAGAACAAACCTTTTGTTAATTAATTCACTTCATGATGTACGAAAATGGGAGTGAATAGTTAATTAGGGCTCAAACTTTAACTTATGTATACCTTATTTATATTTGAAGATTAATTCTAATTCTACAAATATAAAAATATTTAATCAAAGTCTGGACTATTAAGTATTCGTTAAGGCTTTTCAGATATAAGTAATGTTTCAATATGATTGGGATATTAATGGCCAGTGTCGAAAATGTAGACATCATATAGCTTTTGAGGAAGAAATTTGAATCCGTTTTTTTTTAATTTAAAAAAAACAATTCTACGTTTTTAAAATACTTAAAAATAAATTTTATTCGATGGCATTTACAAATAAGCTTGCCTATAGAGTGGTGAAATGGCAGTCTTTTTGTCTCAGTCAGTTTTCTTTTGATGGTGTTATCTGTTTTATTTAAAAAAGCATGAATATTTTAAAATAATTTAAGGTCCTGCCAGAGATCGGCTTAAAGAAGGGTCAGACTAATAGTAGGCATTTACTTTTACTACAGTAGTATACTAGACAGAATATTTATTAGACTCATTAGACGACACGAGAAATATTGCAAAGTCGTGACAATTTATTTAGATCCTAAACAATCTCCTTATTTGAATGTCTTCGGAGAAACCGGTAAAGAATACTGTAGTATGTGAACGATAGCGAAGATCTGAGAAAGAATTCTTGGAAATTGTAACAATATCCAGGTTAAATATAACAATCTTGTTAGCTTTCACGAGAATTTGAGAAAGGGTGACGGATGCTTCGAGTAACAATAAAAAGAAAAAATTCAGTCATAATTATGAAGATATAAAAAAAGCTGAAAATTTTGTATTATACTATATATTTTATTTCCAATCTCGAAATAAGCAGAGCTTATACTATGATAACCATAAGTAGACTACATCACTACATAGTATAAAACAAAGTCGCTTTCTCTGTCCCTATATCCCTATGTTTGCTTAAATCTTTAAAACTACGCAACGGATATTGATTTTAATAGATAGAGTGATTGAAGAGGAAGGTTTTTATGTTTAATACATGTGACATCCCACGGGAACGCGGGTAAAACCGCGGGAGACAGGTAGTTTACATATATTAGATATATTTATCTGGTACTCAAATATATGGGATCAAATCCACCATCTGTAGTAAAAGTCATAGTATTTTACACCGCTACATTTTTTTTGCTAAGTAGAGCTCTTAGTACAGAGTTCGTCCGAGGAACCACCACTGCACCCATCACCGCCGTGAAGTAGTAGTGCTTTTCTGTTAGGTATTTTTCGGCAAGGTAAAGGGGCCGGGGAAATTACAAGCACATAAAATTTCACAACTTGAGCAAAGCCAGATGTGGCGGTGACCATGAGGTGGACCGTCTGTATATTTGTCGGATAACTTGACATTTAAAAAGTTACCGAAGTAATTTAGTTGGTGAAAATAAATTAATACAAATGATAAAATTTGTGTACGGATATAAAGGTACAGCTTAATCTTTAGGTAAGTATCCTATAATTAACCTAAACAATAACATTCAAAATAACACTTTCAGTTGGTACGTTTAAGTTTGTTTACGAAGTTAAAGCGCTAACAGTAGCAAAGTCGTAAATTTGAGTTCGTAAAATTATTCAAGTGGAAAATAGCCCCTGTGTTCACTTCTGTATTATTTGATATTTTAGTTGAATTAACTTTCAAAGTTTGGAAATTCGTTATTATAAAGGTTTGTCAAATTTAGAGCTCAATTTATTATTCATTGAAGGCCTCGAAAACTTTAAATAAGACTGTTTATATATTTTGAATCGTATTTTTGGTCGAATTTCGTTATTGTCAATTAATTGACTGTTAATAGGGATTTTTGGAGGTGCTATGGTGCGCACGTTCGAATTGGTGTCGAACTGATTAAGTTACCTGCATAATTGAATTAATTCTATATGGATTGTGGCTGTCAATTGAAATACGGCCGTGGTTAATAAATTTGGCACTTTAAATTTCATACAATATAATGATTCCACACGTTACTTTCAAATGAGGTGCGCTTTTCTACATCGTTAATATCGGGCAGGGGATTGAAGCCAAGCCTTAGACGACCACAATAGAATAGGTATCAATACGTTAGAATTCCTTCATACCGGGTCACAAAGGGTTCTCTATGAAATTGTTTCACAAAAAATCCAGTAGCGAATCCATAGGCAAGTTAAAAAGTCAGAGCTTCGGGACCCTGATATGAACCTGCAAGCTCATTTAAATACAAACATCCTGGACCATTCTTTACACACTGCTATCTGAATCCAATCTAAGCTTCTTTTATGGAAACCAGTAACCAAACTGATTTACTACTTGCTTTCTTAATTTTAAATATATCCTTTTATCGATATTTAAAACCATTCTTCGTAAGCTCTGCATGTGGTTCAAGAGTTTCGTTTAAATCAGCGCTGAGTATTTATTTTGTGCTTCCAAGCACTTACTCAGCACATGCTGATGATAAGTCCAATACCTTACAACCATTAGCATTATACCCATGTCTTAAATATTTGTATTTTCTTGTATCGATAAGCTGTAAGGAATAAATTATATTTCTTTCTTTCTGTTTTCGGGATGTGTGTTTCGGGTTTCTGATATCGTCAAACTAAAGTTTTTGTAACAGAATCAAATATAAATTTTCACCACAAGACAACAGGGCTATAAACAAATACCTGGGTATGAATATAAAAATAATAGAATAGTTTTACCCTTTCGCAATGTCAGATTGAATGTCATACGATTCACGACTTCTAAGGGTAGATTGTATTCCTTTTATTTACTCACATATGAATTCAATATAGTATTTTGACGGGATTTGCAATATGGGAAACAAACGGTCTTTTGTAAGTTTACTCAGGGCAAAATACACTCTGTCTTTGTGTAAATAAAGCCGAAAGGAATTATCATGTGTAACCAAAAGATTATTTAAATAGACATTATTTTTGAAGCGTCAAACTTTTTGAAAATAATAATTTTTAATTTACTTTTTCTCTACGGTTTCGTTATCACTACATAGTATAAGACAAAGTCGCATTCTCTGTCCCTATCTACGCTTAAATCTTTAAAACTACGCAACGGATTTTGATGCGGTTTTTTTAATAGATAGTGATTAAAGAGGAAGGTTTTTATGTATAATACATGTGACATCCCACGGGAACGCGGGTAAATCCGCGGGGGACAGCTAGTAAGTTAATATAACATTATTTCACATCATGATTATATTATGTGCAGTTAATTTCAGTTTCAGAGTGTTTCATAAATTATTCACTGGAATACTTTTGCTGGAAATTTAGTGGTTTGTTGTAAACAGGAAACCGCAACTTCCATTCGTGGGAGCATCTGGATATTACCGGAACTCGTGGAAAATTGCACTGAGTTCTGCGGGGAACTAATTTAACTTGGCTAGATACTATTTCATCGGATGTGGCAGTTTCCATCCTTTATTTATTAAAAGATCTACTAAATATTGCAATAAAAAAAAAATACTAGTAAATTATTACCACAATTTACTTGTAAATGATCTTTTTAGCAGCATTAAACATCATGTAAATTGAACACTACCATACTAAATCATCACTAGAGTGATATAAAACTGTCCCAACGATTCCTTTACCAAGTGGTCAACATAAGCATTCCCAATACTGTACTGAACCCCAAAATTATTTATCGCTATCAGATGTGAAGAGGTTGATAAGTCGTCCAGCAAATATATTTATTTTACATCATAATAGTTAAATGAAATATTAAAACTAAAACACGAAAATACTGAAATCAAGTAATTCTGAAAATATTATCATAAGTTGTCTGGAAAGTAAACCTAAAAATATCTGCTCTGAAAAGTGTTCATTTTCGATTTATCAACCTATTCACTGTAGAATAGTAGACAATGATCAGATAATTTTCATTTATTTAACTTTTTATCGAATCATAATTTTAAGATTAACTATAAAACCTTAACCAAAACACATAAAACTCAACCATAAAATTCGAACCTCTGCTTTTCCCTTTGTTACATTTGAGAACCGAATATAATCGTGGAAAATCATCGAACGGACCAATGAGTCCAATCTAACTGCGAACATCGACAATTCATCTCAGAAAACACCCAAACTGTCATTAGTCTCGCCTTTCATTTGTGATGATAAGAACCGGCTGTAACAGGATATAACCGGATATTGCGGTTAAAATGTGGGTCACGGTGAGAGACAGAAGTAAAGCAATATACGGCAATATGCAGTGGTCGAGATGTCTGGTGGCGGATCCAATAAAATATTTTGTCATAAATCATACGCTATTCTTACGATTAGTTCCAACTTATTTGTACAGTAGTATATCTAGAAATTAAATCGATGTCCCATACATTTATTCAATAGTTACCACGAAGTCCGTTTAGCTGAGTTCAAGGCCTTTTCTACGTATTGAGTTTTACTAATCCCTGATAATATATGCGTTGTTAATTGCGTTAATTAGTTTCCAAATAGCCTATAGGGAAATTAATTAGAATTTACTGATTAGTTTATATTTTTTTATACCTAACTGATATACAAGCAAATAGTTCCTAGATGGTAAGTGGTCACCGCCGCCTATGGACATTTGCAACATCAGAAGCATCGCCAATGCGTTGCCGTTAATGTGGGTGTAATTTCACCGGCCCCCTTACCTTCCTAACCATAATGCAAGTGCACTGCTGCTTCACGGAGGAAATAGGTGAGGTGGTACTAACAGCTCTGCTACTCCAATGATAAATATTATATTATATTACTTATAAATAACTATTGTATTTAACTTACTTATCATTAATTACTGCGGGTAAGTGACTGAAATATGTGTTGCAAGGAAAATATAAAAATAACATTGTTTAACGGGCCCGATGGCTTGGTGTTTAGAGACCCTGACTGCCACGCCACTGGTCGTGGGTTTGATTCCCACCCAGGACAAATATTTGTGCGTATGAACATGTCTGTTTGTTCTGTCTGGACGTATCTATATAAGTATGTATTTAAGAAAGTACTATATGTAGTATGTCAGTTATCTGGTTTCCATAGTACAACATAATACAAGCTCTGCTTAGTTTGGGATCAGATGGCCGTGTGTAAAGAATGTCCCAGGATATTAATGGATTTATTTATTATTGCTAGAGGTTTTGCTATAAAAATTGACTTGTGGCCGTCACACTAGGCAAAAGCGTAACGCGAAGGCCAAGTATATGAGAGAATACATATTTTATTTAATCCTTCTAGAAAACATGAGCCTATGATATTAAATATTTAAATCTGCTGTAAATACAAAATAAAATAAATTTGAAAAAAAAAAAAATGTTTTTAGATATTGTCCAAAGTGAAACATTTCTTTACTCAATTAAATTGTTTTGTAGAAATCGCAGAGTTTTAAAGAACTTGCAATTATTTCAGATGTTAATGGCACTTTGATAAACTTTCTTAATTAAACTGTGAGCAACGTTTACCGCTGGAAAAAGACTAAATGATAAATTGAACTGCAAAAATCTAAGTTACACTTTTTACGCTTATTAAAAGAACTTAATTAAGAACATTTTTTTTTTGAGCACTGTAAAAAGGTCACACGGTTTCAATGGAGATAATACTTCTTAATAGTACTCTATAAACTTGTGTTGGTGCAAGTTTTACTCTAAGTTCATGTACGTAGTGATTAAGATACAACAAATAAGTAATAAGCACCTGGATGGTCGAGCTTTACTCGGGGTTTATTTTTTTCAAAAAATTCAAAACCATTTATTCAGTTTAGGCCCTCGGAGGGCACTTATGAAGGTCAAATTTAAAGTTACTGAAGCTACAACCTACTAATGTACCTACTACCGTATTCTTTTCTTTAAAGCTCTGTCATATAATACACCTAAATTGCAATTATATGGGTTGATAAAGGGTTCCCAATAATAGTTTTTCTCACAAAGGAAGGAATTTGGAAACCTTTAACCTTCGTATTCTAATGATATTGTAGCATAATATATAATATATAATAAATATTCATTGCCTGAAAACACGGATAAAACAACGATTTCTGAAAATGAATCCTAGCTAGATTGATTTAACGCCCCCGAAACCCTCTGCGTACTAAAATTCATGAAAATCATTGGAGCCGTTTCCGAGATCCTAATTATACATTATATATATATACAAGAATTGCTCTTTTAAAGTTATTAGATTAGATATAGGGTATATATTCCTAGGAATTTTTAGAAAGAAATCTATAAACTATTAAACACAATTTTTATGAATACCCAATTCGATCTTACAATGATTTGCATATAAAATACACAAAATACTTTACACATGAGCATGTCTTCTTGAGCAGCATTCACCACTTGAAAAGTTGGCTTATTTTGGCTAACTTTTTATACCCATACTAGTGACCTGCCCCGGCTTCGCACGGGTTCAATGCAAATACTAATGTGTCCCAAATTAAGCAGAGCTTATACTATGGCCACTAATTTTAATAGTCGATATACAATATACTTATATTACTTTCTAAATACATACTATGTGAGTATAGATATTTACAACATACGGAGCAAAAAGACATGTTTAAGCACAAATGTTCTCACGACCCGTGGCGCTCTTTTTGTCTTTTTGGTACGTAGTTGTGAGCGTGGAAAGCTCCTAAAAAAAGGACGCGTGGGTACGCATACCGGGAGCAGCAAGTAAAAAAACTGTCAACATAACTAGATGAAATGTACGTAAGGCCATCCATCCTGTTATTAGTAGATAGTACCTAATGATGGTAGGGCCCAGCGTGTAAAAGCCCTCAGCAAAGATTAATTGGCAAGCGCAAGGGCTCGGAAACCTTTCTTGTCTTATTTATGAAAGGAAAAAGTATTTTCTCCCCTCCATTGTACAAGGGCCTGTGAATTGTAATATCTAGCAGTTTACTCGAAATGTTCTGGCCTCCTTTTGAGGCTTAGGGGAATGCAAATAAAACTTATTATATTTTTAAATAATGCCAAGTAATGTTTCGCGTTGCAGCGCTTTGTTTAAATATTGAATAAATAGCTGTGCTTTTGTACAGATAAAGAAAGTATTCTTAATTCAAACCTGTAGGAAAAGAATTTCCCTTTGAAGAAAATCGTTGATCAAATCGTAAATACGTCTATGGTAAAGTATTTAAAATGTAACTATAAATTAATTACTACATTAATTTGAACGAAACGTACCTACTCTTTCGTAGCTCGTAGCACTAAGACGTAGCACTCGTAGACTTTGTAAATGCATAGTTTAAAAAGGAATTCACATTTATGGCTGCATTCAACTTGTTGTGAATGTGAGAGAAGATAAAAAGACTCAAAAAACGAATACGTTTAGCTTTTGCCAGTAGACAGACAGTTTTTCACAGCATTGTTATTTTACGCAAAACTGGGCAAAATAAGGTTTACAAGAATACTCGGTTATAAAAACACAATATTTAGGCCTCATTTTAAATTAATTGGGACAAAAATAAACTGTTAAAGGCAAACAAAACACACATCTGCTTCGCGGTTTTCAAACACTGGTTTCCTGGTAAACAGTAAAGCCCTTAATCTTTAGTTTAACGACTGATCTAAAGTGTATAAATCATCGGTTTATAAAGAAACAAGTTTACAATGAGTATAAAACCTCAGTCAGAGTGCGGAAAAATATGTTTTACGATCGCTCGTTGAGAACGCAATATCCTACCATTAAAGGTCGGACACACGGTCGTCGCGCCTAGAGAACATTTGTTTATGCGCTTTTTTGCGTTCATAAGACAAAGGACACTTGAGTTACATTTCTTTTTTGTTTTTAATGTTACCTATATCAAGTATTTTGCAAATGTTAAATATAAAAAAAAATTAAAATTGATATTACCTATAAAATAGCCAAAAGTCAGAATCAATAAAAATATAAAATAATATTTTTAATAAAATGTAACCTTGCTGACTTTCTTGCCGGTTCTTCTCAGCTGACAGCTGACTTCCAAACCGGTAGCAGCTTCAGTAACTTTAAATTTGACTTTCATAAATACCCTCCGCCGGCCTAAACTGAAGAAATGGTTTTTAATAGAATTTTGCTTCAATCAGTTTTAGCATTATCATGTCACTGTGCACAAGTAACTTAATTTTGACTTAAACCTGTCGAAACAAATAGGCCGCTAATAACGCTAATACTACAGATCACGTGAGAGATAAGCTCTCCGAGGCCACCGTGAAGCGGCTCGCCGACGAAGTTTGTATTAGCTGAATAAGGGGGCTGACCGTAATTACGCAAGCGATGAGTTGATTGGTTGCAATATAAGTGGTGACCAATGTTGTCAAGAAGACAAGTTTTGACAGCTAAGAGTGTTATTGAAAATTGAACCCTATTCCGTCATGGAAAGATACACCAGCATTACAATTAACCATTAGAGCAACAGATGAACATTATCTAAAGACCAATAAATATGACTTTTCTATGCCATTTTTACCAAATTCTAATAAAAAAAATGTATGCGAACGTATTTTATGAACGGGCCCCCTATATGTTATTACAAGGCATGTTCTATCTATGTTCTATGTGCCAAGTTTCACCCAAATCCGTTCGTTCTTTTTTGCGTGAAAGAGTAACAAACTTTCGCATTTGTAATATTAGTAGGAGGTATACTCGCTGTTCATAGTACAGCTCTGTATATCACGCATTTGTAGAATTGAAAATAGCAGTGCTCTATTATTATTCACTTACATTCGAAGGTACCTATAAAAAAATATCTGTTTTATATTGAAAGGGATTCATTGGACATTTATGACTGTGTTTATTATTCATAACATTGGAAGGATTTGAGTAGGCATACAACAAAAACGTATATAATTGACCTCACATTAATCGTACTAATATTAAAAATGTGAATGTAGGCTTGTATGTTACGCTTTCACGCGAAAACTCCTTAACCGATGATCATGAAACTTTGTTCACATATTGGAGGTATTAGAAGTAACATAGGATATTTTTTGTGCCGGGAAAACGTTACATCCCTCGGGAAGGTGTGTGAAACCTCGGGGGACAGCTAGTATGTATGTTACTCTTTCACGAAAAATCGACTAAACGGATTCGTATGAAACTTGGCCCATAGATAGAGCATGCCCTGGAGTAAAATATAGGATCATATTTTATTCCCGGGATAATGTAACATACCCCGGGAACGCGGGTTTAACCGCTAGTGTTATATAATTTGTAAGCAAAGAGATTAAAAGTGGAACGTAGTAATATGTTTTAGTTTTATGATTTCACTTTTTTACGATCGCGTAGGATTGGAAATGTACATAGGAAAATGTAAAAAAAACAAATGTTTCATCGTGTGCTGTGCACCTCTGATTTATTTGTTTAGGTTATAAATATGTATATAAGTAAAAAAAAAAGTTGTATATGTATTATAGTATATCAGTTATCTGGTTTCCATAGTACAAGCTCTGCTTCGTTTGGGACCAGATGGCCGTGTGTAAAGAATGTCCCAGGATATTTATTTATATATTTTTTTAATTTATCATCATGTTCTTTTTAGTTTTTTATTGTTATATTAAGTATTTAGTATTTTTTTTTATACATAATAATAATAAAAAAATATATGTTATATAATTGAAATAAAAACATAGCCGAATCTTCCGAACCAGTGATAGTTTCATTAATTTTAGACCTTCATAAGTGCCTTCCGCCGTCGTATACTGAATAAATGGTTTAAAATTTAGAATTTTGATCGTCTGACTGTTGGTCTGTCGATGTCAGTTTGTGGAATTCAGACTCTAAGCGGGAGAGAAAGAGAAAGAGATTTAGGTATACAACGAAGTCACAGTTTCATAAAATACATTGTTTACAACAACTATTTACAGAACCCCACATCTTGCGGAAGTTCGATTTGACAGCTGAAAATGTCATACAAAAATGTATTCTGTTGCTTATTAAATAAGAGCTATTTACACCATCATACAATTAACGATTAAATCTATAGATAATCCTCATTACAAAGCAATAAAGTCATTTTTTCATGCTATTACATTCTTAGCGATCAAATTTATTTGGCGAGCCAGTTGGCTTGATTGTTAGAGAACGTGACTCCCAAGCAGGTCGTGGATTCGATTCCGACCCAGGACAAACATTTTTGTGCATGAACATGTATGTTTGTTTTGTGTCTGGTTGTAAATATTTATATAAATATGTATTTAAAAAAGTTGAATATGTAGTATATCAGATACCTGGTAGCTATAGTACAAGCAGTACTGCTTAATTTGGGATCAGGTAACCATGTGTGAAGAATGTCCTAGGATATTTATAAGAATACGGGCTCACCAATATTATATTGCAAACAGATATAAATTTTTTGAGTAGTAGAGCCTTTAGTGCAGAGGTCGTCCGGGGAAGTACTACCACCTTACCCATTTCCGCCGTGAAGCAGTGGTGCACTTGTATTACTGTGTTTCGGTTAGAAAGGTAAGGGGGCCGGTGAAATTGCAGGCACTTGAGACTTAACAACTTCACGTCTCAGGGTCGACAACGCATTGGCGATGCTCCTAGTGTTGCAAATGTCCATAGGTTGCGGTGACCACTTACCATCAGGTGGACCGTCTGCTTGTTTGTCGGCCAAAGTGGCATAAAAAGAAAATTGCTACGAGAATATGAACAGCAATATGCTTAGCAAAGCCCAGAAAAACTGCAACTTTGCTGTAGGATATATTAAACACATGTGTACGCTGTGCACTTGCGGTAGTTGCGGTTAGAAACTACTTCAAAATTGCCAGCGTGTTGTAAAGGAGGGAAACAAGCTGCATGCTAGCGAGCTGGTGCGCAAGTTGTTTTAAAATAAACACTTTAGCAATTTAAATTATATGGAGTGAAGATGTACTCTCTATATTTTGAATATTTACTCTGTATTAACATTACTCAACTGCATTTTATCATTACATGTAATTTGTGGAGATAAATAAAATAAATTATTATTATTTATTATTTATTTCTTGCCTCCATTGCTACTACGAGACATCTATTAAAATAGCTACTCTTTATTAAGGTTTACTTTTCAAACAGGCTTCAACTTAACCATTTTTTTATTTTTAATTAATGAGTGCAATCTTAATATTATTATAATATTTTGTTTTTTTTTTTTTTTTTATTACAATTATATTTAGTACATAGTCACACACTTTACATCGCCAAGCTACTCAGCAGTTTGTAGGCGCTCTCCTCTTTTAACAATAAATTTATTTTATACTACCTAACCACATTCTTATACTATTTTAATAATCTACTACTAGAACCTACAGTATACAACGTGTTACAAAATACCCCGTTAAAAAATATAATTTATTATCAAAGCCAAATATTTTGTCAACCCTAGTAAGCTGTCATGTCAGGGAACCAGATTATTTAACAGAAAGAAGATTGTGACTTACAATACTCTATACTGTACAACCGATTGTTTTTTTTTATGTCAAAATAATTATGACTAATAGAAAAAAGTTTAGACTCTGAATCAATAACGCGTAATTAATGGAAACTCTTCGTTGAATAGCACGTAGATACAATGTGTTCTAGATAAACATACAGGATAAGTTTTGTACCAAGACAATATTAACCTTCGAAAACAATACTACCTTTGCACTAGTAATATACATTTCTCTTCAGAAACGCGGAAACCACGTAATATTACGAAACCTGAGTTAGTAATATAAATTTTAGATTCCACTATACAAGTTGTTGAACGACCAAACTATGAGTAAATATACCGTAGTTAATGTTGTTTATTGAAATATAGCACATATTTACAATATGTTTCAGATAAACACACACACTATGAAATAAGATGAAACTTAAGCTTTAATATACATTTCTCATCAGCAACGCGAAAACCACGGAATATTAGGAAACCTAAGTTAGTAATTTAAATTTTACATTCCACTATACAAGTTGTTAAGCGACCAAACTATGAGTAAAATATACCATAGTTGAAAGTCGTTCATTGAAAACAAAAGGAAATGAAGTTTATACAACGCATTCACCTCAAAACCTACAGTTTGTATGCAAATGACTTGCACAAGAGCTCCCTCTACAGTTTGCAGGCACAAACATTATTTGTTCCGAAGTCACTCAACACTGAATCGTAGTCTAATTAAGAGTAATGTAGCGAAAATGACCTTTTTCACCGTAGAATGTTAATTAAAGTGATGCAGTCGAGCTCAGCGGATGTTATGAGAGACAGGAAATTGATACTGATCTTAACTTTTTTTTTATCCATTGTTTTTTATTTAAAAACAGTGGAATTTAGGTGAATAAGTTCTGAAGTGGAATGAAAAATGTAGATTTCTATTTATATACACTAATGTTGTAAAGAGGAATGTTTATTTGTGATGAATAAATTAATTTTATACTGGACCGATTTACATATTTTCATCACTATTAGATAGCTACTTTATTCCAAAGTAACATAGGCTATGTACTATAATACCGGAATATGTTAGATCTTTTGGGAAAAAAGGCGAAAGTTACATAATAAAAGAGCCATTTAATTTAGCAACCGGTCGTTATTTTCGTGGGTGACTTTTGCATTTAAAAAAGAACTAGCTGTCCCCCGCGGTTTCACCCGCGTTTATTGATATCATATATAGCCTTTGCCATCTAAGAAAAAATCCGCGTTGAATGGTAGGAGTCACATCCCTATATGTTCAGTAGTTTTGAGGTGATAATGCCTCACAGGAACCCTATTTTGCTTATATTATATACTAGCTTTCCCCCGCGGTTTCACCCGCATTCCTGAGGGACATAACAATACCCCCAAGAATATGTGTACAAAGTTTCATGATGATCGGTTAAGTAGATTTCGCGTGAAAGCGTAACAAACAAACTTACATTCACATTTATAATATTAATTAACTATATACTCGTATATTTACTAGCTGCCCGGACAGACGTCGTTCTGTCAAAATAAGTCCATACAAAAATGCAGGAATTCGCTCGCAGCGCCACTTACCGGGTCCAATTGTAAAGCTAATCAATCCAGGGCGCCACCAAAACGCATACAAAAAAAAAACATTCAAATCGGTCCAGCCGGAGGAGGAGTTCACTGTCAACACACGTACAGAAGAATTATATGAATGATATAGATAGATTTCAGAATATATACTTTTTTTATATTTATATTGGTTTACGGCAAAATAAGCTTGAGTATGTAGACGGCCTACTTGATGGTAAGTGGTCACCGTCATCTTATCTATCATTATTAGACATCTTATTACACCGAGTGAACTACGACAAAATAGTTTCCAAATTAATATCTATCTTATTAAATTGGCCCAAGTCTTATTAGATGTTATTTGTTTAATTTCTTATTTATATACATAGAGTTTGTTTACCAAATATAGTGGGTTTATGATTTTTTCCTTTATTTGTAACGCTCTTTGTTGATTTAGGAGCTAAATTAATATTAGTATATGTCAAAATATTTTTCCTTTGTAATACGAAAAACTCTTCAAGTCAAAAGGAGCCTTAAACTTACTACACTGAAACTTGAATATTAATAAAATAAGTTAAGCGTCAGAACTTTTTGCTTTCTTCTCAACGTTCATACTTAAAAAATATCAAGTTCATTATGACAATTTATTGTTCTTTAACTTCACCTACTTATTCGGAGAGCTTTTAAAAGTTGCTTTCCCTTTTTATGTACCCTGTTTATTATTGATGTCGTTAGTGAACTTTCAGAAGTGTAACTCTTGAATTCGAAAATTTTAATCTATGATCAATTTTATTATTATTGGGTAACAAGGTTAAATACAGTTGTAAGTTTTTTATTCCATAATTTATGAAAAAAGCAAATAGGCAGCCATGAGGTTTCCGGTAGAAGTAAAATCGTAAGAAATGGATAAGGACTCGCGCACGAAGGGTTCTGTACCATCTATAAAAACGGCAAAATGTCATGTCTGTTGTATGGGAGCCCCCTTAAATATTTATTTTGTTCTGTTTTTTCGTATTCGTTGTTATAGCAGCAACAGAAATACAACATCAGTGAAAATTTCAACTGTTAACTATCACGATTCATGAGATACAGTCAGGTGATATACGGACAGATAGACAGACAGACGGACAGATGGACAGCGGATTGTATGATTTTACTGATATAATCCGTACTAATTCATCAACATTATACATAATAGACCAACGCATAAAAATATTTTTTTGACCATAATTTTCGGCCATGCTGAGCTGCAAGTTTGTAACCCATCTCTTTCTTCACCAGGTCATGGATCCTGACATCATGGTGGAGGAGTATGCGGAGCAGACTACGGCCCGCTCTTCATTCTTCACCGCAGTCTACACCGCAGATGATCAAGCCCTTGGATACCCAAAGAACTTCACCAATAACACAATTGGGAGTGATATTAACGTTTATTATTTTTATGACGTAAGTACTTATGATTTTATATTTTTTCTAATATATTTGACGGGTTGTTTCGTAGCGGTTATGTAACCGGACTGCCACGGCACAGATAGTGGGTTCGATTTCTGTGCAAGACAAATACTGCGAAGATGTTGACAAGATGACGAAAATATTGCGTCGTGTCAATCTGTTGTCACAAAAAGCACTTGATTTTTTCTGAATAGATAGGACATTATTATAAACTAGCTGCCTCCCTCGGTTTTATTCACGTTCCCAAGGGATATCACATTTCCCCGGGATAAAAAGTAGCCTATTATTCCAGGATATGTTCAAGTTTTATCCATATCCGTTTAGTCGTTTTTGCGTGAAAGAGTAACAAACATACTTACAAACAAATCTTTCCTCTTTTTAATATTAGTTTAGATATAGATTAATACTCGATCAATCGCAATTATAAATAGTCAATACAAAAAGTATTTGTTGACTAATTCCATTACCGAATAGAAATAATTCTCAAATCAATCTATTTGGGATTTATCGTAACAAAAGAATGTCTGTACTTTCTTACGAAAATATTCACATCGTTCTATATAGGCTTATTCTGATTCAGGGGTCGTCTTGCCGAAACAAGTAAGTATCTTTAATATTGAGGTCATTGACCGTTTACCCGTATAGGCGCTAGTAAACGAAATTGTGATGTTGTTTGCGTACACTGGTTTTTATACTAATTGAATTTTGTGTATTATATATCATAGGTAAAAATTTTAACGAATACTTTTATTATTTACTAGCTGTCTCACGCGGTTTCACCCGCGCTTATCGATATTAAATTATTTAGCTTATCATTCACGCAATTACATGTTCTGACGACATAAAAATTTGTATCGTTTTTTAGTTATAAAAGACAGACAGACAAAAATAAAAAAATTGGCGTCAGTTCATCATACAGGGATTTGTATATATATATATTTACATTTATATATATTTATGTAACTCCTCGACTCGCGTATTCGCATGCATTAGGGTTGATTTTAGAGCATCTATTTCATAATTGACTTTTCAACGTATTCGTTGATATATGATTATAGAGGGAATCCGTGATTATAGGGTTGATTTGAGAGTAACTCTTTCATAATTAACTTTTCAAGGTGCAAAAATCCAGTGTGAAAGTAAATCAAATTTTCATAAAATACAGTAGCAAATGCGTACAATTGAATCGCATAAATGGGGGTGTAAATCTCGTCACACCCACCCATATTCTGGTGGATTAAGCCGGCAATAAAACGTGAAAGGTTTTAATCGTGTAATGGATATTTTCGGGTTAACGTCATAGTGTATCGTGAGAGCCTGTCGGTGATAACGCTATCTATATCATACCTACTGGTAATGTTTAAAGTGTGGGTAAGGCTGCGGTGTCTATGTAAGCGGAGCTGGTGCTATAGCGATAGCGGAAGGGGTTTTGAGTTATTGTATATTTAGGTTGAATAACCTTATTGAATATTGATATTGGTAATTATGTGTACATTTATGATGGAATAGGAAATTTCCAATAAAATTTATATAAATATTTTATTAAAAATAAATGCAATGTTTGGATTCATGCTTTTTTTAATCAAAATAAACAATGAACATTGTTTCTTAAACAATAGATTTCGTTAGAATTATTATATTGGTACTGATTGAAAAATAATTACAGATGTATTTTGACAAGCTTTTAAAAATAAATTTAGAAGCAGTAGAGCTCTTAGTTTGTCCGGGGAAGTATTACCTTACCCGTTTTACGCCGTGAAGCAGTAATTAACTTATATTATTATGTTTCGGTTAGAAGCGGTACATGAGAAATAATAACTTCACATCTCAGAGTCGACATCGAATTGGCGATGCCCCTGGTGCTGCAAATGTCCATAGGCGGCGGTGACTTACCATCAGGTGGACCGTTCGCCTGTTTGTCGCCATAAAAAATGATCTATTAATAGAACTATTAATATTAAAAACGAATAACTAATAAATTTACTCGTCAATTCCGATGTGTAAAATAAAGATCCGCTTTCCCCACTTCAATATTGATATAATAAAATGGGAAGCATAATCTAGGGTAGGCAATAAAAGCGGGTCATTTATCAACATGCACCAAAAGCTACTTAAACTGAAACGAGCAACTTTATCGGAAAGACTTTCGTATACCAGCCATTCGGAAATTCGCGAAATTCCAAATCTATTTGAATGCAGTCACAGATTGTTTCTGAAGTTTTGTAATAAATCTCTTTTCATAATGTAGGTTTTCAATCTTAAAATGACATTTAAATAAACACTTATTGTGATTGATCGCTTTTCGTTGTCAGTTGGAAACCCAGCTTTACTTTTGAAGCTTTTAATACAGTAGTATAGCAACTACATAGGTGATATAAATATGAGTATGTGTGTAATCATCCATACTGTTATTGATTGATTGTCAAGGCTCCGGCTGTATATGATAAAATCACCTGAATCGATTTTAAAACTTCCATTCAATAAGTAATACTAGGTCAAAAACAACCTTTTGTATTCTATTGATTGTTTCTTAATTATTTTAGGGGCTGAGAATGGATGGTACTTAAAATACTCGAAGAGTAAAGTAGATTACCAAATGGACATTTATTCATGAAATAGGTACACCAACAAGAAATGTAGACAATCTTTATAAGTAATATATGTTTGACAGGCCAGTTGGCTTAGTGGTTAGCTGCTCTGACTGCGAAACCGAAGGTCACGGGTTCGATTCCCACCCAGTACAAACATTTGTGTGCATGAACATGTCTGTTTGTTCTGTGCCTGGGTGTAAATATCTTTATAAGTTTGTATGTATTTAAAAAAAAAATGTCATAAATTTTGTATATCAGTTATCTGGTTTCTATAGTACAAGCTCTGCTTAGTTTGGGGCCAAATGGCTGTGTGTAAAGAATGTCCCAGGATATTTATTTATTAACTACCTACATAAGGTTATAACATATAGAAAATATTTAATGTATATTAATTACCCCCGCAGTTACACGCACATTTCCGAGATTGTTATATTTTCCTTGGATAAAAAGCTTATTTATATGGTATTCTAGGCCATGCTCTATCTATGTGCAATTTTTCATACAAATGAATAAAAAAAAACTTGCAGTTCTATTCCTAGTCGGATAAGATATTATAAAGACAAAGGATTTGAATTTTTAACGTATTTCTTCATACATGATTTGCTTCTATCTTTTATCATAACTGTTGTATTTTGTGATTTTATGTATATAACTGGTGTGTATCTAAAGAAATAAAATTGATGTAAAAAAATCTGATCAAGCTTCTTTATTTAGAAGTAACAAAGGCTGTTATAATCCTAGGATACACAAGATACTTCGGGAACGCGGCTGAATCCGCAGAACAGTAGTTAATATATTATATAGGTACACTAACCTTTGTAAGTAGAATAGTTCTACCCCTGAAACCATAATAATATACAACCTCTATTTCCACCCACACGTTGTCGACATCCCGCTTTTAGGAACACAACGTTTCGCTTCTTCGTTCGTTATACGAACAGCAAAGGAGTGGAACTCTCTTCCGGGGTCAGTGATTCCCGACAGCTTTAACCTGGATTTATTCAAGGCCAGAGTGAATAGGCATTTTCTGGGTAAGCGTGCTACATCCTCGGCCTCGTCATAACTCCTTCTGGGGTCAGTCAAAGGCCAAACGCAAGCCCATTCCTAATAAAAAAAAAAGTATGCTGAATGATAGTGCGAGAGGAATAGAAGCGAGAACTGGTATGAAAGAGAAACAGATAGTACAGGCTCCGATTATGTTAGAGGTAGAAGAATAAAAAATCCCTGTAACCTTCATTGTATCAACAAAGCCTCGGTAAGCGTACCTCTCATAACCATGCAGGTAATAGGAGAGACAGCAAAATAGACGCTACGCTGATACAACGCCGAGCTGTCATTTATCTTTGAAAATAACACCCCTGTTTGTGCGACTTTAAAACTCCAAGTGGTTAAATGTTTAGTCCCTCGGCGAATCCCTCGTCAAGTTCCTGTAAATCGAACTGACCGAATAGACAGGAAAGTTTATGGACCCACCTCGTGGGATCGATTTATAAAGCTTCCAAATTCTTAATCCTAATGGATTTATTTCTAAAAAATCCAATCTAAGGTAGCTATAAATATTTATTAAGTGCCCTCTACGGGCTACTAAATAAGTGGTTTTGATTTAAAATTTGAAAAATTTAATAAAAGAAAAAGTGGAAAGAAGTGTATTCTTTCCACTTTTTCTTTTATTAAATTTTCAAAACCACTTATTTAGTAGCCCGTAGAGGGCACTTAATAAATATTTATAGCTACCTTAGATTGGCAATATAAAAAATTCAATGTAACACTATTATTAAAGAACCACAAGCCTCAGTTCAAAACAACGAGCCGAGCACGCGCGGAAAGATGTTAATTTTGAAAACACAATAAAATTAATCTTAAAATCATTTATCGTAGAATCTTTAAAGAGTACGGACTAAGAGTCCGTAGAAAATGTAAAAAGAAATAATAATAAAAAAAAAAAAAGCTACATCTGAAAAAACCATAAAAAATCTTGTACAATAGAGTAACCCTACTTTTTCATACGAATAATTATGTGCTTTTGCCATTAGGTAAGAATATACGAGTATATTTTGTTATTTATTTTTATATATAAACTAGCTGCGGCTTTGCCCGCTTTCAATCCTGGTTATAAACCTTCCTCTAGAATGGCTCTATCTATTGCTGAAAACTGCATTAAAATCCGTTGCATAGTTTACGATTCTATTCTATTCGGTTCATTTTTATATATGTATAAATACAGTATTTCATAAATTTCACTGAATATTAGAGTTAATTTTGATGTTAAAATAGGTCATATAAACAGCTCAAATTATTTAATACATCATCAATCAAATTATAGTTAGTTTAGACTAATTAGCCTTTGGTTAATGACAAAACAGATTAACTGACAGGTTTCCGATTGTAACATTAAAGTTTCAATGGCACATTTATAATATTTTAGCTTCTGTCGGTAGTTTTTCCCGAATTCCCCAGGGAACTAAAGTTTTTCCGAGTTCCGAGTGCCGGCAGAAGTGAAAACTTGAACATTAACGTTGTGCGTTTTTACCGCCTTACGAATTTTCGATCAGGTCACGTGTCCTGACGCGAGTTTCACATTTTATACCCATACCAAAAAAAGTGCTCGACACCGCTAAAGAAGTTTTCACTTCAAAAATAAACAATTCTATTTAGCTTTATTAATTACCTATTATTTATGATTTAGATAAATATTAGAATAGTAGAATATAGGATCTACCAAAATGGTGAAGGTAACTCAGAAGAGGAGATCAAACGACAGTAAAGTAGTGACAGTTCCACCGGTCTCCAAAGCCTGGGTGCAGCGACAGAGAGATGGATAGTCTGGGTAACTTAAAAGATTGCACTCTGCGAAGAAAATATGATATGGGATATGAATCAGAATATCCATTATTCCATTGACTTACTAAAAGCTTCCAGAGCTAACATAGTTTGTTTTTGATTCCAGTCCATCCAGTTCACGGTGATGTGGGTGCTGTTTGTCGCCATAGTGGTGCTGAACGCGTCCGTCATCGCGGCGCTGTTATGCACTAATGCCAGGAAGAGCCGGATGAACTTCTTCATCATGCAGCTTGCTATAGCTGGTAAGTGTACATAGAAATTAGAAATTTTCCGATTGTCAGATTATAAAAAAAGCGGCCAAGTGTGAGTCGGACTCGCACACAAAGGGTTCCGTAGTACATTACAATATTTAACAAAACGACAAAAACACGTTCCATGGGGAACCCTATAGCTTCATTATTTTATTTTTATTATTTGACTAGCTGTTCCCCGCGGTTTTACCCGCGTTCCCGTGGGATGTCACATGTATTATACATAAAAACCTTCCTCTCCAATCACTCTATGTATTATAAAAAACGCATCAAAATCCGTTGCGCAGTTTTAAAGATTTTAGCATACATAGGGATATAGGGACAGAGAAAGCGACTTTGTTTAATACTATGTAGTGATGTTATAGCGGCAGTAGTAGTGCACACAAAATTTCAAAACTACATACTCGTATAACGGTTCATGAGATACCGGGACGACTAGACAGACGGATGGACAGCGGAGCCTTATTACTTGGGTCCCGTTGACTTTTTTTGGGTACGGAACCCTTTCAAACTGACTTCCACTCCGCGGTTTCATCTGTGTTCTCGAGGTGAAGAGTACCCGATGTCCTAAAGTAACGATATGTCAAATATCGTCTAGAAAAGTCAGTCATTTAGTCGTGAAAAATAAAAAGTAACATAAATATTTCTTCTCAGTAACAAACATAACAAGAACAACATTCTTATGTGATCATTTAATCTTATAGTTAGATAGTACTTAACATAATTCAAGGTATTTACCACCATATGTGACAGTTATTGTTTAAATATTAGAACCTTTATGAACCTTTCACCCGTACTGTCATGCTATGCTAATTAAACAGAAATAAAAGGCAGGTCATCCTAAATCAATGTAAATACGACAAAAACAAACAAGATCACGATGGGAGTTTGAAACTTCATACATTTTAAACAGTACCTTTGGTCTAAGGTTAATGCAGTGACCCTTTCGACGCAAAACCTTTGTATAATTAATTTTGTTCAAAGTTCGAATCGGATTTACAACAGGATTACGCTTGGAACTACGCTTCATTAGGACATTGTAATAAATTAATGAAATATTTGAAATAGAAAACGAGTTGAAACCGAATACTTGTTTTGGTGAAGTTGTTTCCAACCTATACCTGTACCAATAAGTATTAGTTTACAGTTTTAGTAGTACAGAGTTTGTCTGGGGAATTACTACCACTTTACCCATTTCCGCCGTGAAGCAGTTTCGGTTAGAAAGGTAAGGGGGCCGGTGAAATTACAGGCACATGAGACTTAACAACTTCACGTTTCATGGACGACAACGCTTGGCGATGCCACTGGTGTTGCAAATGTCCATAGGTGGTGGTGACCACTACCATCAGGACCTACCTAGACCGTCTGCATGTTTGTCGGCTCATTTGGTACAAAAGGAGCGTATTTTTACCCCCATTTCCGAAGGAACTACTGTTTGCTCATGCTGATTTGTATTCTAAGATGTAGGCTACGCGTGTGCCAAATCACATCTCGATTGGTACCAAAATTAATGTTCCTATAATGGGGGTCATATAAATAGGGGTTCCGATACCGCAAAAAACGACGTCATAAGAGGTATGATAAATCTTGATTAGGTATTTTTTTTAACTAAAGTAAAATCCTAAATACCTCCTTCCGGCTCAGATAGCACGCAAAAAAATCCAGTTTTCTTACCAAAGTAAAGGCTTGTACTTAATAAGAGTTCCACCAGAGTCTCAGGTAAATAGTATTTATATAATAAGCGTCAAATATCACAGACGGGCGTCGGTAATTGTTAAGAACTACCTTGCCCTAGCATCTCTTCTAATTAAATAAAATATTGATGCTTATATTTCCTTTATTTAACGACGGCGAAATTATTTGTAAAGAAATAAACACAAAGAGAGCTAATGTACTTCGGCATATGTCATTATATTACGGGCAATCTATCAACGAATGAATAAAAAAATTGGATGAGTAGTTTCGGCAATGATGTTCCACCTACATTCAAACATCCAAACTTTACCCATTCATAATATTAGTGCAGATTCATAACATGTGACATTATTCATCAACTGGGGCTCGATTCTGTAAGGGTAATTCGAGGATGTTTCGTCGCAGTCTCCGTGCTCTGTCTCTTTCGCTAACTACGCTAATATTACTAATCACGTGAGAGATAGTTCGTATTAGCTGAATAAGGGGGCTGTTTCTGTTTTGAAAACGATTTTATGCGACATATGCTGCATCTTTCATATTGCATTAGTTTTACGACCTTGTCCTTGATGAAAAGATTTGAGTAGTTTACGTGCCATCCTTTTCCTATTTGCCTCGGACTTTTTGAAAACGGCTTCAGTAGTTTCGACAACAATGAATCGGTTTTTAAGGTCAAGAAATCGTAATTGCCATAGAGTCGAAATATCTCGTAAAACCCGACCAAATGCAAAACGTACATTAAATCTTTAATTACAATATACATGGTTGAATTAGCCATTTGAAATCTATAAAATTTAATAGCACCATCATGATAACGTCATCATTAACTACTGAACATCTGTTTGAATTTTCCTCACGGTCCATGGACCATATAACAGATGTAATAAAGTAGCTAAATATGCATTATCATTTTTTTTTATGACATCATCACCTTGCCAGTTACTTCTCCAAGGAGTTCCTTCCAGTTATCTCATCATAATTATTTCGTTTAAAAATTGAGTTACATTATTTAATGGACATACTTACGGAAATATTGCTGTTATTTCTCTTTTCGCCCTAAATTCTTGACCGACTTTTGGTTGATTTTTTTTTTGCTTTACTCAAATTGAATTTCATTCACAGACCTTTTGAGAGAGATTAGGTTTTTAGGCCCCTTGTCAAATCTCCCTTAATTTCCCCTTGTGAATGTTGATAGATAACCGTTTTTAAATATATATATAACCGGGTTATGGCAACACATTGGCATTATTCGAAAATTAGAAAAAAAATTTAAATTGTATTTTTTACTGTCAAATGGGGAAATTTGATTTTAGAATTGGGTCTAGTCTTAGTTTTTTCGTAAAAACCTTCTACTATAGTAACAAGAAATCGATTTCAATTCATAATAGATGCAATAAATCCAAAGTCCCCAACCAATCACTGCACAAAACGAATAAGAACTCTAGTTCAAGTTACATAAAGTTTAATCTTAACCGGAAATCAGATTGCATCGTTGTTTTCGCAGCTCTCGACTGGGTTTAACTTGGGTTGACACTGACACCGGAGATTTATACCCGAGAGGCATTACATGGACGTCGCACAGTTTGTGCCTGCACCATGTTTGTGCCAAAAGTGGGGAGTTGAATTAAAAAGTTACGTGTGTTCGACTTTTGCATTAGAATTTAACCGAAACTGGTTTCAATTTTGGAATGGATTTGGGCTTTGGTAATTAGGAACGTGAACTGTAAAAGCTGACAACTAATTTAGCTATAGTTAAGTGAATGGTGGTATATTTATTGTTTTGTACTTGTTCTTGCAATCCCTTTTATGTTTTTGTTGTATCGTTTGGGGTCAGCGCCTTATATATAATAGATATGGTTTTTGTATATTACATACTAGCTGTCCCCCGTGGATTTATTCGCGTTACATTTTCCGGGATAAAAAGTTTTCTATATATTATTCCAGGGCATGTTCTAGCTTTGTGGCAAGTTTAATCCTAAATCGTTTGGTACTTTTTGCGTGAAGGTGTAAGAAATATTCATACATCTATTATATGTTATTCCAATGTTTGTTCTATCTATCTGACGAGTTTCATCCAAATTCGTTTGCATGAAAGTGTAACAAAAAATCTATAGAATCATACATCTATGCATTTTCCTCACAAACTTTTCCATTTATAATAATTGTTGGATAGAATATTAGTAGAATAACAAGACATTGGAGAGATCTTCTACGACCAGCCAATTGTCTGAACCCTCTTTGAGAATGTTTCTGTTGACCACTTAGTGTTGAATGTAGATTGCACATAGTCTTAGGTTGCTACGACATCTTCCAAAATGAGTTGAGTATAGTAAGAGTAGTAGCTAAAATGGAATACGTTCTCAAAACTAATATTTTTTCATGTTTAGTAAAGTTTTGGAGACTAATGCCCGGTTCCTATTCAAAATACGGTTCCGGGTATAGTTTTCCACACCAACTCTCCGATTAGATTTTGACATGCCATAGAATATATCGGACCCTTAGAATTATAAGGGCTTAACACAAAAAATCACTTTTGGCACATCTCTGATTGGGTCACTTTCGCACTGAGCGGGGAGGGTGGGATCCGGTGTTAAAGAGGTTGAAGTATCGGTATGCTTATTCTATCATTAAATTGACTATGTTTTACTATTCATCGGATAGAGCGTACTTTGTTTAGTCTGTGTATGATCGTAACTCCATTTCGCTAAATTTTGTGTTAAGCCCTTATCGTACTGAGGGTACGATATGTCAAAATTCAACTGTTCGCAGTAAAACGATCCATTGTTTGAATATAGGACCCCGACATAAGATAATTTGGCTACAGTAGACATTATCGTATCATGGAAACCGTATCTAACGAGATGCATAGTAATTATATCAGTTGATTGATAATCAATTGCAGATTAACTGATGATTGAACAATCTATTGTACCAAATCAGTGTAAACAGAGGCTGCAATAATTCAATTTAATTGAAGTAGCAATTGTTGTATGTATACGCTATCTGTGTTCGCAGTTTCCATCTATTTTTGACAGGAGATATTTCATTAATCTGTCGTGTAGTTCACTGAGTGGAAAACTAAATAATTATATCTTAACATAGTTTGTTAATGGTTTTAGTTAATCTAAGTATGTAGTAGAGATCTTAGGGCAGAGTTCGTGCGGGGAAGTACTGCCTTACCCATTTCCGCAGTGAAGCAGTAGTGCACTTGTATTCCTGTGTTTTGATTAGAAAATTTGGTAAAATTACAGGCACATGAGACTTAACTTCACGTCTCAGGGTCGACAACGCATTGGCGATGCCCCTGGTGATGCAAATGTCTATAGGCAGCGGTGACCACTTACCATTCAGGTGGACAGTCTGCATGTTTGTCGGCCCGTGACGTATATATAAATAAAAAAGTGTATCTTTAGTACAAATATTAGAAAAAAAAAATATTATTGTACTTTTCTTTGTAAAGCTTAACTAAAAACTAGTGTACCGATTTTAATAATTATTTCATCATTAGAAAGCTACTTTATCTGTAAGTAACATAGAGTATATTGTCGTCCTGGATACGTTAGATCCTTCGATAACGCGGGTGAAACCACGAGGCAGGAACTTGTTAATAATAAAATGATAAATCAATCTTTAAGACATTTTTCACACCCGGTCTTCTGATACTAACCTAGAGCTGTTAGTTTGGCCTAAACAAAAAATTACACAAACTAAACAAAATCTGTAGATAAAAATAAATAAAAACGAGATGATAGACGATAATGGACCTTAAAAATATAATAATAAAATAGAATATCTAGTTACATAACAAGTTTACATGGAATATAGTTTATCTATTGATTAAATATTCGGGGAAAGCTAGTAGTAAACTTATAATACTACGCATATTAGTAGAGATGAGTATAACATGAAATTACAGTAATAGAAATTTACATTTTAGGTAAACATCTCCGAAGGTTTGTTTTTATTTGTCGTTAAAAATATTGTAAACATTGTTACACGTGGCTAAGCCATAACAAAAGAAAGCTAAACGGTAAAATTTACGTCTCACCTTCATTGTTTTTTTACGACAATTGTATTTTGAAATATGAACGAAGCTTGGGGCCAAATACCTATAGACCATATTATTTACTAGAAGCTTCCGCCTAGCGAGTTAAACCACATTCCCGAGGATTCTTAAGTTCTCCCGGTACAAAAATCCAGAACATATGCTATCTTTTTGTTCAATTTCATTCAAATTCATTCATGTGTTTATGGCCTGTTCTGATATAAGTGGATATTCGTCACCGCTGTGGGTAGCGATAAATACCGCCTGGTATAACGCAGGTTTGTGTAAGATGTACCGCCGACATAGCAAAACCACAATACCGCCCTGGTAAGCGGTATCATCAGGAATGATTATTGAAGCTAAACTTCATGCCATTATGGGTATCCACATAGGTTTGGCAATTTGAATACCGAATACCCACTCGGTATTCCCTCCCACAGCGGAACTTTCACATTCATATCATTAGTTGCTATTACTTAATTAAATACTTTCAAAAGTCACAATACTAAACAAAACCATGTGACCTTTAATTAAATCTATTTCAAGGACATATCAGCAGAAAAAGAAAACACCATGAGAAAGGCATTAATAACTGATGTAGCCGCAGCGGAAAAATCTTCCGGTAGTAAATTTAATAAAATACGACTAGAATTATGTGTAAAAAAGTTTCTGACGCGTATTTAAACAACTCGACATGTTTGTAAAGCTTACTTACTGAAGGCGAAACCGTTTTCATTTAATAAAACATGTTTCCATTGTATAATGTACCTTATTCCAATGCTAATTGAGAAGTTTATATGTTGTAGTTAATATAGCTTGCAAAGAAATACAATGAGGGATTTATGAGATTTTTCTCCCGATGTAAACATCTTGTAACGTTGAACGGTATATAAGATCAAGAGGATTGGAGAAAAAATAAAAACAAATTATTGCTTCTACGTCGGTTCTTTAATCTTTTTTTTATATAATGTCTACTTATTAAATTAAATGGGTAATCGGTTATAATGTCGTTGAAAATGTTTATTTAGGTTCTCATCTGAGATATTATGATTCATGTTGAGGAAGGAGGAAATTAATTGGTTTGGACGAACGACTTCTTAAGATGATTTCTGTCAACGATTAACTTTTGAAGTTTTATTTCGTGCTAGCTTCCGTTCCGTGGTTTTATCCGCGTTCCTGAAGTATTTTATAATCTCCGCAATTTAATGTCATGTTTGTTATTACACATTTTTTTTATCGGGGCGTCGGATTTCATTTAAATGCATTCAGCCGTTCCGGAGCCAATTCGAGACAATTTTTTAGAAGAACCGATAAAAAAAAGATCTTAACATGGTAATTTATGGTTATGTAATTTATTTTTATTTATTTTTATTTATTTTTATTTATTTTTACTTTATTTGTTTATTTTTATTTTTTTTATTATATAAAACGGGCCAGTTGGCTTGGTGGTTAGCACTGCATGCCACCCCGCAGGTCGTAGGTTCGATTCTCACCCAAGACAATTATTTGTTAACATGAACATGTTTGATTGTTCTGTGTCTGGATGTAAATATCTATTTATGTATGTATTTAAAAATTACTACAGATAAGTCTATCAGTTATCAGGTATATATATATATTATATTCAATTTTCAGTGGTAGGGAATATTTCCTCCATGTCCCATTATTTTAGGTTACGTCAAATTGCGTCTCTCACACTTTGAAAATGCATTTTTATGTCGCAGATCTGTTCGTGGGCCTCATCTACGTGTTCCCGGATATCATTCAAAAGATCACTATAGCATGGCTGGCTGGTGAATTCATGTGCAAGTCTGTGAAATTCCTTCAGGTATGTATTCAATTGTTATTTATCCCTTTCATTGTCAGATTAGATAAAGTTTATATAATAACTAGCTGACCTGGCAAACGTTGTTTTGCCATATTTATTTTATTAAAAACTATACATGAAAATTTATCGTATTAAAATTAATATATTCAAATTGTCATCTTGCAACCAAAATCGCGATTAAGGAACAGGGATTGATTGTAGAATGTTGAAAATTTTAAGTTGTATATGTATTTGTATAATATATGGAATATGTATTTTTCAATGTTTAATCATAATAAAATAAAAATAAAATATTTTGTTGAAAAATTAAAAAAATATATTAAGGGGTCGGTCACCATTATCATTTAAATATAAAAAAATATAGAAAAATAGATAGTAGCCGATTCTCAGACCTTATAAAATTTCATAAAAATCGGTCCAGCCGTTTCGGAGGAGTATGGTAACTAACATTGTGACAATGAAAACGTTACCTTGCTGAGTTTCTTGCCGGTTCTTCTGAATTGAAGGCTGGCTTCCAAGCCAATGGCAGCTCCGTAGCTTTGACCTTCATAATTGCCTTCCGTGAGCCTAAACTGACTAAAGGTTTGATTTTTTTATTTTTTATTTGTTGACGTCTCTGGCGGCACCTTATGGCACTCAATCGTTCAATTTAAGTATTGGATCAATAGATGCACCTTATTTCAGAAGCAATAGAGATTTATTTTTCTATGACTTTCAGAAACATCAAAATGGCCATGATAGGGAGCATCTAGCTGAATATATTTATTAAAATATGATTTCATAGGCCTTATTGATGGTCAGGCTAACGGTGAAAGGTTGCTTTCACCGAGAAGAGCTGGCAATAAACTCAGTAATAACTCTTTTCTAAATAAGACTTTCTACATAAAAAATTGCCCTGAAAGAGCAAGTTCTACACCTAAGTATTGGCGTTATTAAAATAATCATTTACGTAGTAGAAAGCCTCCTTAACATATATATTTTTTTGTTATTTATTCTCTTCAAAACCAAATAGTTACAAACCCCTCTAATCATTACAAAAGTAAACTACAATTAAACTTTTCTACACGAAGTATCTAAATGGCTTGGGATAAATTTTGGCACAACATTACTTATTTCTACTGAATCAACTGAATAACGAATAAATATGAAATAATACGAACACATAAATAAATTTGATTATTTAAAACGTAATTAAAAATCTTATACAAACATTTGCGCATTTTTTTTTGGCTTTGAGTTGTTAATTTGTTGATGTGTCCGGCGTATTTATCTACCTAACGATGTAAAATAAATTTTCATCCCACATAGATACACAGTAATTAACCGGACTGATATTATGATTGGCCCTATGTACAGAGTTCGCTAAACAAGAATGATGCCAATTTCAACAAAATACTTGAATCTGCCGACTGCATTTGCTTTCTAGGAAAATAAATGAGCGGATGTGTTAACATTTTTTATAAAACGAGTTAGAAGAAAAATCCGATTAGCTAGAATCACTATAAAAAAACACAAAAATGAATTCTGTTATATTCTTGTAAACATTACAATTTGCATAGCATTTGGTTCCGGTTACCTAGGTATATAACTCGGTAAAATAGTTTGATCGACATAGGCCTCTAGACGAGAAGATGTTAAGTCCCATGTGTCTGTAATTTCATCGGCCCCTTTACCTTTTTAACCGAAACACAGTAATACAGGTGCACTCACCTCACTGTGAAAAAGGTAAGCCGGTAGTACTTCCCCGGATGAACTCTGCATTAATCAATACTATTATACTTCAATAATCCCTTTGCTCGGCCTACCTTTTTAGGGATTATTGTGTGGTTCAACAGAATCGAATCACCTATATTTTGTCTTTTAGGGATGAGGAAATTTATACACGATTATACGTCATAATAGTTCGACTAACAACGCATCGGCATTTTTATATAAAAAAAACATTCTTTGCAATCGTCAACCGAGTTGATCTAGGGGGGGATTAACGTCTTGATTTCTTTTACAGGCGGTCGTCATGTACGCGTCTACCTACGTCCTGGTAGCCCTTAGCATAGACCGATGCGACGCCATCACCAACCCCATGAACTTCTCAGGAAGCTGTGAGTACGACTTAAGGTTTTAACTAAGTTACATAATGGAATATAATTGGCCCCGATTATGTTGTGCATTTTGCTTAACTAAAGTCTTTGAACCTCTCTTTCTTTTCCTATAGTTGAAGAGTGAGGGAGATATTGTGATTAAAGCTATTCACGTTTATGTGCGTGCATTAATCACACAAGCACAAGTCACTACTACGTCAAACGCCAATTTTAAAGGCCTAAACTAAATTACAGACTTTCTGTATCTTTTCATCTTGAAAAAAAAAGAAAGACAATGTACAAAGATTAAATGAAAATGGTTAGAACCTTTATTTCCCATCATGTAAATTTTAGTGACTGTGGCCTTTATTTTGGTAGTATGATTTACTACGTATTAAGAAAATTACTTTACATTTCACTTTAAAGTAAATTTACTTCAAGATACAGTGTCATTTCTATTTACTTTTACTTTGCCGGCCCGGTTGGCTTGGTTGCTAGAGACACCGACTCCCACGGCGCGGGTGGTTGGTTCGATTTCCACCAGACACAAACATTCGTTATATCACATATAAGTATAACGAAAAATAGTAAGTATTATGTGGCATATAGAACAAGCTCTGCTTAGTTTTGGATCAAATGGCCGTGTGTACAAATGTACCAGGATATTTTTTTACTAGATAAATAGTTACGCTGTAATTTCGTAGCACTGCTATCTTTGACTTTGTTTACATAAAAATATTTCTTAGATAGATGTCCCATTTATGAAACTAGTTGTACCCCTGGTTTCACCCGCGTTCCCGAGGGATGTTATATTTACCTGGAATAAAAAGTAGCATGTGTGCTATTCCAGGTTTTGGACTATCTCTGTACAAAATTTCATCCAGATGAGTTAAGCCGGTCTGGCGTAATTTAGTAGCATCCATCCACCCAATTTTTCGCATTTCTAAAATAGTAAGATGCCTGGAATATTATCCACAAAACAATAATAATTGAATGTTCTATCAAATTAAATAACAATCACATAAAATGTTATATTAAACAACTTTGAAAGAAGTTTAATAAACTCGTCCTCCACACTTGAGACTTTCCTTCAGATCTCAAGGATTCCGAGTATTTCAACTAGATAGAAAACTTGTTAAAGAACTGACCTTAATAAAGGAGGTTTTATGTTTTCATTTGTATTAGTAGTTTTCGGAATTTGGTAAATAAGTTTCATGGTATTGTCACTGAGGGAATATGTTCAATTAGAGATGCTTCATTTTCATCATTTTCATTCGTCATCTATAGTAGTTGTAGTTCGCGTGTTCGTGTACTTACCGGTCGCAAATTATTTAAAGTGAATTCTTTGTTTGTAGATAAAATACGACAACATATTATTTTAACTCTTAAGGTAATGGTCTAAGTGAAGTTAATATTAACTAAATCTATAAAAAATTGCTTCCGTATGTTTGCTCACTCAAAAAGTGGCCGATGGATTGTGTAATGCTGTCGGAATCGAAGTTGCAGTCAATTTTGTACTACATTGATAGCGCTATGACTGTCATCCCATACTGCTCGCGCGCAACACCGTCAATCTATTATAAAAAAGGCTTTTGAAGAGAATTACACAATTCGCGTGAAATTTTACACAGTATTGCATTTCTATTTAAGAGTGTTCTTATATATTTTTTATCCGGGAGTTTCCATGGTAACGGGAAATCATTAACCTTGTACTGAACCGCATTTGGATTTAGCTATTATATAATCTTTTATGTGTTTGTTTAAATATGACCATTTACGCGGTATAGATATGCCTGGTAGTTCGAATTAAGTACAGTTAACATACAGTAGATTTGGAGCATAACTATGTAAAACAATAAAAAATAATTTATAAATATACTCTTACCTATTACCTCAATAATAAGATCCACATTCCATCGAACATATTTAAGTCCCAACGTGATATGTGACATTGTCGTCATCTCTCAGGCATTTTACCAATCCAGAGCCGCGGGTAATTATTTCTAAACAAAGATTTCTAATATTTACCCTTCATTACAAACATTATTACCATCTGATGAATCCTCAAGGAGTATATATTTTAATTCACAAATGAGTCGCGACACGGTATCGTTGAACGAACAAAGAAATCGTGACACACGACTTCCTTTCCGTTAACTTTTATTGTGAATTCGAGCCATACGTTATAAGTATATTTTGCGCAATGACATATAATTACAAAGACACGTCTACCAACATCACAGCTTTTTTTATTTTATGCCACTTGGGCCGACAAACGAGCAGACGGTCCACCTGATGGTAAGTGGTCACCGCCGCCTATGGACAAATGCAACACTAGGAGCATCGCCAATGCGTTATCGACCCTGAGACGTGAAGTTGTTAAGTCTCATGTGCCTGTAATTTCACGGCTCTCAAATGTGGCGTATTTTTTAATTTATTTTTTGGTAGGGACGAACGTTATCTTCTGATGGCTCTTACACCTTTACGCGGACAATTCCGGCGAGCGCTGGGGGCTCTCAGCCAAAATACATTTATATTTTAAGCAACATGCACGCTGAGGGTGCCCCCTGTGGGGCTCGGACCTCGGGCTCAGGGTGTTGCGTGGGGGGGTCAAAAGACTTTACTTTATCAGTTTTAGTCAAATATGGCGTAAATACTAGATAGCTACTTAAACACGCGAAAAGAGAGAAGAAAATAAATGCTATCTTACGATGAACCTCTTTGTTAGAGAGATAGAATAAACATCGTTAGTTTTACGTTAAAGTTTAGTGCTGCATGCGCCGGGCGTGCTATTGCTACGGCAGTTGGTCCGCAACTAAATGGAATTAGGTCAATTACCATCATTTTATGTTACCATTTCTGAGTACGGACACCGCATCTATAGTTTATATATCATGCATTTTGCGTGCTTTTGTATCGCCGAAATGGTACTGGATCGTTATCGTAATGAGTTCAACAGTTTTTATTTATTGGCTCTATTTATGATTGCGGGCTTTAACCTGTAGGCCTTAGACGGGGCTGTTAGTTATTGCGTTAACAGAATTTGAATAATAAGCTTGGAAGAGAGAAGTATGAACGTGAACAGGCCAGTTGGCTTGGTGTTTAGCGACTCTGACAATTCGTTGAGACGTTGACACGTTCGATTCCCACCCTGACAAACTTGTGCATGTACATGTCGGTTTGTCTGTGTACCAATTTATGTAAGAATTTTAAAAGTAATATATCAGGTATCTAGTTTCTGTTGTAAAAGCTTGGCGTCAGATGGCTGTGTGTAAAGAATGATCTATGATATTTTTGTTGTGTATAGCGTTGTCGAGCCAATCTGCTTATATCAAGAAAAAAGGATTATGCACGACACGATTATGTAAAAATCTTTTATTTATAAAATTATTTTAAATAAAAGTTTTATTTTATGATACTGTAATGTATTTTTTATGGCACGGCGTCTGACAGAACGGCACAATTCGTAATGCATTGTTTTTGTTGATCCACGCATTTAAATTTGACCTTCATAAGTGCCTTCCGAGGGCCTAAACTGAATAAATGGTTTTTAATTTTTTTATTATTTTGGTCTGTAAAGGTGAACTAATACAAAATAGTATAAAATTTACTAAGTGTAACTGGTGTTACTAGTTAAGAGGATATCTTAATATAATCTTATTAACGACAAATTATTTTAAACTACAATAAAATGAAAATACATTTAAATCGTTTCCATTAAAAACCTCACAGTGAAAGATAAAATTTATTGACAATAAAGTTTACTCTCTTTTATTTTTCCATTAGCCACAAAATTGGGGCATTATATTTTTAACGGCTCAATTCGAATCGCTAAGGAACCATCAACTAGATTTGAGTTTGTTAGTAAGTTTATTTGAAACAAATCTTGATTCAATAAATAAAGGAAAACATTAAAAACAGAACGTAAGGGCAATAAAATAAGGTGAGTTTTTAATTGCGTGAAGAAGGAGGAAGAAAGAGATGCAAACTATTTTATCTGGTGGTCTTCTAGGTAGTAATTACAGTAATTTGAACGTTCATAAGAATGCAGCTGTTGCATCGCAAAATAGTTCCATACTATCCTATTCCACTAATATTATAAATAAGAATGTTTGTGAGGATAAATACGAGTATATAGCTATTTATTTCTCTTTACAAATACCAAACGATGTATGATGTAACTTGGCACATAGACGAACATTGCCTGTAATTGCATACTTATAGGCAATTTTTTTATCCGGGAAAGGTATAGTTTTAGAAAACGTGAGTAAATTCACGGGGGACAGCTGGTGTACTATAAAACATTTTCTACTCCATCACACGAATTACTATGAAGCAAAATTCGATCAGATGGCAAATTGATAGCAATCCGCTGCAAGCAGTAACTGACAGTATCAGAACATTAATTATATTATTTGTGTACTTTGGCTCATACATGCGTGCTTTTGTAAGGGGTGGTTCCATTTGATAAATAAATAAATAGATATTCTAGGGCCAGTTGGCTTGGTGGTTAGAGACCCTGACTGCCAAACCGCAGGTCGTGGATTCGATTCCCATCTAGAACAATCGGTGTGCATGAACCTTCATGGGTTTAAATATCTATATAAATATGTATTTAAAAAGTGTGTATGTAGTATATCAGTTACCTGGTAGCCATAGTACAACCAGTACACTCTGCTTAGTTGGTAACCATATGTGAAGAATGTCCTGGGTATATTTATATTCTTTACACAGTGCCACCTGTCTGTTGAAACACGTTAATCTCCGAAACAGATTATGAATTTAAATAGGGTTTTCTCAGGAAATTGAAATTAAGCTACACACACACTCACACTCACATAAATAAATAAAAAGCATATAGCTGTTATTATTGTAATTTTTTCTTTCTTTTGTATAATATTCATACTTATATTTGTTGTTTGCTTCAAACTAGTGTTATGTAAGATATTGGTAAGAATTCCATTTTAGTACGTGGATAGCTGTAATTGGTCTCATAATTATAAGTTCAAACCATGTAATTTTTTCTTTCTTTTGTATAATATTCATACTTATATTTGTTGTTTGCTTCAAACTAGTGTTATGTAAGATATTGGTAAGAATTCCATTTTAGTACGTGGATAGCTGTAATTGGTCTCATAATTATAAGTTCAAACCATGTAATTTCCAAATAAAGAAAAATAAAAATAAAATAAAAATAAGCTTAAGGCACTATATAGGCATATATTTATCACGAAAGCTGCCTTAATTTTAAGTTAACACACGAACGTCGACGCGGGCATAGCTAGTACAGTCCCAGAATATTTATTTAATATTCCAAAATTTTATTGTATTTTCAGGGAATCGAGCAAGAGGCCTCATCGTATCTGCGTGGCTCATCAGCATCGTGTTCTCCATTCCACTGCTGATTTTATATGAAGTCAAAGAAGTCCAAGGTAAAATATAAAAATTGTGTTTGCCTTTAATTGTATTTGCACAATAATAGTGCTTATTTCAATTGTGATTTTTACTATAAGACATATACGTTGGTAAATCGAATAAATAAAAAAAATAATAATATTGACTTAGGTTTACTTACTATAAGCATATTAACTTGACTTTTCAGGAACATCATTCGTCATAAAATATATCTGCGGTAAAAATCTCAATTTACTCCATCTATTTTGTAATGTGAATAGAGATGTGATTGTAAGCGTAGTAATATTATTGGAAATTTTCAATACTATTGTAAACTAGCTGTCCCCCGTGCCTCCATCCGCGTTCCCAAGGAATAAATTTTTTTGATTTGGATCAAAAGTATTTTATGTGTTATGGATTAAAATCGATGGTTTTAAGATAATAATGTGCCAAGTTACATCTAAATCCGTCATGTAAGCAAGCATCCATATTTCCATCCTCACAAACACAGTCTCCTATTTATAATATTAAAATTTACCCCAAACCCACGAATTTTGACTTATAGATGCCTAATCATGCGTAATTTTAAGCACATGCGTGCAATCGACACATTTCAGGGTCGATTTGAATAAAACTAGATTTAGTAATGCTACTTTTCCGTACTATATGACTATTTTACTACTACGATATATATTGAATATGATGTTAGCGATTAAAAAACTAAAAGAATTTCCTTAGTCCTAACTTTATGCAGTGCTTTATTATAGCCATTTAACTGCCTGTGGTTTCCTTACATTGTCGAGGAATACCTCCATTTTAATAATGTTTACAATTTTTTAACACACAAGAGCAACGAATGAATATATATTTTTTTGTTTTAATTTATTCCAGGTCAAGTTCAATGTTGGATAGATCTTGGAACTCCTCGAAGGTGGCAGATATGGATGTCCCTCGTGTCCGTGATGATCTTCATTCTGCCGGCTCTTACAATTGCAGCGTGCTATGCAGTCATTGTATTGACTATTTGGACCAAAAGCAAGGCAGTTGTCATGAGCCCACCAATCAACTCGAGAAGAACTAAAACCTTGAGGAATGGTATGCGTTTATTTTATACAATCCTGGATTTAAAATAAATACAAATGGCTTTAAACTAAAACTTTGTATAAATCATGTTTGACTTAGTCATAACGATGGCCTTGATTTTACATTATTTCTAATAACATTTAGGTAATTAGCACTGAGGGACCGTGACATTTCCTTTGACAGGCGCATCCTCTATAGCCTGTGAAAGTTTGTAATAGTTTTAATTCTTGATAATTTGTATGTCAGTGGGAATAGTTTTTTTTTATATCTTCCTGTAATAATAATCTCAGTCATAACATAAATTATGTAAAAAAAAAAGAAAATTGTATGGCGTTTATTCAGTTTAGACCTCACAACGTTACTTGCCAAGGTCATGATGGTAAAAAACTAGTTGAGAAGACCCAACAAGAAACTCAGACAGGTAATTTCTAAAAACAACACACAAAATATTAAAAAAATCTTAAAAATTCCCTTCATTATTTCTGCTACCATAATATCACACGGATGGCATAAATTCTGTCCCAAACAAACAAGTTAATTATAAAAGAAAGCAAATTTCAAATAACAACTTGAGAAAAAGCAAACACTTCTCTTCGCGCAAAAACGCAACAGGAAACAGATGATGTCCGCCTGTCGCTAATGACCCTTCTTTTAATACTCTACGAGTTGACACTGGTTGGAATTAAATTCCGGGTACATTGAACGTTTTCAGGTCACGTGGAAAGTGACCCGGATTCGCGGCGCGCGAGTTCAAGAGGACTGATTCCTAGAGCCAAGATCAAGAGTGTCAAGATGACTTTTGTTATAGTCTTTGGTAAGTTTAATTTTATTTTATACTAGCAGTGCCCCGTAGTTTCACTCGCATTGTCGTAGAATGTTTTTTTTATATAAAAACTTGAGCGCATTTGACTGGATCTCACCTGATGGAAAGTGACGATGTAGTCGAGGATGGTACACGCGGACTCAAGTAATGCCTATTCACTTTTGCCTTAAAGACTCCTAGATTGTATGAGTCGGGAAAAGCTGACGCCGGCAATGAGTTCCACTCCTTCGCTGTCCGCATAATGAAAGAGGCAGCAATTTCGTAATATTTTCCCGGCACAAAAAATCGTATGTGTTATTCCTGGGCTTTTTCTATATATGTGCCAAGTTTCATAAAAACCTGTTTGGTAGTTTTTGCGTGAAAGAATAACAAACATTTATACATACAAACTTTCGCATTTATAATATTAATAGCAGTGTTTTTAATTTGAATTTATTTTCCCAATCTTGCTAACCTGTTCCTAATCGTTTGGAGTCAGCGCTTTTTGCCCCGGTGCATTCCGTACTACAAGAGATTTGGCAGATTGTTTTTCTGTCCGCACCGACCCTTGTTGGGTTGTTTTATTAGACGAATACGCAACGTCGCTTTGCATGTTGCCGCCAAAAACCCTTTTAAGTATGTTTCTATGCCTAATGGTACGACCTACTTGCTATTTTAATAAAATATATATTTTCGATACTATAAGGAATACGTCATTATTTTACTGCATAGCTGTATTTATTATTTGTATGTATTATTTATTCCAACACTTTTTGGTTATTATTGTTGCTCCGGAAGATTATATAAGCACGCGGATGTAATGAATTACATAGTAAGAATAGCTTGTTTTAAGGAGCAAGGGTATTTTTAAACTGAATGACTCAGAAATTAAATATTTTAAACTCTAACATGTACATTGTACAATCATCATGTTTTCATTTATATAACATTGAACTAGATAAACTAAAATATAACGACAACATTATAACAGGATGAAAGATGGACAAAGATTTATAGACATAATTTTTTTCATATTTGATAGCTGTAGGCAGTGTTTATTATCTTATTGGAAAAATGAAGTTGAGGAGGAGCGAGGTATGAGACTCCTCCATTTAAAAGGGAAAATCTTCCACCAGGCTAGGTGATCATTCCTAGGGACCACGGTCCAATTGTTGATGTTGGATGCTTGTATATAAATATGTCAAATCATGAGAGAATCTTGATATTGCGATGTAGGATTCTCGCGTATTTCTACTCGTTCATAGATGTCGCCACAAAGTATTTGATGATAGAATGGTTCGTCATAATGATTAAATATTCAAATACACGCCTATAAATATCCTGGATCATTCTTTAGAGACGGCTTGTTGATGTTCTATGGAAACCTGATATAGATATGCTGCACGTACTTAAAACTTCTATATATGTATATGTGATGCTTTCATCTTTTTTATCTGTGAATATTCGTCATATTCAGCTAAATCGCTCAGTTAGTAGTGCCGTATACCAAGACTCGTTGGCTGTTGGTGATTACAATGAGCTAGAGCTTTCAGTGAAGGAAAACTGAAATTTTGGAGGAGGTCACTAATAATAATATAATATGGGTTATTTTTAGAAGGTTTTTCTATTTGATTTATTGGGGGGGGGGGGGGGGGGGTCATGTCGGGTGTGACTCTCCCCTTAGGACCGCGCCTATTTATAGGAAACATGTTTACCTAGCACAAATATAAATATCACAAAGCAACGCATGCCGGGAACAGCCAGTAGTAAATAAAAATATATGTTTATATGTTAATAATTTTTACTAATACCACGTTTTATTACATTCCAGTGTTCGTCCTATGCTGGTCCCCGTACATAGTGTTCGACTTACTACAAGTGTACAACCATATACCGCCGACGCAGAACAACTTGGCCATCGCCACTCTGATACAGAGTCTTGCTCCACTCAACTCAGCTGCAAACCCGTTGATATGCTGTATGTTCTCACCTCACATTTACACAAGCCTTAGGTAAGTTGTTTTATATAATTTAACTTCTTTGTGCCAAAATTCTGTGCTATCATATGGTTGAAATATTATTTTCCTCATCTTAAATAATACCTCTAGATATAATAATAAATAAGAATAATTTCAAGTTTCAATTGTAAAAATCTTGTTGGTGTCGAAAAGTTAATTAGCTACTGCCTAACTGTGATGTGTTTTCACCTTCTGGTAGGTCTTGTTTGACCGTGCATAATTTACTGTAACTTATAGATATTCCTATATATATATATAATAATTCCAATAATTATATGATTCATTATTAATCCAAGAAAAATAGAATCTACTCGTATCTTTTTATTTTGCTGTATTATAGTGGCCTATAAAAATCTAATCACGAGATTCTTTCCTTTCTATTTTTTTTTTGCGGTTAAATAGAGCAATAACATAATATATGCCTTTGCTTAGTCTAAAAAAGGAAAAAAAAAATCGAATTGCAAAATTGCAGTGACAAACTTTATCGAAATAAACGACTTAGTAACATAATTATGACTTTTCTCCGAATTACATTTAAATCTGTGCAAAGAAATCATTATAGAAACCTAAAGAACGGTTTCGTGCATGAAATATTGTAGATTGAATACATGAAACTTTATAATTGATATTGTGAATTATAATGATTCCAGACGAGTCCCGCCGTATAGGTGGCTCTGGTGTGGAAGGCAGCGCAAGCGCCTAGCGCGCGGCACGGTGCGCTCTCGGTCCGACTCCACCGCCAACTCTGACCTAATAAGCTCTACGCATGCGCGACGATCTCATTCTGTTGCTACGGTGAAAACTTTTACTTACATTTACTACTCAAACTTCTGACAAATTAGCCCCACGGTGGGCTCCACTATAACTCTTACAAGGGCCAATTTTTCAATCGATAGATACACTTATTTTTTTTTTTTTTTTTTTTTTTTTTTATATATAATTATTGTTTATTTTATCTTTCCATATTATACGACGTGTTACAAAATACCCCGTAAAAATATAATTAATTATCAAAGCCAACTTCTAGTGAGCTGTCATGTCCGGTAACCAGATTATTTAACAGAAAGGCATACGTACCTATTTTACCTAATATTTGTCTACGCTAATAGTTTTTCTATTTTTCTTTCAGTAAAATCAGTTACTACGGTTCATAAATATGTGAATGGACTCGTTATAAGACCTCATTTAACCTCCTTTCGGCTTTACTTTAGTTCGGAGTTGTAGTGTACAATTGTTTTTGTAACTTTGGATCTGTTCAACTACTTATTTTTAACTAGAAGTCTGAGTTTAAAACTAGCTTAAAGTTTCACCAGTTTCACAGTTTTAAGAAGGTACTGTATGGTATAATTTGTATACTTAGATACGTAGTTCCTTTTAAGTCCATTCATTTATTAAAACTTTTCTTAATTCAAATACACAGCCATATACCTCATACCTGGCTATTGAAAAATCAAGCGTAAATCTCACGCAAGTCAATATTAAATTGTTGAGATAGTCGACTCAAACAATTAATATGTAGTAAATGAGCCACATAGTGGGCGTATCTATAATTTCAGTAAGCACATGAACCATTTAATTTAATTTATATAGTAAACTTTTCAATTATTATACTCGTTTGCTACATTAAAAAAAAACTTAAAACACCTGAAAAGAAAAAAATGTATTAGCCCTATTTTGGATGCACTGCTAATGCATAAAAAATACATATACTCGTACATTAATTGAATTCACTTTGGTTTCTCGAACATAAAACTTCAAGAAATAGGAATCGTAGAGCCCCACGTTGGGCGCCAATTAAGATTTGTTGCTACCATAAAGACAAATTAATGTTATTAAGACGCTTATATTTACACACTTACACTAATACTCTCACTTACATTGACATATCTGTATGCTATGAATATGTAAAATGATTTTAATTTATAACCGATTTCAAAAGTAGAGACGCACCTCAATGTGACGTTTATAATCTTTTTGATGTTACTTCATAATTCTTCAAATTTAAACTAACTGCGATGATTGTTTAATATTTAACAGTATTAAGGTACCAGTATGCCGAAATATATCCCTTATTTTAAACAAACAAGTACTTGAGACAATGATAACGTAATATCTCTGGTTCACATTGGATCACCCTGGAACCTATTACACATGTCTAAAACACTCAACATTAATTTGTTTGTAAGGATGCTTAATCCGAAACACCATCCCTTCTCCTCTCCCCTTGGGTCTTGACACAAAATAAATAAATAAGGGCACTGAAACTTTGCATTACATACATTCATTGAGTACTATTTTGAAGTCAGCGATAAAAAAACTAAAATATTTGCTAAAATACTCTCTGAAAATCTTTGAAATCAAAACAGTTCCCAATAATGTTGGAGCTTTTCAACACAAAGAAGTACCTAAGAGTAAGTTACTTTAGATAATTAGTTTCATTATTTTCATAATTACAAGTTGGCTTTCAACACACTGTCAAATCTCTTGTTATATGTAATATTCTATATGCCCATAAGATGAGGGAACAGAGAAGGTTATCTGTTATGCATATAGAATATATCTAGGTAGATAGATGATCATGAATCTCATCATTAAAGTGTCATGTGGCCGAAGGTAATTAAAAATTAAAGCTTAGAAGGTAACTAGCTCTCTAGTGCAGATGTCGGAGAGAACCCACAGACCCACGTTGGGTGCCAAAAAAATTGTACAATGATTCATGTTTCGATCACTTATTAAAAGCTTATTTTTACAGATCTTAAACCGCACCCGCAGCAGTAGTGTATCCCGCCCGCAGACCGACCCCCGTCGCACTCAACTCCTTGTTCTGGCGACCACGCGTGATTGACAGCGAGCGCTGCACGAGCCGGCTCGTGACGTCATGCTCTAGCGCCGAATACCGGCGTGTCATCACGCCGTTGTCAGTTACAATAACAAACAGTGCAAAGGTTATTGAACAACAGGAATTTATATGGTTTTATGTGAAATGGAACTATATTGTGAATATGTCAGCATGAAGGTAATCGGACGATAGGTCTTGTTGGTACATGGAAAGTTATTTGAATACTTTTATATTAATTTAGGTTCATAATGAAATAATCACTCCCATTTTCTTATAAAAACAATTTAAATGTTTATAATGACGATGATGAGATGACAACGACTGAAAAATCTGTATGTTAATAATAATAATACATTTTTAATAGATTTGCTATGATAGATTAACAAAACTTCATGATTTGAGGAAATTCATGATTCATGCATACAACTAATTAAACGAAAATATGCCTAGCTTGGAATACCTTTTCATTTAGCTATCTGATTCCAAACTAATGAAAACATAAAAATATGTAATATATTTCAAATTTTTGTGCACAATTTTTATCTTTTTAGACCAACTATTTCAAAATCTAGTCATCGAATGAAATTATTATTAAATGCATCGGTAATATCTTTCATAATTTAGATATGAAAGCTTTTTCTAGATTAATAAAGCCCATTTTTTACTGAATTTTTTTTTTGAAAATATAGATATATGTACATAGTTTATAATCTATTAGAACGCTAGCTCTCCATTTTCTTAAGTCAAAGGTAATAAAACCAAAGACTAGGTCAATAATTTAATATGCACAACGCCAAAATAAATAAATACTATAAAAGAAACTTAAAAGCAAATTTACAAACAACTAATACCACTTCTGTCGTTAGTTATGTACAAATAAGGTATGATATATACTATTATATATTATAAAATAACTATATTGGTAGGAACTTTTTCTGTAGAATGTGTGGAATATATTGGAGTCTGATGATATGTAAATAAATTAGTATCCGTTTATATAAAATAATAAAACTTAAAAATATGTAATGTACTTTAATACCTGTAAAAGAGGCTATAATTTAATTAAGATTGTATAAATTAAAATAATGTACAATTATTTTTGTACTGTTATTAGAAATGTATTAGGTTAAAAATATAATCGATGAAAATATAATAAATGTGTCGTATCTGTGACATTACCTTGTTTTCCTTGCTTTACGGCCCCTTTTTGTATCCTTTTAAGAAGGCTGGATAGAGGAGGAGTTCTTATCGGGAAAAGGTATTTTAAAATACAAAATCATCCGAGATTTTAAAACTTTTAAATCCTTTATAGACTCACCCTCTACAGTAAGCCTTTATTTCGAATCAAGTCAATATGGTGTTTCGTCATAATTTTTATGAAAATCCAAATGCAGTAAGGTGTACGACAAGGATACGTAATTTATGCGAAACTCTTCACCTCGGGACTGGAAGGAATATGGCATGAACATAAATGGCGATTACATTTCTCACACTTCATGTAACATACACAGCACACATAGACAGGACCTAAAGTTTGCAGACGATACAGTTTTTATGGTAGATTAGCTGGAACTGGGTCTCCCAACAGGTAGCCCTATATAATAAATATAGACAAGCCGAAAGTACATTCATATCACGCTAATACTGCTCATTTTTAACACTGTTCTTGAAGTTGTTGACGAGTACCTTGGACAAGTTGTCCAACTTCGACAAGGAGGTCAATTAAAGAATCCAACGCGGCTGAGCAGCGTTCAGGAAGCTACGGCATATCTTCGAATCAAAAGTCAGAACCTAAAGATCTTCAATCAGTGTGTATTGCCAGTGATGACCTATGGAATAGAGACGTGGTCTTTCACTGCTGGCCATATTAATAAGCTCAAGTTCACTCAGCAAGCTATGAAGCAGACTATGCTCAGAATTTCTATAAGTGACATATAAATATATGAATATTATATAAAATTTAAAAGCGCATTTCATCGAGTTCAATAATATATCTTCACGGACTTTACTCCAAAGAGAAAGCAGAGGTAGAACCCAACCAAAGATATTTTAAGCTCACAACGTGACTTGAGGTGAGCACTATCGGGGGCGTCTCTCGCGCTCAATACCAATCCCAGACGCAAATTCCAGTCCCAGAAATTGAATCCAAAACGTTCGCGTCTCCACAGACCTGATTAACCCTGTTCAAGTAAATACACAAAGTTCAATGGCCTGTACAAAAAATCATAAACTCACAAAGTAAACATTATTTCCAGGCAAAATTTACCAATAGTCTATTTAACAGGCAGTCAAATTACAGAGCTTGATTAATTACAGAGCCTTATAAATTACCCGAAATTAGTTGACGGAACTAGGAGACACTAGAAGCAAAATATTTTGATTAAATATTTAGTTTAGAAACAGTAGAGCTCTTTGTGCAGAGTTCCTACCTTACCTATCTCCACCGTGATGCAGTGATGCTTTTGAATTTCTGTGTTTCAGCCAGAAATGTTAGGACGCCGGTGAATTTACAGGCACATGATTTAACATATTCACGTCTCAGGGTTGACAGTGCATTGGCGATGCCTGGTGTTGCAAATGTACATAGGTGGCGGATTCCACTTACCATCAGGCGGAACGTCTGCAAGTATGACGGCTTACTTGGCTTATAAATATATTTTGAAATACTCACTTTTGTAGTTAAGTAGTATTATTTGTCAGTCAGTTGTTTGCATGTTTTTGTTGTCGTACTGCCCATTATCAGAGCTGTGAGCTATTCATTAAATCTAATAAGCTATTTATTCATTTAAATAGCCAGTAAATAATAGATAGTAATGCTCAAGCTATGCATAATATGATAGGCATATGAATAAGAAACGACGTTGAGAAAAATGTTTTACACAGTTTTTCATATATATATATATATAAATATATCATATATACCTAGTACCTACCTATTCATGGGTATTGCCTTATTTTCATTGGAAAAAGCGAGAAAAGATCCTGAGCTATTCAGCTCAGGTCAGCTCGTGCCATTAATATTTATAAGGTCCACAATTGCATTTCAAATTGCACTCGATGTAACTAAAGGAGAATGAAGAGAGAGTTAACAAATACATTCTGTGTCGATCGGTAGGAAGCTCATTATGGAACAGCTTTGCATATTTGGGATGCCAATCTGATAGTATTATTTTCGACATGGAATTTATCGACATCTTTTTATCTCAGTTATTCATTTTCCTATATTTTCATATATCAATATTTTTTTACTAAATACAAACAATGTGTACTTATTTTATCGTGGGTATTTCTTAAGTAAAGGGTAGTTTGAAAAGTGAATAAAAATAAAATATACTGGAATATTTTTTACTCATTCATGCCCATCTGTTCTCAAATGAAGCAGGGATTGTCCTATGGAAACCAGATAATGGATGCACTGCATATACATAGAATATATACCAACCAATTTTTATTCTTTATACATATTAATATAGAAATTTACACAGAACAAATAAACGTACATGCTTGCGAATGTTTGTCTTAGGCAGAAATGTAACTTACGACCTGTGTCGTTGTAGCAAAATTATTATGGCATCGAACATGGAATTTATATTCTTTGAAAATATCTGTGAGGTAATCTCTGACACGACGGGTCTGTAAAAAAATATCATTTCACACTATGACACCATACTATACTACCTATTACTACCTACCCTGTACTAAATTTAAACATGCTGTTCGGAGGAATGCTATCCCCCATATTACAGATTTATTTCTAGCTTGGGTGACAGATGCCTCATCAAATGTAGTTAAATACCCTTCTTTTAATGATTGCCTTGAAATTGTATATATTTAAACTGTAGTAGGCTCTTGTCTAAATAAATAGGATCTCGGAAACAGCTCCAACGATATTCATGAAATTTAGTATGCAGGGGGTTTCGGGTGAAAACTGCTACAATGTCATTAGAAGGTAAGGTTTTCAAGTTACATCTTTTGTGAGAAATACTGTTATTGGGAGCCCTTTATTATCGCATCTAATTCGTATCTAGGTATATATCACAATGCTTTAAAAAAGAGAATACGGTAGAAGTCACGTTAGTAAAGAAATCCCGAGCAATACTGGGCCATACAGGTACTATATATAAACTGTGGTCTAAAGAGGCTCTTGTCAAAATAAATTATTATTATTGTTATTTATACTAAAACCTAAACCTACTTTTATAAATGCAAAAGTGAGTTGATTGACCACATAACAGATCCAAAAACGACACTAATGATTAGTTACATTTATTATATGAAAATAATAAATCAAACGAAACACAAAGCAGTTCTCAAGCACCGAAGTCCTTACTAAACGAACGATGCATTAAGTTTTCAGCACTGTATGAGTTATTGTTGGACGGTAATGCACCGTGACAAGATGCAACTATTTGAGACAACTAGTATACTTATATTAAACTTTGATAATTTATGGGTTATTTACATTAAAATACAAAATGAAGAGAAAATATAATATGCATTTTAAAATCTTAATAACCTTATTAGCTAACTATACATAGGCTAAATACTGATTTGAATTAAATATATGCTGAATATAGTTATGTTTAATTTACAGTACTATAAATGTGACAAAAAAAATTATTTACTTTTATTTACGTTATTTACTTTTGAGAAAAATTTCGGTAAATTTATACACTATGCTATCATGTCCTGCTAATCAGATTAATAATAAAAATGCGAAAGCTTGTAAAGATGGAGAACGGATGTACTGTCTCACGCAAAAACTAATAAACGGATTTGGATGAAACATGTAGATTTACACATAGGATACTTTTTATCGCGGGAAAACGTCACATCCCTCGGGAACGTGGATGAAACCTCAAGGTACAGCTATACACATTTTATGGAGCAATATTCTATTCGCGAAAAAATCCTTATAACTTCATATTCCTCTAGTAAAAGATACACAAATATTTCGTAAAGGTTACCATTGTTCTGTTTTAATAAACATTTCATTTCGAGTAACATTTATTTTTGATTCTCAATCAAATATCGTAGGTCTATGAAGCAAGCTTACTCGCTCAAGTGAATAAATAAAATATAAAAACATCATAAAGTGCCGCGAATGAAGTAAATATGGCTGGAATGCGGTAAAAATGAATGATAAAGGAATATTTTATTATAATCTTGAGGCGATGTTGGAAATTGGAAATATTTCTAGAGGCATTTCAAATATACGGGCCGGAGTATTGACGGGTGCTTTTTTTTTAATGACTTTATGGTGTTGGCTTGTTACCTCTTCACGAACTATATGGGTGGATTGGTGTTATCCTATAAGTATTGAATTCGTGTTGATTGTGTGACTTTTTTATAGGTGGATTATGCAGTACTAGCTCTTCTTCACGGTTCCACTCGCGTTCCCGAAGGATGTAACATTTTCCCGGAATAAAAAATATTTTATTTGTTACTTCAGGGCATGCTTCACATGTGTGCCAAGTTTCATGCAAATCCGGTCAGTAGTTTTTATGTGAAAGAGTAACTAACATACATCCATACATCTATACATACACCCTCACAAAATCTCGCATTTATAATATTAGTAGGAATATCCTTTAATCTGGTTTTCATACGTACTGAATGCCATTTGTAATGAATGTCCCAGAATTTTCAAAATCGTCTATAGACAATAAGATCTATGGATTTATTTTAACAAAAGTATTATTAAATAAACAAAATCTGCTCTCTCTCTCTTTAATTAGTATTGCAAATAAGAGACAAGAAACTGACTTTCAACATAAGTTCTTATGGCAAAAATTGACATCACAATACAAGGTATCTGGATTGATGTAGATTTTTGACATCACTATTATATAAGTACATTATATTATCGTAATAATTTGATTGACTTTTAAGTAGTCTAATAATGCAATTGTTTTTTTTTTTTGTGGGTTTGTTTTGGACTAGTTTCTTTTTGTGAAGTCAGTTTTTTTTGTAAAAATGTTTGTTTATTTTTTAATTTTTTGTGAATCTGAAGTACACTAATTTTTTTTTCTGAATATGGGTAGACCTACTAAACGTGATTACTTAAGGTGTATTATGTATGCCTACACATTTAAGGATTTGCCTCAATTTTCTCAGGATTCCATCATCAGATCTTGTTGTAATGATCATGGAACCATCTGTGAAGTTAACCCTTTTATAAATGAATAAATCGAAATCGGTTGGCGTGATATTGATTACTCGTTCATTTGTCGCACACATACTTAATGCAAATTTTAGACTTAAATAGTTTTCTCATGGATGTCATTGTCAAAATTGGGAAGCACCAGCTTTCAAATAAAAAAAGAATGATTAAAATCGCTTCGCCCAGTCGAAAGTTATGAGGTAACAAACATAAAAAGATTGATATTATAATAAGAATGATATTTGGAGATTTCAACTTTAATCTATTAAATACAGAGCAGGCAACTGTCATGTACAAAGAACTTATCAAAGAGAACGGCTATGCATTTTTAAACAAGCTAAACGAAGACTACTGCACTCGGGATTCAGCGACATGTAAAAGTGTTATCGACCATGTATGTTCAAATCTTAAGCAAAACAAATTTCACCTTGCTATCGTTGATACATCAATGTCAGATCATAAGCAAATTTACTTTGAGGTGCAGCGATACCAGGTAGAATCTTTAAAAAAAATTAACTACCAAGCAGTGAACTATGAGAAACTTTATAAAACAGTCTCAGAATCTAATAATAGTAATGAAGATGTCACATTCAATGTATTGGAAAGAAAACTACTAATATATATAAAAGAAAGTAAAATAACTAAAACTAAAACTTTGAACCTGCCAAGGCAGAACTGGATAAATAGTTTAATCATAAGTAAAATTAATTCCAGAAATGTACTGTGGCATCTACATAAGAAAAATCCAAAAGATAGAAATAAGGAACAAATATTTATAAAGAAAAGAAATGAAGTATCAGAGTGTATACAAAAAACAAAATCTAATTACTACGTAAAGGCGTTCAATGATTGCAAGAAACAACCATTGAAAATGTGGGAACTTATTAACAGTCTCTCTTGCAATAAAGTATCAGAAAAAACTGCCCCCAAGAAACTCCAAACTCAAAACGGCTTTACGTCGGACAGATTGGAGATCTGTGAATGTTTTAACGATTTTTTCGCAAGTGTTGGTTCGTTACTAGCAAATCAGATTCCAAAAAAGTATCACCCATTAAATGAAGCGGTGCATCTGGATCTAACTCTTCTTCACTAAGTTCCCTAGCATTAACAACTACAGACGAAATTCTTAAAATCGTAAATAGCTTAAACTGTAATACCAGCTCGGGTTTGGACGGCATTAATACAAAATCAATCAAATGTATTATTAACCTAATTGTAGATGACCTTACCCGTAGTATTAATAAATGTATAACGACAGGGACGTTTCCGGACAGTCTCAAAACTGCTAAAGTGACACCTATTTTTAAATCCGGAGTAAAATCAGAGCCGGGAAATTATCGGCCCATCTCAGTTCTACCAGTGCTATCTAAAATATTTGAAAGGGTTCTGTATAATCGCCTTGAAAAGTACTTGGCTTCAATAAACTTTATATTCGAAAAACAATACGGATTTAGAGAAAAATCCAGCACATTATCAGCTTCTTGTGACAAACATAAAACTTTGTATTGATAATAAACAAATTGCCTTAGGTATCTTTATTGATCTCAAAAAGGCCTTTGATACAGTTAGCCATGTACGGTTATTACAAAAACTCAGAGAAGTCGGTCTAAACGGGACAGCTCACGATATATTTCGATCCTACCTTTCTAATCGATACCAGATTGTAAAGATTGGTGACACTCAAAGTAGTCCCAAAATTATAACCTACGGCGTGCCCCAAGGCTCGATATTAGGCCCTCTTTTATTTCTCATATATATCAATAGTATGCATCAAATTGGTTTAAAGGGAGAAATAACATTATATGCCAATGACACGTGCTTATTCTATTTTGGCCATTCCATTGATACCATTATAACCCAAGCACAAACTGATCTAGACTTTTTGCAGCTAAAAATAAAACGATTGAAAATTATACTCCATTAAAGATAAATAATCAAATCATTCACAAAGTGAAACAAGAAAGATATTTAGGACTAATTATAGACAGCAAGATGACGTGGGTCCCGCACATTCAGAAAATAAAATCAAAATTAACGTCTCTTACGGGAGCCCTGCGAGGCATTGTGCGCTGCCTACCGCGTCAGGTACGTTATACTATTTACAATTCACTCGTGAAACCACACATTGATTACCTTATAGAAGTCTGGGGCACCGCGGCCAAAACAAATTTAAGCTTAATACAAAAACTGCACAAAAAAAATTACTGAAAGTTTTATTCCACTATGATTATTTCACTCCAACGACAACATTGTACAAGGAAACGAAACTGATAAACATCAATCAAACATACATCTATTACAATTGCATACTTATACGAAAAATATTAAACAAAGATATACACACCAATACTACTTTCACCAAAACAACAAAATAAATAAAAGGAAGTTAAGACGTGTAAACGACATTATCTTGTACTTACCCCGCACTAATTATGGAAAAAAAAGTATTATGTATTATTAATTTAAAAAAATTACTGAGACAATATATTTTGAACTCGTCGCATACGCAGGGTGCCACTTCCAGTTACACATGATCTTTGTAAGTGATTTGCAAGTATCGAGCGAACATTGTTAATATTATAAATTTCAAAACTACCATCAACATTTATTATAAAATTGTAACATGTATTACGTCCGACAAACATATTTGTACTTAGTTTTAATATTATTTTCTCATGTAAGTGAATTTAATTCTTATGAGAAATAAAGTTGTCTCAAACCTCAAACCTCAAAAGAAATAAAGACGAATTGAGAACCTCCTCCTTTTTTTGGAAGTCGGTTAAAAAACAATGTCGCTTCCCACTGTCTGTCTGTCCCTATGTATGCGTTGATCTTTAAAACTACGCAACGGATTTTGATGCGGTTTTTTAAACAGATAGAGTAATTCAAGAGAAAGGTTTATATGTATAAAACATGTGACTTCCCACGGGAAGGCGGGTAAAACCGCAGGGGACAGCTAGTTATATATAAATTTCTATTGTCGCCAAACTTGTACTAATAAGTAAAATAGGTCTAGCGAATAGCTGATAAATATAGGAATTATTAATGATATTTGAAGGTAAGTAAATGTACCTATAGATAGTAAATAATTCCAGCCTAGTTTCCAAAGAATCTATATATCTAACAACGCAGATGCAGTAGACATCAATTCCTCATTTTATACAGGAATTGATGCATCATATCTCAACTGATAAATAATATGCATGTAGCTGATCTGAGTGGTGATTGTCTGAGAGCAAACTGTGTTGAGGGTTTATACTCTTCATTCTACTATACTTCTCTACTATTCTTCTTCTGAACAATAGCCTGAGTCAATAGTTTATGGACTATTTTTAAGTCGCCTCCGCCACCCCTTGTAGCGACCCCTTTCCACTCATGTCCATCTCAGTTTACCTGAGTAATATGACTGGCTAAGTATCGAGCATGATCCAACGATCATCTCTTTCTCCATACCAACGTATGTCTGAGCCTCGAGCATGATCCAACGATCATCTCCTTCTCCATACCAACGTATGTCTGAGCCTCGAGCATGATCCAACGATCATCTCCTTCTCCATACCAACGTATGTCTGAGCCTCGAGCATGATCCAACGATCATCTCCTTCTCCATACCAACGTATGTCTGAGCCTCGAGCATGATCCAACGATCATCTCCTTCTCCATACCAACGTATGTCTGAGCCTCGAGCATGATCCAACGATCATCTCCTTCTCCATACCAACGTATGTCTGAGCCTCGAGCATGATCCAACGATCATCTCCTTCTCCATACCAACGTATGTCTGAGCCTCTAGCATGATCCAACGATCATCTCCTTCTCCATACCAACGTATGTCTGAGCCTCGAGCATGATCCAACGATCACCTCCTTCTCCATACCAACGTATGTCTAAGCATCGGAGCATAATCCAACGATCACGTCCCTACTAATATCCATCCGAGGCAAGCAGGCACATCCTACTATAGCAAGTAACAACAACCGTAAGTACAATGTTTCCGAACCGCACGCACGAATGTCAACTAGGTACTTGGTATTACAATCAACTTAATCTAAAGCACTCACCTAGGCCTCCCGCAACACGCGCACCCAGGTTGCTACACTCACATCTCTGAATATCTGCCTGGATAGTTAGTTATTTTCTTTGTTCACACTTTATAATTGATTTTCTATTTTATGTGGGTAGCAGTCGCGGTAAAAATGTGTCAATGACGGTGACAGGGCTTTTTGGGTTGCCAGTCCTTAATACTAACAAGGTTTGACGTTTTAATTATTTACAATTTATGGTACATTTCGCGACGTAGTTCGCGACACTCCCACCGGGGAAATGTTGGAGCAAAGTTATGAGTTTCTATTATGTGTCCACTCCCTTATCTTTTCAAGGCCACGGTTGCCGCAGCCCTTTTTGTCGAGCTACTTCAGGTCTTTCATTACTCTGTGATGTCTGTACATCGTTCTCAGTAAAATTTTAAGGTTTATCCAATCTTACTTCACGTGATTCCATATCTCTTGTATTATCATATATTGACAAGGATGTCGCTTATGATGCTGATGTAGGGTCTCATGCATGGCCACATTGATGGTCTCATGAAAAGGTGTTCTTTCGATTTGTGGTACAAACTGTTTCAAATATTGTTGCTTCGACAATTTACTCTATATGATCTTTATTAGTATCCTCAAATTCGAGGGGATACATATGAGCGATGGATCTTGTGTATACCGTATTTCCGGATTTGCCCAGGGATACTATGCAAAGACCATCTTTGCTTTTAAATTGTTCCACTATTTTCCCGACGCTCCAGTTCTCTCAATATTTCGAGTCGCCTTTAATCCATACAGTCTTGCATTCACTAGCAAGGCTCACTTATCACTCTTGGCTATTTGTTTGCATGCCCATACCGTTCTCCCAAGTCTAGTGGACACCGATTAGTGAATATATCTTTACATAATTTAATCGTTTGTTGCAAGGTAAGGTTTTACCCATTGATAAAAACCTAACGGTTTCAATATATGACCCACTTCAAAGTCGACGTAGGTAAGTGGTCAGGTGTTAAGAACCGCTTCAACTTCCTTTATGATTGTAAGCAGTTCGTTGTTTCTTATTAATTGTGTCTGAAGGGTTCTCTTCTAACAGTAATCTTATCTGTTAATGTCTTTGCAGCGTGAAAGTCCATCCACATCAACGGAGTTTCCAATTTCGACTAAAGTTCGCCTCCATGCCACAAGTTTCCTCCGGGTAATATTCCCGTTGTATATTTCTTCCAAGTTCTTGTAAGAAATAATTTTCATCCACAACATTAACTTCATTTTCATCTTAAATTCTCATGTGTATTACTAACACTATCATCTTCTATATCTTTGTATTTATAAGGTCATCAGTTTTCGATAGATCCTCCCCAGCGAGAAATGAGAGTTTATTATATGGTTTCAGTTTTACAAAGGTGATACTTGATTGTAGCTTTCAGTACAAATGCACTTGATATGATGCCAAATGGTACTCTACTGAACCTTGCAAGTAATAAATTATTTTCTGTTATCGGTTGATTTGTATACTTCACCCATAGAAATTTCTATCCCTTCTATCAAACCAATCTGTAGAAACGCCTTCACAATATCTGCTGATATTCCAATCCAGTGAGATTTAAATCTTATAATTCTAATAGGTTTTCCCAATTGTCTCACACTATGATGTGGTAGGTAATGTAGAGGATGCTCTTGAAGATTATCCGTAGTACTATTACAGTTATTACCTTTTCTAGTTGTTCTTATAGTTTTTAATTATGGGCGTACGCGCCTAGCGTTTGAATGAAATGTAATGAAATTCGGGCTTGATATTATTGACTACGCACTTACTGAATGTTCTGAGGCATGTTCATACACCAATAATTTCACATCACACACGTTTGAGGTATTTTCTTCTTAATGGGGTTTTCGCTGCCGGCTGGCGTGAGAGTTCTGCTTGCTGTGTACTGTATCCGGTGGCGCCAAAACGATGATGCTGATTTGCGTCGAAATACCTTTTTATTCCACAGATTATGAATGTTCGTGAATGTACGTAGCCCTTTTTGTTAAGGTCTGTTTAAATCCCAACAATAGGATAGCAATGCTTTCGAATCTAGGTTTCTTATCAAATTGACTAAACGACTAAAATGCCAGGCCGCAATTAGTGGGCAAGTCTGGGGAATATTCAGTCCAGGCCCAACAAACACAGCAACTATTATTCACCAATACTGCAGTCTCACTCAAATTCTTCATTGCCTCCTCTTACTGATCCGCCTTAGCTGAATCTATGACACTTATAGATTCCAGTTCCCCTCATCTAATGGTAGGTCCGGCCGACCAAACCCGTACCGAATTGAGAATAGGTAATCGCAGTACTCAGTAACCACAACAGTTCCTAATAGATAGCCTAGTTTAGAATAGACCAAAACAAAATCTCTAGAAGCAGTACTTCCCTTTTATACACATCACTGCATGGTTACCAATCAATATGTTAACTCTATCAGAGAAAGAACCATCTGCAAGAATATAGGGATCTCCCTCATTGCAGAACCTCTGCTTAGCATATGGAACACTGAGAAATTTATTTATTTATTATGGTTCACCAGCAGTTGCTACACTATTACATACAAATCTTAAACTAAAACTTAAACATAAACACTAAATGCACAACCATTATAGGTGGACACCTCTTGCACTAACACTTGATACACACCTAATATCTATACTAAACCATTATGCTTATTACTAGAACAATAAAAATCACCGACATAACACTTGCAGATATAGTTCGAGTCCCAACTCTTCGTGTTTGGAACTTCACCTCTACCATTGAGCCCCCATGGATCTCTTCTGCTATTAAATGATCAAGTTCCCTGGCAATTTTTTGCGCTATATAGCCACACTGACTACAAGAATCTATGAGACTACGACATTGTAAAATTCAAGCAAGAGTAAAGTTTTGAGCGCCTTTGCACGTACACAATCGCCGCACCACAGTCGATGTATTCCTTGCGTTGGCTGAAACGCACCTGATGCTTCACTCTTGACTGGAAAAATTCCGAGACATAGAGCTCCACTATGACCATCGGATTCCTTTTACAGTGCACACAAAGTCTCTCCCAGCAGCAACTCTTACTACTGTGTCCCAGGCGAAAGCAACCGCAGCAACGATCAGTACAGCCTTTCCTTCTACAATTGACTCGAACTCAGCGCACTCTTCATTAAAATGGGAATCTCTAGAAACCATACATTACTTTATCTTTTTCTCCTCCGACTCGTAACTTCTCTCCTGACACGGCATCTCTTCTCACTTCTTCATTTCTGATGCTTGATCTTAACGGTATTTCTGTATTTTCTGTTGTTCTATGATAGAATCGACCAAATTTCCTTTTGAATCATAAATTTCCTTACTTCTTCTGTAATTTGTAGTTCCGTTGTTTTGACCGTTGTCGCTATGTTTTGTTTCTTGATACATCCTTATATATGCTTATAGATATTTACACCCAGACACAGAAAAAACAGACACGCTCACGCACAAAAACGTTCGTCCCGAGTGGGAATCGAACCCGCGACCCTCGGCATGGCAGTCAGAGTCGCTAACCATCAAGCCAATTGGCCGGTCAAATGAGTGGAAAGTTGCTACCGTATTGTCTTTTAAGTTAAATGGGAATCCATTTCTTGTACCAAACGACTTGCTTCTTCTCTGGCTGATAAGGTATTCTCTAATACGTCTCGAAAAGCAATTTGTCTACGTCGGCTTAATCACGTTCAGTTATATTTGATGCAAACCCAAAATACTTTCCATTGTAAAATATTTCCATCTTATTCTGGCAATGTTAGTTTAGGTAATTCCTTGGAAAGAACATTGACATGTTTAAATTCGCACCCTTTCATTTGTTTAACGCTAATTCAATATGAATTTCTTTAGCCTGTAGTTGTACCGTGGTGAAGTGGGAAACATCATCAGCTGATGGCTCCGAACTCAACCTGAAGTAAATTTCGTGATAAATATCTCTAGCCTTTTACAGACCATTTTAGCGTCCTTTGTTTCATCATCATTGAAATTACATATAGATTTCAATTTAACACCAGCTTTCTATTATCATTGCGACGTGCAGGAGTTCCAAAGTCTATTTAAACGAGACAGTAATGACCGTTTAAGGGGCCACTGTCTTAAATTGAGCACTAGTTTCTCAAACAACAACCCTCACAAATATTCCCTAAACAACAGAGTGGTCAAAGCATGGAAAAAGCTCAAGATGTTAATCAATTCAAAAACCGACTTGACAACCATCTCAAAAAGAACAACAGGATACAGGCACTCGACAGTTGAATCAACTGCCTGTCTGATAATTAAATAATAATAATAATAATAATCTATTGCAATCGTCTTATCAAAACACTGTCCATTTTGATAGATAGTTCTTGTTTCCTTTTTCCTCTGATGTTCATTACAACTTCCAACAAGTAGCTGTTAAATTCATAATTTTACATGCATGATAACTTTAATAATTGAATCAAGGCATTGACTCATCAATGACTTTAAAAATCTGAGGTAAGCTATTTGACCACTAAGCCACACAAAGCAGTTATAATTTGAAATCAATTCTCAGATACTGTTTATCTGGACATTGAAAATTCAGGCATTAATTAGGCCTGCATATTGTAATCCCCACAAGGAGTCAACACTGACAATCAATTGCATTTTAAATAAACAGCAAAACCATCAAGTGTACACGTTTCCTATTACTTTCCACAACAAACTTAAGAAAGCATGCTTGTCCCAACCATGCCAGGAAATAAGCACAATAGGCCCTTATACTTATTTATCAATCATTACCTTTGATGATTCACCAATGTAAGGAAAGCTTAATATAATTTGCTGTATTTCTTATTATTGTATATTGTAAATTTTTGCACCTTTGTTATATATGTTTTTACCATCTCAACCTAGTAAATTTCATTAGTAACCTTTGTGTATAGGTGAAAGCATTTCAATATTATTACTTAGGTATTCTATTAATTAGAATTCTATGTCATAATTTATTCTCATAATAAATCAATATTTATAATTATATTCATAAAACTCCCCATTGCATGACATCAATAATAAATTATATTACCATTTAAAGATATTACTTCTCAATATCCTTTTAAAGCTTTGTATATATTAATTTGCTACAATAAGCATGTAATGCATCCTATATGCATTTATTCATAGAAACCATGTAACATATATTTATTCATATTCATTATTATTTATTCAATTTTTGTTTTTTTTTGCCTTTATTCTCTCACGCATTATTTTCTTAGTAGATCTCAAACATCCTTATTTAAACTTGATTATACCGACCAATTTATTAGATAAGCATTGTTAAACAACATTACTTAATGTTGTCCCTACAAAGGAGAAACAAACCAAACATCTCCAGTATGCATGACCATTGCAAGAACTGTTGCTCAACAATATGTACCTATTGTACCTACAGAGGACAAATACACCAGACATCTCCTATATGCTTGACCACTGCAAGCACAATCAGCAATCTATCTTACTTCATTGTAATTAGTTATGTAATCTGGTTTATTTTATAACCCATATAAATACCTTTTTTTTATAACTACAAAACTTTCATAATAATCCATCATGTTAACCTGTTAACTGTAGATCTCTATATGTTAACATAAAAGAGGACATACCTATTCATTATTACATTATTAATAATCTCATATTAGGTATTTCTATAAAGAGTACATAAATAAGGTTTACCACTGAGTTTTGTAACCTCTATATTATGCCACAAGCATTCTGATTTTCCCTTTTTTTTTCTTTTTTAATTAGTGTTTATCATTGCATTTTTCTTTGTAGATAATTGCTTATTATTGTTGTTGTTTATAGCATCATGAGTATTCTATATCATTGTTGTACCATTAGTAATACCTTGTAGTATTACACATAACCTTTTAAACAGTAGGTATTTCTTTATTTTCATTTCACATACAACTATTATCCTGTAATATTCTGCATTCCAAACTTAATGAATTTGTGTGCTTGTTTAAAACTATCTCACCATAGTAACTTAACTATAATGTTATCTTTAATTTCAGATGATTTATTCAATTGTTATACTCATAATCCTCACATTCATAGTTTTAATTATAATTCATTTATTACCTTAATATACTAGACAATAAGGACTTTATAGTATATCTTAATAGTCTTACAATCACTCAAGACCAAGGACACACCTCATATTTAACTTATTAATATTCTCTTATGATATTATGAATCAGCAGCTGAGTTTGGACAAACAGGACTACTTCCTCAAATCCCAGCATCTCCACCATGTCGCCAAACTTGTACTAATAAGTAAAATAGGTCTAGCGAATAGCTGATAAATATAGGAATTATTAATGATATTTGAAGGTAAGTAAATGTACCTATAGATAGTAAATAATTCCAGCCTAGTTTCCAAAGAATCTATATATCTAACAACGCAGATGCAGTAGACATCAATTCCTCATTTTATACAGGAATTGATGCATCATATCTCAACTGATAAATAATATGCATGTAGCTGATCTGAGTGGTGATTGTCTGAGAGCAAACTGTGTTGAGGGTTTATACTCTTCATTCTACTATACTTCTCTACTATTCTTCTTCTGAACAATAGCCTGAGTCAATAGTTTATGGACTATTTTTAAGTCGCCTCCGCCACCCCTTATAGCGACCCCTTTCCACTCATGTCCATCTCAGTTTACCTGAGTAATATGACTGGCTAAGTATCGAGCATGATCCAACGATCATCTCTTTCTCCATACCAACGTATGTCTGAGCCTCGAGCATGATCCAACGATCATCTCCTTCTCCATACCAACGTATGTCTGAGCCTCGAGCATGATCCAACGATCATCTCCTTCTCCATACCAACGTATGTCTGAGCCTCGAGCATGATCCAACGATCATCTCCTTCTCCATACCAACGTATGTCTGAGCCTCGAGCATGATCCAACGATCATCTCCTTCTCCATACCAACGTATGTCTGAGCCTCGAGCATGATCCAACGATCATCTCCTTCTCCATACCAACGTATGTCTGAGCCTCGAGCATGATCCAACGATCATCTCCTTCTCCATACCAACGTATGTCTGAGCCTCGAGCATGATCCAACGATCATCTCCTTCTCCATACCAACGTATGTCTGAGCCTCGAGCATGATCCAACGATCACCTCCTTCTCCATACCAACGTATGTCTAAGCATCGGAGCATAATCCAACGATCACGTCCCTACTAATATCCATCCGAGGCAAGCAGGCACATCCTACTATAGCAAGTAACAACAACCGTAAGTACAATGTTTCCGAACCGCACGCACGAATGTCAACTAGGTACTTGGTATTACAATCAACTTAATCTAAAGCACTCACCTAGGCCTCCCGCAACACGCGCACCCAGGTTGCTACACTCACATCTCTGAATATCTGCCTGGATAGTTAGTTATTTTCTTTGTTCACACTTTATAATTGATTTTCTATTTTATGTGGGTAGCAGTCGCGGTAAAAATGTGTCAATGACGGTGACAGGGCTTTTTGGGTTGCCAGTCCTTAATACTAACAAGGTTTGACGTTTTAGTTATTTACAATTTATGGTACATTTCGCGACGTAGTTCGCGACATCTATCAAAAAGTAAATAAATTCACGGACTTTCGTCCAGAATCGAATGTTAATTTCGTTCGTTAATAAAAATGAAGTACTTGTAAATAATTTGGTCCACAGTTTATTTCAATAAATGTAAGGGAATTTAATAAAGGCAGAGGTCAATAACCTATTCGACCCTTCGAAATCTACCCTTTTGATCCTTCCGTTAACATATTTGTATACAAATACGGATATTATGTGGACAAAGAAAAGAGCGGATGGCAATGGTGGACATACATTTATTAAAGCTGTTCTAGTATATAATCAAAAATAATCCATGCATTTTTTTAAAGAAGGTAAAGGCCCTGGAATAGCATTGGAGAGAGACAAGAAACAGACATTTGTCAGTTCTGTGTCTGAACTTGAAAAAAACCGGCCAAGTGCGAGTCGGTCTCGCGCACGAAGGGTTCCGCACCATTATCTATAAAAACGGCAAAGAAATCATGTCTGTTGTTTGGGAGCTCCCTTAAATGTTTATTTATTTTATTTTTTTGTATTTGTTCTTATAGCGGCAACAGAAATACATCATCTGTGCTCATTTCAATTATCACGGTTCATGAAATACATGGTGACAGACGGACAGCGGAGTCTTAGAATCTTAGAAATAGGGTACCGAACTCTAAAATGTTGTATATGTAGTATATCAGTTATGCGGCTTTCATAGTACAAGCAGTACAATCTTCCCTTAATTTGGGATAAGCCCCCTTATTCAGCTTATACAAACTTAATCGGCGAGCCGTTTCACGGAGGCCTCAGAGAGCTTACCTCTCACGTGATTAGTAGTATTAGCGTAGTTAGCGAAAGAGACAGAGCATAGAGGCCCCGCCGAAACATCCTCGAGTTAGTGTCAATTTTCTTACAGAATCGAGCCCCAGACCGTGAATGAAGATGACCCATAAAATATATTTATTTACTTTAACATTTACCAAGTCTAAAAACAACGCGCAGATTTTCATTTTCTTATACCTTTACCTACATTTTTGCTTAAAATATATTATCAGGTATAAAAACACGCCTATTTTATAATCCGAAATGTGTTTTATAGCCTATTTCCTTAAGTACCTACTTTACAATAAATTATAGTTTTAATAAAGGAACCGCTGGGAATTTCCTGAGCGACATTGAACCTTATTTAGTGCCCATAAAGATGATTGGCTGTTTAACATAAATTAATATAAAAAATAAGACATATATTCACGCTCCTTATCCCCAAAGAGGTAGAGGTCTCAGTACCAAGACTTACATTTTACTGGAAATATTTTATGATTCCGCTTCTTGGGGATATAACCAATCCCCTTTTATGTAATATTCTGACAAAGAAACGTCAACTGTACCTTGTCTCACCGGTCATCAAACCCAGTACCTTAGGTCTGTAAGCAAAGCTTTATACTCCACTGAGAAATCATAACCAATAAATAGGAATGTGATTTAAAATAATTAGCTATAATAAGAATTTGGTACGGTACTTCTATATTTGACAGGCCAGTTGGCTTGGTGGTTAACGCTCTGTCTGCCAAATCTAAGGTCGCGGGTTCGATTCCCACCCAGGACAAACATTTGGGTGCATAAACGTATGTGCTTGTTCTATGGCTGGGTGTAAATATCTATATAAGTATGTATTTAGAAAAGAAAGTAGTATATGTAGAATATCAGTTATCTGGTTTTCATAGTACAAGCTCTGCTTAGATTGGGACCAGATGACCGTGTATTAAAGAATGTCCCAGGATATTTATTTATATTTTTTTTTAAGGTTTAATTTTTTTTCGTAGAGGGAGCGTCGTAGCAGTATTGTAGCACACATTCTCTACGGCAATCTACGGAATTATACAATGCTACGAGACATAATTGTTTTTAAATTCTTGTCTCTGCAAAATGAGTGGCAATTCCTATTTATAGCTATTTACATCTAAAGTCTAGACTAGACAATTAGTTTAAGAACTCAAGTTACTTATTGAATAGGGTTTATTTAGGCTTAATCGAATTCAGTATCGTTTTTATAAAAAAGAATGTCAAGTTTCTGTGTTATCCCTACTAATATTATAAATGTGAATGTAAGTATGTTTGTTACGTTTTCACGCGAAAACTAATTAACCGATCATCATGAAACTTTGTACACATATTCTTGGAGGTATTAGAAGTAACATAGGATACTTTTTGTGTCGAGAAAATGTTACATCACAAGGGAACACGGGTGAAACCACGGGGGACAGCTAGTTGCAAATAAAAATGACTTGTTATCAACTCCTTTAAATTATTTTTCCACTTAACATTATATTATATACTCAAGTAAATTCATAATTAAGGCTCTATTATTCAAGCTAACATGATTTTACTTTAGTAAAAATGTAATTTTTCAAATTCTGCATAATGTCTCATCGTTGTATTAATGTCTCTATGTGGGCGAATCTAACTTAATTATGGTCATTATCTTTAAACACAGTCATTTGCTAATTGCGCACTCAATCATTTTAATGACTATTCTGCTAATTATGTTCTCTCATTACACGACTTATCAATTTTATTGGAAATGCAGATCTTTTTATCGTGTACAAAATGTTTTTTGATTGGACATCTTTTGTCATATCTCAAATTATGTATTATAAGATAAACAAGATATATATATCATTGAAAATACACCTTACGTAACTAAATAATACAAGAATCAACTTTGCAGATTTAATGCCAAATTTTTGCTTTACTAACATATTGGCTATATGATAATTTTATAAGTAAAATGTATATATGTATCATCATATCAGCCCAGGGATGTCCACTGCTGAACATAGGCCTCCCCCTTGGATTTCCACTTCGAACGGTCTTGAGCCGCCTGGATCCAGTGGCTTCCGTTCGTGATTATTTCAATAACTACTGATCCGATTTTGATAGAGTACTCGCTATTTAACTGTATTTTTTTAATGTAGGTTTACATTAAAATTGTTTACCGCAAAAATATTTTTTTCCAGATCATGAACTTTTCAGATAAAAAACGGTTAAATTGCGAGTACTCTATCAAAATCAGATCAGTAGTTATTGAAATAATCACAAACGGAAGCCTCTAGATGCAGGCGGCCCAAGACCGTTCGAGGTGGAAATCTAAGGGGAGGCCTATGTTCAGCAGTGGACATCCCTGGGCTGATATAATGTTACACACATACATTGAAATCAAACAGAACCAACCTTTTTATGAAGTTCGGTAAAGGAAATAGATTATACTAAGGTGTATTTTTCACACATTTAATTATCTAAATTTGTTTGACTGAAAGTTAAGGTTTAGTTTAAAATCTTAACACACCAACTTGATCAAAAACAGCCCACACGTAATTCCCAAGGCAACAATGTACTTAAGAAATTAATTAAAAATTCTTATCTAAAACCACAAGAGTGGAATCTCGCTACAACCAGCAAAGTTAAGCGACACTCGGCCAAAGTTGAGAGGGCACTCAACTCTCGGGAATTCCAATCTAACTATACACCTACACTCACTCGTAGATTACCCAGACTTAGGTACTCTGCCTTGGAATAAAAAGTTTTGGATTGACCTGAATTTTTCATTCTCATAGACTGCTACTTGTCTGCATTAAAATGATCATTTGCTTTAAAATTTTGTGGTTACTTCTTTTACATTAAAATATTGATCGTTTTTTTCAATATTTCTTTTTCTATTTGTTACCTTTTGATGGCTTAATAGCTAAACCAATAGTACTGAATTTTGGTCAATACTAAATTATAAGTCGTGGAATAGGACATAAGGTACTTTCTATCTTGGAGCGGCAGATGAAACTAAGTTTGTAATATAAAAAAACGTGTGTGTGTGTACTTATGTACGCACGTAAGAAGTTATATCCGAAATTGTTGGTGAGAAAAATTGCGCTAAAAGCATTTTTTACGCGCCTAAACAAATATAACTTCAAAAGTATTATCAATTTGAATTTCATATGATTATTCTGTTTAAAATAGGTTTGTAATAAGCTTACACGCTAAATAATGCTTGATTTCTCACAAGGTACACTACCAATCCAGTCTCAACGATTCCACGTTCGCACTCAATGCATTCGACGTCTTGCGTCCACCGAGCGCGATCGCAAGTTTCTAACACACTTAGTTTATTACCTCCCAACTTGCTCGGTAACTCCAAATGTAATATAATCATATGCTAGAGGGATATATATAGACGTAATATCGTATTCCAGTGGCTATGCTAAGAATAGAACCATCCTCAGGGGCTATAATCAAAACCTTGATTTGTTGCAATTATACTGTGTGTCCATTTTCCAGACGGATAAATAACTGGTTGATAAGGCTTTCATGAGTAAGGTGATATTTATATCTATACTAATATTATAAAGAGATTAATATTGTAGGTTTTGATATAGGAAATAGTCTCTTAAACTATTTATCCGAATTCATTAATTCACTGATAGAATGCTCACTATTTTGAGTTTATTTATTTCTCAAACAGAATACAATTCACTTACTATGAGAAATTAATGGATCAAAGGGAACGGTTCGTGTTATAAACAAAGATGTTAAATAATGATGATAGGTATTCATTAAATTTAATATATTTCTTGGAGTTATACTTCTTTAGACGCGTTATGAAAAATTGATGCGAGTGAAATTTTAAGATGCATTTTATATATTGTCATAACTGTATTCAGTTATAACACATATGTATATAACTTTCAGCACTTGATCTCCATATTAATTGAACTGTGCCAAACCTCAGTTGTCCGTGTGTCATCACTACATAGTATAAAACAAAGTCGCTTTCTCTGTCCCTATATCCCTATGTATGGTTAAATCATTGAAACTACGCATCGGATTTTAATGCGGTTTTTTTTTAATAGATAGAGTGATTAAAGATAAAGGTTTATATGTATTAATATCTACATTTCACCTGAGCGAAGCCGGGGCGGGTCGCTAGTTCTAAATAATAATGACAAAGTTTTCACTTCACGTAATGAGTATAATGATTAATTGAATACAATCGGCAACAAAATTGAACCAGTTCAAAATTATTAACCAATTTTCCGAACATTAATATAGCTCAATATAAGCCCCTAATCAAAAGGCTCGAGTCAAGCCCTTTTGGCATTTGACAGCGGGTCAAAGGTTCAATTAAACTATTTTGTATTGTGTTGATAGATTATTTTGTTTCCTGTATAGGAAATCTATAGACTGCCTTTTTTTAATTTCCAATGGCGGGGTGGCACGGTGATAAGAATCCCTGACCTTCCATGCTCAGTTCACCTTCAGCTCACCCAGGAAAAATATTTGTCGGCATGAACATCTCTGTTTGTGAATGTAAAATATATATACATAAATGGGATATTACTCAAAACAAATTAGTTTAAAAAAAAAAATACGCTCATAATCTTAATTTACTTTCTTACAATAAAATCATTCTTTGACATTTAATTTTCTTTTTCCGCTGACATCTCTTTTTTTCCTCTAATGGTATACTTAAAAAAGGATCTAATCCACATATATGACCCATGTTTTCATCATTCAATATAATAAATAAGTAAATAGAAAATTGATTTGCTAATAATATATCGATAAATAAATTATATCAAAAGCAAATTATTATGTTATTTTCTCATTCCAATGTTTTTCGACTTCTTGACGCAAATCGTGTTTTATTACTCAATGAACTCGTATAGGAAAATTGGTAATACCATGAAATATATGGAGAGTGGTTTCTTAATATCGCGCCAGACAGTTTATGGTTAAATAGATTCATAACTTAAAAGTAATTCTTTGCAATTTTTGCGTTATTTAAATATCTAATAGAACAGGAAAATTTGTCATTATTTAAACTTAAATGGTTAACCAATTTTCATGACTTGTAAATATATTGCTAGACCACTCAACATATATACACATAACATATTCATATTAGGTTGGGGAAAAAGTCTTTTCGCATTATAGTATGTATGAACTTGTAATAAAATCTCTTTGGCTATACTATTTGTATTATAAATTCAAATTAGGAAAATGTGTGATTTGCATTTGTTTTTCGTACCGCCAAGATGAGTGAATCTAATGAAGAAATTCGATTCTATGATGATATTTTTAGTAACTGTAAATTTGACCTTTTCAATTGAAATGGTTTTGAATTAAGATTTTTTTTTAATTTATAAAATCAAAATCCAACACCTAACTGAGTTAGTGCAAAAAAAAGTCTAATCTAGTTTTATTGTATGAATGTAATTTAAATTCGTTGAAAAGAAAAACTCAATAACCATAATGATATCTAATTGCTTATTCTTATTGAAACATAATCATTTGTGTTTTAATTACGAAGAAACCTTTCAATGCGAAATTCTAGTATTGCAGAATTAATTATTGTAAAAAAATATATTCAGTGCTTATATAATTCATATTTCTTTTTCAGAATGTAAAAAAATATCTAGAAGATAAATATTAATATTTATTTAACATAATAACCCAATATAATTTACCTGTTTGTCATACTAGTAGTGCCCAGGATGCAGTGCCTCTTTCTTTCTAATTCAGTATTCTTCCAGAATCATCTTTTACCTCATGAGCCGACAAACACGCACACGGTCCACCTGATGGTAAGTGGTTACCGCTGCCTATGGACATTTGCTACACCAGAGCATCGCCAATGTATCGTCGACCCTGAGACGTGAAGTTGTTAATTCTAATGTGCCTATAATTTCACCGGCTCGCTTACCTTTCTAACCAAAACACAGTAATACAAGTGCACTACTAATACTGCTTCGCGGTGGACATGGGTGAGGTGGTAGTACTTCACCGAACGAACTCTGTACTGAGAGCTCTACTACTCGAAAACTATAATAAACCTATACACCTAACTAAGCGTCCACTGGGCGTCTGTCTGTCTTTCGTAGCGGGCCATATTTCTTTAACCCTAATAGGTAGATACATAAAAATTTTATAGAGTGACTATTATTATAGTCTCTATGACAACAAAATAAAAAAAACTATTAGAGTGTCCCCATTCAAGAGAAGTGTCTTTTGTTGTATTTTACTCGATTGAATTGTCAATTTCAATTGACACATTTGCAGATTGATATATTTGTGCCTCTCTGTTTATTTTACGAAAGGATTTTAAAGTGACATAGTGTTAAATCACGTACAATGGTACAGAACCCTACGAGACTCGCACTTGACTGCTTTTATTATGACCGCGAGCGCGGGCTCATCATCTAAACAAAATTGTAGCAATCGTAATTTATCCGATTAATGGATGTAAGCAGTACTCATTGAAAAGACTCAAATTCATGATAATTTATTAAGATAGGTTACACAAAACCTGATCTCAATTCGAATACAATTCTTATCTTTATAGCTTCAGTAACTTTAAATTTGACCTTCATAAGGCCTTTCGAGGGCCTAAACCGAATAATGAATGGTTTTGAATTTTAATTATTTTTTTTAATTGAATCTGGGAGCAGTATAATATTGAAGCCACCAATCAAATTGTTTTCTTTTTATAAGTTCAAATTTCTTGCATTTGTCCGTCGGTGAGATGAAAGAAAGCTATTCCGTTACAAACTGAGAAAGTTTCAAGAGAACGTGTGAATCAGTATTGTGGTTGTAAAGTGATCGAAGATACTGTTCTATCGTTTCGTATAAACCTTCGAGGATCGGTCTTATCGCTTTTATTGTTTTGTATTTTCTGTTGTACAAGCTGTACACCTCGAGATAGCGCTCTTTTATTTGTTACTATTATTGCAAGTAATATATCCAACAGATATTATGACTGCAATAATTTAAGATGATTTTTCACGCTAAAACTACTGATCGGATTTGGATGAAACGTAGCACATTTGTAGATTTTTGCCTGGATAACATCAGTAAGTAACGCGGTTGAACCCACGGGGGACAGCTATTTATTCATTAATAAATAAGCATAGACAAAAAAAGTTAAGTATAATTTTTTCTTCTGTAACTCTTTTTTTTACAATTTATTTTGTCTAGTTAACTATGTCTGTACTACTGTCTAGTTATCCTTCTAAGATACTATAAAGAAATGAAATGAAATATTTTATTCAAATAGGCCTTCACAGGCACTTATGAATGGTCACACTTTAACACCGGTTCGGAAGGTTGTCTTACTGAGAAGAGTAGGCAATAAACTCAGCAATTACTCTTTTCAAAATAAGATTTTCTACATTAAGATGTGTCCTGCTGGAGCGAGCGCTACACCCAAGCATTGTCGTCATTAAAATAATCGTATACAAAAAGATTTGAAAGTTATTTCTACGCTTACCGTAAATATGTTGACAGTAATCAGGTGGAAGATTCTGTCTTTTAACCCTATATCTTTCTATTACTATCTTCGGTACAGAAATTTATAAAGAATAGCCGTTCCCCGTGTTTTCACCCGCGTTCTCGAGGGATGTAATTTTTTTCCGGGATAAAAGTACCCTATGTCCTATGTCCATGTATAATCCAGGTTAACCTTGGTATGTGCTAAGTTCCATCCAAATCTGTTAAGCAGTCTTTGCGTGAAAGAGTAACAAATATACATCCATCAAAACTTTCGCATTTACAATATTAGTAGGATTGCGGTTTTATTAGCTGCCTTGATTAATATATAATTAGTTTATGAGTTCACTTCAATTTGAACCTTGTGTCCCAGATCCTAAGTATTATAGCTGTGGAAGGCAATAAGTGGGATACCTATTGAATGTAACGATATTACTTCACACGAATCTTTTCTATCGAAAATTGACACTTTCATTTGATGGTTGGTATAAAAGGTTTGGTTACTCTATTGACTGAAATGTTTCTTTAGAAATATTAAGTACCTAGGCTTCCCTAATTTATAAAATATTACATAATATTTTATGGTGGGGTGTAAATAAAAATTGTTAGTAATTTTTCCACTCCATTTCCATTTTCTATATATTTTCTTGTTAGTTTGAAGTTAAATATTTCTTTATCAATTACTTGTTTGAATATTATGGTTTATTAAGGCTTTTGTGTTAATCTTTAATATAATTCTCTCCTCCTCGAACTCCACCTAAACAGCTGGACCAGGTGGCGCCCTGGATGGTTTAGATTCACAATTGGACCCGGTAGGTGGCGCTTCGAGCGAATTCCTACATTTTTGTATGGACTTATTTCGACAGAACGACTACTGTCCGGGCAACTAGTATTATATATATGTCTGATAGTTTAGATCTGCAAATCTCTTAATTGACCTTATATTAATTACTGTTTGAATTTTGTAATAAGTATGTGTTTTGCTGAAATAAAAAAATATTGTTATATTGTTATCTACACTATACATACAAAAATACAAATCTTTCCACTTTATAATATTATATATATAACGAATAAAGTCAAAAAGTAGTGGACCGATTTTAATAATTCTTTTTTCATTAGAAAGCTACATTATCACTGAGTAACATAGGCTATATAAAATTTTCAAAAAAGTTAGGGATCCATACTAAAACTCCAATAATGTAACCCAAGGTGTGAAAAAATTACCAAACATTCTTACATCGCGTGCGCTGCGAAAACTATTGATGATAGAATGAACAAAATAATGTAACATCCCTCGGCAACGCGGGTGAAACCGCGGGGGACAACTATATTTGAACATAGTTATCTGCTTTTATTTCAAATATATTGACAGGCCAGTTGGCTTGGTGGTTAACGCTCTGACTGCCAAACCGAAGGTCGCGGGTTCGATTCCCACCCAGGACAAAACATTTGTGTGCAATGAACATGTCTGTTTGTTCTGTGTCTGGGTGTAAATATCTATATAAGTATGTATTTAGAAAAAAAAAAAAAAGTAGTATATGTAGTATATCAGTTATCTGGTTTCCATAGTACAAGCTCTGCTTAGTTTGGGATCAGATGGCCGTGTGTAAAGAATGTCCCAGGATATTTATTTATTTATTTATATATATAATGTATACTATAATCCTTCTAATCATCAATTGTAGTCTTTACTAATCACTACATAGTAAAAAACAAAGTCTATGTATGCTTAAATCTTTAAAACTACGCAACGGATTTTGATGCGGGTTTATTTTAAAAGATAGAGTGATTGAAGAGTAAGGTTTATATGTATTAACATTAAACATACCATAACCGGGTCAAATGACCCATTTTGAACTTTGCATTGAAAATGCACGTATCATCTGATTGCTTTTGCACATTTGACTACATCACTTTTTCTCACTAATTAATATACAGTTATACTATTTATTTCCATTCCTAACAACCATATTTCATACATTCAAGCAGGAAACATAGAGTAACATTTGACCCGCTATGGTAGAAATAGGTACCTAGTAAGTGTTGGTATGATTAGTGTTAATATCTACATTACACCTGACGGAAGCCGGGGCGGGTCACTAGTTATTAATATAGTCCATTATTTTAACTAAATAATAATGATTAAAATATCAGGTTCAGGAATGAAGAAATTTAATTTTAATATCAGGTACCTAGTAATTCAAAACGCAATATGCCTTAAAACGTCTAAAGGTCAGAGAAAGGAAATTAGCCTCTTAAACATTTTGTTATCATTTGTCGGACTCCAGGGAAATGTTACAGAAGCGGGCTTTGTAGCTCAAATTAAATAAAAGTTAAATACCTATTCATAAATATAAGTTATATGAAGCGTGCAAAATTTCCTTATAATAATTTCGTTTATTTAGTCCTTATTTCTTTTTACTATTTACTAGTCGTTGTGTACTTAGATACCCATATAAAGCGAGCTATAAAAACACTAAAATTCAGATAAAAGAAGATAAAACAAAAAAAATAAGTCATATATAATAAAACTAGTAGTATATATATACTCTTTTATTAGATTTATAATCTGTGAATTTTGCGAAATAAAGAAATAAAAATAAAATAAACTATGAAGGCATTATAATGGTAAATAATACAAAAAAACTGTATTTACTGGTATATAATTACCAAAACTCGACTTTTTAACTTGAACGTAATAATTTCCAAAAGTAGACCATAACTTTATTTCTACGAAGTTTATACGACCTTAGGGCTGGAAACTTATAATGTATATTACGGCTTTACTACTTCGGAAACTTATATTTAACTAGCTTTCCGCCCGCGGCTCTGCCCACGTGAATTACACTTATATCGTGCCCAGTACTGGGATAAAATGTGACCACATCAAAATCCGTTGCTTAGTTTGAAAGATTTAAGGATACATAGGGATATAGGGACAGAGAAAGCGACTTTGTTTTATACTATGTAGTGAAGAAAGTCAGCGCAAGAGAAGGAAAATTATATGAGATTGAGTTAACAGTATAAAGGCATACTAAAATACAAGAAGTTACTCAAACAATCATAACTTATATAAGAAGTAGGTGGTGTAGGCCCCCACAACATCAAGTGGGCAAGAAATGTCAACTCAAGGTCATCGTTGTCATCTTGGAAACTATAAAAAGTTCGTCGAACGAAATTTCCCTGTATCGCCGACCTTCGAGAGGGTCCCGACCTTGTTCCAAAGCGTTACGAGGGACGAGCTGAACCTACTTTTACACTGCGAGCGAGACTATGTACCTACTTAAGGATTTTCAAATAATTTACTAGCATCTGCCCCACATTATAAAAGGCAAGATTTCTGAGACAAAAGCCGACAAACTTCTCCAAGATACAATCGTTCTCTTTAACAAATATCATTAAGATCCGATCAGTTCGACATCGTTTGGTTTAATCGTTGTTCGTCTATCACTCGTTTCATGTCGTTGACATATTATGGAATTTACCTACACCAAACCACCAAAGTAAAAATATGAAGTTTTGGAATATTTTTATTTTTACCGCAGTAATTGAAAGAAGAAAGAAAGAAAAGAAAGAAAAAACATTTATTGACACACGCAAAAGAATATACAGATATCTATAAAATACAAATAAAATAAAAAATAAAAATAATAACTTCTATGCGTGGGTCAAAAGGACCCTGCCTCAGCATGATGTTGCACTGCGCATGCGCAGAGCAACGCTGGTACTCTGGCAGAGCCTGGCAACAAGTGACGACACGAATACGATCAATTTAAAAATGAATACTATATAATTTTGTCTCTTAATGTTATTATTTAATAACTATAATTAATTAAAAAAAAACAGAAATACATTTCACAGACACACAAAGAATTTGTTTACATCAACATAACAAGAGAACATTAGGAAAGAAAATAGTACAACAGTGTTGGAAGCAGAAATTAATTACATTACTTATGGAAGATCTTCCTTTTGTAATTCAAGAAATAGTTTTGTTAATGTTTTCTTAAAGGTTAGTAAAGTTTAAGGTTACGGATTGGTGGGGGAAGATCGTTCCAGCAACGAGTGGTGGCAAAAAAAAAAAAAAAAAACGCCATGGTACGGTGGCTTGGTGTGACTAAAACGAAGGAACAGGCCCTACGTTGGAACCTGGATTGAGATTCCGCCCACATCAACTTATCGAGTAGGTACTTAGGGGATTTTCTATGAATAACTCCAAAAAGAAGCACAGCAAGGTGCAACCTTCTGCGCGCTGTCATTTTTTGTAAATTAGAGTTATTCAAGATAGGGGTAATATGCTAAGGCAATTTTACCTGATTATCAAATGGGGACGTTTTTAGACTGCCTTTTATATTTAAGAGCTAAACAGCTCATTATAATATTATAAATAGCTAATATGTTAAATGTATCGAAATCCGACAACTGTTTAAATTATTATGATATATATTTTTTTTAAATTGGAACTTTAATCACTCTCCTGTAAAGTTTACTTTAGTAATTTTTGCCTTTCAACCTTCGATATTGTTTATAATATAAGTATGGTAAACACTAATAGACACAGACTTTATTCAATAAAAAAAATACATATTTGTAGTAACAAACAACCAACAAAAAGAGGTATTTTAATTTATTAATCTATGTGATGATACGTCAATCAAAGCCTCAAATACCGTGATGAAGGTAAGTGGGTGTGATCTCGTTTTTGGCACATCACGATGGTAATGTACTTTTTAGTATACATCTGCTTGGTTACTCCCTACAGGGATACAATCTATCATCAAATACCTGCCGGTATATTTGGCAGGTGCACTTAAGATTCAATTCCATTTAAGCATTATATATAACCTTCGACAAGTACATTACTTTCAACGGTGAGATTGTGATTATTGCTTCACTAACCTATTCCAGGAAGAAACTCCTAGTTATACTACATTCCACTAGTATTAGCAATGCAATACATGCGTCAAGATGGATGTAAGGATGTAGCTTCAGTAACTTTAAATTTGACCTTCATAAGTGCCTTCCGAGGGCCTAAACTGAATAAAGTATAATTTACATAATTTAACCAGGAATATTGTAATTGGCTTAATTTAAGGAATTCCTTTTGTATTTAATTGTTATTTTAAAAAACGCTGTAATTGTCCTTATTTAATAAAGTAATAAATAATAATAATGGCCTTGAATTTTGAATTTTATGAATATTTGTTACTCAATCACCCCAAAACGGCTGCACAAATCTAGATAAAACTTGGCACAGAGATTGTAATCTGGAATCCCGCGAAAGTATGATGTCTATAGGTAACGCGGGTGAAACCGCGGGGAATAGCTAGTATTATGATTCGAAAGTTTGTGAGGATAGACGGACATACATCCGTACATTATATCATTTCATACAGGCCAGTTGGCTTGGTGGTTAGCGACTCTGACTCCCAAACCGAAGGTCGCGGTGCATTGCATGCATTTGTGTGCATGAACATGTCTCTTTGATCTGTGTCTGGGTGTAAATAACTATATAAGTATTTATTTAGAAAAAAAAATACAGTATATGTAGTATATCAGTTACCTATCTGGTTTCCATAGTACAAGTTCTGCTTAGTTTGGGAACAGATGGCCGCGTGTAAAAGAATGTCCCGGGATATTTATTTATTTTTCACGCAACAACTACACAACGGAGGGATGCAACTTCGCATATAGATACTTTATAAGCTGAATTAATACACACTTTTTAACTCTAAAAAATGTAAGCCTCGGGAACGCAGGTAAGACCGTCGGGTACAGCTAGTAAATAAATAAAGAAACGATCATAAACAAAATGCTACTGTCTTATATCTCATAGTGATGTAAATATCTATATCAGTATGTATTGAGAAAAATAAAAAGTAGTATATGTAGTATATCAGTTAGATGGTTTTAGTTTAGGTTCAGGACGTATGTAAAGAATGTCTCAGGATATTTATTTACTAGCTGACCCGACAGGCGTTGTCCTGTCTTAACTATAATTCCGACCGCCACCTCTATTTTAAACGATATATGCAGCGCGCATTCTGTTCGCGCCAACTGTCAAACGACTGACACTAAAAAAGTTTACATTGTCATAGGCGCTCATAAAATCGTGAAGTTTTCTTACATTTTCACGCAACTTTCTAATTTTTTTCTTTCATAAGAACCTTCTCCTGACAGTTACAAACACAACAAAAAAAGAATTAGCGAAATCGGTCCAGCCGTCCATGCGTGAAGCCGTGACCAAGGGAAATAGGGATTCATTTTTATATATATAGATTTATAGTATTATACAAATTCCCTTTCGCAGTGTAAAGAGGACTTTACAGCCAAGATATCCGGCCAGCTCGGGGCGATGGCGCTATTACAATATTGTCCACTATGCAGCGCGGATACTCTGATAGTATCCTTTGTTCTTTTGTTCTCTCTGTTCTTTATTTGAAGCCTTACACAACTTTTTTCATGACAAAATTCCTAATTCGCAGAATAATGTTGTTGTTTATCTATCAGTTTGTAGAGTCGCGAAAGTACACAGCAGTTAACAACGTCATGTCTCAGGGTCAACAACGCATTAGCGATGATCTGGTGGTGACCTACCATCAGGTGGACCGTGTGCTTATTTGTCGGTATACTGGGAAAAAAAAACACAACTCTGTGTGCAAGATCACATGAAATAGTATTGTTGAGTGTTGGCAACTAGCGAGTGATACCCACGGTGTTGCAAGCGTTAATAGGCTGCGGTGACCGTTTTCCATCAGACGGGCCTTCAGCTTGATGGACACCTTAGTAGAATTAAAAAAAATAACTGTCCAAGATATTATGTAACATATTCAGTGATATTGTATAAAACTTACTTGCAAAGACTTTTATTGCTCTTAACATGAGATATTGCTAAGAAAGTGGCGCAAACAAAAGATTTGTCCACTTAATGGCTGTTTCAAATACGTTTTAAACTTATAAATACTGGTCATGTTCTTAAACTTCATTTCAATTAATTTCATCAGTTATAGCAAAGAAGCAGTTTTAGCATTGGCTATACTTCAAGTGCTTAAATACTGCTGCGTTTAAAAAGCTGGATTATTTTACACAAACATTTAATTGATTTTGAATATTGCAGCATTGGAATATTAAATAAGTGCCATAGATAACATATATTGGCTTTAAGCATTAAATCTATTTGCAGATAAAATCAAAAAGTTCCTTTAACTGAAGAACTTAAGTGTATTTAAAAAACAAAATACTGGTATATTTTTCCACACACGACTATCTAATGCCAAACTAAACGAGGCATGTACCGTGGCTACCGGCTGATATCAATACTATTACAGACTCCAGGACTTATGGGGTTAAGGTCAAGATATGACTGCTATACCCACATACAGCCTTTACCCATTTCTGCCGTGAAGCAGTAGTGCAGTTGTATTATTGTGTTTCGGTTAGAAAGGTAAGGGGGCCGGTGAAATTACAGGCACATGAGACTTAACAACTTCACGTCTCAACAACAACAACCCATTGCCGATGCCCTTAGTGTTGCAAATGTCCATAGGCGGCGGTGACCACTTACCATCAGGTGGAACGTCCGCTTGTATGTCGGCCCACGTGGTATAAAAAAAGCGGCTTCTTGCGTATTATGTTTTGTTATACTTTTGTGTGGGACTACTATTGTTGTTCTTATTTCAAATTTTGGATATAATTTTCATTCCCACCCGTACAAACATTTGTGTGGATATATGTGTCTGTTTGTCCTGTGTCTGAGATCTATAAATCTAAAGTCTAAATCTATCTAAGTATGTATTTAGACGATATAAAGTATTAAAGCATAAAATATACTATATACGTAGTATATAACTAATCTGGCTTTCACATTATTGTCCGCGTAAAGGTGTAAGAGCCACCAGAGGCTAACATCCAAAATAAAACTGTCTTCAAAGTACAAGCTTTGTGTAGTTTAAAATGGCCGTGTGTAAAGAATGTCTCAGGCTATTTATTAGTATATAAATATATACACAGACAGACGTCCTATATAAATGTGTCAAAGAAAAAACTAGATTTCTGATAATAGACATGAAATCAACAAGTTTATATCGACGTCTACGTCTTGTAATAAAATAAAACAATTCAAACTTTGGTAAATTAATTTCGTTATGATTTGTAAACACATAACAAAGTTTCTTGTGTTAGAGAATTGTTCTAACTCTGAGCAGACAAGAATTTCGTGGTTTTCTCGTCTCAGAGATATTGTTAAACTAAAGTAAGTAGAGTTCACTAAAATAATGATCTAATAATGTAGTAAAGTGAAATTACGATTTTGTCTTAAGGTAGTATAGAATTAGGATCAAAAGTATTACTTAATAGTTACTTAGTGTGATACTAAATCTACAGGTGTTACAAAACTAACCGTTAAGGCGAAAGGAGGTTAAATGGGGCCTAATAACGAGTCCATCCACGATATTTAAGAACCGTAGTAACGCTGTATAACATAACAAAAAAAAAAAACTGATTTTAATGAATGAAAAATAGAAAAACTATTAAAGTAGACAATTATTAGGTAAAATAGGTACGTAGGCCTTTCTGTTAAATAATCTGGTTCCCTGACATGACGGCTTACTAGGGTTGTTGGCTTTGTTAATGAATTATATTTTTACGGGGTATTTTGTACGTTGTATATGCAGTCTGTTATGTCATTATGGCGCTAGCAATTTTTTTTTTGGAAATTAAAACAAAAACAATTTTCATAATTTCTAGTTTTAATGGAAAATTGGGAAGATACGTGACTACAGAGGCAATTATTTAGTAATCTTTAAGTTAGATAAATCTCGGGACATTGCTTTTTAAGCCTTTCGTAGAGCTTGACGGAAAAAGCTGCTATGGTTTTTAGACGGCCATCTGATTCTATGCTAACCCGTTGTACAATGGTAACCTGGCAATATATGTTGATTTATTTGTGATAGCAGTGATGAATACTCCCATATATTTCTTTATTATCTTTGAGGTGAATTATGATGCGACTAAAAAGTATAGGTACACATGACCACGTGCTTATTATACTATGCACTAAGTGTTCAACAAAAGCATTCTCAATGAAAGAAAGTGTAGGCTGGCGGCCGTCTGTAAAAAAATACCAAATCTCTTATCCACCGAATGGTGAAAGACTAAGTAAATGTATTGCCTAAGACTCCAAAAGAATTGGGCAAACAAATGTTAATAGACAGACATTAAAAAGAGTTGAAGGAAGTTTAAAAAGGAAACTCATCACCCTATGAGTACTGTGCCAAGTTTAGATGCCAATAATTTTTTACCCGTTGAAACTATTGATACTTGAAGGCTTCAAATACGAAGATAGATGGCTCAAGAAACAGGCAGTAGCCCAAATAAGTAATTTCTGTCTTTGGTCTATTTTTTCAAGATAGATACGTGATGACCATCAGCACGATCAATTTATTTATGAACGTCTATAAATAAGGATTGTTATTGTTAATGTTGCAGAATTCTGGTGATTTTTCTAAAGATTCCGCTATTTTTGGAATCTTGCCAGAACGGCTCTAATCTAGAGTACTGTATCGATAGGATTTAGATAAGCAATATATTTGTGTTTATGTGCTACAAGCTGTGAGTTATAGACGATCAGTAACACATAAAAATGTACATGAGTTTTTGAAACAATATGAAATTATAACAACAAAACCTTTTACTAGTAAATAGCTATATGAAAACGTATTTAGAAAAAAAAAACTAGTATTATGTTATATTATGCTACAAACTGTGAATTATGGACAATAAATAACACATAAAAATGTACCTAAACGAGTTTTTTTATTTATTTCTTTTTACATTTTTTACGAACTCTTAGTCCGTACTCTTTAAAGATTATATGATAAATTATTTTAAGATTAATTGTATTGTGTTTTTATTAGTGAACATCTTTCCGCGCTTGCTCAGCTCGTTGTTTTGAGCAGAGGCTTGTGATTCCTTAATATATATAATAGTATTACAATTCTTTTTTTTTCTATTGTTAAATTGCATGGATTATAAAATAACTTAAAATTTACTTAAATTTAGTTACAGCAACACACACAGCACTGTTGTATTTTGTGTGAAGTAATAAAAAGCTACATGAGTTTTTGAAACAAAATGAAATTGTAACAACAAAACGGTTTTTGCGTGTAAATTACTATATAAAAATATTAATACAAAAAAAAAAGAAATAAATCGTATATAAATCAGCAATTTGGTTTCCATAGTTCAAGCTTTGTTTAATTTCGGATCCCATTACCGTGTCTATGAAATATCCAAGGATATCTATTTTAAATGGTTTTTGTAATAAAATAAAATGATTTTTTATGGCTGAATCAAAATACATAATTATATGCAGCCCTATCTTCAGAACTAGCGCGCGCTGTGTGTCAGAAGACAGTTCCCACCCAACGCTTATCATATTCTAATTGATTAAACAAAAAAAATAATAAAAAAAAATCTATATAATTAAAATACAATATCAATTACTATTTTGTGCGTGTGTGTGTGTGTGTGTTTATTTGCATGTGCTTGTAGGCACGTGTGCGTGTCTGTTTTTATGGTTTTTTGTTTGAATATTTTTTGGCATCACACAATATTACTGATGGCTCATATTTTTTCTCAATGTTTGCATATAATTATTTAGTGTGAAGTGTATGTTAAAATAAACGTTTTAATTTTATTATTTCTATATATTTTCGGTATATATGTATGTTCTTACATTGCAGTCATATTATATTATTTTTATAATCTAGATTCGTTTATTACTGTAATTAAAGATTTTCAAATGCATCTGCCATAACCGTAAAACATCACAAATACATATTAAATTAATATCCAATACAACAAACTTTATTACTACCGAAGCAAATATTCGTGAAATCCAATCCTATTACGCAATTTAATCCTTAGATGGACCATTGTGATTGATTTTATTATCACCCGGTTACGTAGATACCCACGTAGAGCAAACAATGTACGCTTCACTGGGCATTGATAAGATAGAACAATATTAACCGTGTGAAAAGCGAGGCTGCTACAACGTTTGTAACATGATAAATAAACCCTTCAGATTAAATTGTGAAATGATAATTATAACAGGCCAGTTTGCTTGGTGGTAAGGATGTAGCTTCAGTAACTTTAAATTTGACCTTCATAAGTGCCTTCCGAGGGCCTAAACTGAATAAATGGTATTGAATTTTATGAATGTTTGTTACTCAATCACCATGAAACGGCTGCACAGATCTAAATAAAACTTGGCACAGAGATGGATTGTAATCTGGAATCCCGCGAAAGTATGATATCTATAGGAATAGCTAGTATTATAATTCGAAAGTTTGTGAGGATAGACGGACATACATTACCGTACAGTCCGTACATTATATAATTTCATACAGGCCAGTTGGCTGGGTGGTTAGCGACCCTGACTGCGAAGTCGATGGTCACGGATTCGATTCCCATCCAGGACAAACATTTGTGTGCATGAACATGTCTGTTTGTTCTGTGTCTGGGTGTAAATATCTATATATGTATGTATTTAGAAAAAATAAAAAAGTTGTAGATGTAGTATATATCAGTTATCTTGTTACATAGTACAAGCTCTGCTTAGTTTGGGATCAGATGTCCGCGTGTAAAAAGAATGTCCCAGGATATTTATTATAATATACTAGATGTCCCAAGCGGTTCTCTTAGTGCAGAGTTTGTCCGGGGAAGTACTACCACCTTACCCATTTCCGCCGTGAAGCAGTAGTGCAATTGTATTACTGTGTTTCGGTTAGAAAGGTAAGGGGGTCGGTGAAATTACAGGCACATGAGACTTAACAACTTCACGTCTCAGGGTCGACAACGCATTGGCGATGCCCCTAGTGTTGCAAATGTCCATAGGCGGCGGTGACCACTTACCATCAGGTGGACCGTCTGCCTGTTTGTCGGCCCACGTGGTATAAAAAAAAATAAAAAAAAAATCATATCTTAGCCGGGAAAGCATAACAAACAAACGAATAGACTCATTTTTAATGTATAATATTAATTAGTATATAACAAGCATAAATTACTTTATATAAATAGTATTAGTCAGTAAGTATGTTAGAGTTAATATCTATATAAGTATGTATTTAGAAAAAAAAATGGTATATGTAGTATATCAGTTGTCTGGTCCCATAGTACAAGCTCTGTTTAGCTTGGGACCAGATGGCCATGTGTAAAGAATGTCCCAGGATATTTATTATTATTAGTTCCTTTCTCTCCAACTACCAATGCTAACAATTCATCAATTTTGAGACATTTTCATTTCCAATATAAGATTACTTGTTTAATTAGAAATTTGGTTTGAATCATCGCACAGCAACCCGCTCTTTAAATTTTTATTTAAAGCTCAGTTTCAATTTTCTTCATCTCTAAGATCTTGTTCAGTTAGTTCTTCAAATGGTCAACAAGTGATTATTAATGTTGATATAAATTTGATAGCCTTGCGTTAGCTCTCTATAAAATAATAGATTAGTGTCACATTGTCACTCTAACATCAAAAATAACTTTAAAGTCTAGACTCATAAATTTTAATGGATCATTGAAGTTTGACCACAACAAGTAGATCACTAACCCCTATCGGCTAAAACGCGTGCATCGTTAAAAACATCGGGACATCGTCTTCACGTCGGCGTGACAAAGAAAAACTCTTAAAGGGCCGTTTGGATACCCCCCTCTGTCCCCTGCACACGCACTCATCCCTTCTCGAGGCGACGCGATGAAGCAGCTATTTTTATCATCGCGGACGTGTGTCAAAGGACGTCGGTTGACTGGGATTAGTAGGAACTTGACCAAAAAATGTTCGTTCTGTGTCTGTTTGTAAATATTTATTTAAGTATGTATTTAAAAAGAAGTAGTATGTATTTAAAAAGAAGTATATCAGTTATCTGTTTGTCATAGTATAAGTACAATCTGCTCAATTTGGGATCAGATGAGCGAGTGTGAACAATGTCGTAGGATTTTATTAAAATTAAAAACTGAGATTTGTTAACTAAAATAAATAAAACGTGATGACTGCCATACCTTCTGATTACTAGTGTAATTAGCTGCGATTGTAAAATTAAATATACTTATATCGTATCTTCTGGCACAGCTTATCTTCCTGCATAACATACAGGCATTGACTTTATAAAAACCTTTTTGGATCCCACTTTAAAAGTTTATGATTTTGCTTCCACTTACAATGGCGTTAAATTTTAATTGGAAACTACTTCATATTTTCGAATCACGTAAATATAATTAACATCATATTGCAGAGCATATACTTAGCCTTCGCACACACGCGGGTTGGTCTTTCAGACCCAAATAATTTTTTCACATTTCTCCTTAAGTTCTCACACACAGTGGTATACCTTAATAGCCGTGAGATCCGCGTCTGCAAGGGCCATGATAACGGAAGGCTGACCGGGTCATGTGGGCCATCGATAATATTATAACCACTATCATTTGAGCTCGATAGTGTCTGATATCCGACCTCTTTGGTGCCCCACTTGTTTTCACTTGTAACTAACAATTTGATCACATTTACGAAGGAGTTATTGAGTTTGTTCATAGTTATTAATTACTATTACTATTCTAGTTTCTGGATAAAACCTTTTTGGTTTTATTGAAGTAAGGATTTAAGGTTCGGTATTTGAATATTATTTTATGTACGTATCCCACAATTATAAACTACTAGTTGTCCCCCGCGGTTTCACCCGCGTTTCGCGGGATGTAACATTTTTCCGACACAAAAAGTATCCTATGTTACTTCTACTTCTAATACTTCCAAGAATATGTGTACAATGCTTTAATGGTGATCGATTTAGTAGTATTCGCGTGAAAGCGTAACAAATAAACTTATATTCACATTTATAATATTAGAAGGGTTATTATATAGACTAAGTTAAGTTATTGAGTTAATTATTTATTATGTAATTTTTAAAACAATATTATGAATTATAATATAAAAAATTAAACAATTACGTACTTAATTTGAACAACCTTACAACCTTATCTATCTTATTATTAGTAAATCCTATAGATGTACATATATGTTTGTCTCTGTACTGCAGAAGCTTTCACTTCTGTAAAATATTTATAGTAAATGTCAATGCTTAATATCATAAACAAAAATTACAAGATCTCTTCCTTAAATTAAAGCTTTAGAAAATAAAACGAAAATAATTTCTTTGATTAACGTTATTCAGTCTCTTTATGTAGATGATGGCACTTATGAAGGTAAATCTGGCAAAACAGAAGCCGAGCTCATTTGCATCGCTTTCCATGTAATGATATTACGCGAAAGAAATATATTGTTACTGTCATAAAAGGCATATAAACACTTCAGCTTCATTTATTTTCGTTGCTTTTCAAAAATAAGCTATAACAAAATTTAAAAGGATTTTTTTTTATATTTTAAATTTTTTTTTATTTAAAAGGAAAAAATAGGAAAAAGACACTAACTCGAGGATGTTTCGTCGCGGCCTCTGTGCTCTGTCTCTTTCGCTAACTAAGCTAATACTACTAATTACGTGAGAGATAAGCTCTCCGAGGCTTCCGTGAAGTGGCTCGCCGACGAAGTTCGTATTAGCTGAATAAGGGAGGTGTACGTACTGAACTTTTCCTAAACAGCTGGACCGATTGTGATGTTTTCTTGTGTAAGTGGGCTCCGGGATAGTTTAGATTCAAAATTGGATGGTGCTGCGATCGAGTTCATGGATTTTATTTTTATTTTCTGACTATTTTTCTATTCTTGTTTTTATAAATACTGGCTATAATTTGTTATTATTTATAGATATGTGATAATGAATACCTATTTTTATTAATCTAAGGCTATGGAGGCTCCAAATGCATGTAAAAATTACAGCTTTTCATACATATTTATCATTTTAACATGTATCAGGAGTCGGCTAATTTAGACTGAGTAAAAATGGACATTAATGTATTTTTTACCACCATACTTTAATTAAATAACTAACGATTACTATAGGGTTGAAATTACAATATAGCGTTCCATTGGACTTAACTAAGTAACGCAAGCAAAAGGGACTTTGCCAATATCGACGTTTTTGGGCTCAATCAAGCTTTAATGTGAAAACTTTTTGTCGTGAAGAATTTTAATAAAAAAAACTTTTCCCTTCAATCGGACAGATTATTTTCATCTCATACGTACGTAGTTATAGACTATATAGATATATATACTTCCAACCAGCTGCATTCCTCAGTTAATACAAACTTCGTCGGCGAACCGCTTCACGGAGGCCTCGGAGAGTTTACCTCTCACTTGATTAGTAGTATTAGAGTAGTTAGCGAAAGAGACAGAGCACAGAGGCCGCGACGAAACATCCTCGAGTTGTGTCATTTTCCTTACAGAATCGAGCCCCAGTTTTTTTTTCACTGGAAATACTAACGGTTAGCTATTACGGTTTCTTTTAAGAAAAAAATGTTATTTCCGGACCTTCAACCGAGAAAAAAGAAGGCTTATTACATTTCCACAGAATAAGTGTAAGGATTTTCCTTGAGAAGGTTCGTTGTACAGTCAGTAAGATAGATAACTTAACAGATCGAAACTTACAAAATACCTGAAGACTAAAACTTTTTTATAACTAGCTGTCCCGTGGTTTCACTCATTATGTGTTATACCAGACGATTTTGTTCTCCTTATATTCCTGCTCAAGGCCATTGGGATGTAGAATGAGCTATAGCTGCTATAGCTGCTAGTATTGCAAATGTCCATAGGCGGCGGTGATAACTTACCATCAGGTAGACCACCAGCCTGTTTATCAAACTAGTGACATAAAAAGAAATACTATAATTCGTCTCTGTGCTAAATTTCACCCTGATTGTTCAGCTGGTCTGGCGTGATTGAGTAACCAACATCCATTTTTCCAAACTTTCCCATTTACAATAGTAGTAAATGTTATAGTTTAGGTTTTTGTAGACATATTTACTATACACCTGTTTTTTTTTATTTTTTCCAAATCATGGATCGTGGATAGATACAGTGTAGTGGTTTTAAAAACTTGCTCAATTATTTTTTAGAGGTCTCAGTGCAGAGTTCGTCCGGGGCAGTACCAACTTATACATATGTGCCGTGAAGCAGTATGGCATTTGTATTACTGTGTCGGTAAAATTAGATGCACATTAGACATAACAACTTCACATATCAGAGTCGACAACGAATTGGCGATGCTTCTGGTCCATGGCAAATGGCACTTACCAGCAGGTGGACTGTCTGCTTGTTTGACGGCCCAGGTGGAATAAAAAAGGAAAGAAATACTCATGTTGGTGACTGTACAAAACGCTTTCGTTGTGTTGGCACGATTGCCCGCAATTGAATGATTGTATCATTATATTTGAATGGATTTAGGAGAAACTAGAAAGCTTTCCATCTCTCTTGACAGTTAGTTAGGGCTTGGTGGAGCCCTAATACGCCCTGATAGCTTTGGACAAAAATTAGCTAAGGGACTTTGGGAATTCCTACGCAAATCAGAATATATATAGCTCACTAGCTGTTCTTCCCGGTTTCACTCGTTTTCCCAGGTCTTTTATTTACCTTAAAATATGTCTAGATGTAAAATATCACGTGGATACCTTGTGCTGTTGCAGTGACAGGAGGACAAACCAACAAGCCGACAAAGACAATATCAATTTATGATAGGTATTAGTTAAAGATAGTTGTGTCTCCTATGATTGTGCTTGAAGGAACGTGATGAAACATGTAACTACTTTGTTCAACTAGGTATTATGAAAATTGTATGAAAGCTGTAGAAAATAAAAGAACTCTTCTTTTTTGCACTGTCGTTGTATACCTTGTTTTACATATACGAAAATCTGCCTTAAATATAGACCAGGGCCATAACCTGTTTACCAAATTTCATAAAAATCCGTTCTGACATACAGACCGACAAAAATTTTAAATTAATATTATTTGGCTTCAGTCTCCCTCAATTAGTCCCCTTACATTTTTTGCAATTACAGACACGGCTTTTCTACAGACTTATTATATGTATACATGAAATATGAACAATGAAAAAGAAATTGCTTTTTTCACATCAGAGACAGGTCAGTGTCGTAAGGACACACCCCACAAGGGAACTGGCTCTCAAGTGGTACCGGAGGACAGATTTTCATGAGAATAGTAACCTGTAACTGTTAGCTACTAAACAGTACCGTACCACTTTCTATTGGTTACAACAAGTTTTTTTCCTCCATCAAAACCTTGAGCTCATTATAGTATTTCAACCCCTATTAAGTAGGAAATGTGTCTACCACCGGCTTAAATGACTAATCCTTTAGACAGTATAATGTAAAAAAATTGATATGATGCCAGGACGGATGATAAAACTTTGCACAGAAAACTGTACTAACCATAGACTATATCGAAGTTTTATTAGTAAAGTTACTGAATTGATAGTAGACGAGCTATAAGTATTTTTTGGGTCGCGTCCAAGTGTGAGGAATGTCTCGTGAAGGCTGTACGAGGTTTGCGTAGGATGTTGGTAATACGCCACTTTTTTAGGAAGTTTCCACGTTATTTTATGCTAATGTGAATCAACAGTAATGTACTATTGAAGTTGTATTACTAGTATAATTTGAATTATTGTTTGCTCAATTTCTAGTGTTTAAATTTCGATTATAAGGCAATGATAAAGGCCCTATTAAAATAAATATATTAAATCGTTTTCCGTGGGCCTGCGGGTCCACAAAAATGGGCCTTCCAAACTAAGGACCCGGTAAGGGGGCCGGTGAAATAACAAGCACATAAGACTTAACTACTTCACGTCTCAGGGTCGACAACGCATTGACGATGAGGCGGCGGTGACCACTTACAATCAGGTGGACCATCTGCGTGATTGTCGGCGCATGTGAAATATATATATATATTTTTTTAATGTATTTATCTGGTTTCTAGTCTGCGATAGAGCTTAGTTGTACGCAGGTACTTAAACAACATTTTAGTTCGTAGTAGTTTTATCCGAAATAAAAATTTACGCGTGAAATGAACAGCCTTAAAACATTGTTGTAGGTAACTGAAAATCAACTATCATCTATTAAATATACTTTTAATTCAATAATAATTGTCTGTAAAGTTACTTTAACTTTTATCACTCAAAGACGTAGCTCTATTCAATGTAATATAAATTAATTCTGAAATCACAGACAGATTAAATTAACAAAACAGTACTTATGTTGAATAGCAAGCATATTGTTATTGCATTTTAAATTAAAAGTGGAATTTAAAAAGCTTGGCTTCATTCCAAAGCGATTACACCGCAGGGTTGTGAGAGCTTCCTTATACAGCTTCAAAATTCTGATATTTGAGCAAAAATTAAGAAAAATTATATTCTGGAAATCATGAGGCGAAACTATATGTCGAGAGTGATTACCTAATAATTCTTCTCGAAGGGTATCTACTCATAAAACAAGTACCTATCAAAGTAATGAGACCTTAGCTATAAACCATTATTTTCCAAGGGTCTCTAATCATAAAACAAGTATCAAAATAATATAGTCTTAGCTATATTGCTTGTCGCCTCGTAATGATAAGCTGCCCCCTTATTCAGCTAATACAAACTTCGTCGGCGAGCTGCTTCACGGAGGCCTTGAAGAGCTTACCTCTCACGAGATTAGTAGTATGAGCGTAGTAAATGACAGAGACGGAGCATAAAGGCCGCGATGAAACATCCTCGAGTTGATGTCATTTTCCTTACAGAATCGAGCCCCTGCGCCTACACCGTATAAGACATTTCTTCCTAATTGTGGGAAACCGGCGAAAAAAATTTATTGAGTCGTAAAAGTTGTAGGTTGTAATAAATCGTCAAAGTTCATTGCACTGCGTGTAAATTTTTACGATTTTCACTTTGCGATCTTTTCATTTACAAATTAGTTAAGTATCTCGTTCGGCAACCTAATTAATGTAATAATCAAAACAATAACTTTGATGGGTATATTTAAAAATATAAATCTTGTTAAACTCTAATTGATTAATGCGAAATGCTGTTCTCGCAATCCTACTAATATAGGTCCGAAAGTTTATGAAGATGGATCATGGGTCTATGGATGTTAGTTACTCTTTCATGAAAAAAATACTCAACGAATTTCGATGAAACTTCGCATAAAGATAGTTTATTACCTGGATTAATATACAGGATACTTTTAATCCCGGAAAAATAGACCATCCTCAGGAGCGCGAGTAAAACCGCGGGAGACAGCTAGTCTATAATATGATTCCTAGAGACTGAGGGATATGCTTTGAAATCGTAAATTCTTTTATCATCTATATATTAATACGTGAAGCGAAAACTTTGTACCCCTTTTTAAGGAAATTGCGCGAACGGATGAAGGTGAAATTTGGCACAGTAACGTTTATGGAGAAGAAGCGCATAAAGATTTTTGGAACGAACGCTAGACGGAAAAAATTCATACGAAAAGTTGTACCGACACTTTTTGCTATAGTAAGCTATTGTAAGCCGTGCGGCGTGCGCATGTTTCTCTGTCTGTCTCTCTCTCTCTCTCTTATAGAAAGCAAGCCAGATACTTTCATTTCGTCTTTCTATTTCGCATTGAACAGTGTGGTGTCGCGACGATTAGATTTTGTACATAATAAATAATAATAAATATTTGTTTCTTTTAAGGTGGCAAACAAGTTGACAGCCCGTTTTATTTAAATAATTACAAAAATGATACTTTCTCATATTATTTATAAAAAGGAACTTCGTTCCTATCTGGTGTCCCACGACACCAATTTTTGTTTAAATACAATATAGCTGTGTCCCGCGGTTTTTTTTGTTCATAGCAAACACTACCATTCGTTTGACACACATAGACATATATTACGTTCAAACTGTCAATGTCAATCACATAATGACGTATTCATACAAGCTCGCTAAACCTATAAACTTTTTATTAAAAGTCCCGTAAACCGTAGTAAGTTAATGCAAATTGTATATCTGGTATTTAGGTCCCCCACTGCGGAACAAAGGCGTCAGCTTGCTGGGGCGAGATGGTAGAAGTAGATCATGTTGACACTTGAATATTTGTTCATACTTATAAAAATCAGTATTTTTTTTATACTACTTAGGTAGCAAACAAGCTGACGGCCCATCTGATGGTAAACGGTCACTGCAGCCTATGGACGCTTGCAAAACCGTTGCGCGTTGCCGACCCTGCAAAAATCTCTTCACACCCTTCTTGAAGAATCCCATGCCGTACTCCCTTGGAAAGACCACGGCGGGGAGCTCATTCAACAGCTTAAGCGTGCGCGACAGAAAACCCTGTGGAATCGCACCGTAAATTACATTGATTGGACAAATTTCACTAAAGACTCTAAGACTGAATCACTTCATGCAAGTGCTAGTTAAGTAGAATTTAATATAATCATTATTTTTTATTTTAGATTATAACACTAACTCTTTTAATAAGTATCTGTTACTAACACGTGAATCTTTGTTGTCCGATAAATAAATAAATTATTATATTAAAAATGGATGTGTCAAAATGTAGTTAACATAAAAAATCTAATCAAAAGTACTCTTCAATACATCTAACCTTTAATTACGTGCTTACTTCTTACTTTATTTGAACTATGGTGGTCAGGTATAATCGAATTTGTAATAAGTTTGAGCTTTTGGTGAAGGAATTCATCACTCCTAGTGTAGTAGTAACTTGAATAGTAGTAGAGCTCTTATTGCAGGTTTCGTCGGGAAGTACTACCACCTTACTCATTCTCACCGTAAAGAAGTAGTGTACTTGTAAAATACTGTGGTGAGGAGAAAGGGACGTAAGACTCACCTAGGTTCGACAACGCATTCACATTGGTGATGTCCTTGGCGATGGTGACCACCTTACCATCAGGTAGACCAGCGGCCTATATGACAGAAAAATAATCGCTTTTGCTATACTTCCTCCCGCACTTTAGTAGGTAGGTAGTTTAGGGTAAAAGAGGATAATTTCACCACACTCTCAAACGACACAATCTACTTTGAAAATGGAACATTTTTCCCACCTCCGACGATGGATTCATATTGGATGTGTATTTGACAGATCAATTTTCGTTCGAGCGCTCAGTGAAACGTTTAGGAGATAACTCTTAACTTGACACGCTCGCTGAGGATCTGGATTCAGTAATGGACTAACCGAAGCTTAACCGCTTTTTGTATGGAAACATGTTTTAAGTAGGTACTTTAGGTTGTAATTTTTTTATTTCAATGTCCTGGCTAATGTTTCACACAGCTATCGAACATTGCCAATAGTTGAACTTATGGTATAATAGTATATATTACTTCGAAATATATGTACATATTAGATACTATATTCATAGAAACATAACACCCAAATTGAAAACAAAAAAAATTTTTGACCGGAAATGCTGCACTTGTTCACCTTTTTCGACCGCCCAAAAATACCTCAAATATAACAGTTAGGTATTTTGTGACGATATTTTCTTAAGGAAGTCCATATCGACTTCATTGAACAACTAGATGCGTGGAGCGATAGGTTTTGTGATAATAAATAAATATCCTTAGTAAAAACGTAGTCTATTGTAAAATTAGACTACTATAATAATTATGGAAATTCAATACATAACTTACAAAGGGAATCTTACTTAATTTCAATAATATTCAAACCTGAGATCTCCGCTTATCTCCTAATTTATTTATTACACCAAACATGACGCACATATACAAAAACCCCTGACTTAAGTTGTAAAGGAGAAGGGAATCCTTAACCTTGTTTGCCCTTGACTGATAATCAATTCCGTCCCCTGGATACGCCAACAGGTTTAACGGCTGGCTTTATTGCCCCGGTTCGACCCGGACGAGGAAATCCCCTTTCCAGGAAATGTGATACCGCAAACATGTTTTCAATAAATAAAATTTTTCGCATTTCTTCTCGTTTGATGGTTTTTGTACCGTAAATATTATGTTTTATTGCTTTTTTAAGCACATGAGCACATTGATAACGGATTTGGTAATTCAATTTTGTTTATTGAAACGATAGATAATTTTAATGTTACTTTCACAAAGTATTTTATAACGTAAATCCGATAACTTGTATATAAATCGAAAAATAAAAAAATGTTTAGTACCTACCATTTTCTCTTTTGTTTGTGAATAGATTTAAAAATTTTATTTAGTGGCTGTTGAATAGTTTGAATGTTGCCAATAAAAAAAATTGGTACTCGACTATTTTGCATCCTTATCTTTTGTCGATGGTCGGCCAGATAATGAACACTAGTAATATAAACTAGTTGTTGCTCGTGACTTCATTCGTGTGGTCTTCAATTTAATACGATGACTCGGGTGACACTTAATGTGAAATTATAATACTGATTTCGAAACCGAGTGTGAATAAATTATATCACCAAAGTGTCATTGCAATCGAATGTACAATACAATCGATTAAAATAATTTTTCATTTATTTTTGATACTTTATAAACATACAATTCTCCAGAAACATGAGTAAATCTGAGGGGCGGACCCTAGTGGCCTATATACCTCCATTTCGGTTACGATACAATAAATTTATTCAGTACGTCGGAAAACGTTATAATTGGTATGAAATGAAATGAAAATATTTTCTATTCAAATAGGCTTTTACAAGCCCTTAAGTTAGTCTGACTCTAATGAAGGTTCGAAAGGTTGTTTTTTACTGGGAAAAGCCAGCAATGAACTCAACAATTACTCTTTTCAAAAGGAACTTAGATTTATTACGTACAATTTATTTTACCACTGACAATATTTGCGAATTATAGCGGAAGTAATGTATGAATTTAGTCAATACTAAATCCCTTTAAATATATAGTTATAAACAAGAATAAAATACTATACTTACTTAATCCTTCCTACTAATTTTACCTACTATTCCTACTAATATTATAAATGCGAATGTAAGTTTGTTTGTTACGCTTTCACGCGAAAACTACTTAACCGATCACCATGAAACTTACAAATATTCTTGGAGGTATTAGAAGTAAAATAGGACACTTTTTGTGTCGGGAAAATATTACATCCCTCGGGAACGCGTATGAAACCGTGGGGGACAGCTAGCATATTATAAATGCAAACGTTTGTGAGGATGAATGGCTGTATGGATATGTGAATATTTGTTACTCTTTCACGCAAAAACTACCAAACAGATTTAGATAAAATTTTGTATGTAGTTAGATTTAGATTCGAGTAGTAGAGCTCTTAGTGGAGAGTTCGTCCGGGGAAGTACTACCACCTTACCCATTTCTGCGGTGAAGCAGTAGTGCACTTGTATTACTGTGTTTCGGTTAGATAGGTTAGGGGGCCGGTGAAATTACAGGCACACGAGACTTAACAACTTCACGTCTCAGGGCCGACAACGCATTGGCGATGCCCCTAGTGTTGCAAATGTCCGTAGGCGGCGGCGGCGTACCCAAGTGGTATTAAAATATATTATAACCTGGATTAACACTTTCAATCATTGTTATCCCGGGAAAATGTTACATCTCTCGGGAACAAGAGTGAACCCCGGAGGACATTGGAACTAGTAAAAAATAGACAAATACTAATAATAATAAATTGATTGAAGGTTACAGATTTTACATATTATGTTACATTTCACAATAGATATATATAAAAGGATTCATTTTACTTAAGACTCGTAGAAACACCTCCTTCATCGCCTTTAGAATTGTATTTATGTCATCATAGAAATGACGTAGGATAACAGGAAAATAAATAACTCTAACGTTGTTTATCTCTGAGCAGAAGGCGTGAATTTGAGCAAATAAATAAATACATTTTATGACATCGCTGTGACTCTTCAAGAAGACAGATAAAGTTTGATCGATGGGTTTATGGAATAGATAGCACAATTAAGAGCTCAATGGCAATATATAAATTAATCTGGACATTATGTACATACGGTCATCTGATCCCAAACATAACTGAGCTCGTGCTATGGAAACCAGGTAATAAAACATTTTTATTATAACATTTTTAACATATTTTTTTTCAAAATTTATATTTACGCCCAGACTCAGAGGAAACATCATGCTTTCTTTTTTATACCACAAGGTAATTTCACCGGCCCCTTTACCTTTCTGACCAAAACACAGTGATACAAGGGCACTACTGCCTCACGGCGGAAATGGGTAAGGTAGTACTTCCCCGGACGAACTCTGCACTAAGAGCTCTACTACTCAAGGTACATTAGGTTATATTCAATAACATTTTTCTTTTATAGAATATGGTGATGAAACACAAAATAAGTTGCTAGGCGATTCACAGTAGACACAAAACAAAATAATACAACAACACACACAATACCTACTACAAGACTTCGAACAAGTATTGGAGGTCCGTCTGAGAATGCAATGGGAATTTAATCAGAGGAAATATCAGACATACGGAAACCAACTGTGGATTAGAGAAACGTTAGAGGGATACAGAATGCTTAGCTGTGTTTTTTTAAATTGAAGAAGTTCGTGTCTAATTGGTTGGTATTTTTCGCGCCCATGACGGGCCAGTTGACCTGGTAGTTGGTGGTTAAAGACCTTGACTGCCACTGTTCAATACGCAAGATACTTGGTTAATGGTAAATACTTGCTTTGCAGTCATTCATGTTTCTAAAAGATAGCATATAATTGTCTAAAATAAATATAGATCATAAAATAAAATCAAAATAAAGTATGGGAAAACACTACTATTTGGAATTCCAATAATTATTATCTAGGGACATTCTCAGCAGACGGCCATCTGATCCCAAACTAGCCAGACCATGTACTATGGCAACTAGATAACTGATATACTACACATACACCTCATTTTTTAAATAAGATCTCATCTCCTCATTTTATCGTTTGATAAGATAATATAATTAATTTTTATTTGTAATTTAATATTAAATATTTAATTTAGTGGGTTTTTTTTCTTTTTTAATATATTAAGATTTTAATTTGTTAGTTAAGATTTTAAGTTTTTATTTCTATATTTTTGTAGCTCTTAGGTCTCAATCTAGACTAAATATTTTTGTTTCAATTTTACATTTATATTCGATTGTGTGATCTGTTGTATGCCTATGAAATAAATTAAAAAATTAAAAAAAACATTTTTATATAGATAATTACAGCCAGACATAGAAAAAACAGATATATGTTCACGTACAGAAAATGTTTGTCATTATTTTTCTACTTTCATAGTAGCTATTTTATTGGAGTATGTTTTTCGATAGAATCCAGATGTTTTTTAGATCTACCTTAATCTTCACCTATACAGCGCTAAGTAAATAAGCAGGTAGCTTTGCTGGATCCCATATAGAATAGCCGCCTACACGCACAAACACCCGCTATCAACTAAATACTATTACTAAGCCCAGCATTAAGTTAGAAACATTGAGGTCACAAAGCCCTAAGTAATCCCAAGTCCGAATAAAAATACTGCCATCTGTGTGAGTAGAGACACCCTTCAGGGAGTATTCCAAAAGTTATGTGAAATACAAAATACAATACATTGAAATGTATTTTTCTCTGTAATAAAAATCTTGGTAGACCATAATTTGGGTGAGGTTGATTTATTTTACATATATCCTGGGAAATATCAGGACTATACGGCGGATGCATTAATACCTCCCAGCCAAACTCTCTTAATTTTTGCTGAGTGGCTAAAGATGTGTGAGGTCTAGCGTTATCATGATGAAAAACCACACCCCTTCTGTTGATTAATTCCGGCCGCTTTCTCTCAACTTCATGGTCCTGCCTGGTGGTAACAGCTCATAATGAATAATGCCCTTCCAATCCCACCACACACACAGCATCACCTTGTTGCGAGTTAACCCGGGTTTCGCCACAGTCTGTGAAACCTGACCGGCCTTTGACCACGACCTTTTTCGCACGTTCTTGTCGTACGTGATCCACTTTTCATCACCAGTTAACAGCTTCTTCAAAAATGGTTCGGTTTCATGACGTCGTAATAAAGAATGACAAATGAGTACACGGTTCATTAGGTTTCTTTCAGTGAGCTCGTGAGGTACCCAAATATCAAGCTTTTTTGTGTACCCAGTTGTTTTCAAATGCGCCAAAACTGTTTTGTGGTCAATTCCCAGTTCTTCAGCTACGTCGTAACTACTGATATGCTGATCTTGCTCCACTTTTTCAAAAATGGCATCCATTTTATACGTAATGGGGCGACCAGAGTGACGTGCATCTTTGACATCAAAATTTCCGGATTGAAAACGCTTAAACCAAATTTGTGCTACTCGCACAGACACTGCACTAGGTCCATAAACATCAAAAAATTTTTCGCTGCTTGCGTTGCATTTTTACCTTTTTGTAGTAAAATTTTAAAATGAATCGAATTTCTTCATTAGATTCACTCCTCTTGGCGGTACGAAAAACAAATGCAAATCACACATTTTCCTAATTTGAATTTGGAATTATGTTCTTTAAAATTTAAACTTTCAATGATACCAAAACCAGCCAGATACAAATAGTATAGCCAAAGAGATTTTATTACAAATTCATACATACTATATAATGCGAAAAGACTTTTTCCCCAACCTAATAGATAAAAAGTATATAATTTTTCTCACCTTATTTTATTTGTTACTAACATAGTTTTTAAGAAAATATTGTAATACTAACAAGTGGGCCTTAGTAGTCACTATAAAGAATTATTATTATTTTTATTAATAGTAGAGAATAACCAAAATACAATAAAATATACTTTGTTATACACCATACTCACTGAAATCGGTAGAATAATTTAAAAAATGCCACGAAAGCCTATCCAATATTTTTTTTATCAATCATAGAAACAAAATAAAAACTTTTTCAGGGTTATTTTTATGAAAGACAGCTACTATTTATTTTTGATTTCAAAAGGATGACAAGCGGACCGACAGCCCACCTGATGTTATGTGACACATTCGAAACAATTTCGAATTTCAAGATAGAAATCACATAACAGTTTTGTCGTTTGCGGTATGGAAAAGTTATTAAATAAAAGTGACAGTTGTACACAATATTTCACGACGTCTCAAAGTAAAATTGTCAATAGCGAAGCAATTTATCACTTCGATAATTTAATGTGAACAATCAATCATGTTTTGAGTGTGGCTTTTAGAACGAGGTCGCACGTCTTTCTTTCTGAATAATGAACAATGTTTTATATGTTGACAATAAAATACTACTGCTCTACATTTCTACTGATCTTTTGAAAGTTTTATTACCTACAATTCACTATGAGATTGTTATGAAATTACTTTTAAAGTGTATTCGATGGAATATGGAAAAGTAATGCGGTAATATTTATTGTTATTTAAGTCAATTTACACTCGGCGTGTTATAAAAAATATTATATTTTATGAACTGAAAACTTAACATAAATATATTAAGGCTCGATTCTGTAAGGAAAATTACACTAACTCGAGGATGTTTCGTCGCGGCCTCTGTGCTCTGTCTCTTTCGCTAACTACGCTAATACTACTATACTACCGGCAAGGCTATGATGGCCGTTTCGACGTTTCAGATTGTCATTGGAAAAGAAACTGTATTGTTTTGGAATAAGGTTGATTTCCATCATCATACATTGTCTGTTGGATCAATAGATGCACCTTATGCCGCAATGAATAAAGGTTATTTTTATTTGTCATTGTTAAACGTCAAAATAGCCATCATAGCGTGCCGCAAGTTTAATCACGTGAGTGATAAGCTCTTCGAGGCCTCCTTGAAGCGGTTCGCCGACGAAGTTTGTATTAACTGAATAAGGGGCTGAGCTTACAAATATGACATTTGTCGTCTATTACACTCACTTACAATACTTTATATCTGCGTTGTAAATGAATACTGGATAACGGAAGTCTTTAATTTCGAAAAAAAATTAACCTGAGGCTTCGCTTGTTTAGACGGCTAAGCTTTTGTAATTCCGAGGATAATCCGAATTATATTATACAAGCAAAAGTTCTTTAAGATAGGTGGAAGTTTGCTAGATTTGACGGGCCAGTTTTTGTGGGATCCTGACTGCCATACTGTAGGCTGTGGTTTCGACTCCCACCCAGGACAAACATTAGACTACATGAACATGTCTGTCTGTTTTTTGCTTAGTAAATGTAGTATGTAGTATCAGTTGCCTGGTTTCCATGACAAGCTTTGCTTGTGTATAAAGAATGTCCCAAAATGTTTATTTTATTTAACTTGCACGCAATAAATAAATACTAAACAGATTTGAATGGAATACCAACTTTTTCCGGTATAAAAAGTATTCTATATGATATTTCAGGGCATGCTCTATCTATGTGCCAAGCTTTATCCAAATCCGTTGTGTAATTTTTTCGTAAAAGATAAAAATCCACTCATCCTCAAAAACCTTCCCATTAACCCATAATATAAATATGATAGCTGCATTATATGCAAACTATATTATTATAAAATAAACGGAAACTTTGAAAGTGATGAGAACTCATAGAAATTTTAGGCTAAAACTCAATTTTAACCAGAAATTTTAATTATTACAAGAATCCAACCAATATAAATAGATCCTTTATATACCAGAATGTAACTACGCGAACAGAATACAATCATATCAAATGACTCTAAATGAAGGTAGTTTACGAGGTGCCCTATAATAAATTGTGTTGTGAAAAACACACTGTTCCATTGGACAACCGCCAAAATGTGGCCACAACTTTATACAACGCGGTCAATTTATGAAGACTATCTCCACTGTTTGTTCTTTTGATTAAGACCATCCTTTGTTGATGAACTGGTGATAATCCAGGTATCAAGTTAAATTGGTCTAATAATATGACTCAGAGAAAGTTTTTAACAATATCTACGTAAATAGGAAGGTTCATGCACGGGTGCTTTAATAATTAATATCCTGGGTTATTCTTCTCTCTCGGCCATCTTATTAGAAACTACGTATATCTATTACTCTCTTAAAAATAGCATCAATAGAATTAACACTAGAAATAAGCACAAACTCGCTGTACCTGTAACTCGTCTCACTGAAGTAAAAAAATCTTTTAAAGGGCAATGTAAACGTTTCTTTATTAAACTACCTAAAGACAAGAACTACCCGTGCATAAATTAAAAAAAAGTTAAATAATACTTTATATCAAAAGGGATTTTATATTATATCTGATTATTTAGATGATAATAAACTTTGCCAATGAATTGCTCGCTTGACAAGCTATCTATTTGAGTATTTTTATTGTGAAATTATATATTTTTTTATTGTTTAAAATATTTTTAAATAACATGTAAAGATGATTTATAAGAGAGCCTGTGAAGGCCTACATGAATAATCAATATTTAAAAGAGCCTGTGAAGGCCTACATGAATAATCAATATTTCTATTCTATTCTTGTATTGCTTTGCCTTAAGAATCTAACTTGTCCACTGACTGGTCTGTGAAGTTCTGTTGTCATATCAATACTAATTAATTAATTAATCTATACTTCACTACATAGTATAAAACAAAGTCGCTTTCTCTGTCCCTATATCCCTATATATGCTTAAATCTTTAAAATCACGCAACGGATTTTGATGCGGTTTTTTTAATAGATAGAGTGATTGAAGAGGCAAGTTGAAACCATGATTTAATGAAAAGGTTTCTTTTGTGTTAGAATGAAGGCATGAGTGATAACAGGCGTTTTATAAAATTCCAGACTGTGTCATAAAACACATAAATCTGTCCAGAAAAAGTAAATAAAGTCCTAGAATTCTGACTGGACAGTTAGCCAATAATCATGTCTATAGACTACTTATAGTGATAAGTAGTCTATATTTTATACATAGTATAAAACAAAGTCGCTTTCTCTGTCCCTATATCCCTATGTATGCTTTAATCTTTAAAACTACGCAACGGATTTTGATGCGGATTTTTAATAGATAGAGTGATTGAAGAGGAAGGTTTTTATGTATAAAACAATGGACATCCCACGGGAACGCGGGTAAAACCGCGGGGGACAGCTAGTAATATTATAAAGAGGAAAGATTTGTATTTAAGTATGTTTGTTACTCTTTCACGCAAACACTACTAAACGGATATGGAGGAAACTTGGAACATAGATAGAGCATATTCTGAAATAACATATAGGCTACTTTTTATCACGGGAAAATGTGATATTCATCGGGAACGCGGGTAAAGCTGCGGGGGACTGCTAGTGTTATTATATACTCGTATTAGTCGAAGGACATCGATTTCCAGGTCGGATACAGTAATAATAACGTTTCATTATTTGGTTTTCATTACCTGTAGTCTAAGGTTGGTACCCATGAGAGGGTGATAATGCTCACCACCTGTTATTACTTAAAATATTCTTAGTGGATTGTGGGTATCATTATTGAACGATTGCCTAGCTCTTCGGGAATAATGGGCGTGAAACCATTATATTTATTTTATGATATGGGAGACAAATCGTTCCTAAGTTATATAGTTTCATGAAATTACGGTAGGTACCTACAAGAAAAAATATCTCAGGTCTCAGGACATTCTTCACACATGGTTACACATACATGTTCCTGCACACAAATGTTTGTCCTGAGTGGAATCGAACCCTCAACGGGTCGGCAGTCAGGGTATCTAGACACAAAGCCAACAGGCCCGTACAATAGGTATTCCATCTCAAAATCTTAGAATATTTGTTAGTGATGCAACAAGCGTTTTACAGAATGATCCCGACATTTTGCTTCTTGTGAAACAAAAATTGCAGCAGGAAAACATTACGTTTTCCTTAAAACAAATTTAGACTTAGTATTAAGTGGAAGTGACTCATTAAGACATTCCGAATCTTGTGTATTTTTACTTCATACGATGAATGAAAATTTTCTACAGTTGTTTGCATTAAATAAGTTTTAAGCCAAAGTAATGACAATTTATTTAAAATTTTCTTTATTTAAGTCTTTTGTGTGGAAACTACCTTATTTTTTTATTATATTTCATTAGTAATTTGGCTCACTCATCAGTGAGTGAGTCAGTTAATAGACAAATACTAATTATTATTATTACTAGTAGTTAATATGCAAGTAATATGTCACATAAGTGAATTGTTTGTAATTATTGTGAGAAATATTAACTACTGAGTAGTAGAGCTCTTAGTACAGAGTTCGTCCGGGGAAGTACTACCACCCTAACCATTTCCGCCGTGAAGCAGGAGTGCACTTGTATTACTGTGTTTCAAAATTATATTTTATGTTAATCAAAGTAATAAACTATTTATGTGCTAAATTTCATCCAAATCCGTTAAGTAGTTTTTGCGTAAAAGAGTAACAAACATCAATGCTCAGGGACAATCTCATTAGTAATATAAGTAGGTTAAAGAAGATACGCGCATAAAAATACAAGTTGACAAATAACATTCGACACTTCCCCTCTCTCTTTTGTGGCAAACTTTTTAATCTCGATAATTCTTAAGGAAAATAAGGTTTCGGTAGGCCGTTACGCGTGCCCTTCCCCTTGGATGACCTTGACAGTAACCATGACAAACACCGTGAAGAACACGTGGGTACTATCGGGTGTTTAAGGGTGTACCTAGCCTATAAAGGGCAATGGAATGGACATGACATTTTATGTGCCCAAGTACTTTACGTTTATGTGTTGAGGTTGGAACATTTTATAGGCTTTCACGTTATTGGGCCTAATATTTTTTTTAATTAAGCAATCTGTGGAAGATTAACTTGCTGTTTATTGTGACATTTCATTGAAAGGTTATTGATGTTATAACTATATTTATAAAAATCTATGTGTATGTGTGTGTATGTGTGTGTATGTTTCCTATAGGCTCCAATACGGCGATTTTGACGAGACTTTCACTGTCAGATAGCTAGAGCATTTACTACATAGACTAAATTTATTTACTAGTTATCACCAGTTTCCTCCCATACTGAGGAATGTTACATTTTCCCAGGACAAAAAGGTGCCTTTGTTACTCCTTATAACAACAGCCGTTTCTGATTTGAGATTTGCCGGAACAAACAGACTGATAGACAGTCAAATTAAAAAAAGAACTTGAATTTTTTTTTGGTATTAGTACCGTATACTTTCATGCACGTGGTAAAAAGCTGGTAATTTTATATTACACACAGACACTTTAATGTTATTTTATTATATATTTAAAGCCTATATTAATAATTAAATATCTACCTATACTTACTTCTTACCTATGTCAATATACATTCATTTAGCGTGACGTAATTTCATTTTCAGCGTAGGTTGGTTTTCAAATTAATTCTTGAAATACTTTGTTTACATAGGTACCTTTAATTAACAATGAGCCATAAGTACACCCAACACTTCAAACGAAATTAAATTCTACCCACATGAAAAATCAAAGCCATTCCGATAAATGCGAATGTAATTTCAATTTGATTCGTGAAAGGTATAAATTTCTAATAATTACTCAAGCGAATGATTCATATCAACTAACACGACCCTTTGTGTACATGCTAAGTTTATTTTTTTAATTTTACCGCTTTTAACATGAGTAGGTATCGTACAAACAACAAAGAATTTTGTTTGAAAAATTCTTGTATTTATTTTTGACTTTATCGTGTATAACTTCTTTGAAATAAATTTCAATAAGGTATTATGAATTACCTTCAATTGTAAATTATTTTTTCATACTGCGTTCATAGTCATATGGTTAAATACTCTAACTGCTACGCCATAGGTGAGGCCGATGTCCAGCAGTGGACGGAGATAGGCCATTGAACATGAACATTTATTTATTTATCAAACATACCTACAATCATACAACCCTAGTAACCTGTCATGTCAGGGAACCAGATTAATTAACAGAAAGGCCCACGTACCTATTTTACCTAATAATAGTCTACTTTAATAGTTTTCCTATTTTTCATTGATACATTTTTTGGGTATGTTATACAGCGTTACTACGGTTCTTAAATATTGTGAATGGACTCGTTATAGGGCTCCATTTCACCTCCTTTCGGCTTTACGGGTAGTTTTGTAACACCTGGAATTAAAAGAATGTAACAGTATTCTGATTTGTACACCAATTATAAATATGGACAGCATTTACCACATTTGGAACGAATCATTGTATAAGTTCAAAAAGAGAAGTAAGAAAAATTTGTGTCTGTCTGTTCTAGCATCATCGTCTCGTAATTCACTGATGAAGAGGCCTATTTTGTTGTTTCTTCTGTCTCAAGGTATATAAATCTATATAAGTGTTATATAAAAATTATTATACGTAGTATAAAATTGCCTAAAATTGATTATTTCATTTTAGGCGTGGCGAAGCAGGGTACAAAAAATATCAAAGTGACTTAAGCTACCACTGTTTCGAAAGTCAACCTGCAACTGAGAAGACGTTTTTGTAGTACAACCTCTTTACTTTAGATCAGGATAGCATTGTATAGAAACGTCAGCATTCAGTCCTTTCAAACAAAGCTTTTATAGACAACCGTTAAGCCACTCTATTTATCATGCTACTATTGAGTCAAAACCGTTACCTCTCACCAGGCACCTTGCCAGTTGCCAGACGCATAAACAAAAACCAATTTCAACCGTCAAAAACATAGACACATAATCCAGCTTTCTTCACGACTACAATCAGTGGCTTTATGCACAATAGACTGCCTACCAAACTAATACTCAATAAAGAACCCGCAGTAACCTCAGATTTAAGAGCGCGACCATAAACCGAGTCATCTTCACAGACAATAGAATCTTTATTGCTAACGAATTTAACTTTTACAAGTGCATTGACCGAAAATTGTTTGATGTCTCATTATCTATCACTGGAGATATATTTGACTTAAGTTTTCAGGGAAAACAAATTAGAAACTGCAAAGTTTTAAGTAGGCATTAGGAGATAAGAGACATTTAAGTGTAATGTCGTTTCTTGTTTTTGTTGCGATTTCGACAGGTTTTAAATGTCGTTTTAAATTATAAAGCTTTCAACGAAAATTGTGGAAAGCATTTTAATTTTGAGTGGAAATTAGGCGGATTAAATATTCGAAGATTGTCAAATATTGCTGATGCATTATTATTAATATTATGTAGTTTATAGATAAATAGAAAGAATAGATAGATTAGATAAAGTTAATTTATATTAAGCAAGAAATAACATAGAATAAACCAAACTAACACTGTAATCTATAGACTATAAGAAATGTAAATTTACAGGAAATAAAATGCCTTTTTTTTATAAACTAAACAAACATTTTCATGAGGGAATCGAACCAACGACCTGTAGCAATATTATTGTCGAATGAAATACTCAAAATGAATTGCTATTCATCAAAGTTATCTAAGTTATTATCTAGTGACAAACTGACGGACCAGTGAATTTTATTTACCTCCCTGACCTTGTTGTGAAGATAAATTGTTACCTGACATAGCGATTTGTAACTGCCCCTAAACGTCCCGGCATAAACGTCGTACCTAACCAGCTTATTACGTGGTTTAGAAGAGCGATAGTTGTTAATAAATTGTTCTTAAATTGCAAAGAAAACTGGACATCGTATGCTTGTGCGCTTACCACCAGCTACTTCATCACATACTAGTTTTAAGTCAAGCACAAGTCTATAAATAATCAGAGAAGTAAAAAGAACAAATAGTAGTGTAATTTTGTTAGTGTTTAGAAGAGCTCTACTCTTAGTGCAGAGTTCGTCCAGGGTACTACCACCATACCCATTTCGCCTGTGAAGCAGTAGTGTACTTGGATTACTGTGTTTTGGATGAAAAGATTAACTTCGCGTCTCAGGGTCGACAACGCATTGGCGATACCTCTGCATGTTAGCCGGTTGAGGCAAAAAAAAGAACGGGGGTTCCCGTAGAAGCTGGACTCCAGACGCCATTCTTGCACGATAAATAATATTCAATCTTCCTAAGGGATTAAAAATATATATGTATCTACACTAGTTATCTCAGTTGTGTAACATTAATATCTCTTCGCACATCTGTCATAATTGCTAGGTCAATCCTAAGTCTATTTTACATAATCATGTTCCCTAATAAAGTTTATTTATTAGAAAGCCACAGGGAGCAATTTCCCATTTACTAAAGGTCTTGTCCTGACCTAACCCTTACTTAGGAACACCTTTCCAAGTTTTGGCTTGTAATACTGTTTTACATGTCTATTAAAGTTTAACAATTGACGAAGTTGTCGGTCAATTTAATAAAAAAATACATACAGACAAAGATGGGACGTCTTCCTTTTTGAAGAGGGTTAAAAATTATGCTTTGTGTCTCGTATATTTTTAATGTACAGAAAAAGGAAGTCGAAATTAATTTGTAACCTACCCCGTGTGCAAATTTCATACAAACCCGTCCATCTGTTTATATTTTATTGTGTCACAAACATCCAAAAATACATATTTAAATAGGTTTTGTTTACTGTCAGTTTCTGGCTTTCTTATGTCAATTATATTTAGTATCAGTCAATGCGTCAATATAAGATACTATATTATCTTTATTAGAATATAATTAAAACCTTTTTGCAATATTATTATTTTTATAAACCATAGGTCACTAGTAAAAGGTCACAAAAACTAAATTACCAGTCAACAATTTTGGTCTATAATCCAACTCTGATTATTAATATTTTAACCTCAACTGACTTAGAATCCAATCAAGCCAGTCTTAACATCAAACGCGGCATTTCTCACAATATCGATACGGTCCGTGAGACCACTTCTAAATCTATGATTACGGTCGCCTTCGGTGACGATTGACGGGTTGAGCCGCCAAAGCGATTATATTGAACATCTGAAGTTAATTACAGTAGAGGGAGGCCTACTCCTTAGAAGTATTGTGACCCTGGTACCTATTTGGAGTTGGAGGACATTTTTGTAATGTTTTGACATCTTGCAGGAGATATCCTAACTATGAATACCCTACATTGTGAAGTATTACATATTGTTTAAGACCTTTTTGACTGGCCAGTTGGCTTGGTGGTTAGAGACCCTGACTGCCAAACCGAAGGTCGCGGGTTCGATTACAACCCAGAACAAACATTTTTCTGCATGAACATGTCTGTATGTTCTGTGTCTGGGTGTAAATATTTATATAAGTATGTATTTAAAAAGTAGTATATGTAGTATATCAGTTACCTGGTAGCCATACTACAAGCAGTACACTCTGCTTAACTTGGGATCAGGTAACCATGTGTGAAGAATGTCTTGGGATATTATTATAGATGTTACTATATCTTATGTGCGTGTGTTTGTAATTAAACTCCTCTTAAACCGGCTGGATAGATTTTAACGAAAGTCTTATACATTAAATTAGTTAGTATTTAGCATCATACCGCGGGTCGCAGGTTAGATTCCCATCAACGGCAGACATTTGTGTGCATGAACCTGTTTGTTTGTTCTGTGTCTGGATGTAAATAACAAGTAAGGATTTGATATAAGATTTATATTTGTATATTAGTTATCTGTTTGCTATAGTACAAGCTATCTTAATTTGGAATCAGCTAACCGGGTGTGAAGAATAGAGGATATTTTTTTTATAAAAAGCATCATTTGTTTTTAATTTTATTAGTATGATGTTTAAGACAAGGAATTGCTTTATCTTATGATAAATGAAAATTGAAAAATATGAATTAATAAAATTCCAAGCGATTTATTCAGTTTAGGCACTTGAGGATCGCTTATGAAGATCAAGGCTATCAAGTTAATCTAAAATCTGTGCCATTACTTTGTTTTTTATTTTTTTTATATTAAGACAACATTATATTATTGTTAAAATGAAAGAGACTAGTCTCCACGACACAGGGAATCCAAGTGTGGAGGCTAGTAACTACCTTTGTACACAACATTTATTTTTAAACAATAATGTATTATTAACCCGGCGTCTGTATGGTAGAAAATTGTTACACCGACTGTCAAGTGGGTCAAAATTACCCTGAAATGTAGAAGCCTTTATTTTGTTGAACTTCAAATATATAATAAATATATGAGTATATTTTAGTTAGAACACTAATTTTAAGGTTATGCAGCAGAAATAAAAGGCAATTTAACTTATCGTAGCATCTTTGTTTGAGTTATGAAAAAACATACAAAAATAATCAACAAAAATAGACATCCTCAGTCTCGTTACTATAAAATAACATAAATGTTCACTTATAATCTTACAATTATCGTTTTGGTGTAGTTGAAAACGAGATCTTTCAAACTTAAATCAAAATAAAAATAAAACAGTCCTAAGTTAGTCTCATTCTTGCAACATATCACAGCACTCTTTGCAGTACGGAACAATATGTTCGGGACAAATAAACTTGTGACAGTTTGTGCATGTATGCGTCGTTTTGCGATCTTTTTTGGCTGGGCAAACTTGACACCTTTTCCGTACACCTTGTACTTTTGCAGGTGGCTCCTCAGATGGTTCTCCAAGAAAATCTCTGATTCTCTTTCGCGTTTCTCTCGGCAACTGCACGACGTCTTGGCGAGTATTCAAGTGGTTATTTACGAGAGCAAGGCCTAACTTTTTGAGGAATTGGCGCCGTTTTACAATTTGATTATTATTTTTATTATGTATTATATATGCATTTATTGCAGACATATTCAGCACAGCATAAAATATTGTTTTAGGCCATTTCTTCGTGTTACGGCTAACCTTGTATGTGGAACAAAGTTCGTCAGCAACATCAACCCCGCCTTTAGTCATATTGTAAAAGGTGTTAATTTCAGGTTTATGCTTTTCTGCTGTCGACTCATCAATTGTTGCATCATGGTGAAGACTGGACATAAGTAATACCACTTTGTTTTTTTTAGGGATATGAGATACAATCGTAACATCATTTTGGAAGCCAAATGTAGATGAATTAATTTCTTTGCCCCGAGTTTTTGTGAATTCAAGAGGAATTTGCCTTTTATTTTTGCGTAATGTCCCCACGGAAGTCAATCTGTGCTCTTGTAGTAAATGGAGAACTAACTCGTAGCTTGTAAACCAGTTGTCGAACGTAATATTACGATTAGATTTAGAAACAGGTTGCACAATGCGATCGACAACATCAAAAGGCTTATTGCTCACAAAATATGGGCCAGTTGGCTGGGTTCCTGCGTATATTTCGAGGTTCACAATATAGAAACACTTTGCATCAACCAAAGCTATTATTTTCAAACCATATTTGGCGGGTTTGGAGGGTATGTACTGTCTGAACCTGCATCTCCCTCGAAACGCTATAAGCATTTCGTCAATTGTCAAATATTCACTTGGATTATAGGCACCTTGACAATTGTTGACAAATGCATCAAAAAAATCGCGGATAGGGGCTAAATTGTCTACTACTCTTCTTTCTCCGCGGGTCAACTTGTCATCAAAGCAAAGGTGACTTTGAATAAAATGGAAACGTCTTTCAGACATTGTCAAGCGAAAAATATCCACACCTGTGCCATCTGAAGCCCAAAGATCACTTATATTTTCCCTACCAGAGCGGTGCAAACCAGCTATATATAGAAGACCAATAAAAGCCATAAATTCATGCAAAGTACATTCCTTCATGTAGCTATATTTTGATAGATCTTGGCATGCTTGCATTTTTTCTCTTATTTGGGCGTTTGTATGACTCAGAACTCTTTGCAACATTTCGCTAGTAAAAAAAAGACCCCAGCAATCTATTTCTGATAAAGCCGACTTGGCTTGTGGCTGTACTCCTGGAGGCACTGTAATAATATTTTCCATTCTTGTACGTCTATTTTGACGAAAAGGTTGCTTTTGCCACTTAGTTCCGTCTTTGCCAACATAATATTGTGATCTTTGTACCTGTAGTTCACTTAGAGGTGTATCATCTTCGTCACTGCTAGAAGGCGCCTGTTCTGTGTCAGTCTCTTGACTTTGAACACTGACACGATCCTGATCTTCCTCGCTTTCTGACGAAATTCCACTTTTCTCTGAATCAGATTGCTCTAAAATTGCTAAAATACGCTGCCGCTCACATTCATCACGATCCATTTTAAATTATAACCTACAAATAACAGAATACGGAAATTATAATCTTTTTACACTAACTACTAAAATGGCGCATAATTGTTACATTGACTGTATAGTTGGGTCATATTTACCTTTTTGACGTTTGCGCACGTGTAACTCCCGGTGCAGTCGCACGACAACTAAACTGTGGCATAAAACAAGAAAGGTGATGTCTTAACTCCAGCTACTGAGAAGTACGGCAACGTCGCGTTCGATTCTTAAAAGATACAAACAATTGAAAATTGCGCGGGTCATATTGACCCAACCATACAGACGCCGGGTTAAAGTATTAAATTTACCACTGGCTTGGAAGTTCGTCTTCGACTGAGATGAACCGAAAATTCATGAAACCAAATATTGTTTTTATTTTTTTTTAATCTTTAACATGGTCAAAGTAAAAATATAAATACTTAAGACATTATACTGTGACAATTGTACCACAGAAAAATACGCTTAGTTAGCAAGACGAAGGCCAATTTATGAAATGTAATTCCAGCTTTTCGGATAATAAATAGGCTTACAACAATCTCCTGTAACCATTTTAATTTAGATCTTATTATTCCCGAATGAGGTTCACTATGCTAAAACTTGGGATCAACTAAATTGTTTACTTCACCATAATATCAAAATATCTGCGTAACTTGGATTTTTTTATGAAAAGGTTTCTTTTGTGTTAGAATGAAGGCATGAGTGATAACAGGCGTTTTATAAAATTCCAGACTGTGTCATAAAACTCATAAATCTGTCCAGAAAAAGTAAATAAAGTCCTAGAATTCTGACTGGACAGTTAGCCAATAATCATGTCTATAGACTTTATACATAGTATAAAACAAAGTCGCTTTCTCTGTCCCTATATCCCTATGTATGCTTTAATATTTAAATCTACGCAACGGATTTTGATGCGGATTTTTAATAGATAGAGTGATTGAAGAGGAAGATTTTTATGTATAATACATGTGACATCCCACGGGAACGCGGGTAAAACCCCGGGGACAGCTAGTTTATTACATTCAAATATCTTATGGATAAAATTTTAAATGTAAATATTTTTTCAAAATTCAAAACCGTTGTTTAGTTTAGGCCCGCAGAGGGCACTCATGAAGGTCAAATTAAAAGTTACTGAAGCTACAACTGGTTTTTAGCTTTTAAGAATTTTTATTTTCAACTGACATGCTTAGACGTTAGCTTCAATATTATAATACAAAAAAGGCCTAATGTCTTCAATAAAATATTAAAAGTTCAAACATTTTTAAACAAAAATATGTAATAGATTTTAGATCATAAAAGAGTTGTTATTTCTCAATAACATAGAATTAATTCAACTATTCATGCCATCTCTGAGACAGCTACATGCTTATTCTGTAACTTTAAAGTACAGTCAGAAACATAAACAACTGTATTTAAGATCCAATATAAACACCTGTCACTAAATGTAATGTAAAATTTTTACTGTACCGTCATTATAGAGTTTTTATACAGAATAACTGTGTACTTATTCTGGTGTTATGTATCGGTTCAGTTAAGCAAATAATGTTGCTGTCGAATGTACCACAGAACGTTGTAAAAGCATCCTTAGCTTCATTGCGTAGCCTGAATAGAAACGGGACGAACCGTCTCCGATTTTCAGCGGCTAGGGGATTCTGAAACCAACATTCGTGCGCGACACTCGCTTCCACCGTGCGCTTGTTCGCTCGAGATAAATAAAACTTAATGCCATTTATATAAAGAACAATATCGTGTGAACTTTTAATAAGTATATTTGCGTGTTAATGTAGTTACATTTAGAGTGAGTGTTTAAGTGTTTATGAAGCTTTTTGAGATAAACTTTTCCACGAGAATTGAAAAAGTTCTCGTAGTGTCATTGTAAGTAATAATTTTTTTAAGTTAAGATACTTTCTAATTTAAATGAATGAAATTAAATGCTTTTGAGTATTTATTTTTCGGGATAGGCAAGACAAGGTTAAAGGAGAGGACAATTTAGTTATGGATTTGTCAAGACCTAGGTAAACTATATTTTATGAATAAAATTGTTAATGACAAATTTTTTATCCAATTTTACGCAACGTAAATATATATTATTACAATATATCTACATAACGATGAGATAACGTGTTGAATTATTGGTGAATTTCGGCTCGACATTTCATTTTATAGATACGATTTAAGAAAACTTTAATTGACCCATTCAATTTATAAAGACCGTTTTGTCAAAAAATAGTAGCTATTACAAAATAAATCCTATGGCATTATAATAAGGATTATCAGCATCATCATAAATTTAACCATTAAATCAATTAATTATACTTATATATAAAACAATAAGAATAATTTTCCTATGACATTTTTAGTTGGTTAATCGGCCTTTTTGATCTTAAATACTTTAAAAAACAATTATTCTAAATAATTTTTATTAAATACTTGGAATCTGTACATTATAATTGGATATACATTTTACTTAGCTGTGATTAATTATTACATTTTACAAGCCAGTTGGCTTGGTGGTTTGACTGTCATGCACATGTTCCTACAAGCTTTATTTAGTTTGGGATCAGATAGACTTGTGTAAAGGATTAAAAAAAACATAATTTCTTTATTATACGTTCAGTAATCCCATGGGTTGGGACTCCCCTTTTAAGTTTTCTGTAAAACCTGTATTAGGAGAATTATTATTATATAATATATAGGTATTAGGATGTCCCAGGATATTTATATTATGTAACTGTTAATTATTTCAGCCAATCTCTAGGTATACTGACATAGCAGTTAAACCCTACGTATATTATAAAACCAGTTGTAAAATGAGTTGTATTGCGATTTCGAAACGAGAGACTATAGTTTTGAGTTCACAGTGTTCACACAAGTCTGATACAAAAAAATATTTTTCCGATTTTCTAAATTTTAGGGCGCTTTTCCTATTTTTCTTTCCTTACAAATCGTGTACACTATAATGATCATTTTTTATTAAATTTGGTTTAATAGGCCAACCACTTTTCAAGTGATGCGCTAAACTAAGAACAGCTTTACATTTTTATTCATATATTCAAATATAATTTGTGGAGATAAATAAAATAAATTATTATTATATTAAACAATAACGAAACTTCATATAGTATTTACTATTTCTCTTTTACATATTGCAGATAGGCCTATGTTAGATCACCATATTAAATTATAGTATAGGTTTCACATATAGAATATTTTTATGCCGAGAAAATTTCAGATTCCCAGGGAACGCGGATCCAACAACCAGGCGGAAGTGCTTGTATCTACGTATTTTATTGACATAACAAATTGTACCAAAAAATTTGGAGTTCAAATCATTGAGATGACATCGAGATATTAAAATGTCAGAATGCCTCAATTATTAACACTAATCATACCAACACTTACCCTGTACCTATTTCTACCATAGCGGGCCAAATGTGACTTTATGTTTCTTGCGTGAATGTATGAAATATGGTTGTTAGGAAGGGAAATAAATAGTTTAATAACTGTGTATTAATTAGTAAGAAAAAGTCATGAAGTCAAATGTGCATAAGCAATAAGATGATACGTGCATTTACGATTCAAAATGGGTCATTTGACCCGGTTATGGTAACATACCAGTGTAAAAAAAATTATAAATATCTAAACTTAAAACGAAAGCAACGTGCTGCTTATAAATTAAGTTAATAGCTAACAGGAAACATAAAAATAAGAATAAAACATAAACCACGATTATCGCATTATTACTAAAATAATTCTTACACTACGGATGTAGACTACAATAATCCAGTAATTTACCAGTTGGTTCCGGCAGAGCGAACAATGTTGGGCACAATTTTAGGCCATTAGCGCTTGTAATAAAACCTATTATTTTTTATAAATTACTGTTATAAAATAAGTCGGGGATAGCTTGAAAATGGGCTAGTAAGGATATTTAATTGGTTTTTACTTTACCTTAATTCTTATGATGAGACTAAATAAAACTTTAACGAAAATAGCTAAGACGTGATTGGGTGTAATAAATAATAAAAAAATAATATAGTCGATTTAAAATAGGTATTAAAAAGAGTAATTTAGTATTGTGTTTTATGTTCTACGTCCATTTCTTCGTATGAAAAATTTCTTCATGTTCCCATCGTCTAGCGCAATGAAAAAAAAACATTTATTTTTAATGTAAGAAAGGCATTTAATACAATTCTCTTGGAACGGATGTTGATGTGTTTAATAACTGAGTGTCATACCTTCAAAATTCTTAAAATATTTTGACTACTTTGTTTACAAGTCTAATCATAAAAATCGGAAGAGCGGGTCTCTCCTAATACAGGTTTTTTTTAAACTTAAAAGGGGAGCCCCAACCCATGTAATTAAAATAAAAAAAATAAAACAATTCAAATGCATTTATTATTGTGGGTAATAATTATTGTCCTAGTTTTTGTGTATACTATAAATTGTAAAAAGTTAATATATTAACACATATTATAATATATGTTTATGTTAGCTGTAATTTTTTTTTAATATAAGAAAAACCATACAATTAATAGAAAATAATTGACCTCTTGCTTCAAATTTCATTCTTTCAAAATCTGTGTCCTGATTTCGAGAAAAATTGTAGAGAATATCGCATATATTTAAAGCATCTACAAACACTCAGTGCTGAGGTAATATTTAGTCCCACTTTGCTTGCTATATGATGCAATTACCTGTAAGTACACTCAACAAAGCTTTAAGCTACACAATTTTCTTCAATTTGCATTCAACTTTCAAACTTAACTGCATGGTAATGGGGTATAGAATTATATGTAAATTGCATTTCAAAGATTTTATTTTCAGCTTTTCTGTGGTATTTTTCAGATAGAGGGAAAGTTCTTACAAATACTAATGGACTATTTGATGTATAAAGTTATTCTAAAGAAGCATAATTCGACGACCAAATTATTTAAGTTTGGTCCAACATTGTGTCTTGCTTACATAAGATAGTTTCGCAGAATAGTTCGAATTTTTATTCCATTCTATTCTAATCTACTACCATATTTCATCGCTTTTTCTACTCAATTCATCCTTCACACAATATGTCCATCTCATCATCAGTCTTGCTCTTTCCGTGCGTGAAAGAGAAGAAAACATTTATGGTTGAAATGTTGAGCTAGATAAGGACTTCGTTTATATTTTACGAATGGATTATTATTATTATAATATTAATGGGTACAGATAATAATAAATAATAAGCATAATATGTAACAATTTTTTTCATCAAATTGGGCCGACTAGGCCTACAATCCACCTGGGGCTCGATTCTGTAAGGAAAATTACACTAACTCGAGGATGTTTCGTCGCGGCTCTGTCTCTGTCGCTTACTACGCTAATACTACTAATCACGTGAGAGGTAAGCTTTCCGAGGCCTCCGTGAAGCGGCTCGCCGACGAAGTTTGTAATAGCTTAATAAGGGGGCTGATGGTAAGTGGTAACCGCCGCCTATAGACATTTGCAACACAAGGGGCATCACTTATGCGTTGTCGACCCTGAGACGTGAAGTTGTTAAGTCTCATGTGCCTGTAATTTCTACATGTGTCTGTATTACAAATACAAACATTAACAAATTAATAAATAAGTAAGTTAAGTTATTAAATATTAACGAGCCCTTTTATTTTTTTGTTTGCACAGTAAATTGGTATTAAAAAAGTAATAAAATGATTTGTTGACATGTTTCCCTCTTTGGTTGAGTGGCATATTTAACTACCTACCTTTGGCTTCATATAATATTTACTGGTTCATTTTCTTCACGTCGAACTAACAACAATATTATTGTTTGAAATGAGGTCACATAATTTAGAAATAGACTGATATAATTATGTTTTATTTTTGGTTTTATATTTAAAAATATATTTTAATGACACTTGAAATTAAAAAAAAAAACAGATTTATGAAGATAAGAAGACTTGGTTTCTTTACTAATTGATTCAGGCGTGCTTTTGCGGAAATCTATAAGATTATACAAAAAATCAATATCTAGTAACTAATTCCGCTGGAGTTTCTTCTCTGTATGTGGTGGTAGTGCGTCGAGTCAGTGACAGCGGGTCTAATACATCCAGTTGTTTTGTGTAGAAGCAAAACACGTGTCGATTTTCTGTTGAGTTTCCTTCTTTGGAACTTGACAGAGAATGAGATCCAGCGGAATTAGTTACTAGTTATTAGTTTTTTGTACAAGCCTGCTTCCTTATATAAGGGTGCTTTATTAGATAATTAAATCCCGTATCAATTAAAACAAAAAGATAAGAAGGTTTTGGTTTCTTAAATAAGTGTTGTATTACATAAAAAAATTCCATGTAGTTGAAACTCAAAGAAATTAAAAGTGTTACTTATAAATAATGTATTGATGAAATGACTAGCTATCCCGACGGTTTCACCCGCGCTCCTAAGGGTTAAAAAGTCTTATAAAGTCTCATATGTGCCTGTAATTTTACCGGCTTTACCTGTCTAATCGAAACACAATAATACAAGTGCTATTGATTCACGCTGGAAATGGGTATGGTGGTAGTACTTCCCCGGATGAATTCTTGACTAAGAGCTCTTGTTCAGTTGATATTCCAATAAACTGAATGCCCTTGATAGTCGTCACACGCAGCGCTTGTATTTAAGATTAAGAGATTCTATTCGTCTTCGAGCTTTTCTTTGTTTTGGTCTAAGTCAAAAGGTTTTGTATATCTGCATAGTGAGAAAAAGCCACATGTCCCATTTTGCTCTAGAAGTCAACTAATTGAGTTTAGCACCAAAATATTTTGCCGTCTAGGCTTTGTAAAAGCCAGCATACGTTGCAAACATATCGATGAAGGGTTCGGGCGGCGTTGAGCAATTATCGCCCTACTCATTAGCCATCTTACATCCTACTAATATTATTATAAATGTGAAAGTTTGAGAGGATGAAGGTTTGTTACTATTTCACGCAAAAACTGCATTAAGAATTTGGATATAACTTGGCACATACATAGTTTATGACCTGTTTTAACACATAGGATACTTTTATCTCGGGAAAATGTAACATACCTTGGGAACGCAGTTTAAACTATAAATAAAAAGTAAAAACCTTGTCTTACAAATCTTTTTTTGATGTATTCTACATCAAAATAGCATTTTTAAGGTAAAAACTAAATTAATATTATTGAAGTTTATTAAATTGTTGTTTTTATCTAATTTTGTTACTTTCTTACTGTTTTTTTTTTATAGTATCCAAAAGCTTATAGCTTATACCACGCACGGATGATTTGACTTACTAAGTCAAACATTTATATCAACTTACAGTAAGTTACTTAGACGTAACTAAAACTATATGTGACGGTAGGAAATCCACACAATGTATGTTTCGTGGCGATATTTTCTGTGTATTGTATTTTATACGACTTTATAATAAGTATTTATTTTAGGATTGTTTGTTCTGAAGGAAGAGGAAATTAATATTTTGATATAAGTTACGAAGCTTCCAGTAAAATAATAAATATGGTTAAAGTTTACTCGTAACTCGTCAAAAACAAAAACCTTTCGATGCGATGTTGTAAAAATAACTGAACTGTCCAACTCCACTATGTTTGGGATCTAGTAAAAGTTTTACAGTTCAATTAAATTTTCTAGGATAATTTATGATTCAATTCATTTCCTAATAACAGATTAGTTTTTTCTTCTAATATCAATTTTTTATCCACCGCACGGAAACAGTATTTGCGTTTGTGTCTATGCAAGTTTATCTCAAAAGTTACGCGACTGATTTTGATTGCGTTTTTGCATTACACAGGTACTTTTGAGCTAGTTTAAAATATCATACATTATATACTATGCTTTTTATATATTAGTATGTATAGGAGCTAATTATACTTGTAATCAATTTGAAAATTTAAAATAACTTGTCATGCCCAGGATTAAAAAAATCTCTCGAGAACGCCTGTGAAACCGGGAGGCGGAAGATAGTTTCTTATTAACTAGACAATCGATATGGGAAGTCAATATTTTTGTTTCCTAGCATTAGCTTTGATATTTAAGTTCATATAATACTCTAGTATTTAAGGAAAGTACAATAAATCTATTTTAATAGTACAGGATCGAATTTATCGCTGGTTAGCGTCTTGGTTGCCCTCAAGGGTACAATTTTCCACTTAATTAATGCTTCAATGATAAAAACCATAAAACTACTTTTTTATATATAGTTTATGCCTAACTACCGTACCGCAGTTTCCCGGGTTCCCGAGCTAAGTACATTAGCTCGGAAACTGTAATAACATGTCTTTCGGGAACAGTGTAGCTTTTATCAGTGGATTTAATTTATTTTATTGGGTGAGTAGTTTCGAAGATTACACCACAAGATATAAACTTCACCTATTTATGGTATTAGTATGTCTTTGATTTTACGGAAGTAGGTATGTGGCTGTCAAACCTGTGGCAACGTCAAACGTGGGTAAATATACTGTATTTTTAATTGGCCTACATAAATATTGTATTTATAAGATAGGGTAAGTATACAGTCCTGCTAGGCGTATAAATCAGCTCAAAATCTCTCAGCGAGCTACTATGGATCTATGGATGCCAGCTAGGCTCAGATTTGAATTCAAGTAAGTTATTTAAATAACATATTGGCGTGATGTGGGGTTACGACTTGTATGCCGTGACGATAAACGGCATGACGCTCTCTATGCCGTCATATCTTTACTGTCCTATACTTTGATCTTCGTTGCTTCTCCGTGTGAGGGTGTGTACTGTAGTGAACGGGGGAGTAATTATAAAGAAACTAATCAAATATCAATTATTTATTTTAATATTTTAGTCCATCGAATTTTATTATAAAAAAAACATCTTTATCCGTGTTCGCGCACTGTCACTCTATTTTTCTTTTTTACAACGAATATTAACTTATTAATTCAAATTATTGTCGGCCAGTAACAGTAATAACGGCCAGTGCGCTAGCATAGACCTCCCTTACAGTACTGTGTGTGCTTTTCTATTCACTATATGATTGAAAAACACTGGACTACAGTATACTTGAATTGTCCGCCACTTATACACGTACACACATTAAATTTCTTTCTAATATTATTGTTTTAATTTTTTATACTCTTTATTATTGTATGAGTGATAAATTATTTCAATAATATTCAATTTCCATAGTTCACACATTTGTTTTAACTAGTAGTCGCCAGGTATTCAAAATATAATAATAAAAAATTAAATTAGTTTTAACGTTATTAAGTATGTAAATATTTTTTAACCCTTTAGTATCTTCTATATACAATTATATTACATATATTTAAAAAAAAAAGGTGTACAAAGCTTTCACTTCACGTAATAATGTATTGATAAATCGCTACGTCGCAATATTGTCATTCTTACTGTGAACACTGACCATGATTCTCATTTTTTTGCGTCAGTTTTTTTTTTGTAAACAAACATTTGTCATGAGTTATTCAGCGACAGGAAACATTTGAGTCATCCGGTTTTGAGGGATTTTTTTTGCGTAAAGTTGCAAGACAAATAGGTCGCCATAAAAGTCATTACCAAACCAATATTCGTAAGGAATGTTGGTACAGCAATATTTTTATTAAAATGCCTATATTTATGGTAATTTATTGGTTGTGTCATTATTTTTTAGGATAAACATATATAGATACTGCTCTCATAAGAATACTATATAATAATACGTTCGAGTTGTGAAGATCAAATAAAGAAAGAATTTATTTTTAGTGCTTTCATTAGGTACTTATCACTACATAATATAAAACAAAGTCGCTTTTAATAGATAGCGATTGAAGAGGAAGGTTTTTATGTATCATACATGTGACATCCCACGGGAACGCGGATAAAACCGCGGGGGACATAGTTTATAATTAAGTAAATATGACAAAACAACGTTTGCCGGGTCAGCTAGTTTATTATGTTTTTTATTTTTTTTTTGTTTTTAATGTACGATTTGGGCCGACGAACAAGGTTACGGTTTACCTGATGGTAAGTGGTCACCACCGCCTACATACAACCAACTAAAATACAACAAATTAAGTACATTCAAATTTTATCTTAGTATTTAACTGTTACTAACTCTTTACGGGCACATGAGACTTAACAACTTCACGTCTCAGGTCGACAACGCATTGACGACCCTAATATTGCAAATGTCTATAGGCGGCGGTGACCACTTACCGTCAGGTAAACCGTAATCATGTTCGTCAGCCTATGTGGATAGAAAAGTATGTAAAATAAGAAAATTCCTAGTGACTTGATGAAATAACTTTTCACAGAAAAGTGCGTGAAAAATTACGCGTAATATATTTTCTAGAGTAAAATACGCGTATAAAGTCGATAAAATTTACCAACGAAGTTATAAATAACAGCTCTTATTGTCAGGTACAAGTAATCTTGTGATAAAATACTCATTTTTATGATTATAATAAACGAAATTTGTCATTAAGGGTTACATAAAGCTTATTTGATATAAAAGTTAATTTAAAATGAGCTTTAGGTACTTTCTTAACTTGAATGATGTAAATGAAAATTTACTTTAATGAGATTATTCGATACTTATCACAGAACAAACATTTGTGTGCGTAAATATATTTGATTGTTCTAAAATCTGACTGAAAATATTTAACGTTTATATAAATAGGCAAAGACAAAATAGTTAAGTATTATAGCATTTTCTCTCCTGTTCGTGAATCGTTTTGATTTTATTATGTAGCTATTGAGGAGTTGTATTCAATAAAAAAAAGAAATAAATGGTTTAATTTAAAACATGGATTTAATTAAATTTATGGTCAAATATCGACTAGTGGGTGCACACTAGTATTAAAGTAAGTCTTGTAGATGCTTTTAAAGTTCACGTAAGTAAGTAAAAAAATCACAGATAATTAGTTTCATAGATTTTTTTTTATATTTTTAATGTATCATTTTACTGATTTCTGACTATGACTATGTTATAAAAAATTACTCAGGATAATAAACAAAAGGTAAAAAAGCGTTAAAATATTGGACTAACAGACGAAAGATGAGTAATATATTGAATTGAAAACCTCTAATTGTATTTGTATTCCAATAGATAGATTCTTGAGAAAATCGCTTTCTTAAAAATAGCTTTTCAGCAAACAAAAAGTTCGTTAACAGTACAGTGTAATTTAAAAGTCTAGTCACACTATCCAAATATAATATTGGCAAAATAACATTTACTTTCACACGGAGTACAAGAAGAGGGTCCAATCAACGACATAAACTCGATTTAAAATGTATCTCGGAATGAAATTATCTGTCTTTTGTCTCACTAGATGTATGTTGAGAGTCAGTAAGGTATTGTTTTCTTTAAGAAAACATTTCTGAATTTTGGGCTACTTAATCGCCCGTGTTTGAGCATTTTTAAACGCTTAATAATTTTCTTTTATGATATATGAAGTATTTGACAGGCCAGTTTCTTGGTGGTTAGAGTCCTTGACTACCACACCGCAGGTCATGGGTTCGAGTCCATTCCAGGACAAACATTTGAGTGCAAAAACATGTTGGTTCGGTATCTGCATGTATTTAAAAAAATTGTATGTGTAGTATATCAGTTATCTGGTTTCCATAGTACGAGCTCTGCTTAATTTGGGATCAGATGGCTGTGTGTAAAAGAATGCCAGGATATTTATTTATTATAATCTAATTGGCATAGCGATCAAGATGACTGGTGGCAGGCGTTGTTATATAAGGATTCTATTAAAAAGTCTATAACTCATTAACAGTTTATTGCTCGAAGTGTCAAGCTTTGATTTCAAAGAACGTTAATGCATTAAATCCTGACACAATTTGCAGCTGTCATCGCCTTAATCATAGCTTTGACACTTGACATTTGGTCCGAGCATGTACCAGTCTAAATGTCAAATGATCTACTATTAATATATCAAAGATAATATGTGTTAAACTCACAGCTGTATCACTCAATCTGGGATAACTTACTGAATCTTTGTTAGAATAATTTTAATACTTCTATTATAAATGTGAAAGTTTGTATAATTGATGTTGACTCGATCACGCTAAACGGCTGAATAGATATGGATGAAATTTGGCATTGAGGTTGATTATAGTCTGGAATAGCACATAGGCTATATCCAGGGAATATATTACATCCTTCTGGAACGCGAGTGAAACCACTGGCACAGCTAGCATTTTATAAATTAATAAAAATGGGAAGTTAGCATGTTTTTGACCTAATCGCGCAGAAACGCCTGAACGGGCTTGGCACGAAGTAAGAATGTTTTCTTAACTTAACCATAGAAAAAGGTAGCTAGTGGGTAATAGGCAGTTGGTTATAATATTGTAGTATCCAATCAGCAAATTAATCTTTGACAAATATTTCAAATAACCTAAATGCCATCCCTCATACGGCTTCAATTCCAGACACTTGGAATTCCTTTACAAAAGCTTGTTTATTATATTTAGGTAGTATATGAGCTTAATAGAAGTTAAATTTGACCTTCATAAGTGCCTTCCGAGGGCCTAAACTGAATTCATGGTTTTGATTTTTTTTTGAACTATCATATAGATATGTATAATACATAAATAGGGAATGTTCTTTCACCTTATCTATTTTCGCGAAATAGAAGTTCAATGCAACTTCACATTTTATCAAAATATTTTTTTGGTTCAGATTGAATGCGACGATGAAACAGTAATTCGGCGTGATTTGCAAAAAACGACAACTCTCATATAATCACAATTATTTCCAAAGGTATCTTACAACGGACATTATAAGTCGTCTACATTCAATAATAAAGTATTTTAAGTGTCTCCTGAAAAATTTCCTCTTATGGAGTTAGCTGGTTTCCCATTTAAAATATCGATGTGTACTGTGTTTTGGTTAGAAAGGTAAGGGGGCCGGTGAAAGTACAGGCACACGAGACTTAACAACTTCACGTCTCAGGGTCGACAACGCATTGACGATGCCCCTAGTGTTGCAAATGTCCGCAACTTATTTTAGCGTATGTGCAATTAAAAATAGAACCCGCTCTATATCAATTACTTTGCCTTAAAACTGGCTATTGTTCTAGCCATCATGATATTTGCAAGTCCATGCAACAAAAGGGTCAAAGAGCGGAAGCGTCGGAAGTGTTCGATAATTTTCGGGAGCACTCGGGATCCCGACATGAATAACAATTATGGTAATATGCACGCACGAGTAGATCTAATTTACCTAAATATATAGGAAGATGTATTCATATTAATATATGAAAGCTTTTGTTTACTGGACTATTTTATGCGGAATTATTTGCAACGTTTGAAAGGTTAAAAGTTACATTTGGTTTATTTTGTACATTGACATTGACATGTATTGGGCAGTATAGAAGACAATCTGCTCTTTTGAAAGTGATTATATTGATAAAGGCATTTTATTTTTAGTTTTTTATAAAAAAACGTTAGTCTACAAAAAATGTGGCATTTGACAGAATATCGAACGAGATTCAGTCAAGTTGGATCCCAATAAGAGGTTATCTAGCAAGTAGTAAGGCTGAACGCGTAGTTAACGAAAGAGGCAAAGCAAAGCCAGGACGAAACATCGTCGTGCTAGTCATTTACTTACTGAATAGCAGGGCTCACACAATCCCAGTCACACTTGACCGCGCAACCTTACATACAGTTCTAGAAGTATTGAGGAGCCAGTTGGCTTGGTTGTTAGATACCCTGATAGCCACACAGGTCGTGGGTTCGATTCCCACCCAGGACAAACATTTTGTGTGCATGAATATGTCTGTTTATTCTGTGTCTATTGTATAATATATACTATATATGAACGTACTTTGAAAAAGTAGTATACCAATTAGGCTTCCATATTACAACCTCAGCTTGGTTAGGGATCAGATGGCCGTGTATAAAAGAATGTCCCAGGATATTTATAAAGTATGTACACACTTTACTATTACTATACTAGTTTATCTGTATATAAACGAAGCTTAATGCCAAGTTCCTTCCTTAGGGATCAGTGTAGAAAAGAAATATGAGTCCTGAAATTGGCAGGATTCGCACCGATGTTAGCGGCGAACGAATATTTTCATAATTTAAGTCTCTGTCGTTTCAGATCCCTGAAACGTGTTTAGTGGTAAACGATTTTACTAATAGACACTTATTTGAGTTCAAGTAATAGTCTGAAGAATATTTTTCATCATCATAATGATTTAAGTATGTTTACATTTTAATACCTAGTATGTAGATAGGCATATAAAGTTAATGAAAAGTTTTTAATATTATTTATGAGTTCCAAAATTAATTATTTATTAGTTTCCTAAAAGCCCCACAGGTCCCACAAGATTAACACATAAAAAGCTAGCTTAAAATTGGATTTACATCTAAGACTTATATTTTCCTGCCTTAGCCAAATCTGTTTAAAATTTTCACTCTTTTGTTTCCACTAATGTAAACTATTTAAAACTTAAATAACGCCTATTTAATAAAAACTTTATAGTCAACTAGAGAACCAAGAAGTATTATCATAAAGCCCCAGAAATCCTCTAGTTGGCAACAAGCGAAACAGAAGAAACATTTCAGTTCGAATTTAATTAAGCTCAGCAATTAATCAATGTACCGTAAACTTCTAAAACTAAATAATAACAATATACAAAGGTTGCTTCGGAGTCTGATTAACTGTGAAAATGTCGAGGCGAAAACACTTTAAAACTTTCAAGTAATCGAGATTCTTAAAGAGAGCTCGAATTCTTCCGACGGGAATTTAGTCTCCTACAACCATCCAACAACATTTTAAAATAAATACAGACCCGACTCCCTGGAATCATTGGCATAATTTTGTTATAAAAAGGGACTGAAAGCTATTCTAGCCTCGGATTTCAACATCTCTCTCTAAAATATGTTTGGGTGATAATCCCCAAATTAATTCATGCCTTGTTGATATAACATGAGTTACTTATAAATTTGTCCTCCAGATGTTCTTTGACAACCTTTCGGCAGATTATATTAAAAGCATTTATGCTAATAAACAGCTTTATTATTTTATACCTAGCTTACTCTACACTGCTCTAATTTACCAAAAAATATTGACTTTCCTCAAATATGTATTCTATTAATTTTAATTACTTTCCACAATGCATTCGCAAGTTGCCGGTATTGCTCGGGCGAAGTTGCCGCTCTAGATGGACTAAGCCCATCTCATTCATACATATGACCGCGTCTCGTTTGTTTATCGATGGTTGATGCATTGCCTTGTCGATGTACGGCAATGTGGGCCAGTCAGTTGCTGACGGCACGTAAACATAGCTGACTATTCTTTATCAAGTGTATTGTGTTTATTACCCTAATATTATGACTTCAATTTCATGGAGTAATGAAAAAACTGTAAGTTTTATCGATGCACTGCGTGTACGGCCTTGCATCTGGAACTCTTCACATCCAGAGTATAAAATACGTCACTTGAAGAGAGATGAATGGCATGCAATTGCTGAAGAATTTGACGTCACCGTAGATGATGCGCAGAAGAAATTCAAAAACTTACGCACTTATTTTAGGAGCGAAATAAAGAGGTTGGAAAAAAAACAATTATCGGGGAGTGGCAGTGAGAATTTGGATAGCACATGGTTTGGCTTCAAGAGTTTGATGTTTCTGACAACGGTAGATGAACCAGATATTGATAATGAGTGCGAGATCCAATTGCAGTTCCAAAAAGTAAGTTGCCAAATTTTGCCATGATTTATGGATTGAGATCATCATTACTAATTTATTTATTTTTATTTTAGAATGAAGAATCAGAGGATGATACATTGGCACATAGTCATCAGAGCACCATCCCTCTTTCTCCTCTGCCTCCGGTATCAAAGGAACCTAGGAAGAGGAGACGCAACAAAGTGGACCAGTACCCTTTTGAAACGGAAGAAGTTATGAAGAAACAAAGTAAAAATACATATCCGTTTGGAGATCATGTTATTAAAAAAATGATGAGCTACAATGATTTTGTTAGGAACCAAGTAGAATTTAAGATTTCAACCATTTTGTATGAAGCAGATATGGGGTACTATAATAAACTAGTACAAGTGGGTAGCAGCTCATCACAATGCCAATATTCTCCAGATTCTTCCTTTATGAATTCTCCAACTCCACAAGTTAGAAGCCACTCTGAACATGATTCCGTGAGAAGAATAATTAAAGCTGAAGATACGGGTCATACGGGATTTTAAAGTGACAGTAAAAAACACTATTAGAATCGAATTACAAATTATTCTTATCAATTGATTGTTTTTATTGTGTTGAGAAAGTTTTAAATATTTATTATAAAAAAAATCTACGGTTTTGTCAATTATTTCCAAGTATTTTGTAATATTTATATACGAGTATACGAGTATATAAGAATGAATGCCTATTTCCCTTGGTCACGGCATCACGCATGGACGGCTGGATCGATTTTGCTAATTCTTTTTTTGTTGTGTTAGTTATTGTCAGGTAAGGTGGTTCGTATGGAAGAAAAAATTAAGAAAGTAGCGTGGAAAATTAGAAAATTTAAGAAAACTTAACGACCATATTAACTTTTCTCATGTAACCTTACCGCTTTTGACATTTTTATTGTAACCTTATGGTGTTTGACATAAATGTCATTCTTTTGATAATATCGTTTAAAATAGAGGCATGGGTCGGAATTAAATTGATAAAATAATTAATTTATCATTACTTAGTGCACATTTCACAGTCGATTCAATCGGAAGATTCGAATTCAATATTCATTGTTAAGACCGGACATCGTCTGTCGGTTCAGCTAGTTAATTTATTAATTTGGATGTAAATATCTACATAAGCACGTATTTATACATAGAAAAGAACAAAAATAAGAACAAAAGAATTTATACATAGTATATCAGTCATCTGGTTTCCACAGTACAAACTCTGCTTAGTTTGGGATCAGATGGCCGCGTGTAAATTAATATCCCAGTATATTTATTTATATAAATATTAACTAATAACAGAAAATCTGAATTTCATTTCACATCTAAACGTATGCAAAATTTGGCTTTATTTTCGTTGGAATAAGTTAGTATTTTCTTTGACACTTTTCTCAATACAACTATTAACTCATGGACTACAAAACATTAAAGTAATCTCTTGTAATATGCACTATATAAATACGCCTATTGTTTTAGTTCATACAATTATGCAAATGCTATCATAATTGTATGTTGGATACCATGTAGGTCGAATACCATGTGACATGCTAATATATGGCATTTAACAATATACAAACTAGTTTAATAAAACATTATACAGTTCAAAGTTATCGGAGTAAATATAACTGGTAACTAACCTCAATCACGAATAGGCATTTATTACTCTTTATTGTGTTATAACAAATATTACCAAAAAGGTTTTGTTTTAATAAATAAACGATTAAAAGAAAAGTTTCTTAATAACTTACTAGTTTGTTTTGAGAGCTTATATTTTGTAGCTAAGAGAACTAATGGTTAACATTTGGTAACATTTAAGCCCTTTGAATACCTACAGTTCTAATGGACTAATTATCATCAGTGAGATACCTACGCCTTAAACAAGATTACAAATACATTAATAACGTGAGCTAAAAAAACAATATGTCGTAAAGACACGATAGAACTCAAACTTTTGTATTACAGAGAACCATCTAATTTATTCTACAATCACTTTTGAATACTAGATTGTGTTTATAAAAGGTTTCACTTCAGAAACAAAACAAAAATTTGACACCATATCTTGAGGTAAAAAGACTGACATATAAATACTCTATGCATATTTTTACTACGATATCTCATTGACATATGTGTACACATGCTTGGGAGTGCAGTCTGCACAAAGTCTTTGTTTATGAAACCTTATTATGCTAATTGGATTGTGTTCTGTTTTGTGTTCCAAATAAGTTAAATAAAATAAAAAAAAACAATGCTTTTTTAAATTGTACTGTATTTAATCAATGCTTAGACTGTATTTACAAGAACGAAACACTTTCATCTAATAAAAAAGACAACCGAACTTAAACATACCGAAGTACGCAATCAGAACTGCCTTCCACTCCCGAAAACATACTAAAAGAGGAAAACCACCAAATCCAGGATCAGTTTACGACGCTCCATTTTATCGTCACAATGTCAAGTGCGTCCAACGTACATCACAATTACCCAACCAAGGCCCCTCAAGGTTGACAGGCCAAGATCGGTGCCCAACCATAAAAGAGCTTACACAAATTGAATTAAGTAAAGGAAAACGGACCAAAAATCTTTGGGAAATAAATAAGGAATTCAGCGCATTTTGGTACACTATTTTAATTAAATGTTGCAAAATTACATGATGAATAATTAAGATTTAATATTAGCCAGAAAGCTTTGTCAGGCAGTCGGATACAACAAATGTGCAAATCTCCTTTATTAAGATAGTTTATACTTTAACGCATGATGATAAGACTGGTATTACTGTGCGCTACATATGTTCCATTGTCACAATATTGACGTCGATATTGGTATATCTTCATCTATACTAATATTATAAAGAGGAAAGATTTGTATTAGGTTGGGGAAAAAGTCTTTTCTATGTATGTAATATATGAACTTGTAATAAAATCTCTTTGGCTATACTATTTGTTTCTCTGGCTGGTTTTGATATCATTGAAAGTTTAAATTTTAAAGAACATAATTCCAAATTCAAATTAGGAAAATGTGTGATTTGCATTTGTTTTTCGTACCGCCAAGATGAGTGAATCTAATAAAGAAATTCGATTCATTTTAAAATTTTACTACAAAAAAGGTAAAAATGCAACGTCGCGAAAAAAAATTGCGATGTTTATGGACCTAGTGTAGTGTCTGTGAGAGTAGCACAAATTTGGTTTAAGCGTTTTCAATCCGGAAATTTTGATGTCAAAGATGCACGTCGCTCTGGTCGTCCCATTACGGATAAAATGGATGCCATTTTTGAAAAAGTGGAGCAAGATCGGCATATCAGTAGTTACGACGTAGCTGAAGAACTGGTAATTGACCACAAAACAGTTTTGGCGCATTTGAAAAAAAACTGGGTACACAAAAATGTAGGTATTTGGGTACCTCACAAGCTCACTGAAAGAAACCTAATGAACCGTGTACTCATTTGTGATTCTTTATTACGACGTCATGAAACCGAACCATTTTTGAAGAAGCTGATAACTGGTGATGAAAAGTGGATCACGTACGTCAAGAACGTGCGAAAAAGGTCGTGGTCAAAGGCCGGTCAGGCTTCACAGACTGTGGCGATAGCCGGGTTAACTCGCAACAAGGTGATGCTTTGATGGAAGGGCATTATTCATTATGAGTTGTTACCACCAGGCAGGACCATTGATTCTGAACTCTACTGCGTTCAACTGATGAGATTAAAGCTAGAAGTTGAGAGAAAGCGGCCGGAATTAATCAACAGAAGGGCAGTGGTTTTTCATCATGATAACGCTAGACCTCTCACATCTTTAGCCACTCAGCAAAAATTAAGAGAGTTTGGCTGGGAGGTATTAATGCATCCGCCGTATAGTCCTGACCTTGCACCTTCAGATTTCCACCTGTTTCGGTCTCTTCAGAATTCTTTAGGCAGTGTCAGGTTAACATCACGAGAGGACTGTCAAAACCACTTGTCGCAGTATTTTGATCAGAAGTCCCAAAATTTATATAGCAATGGGATCATGTCCCTACCTACAAGATGGCAAAAAGTTATTGAACAAATTGATACCTACATACTTTAGTTAAATGTAAATAAACTATATTAAAAATGTTTTGAATTTTCTTAAAAAATGCGAAGGAACTTTTTCCCCAATCTATTATGTTTGTTACTCTTTCACGCAAAAACTACTTAACGTATATGGATGAAACTTGGTACATAGATAGAGCTAACCTGGAATAACATATAGGCAAATTTTTATCTCGGAAAATGTGATATCCCTCGGGAACGCGGGTAAAACCGCGAGGGACAGCTATAGATAACAATCTTCCAGATTCAATTCAATGCACAATAATCCCGTGTCTGAACAATAGGTTTATAATCCTACAATACTGATACAAATTAAATCCTGTACGTCACGTAAAGCACTTGTCCTTCCCCATCACTGTGTAGAGATTAGTTGGGAATTTATTTGCCGTTCCTATTAGACTAGTTTATTTGAGATAAACTTGTTTGGATTAACTGCGATTAAGGGATTGCTAGTTTCCGTACTTGAGTTGTACCTTGTTACGATGGTTATTTTTAAACTATTTTATTTATTTCGCAAAACCCACAGATCTTAAATCAATAAACACTATGTACACATACTATATAACTATAATTATAACTTTGTCTAAGATATCTTTGTCAAACACTACCATGTATTAACTCAGCTATGAGTCAATAAAATTATTATAAAATATATTCAATTAGTCTTTTTATTCACCTCTATCGATTAGTTAGTTGAAATCAAACTCCAATCAAGCTACCTAAATTGTAACAGTTAGGGTAATTTATATCAGCTTTTTTTTCATTTCCAAACTCTTCTTTTGACACAAATCTACATGTCCTTCTTTCGTGACATATGTTGTCGATACGACTGAGTATAGATAGGGATCGATAAAAACTTTACCGTTCTTTATATATGGAGGCACGGTAGTACCCTGCACAGCCAGAATCCTTTTCTTGAATCTATACTTCGTCTTCAACAATCTCATTTTTTTATTCCAAATGCGATGATAAAAATACAATTTTTATGAATTTATTTGGTAATTATCCTCAAAAATATAGGTAATTTCCCACAAAGATCTGCTACAAAATTAGGAAAAGCTCGTCGCAAATCAAATGTAATCCCCATCGTTTGGACAAATTAACTTTTGCAGCATTCAGAGGCCTTATTCAGAAAGCGATTGTATTTTAAACAGTCTCAGTGCTGTAGCTTAATTGATATAATAATAAACGTTAATTATTTTAACGCGCTTATTTTTTGGGGAGTCAAACTTATTTGGGTTCTTTGGAAGGTATATCGTGTAGGGTTTGGTTCACCTAAATTTATGAAAAAAAGATAATTTGCAGAGAAAATAGTTATTAATGTATCCTTCAAAGTTAATTTAAATCGTTCCATCGTTACTCAAACGTTGCTCGTTCATAATTTCAACAAAACTAGTTTGGCTGCAACGTGGCAAGCTGAGAAACTCGCGTTAACTCAAAGTATGGTAAAGTTAGAAGTTCTGACGTCCCAGTTAATGCAGTTCGCTGGCACAGTAATCTTTCTTCCAGTTGAGCGGTTCGTCGACTGAAAATGTGATCTTCATTTAGCCCTTCTTATATTTTGCTCACTGTTCGATTGAGAGTGATGAAGTCATTTTAGAAGCATTGAAATCTTAAGTACAAATTGATCTGTAAACCTTTGATTGATTGGAAAAACATTATTTGTTTCAAAAAATTATTTACTAGTTTCAGCCCCATAGTTTCACTCGCTTTTCGAGGGATCTTACATTTTCTCAGTATAAATCATGAATACTTTTATTCCAGGGTTCGTTCTATCTATGAGTCAAGTTGTTGCGTTTTTGATCTAAATCAATATAGACGTTTTGATAGATTATCAAATATCTATGCATCCTCAAAAACTATTGAATTTATGATACTAGTGGGATAGAATACATAGGATACTATAGGGTACATTGAAATAACATTTTTGATTATTATAGTCGAGAACTCATCAAGCTAATTATTTAATTTAAAAATAATTAATGAAAGGAAATCCATTGTAAGATTATACAAAAACAAATATCTAGTAACTAATTCCGCTGGATCTCCTTCTCTGTCAAATCCCAAAAGGAAATCGACACGTGTTTCGCTACTACACGAAGCATCTTCAGGACGTATGAGCCCCGCTAGATACATACCCGATAGAGACAGCGAGTCTAATACGTCCTGAAGACTAATAATTGGTATTTCAAATAGTAAAATGTTTAATCCAAATTTGGAAATGTTTGAACAATTGCCTCACAGTGTCGGTTTCACAAATTGTAATGGGATTCGGCGATTTAAATTTTGCACCGTGCGATTCCAAAGGAGCTTTCTGCCGCGCATGCTTAAGCTGTGGAATGAGCTCCCCGCCGTGGTTTTCCCAAGGGAGTACAGCATGGGGTTCTTCAAGAAGGGTGTGAAGAGATTTTTGCATGGTCGGCAACGCACGAGTGATACCCATGTTGTTGCAAGCGTCCACAGGCTGCGGTGACCTTAGTAGTATAAAAAAAAATCTGCTTGGAAGAGATATTTTAGAGGTCCAGATGTGCGGGCTTAGTACTCTACTTGACTTTCAACAAAAAAGGATTAAATAAAGATAATATTAGGTAGGTATGCCTACTTAACCATTTTCTAAAAGTTTTAAGGCGGGTAAGCTATTATTTTTGTTAACCCTGAATACCTAATAAACAATTATAAGTAAGAAAACATAATTAGAGGTGTCGCCAAAAAAACTTAAAGTAAAGTAAAAAAAATAAAGTAAACAGTAAAAATAAGTAATTAATGTTTTAATTTGGTATATTTGCTCTGTACCTACACAACTGTACATATATTAAATAATCTTGTAAGATAAAAATATCTGTAATTTCCAACTTGATTTTTTTTATTTAAAAAAAATGGTTAATAAAGCTCGTCAGCGTCGTAGATATTTATTAAAAAAGCAAAATAAAAAACGATATACAAATAGCAAAAGAAAATTATACTTGACTATTTTGTCTTTATCTATTTATATAATAATATATGTATATAGAGGTATATATCAACTCTTACTTTAAACATAAGACAATAAATAAACATCATCAAAATACCAGCAGGTTGATTCCACATTCCTCTTTTATAGAATTTCAAGAAGAGAACTTACAAGATTTGCTCAGTACACAATACTAATTGGATAGTTGTTAAAACAATTTAGACGGAATTAAATGGACAATAAAGGTAGTCTTAATTTGCCCCACACTTCCCATACCGCCTCTTAAACAAGCATTTTGGATCTATTTGTCGAGCGTGCTTATTTAGGAGCAGGTGGTCAGGATTTGTCTTAAACGAGACACTTTGGGTCATTAAATAAACAGCTGGAACTGTTTGTTGTTAGTTCAAGGCTTGTTTTTCTGTCCAACAAATTGCGGGATAATGTTATTACTTACAGAATGTAATAAAATCCCAAATTAAGCAGAGTGTACTGATTTTACTATAGCTACCAGGTAACCGATATGCTACTTATACTACTTTTTAAATAAATACATACTTATATAGATATTTACACCCAGACAAACAGACATGTTCATGCAGACATATATTTAGCCTGGGTGGGAATCGAAACCACGGCTGTGGTTTGGCTGTGTCTATAACCACCAAGCTAAATGGTCCGTCAAAATATCCTATGACTTTCTTGAAACACGGCTGCCTGATTCAAAAGTAAAAGCTATTTGATTCTTAAGAAGAAGAAGACTTAACATACCTGCAAGCAACAATAATGTGTCCCTAAATAGTCCACTTAATAGAATGTGCAGTCAATATTATGACATGTGCTCTCAAATTGATGTTTTCAATGATAGTCTTAATGTTTTTAGGAATCATTTGCGTAGAGAATAGATTTTTATAGTTAATTTAATGTACTTACTACTTACTGTTACTTAATTATAATTATTATTTTTTGTATTTCTTTTTCTATTTTTATAATGTTCTTTTTTTAATTTGTTCTTTCAACTAATATAATGGTTTATAAATGTCATTATTATGTTATGCTTATTAGATGCTGTGTACAGTTATAATTGGACTACAGATTCATTTATAATGTTACTTATCTAGGTTTATAAGTATGTAATACTCAATCTGTTGTCTGTTTCTGTATCTATAGAATTAAATATAATAAAAATGACCCTAACGCAATACTAGCTTCAAAAATAAAATTTTATTGTAAAAAAAGCGGGGGGTGCTTGATGTCAATTATTAAAAATATTTTATTGACAGTTTTTGGTAAAAGTAGAGTCATTGCGAAAATATGTTTAAGACCACCCCGCCCGATGTTACAATCAAATATTTATTTTTGTTAGTGACACTATTCTGAATAAAAATTTATGGAAAATGTTTTTCTACTTTTTAGTTTGGTTTTCTATTAAAGCGTGGTTTTGACTTTTTTTAAACTATAATTTATATGATTTTTTTTAGTTCGCATAATCGTTAAATCGTATTATTTAGTTTATCAAATCGTTAATCCTTCAGATCCTGGTAAGGATAATGGGGCAACTATTTAGATTGTTGCATTGTCATCGGTCCTTGATGAGTGCAAAGTTCCAAATGAAGTGGGTCGAAATCACGTTCGAAGATTCCGTTACATACATACATACCAAGCTAAAAAAGCGTGTGAAAAATAGAGCTTTGAGAGCTTAAAATGCTATTGATAATTTTTTCTCTATCTATCTTACTTCTATTGTCTTATTTAACTCAATGACAAATTCTTATTGACATTGAGATACTTATATCTAAAAACAGAAATCACATTTTTAAATTGATATTAATAAGTCAAAGATAAGTTCTAATAATAAGTATAAGTGAGTAATAAGTTTGCCGTCAGTCGATAATCTAATACGTTTAATAAATCACAATGGAACCCACCTGCTCTCCCACAAGCCAAATTAAACTGAAGCTTTCGCAGATAAAATTTGATAAATTAGACCACTTTCTCAAATACCCAACAATTGAATCGCCTCCGATTGATTGATTGCTTTTTCGTAGACTTAGTGGCACATCTGAAGTGGATACTGAACTCTATTAATATGGAGTTAAAAGATGGAATTCATCGAGAAATAAACACACCTGTTCTTCAGTTGAGTTTTTTGACTTGATAAAGGTTTTCTTTGGAGAGGATAGGTCAAACATTGAAATATTGTTTTATCTTGCCCAATATAAGTTATCAATGGAGGAGTCTCATATTGTGGGAAGCTTGTATATATAGTCAACTTCTGAGAAAACTTTGATATCGCGATTTAGGATTCTCGCGTGCCTATGCGTTCATAGATGTCGCCACAATCTATCATCGAATCTCTCAATTATATACTTACTGTGAGTTTTATTTGTCGATAAATTACTTTTAGATTCACGCTTCAGTAGACTTTTTTCATGATTTGCTACCAATAAACTATTTAAAAATGGAAACTGCAATATAATTTCATTAATATCTATTCTTGTTTAATTACATTCTCTATTTTTAAGTAGCAGGGGCGGCTCTAATATAATATACTCATTTCAATGAAAATGCAAATAATAGTGAAGTCATTGTTATATTTACTCATCTATGTATTTATTTATTCTAATTGATATTAAACTTCACTACATAGTATAAAATAAAGTCTCTTTCTCTGTCCCTATATCCCTATGTACGCATCTTTCATGTATGCTTAAATCTTTAAAACTACGCAACGGATTTTGATGCGGTTTTTTTAATAGATAGAGTGATTGAAGTGGAAGGTTTTTATGTATAATACATGTGACATCCCACGGGAACGCGGGTAAAACCGCGGGGGATAGCTAGCTATATATAAAAGTCAAATACGATTAACAAGCGATTAAAGAATTAGTTTAGCAAAAATGTTTTATTACAAATATAAAAAATTAAATTATTTTTTCAAAGTAACATTTTATGTGTAACGAAATAGCTATTAATCAGCAGGCTTGAAAAATCGTTTCTAAACAGTTTAGTTAATATTTTCTTATATTCACTTTCTCAGAGAAGATAATTTATTATACCTAATCATATATTAAGTTGACAATCACGGTCACAACACCACGTTATTAAACATTAAATAAATATCTTGGGACATTCTTTATACTCTGAGAACCCAAATTAAGCAGGGCATACTGTTTGTACTATGGCAACCAGTTAATTGATAAGCTACATTTTCCCCTTTTTAAATACACATTTAATACACAAGTAGACATATTTTATATTCATACACACATATTTGTGCTGATGGGTATCGATCTCACCGATCGATATCGACCTGTAGCGTGCCAGTCAGGGTCTCTAGCCAACAAGCCAATTGGCCCATGATTTCTATTACATGGATTATATTTAATTTGTAGAAGATTCAGAATATAATTAATATGATCAATAGACGACTAAATATATTGCCGCTGGCAAACTCCGCTTTCAAGTAGTATTCGAAATATGTTTTGACTAGAATAAGATCTAGCAGTAGTTGTTTTATTATGTAAATAATTGGGTGTATGCATAATGCATAATAATTTTGGATCATTACAGAATGCATGGTTACTTATTTCATATACACGCACTTGACAATACTTTTAAAGTGAAACTTCTTGCGGCGCGCCATGACAGGGAAAAAAAATTGGCGTTACGATTTTTGAAACAGATGTGGGTACGTTTATGTGGCGGAAATGGTTGCTCAACATAATAGTTTTGTTCTAAACTAATGCTGCCGGAATGTATACAGCATACCTTTTTTTGTGTGTTTTGTTATTCTGATCCACAACCTTTTTGTGTTACGAAAAAATTTTTGATGCACACAATTTATGCTATTCAAAAGTGATTGATAAATTTACATGTGTCTCTGTAATACAAAAGTTTCACTTCAATCACACGATAGTTTTTACGACACAGCCTGTTTTTTTTTTTCATTTTAAATATTTTAATTAAAATAAGTGTATTCGGTTACAAACTCATGTATTTAAATATAAAAATATATTTTCGACTAGTTTTTTTGGTAATCGTCACCTCGTTCCAACCATTCTGTCTGACAGCTCTCAAGGGGTCGAAGTGATCGCCACATCTCGTCGAGTCTCGACAAATCTCGTCTAGAGGTTGAAGAATATTTTCTAAACTATTTGTTATTTACTCATGTATTTGTAATGTTCTTGTTATTTATTTTACAAACTTCGAGTCCTTTGCCTTTCTATTGTTGTTGGTAAAATGAAGTATTGTATTATGTTTATCATTCTTACTAGTTTCGGGTTGATTTATTCTTTAGGTGTAGTTTCGGTTGAATGAATTTTGATCCTTGTATTTGAACACAATATTGATTATTTTAGAAGCATGTTGGCTGATTTACTAGGTGACGAAAAAGACTCAATTGAGTTCATGTGTTAGTTATCGTATTTGTTGCATACAAAAATTCTATAGGTGTACAAATAAGTTTCCACCGTTTTGAGAAAGATGGCGTGGCACGAGGTTTACGTTCGAATTCACAGATGATAACTGGCTTGAAAATTAAGTTGATCATTTAAGAACAACTTAACCCTATCATATTATTAACTCCGTATTAGCATAATATTTTTTTTTATCCAAAATTGACAAAATTTGAGCCAAATAAGCGTCATTTGCGGGAACTTTTAATTTCCTTTTTTAATTAAAAAAAGTCTGCTGCCGAGGCCTATCGATTGCTCATAGCAGCATATAATGAGGCTGCCTTGAGTGAGAGAACATGTCGTGAGTGGTTTCAAAAGTTTAAAAACGGTGATTTTGACGTAGAAGACAAAGATCGCAGTGGAAGGCCAAAAATTTATGAGGATGCAGAATTGACGGAATTATTGGAGGAAGATTCGTCTCAAACACAAAAGGAACTTGCACTTACTTTAGAAGTCACTCAGCAAGCAGTCTCACATCGTTTAAAATCGTTAGGAATGATTCATAAACAAGTCTTTCTTAATAAATATTATTTTTTCGACAGAAAACGGCGGAAACTTATTTGTACTCCTAATATATAATATTATTTTATGTTATTATGCCACTGTGGATGACCATATCGTGTCATTGTACTTTTTTATTTGATTTAAAATCAAAGTTTTATGATTTTTAAATATGGTTAGTTATGAGCATAGATAATTATATTACCTTCATAATATATTACCTATATTATACCACGGAAAAAACTACAATGATAATATTCACTAACGTTTCTTGTCTATTACAATAACTCTATCCCTGCTCGTAGTAACAGTGATATCGAATTATGTGATAGATGTCAGTTATTATTTCAAAAGACTCTATGGTTATATCTATACTATCTGTCCCCGCGGTTTTACCCGCGTTCCTAAAGGATGTAACATTTTCCCGGCACAAAAATTATTCTATGTTACTTTTAATACCTCCAAGAATATGTGTACAAAGTTTCATGATGATTGGTTAAGTAGTTTTCGTGTGAAAGCGTGACAAACAAACTTACATTCACTTTTATAATATATATATATTAGGATTATTATAATATGTAGTAGGAAAATATGGTTTCTTTGACGCACCAAAGGGTATTTAAAATGGAATATGCAATAACTGCCTCTAAACTATAGTGCTTCATGGCATTATCGACTGCAATATGAAGTTGTTAAGTCTCATGTACAATTCAAGTTTTGTTCTCATTGCCATCAGTTAACTTGAAGACAAGATGTGAAGTCCCCGGTCATGGAGGAGGAGTACTGCAGCAACTGCAGCCTGTATGCTGACCTCAATGACAGCCTGGTCTATGAAAACGCTTCCAATGCTAACTTCATCAATAAGTTCTACTTTTACCAGGTAAGCTTTACTGCCCGATCTTGGGTTTTACTTGCAATATCTAGAGCTGGTATAATTTCTTATATTTTAGGACACGTTTTCCTAAATATGATCTGTCTATGTGACAAGTTTTATCAATATGTGTTAAGCCACTGTGTTAATGTGTAACAGACATTAACATTAGTCAACTTGGAGTCAATAGTTAATTTGGATTTTTGGATTAAGTCTTGCTTATAATTCGGTTAAGGTCCCTTATTGTAGACATATTAACAGAAACAATATTGTTTTTGATATAAGGAGAGATACTTATTGTACCTATATAACAACTTCTTCACCTACTATAGATATATTTCTATATACATTTATTTATTTAAGGGTTATCAACAATTGTTTACATAAAATGCAATACACAAAGCATACAAGAAAAACTTATACCTGTGTAACAATCACTTATAGGTGAACCCCACATATAAGATAAAAAGCTAACAAATTATTTAAAGACATACTAACTCAAAATATTAAAGATAAATCTACACATAGATATGTAAGTATAGATACAACAATTTACGACCACGATGATATTTTTGCACTATAAAGTCACTAACTTTAACAGACACTTTTTTGCAAGACCATAATTTAATATTTTAAATTTTATTATCGTGATTTTTCATCTTGATCACAAAAAAACATTATTTATTGTTACAATAAACATAACAACAGTATCATATTCCATTTCTCAAAACTACCATCGCAAGAATTCAAATTCACCAGAAACATAAAACTTACACAGTTCATCGATGAACACCATTTATATTCGAGAAATAAAATCAAATCATCCAAAACCAAACTTTAAAAATTTCACATTTCACGCATCCCGTATACGTAGGGCTGCCATCCGTCCGGGTTTCCCCAGATTTGTCCTAGTTCAGAGAGTGTCCGGGGAGCGTCCGGGTAGGGTTTTCATAAAGAGTCCGGGTGAAATCCGGACACTATTTGTGTCAGGGGAATCCCAATTAATTAGTAGATAAGCAGTTATTGATTCGTATTCGTGAACCGCATCCAATGAAAATGTAAATTATTTGTGTAAAAATATTTTAAGGCATGTCCGAGAATCCCAATTTCACCTAATTGTCCGGGGTTCTTTAAGTGATTGTCCGGAATTGTTAATTTAGGTGATGGCAGCCCTACGTATATCTAACGGTACGTCAAAGTGTCTCTGTAATAAAACCGTATCACCCTGATTATGGAATACATTACGAATGTTGGGCGAGGTTAATTGCGTGAGAGAATCGCCCCTGAAGTATGGGTCTAGACGCGTTCTCTATTCTAATCTTGTTTCTGGTGTTGTCCGAGTTAGAAGCGATTGGCAGTTTTCACTTACACACCTTGTTTTAGAAGGCATTGTTTTCAGAATAACCTAAAATAGCGGCACGCTTTGATTGCCATTTTGATGTTTGCCCGCTCGTAAAGTACAACAATTGTTGCTACAAAAGCACTTGAAAGTTTGTACAGAACTTCATGTTCCGCTAGTTTAGTGATATGCTTAACCATTATTGACTTTTGGGGTGATTAACCTGATGCAATGATAGCTGCAATAGTGACGTCAATGCAAAGGTCGTGGGTTTAAGGTTTATAATTAAATTGTAAACAGTATATAATTATCAGTTATAATTAACAGTATATAATATAATTTAATTATAAACAGCGTGATCAAAATCTGACACCAAACACCTACTGATGTGCACCAGCAGCTAGACTTGAAGACAAATATCTTCTGTACTTTATAAACATAAAAAAAGGTATTGAGTTTAATTGTTGGGCTCGGAAGCTATCCTATAGGGTATTCTTTTTTGATATGAGGTACGTAGTTGACTTGTGTGTAAATAGACATATTTTCGGACAGACATGTCTGTAAAGAGCCATATTCTCACGAGTGGAGGTATCTAGATGAAATTAATATCAAATACTCGGGTCTACGATCACTTGTGGCCGTTTATGCCGCATTACTCGTAAGGGAATAAAAACCTATATTGTACAACCTGTGTATTGTACATCCTGTTGACCAACAATCATAAAATTTGGCAAGGAGCAACATATTAAAGCCTAAATAAAAATAAAAATTCAAAAATCTGTAGTAACGCCACAATAAAATCATTTTTTTTAAGATATCTCGGTGCGCGACTCTGATTCGCACTTGGATAAATTGAATGAGATTTTCTTTTGTTCTTTAACAAATATAATATACAATCATCTCATAACTTAATCCTTAAATCCATTAGTGGCACTTGGTTATTTAAATTCCTCGTACTGTAGGGGTACGGCGACATTACGGATCTCATTTTAAAGGACTCCATGCAATGCTTTATACATTATGTTTCATCGTGCAGTATGAACATGTAATTTAACTAGTAAAATTAATGACGTATAATATAGACACGTCATTCACCAACATCATGACTCTCAAAAACAGCGTAAACACTAGATAGCTACATAAACGTGCAAATAAAGGGAAAGAAAACAAATGCCACCTTATGGTGTACCTGTTTTTAGAGAGACTGATATACAGCCTTAGTTACGTCAATAAATATAGAATAAGAGGTTCGTCACGTCCCATCGCCATCGTGATTGGTGCGGGACTAAATAAGTAATTAGATCAATTACCAGTATTTTATGTTGCCATTTCTGCACGAGGATAACGCATCTATAGTTTATACTATATCATTGAGTCAAATGGTGAAAAAAATAATCATGTTTTGTTTTATTTTATGGTAAATTTGTTTAGAATATCATGAATCTAAATAACGTTGTAAAGTTAAGCCAATACAAAAACTTTTTTTTAAGCCCTAGAGGTATAAAGTCGAGTACTTTCTGTCTAAAATTAAATCTAAGAATCCAAGTAGATAAAACCTCTTTGTTATTAGATACTTCAATTGTTAATCAAAAAAGATTTTTTTATTCCTTTCAACATTTTATTGATACATTCTTACTAAGTCAGTTTAACCACAGTTTATTTTTATGTTTAACCAATTACCAAACTGTCACGTGTAATAACAATTACGACTCTAATATATATTTGGGTCAAATATGAAATCGATTCATAGATACCATAGAGATACGTAGAGCTAAGTGTTCACGCAGTGGGCACGCTATGATGGCCGTTTTGACGTTTCAGATTGTCATAGGAAAAGACACTGTATACCTTTGGAATAAGGTTGATTTCCATCATCATACAAATAGCTGTTAGACCAATAGATGCACCTTAAGTCGGAATAAATAAAGGCTATTTTTCTTTGACATTGTTAAACGTCAAAACGGTCGTCATAGCGTGCCGCAAGTTTAGTTTTATACTAAAGGATTAGGTGACGCAACCAAATCCCTCGTTTGTTGTATAACTTTTGTTCGAATATCCATATAACCTGATTCTATGCTCCATAAAAATTTACGGGTGAACTATTCAAACAAACATTGAAAATATAATCCTACAGACTTCCATGTGGAATTAAAATGAAATATTTTATGTATTCGAATACTCGCATGTATTGTTAGACTCTATTGCCAGTTCAGAAGGTTGCTTTTGCTAAACTAAACCGGCAATAAGCTCAGCAATACTAATTCCTCTTTTCAAATAAAATTTTATACATTTTGTGGAGGACTACAACCAAGCATGTCATATAATGAAATTTCGAAATCTGCAAACTTTCGCAATTATAATAAACTAGCTATTCCCCGCGGTTTTACTCGAATTCCCGAAGTATGTTACATTTTCCGAGATGAAAGAACCCTGTGTTTATCCAGGTTATAAACTATACAACGTGTTACAAAATCTAAAAAAGCTAACAACCCTAGTGTGCTGTCATGTCAGGGAACCAGATTATTTAACAGAAAGGCCTACGTACCTATTTTACATAATAATTGTCTACTTAAATAGTTTTTCTATTTTTCATTCATAAAAAACAGTTTTTATATTTTTTTAGGGGTATGTTATACAGCGTTACTACGGTTCTTAAACATTGTGAATGGACTCGATATAAGGCCCAATTTAACCTCCTTTCGGCTTTACGGGTAGTTGTGTAACATTCTGTACATAATGTACTTAATTTGTTGTATTTTAGTTGGTTGTCTATAGGCGGCGATGACCACTTACCATCAGGTAAACCGTAACCTTGTTCGTCGGCCCAAATCGTACATTAAAAACAAAAAAAAATAAAAAACATAATAAACTAGCTGACCCGGCAAACGTTGTTTTGTCATATTTACTTAATTATAAACTACGTCCCCCGCGGTTTTACCCGCGTTCTCGTGGGATGTCACGTGTATGATACATAAAACCTTTCCTCTTCAATCACTATCTATTAGAAAAAACCGCATCAAAATCCGTTGCGTAGTTTTAAAGATTTAAGCATACATAGGGATATAGGGACAGAGAAAGCGACTTTATTTTATACTATGTAGTGAAATAGCATATGCTGTCATAATCAAATATATTTTTTTTTGTATCCATCTAGTCAGCTCAATTGGCGATACTCTGGATTCTACTGGTTGCGATTGTGGCTGGCAACGCAACCGTGGTGCTGGCACTACTCCTAACCAAGTCACGGAAGAGTAGGATGAACTTCTTCATAATGCAACTTGCTATCGCTGGTAAGTTAACTAAGTACTTATACCTTGTAACTTATATTACTGTGTTTAATTTATTTTTATTTATTTATTTCAATCGACAACACAAACTCACAGTAAAAATTAAAACGTTTTAGTCACAACAATGTTAGAAATTTAAGGAAGCCGGCACATGAGACTTAACAACTTCACGTCTCAGGGTCGCACAACGCATTTCCGATGTCCCTGGTATTGCAAACGACTATAAGCAGCGGTGACCACATACCCACTACATATGTGTATACCAGGTGGACCGTTTGCTTGCTTGTCGGCCAATGTGGTAGAAAATAAAAGTAAAATAATATTAAATATGACATGATCACCGCTTCTAGGGTACATTTCATTCAAGCCGGTACAGCCGTTTATGCGTGATTGAGTCACCAAAGTTTCCCGCAAACCGTCTCACATTTATAATATTACTAGCTGTATCCCGCGGTTTCACCCACGTTCCCCAGGAATGTGAATTTTACCGGGATAAAAAGTCCTATATTTTATTCTAAAAGTTTCGCATTTATATAATTATAGTAGCTGTTCCCCGCAGTTTCACCCGTGTTACCGAGAGATGTTATATTTTAATAGGATAAAAAGGATTCTATATATTATTCTTGGGTATGCTCTATAAATGCCAACTTTCATCCCAATACGTTCGGTGAGTTTTGCGTAAAAGAGTAACAAACATCCATATATATACATATATATATATATATAAGATATATATCTATATACCTATATAGGTATGTGAGGATTGATATATGTATAGTATATTAGGGTTTTTGGGGTCTGGTTCGGTGAATCTCAATAAGTAGTCTTATTACTGTAGTAGGTCCATATAATTTCTTAACACATTAAAAACACAGTGACAATGTAATAACAAATAAGTTGATCGTTTTAAACAAGTACATGAACCAGACTGGTACAAAGTCTCGTAACAGCGTTCGATGACGCTGACACCGTATGCATGTAGGAACTATACATAATAGGTAAATATTACATTCATAATGTTATATCATGAGTCCCTATATATACCATAGCATACCCATTTATAACATTAGTAGTATATTATAGTTGGATATAAATTAACTCAGTTATTTTATTACAGATTTATTAGTCGGATTAATAAGCGTACTACCAGATTTAATACAACGGATCACGATAACATGGCTAGCCGGATCGCTGACCTGCAAAATGATGAAATACTTACAGGTAAACAAGTTTTAATATATTCCATCAATACTGCGAGATGAATAAGGGAATAATACATAATGCCTCCTATTTTATGCCATATAGGGGACTGTTAGGCATACTGAACAGTAGAATTGAAGTCACGTAAGCAACTACATACATGTTCAGCTAATACAAACTTCGTCGACGAGCCGCTTCACGGAAGCCTCGGAGAGCTTATCTCTCACGTGATTAGTAGTATTAGCGCAGTTAGTGAAAGAGACAGAGTACAGAGGCCACGACGAAACATCGTCGAGTTAGTATAATTTTTCATACGGAATCGAGCCCCAGTACTATAAAATAACCTCAGAGAGTTTTTCAATAATATCTGATTTCATGATACATACATTCATGTCTCTACTTTCATTTGTAGACGGCTCAAATATTACAACTAGTGGTCGCGATCAAAATTCGACCGTAATTCAATAATATTTTAAGTTTGAATTTTATTGAGGTTTTTTTGTCAGAGTATGATCATTGCATAGAGCATTTTGAATTATTTTCTATTATGTCAGCTGCGAGCGTGTACAAATACGCCATTATGTGTTTGACTTTGATATGTAGTATGAGCGCTAGATATGTGTGTGTGTGTCATTCAAACAGTAAGTAGTGTGTGTTATATTTATTTTTATTAATTTAAGGTATTTCATATGCATGTTATATATCAAATAACTGCGCCCTGCGGCTTTACCCGCTTTCAATCCTGGATATAAACCTTCCTCTTGAATTCATCTATTGCTGAGAACTGCATTAAAATCCGTTGCATAGTTTACGATTCTATAAAGGACATACAGACAAACATTCATGTTTATATACATATACAAATAGATTTAAGCTGTCACTACTCCATATAAACTTTAACTATGTCAAATCTCATACACCTTCGTTCGCAAAACTTTCTTAAAAAGATTTCAAATGTTTTCGCTTCACGTATTAATATATAGATAACTCTGTCGGTGTTAATAGTAAAAGTGCTGTTCAATTACAAAGGTTTTAGATATTTCCATACTCACCAATGCTTATACAACGTGTTACAGAATACCCCGTAAAAATATAATTAATAATCAAAGCCAACAACCCTAGTAAGCTGTCATGTCAGGGATCCAGATTATTTAACAGAAAGGCCTACGTACCTATTTTACCTAATAATTGTCTACTTTAATAGTTTTTCAATTTTTCATTCATAAAAATCATTTTTTTTATTTCTTTGGGGTATGTTATATAGCGTTACTACGGTTCTTAAATATTGTGAATGGACTCACTATAAGGTCCCATTTAACCTCCTTTCGGCTTTACGGGTAGTTTTTTAACACCCTATATATTTATGATCGTTACTGTACTGAGAGTAATACTAAGATTTGGTACAAAAATATTTCTAAAGAAATTGAGTGACAGAAAGAAAATGGAAAATAACTGATATGCCTACAGTATTAGTTAGGCACGTGATGTTACTGTGAGAGTCGGTATTTTTTGTTATCAATTATAAAGTAAACTAGCTGTCCCCCGTGGTTTCATCTGCGTTTATCGATATCATATATAGCCTATAACCATATACGAAAAAATCCACGCCACATGTCAGCAGTCCCATACCGATGTGTTCGGTAGTTTTGATGTGATGGGGCGTTTTTATTTATGTATTTTCTTTATATCTAGATATAGATAAATATTGCACATTAATTAATATGAATTTAAAATTATTGTTTACACTATATATTTTATTAGGTTGGGGAAAAAGTCTTTTCGCATTATGATATGTATGAACTTGTAATAAAATCTCTTTGGCTACTCTTTGGCTACTTTAGATACTATTTGTATCTGGCTGGTTTTGGTATCATTGAAAGTTTAAATTTTAAAGAACATAATTCCAAATTCAAATTAGGAAAATGTGTGATTTGCATTTGTTTTTCGTACCGCCAAGATGAGTGAATCTAATGAAGAAATTCGATTCATTTTAAAATTTTACTACAAGTAAGGTAAAAATGCAACGCAAGCCGCGAAAAAAATTTGCGATGTTTATGGACCTAGTACAATGTCTGTGAGAGTAGCACAAATTTGGTTTAAGCGTTTTCAATCCGGAAATTTTGATGTCAAAGATGCACGTCGCTCTGGTCGCTCCATTACGGATAAAATGGATGCCATTTTTAAAGTGGAGCAAAGTCAGCATATCAGTAGTTACGACGTAGCTGAAGAACTGGGAATTGACCACAAAACAGTTTTGGCGCATTTGTCGAGTAGTAGAGCTCTTAGTGCAGAGTTCGTCCGGGGAAGTACTACCACCTTACCCATTTCTGCCGTGAAGCAGTAGTGTACTTGTGTTACTGTGTTTCGGTTAGAAAGGTAAGGGGGCCGGTGAAATTACAGGCACATGAGACTTAACAACTTCACGTCTCAGGGTCGACAACGCATTGGCGATGCCCCTAGTGTTGCAAATGTCCATAGGCGGCGGTGACCACTTACCATCAGGTGGACCGTTCGCTTGTTTGTCGGCCCATGTGGTATAAAAAAAAAAAAAAAAAAAAAAAAAAACTGGGTACGCAAAAAAGCTAGATATTTGGGTACCTCACGGGCTCACTGAAAGAAACCTAATGAACCGTGTACTCATTTGTGATTCTTTATTACGACGTCATGAAACCGAACCATTTTTGAAGAAGCTGATAACTGGTGGTGAAAAGTGGATCACGTACGACAAGAACGTGCGAAAAAGGTCGTGGTCAAAGCTTCAGGTCAGGCTTCACAGACTGTGGCGAAACCCGGGTTAACTCGCAACAAGGTGGGATTGGAAGGGCATTATTCATTATGAGCTGTTACCACCAGGCAGGACCATCGATTCTGAACTCTACTGCGAACAACTGATGAGATTAAAGCGAGAAGTTGACAGAAAGCGGCCGGAATTAATCAACAGAAGGGGTGTGGTTTTTCATCATGATAACGCTAGACCTCACACATCTTTAGCCACTCAGCAAAAATTAAGAGAGTTTGGCTGGGAGGTATTAATGCCTCCTCCGTATAGTACTGACCTTGCACCTTCAGATTTCCACCTGTTTCGGTCTCTTCAGAATTCTTTAGGCAGTGTCAGGTTAACATCACGAGAGGACTGTCAAAACCACTTGTCGCAGTATTTTGATCAGAAGTCCCAAAATTTCTATAGCAATGGGATCATGTCCCTACCTACAAGATGGCAAAAAGTTATCGAACAAAATGGTACCTACATACTTTAGTTACATGTAAATAAACCATATTAAAAATGTTTTGAATTTTCTTAAAAAACGCGAAGGAACTTTTTCCCCAACCTATTATACAACGTGTTACGAAATAGCCCGTAAAAATATAATTAATAATCAAAGCCAACCACCCTAACACGCTGTCATGTCAGGGAACCAGATTATTATTAGACATTAACAGAAAGGCCTACGTACCTATTTTACCAAATAAATGTCTACTTTAATAGTTTTTCTATTTTTCACTCATAAAAATCAGTTTTTTTTAATTTTTGGGGTATGTTATACAGCGTTACTACGGTTCTTAAATATTGTGAATGAACTCGTTATATGGCCCCATTTTATCTCCTTTCGGCTTTACGGGTATTTTTGTAGCATAGCTGTATATTGTTAACATTTTTTAATCTATAGATAATTTAATTTTATATATCAGTTAATTTTCAGGAGTTTACAGTATGTAGAGTTTTTAGTCATTATTTATTCATATAAAGTCGAATAAATAATGACTAGCTTGACGTGAAAACAAATATATTTAAATTATATTCATATTCATATTCAATATATTTACATTTTATAAATTTTTCGAGTAGTAGAGCTCTTAGTGCAGAGTTCGTCCGGGGAAGTACTACCACCTTACCCATTTCTGCCGTGAAGCAGTAGTGCATTTGTGTTACTGTGTTTCGGTTAGAAAGGTAAGGGGGCCGGTGAAATTACAGGCACATGAGACTTAACAACTTCACGTCTCAGGGTCGACAACGCATCGGCGATGCCAGATGCTCTTAGTGTTGCAGATGTCCATAGGCGGCGGTAATCACTTACCATCAGGTGGACCGTTCGCTTGTTTGTCGGCCCATGTGGTATAAAAAAAAATCATAAATATTACTGAACTATTTTCTTTTAATATTATTGTAATAGAAAAATTTATAACATTATTAAACAATATTGGAATAGTTTTGTTATCCAATCAATAAAGTTCGGACATTCAACACAAACTTGATAAAAACAGGTACATCAAATTAACTTACTGTTGACGTCAAACAAATAATATTTCCAGCAAGGACACAAATATGGGGTTAAGTTTACCTAGGATTTCCTTTGGTACACTCAGCAACATAAGCAGCTGAAAAAATAAAAGATTTTTGTGTATTTTTTTATATCCAGAATAAATAAATACAATGAACAGGGGTGTCATTCTGTAAGGTTAATGATTCATCGCGACCTTTATGCTCTGTCTCTTTCGTTATTTACGCAATCATATGAAAAATCCGCTGTCTGAGGCCTCCTAGCGCCGGCTCGCGGAGGTAGTATGTATTAGCTGAACGGGAGGGAAGTTGTTCTTAGTATTGGCTTGGTGGTTAGCGACCTGACTGTTAAGTCATAGATCGCGGGTTCGATTCCCACACAGGACAAACATTTATGACCATGAACATGTCTGTTTGTTCTGTGTCTGGGTGTAAATATATGTATAACTATATATTTACAAAAAAACGTATTCATAGTACAAGCTCTGCTTAGTTTGGGATCAGATAACCGTGTGTAAAAAATGTCTCGGGATATTTATTATTATTTATTATAGTGCTTCCTTTGGTATAAATAATGCATATATGCCTGAACTAGGAAAGCCTGTGATTCAGGCGAAAATACTATTACTATTATTACTAATCTATCTTACCGTACCTTGGGCTACGTAGGCTATTACTTTTATGAAAATGTTATAGTCACAATGATAACACTTTGTGTGTATTTTAAAATTCAATATTCCTTTTGATGTTAACAAGCTTAAGTTAGTCATGCTCACTTAAATGCCTTTGCTTGCGGCGGCGTTGTGTGGCGGGTCGCTCACTTCCCTACAGTATGGCGAGGAGGGCGATGGCTGCCACATGCGTCATGCTTGTAAACAGGTGCTGCTTGTGGGGGCTGGTCAGCTTTAGTTTGTTTGTTTTTTTTTTTTTTATTATTAGATATTCATATTATTATTGTTTAATAATTCTTCACTTTTGCAATACAACACATGTTTTGTCAGTGAGACTAAATAAATATTTTGTAATAAATCTAAGATTGTTTTTAAAAAGAGTAATTGCTGAGTTTATTGCCGGCTCTTCTCAGTAAAAAACAACCTTCCGAACCGGTATTAGAGTCTGACTATTCATAAGTGCTTGTAAAGGCCTATTTGAATAAAAATATTTGAATTTGAATTAACTGGGTTTTTATTTAATAATTGAAATTAAAAGTGCGAATTTTTCAGGGTGTTGTAACGTATTCCTCAACGTACGTGTTGGTGGCGTTGAGTGTAGATCGTTGTGATGCCATCACTCATCCGATGAACTTCACTGGCAGCTGTAAGATTTTTTGTTTTTTTTTTAATTTTATAAAACTTTAGCTTCCAAGTCGCGGTTTCTCCCAAGTTTTCGAATGATTTAATGCATTCCGAGTTTATAACGCAGCCTTTGCTACTTCTGAATAATGTAGCCTTCTAAAAGTGAAAGAATGATTAAAATCAATAGAATAGATTTGTACTTGATTTGTAGTTTACTTTTTATTCATAACAATAAAAAATATTAATCTTCTCTTTATAATATTAGTGTAGATTATTTAATAATTCATACTAAATGAAAGTCAATGATCTTGGATGTTATTTTTCTTTATTCTTAATAAGAACTTTTTTGAGTAGCTGTGGTAATATTTCAGAATATAAAAGTAATGTTTTATTCTAGGGCGTAGAGCACGTGCTCTCATTTTAGGAGCGTGGTTCCTCAGCTTCATGTTCTGCCTTCCAATGCTGTTTCTATTCAATGAGGCTAACGTTGAAGGTATGACAATATTTTTTATATTAAAGCGTTATTACATACCTACCTATATGGTAGCGTGAGTTTTGTCCGAGTCTGTTTATTAGTAGACTAACTTAAACTAAATTACCTTTACCTTGTTTTTTACTTAATCAAAATATTTTTCATCATCATCTTCAGCCTATTTCTGTCTACTGCTGGACATAGGCTTCACCTATGGTACGCCACTGATATTTTTCGGGCCACCTTAATTTTCATACATATAGAAATAATTTTATAAGTATTATGTGTTTTTTAGGAACAATGCAATGCTGGTCAAGTATAAGCAAGCTGCAATGGCGGATATGGATGACAAGTGTGTTTGTGTCACTTTTCGTAGCACCAGCTTTAACTATATCGGCGTGCTACGGAGTTATCGTAGTCACAATAAGGCAGAAGAGTAACAGACTTGGCAGACGTGCTACGGCTACGAGACAATGTAAGTGGATTTTCATAGCTAGCAGCACGTTCATGCTACGAAGTGCTACGGAGATTTCAGGCTACAGTATACTGTAACTACAAACTTGTTTCAGCAGGACACATCTGTATGTACATCATCTTTTTTTTTAAAAAATAATTGCTGAGATTTTATCGGCTCTTCTCAGTAAAAGCAACCTTCCGAGCCAGTGTTAGAGTCTGACCATTCATAAATGTCTGTGAAGGCCTATTTGATGAAAAATATTTCATATCATTTTATTACCAGATTCCGTTCTGCGTTTCCTGATTTAGAAACATATTAGAAGTGCTACAAAGTGCTACAAAAGTAATAGATTATCTACATAGTAAAATATCACATCTGCCTATGTACTACGTAAGTCTATTTACGCATAGTGACTATAGTACTAGAATATTATTACTATACCAATTTGAAGGGGTCACGTTATGTCAAAGGATCAATAGCCACACGGAAGAAACTTCACCCCAGGAGACTTTTTCAAAACAACCGTATTTTAGAACAAAATGGCCTAAAAACCAAAACCAACTTAAACGACCATTCAATTCTCACAAAAAACTTTGGACTTATTCATTATAAAATGAATTTGTCAACCTCTCCGAAAACAATGAAGCGAAAATTAACCGTAACAATGAGTTAGTGAATTGATGCGCATAAAAACCAAAAACGCCCAGAATCGGGGCCAAATTAAGCGGAACGTGACCCGACTGAGTATGACTCGGGTCTGACATGAAATATGAACTTGAAAGCCACTCACATTTTATGTGGATAAATAAAATAAATGTTAGTTAGTACTTAAGATTCAGCATTTGTATATACTTACTGTTAGAACACGTATTAACAGTAAAAAGTCGATAACTTTTTCTTCACAAAGCCAAGAGTTTGACTATTTTCAAATCCAAAACCATTTATTTAGTACTAAACGCGTTCCCGAGGGATGGAACATTTTCCAAGCACAAAAATCCTATGCGTTATTCCAGGGCATGTTCCAGGGTTTCTATTTATGAACCAAGTTTCATCTAAATCCGTAAGATAGTATTTGCGTGAAAGAATAACGAACATACATACAAACTTTCGCATTTATAATATTAGTAGGATGGCCCCATGGAAGGCACTTACAAACGTCAAGGCCACTGTAGCTATCACTGGTTCGGAAGTCCGCCTTCACATGAGAAGAACCGGCAAGAAACTCAGCCAGATTATATGAATTATTTTAATAAATAAATTTTATTTCAGATAGTGATGATTTGGACAGCCGCCGTGCCAGCAGTCGCGGTATTATACCAAAAGCGAAAATAAAAACTGTCAAAATGACTTTCGTCATAGTTTTTGGTAAGTATTTTAACAATTAAGTCTATTTTCTAATTAAATTTTCGATTCGATAATGCATGTTTCGGGTTACATTCGAAGATTATCAAGACTAGTCGTTGAATATTTTAATACTGTATAAATGTGTACTATAATGAAAAATATTTTTATTTATTTTTTATTTTAGCGTGCTATTATTGTGTATACAAGTATTAATATTATATCGCCTAATTTTATTACAATCTAGCAGGTTGGTTAATAAACAATTTAAATATATCATAAACTTATAAATTCAATTAATAACATCATAATTAATAACAATAATTTAAAAGTAATGTATTCTTTATGGTAACGTTCAAGTTTTTTTTTATTAATTATTTGTGGCACCATCATACATGTACTACGAATACTAAATATAATAATGAAAAATAGAATGCTTACGATTAAAGAGGCCACGTGATTGACACTCGCTGCTTTTTATTCTTAGAGAATGTAACAGTTGAACCAGAAAAAGTCGGTCCCATTTCAAAGTCTAGTCAAAATTGTTCTTACAACGGGACCTATAAAAAGTATCGCGTGTGCTTGTGACCTTATTATACTTTAAAATTATTTACACTACATTTAAATACCCCTTTGTAATTCCACAAAGCTCACAACTTATTATTAATTAATGCACATGAGTTAAAAGCATTCGTGTTTTGATAGTCACGCATAGTAGATGCCAACAGACGTGTCAGCAAAACAAACGAAATATTTTAATTCTCTTTCAGTGTTAATGAATAAGTGAAATAATATTTTGATTGTAGTTTAATTTGTTTCTGTCACGCTTTGGTGTGACAAACGAAATGTTGTGTATGTGAAAAATTTTGGTCATTAGCGCCGACTGTTGTGACAAAGTTGTATCTTTTTTTAACATTTGATTTGATGTATGACGGTTTAGGCGAGACCTGTTATGAGGTTGTTTTATCGTTTTATTTTTGTAAAATTGTGAATTTTTATGTTCTATAGAATAATTAAGGTTATTTTCTATATAATTATACTAACCTACTATAATGATGATTATGAAAGAATATATCCATGTCGGTTGAGGATAAATATTGGAACGGGTATCTTCTCCAGAAAACTTGTTATGTGGGCGTAACATGAGTTACGAGCAACAAACAACAAAGTACATTTATGCAATTGATTTATTTAAAAAAGTAGGTATTCTAAATACAACGAAACGTAAGACAGTTCCTAGACTAGTTGTCCGCGCGGCGGCCAGCAGAGAAGTGCGTGCTCGGGATTGTCGAAGGTCTTTTGTTATCTCGGCTCGCGCGAACACAAGTCTAGACTCTGTCAAAGCGCTGACGTCATGACGCTTTCGCCTCGTTGTCAAATCAGCTCCCGTACTAATGACTCTTCTGAGATATATATTACTAGCTGACCCCGCTATCTGCGTGCCCAAGGCAAGTCACATTTTCCCGTGATAAAAGTAGCCTATATGTAGTTCCAGGATTTGCTCTATCTGTGGGCCAGTTTCATCCAAATCTGTCCGGTAGCTTTAGCGTGAAAGAATTACAAACATCCATACATACAAAAATTCACATTTGTAGTATTAGTAGGATTTAAAAGTGAAAGGCTTAATCAATGAGCGAATGTGTGACTTTTCACAAAACACACAAAATCTCGGAAATTAATTGACGTGTGAGGGAATTTTTTTTAGGTGGGTAGTTTTCATGAAGAAATGCCACTGATTTTGTCTGACAGATCCTAATTAATTTAATTAAGAGTGTAAAAAAGGTATCGTAAGTTTATATGAAAGTCTTAATAAAGATGAGGTCTGTTACACATTTACTTTAGACCACCCAATAGAACAGAAGGTATGTTATTTTAATACCAGTTTCGCGGGTGAAATATGGAGTCGGAAGCTAGTCCGGCAATTTGTTTTATCCCTACTAATATTATAAATGTGAATGTAAGTTTGTTTGTTACGCTTTCACGCGAAACTACTTAATCGATCGTCATGAAACTTTGAACACATATTCTTGGAGGTATTAGAAGTAGCAAAGGATATTTTTTGTGCCGGGAAAATGTTACATCCCTCGGGAACGCGGGTGAAACCGCGGGGGACAGCCAGTTAGCCATAAATTAGGGAATTATAATTTGATCGTCACGATGCAAACTAAATGTGTTTTTTACTTTGTTACCCTCCATAAACAAAAGCTAAAAGTTTGTTTAAAAAAACGAAGTCAAGAGAGAATTTTATAAATCTTATATAACATTCTCACGCTTTAAAAACAAAAACGAAGTAATATCTTGAATTTTTCATCAAAATGCTCTCATTAAATGAACGCCTACACCGCAATCATAAAAGAAGCACAACTTTAGCTGAATATATAGGAAATAATGAAATGGAAAAGTTTGTTATTTCGCTTTAAGTTTATCCCGTGACTTTACTCGCTTATACAGGATAAAAATTATCTGGGGTACAAGTTATTTATTTCTCAATTTACATCACAGACAAACTGACTCACTTACTCTGTTTAGTTTTTGTAAGAATAAATAATAAATAAATATCCTAGGACATTCTTTACACATGCCCATCTGATTCTAAACTAAGCAGAACTTGTACTATAAAAACCAGATATCTGATATATTACACATACTAATTTCAGACACAGTCATATTCATGCTCACAAATGTTTGGCCTGGGTGGGAATCGAACCCACGACTATTAGGGGTGCTAAACAACAACTGGCCCGTCAGAATGTTATGAGTTCTCACTTTTATCAGCTAAAGATTATTTTTAAGGAAATAAAAAATATCTGAAACAAAATGAAGCTCATAAATTGAATACAGATACACAAAATTACAATAGAATATCACGATACGATATAGACAAAGAAATCAAGTTAATGAGGACAAAACTCTCAAAAAGCAATAAGGCAAGGTACGTAAGAGAGGAGATATGACAAGATGCCACAAAAGCTGCGCAAAACAATAAAACGGTTTACGATTCGCCCCATCATGTATAACTGGACGAAACTGTTGTCCTTAAGATTCTAAACAGTTCGCACATAAAATAAACGTAAATAAACAACACTCAAAATGTTTTTGTAATCGTTTACCTTAATATACTATTTAAATCTAGATCCAGAGAAGTAGATGAACTCTTTGAGAGTTCGTTTGGGGAAGTACTGCCATAATACCCATTTATGCCGTGAGTAGTAGTGTACTTGATTACTGTGATTCAGTTAGACAGGTAAGGCCAGCGAAATTACAGGCATATGAGAATTACTTCACGTCTCACTAAATAAATAAATAAATATCCTGGGACATTCTTTACACACGGCCACCTGGTCCCAAACTAAGTTGAGCTTGTACTATATATTTATACATTGTATATATATATACTTCTTTTTTTTTTAATACATACTTATATAGATATTTACACCCAGACACAGGACAAACAGACATGTTCATGCACACAAATGTTTGTCCTGGGTGGGAATCGAACCCTCGACTTTCGCTTTGGCAATCAGACCTGTCTTGTTCTTGTCACTGTCGACAAGGCATTGACGATGCCTCTGGTGTTGCAAATGTCCTTAAGCGGCGTCGACTATGAAGAAGTACCTATAGTTCTACATCTACTTGCCAACTTAAATAGTTTTTATTAAATTAATACATTTTTGTATATATAAAATAATTATTGAATAAACTAATTTTTTACAAATTAATTATAAAATTAATGTTCGCAGATGTTTTTCCTGGGTGGGAATTGAACCCGCGACCTTCGGCTTGGCATTCAGAGTCGCTAACCACCAAGCCAACTGGCCTGTCAAACTCACTTTATAGCCTGAATTCATAAAAATAATACTTTCAAATGTATCTCTTTGGAACCCTTGAGAAAATTCACAGTGAACTTATTCGTGTTTTATAATAATGTGGATATCTCTGGATGTGAATGTTATAGTTACAAATTCCTAGAAGTAACTCATTCGACGTAAAAAAACAACGAGTATCTTTATACTCAATATATGATAATTTTATTTCAGCAAATATTACATCAACGAGATGTTTATCCAACCCAATACACCAGATGTTTGAACAGGCCATGGAGACTGTAATATTGCCGCTACAAATGTCACGTTTATTTCAACGTTGGCAGCGTTGGCCCAAACATTTTATAGATTCAACATTCTCTACGTGACCCGACTACAACTGCGTAGCCTCAATTAAAATCCCCTGAACATTATCCAAATGCATTACCCGACTCATTATCACCCAGTACGACTTTGCCTTCGTTTACATTTAATTTAATAAGCGGGAGAAGTTTATTTACTGAACTTTCAAGTAAAACAACAATGTCAAAACACGCTGAATGAACGTCTGTATCGCATTATTTATGTTTTGTACGTCAGCAATGTTAGACTTGGTTATTTTCTTGTTGTGGAAGCAGAAATCTTTGGTGGATGTGATATTATTTTTAAAGTGTTATTTTATTGGATAATAAATTTTGTGACTGGCATAAAACCTCTAACCAAATCCTACATGACATAGAAACCAAGACATAACTAAAAAATATTTCTTGTAAAAATGGATTTTTTATGTAAGAATTATCTATCTTAATTATTTATCTATGAAAAAATATTTTAATATTGAATGGCGGCAAAGATACATTATAATCGTTTTCTTTACCACAAAAAGCTAAACAAAAATCTCTAAATACATTTCTATTCGCTTATAGTCCATAAAAAATAATAAAATACAAGATATACCTAAATCACTGTCAGTACCATGATGGGGGCTAAACTTATAATAAATTCGATATTCCTATCCAATCTTCTTTATCCGCACGGCTTTGCTCTTGTTGATTACATGAATTACCATATTTCGTGCGATATCTGATCCAGCTATACTCCGTTGTTCTTGGAATTTGTGATTATATAAACCTTTTGTCACACGACAATATCCAGTTTCCTTGACATCGCGTACCACCTAACACCTTATAGCCTTCGATTTTATAAGTGGAACCGAAATTGTAGATTGAATATTAGAATAAAAGTTGATCATATCCTTGCCCTGATTTCGTTCATATTATTCCTTTATAACGTTTGTTTTCTATTATGAAATTTATGTATAGCCTCACTGTGTGTTCTACGACGTAATGGAATGTGATATAAGGGCCTATTTGGACTTGCCATCATTAATTTCTTTCAGTCAGTCCGTCAGTCAATACAGTTCAGATTCAAATGTACATTTCTTGTAATGCTCTTTTAGGACATGAAACTCCTTTTAATTGAATAAAAATAAACGCTAAAATTTTCGAACAATGTTTTTTACTCACTTTGAAAACCTTGAAGTCAAACAGAGATCTCAAGGAGTTTCTACTTACTTAAAAAGTTTCTTAAAGAGTATTTTTTTCCAGTATTCGTCCTCTGCTGGTCACCATACATGATATTCGACCTGCTCCAAGTATACGGATACGTGCCGGACACCCAGGCGAACATCGCCATAGCCTCGCTCATACAAAGCCTAGCACCGCTCAACTCAGCTGCCAACCCGGTCATATACTTTATATTCTCCAATAGGATATTTGTGAGCCTCAGGTGAGCTAACTTTTGTTTCGCTATAAACTTGTGACAGTCGCGTTGGCTGAATTTTTATGAGCAATTTCTGCGTGACTTTAGTGCTAAGGGAAAAGGTTTGCGCAGCACTTTTCTATGTTACCATTTGACACTACAACCATAAACTTTGCATTGAGTCATCATGTTTTTATTTTGACAAAATACTTGACACTTCGACCGTAAAACACTTTTAACTGAGATACTGCCGTTGTCAACAATATGGTTATTTGCATGATCCTTTAAATTGTTTTAGTAGATTGAATTTAATGAATAATGTATTAATCTAATAAGTAGATATTAATACGGCATAAAAAGTAACATGTTGTTATAAGTTATTTACAATACACGATTATGTAAGTTCTATTTACCAAGACCAGTTACTGTGTTCACAAATAATTAAATTGTCGCACCTTAGTCTTAGGGCCTCGATTCTGTAAGGAAAATGACACTAACTCGAGGTTTCGTCCCAGCCTATATGCTCTGTCTCTGTCGCTTACTACGCTAATACTACTATACTACCGGCAAGGCTATGATGGCCGTTTTAACGTTTCAGGTTGTCATTGGAAAAGAAACTGTATTGTTTTGGAATAAGGTTGATTTCCATCATCATACATTGTCTGTTGGATCAATAGATGCACCTTATGTCGCAATGAATAAAGGTTATTTTTATTTGTCATTGTTAAACGTCAAAATAGCCATCATAGCGTGCCGCAAGTTTAATCACGTGAGAGATAAGCTCTTCGAGGCCTCCGTGAAGCGGCACGATGTTTGTATTAGCTGAATAAGGGAGCTGATATCTACTTAGATAATTATTGTAATTAATTCAATAAGAGAAGCAGTGAAAAGCGGTACATGTTTTACAATTATCGAATCTATTTGTTTATACAATTTAAGTTAATTAACCACGCGTTGTTGGTATTTGTTTAAAACTGCAAGGGAGTAAGATAGCTTTTTGTCATTTTTTTATTCCTTACTTATACCATGCTCTATGCCTTTCAGTTCACTGATAGTGGAAAAAAATAGGGATAATAATATACAAGAAAAAAAAAACAATCTAGTCGCAGTCAAATTTAAATTTTATTGAAGCTTGTAAATGGGCCAAATTAGTTAACATAAATATGTGGCTGCTGGAACACACGAGTAGTTGATTGACAACAAATTTTCATCTTGACGACCACGAAATGAGTACTGTAGAAAACAAGGGCGTAATTACAATAAAGCTACCTAGTCCATCAAATTTTTATATTAATACATCTTTGTCCGTGCTCGCGAACTGTCATTCTATCTATATTTTTTAAACAACGAATATTAACTTATTAATTCAAATTATCGATAGCCAGTAACAGTAATAACGGGCAGGGCTAGCATAGACCTTCCTTACAGTACCGTACCTGAGAGATTTTCCTTTACCAAATACTAAAGTTCAATGTTGGATTTGAAACCCCACTTTTCATCAGAACACTCAATATCCCATGGTATATCGCTATAAATATAAAATAATACCTATACAACTAACATAACAGACAACGTTCAGTGAACAGTAAGTTAAACATTCACTTAAGACATCGTTAAGTTACTAACACCGCGGTAACATCAAAGCGACGCTGAATGACTGCACTTAACTTGTAAACGACTTACGTCGGTTTTATTTTATTAAAATGCTGTTAAGGATTTAAAGCTGATGCTACATAACATGTTTATGATACTTTATCACTTACCAAAATGTCAAAAACGTATTCGTATCTGATTATAAAAATATTGTTTAGGCCAACTTTTGTTTTTCTTTATTCCCAAATAATTAAAACTGGTTGTCAAATGTTTTTAATAGCCTGTTGCGGCCAAAAAAGGTTTGATTATAATAGTTTTATTTGTTTGTGAAAAAAAGAATGAAGTGTCAATTTAGGTGTATGTTGAAATTGAGATATTTTCTTTTTATGAAAAAAAAACACGAATACAACTTGTAAAAATTATATAAAATGATTTAATTCATAATAGGAGGTAGCAACTCCAACTACATATGTATATATTTCTCTAATACTTTACATTTAGCTGCACATCTAACTGATTCTATCTAAATAAGGAACAAACTATTACCTCGACAAATACGATCAAGTAGTATTAAGATCCCTGCTACGAATAAGTTGCTACGGACATGCTACGAAATTGCTACGAAGTTATTCGAGTCTAAATGAAACATTTTTTTTATTGTATCAGGAACATTCCTCCGTACAAATGGCTTTGGTGTTGGATGAAGGCGAGCGACAGTCCAGTCGGGAACGAGTCCCGAGCCCACACGGAGCTGCTGACGTCATCGCACAGGAGGACCAGGCATGATCTTACTGTTAGGGTAAGTTCTATATACGATAACTAGATGTCCCCCGCGGTTTCGCCTGTGTTAAGTTTGAAGTTGATCAGACTAAGAAAACACACTGTATCATACAAATTGTGAAACCCTGTTTTACCCCCTTAGGGTGAATTTTCAAAAATCCTTTGTAGTGATCCCCTACGTTATAAAAGGAATCCGTGTGCAAAATTTCAAGTTTGTAACCCTTATAGTTTAGGCCCTGCGCCCATACTTGGCCATTCGTTACACACGGCCATCTGATCAAATTAAACTAGCAGAGCTTGTACTATGGAAACCAGATTACTGATATACTACAAATACTTATTTATTAAATACATACGTAAATAGATATTTAAATTCAGACACAGAACACACAGACATGTTCATGCACATTAATGTTTGTTCTGTAGAAATCGAACTTACTTGCGACGTGGCAGTCATGTAATTATTTTTTTATGATATCTGTAGAAAGAAAGTCTCTTGCAGATTATAAATACCAACTTTTTCAACATTTTTTTTATAATAAAAAACATACTTGTTTATTATTCGTAAATTATTAAAATCAATTCAATCTTTCTGTGACTAGGCTGACAATATTGTAAATTAATTCAGCTGAACCGTGTTTTCCATTTTTCGATTCAATCAAAATGTTTGTCAATATTTGTTTACTTTATTCCGATTTTTTTTTTTTTATTTTACAAAAGAATTCTGTTAATAAGTGGTTATTTATGCTAGATCAGAATTTAAACTACATTTTTAGCAATGGAATTAATAAATTTATGTTTTATGCATTTTATGATGTTCTTGGTGTTTCCGCGGTTTCACACGCTTTTATCGATATCATATATAGCCTATAACTATCTAGGAAAATTTTGGCGTCGAATGGTAGAAATCCCATCCCGATATGTTCAATAGTTTTGAGGTGATGGTGCGTTAAAGGAACCCTATTTTCTTTATAGGTATATATACTAGCTCCCCGGACGGACGTCGTTCTGTCGAAATAAGTTCATACAAAAATGCAGGAATTTGCTCGCAGCGCCACTTACCGGGTCCAATTGTAAATTTAAACCATCCAGGGCGCCACCCAAATGCATACAAAAAAATCATTCAAATTGGTCCAGCCGTTGATGAGGAGTTCACTGTCAACACACGTACAGAAGAATTATATAAATATATACATAGATTTATTTATCCCTCAGGTAAAAGACGACAGCATAAAATTCCCAAAGCAACGAGTCCACCATTGCAACAGTACGAATTCAAGGAAGGTCCGACTCCACCTTCCCGATGACCATCAGCTCAATAATAACTGTCACCCCCCTCAAAGGAGAAGGGAGGACACGTTTCTGTAGACCAGATAATCATTAAAATACATGTGCATTTTAATCGATATCTGAATGTTCTTGTAAAAAATAAAGAAGATTTTTTATATCTACTTGAAACAAAAAATACTGTAACTTATAAAAAAAAACAAAAATACTATGTTAGCATATTTTGACAGCTGAATAACAAATGATGTATTTTAAAATATCGATATTAGCATTTATGTACATAGAACGGTCCTGCAATGTTTCTGATCGTAATTATTTCTCTTGAGCAATTCTATTTTCTGCGAATGAGAATTTAAATTAACAGTTATTATTTTATTTCTAAACATGCTTCGGATAACTTGACTTGGGTTGCTTGTGTATAGTTTCCTTGTACTTAGCTCAAATTATGTATATTATTATTAATTAAAACTAAATTGTATATATTAATAATATTTATACTGTATAATATTAATTCAATGCAATCTTATAATTACCTAGTATTAAGTGTTAATAGTTAGCCTAAAACCAAATTGAACAGGTACACAAAATCACTAATTTATAAATCAAATAATATGTAGGTATGTATTTGTCATAGAAGGTATGGGATATTGATGTCTATCGAACAATTGCTTTGTGCAACTAGTTTAGGCATCACTGGCCAAAATGTGCTACTATCCTATGGATACTGTATAAGAGCAAAAATGTATAATTTTACTACTATTTTGAGTCAAATAAATGATTTATTATTATATTATAATTGGACCATAATTTATTTTTTCTCAAGTAAGTATTTGTCTACACTGCACAGCGCTGTGCCATAATTTTCTTGCAAGTCATTTGTATACGTACATTTAATAATATTTAAAAAAAATTTAATGTTATATAAATTCAATAATTAAGACATGTTGTAGTCTGGGGTATTCTTTATGATAAAGGCATAATAATTAAAAAAATAAGTAACCTCCATGATTTTTGTGCTCGAAACTACAAAATTGTTTTCGAGGCAATATAAACTTTTCCGCAGTATTTATAATTTTTTTTTATGTGTGTTATTATTTGCAATTGACCTCAATCTCACCTGATGTTAAGTGGAGATGAGGTCAAAGATGGAGCTCTCTTTCCCGTTAGTAGCCTATTCACTCTTCTTTTGAAGAGCCCTAACTCGTAAGTTTCAGGGAACACAAAAGATTTAATCGTTGCATACCAGTGTTATTTTGCTGTCATCTGACTACTACAAGAATGTTTCATTGCTAACCATACTTTAAAGTACACAATCATCATATAGCATATACTAGCAAAACATATACAGGGACTATTTAGATGAATAATTTCATCTTAATTCTACATTTTTGTACGACTTGTAATTTTGAACCAAAGTTTGTAAATAGGTAAATAATGTGTTTAATCCTATAATTGTTTAGAATATTTTGTTAGTTAAGGATAGTTTTTAAAGGTGCCAAATTGATCAGAGTAAAACTCTCTTCGTTTTGTGTTTTGTAACTTTATGGTGTGATTATATTAAAAAAATGTGTAAAGACAAGAATGGTTTATACTGCATGAATCATAGACAATTGAGGCAACTTTTTAAAATAGTAATTTATGATCCATGGAGGATAGAGCATTAGTAATATAATGTTTATATACTGTATTAAAACCACGAAAAATATAGAATAAATGTATGGAATATAATTTGACCTTTTAATCAAAATATTTGGAAATACTTCGTAAGTTGAAACTCGGAAATATTTTATATGAAACTAGCTGTCGCCCGCGGTTTCATCCGTATTTATCGATATCATATATAGCCTAGAACCATCTAGGAAAGATTCCGCGTCGAATGATAGCAGTCCAATCCCGATATGTTCAGTAGTTTTGTAAATATATATAGTAGCTTTCCCCCGCGGCTTCACCTGCATTTATCGATATCATTATAGACTATAACCATCTAAGAAAGATTCCGCGTCGGATGGCAGCAGTCCCATCCCGATATGCTAAGTAGTTTTGAGGTGATGGTGCGTTCAAGGAAACCTTTTTTTCCTTTTATATATTGTATAGGTAGAAGATTATTTGTTATCACATCCTATTAGTATCTCCTATTTCCTTCCAAATTAACTAAATAGCAATAAAAATATCATAAAACCATAAAAGTCGAACGATAACTAAAAAAAATAAAAAAGATTTGAGATTTATCCGTAATTTATGAACTGCCAACAGTAGTTATATAAATTAAATTAAGTTAATTACTATGCTTAGAACCGTGTTTAATCTACCGAGCTAGTAAAACGAATAAAGTTTTAAAGCCCTATCCATTAACTGGAAACATTTAGTCCGTGATACGAAGCGCCACTTATAACGGTAAGTGTATACCGAGCTCCTTTGTGGTCGAGTCTCGAAGAGCATCGTGATAGTGACGGTAGCCTTGCATGTCGAGAGCGAAAAGTAATCACAGCTTTATATATCCAAAGATTGTCTGGGAATTCATTTACATCCTTGGAATTGTATGAAAAGCAGATTGCGAGGCGTGGCTGCTCGAGAATTTCGTTACGGGTTTTTTTAAGGAATAATATGTCTGGGATACATTTCTTATAGCCTTATTGGTACTTTCATACCGAACGAACTTAATTTATCACGAATAAATTGCTTGTGAATTAATTTTTGCGTCGCAATCCCGCAAGATTGTGAAGGCAGCGTAATTACCAATGAAAGCTTACGTTCAAACGGAAAGGTCTGGAATCTCGGCCCTTAAGTTAAATCATGCCCTAAGGAATATATTAAATCTCGACCTTAAGGCTTGAGTAATAAAGAATATTAAATCTCAGAGGCGACCGCTGACTCTAACAAATTGTATCGTGGCTAGAAATAAAATCTGAGCCTTTTGGGCTTGAAACAGAACTATTGCCGACCGTTATTCCTGATTACATTCGCTGAGTGAGTCATAACTTAAATTCAATTTTACTTAGTACATTACAGTTTATGTATTTATGATTTTAGACCACGATCCTGCCATATTATCATTCCATCATCATCATCAATTATCATTCCATAATAAGAGTCAATTATTTTTCCCGGGATGCTTTGCATTCCGTCGTATTTTTTCGGTTCCGTACCTTGGTTAGTAAAAACAGAACCCGTATAGGATAATTTTGTTGTCCGTCTGTCAAGGCCCCTTTTCCCAGGAACGCGTGGAGGTATCAAGCTAAAATTAATATCAAATACTCAAATCTGCTACTGTGAAAGCGTGAGAGCTGTGAAAAACTTGTAAGTCAACATAATCATTTGTCATGGTATTCATTTCTAGTTTTGTTTTTCTGTATACATATGTTTTGAGTTACAACCCAGCTCTATATGTGTATTACTTATTATGTGGTTACCTTTTGGTTGTAATTTGTACTGTGTATCCGAAATAAATAAAAAAATACGGCCGTTTGAGACTCGCAAGGGAATCAAAACCTATAGAGTACTTCCTATTGACCTAGAACCCTGAAATTTGGCAAGAAGCAATGGCAATCAACACACTAAAGTTTCATCCCGATTGGATAAATAATATAGGACGGCATAAGGAATAAACATAAATACATACAAACATTATATAACACTTCTCTAGAAGATTATACAGTGTTTTGAGGAATTATAATATTTGACTTGATGCCCTGAGCTTTATTCGCCATTCTTTAAAACTAAACTGGCCTTAACTATTTCAAGCTTCTTACCGCAGTCACTCCGGTTGAGAATGAAATCTCGAGTGGCAGCATAGGGTTCTTAAAAGGTGTTTAAAGATCGGTAAAAACTAATTATACATATCGTGCTGCGAGTGTCAATAGGCAGTGGTAACTGTTTGCCATCAAGCGGCAAGTAAGTTTGTTTATCAACGCAGTGGCATAAAGAAAAGGGCGGGTAGTGAAAAAAATGATTTTCTCTCTGGGACGTAATTCGCCATTCTTTAATTAATATTTTAAAAAATAATAAATATCCCAGGACATTCATCACACATTGTTCTGATCCCAAATTAAGCAAGGTGTACTGCTTGTAGTATGGCTACGAGGTAACTGATATACTACATATAGTTCTTTTTAAAAACATATTTATACAGATATATACATCCAGACACAGAACAAGAGTTCCAGTTGGCTTGGTGGTTAGCGACTCTGGCTGCCAAGCCGAAGGTCACGGGTTCGATTCCCACCGGACAAACATTTAGGTGCATAAACATGTCTGTTTGTTCTGTGTAGTATATCAGCTATCTGGTTACCATAGTACAAGCTCTGGTTAGTTTGGGACCAGATGGCCGTGTGTAAAGAATGTCCCAGGATATTTATAATTATATTTTTTTATTTAAACAGACATGTTCATGCACACAAATGTTTTCACTGAGTAAGAATCGAAGACGCCCGTCGTTATAATAGGTTGGGGAAAAAGTTCCTTCGTATTTTTTAAGAAAATTCAAAACATTTTTAATATAGTTTATTTACATTTAACTAAAGTATGTAGGTACCATTTTGTTCGATAACTTTTTTCCATCTTGTAGGTAGGACATGATCCCATTGCTATAGAAATTTTGGGACTTCTGATCAAAATACTGCGACAAGTGGTTTTGACAGTCCTCTCGTGATGTTAACCTAACACTGCCTAAAGAATTCTGAAGAGACCGAAACAGGTGGAAATCTGAAGGTGCAAGGTCAGGACTATACGGCGGATGCATTAATACCTCCCAGCCAAACTCTCTTCATTTTTGCTGAGTGGCTAAAGATGTGTGAGGTCTAGCGTTATCATGATGAAAAACCACACCCCTTCTGTTGATTAATTCCGGCCGCTTTCTCTCAACTTCTTGCTTTAATCTCATCAGTTGTTCGCAGTTGAGTTCATAATCGATGGTCCTGCCTGGTGGTAACAGCTCATAATGAATAATGCCCTTCCAATCCCACCACACACACAGCATCACCTTGTTGCGAGTTAACCCGGGTTTCGCCACAGTCTGTGAAGCCTGACCGGCCTCTGACCACGACCTTTTTCGCACGTTCTTGTCGTACGTGATCCACTTTTCATCACCAGTTATCAGCTTCTTTAAAAATGGTTCGGTTTCATGACGTCGTAATAAAGAATCACAAATGAGTACACGGTTCATTAGGTTTCTTTCAGTGAGCTCGTGAGGTACCCAAATATCTATCTTTTTTGTATATCCAGTTTTTTTCAAATGCGCCAAAACTGTTTTGTGGTCAATTCCCAGTTCTTCAGCTACGTCGTAACTACTGATATGCTGATCTTGCTCCACTTTTTCAAAAATAGCATCCATTTTATCCGTAATGGGGCGACCAGAGCGACGTGCATCTTTGACATCAAAATTTCCGGATTGAAAACGCTTAAACCAAATTTGTGCTACTCTCACAGACACTGCACTAGGTCCATAAACATCGCAAATTTTTTTCGCGGCTTGCGTTGCATTTTTACCTATTTTGTAGTAAAATTTTAAAATGAATCGAATTTCTTCATTAGATTCACTCATCTTGGCGGTACGAAAAACAAATGCAAATCACACATTTTCCTAATTTGAATTTGGAATTATGTTCTTTAAAATTTAAACTTTCAATGATACCAAAACCAGCCAGATACAAATAGTATAGCCAAAGAGATTGTATTATAAGTTCATACATACTATAATGCGAAAAGACTTTTTCCCCAACCTAATATTTATGAGTAAGATTTTATAACTGCTTATGTTTATTGCTATGAACAGCAGCATTTTAAACCATCATATCATTCTAAATACTGAAAGTGGGGCGAAAGTCAAGCCGAAGTAATATTAATATACATAATCTACCTTCATAAGTCAACACACTCCTATCAAACAATAATTAATATCAACAACTAAGTAATTCATAACTCGAACCGGCAATTTGGTATCATGTTATTAGTTGGAATTATTGTTCATAATAATGGATAGGTTTACTTATCAAAGCAATGTGTGTATACAGATGGATCAATTTTGAAATACAGGCAGGCCGACAGGCCAGTTGGCTTGGTGGTTAGCGAATCTGACTTCCAAGCCGAAGGTCGCAGGTTCGATTCCCACCCAGGACAAACATTTGTGTGCACGAACATGTCTGTTTGTTCTGTGTCTGGGTGTAAATATCTATTTAAGTTTTCATTAAGAAAAGAAAAGTAGTATATCAGTTATCTGGTTTCCATACTACAAGCTCTGCTTAGTTTGAGACTAGATGGCCGTGTGTAAAGAATATCCCTGAAAATTTGCCTAACTCTTATTCAGTCCAAACCGATGACCGATGTCGTCATACTCAATACTAGCTCCTAGTTCCCAAACAAAATACGTTGTAAATCAAACAGTTCGAACATATATCACTAGTGTTTGTATGACAAAGTGCGGTATCGCCCTTGACTTATTGCGACGCACATGTCACAACTTTTTGTTGGTTGTTCCTTAGAAATATGGTAAGTTATAGTTGACATTGTGTATTTTATTTAGTGTGCTATTGTTTTAATGAGTTTTCAGTTTGGTCCATATTTTTTTGTCTTTTTGATTGATGAAAATTCGTGGAGTATTAAGTCAACTCGTAAACCTTTTTAGAAAGCTTTTTATTTTTTTTATACCACTTGGCCGTCAAATAAGCAGATGGTCCACCTGATGGTAAGTGGTCACCGCCGCCTATGGACATTTGCAACACTAGGGGCATCGCCAATGCGTTGTCGACCCTGAGACGTGAAGTTGTTAAGTCTCATGTGCCTGTAATTTCACTGGCCCTTTCTAACCGAAACACAGTGATACAAGTGCAGTACTGCTTCACGGCAGAATTGGGTTAGGTGGTAGTACTTCCCCGGACGAACTCTGCACTAGAAGTCCGATTTTGATGTTATATGGAATATTTCAACGTCAGTACTAATTCAATTTGAAAAGAATAGACCCTTAATGGTAGAAAATGTTTTCGCTTTTCAGTTCTTCACATGGTCCTTACCTAAGCTGGCTTATCTGTGAATCGAACCCACGACTTGCGGCTTCGCTTGTCTACTGAAAATCTACCAAATAAGTTCCAAAAGAAATAAACACGATCAAATTGACCACATATCCAAGGCACAGCCTTCATTTACTTCATCACATTTTTATGTTGCCATCACTTAAAATCGTAAGATATTTATTACAATCCTCCCGAACTGTACAAATGGTCTCAGTATTGCCAGCTATAAATCCGTATCGCCGCCATATTTGACGCACATTAATTTGTGCCTGCTGAATGTAACGGTCCTCGCCATTATGGGGGGAATTAAATGCAATTGAGTGGAAACAAAACAAACTGGGTTGTTTACGTATATAGAGGGGGATATGAAAGGATGGTGTATGAATAACATATAATTTAGTACGAGGTCTTGTGCTGATAGCGTATTGTACTCGTACTTTTGTTTGTAGATCAATTATAATTACTGCCAGCCCTGCAATATTATCTGCCACTTGTCGTTGGACCTATATAATGTTGGATCCTAGGATATTTAAATAAATAAATATCCCAAGACATTCTTCACACATGGTTACCTGATCCCAAGTTAAGCAGAGTGTACTCCTTGTAGTATGGCTACCAGGTAACTGATATACTACATATACTACTTTTTTAAATACATAATTATATAGGTACATATTAACACCCAAACACAGAACAAACAGACATGTTCATGCACACAAATGTTTGTCCTGGGTGGGAATCGAAGCGTGACCTTCGGTTTGGGAGTCAGGGTCTCTAACCACCAAGCCAACTGGCCAGTCATACCTAGATTATGTTACTTTTGAATAAAGTAGCTTTCTTATATTGAAATAATTATGTATTCAAATCTGTCCAGTAGTTTTGAGTTTAATACAAATCTTTCCTCTTTATAGTAAGTGCAGATAAAAGTAAAAGGCTCTCACATGGTAACCTCGTACCAACACGCCAAATGAGACGGCTTCCCACAAAAAGGCCTAATAAGAGGCTTAAGCCAGAAACAGATTGTAATGAAATTTTCAGAATATTCTAATTTGTTGCGTTAAACTTAAATTTAATTAAAATGTCTGGATTTATTTTAATACATTATTTTTATCTTTTCAAAATTCATGGAATTAAAAATATTATAATGTTTAGGTTATATTCATTCACAAAAGTTCTAATAAGTAGGTTCTTAATTTTTATAATTTATACAGTTTGGTATATTATGTTTTTCACTTTAGTGAGAGACTGATACCTGAAACCCAGCTTTACAGTTTACCAGAGCCTCATCCTTCTATATAGAGTAAGATACTTTATATTTATTATAAATAAATAAATAAATATTTAAATAAATATCCTGGGACATTCTTTACACACGGCCATCTGATCCCAAACTAAGCAGAGCATGTGCTATGGAAACCAGATAACTGATATACTACATATACAACTTTTTTTTCTAAACACATACTTATATAGTATATTTATTTACACCCAGATACAGAACAAACAGATATGTTCACACACACACAAATGTTTGTCCTGGGTGGGAATTGAACCCGCGACCTTCGGTTTGGCAATCAGAGCGTTAACCATCAAGCCAACTGGCCTATCCAAATGAAATAATAATAAAATGTTCTATCTAAGTAACTAAATAATATTCAGTTACAATAAACCTTTATAAAAAATCATTTTAAGTAATAAAACAAATAACTTTAACATCATTTATTCTGCTTGCCAACCCTTCTAAAGATTCCCATGCCGTGGAGGCGGTATACGAACAAATTAATTACCATCCTGTCACATCCGCCATATTGGATTTAGGATGACGTCACTCAGATAAACGTGTATTGTCAACAAACCAAATGTGTGCGCAAAATAGCAGGTCGATCAGATAAGACCCGGTTTTAAACTCACTTGCAAGATTTGATCCAAACATATTACAAAAAAGAGAAGTTAAATAATCTTGTAAAAATGAACCTAACAGTAGTGGACATACGGACGTAAGCATACTAAGCCTAGATTGAACTAGCTCTCAAGTGCCATCGTAAAAATAATTAGTTATTATGATATAGAATTAAAGGTATGGTGTAGGAAAAAAATGGTTTAAACCAGAATATTTAAAAAAACATCTATATATGCACACGGCCATTCCATCTGTCCCAAACTAAGCAGAGCGTGTACTATGGAAACCAGATAACTGATAGACTACATAAACAAATAACTTTTTTTTCCAAATACATACTTATGTAGATATTTCCACCCAGACACACAATAAACATACATGTACATGCACACAAATGTAAGTGTGGCCGGGGTGGGAATGAAACTCACGACCCGTGGCGTGGTTATCAGGGTTTCTAACCACCAAGTCAACTGGCCCGTCGAAATTTATATAATAAAACATTTTTATAAGCTATAAGGAAATTCTGTTGTTGAGAGAAATGAAACGTACAATGTAATAGATGAGACAAAAATGTGATGACAAATTGTATCTTCTCTCTCTCTCTCTCTCTTAAAATTTGTAACGGCAGAATATAACGTGTAATGTGTGTGTCTCTAAAATAAAACTCGTTAATAATATTGCGTATTGCTTTTAATTCAAACGTCCTTCATCTGTAGCAAAAAGTTATTCATAGTTGAACTTTCCTACCAATCGAAACATTATCAACAATCTTGCTGACTTCAAACAAATCCCATTCAAAGAAAATAAGGATGTAAATTTTAAAGAAAAACCCTCAGACACTCAATAAAATGTAAATTTTGCACATAAAGGTATAACAGACATGAATAAAGATTCAAAAGTACAGGTTCACTACACTTGGAAGTTTCATCGTTGTAAATACCCACATGAGATAAAGTTTTGTTAGTACATGTAGATATAGGATTTAGCCTACGAATGAGTGAGATTGGTAGTTTTCTAAAGGTTTAAATTGTATCACTTGTGTACAAAACAATTGTGATTGATGTATCACTTAATGGCCAACATCGCCGCAATGGACAGCAATGGACAATTAATTAAATAAATACATAATAAATATCCCAGGACATCATTTACACACGGCCATCTGATCCCAAACTAAGCAGAGCTTGTACTGTGGAAACCAGATAACTGATATACTACTAAATACATACTTCTATAGATATTTACACCCAGACACAGAACAAACAGACATGTTCAATCACTGTTTATCCTGTGTGGGAATCGAACCCGCGACCTTTGGTTTGGCAGTCAGAGTCGCTAACCACCAAGCCAACTAATTTATTAATATATTAATTAATAATATAATATTAATATTTGATGACTATTAGTCGTACATGTGTTGTGTTTCGATTGACTTTACGTATGGAACCTTAAATTTACGTCCACCTGTTTATAGATGTCCACTGGTACAGGAGTCGCGTTGAATTATTCAATATTGAGGGTAATAATATTGGCTCAACCCAGATCTATTTGGGACTGTATTATTGTTCGGAATTTTCCCCCATAAAAAATATTAGATTTTTATCAATTTATCGGATAACACGTGTTTTAGTTATCATTATTTATGAGAGTGTTATCCTTTTCAGTTACCTTTGAAATATGAGTGAGCCTTTTAATATATTTTCCCAATATCAGCATAAATATCAAAACATGGTAAAAAAAAACTCCATTGTATTATGTCACAATTATTGGATAAACCTATAAACTTAACTAGCTATGCCTTGCGGTCTCACCCGCGTTCCCGAGGGATGTAACACTTTCCCGACACAAAAAAGTATCCCATGTTACTTCTAATACCTCCAAGAATATGTGTACAAAGTTTCATGATGATCGGGTAAGTAGTTTTCGCGTGAAAGCGTAATAAACAAACTCACATTCACATTTATAATATTAGTAGGGATTAATATTCTCATATATAACTTCACGCCTATTATCCACCAAATAAGTATAATGTAAAATACCTGTTTTTATATCTGTATCAGTTTGTATTTTAACTACCATGTCACTACTACATCACGGCGGAAATAGGTACAAACACTGCACTATGAGCTCTACTACACCAATAGTGGTTTGTAATCCATCTATTCAGCTACTTATTCACTAACGGCGAAAATTAATATGTAATCCCGATCAAAAATCCATGGATTGATGAACCTTTTGACAGTAATTTTAAAACACGTAATGTCAAAATTCTACTTCAATCTTGCTATTTTAGATCGGGATTGTATATTAATTTTGACCGTTAGTCAGTGACATATTATGTTGTTAAGAAATATTTACTTTATATGTTCCTTTAAGTACAGCCAAATCTGAATACGACAGGCCGTGAAAGACTAGAGCTTGGAACCGTAGGCTCCCCCAATTTTCATGTCCCTACATGTAAAACCTTCTATCGATTGATCAAAATATCATCCATCACACCAGATCCATCACGCGTGAGATTAATATTTTTTCAAAATAACATCTATTAATATTACAGATACGAATGTAGCTCTGTCTGTCCCCTTATTACCCTTCCACGACCAAACGGTTGAACCGATCTTGCTGAAGTTTGGGACAAACGTTGCCTATATTAGACAGCCACATATTGACAATTTTACCGAAGAAGTAACTACGGGGTGGAAGCAACTGTTTGATAATTATAAAAATATTAAATTACGTCACACCTAAAATAATAAACTATGCAAATGACGCCTTTCTTTATAATGAGGATAATAAACAAGTTATCAATGTGGGCAAGCAAAGCGATAAGTAGCACCAGATGCTACTTACTTAACTAACATCCTTTACTTGAAAAGGTCACCAAGCACCTAACTGAGCATATCGCACCCTCAGAACGATAGGGGCTAAACTCAAAAAATCACTATTGGCACATCTCAGATTGGATCACTTTCGCACTGAGCGGGGAGGGTGGGTTAAACTTTATTATTGGGATATTTACACCCAGACACAGAACAAACAGACATTTTCATGCACACAAATTTTTGTCACGGGTGGGAATCGAACCTACGACCTGCGACTTGGCAGTCAGGTCGCTAACCACCAAGCCAACTGGCCTGTCAAATAGACTACGTGTGGGTAGAATTTCAACAAAATAGGTTTAGTCGATCAGCGTAACAAACAAGAAAATCAACACACTTTCACTCTTATAATATTAGTTAGGATATTGAACTACCTTACTACCCGGTATTTATTAAATGCTATAAGTAAATATAAACAAGGAGGTCAATGAAGATTATAAACATACTAGAGTCCCTAAATAAATTCTCAAAAGAAACAAAAGATGTTAGTGCTACTTTCAAATAAGTCAAATTGCATTCGAACCATGCTGTCGCAAATTCATAACTTTATCGTAGAATCCGAGCAAAAGAAACTCATGAAAATGTCGCGCACATGCGAACCGAGCGAATGCAGAGAGCTGGCTTTTATATTCGTCGGGTAAACTTTAATAAATTTGCTTTGCTTAGTGACCTAATTCGGTTATGTTTCCTTGAACTATAGAGATATTGTTAGCCAATAGTGAATAAAGCTAGCAAGACTAAAATGGAAAGCTAGAAATATTGTATTATGACTGCATTTATATGCAACGTGTTACAAAATACCCCGTAAAAATAGAATTAATTATCAAAGCCAACAACCCTAGTAAGCTGTCATGTCAGGGAACCAGATTATTTAACAGAAAGGCTTTCATACTTATTTTACCTAATAATTGTCTACTTTAATAGTTTTTCTATTTTTCACTTATAACAATCAGATTTTTAATTTTTTTTGGGTATGTTATACAGCTTTACTACGGTTCATAAATATTATATATGGACTCCTTATAAGGCCCCATTTAACCGCCTTTCGGCTTTACGGGTAGTTTTGTAACATTCTGTATGGTTACGTTATGACTAATGTAGAGAATACAATAATAAACGGTATTGTTCACATATACTTGTACTTAAAGCACACTTTACGGTGCAAGATACTAAAAAAGGGGGAACTGATTCATTTATTTTGTTTAGTTTTATACAATACTAGCTGTCCCCCGCGGTTTTAACCGCGATTCCGAGGGATATCACATTTTCCCGGGATTCAATGTAGCCTATTTTTTTTTTTTTTTTTATGCTACTTGGGCCGGCAAACAAGCAGACGGTCCACCTGATGGTAAGTGGTCACCGCCGCCTATGGACATTTGCAACACTAGGAGCATCGCCAATGCGTTGTCGACCCTGAGACGTGAAGTTGTTAAGTCTCATGTGCCTGTAATTTCACCGGCCCCCTTACCTTTCTAACCGAAACACAGTAATACAATAGCACTACTGCTTCACAGCGGAAATGGGTAAGATGGTAGTACTTCCCCGGACGAACTCTGCACTAAGAGCTCTACTACTCTGATATTCCAGGATATGCTCTATCTATGTGCCAAGTGTATTTATTTAATGGTATTATGTTTTATTTTCTCCATGTATTTTCTATGTTCAATAATTTAAAAAAATATATATTGTTATGTAAAAATAAAAATAATTAGGTTGGACTTTAATTAAATAGACGCGTTATATTGCATATTTTGTAATTAAGCGTATGTTAGTATTTAATACAACGAAAGTAATAGGTGATCACTCAATATCTAATAAATCATAGCCGCTGCGATAGTTAATATAACGAGGAAATTGTTTTTTTTTCCTTATTAGAGTAAGTAGCTACACGCTTAATAACTAACTTAGTGGTACGAAATGGATAAGGCATTTTAGTTAATTAATATTTTTGTAAGAACTTAAGATGTACTTTAAGAGAATTATACAACTATAGAATAATAGGGCGCTTAGGTCGGAAGGCCCGTTTTACGGACCCGCGGGCCCACAGCCTAATGAATTCAATATTTATTTATTTATTTCCATACTCCTTAAAACTACATATATAAAGGTGGGTACCTAATGCGATAAAAAGGCCTAAAAGTTATCTTATAATTACAATTTGAATGAGTAACTAACAATAAAACTGCGTAATCTACATACGTATGTAAAAAAACATACAGTTAAAATATAGGTAATATAACATATAAACTAACTAATCTATATTATAATATAAAAAGTATAATAGAAATTTTGTGAACTCACTCAAATGACCTGTGAATATATCCGAATTGGTATGAAGTTCGTTAATAGTGCGAATTGTGCAGGTCAGTGGTGTTTTGGCGAGAAGGTTGGTCCTGGCAGTCGGCACGGCACACATATTTATTTTCATGGGGCGCTATGACTCGCTTAAAACAAATGCAGTACAAGGGCTCGATTCCGTCAGGAAAATGACACTAACTCGAAGATATTTCGTTCCGGCCCTAGTGCTCTGTCTCTATCGCTACCTACGCTAATACTACTAATCACGTGAGAGATAAGCTCGTTGTACGTTTTTTACTCAACTCCAGCAACACTAGAAAGGATTATGAATTGAACAGAAAACTAAATAGGACTAGTTATCATATCACTAGAATACCAACATGCCCATTGCAATAGACGATTATTCGGAAAAAAACGCCAGAAAAAAATAATACAATGATCAATCAAAAATCATTTGTCATATATTATACATACTCCCTTTATACCTACCTATATCTAAATGATCTTCAGCAATGATTCGAGATAATCCCTACTAATATTATAAATGTGAAAGTAAGTTTGTTTGTGACGCTTTCACACGAAAACTACTTAACCGATCATCCTGAAAGTTTGTACTCATATTCTTGGACGTATTAGAAGTAACATAGAATACTTTTTGTGCTGGTAAATGTTACATCCTTCAGGAACGCGGGTGAAACCGCGGGAGACAGCTAGTATTGCTATAAATAAAAATATTAAAAAGTAGTATACATTTTTGAATTCAAAATCTTATATTTGTATTCGGACTCGTTACTAAACTTGAGTGCAAACTTTCAAAATTCATTCTTAAGGAAACTTCGACATAGAACTACATAGTATATATCACAACACTTTCCCCTTGTTACAGGAAATGTGTAGGTATTGTGAAGGAGCGAGTATTTTCACGGACGATTCGATAACCAACGAAGCTCGGCTAACGGCTCGTACACACGAGACAACTGGTTATTGCCTGCAGTTTCTATTCAAATTCTTTTGAGAAAGTGCGTGTAGAGTGACTATGTTCATGTGAAATGTTGAGGATAACATTATTGGAACGTTTTTCGTTAGTCAATTCGCGCATTTATTATCATAACATTATTTTGAGTAAACTTACACAAATCATTTGAATAGAAATTCATAATAAACTTGCACTGGAATAAGGTAAACTAAACTGATAAATAAACAAGATACTGCGAAAGGAAAATGTTTGATTTCGGGGCTGAGAAAAGTGGATAATTGATAAAAATATCTAAAAAAAGAAATACAGATAGTTGATATGGCAATCTATGACAATATTTTGTACAATTTTTTATTAAATAGACTGCCATACCAAACTATTATTTCATTTTCAATTTTTTTTTAATCAATTTACCACTGTTCTCTCCCGGAATCAAACATTTTGATCAAATTTTACACTTTTAAGGCTTGAAAACTGATGTTTTACTAAAACGAGTATGTCATGTTACCCTATACTCCCTTGTCGTACATACCATCTCGATAGTTTTTACAAGCAACGCTATGTAAGCATCACACATAAATCTACCGGACGACGGTTCAACCGCCTGAATCTATAAATGTAATCGTATATCCCTGTTAAGCTTTAGATACATTGGATTCCTTTCATTTTTAGTTTTATAGCGCTATGTAAACTTTTGCTTTATATGACTACTAGGTATCGTCCCGCGGTTTTACCCGGGTTCGCGAGGGATTTAATTTATTCGGGAATACTGAAGGTTTCGTCCAGAGAAAGAATTATCGAAATTGGATGAGTACTTTCGATGATTACCTCCTAAATACAAACTTTACCTCTTTATGATATTTTTAAAGATTTTTAGAAACCTTATTTAAAGTCCTTCTGATTAAGAACTGATTTACAAAGCAGCGGTAAATTTCGTAGGGTCTGAAATTGCTTTCAAGTTATGTGTGTTAGTGTATACTATAATAAAAATGCCTAATTATGTGTAAATGGTTTTTTACTATTTTATTTTTAAAATTATTTTTTTTTTTCAATAAAGTCAACTTTATAGTTATATTAAGCAATATCACTATATAGTATAAAACAAAGTCGCTTTCTCTATCCCTATGTATGCTTAATTCTTTAAAACTATGCAACGGATTTTGATGTGTTTTTTTTAATAGATAGAGTGATTGAAGAGGAAGGTTTATATGTATTAGTATCTACATTGCACCTGAGCGAAGCCGGGGTGGGTCACTAGTTTAATATAAAGTGAACTTAAATAGTATCATTAGAAAAAAAAAAACACTCAAAATAATGTACCTACGCCAATAATTCCGAACATTTTATTTCAAAACTATAAAACGTCACCAAAGAAGGTTTTATTATAGAATTTTTGCTGCTACATAAAACAAAGTAAGAGGTTAACTTAACACGCACTTCAGTAGAGTAAGTAACGCCCTTTCCTCTAACTTACGACATGATATTATTTATGATCCTTTTACCAATATGTTAAAAGTGAAAACTTCCCAACTATGTTTATTTAGGCTTGATTTATTCGTGCATGTTATTGACTGTATTGCGAATATAAGTCTTAGGAACTTATACGCTTTGAAAAGCTCTAGTACTTCCAACTAATGAAAGCTTCTTATGGTTTTTGTTGAAATGGAGATGTAATAAAAAATATCTAATACCTTTAAACGAGCAATTCTTGTATAAATTAATTGTATATAATTAGGATCTCCGAAACGGCTCCAACGATTTCATGAACTTTAGTAAGCAGGGGGTTTCGGGGGCGTTAAATCGATCTAGCTACGATTCATTTTCAGAAAATATCGTTTTATCCGTGTTTTTAGGCCATGAAAACTGCTACAATGTCATTTGAAGGTAAGGTTTCGCATCTTATTCGTATCTAGGTATATATGACAGTGCTTTAAAAAAGAGAATACGGTAGAAGTCACGTTAGTAAAGAAATCTTACTTACTACAGTCGTACTACCTATGTATTTATATTATATATTTTATGGGGCCGGTAAAATTACTAGTCGACAATACATTAGCGATCCCCCTGGAATAGGGTAGCAGACTGTATTAAAATTAAATTGCGAATCATCATTCATCAAAAAGATTGTCTCAAAACACCCCTATAAACGTCCTTCAATTTTAATTTTGCGATTACGGCAAATTTGACATTAAAAAGACGATAAAAAAAGTCCAGCAATTGAGTATGAAAAATGATGACGCCATAAGTTAGTACTTAGTACATTCTGCATACAAAATTTGCGTTTAAGTAACTGATTTCACAAGGCAGTGCGGTACCCTATTGCAAAGTCCATAGGCAGTGAAGACTACTTACCGTCGGGCAGACCGATTGTCTATTGTCGATCTACTTGCAATAAAAAATACGAAAAACATTATCTATAGTGGGGAAAGGGCTCTTCTGGAGTGAGGTAATTTGGGACTACAATGTTTTTTTTTTTTTTTTATTTCACACCGAGCCAAATTAATATTATCAAAATAAATTACAAAAAATAAGTAGGTTAAATAAATAATATTTTTATAATAAAACTAAAATATTTTTATATTAAATAAAAAAAAATGGTATTTAGTTTTATTTAGAAATAATAATTTTTTTTTTTTCGATATATCGTTGGTCGTATTATATTGGGCGTATCGTAAAATAGGAACCATAAAGTGCCCCTTATTTGTTTATTTATGGACCTCTTAAAAACGATTTATCGGTTGGTTTGCTTGTCGTCATACGTTTGAAACATGGTACTATAGAAACATTTTTGTGAAGACACATTTTTGTAAACAGTACTGTCCTTAAATGTCTTAGCGTCAGCAGAATGGCTCTTCACAGACTTTCTATAGCTAACAGTGTTTTTATTATACCCTAAGTAACACTTAAAAAATCATACAACCTCGCGGTGGTTTTAAGTCGTGTAAAAATTTATCAAGAACCTTTTAGATCCATCCGTACTGTTTTGCTCCGGTATTAAACAAACTTAGCTATAAGAATTTACTAAAAACTTCCGCCCACGGTTTCTCCAGTATTCCCCAGAATAAAGCACAGAGAGAATAGATTTTTATGCACACAAGAGGTCATGTTAATTTAATATGCTATCTTTTATTATTATTATTATTTTGTGTATTTTCTATTTTCATACATTTTTTGTTCTTTCATTTTAATATTTAATAGTATTTTATGCTTATTAGATGCTGTGTGACGCTCTCAGCCACTCCCAAAAGCTTAAATGGCGATGGGCTGGACACGTAGCGAGGCTGAACGATAAGCGATGGACTAGAGAAACAACACAATGGACAGGCCCACTAAGACAGAGAAGAAGAGGAAGACCAAATGCGCGTTGGGTGGATGATATTATAAAAGTAGCAGGTACTCAATGGTCACGAGTGGCAGAGAATAGAGAACACTGGTCATCTCTGGAGGAGGCCTTTACCTTTCATGGAGAGGGTTCTTGCTAACAAAACCTTTGAATAAATCTATATATAATTAATAGAATCAACAACTATTACAATTCGATTAAAATTATGATTATGAATTTGTATAATCATGTTTTTAATTTTATAATTCATCAAATTTTAATTTTTAATTTTATTTTTTTTTAATATTTATCTATTTATTAAAATGAATTATAAGAATTATTTTATTTCGATTTATTATTAGAATCAATTTGCATTAATTTTATATACAATCTTAAATATTAACTTAAATAAACTAATAAATAAACTAAAATTAACAAAATTTGCATTATGTATGAAAAACTAAGATTTTGTACTAGTATCATGTTTCTAAATTGAATTAAATTGGATAGGTTTGTAATGAGATTAAAAATTGTCATTGTACTGCATGCAACTGATTATGGAAAGCGAGAAATAAAAGGCTTTTTTTATTTTTTTTATTTTTTTTATTTTTTTATTTTTTATTTATTTATTATTTATTTAGATGCTATGTACAGTTATAATTGGACTACAGGTTAATATAGTGTTAATTGTGTAGACTTGTAAGTAGTACTTAATCTTTTGTCTATTTCTGCACCTATAAAATGAAATAAAAAGGAACAGCAATAACATAGGAATTTCATTAAAAACTACGATAGCCTTTAGACGTCCTTTAATTCGGCCCTGCCCTAGAAATCCTAAAATCCTTAGCTCACGATGACGTCTCCAAACTACTCGTATATAAACTGCCTGCCAAATTTCAGCTTAAAATTCTTCGAAATTTCCTGTTTAATCAATGAGTAACCTTTCGCTTTTATATATTTGAAATGAGAAACTAGCGTAACCTTATAAAAATTGGTTCACCTCTCATTTCAAAGGCGCAAGTTATGATATCCCAATTTCCTTTGTCCAAATCCAGTCCTGCGGTACACATTACTCACGACAGTAAAAACATCGGCTATATTTCAGTAGTTGTCACCATAGCCAGTGAGTTCGCATCGTAAATGGCTCAAAGTTCAGTGTCAATCGCATCGTAAACCGTAGGACAGAGGGCGACGATTGCTCCAAGTTTTATCGTCTGTATAAAAAATAACCGTCAGTTTATTCGTCCCCAGCTTACATCCAATGCTGATATAGCCTCTCGCGATCGTTTCCGCCCGCGTTTACTATAATATCTCACTGGTTTAACTTACTCTATGCGAGCTAGTGGCAATATAAAAGGTATATCAAATGACTATTCTGTTGTTGTTAGAGGGTTAGGTTTAATGATGACAGTAGACAATTTTTTTAACCATGTTACTTTGTTTACTCTTTGAAATGGAACTACTTATAAATGTTCCCCAATGATTAGGTATATAGTATTTAGATTAGTAGCAGTATAGAATTTAGTGTGGCGTTAGAAAACAGCCTCTTTGCTAGGAAAAATCCGTGGGAGTGGCAAGAGTATTCTAAATATTATATCAAATAAGGTGGATTGTCCTCTGATGTGGAAACTCACACAGAGGACGAAAACAAATATTGTCTTCATTTTTATGTACCGCTCAAACTAACATAGTTTAAGATCTTACTAACAATATTGGGTTTCTGTGTTGCCTGAACAAATTAATTTTATTATTATTATTATATATGGTAAAAAAATTTTTTTATTAAAGTTCAGTCGTGGCATGGAGTAAGAAAATAAAACGGCTGAATAGGAAAAGACACACGTATGATGAAGTTACAGTAATAAAAACAATCTCCAACAACCAAATAAATAATAAAGATAAAACCTCCACACTGAATTATAATAAACATCATACTCTTTAGAAACTTAAAATTCGAACATATATAATTTCAGTAAGCACGCCGTGACATCAGCCTTCAAAATGACCACAAATAGTCGACAATAATAAATTTCCAAGTAAAATAGAATCAACATCCAAAAAAAGATGTTACAAATGAACTAACAAAAACAAAATTGTTTTTAAAGAAACATGGATTCCTATACACAGAAATTTATATTCTAACATATAGAGTATTAAGAATCATTTTTGAAATAGCAATGAATAATCTAAATACCAAACCCGGCAACCCTTGCCCTAGTAAGTATTTTATAACTTCTACCTTAGTAATAAAAGGTCACAAAGATAACTTAAGCCCTATCTGCCACCAAGCGTCAACCGGTATTTTCTGAGAAACTTTACTTGAAAGCGAGTTACCTTCTAGCTAGACTATTAATTTGTACCCTCTGAAAACCCAGGGTAGGTAAAAAAAATGCAAATGCCCTCCCGACTACTGTGCGGTTAGCCAATCTAAAGTGTAAACTCTAAGATTATATTAAAACCTATCTAGTAATATCTAGTATCTAGTTCCCCTGAATCTCCTCCTCTGTCAAGTCCCAAACAAGGAAATTCGACAGGAAATCGACACGAAGCATCTTCAGGATGTATTAGACCCACTGTCACTGAGTCCTCGCACTAGCACCGCAGACGTGTTACGGTGACGACATAAGTTTAATTTCAAATAAAAAATAAAAAATAGATTAAATATTACAAGAGATTTCCTACATTTTATACGACCGGGCGCCTGCATAATGCCAACCCTCTATTGGTATACTTTTATTGCATGTAGTCATCGGTACACTCTTTAGTACGATTCCCTGGAATGCTGCACTGCGCTGCCACACCGCGTCATACTTTACTCCTAATAGTCTACCTCTAGATCGTGTTACAGTTCTTAATACATATAATTATCCTTCGACATTCAGACAGGGAAAAAGACTATATTCTAGATATGACTGACACAGAAGAATCATCATCGTCCTCCAACACTGGTATTTTTGAAAACAAAAGTCCTGTTGTACTGGAGCTTTTTGAGCTGACGAAGGACGACCCTGAACCTGGCAATCCAAAACTAGAAGCAAAGGCTAAGAAATTTAAGAAGAAAAAACCGCAGTCAGAAAAAAGTCATACTAGTGTATCTTCTAGAAGTTTATCGGAGAATAGTAGTTCTTCAGACCCTCGATCTATTGAAGAATTAGCTAAGGAAGAGTTTTTCGATGCACAAGAGAGTTACTACGACTTGCCAGGTAAACATTTTCTTTAATGTACAATGATAGAGATACTTATGTGCTGTGAGCAAGATAAGTAAAGTTGTCATTATCTTTTGATAACTAAGTACGTCATAGAAAAATGTACCATATTAATTTATGATATTATGGTACATAATTATCTAACCATTGGAACAATAGAGTAACTAGGCATTAGATAGATTGGACGACTAAGATTTTTATCTTTTTTTTATTCCACTTGGGCAGACGGTCCACCTAATGGTAAGTAGTTACCGGCCCCTATGGCAATTTGCAACACCATGGGAATTGCCAATGCGTTGTCACCCTAAGACATGAAGCTTTTTTTTTTTCAAAAAGCGGTCTCATGTACCCGCAATTTCACTGGCCCCTTTACCTTTCTAACCACACATAATACACAGTAATACAAGTGCACTATTGCTTCACGGCGGAAATGGGTAAGGTGGTAGTACTTCCCCAAACGAACTCTGCACTAACAGCTCTATTACTCTAAAAATAATATCTAACTTTAGAGAACAAAGTGTCTAATCCAATGGTGGCAGCGTCGTTGGTGTTGTCACATTCCGAACATGGGCAGGATCCCAAGAATGCAGATTCCGCACCCTCACCGTCACCTACTCAGCTTGCATCTATTACCCAGAGAGAACCATCCAGTACCATCTCTGTAAGTATTTTTTCTAAAAGCGATCCTACATAAACAAATAAGAAACTATTTCATGTTTTTCGGAAAATACACAAAAATTATACGATATTAACAGAGAGAAAAATTCGAAATAAAAAATTTCAAATATTTACAAATAGGCCTTAAAATCAATAACATTTTTAGCTACCTTTATTCTGTTAACTTATTATCTTCAAAGTTTGATAGACCGATTGTGAAGTTTAATGAAAACCGCGGAATTTGCAATATCGGCTTTTATTATAAAATTCCTACGCGAATTTGAAATATTCCAATATTGTAGATACTAAACCAAAAAACTTAATCCTTCTAATACAATGTAAATATTTCGATATTTTTGACTCAATCACGAACGGACTAAAATGTAACTTGGCACACGAATAGAATAATTTCTGTATGAACGCATAAGATCGTGGCATGACAAAATAATAAATGAATAAATAATAAATTCTTTATTGACACATTATTGGGTACATACAAAAATTACAACTATGCCTATAACCTTCATTGTGCCAGCTGGTTTAAATAAAGTTGCAAAAAATCCCTCGGTTAAGCAGCTAGTATCGTAATCACCAAACCATTATAAGTAGAGATATATTAATTATCATCAGCAAGTGCTAAATGCAAAAACTAATGGCTAAGTAATGGAATATTGCTACTTAACCCTAAAGAGATAGTTATGTGCTGCAAGCACATCAGCAGTTCAGAAATATTGCTTTTAAAGGTTTTGCGTTGTACCTTTATTATTTATATACTAGCTGACTATCCAACAGACGTTGTCCTGTTGAAATAAGTCCATACAAAAGTTCCATAAAAAAACCAAGGGTCTAATTGTAAACCATTCTCAAATCGACTGGAACACACAAAAATTTCTTTAAATTCATTCCAACCGTATAGGAGGATATACTATACATAGAATACTAAAAATAAGGATAAACTTGTCACTTCTGCAAGTAGACTGCAAAAAGTGCAAGGGGCAAAGTTTTAGGACTTAATGCACGCATCTATAATAAAATCCGTGCTGAATGATTTTAAATTAGCCTTTATAAAAATTTAAGGAAAGAATTAAGACAACGTCTACAAAGCAAACGATTATTTTAACGACGACAATGCTTGGGTGTAGCGCTCGCTCCAGCAGGATACATCTTTATGTACAAAATCTTATTTGAAAAGAGTAATTGCTGAGTTTATTGCCGGCTCTTCTCAGTAAATGCAACCTTCCGAACCGGTGTTAGAGTCTGACCATTCATAAGTGCCTGTGAAGGCCTATTTGAATAAATATTTCATTTCATTTCATTACCCAAGGACAGAAGAATTATATATATAAAAATACATACCTCAACTCATTATTTTCAGAAACCTGTAACAGGACCGCAATAAGAACACGAGAAATATTTTGATTTAACACTTATCTGGTGAGCGATTTATGAAAACTTTTTAATTGAATAATTGAAGATTAAATATTCTGGGGTATTTTTCACACTGTTGTTTACTTATTTAATTTGATATGTAGGTGAAATTCTGTTGCTATATGCAAGATTTTAAGGTAAGGGGTGATTTTTAGTCTGAAAGCCCAATTTATTCAATCATTGTAATTTTTTATCATACACATAAATATGTATATCTTAAATTACTAGCACATAATATACTAGCTGACTCGTCAGATATAAGCCTGTGAAGACTAAATAAACAATATTTCTATTTCTATTGTCAGTAGGTAATGCTGTGAAATAAAGTAGCTTAGTTAGTAGTAAATAAGTAACTTAAGTACCGCGTTACCTACCAGATCCAAGACTCGAAATAAATATAATAAATAAATAATAATAAATATCCGGCGACATTCTTTACACACGGCCATATAATCGCGGTCCCAAGCTAAGCAGAGCTTGTACTATGGAAACCAGATAACTGATATACTACATATACTACTTTTTTTATTTTTTTTCTAAATACTAGAAGAATTACGAATACAAACACATCGGAATTATATTATAGAACCTATATTATATTATTATACCTTTATCAAGGCTTCTAAAAACCGGCAGTAACTGCCACTGTCAGACTTTGGCCACCAGCCAGAGAACGCATAATAAAAACCAAGTGCTTTATGCGTTTTGACATTATTTATGATGAGAGAAGTTATGTCGGTTCAAGAATGTCTGGTTGCGGGATATTCACAAAAAATTGTCATGGGCAAAAGAATTTTAACCCTCAATTTTTCTTGTTTCAGAAATCCATTTGCAGTGAACTTTGCATCGCCAGTTATCCAAGAATCCAAATATAAAAGATATTATTAAATAAAAAAGTAACACACCTCTAAATTATTTTGATTGATTAGTTTAGGTTAGCGAAATCGTGACGAAGGTCGTGATTTTGAATCCAAAGCTTGTGATTTCGATGAACCCAAACATCGTGATGAGACCTTCACCAGACAGGCTGGTTGGGTACGAATCTGGAGTAACTGCAGTGCCAACTTTACGGGGCATATCGAAAATTAACTGAGCACCTTTTGATCGTAGTTTTCCTGCAGCTTATCTTTTTTTGTTCCGGCAGATTTTACTGAATAAAAATGAGGCCTTACTATCATATCTTTGCGTACTTGGTACTATTAAGAGATTTTGTTTCGATTTGATCGAATTCATTCAACCGTCAATGTGAGTGTACACAAGGCAGCGTTATTTTTATTATTAACATAAAATGAGCTTAAACGATACATACCAGGGATGATATTAAATTAGAACTCCCTGAGAGGTTTTAGCAACAAGGGCTATAACGAGGCAGGGAAGGTCTCAATTTATTTGCCAGCTTCCATACTCGCTCAGCCGGCATAGTCACGTCACAAATAAACTGCTAGATTTAAACAACCATTGTGTCACTTCACTTATTTTTATAATGGCACCAGATGTGTTTATTTTCCGCGTCAGGGTGATTTAAGATAAATGATGGAGGATTCATAGTGCTCAGTTTTTTTTTTACCTGAAGATTGACCGGTTATGAACCATTATGTCAGCTGATATAATGCCTGCAACTAACTGGCAATAAAAGCTTGTGTTAAGGACCCAGCGCTATCCAAAGAAATAACAAAGGTTATTTCAATTATGTATATAGTATTGTTGTAGATTTTAAGGCATAGACAAGGAATATTCCAATGATTTAAAAGCAGCAAAATGTCAAGCGGTAGTTCTTTACTGAGCTTACGACCCCCTTATAGCTTTTAGCGTTTTTATTTATATTCATATGGTCATAAATTCAAACGGATAACAGGAAATCCATTGTAATAAACAAAAAAAAATAATATCTTGAGAAGGAATAAGAAATTACTTGGTTGGAAGAAAGGCGAATGGTGATATTTTTTTATCTATGGGAAAAAAATAGCAGGGCTGACCTCCTTGATTAAAATACATTATCAAAATCACTTTCTTTACTAACTACCAAAACTAACGATAACACCATGGACCATATAGACTACGTTACAAACTTTTTCTGTTTTCTGAAAGATGTCATATTTATGAAAATTTCTGTGTTCCAGTTGGTGATAAAATTTATGTTTAAGTCTCTAATTATTTAACGGGGGTCCCATCTTACGGGACTTCCCGAGACTTTTTACGAGTAAGTATTTTATTCGAAATAGCTAATGCTTTCGCCCTTTCTGAAGGCAAATCTGTGCCTCCTGACTACACAACTTCACAAACCATGGCATTCCTATTAATTTCTCCTAAACATTTACAATAAATATAACAATGATTCATTCAGTAAAACAGTTATAGTATGATAATGCTTTTATCACTAGCAGTTTTGATCCAACGATACACTCAGACATTTGTCAAACAAAATTCAACATGGTACCTGTATACGCTCTAATTTATGTGTACTAGCTGTCTGTCGCAAGCAATGTAGGGTGAACCGAGCCTTATTAGCTTTTCGGTTCTTTGAGTTGTCTCTCCTGAAAACACGTCAGTAATCAATTCTTTAATTTGAGCCTAAGGGTGGATCCTTATTTGGGCCATTGCCTTCCTTATTTTATTTAAAATTTTTGTAGCTATGGAAAAACTATCTCGTTATAAATTGAAGAATAAAAAGCAAGCACCGAAACCTAAGACAGCTAAGAAACGTAAAAATGATGGTAAATAATGTTTTCTTTCATCAATTTTATTCAGTTTGCATATTATTTCGCTCCAAAAGCTACTTTGTTGCAGGACCAACATGTAGTATGTTTCTCGCTGAAATCACAAGAAAGTTGGCTGCCAAGAGAAAACAAATAGAAGAAGCACCTAAAAATGTCGTGCGTAAGTTGTTATTAGAAGAAGGTCAATAATGGCGACATTCATTAAAATATATAATTCACTCTTAACAAACATAATTTATTGCAGAAACAATCATAGACAGCATAACAAATGCATTACCAATACGGTTCTCTAGAAAATCACCACCAAAAAAGGATTCGCCTATGAAAATTGAAACTCTACAAACTTTCGCACCAGAATTAATACCCAACGATACGATAATTATTCCACCATTATCCATAGTTGATACTGACGATGAACTTATAGAATTAGACAAGTCACCACAAAAACCTGCATTCAAAATGCCTAAAATGCCAATTATAAATAGTGAAGTAATAAAACTAGCAGCCGAAAGGACAAGAAGGTCTATGCCAATGCAAGATGAAGCTGTAAATACTAGCGGGGAACATGACGTGGCTAGTGAAATCGCTAAACATGTAGGAACGTTAAAAAAAATATCTCTAATAGCAGAGGAATTTAATCAGAAAACAGGTAAGTTTCAAAACAATAAAGTATTCGTATAAATAATCATTAGAATCTGCTTATGCTGACAAATACCTATCATCTATTCACAGCTAAGAATTTAAAAGAAATAGTGGACAGTGTACAAGAAGATCTACTGAAGAAGTTGGCAGAAATAAAAGCTGAACAAAGTCTCGCTAATCCGAAATTGTCTATAGAAGAAGAAAAAAAGGATTTACTGGAATAATCAAATCTTCTTCAGCCAGAAGAAATCATAGTGACATTTATATTGACATCTCTAACAACAGCTCTGTCAAGCTGTTTGTCAAAATTTTATGCAATATTCATTGGATCAATAAAATTTCATGTAAAATTTAATTTAATTAAAGCAAATTAAAAGTACATCTGCATCTTATTTGGTGTTTCATCGAAAAAGCGACCAAAATTATTCTTGTTAATTAGTTACAGTTAAAAAAGGCCGTTTCAGGACTCGTTGGTTTATAAGGGATGGGAATGTATACATATTAGTATGCTTGAGGGGTAAAGACAATCCGGGAGTGGTGCTGAAACTGTGTAGCAGCAGCACAGTACTTGCACCTTAGCTGCCCACAACAAAGTTGGTTTCTTTAGCTTAGCCTTAAATCTGCACCATTCAGTCAATGATTATGGCTATTATTTGAATTAATAACTGATTTAATTATTATATCAAATACATATATGTATATGTTAAGAGTAAACATGGCTCCTCTACAGACGGTTGTATGTGAAAACCAGCTGCAGTGTTTTAAACTGTTGCAGCATGAGCAGAGATAGATACCATTTTGGGCCTCACGCAGCTAACCTTAACAAGCTTTTGATAATTTTATGTTGTTTTTTTATCTTTGTTTTTTTTTTATAGCTGTGAGCTGTGTGAGTCCTCAATACACAGCTTTTCTTTCTACAGTGAATAACAATGCTTATTTGATCAACAAAAATAATAATTAAAGTTAATTTTTTGGAGTCATCCAAACTAATTATGGAATAATAAATTCTTACATTGCAGTGAGTGATCAATTTGGAATAAAATTTGTAAATTTCTAAGGTTTTCAAATAAAGGTTTGTGGAGACTGATAATAAACTTACCTATTAAATCATGTATTCGACGAAATATTCTATTTTTTTTTTAACTTTTTCAGGTTAAATGGATGTAAAAAGTAACCAAGTACCCGTAGAAATTATGAAAGCAATAAATAAGTCAATCGGAAATAAATCTAAAGGTGATAATCATAGGGTCAAATATTCAAAAATACGCATATAAAAAATATTGTTTGGACTTAAATTGTTATGCTATTTATTTTTCCAGAAAGAATTAAACTTAATTCAGACCAAGTAAAAAAGAAAAGCATTAGTAAATTGCCCAGAATTCGAACTCCATCAACGTTTTACTCATATAAGCCTAATACAAATGTACCAAAAAGAAGTGGGCAAATTGATTGCGCAGGTAATTACTTATTTCGTTAAATTTTTTTTTTTTTTGTAATCTCTTTTTTTATATTTTTATTTTTGTAGACTCAAGACCGGGTACAAGTAAAATGGGAAATTCTCAACTGAAACATTCAAAGGATGATTCAAGTAAGACTTTATTAAATTTCCAACATACGTATCTACTAATTTACTTTTTAACATTATTTTACTGACTTATAAGGTATTCAACAAGCTCTGTTTAAAAAACATTAATAGGTAAATAAATGAAAGAGTTCTGATGGGAGAGATGATCTATCTTTCTAAAACGGGTGGAGATATCCTGACTGTCAAGCTATAGGTGGATTCCCACCCCAGAAAAAGAATGGTGTTCATGAACATGTCTGTTAGTTCTGTGTCTGGATGTGAAGGATCTGTATAAATAGTAGCTGTCTCCGCAGACTTTGTTTAGCCCAGAGATGGTGGTATGAGCCGCAACTAGCAACTACAGCACCAATCGGATCCAATATTTTACAAAATATATTACAAAAATTTGTCGGAAAATAAAAAAAATTTATTGGATCTCGAGAACAGCGCCACAAATTTGAAACAACTGTACAAGACCTTTAAGTGAAGAAGAATTAAGAACACAAGCATACTGGAATTTTTATTTATAATTTGCGGAGCTGCCCAAGCTTTAGCTTAGTGCCTATGTATAAATGCTTTTAAACATAAAGCTGCCGGAAGATATTTACTACATGATGGTGAACACCACATTAGAATGTATTTGGTAGTTTAAAAGAAAAAAAATCGAATAAAGTCAGAAATTGTAGATTTGACTTTGTTAGAGATGATCATTTTTAGAAATGTGGTATCTGGTTACTATAGCACAAACTTTGAAAACAAGATGACCGCGTGTAAAAACAAATTAAACAGGATATTTTTATGTTCATTTAGCATTATCTCGTTTTTAGTTAAATTGAAACCTAGCCGCATACCGCGACGAAAATCCAGCTTTAAACAAAGTACAATTAAAGAAACAAATTCAACGAAAACACAACTGAATACATGCCCATTTCCAGCTGAATCTAGGAACGTTCAGAGAGTCCAAGTTGTTGTTAATCCAGGTACACAAAAGTCTCATGCACTAAGGTACCGAATTCATTAACATTATCTCCTCACACAGAATTCTTTGAAACTTATTTAACTGGACAGCATAATAACTTGTAAATTCTAAATTCAAACTTCAAAATCAGCCAGTATTATAGGCCCTGGGCTTTTATCAAGGTAAATGAACCTGAAAATAAACGGCAACTACATCGATTTTGATCTACATATACATTTATATTTATCAAGAGCCTTTAAACTCACTAAAATGGAGATACCAAATTCTACGATGAGGAAAGTACCACAATAGATCACTGGTTTTCCTCGTCGAAACTCTCCTTTAACAAACACCCAGTGGAGTACAAAATCGTACGTTGTTGTTTATATCTGACAAATTCTATTGGCAGTGTTTTTCTTTCTGGCTGAGTATTTACGTAGAATCGATTATCTAAAGTACAGTCAGCAGCAAAACTCATAATTTATATTTTTTCGATACACTACAGTTTGACAGGGGAATCTAGACCAGGGACTCAGTTATAAACCTGTTTTAGATTACAGCCAGGAAGAGCGTGCACAAATAACTTCGATAGCGGCGACAAGACCTATTCCAACTCTTGGACAGATTTATGGTGAAAGCAGCGTGATAAATAGGGGACGTTTGAATGGTAAACAAAAAGAACATATTTTACACATGAACAAACACCTCGACATTAGAAGTAGTGTTACAAAAAGTTTTCATAATTGGTGTCAGTCTGAAAAGTCCATTTGATCATAAACAACATATGTATGTATATTAGTATGTACGTTAGAATGGCGCGGCCCCCTACAAATGTCGTTCCATTTTTAAAGCGGTACATTGAAGCTGTTCTTACTCATTATATGATGTACTTAGCTTAAAGCTAAATGTCTGGGCTGACCTAATGTACATCAGATAGTTATAAATATTGATGATATCGTGATAGAAGATCAGTATAAAATTGAGTCTTATTTACACTGTATCAAAACCCTATTTCAAATGTTTCAGATTGGTTCATGGAATTAACTGCACCGGCGAATTCTTTTGAATCGCATCCAAGAAGTCATGTAATCATAGGTCCCATAAGTAGTGATAATACTACTAGAGGAATAATTAACGTGGGTAAGTAAATATTAGATTTTTTTAAATGAATACTTAGCAGTCCGGAAATTAATTATCGAGTGGTATAGTAAAACTAGCTCTCCCCCGCGGTTTTACCCGCGTTCCCGAGGGATAAAACTTTTACCCGGGATAAAAAGTAGCCTATATGTTATTCCAGGATATGCTCTATCTATTATATGTGCCAAGTTTCATCCATATCCGTTTAGTAGTTTTTGCGTGAAAGAGTAACAAACATACTTACATACAAATCTTTCCTCTTTATAATATAAGTATATATAACGGTTAAATTTGTTACTAGCTTCAGCTTCGCAGTTTCACTCGCTTTCCCGAAGAATTTTACATTTTTCGCAAAAAAATTGTTATTACAGAAAATATTATATGTGTGTGTAAATTTCATTTAAATCCGTTCAGTAGTTTCAGATCTAATTTCTGACAAACTTACAGACAGACAGACCGGACAATAATTTTTGAAACGAATATTGTATTTCGCATACATTTATATTGAAATCTCTGTTAGACAGGTTGATATTTTTGAGTATTTTTTATAAAAAAGCAGAGTATATTGTTGCGTTTCATGATATTTTCTTATCGTAATCTATAATTCGTATCTAATAATATAGAAAATACCAATTTACAGTTTCAGATGTAACCAATAATAGTCAACAAAGCATTGACAGACCAACTGTTATGTTAGAAAGCGTAAATTATTGTCAGAGAATTTATAAAACGACCAACGAAAATGTCACCGACTGGCTCTCATCCGATTTGGAGTATCCGACAAGAGATAATGAATCTGGTAATATACACTCTCAAAATTATTTAAAACTATTTATTGGAAACAGTTCCAAAAGAAAAGTAGTTCTTTTAAATTTCACCAACTTGTTATTCGAATTATATTCCATTTATATTTATGAAGCAAATATTTGATTTTACCAAACAAATTACTGGAAAGCAAAAACATGTATGGTTTAATAATGTTACCCTTAAGTTGTCGAGATTTAATAGCTCATCTTGTCAGGTAAGAGCTGTATAGAAAAATGAATCTTATGATGTTGTGATAAGGTTCATTAACATAATCATACAATTAACCAATGGATCAATAAATTAACCTTATTGTAAAAGGAATAGAGATGATTTTTCTTTAACATTCTTAACTGTCAAAACAGACCTTTCAAATCTCGACATCAATAATAATGTAAACTCCTCGGTACGTACTTAACTTACAAATGAAAATCGAATATTTTAATTCGATGGAATAAAATACATTAGGTATTCGTTTGTTGCTATAGGATATCGATCAATGAGTCCACAAAATCACGTAGCGATTATTAATGAACCCAAACATTCAGACGGAACCACGAATGTGAGGCCGTCTGGTGAAAATTATTCTTTAGGTACAACGTCGAAAATAAGCTTGCAGAAAACCAGCGCGTCGACGGCCATCATTGCAGCTAATAGTACTGGTATGTTTACTTTACATTTCTAGATGTTGCAAATCTTGATTAAATTATAGCGATACGAATTGTCTGCTTGATTAAAACACAATTAGCAAGTCGGCAATGCCAACTGATGCAGCCAATCATGCAAAACTTGGGGCAGTTACACCTTAGTTGGTAGTGACGTCGCATTTTACAATGTGCTCGGGCATAGGGAAGTACTGTGAAGAAGCATTAGCTTCATGGTAGGAAGCTTGGTACTCCCAATCTGGTTAGCTCTCCCATTGGTTTGAAAATCTGTCACAAAGCACCTGTCGGTGTGATTCGGCAGTTACAGTTTAAAGCCAGCTTCCCTGATGGCTTTTGTCCATACCACTGTCGCCTACATAGCCACTTACCTATATATATATATAAAAGCTATCAGGGAAGCTAGCTCTAAACTGCGACTACGGAATCACACCGTACTTTGTGACAGATTTTCAAACCAATGCAGCAATGGGAGAGCTAACCAGATGGGTAGTATATACCTTAAGTATAAGGTTCCTTGGACGCGCCATCACCTCAAGACTACTGAACATATCGGGATGGGACTGCTACCATTCAACTTTTTGTAATTTTTCCTAGATGGTTTTCGGCTATATATGATATCGATAAACGCTGGTAAAACCGTGGCAGACGTCTAATTATAACAAAAAACGAGTATGCGTTTTGTTTTGAAATAATAGGTTAGAACTCTCTTTCAAATTCACGTTTGCTCAATAGAAAATATTGTGATTATGTTTTTTCAGAACCACATTTAACAGAACAACAGACGGTAGTTATAAGTAAAATAGAATCTGATAAAATTGCTGAATCTACAGACGACAAGCAAATGTTCAACCCGCCTTCACAGAATATAAGAACAAGTATGACGCTTTAATATGACTATTAGCATTTTTCCTGCGGTTTTTTAAATATAAATTTATCCTGGGACATTCTTTACACACGGCCATCTGGTCCCAAACTAAGCAGAGCTTGTACTATGGAAAACAGATAACTGATATACTACTTTTCTTTCTAAATGCATACTTATATAGATATTTACACCCAGACACAGATCAAACAGTCATGTTCATGCATACAAATGTTTGTCCTGGGTGGGAATCGAACCCGCGACCTTCGGTTTGGCAGTCAGAGCGTTAACCATCAAGCCAACTGGCCTGTCCAAAGTAGAAGGAAAGCCCTTCTTAACTATGCTAAATCAGTTGAATAACAAATAATTGTTTAATTGATACTCATAATCCTCATTGCACCAACAACGAAAACTCTTTCTTTTACAAATAAAGTTACCTATGACAATATCCAACAGTTTTAACTTAATATAGGCTATAGTATAATATAGATCTAGCAATTTTTTTAGACCTAAACCTTAATAATAATTATGGTCGGTCATGTTTCAGATCTCAGCAAGAATTATCAATATCCATCAAATAATTGTCCACGACCTACTTGGGAGAATCATAATATTCCAATTCCTTCTTATGTCGATTGTGCGTCTGAAGTATTACAGCAAACAACTAATTTTGAAGGAGACGGTGAGAATATATTGTGATTATAATAAATTAGTGGAGTGTGGCTCGACATGATAAAATTTCACCATGACGGGAGGAAGTTCTGAAAAGACTTACATTTTCGATTATTACGAGTTTGATTAATGTTGCAAAATTATTATTCATTCCAAAATTTGGTAGCTAAATCGGTTTATTTTTCATTCATTTACTTAGCATTTTTGCATTGAGTATTGTTCTGACAATCTTCTATTTAAGGATTTGTTCAATGCCTCTTTGGCGGAAATACCAAAATTTTAGCGCTCAAAATTTATTTGGACTAAGCTCGTAGCTCATCAAGAGTCCAGAAAGGTTGGTTTAAGCAAGTCCAAGCAAGTGATAATAAAACCATTATAATATCAGACTACTTTATACTCACTACTACTCCAAAGTTTTAGTCAACGAATTAGTTGCTAGCAGAATCATTCTTCTAGGCATTGAAACTCCAATGACTCAAAGCAGTAATACTGCTACAGATTTGGAAATACATGACACCCTCAGTCGAAGTCAGTACAACCTCGAACACATGGATGATTGTTGTCTATCCGAAGACCACGCGGAATGGTGTCAAGGGTGCAATTCTGAAGGGAGTGCAACCTTCGTGAAATCAACGAAAGAATCTCAGGATACCAGCTTTGGTCAATCTTGGACTTATGAGTATCATGATGATTTGAGTAAAGACACTCTTAGAAATAGACAAGGTATGATTAAATGTTTGATTGAGATGCTGTTGTTTTAGTTGTTATTTATGTAAGAAAAGATACTTAAACATAGTAAATTTATAGATTATTGTAATAATTACCATTGCTGCTGGAAGAAGAACAGACACCACCACCATCATGGTGACGCCAAAGAACGTTGCAAGATTTGTCAGAAATTTAAGCGATTTCCCAGCAGCCGTTTCAAATGTAAGTCCTAGAAAAGTTAAGATCACCGTTAAAGTAAGAACTCAAAATGATTATCCACATCACCGGCGGCTTCAATAATGAGCGTATAGTTTCCAATGCTTACCTTCCATACCTACCATATTATATTACTTAGGGAATAACACCCTATCATACGAATAAGACCAAGCATAGAGATATTCCTGAATTGCAGTAATTAGACCTTTGAGATTTTGTAAACATGAATCACGAATGTTCCTTGTGGTATAGATAGATCATCAGTATATATGGCAGCGAGACTCATGCTGTTTTGACTATTGTATTTGTTGCCTATATTAACAGTAGTAAGGCCATTTGCATCACTTCGTCGACACCTTTCGTTCCGTCGCATCTGTCGCCGGCGGTGGAACCACGTGTGGAGGAAAACGGCCGAGCGATGGGCTGTCTGGTCGAGGTCTCCATCCAAGCTGAGGAAACGTTAGTTGCTCGAAATAAATACGTTGAAATGAGCTAGTAGTATTATGTGTTAAGAAATCTGATTTATTCCCTAAACATAATCTTTTAAGGGTTTTACATGATTTATACAATTTTTCAGACCATATGATGCATTATTTACAACGATCGTTAATTTGGGAGGATGCCGATGTGCAAACAAATATTCTTGTATACCAAGAAAGAGGTAACGTTTTTATTGCTACTTGTGTAGAATAAAATTATTAATTATGGACCAGTAACATTAAAATACACAAAACACGTACACAAAAAGCTCAACCAAAGGTGGTATTTTTTGATAGTTTTATTTTGCCTCCTTAAAAATTTTAGAAAACTTCAAAATCAGTAAGTTTAAGGTCCCGAAATTAGGCCCTATATGTTAATATTATATCCTATTTCCTACGATTCATACAAACACGCGTCTGTAAATCGGCCTAGTTAAAGTACTTTTGCTCATAAATCTCAGGGTCTATTTCCTTTGCGTAACCGGGACATAATTTTCCTTTTAGGAACAGGAACAGCTTTGAAAGTGCTCAAATCTGCAGCAATCATTACTTCCTTTAATTTCAATACGTGCAATGAAAAGGGTAAAACAATATTTATAATAAAATAGTATTGATTTACACACTAACCACCACTCAAATGTATTCAATATTAGTTTCAGGTGCATCGGGATCTTTATCTCTGAGCACTAAATCTAGACTCAGACATATAAACCTAGGGCCATCAATGTTTCCATTTTTTAATTCTAGTGAGTATCAAGGTCAACTTCTAATAAACAAGATAAAATATCTGATTTGTTAAGTAATAAGAAACCAATCTATGGGTCTAATTGCGTTACATATTTTTAGAGAGAAAATCACTTCCATTGGAACAAATCGGAGAGAAGACAAAACCTGTTCATATGTTTAGTAGTTATCCAGAATATAAAAAAAATGTTAATGCAAATTGTGCTACAACTAGTAAAGTAAATGAAAAGGTTGAACCTAAAATTAACGATGGAGTTGAGAAACAAGTAACAGTAGAAGGTAATATCATCAGACCAAACAGGTGTTGTATTGATGGATTGTGGAAAAGAGATCATGTGTACGGAATAACTAAATTCTGAAATAAGAAGCTGATGAATCCATCTAAGCTGATTCGTCAGCTTAGATGGATTGATGTTGAACAACTTCACTACATAGTATAAAACAAAGTCGCTTTCTCTGTCCCTATATCCCCATGTCTGCTTAAATCTTGAAAACTACGCAACGGATTTTTTGAAGTAGTTTTAAAGATTCCAATCACTCTTGATTGAAGAGGAAGGTTTTATGTATAATACATGTGACATCCCACGGGAACGCGGGTGAAGCCGCGGGGGGGAGCTAGTAACTAAATAAATCATTATATTTGTTTTCAGACCAGCCTACAAACATCGACAAGCGTGAATCCACAGTTTCAACTGGAATAAGTGTCTGTAAAGCATCTGTTAAACATATAGGTAAAACATTATGAAATTCAACACTATTTAATAAATATGACATTATAATGGAGTCTAATACAGTGATAACAATTACAGGTACTGAAGATTTTCAGTCACCTGTTGCACATAAAGACACAAGTTCTATGCCTTTAAACAATTATCAACTTACCGACACTGTGTCGAAGGACGCTTATACACAAATCTTAGTCACTTGCAATCATGCAGGTATGTAATATGTTAATTTGTTACTGGCATTTTTTCTTAAGATTTCTCTTTAAATATTTTATGATAAATTATTGTAGAATCATTATTGTATTGCATTTTTATAAATTAACATCTTTCCTCGCTTGCTCAGTGCTTGTTTTGAGCCGAGGCTTGTAATTTCTTAATATATGTAATAGTATTACAATATTTTCTCTACTTTTAATTTGCATAAATTATAAATAAAAAATGTACTTAACTTTTGCTACATTTACACGCAAATAAAATTCCTTGATACATTTAATAATAATTTGTACTTTACAAGTAACTGATGTATTTCTTCAACAGAGACTGACGTAGTTTTTGTTCCATTGATGGAAAATACGTCGACTGGTATACTGACTCCACGATCCAATGTGTCTATCTACAAAGCATGCAGCACTAATACAGGTAAACACAATATTACTTTAAGTTGTCCCTTACTTCATCAGCTTATTGTAGTTTACTAGACTACACCCTAGTTCAGAAAAGCCTGATTAAAAGTACATATAAATATTAGTTATCTATAAAATTACATAGATGCTATGAAAGAGCCAGGTATGAGACTCCACTTCCACCGCTAGGTGATCATGTCTGGGGACCGCGGTCCAACATTGATGTTGGAAGTTAGTAACGTCAAATTTTGAGAAAACTTCGATATCGCGATGTAGGATTCTCGTGTGTCTCCATTGTAGATGTCGCCACATCACTGTGATGCGGACGATGAAGAATTGATGCATGCCATTTCATAGATGTCGCCACAATGTCAAAAGTTTTGATAACGTGAGCTTTCTGAAACTGTTGCATTCAAATCGACTACTTCTTTTTGATGTTGGCCTTCTTAAACTGTTTACATGAATCTGAAATGTAACGACATGAATTCTTTAATATTTTAGACATTCTAACTCAAATAGAAAGTTCTGACAACCGTTAATGTAATTTTATATAGCATGATTAATATTCGTATTATTCTAACATATTTCTTTATTAATTTAACATTTTAAGTTTCGGCCTCACTGGATTTATAAAATTATGATAAAAACCATCGGGTGCGGTACCGAATATTTATAAAACTTATTTAATTTCACGGTAACAAAACGTTTAAAGTTTTTCAAATTAAGAAGCGTCAATTTCTTATACAGTTTGGTATATTTTAATATCATTGAATTGATAGCATTAAGATATTAAAATTCTTAAAGTTTCTACTATTAGTTGTGAGAAACTTAGATCTATGTCCTCAAATAATAGACCTAGAGTCTTGCAAATATATTTCAGGGCTCAAGTAGTTTTGAGTATCGAATATTTTCTTAAAGACTGAAGCCTTGTCAAAGAGGTCTTTTGAGTCCTTTAAAATAAAAATAAAAGACTACTAGTTTTTATAGCTACGTTAAAGATTAAATTTTCCAACCTTTTGGTAACATTCTAGTCATTGGAACTCAGGAATTAATATGACTCAAAGAACTTATGACTTGTAAAACTTGCAAATTATAAGTTATGAAAAAAATTGTATCGAAATTAAAACCTTTAGAATTCCGAGAGACCATTTATTTAGCGAGGAAAATCCAAGGAAATTCTTAAGTCAACCCTACTCATATACTTTTTACACAGTAGTACGATTTCTATAATAATGTATTAATTGGATAGCGTATACTTTGAAGTTATCCCTATTTTATTGAATTAATTTTAAAAACACAAACACTATTGGAATTATCTCAAGCTACTTCGTTGTTAACAAAACGTTCTCCTCAAAAAAGCACCATAATTCAATACAATTTTAACCGACAACAAACATACGTACGACCGAGTGCACGAAACCTTTATTGATGTCGGATATTGCATAAATTACCGCGACACAGGTATATGGCAAGCTATCTTGCTGTTGCCAAGTGTTGATGGCATAGCATTTGGCACCGTAAAGATACCTTGTATTATGTCATTGCGTTAGTATTACATATTATCAGCACTTCATTGACTAACGGCCAAAACTAATATTCGACCCCGATTCAAAATCTCTAGATTATATACTTAGATATTAAGTTGCTGTATGCTTTATACTTTATTAGACGTATGTATAAGGTTGCTTTTGCTGCGAAGGGAAGAGTCGACTAGGTTGTTATTTCAGCGCAAATATAAATAACTAACTATTCCCGCCGTTTCACTCGCGTTCCCGATAGATGTTACATTTTAAGGGGATACAAAGTACCCTAAGTTAGTCCTTATAACAAACGGGAACAAATAGAAGGACAGATAGAATTATGAGATTTTGTTTTATACTGCAAAAAATATTAAATAAATATAATAAAATACGTTTATATTTCTCCCACTTATAAAAATACAAAATTTTTTTGTTATAAACAGGTTATTGAAGGGTATTGTATATCGTGTTCAAAATGAGCTCAATCGGTGTACAACTTTTAGGTTTTTTGAAGCGTATAAGTTGGTTTAACTTAACATTTTTATTTATATAAGTACCTAAGATTACAATATGTAGACGTAACAACTCTAAACTCATTTCTCTTCAGCAAAAACAACCTACCAAATTGATTCTTTCTATCAGATTACGTAGCGGTAGTTAGGTATTGCATCAAAAAAGTTAAAATAAAAATAAAAATTGACAAAAACAGCAGCTTGTTCGTTACTTGGATATCAATATAGGCACATCAGCACAGCGAATTGATACAATGTGGCATTCGAATATAAACTATAGTAGCCAGCGAAAAAGGTTGAAAACCAAAACAATTATTTTTAATTTCTCAGATCCTCAAATGTCACCTTCACTTTCGATAAAAAAAGCCTCAACAGGAATCACAACTTCTATCCCTTTAGTTCCAGAAAAAAATACAGCGCTAACAGGTAATATTTTAAAGTGGTCTTTATTTGATGAACTAATTTTCAATAATAATAATAAGTAATTTCTTGTCACAAAAGAGAAATTAGTTTCAAATAATGCACGGGCACATAAAAACAAAGTCTTGGGACATTCTCTGCACATGGTTCTCTGATTTCAAACTAAGCAGAGATTGTACTATGGAAACTAGATAACATATATAAGACTTTTCTATATCAATAAATAGCTACTTTTATATTTACCCAGACATAAAGCAGTAATATTTATGCACACAAATGTGTGTGAATCGAAGCCACGACCTGTATTGTGGCAGTCAGCCAGCAGGTTCCTAACCAACAATCCCACTCCTCGTACTTTCTGTTCTATGCCGAGAATGTATTAAGAGCGAGTCATAACGATCAGTACGATAAGGTCTTAACTCAAAATTTTGCGAAATGGAGTTACGATCATAGAGATACTAAACAAAGTACGCTCTATCCTATGAATAGTAAAACTTATTCAATTTAATGATAAAATAAGTGTACCGATACTTCAGCCTCTTTAACACCGGGACCCACCCTCCCCGCTCAGTGCAGAATTCACCAAAAATCAATATGTGCCAAAAGTGATTTTTTAGGTTAACCCCCTATCGTTCTGAGAAAATGTGATATTCCTCGGGAACGCGGGTAAAACCGCGGGGGACAGCTAGTAATAAATAAACTCTTAACAAAGTAAATGTTATGCAATATCTGTGAAATATTTTTTTTAAGGAACGATGTCCGATGTTGTCGAGAAGAGAGACTTTTCTAGTCAAATTCTGCCCCAAGGACCTACTTTAACTTTAACTGGTGGGTACTAAAGCTGCAGAGCTCTCTGCATTCATGATAAAGTGGCAACATTCAGTAATGCTGTAGTTGTAGTTCTTAACGAGAATGTGTATAGAGTTCACTTTTCAGGAACCAAAATAATGTCAATATCGTCTGCTAAAATGTTGACAGCTTCTGCTGTTACATCAAACAAGAAAATCATCGATTCGGGTAAATTTGACATTAAAATATGTTTTTCTCTTATGTTTCTAATTTATAATATTGACATCAAATTGTCAAGTCAGATGGAACTGCAAATACACTAGTAGTAGGTTTCTTTTACTTCAGTAGTATTAAACCTTTTCACCGAGCTATGGTTTCCGCTACATTTTTCCCATACCATAGATACCAGGTACAAAATCAGCCTGATATTTTCTACTATGATGGTGAACAAAATAATTGTTGTTTTACAGAGGTGTCTGCCAAACAATTGAGCTTTAAAAGCGGCGATTGTTTGACAACTCCATCTTTGTTACAATATGGATGCCGACCTTCAGGGCTTGTCACATGTGGTGAGATTATTTAATCTATACCAGGGATTACCTTACAGAAGGTAAAATGACACTAGTTCGAAAATGTTTCGTCGCGGCCTCCATATTCTGTCCCTTTCATTCACTACGCATGACGTGAGAAATACCAGCTCGTAGGCCTAGTTGCGACGGCTCGCCGACGAAGTTTACATTAACTGAAAAAGGGGGCAGAACACTAATAAAAAGTAATCTTTTTTTAGACCCTTCAAGATCTTGAATGGGCCAATAAAATTTTCGTAATTTAAATAATCAAATCACAGCTTCTGTTAAATCTCGATAAAGAAATGCACAAATGATATACTCGTCTTATACATTTTTTTTTCGTTAAAAATAATTGTTATAATGACCTTAACAAGCAAACGAAATGCTTAAGGTATGTATACCAAACGACAATCACTAAAACATTTATTGAGTGCCAATATGATGAAGCTGTTGAATTAAAAACTTTATCTATATTTGTAAACTGTAGGGACCACGTTCTATTTTTTGTTTTTCAGAAAAAAAAAACATTTTCATTTTTTAAATAAGCCTCAGGGTTTTACAATCATAATACTACTGCGAGTATATGTATATTCTTAATATTACACTAACGAGGTAACATACCCTTTGGCTATTTGTTATCTATACTCTTAAGCATTCTCTACTTTTTATTATCTGCATTCCACGCAGGCTTTCTTCATTAAAGATTTTATCAGTGCCATTCTATCTCCTGAGTTTATTCAGCACAGTACATATGTGGGAATAAACGTACTAACTTGTATAACTAGTTGTACCCATGATGCTGTTGTAGCTTCAGTAACTTTAAATTTGACCTTGATAAGTGCCCTCCGAGGGTCTAAACTGAATAAATGGTTTTGAATTTTGAATGATTTTCCGGTTTAAAAGTATATTATACTATCTAAGTGCATTACTGTCTTTGGGCCAAATGAGAGCAAAATTCATTCAACCAGTTGATACAAATTTACACCTGTCCCCTTATTCAGCTAATACAAACTTCATCGGTGAACCAGCGCACGGATGCCTCGGAGAGCTTACCTCTCACGTGATAGGGTAGTTGGCGAAAGAGACAGAGCGTAGAGACCGCGACGAATCTTTGATCTAATGTCCTTTTCCTTACAGAATCGAAGCCTTCATACTGAGTTATTATCGCTTTAAAAACTTTATTGGTTTAAACAAAATTCTAACATATTAGTAGGTACTTACGCCCAGAGTACCTACGTATTTCTATTTTAGATGTAGGGTCGTAGCAACCAATAGGAGTGCCTATTAATAACGTAATTTATTAAATACGAGTAAGTGTATTAAGATTTCTTCCATATATTATACAAGGATAATAGGGTTCCTTTGACGCACCATAACCTCAAAACCACTGAACATGTCGGGATAGGACTGCTACCATACGATGCGGATTTTTTCCAAGATGCTTATAGGCTATATATCATATCGATAAACGTGGGTGAAACCGCGGGGACAGCTAGTTTTGTGTATGCTTTCGTTACAAACGTTAGTTATTTCAGGTACTGATACTAAAAGCAGTGTTGGTGGTATCGACAAATTTTGTACAACAAATGATATAAGTTTCTTTAATGATACAGGTATTTATTTTCTATTGTATACTACGCCTATGTATTATAATTTTTAAATACATTTTTATTATTCATATTTGAAATCTTTGTACTAAATATTTTTTTCAGGATTTTCAGCTAAAAGCCTAAATCAAAAATCAAATTACAATAACTGTCAAAGCTCTTTGCGCAGCATTGTTAAAGAAGGTAAATTATTACTAATTTAAACATATCATACATTTTGGAAAATCTTTTTATGGGACAATCTTTTATTTTCAGCGCCAACACCAAACTGCAAAACTTGTGTTTCTGTTTTCACTGATATAAAAAGTTATACTAAACAAATAATGACTGTTGGGGTTCAATCAGAACAAGGTAAAAGATGGTTTAAAAACTATATTAATAAAGTGCTTTTTTAATTGATAGCTTAATTGAAAAATATGCTTCTTACTTTTGCAGTAACATCAAGTAAATGCATCACTACTGACGTTAATAATGAAGTGAGACATGATTCCAAATTAATAGATCGACCAACTTCAGTAATGCAGAATCATTATAGTGACGTTTCTCAACAATTCAGCGATCAGAATCATAAACAAGGCTAGTTTCCATTTCTCTCATTTAACAATTAATAATTTGATTGACATTTCAAGTCACGCAAATATTATACAATACGAGGTGAAATTTACCGCTGATTCCAAAAGTCAGCTCTTAATTGAAAAGGATTATAAACGGGAAAGTTTGTATTTATGGATTTATAGATGTATGGATGTTTGTTGCTCTTTCATGCAAAAACTACCCTACGGATTTGGATGAAGCTTGGCATATAGATAGAACATATATTGGAATAATTTAGGGTAATTTTTATCCCTGGAAAATGATACATCCCTCGGGAACGCGGGCAAACCGCGGGGGACAGCTAGTAGCTTAATAGTTTTAATATCTTAGAGTTTGTAAGTTTGGATCAAGGAAATAATCATCGAAACTACAAATCCGATTTCTATATTTCTTTTACTAATAGAAAGCTACACCATAAGAGAGTGACAAAGTCTATTACAATCCCTGGATACATAAGATCCCTCAAAAATGCCGGTAAAATTGGGAAACAGTAGTTATTCCTTGAAAAACATAACTTTTACAATATTAGTTTTAAAATCACTATCAATATTGTTTTCAGATTTAGTAAGGGAACGTTCGACACGTATTGGACACAGTAGGCTACTTAATTCGTGTGAATTGAGTAATTCATACACTGAAGAGATAACTCAAACTGTCACTGTGTGCAATGATACTGGTAAGTCAAGCTTAAAATGAGTTTTTAAATATTACTTTGTATTCACTGTTCAGGGGAGAAAGAAGGATACGATGTATGGGCGAACAAGACTTCGCCTACTATGGCCCTAATTCACAATATCAATAGATTGTCATCTGTGATATTTGTAGTTTCTTTTTACCTTAGTTCAACTTAATATAGTCAGTTTAACTAATTTAAAAAAAAAATCTTTTAACAACCATTATCACATTCACCTGGGCCAGTTGGCTTAGTGATTATAGACGTGACTGCCACGCCATAGGTTCGATTCCCAGCCGACAAACATTTGTGTGCATGCACATGTATTTTTGTGCTATGTCTAGGTATTAATATCTATTTATGTGGATATTTCATTGAAAAACTATCGTATATATCCGTTATCTAGTTTCCATAGTACAAGCAGTAAAGCCCTGCCTAATTTGGGGTTATTATGTCTTATAATATTAACCTTTATATATAATAATTAATTATTAGTACCTGGATAAAACACGGATAAAACGACATTTTCTGAAAATTAATCCTAGGTAGATCGATTTAACGCCCGAAACCCCCTACATACTCAATTTCATGAAAATCGTTGGACCCGTTTCCGAGATCCTAATTTGATTACAATTGCTTGTTTAAAGGTATTAGATAGATAGATTAGATAGAAAAAGTTTTTTTATTAAGAATTATTAGCCGTATAGGTTAAACTAATTTTCACAAATAAGGTACAAGAAAACCCAGCGGTAACCCAGTAACCCCGACAAATATCACATTCTTACACCCATTTCAACTTATCACTATACACCAAACCTTACAGTAACCCTCTGCCGCTACCATGTAACTTTACGAGCGTACGAGCTCCGGTGATTTTTCACCCCTTTTCTCCAAGAAATTCTTTACAATTGCGCCTAATGGCACGGAACCGTCGAGATTGTATAGCATCTGTTATAACTGCTATTGCTCATCCCATATTCATAACATGGATGTAAATAGATGCAATTTCAAACGAAATTAGCTTTTGAAAATATTTAATTGAGACAAATTTAAATGTGAAAGTTTGTGGTGTTTGTATTTGGATAGTTTTTACCGGGGAAAGTGCTTAATCCCTCGGGAACACGGATGAAACCGTGGGCAATGACTAGTAATGCTATAAATTATTCAAATTTTAATTATTCTAAAATGGGTTTGGATTGTTGAAAATTATTTTTAAATTATTAGCTCATGAAGTCCCATGTAACTTTTTTTCTTTTTGTCTGTCTTGTCATTGATTTAATTTGCTTTATTTTACTTTTACTAACAGCAACTATACCAGAGCCCCTTCCACCATACATATGCACATCAATGTTAACGTCACAGTGTTACTTGGAAAAAGCATCACAGGAATATCTGACTACCGATACGTTAAACAAAGGTATCGTTTAATCTTGGTTCTTATTGGTAAATAGATAATATGGCGATTTGGATCAGTAGATATTCATATTTATGTTTGAGGTAGATGGTCACTGTCGTCGGTAGGCGGGGCTTTGACGCACGCTATTTCAACCGCTACTGTAGTAATGGAAAAGGTTGATTGACACACACAAAGGTCATTGACAGGCCAGATGACTTGGTTGTCAGCAATCCTGACTGCCACGTCTCAGGTCATGGGATCCATTCCCAACCAGCACAGACATTTGTGTGCATGAAAATTTGTTCTGTTTTTTTTTTGCGTGTCGATTGTTTTGGCTAAATTTGTTTAGACCAGAGTTCTGCCAGGCGTACTGTGTCGTCTGTAGCATTATACAGGTCTTCTGGCGTGCACAATGATGGGGCACGCAGGGCACGACAATAGATGTGCCATTGTCTGAGGGGAGGCGCCGTAAGGGCGCTGGTTGCTTGTGCTGTAACCTCATCGGTACAGATTCTGTGTCTGGATGCAAATATCTATTTAAAAAAGCAGTTTCAGTTATCTTGTTTCCATAGTACAAGCACTGCTTAGTTTTGGGATCAGATAGCCGTGTGTAAAGAATGTCCTAGGATATTTATTTATGTAATAAACGGAACTTTGACAGGAAGTGCTTTGACTCCAATAACTTTAGTGTGTGTAGATTGCACGTAGGGTTATTGTAGCTAAAAGATTTATCATACTTTTCTATATGATGATACAGTGTAAACTCTTTATAACGTTATCCTTTATAACGATAAACTCCCTATAACGTTGAAGTGAGCCCAAGTTGGTTGGTTTGCGTTAAAACCCACATATTGAAACACTCTTTATAGCGATACGCCATTCTCTATTACGAAGAATTACGAAGAAATGTGTTCATATTTTTAGACAGTAAATATTTATTATCGGTATTATTGTTTATGTTATGTTATCAGGTAACAAAAGACTTTGAAGCTCCGAAACATCCGAGGTCGGTCTAGCTTTTGTTATCCTTAATTGCCTTGAACACGTGCAGTATGACACATTGTTTTCTCGGAAGTGATGGTCTTCGACCAAGCATACTAGGTACCTATCGTATTATCAGTCGTAAACCTACTTTGAAACTGTTAACATGGCCAGTAAACGGAAAGCGATTAGTGTTGACGAAAAAGTTTGTGTGATACGTGCGATTGAAAAGGGAGAAAAGAAAAGTGACGTTGGAAGGCGTTTTGAACTAAGTCAATCCACTGTTGCTACCATTTGGAAAAACCAAAAAACAATTCTACAGGCGGCGCTGGAAGGAAACTTGTCTAAAAAATTAAGAAAGCCAAAATTCGAAGACGGAAAAATTATTAGATCAGGCAATGTTGTCGTGGTTTAACAATCAGCGCCAGAATAATGTACCCATCTCGGGGCCAATTGTAAAAGCAAAGGCTGAAAAGTTTGCCAACCAACTTGGCATAATTGACTTTAAAGCATCTGAAGGTTGGCTCGGAAAATTTAAGCACCGTCATCAAATTACGTACGGTAAAATGAACGGAGAGGAGATTCAACAAGCCCTAGATGCCGCTAAGTTGGTAGAAATTTTTTTGTTGTTTTATCAAGACGATTCCACCACATATCTAGATATGAATAGAATACATAAAATAATACAAAACAAGTACTGGCATAGCAAAAAACGTCAGACAAAGTTATCAGACTATATGTGTAAACAATAATTTATACAAGCATTTATTATCTAAGACATACATATTAAAAATTCTTGTTAATTTGGTTTTTTTTTGTTCACTCCATATAACGATAACTCTCTATAACGACAAAAAATGCTCAGTCCCTTGAGTTTCGTTATAAAGAGTTTACACTGTATTGTTCTTTTTTTCATAGTTCAGACAGATTTCTGCAACTGTGCACGTTTATGTGGTGATGCTGGGACAAATACAGACTACTTTGAGCCACAAAGTGAGTTTACTGATAGCATTTTTTATGAGTTTAATAATTATAGAGGTTGTATTTTTTAATATGATTTCAAGACACACTAAAATTTACCCCATGTAATAAAATCAGCATATATTAAGAAATAATCTTTTTTGATTTTTTTACAAAATCTTAGCAGATTTTATGATAAATTATTATAAGATCATTTTGTATTGCTCAGCTCGTTGTTAAGAGCTGAGGCTAGTGATTCCTTTAAACATCTATATGTATATATAAATATGAATGTTTGTCTGTATGTACTTTATAGAATCGTAAACTATGCAACGGATTTTAATGCAGTTTTCAGCAATAGATAGAGTAATTCAAGAGGAAGGTTTATAATCAGCTAGCAGGCGCAGCTAGTAAAACATATTTTGTTTCTACTTATTGTTATGTTTTACTTAATTTAATTTCTTTTATTTCTTATAAGTACTTGTACTTTTTTTCTGTTATTATTTAATTTATAATCGCAATACCGACGTTCCTTAATTCCCTAGTATATTTTATAGCGTAACCAAAATCAACTGAAACATGAACATTCCGCGGTTAACACACAAGTCTCTGAAATCGAAATTCTCAATGAATAAATAAAAAAGCAATGTGTACCAATCTCTCGAAGTTAGATTGAATTTTGTTTATGTTAATCAGGTTTGGAGTGCCCCACTCAGACGGAGCAGCCGCATCAAATAGACGAACTAGCTGAAACTGAATCCAGTTGCATATATAAATCATCAGGGCATATTGAAAATCTAGGTAAAATACTTTGTCCATAAAATACAAATGAATATAGAAAATAAAATATTAAATTTTGTAGTAATGAAAACTGATGAACTTTGAAGCTCAACTGTACTGTTTCTGTAAGTACTGTACTGTACTGTAATACTGCTTGTTTAAAACTTTACCAAAAAAGGGCAATTTTAGCTTAAATATTTTCGTGGTAGAAAAAAACAAGTACTTATTAAAATCCCTACTAATATTATAAATGTGAAAGTAAGTTTGTTTGTTACGCTTTCACGCGAAAACTACTAAACCGATCATCATGTAACTTTGTACACATATTCTTGCAGGTATTAGAAGCAACATAGGATACTTTTTGTGTCGGGAAAATGTTACATCCCTCGGGAACGCGGGTGAAACCGCGGGAGACAGCTATTATAATATAATTTTGTTCACAGATAACAGAAAATGGCAAATAATACCAGTAGCACATCTAATGTCGCAGAAAAATAGCAACATGCTGGTCGATTCATGTTGTCAGCCAATGACTAACGCTACACTTTCAAGCGATCTGAATGCCGCCAAGTGGATAAAGAAATGCACATCTTTGGATAAACGTAATATACTAATTGCATACTTTTTTATTTATCTTCAACTAGCAGATTCTGCAGACGTTGTTCTGGCCGGTAAGTGGTGCTATGAGCCAAAAGTATAAAGTAATACCGGATCGTAGATCCAAACAAATATATAACCATAGCTAAGAACCAACTAGACCCTATAAAAATTCGTAAATAAATAAAAATCACATTCGATCGCAGCGCCACCTATCGGGTCCAATTGTAAATCTAAACCGTCCAGGTATGGCCCAACACACACAATAAAATATCAAAATCAGTTCAGCTGTTTAGGAGGAGTTCAGTGATATATACACAACAAATATAAAGACAATCTTTGAAACGGATGGTATATCGTGTCGATATTGAGCTCAATCCGTGCAAAACTTTTAAAGTTTTGAAACGTACACAATCCAACTTAACATTTTCATATATATTTGAACATGGCTGGACACGCTGCCACATATCTAAATCTGTCTGTCTAAAATTTGTGTGCTTGCTAGGAACTTACCTAGTTTCATTTGTCTGAGCAATGAGCATATCCATCTCACTTGATCCGCTACTTCGGAAAGAATAAATTTTCTGGAGTAAACATTTTGTAATACCCTGTGTTCTTTGTTTTATTATACAGATTATCAATCACTCATAGACGGTAACTCATCCAACACAGATGATCCTATATCTGCAGTATACTCGTCGAAATGTCCTATAGAAGAGGTCAGGCAATTCAAATCATTAGAATATGCAGTGCAAACCGATGAAGAGCTTTACAGAAATAACTATGGTACGATATATTTCCATGATTTGAAATTTTACCAAGATCCTACTATAATATTTTTTGTTTGACAGGCTAGTTAGCTTGGTGGTTAGAAATCTTGACTGCCAACAGTTCATTGGTTCAATTCCCATCCAGGACAAACATTTGTGTGCATGACCATGTCTGTTTTGATCTGGGTCTGGGTGTAAATATCTATACATTAATGTATTATATCAAATATGTAAAAAAATGTTGTGTATGTAGTATATCAGTTATCTGGTTTCCATAGTTCTTGTTATTTTGTGACCAGATGGCCGTGTGTAATTATAAGTAATGTATATTATAATGCGAAAGTTTGTGACAATGAGTGGATGAGTGTATTTACTCTTTTACGTAATCACTTCTAAACCGATTAGAATGAAACTTGGCACTTAGAAAGAGCATGCTCTAAAATCACATATAGAGTTTATACCTCGGGAAAATATATCGTCTCTCGGGAACGCACGTGTCACCACGGGGGACAGCTGGTCCTTAATTTAAATATTTTTTTATTACAGTAACTCCAGAAACACCAGTTGCAATATCATTGAATGATAAACAAATCGACGGAATTCCGAAAAATAAAAATCTTGTAAATACAGTTGTATCTCCTATAGAAAGCAAACATGTTGTAATGATAGACAAAGTTACGTCAGGTATGGACAAAAGTAATCTGAATCAAAGTATGCGTACTAGAGAATCCAATAAAATAACATTACGAGAGTTTTTATTTCAGATAAAGCTATAGTGAAAGAAGTAAAGGAATGCATTCTTCAAACTTGTCCGGATGTATGTGAAGCAGGTAATACTGAAAAACTTAATTAATAAGATTTGTGACAATGTGGACGTAAATAATAAATCGAATAGAAATAAGATACAACAGAATGTAACCTTGCTGAGTTTCTTGCCGAGTTTCTTGCCGTTTCTTCTCAGTTGAAGGCTGACTTCCGAACCGGTTGTAGCTTCAGTAACTTTAAATTTGACCTTCATAAGTGCCCTCCGAGGGCCTAAACTGAATAAATGGTTTTGAATTTAGATTTTTTTTTATCAAAACTCTTGCAAAAATATCACCCTATCTTTGCATCTATATTTACGTAAGCTGATCCTCTAAAATTATGATTTCGTTAATTTGTCCTCCAGTGCCATCAACAGCACCGCCCAGTTCCAAATTATGTATACTTGTAAAGTTGGATAGCAAATATAAAAAAAACTGTACAATCACGATAAACATTACAAATAAGAAAAATATAAAATCGGTAGGCTTGTTTATGTACCTATTTGTTCATATTTATGAATTTAATTGATGTCGGTATAATTGACTTTTGCTTTAGCGACAGAGCCAATGACTCAACAAAAGTCAGCAAGTGTCCTTACGTCAAGATGTGTGCTTCCAACAACTTCACCTTGTTGCATGAGTCGTAGTAAAGGAAACAACTCAATAGGTCTGGCATTCTTTGTTTCTATTGCACCATTTGCTTTCTGAATTCATAATTACTTGTAAATAATATTTTGCAGATTGTCTTTTCGTTTATGGTGAACCCCGGTGCGTTATTCATAAGCCAACTGTTGATATAGCTATACAAATTAATCCTTCCCATCACGATATTGGTAAGTCACGAAAAAATTTAAAGGGCCTAAGTACCTTCTCAATTTACTATTATAATACTAAAATAAATCAAGAAGCTTTGCACATGCCATACTCATATAACCCACCCAATTTCAGGGGAACAAAATTACTTTTTCGCAGGACTCAATACAGTAGTTTAATGTCAATGTTACCATTTCATACTGTTAAAGCAGCATAATACCGTACATCTATTTGCGAATATACCTCAAATCGAGGATGAAAACTGCTTTTTACAGCACATCTGTTTGCTTGTTACTGAATAATTCATTTTTGAACAAGATGAAATTAAGATCATTAACTTTATATTTATTAATGTATAAAAATCGTCTAATAAAAGCTCTACTATGAACTCTTATTAGATTCAGTCAAGCTAAACTGTTATTTTTTTGTGGGGCGTGCGAAGATGTCAGAATATATGAAAAAAGATACGTGCATTTTATATATGAGATTGAGGTTACGCAAAATATTTTCAGAATTGGAGTCGATAAAACGTGAGTGTACATTATGTAATTCGATTGGATTGTTGACATCATGCCTCCGACTGCCATCAGTGTCTCATCGAAAATCGAGCGGCTTAATCAGTGATGTTCTGTCACCTAAAGGTAAGGGGTAGAAGGTTATTAGATTCAACAATAGCTCTTAACTGCCGTTTACCTTTTGAACTTCCTGAGTACTTTCGGATAATAGGGACCGTAAGCCTATGGCTGTCCTCGTAAACCTTCCATTCTTTCTTTAATATCGTCTGTCCTTAAGGCCTTGGAATGCGAGGTCTTGGACACTTGCACGGAGTGGCCAATAGAAAATTAGGCCCTGATTACTAAAGTGCCCCAGATACGGCGACATTGCTCAGGACAAGTCATGTTAGGTCTTCAAATATCTTCGGAGGAATATTGGTCTTATTACAGACATCTCTGACTACGTTTTTGGGGCTTAAAGATATGTTACTAAGAAATATAATTATTACAATTGCAGGAATTTAAACTCTTTTATTTTTTCAGTTTATAAAGCACTTTACGAAACCACTAGAATGGTTTCTAGGGAGGACGCAAGGCTGTATAGGATGGAAACTGTTGACGCTGGTAAGTCTTAATATTTTTCAGACAGATGTAAGGCCATGTAACGATGAACTGTAGAAGCCAAAAGAAGACGCTAAAACTGAACGGAGTGGGGGAAACCATACACGTAGACATTAATGCAATATGACGGCAGTTTTTCGTAATTATTATGATTCTTTCCTCTAGAATAAATCTTAATATTTTTAATATAAAATACAATACAAAATAATACTTAGTGGTAAGCTGCCTATTTAGGCCAAAATCGCTGGATATTAAATGTCGATAACTTGACATTTCCTGCATCAAAATCAATAGTCAAATAGTAGATTTATCAATACAAAAGTTGACCTTAATAGATGGATAATAGAATTCTTAATGTGAAAACAGCGTATAAACTGAATTTGGTGCAATCTGCATGATGTGGTTGCGTTACTTTTCATGTTGAAGAGTTTTATAAGGACTTTGTTCTAGGCTCAAATTGTTTTATGGTTTCTTTTTTTCCAATAGAGATTGAAGCCTTAATAAAACTAAGCACTGCAGAAAAGCGTTCGGTTGCGGCGGTCACTTCCCCGACTGGCTATCAACTGCCATCCAACTGCTACTACACTGATATATGCATTGGACAAGGGTGTGTGGATACATCTGATAGTAAGTAGACATACTTGCACTACCCACCTTTATACCCCACCAACTCTTTGACTTTTGTACCACATGGGCCTTGAAACAATCAGGCGGTCCACCTGATGGTAAATGGTCACCGCCGCCTATAGACATTTGCAACACCAGGAGCGTCGCCAATGCATTGTCGTCAATGCACCAGTAATTTCACCGGCAACCTTAACTTTTTAACCAAAACACCGTAATATAAGTGCAGTACTGCTTCACGGCGGAAATGGGTACGGTAGTACTTCCCCTAAGTCTTTTCTGTACATTGTAGAGATTGAAGCTGTAGTCCAAGTCAACGATACACAAAAGAAGTCTGTCGCCATAGTTACTTCTCCATGCAGTCCTTTCTGCAATGACATATGTGTTGGAAAAGAGAGCTCGAATAAATCTGGTATAGGTAAGTGGAGTTGGTATTATATTTCACATTCATTCATTCTGTCTGTAGCATCATAGAAACTTTCAAAGCGGTTGTAAACCATGCATAAAAACCAAATTCTCTTTTTTCAAGTCATTTAGATGAAATGCCCTTGACTATTTATCGTCATGGCCATTCTTAGTTTGAGATTCTAGAATCTAAAGGATTCTGGAAAGGGTATCTATCCTCCCCTCTCTTACTCCCCATGAGTTGGGTTGGGAAAGCGAGGTGAATGTAAAACAAAACTATAAAAATTAAACACCCTTAATGGATATTAATTTCAGAGTCTAACATCAAACACGTTTCGACGGTGGAATGCTGCACGCAGACTTGCCCGTACTGCCGCACCAGATTGCTTGAAATGCCGTTAACAACAGAGGATATAAGTATGTTCATATATAAATCATAAATTGGCAAATTAAAACCCAGATGTAAAAAAATTATAATCTTAAAGATCATTGAATCAAATAGAGCATGGATGTATTATACAAGTTAGTCCGTCCAGGGTAGATTCAGACAGCTTTGCTTTTTCAGCATTTTTTATGCTAATGCTTAAATGTAGATAATAATAGTCTCTATCACATATGCATATTTTTTCAAATGTAATTTACACTTTTGAATTTACCGCCATGGATGGTCTCATAAAAAATATATATCAAAAATATTTTTATCTGTATTATTTATAAATAAAAGATAATCGTTTATTCTACAGACATTGCTGAAGAGTGTATGAAAACACAATTGGTGGGTTCGTGTCGGTACTACAGCAACTTGTTGACCAAAAAAATTTGCCGCGTCAGACAAAACCGTTAGTTGAACATAATACTTTATCTATTTTTACCTATTCGCGGCGCTTAAATAAATATGTTTTCATCCCCCCATCTCGGAATATTGAAAAAATTACAAATTGGTCAAATAAGGGACTGCATCCAAGGCTTCTTAATATTTCAGCTTTGAGATATTTTATAACGAGACAACTATAGACCGGTACAAACCCAAAAAAATTACTGTGTTTCAGTGTTAATACAAACTTATAATCAACATGTGACATTTCAACGACCTAGATAAATGTAACTTAATTACTAAATACCTAATCTCCGCTTGAAATAATTTTTCGATTATCAATTAGTTTATAATTCAGTTTCAGTGCAGATAACATTTTTACTGTATTTTTTACTCTGTTCATATACGATGATATCTCGTAGATGTTTTCTTTTTCAAATTCAACGTCTAACACTGTTTCCAGTTGCAAGACACCTAACGCCATCTACCGATACGTGCCTTTACGATATGCCGACTCTGTCTAACTTAGAAGCGTGCACGATGATACCAAGCGGTCGTGAAGAGCTCGGATGTCAGACGAAAAATCGATCTTATTACAAGTTGGCAAGACCCATTTCATCGATTCAATCACCAGCTATAAGCCTGACAGACATCAGCAAGTATGACAAGGATCATCTGAAATCTGTTTATCATATCTTGACTGCTATCGAAGGGAGACTTCGAAGGCTCAAAACAAATTTTCGTGCTTAAAAGTACCGAAAAATTGTCAAGAGATGGCGCTGTTTTATTATGTGTCACGTCATTTTATTTGAATTTTAATACCTATTGAAAATTGAAATAGTCCAGTCTAGTATTATTAAAGAAACAAATGTGGTAAAGAATAGCAATAATAAAGATTATTTTTAATATTCATCCAGTTTTATTTAGGAGGACAAAGTGCAATACTCTGTAGCAAACAACTTAAGCGTTATTTCTCATAATAATACGGTTTGATTTTGAATAATGGTTATTTTCACATATAACATTTCGTATTGAAATCCCCATTTATATTTCGTAGCTTACGAGTATGAAACATTGATGATATTTTTATTTATATACCATTTTCCAATAATATTATGTGTAATAAGCTAGCTACAATATACATCAGACTGCTGTCTGTATCGCATATTTTACAATTATACAGGTGTACAAAAAATCTTATTATACGAAAAATATTTACAACAAACAATAAAATGCTATGAAATGTTACAGGACATGATACAACAAGTAATTAGATGGTAATTAATAACTGATCAAATAATACAAACATTGAATAGATTATACTACGGGCACGCTATGATGGCCGTTTTGACGTTTCAGATTGTCATAGGAAAAGAAACTGTATTGCTTTGGAATAAGGTTGATTTCCATCATCATATAATTAGTTGTTGGATCAATAGATGCACCTTATGTCTGAAAAAATAAAGGTTATTTTTCTATATCATTGTTAAACGTCAAAACGGCCATCATGGCGTGCCCCGCAAGTTTACTCACAAATTATTTTGAGATCTCAACGACGTTTTTTATATGTGTACTCAAATATGTGCGAAAGGGATAGCTGTAAGAGTGGAAACAAAGCAGTGCATCTCCTTTACACGCATACTATCCTTTATAGTAGGAGAGCTAGCGACGTCACGAAAAAGTTCATTTTAGGTCGGCTAATTTTTGTATAATTCCCCCATTCTTATTGACAGTGGGTTGGGATGCGGTACGTCTGGCACCCAGAAGCCGTTGCGTTCAGTTGCGCGCAGCCCACCTGTACAGGTAAGAATTGTGCATTTCGAAATCATTTTAAGACAATTTTCTTTTTTTTTTAAATTTTATGTGTCTCGTTAGCAATATAAATTTATAATTGCCAGACATTTTTGTCGTTGCTAACCTTGCCCCAGAACAATTAAAAAAATTAAAAAATAATTATTTTTAAACAATTTTAGTATGTCTGTAATTTTGATATAATGTAGTTCAGCAATAAAAAAATATGAGAAAAATTTGCCAGACAGAAATTCCGTTACTTAATAAGAATTCAAGTCAATTTAAGTTTCGGAAAAAAAAGGTTAATTATAAGAGTGCGGCGCTCAGAGGGGGTAGAATTGGTATCCCTTGTAGAAATTTTCCTCCGAAATTTCTCAAAATTTCTCCGAATATTTCGAATTTTTTACACTTTTTGAGGCAATTGAGAGAAAAAATGGGTTATCTCCGAAAAAATGGGAATACGATTTTCTCCCGTATTTTCCGAGCTTTTATCTGAGCAAAAAACACATTTTTCTTTTTCGTTAGCCATGACGAAAAAATTAAATTTTTCTATTATAAAACACGAGACAACAAAATACAATTGTAAAACTATAGAAAATACTCGTGTAGGCGACGCCATGTTGAAAATAGCAGCTGTAGCTATACTTCTCTCCCTCTACCGCTCTCTGTCGCAGCTATCTCTCTCACACAACCGACGAATTAGTTTCCGCACTCTTCTAACTCACCTATTCTCCCCGAAACTTAAATTAATTTAAAGTCTCATTAAGCAACAAAATTTCTGTCTGGTAAATTTTTATCATATTTCTTTATTGCTGGACTACATTATATCAAAATTACAGACATACTTAAATTGTTTAAAATTAATTATTTTTTAATTTTTGAAATTGTATCTGGGGCAATGTTAGCAACGACAAAAGTGTCTGGCAATTATGGTTTTATATTGCTAACGAGACATATGAAATTTATAAAAAAAAAAATTTGTCTTAAAATGATTTCAAAATGTACAATTTTTACCTGTACAGGTGGGATGCGCACAACTAAACGCAACCGCTTCCAGGTGCCAGACGTACCACATCCCAACCTACTGTCAATAAGAATGGGAATTATACAAAAATTAGCCGACCTAAAATTCATTCTCAGAAACGTTGCCAGCTCTTATAATATTATATACCAGCAGCTTTAAGCGCGTCACACACGATGAAGATACTGTAATATTTATCTAAGATAAATGAGACAGCGTCATATTAATGATCGAGAGGGTAAGTATACTAGCTGGCCCTCGCGGTTTTACACGCGTTCCTGAGGGATGTCAAGCTTTCCTGGTATAAAAGAAGAAGAAAGTATCATCAGACAGAGTAACAAACATCCATACATACAAATATTCGCATTTATAATATTAGTAGGGATTGCTGTCTCATCGATCTTGATATAAATATTAATAATAATATCCCGGGACATTATTTACACACGGCCATCTGATCCCAAACTAAGCAGAGCTTGTACTATGGAAACCAGGTAACTGATATATTACATATTATAGTTCTTTTTTTTTGTAACTACATTTTATATAGATATTTACACCCAGACACAGAACAAACAGACATGTTCATGCACACAAATGTTTGTCCTGGGTGGGAATTGAACCCGCGACTTGCAACTTGGCAGTCAGGTCGCTAACCACCAAGCCAACTGGCCTGCCAATATTATAGTATCTTCATCAGTGACACACTTCAATGAAGGTATAGTTTAACTTCTACGCTGCCTTAGTTATTTTTATTAAAAATAATGGAACATAAATCTATAACTGTTTATACAAACGAATGATTAATAGAACTCGATAAATCGATTATAACTCTCCCCTCCCTGCTTTGTGGAATGCTTAAACAATACAATCAGTCAATATAACCTTAAAAATACTTAACATGTGAAATAAGTTTATATCTAACAGCTATGTGCAATAAAACATTATATAAATGCACCCAGTACATACCGAAAAATAACTAAATTGTAATGAATAAAGCAACATAATCTTGCATTAATAGATACAAATTTAGTTTGAATATACTAAATTGACACAGTGAAATATTGTGATAATTTAAACCTTATTAACAATAAAATAAAGTTCACTTATTTGTGTAAAAAATAATGCATACTATAAATTACACATCCATCACCTTTCCACTGTACGTCTCCCTGTTTTCACACCAAAACCATTTAAATGCTATGCACCAACAAATCGCTCGTGTCAAGCGAAAATAGACCCTGATGTCTTTGTAATAAGTACTACGGAGTGCGCACTAATAATATTTGGCACAATTCGAACTTTACACAGCCGTTCTCAGTTCTTTTGCGATCAAGAATATGCCTTGGATACCTGTAACATGAAAATTTTATTTATTGAAATTAGCATGAAGAATGGTTTGTATTTACTGTTCTTCTACCGGGGAAATTAAACAAATAGGTTGTAGGATCTTAGTCCTTCTATTATAAATGCTAAAGTTTGCGAGGATAGATGTATGAATCTTTGTTTCTATTTCAAATAAAAAATAAAGTAGATATCTACTTATTTTTTTTATTTGACATCACATGAGAACGTGGGTGAAACTAAATTCAACAAATTCACCCCAATTTTTTATTGTAATATATTATAAATAACGCAATTCAAATATAACAACACAATACAAATATATTCATTAATTTGACAAGTTCGCATTGGCCTAGCTTTACATGTGGAACAGAATTAATTTTTGAGTTTATGAATATAGTGTTATAAGTAGGTACCTACTTCATCTATTGTGTAATTTTCTATGCTTTAGAGCCGGGCTTTCCAACCAATGGGGGACGTCCCCCTAGGGGTGCGTAAAGAAATGTCAAGGGGGGCGTAATAGGCACGTTTGCATTTTCGAAAAAAGAGCGAGAAAGCTAAGAAATGTGAAAGTAATTAATGATTCCCAAGTGTACTCTTTTATTAAAGAAATTAATTTATTGTATCTGAATTGTACCTATTTGAAATTCTTATTAATAAAGTTAAAGTATAAAAAAATGTGTTTCTTATTTTTGTGGAAACTTATGAAGGGCATGGAAATATCTCTGTATATATAGAGAAATAAAGCGTCGAAATAATGGTTGGGGAACCCAACTTAAGAACATAGGCTTTTTCATATTAGTTGAGTATTTCTAAAATATAAATTAAGAAATCAGTCTCACATGAGATATAAAGAGGAGGTTTGTGGCAGGCTTGTACTCACCATATGATAATGGTCTCAGGCAAGAGATCTCGGTGTAAACACGTGTACCAGCGAGTCCCACCCACAGTCCGCTATTTGATGAGGCCTGAGAGCATTCCAGTCCAAGCCGTATGTGAATTCGGAGTGATGTCTGATCGTTTCTAAGGGCTCGCAACCACGTTTCAGGTCCCATATCCTGAAAGGTTAAATTTTGGAGTTATTTTGACGTTCATAGATTAAACTGTTACAAATTTCCCTCACTAGATGGCAGTGCCGAAACCCACGAACGTTGAGAAGCGGTTCACGTGCAATAATTTTTTAAGTTTTCCATATGCCTCACTAGATGGCGTTAAGAAAGTTGTATCAAACAGACTAAAATTTACATTACATATTTATAGACTACTATATGATGAGAGGTCGTTTATTAATCACTTAAGGCTCGAAAAAGGGACTCGGGGTGCGGAAAAAATCACGAAATATGTATCACAAAGGGCGAGAAATTTAACTTTTATTTTATTTTATACACGTAATTTTGGGTGGATTTTAAAAATTACTAAAAAAAACATCATGTGAACCAACATGGGGACAACTCCAAAGTGATAGTGTATAGATTTCAACATGTGTATGTACCCAGTTTACTACCAATTCCTATATCTATCTTAGGCAGTAATGTAAAAGCAAATGAGATACAGGATGAACAAACCATTTTAATTACTGATGTATATGTTAGCTGAGTTTAGTATTTTCGTGATAGACCATAAAACAGGACATTAATTAACAATTTTACATACCTTGTAGTAAAGTCGTAAGATACGGCCGCTATAATAGAGGGCGTGTGTGGAGAGAACTGCACTCTTCTTACTGCACATTCACAACCTAGTATAACAAAATAATAATTAGAAAGTCAATTTCTCATATATTGTGTGGATCACGTCGTAATGATCCGATAGTTCGGTCATGAACAAAGCTGGCTGCGTCGTATTTTATACCAGATACATTTTCAGTAAGAGTCAGAACGAAATATTGAGTAAACTAATCTTACCTAATCTCTACTAATATTATAAATGTGAATGTAATTTTGTTTGTTACGCGAAAACTACTAAACCGATCATCATGAAACTTTGTACACATATTCACATACACGTATTAGAAGTAACATATGATACTTTTTGTGCCGGTAAAATGTTACATTCCTCGGGAACGCGGGTGAAAACGCGTGGGACAGCTAGTATTATATATAGAGTGCGAATTTTAAGAGTTTGTAATATGGAGGATAATCGCCTACTTAAAAAATGCTTTCGCTAATACAAAACTACACTATTATCGAGTGACGTAGGCTACGTTATAATCCCTGAATACACAAGTTTCGGGAACATGAATTAAACCGCGGGACGGTAACTTAAATAATATATATTATAATGATATCAAAAGCTATACTGCAGCGCTTTCTCGAGCGTATATTTGAACATGACCATGGCATGAAGTAAGTTTAGGGTTTGCCTTTATTTATTATCTATCAGAATGATGTATATATAGGTGTACCTTTAAGTGTGAACATAGGTGATGTGAGCCTCCTTAAGTCCCATCCTCTCACGAGCCCGTCCGAGCCGGCAGTCGCCAGCGCGTGAGTTTCTGTTCTACTCCAATCACACGATAGCACCTGGAAATGGTTTAATTTACAGTCACTATGTGAAAAAGCCTATTTTACGTTTATATAAAATTTACTTTTAAAAATAACTTTACTAATGGAACAAAATGCATTTTCCGATTTAAGACGCCGGTGAACGATACAGTTCATATTTTTTTTGTATTAATAGCAGCAAAAATAAACTCGGTATAAAATTTGTGAGCCGATTTCTGAATTACAGTACCAGTTAACTATGTTAAATGGATAACTATTTATAAAAGTGATGACAAAAATAAACCTTACTGCATTACAATAGGCAGTCTTATTGCTTAAGAAAAGCCTAAGCTTCAAAGGGAGATAAATTTTGACACTTTATTTATCGACATCAATATTCAAGTCTACGTATCAAACGCCCTCTTACCTCAGCATCATGGGCCTTCACAACAGCAGCGGGTCTCGATGGTTCTGTACACGTCCACAACTTAAGGTGTCCATCCCCAGACACAGAGGCGAAGGTGGCCGGCGAGTGTGGGGAGAAAGCCGCCGTGTACACCAGCTGAGAGTGACCCGCGAATGTGCTGAGGCACGCTTCTGAGTCGGGGTCCCACTGGAATGGTGGGCAAATTATTATTTATATAGTCCGCTTTGTTCGGTTTATAGAGAAGTTACTAAACTTACGATACTGAATCAAAGTAACTATGTATTTTAATACTTTTGTGAGTTTAAAAGTACGTAACAAAAACTGACATCTGAAAAAATAGGCAGGGGTTGTTAGGAACCCAGACATTCAAAATAGGTTGCAAAATAACACGAAATACCGATATATTTATTTATTAAACTTGCGATGAAATGGGAAGTTGGTTTGTTTACGAATCTTCAAAAAACCTACCCTATTATATTACAACAATAGGGATCAGTGAGGCGATTATTTAACCAACTTTCAGAATCGTAGTTGCAGTCAATTTTATACTATACTGGCTGTTCTCTTACATTGCTCACCCACCAAATCATCAATACGAAGTCAACATCAACATTGACTCCTAGAGTAATACAATTTGGGTGCAATTTTGAGCAGGAGCTTACCAGTTTTATGGTGGTGTCCCAGCTAGCACTGAGTAGATGCGCCCTCGGCCAGTCCACAGAGCAGACCTCACTGGAGTGCGCGCGCAGTACCCGAAGCGGCGCTGAGCAGCCGGCGCGCCACACTACCACTGCACCATCGCCTGCGCCACACGCCACCGTCGCGTCCGCCGAGCCCGACCACGTCTACCACACGAGGGCATTCAATCAATAAACAATCATGCACATCCATTCACATTCACATTCATTTACATACCCTCTGATCGCAAACTAAGCAGAGGGCAGAGACCTTCAGTAACTTTAAATTTGACCTTCATAAGTGCCCTCCGCGGGCATAAACTGAATAAATGGTTTAGATTTATATTTTTTTATTTGATCCAGATAACAGGTAGACTCATCCTTTCCTGTCCTACTTGCAACTAATATTATAAATGCGAGAGCTTGTGAGAATGGATGTGTGATGTTTGTTACTCTTTAGCGCAAAAACTAACGAATGGATTTTGACGAAACTTGGCACAAAGATAGTTTGCAACCTGGATTATCTCATAGGTGGAGAACATTTTAACCCGACAAAATTCCTCACAAGCCACAGTTCAAAACAACGAGCTGAGCAAGAGAGTAAAAATGTTAATTTATAAAAACACAACACAATTAATCTTAAAATAATTTATCATAGAATCTTCAAAGAGTACGGAATAAGAGTCTGTAGAAAATGTAAATAGAAAAAAAATAAAAAACCAGACAAAATTAAAAATTCCTTTGTAAACGTGGGTATGTTCGCGTGGGCCTGCCAGCATAGTATATCCACACTATTATTATAAAGAGAATAGATTTGTATTTTACTTTGTGGGTAATTATATTGTAATGAATAAACACAAAGACTACAGGACCGCTATTCACTATTAGAAAGCTACTTTATCCCGGAGTACCAGATAACTTTGAAATATAATAAAAAATGCAAAAGGTGTGAATCCCTTAACACAGCTAAACCACAATAAACTATCTTACCAATCGTGTGACAATTTACAGGGGGTTTATTTATATTCATCATACCTGCTTTGTTCTCAATAATTTGGTTTATTTGTTACTTTCTGTTTATTTTCTATGCTACATATTAATGTTTAAAGGTGTAAAGTGTACATGGTTCTAGATTACTCTTTAGTATATTTTTATGACACTTAGGAATTAAACAAGCAATATTTATTACCCACACATATAAGATACTTTCATATCAGATAATAGACAAATAGAATTTCATCATTTATTTATTCAGACATAGGAAGTAATCTACCACTGCCATGGATATATAAAAATAAATGCATATAGCAGTAGTCTATGTGTATACATTTCTATGTGGCTATTTGTGAATAGAAAGGTATAGAGGTTTTATGTATCAAGGTCAAAACACATTGGCTAGCATTGATACCCCCAGGTGTAGCTAATAGGCAGTGGTGACCACATACCATCAGGTAAACCATCTGCTATTTGACAGTTAATGTCAAAAAAAATATTTCCTTACATTATGCCATCACCATGATATACAAAATAGCACTTCAGCAAACAGCCAGCAAAGGTAATTATAAATACCAACTGCTATTGAAGTCTTACAAATGCAAAGGAAGTCATATTTTTATAATAATCATGAGAATATAGATTAGTTTTAGAGGCCATTCGCAGATAACCTGGTAACCTAGTTTTAGTTTCAACCTTGCTTCAATTGTATTAATTTCCATATAAAATCAAAATGAAGTATAAGTTATTTGACTTCATTCAATGAATAAGCATTAGCAAGAATTTGAAATCATTTCATACATTATTATATTACTCAAATATCTATCTACAAGCAATCTGTACATAAATGACAAAAAACAACAAATACTACTTTAAAAGTATACAGATTATGAGTTTCTATGTGGGAGGGAATCTTCATTATGTCACATACTATTAAAAAAAGCACTCTGATAAATGCTACACTATTCCCAAGTGACATAGAGTATGGTATAATCCTCGCAGGATTACATTAGATTCCTTAGGAATGTGGGTGAAACCACAATCAGTACAATACAGTCTCACTTTTAGATGAATCAAGATGTTTATTCATATAGAAAATCAAGTGTCAATCTATGTGACACAAAACTAAGTGAAATATCAATAATTCTTACAGGTTACCCAAGTCAATTGTCTATAAATAAACAGGTAAACCTGTTAAGTGCGCAAGTTTATCACGTAACAAACTGTTGTTTGGCTTCATTGAGTGGACGGGAGTTATCACATGTTTAGATTATTATAATTAGATAAATAAATATCCTGGGAGATTCTTACTACCATTATCTGGGGCCTTACCATCATCACTAATTGGGAGGCAATTCCCGCAGAACAAATTTGTTGTAGGGTCACAAGTAAACAGATTGTATGCAAAAAACTGAAGATCAGAAAAGCAAATCAGTTTAGGTTCAATTCAATAACAATTAGTGGTGGTAGTACCTCTGATACGCAAACTAAACAGAGCTTGTGATAGCCTGTTTCTCCTGGGTTGGAATTGAATCAATGACCATAAGCATGACAGTTTGGGTATCTAATCACCACTCTATCTGGCCAATATACCAAACATTGGTATAAAAAACATGATATGATGGACACTGATACATAAAACCAGGTGTACATAGTCACAAAGATCTAAGAAATGCTCCTAAAGATGTGGTACTACTTATAGAGAAATAAACTTACCACATCAAATAGTCCATCAGTCCACTCAAGTTTCTGGACTTCTACCAAAGTGCTCCCATCTGGGGCCAGTTCTAAAAAGAAAAGCGTGCCCCCGCCGGCTAATCCGTAGTATTGACTTGTGGCCACAGCAAGTGCGTCCGGACGCGTCCGGGAGAACCGGACACTGTATCCATGTCGACCGGGGGTCAGGAATGTTGGCATGCTGATTGTGTAACTGTAATTTACATAAAAAATCAGTAACAAGCAAAAAAAAACCAATAACAATTTGACGTCGATAAAATTTACTTACAAAACGCACTGTATCACATCTCTTTCTTATAATCTCCAATACAAGTATCGATTTTATATAAGCCCTGCAAGATTCTTATGAGATATTTTCATGGTATTCAATATAGAAAAAAGATAAAATGGAAAAAAATATGTTCTAATTCAGCTCCTAACCCTTTTCTTTTTCTTTCCTTTGACATAAATGTCAATGTCAAACAAAATAAACGTCAAACATGTGGCGTTCACAGAACAAACGATTTTAGTTGCATGAAATTAGTGATGTCACATCATATCGATTTAAGTGCGAGTTGGTATGCGTCATAGAACTTTAATCTTATTAGCACGCCTACGGACAAAATCCTATTAGGCTGTTATTGTATTTTGTAGGAAACCTCACAGGCTTTGAACATATATAAGGGAAATTTCCTGAAACTGATCATTCATTGTGAGCACCTCAAAACATTCAGAGTTCAATTTGATCCTTTGAACAAACTTTCATATTTGTCATTCCTACCTAAAAATCTGCCAAAATGTTGGATTATATGTCTTTGGCCCTTGTGGTTGCTGTGAAGGTGTTTAAGAAAACTACCCCAAATGGAAAAGTCACTGTTTACCTGGGCAAGCGTGACTTCATTGATCATATGGATTATTGTGATCCCGTCGATGGAGTGGTGGTGGTCGACACTGAATACCTGAAAGGAAGAAAAGTATACAGCCAGGTATAAAAAAGTGCAGTGTTAAGTGAATCCCACACCAACAAATACGGTGTGGACAAAGTTTAAAAAAGGCGTTTTGCATCCAGTGTATTCAAATAATTGAAATTGCTATAGTTGGATCTCATGTTGATTCTATTTTTTAAATGTCGCAAAAAATATGAACAGTAGTTTATACGTTTCATACTATTGCCAAAGCTCAGAGCCCAGTTTTAAGTGATGGATATTCAACATGAGGGTGGTTCTTGGCTACCAGCCAGCTATGCTTGATGTGCACGACTGTTCTAGGTTACCTTACGATGTTTTCCATTCCAAAGGATTCGAACTCACCCTTGCTGCAGGCAGCATGGATTGCAAACTCAGATCATTAATTCAGTTTAGGCTTCAAAAGGGTCCTCATGAAGTTTAATGCTACTGCACCTACTACCATCAATCTTTACTTACTTTGAGCTTTAATGTCCCCATAGTTTGATACCTACCTACTTATCATTTACATGTCAATTTATTTCTGTTCAGCTTGTTACAACGTACCGTTATGGTAGAGAAGAGGATGAGGTAATGGGATTGAAGTTCTCGAAGGAAATGGTCATTGGGCAGGATCAAGTCGTTCCCATGATCAATGCAAAGATGGAATTGACACCTGTACAAGAGAAGCTGTTGAAGAAACTTGGACCCAATGCTTTTCCTTTTACTTTCAACTTCCCCGAGATGGCGCCTAGCTCGGTAAAAATAATTTTATAAGTTGAGTAAATATAGGTAGACACATTCATAGCTATTGACTATAATGAGAATTTGTAACGTTAGGTAACTCTCCAACCTGCTGAAGAAGATCAAGGAAAACCCATGGGAGTTGAATACAGTGTGAGGACTTATGTCGCTGAGAGCGAAGAGCAGAAAAGCCACAAGAGAAGCTCCGTTACTCTTGCCATCAAAAAGGTAGTATAACCATGTTTATTCTCACGAATACGAGAAGCCTTCGTAGACCTACTGTCTTATAATATTATCGAATTTCTACACAGCTTCAACATGCCCCAGCTTCTCGTGGACGTCGTCTACCAAGCTCGCTAGTAAGCAAGGGTTTCACCTTCAGCAACGGCAAGATCAACCTCGAAGTAACTCTCGACCGAGAGATTTACTACCATGGGGAGAAGATTGCAGCAAACGTTATCGTTTCTAACAACTCGAGGAAATCTGTGCGAAACATTCGTTGCATGGTTGTTCAACATGTTGAAATTACAATGATCAACTCTCAATTCAGCCGCCATGTAGCTTCCTTGGAAAGTCGCGAGGGTTGCCCTGTTACCCCTGGAGCGAGCTTGTCAAAATCTTTCTACTTGGTACCTTTGGCTCGCAGTAACAAGGACATTCGAGGTAAGCTATCAACTGAAGTCATCTTAATCTTACTGGATTATTAGTGGCTATTGGCGAGTTTTGTCAGCTCATAATGTCATGGATAAATCAACCTTATTGCTTTTGAAATAAGGATGATCTATTGATCCAATGGTTGAGGATTGTATGAGGATTCAAATCATCAGTAGTTTGACTAATATGTTTTTTTTACCAGGAGTGGCTTTGGATGGTCACCTGAAGGAAGATGATGTCAACTTGGCCAGTTCCACTCTGGTATCTGAAGGAAAATGCCCCGCTGATGCCATTGGTATCGTGGTGTCATATTCGGTTCGCGTTAAGCTGAACTGTGGAACTCTGGGAGGAGAGCTCGTCACTGATGTACCATTCAAACTACTTCATCCAGCAGAAGGTAAACAGTTTTTCACTTAGAATTGGTACCAATAGTTCCAGTCTGTAGAAAGACGCACGATTCGTTTCTAATCAAAATGAAAATCATTAGATCCGTTATCCTCCAAAGATTTTTTTTTCATTTATTTCCTTTTTCACAGGAACTGTTGAGCGTCAACGCTTCAATGCTATGAAGAAAATGCAATCCATTGAAAGACACCGCTACGAGAATTCTCTTTACACCAATGAAGAGGAAGATAATATTGTATTCGAAGATTTCGCTCGTCTTAGAATGAATGAGCCAGAATAAGCAATTTGAGCTCCGCTATCAAATAAAAATTTAAAAAAAAAATCTTTAAAAATAACAAAAACATCATATGTAGTTAATCAAGAAAGTAATAAACTCACATTTAACCAACTTAAAATATATAAATTGTAACCTCATTAGGCGTGCTTTGCATCTTAATAATCTTTTAAATATTGTATTTTTCATTAATTATTATTAGCAAAATCTTCACTTAGTTATTAATATTCAAATGTATCTACCTTATTTACTACTTATAAATGAATGTGCTTACTAACCTTGACTGTAATCCAATTGTTTAAATTATCAATAAATATCACCAGAATAAAACTATTTTTAATTTTGATCCTTATACAAATCTAATGTTGCTACTATGGCGAGTTGTGCAACACTGATAACTCAAGCACCGCACTAAAAATTTCATTGAGATACTACGGCCTCCTTTGCATATTATAATAGCATTCATTCATTGTAAAGGGGTACGGTAGTCACCGCCCTATTTCTAATTCAACACGTTCACTGATGCACCTTATGAATAGAAAAGGGCGTCACTATTATGAGCATGCAGGTTTTTTATCTGCAAAAATTAGGCGCGCATTTTAAATGCAAGTAACTTTTTTTTACGAACCTTCATCTGTTGATAAAATATTTATTTTGAACAATATCTACTTAAAATAGTTTAAATACGTCAGAATAAAACCACATAAACCAGGAGTCCCTGGCGGCGGAAGTAAAAATACCTATCTATATATTGAAGCACATCAGAGAGAACATTCTGCAATTACTTAGCAATAATGTATGAAACTTTACCAAAGCTCTTTGGGTTCTCCTTCAACTCTCTCTGGATTCGTAATGCGTCCTGTTGGTTCCATTGGTGGTCTTTAGCATATATCTATGAGAAGAGCATTATTTATCAGAACCAATGAATGAATATAAATCACCATAATTAGATTGAGTGAGGTGAATCAGGTGAAATCCATGATTATGATAAACTAGAAAACAAACTAGTCTAGAAACATTATCAATAGTTTCTAGACTAGTTTGTTTTCTAGTTCTACTTCGGAATAGTTAAATGAACCGATTATACCATTAAATAGGTAGTTGATTCCAAGAGGTAACTTTTCACCCTCATAGATCATCACCATACAATCCAAGCAGCCCGGGACCGTTCTTTGTGTGAATGTGAATCAACTAGAAATGCCTATGTTCAGTAATGTAATTCCTGCGATGATGATGACGGTGAATGTAAGCTAAATTAATAAAATGTTACAACGCAACATGCGCAAGAGTAAACTGTAGTAACCTACCAATGAATGAAAGTAAATTACGAGTCTAAAACTTAATCAACTCACTCAATGAAAAAACAAATATCAAACTAAATAAGCAATAGGTAGGCAATCAAGATTTCATGAATTTAGAAACCGAAACTAATTATAGTCACCATTAACGCAGATGTTACGAAATATAAAAAATAAAGTGTAATGCCTAGATATGGTGTTGAGTAAATCAACCTTAGAAAATATGCAGGGAAAATTCACAAGGTGCTTATTGATCCGAGGACTGGAGAACTACCTAACTGCTCTAACGTGTACCCACTCGAAAATCTAAAAATGCATACCCTTTTTCAATTTTGTCAAAAAGGTAAAATATACTGAAGGTACCACCTACTTTAAGTTACTAACCTGTTTTATTGTATTTAAAAGCTGATTAATATTATAACCAACAGCAGTACCTACCTACTTATGAGTCAATTACCTTTTAAGCTTTATGTGCCTTCTACCTTTGGGCACCCGATAAACACGAAGAAGCTTGTGGTCTCAAATTCTAATGTTTCATGTATTGTGAACCGATTAATGTTACTAAGTAAATAAAAATACAAAATACATCTACAGTGAACCCGCGGTAATCCGACAAACGTTTTGCAGGGCAGTGTCGGACTATCGAATTTGTCGGACTATAGAGTACTGCTTAAGAGTCCCGAAATTTATTTATTTAAAATTACAGATAAAAATGATTAGATACTATCTAAAGACTTGCCTAAATAATATTTGTGTACCTAAATTCAAATGGAAATATTGAATTAAACAGTGGTTATTTACCAGGAACATTTATTGTTTGTGTCAAAGAAACTTGAACACTCAAAGAACAACACTCAAATATCGAATAGATTACAAACACTTTGCATTTATACTGTGCCAGTATATACCCAAATGCATATGGCCTCCAACAAATTCAACAGTGATAGGCATGTCGGATTACAGGGGGTGCCGGATTAGACAGGGGCCGTATTAGCGGGGGTCCACTGTATTATATGTTTATATAAATAATTTATATAAACATTGTGTGTCGTAAAGATATACGATGGGAGTGAAACTTTCGTATCAGGTACAGGAAATTATTTCTATTATTCATCAATCACTCTTGCATAAATTGAGTGTATCATTTAATTACTTTTCGTCACACAAAAAGGTTGTGGATTAGAATTTCAAAGCCCTCCCTATAAAAAGGTCTCAAATTCTTATGTCTCATGTATCCTTCTTTTATTGTAAACTGAATAATATTACTAAGTCAATAAAAACAAATATACTATAAACAAATTATATGCATAATGAATTACAGCTTGCCAATAACGGATATTTTTTATTTAAAAAATCTTTCAAAAAGGCATAAAGATCTAAGCAAGATTTCTCTAACGTTTTATTACTTGCAAATTTTTCTCATAGCCAAACTGGTCAGACGAGTTTTGGACAATGGACTAGGAAGACACCACTGTCTTCGGGCCTTTATTCTTAATTGCGAAAAGGGTTCGTCCAAAAACCAGTTTGACCACTTCCCGGTGTGGGAAAGGACAGTGTCTAAGAGAATGACCCTTTATTTGCATGTTACGCAATTCTTTGCAAATGGGACACACCGCTGTTACGTTTAACGAGCACTATTATTATGGCTTTTAAAATGATATTTTATTATAGTTTGGTAGTAAAATCACTTACGAATAATAGACAAGTACTTTACTTAATTATTTAGTATTTAATAAATGCGTTTTTGAGCACATTACTTATAAATATACACTTAGTTATCTATATAATAATATTATAAACAGAGATCGCGAGTTTTGTGAGTTTATATGTTTGTAGCGTGCTCTTGAACCACGGCATCCATAAGAAAAATTCTTTCACCATTTGAATGGTACATTATTCAAGATGGACATAGGCTATGTGATAATCACGGGATACATCAGCTTATTATTGATAATCTATGTAGACATTATTAACATAATACATTTCTGAAATAAAACACTTTACATAAATATACATAACATCATTCAGATTTAAAAAATAAAAAAATCCTTCGTTCCCGTATGTCACACGCAAGGGACATTGCGAATTGTTGTATTCCATGGTCCCAACCCTTATCTACGACAAGTGTAGGACACCCCTTCAACCGTAAGTTCAACATAATGCCCGAGGAATTGATAGGAAGACAAGGGACAGTGGACAAAGGTTCCCACGTTGCAACTAGCTGGTCAAACTGGTTTGTCTAGGCCATTTGGTCGAAGGGTGGACCCGCCTTTTGACCGTCTTGAGAAATTTGCTGTTGTACGTGACGGTAGATAATTCGCTGGGATTATCTTTCTGTGAGAATGTTCAAAATTGCATTAAGGTTTATTATTATTTTCAAACTATTGGAAAGTAAAAGAAAAATATATTGAAATGTTGCATTTTTGTACAAAAACTGGTTTTAGAGTAATATAAATCTAGACCTATAGTAAGTATTTTGCTAAATTAGATAAATGATTGAGTAACTTTGATTAAAAAAAAAAGTTGGTGTTTAAAAAGGTGAAAGTAGAATTTTGATATGTTTAGATATAGCCTACACCTACCTTGTGAATAATAATGGAACAATGATAATAGTTATAATCGAAAAAATAATCGGATCTCAAAAAAAAAATTGGTGAAACTACCTACTAAATTTCGTTTTCAAATACACATAAAGATGCAGTGAACATGACAATGTAACAACGTACTATTTATTGAGAGGTGATGAAATATGAAATATCAAACCAACAGCATCACACACGAATACATTCAACAATTACATTATAACAATGTCAACCCTCAGCGAATCTTTTTTTCTTATTTAAGACGCGTGCGCACTTAACATTTGTATGCTACCGGAGAGTTGTATTATAATATTGTTATCTCCCCTATTCACTAGCTGGTGGTCCATTGAAGAAGAAAAAAACAAAAAAAAAAGAGTTTATAAAACGTTTTGTTGGTTTTTATACAAAAAAAATTACGCAACTCACAATTAAAAAAAATATGGATCAAAATAAAATCAAACTCAACATAAAATAACAAAAAAGAAAACAAAACGTATTGCCTAATGTAGGAACCTATGTGTATGATATCCTTCGATATTCAATGAATCACTTTTTAAATACAATGTTTTTTAATACTAAGTAATAAAACCCAATCACTATCGAAATCGCGGGAAAGCGGGAAATCTATTTATTTTTCTTCTTTAACTGGTTGTTGCCGGGCATAGAGATTTATGAAAATATTCTTTTTTATTTACTATATAAAATTACAACTTGCTGCTCCAGTGGCTTTACTCGCAAAAACAATCCCTGTTGTACAAGTTTCTTGCCGGTGAAAACCCAATAGAAATAAGTTCAAGGAAAAGTAGATTAACGTGTTCACACCGAGACAAATAACATCACCATCAGTTTTTTGAAGTGAGACTTCTTATGGCTCTGAAATTCTAATCTGCAACCTTTTTGTGTGACGAAAAATAAATTAATAATAAATACAATCTATGCTATGATGACTAATTAAAATTATACCTTTAATACAAAAGTTTCACATCTATCGTGTGACTTTACGACACATCCTGTTTTTTTTTTGGTACGTCTGTACAGTTGTTATATAGTGATGTTCTTTTTTATTTTATTTATTTAGTAACTTTAATCGGTTTACAATAAATGAAGGATACGTGAAACATTACAATTTGAGACTATCGGGTGCCCAAAGGTGGTAAGCACACAAAGCCTAAAAAGTATCTAACTGGCTCTGTTTTTTGTAAATGTATTGAATGTACAGACTTAGGAGTTAGATAGATAGAATAAACTAGATACATGTTGGTATGGTATCTATTTTACAATACTGGCGCTGTATTTTCGTCAACTAAATGAAGCAAGAAACATTTTTATCGTCACTTTACATCAGTGTTTGACATTTACCCGCATCCAAAGCTAACTGTCACTTATAGAAAACAATAGATAGATCTAAAGATACATCCGTCCTTCAAACCTGTTTGACCGGGCACAACGTGGGAATAACTGACCCCTGATTTGCATTGCAGGCAAAATAACAATAGACAAAAGTTACCGTTGGGGTCTTTAAGTCCGACAGTTGTTACGCAAGGGTTGACTAAAGCTTTAACTTACAAACTATGATTGATGTTTGCGGAACTAATGAAAGTAGATTTATCGAGTGTTTCTTTTTAATTTCATTTTGAAATGAGAACTTTGTCTATATAGGTGTTACAAAAAAAGATAATTTAGTTTTTTAAAATTCAATCTTTTTTATTGTCTTCTCAACAAATGGATGGGTGTCCAATAAATTGCTAGTTTTATTACAAAGTTTAGGAATCGAATAAAACATATTGTATATAAAGACCTCTCCATAAATAAAATATAAATCGGATTGGTATCATAACGATTCCAATTAAAATCGATATAAAATACGAGGAGGAAATCCCAACTAGTAATCATAAAACCAGACCTTTAGAAATGAAAGAGAGATTTTGCCTTCAGGTCAATGAACTTCGCTAGTCTATGGTTCAATATAGCACTGTGAAATCTATAAATAAGAAATCATAATTTCCATAAATAAGGTAATAATACTAGAATTAGGTATGACTGTATTCTAATACCTTTACCTACTCCATTCAAAATTGAAGCAGGAAGTCATTTTGAGAACTAAAGTTTTATGTTGTAACCTCCACCCGTTTTATTCCCACTAATATAAGCTAATGAATAAAACGAGAGCGTAAATTAGGTTCATATAATAAAAAAAAAAAAATAGATAACCAGCTTAAGCGGAGGCACACAAATTTGTGAGTCGTGGGTTATCGGCCGTCTGTTGTCACCTCTGCAGTGATAGGTACTCCCCTGAAGAAGTTCCCGCGGGCCGGAGATGCAAGTTAGCCAAGAGGTAGGTAGTATATGCTTGTAGGCCAAAAGGGTACGGCGAGTTGAGCGTAAGTAGGTCTTCGACTAGCTCGGCTGACGGCCAGCTGGACTTCGGAATCTTGCCGTAGAACCCTAATTCGGGATAAAACCAAGATTAATTGTAATGGTACTTTTAACCAGTGAAATATGAACAGTTTTAGATAACAATTATTGTCTGTTAGTCTGCTAGGGCGCTGGGCAGGACGCAAAATTAAGCAAGGCGTTACGTGCACTCAAACGTCAGCCTAAAAGCGACTGCCGAGCTGCGCGGCCGCAACGTCATCGCTTGTATGCGAACACTCCTCGCACCCGTTACCGGCGCGTTCCAAGATGCATACAATCAAGGAGCTAAACATTAGCTAGTTTGTAAATTTCAATAATTGTTTGATCATAATGGTTAAGAGATTATTTAGTTTTATTCTTTAGTTATATATAGGTTTAAGATACTAATATTTAAATTTAAGGTTTTACTAATTATGTCGATTTTTTTATATAAAAAAATCTTATTACAATACTAATATTATAACAATACTTTTAGCATCAGGTAAACAAGACGGTTAGTCATGCAACGTTCCGTTACATTACCCCCCTCTCCCTCATAAGGATTTTATTTCTAAGAATAAAATCCGCATCTTGAACTTGTTACATTATCCTTTCATACATTCTTGCAGTGTTTTCATACATCATCAGTCATAATTCTCACACATCATCACTTCATTCAATTTAAAATATGCTACGTGTCCTACCAAAACGAAAATCAAGTGACAATAATAAAAGTCAATGACTTTTTAACAAATCTGAACTCATTTATAGTATTGGGGTATTATAACGAACTTCAAGGTTTATCTATCAGTGGATATTTTCAGGTCCTTAATATGCCAAGACCCTAAGTTTTTACCTGACATATCCGCAAGAACATACACAAGTGGTGATAGCTTTTGAATTACCCGGCACTTGATGTATTTAGGAGCTAATTTCTTACTGAAGTGCTTATCCTTATCACTTAGGACATAAGCACGTTTGTACACGACATCGCCGACATTAAATTCAAAAGCTTTACGTCTTAAATTATAATATGACGTGTTTTTTACGTGGGCATGATACAAAGACTTCTGAACCTGGTCAAAGATGGAGCTTAAACAACCAAGGTTTTCGGCATAAACATCGCGAGGAAGAAATAAAACCTCGTCCCCTAAGTCCGTATCTGTGTAATGAGAACCACATACTACGATTTCTCGCCCAAAAACCAGAAACGAAGGAGTAAATCCAGTAGCTTCATTAACTGAATTATTGATGGCGAATTGTACTTTCGGGATAAATATATCCCATGACCGATGATCCCCATCCACAAAAGTAGATAAACACGTGATAATGGTTCTGTTGTAACGCTCCACAGTATTAACCTGGGGGGTATACTTCGGCGAAAAGAAGATATTGGGTATTTTATATTTTTTAAATAGATCATGAGTATGGCCACTAACAAATTGAGTACCGTTGTCCAGAAAGATACTCTGAGGAACACCGTGAACCAAAAAAAATTGTTCTTCTAAAATTTTAACAATAATATTGGAAGTTGCTTTCTTTATTGGAAAAATATGACAAAATTTGGAAAAACAACACGTTACAACCAAAATGTAACTATTTTGTTTCCGTGTGACAGGAAGGGGTCCCATCAGGTCGATGGATATCATTTGAAAAGGGCGAGAACATTGCTTTGGACGGCCCATTTCACCAAGTGTAGCATGGTTTTGTGTTTTGTATTTAAGGCAAGTGCAACAGGATCCAACGTACTTTGCTACATCTCGATACATGCCCGGCCAGTAAAAACTAAGGGCAATACGTCTATAGGTTTTAAAAACTCCTAAGTGACCAGCAATTGGTTCACTATGATTTTTCGTAATAACCTCCTTCCGAAGTTCAGACGGAACAACTTCCTTCCAAGAAAATTCATTAGTTAACAAACACTTGTTTTTACTAAGGCGGAAAAGAGTGCCAGCTTTAATTTGGTAATTGGGAAAATTTTCAGGTTTAGTGGTACAGTTATTATAAATATTCATAAACCAATCATCACTAGAAGTCGCGAATGAATTGGAACTGACCATAGCAGAAATAGGTACAGCTCTAGACAATGCATCGGGAATGACGTTATCTACACCGCGACGATGTTTAATGTCAAAATTAAATGAGGATAAACGCACACCCCAACGTGCGAGTCTTCCCGTAGGGTTATTCAAAGAAAGAAACCACTTTAATGCGCTATGGTCCGTATAAACTGTGAAAGTTTTCCCATTTTCCAAATAACATCGCCAATGCTCTAAGGCAATAAGAACTGCTAATGTCTCCCGCTCTGTAATGCTGTAGTTCTTTTCTGCCGCCGTTAATGATTTGCTCATGTAAGCTATGGGGTGCTCTTTTCCATTTACGGACTGAGTGAGCATAGCTCCTATCCCATAGTTACTTGCGTCCGTATGTACCTTAAATGGTAAGTTGTAGTCGGGGCAAGAAAGAACTGGCGCAGAAACAAGACATTCCTTCAGCTTTTTGAACCCAGCGTCTGCCTCTTCAGTCCACTTGAAAGGTGGAGTATTCTTTTTATTGGAAGTCAGCTTGTTGAGCGGCCCTGCGATCGTGCTAAAATTTGGTACGAACCGGCGATACCATGTAGCTGTTCCTAGAAATCGCTTTAACTCCTTACGATTAATAGGAGTTGCGTAGTTAAGGATCGCTTCAACTTTTTCTGGATCGGTTCGTAGCCCATTCGCATCAACCACATAACCTAAGTACTTGAGCTGACTTCTAAAGAACTCACACTTTTCTAAATTAATGGTTAGGCCTGCCTTACGTAATCGTTCCAAAACACGAAGTAATAAGGATACGTGCTCTTCAAAGCCACTGCTAATAATAATAATGTCATCTAAATAAGCGAATATCCGATGATCTATATTACCTAACAAATTATCAACTAGACGCTGTTGTGTAGCTGGGGCATTAGTCAAACCAAAAGGTGTTGTCTTAAATCTAAGTGTTCCCCGTCCTGGCACGTAGAAGGCCGTTTTATCTCTGTCCTCCTCTGCGATAGGTACTTGCCAAAAAGCTTTGGATAAATCAAGGCTAGTAAGAAAACGAGCGTCACGCAAATTATCCAAAATTTCTGAAATATATGGCAAGTTGTAGGCATCTCGTTTCGTAACAGAATTCAGCTTTCTGCTATCTAGGCAAAAACGAGGCTGACCATTCTTCTTGTTAACGAGGAGTACAGGAGACTGCCAGGCACTTTCGCAATACTCAACAACATCAAGACTTAACATCTCATCTACCTGCTCGACAAGTATCTTCTGTTTCTCAGGAGACAGTCTGTAATATCTTTGTCTAATAGGAGGAGAATCACCAGTATCGATGCGATGAGCAACAAGGTGCGTACGACCCAAGCCTTTGCGCTCAAAAGAAATATCTTTAAATTGCTCAACAACGTTATCAGCTATAGCCCTTTGAGAATCGTCTAGACTATCATAGGAATGAATAAAACTATTATTATAATTTATATTTAAATCTACCAATGGATTAGTTGACAATTGAACAGAACCTAAATATTTCGGACATAAATGAAAAGCGCGCCAGAAGTCAATACCTAAAATAAGCGATAAATGTACTTCTGGAACTACATAAAATTTCATAATATGAGATTGTTCCTCAAAATGTATTGGAACGTTAATGTAGCCAATACTCTTAAGTGTTTGACCACCAGCAGCTATTATAGAAGGAGTTTCGTCAATACATAGCTTAAGGCCGTGACTAAGCAAAGTTTTATGAGAATTATTACCCAATATTGTAACAGCCGCACCAGAATCCAAAAGGCCGGATGCGGTTATATCGTTAATCCTAATATTCAAATATGGTCGCGGATCACCTAAAGGTTTAGTTTGCAGAATAGAACAAATTTTGTAACTGTTAAAAAATAAACGAATAGTTTTTAACCAATCATTCCAGTCTTCTTTATTAAATCGACCATTAGATGAAGACGAACTGATACTATTCTGCAAACCTAGTTTTTTGCATTCTTATCTACATTACACTTTGGACAATCTGGTTTTTTGACACCCTTAAAGCCACACTTAAAACACATAATATCGTTATTTTCACAATTTTTAAGGCTATGAGAATTGTTACGACATCTAGGACAATACGGTAGCTTTAAATCAGCAACTGATTCATCTTGGCCTATTGAATGTAAATATTTTTCATTAACATTATTAGTATTTATATTTTGTTTATTAGTATCGAAGTTGTTTTTATTGTTTGTATTTCTGTAATTAAAAAAAATATTGTGTTTATTGACTGTGTTTGCTCTTTGTTTGTATGCAAACTCTGGTGCTAGTGTTTCAGAAGTAGCGGCTAAAGGTTCCCGAAACTGAGCCATCCGTGATTGTACGTTCTCAAAGTTCTTGCACAGAAATCTCAACTGCTCAATAGTTTTGATTTCAGTTGCTGATGCTAGAGTGCTCGCATAGCAAGGTCTTATATTATGTAAGATAATTTCGAGTTTGTCTTCTTCTACTAACGGTTTCGACAATCGTGAAAACATACCCGAAAGAATGGACAAATAAATGGTTATGTTTTCAGTTGTACCTTGAGTTCTAGAGCGAATCTCAGACATAAGTCGGTAGTCATAATCCGCCTTGTCAAAATCTTGCTGCAGAAGAACGACAAGCTCATCCCAAGTTGATACCAGTTCCTTAACACTTCTAAACCAATGCAGTGCATCGTCTACGAAAATTTCAGAGGCAAAAGCGAGTAATTTCGTGTTTGAAATATTACGAGCTACACTAAATTCGTTTGATCGTTGAATGAACGACCGCACGCAGGTCTTGCCATCATATTTTAGTTTAGTTAATTCAGAGAATTTAGGACTACCTTCACAAGTTACAGAAACATTAAGCTTGTCGCATGTAACTTGTGGATCGGAAGGCGTTACGGCAGGGATAAGTGGATCAATACACTTAGCTTTAAGTGTTATAAAAAATTCATAATAATCCTTAAACAAATTAGTACATTCAATATGCGCGTCCACAATCTTTTCATCCATAATAATCCTATTAAGTCTGTGATATAGATGGTGAAAAAGATTTTCGATACGCCCCAAAATATTTTTATCTTTAGTACCCGCATCAAGATTTGACTTAATTTTATTTAAAATTTCTAAAGAACCGTTCAAGTCGTCATGAGGGTCGAGGTGAGAACATAAGATATCCTCGGATGGAAAAGCCTGACTCAATTTACAAACTTGTCGCCTAAGATCAGCAACAGTACTAGCAGGAGTATCGCCTCTTACAGCAACCTCGTATTCTAATTCGGACTTTTGTAAAGATAAATATTTAATTGGGTATGCCATTATAAGAGAAAAATAAAATATAATTAACAAAAGTTGTAAATAACACACAAATAATTAAATCGAATTATGAAAATACTCCGTTCTGTTACAATCAACACTTATAGAATGCTGTTAATATTTGTGAATGTAAGAATGAGAATAAATAAAACAATAACAAAAAAAAAAAAATTGCAACTGGTGTGAAGGTAGTTTACAAAAAAAATAATTATACACTCGTATATATCTATAGTATCAATAGTTTACAATAATAGAAAGTAATGAACTGATATTAATTACCTACAAAAATAATACAGTATTCAAAACAATATTTTTTTTTTAACAACACTTATCTTCACCCCAGTTACTGCAAACCAAAAAAAACAAAAAAAAGCAGCGTTTTACAGAAAAGAAAAAAAAAACCACTCACCGTACAATAACTAACTACTTACTACAGATGCGAAAACAGACAAAACCACGTAAATGGGCGCCAGTGTAACCTCCACCCGTTTTATTCCCACTAATATAAGCTAATGAATAAAACGAGAGCGTAAATTAGGTTCATATAATAAAAAAAAAAAAATAGATAACCAGCTTAAGCGGAGGCACACAAATTTGTGAGTCGTGGGTTATCGGCCGTCTGTTGTCACCTCTGCAGTGATAGGTACTCCCCTGAAGAAGTTCCCGCGGGCCGGAGATGCAAGTTAGCCAAGAGGTAGGTAGTATATGCTTGTAGGCCAAAAGGGTACGGCGAGTTGAGCGTAAGTAGGTCTTCGACTAGCTCGGCTGACGGCCAGCTGGACTTCGGAATCTTGCCGTAGAACCCAAATTCGGGATAAAACCAAGATTAATTGTAATGGTACTTTTAACCAGTGAAATATGAACAGTTTTAGATAACAATTATTGTCTGTTAGTCTGCTAGGGCGCTGGGCAGGACGCAAAATTAAGCAAGGCGTTACGTGCACTCAAACGTCAGCCTAAAAGCGACTGCCGAGCTGCGCGGCCGCAACGTCATCGCTTGTATGCGAACACTCCTCGCACCCGTTACCGGCGCGTTCCAAGATGCATACAATCAAGGAGCTAAACATTAGCTAGTTTGTAAATTTCAATAATTGTTTGATCATAATGGTTAAGAGATTATTTAGTTTTATTCTTTAGTTATATATAGGTTTAAGATACTAATATTTAAATTTAAGGTTTTACTAATTATGTCGATTTTTTTATATAAAAAAATCTTATTACAATACTAATATTATAACAATACTTTTAGCATCAGGTAAACAAGACGGTTAGTCATGCAACGTTCCGTTACAATGTAGAGATTTCTTTTTTTTATTACAGTAGGAGAATCTTAAATCGGTCATAAAAGCTATACTTACTTACCAACGTACTTAAAAAATATAACATAACACTGTCTAGTATTTATTAACTGGAAAGCGCTAATAGCTTCCTGAACAGCAACAGGTAAAACCGGATGATGGAAAATAAGCTTTCCATAAATAAGGATGTGTTCGGCTAATTGAAGTGGGTAGAGAGCAATAATAAGCGCACTTGATAATTATCATGCAGAATTTATACTATACCTCACTTCCACTCTACTTTCAACTCTAGATCGCTACTATTACCTTTTTTAAATATAAAAAGGAGCTCACTAAACATACATCCTTCTTCAAATCAAATTATTTGTTATGTTACCATTTCTTTTTTTTCATCAAACTAAGGTAGCACTAAATTGCAACATTCGAAAGTAAGTGAAGGCTTATCTAACATCTTTACTGTTCCAGTTAAATCATACCTTTTGCTTTAGGTTTATAAAAATAAACAAAAACATAATTTACCTCTAGTTTAATTATAAAAATAAATAACGGTACAACAATTTAAATTCTAAAACAACTTACTTTCTAATTGTAATTTCTATTGGCTATCGGTTGCAACACGTAAGCTTGCCCCGTGGCTCTGTCTACTACGTGACCCGTTGAAGGTTCTAGGAAAAGTCTAGGAGCGGATGCTGCAGCCTGCAACTGAGCCTCTGGTGGATGATGCTGTCTCACTCCTGCTCCCCCTTCGTAGGGCACAAAATGTGCTGCCTCAGGTTGTCGTTTTGGAGCATATTGAGGTTGCTGATCGTCCGAATCCTTCTCTTTCTGGGTCACAACTAAGACTACTTGGTTCTTTTGTTCCTTTTGTTGTTGGCGTTCCTCATTATTTTGTTCTCTTTGTCGGTGTTGCTGTCTTTCTTTTTGTTTTGTCTGTTTAACAGGTGCTTTGTATTCCTCATCCGTATCTTCTTCGTCAACGTACTTCTCTACGTTTTGTGTCTGTGAGGCCTGAACTTGATCTTTGTTTTTGCGTTTCTGTTTTCTTGATTTAGGTTCTTCTTCGTCACTTTCTGTAGATTTTTGATGTTTCCTATCTAGCTTAGCACGAGGATGATGTCTTTTAGCTCTACCACTTTCTTCGTAGCTAGTCTTTTCTGGGTCATATTCTTCAGTATCATAACTTTGTCCTTGTTCACTTGGCTCATCATATGGATCATTATCATGGTGATTATTATCTTCATGATAGGAGCCATCATCGGAATTCCTTCCATAGTCATCGTTGCCATGGTTACCATGACCAGCGTGGTTTAGGTCCCAGTAATGTTCACCGTACCCACCTTTTTTGTCACCCCATCGCACCTGTAGTTTAATAACATTATTTGAGAATTCTAACCAAAAATATGGATTATAAATCAATAAGACGAATGTCAAAGCACTTATTAAGACAAGATGGTTTAAGAGATAAAAATTAAGAAATATTGTTAATAACATTATTAAAGAAAACATAAGGTTAGCTTATTATTCCACTGCTTCAGCGCACCAAATTGCCAGTTAGGTACCTTTTAATTTAAATATGAAGACGAAATATGAATATGTAAGAATGTAAAAGATTTCCATGTTGAAAATGAATAGTTGTTGATTGAAATGTAGTTAATATGAAATACCGTGTCATTGATGGTCATGTAAATGGGAGTTAATGTAATGGTTTGTTTGGGAATTTCTTTTATTAGTGTTCTAATAAGATATTATTTTTATTTCGATGAACTACGATGAATACATTTTTTTTGTACTAAGATCAAAAGAAGTTCCCAAATAATAGTTAATATGAAGCCTAGAAGCGTACTTTAGCAGAGAACAGTCCATCCGCTGGTCTGGACCTCTCATGCCTCTCAGTGAAGTGGCGGTCGCTCCCCAACCGATGTCCCTGGTCGAACTGCTCCGACGTAGGGAAGTGCCTATACCTTCAGCCAAGCCAAGCGAAGCGGAAAAGAGACAGAAACACAGAGAAGTTAGAGACAGAGCGAGACAGATAGTAAATGTTCGTTACTTTTCCCATGTCCCTGTGGTTCTTAAAGTCTTTCTTCTCATACCGCTGCTCCCACGTGTTAGGGTCCTCGCAGACGTGACCGAACTCTATCTTGTACGGACTCAACTGTACTGAGAAAAAATCCCTATAAAGCAAATTTTCACCTATTCACTTATGTAGTATAATAGTAATGAACATTGACACGTCTGAGTTGTAAGATGCTCTCTTGTTAGAATTTCTTTAAAGCTAATTTGATGTTGTTGATGCGTGTAATTTAACGCCACTCAAGAATGAATAGAGTTTACTGTTTGTATTCGTTTGTTGGGAACATCATACTTAAAAAGCTATGTGACTTTAAAATGTTTATTTGAAACTAACTGGGTTTTCGAAAAAGCAGCCGAGTCATAGTCGTGCACGATGGGTTCCGTACCACCGTAAAATATTTGATAAAACGCCCAAAACAACAAATTTCTTGTATTCCCTTGTTTCCCTTTAATTTTTAAACTTAATTCTTATTAAAGCGGCCATAGTAGTCAAATTTTCAATTGTCTACCTATTACGGTTCATGAGATGTCTGACAAACAGACAGACGTACGGATTGACGAATGGACAGCGGAGCCTTAGTTATAGTTGCCACCCGTTGGGTACGGAATTGTAAAAATGGATTTAATTACTCTTTATTTTAAAAATATGTTTTAAATTCAAAACCAAATAATTAAAAAAACACAACATAAGTCAATCCTTTGAGACTTTACATAAAATACTACAGAGATCGGATGATCCCTAATCTCTGATTCCATTCAAAACACTCTTCAATTCAACTCTCAAATTTGATCATGACACAAATTTTATCGGAACATGACGAATACTCCATTTTGCATCGCCCAGTGACAATAAAAATTTAATTTAAACGAAGGTTGGTGAAATAAGAATATATGTAACGAGGTCAATTTCCAATAAGCGTAGTTTAAAACTAGAATGTACTTACTGAAAGAACTTAGCTTGTGCTTCGACTGTTGACGGGTTGTTCGGGGGGGTGCGGACTGTCACACCCCTGGAGGAACCCCATAGGTAGCCAGAGTGAAGAGCTAGGAAGTACCAGAGCCATTTCTGGAAAAGATGAAGCATGTAGAATACATTTATGTTGGAATTTAGAATGTTAAACAAGTAAGTGATGTGCATGGAAGCTTAGATATTGAATATGAAAGAGAGAGATGTAAAGATGTGTATGGGAGAAAATAGCTATGTCTCATCTTAAAACATTTCAGATTAAATGTCACTTTTATTTAAATTTACTATACACTTTTAGTTGTGAAGAGAAGTGAACCAACTAGAATCCTTAAGTAAATATTTTGCATATAATATAGAAGTGACTTAAGTAAATTAAATAAGTTTTCTTTTTTTAATCTATTTATTAATTAATTTCAGCGATATGCAAAATAGAATACGTAAAGGCCTGGTACATGTTTCTTTATGCAAATGGATTCTCAGATAAACTAACACATCGCTTTTGCATAAACCAATGTTTAATGAAGGCTATGAAATCTATAAGGTACACCATTTCACTTTACACTATCACTTTCACTTCAATAAACCACTTTATTGGAGTTGGTTTCAATGTTTGACGATTGTTTTACTTAGTTTCATTGAATGATAGGTACCGTTGAGTCTGATAGACGTTGTGACATCTCGGCAGTTTGATGGTGGGTCTGTTCGGACAGTGGCCGTAAGTTCATTTATAGACAAGACGGTAACAATCGGTGTTGTTCAGGGGTCCACAACTATTTTGTATCATGTACAATATAATGGACCATTGAAAATAAAATGTTGACAATCATTTTTTTTAAAGTTTCAAGTTTTTATTATTTAGGTGAACTTATCTGGCTTAGAAATTTTAATTCGCAGCCTTTATGTGACGAAAAATAAATAAATTATAAACAATATATGCCGTTCAAAAGTGATTGATGACTAATTGAAATGTTTCCCTGTAATACAAAGGTTTCACTTCTATCGTCTGTCTTTACGACACATCCTGCTTTTTTTAATTCCAAAAGCAAATATCACTCACCAATGTAATAATGTATATACAGGTAACTTAAACTTAAAGCTCTATCGTTGTAAGATGAATTAGTAGAAGTCTAAGTTTGGACAAATCTTGCTATATATTAAAAATGTGATGCTTAAAAATACTTCGCAATGTTGTTGACCCATGCATTATCAGATTCTGATGAGCCCATAATGGCTCGTGCCGCGTCGATGACTCTGAAGTGTTTGTTGATAGTATCTATTCCGTAACTAATCGGAAAACGGAACGTTTGTAGGATTTACGTTACAATAGAATGTAGGTATTTATGCAAAGATGGTTTGTGATATTGAGGACAGCTATCTTTTTCATAAATTAAGATATAACTTTACATTTCTTATCGAAGTAACCTTTCTCTCGATTTTTGTTACAGCACTACATTTAACTTATTAAAAAGAATAAAATATTTTTTCTTTTGGTCTAAAGTTATTTTAGGTAGTACATTTTTTTTTTTTTTTTTAAATCAGACGAGATTGCGATTGGCCTCAATCTCACCTGATGGTAAGTGAAGATGAGGCCGAAGATGGAGCTCGCTTTCCCGTTAGTAGCCTATTCACTCTTTTTTTAAAGAGCCCCAAGTTGTATGTATCTGGGAACACAGACGAGGGGAGAGAATTCCAATCTTTAGCTGTGCGCATGAGGAAGGAAGCTGCAAAGCGCTTCGTGCGAATTGGTGGTATGTCTACAACATAAGGGTGAAAACTCTCCCCACGCCTAGTAGTCCGATGATGAAAAGGTGATGGAGGAACTAAGTCATGAAGTTCCAAAGCACACTCACCAAAATGTAACCGATAAAATACCGAGAGGCAAGCAATTTTGCGACGATGTTCGAGACTCTGGAGCTTGGACTCAACCAAAGTAGTGTCGCCAATTAACTTTTTAGCACGGCGCTCCACTGAGTCAAGGGCTGCCAGCTGGTACTTAGCTGATCCGTCCCAAAGGTGACTGCAGTACTCCATACATGAACGGACTTGAGCTTTGTATAAATTTAGAAGCTGTCCTGATGTGAAGTACCGCTTAACCTTGTTTAAGATCCCAAGCTTTTTGGCAGCGGTTTTTGCTTTATACTCAATGGAGACACCGTAGTTTAAGTTTGAGCTTAGATGCATCCCTAAGAGCTCAAGATGGTTGGAGATCGGTACGGATACATTGTGGAAAGTGGGAGTCAAGGTGAAGGGACTCCGCTTAGCTGTGAATAGACACGCCTGTGTTTTGGTAGCATTAAACTTGACCAGGTTGGCATCGCCCCAGTCGGACACAGCCTGCAAGGTCAAATTCATACGCTCTACCATGGACTCCCTGAGAAACTGGGTCTCCCTACTACTAGCCTTCGCACTGGAAACGTAACTGTCAACAACTGTGCTGTCGTCAGCGTACCCAATAATACCGGGCTTTAACAGGTCGTTGATGTGCAGCAGGAAAAGTGTTGCAGACAGAACAGATCCTTGAGGTACACCGGCGTTTATTGCCATTAGATCAGACGAGCAGCCATCTATGACTACTCGAATGGATCGTTCTCTCAGGAAATCAGCGATCCAGTTACAAAGGCCAGAAGGGATTCCATATGAAGGAAGCTTGCTAAGGAGGCTGTCGTGCCAGACTCTGTCAAATGCCTTGGAGATGTCAAGGGACACCGCGAGAGCTTCGCCGTACTTAGTCATAAACTTTAGTATGGGAACCTAAATATGTTCCATGAGTAATAATACCATACTACAGTAATGACCATATGTCCAAAAAGGTGAACATATGTATTAGTAATTACTAACATTTGTTAGTGTCACTTAACACTTTTGACCCACACATTCTCTACTAAGATATTGAATCTATGATAAAAATATATTGCATTTGAATTTATAGGTGCTTTGCGCTTTTTATATGTTTTTCTGAATACCTATGAAGAGGACTCTTCAATAAAAGTCACTAGAAGCCACTGGAACCCTGAATAAGTTGTCCAAAATAGTCCGCAGACTACTTAAGTACCTGAAAATTGAGTTTTATAAAGTGCACTTTCAGACGCAATCCAAAGTAAATTTCCAACTACAGATTAACAGCAACGCTTTGAGGAAAACGTTATAAAATTTTAGAGTTGCATAAAAATCTTTTAAAAAATAAGAAATTCTCATAAAGATAAGCTGCAACAATTACAAAATCATGCAACAATTTAAAATAAAAGAAAAGAAACTTTGATCTTAAATCAAGTATTGTGTTCAAGCGTTCAAGTTGATTGACTTATTAAATCATTTTTTTAATGATTTCTTAAAGTTTTTCGTAACTTACTACACCTAGGGAGAAATGGAACACTAGATCCGCACTTCAAAGCAAGAATAAAAATAGTTCAAACTTACTCAAGTGTTAATAGTAAAATAGTAGTGATTGAAAATAAACTCTACTTCATAGGTCTAGGATTTATATTCAAATACAATCTAGGTTATAATCGATTTGTGTTTTGGAATACGAGTCCAATATGATCAAGGTTGACAATGAAAGCACGTTCATAACAAAGCAGCTACCTAGAGACGTGAGCCCATTTGTTCTGAGCGGTCTTGCTTTTTTAATAATTGTAGTGGAGTGAAATACTTACTATTTTGTAAGGTTAAATATCAAGGCTAAATAAAAGTATTCATTTTAATACGTAGTTGTTCTTTTCAAAGCTCGACCGACCACCTTCTTTTTGCGCTGCTCCTTCACAAATCGGTAGATTCTTATCATTCTCATCAATTCGATAGGACTTAAAATCTTATAAGAAATAATACAATTTTAAACTTTTATTTTTAAACCACCTGATTCACCAGATTTTGATACTTTTATTTTCAGTTTTCATGGAAGCTTTATGTGTTGTTTCTACCTGTTCAGTCAATCGTCACTTATTAGTGAGATTGTGATCAAAAAGTGAAGTTTAGTGAAAAAAGAATTTTAAAAAAATCTTAGGGAGTCTTATGACAAATCTTTATAAACTAAAAACTCGATTCGACAGAAAACAAAGAAAATCAGAGGCAGCTGCCGTGTAATGAGTACGGTGACTGATTTTTTCGTAACATCACGTAATTATTAAATCTTCGAATTAAGATTTTTATACACCGGGTACTTTTCGGTTGAGAGCCCTAAGCGCTCACCGTTATTGTCCGCGTAAGGGTGTCAGAGCCATCTGAGGCTAACACCTTCGTACTTTCAAAAAAAAAAAAAAACCGGTTACTTGTTACTTTTCAGACAACTTATCTTGAATTCATATATTATAAAAATATCACGGAAAAAATACTTTAAAAATTTTACAAGATTCTGGGACTCTTTTACAAATTTTCATTCCCTCAAAACTTAATTCAGACTATTACGAGCCATTTATATTCAGTTGTTTCCGAACGATGCACTACCAACTAACAACGTTATTCATAGATTTATCTAATATACCTTCAATTAGTGTTAGTATGTATTTGATTTTATACTCATTATTTTTATTTGTAACCAGAAGGCCTTTAGCAAATAGTACCTACGTCCACCTGAAGTTAAGTGGTCACCGTCTGTTTTAGACATGAGCAATAAAAGGGATGCAATACAGACCTATACAAAGCCTCAAGGCAACTGCCGGAACACAGTGAGAAACCGTTATTATTTTACATAACGCGTTCTATCGGTGTGCCACCAACCTATTATTTATTATCATCAGTAGTAACCGTTACAGAAATACATTTATAAGTAACCGATTTCGATAAAGTATTTCAAATGATTACACATTTTTACATAATATTAGATATGAAACCTAAAAAAAAATAAAAAAGCGTCACTTTAAAACCTCCTTGATTTTTACGGCGATATTAAACTAAGCTGGGCAGCTGATACAGACTCACAGTAATGATGTTTTTTTTTTAATAGTACGAGCTTCGCAGAGTATTTTTTTTTGTCTGGACAATGGACATAGTTTGCATTTTAGTAAATCGTTTTTTATTTTTTATTGCGTTAATGCAGAAAGTCTTCGTGTTATAAGCTTCAGGGATTATATTATTATTTCGAAATCGTTTTAATTTTCGTCACTTATATTATTATAATTTTAATATGTATTGCATAAATAATCGACGTGTAAAAAGCCAGAATAATAGAATAACACTACTAAGTTCCACTACATCTAGGTGTTTTCTTTTTATTTTTTGGAACGAAGTTCCCTATCATACGTTGTGAAAGGGGGCTAGACGGAAAAAAATCATACGAAAAGTTGTAATGACACTTTTTTTCATATTGTTACGTTCGAAATTTAAATGATATGGTTTATTATTGGGTTGGTTTTTTTCATAATTTATTTAAAGGCTACATAAAACATGCTTAAAATTCTGTTCCATTTATAAATTAGTATAATTAGTAATTATTATAAGAAAAGGAATAAGTTAAAAGTAAATTTTGAATCGCACTGAATTGAAAGAAGCATGTATTATGTCAATGAAAACTTCGTTCCTATCTGGTGTCCCACGACACCATATTTTTAAGATGTGACATACATTTCCAAAAAAAAAATAAAAAACATCTTCCAAATATAAAACTCTGGTGTGTGTGTTAGAAATTCACATACTCCTAAATGGCTTTAGTGTGCTTATGTATCTTAGCCACCCATAGTTGGACCCAGTAGGTGGCGCTGTTATTGAGAACCAGATTTTTATTATCCAACCATTTTTTTTTTCAAATAAATTTTTGTATTCGAGGATCCTATAGATGGCGCTGAAACTAAGTTACTTTTAGCTCATAGTGCCACCTACTGGACGGAAAAATGTCTGTCAAGTCAGTTAATATAGGTACATATAGGTATAATACAAGTTCTCACTTCAATCTAGTTCCCCTATAGCTTTATGTTATCTATGGCCTACAATACTTGTTGCTATACAATATAAAACGTAGTGAATAAACCTTATAATATTTTCAATCGTCCTTTATTTGACCAGTAGAGCTTTTAGTAGAGACTTCCTCCGGAAAGTACTAACACCTTATCCATTTCCGCCGTGAAGCAGTAGTGTAGGTACATGTATTACTGTGTTTCGGTTAGAATGGTAAGGATGCCGGTGAAATTACAGTTACATGAGACTTAACAACTTCACGTCTCAGGGTTGATAACGCATTGGCGGTGCCCCTAGTGTTGCAAATGTTCATTGGCGGCGGTGACCACTTACCACCAGGTGGACCGTCTGATACTATGTCGGCAAATGTGTTTTAAAAAAAAATACTTATATTGATACAAGGGTTTAGGTGGATAGACTGGGTGTGTATATCCAATTGGAACCTTTGTTTCTGAAGCATTTTTTAATGGTAAACATATTTTAAGGAACCAGTCTCTTTTGAGAGTCTATCCTCATTGGTACGAAAGATCTATGTCCAAAAACAATGATATATAAGCTATAGATGCGTTGTCCGCGCTCAGAAATGGCAACATAAAATTTTGGTAATTGATCAAATTCCAATTAGTCGTGCTCAATGTTAACGTAACTAACGATGTATATTCATCTCTCTCTAAGAACAGGTACACCGTAAGGTGGCATTTATTTTGTTTCCCTTTCTTCGCTCGTATGATATCTAGTGTTTGCGCTGTTTATGAGAGCCGCGATGTTGGTTGGTAGATGACATGTCTATTTTATAATACGCCATTGTCCAAAATGGTATTTTCTCTTTTATCACTAAAAGGAGGTAAAATAATTTCACAAAAAAAATTACAAGTTCGATCGGTACTTAAACCTAAATTAGGCTACAAATGACAATAAAGTATTGTGAAACGCATTAACATTGTACGTTGGAAAGTATGTCAGTTTGGCACAAGCAGATCGGACCCGCGACACGCTGTGCACGATCATTGGATAGACAACAATAAACAAGGTGGCGGTTCAAGGTACAAGCTGTAAGATAGAAGCAGGGGCTCGATTCTGTAAGGAAAATGACACTAACTCGAGGATGTTTCGTCGCGGTCTCCGTACTCTGTCTCTTTCGCTAACTACGCTAATACTACTAATCACGTGAAAGATAAGCTCTCCGAGGCCTCCGTGAAGCGGCTCGCCGACGAAGTTTGTATTAGCTGCATAAGGGGGCAGGATTTCATAAGTAAAGTTAAATGGGAACATGAAAATTCAGAGAGAAGAAGCTGGAGTGGCATGAGCTTGTGATATTTGCACACAGACTCCACTGTGAAAGTTAAGATGTAACTATAAATAATACTAAACTAACTTACCGAATTGGATATAGGTGCGAGGGAAACCGTGGTGCCGGAACTACAGTTCATTGTTTCATGATGAGTTTAATTTACATCTACTTATAATTTATCATTGGATTATAAATGAACTTTATTACCAAAGCAAGAAAGAATTTTTTTTTCGGACACTGACTGCCAAATGGCTACATGATGAAGTTAGCCGATAGCTGTCTCTCCGGTTCCCGTGAAAGCTCATAACCATATTCATAGTAGTTTCTGAAATATTCATAAATTGACAACACGAGTTTATGAATATATTTTTTTTTATATCACTGGAGATAAAAAAATATAGATTTTAATTAAAATTATAAATAGATTCGCTCGTAATTATTGGTAAGAAAAACTTGTCGTGAACTTTTTTTCTGTAGTGTCCAAACTCTTTACACCTGTAGCAACGAATAGCATTTTTTGTTTTAGGTTATTATTATTACTCACTGACAGTTGCGCTTTGCGCGATGTTTTGTCGTGCTTCTGAATAAAAAGGCATTTTCCAAATTACCTTCAAAATCCGCGCTCATATCTTGTAACTTAGCTTTTATAGCATCACAACTAATTTTCATGCCTGAATGCTATATTGCCATTATCATGGGGCTGAACTTTTCCTTAAAAGAAGTATAACACACGTTTTTCGTGTATATTTAATACTAGCTGCCCCACTTTTTCACCCGCGATTCCGAGGGATCTAACATTTCCCGGCACGAAAAGTATCCTATCTTACTTTTAATACCTACATGAAATTGTGTACAAACAAAATTCATGATGATCGGTTAAGTAGTTTTCGCGTGAAAGCGTAACAATCAAACTTACATTCACATTTATAATATTAGTAAGGATGAAATAACGTTTATAACTTAAACCAAACCAAGTAATAATGAATGTTAAATGTAACTAGAGCTGTAAACTTATTCAACATTAACTTAAAGCTAGTATCGACAGCACGATTCTCAATTCCCAGGTCTTTCTAAAGTGTTTTTATGTAGTTAAACAAATTCTTATAAAAGCAACGTATTTGAAGTAATATGCCATTTCGTTTGCAACTTCTTTCGTGTTTAATTGACTGGTACCTTGTAGTAGATTTATTTATTATATCTAATTGAATAAAACCTTTATGGTGATAAATGGTTCCAGACGACCATAAAATATTAAACATCCGTTATGTCGTGTTTAAAAAAAAAATGAGGGTACTGTGGTGATTATTTTCTTTTAAAAACAGTTTATATAATAATACCCAAAAGTAAACGTCCAAATTGAAGTATGAATAATGCTCAGTGTCGTATAATTGCATAATTCATACTTCACTTTCAGTTTTATTACTGGAAGCGTAAGAAATGGATTAAATCTGTTTAATCTTTCAAGCTCTTCAAGTTGGTGACTGTAATGTTATATTTTTTCATTAGATTCGTTCTTGATTCTCAGCAATATTATACTTAGCAATATAACGTTTGGTTATTACCACAAGGAAGTTAAAGCTTACTCCCATTAGTCTCTTTGTATCTACTTGTGGTAGGTGAGTTAATGATTGACTAATGGAGAAATATTGCAAGTTACGCTTATTTCTGAAGTCTTTCTAACTACAGAAATAAAAAGACATCAGTGAGTAGACTATTAGCAATGTTAACAAGTTAACAAAGTATTGTTCATTCTAACAAATTATTACTTGATCTAAAGAAATGTTAGTCATAGTTACTTTAATAAATCCACCACAAAACCGATAAAAAAATATCAACGTGCTTGGCAATATTCGATTTAAAATTATTTTGTCCAACTTTGATGCGCTACAAGAGGCATTGTTTCACTTTTAATTCAATGCATAATCGATATGCGTGTTAATTACGATTTTAGTCGATTACGACGGACGTAGAGTCGGAAGAGACACTATTGATTTCGTTTTGTGTCATCTGAACCGCGTCGTTTACTCGACCAAGCGTTAAATCGACCAGTAGAAAGTGTTTTAAATTCGTTTTCTTTCTTGTTTATAAGAGGACAGATCGACACCTTGGTTGTCATTACTATCTCGATTTACAAACCAGACCCATGAATACCTACGTTTTATAATCATGAAGAAAACCGTTTTGGTAAGTTCTTAATTTTACAATAATCAAAATAAGTCCACGCCGTGGTCCAATATTTTATACAAAAAAAAATAATCAAGATAATGCCATCATCATAGATAATACCTGGCTTAAATGAGTAAAAATAATAGATGGATAGCCATTTGCCACTGAAAAATAAAGTCGTAATTTTTTCTTAATTTTTTATCTCTCCATTACAGCCAGCATCGCTGGTAATCACTTAAAATTGACTAAACATTTTTATTTGAATTTGTGATAAGCACGCTGACTCCCAGAGGAAAAAAATGCGTGTCTTTCCTCCTAATACCTAATAAATGAATTCACACAGAATGTTATCGTTATCAGCTCAATTAAATATGAGTAATTACTCATTATCCCACTCACAGAAGTAGTTGGCGCCTGTAATTCATTAGAAAATATTTTTGAGTAAAAAGTATATAAAAATATTTTAGGCGATTAACTACCAAATACTATTCTTACAGATATTTTTGGCATGTGTCGTTATGATGACGTCGGCGTGGTCAATGCCCTACTACTCAATGCCCGGCGCACCTTTGAGGGTCACCAGATATGCACCAATACCTCCGCAGCTTCGGATACCAAGTAAGTTTAACTGCAAAAAAATATATTTATGAGTTGCGTCAAAGAATAAAGACAAGGAGAATGATTTTACAGAATCTACACAGATTTATCAAATATTTCGGATTATTTTAAACACCACTAGTTCCTAAAAAAGGTTTAATGTAGTAAGCATATTTTTTAAACTAAAAACAACTTTATACAATAGAGCAAAAAAGACATTCTAATTTCAAAATAACATGTTCCCGCCTCAAAAACGGGGACATCGAACTATAGCAATTTCTCCCACTTTCCAGTCAGGCCAGTGGAGGAACAAAGACAGCGGCCGAAACGTGACCACGATGACTATCACCACGACCACGACGATAGAGACCATGACCACAGAGGTACCAGCGGCGTGACCGGCCCCGTCCACACTTTTGTCAAAACAGACAAAAACGCAAACTACAAATGGGGGGTCAGACACCACGTTGGGAACAAATACGCCTCATAAAACCTCATTCCAAAGCTACTTCTACATAATTTATTTAGTCCTAATAATAGATTTAATCCTTGTACTACTTAGTAATTAGACCTACTTAAGTTTGACTTCTGTTTTATTTCATCTACGTGACAGTTACAAGCGGTTGGAGAATTTTAAAACTGAATTGCATTCCAAAATTAAATGGAGTTCCTTAAACGTGGCCGAAATGCCGATTGGTTCTCGCAATTGCTTAAATAAAAAGGTGATTTTGTAATTTGAGACTACCTTATAGGATTTCAGTTTAAATCGGAAAATGTATGCAATAATAACACTTTCGTATTCTGTTTTGCCGAGAATATGAAATTCATCATGTGTTTGCCGTACACAATACCCAAATAAGCAAATCGCAATTATAATAGATACCTAAATAATAGCAAAGATTATCAACCGCAGCTCACACTTAAACGAGTTACGCCCTAATCGAGCTTTATATACTGCACCTTAAAGCTCTAATTGCAACAATCATGTTGACAATTATTACATTACCCACTCACATTACAATAATGAATGTTTCTCATGCATTATGGTCATGTAATATAACCTACGCTATTGCTGTTATCCGCTCCAGTGAACCCGCCTGCCACACCCGATCTCTGAGCAAAGACGTTGCAAAATACGTCGTAAGTTGTCCACTGTCACTGGCTTTGAAGGTATGACATAATTTGCGGGTTTTTTACGAGGGCTCTTTTGATTTGCGAGTGTACTGCGAAGTTATTGATATGTGGATTTGGAGTATAAGATTTTGCCCTTCAATGTACTTGAATTTACAGTAACAAGCGATAGCGTAATTATGGGTTCAGTAAGATAGTAACAGTAATTTATTCCAGGTTTTAAAGAAGAATGTGTATGTTGGTATACTGTAAGTATGATATTAATAATAATAATAAGTTCATGCAAATCAATATCACACAGCTCACATACACGTTACGTTGACTTGGTTAAGGCCCGTTAACGTAGCTTAAACTAGCCAATGAGCTAAGAAACAGAACATGTTTTTCCAAAATAATAATAATAATTCTTTAATTCAGATTTCTCCATTTTGTTAGGAGTACATAACCTTAAGACTATGTTAGTATAAACATTGAAATAGTTATATTAAGTGCACACAACAAAAAGAAATGCGTTCATTTGAAAAACTTAAGATAGGTACTATATTTTTAATAGTGCTATCCTGTTTATATACGTGCCATTAAAGCTAGAAAAGAAAACAAATTTTATAAAGAGAATAAATGCTAAGTTGATAAATAAATTAAAAAGAAAACAATACTCGTTCCCAAGTGACCGGTATTTTTTCTTTGTATCAATAAAATATAGGTCAATACAAACTACTATCACGTTCATTATCCCTCAAGAACTAGACAGTCTAGTCATTTGCTATTGACTAAGAACACTACTCCCTTTGAGAAGTGTTAGTAGTAGGTACAGTCACGTGCATAAATATATAACTAAAGAGAGTTCGGTAAAAATATCTGATTTCATGATTCAATTCTCTTTCAAAAATTCAAAACCATTTATTCAGCTTAGGCTCGCGGCGGGCACTTATGAAGGTCAAATTTAAATTTACTGAAGCTACTACTATCATTTGCAGACTCAACTATTATAACAACTCTGTCGCTGTAAATAGTAACAGTAGGTACTAAGTTATGTGAAGGGATTTATATGTGCAAATTTATGGTCGTGACTGTACTAAACAAAATGGAGGTTTGAAAAAGTTACGTAGTACCAAAAACTACATCTATAAATGGCCAGTTTGACAATAATAAATATGTTGTAGTTGATTAATGATATCCTATTCCCAATTAATTTATGCGCACTTATTTTGGAAATCAAAGTTACGCAAAAAGTGTTACGTGCGAACATTCTTAAAAAGAAACATTCGATTGAAACAAGTTGTTGTTACGCAAAATCAATGTCACCAAGTGTACTAGTGACCACTAATTAAGATGAAATTGCGGACATTTCGTCAAATTCCAGAGTAGACCTTGTCACCCAAAGTTATATTCTCTTAGTAGGTCCCAATTCATAAACTTGAGACATAACAACTTCACGTCTCAGGGACAACAACGCATTGGCGATGACCCTGGTGTTGCAATGCCCATAGGCGGCGGTGACCGCTAACCATCAGGTGGACCGTCTGCCTGTTTATCGGCCCAAGTGGAACAAATGCTTAAAAAAAATTATGTCTCGCGCAAATTTTCGTTAAATTATAACTCTATGCAACTACGCCATCGGAGCCTTGCATCATAAACCTTTTTAAAAAAAGGGACTTATTATTTACACATCGAATTATTTTTGAAGCAGAGCTCTTTGAAGGAAGAAAGAAATGCAAAATAGGAATCCATTGTGATTCTGCAAATAATTTTACGGACAAGATGTGTTGTTCATACCATTATGTGATGACTACTTACAAGGAAGTTATAGAATCTATTATAACTCTCTTATAAAAGATTTGCTAATCATTGGTTACTTGAGTTTACTTCATACTTTCACCAATTAATTGGATCACAAGTAATAATTAAAATAAAAGGTAATGTGATGTTGCAATGATTCCTCATGCATAATATGTTCATTTCTAAGTCGCTCCTCAAATAACAATTATAAATTGGGTGCCAAAAAGGTTGCATCGTCGCTACAATCTAAAATTCATGTTTTGACAGCTTAGAATGTCATACAAAAATATACTGTATTTCTAAACCAATAAGGTTTATCAATGGATTCAATGATGAACCACAAACGAATTCGGTAATTTCTTTTTAAATTTTCTTACCAACCAAACAGCTGTATTAGATAGTGACGCAAAAGTACAATATAATGTCACAGTGTAAGGAACTATCGATACAAATAACTCGATTGGAATGTCAAAAAATATATCGATAAGGAATTGGGGCATAGGTGGAAAGAATTTATCATACCTGCAATACCTAAATGGTTTACTCGTACGAGTGCAAGCGAATGGTACATTAACTGACCGGTTATCAGATCACTACACGTGACAAAAAGTCGGTCGATCGCTTGCGCCGGCGTACTCGATATACCTAAATAAGTGTAAGTAATCGAGCATGTTGGGCCACTACGACCGAAATGTAAACCGGATCTAATTATCACTGGTGTTAGTGATCGACTTATACTTTATTTTGAGTTTTGAAGTATAAAAATCCTTGTAATATTATAAATGCGAAAGTTTTTGAGGGTGGATGTATTTTGTGAGTAGTAGACCTCTTAGTGCAGCCTTATCCATTTTCGCCGTGAAGCAGTATTGCACTTGTATTACTGTGTTTCGGTTAGAAAAGTAAGGGGCCGGTGTAATTATAGGCTCATGCGACTCAACAACTTCATGTCTCAGGGACGACAGCGCATTGGTGACCTCCTGGTGTTGCAAATGTTCATAGGCAGCGGTGATCACTTGCCATCAGGTGGACCACCTGCCAGTCGGTCGAGCTGATACGTAGATGCTTTATAGCCTCGATTTACACATACGATTCTTTTTGTCCCCGAAATGTCACATCTCTCGGGATCGCGGGTTAAACTGAGGGGGACAGCTATATTACGAGGGTTTCTTACACCAAAACTTTAATTTAATTTAGGCAAACTAAACTCGACTTTACGATTGATTTTAAGGCTTCTAGCTATAATGCAATTGGACTCTAGTATACCTTAATTTAATGAACATATTCGTTTGTATATTACCTGACCTGTATTACCTAATAGTTTCAAATTTAAAAACTCTCTGCTTCTTCTTTTCTTTCTATTCATAGTGTAATTTCAATTCGTAATTCAAACCTTAATTAAGTCTCTAGTTTCAACATTTGGATACTGATTCAGTATCTTCAGATGAAACGGTTCATCCGACGTTGCATCTCATTAGGTCATTACCGTAAACACCACTCTGTGATCCGAGTATATTGTATGTTATTATGTGAAAGATTCACTGAATGTCAATGATATTATTAACCATAGATGCATTGTCCACACTCAGAATTGGCAACATAAAATTATGGTAATTGACCTAATCCCATTTAGTCACGCTCTAACCACTGTCGCGGCGCGGTAGTATCGCGGTAGTATCGGTATATCTTATCCTATATCTCTTTCTAACTACAGGTATAATAGTACCTCAACAGTACCGCCGCATTTATTTTCTTTCGTTTAACTAAAATGTCTGATCATAAATTCAAAAATTATATTAAGAATGACTTGAAAGAAGGGTTGTATTACCAGGTAGTTCATTAAATTGAAGATAAAAGTGTATGGAAATAGCTGATCTCTGCACAGTGCACCTCTAATGTAAGCGTGTAAGTAGCTATATAGTATTTACGCTGTTATTCAGAGCCGTGATGTTGGTGAATGAAGCGTCTATACTATAATACGTCGTTGATGAATGTTGCAATTGTTGATGCAGGCAATTATCGATTTGAACCTTAGATAAACTGCGTACTAGAACTTAAATGCCAACCTTCAATTAACCATATGTTGGTCGTACAATTGGTATTATAGTCTTATATTATTGTATCCTCTATCAAATACTTATATCCGGACCACTTCTTGAGGAACTGTTAATGTTTTGATCACGGATATTTTTTTTAAAGTTTTGGTACTTTGTTTAGGCACTTGTTAAGGACAAAGCTACTGCAGTAAAAGTTATGAGTATTCTACCTTTGATTATTTATTATTCCTGTATAATAGTTATTAGATTTCGTAGATTAGCTTTAGTTTAGCAATATTTAGATTTTTTACTATTTATTAGGTAAGTTTAAAAAATTATTGCCTAAAATATTATACAACAACAGCTTCAGAATGCTTTTGGGACTGCCGCACTTTTGTAGTGCCTCTAGCATGTTCGCTCAGGCACGCGTTTACGATTTCTACGCCATTGTTGAAAGAAAATCGGCGTCCCTTTTGGAGAGATCGCGGTCCAGTCGGAATAGTATTCTGAGGTTGTTGATGGATAAATTTGATTTAACTATACTCAATCACTTCATGGAAGTGCTAGTTAAGTGGAATTTAAGTTTTATTATCTATTATATTTTTATTTTTAGATATTAACACTAACCTATTAATTTAAGTATCTGTAACTAACACGTGGATCTTTGTTGTCCGATAAATAAAGAAATTATTATTATTATATTAATTTAATTCGCGTTTTTATTTAATTGGTCAAATCAAGGTTATTATGTGTCCCATTAATATCTATTTAATGTTGACAGTATCAGCATCTAGTGATTGCCAAAAAGATATATATTTGATCATAATTTTTTTTTTTCTATATATTTTGTAACATAGTGTGCCATTAGCATTTCTGTTGATTAGGCAATATACTAACCGATATAGGCTACCTATCTATATTAATTTAAAAGTGAAAGCCTCTATAAGTTGATTCAAATCTATCATATTAAAGTGGTCGCAGAACTATTCTTATCCATTCATGTTGTAATAGATCTAGTTGTGTCATTTTTATCAGATGAATATATATTTTTGAAATGGTCCAATTATGATAGAAGGTTACAGCTGAATATGATTATGCATAACTCTCACTTTTGTTTTTTTATTATTAGATATTATAACTTAGATGTTTGGAGGATGTTATCCGGCTCGAAGGACCATTTTTTTTCAGTACTGGAATAGAATCGAGCTGGAGCAGCAAATATTTTTTTAAGTTCAGTTATTTCTGTTTAACATAGTTGAATATGTTACACCGAGGAGCACTTCCAGTGGAGCCTAATCGAACTGCCTTGTTTTAAATATGAACCCACAGTAACACTAGTAGGTACAATTGGTAAAAGTTACAACTGTATCAAATTGATACTATCAATGTCTTGATTTAAGCTTCTATATTTAGGTTACTCATTTTATATCTTTTACATATTCTATACTATATACTATACTATATACTATACTATATACTATACTATATACTATACTATATACTATACTATATACTATACTATATACTATATACAAGCTGTTCCCGGTAAGCGATATCTCATCAAAATTTCAAATTCAAAATTCAAAACCATTTATTCAGTTTAGGCCTTCGGAGGGCACTTATGAAGGTCAAATTTAAAGTTACTGAAGCTGTTCTGACTTTTTGGCTATTTTATATTTTCAATTTTACATAATTATATATTTAACAATTACAAAATACTTATTATAGATAACATTAAAAAACAAAACAAAAAAAAAATTGACAAGACTACAAAATAGAAAATAACAATAATTAGGTACTTACAACTTAACAAGAGATTTAGAGGTGCACTGTGCAGAGAGCAGCTATTTCCATACATCACAGGCATACGTAGAACAACTCTCTACAGTTTCATCGCTATCCGATAAATAATTTAAGATAGCATAGAATATACATACATATAGATTTTATAAGAGCTAAGAAGTTTGGATATGCTAACTATATTGTATAAGCAAATATGATTCCTTAGACGCACCGTCACCTTAAAACTACTGAACATATACTAATATGATGTGCATTTCAATCAATTTTAAAAATCTCTACTCGTGGACCCGATTGCGTTGAGTTTAAAATCAGAAATAATGGAAATTAATAACTGTCTACAAATTCAAATTATTTATAAAAGACATTGATTGATTAGTAATTACACTGTCTTTTTTTATACACATAAAGTGTGATCCAATTTACCAAAATTATTTGACAATCGATAAAACACATTAGTAAATTTTACAGACAGCTACAATATTTTAATACGATAGTTAACCAAGACTGTTATGTAGTTAGTAGTCAAAACAATAAAATAACGAGCTAACTGTAAGTATTTGATGACTTCATCTTACATAAGTCTAACCACATTTCAAGCACGTAATATTTCCTGGGATGATTTTTCATGATTTGAATTTATATCACATAATAAAATTTTATGTGACATCCTTAGATGGTTGTTTGTGATGGGTAAGTTATGTCCAAACAAACACAACTTTCACAAATACCAAAAAAAGTAAAATTCTGTGTGAGTTTTATAGTACTGGCCGTTTCAAATGTAATTTATCTATGGTTTGGCGGAGAATTCTAATTTCAAATTCAATCATTTGTTTATGTTAAGTGTTTTTATCACATTAGGATCGTTTTCTATGTCATGGGCACATTAAAATAAGAGTATTTATTGAATAAGTGTTCCGTCGTGGGCGCATAGGGCACAAACGGCACGCAATATCAACGACGTATACGGACGGAGCGTAGACTACAAATAAACGCACAACACGTTATTGGTTTCAACGTTTTCGTCCCGGAAGTTTTAATCTGAAGCACGAAAACTATGACAACGACGAATTAGCAGTAGCTTTAAAAGTTAGCATTACAATTATATTGGTCCACTTACGTAAAATTGCTAAGGTAAAAAAGATCCACAAATGGGTGATTGATCTGAAACTGAATCGCCAGCGCAACGTAAGGCATGTCTTTCGCTGCTCAACCGACACAGAAATGAGGTTATTTTGAACCGCATTGTCACTTGGGACGAAATTTCAATACCACAATCGTAAGCGCTCATCCTATTGGCTGGACCCTGGTTCAGCAAAACATATCCCTCGAAAAGTAATGGTGGCTGTTTGGTGTAATAGGTGTGATTCATCACAGCTTCTTACCATACGGTTCGACGGACATGACTGGGGATGATTACTGTAAAGAACTGAACACAATGATGAAGAGGCTGGCAAATCTCCAGGCAGATTTTGTCAATCAGTCGTTCTAACTACAAGAGCTAGATAAATAAATATATATATGAGTATACTTGTTTCTAAATGCTTTGTACTAAACGTAAATGTTATAGGTAAGCATATTATATTATCCATTTTTAAATAGATTTATAAAATCTCTCGATGATGGTTGCGCCCACGCCGCGCCGCACCGATGCGCCTGGCCATAATGTGTTGTAATTAATTCATAACTGTCCCCCGCGATTACACCCGTTTTCCCGTGGGATGTTACATTTTCCCGGGATAAAATGTAGCCTAAGTCGCTCCATAAAACATCTATCTATCTGTCAGTGAAAGTTCCGTCAAAATTTGGCCAGCCGTTTAAAAGTGCATAGGAAACATACACACATCGACTATTTTTATAAATATACTAAAGATTTTACATGAAGTTAATATTAATATTATATAATTTGATTTATCACAATATTTAACAATATCAATTTAAAATTTTATCTAATAAACAATAAAGCCTGTCAAAAACTTTCTATAATTTAAATAGATTCAGTTATGATTCCGAACAAAGCACTTTCACTCTTAACCTCACACATATACACACACACAAATACACTAAATGTGCACTGGATAATGTTACTGAAAATAATTCTATAACAAAAGGGTAACCTAGAATTAGCTTACCTATGTATAAAACTAGCTGTCCCCCGCGGTTTCATCCGCGTTTATCGATATCATTTATAATTAGTCTATCATTAATTTGTATCGTGTATATTTCATATGTATGTTGTAGGTGTTCCTTATGAATAACTAAATAAATAAATCATTGGCGCAATGATTATATCGATCAAATCGTAGTTCTTGAGTTATAAAAATACATACAGAGAGTTAGACAGGCAGATGTATATTTTTTAATAGTTCATATATATAGTTTAATAGGTCATACAACGAATATTTATAACCAAAAATAAATATTAATAATTTTGTATAAATAGATATTATAGTGTTCATTTCAAATGCTTTTAATGCCAAAAAATTGGAAATGAAAATAAAACAATACTTTGCAATTAATTTGGGTGGCTAATACATATATTTTTATTAACATTATCAACGAATAGTGACAGATTAGAAGTCACGTAAGACCAAGATGGTCTAGTAAGATAGCTACGCATTATAATAATTCTATCTAATGGTCTGAGAGAACAGTTCCCTTTTAGCATACTTATTTTGGAGGCTGTTTGATTCTTGATTTTATTACTTTTTCCCAGCTTATGTTTTTCTACTAACATTAATATTTCACCTCGCAGCGTGAACTTTATAACTAAAGGAGACCGATTGGCGTAATGGCTAGATACTCTGACCGGACGTGTCCCAGGTTCGATTCCCACCTAGGAACATTTGTGTGATCATGCCTGTTTCTTCTTTAACTGGGTTAACCTTTAATTAGGAGCGCGGGGTCGCCGCGACCCCAAGTGATCTTCAAGTTAAGTTATTTTTATACCTATTAACGCTGTCAACCCGAATTTCTTGCTAGCTTCCTAACTCTCTAGTCCTCTAGTTCTAGGTCTAGTTTCTAATTTCATACCTATCAATTTGGTAACTGCAAACCCCACGCGACTAACAATGTTAGTTTATTAGCGCGCCTAATTAAAGGTTAACTAATTGACTCAAGCGTTTAGACCTTGCAAAATCCATTGTAAGATTATACAAAAACAAATATCTAGTAACTAATTCCGCTGGATATCAATTTCAAATTCCAGTGTTCAAATAATCTTTAACTAGGTGTAAATATATCTATAAGCATGTTGAAAAAGTATATCAACCATCTGGTTACCATTTAAAAAAATAGCTTAGGTTACGACCATGACCGTGTGTTGAACCTCTTTCAGTATTTTTATATCTCACTAGACCTAAACATTGTGTACTCTCAACACAAGACCAAAAAGTTTTTATACCTACTCTCAGTCAGCTAATCAATACTCATTATTATCCCAATAAAAAAAACAAAGACTCGTATATGTTGTGAAAGTAGGTACTATTTTTTTTTTAATTGTTATTCTGTGTTTTATAATGTTTATAAAAAAATATATCATGTTTATGTACCTACTTTAGTTATAGCATCGAATTAGTACTACCTACTTAACCGATCATCATGAAACTTTGTACATATATTCTTGGAGCTATTAGAAGTAACATTTTTTTATCCCAGAAAAATGTTTACATCCCTAGGGAACGCGGGTGAAACCGCGAGGGACAGCTAGTAAATTAATAAAATTAATCGATTACAATAGTAAAATCGATTTGTAAGTGAATGCCACAGCATTTGCGCACCAAAGTGCCTGAGAACCGCACATTGGCATTATAAAAGGTTGGCAAGGCCAAAGCCGTAACGGCAACTGCATTCGGGGAATCTATTATTACATTAGATGCATAAATTCATCTGAAAGATTGCGATGTGCATACAAACATTGTTTCAGATGTTGTAATATTAGCTGGATGTTCTGGTATTTTACTTCATTTGCGTAAATAAGATTTTGGTAGATTAAAATCTTAATTGAATACTTATAGTTTGGCACAGTAATCTTAACTTGAGCACAAATGAAGGTTCTTGTTAATTAGTTGAAATTCTTGTTAAACTTACCTATTACTAATATTCGATAGAACATTATATAGGTATATTTTTCCACGTGACAGTAACTTTTTTTATTTATTTTATAAGGTTAACAAAACAAGTCACAGTTGAGTCTCGTCATAAGACTAATACACGTTCCATTAACATTTAAAACTAAACTATATCGCTAAATATGTTTACACACCGTGCACGCATTATACGAACAGTATTGAAGTTAAGCCAACAAAAATAATACTGGAGACAAACTATAAGGCAACTGTAGTATGTAACACTAAAGAATGAGATTCATAAATAGCTCACAAATCAGATGGATTTCTGAGCGAGATTGTACAATGAAGAGGTACAGATGCCTAATCCTGATTTCCAATAACGAATAGGAAAAGGACCAGTACCATGGATGTAGGTAGCTTTTCAAGAGATCATATAACAACTTCTCGTTTGACGCACTTGAAAGTGGAAAAAATAACCATGACAATTTTACGGCAGCTTTGATTAAAAAGTAGGTATCACTTAATTCATTAACTCAATTAATTACTTTTTATTACCCTGTTACACCACGCACAAAAGCCAAGAACACATTTCAAAAACTGATGCTCCAATTTTTCGAACACCCACACTATCACACATTACCCATACTTCAACTCCCGCTTAACCACCCACGTCCAAGAAGGGGTGACTCTATATAAAGTGAGAGTAGCTTACACGCATCGCACGATACGTAATCTCCTTACGCGGGTGAGCTGTGGTTCTTTTTTCGAATTAAATTTTTTCCAAAAAGGTTTTTTTATTGTGCGTGCATCATGTTAAGTCAGTGCGTCACGTTGGTAGTTCTAGGATTGGCAGGATGTGTTTTGGCAGCGCCGCAGTACCAACATCAACAACAAGTCAGTATTTTAAATTATGTGGGAAGTAAATAAATTACTTCCTGTAATTATAGTGTCGTTAAGCTACTGTTGGTTCAATTACCTACTTAGTTCACGAGTGCATGAAGTATAATTAATTTAAAGCAAATTATCTAAGCTAATGATATAATTGTATGGAAGCCATTTTACTGCGTGTGAATCTTACGTTACAAAATTAAGTTGTTATTTCATTATCTTTATTTAAGTCAGTCGGAAAATCCTATTAATTTATTGAGTAAATATAGTCAAACAACGAGAAGATAGTTTAAAAATCCTAAAAAGTAAGGTCGGGAAAGATCATAATTATAACATTTACATTTGAAAATATAAATATGGATATTGTTATTACAAATAATATATTTATTACAAAGTTTTTAGTAGATATACAAGTAAAAATTTAATGAATTCAAAAATAACAATATTTTTTTCAGTTTTTTGTGGAACTAGTATCTCGTACGCATATGGCTGTCTCGCCCAACAGATTTTTCATAGATATAACATAGTACCTACGTATATTATCATCATCTATATCAATCGCTTTTCCTCGCCTCTTTTTAAAAGAGCAAAGTTGTTTCGTTAACAGAAAACAAAACTCTGTAGTTGCTTATATAAACATAATTAACAATTTATAATTAAAACCTTTACCTTCACCTAAATAATTAACCTATCGAATGCATTGTTTCCAAATCAGTTACGTTACGTCATCAAATCTCTTAACCCTCCATTCACTCATTGAATGTAATTATCAATATGTCATTCCAAAGCCTATTTTAATGTCACTAAATGCAAATCGTAGATGCAACTTTTTTTTATATTGTTGGCTAGAAATTAAATAAAAGAGTAATTTCGACTCAAAGTTGGTTGATCTGTCTGTTGAGGTATTTCCATTTAAGGGTTGTGTACTCACCTATTCAAGCCTATTTCGTTAAAGACTATAATTACCTAGATGAAATATAATTCAAAGAAAATATTCCTGATCGCATTACAAGCCCATTCAAATGAAAAAAAATATGTGGCAGGTCAGTTGGCTTGGTGGTTAGACTTACTGCCAAGTCATAGGTCGCGGGTTCGATTCCCATCCACGGCTAATATTTCTGTGCAGGAACATGTCTGTTTGTTCTGCGTCAGAGTGTTAATATCTATAAATATGTATTTAGAAAAGAAAGTAGTGTATGTAGTATATCAGTTACCTGGTTTCCATAGTAGCTCTGCTTAGTTTAGGATCAGATGACCGTGTGTAAAGAATTTCCCAGGATAATCATTTATTTGATCTTTATTCAAATCCTGTAGATTATGTAACAAATGTAAAATGGGTCAAGTAGATCATTTGTTGGGCTATAAATTTGCGCATCACATTACAAAACTTAAGTAACAGAGCGGAAAATCAATCAAACATCAATCTTTATACGACTACATGATTGTCCTGAAAGAGTCCACGGCAAATCGTCCGAAACGTAACCAGCCGAGGTAACAAGTATTACATCGTTGCTGGCAACATTTCGTAATGGCGACGAACCTTTTTATTTGGGCTAGTTACTTAAAACAAGATCTTAGCCTGTCGTTACGCTTACGTAACTGTAATTGACGATTAGTGCAGTTTCGGTTGGCTTAACGTAGAATTGTGTTAATGAACGGCTTGGGAAGTCACTGGTACCTAATTGGGTAGGTAATGATGTGGCATGTAACATTTTTAATGCATTAACTAGTGCTGTATGTTTATTCATAATCTTGTTAGCCTACTAGCTGTCCCTTTCAGTTTTACTCGGTTTCAGGGATTTTATATTTTCCCAGGATAAAGAGTCCTTAGTTACTCCTTCTAACATCGGCTATCTCCCAGTGAAAGTTTCTTAAAATCTGTCCAGCCGTTCTGGAATAAGACAGACAGAAAAATATATAATATATTTTTCATTGCAAATCTGTTAATTCGACATTACAAACAGACACTTAAATTTTATTTATTTGTAAAGATATCATATAGAGCTTTAATAGCTTAGCAAGCTTTCTAATAAACAGCAGAAGTCAGAATCAGAGTTATATCCACCAGCTTACTTCTCTAATGACTCGAAATAGCGTACTCCCTCTTCATTAGATGCACATCTATATGAAGAGGAATAACAAAGGTGTAATGTATTTAAGAAAATACAGAGTAGTAAACCCTTCACTTGTCCAATAGATCAATGTTTCTATCATTAGATAAATAATTTCTTAGTTAACTTTGTTTTAATTACGAATAAGGTAATTGGAGGTCAAGGCCTGGGCCGAGGTGGTGGTTAAAGCATTAATTTAGTAAAGAAGAGGTAATTTCCTTAAGAATAGAATCTCTTAACTGTTTCAATATTCATCTTAAAGAGTCGGTATTCATTTTGCAAAATTTCTTTGGTATATTTACCCTAAATTGTATTTTCTACTACGTTATTTTTACTAATATTTCTCTACTTCTTTATCTTTATGTATACCTAGCATCTCGTTTCACGAGCGTATCTATCTATGATTTGCCCTTATTAAAAAAAAAATGTATTTTTTTACATTTCCAACGCTGTACCTCTATAATTCGTCTTAAATAAGTACATACATACCTACAGAGTATTTAGAAAGAGCTGACAATCGATCTCAGTAGCGTGGAAAGGTGAGGCTTATATCCAGCAGTGGACAGAGATAGGCTGATGATGATGAGAGGTAAAGAGCTCTGCTAGACATTGGTTTGACTTTCATTAGATTCCCTTGTCAGCCAACTACTGATGTTAATATGTTTAGAAATGATTATCTGTAGCCACCACGATAAGATGTGGATTTTACTATTGACAATACCTGTTCGGGCATAATAGGCATGAAGATATTTATTTTGTTTCATCTTTATTCCTCAGCAAGCAGAAGGCATTCCCCCACACCTACTAAGGGAATACCTTGGCCAGCAACAAGGTGCACAGGCACAGACTCAAGTCGTCCCTAGATCCGCTCATCCCGCTCCCGTAGCTGTCGCACGCCCACAAGTTAGTCCCTGCTTAATTAATTAGTTAGTTATATAAACTATTTAATTCGATGTCCGATTTATGTAATTAGAATTGACAACTTAATTGTGTAACTTTTTTGGATTCTATGTAGAAGCCTATTTCATAATAGATTGATGGTGTTGCGCGCGAGCAGCGCGGGACAACAGTCAAAAAATTGACTACAACTCCGATTCCGAGAGCTTTACACAATTGCCATGCGATATTAGTGTTAGACGAAAATTTATTGAGTACTTATTAAATATAATGACTGCTACTAATTCGACATTGATTCTCATTATGGTACTTAATACTATTTTAAAAAATATTGTTTTTTATTATAAACATAATGTTATAAGGCCTCATTTGTCACACAACCAAATAATATTATTGTGTTATCATCAGCAAGCATACTCAGTCCAAAACGAGGGTCAATACCAGCCACAGCAGTACCAAGCTCAGCCTCAGTACCAGGCTCAAGCACAGCCCCAGTACAGGCCCCAACCTCAGCCACAGTACCAGGCGCAACCACAGCAGCAGTACAGGCCGCAAGCCCAGCCGCAATACCAGCAGGAGCAGCAGCCCAAGGAGGACTATGACGTATGTAGATCATTGTAAAAAATTATAGATCATACTATTGTTACACCACATTTTGTTCAGGGTATTTATATTAATTACTCTATCAGAAAAGTTAAGAGGATAAAGACTTTGTTGGCGTTTTCCAAAAAAAATGTGACGTGTATTATAAAATACTTGGGATCTGAGATATTTGTGTAATTTTCCAATTAATTTAAACAATTTCTGTGCCAATCTAGTTTAATAGCCTTTTCCTAAAGGTCTGGTATGTGCGTGTCTTAATATAATCCAATCAATAAAACCATATAAACAGGTGAAGTCATGGCTGTATCTCTGCTGGATTTGATTTAAAGCTTTCCCAAGTAACAGACACTTATTTATCAAAAAAATACGGAAATTCACTTGTGCTTCTGTCTATTACCTAAATACGGTCAAACCCACAAGTCCAAAACAGATAAATCTATTCGATACCTAAGCCTATTTTATTATTATACATTATAAGACTTGAACACTATTATATCATGCACGATCTAACCAAGTAATTTTATATGCGGAATTATTATGCCATGCTTTGTCTCACGCGACCGATACAATGTACCTAACATTATAATGCGGATGGATCAGATTAACCGCCGGCCGGCGAGTGGCGCGGCGCGGTGCCCGCACTATCGCGGCGACAGCGCAACTTTCACTCGCAAACTCGCTCCGACTGTACCTATACGTGACTATAGTCTGTACTGTATAGGATTTGTAGGTACACTTGTTTTAGAATGGTTTTGTGGTACAACTTTCTTCGAGTTTGTCGACAATCTGGGTAATATAGGCTGAATGTTGTAGGAGTCTTTACGATGTGCGCGAAATGATCACGTTTAGGCTGGAGTTGATAAACTTGGTCACGCAATATAAAGACGTGGTAGATGATTTCAATTTATTTTCAATAGTAGGCCTACGTTGCTAAAACTCTTCATTTTTAAGTCTAACTTAAAATGAATTGTGATATGGACCGCCGCGTCTTAATTCAAGGCCTTTTTATTCACGATTCACATTCATGTTTATTATTAAAACATTATATTCAAAATAAAATGAATCTATCGATCAGGTTGATACTAATAAAAGCAGTGTGAGTTCTTTTTACTACTGTTTTATGTATGCTCAATCCATTAATACAATTGATTGGCTAATAACTATCGTGCATGAATAAAGTTTTCTTTTATTTGTCATGTAATTTTATACATAAATCTTTCATGTTCCAGCATAATCCATCCTACCAGTTTGGTTTCGATGTCAACGATGACCAGTACACCAACTACCAGAACCGCAAGGAGCAGCGTGAAGGTGACGTCATCAAGGGATCATACTCCGTCGTAGACAGCGACGGCTTCATCAGAACTGTTACATACACTGCTGATCCTAAAGAGGGCTTCAGGGCTGAGGTAAGATAGGGCTCGCCTTTTATAGTATTTGTTAGTGAAATCACAGTTGTATTTTTAAATAAGGAATATCGAATAATACAGTTTTAATTCTTATAAAAATCTGCTTCAAGAATCCTTCGTACATATATAGTTTTTCTTCGAAGTATCGAAATTCCAAATAAAAAGATAAACCTATATATAAACCCAGTTTAGCTGTCAACAGTAGCTATATTAATGCCTGTTTTTAAAATACCATTGCATTTAGGTTTCACGAGAACCGACCGACATAGTTGTGAAGATCCCCACACCTAAGCCTCAGACGCTGCAACCGCAACAGGTGCAGCCGCAGCCGCACCCGCAGCACGCGCAACACGCACAACACGCGCAACACGCGCCACAGCGGCCGCAGCCCATCCCGCAACAGTACTACCGTTACGAACAATAATCAAATAGTCATGTTATACAATTATGCCCATTAAACTTGACCAGGGTTTGACGAATTACATCTAATGCAATGGTAATACAATTCTTGATACTTGCGGCAACTTCGATGAGTGATTCGAGATGAACAGCTCGTCTTCAGTCATGATAGATGAAAAACAATCTAGGAGGACAGCAAAAGACTAGTCAAAAGTGTTTTAAAATTTCGATGAACCCAATCCAACGCAATCGATTGTTAACTTCATTGCGTCTAAAGTTTCTATTATACTCTATGATATGTTTTTACCATCGTAACTTCTTTTGTGTTTACTTTTGGAGCTTTGCTTTACGCCACATGGATGTACTCCTATCATCTAAAATCTTTGCCTTCTAGTTCAAAATCATAGAAATCATTTATTGTGGCAAAACATGATCTAATTCGCCGTACTGAGATATCGCTATATTTGCAGCTGACATCATTTACTGGTCAATTTTATGGTCTTTATAACTGTATCTTAGATAGTCGTAGATAGTTCTTATTATTAATTTTGTTTAGATACTCCGTGCCTCGTTAAGTAAGAAACTGTAAAATTTGAATAATGAATAATTTTATCTCGTAGAAATTGTAGAATATTTTTTTACGGTTTTCTTTCGATAATAGTTCTGCCTAGGTGTAGAAGTGAAAATAAAGCCGACTGTTCGACTAATAACGAAAACATCGAACAAATTCGAATTAAATCAAATTCGCTATACCGATAAATATAAATGAACAAATATCGTTGGGTTTTGTAATTATTTTAAAACCTCATTGTCAATAAATTATTGAAATTATTATCTTGTTGTTTTGCCTTTTCCTTTTTTATACCACTAAAGCGACAAACAAACTTACGGCCTACCTAACCTACCTATGGTAAACGGTCATCCATCGCCCGCAGCCTATCGACGCGACCACAACTACCAGAGGTATCACTTATTGCCACCCTAAAGTTCCTACATCCTACAAAATTATATTATTAATGAGAAAGTGAGGGTGTTTGTTTTGTCCTTCCTTCATTAGGTATCATAAAGAAATGACTTGATTTTTTGCACTACTTTCCTCCTGTCGAACGCCGCGGCGGCAGGGCAGAAACTGGTTTAAAAATAAAGAACGTTTTATAATAAACTTTATTTAATCTTTGATACATTCGTTGTTCATAACTTAACGTAACAGAGCGTCGAATCATAAAATTAACATTATCAATTAATTAATTAATTTACAGTTATTTTACATAAATTAATTGTGATAAATATACGCACCTTCGAATAGTCCGTCGAATAATAAATATCTATAATAGAATTAACAATAATATTCAGTCTATAATGATATTTTAACAACCGCAAAATGGCCGTCAAATCTAATCTATAGAAAGTAATTTTTCGGCAATTTTACAGTTAAACATCAATAAATGCACCCTTTAATACCAATAGTCGTGATAATACCTCTATAATAATGGAATGTGATTGTTACCAAATAAATGCAAAATGACTTTTGTGATGATTTTAACCACAAGTGAAAAAGCTAGGTGCAAAATTAATTAATTTGTGCTATTAAAAGTTCGATGGACGGAATAGCTCGTTGTATTTTTACATATCGTTCCTATAATTTGTCCAATGCTTTTCACCCTTTATTACTCTCGATTCAAAATAAATGCAACAAAAAAGCCCCTTTTAAAATTATAACCAGTAACACCGTAATGAGAGACTATGGCAGAGGATCTGGCCTGCAGACGCATCCAGACTCAACCAGTACATAATCCTGACCGGTAAGGGTCACAGGACCTAAAGGTAGCACTAGGAATAAATATGGAACATAAGTCTGCGTGCATGTTCCTCGGATAAGTGAGCATTCGCTGGATCTGAAATTAAAAAAGTTTACTTTTAGCAATGGCGGGTTAGAGTTCGCTGACCTTAACAATGAACAGTTGCTGTAACAACAACGCCTTACTGCGGACAACCGAGGAACTAATTTTATTACTGAGTTCACTACGAGTTGTCTACAAAAGTACAAGTGGCGCCCTCAGTACATAATGTTACTTATTATTTTCCTACATGATGGAGATTTTGTTTGATTTGTAAAATCTTATGGTGTTTTTAAGATAATGTCTATTTAGTCCGAATAGTATAGACTGCATACGTTAATATTAAATTTAACTTTTAAAATTGATCGATTTTATATCAATTTTACACGGGCAGTATGAGCTTGTTAAGTAAAGGACTAGAAAAAGAAAACAACTAAGCTCCGTCATCGTAACCCTTACTAAAGCAATTTAAGTACTAGTTCAATTATGTAAGTATATAATTAAGAAAGTGTAATATCGATAATACAATTCATTATCATATTTAGTGCATGTGGATACACCGATAAAAAATTTTCAATTTTATGTAATTTTTTTTACACCTTTAAATTAACTTTCCCTGATAACAGAATCGGATATTATTCAAATCTAACAAAATGGGAGCTAGTTCACATTACGGCATTACTTTCGCCCCACCTTGTATATGCTAATATTAAAGAGGAAAACCTCCAAAAATACTCGAATTCTACCGATTTGAGAAATTATTTTACTTATAGACAGCTACACTCTTCTCGAGTGGCATAGGCTATTTTAGCATTCCCGAATATATTGTTCCTTCGAGAAAGCGAGTGGAACCGCGGGACGATGGCTAGTATATAGTATACATGTTACAAATTTATTAAATTAAATTACATAAAACATTAATTGTTTACGTTCATACTGCCAATTTCAAACGCATTTTAGTCAAACGTACGGGGCAAAGATCGACATCGAACGAGTATCGATAGAATAATTGATCATTAAATAGGTAATACACATTTTAATAGGTGTTTTGAATACCTAATAAATCAATATCCCAAGACATTCTTCACACATGGTTACCTGATCCCAAGTTAAGCAGAGTGTACTGCTTGTAGCATGGCTACCAGGTAACTGATATACTACATAGACTACTTTTTAAATACATACTTATATAGATATTTACACCCAGACACACAAACAGACATGTTCATGCACACACATATTTGTCCTGGGTGGGAATCGAACCCGTGACCTTCGGTTTGGCAGTCAGGGTCTCTAACCACCAAGCCCACTGGCCTGTCAAACCTAAATACAATAATACCTAAATTCCTCAGAGTTGAATTTAGATTACTACAACTACTAGAACCAAACAATAATCATACTCACTCGCAAACTTCAAAAACGACCTGCTGTAACAAATCGGGGAACTTCTGAACGATGGTGACAGGTTGTCCTGATGTTAATGACACGCCGTACATTGGAGCTGTCGTGTTGTATCTAGTTCTGCATATACGGGTACTGCCGCAGGAGTTAGTAGCGGACGAGAACAGCCCCGGGACGTTTGTGGCACGACCTGAAATAATTCCTACTATGTATATGGGAACTTGACTGAAAAATATAAGTTTATGAATGCGTAAAGCACGTTGGGCATTTTTGGACGGGCATCAAGCACTGAACTTGCGTGACTGTCACGCTCAGATATTTTTTTATAGATGTGCCCACAAATGTAATTACTAATAAAAAATACTTCCTTAAAAAATATTTCTTAACAACCCAAAAATAATGTTTCCAAGTTTGAGAAGGTAAGAAGTTTTTACTTCTGACGTGCAGTGCTTTTCTTTACCCGCTTTACACACGACCAAACTAAACCAAACTAAGCAGAGCTTGTACTTTGGAAACTAGATAACTAATATAATATACAAATTCATTCTAAATACATACTTATTTAGATACGTCACAATCCAGACCGGTCACAGTACAAACATTTTCAAGCAAACAAATGTTTGTCCCGTGTGGGAATGGAACCTACAATTTTTTTACCCATGTGTACCTAATGTCCGATGGGTTAATGTATATGTGTTTATGGGAATTGTTTTGTCCCCCAGAAGTATCAGTATTCAAAGGTATCAATATTGATTGCAATTCCATAGCGAAAAATACACAATAGTTACAAAACTTCCCATTAAGCCGAAAGGAGGTTAAATGGGGCCTTATAACGAGTCTATTCACAATATTTAAGAACCGTAGTAACGCTGTATAACATACCCCAAAAAAATTACAACTGATTTGTGAATGAAAAATAGAAAAACTATTAAGTAGACAATTATTAGGTAAAATAGGTGCGTAGGCCTTTCTGTTAAATAATCTGGTTCCCTGACATGACAGCTTACTAGGGTTGTTGGCTTTGATAATTAATTATATATTTACGGGGTATTTTGTAACACGAATATAGATTATTAAAAAATTGAAGAGTGTCTTGCTGTTTTTTCTTAGTTAAATGTTCCGAAATAACAATATGTAGGTACGATGTTCCGGTGGTAACTTCGGTAACTTTGACCTTCATAAGATCTCCACGAGCCTAAACTGAATGTTTATTTTAAGTACAATGAACTTACTATTTACTATTTACATCAGTAAAGATGATGTATAAAAAATGTTAAGTAAACATGATAAATAACAAAAATCAATTGCCAGCGATATAAAAGTAATAAAATAAAGTTTAAATGAATTAAATCATAAACGACACGGGCACAAAAAGTATCAGTTAATTCTATTAACATGACTAGATATTTCAAACTACTCTCACTTTTTGTTTATTCAACACCTTGAGCACACTTGAGTCACACATCAACTCATTTCCAATTGCTCGACTCTGTGTCATACTAAATTCAGTGAATAAATAGAAACTGGAAAGAAATCTGTGGTTAACCAGTTTCGACCGGATACATTGCCTGTGGCGTTTTGATAGTAATTCAGGACCAGAAATAACTGGTATGGGTTGGCTTCTAGTTAGTTATCATCAATCAATCTATTTCAACTGGGTTTTAATAACAGTAATTAGGCAAATTTATCATTGGCATCAGCCAGTGGGGCGTTTCAAATCGTTTAGCCCCTAGAGCCCTTATGCTAGTAGGTACTATTACTTATTCTGTCCCATAACTACTCACAGTGCCGGATTAAGCATTCGCGGGGACCGTAGCAAATTCTATAGAGGGGCCTATAGTACCTGTGCTATAGGTTCTTAAGTATAAAATGAAAGTAAAACATACGTGCGAGTCTCGTGCCTTAGAATTTTAACATCTGTCTAATAATTAAATTGACAATTTCAATAATTGAATCACACATCAGCTATTCTTGAAAGACTTCATAAAAGATTCCCGTTGATTATTTTTTAATAGATTATCGAGATGATTCAAGCGCAGGGCCACCTTTTGCGCAGGGCCCTCTTTAGCGTGGGGCCCCTTTTGCGCGGCGCCCTTAGCAATTGCTACTCTCGCTACTGGTTAATCCGGCACTGACTACTCATTATGTACCTTCTAGTAAAATAAGCGTACCACCTACTTCTTTTCTGGTACTACTCCAAGTTTGATCTATAGCTCTCGTTTTCATCAGAATCGATAAATAAAGTACCTAAGTTTTAGACACTTATTAAAATACTAATTTTCAAAATGCGAATCTTTGAGTGTACGGATGTTTGTTACTCTTTCACGCAAAAACTACCGGACAGATTTGGATGAAACTTAGCACATATATAGAGCATATCCTGGAATAACATAAAGGCTACTTGTATTCCGGGAAAATGTGACATCCCGAGCAAAACCGCGGGGATAGCTAGTAATTTATATAGGCACTAAAAAGTTCTAAATCGATACATACCAGTTCGATTGCCACCAACTCGTTCCGATCCCTCGGAGTATCCAGCATGTGCCTCAAGCAGCGCTCGCCTCATGAGCGCCGGATCGACAGTCTTCGCTGCTCGCCCCTGCCGTGATTGACCCCATGGACCAGACTTCAAGGCTCTATTCACTAGGTGCCTGGAAATTTACAAATACCGGTTCAATCTGGATCAAAGCAGACCTTAACAACCCTCCATGTTATCACCATATTTTGCGGTACGGATATATACTGACATATATTCTTACATTTTTTACACTAATTATGCTATAATATTTACAATCAAAAGGATATGTCTATAGATGTTTCGTTAATGATAATTTACAATCAGTTGACTTATTTCACCTAGGTACCTACGTATGTTAAGAGTATATTGTATATTGATTGTGACCGTCAGAAAGTAATGAAGACAGTATTTATATGGGTCATCTTATCATATACTATTATACATTATACATATTATACTACATATATATTACTTCCTGGATTATAAGTTACAAATCTAACAGTGAATTTGTTTATTAAAGCTTGTCTACACGAGGATAGCTTATCAGTAGCGCGGCTTGCCCCAGACGGGCGCTGTATAACATTTTATTGGGGGGCCCACATTAAAGGATTAGGAATAACTAGCTGTCCCTCGCGGTTTCACCCCCGTTATCGAGAGATGTAACATATTCACCTCACACACACCCATACCTCACACACACTTTCACAATAATATTTTTATGCAAGTTCTTTTTTTTTTTTTTTTACTAACAATTCCATTATTGTAACTAGTTATAGGAAGAGCGTGTCTCCCACAACACAGGGTAACCTAATGTGGGAGCGCAGCCAAAATTATTAATGTTCTTATTTCTTGGAATAAACATATTTTCATTTTCATTTTATCATTTTTTTCATATTCCTGGGATAAAAAGTAGCCTATATGTTATTCCAATATATGCTCTATCTATGTGCCAAGTTTCATCAAAATTAAATGTAGTTTTTGCGTGAAAGAGGAACAAACATCCATACATACAAACTTTCGCATTTGTAATATTAGCAGGATGATTTACATTTTTTTTCTTATTGGGGCCCCTCTAGCCCGGGGGCCCCGTATCATTAATACGGTAGATACGGTTACGCCCCTGGTCCTACATAATACTATTCTGTCGTAAGGTTACTTAGGCTACTTATTATACTGGAAATTCGGAAAAAACTAGACAGTACTGTATTACTTACTACAGTCGAAACAATAAATCTTTTTTTTTAATTACAAATACTTAGGCATATAAATATTTACAGCCCGACAAAGAACAAACACAACATGAACGCAAACGCTTGTCTGGATGCGAATCGAACCCACAACCTGTGGCGTGGCAGTCAAAGTATCTAACAAACACGTCAACAGGCGTCAACTCATCCTACCGTACTAACTTACTTCAGCTGATAAATCTAACAAGTACTTACGTCCACAACAAAATAATACACCATAAGCTCAAGCTTTAAGCTTATCCATACTAATATTATAATGCTGAAGAGTTTGTTTGTTTGGTTGAACGCGCTAATCTCATGGACTACATCACATAGCCCATTTATTGACTAAGGCTAAAGGCTTCTTATCCCACTAGCACGATTTAAAATATGGTACACGCGGGCGGAGCGACGGGCAGAAAGCTAGTAGTAGAAATATAGCGCAAAGGCAGAGACAAAGGAAAATTTAGCTTCCATTCCACGATTCCTATTTCGCTTTGTAATGGTAGACATAATCACGATTATTTGTAGCTGTAATTGTGCTGTGTAATCGTGGAAAGGAAATTACCCAGCAGACCTACAGTTCACAGTTTGGTGGGAAATTTCTCACGAGATATGAGGACGAAGGCATTCTGTGTTTGAACTAACGGTACTTCTATTGTATGTACCGACAAAGTAGCGAAGGTAGTCTACGCAAGGTTAAATTTTGCATATGGTTCAATTGTTTCATATTTATAGTGTAACCAATACAGTAACAAACTATTTTAAACAATATATTAACAGTTTAAAGTAGTATTTACCTATATATTGCTATTATTACCTATATACTAGTGCGCTTCAACATCAAAGATTGCATCACTACCATCAGGTGGGATCGCAGTCAAGCACTAGTTTATATTATTAAATTATATTATTAATATATTAAAAATATAATATTAATAAATATAAATATATTATAATAATATAATTTAATAATATGTATATATATATATGTATATATTATTAAATTTTGTTACATTGTAAAAAACAGAGTCGCTTCCGCAGTTTGTACACATAGATCTTTTTAACTATGCAACAGATTTTGATGCTGTTTTCATCAATATACAGAATGATTCAGGAAGAAGGTCTATATGTATCATTATGTCCCTCGGGAACTCAAGTGAAACTGCGGGGAATAGCTACTGTTTATATATAAAAAAATATGTTTGAATGTCTGTACCCTGGTGTACAACTCTTTGAGTTGCTCTACGTACGCCCGTGAACCTTCAGAACACAAAAAAAGCAACGCATGCCGGGTACCCCTATCTGATGATTGTTGATAGATTTCTAAAGAATTAAGTAGATATTAATTGAGCATAAAGTAGGTAGCTACCTATGTTATTTAATTGCGCAATAAAATAAACTTGAGATTTATCCACAAAAGCTGTAATTTCCCAAATCAACTATTTATCATACAAACTAAATGTCCATTTCTGTATCATCATCGTTTTCATCACTTGAATCTTCCATTTTTATAAAATTTGTCGGTAGTATCAGAGACTCTTCCAATTTTAATAGTTTCTGTGGTTTCAAAGCTGTTTCCTTTCGGTCAAGAGCTGATTCTAGTTCCTTTTCCGTAAACACATCGTCGTACATCGATTTATGCATGAACGAGCCAATACCTATATTTGGGTTTACACCAAAAATTGCTTCACTCGGCGTCTTACACATTATTTCATGGAACGTAGTATTCAATGAATACTGTATATATTTCACTCCATCCTGCCATTTAAATTGCTGAGTTTTAGCTAACCAATTATTCAACCTCTTCAGTATATCTTGATTAGATTTAGCTAGGAAATCATTTTTGGAAAATGTCGAATCTGACCAAACAACTTTTATTTCCGGACATAATGCCGTTAAACGCCTACATATGGGCTTTACCACTGATTTGCCATTTCTGGATTGCAAAATATTTGGAGCGCCGAATACGAGAAATATATCCAATAAAGCATCGACGGCTTCGTTCACGCATATGGCTTTCATAGGTTTTAAATGAATAAATTTTGTGATAAAATTCCTGTACACCATCAAGTATTTAAATTCCTCATCAGACTCATTTGTTACGCCTAATATATCCACCTGGCCTCGTGAATACAGCTCAGGATATCTTCTTAATTTAGGGCGTTGTATGTTTATAATATCCAGCTCAGGCTCGGACACCGTTTCATCACACAGAGGATCGTTATTTTCATATCCCGCGAATGAATCTTCGGGAGAAGGATTCGCATTAGCTTCAGGTTTTCCACGTTTAATTACTTTATTTTTACATAGCCCACACATCGACAAATAAAGTAAAACACTTTGGGTTGTAACATTTCTGTATTTGCATTTCAAATCGATCATCATTCGAGTTCGGCCTCCATGGTTCAAATTAAGATGGTATTCGCGTATTATATCGTAAGTTTCATCCAAAGTTACGTACATTTGCTGCCTTTTTTCCCCCTTTTTTTGAACAGAGAATAACCGATCTCCGTCAGGCGTGCTAACAAGCCGATATTTCTTCAGGCGACGATAATCGGATGGCGATTTTTTTCTACAGTTCACTCCTTTCATCAGCTTAATCACTTGCGCATATTTCTCTTTGGTCATCAAATGAGTATTGGACGCCCGCTGCTCAAACAATTCACGCAATCGTACATTGAATTGCTCTCTATCCACGTCCTTACATGTTTCTTCAGCCTCTGACGATACTTGGTATTCCGGGCTCTCATTTGACATGATAACAATGCTTTTTCTACATTCAACGCACGGAATAATTTGTAATAACGCCAATAATCACTACAAACAATCAACATGAAACGCAATACGATAACGTGTGTGTACTCTAACTGGTAAGGGCACGAAACTGAGAACGCGTAATGCCCGACCCGAAGTCACACGAACGATAACCGGACAGTGCCGAACGGGTAGAGCGGAGTCTGGCGTCTTTCTTTGTCTCGCTCGCTACGCATTACTACTCCGCCCGGAAATGCGCATTTTGCCCAATTTATTAATAAAACCGGTTGCATTGCCCGTGAATCGTATTCGAGGTTTATGTACGAAGTTGTTGGAAGTTATTAGTATGACTGTTAGACCAAACTGTGATACAGTGCCTCACCACGATAACAGAAGGTAGACATTGGTGCAATACATACATATTTTAGGTGGTTGTGTTAACGCTTGACGAAGGGGAGCTCACCGATCAATAACTCAACAACTTTAGATACCTACCTAGCTACCTAAGTACTAGGCAGCTATGTATCGGTACATCAATCTTCAATGTATTAAAATCGAACCATTCTATGTCGACATCGAACAATTAATGAGTAAATAGTAGATGCCTTATGGAACTTATGTAATTTATAATTATTTAGTACCTACACGAAGTAAGTAGGATCATCAATGCCACTTTAATGTAACCTGAGTCAGCATTTAAAGTCGAGGTGGTGTGCGTATTGTAAGGCCATATTCATGACTAGCTGTGTGTCCCGCCGCCCGCGCGGTTCCATCCATGTTCCCGAGGAATATTTCATTTACCCGGAATAAAAAGTATCCTATGTGTTAATCTAGGCCATAAACTATGCCCTATAATCCAAATCCAGTAAATAGCTTTTGCGTGTAAGAGTAATAAACATGCATATAAATGTGCTACCATCCTTACAAACTTTCGCATATATTCCTATACTAGCTGTCCCCCGCGGTTTTACCCAAGAGATATCACATTTTCCCGGAATAAAAAGTAGCCTATATGTTATTCCAAGATATGCTCTATCTATGTGCCAAGTTTCATCTATATCCGTTTACCTAGTAGTTTTTGCGTGAAAGAGTAACAAACATACTACAACAAGATATAAAAGAAATGGGGGCCTGGAGCTCCAAAATACAGGCCCAGGCTTAGTTTGGACTCCAGATCTCCCTCAAATTGCATTTTTTTCCCAATCTTCCTGTCAACTGTATTTTATCATTACATGTAATTTGTGGAGATAAATAAAATAAATTATTATTATTATTATACTTAAATTAGTAAGTATCTAGATACTTTAATTTACAATGGATAAACCACTAATATTATAAATGTCATCTACACAAATATATAAATGAGAAGAAATAATAATTACTGTTTGTAATGAATAATTTCAAAAATTACGGGATCGATTTGGAACGAAAAAGAACGTACTTAATTAACTGTATTTAAAAACCTTTTTTTAGAACTTTAGATAGGTATCTAGATCTATGTTAAATCTGTTGGTAGACATTGCGAAATAATCCAAGCGATGCAAATCTACACAAGTAGGTATTTTTCTAAAAGTTTAATTTACCTATTGTGTCATCTATTACCTTATGGTAGGAGATAGGTATATGATGTGTGTACAATTAGGTAGCATGACATATGTACATTTACAAAGCCTATGAACTACATAATATGCCTATATACTTACTTACTAGGTGGATTCGATATGCAAATTAATTTATTGTATTGCATTGGTTAACCAACATGTTGTATGAAGGTCTCACCAACAAAATCAACTCATTGGTTAGGTGTAAATAAAAAAAAAGTAGGCTGTATAATATTATTTGAAACCAAAGTAAAAATCTTTTACCCGCCAACTGTTCCTAAGTCATCAAAACCGATAAAAACCGAAAATGATAAATAATAATTTTAACTTTACCTAGGATATGGAACACCGTCTGGACCTGGACAATCTGTTCCTTGCAGTGCATCGCCCCACGCATATTTTAATCTTGGTCCGCATTCTGCAGCCACGCCGCATGCTATTAGCGCCTGAAATATAAATGTGAAAAAGTTACTAAAGATCTCATGATTAAGGTCAAAAGCTCTTTTCTTTTAGTTCACTTATCAATCTTGTAAACAGCCATCATTTGGGGTCCTACAAAATTTGTGTACAAATTAAAAAGGTAATCAACATCTAATTCTTAGTAAAATCTTCTCTAGTAATCGTAATACATTGAGTATTACTATGTACCAATTATGTATTTTACGTGTTTTTATTTGCGCATACGTTGCGATTGATCGTAAGATTCCTTACTATAATATCATTCGTAAGTTTGCTTGATTCGTTCCTAAAACCATGAGAAAGCGAAATGTAATAATTTTAGCAATTTTTGGAATAAAAATGTCTTTCTTTAATGATGATTGGTAGTTGCACGAAATCATCGAATGCGCGTGAGTCGTCGCCAGGGCGGTATGTGTGCCGCGGCCGAATGACACAGATCTCATAACCACTACCTCGGACCATCTTTGAAAAACAAAACCTGTCCTTTTCCTTGTTAAAATCTACTCATTTCACTGCTGAGGTTGCACATCTGTTCAAAATGACCGCTAAAGTTAAGCAGCATTGTATTGATCCATGGAAGTAAACCCAAGTAAATGATGACAAGCGAGATCGGACACATTTAGGTCATTTTAAAAAGGTTTCAGGGTTAAGCTTTTAAGAGGTTTAGCATATGATTGTTTCAATTGCAATATCAGTAGAATTTTAAGATTCACTAGAATTTATTTCACGCGTACATATCTCCACTGTATCTGAATTTGAGTCTAAACTATCTAATAATTAGATATTTAACACTGTGATTTCTAAATTAGCACAATGTTGCAAACTTGCATCGTAACCAGTCATATCCGGTGTTTGTTCTGTAGGAAATGAAAGGGTAACCAAGTCATGTGCGGCGAATTGAAAAGACCCTCAAGAAGAAAGTGCCAGTGTCAGATTTCTGGGTCATAATGTGAATAACATGTCATTGAACTGTTGTTCGAATATATATGCCGGTATCAGGTATGTTTTTGTAAGGTTCAGTCCAATGTATTATAAAATTATTGTTATAGACAATTTTACACTTTTAAACTCATTAACAACTTCTTGCATTACTCTTTCAGTTAACTATTTAACAGATTATAAAACGTATATATTGATAAAATTATAAGTAATTTTATGTATGTGAATTATCATTGCATTTATATAAAGTTATCGATTCCATTAGTATTACGGCATACCTACTTTTGTTTTCTTTCATTAACAAACTACATTCATTTCATTTGACGCAATATCTTTTCCACTGGGACAGATTATCCTATTATTACTTTGCACAAGTCTCAGCGGGCGCAAGGAATCAATTCAAAAGTGAAATTTGAATAAAGAAAAAGCAGCGAAAGTGCTAAGCGGCCCCTTGGGTCCATTGTATGGGCATCACGTTCTCGAATGACATTTTGATAGCCATTTTCCAAGTAGTTGTGCTCATGGTTCGCTATCTAAACTGCGTTTAACGAAATATTGCGAATGTTCGAGTACTGTTCACAATTTTCACTATTATCTTTATGAGGTATAAATCTAGCCAGAACCTACTTAGCTGAAGCTTTCTAAACATTAAAGCATTTTTAAAAATTCCAATAGGCAATAGAGGATTTTATATGTAAAGAAATAGCTAGCTAATTAGTTACATTATTGATTTATCTATGCTTTAAGAAAACTATTATAATTTATGTATTATACACATCAAGGTTATGTGGGATTAACATAGCCTGGTTCCAAATATATAAAATAAATACCCGATTTAATTTTATTATATTTATTCTAGACATATATATTCGATTATTTTTTTCATTAATTTGATATTTTAATGCTTCTATGTTTATAAATATACAAATTATATGGGATGACTTTATAGACACATATATAATATATACTGTGTTAAACAATGTATCTTTCGTATATTAAATGGGGTAGATATAGATGCTCTCGGTCAGCAACCTTTAACTAATGACACGTTAATGCGCATAGACGGTAAATGGGTGCCGTAGGTAACAGTAAACTGAAGATAAACTTCACCCACTGTTTCATAGCCTTTTTTACCTATCTCCCTGAGCGGTTCATTCGCTCTGAATGCATAGGCAATGACTCAGTCAACCATGGAATAGCTAGGTAAGTAAAGTTATATTATTGTATGAAAACATTTAACTTCACTATTTAATTTTAGCTCGTTTGTTTTTCTGAAGTAATTTCTTTATGTATTGTTTTTTTTTTCTATTTTATCGACCCTAAATACAAATACACGAAATTAAATAAACGTTACCAATGGCTTTTATTCTGATCCATATTATATTTATTGATAATAAAATCATTATTAATATAAAGTAAGTATTTGTAATTAGAATAAGTGATAAGATAAATATCTCCATGAGAAATACATATTAAATTAGATTCAGTATTTTGTAAACAGTATGTTACACTAAACTATTTATTTTTAATATTAAAGTACATATTAAGTTTACGTGACCTTAATAACTTTATGCTAGAACTTTTATGAATAAAATTTCTTTTATACTTTCAAATTTACTCACCAGGATAAAATAAAAATATAAACTCGTTGAACACATTTTATAAATTAAACTGTTATAATTGAACTAGAAATAATATTAATTTATAAGTGCGACACACTTTATACGCGAATTTTTGTTCGAATGTGAAGATGACACATTCGCTCGAGTGGAAGGGCGTGCGGTCGACGCACTGCCCGCGCAGACAACAAGTGGTGTTCATTATAACGGGAGTTCAGCCGGGAGTCCTCAGAGCGGGCGCCTACTTTGCCATCCATAGCGGTAGCTCTCTCTAGAGCTATTTGAAATTAGCGCCATCTGCTTGAAATATGAAGTAGCACGATTGAGTCAGATGTTTCACCGGTTTTTTAGGCAATCGGTACGGTTTTTGACATTTGATTGTGCTTGACGTACCACATACTACAACACTATTATTCTGATTTCTGATCTGTCTGTCTGTCTGAAACATGGCCGCATGACTCGTTGACTGACAGCGGCTCATCTTAAATTTTTACAAAACAATCTCAGTTTATTTTCTTCAAGAAGCTTTAGCATTATTAACAATAAAGATAGGAATTTAATTTCAATTTATTAAATAAATTTCAAACTTCAAGCGGTGATCAATAGGAAAAGTTTTCTTACGCGGTCTAAACTGCGACGTCAAAAACCGAAACATTATCCAAGGACATAATTGTAGATACCTACTTTTATTGGATGGTTATCGTGAGTTTAATAAGATATAAACCTTGTATGTACTTAAATTTATATAGCAGCATTGTTTTTAAATATTGTGTATTGGCGCCGTTTTTTTAATTCATACACATTATTCAATCAGCTGTTTGTCAATAGTTTTCTATCTCTTTTACACTCGTGCTTTTGTATATAAGTGGTCTTCTTCGCGGAGTATCGTATTTGGGCATTCTATTTTTGTACATTACCATCATGATGTGATGAGATTATCCTAATTTTGTATTCACCAATGAGTACATATTCAGGAGACAAACGAGAGGTATGTACCTGTTCCCTTTGTTTCAATTTGCTTTACAATAAAAGTTTACATTTTATTTGTTTGAAGACAGAAACAACAAATTTGATAACTAACCTATTACCTTCCTTATTCAGGCAGCTCCCAGTTGTATTATGTTACTCAATGTTATTATATTGAATTATATAAACAAATCACTATTGCTAGAATGTGTGAAGTAAAAACATCTCCAAAGTAGGTGTATCTACACTTGTTGATACCTACTTAAAAATTATACAATAAATTTGAAAGTTTTTTCTATGTATCCTTAACATAATTTCTTGTTTGTAACAGTAACAATGACACATCATCAGTTATGCCAAAGTCAAATGCTGATATCACAAAGTCTCTCGTGGAGAAGAACAAAAGGAAAATGGAGGACAATTCTAGTGCAAGGTATAAATGTGAATATGAAGGATGCGAGCGAACTTACAGTACTGTTGGAAACCTGCGGACACACATGAAAACACATAAAGGTAATATTTACACATAGGACCCTATAATTTTCATGTCTACAATAAATCCCTTAAATTTATAACTCAAAATGCACCTGGCACTTATTTACTAATATGAAGTACTTGTTTTCTATGTCTTTCTATTTGGATTTTGTCTTCACAAAATCTCCAGTAAATGAGAGTTTATAAGGTAACCTTCAGTTTAAAGAAAAATAATCATATTTTATAGCTTGCTTTGACTTATTTTGATTGATTAAATTTCAGCTTTGAGATCAAGTAAAGTGATACTTAAAACTTTAACTCTTATTTTTGGGTACCAAAGTTAAACGAAACACAATATTTGTTTTGTTAAATTTTACTCTTTAAGTGTTTCATGTAAAAAGTGTAAAGATTTATTTTTATTATAACTTTTACAATGTTCAACCAATGCATGGTTAATAGCTTTTAAAAGTACTAGTTTCTGTAATGTTATTACAACTTCACTAACATAATAAATGCACAAACTTTTAAGTCATTAAAAATACATACATTCAATATGAGTTACCTAAAGCTACTCTAGACTAAACTAATAATTTCATATAGCAACAAAAGTGCTAGTCTCGGCTAACCTTGGCCATCTCCTTTACAAAACCTGCTGTAAATTAAACAAACAATGCACATTTTGTCTGGGATAAATCTGGAGTTCTGCCAATGATATGATGCTTGTTCCATCATTATTAAATGATTCTCAGCAATATTTTAAAACATGCGACAAAGCTTGTGTGAGTTTTTCTGTTTCAATGTTAAAGAACCTGAAAGAGAAAGTGGTTTAGAACAGCTGCCTTTTTAGAGTAGAATAATTAAACAAGACAATAAACCAATACATTGAACAATTACAGGTGAATATAGGTTTAAATGTCCAATGCAATCATGCGAAAAAGCATTTCTTACATCATACAGTCTGAAAATTCACGTACGCGCCCATACTAAGGCCAGACCTTTTGCTTGCAACACAGCTGGATGCAGAAAAGCTTTTAACACACTTTACAGGTCAGTGATACAATTTCATCCATAATTTTTACTACTAAATTTGCAGTTACACACTATGAGCGCCGTTTTCATGTTTGATAATGTTGTAAAATAATAAATTCTATTAATGTGATATTAAGGATTGTCTTCATTATCCCCTCATCACTTTATTTTAAAATCAATAAAGGTAATTTTTTCGTGACATTCTTAAACATCAAAACACCTAACACAATATGTTGTTAAAATGCATTGCCAATGCACATAATAATATAGAAATAGTAGTGTGAGTGATTGACATAATTTTCTTAAGATTCTTCATCCTGACACAATAATTTTTATTACATAAATACATAGATATAAGATATATCAGTAAGGAAGATGATTTTTTTTGAAATATGTTCCTTCATCGTACTTCCAAGTTCCAAACTTTCTGGAATATTCAGAATTATACTTTACATGATAAATAAAATGTAAAAATAAATGATTTTACACACGACCATGATCCCAAACCAAGCAGAACTTGTACTATGGATACCAGTTATCTGATATACTACACACGACTTTTCTAAATAAATTATTTCTTTTATAAAATAGTTTCTTTTATATAGATATTTACACCCAGACACAGAACAAACAGACATGCCCATAGGTAGACAGATTGTCTAACTATTATGTCGACTAGCCCATCAATCAATTGCCAATCAATTGACTTTAACTCATTGAAATGGAAAAATGTTGGGAGTTTAAGATTCAATCTAGACAAATATTATATATCAGGTTCTTCATTAGGATGAGAAATCACATTTATTCGTACCTAGACTAAGATACATAGCACTATAGAACTCGCCATATAATTTTCTACCCATAGCATCGCTTTCTCACTGTTGCTCAGGAAGTCGCATTGTGATTGCATGGTTTGAAAAACTTAACGTGATAAGTTACTTTTTGCTATTTATTTAAGCAATCCTGTGTAATATAGACGTGAAATTTCTAATAGGAAATAAACATTTTGTTTTTGAAAATGAATACTATATTGATGTTTTACAAATATTTTTTTATTCATTATTATGGGTAATTTATTGATGCATTCTAATGTCTAAGGTTCGGGAATCGACAATGTTATTACTTAAATCTAAAAAAGTTAAAGTCTATTGTGGGAATGTCGGGGTTATTGTGGGCGATAAAATAGTCTGCAGTTTCAACTATTCAAAATAATTTCTTATTGATTGTCAATTCAAACCTCAATTTAGCAGTTAATAGATTATTTTCTGGAGTTCGATTCTGTACGGTAAATGACACTAGCATATCGATGTTTCGACGCGGTCTCTATGCTCTGTCTCTTTCGCTTACTACGCAATCACGTGAGAGGTCCGTTCTCCAACTGGTTGCGTCGGCTTGCCGACGGTATTTCTGTGAGCTATAAACAACGGCAGAGGGTAATTTAGCTAATGCACTTGAGGTTTGTATATTTATAAACTGCCCTAGTACTATCTGTTCCGAAGGATGTTACATTTTCCTGGGATAAAAAGTACAATTTGTTTGTCTAGGTAATGAACTATCTATTTGCCAAGTTTCATTCAAATTCGTATAGTAGTGTAGTAATCATCCGTCCATCCCTCACAAACATTCGCGTTTATATCATAAGGATACACATCGATCGCTGAATGGAACTGGATGAAATTTGGCACAAAGATAGATTATAGTCTAGAATAGCACATAGGGTAGGTACTTTTATTTTTATCTCGGAGAAAACGCGGGTGAAACCGCGCGGGACAGCTAGTATTTCATATACATCAGTTGATTTCAAACAAAACTTTGTGACTCTGAAACCCGTTGTAACATATTTTTCTTGGAGATTTTCCAATTTATATCACTGTTACATCACTGTTCGTTTAATTTACAGTCTTGTTTACAAAAACAGTGTTCGATGTTTGTTGTGTCGAACTTATGAATGGAACATTTTATTGTATAATTGGTAATTAGAAAAAAATAAAAAAACAAGTAAATCAAAATTAATTAAACATACTTATAAAAAAAAAACCGGCAAAAACGAAAACGCAAATTTAAGGTTTTAACATACCTATCTTTTCTTTTATGTATGAACGCGAAGTAAACATTTTTTTTAAACTTTTATTTCGTGTGTTTTCAGGCTAAGAGCTCATCAAAGACTGCACAGTGGCGATACGTTCAACTGCAAAGCTGATGGCTGCACAAAATTCTTCACAACTCTCAGTGATTTAAAAAAACATATTCGAACGCACACACAAGAACGACCGTACAAGTGAGTGGCATTTATTACCCGATTACAAAGCCTAAGGGAAGAGTTATGTTTGTCTATGTCTTGTTGCCGAAGAAAAACAACTAAAATCTTGAGGCCAATTGATAATAGACTAAAATAGACGTTTTATTTTCGTTTGTAAATGAATAACATTTATTATTACATGTGAAGTCATTTTCCTCTTGGTAAAACGAATGCCAAATAAGAATTTGGCATATGCTTTGTGAATACTTCTGAAGCATGTAATTAGCGGAGTTCTCGTAGACAGCTAATTAGTAAATATCTCCGAGCTTTATGTCAAAAAGTTAAAGATGCACATTAGGTGCCAGTAATTGAGTTTGCACGCAGACATGTATTATAATTTATTATGAAATATCAATGGCCAAAAAATCTTTTTTTTAAATGTACGCTGACGCGGCAAAGATCACACAGTACCATTCAATTTACCGTCTCTGTGGCGTAATTTTTTAATTTGACGGTTTTCGCAAATTTTAAGCATATTTTTTTTGCGCATTGATCTCGAGACATCTATAGTTCCATAGATACATAGATCCATAGTTGATTAGTGAAAAACACAGAAAACAGTGGAATCTCAATTATCTAAATTAATTGAAATCACCGTTCATATCTTCATTATTCATATCAGTAGAAACAAGAGATCTTAAAAGATTATTGCCCCGCATAAAATCATATCATTTAATTAACCGTATCTGACGTAATTTAATCTTTAATACCACATCGGCCGATAAACTAGCAGACGTTCCACCTGATGGTAAGTGGTCACCGCCGCATATGGCGCGGTATAATACGCCAATGCGTTGTCGACCCTGAGACGTGAAGTTGTAAAGTCTCATATGCCTGTAATTTCACTGGCTCCCTTACCTTTCTAACCGAAACACAGTAATACAAGTGCAGCACTGTTTCACGGCGGAAATGGGTAAGGTGGTAGTACTTCCCCGTACGAACTCAGCACTTAGAGCTCTACTATTTAAAAAAATCTAAATTGAATAGTAAAGTCAAGTAATTTTATATTTAATTCTACCTACAAACTCTTAACTTGTGCCACAGATTTATACGAAGGACCGTCGGAACGCGGTATAAATTATTTAATTATTTCTAACCGAAACACAGTCGTACAAGTGAACTAATGGTTCACGGCGGAAATAAATAATAAAAAATAAAATATCCTGGGACTTTCTTTTACACACGGCCATCTGATCCCAAACTAAGCAGAGCTTGTACTATGGAAACCAGATAACTGATATACTACATATACCAATTTTTCTAAATACATACATATATAGATATTTACAACCAGACACAGAACAAACAGACATGTTCATGCACACAAAAATGTTTGTCCTGGGTGGGAATCGAACCCGCGACCTTCCACTTGGCAGTCAGGGTCGCTAACCACCAAGCCAATTGGCCTGTCTGGAAATGGGTCAAGTTGTAGTACTTCCCCGGACGAATTCTGCACTAAAAGCTCTACTACTAAAAATTCGATTTTAAACATAAGAAAATGCAGTCTCAAAATTGTGAAATCGCTAAAATATCCAATGACATCATAACAGATGCAGAACAGAAGGGTGCGGCAAGTCGTTCACGGCGTCGCACCACCTGAAGGCCCACGGGCGCACGCACTCGGGCTGCCGGCCGCACGCGTGCCCGGCGCCCGGCTGCGGCCGCTTCTTCTCCACGCCCACCAGCCTAAGGGCCCACGCCAAGAAACACCAGGTTAGACGGTGCCCCTTCTCGAATACCACCTTTAACTTTTCTAAACTCTTGGTGTTTTCGCTAAATTAAGTAGGGATTGTTATTAGAAACCATTTTCAGTCTTTGCTAACGTAATCTAACCTATGCCCGCACGCTAAGCACGAACGTCTATCGTAAGTCAATCAATGCGATGGGAATTTAACATCGCGCAATGTCACTGTGCGCGCGATGTATAATTTACTATACAAACCAGCATTTTGGCGCACTTTATACGAAGACGCTCCGCTTGCGAGAGATTCGCTCTTGGGGCTCTGTAACCAAATTTAACGACGAATCCATTTTGCTGATACTTTCATAACACATAGAAACCTTTAAAAAAGAATGCCATTGATAGTTCTGAACGACGCCTAAAAAAGGGTTATCGAACATTCTTACTAGAACACTTCCCTTTTTAACCGACTTCAAAAAAGGAGGAGGTTGTGTTATCCCAACAAAATGTCCTAGGCGGCTTCAGGCTTAACTTGCATAATGTTAGTCGTAGGTTAATCTTATAGAGCTGAAACTATTTTAACTGTAACTATTAAAAATATACAAAAATGTGATGTTTTATTTATTAGCGACCGTTATTATTGTAAAGGGATATTAGGCGTTAGTTCTTATTTTTATTACATGTTGTAACTGTGAGACTACATTGTGTGACTGTATGAGTAGATCTGAGAATCTGAGAAACTGTAACCGCGTAGATTTGTGGGAAGGTTTTGTTGCTTATTTATGTAATTTGTTTGTATTTATTGTCCGGTGTTAATATTGAAACAAAGTCCTTAAAGCCTGGACGAAACATTGTATTTAAAATTGTACATTAAGTAAATGTAAGTTTACTCGAATGTAGCTCCTATTGGCTGAACATTAAACTTTATTTTTCATATAACTATTGTATTATTTTAACACCAGTCACATTTAAATTTAACTTAATAAATTGTAATGTTATTATTGTTAATTACAGATTGAAGCCGAATGTGTCTCAATACAAGTTACTGAGATACCAAACCCGCAACCTGCAAGGACAACGAATGATTACATGAACTGGGACAGCCTCCTCGAATCCTTTGGTAGAATCACTACAGAATCAAACTCAACTGACGGTAGTCTCGAAGATATTGCAGCCGTCAGTAACGTTGATATAACAGAACTGCTTTTCGATAATGCTTCTAACAATACTAAACAAAACGACACGAATAATTTAGCTGTAGATTACGACTTAGCCAGCATAACACTTTCACCTTTCCCTGTCGATAAAACTGATAAAAAAGATCCAGATATTGTTTCATGGGTCGATGTGAGCGATATACAGCCAATACCGTCAAATATTGATACGACACCAAAACTAGAAGTGAAATCTAAAGCGATCCAATTAGCCTTAGCCAATGAAGTAGAAGTGCAGGCGCCGTGGATCGACGTTAGCGCTTTAGCGGCTTCTATATCAGAAACACCAGTTAGTATCAAGGAGACAGCGCCAGAAAGCATTTTTCATCTCGCAACATTCGTACCTACGCACATGCAAAGCTATATAGACTTGAATTCGGATATGGTACCCACTGCCAACATAATGACCCAAGGACCTTTCGATTTAGACACACCTAACATATTAGACATCGGCGATAAAGTATTTAACGATAGTGAAATAGTCACAAACATAGATTCCAAACTCGATTACATAGGTCAATCGAGTAAACTAACATCATTCATAAATCAATCGACTGAAATCGACTCATACCCAAGTGACTCTAAACTCGATTCATTCATAGAGTCCGATAAACTTGAATCATACATAAATGACTCGGCAAAATTAGAAACTTACACAGAAAAACTAAAATTTCCCGATTCAGAAATTGATCTCTTACTGGCTTCTGACGATGATAGGTCATTGAATACTCCTCCGCCGTGTAAAGTTCACCATGAAATCGAAATAAATCCAGCCAACTCTGTCCTCTTCAACACTGATTTAGCATTGGAAGACACATTGTTGTTCGATAACGAACCTCCCTCAGATATGTACGTCGTGAGGACTGAGAATATTTTCGGAAAAGAAATAGCAAAAAGAAATGCTCTAAAACAATTAGCAGCTGATGCTGGAATCTGTAAATGTACCTATTGCCGTTGTGATCCTACTCAAGGAGAATGTAGGAACAATTGTGGCCGCACAGAAGCTGATAAGAAGCCGCAAGGTTGCAGTGTGGATACTTGCTCTTGTGTGGACTGTAAATGTGATCATGCAGCTATGAAATGTGCATCCGGATGTGGTAAAGCAACAGATACAAATCATAACACGTTTTTGCACTACCATAGAAGGCACAAAAATTCGAATTTAGAAGATTTAGGCATTTTTACAGCTCACGATGAAGAAGCTACGCCGTCTATTATAGACAGTCTTCAGTGTTCCTGTGCTCATATCAATTTAGGTAATTGTTGTACTAAAAGCAATAAGAATGAGGCTGGCGCAGGCGCGAGTAGTGAGAAGGACAAGTGTTGTATAACTATATGTTTCAAGAAACTGGAAGCTTTCAAGCAGTTTCTACCTGGTACCGACTTGCTCCAAGCTTTGAAAGCCCATAATTTAAATCTAACCAGCTTATAACTTTAGTAGCTTTACAAATCGCATTTAACAATGTACAAAAGCATTGAGTTTCTTGCATTACCTACCCCATTGTTATTAGATCCAATTCGTGATATTTTGTTCATTTTTTTAAGCAAATCTTTGTAGGTATGTGTGATGTATGTTCGTATGTGTTGTTACATGATGTTCATTAAGTATATTACTCGTTATACAATTAATACATATATATTATTTATAAGCTTATGATGTTTGTGCTATATTTAGTGTATGAAGCAATATTTAGATTTATTTAAAAGCTTTTAATGTTTTTCAATTTTTACATGTTTGTCGCTCTCTTAGTTTTAAGAGATGAACAAATCTCTATGTGCAATCTAGTATTAATCCAAAGATTTTCAGTAAAGTTCTTATTTATTAGGAGTATGCTCAGATTATGTAGCTTTATTTTTTTATACAACGAAGATACAATAGTCATTTAAATATCTGAAAATGTCTCAAAGGTGATGCATTGTGAAACTACTCTTGTATCTAATAGTACCTAATACAATCATTGTATTAAAAGATTGTCTTATGATGGGTAATGCATCCTTAAAAGAGTGAAGATTAAAACAAATTGTTTTGTTAGTATTATTTCTGACACAATGTTTATTCAAATTAGGGTATTAAAAAATAAGAAATAATAAAACCTCCTTTAGTTAGACAGTCTGTATTAAAAACAATATGCCAGTTGAGTGCCATACACAAAACTAAATATAAAAGCAATATAAATAAACTAAGTAAAAATAAGTGTATTATATATTTAAAAAACATCAAGTTTTTAATAAATAGTATACACAATATGAAGTCAGGTGCTATTTTAATAATTATAAGTGATAAATCGGTGCCTAAATGTTGTTATTGTACTTACATTGTGCTTAAAATTTGTACAAAATGTTGAATAATTTTATAAAAGATTTTTATCCATTAATTGTAATGCTGTAAGATTTCTAGTCCATGTAACAATTAAACGCTTTCTAAAAGTCTGGCTTTTATTATAATCATAAAAAAATAAATAAATTGAGATCACAATAGATATAAGAATATATTCCAATATGAACAGAATCCATAGGGGTTGCCTTGAGGATGTGTCCAGCCCCCTTATTCAGCGATACAAACTTCGTCAGCGAGCCGCTTCACGGAGGCCTCGAAAAGCTTATCTCTCACGTGATTAGTGGTATGAACGAAAGAGACAGAGCATGGAGGCCGCGACGAAACATACTCGAGTTAATGTAATTTTCCTAACAGGATCGAGCCCTGGCTTTAAATTTACCTTTTGTCTTAAAAGTATTAGTGAAAACAGTTCTTATTGTTAATCAATTTCAGCTTACACTATAAAGGCTTTTGTGGACAGTTTGGGTTCTCTATCAATATAAATAACATTTAGTAGCTGGATCTGTACTGTGAAGATTTATTAATAATTTTATCTAATAAATCACTAATGACATTCAATACTATTAATGAGTATAAAAGTCGTACACATCCTTTATGTTACATAAAATTATCCAATACCTTTACAAAAGGTAAAAAATTAAAAAATACTGTAGCAAGTTAAAAAGTTCCACTATTATAGACATAAAGATGTAATAATTTCACCACTAATATTGTAATAAAAATGTTGGCAGCCTACATTCTAATTGCTACATACATGTATAATGTCACATCAGTTTTCTTATAATTAAGCACTATGAATATTATATTGTTTCTTATTATTGTACACATTGTTAACATAATTCAAAACAGTATAGTTTATGTACTCAAAGTGTCATTTTGACATAGAAAAGTATATCAGTTTAAAAAGCCTTTAAAAATACTACTTTTTAAAATACTTGATCATACTTTTTAAAGTGTCTGTAGCAAATAATATTACAACAATAATAATTATGCACAAGAGGAAACTCAATCTTTATCTAGTCTTCGAGTAATCTAGATACTAAATGTATCTACTAATGTTAGAAAGTAATTCACCTCCATATCCTATGCCTAAGCTAACGGCGCTTCTTCTTGTCATGGCGCCGGGCCCTGGACATAGTTGCCCGGTGCCCTGGTGATGACTGCTCGGAACTACATTCATCACTGTCAGTGTATGTCTGGAAACAATCACAATGGGTATCAATCTGTGTAGTAGTTACACTTCACTCATGTATAAACAGCTCTATTGGAACTTTTGATAGTATAGTTACAGTACATAGTACCCTATAATATCACACTTGTTAGTATGATTTAGAAAACAAGTTAAAGCTTATGTATCAAACAATTTAGATTAAGCTAAGTGTGTTGAATTTTCAGTAGAGCTTGATAGAACTCAAGATATCACATTAAATAGCTGTTACCTATTTGATAATTTTGCAAGGCAATATCAAGGAGAAATAAAATATTCAAATAGTCCGTAAAACCGGTAAGCAGGTATCACGGCAGTAAATTATGTGCGAACCTTTTCATGAGGATGTGGTTCACTTTGTCCATCATTCAGTGAGACGCAGGCAAGTAAACAGAATAATTGGAAAGCTGCGCCTATGTAAAGACCAAATCGAATCACAGTGCTCATCAAATCTTCAGCGAAAATCTCGTTCGGGATCATGGTTTTGTTTGGGTTCCACGATCGATAACTCACTCAAACACTATTAAAATTTCGTAATCACGAGGTGATATGAAGTTATGAGCTACGTATTAAGTATAAATATAGTCAAACTCAATATTATAGTATGCAGTGTATATAATATACAGCAATGTTAGGGGTTTAAATCTGAACAAAAGAGAATTTAAAAGTTTTTTGTAATTGTATTTGAGTTGACAGCTCATGTGACAGCCTGCTCTGCTGTCATATTGAACTAGTGCACCCCTTTTTAGTATCGACTATAAAAAGGATCGTTTGTTGGACCTAGCTAGACATTCAAGCTACATACGTGAAGTAATTATAAATATTTTTAAAGTGAATCTATCTTATAAAAAATTATATCTCCTGTATGTTACTTCAAAAGACACATGGCTATTGCTATGAAATTGCAATTTCTTTTAATTAACTCATAATAGTATCCCAGATGTTTCTTATTCACCTAAGCGATTATGACATATCGAATCTAGAACCTCTAATCGATATAAGCGATTGATTTCCGGTTAGGAAAACCGGTAATTACTTGGTATTATGAAATAAATAGGCATTTTGTCTTTTTGGCGGGAACTTTGAAAACGCTAGAGAACTTTACGTTGCGTATTCGTTTAATTTTCATAAAATCGTGTACTTTTGAGTATTATTTAACCAGGTTGATGTTGTTGTATCGACTAAAAATTTGTTCAACTATTCGAATGTACTGAAGTGAATACGTGTAGCCAGACTGATTTGATTTTGTGTTAGTATTAATTTACACGAATAACTTGTAATACTTATTTCTCCGAAGTGGCAAACATTTTGGTTGGTATCGCTACTTTTTAATTAAGGAGCTTATTATTCTTCATGTCCCAATTATTTAGTGACACTGGCTAGGTTAATAAAAACAACAGACAAAATAATATTATCTCATGCAATACATATCTAAAACATTATTTATATTTGACTTTCTGTGTCAGTACCTACTACAGACTAACCACCTAAAAATAGGTGGTAATACACTAAACATTTTACAGATCAGAGAACAATAAAGTGTTCTTAGATAAGCGATACATGAAAAAGGCATTTGTCATGCAATTAAAAAACATAATCGAGTGTGAAGCTTTTTAATTATGATTACTATCTTCTCAAACAATCAATTCGTACATTTTGATTCAAAAGGTCTATCTTAACATGAGCACAATGAAATTTTCGTTCGCCAGTAAGTTTCAATTATTTAGTTAAATAATAATCACTAATGAATGTAAGTAGGTATATAAATTAACCAAAAAAAGAAAGAAACTAATTTGAGTCAGAGGTTTTGATTTCCACTTTATTTACTCTCTTGAGCGTTGCTCTGACTGCACTGTTCAATCAGCGCGTACCTTCTTGCCATAAATACCTACCAACGGCGCATACGATACGTACTATAAGTTTCCCGACACCATGAGAAAATTTTATCATTGCAGCGCTGCTTCAGCTTTAAAAAAAAATATGTTTTTACGATTAACATTTTTAAATGTTTAGTTCATCTATGTAGGCAATACCCGACTGTAAGTTTTAAACTGGTTTAACACACAGTTACGCATAAACGGAGCTGAAACTTGAATTGGTGGGCGATATTGAACTTAAGAATAAAAGTAGCCCGCCAGGCAGCAAAGCACGTTATCAATATGCGGTGGATTAATTATGTGATAGTTTGTGGACTAAGTATACTATAAAAAAATATTAATTTTTCAACAGTTGCATGTGTCACATTAATTTTAATACCATTCAAAGTGACCAGCGATGACCAATCCGGTGAATCAGAAAATGAGAGCAAAAGTATCGGGGATAACATTGAAACTAAACTGAACAGTGTGACTGATCTGGATATGAATGGACGCTTAAAAAGAATGTTCGCACTGGTAATTTAGTTTTTCTCCCGTCTGAAATTCAGGTTATATTCATACCCCAATCTATATAAGTATGTATTAATTTCCTCATACCGTCCATACGGCTGAAAAATGGTAAGATTTTAGCTATTTAGGTATTATTAGGTAGATCTATTATAATTGCCTAAGAATAATAACAGTAACCAATGAGATGACACGGCGGCTGCTCTTACCCGATTCATGCTGGCGTCCCTAAAGGCTGGATAATGTCTTCTCTGCTATTTTCCCTTTAAACGAGCGACCCTCTTCGCACTCTTTGCGGATTCCCTTCACCTCGGATTGGTGCCTTCCCGCCATTGTCAAGAGACTCCAATCGGGCCGTCGTTACGTCCACCCAGTCTTTTCTAAGAATGACCTGTGCCGCCTCTCAAACTGAAACTTCAATAATCATAAGATTGTACAAAAATAAATATCTATTAACTAATACCGCTGGATCTCCTTCTCTGTCAAGTCCCAAATAAGGAAACTCAACATGATATCGACACGTGTTTCGCTTCTACACGAAGCATCTTCAGGACGTATTAGACCCGCTGTTACTGAGTCGACGCACTAGCACCACAGACGTGTTACCTCGCCGCCCTCGGAGATCCAGCGGAATTAGTTACTGGATATTCGTTTTTGTATAATCATCCAATAGATTTCCGCAAGGTTCGCCTGAGTCAATTAGTTCCATAATCGTCTTGTGAGTCCTATAGCCCTGAGCCGAAATCATAGTCCTACATTGGACATCGTTGCTTAAACTAACCTCCGGTTGAAAATTCTTAGCGCTCAAAATGTCTGTGTAATAGTGTAAAAGCTATCAAAGTCACCTCACACCTAGTTCATAGTTTAAAAATGCCGGCCGTTTGTTATAATTATGAAAAGAAAATAGGTTTCAATTACATACTTTTAAGATATTTTTTAAAAATTCTTATAAGGGTTCCTTGATTGGCTACGAAAAAATAAATAGGCATAAAGTACACTGACGTCATCAAATGATCCCTCTATAAAATATTTTTGGTTGACCAGAGGTTTTAATCAAATTGCAAGGGACAGCACTGCTGCCCACATGTCATATTAGGACTTAAAATATCTTCGGAGAAATGTTAGACTAATTACTGAGACCTCTCTCCACCTCTTCGTGGATAATGGGCGTGTAGATGTGTTTTGTTATTATAATGAAAATAAGATATCCGAAAATTGTGAATATTCTCCATGTAATTATTTTGGGAAAGAGCTTGAATTTATTATATAAATATAATCTATTCATTTGATTTTACGTCTCTCTTTTACTTTGGCTATATCAATTCCATTTCTAATCTGTATGAACTGCAAGTTATCCATTTCCTATGTAGGAAGCAGCACTAGCGGCACCCGAACGCAACATGGTGTGCTCACCAATATCAGCCCTAGTGCCTCTTGGTAAATTAGCGTTGGGTGCTCGAGGGCGGGCCTTGAAAGAACTTTACGCTGCTATAGGTGTCAAGAACAAAAGTAAGGTAAGTAGGAATAGATTTAGATTTTATTGTCTAACTCTTGAAAACAGTCATATCAGATAAAATATATGTAGGAAGAATATAAAACACAATCGTATAGAAGTATTATTTATAGTATACTATTGCAATATTATTCTATTTGTATTTAGTACATTGCTAACTACCCTTTACATTTTCCTATGTAATTCTTTCCATCCAATGGTTGTCTGGAAGAAATTGCTTTGAGCGATAAGACCGCCAATTGTACCTTTATTTAAGAATCAACTTCTGTAACATACTTCTTTCAGTGTACAATATAGTATATTTATTATTATTATTATTATGATTTTTATGGCATTTTTAGCCATCAAAACGAGCCTCTTAGGTCTTTAGCTCTAACTTTATTGTCCGATTCATGTCCACACAAAGTGTGTCGACAACAAGCAAACATGACAACCAGATTTTCCTAATGTGCAGACATAGTCTCAGTGTCTAGACAACCACTCTACTCGTTGTTCTACCCTACCGGTAGATGGCGCGATAAGTTAGTGTCGCCATCAATCTATTCATAGCACAGCTATGATAAAAACCATCCTCTCAGCAAAAGATCTATGTAAAAGTACGTCAAAGTTTGTAGGCCTTTTTTAAGCACCTGCACGGAGGAGTGTTACAAAACTACCCGTAAACCCGAATGGAGGTTAAATGGGCCCAACGAGTCCATTCACATTTTTTAAGAACCGTAGAAACGCGGTATAACATACCCCAAAAAAATACAAATAAACTGCTTTTTATGAATGAAAAACTATTAAAGTAGACAATTATTAGGTAAAATACGTACGTAGGCCTTTCTGTTAAATAATCTGGTTCCCTGAAATGACAGCTTACTAGGGTTGTTGGCTTTATCAATTTTATTTTTACGGGGTATTTTATAACACGTTGTATAGAGAAGGAGTGCAGAAAGCCTACATTTATGTGTATCAAATGTTAAAAATACCTTAAATTAATTGATTATGACGTATCGGTACACGCTCGGAGCTGAACAAATATAACAAAATTCAATAAAGTTCTAGGCAATTATTAGAGAGGTCATAACAAAATTCTTCAAAAATCTAAAAATACGGTCGTATTTTGATCACTTTGCGACCACTATTGGTGATCTTCTAATAATTGAGATCATATTCACATAATACATGTGTACGAGTATATGATCTCATGATATATCATCATGATAATGAAAAAAAAAATTACAATGTTACAAAATTACACTGATCAATTATGATTAAAATAATATAATTAATAAATAAAATAATATTATATCCCAGGATCTTCACACACGATCTGAATCCCAAATTAAGCAGAGTACTTTCTGATTCTACTATGGATACCAGATAACTGATATACTACATAATATACTACTTTTTAATATAAACTCAGGTATATAGATATTTGCACTCAGACACAGAACAAACAGACATGTTCATGGTTCATGCACACAAATAAACATTTGTGTGTCTTGCGTGAGAATCGAACCCACAACCTGCGGCATGGTTGCGTCATGGTCTCTAACCACATAGCCAACTGGCCCGCAAAAACAAAATAATAATAATAATGATAATGTTACAATAAAATTGTATTGTCAATTCCAGCTGAAGGCCAAATTTCGAAAGCTCATCCATACGCTGCAATACGTTCCCGGAGTTACCCTTGACGTGGCTAGTAGACTGTACATTTCTTCCAAGGGTAGGCTCCAGTCAAAGTTCAACCACAATGTTAAAGAGATCTTTAAATCGAGCTGTGAGAAAGTTGATTTTTCTGATCCTTCTAATACCGCCGAGACAATCAATTCTTGGGTATGTTTAGCAATTCTATTTAATATTCTATTCTCTATTTTCTATTTAATAATTTTATAATAGCTTCCCCACTTTCGAGGGAGGCTGAGGTATTGTGTGCACTACTCCTTTCAATCCAAAATCTAGTGTAATATGTATATGAGTATGTTAATTTTAATGTACACTTCTTTCTTCTTTAAAAAAAAAGATTTAAGAAGATGTTTTTTTATTGTAAATACTAATGTTTAAGCTCCGTAACGGCTGAAATACTTTCCATGACAATTGCCAGTAATAATGCTTTTGGATTGACTCGGAAACATATTGGATTCGAGGCGATTTGCATTTATACTCACGAACTAAATTATCTAACGTTGTTTTTTCTTAACTAGGTGGCAAAACAAACGAACGGTATGATATCGGATATCGTTTCACCAGCTGACATATCTAAGAGAACCTCGCTTATTTTGGTAAATGCCGTATATTTTAACGTAAGTAAACATCTTCATGGCCCATCATTCTTTAAGAGGTAATCACATTGGCGTATAATTATACGTGAGAAAAACTGCACTAAAAGCATTTTTTACTATTCAGTCGTGAAATTGTAGTGTCCAAACTCTTTGCACCCGTCTGTAGCAACGAATAAAAAATTTTGACGTCGTTAGGTTATTATTGACAATAACATCATTACTCACTCATTGACACTGACAGTTGCTATTTGTGCGATGTTCCGGAGAGACTGTTATTAGCTAACTTCATCCGTTAGAATTTTGTGTTACACTGATCCGCGCGCATCGTAAAATTTCACTCTCATCATTTTTTCATGACGCTCCTAAAGAAGTATAACTTCAAAAACAAAAGTTTCGTTGATCTTTTGAAAAGTTGAAGTTATTTAGGTATCCTAGAATTTCGAATAGGTCCAACTTCCTGGGATGGGCACTAGACCGCCCACGTATATACCTACGCCTATGGGTAATGAGGTGATATTACCAACCCTGGACCGTGTATAATAATTTATCTTGTTTTTAGTCTTAGTTCTTGCGGGTTTGTTTTAATGGAGTTTGTGTTTATTTGACTAAAAAAACAACGGATACATGTCGAATTTTATTTTAATTGAATTAGTTAATATTCTAGGGTAATTGGAAGGAGCCATTTAGTAAGGTTGAATCAGGTACGTTTCACTCCCCGCGTGGACAACGCAAAGTTCCAATGATGCAACAAAAAGCAACACACAATTATCATAGGAGTTCAGTTTTAAATGCTCAGGTAAGTGATGTTTTTCTATCATCCTTCAACAGATCACAGATTCAATCCACTCATGTAGATATAAACTTTTTAAATCTGTGTCAGTCATCTATCTCAATGTGGAAAAAAATCTAGGTGGTACGAACATGCCCCATCTTTACTAAACTGTTATTTGGCACAAAGGGTCTCAGGGTCAACAACGCATTGGCGATGCCCCGTGTGTTGCAAATGTCCATAGACGGCGGTGACCACTTACCATCAGGTGGACCGCGTGGTTGTTTGTTGGCTCAAGTGGTATAAAAAAATTTACATATTGACTTAATTATTTACCTTATAAAAGCATATTAAGAGACAAATTGTAATCGTGCTAATATTATCAGAAATATATTATTTTATGATCGTAAGTTTCAAAACTTTAAAATAACCGTGAATGATATCTTCTATATGATAAATGTATATTTTAATTGTTACTTATATTGTGTCGTTATGGTGTGCTCATTTGCATTTAAATCGCATTCGACCTAGTATTATTTTCTTATGTTCGATTATCATTTTAAATTTTATTGTGTATCCCAAATAAATAAAAATTAAAAATCTATGTAATAATAAATGGCTTAGATTGTAGAACTGCCGTACAAAAACGACCAAGCAACATTCGTGATCGTGCTCCCATACAAAAACGATGGTTTACCGATTCTTCTGAACGCTCTCAACGTAGTACCACATTTACTAAGTTCAGAAATGGCCAAAATGAGATTGACGAATGTGGACATAACAATGCCTAAATTCAAAGTGCAAACTGAATTAAATTTAAATACCATATATCAAAAGGTATGTTTTAAATTGACTTTTTTACTCTTTATATTTACGTATATAAAATCGTTTTCAAATTAATCTTAAATAAAGAAACGGAGACTCATTGTGTGATTGAATAACAAGTTATTTTACAATAGAAAAAATGCATCTTATCACAATGTCTAGTGGTAAAATACTGTGTTTGGAAAACTAAATTACAGACCACTCGTTTAAAAATCTTCCCTGATACTTTATTTTCTCGCCTGCACACATATTTTCCTAGTACATGCATATGTGCTATATTACCCAACGACATCTGTGAAAAAAATATATATTGCAAGACATACTCGTATATATTTTATAGATGTGTGGTATTGTATTTCTGTGTTTAGGTGTGGTGTTAGTTAAGGGGGCCGGTGAAATTACAGGTACATGAGACTTAACGACTTCACGTCTCAGGGTCGTCAACGCATTGGAAACGTTGCAAATGTTCATAGGCGGCGGTGACCACTTACCATCAATTGGACTGTGTGCTTTTTTGTTGGCCCATGCGGGATAAAAAAAAATGTTTCATATTACCAGTTTTCTTTTGATAATTGATAGTGCTTATTTTGACTTGAAACCTTTTTTCCAGATAGGTGTACATGATATTTTCAACAGCCCAACGGCTCTTCCAGATATAGTAGAGAAGTCGTCTCTAACAGTATCAAAAGCGGTCCAAAAAACCATCATAGAGGTGACCGAGCTAGGTACAGAAGCGGCAGCGGCCTCGGGTAAGGTTTCATGCATACAATTTTATAGCTGCCTATTTTATTCATGTTGGTTATAACAAAACGGGTAACTGATGAACACTTATGTTAAAAACTGTGGAGGTTATGTTGGCAGAATAGCTAAAGCAGCAAATAAAAATAAATTTAAGTAATTAATTAGTTAGATAATTAAGTTAATGCTATAGGCAGGTTACACCATCAATATCAACCGTTAAAGTATAGGATTTTTTTTTTGTTATTATTGTCTTTTTTATTTATTTTTTATTTAGCTAGCATTTATGAGCTTGCGTTTAGCCTTCGACAGAGGTATGACGAGTCCGTTTTTTTTACAGTATAAATGTATTCTTTGACATACGGGTATGCCAATGGTTATCATTAATAATTTCACAAACTTTACTATTTCAGCATCATCTCTTCAGTTTGTGTCATTAGTAAAAAGACAGAACATTGAAGTTGATCATCCATTTCTATTTATCGTCAAAGTGAAGGAACATCAGTTATTTGTGGGGATTTTAAACGACCCTGTAGCAGTAAGCCGAAACGTTTTTTTTATACTAGTCTTATTTCTTCTTTTTAAAACCACTCCATTATTTGAAGCCGGACAAAATAAATGAAAATGGATAAAAATTCTGAAATTTTATTATTACCCACGTTTATCGATATCGTACATAGCTTATAACCATCTACGAAAAATTCCGCGTCGAATGGTAGCAGTCCCATTGATTCATTCAGTCTCCATTTTGTTTATACATGTATATATTGATAATGATAACCCTTGACATACCTATTTAATTCAGTCCCCATTTATTTTGACTGGCTTTATATCTTAATTCACAACATTCTCTAAAATTGACGAGTTCTGAAAGCGTTTTGACAGCTAAGAATGTCAGAGGAATATTTATTGTCTTTGTGATTTTTTTTCCAGGATTAATGATAAAATATTTTTTTTATTTAATAATTATTTCTTCCAATTTCTTTTTTCCAGTTTTAAACTTGGCTAAGAGTATAATCGAGTACAAAGAGATAGTTGTTGTGGACCACCCATTTATATTTTACATTAAACTGAATTCGGAGCAACTATTCGCAGGGATTTATACTGGCAAGGATTAGTAGATTTTTAGTAGATTAAAAATACATTTAAATTCCTCAGTTTTCATTATTTATCCATTTATTTTTACACCATTCATTAGAAAGAACTTGGAACTTTTTAAGTAAACACAATGTTCCCAGTTAAAAAGTTTCAGGCATGCGCAGTACAATCCGATGGTTTGAAAACGAACTTTCGTCTTCCGTACTCCAGTTGAATGTCAAACGTTGTCGCGTTAACACCTATTTAAGCTTTAGCGCTGTCGTCGCAAACTTTTACGTTAACGTTTGGAATATATTTGTTAAAATGACTAACTATTATTTCACTTTACGTAATTAATTCGCGCAGTGAGAGTAAGTGACAGGGATTTGTATGATGGTGTAAAGGAGTTATTAAATAATATTTTAAAGCAGTTATGGAACATAATGACAGCCATAGATCGGTTGGTGTTTTTTTAAATATTTTGCAAAAACATAAGTTCATAAATGGAAGTGAATTTTTGGATCTTCTTTATTATACACGTACCACTGACGTTATATGTGAAAGGACAGAACTCTGCGAAAAGTAAGTAAAATTTTTTAAAATTATATGCTGTAATAGCTACCAAAAATACAGGAATTCGATAGATACTCAAACTATGATAACAAGCTTGTCAAAACTTTTTCAAAACACAACTGAAAGTAATTATAAACATAAGTACTACTTCTGAACGCTTAGGTACATCAATATATTTCAAAATGTGTGATTGTATGTTTGTACTCTACGCCTTCTGATACTTAGTGAGTAGTTCAAGGTACGCATGCAGTGGTTTCTGGTTGTAATATTAAGTCGCAGAGCAACGCATGCCAGGAATAGCTTGTAATCTATAAACAATTCCATTGTTAACAACCTTTTAATTTGCTCTACTTATACGAAATGAACGTGATAATCTGAAATAGTTCTCAAATAATTTTGTATACAATCTACAAAGTAGGTAAAATTTTCACAAAACCTCTCCCTTATCGAACTCGGTTAATTGTGACTAATTAATATTGTAGAAACACATCGTACAGATGACATCGAAAATATTGACTCAATTGAGAAGAAACCCTTAGACTATATCTCCAATCATCAGACCCAAGTGAAGGACTACTTCCTACCTCCAGTCTTCACCAACGAGGATCATGAAGACGATGACGATGAAGACGAGACCTACTTAGATTACGATTACGATAGCAAAGAAACCAACTACAAAGATTCTCCTGACTTAGCTACAGTCAGAAGTAACATAAATCAGGATGTTTTGACTGATGATAAGATCCCCTTACATACTGCCAAAGATAATTTGCCAGTATTTCTTTTGGAGCCGGAGAATACGTATGTTGTTAAGAATAAACCGGCCAATCTGAAATGTCGGGCGGCTAATGCATTGGAAGTAAGTATGCAATTCATTGAGGCTGTAATGAGGGATTAGAATAGAATAGAATAGTTTTTTTTCTTTATTCATGTAGGCTTTCACAGGCTCGTATAAATCGTATTTACATGGTTTCTTAAAAATAAAAAAAAGATATTTAAAATTTATAAATTCTCAATAAAAATAGTTCTATGGGTAGCACGTCAGGCGAGCGAATTCATTTCCAAAGAATCTTCTAAATAATCAGATATACTATAAAATACCTTTTGATATAAAGTATTCTTTACCACCTTTTTAAATTTATTCACGGGTAATCCTTATGAAACCCATTATATCCAGATATTCGGTTAACTGTTTTAGCGATAGTGGTCAGTGTCACTAACCACCTTTTCCAGACCATTTTAATTAAAAACAGCGCTTTCTTTCGGTTGTTGGTTGCTCTTACACGATAATACACATCTTCTTTGACAAAGGCTTTACTTTTTGACATCAGTCATAAAGTCGTTACTAAAATATTGGTATTATTATGATACGTGTAACGGAAAGAGTTAAGTATTTAATAACAATAATAATTCTTACACATTTTTGCAATTGACAATTGACGAGGATAAACCCAACGTAGGTTTCGAATAGATAACATCTCAAAGTCCCCCTTGTTCGGACCGACTCGGTTGTCATTTCGATTGGTAATAACAATTTTATTGTATGAAATGTACGCTAATGTTATCGTATTTTTTATCGCGTTTATGTGCCAATGGCTGCTTCTATCCAAATGGAAATTAGAAACTACGAAATAGGAGCTATTCGATTGTGTTGATTGATCCAATAGGTTCGTCACCCGATTTGTTGTTTGTTTTTTCAATGGTCTAGAAGGAAGTTCCCCTGGCTCCCAACTAAGGAGTTTGTCACTCAAGCAGTATCCGTACAGTATTCATTTAATATAATTTGTCTTTGAAAAATTAACATAAAATTTTTCGTAGAAACAAATACCGATTCCACCAAAATTGATCAACTTGACGAAAAATATTATACTGCCGTTGTACGTGCCAATCATAAGTTGTGTATTAAGATGAACAAGTTTTCACATATAAACATTTCTTAAAGGTTTTTTTCAAATGTAACGGCATCAAAACACAAGCGACCAACTTCGAGTTTGTCGACCCTCAAACCGGCGTGAGGATTATCGAGGGGGAATACAAAGTGACGAGGGAACATGTGGAAGAGTATTTCGGAAGTGACAAGTACCAATGTTCATGCTTTGCTTGGACCAGCCGTGGGCATATAAGGAGCCAACCTGCGACTATTGAGCTTGCTTGTAAGTCATTGTTATTTTGTGTAAACTACATTTTAAAACTTATCAAATTAGCAAATGTATGATATATTGAAAGTAGTGTGTGATATGTATTTAAAATGCTTGAACCTTGTTTAAAAATGTTCGTGTTTTAAGTCACCCTAAAACCAGTATTTTTTAGTTTATTGTGAATCTAGTTATCCCCCGCGGTTTCAGTCGCGTTCCTGATAGATGTATGTATATATATGTGCAGCCTATGTGCAATTCCAGACTAACATTATCTCTGTTCCAAATTTCATTCAGATCCGTTCATCCCTTCGGGCGTGATTGAGTTTCGAAAATCTATCCCTTAAAACTCTCGCATTTATAATAGAATTATAGTTTGATTATTAGTTTCTATTTTAATAATTAGATAAGACACGTATTAGTTTATTTTTCACGGGGGTGTACATAGAGAGCTTCAGTATGCGTGTATCGAATTTCTAATCTATCTATGTAACCGTTATAGGTACGTACCTAACTTACTTAAAAGAGGAAAGTTACCATGATTCATTACAGATATTGTTGAAGTGTTGTAATACGCAAAATCGACCGCTATTTACGTAGAATGACCTTAAATTTAGTTGATGCATGAATCTAAAGTACTATTGGTGAATAAAAATAAAAGTACTGAAGTTGTAAATCGGGCTTTTTTATTTATACCAATAGTATATTGACACGTTCCATAAATTAATTCTACAATTCAAATTCGGATACGTAAACCTATAAGAGGCGTGTACAACGTTTACCAACTTACAGCTTAAAGTAAAGATAAAGTCAAGCTTGAAGTCAAACTTAAAGTCGAGCTTGAAGTCAAGCTTAAAGTCATAATAACTATTCCATCAATAAATCTTCTGTAGATATAAAGAAGCACTTCTCAGTAGCACCATCGTCTCAACTGGTCAAACAATATACGCCAGTAACATTACGCTGCGAGCCACCCCCGGCCGCGCCATTCGCACAACTATATTGGCTCAAGAATGGCGCCCCGGTCGTTGTCGACGACAATGTTCAGATATCTAAGGAAGGGGACTTGCTCATTAAGCAGGCTACGCTTTTGGTAAGTATGCTCTATTGTCGATATTAGTGTTGTTACGAATCTGTTGTTTGAACTGAAGATGCTTATTATAAAAAAGCAAATAAATTGTTGTCTAAAATGACTCTAGACTCACTTTAATTTGAAAACGTAAAAGAATACTCAGATCAAAAAACTTGGATGACTTTAAAGAAACTGTTGATAAGTTAATTAAGAAATCTTGAAAGTAATACTTATATGTATAAATAAATTGTAAAAAATAAATTGAACAATTAACTTATTTATATATAATAAGCTCCTATCCCTATACATAGGAAGGTTCAGTGTATTGACATTTAATTATATCAGAAAATAAGCTCTAGTATTTCTGCACCAATTCTAATATTACCATACATATCGATGCCTAAAATTGTTTCATATAAGCGAAAGAGTGCAGCTAAGTAAGAACATTCACACATGTAGAATGGAATTCTATTGAAACACAATTTCCAGGACATGGCGAACTACACATGTGTCGCTGAGAATTTAGCAGGGAAACGAATATCTGAACCGGCTTTGCTAACAGTTTTTGGTGAGGAAGTATACGTTGTATAATTTACGTTGTTATCTTTTACATGTATGTTATTAAATAAAGTGACCATTTGTATCTCAGATATTTAGTTAGTGAATATTATGTTGTTTCAGCTTTTACCTACTAAAACTATAATAACTAAAAGATTTTGTATGAAGGGAAACTATTGTATAGTGGTGGTGATGTCGAATCTTGGGTTCGCAGCCTACTTACGGTTCTGGTTAAGGAAAACATCGCTTTAAAGAATTTATTTCCCAAAGAACATTACATAGTTCACTTAAAATGAGAAATTTTATACAGATGCAAAATAAATGATATTAGTTTTTCGATTTGTCGGTTTTATGCTTAAAAGTAATTTATCGTATTTTAATCTTGTTTTAAAAATGTTTATGGTTACCGAGTCGTTAATTACTTTTGGTAATTTGTTATATAGCTGAGCTCCCTCATATTGTAAATCCTTTTTACACCCTAAAGAAATCATTGTACAGGGTTGGGTACTCGTAGTACGCGTCTGTTTAATTAACAGGTCACAACGTGCCATCCATTTATATCCAGTGGCTACTTCCGATTCCGATCGGTCTGCTTACTCTTTGTATATTCATTCGCTCTTTTTCTAAATCAACGCTAACAGTAAATGGAGGATGGAGCACTTGGACAGCCTGGTCCGATTGCTACTGCGAGGAGCATTCAATAGAAGGTCGTCCCGGAAGGAGAAGGGAGAGGTCATGCACAGCGCCGAGGCCTCTGAACGGAGGCCAGCCGTGTGTTGGGCCTAACGTGCAGAGGACGCAAGACTGTATGGACTGTGACTTAGGTAAGTATGGACCGTGCTGTTAGGATAAGTGGGTACTTAACTAACTTTGACCTTCATGAGTGCCCTCCGACTAAACTGAATTTTAAACATGGAATTTGGGAACACTAGGGAAAGTTAGGTAGAATAACCTTTGTGACCATCTTACGAGTATTTTTAAAACTTGCGTTATAGATTTCCACTTGATAACAGATTATATACAGTACTGGTATCCACCGCGGTTCCCTAGGGCTTCTTTAATTTTCCCAGGAGAAAAAATATGTTTATATGTTATTCTCTACCAATGTTCCAAGTTTCATCTGAATCCGATTGGTTCTTCAGTGAAAGAGTAACAAAAATCCATACATTTTCACAAACGTTACCCCTTATAATATTAGTAGGGTTAAGTACAAAGAAACCTCAGATCCCAAGTGAATAAGTATACCTACGTCATATACTTCATCCAATTATCTTATGCTGATAACCTAGTATTACCCGACCGCGCTGAGACTAATTGCATGGTATCCCTAAAGGTTATAATTATTGATTTCGCTAGAATGTGGGTGAATAATTAATTTTGTTCCAGATATTTATGTGGATGGTTTAGATGAGTTGGCGGATGAGTCATCAGACATATTATTAGGTGAGTCACTATGTGATAAACTATTTTTTTTATCAATCCTTCTAATCCCACTTCACTTAACGTCGTCTTAGTTAGAAATTTTTCAAGTACATATTAGAGTCATTGTGCAGGTTCAGCATTTTCGCCGTGAAGCAGTAGTGCACTTGTATTACTGTATTTCACCAACGTGAGACTTAACACCAATTTTACGTGTCAGGGTAGAATTCTTGGTATATAATTGCTAGGTCAGCAAGGCGCGAGTGACCGCTTAAAGTCTAAAAACAACCATAAGCTTGTATGTCACCTTGGTGGTCTGAAAAATAAAAAAAGACCAAGAGATACACTTGATTTCTTTCACAGAATAAAGTAACGGATGGTGAAGGTAGAATCTAGTATATTATGTAATCAATCTCTAGAGAACTGTATGGTTGTGTCCATTACAATACCATATCGCTACTGTAGAGCAAGTTCCAGAACAAAGCAAACGACGCTTTATTCATAGAGTTGCAGAGTTTACTATTGTAGTACAGGAACTGTTCCAGGTCGTTGGTCCCAATGGTCAGAGTGGTCGAGATGTGACTCGGACTGCCTTCATACAAGGAGACGTCGATGTCTCTCAAGCACCGCGTGTCTTGGGAAGGATTACCAAGTCGCACAATGTCCGTTGTGCGTTAGAACTTCAAAATCAGAAATTTTACACGATGGTTGGTGATTTTTTGTTTAAGCGAAAAATGCATCCCAGAAATATGTTACTTAAGCTTGCATGATGGAAAAAATAGCAGCTGTTTATGTTACTAGTTTTGTTTATCAAGAAAAAAAAATCTTTTGTAATTAATGGCTAATTCATTTTTAGATATACTGGTCTAAATTCTACCGTAATCGTTATTGAAAATTTAACGACTGCTTAATTTTTTTTATCTAAAAGATTAAAGCTTGTCAATAGCTATTAAGTAAAAATAAAGAAATACAACAAATTCATAGACAAAAGAGAAAATGGTACTTAAATATTTAATCTTTGCCGGTTATTACATTTATAGATTCTTCTTTATGTCATATTGTTTTATTTCAGGATCATCATATTGGCCACTATTGATAGCACTGTCAATTGCTTTCCTAATATTTATTGTTGTTATTGTATTGGGTATAAAATATATGAAGTTTAAATTGTCCGAGAGTTCACCTTATGTGAAACCGCCTTCAGGTAAGAAAATACTATCTTCAACCAAATTTGAAATGTAACTGAAACTGCATTATCTCACTCCAATTTCTTCCCAGGTACTAATTATTTAGGAAATGTGATTAAAAGGACGTTAACAAATCAGCCGGATCTAACGATACACGAAGAGTTTCAGACCATAGACTCTAGAAGGACCCATAGACATATGAGTACATCTACAAACACGCGACATGAGCATCTGTATGAAGTGCCGCAATTAGCAAATAGGTAAGATATTTTTGTTATTGAAATACCATAATTTTATAAATCTATTGTTTTGTTATCAAAAAATCAATAGCAAATACCTGTTATATAAACTTTTTTTAATCTACCTAATACTAATTCTGATTCTGACAATAGAATAAATGACAATTTACTACTTTGTAGCTGTAAAAACTCTGCCAAAAGTCTTGTAAAATTTTATTTGTCGCATGGAATTAGCAAACACATGGGGCGAATCTCAAATTGTTAGAAACAGCTATCTGGCTCCTTTGATCGTAAGACCCGGTTTTAAGATCCCGTGGGCCATACTGTCTAATGAATATATGTTATATATTTATTTTAATGTAGCGCTATGACCCGCATAAAACAAATGCAATACAGGACATCAAATCTTTGTAGTAGCTACAGTATTTATCCTCCAACAATAATCATTACCTAGTTTGATAAGTTAAAATGTAGGGTAAAAGGTTTTCAATTAGAATAGTCAAATTATTTCTATGTAAATTTCTTCCAGTTACATGTCACCAATAGACCACGAGGTAAGAACTGAACGTATCAGCAGCGACAGGAATTACGCTTGCAAGGACAGTGTGGAGTCAGACCGATCTGACTCCAGCTGCTTTTTGAGCTGTGAGTTCCAATATGCACCTTACATTGCTGTTTATATGGCTTAGTATGCTTTCATTAGTTAAAATAGAACTGTATGAAATAACTTTAAAACTAGTTTAGTTACTGCCTTTGTATTATCAAATTAAGATGTTAATATTATATTTACTTATCATATTATAAGTTAAGTATTCTTTTTTAATATTGTTTTTTTTATTTATTAAGATTTCACTATATTATATAATTTAATCTTTGAATGTCAGTTTATAGTCGAAATTGAGTTATTTATAGTCACTTTACTAGATTAATTGCACTGGGCATGACCTAACTTAAAGCAAATCTACATAACATAAAAGAGATCTTTCCTTACAGCCGGCTCGTCCTATGGCAATGAAAGTGTAGAAATGTCACCCTCACTAAAAAACAACGCGTCAGTCGATTCCAAATATCTGAATCCACATTTGGAGACTGCCACATCGAAAATTGTAACAAGCGACGGGAACTGGTTGAATCTGGATAAATGCGGTGTAAGCTTGTTTGTGCCAGATGGGGTAGTTGATAAAGGGGAGGAACTATTCTCGTTGGAGGTAGCAGACGAAGACTGGAATAAACCAGTTTTGCAGGAAGGTAAGGGAAACGTCCTATTGTGTATTCCCGATAGGTCTGATGACCCAGTTTGTAAGTATAACAATAGATGCAGCGGAGCTCTAAATGTCATTTCGCTACCTTATATTTTCGCGGAAGACATTTCAGGATAATAATATATTGAACATTGAATCTTTCTATTTTGTATTTGGTTCAAATTGTATCTAACTTTTGAAAGATTTTATTGTTAACTCAACTTAAATAATATACTATCAATTATAATAAAATGCCAATAATTTGCTCCATTAGCACAATTAAATACTCTTCGAATTCATTCTTGTTTCAAAATTTGAACCAAGAAGTTACAATATAAACCAAAATCAGTCTACTTACAGTATAATCCTTACAAAGCTCTATAAAGCAGCTTTTTTCCTCTGAACCGTAACTACTTTGTACAACAAACCCTTCTAAAACACCTGTAGCAAATAACCCCGTCCAAGTTACTTGTGTTAATATTAAACCTGTATATTGTTAGTCGGGTTCCGTCTGCCTGAAATAGGATTAACCGAGTGCGGTAAAGTCGCGACCTAAATCTCAAATGTCGGCCCAAGTTTTGACCTGGAACTTTCGGCTTGTTATGTAACTAAGTATGTTTGTGGAGGCTTGTATCAAAGTGACATATTGTTTGGAATTTTTAGCATAACATGGAGATATTTTACCAGACATTTCTCAAGCTGTTCTTTAGTTATCTACTCTTTGTTACTTACCCTTATATAGCTTTTTTTTTGCTGTCAACAGGTGAAACCCAACTCAGTCCGGTCATAAGATGTGGACCGAAAAACTACCACTTCCGTAAAGGTGTGGTACTCACATTCCCGCATTGCGCATCCCTAAAGAACACCAGCTGGCTGTTGTCGGTACTTCAGAAACCCGAAGAGATCAACTCTAGAGAGTGGAGAAAAGTTTTGACTTTAGGCCAAGAAACCCCGGGAACGCCTATATTCGCCCAAGTCGATCCATCCAAAGTTTACCTCGTCTGCGAATTTCTAAGCGATTTTGTTCTTGTCGGCAGGAGTTTTAGTGGTCTAGACGCTAAGATGTTGAAGATCGCTGTCTTTATATCGAAAAAAATGGATGACAGTTACTACACTCTCAAAATTCATACCTTCAACGATTCTCCGTTCGGATTTTATGATTGCGTCGAAAATGAGAGGAGGTGCGGTGGTTCTTTACTGTGTGATCCAAAGACTGTTTACTTCCAAGAGAGTTGCTCCGACTTGTGCTTCAATATAAGAGACGTGGGAGTGGGCTGGAAGATACAATCAGGTGGCAAATATCAAGAATTACAATATTCCCAAGTTTGGAACATGACAGTCAGATCTCTGCATTGTATTTTCGTACTCCAGCAAACTGATTCAATAAATTGTCTCGAACTCAATATGTCTGTTTATCAAAAGCAGAAACAGGCCAACTCTGTCAATTTCAATCTTAAGACTAACGATTTAAATTCAAATTTCAATTGCAAGCGTTTTAGTTGTTCGAGCGTAGATACTGTTAATATATTAGAAAATCCGTTCAATTATTCGTCTTTAACTAAAAAGGATGGCAGATATGATTTCGTTTACAGAAACAATAGTTTTAGAAGTAATTTCAGCGTGGACAATAACTATAGAACGAATTCGTTGACGAAATCCGATAGAGTAATTTTGTGCAAGCTTTTGGACTCTCAGAGCGTTAAAGGGAACGATTGGAGGTTACTCGCTGAAAAGTTGAAGATTTCATCGTATTACTATTATTTCTCGAACACGTGTTCTCCGACTGAGAATATTTTGAATCTTTGGTTGTGCAGAAACAATGACTCGAATATGTTGGTTAATTTATCGAGAATATTCAGGGAGATGGGGAGGGTTGATTGTGCTACGGTCGTAGAACGGCGCTGTTTCCCAAACTGAATGGAATTGTTTGAATATTGTAACCTTGCTATCCATAGTTGAGCATAGATTGATTATTTCTTTCTAGTCAATAAACATTATTGTATTTTAATGTGGTAATATGATGAGACCTTGAAACGTCTGTTGAATATATTAAATCAATGCTATGATATTAAATGATTACATTTTATTAAGATGCTTCGAACTTAAATTCTATGGGCTTGGTAAATAACTTTCATATTGATTTATATGGCAAGTCAAAAGCTTCGACTAAACAAATAGATTTAGATGTTGAAACTTCACTGAACCTTGGAACAACTTAGTTTTAGTTGAAATTTTTGAGATTTAGACTGATTCACCTTGAACACACATTCCTAGTTTTCGTAAATTAGTTTCACAATACTATAAGTTTTAAAGCAAAAACTAAATAACATAGAAGTGCTTAAAATTAAAGAGTATGTTTGAAAAACATTATTAGTTGTATATAAATTTATGAACCAAATAGATGCTGTATTGTATTGTTAAATTAAGTAAAATATAATATTTAAATAAGGTAGTGATTTGAATTTTTTGAATTAAAGTACTTGGATATTTCATGGTGTTTGTTTTCCAATGATTTCCTTATGTTTACCTAATTATTTAATAATAACCGGTTAAAAGCTGGTTATTTGGAAAAGGCAAATAGGTCATTAATGAAACTATTATTCGGCTATTAGAATATACAAATAAATTTTGGACAATTTGTCTTAACATATTATATGTTCATATTAACTACGAGTCTTTTTGTATGTAGCTTATTTAACTAATTGGATCCGAGTAAATACGTAGTGATGAAGATTACCAGTTATCTAAAAATCCCTAAAAAAAGAAAAAATAACGCTCAGAATTATCAACTAAGTAACAAGAAGATTTCAATAATATTGCTAGATTCTGCGTCGTTAGCTAACATAAAATCATACCTTATATCAATTGACTAATAGCTCTAAAAATTTCGAGCCTGTATAGAATTAAGAAAACAAATAGCATTAGTTTGTAGAAAAATCGCAGCACGGAAACTTTATATGAGATTAGAGTAAAAGTCTGAAGTCTTCGCCCTTTATACCAATATTTTTCATCAATTGTTATTAAAATTAAGCTAAATTAAAATAAATATTACTTGATATCTTTTTTTCGACGAGCTCGGACATTTATTCAATTTATTTTCAATAATCGACGAACCCAACGGTCAAATCGAACGGGTATTATTCAAGTGATGATATACCCACTAAATTATTTGTAACTCCTGTATGGCAATACGATAGTATAACATTCCACGTACCCTGACCCAGATACTAGGTATTCAAGTATTAAAGCTAGGGTTGCGCCGGCCGCGTCAGACGATTGCATTGTTTAATAATTTAGACCGCGTTCCGACGGTTCTTCGTATAAATCTGTGGCACAAGTTAAGAGTTTGTAGATAGAATTAAATTTAAAATTAACTTCGACTTTACCATTCAATTTTGAATTTTATAATTAAAGTAGTAGAACTCATTGTGTAGAGTTTGTCCGAGGAAGGACTACCCACTACCCCCCGTGAAACTGTAGTGCACTTGAACAAGAAGTGAAGAACTTAGAGAGTCAAAATGTAACGTACCTAAATTTTCAATTAATTTGTGAAAATTGCATGAAAGTCGAGCTCCAACTTATTGCGTAGTCATATAACATGTAACCAACATGCTGACTAAGTTCATCTGATACGTCTCCAACAAACAAGACTTTCGTGATAGTGCAGGTGATAATTCATATCAAATACTTAATCGCTTCATCTTATGACTTGAGTATCGCATCACAGTTTCGCCAGTTTCCATTGGGCTCTATTAAAGAAACCCGTCATAAAGATGAAGGTGTTACGCGGGCGTTTCAAATTTGGCCGTATTACTGAATTCACTTCGGAGTTCGGACTCAAATTGAAATTATACATTCATGATTTATCAGAGTAACTTATTATTCATTACAAATTATAGAAGCTAACTTTGTGGTATTATTAAAAAGACCTATATTTTGTTTCATCATCATTCCTTTTTAATTATTACTAGCTGCGCCCTGTGGCTTTGCCCGCTTTCAATACTGGTTATAAATATCCTTCATCTTGAATTACTCTATCAATTGCTGAAACTGCATTCAAATCTGTTGCATAGTTTACGATTCTATAGGACATACAGACAAACATTTTTATATACACATATAGATTTCTTAGACACAAAACAAGGTAGTGACTAAATTATAACCATACTTGAAATTAATATTTTCTTAAAATTTGCGCAACCAATGAATAAGTTATAGACCACTTCAAGGAATTGGAAAAACAACAAATTACATAATACACATTTAAATAGAAATACTTACTGATAGCCTAACAAAATGCACATGCGATTAAATTCGATTTAGAACCTTAAATACAATGTTTATCTATAGGTACCTCATAGAATCAATTCTGTACCAACATTTAAGGATTTTCTATGATCTACTCGATGTATTCTTGGAAATACCTAACCTATCACTAAAGATTTCCATGGTGTAGTACTATTACGTCGAGGCATTATTTTGCTACCGTCATCTCGTTTAAAAAAAAACGATCTCACATTTCAATGATGTAGATTGATACCTATAATTTGAAGAGGTTTGCCTTGAAAGGGGCCTATGTCATTCGAATGTCCCAGAAGATGGCTTATTAATTTACCGATTTATTTTTCTTTCAAGTTTCACCCTTTTTACAGACACTTACTTCTGCTATGATCATCGTCAGATCAAAAAACTCCTCAGTCACAAGTGAAATGAAACAAAGTTACGGTACTGCTCATACATACCTCCATTTAAAAACCCTTTCCGCTAAGGAATACAGTTACAAGGGCCTGCTCTAATTGGAGGGCACTTACTTCAGGCGCCCTTCAGTCTTGTGAAGAACACGGCAGCTGTGGCGTGAACGGTCTGAGGTTTTTCCACTAATAGTAAAGATAACTCAACAGTGAGGTATTTTTAAGATTTTTTGACAAGATTTTTCCATAAATGTACTCAAAAGTTTAGGATGTTGTGGTACAGGGAATAGGTAGGATCTTCCACAGGGCTATAAGTCATTGCCCTAGATATGCAGTCTTGATTGGAAAATTGTGAATCAAATTTCTAATTGTAAAATCTTCCAATTTTGGGACTGCAATGTTAATGTGTTATCTTACAGATATCTAGATCACACAGGCCATCACAGGGAGATCATTTCTACGAAGAGAGCTTGAGAGTAGCAACAAGATTCTTAATATGATAGTAGGCAAGTTATTTAACCTTACACATAAGCAAGTCTTTTGTAGCGTCAACATTTTAGCCTATTCAGTTGCAAGTAATTAATACTCGTATATTTTTTTACGAACACTATTGATCCGGTGTTGCCTTGATTAAAATGCTTAATTAATACATGAAATAACTTGTATTAATATAATTATGGTCGCTACAGCTTTTATAACTGGCCTCAGCCCCCTTATTCAGCTAATACAAACTTCAAAACAAGTATGAAACTTGGCGCTTAGATAGTGTATAGCCTGTATTAACACAGTTTATTAACACATAGTTTACTTTTATCCTGGAAAAATGAAACCGAGGGATAGCTTAGCTTAGCAGTATTTTTATAGTAAATGCAGGAACTTATTTCTTACACTGGACATACAATTTCATAATATTGCAACGATATTTGGTCTGTAACAAACAAATCTATCAACTCTAAAAGCAATTCAGCTCCGCACAGCGTACTGTGTGCTGAGAATAGCGAACGTCAACACAGATAGCACTCATAACTTACTATATCTTTCTTTTGTAACACGAGACCTCTCGCAAAACAAACAGCTAACAATGTACGACCACACAATAGATGTAACAAATTGTGCTTTTAACACACTCGTTCCGCTTCACTAGTGTACTTACTCGTTTCCTTGGATCTGTTGATTTACACCGACTCATCAGAGAAGTGATGCGTGAACTATGCGATGTGATGCAGGCTTGATGGGGTGGCTGAGGTTATATTTGGCTGTCAGAATTCTTGTAGGGGAGTAAGAAAGTTATTTCAGATTCGTTTTATCTATTATATAAATTGTGGGAGACAATATTAATAAGTTTATGGTTGAAACAAAAGGTTTTTTCTTTGAAATGCATTGCTAGCTTAACAATAACTGTGTTGCAGGTTACATTGTCGTCCCACTTGTATCGCTATATTATAATACATATTCCTTTTATCCTTTCCGCTACATGAATAATAGCAAAAAAAAAAGAAAAAAGATTAATGCTTACGACCTAATCAAGTAAAAAAGCTAATCAGTCTGTAATATGTAAAAAATAATATTTGTTGATTATGATGCCATTCATTCGATTATGATAATACTTTTGCAACACATTTATTTCCAAGATTTTCTTACATGGTTTCAACTGGCGCTAAAAAAGCGTGTTAAGAAAAACCTATTGTCCGTGTGAGGGTGTAAGAGCCATCTGAGGCTAAGACCTTCATCCCTCCAAAAAAAAAGCGTGTTAAGAATGTGTTGCGATACCAGATATACCTAACTAACCTAACTGTACAGAAAAGACATAACGTAGGATATCTGCATATACTCGTATTTATTAAGATCAAAATTTAAACACAACAAGTCAAATCAAGTCCTTTGTAATACCTCTTACTTTCAACTTCCCGCCAGTTTATCTTCCAAGACCTAAGTTAGCCTAACTTTCTGGCAGACGATACAATACACGCGGTAGGTCGATCGTTATGCAAATTCAACCCTTAACTTCCAATGCTCCGTTCAGTTTAATCGCTCGAATTTCCACAAACTTCGCTAAGAAACTCCCAAAATCGAAGGGTGAATAAATTTAAAAACCTTTTAATGCTTAGTGGGTGTCGGAAACTTTATGTTTACGTCTCAGCCAGAACTCCGATATTTTTTCCTAATCTTAGTGAGTGCTCTTCGGGTTCAGGAATTTTTAATAAGTTCCTGAACTTTCTTCAAGGGGGTGCTTGATTTATTATTAACCGGAGTTGAAAGGCTTGGACTAAGCTTAATTTAAGCTTGTTGATTTCACAATCATCACAATAACCGGTTATCTGATTAGATAATACGAAATCAACTACCACTGTAGCATTAGTGCAACCAAAGCAATTATTATTTTTTTAAATTTCCAAGCCATTTATTCAGTTTAAGCCCATTGGCAGACTCAAGAAGGTCAACGCTACAAAAATTACCATCGATTCAAAAGTCAGCCTTTAAGTGAACAGAAACGGCAAGAAACTCAGCAAGGTAAAATTTTCTTCCTCATTTTCATCTTTTTAGGGTTCCGTACCCAAAGGGGAACACGGGATTTTATTACTAAGACTCCGCTGTGCGTCTGTCTGTCTGTCACGAGGCTGTGTCTCATGAACCATAATAGTTGACAGTTGAAATTTTCACAGATGATGTATTTTTGTTGCCGTTTTTTTTTCTTTTTTGGTAGGCAAACGAGCAGACGTATTGCCTGATGGTAAGCGATTACCGCCGCCCATGGACACCCGCAACACCAGAGGAGCCACAAGTGCGTTGCCGGCCTTTTAAAAAGGAGTATGCTCGTTTCTTGAAGGTTTGGTTTCGCTTTAACAACAAATACAAAAAAACATGTTAAAAAACAGAATAATATAAATATTTAAGGGGTCTCCCATACAACATGATATTTTTGCCGTTTTTATAGATAATTGTAAGGAACCCATCGTGCACGAGTCCGACTCGCACTTGGCTGGTATATTTATATTGGTCTCATCTGACTTAAGATATTATTAAGTATTATAAATCAAAAAGAATTTACAGCAAAAATAATTTCATAAATAATGATAAAAACAACCTAAACAAGTATATCGGAACCAATTCCTAATAGAGCATTTAGTAGCATTTTTGACAATGATGGCGAACTATAGGATGGATGTATGTCTCAACACGACAATGCACTTTACACCCCCCTAGCTATAACACTGATTGACACCGAGAGCTGTTTTGTTAAACCAGTCAAAATTTGGATATAACAGTGCGCCGTCATTTGGTAGATATAGGTAGATTGTACCCCTTTTGTTGTATAATCTATCATCGTAAGTTGACATATTAAATTTAAATCTAATATTTTTAAGTGATTAAAATGATTTTTCAGAAGTTATATAATTAGGGAGTATTTGAATATCCATTCCTACTTCGATTTTTAGAAATCCAAATTCAACACCAATTATTGAGTTTAGGCTTAGGGAGCTTATGATCGTCGGATCTACTGAAGTCTCTACCAGGTTTGAAGTCAGCTTTTCACTGAAAACTGGCAATAAACTCAGCAAGGTTATTTTTTATAATTTTTTTTTACTGCTATAGGTATTTTTATTTTATGTTTCATAATTTCAAAATCTACACTATTTCTTATAACAATAAGAAAAGATTTGTATTTTTGTTTATAATGAATAATTTCAAAAATTACGAGACCGATTTAATATAATATTTTTCTTTCACCATTTGAAAGCTACTTTATCCAGAAGTAACATAGGCTTTATTATAATACACGGGATGGAAACTAGTAATTTACAAAAACATATTTTTTTCAGTGAAACAGTGATAAATCTACCATAATAGCACCTATATTTTTCTCCGGCTCCTGGCATAGATCAACTTTCATGCGCTTTTTAAATGTTGCAAACGATAAAATAAATACAATAAACAATGTCGCAATATACAATTTTTTTTTAAATTAAATTAAAGTAATTTATTCAGTTTGGCCTTAATAAAGCACTTGTAGATTACAGCTATTAAAGTTACCACCAGTTCCAAAGTTGCACAAAAAGAACCAAATCAAAATTCCATCAACTCTGAGATCAACTCTACTTTCAATTATAGGTTATAAATCAATGTTCGATCCCCACTACCCATCAAGCTATCCTCAAAATATATCCTATAATACAAAGCGCAACGAATCCTACAGTTCCCTATCCCTCCACGGAAGGATGTCCCTCACGTCAGGGAGACAGCCGCGAGACAAAGGGACCATGTGACGGAGACGTGTGCACTTCCGCGGAACACGGGGGCTTCAAGCCACTTTGTACGCTGACGAATGATAAAACGTAAGGATGAAAGAATTGTTCTGTAGCCAAAAAGTTTTGGGTGTGTTCATTGTTCTTTTTCTAATTATTTTGGTGGTGGATTTGGGTTCTTTCTTAGCAGTATTGTGCGTGTTAGTTATCTGTTGCGCGATTGTTGAATAGGTTCCAAATTTATTTTGGAAATTGAAGTATTTCAACAAACTTACTTTGTAATCTCGGTAAGAAGGCAAAATTTTACTTTACCCAGACATTGAATCTTTTCATCAGTAGCTTCTGCCTCCGAGGTTACAGGCGCATTGAAATTGACAAAAGTCTATATCTCTTTCCGTATCATAGGCTACGTATCTGCCAAATTTCAGCAAGATTAGTTCAGCCGTTTAGCCGTAAAAACGTATCAAACAATCAGAAATATTTTCCATTTTATTTGTAACTAGCTGTCCCCCGCGGTTTCATCCGCGTTCCCGAGCGATGTAACATTTTCCCAGTATCATATCTCTCCCATATCACAAAAAGTATCCTATGATATTTCTAATACCTCCAAAAATATGTGTACAAAGTTTCCTGATGATCGGTTAAGTAGATTTCGCGTGAAAGCGTAACAAACAAATTTACATTCACATTTATTATATTAGTAGGGATGTACTACAGCAATGAAATGATAAAATTAATATTTAAAACAAGATTTTATAAATAAATATTCTGGGACATTCTTTACACACGTCCATCTGATCCCAAATTAAGCAGACCCTTCACTATGGAAACCAGATAACTGATATACTATCTCATCGTCTACTAAAAACAAACTTATCATGAAAAAAAAAACATGTTCTTCCCATGTAAAAACAAAACTAGTTCATATTACAACTGTTATATCCCACAAGACCACACTTTAAGCCTTTAATCCGAACTTGATGAGACATTGTCTGAGATCTTCCACGTACTCCAGACGGACGTATGAGGAAAACGCACCGCACGGCTAAATGCAGTTTAATGAGCCATTCATTGCGAACTGTCTGACTGCTTGGCAATCAAACCGTAGATTCTCTCATTGATAATGTTTTATGTAGTTCGCAGTTTGTGTAATATAGTTATACTAAAGGTTTAACGGACGTGGTACCACGTTTGCTAGTGGTGATACGTGTATACGAATATAGATCTTATTAACTGGTATGTTTGATTCTTTTTTACTATAAATGGCTATTTGTTGGATCATAATCTCGTCGTAAGTGACGATGTAGCCTAATGTGTAAGGATACTGTCTGAAGGAATGTACAGGTCTGCTAACAATAGTTAAAGCAGATAAATAAACTGTTTTTTTTTCGAAATTTCTACACTTCATTGTCCAAATAATTTAATATGTTGTTTTTAAATACGAGAATTATTAAGTTACTAATTTCAAAGTATTTTTGTAGCGCGTAATTTAGATATAAATTAAATTATGTTTGTTGGAAAGTGTATCATTTGAGAGCTGCTGGACCGATCGGTGCTCTTTTGAAATGTTCGTGATAGATCTAAAAAGATCTGTGGGTATGAAAATTTTAGAAATGCTCGACAATTTTTTATATTTGGGAAATCTTTGAAATTTTGAGACTAAAGACTAAGACGCACGCCAGGAACAGCCAGTTTAAAATATTTGTAACATTTTATAGAATACATCTAGGCATTCTATAATGCCCTATCTATTTTAGCGGGGGAACGTAATTTTTCACGCGTTTCAACAGATACGTATAATTTTCATAACTTCACGGACTCGTTTTTCCCTCCGGATCCTTCCACCACATAAAACCTGCAACGATAAATGATAATTATTATATTGTTCAAGTATTTCGATGTAGCCGAATAAAATATAGGGATTGTTATGAGTTTGGCACAAGGTAGAGGATGTTTTGAATTCTATATTTGTGTGAGCTGAAAATAAATTGATTATAGTTTTATTCAGTTAGGCCTTTATTTATGAATAGTCTGATTTTGCTACCAGTTTGAAAGATTTTGAGGTTGGGGACGGGATGTCGGTTGGAATTTAGCAATTCAAATTATTATTTTTAAACCTCTCTTTAGTTTTTGTTTCACTGACACTATTCGGAAGTAAATAAAGAAAAATTAAATAAATACCAAATAGAAAAAAACAAAGTAAAGTATGTTATTTTATCAACTTATACACTTTATCTTTGTGCAAAGAGCTTTAGAAATAAATAATCTAGAATTCTCCCTAATTTCTCTACAAAGCTCTACGAGGTTTTACGAACATTTTATTTCACGTGTTATATATACTAGATGCTATTCTGAAATTTATCAAATCTTTTCCAGGTTCATTGGCTTTATATTTTTAATCATTAGCCTATGCTCAATAAGCGTGTTAATGCTGAATTCGACTGATTGAAAAACAGCTGCCGAGTGGTCTTATGACTTGTACCACTCTACAGCCAAGTGTCCCCGCGCTTCAATGAGCACAACAGACAGGGGCAAGGGGGAATATTTTAAGGGGAGCCTGGGCGAATTTGGACACTTTAATGCGAGTTTTGATGTTTTATGTTAATACCGATTCGGCAACTTTGTTCAATAGTCATTGAATCGGCGCGATCGTTGCGAACTTCGTGCGGACACTTCGCGATAACAAATTAATTTTCGATATTAATGATCACAGAGAATTGTTTGTGTAGCGGTTTTATCTTTGGATAACGTATAAAACTTTTTATGTACCTGGATTTGGTTTCACACAGATCTAATGTATTCGATTTAGTATTTTTATTTTTAGTCTAGATCGTCGTAGCATGGCTACTTCTGACTGTTTTTTGTTCTAGGCTAGAATTTAAAGTAGGCATTAAGCTCGCCTTTTCATGTGCGTCTGCAGCGACTCCGTTTTGTATTATGTGGGAGTTCTAGCACACATATATATTTTTTTCTTTTTATAAATGCGCTGTAAAACGCGTTTTTGTATGGACTCCTTTTATGGAGCATAGAATACAAGCGGGTGAAACCGCGGGGACAGTTAGTCATAAATATATTTAAATGTTATATTCAAATCAAACGTAGTGGCTGTTGAAACATTGACGGTTCGATATGTTATTTAATGTAAATATTTAGTAAACAAACGTTCGGCCTTTTTAATGCCTGACCCTTAAATGAATATGTAAGTCTATAAAAACATTTCAAAAGCGTAGAATAGAGATATTTATTGCAATATTTTTTACGGAATGCGCCTGGAGTTGTATAATAAATATTTATTTATATAAAAATGGTCATCTTTACCTATGTAAATCGTGTCGCCGAAAGGTAATGTTACGCATCTTTGAAAATATTCCTGTATTTTAGAGGGTTAACATTATACGAATAAAAATTTATTTGTGCTCATTTGAATTTCATCTCGCGTGACAGACATGGTTCATACATAATAAACGGCTCTTTAGTCTTTGCGCTGTGTTTTGTGAGATATTGAAGTTTTAGAAACCACGTGAATAAACTTAATATTAAACTGGACAGTATGTAAAATACAAAAAAATACAGAAACAATTCTTGATTTGCAAGGAACCAAGAACCTTCTCCATCATTATTTTCCCTTCTAATAAAATATGCGTCGAGTGACTTGAAAATACATATATTTTACATAATTATTAAATTCATGAACCGTAAATCATATACACTGACATTTTTTTTAAGTGAAGCTATCTAAGAGGCCTTTGAAATTCTGATACCCAACCGTTTTGTGTGACGAAAAATAAATGAATGATTGTGTACCTTTATTGTGTTTTTAATACCCTGTTATTTTTTTTTATTAAATAGTATTGTAAAACAATATAATTAAAATCTAAATACAACACAAGAATTGCAGATATATATTTAGGCAAGCAATCGTCTCAAGTCTTATTAAACGCGGGTGTGCATTCATTTCATCTAACACACAGCCAGTGTACCGCCCACGCTTTTAGTCCGGACTCCGGGGTTCCATTCTAATAAATCCCGGGGAGTGGAAAAACGTCCGGGATTGCAACGCGATGCGGCGGCGACGTGGCGCCAACAAGCTCTTATATGCAAAAATCGATTCTATGCAAGATTACGTGCAAAATGAGCAGCTAAATATTGAATTTTGTATTGAAGAGTTTTGTTTTGCGGTGTTATTTTTTATTTTATTGGTGGATTATTATTATATCCACTATTAATATGTATACTACTATATATATTTATAGGATTTGTCAGTGCATTTAATTATATTGTCATATTTTGTGACAAATATTCTCTTTAGTAAAAAATACTACTATAGACATAAAAAAAAAATAGCGTAAATCATTTAATAATACTGATTTAACAATAATGTTTTTTTTTGTAATTAATTATAACTTAAGAAGGATTACAGATCTAGATCAAAAATAGTATATAGTCAGAAAATATAAATGGGCGAACGATAAGCTATATGATATCGATAAACGCGGGTGAAACCGCTGGGAACAGCTAATCGATTAATAAAATATATAGCTTGTATATCTTTTTAATACAACTTGCCATTTATTAACGCATGTTTCTATGTATAGGCTTGTGTTTGACCACAATTTCAACGTGGTAAGTGATGATGTGTCTGACAGTGGTAAGTACACAAAGCCTGGAAGCTGGCTCTCAGACGCGCTACAGTTTTTCCACTTGAGGGTTGTAGCCCGGAGGGTACTACAAAGAACCTTTCCACCACACTATGGTTTTCCTTCAACGAGATCACATGCTCGTTGTAGGACTCGAACCCATGACTCTCGTCACGGAATTCGATATCACTACCAACTGAGCTATTAAGCCATATTAGCGGAATCAGCAGTAAGTAATCTTTAGGATATAATTAAACGTCTCTGTTTATAAACTTTATTAAATAAATGTCCAAATAATATGATAGCGAAAGCTTGCAAAGATGTATGTATAGATGTTAGTTTATTACTCTTTTACGCAAAAACTACCAAATAGATTGTGATGAAACTTGGGTAGATAGAGCATACCCTGGAATAATATACAGTGTACTTTGTATCCTGGAAAAAATTAAAATCCTCGGGAAAACATTCAGGTTATACGACAACCGTCATTGTATATATGTATTTGCTAAGACGGTCTGATATACACACATTCTGATAGCTACCCCATATCAATAGCATAACGTTTGTTTTTTGTTCGATGCCATCTTGGCCTCCCCTCTAAGACGTTTTATATAATCCATTAAGTTGTCACGAAGATTGATATAACAAGATCAGGTTCGACTTACGTGGGTGCATCGTTAAGGAACACGCTTGTGATCTTTGTAAATCAAAGTTAAAAGTGAATACATGATTTCGTTTGTTTGTATGTAAACGTATCAATAGGCATTACAACATAAGGTTTTCAATAACTTAACCATTTCACGGGCAATACTAATCACACCTCCGATTTTGGTTTTATTTATTCAAAACATTGTATAATAACATTTTTAAAACAACTTGCTTACCCCCCCCCCCCCCTTTTTTTATGAGTTACGGCAATATCTTTGCCAATGCCCGTTTGTGACTTCTTATATGGAAAAGTGATTGCCAATGCCCAGTTTGAATTACATATTATAATATGATAACAATCTCAGATCATAAATTATATCTAAAAGGAATCTAAAAGTGGTTTGGCAATTATTTTGCCAATGCTCACAAATCGTTAATGACGACAATGCTTGGGTGTACCGCTTGCTCCAGCTGGACACATTTTTATGTACAAAGTCTTATTTTGAAATTGAATTGTTCAGTTTATTGGCGGCTCTTCTCAGTAAAAAATAACTTTCCGAACCGGTGTTAGAGTCAGACCATTCATAAGTGCCTGTGAAGGCCTATTTGAGTAAATATTTCATTTCAATTAACAAAATTACATCAGGTATTGAGTTCGTGGATAATGAGTGTAATAGATAGAAGGTTATATTACAAAATGCATGAGTGAGATGGGAAATGTATGTGATGCGCCAGTTAGCTTGGTTAATGATTTGGGTGCCACGTCAAAGGTCCTGGGTTCGTATCCAACCCAAGTAAACATTTATGTGAATATATATTTTTGTGAATATTGATGACCTTTGTATATAGAATTATTATTATTCTATGGATCAGGGGCTCAATTCTGAAAGGAAAATGACACTAACTCAAGGCCAATTGGCTTGGTGGTTAGCGACCCTGACTGCCAAGTCGAAGGTCGCGGGTTCGATTCCCACCCAGGACAAACATTTGTGTGCGTGAACATGTCTGTTTGTTCTGTGTCTGGGTGTAAATATCTATATATGTATGTATTTACAAAAATAAAAAGTAGTATATGTAGGTATATCAGTTATCTGGTTTCCATAGTACAAGCTCTGCTTAGTTTGGGATCAGATGGCCGTGTGTAAAAGAATGTCCCAGGATATTTATTTATTTATTTATTAATGTTTCGCCGCGGCCTCTATGCTCTGTCTCTGTCGCTTACTACGGTAATACTACTAATCACGTGAGAGGTAAGCTCTCCGAGGCCTCCGTGAAGCCGCTTACCGATGAAGTTCGTATTAGCTGAATAAGGGCGCTGTTTCACACAGTTTATTGAAAATCTTTAAAAGATGATTGGATTAAAAAAATATACTATATTAGTAAATAAGTTTCATACAGGTATTTGTTTAGGATCGTTATGTCATACTGCAGAGATAGTTTCGTTGCTATAGAGTCTTGTAAGTTTAAATGGGGCAATAACAGATACTTAAATAAATAAATATTTTCACGCCCACGAGATAAAAATAAATCAACAAAATATCCTAGGGCATTCTTCACCCACGGCCATCTGATCCCAAACTAAGCAGAGCTTGTACACAAGCCAGGTAACAAATATACTACATGTATTTTTTAATTCATACTTATATAGATATTTATATCCAGACACAGAGCAAACAGACATGTTCATGCACACAAATGTTTGTCCTGCATGGGAATCGAATCCACGACCTTTGGGATGGCAATCAGGGTTTCTAACCACCAAGCCCGTTAATTTTCAAACAATGAGGACGCGTTTTATGAAGCTTATTACTAAAAGATAATTCCCACATACAAATAAATAACAAAAAATACTTCCAAATAAGTAACAGATGTTTGAATATGGGTGAAACAGTTCACAAAAGCTCGTCTCTACATACTTACAACAGACATATTCAACATTCTTTTGAGGGTAGGACTTGGACACAAAAAAATCGCTCTTTCACTTGGATGCATACAATCAACAAGCAGGAAAAAGCAAACTTTTGAAAAATTTCCGCCATATCCGGCCTTTGTGAGCGTCAAAGATTATAGTGGAGTGTAGCAGGCGCACCAAATCTGGGCACATCATTGTTATCAAAGACTAATATAGTCAGATAGTCAACTGATTTGAAAACTAAGACAAAAATATTTTGAATTTTTTTATCCTACACTGCAGCTTAAAACATGCATTTTTTAAGGTAAAACTCCTTATGGAGGGCTTTGAAATTCTGATCCGCAACCTTTTAGTGTGGCGGAAAATAAATAAATGATAAACACAGCCTATGCTATTCAAAAGTGATTGATAAATTAAAAAAAAATCCTTGTAATACAAAAGTTTCACTTCTATCGCGTGTCTTTACGACACACCTTGTTGTTAAACGGTTTTATTTTATTATAAGCTGGCAGTGTTATAATGCAGGCCAAGCCATTCTCTTTTCGAAATTGGCTAGCATATTAAAAATATAGAAAACATTATTTTTGTTTTAAGAAATGTTATCAACAGCATTAAAAAAATATACAAATAATAACTGTGAAAATTATTTTAATAAATTAAAAGCTAAAAAAGTTTGGTTCCACCGAGATTTGAACTCGGATCGCTGGATTCAGAGTCCAGAGTGCTAACCGTTACACCATGGAACCGATTGCATAATGTGCTGAAACATTGGATCATAACCCGTAACTGTTCTAACTTTTAATGCATTTTGACCAACTTTCACTTCAAATAAAAAATATTTATAATTTGCATTGCCTTACTCTGACATGAATTGACCATTTTAGAAAACTTTCATCTCAGTCCATATATTTAAGTAGAAATGAAATTACTCCACAGAGAACAGTATTGAGATTGAAATATTAACTTCAAATAAAAAAAAAATTTAAAGTTATTGAAATACATTTTTTTTTTTAATATTTTTTACAACTTTTTGTTAAGGTACTAGGTATAAATATATAGGTTTTTATTATCTTTGCCAGTTGTCATTTTTCTGCCCGGGGGGTAGTGTGACAATGGGAATGAGAAAGAGAGGGGGGGATGTTTGTGATGTCTTTTTACAGAAATATTTAAAATAGATCATTTTCACACAATAATATTTTTAATATTTCAGAATTTATTAAATTAGGTATTACATGTTATAAACTATTAACTACAACATGCAACACTCCAAGGATTATGCAGTTTTTAGTTCTGTGATCCGTCTAAACATAAAAATGCGCCATGTTTTAATAACAACTGTTTTTTCTCGCTCCCTATGGGTCTTCCGGCATTCCTAAAAATCTTATGTTTTCCACAAGTAAGTATATGGTATAAATTAAGTAAGGATATACTCATTTTAATAAAATTTATAAAATTACACTTATAAAGCAAGTAGAATTTAAGTTATAAAGGGGCTAAAAGAAGCAGTAATCAATTGCAAGAGACATTCAACAAAGAAGAAGTTGAAAAAGAAATAGAATTCTATTAAACGATGCGTAAACAAAGGCAGCCATTGCGCCACATCCGTTTCCTACACATTCACGGTACCCCTTAAAAATGTATCAAACCAAAGGTCCCACCGCACCATATCCCTAAATTGTAAGGGGGATTATTGCATCATTACCGAGGCCCTTGTCGAAACTCTAATTGTTTCCGAGCAAACCCCGCTCGTATCAATTTGCAAGCAATTTAGACTCGCTATACCTTGAAAATGAACTCCCTGATCCCGAAAATTACGAACGATATCTATCATATAAAATATTTAACTGAGTATCTATATTATTTTGTTTATAATGACAAAAATAATATAATTTTAAGGATGCCGGTTGCATTACAGGCAAATAAGACTTATAAAGTTCACGTCTCAAGGTCGAAAACGCATTGGCGATGGCACCAATGTTGCGAATATATACAAACGGCGATGCTTACCATCAGGTGGACCATCTACCTGTTTGTCGTCCCCCTAGGCATAAAAAAATAAATTATTATTATTTATAGACGTATTTTTTGGTAAGGTTAGTGTAGTTAAATATATACTTTTAGGATACCAGACTTCGATAAATTATCTCTTTAAAAGGATGGATAGAGCATTTGTGTTGGATTGTGCGGACATGCAAGATTATTCCAGCATGGTGTATATTCACATTTTTTTCAGTAATGATCGAATTTACTGAAAAACTATCGCACAAATATGATGAAATGAGACTAGAACAAATACATTTACAAAATATTTTATTATCTGGTTTTTATAGTAAATGCTGTGCTATTAAAACTTTTGAGGGTTCAGCGGAACGTCTGTAATGAATTTTCCAGTATATTTTTTTATTTTAATAAATAAAAGAAATCATAATGTCCGTGTAAGTGTGTAAGAGCCATCAGAGGCTTTTTTTTGTATACCACTTGGGCCGACATGCCTGATGGTAAGTGGTCACCGCCGCCTGTGGACATTTGCAACACTAGGAGCATCGCCAATGCGTTGTCGAGCCTGAGACGTGAAGTTGTTAAGTCTCATGTGCCTGTAATTTCACCAGCCCCCTTACCTTTCTAACCGAAACACAGTAATACAAGTGCACTACTGCTTCACGGCAGAAATGGGTAAGGTGTTAGTACTTCCCCGGACGAACTATGCACTAAAAGCTCTACTACTCTCGGCTAACAACTTCGTCCCTTAAAAAAAATTAAAAGATATCTTGAATAAAGTTATAGATGTTTTTTTTTACTAGCCTACAGTAAAGAAACATATTATAGTTTCACCTTTTTGCAATAAAATATACCAAATTACATTCAAACATTTAAAAAACCTTTGATGTGCTATGCACCAACAAAACGGGCTGCTATTCAGCTTTGCATCTAAGGGGACTTTTTTCCGTGCCGTCTCCCCTAAAATAATTAAATTCCTTAAGACGAATGGCTTTCGAATAAAACTGTTAAATTGTTGCCTTCCCCGAGACTTGATTAGTCTGAGACAAGGATCAAAGGTATATCCGTAGCTAGTTAACGAATTACCGAAGCTCTTAAACTGATATTAACTTTGTAAAGATGCTACGGGCTATTCGTTGTTCACTTTCGCAAACAGTTAATATTTAAAGTCTTTAACTGCTTTGGAACTTTTGAAAATGAATTTTGAAAACCATTTCAATTACGAATGGGAAACAAGGAGGCTCACAAATGAGGTAGTAACTTGGCTACAAGAATTTTCATTTGATTCCTGCCATGATAAGGTTCCCCATATTTTTGTACCCTTACAAATCATCTTAGGACATTTATGATTTTCGTAAAATGTAGCTTTACTTCTTTATTATTCTAATATATATAATTTATTAATTTTTACCTATCGGATATAAATTTGATATAAAATAAATTAAATTATTATAAAATCTATAAATTTTGAATATGTTACGATATTGACTGAATAGATGCGAAATATTTTAATGGTAGTCTACACTAATATTATAAAGAGGAAAGATTTTATTGTTTTTTTGTTTGTTTACATTAAATAGGCTCCGAAACTACTTGACCGATTTGAAAAATTCTTCCACTGTTGGGAAGCTACACTATCTCCAGTGAACATACGCTATATTAAATTTTCTAAAAGTTAGGGATCCACTTTCTTAAATCGCGTAGGCTGCGAAAACTATTGATGATAGACACAACAAAATAATGTAACATCCCTCGGGAACGCGGGTGAAACCGCGGCGGACAGCTAGTTATTAATAAAAATATATTAACATAGAACAATTCAAATAAGAACATGTTTCGAATTTTCAATTTGACAACATTTTTAATAATCGTCTTACGACCAAAACTGATATTCAACGATCCAATTGCCGAATTGATGTGATTTCTTTATATTACCTTCACACCTCTTAAATACTACTTCAAATCGTTTACACTTTAACTTGACACACATAAATCACACAGATCTACAACGAAACAACGGAAGTTAACAATTACTGGCATCGCTGTTAGATTTTTACAAGAGACAGCGTCACGTCTGGAAAAGGAAGGAGACAAACAATGTTATAATAAATAACACTTACAAGGGTTATGACAAGACATAAAACTAGTTTCTTGTGTTACTTTTGTGTGACTTTGTAGTCTAGTAGTAAGGGAATTGGATTAAAATTTACACAATGTGTGTTTGGAATTACGCAACCGAACAGCTCAGCATAGTGATTTTATGCACTTTATGCAATTTAAACGCTCTTACATTATGTGTCTTATTTACGCCAGTACGCGGTTCTGTTTGTGACCATCGTAAGCACGGGATAAATAATTAAAATAGATAAGGCTGCGCTAAGCACAAAAAAACTTTACGTCTTGTATCCATAACTAGGTGAAACCCAACAACAAAATTAACAAATTAAAGTACACATAACAAACCTCTTTAGTTTAAATTTACAATTTTACACACAGATAAGACGATGATAATAATATGAAAGAGGAATGAACGCGTCGCTTACAGTGTTTTTAAGAAAGTTTACATTTTCTGAAAATATTTCGACAGAGTAATAAAATGAAGAGTGAGAACCAAGACACTACATTTACTTGTACCTGGATCCAATGGCTTAAGACCAATCTCCCTACGTGTTAGTAATGGAAATATTCAGAATGTACTATTCTTCATTAATCTTTTTTTAGATTGGAATTTAGAAAAGATTTATGAAAATGAATACTACTTTTCATCATACTACCATTTTAAATGCGATAGTTTGGATAGTGTTTGTTCAAGCCCACCAGAACGGAAGAATCGATCTGGTTTAAATTTGGCACTTACACTTCTATTCTGAGATAATCTAACACTCTTCGGGAACGCGGGTGAAACCGCGAAATCCAGCTAGTATACATTAAAATTCATAACTTTAACAATGAAAATGCTATATTCTATTTTAAGTGCCAATAAAATTTTAGAGCGAAAGAATCAACAATAAGTCCTCAAATAAAAGTTCGTACTTGATAATGCATCGTAACACCCGACTTTATGGCACTGACGATGTGGCTTTCAATAAAAATGTCTGCAGAAAATAATGGATCGTCTGAGTTTTAATAACTTGACGACTATGGTACACTAACAGATACAATAAATCTGTTAAATTCAAAACCATTTTTTCAGCTTACAGTACCCGAGAAAGGCACTTATGAAACTCAAATTTAAAGTTCTTGAAGCTACCACTGATTTGGATGTCAGCCTTCAACCGAGATGAACCAGCAAGAAACTCAGCGAGGTAATTTATTTAATATTTTTATATACATTTTATCTAATTTGATTATTCAAAAATCTCAAGGACTTTGTAAGATTTGAACTTCGACCTTCGCCACGGTATCTGCCACAACACAGTGGTAGCAAACTTCCACTGTACTTAATTAAAAAAACTGAAAAGATACGATTAGTGTAATTTTTGGCACGTTCGGAAAAAAATATGAGAACAAGATTTTTACGATGCTTGTGTACACCGTCAGCCAAAAAGTGACATGATGAAGTTAGTTGATAACTGTCTCTACAGAACATCGCACAAATCGCAACTGTCAGTAGGTAATTATATTTATTATATTTGTTAATGAATCCTAAACACATAGCCAATATACCATTAGGTACGCACATACCATTTACAGGTGTTATTCGAACACGGATCTCGTTTAGCGCCCCCTCACGCTTGTCGCTAACAAAGGTATTTTTTCCACAATCATATAATATAATAATCACAACAGTTTATCTAGCGAGCATCGCCCCTTCCCGTGCTCTTTGCAAATTGAGCCAATCACCACACCTTTTGTGCTCGGGTGGATGAGCGAGTTTGATCAAATATTTGCAGTTTCAGTACGAAGCTATCCACGTTTTCAGTAACAACTGAATAATGATCTAACTTTTCCAATGAATTGAGTGGTGACATTGCTAGTTGGTAGAATTGGACCGCGTCAATTTGATTTAGGTGCTGTGTTTCACATTTCGACACCTTTTTATAGGTTTTAGATATCTGCTTTGTTTTACGTCTCTGGTTTTTGTCGGGGCTTAAAAACCATACATTTTTGGAAGTAATGAAACCAAAGCACTCGGGTCAATTTCCACTATGCGGGACGACAGGTTGATTTCTCATTTAAATGACTTGTAGTATATTTATGAAGAAAACTTTTCTGTTTTTAATTAATCTCAATAAAAGCTTGACATGTTAGCACGCGATTAATGTAATGTTCAGTCTCTTGGGGCAAGAGCGGAGAAGGACGAGAGGCGGCCATTTAACCAGCCGGCATCCTCTTGCAACTCGCTAATTACTTCGCCAAATATTTACTTTGCCGGGATTCTCATTCTGCAACATTAGGATGTGGCTTTGGTCATGAGGCAAGCGAGTGAGAGAGTGGATGCGAGAGTGAGAGGTAGCGAATTTCATTGGTACTATATTTATTTGTAAGGCCATATAAATAACAAACTAACGAATATAATAGATTACATATTACTGTTGGCCTGTTTGATTCTCTCCCAGAAAAAACCATCTGTGGATCAGTTACCTGAGCTTAATTTGGAATTAGATGGCACTGTGCAAAAAATGTATGATCATTATTTACTTTAAATATGAAATGTTAAATTAGAATAAACGTTAATAACTAGTGGTTAAAATCACTAACACACATATTGTGAACTCTCTATTTGTATAGAATCTGACATCCCTCAGCTAATACAAAACTTTGTCGGCAACTGACGCAACAAGGCTTGGAGAGTAGACTTCTCATGTGGTTGCTCACTTAACGATACTTTATTGAGCTAGTGTAATTTACTTTACCGAATCAAACACTAGGGTTTACCTTATTTGTGTATGTTATGCAATATATCTCTACAATGTATAAAACAGAGTCACTTTCCACTATCTGTTCGCTTAGGTCTTTTAAACTACGCAACAGATTTTAATGCGGTTTTCATTAATTCATTAATAGACGGAATGATTCAAGAGGAAGGTTTATGTGTATAATACGTACACTATAGTAAAAAGAAAATATTAGTAGAACTCTTAGTGCCGAGTTCGTCCGGGGAAGTACTACCACCTTACCCATTTCGGTCGTGAAGCAGTAGTGCACTTGTATGACAGTGTTTCGATTAAAAAAGTAAGGGGGCCGGTGAAATTACAAGCACATTGGACTTATCAACTTCACGTCTCAGGGTTGATAACGCATTGGCGATGCTCTGGTGTTGCAAATGTCCATAGGCGACGCAACGCCTCTTACCATCAGGTAGATCGTATGCTTGTTTGTCGGCCCATGTGGTGTAAAAAAAGGAAAAAGCGAGAATTTCAAAGATCTGCGACTTTATGAACTGCGCGCGTTTGATAATTCGCACATTATATTATAATTACTATCTTAGTCCGCTCTTATAGCCACTGTATGCAGCCTTAAACATAGACGAAGCGTCTTTGCTACTTAGAGTCAAGAGTTGGGAGATACTTGACAGGCGCTGAAGAGATTAAAACAAGATAAGATGGAGGACGGCAGACGGGACACTGTCAGAGGTGTCGTCTATTATCACTTTTAAGGTTGCTGCTCACCTGGCTCTTTAGCTTTATTGAGATATAAGTCAACAATTAATAATCCAAATTAAACAAGGTCAGCTTTGCAAAAGAAAAGTAAGTATTGCATAATTTGTATTTTTTTTTCAAATATTTTATGCAAATACTTATAAAATTATAACATACAGATTCACCACGTATTCCAGTTTGTTGGGGAAATTAATATGTTATGTGTGATTTTCATTTCGTAATATGTCAGAATTATTTAATTAATATTATTATATTATTTTGATGATAATTCACTCAAACTGCATTAACCGAGGTTACGAGAAAACCCCATACTATTTTACAATATCAAATAACAATAATTTGATTAATTATGTCGATTTTTATAATATAATATTTGTATATAACATACAGGATGTTACAAAACTACCCGTAATGCCGAAAGGAGGTTAAATGGGGCCTTATGACGAGTCCATTCACAATATTTAAGAACCGTAGTAACGCTGTATAAGATACCTCAAAACAATAAAAAAACTGATTTTTATGAATGAAAAATAGAAAAACTATTAAAGTAGACAATTATCAGGTAAAATACGTATAATATATACTATAATATATATACTTATAATATATACATATAATATATACATATAATATATACATATAATGTAATAATTTTTTTTTTTTTTAAGATTATTATCCACTATAGTGTCATAGGAAAATCATTTTTATTTGTTTAAAGGTCCACCTATTGATCCCTTTGTTAAATGTGTGATGATGGAGATTAACTTTGTCATAACGGTTTATTTTTGTATTACTTACTCTCAAGCTCTTAGCTTTCAAAATAGGCCTATTAGATCTTGAATTTTTTTTAAATGAAATGAAAACGCGTTAAGAACGTATTTATCGTAGCACCATCTACGAATGCTACGAAATTAAGTAGTTCATTAAAAATTTAGGTTAATAATAATAAATATCCCTGGGACATTCTTTACACACGGCCATCTGATCCCAAACACAGCAGAGCTTATACTATGGACACCAGATCACTGATAATATAACATTTACAATTTTGTTATTTTTAATACATACATCTGTATATATAAGAAAAATATGGTCCTATTGACGCACTATCACCACAAAACTACTGAACATTACGGGATGGGACTGCTACCATTCGACGCAAATTTTTTCCTAGAAGGTTATAGGCTATTACATCAATAAACGTGGGTGAAACCGCGAAATACAGCTAGTATATTGATATTTACACCCAGACATATAAAACAGACATCATTTTTTATCGAGGAATAAAGCCGCGTCACAATCACGTCCACACTTAAAACAATAATAACATACTCATTTACAACTAATCATAAACACTACTGTAATTTGAGTCCTATTAAAATATCTATGGAATAGTAAGGTCCCCTCCACAACATCAATCATATATCTTAATTGAGTAATGGCCGATGTGACAAGCATCTGATCGATCGTCACACGTTAAATATGATGTATGGAGTCTACCGTACGACTAAACTTGACTGCTTGGGGATTTGTGTTTTGGGAAGCACGTATGATATATGGATGGTTAGACCCTGACTGATTCGCCATAGGTTGGTTTGATTCCCATCCATGACATAAGTGTTCATTAACATGTCTGTTTGTTCTGCAGGAAATATCTATTTAAGTTTAATTGAGAAAATTGGAAATTGGCTTAGTTTGGGTTCAGGTATGGTTGTTTGATATCTGATATGATAAGGTAGTTTCTGCCCCGCGGTTTTACCCGAGTTCCCAAGAAATCTTACATTTCCTCGAGATTAAGTAATATATAGTACTGTAAGGAGTTTCTATACAACGGTGATGCCGCCACCCGACGACAGGCCATATAAGCAGGGCACTTAGGAGCAGCGACACATTGGGTCGCCAGTTCTTGTAGTGTACGGACGTCTCGTGGTAATCAGTATTGGTTGTTATCAAGGTCACGGCTTACATTTTGGTATTCTTGTCCTTAATCAATTATTGAAGTTTGCAGTACATATGTATTTTGTTTTGTATTAATTTAAAGTGATTGTACTTGTTTAGTTCCCCTTTAGTCTTAATTTGATTCAAATTGTAAATAAACGGATTTCTTGTTGGTTTATGTTTTTATTTAATTGAACCCTGCTTCGAACGCTAAAAGTACATATAATATATTATTCCGGGCCATGCTTTATTGATGAGCCAAGTTTCATCCAAATTCCTTCAAATATTTTTTTTGCAGTATTTTCGTTTAAAATTTTAAAAGAGTAACAATATCTAAATAAATCATATCCATCCATAAATTACTGTTTACACACGGTCATTTAATCCCAAACAAAGGTAAGTTTGTGCTATGATTACCAGAAGACTTAATTTTTTTAAACACATATTCACAGATATTTGAACCCAAACACAGAACAAACGGACATGTTCATGCTCACGAATGTTTTGTCTAACCACAAATTCTACCTGCTCGCAAAATACCTCAATGTTTAATTATCAGAAGGTATGTTAAGGGTATTTATGACAGAACGAAGCCACGCATACTCGCCATAAGCTTAAAGTTGCAAAGTTGCCTTGTCAAAGGAAAAATTTTAACCCTTCGCGAGCTCAGCGCGTTACATTTTTCAATTTGTCAAAGGTAAATTTATGAGGACCCGTCACTTTGTATGGAAAGGCAATGTGCTTTAAATATGAGTCACTAATGGTAGGTAACGTACATAACTACTTACCTCTAAATATCCCGGGACAATCTTTACACACGACCACCTGATCCCAAACTAAGCAGAGCTTGTACTATGGAAACCAGATGGCTGATATACTACATATACTTCTTTTTATATACAAATATTTACACCCAGACACAGAACAAACAGACATGTTTGTCCTGGGTGGGAATCGAACCCGCGACCTTCGACTTGGCAGTCAGGGTCGCTAACCAACAAGCCAATTGGCCTGTCTCTTTCAAGTATGTATAATAATAATAATAAATAAATATCCTGGGACATTCTTCACGCTGTTTTCTGATCCCAAATTAAGAGGAGCTTGTATGGTGACCATTTAACTGATACACTTCATATAATTTTATTAGATCTTAAACATTTTTTTTTAATTATTCACTTCTATGGTAATTATCTATATATAAATTATATTACACATAGGTATTGTCAGTGAGACAAAATAAATATTATTTATGTAAAAAGTTCGTTTTAAAAAAAGAGTAATTGCTGATTTTATTTTCGGTAAAAACAACCTTCAGCACCGGTATTAGAGTCAGACTATTCATAAGTGCTTGTAAAGGCCTATTTGATATTTTTTTACATTTCATTAGATACTACTTTTTAGACACATACTTGATTAAATATTACGCCCAGACATATTCATGCACACAAAATGTTTGTTCTGGGTGAAGATCGAACTAATGACCTGCGGGGTGGCAGTCGATGTCACTAACCTTCAAGCTAACAAGTATGCACCCAAGAACAAAACAGTTTACTTAAGAACGATTGCTCACTTTGTAACTGTAAACAGTTGGGAAATATTATGAACTGACAGCTAATAAATCAAATAGCCAGAGACCTACAGTGGTAATAACCGCAAACCTAGTCTGTTAAAGGTGCGTTTATATTTCACCTGTCGGTTGATTTATAGTTCAAAGCTACAGTGAGGTTTTAGATTAGTAGAGCTCTTAGTGCAGAGTTCGTCCTGGGAAGTACTACCACCTTACCCATTTCTGCCGTGAAGCAGTAGTGCACTTGTATTACTGTTTTTCGGTTAGAAAGGTAAGGGGCCGGTAAATTACAGGCACATGAGACTCAACAACTTCACGTCTCAGGGTCGACAACGCATTGGCGATGCCCCTAGTGTTGCAAATGTCCATAGGCGGCGGTGACCACTAGGTGGACCGTCTACTTGTTTGTCGGCCCATTTCTTACTAATATTATAAACGATAGTTTCTGTGGAACTACTGAACGGATTTGGATTAACTTTGGCACAAAGATAGAACATGTCCTGAAATAACATATATGTTACTTCTTATGCCGGGAAAATTTAACATCCCTAGGGAGGGTGCAACAGCTGGGCAAATATAAATGGTTCATCATCATCATCAGCCTATCTCCGTCTACTGCTGGACATAGGCCTCACCTATGGCACGCCACAGAGCTCGACCTTCAGCTCTTTCGTCTTTTATTAAAAATTCTAACCTACACATTTCTCATAGTTTCAAAAAACACTTTTTTTCTAATACATCAACAAAACTGAAACCAATTCACTCGTGAAGCATGGCTTTATATAAAATGTTCGCGTTGCACGAAGGAGCCAGGGAGCAACGTTGGACGGGAAATAATAAAACACGTCCCGCCTTTACCTCTCAAAGACGGAATTCCCTGTAAGCAACTGGGTGAAAATAACTTTACAACGCTCTTTGCCGTTAGCCTTTATGTTAAACTTCGTTGATTATGTCAAGAGTTAAGAAACTGTAGTTTTTGTTTGTTTTGTGTGTTGAGTTTCATAGCGTAATTTGGAAACTAATTAGAAAATTCGCATGTCGTCTCGTGTATATAAACAATTATTAGATTCTTAAACGTATGAACAAATAAAATAGATATGTTAGTCAGAAAAAACAAAAACAAAAGAAAATTTAACTGGGTAAGTATTTTTTAGCCATTTCCTCTCAGTTGAAAACTTCCAAACCAGCGGTAGCTGCATTAGTTTTAACCTTCATTAGTCTTCCTCTAGGCCCTAAACTGACTGGCTATGAATTTTGAATCAAAAATATTTCATGATAAATATAGGGCGTTCGGTGCTCTGTAGTCTTAAGATTTATTTATTTAACAACTAGAATGGTTTTCAAAAATAATCTATTAAAAAGGATAACAATAAATGAGATCAATAAATTTACAAAAACTAAACCTGTCACTGTAGCGTCTCACAATACCTCGAGCATTCCACAACTATCGTCTGCCATCCGTCCGAGAAATAAGACAAATAAACTAAATAATAATTTTGTAGACTAAGATAAGTAAGGTTCCTTAATGAAAACTTTGACATAAATAATAACACTAAACATTAGCCAAGTTTATCAAGTAGAAAGATCGCGGACGCGTCCACAACCCCCCTAGGAGGGGTAACTAGGAGGGCCAAAGATACTGGTTACGAGATAACCCTAAATCTAATTGAAATAACCGAGATGTGGTCTGCAAGGGTGCAAAGATTGGATTATGGACCTTGCTTATTTGTTTCTGTTTTGTTGCACCAGGATAATACGGTCTGGAAAGTCCATGAAATATCATGATAACTTTTGTGGTAATATTTTCATGACGTGGTTTGGTTTAAGTTAGAAACGAATATTTTTGGTACCCGCATCACACCATTATTTTGTTTCAAAAATACCTTTATTTAAAATTACTGTTTTATCCTGCAGTTTCACCTATTTTCGAGGAAAACTATTTCCTGTTAAGCCAAATTTTTACTAAATTCACTTCAGTAGATTAATCGTAGAAACGTAAGAAGAAGATAGACATTTTTGATTTTATAATATATATAAGGATATAAATGAATTGCAGTATTCATTTTATATAACACTAGCTGTCCCCCGCGTTCCCGAGGGATATCACATTTCCCGGCATAAAAAGTAGCCTATATGTTATTCCAGGATATGCTCTTTCTATGTGCCAAGTTTTATCCATATCAGTTTAGTAGTTTTTGCGTGAAAGAGTAACAAACATACTTACACACAAATCTTTTCTCTTTATAATATTAGTATAGAACCATAAATTTGAAGATTATTTTCAAATGCCGCTGCATTAAAACCCTTTTTGAATTACTTAAAATTAATATTTTTCGTAATTTTCAGACTTTATACACATCTTTGGGCCAAGTTCCAACGGTCAGTAATTAGTGGGCAGCACAAAACTTCCGAGTCATTAGTTTGTTCGCGTCGTTACACCACTAATTGCGGTTCCAGGGCCGATCTTTGCACGGATCGCCCGGGTTTTTGTACCCAATTAGTTCCTTATATAATAAATATATTATTTTACAATTTATGTATATAGTGAACTAAATATTATGAGTACTCTAGCTTCGAGGAATTAAAGTTATAACCCTTTTTGAGAATCATGTAACTAGAGCATGCCTTCTTGCTGTTTTTTCCTGGAAATTGTTCTAGATTCTATAATAAAATACCGCCGGCAACTAATCTTAAATTAATGAACCATTTTATAACTTTTAAAAAACAAAACTTATAACAATGAAGCTCATTACATTGAAAATAGAGAAATAGAAAATAGTTGCTCCCTGCCCAAGTTAAAGTACAGGTACATGATACTTAACAACTTTACGGCTCAGTATCGATAACGCTTTGGTGCCACTGGCGTTGCAAATGTCCATAGGTGCCGGTGACCACTTACCATCAGATGATCAAACTGTCTGTTTGTCGGCATACTTAACAGAAAAAAAACTACACTACCAAGAGCGAAATCCTTCAAATACTTAGGATCACTGCTCTCAGATGATGGATCAATTGAAGCAGACGTAACTCATAGGACAACAGCGGGGTGGAATAAGTGGCGTACCTGGACTGGAGTCTTGTGTGATACCAACATGCCAATAAGAACCAAGGGCAAGGTTTATAAAACGGCTGTTAGACCTGCGCTACTTTATGGTAGCGAAGCCTGGGCATCAAAAAAGTCGACGAAAATTGTCCTAAAGTCGTAAGTAAGCACACAAAGCCTGGAAGAGGACAGGCTCTGAAGCTTTAGTAACTTGAACCTTTATATGTGAGTAGAAAAACTCAAAACAGTAGGTTAGCAATCGACTCGAGAATGACCACTCAGTTATAGCTCCATTAATAATATTTATTTATTTCATTATCATTAAAAATACAATAAACAATCATTTGGCTCTCATTAACTTCCCCACTAACATAAATACTCGTGTTTAACAAGATTTGTAGCAACTAGTAACAATATAAGATTATTCTGTACACCGAATGGATACAAATAAAAGCTTGTAATAAAACAGGGTCAGAGAAATCTCAGTGGCGCCAAGTCGTCGCCCAATTTTAAGAGCAACAAGGAGTCAAATCAATTCTGGATAGGGAAAAAAAATATAAAAAAATCCAGGGACATTCTTCATTCACGGCTTTCTGATTCCAAATTAAGCAAAGCTTGTACTATGGAAACTATATAATTTAATAAAAAATAATATTTCCTTGCTGAGTTTCTTGCCGGTTCTTTTCAGTTGAAAGCTGATTTCCGAATCGGTTGTAGCTTCAGTAACTTTAAATTTGACCTTCATAGGTGCTCTCCGAAGGCCTAAACTGAATAAATGGTTTTGAATTTAGATTTTTTTTTGAATTTTTGAAATAACTGTTATATGTATACTACTTTTATATAACCGCATACTTAGATAGATATTTACTAATGAATAGATAGTGACTATATAAAAAGTGTGTTACAAACTACCCGCAAAGCCGAAATGAGGTTAAATGGGGCCGTACAACGAGTCCATTCACAATATTTAAGAACCGTAGTAACGCTGTACAACATACCACAAAAAATAAAAAATAAATTTTTTTTTGAATGAAAAATAGAAAAATTATTAAAGTAGACAATTATTAGGTATAATAGGTACATAGGCCTTTCTGTTATATAATCTGGTTCCCTGACATGACAAGTTACTTTGATAATTAATTAGTACCTGGATGGCCGAGCATTGCTCGGGATTTCTTTAATAACGTGACTTCTACTGTATCTCTTTTTTAAAGCACTGTCATATGACCCTATGTCCAATAACAGTATTTCTCACAAAAGATGTAACTTGAAAACCTTACCTTCTAATGACATTGTAGCAGTTTTCATTATCTAAAAATACAGATAAAACGACATTTTCTGAAAATGAATCCTAGCTAGATCGATTTAACACCCCCGAAACCTGTTTGTTACTTTTTCACGCAAAAACTAGTGATCGGATTTGGATGAAACTTGGCACATAGAGTTTAGCTCGGAATAACATATAGGCTAATTTATTCCGAGAATATTTAACATCCTTCAGGAATGCGGGTGAAACCGCGGGGGGTAGTTAGTAAGAAATAATATATAGCTACAATACTTAACGTAGTGTATATTCTTAATTTTATCCTAATGCCTCTATGGTTTGAACAGTTTAAATAATAAGAAACAGAGAGATTTGAGCAACCGCTACGAGAAGTCGTAGCATGTCTACAGCCGTAGACACAGTGCTTGGTTTATTTTCTTTGATATAACTTTCATTACATAGCCTTTATAGTTAAATCTTCATCAGTGAACATTTTTCATGTTAGTATACGCTAATATGTTAGGGGTGTCTTTGTCTTAGAGTTACTGACTATTGCATGATGATAAGGTTTATCTTTACACGATTAACTATAGGAAATATGCACCTCGTTCTCATAGCAGTACAGTTTATTTTTCTTTGTAGATCTTGAATGTCGAAACGGTCATCCTAGCGTAATTAGTTTAATACTATATTTCAAATGTTATATTGAAGATATTTATTCCTGGAGTAGAGAACAAGAGGCACTGCTCCAATTAGAAATATATGCAAAAACGATAGTAATATTTACTAACGTATAAAGAAAACCTACGCAATTCCATCACATACCTAAATACTTACGCTTGTAAGAAATACCTCTATAATTTTCTTATAATATTAAATCCAATCCAACCCAATTATTAATAATTCTTGCAATCGTAGTTGCATCATTCAGCAAAGGTTCGACCGGACGCCATCTTACAAGCCGCTGACCGGGACTGCGTGAAATTTATCGCCATGTATCGGAAACGCCTCCGTGGTATACCACACTAATATATTGCCCAAAATGTCTGAGAAAGGAAGCTCTGCATCTACTGAACGGTTCAGTAACATTCAGTTATTTTAATATTTGATGGCATTCTGTAACCGATTAGAGGCGTTGCTAACCTATCGCACTCTCAGAACGATAGGGGCTTATCTAAAAAAAAAAACACTTTTGGCACATATCGATTATGGGTGACTTTTGCACTGAGTGGGGAGGGTGTTAAAGAGGCTGAAGTATCGGTATGCTTATTCTATCATTAAATTGACTATATTTTACTATTCATCGGATAGAGCGTACTTTGTTTAGTCTCTCTAAAATCATAACTCCATTTCGCAAAATTTTAAATTAAGCCCTTATCGTACTGAGGGTGCGCTATGTTCATATTAAGGTTAAATATGATGTTGATATAAAGTAGAGAAAGTGTTATATGGCTCATTTTGTGTGCAGCCAAGGGTTACCTGCAGGGCTGTTTCAACCTATTGGTTCCTTGGTACTTTAGGATAATGAAGCCTCTTTTTACTATTTAAACTATAATATATATGACAGAGAACTATTTTAGTATAGAATTTACAGAGCGAGCATGACATGACTTTCTGATCTGATCTGAGGACTCGATCAGTAGCCTACAGCAGTCCACGTAAACTTTCCCTTACTTTGGTAATATCGGTTATAGGTTAGTGCTATAGCAGGAACTACGGTACCCCATAGATCGCGGGGCAATGGGCACTTGCCCATAGTGGCCAATAGGCCTGGCTACATCTCATAATTATCATGAAAAAGTTAAACATCAATTATAAAATTATTCAATTCAAAAATACGTTGCATAAAAGTAATGCAATTAAAATAAAAAAAAAACTCATTGCATTCGTTTTTCAAAATACCTTCATTCAATATGTGATACCTACAATATTTATTCAATTACTGAATATATTCCGATGTTGTAGTAATTTATTGTTGTCTTTTGTTTGTTAAGATTATAGTTTTGTTTGTTAAGGTTATTTTAATATATAAATAATAGTACTTCAATCGCAAAATGTGTAAAAAAAGGATGTTTGTTACTCTATCACCCAAAGACTACTCATCGATTTTTTATTAAATTTGGCACATAACATCCTCTAGAATAACTTATATTACTTTATCCCGAGAAAATGTAACGGGTGCAAAAACGATAAAAAAAATGTTTTTCTGTATTTTTTTAACAGATTTAAGCACTTCGATGCTAAGTGACTTTCAGGTTGAGCTTTAACATCGCCACTGTAAAGAGGATCTAAAAGTTTACCTCAACGTGAATATTTACTCCGTACTCTTTAAAACTTTCAAACTATTTCCATCTCCGACCCAGTTTTTGAATAGGCCGCCCGCGGACGGATTTATGTAGCGCGACACAAAGCCGAGATAAGGCCTCATGCACACGGCCCACCATTAATATCAATCACCAGATGTGCGTCAGAACCCGTCTATAGACAGTGATAAGGCTTTGAATGTACCCGAAAGGTGGTTTTTGTCGGTGAAAGAAGTTTAAGCGCATTAGTTTGACGCAAAAAGTTTTTGGGTTAGCACCTACTTTTATAGTTTCCTTCCTCGATGTAATATTCTATTACAATAAGCCAATCTTGACCTCTCTCTTACTTTGTCGACACTTGAAATAAAAACCTCAATAAAATTGTATTGAATAATAAGTCCGCTACTATCAAATACAGATAATAAATACACAGTTTAATGTCTCATCAATATAACAATAATTACGGATTGTATAATTAAAAGCAACATAACGGAAACTCGTCAAGTTTTACGATAACTCATAAATTGAATCGCCAAATTTAGCGCCATCTTATAATTCAGAGTGCATTGGGTCGAGAAGAGTCCCTTACTTTCTATTGTCACGAGGAATTCGATTCTAAATTCAAATTTGTATATCTAGCTCTTTTGCTCTGTCTTTTTTGTTACCTTCGCAAGCACGTAAGAGGTCAGCTCAACAAGGCTTGTGTCAGAGAAGAAGCAATCAATCAATAAATAAATATCCTTCGACATTACTTACAAACGGCCATTTGATACCAAACTAAGCAGAGCTAAAATAATACTACAATAAAATTTAATATGGGTAAAGGTATGTTCTATTTTTTTTTCGAAATTCACTTATTTAGATAATTAAACTCAAACTTAGAACAAACAGACATCAAACACACATAATATTTGTCCTGGGTAGGAATCGAACCCATAACCTATGGTGCGGTAGTTTCACCACCAAACCGTCCTGTCACAATATAAAAGCCTTCTTTTCGGCACTGTAACAACAGCATGTCTGCCGGATAAATGCTGCATGAAAAGACAGTCTAGCCTTTCGACAATCAACGCCAATAAGGCATTAGAGATGGCCCGTACTCTGTACACCAAGGAGGTGCCGTGCTTTTTCATTCACTGTTGTATCGGGACAGTAGTTACCCCGACAGTTTCTAGGTTCGATTCCCATCAAGGATAAATAATTTTGTGTGGTTTTGTGAGGTTAAATATCTACCTATATATATATGTGTTTATATTTAATTTGTAAACACAACAAAAAGTATTCGTTCACTAGGAGAATAAAAAAAACCGATGGTAATGATAAAAAAATTAAAAAAGATTTTATAATGCTATATTGATATACGTACCGCTTGAACAAAAAAATAATAATATTATTAAGTAATTTTAAACAAAGAACAAATGCTTAACAATCAAGATTTTGGATTCCAATATTCGTATCTAAAAGAATTGTCCCAGGATATCCATCGGCCTATTCACAATATATCACTGTTAAATGAAAACCAATCATAACATTTAGCAGTAAATATCATTGCTATCGATTCAAATACGACCCTTAACCAATAGTAACGGAGGAATCAAGTCTCAGTGTAGTATTTATGTGTCTGAGAATCCAGCCACGGCATAAATAACAAGCAATGGCATGAAACAACAATTTATGCGTTGTAAATGCAACAACCTCCGATACACCTATTATTAAATAGTTGTTGGCTCTTGTTATACATACCTTTTCAGTGGCTATCCACTTGGCTATGTAAAACATAGTCCAGTATAATACTAACTAGCTATTCCCCGCAGTTTCACACGCCTTTTTAAACATACACAGAAGCGTATCATTTGACAACGGCTCCAACGATATGACTAAGCGAAAAGCGGTAAGGTTACATTAGAAAAGTTAACATGGTCGTTACGTTTTTGTAAATTGTCTAATTTTCCACGACACTCTTTTTTTTTTTTTTTCATAAGAACCATCTCCTGACAATAACAAACACTACAAAAAAAGAATTACCGAAATCGGTTCAGCCGTCCACACGTGATGCCGTGACCAAGGGAAATAGGGATTCATTTTTAAATATATAGATTAAGATTACTATGAACCAGATACCATACCACCAATTCGCATGAAGTGCTTTACAGATTCCTTCCTCATGCGCACAGCTAAAGATTGGAATTCTCTCCCCTCGTCTGTGTTCCCTGACACTTACAACTTAGGGATTTTTAAGAAAAGAGTGAATAAGCTACTAACGGGAAAGCGAGCTCCATTTTTGGCCTCATCTTTACTTACCATCAGGTGAGATTGAGGTCAATCGAAATCCCGTAATAAATAAAAAAATTAAATAAAAATCCGTAACGCATTACAACATGCTGGCTCCTTACAGCTAGTTCATAATATTAGTAAGCTATTTGTAAGAATTTAATTTATTATTTTATTTATAAACTAACCGAGATGACAAGTCAAACAGACATTTAGGGTGACTCCCTCGTCTAAGACGTCGGACATGACTCTGCTTTCCGATCCACCCCATAGCACTGTCAATGGTTAATAATGCTTCGCTTCCCATTTCCTATTGAGACTGTTTTGTAACCAGCTCCAAGAAAATGTAGGCTTTTGTAGCAAATAACGGGAAAAGTTTTAATGGAAATTCGTCACGAAAATTATGCAAAATATTATACAGCGCTGTATATTATGATTTTGCGCTTTTAGAACTAAATAGAAATAACCTTAATTCTAAGTATCAAATTTGGTATACATAACTTTATATATATTTAATATAATATTAGCAAAATAGGGTTCCTTTGACGCACCATCACCTCAAAACTACTGAACACAATAGGGTGGGACTGCTACTATTCGAGGGGGAATTTTTCGTAGATTGTTATAAGCTTTATGATAAACAAGCGCTGGTGAAAGGCTGGGGAAGGCTAGTAACGTAATAAGGCTATATAAGAAATCGATAAACGGGGGTGACACCGCGGGGAACGGTTATATTTATAAAAAAATATTTATTTCCACCGCTTCTTCTATATTTGAACTTAAGTCTTTTAAAAGTAGTGCCCTTAGTGCAAAGATCGTCCGAGGAAGTACTACCACTATACACATTTCGGCTGTGAAACCAGTCTTAGCTGTTCGTATGATTTTTTACCGCTGTTATATTATGTTAGACGCTGGAAAAATTTAATTACTAAATAATATATGCACTATGCAGCTGTATCGTGAGGATCAACTACGATTAACTTTAAATAAATTGACTGAAATCGTTGTATTTTTGTCTGTCAGTTAAGTTATTGCTGGTGATATGCAAATGAACAAAAACACTCTCTAATAGTCCCCGGAATTGTCTTGACGTTTTTGACAATAACAAGAATGAGGCCGCTAAATACGTGACCACATAAACAGTGTTTTAGTTAGGTCGTGACTGAGGAAAGCCTATTTTTAAGGTCTGTGTTTCAAAATATATTTACCCAGTAAGATCGAAATGGTCACGCAAATGGCGTCACATTTTTGACAATAACAAGAAGGAGGCTAGTAAATACGTGACCACATAAACAGCGTTAAGTTAAATAGCGAGTACGTGAGGCCTTTACAGGCGTGTTTCTAAATATATTTCTCCGATAAAATCGAAACACGCTAGAATCGGAAATGATTTGCATGAATCTGACATGGTTATTGCCATTCATTAAACATGTCTCTGAAACAAAATTTACCTATTGTAGGTAGTAATAGTTATTTGAACATCTGATTGCTTATATAGAGAAAAGTAATACAGAGATAAGAAAAACACCAATGCTTTTAAGAAATCCCATTTATAACACACAATTTCTAAAGAAATTCTCAGCAAAATGTCAGTTTAAGAATAAAATTATTATAAGTAAAAATACCCCTAAACATTCACAATGAGTATTGTGGTAGAGAGCTGCTCGTGAAATTTCATTTTTCATTTCCCTACGATGTTTTTCCACCGCGAGAAAAGTGCAAATGACGCTTACTGAGATTTCTGAGAAAAGCAGGTCGCGGAGACACTGCGCCCGCAACAATGGCTCGAGGAGGGCCGGTGTGGACTAGCGGTTTTAGCTTATTTCGGTAATTGTTAAAACCACCTCTATATAGTGAGGACAACCTAAAATCAGCTGATTTGCCATCAGTGAGCCCAGGTCAACTGTATTTACTTATTTGAATATTATTTTGTGAGAATTAATACTTTAAAATAAATTGCATGAAGAATTTCAAATGCTTTTTATATACTGAACAAACTAGTTATTTTATGCTTGTAAAATTATATTGTATCTATTATATTCTTTAATGATGTATTAAGACAATCTTTTTTCATCAATCAGCATTCAATCAGTGGGACCTTAAAATTTTCATACCAATTTGCAGTAACCAAAATCAGCTAGGAGGTACATTTAAAAAAAGGGTTATATTTATTTGGCGTGACGGCAGTTAAAATCGTGATCTTAGCGTTTCACCCGCTCGTCTGCACACCCAACAACAAAGAATGAGGAAAATGTTAACAGCATTTGCTTCTAGATTAAGCTATTCACCGGATAAGGTTATTGTCTAATTGTCTCATTGTTTAAGACCCTTGCCTGTGACGTCACGGAGATATCTGATATTTGCCAGGCTTCGTCGGATGTTGTGTAATGCTCTTTAAATTATTTAATTGTGGAACAAGAAAATGGGCTAGCGTATTTATTTTTAATATGGCTTCATTAGGCGTTCGAATTTCAAAATACAGAAAGTTTATTTTTAATTTTCTTATTGTCTTTTATTGCCAGTAATCTATATATATAAAAATGAATCCCTATGTCCATTGGTCTCGGCATCACGATGGACGGCTGGACCGATTTCAGTAATTCTTTTTTGATGTGTTTGTTATTGTCAGGAAAAGGTTCTTATGGATGAAAAAAATAAGTAAGTTGAAACATATTGACCATATTAACTTTTCTAATGTAACCTTACCACTTTTGACAATATAAATTCTTATAATGTAACGTTATGGTGTTTGACATAAATTTCAATCGTTTAATAATGTCGTTTAAAAATTCATTGAGACCCATGTCTCTGGGTCTGAATTATATTGATAAAATAATTAATCATTCAATCATCATCATTACTTAGTGCACATTTCACAGTCGATTCAAGCGGAATATTTATGAAAATGTTTACACTTAGTTTTTGAGAAATGTGTGTTCATCACAATTAGTTCAGAGCAATCACGCCTTATATTAAAAGTTCCATTGTTGTGTATCTTAAAGCATTAGATTCATAAATATTATGTTTTTTGATGCTTTTTTATCAAGCATACCAGTTCGAATTCAATATTCATAGTTAAAACAAGACAACGACTGTCGGGCCAGCTAGTCAATAATACAAAATATCTATGATATTCAGTTTAAGTATCCGGTGATTATGGCGGTCCAGTTGGGTTGGTGGTTAGAGACCCTGGCTGTCAGGCCACCGGTTGTGGGGATCGACATTTGTGTGCAAGAACATGTCCTTTTTTCAGTGTTTGGTTGTTAATAATTATGAATTAGGGAATATATAATACCTAATGTACAATAGTACCTATATCAGTTCAGTTTTTTGTAGTAAAGACTCTGGTTAATTTGCAATCGAATTAGCCCACAAATTGGCTGACTGTAGAGAATTCCAAGATACTCATTCATTAAGTGATATCTAAGAAGTAAAACATAGATAATTGAAATATGCAGCCAGTAAGGACTCTTGTTAAGAGTGTATATTTTTGTCGTCAATAATAAAAAAGCTAAGGAGACAATAATGCCATCAAATCTCCTTCCTTAAATCAACTGTATCACTTGGAGTATCGACTTTCAGCTATCTGGTGGTAAAGCCCTTTCACACGGGACGGCCGTTTACCGGCAATCTGGGCAAAGATGACGTGGCACTTTCCTGAGCAATGAAGCATGCTTGTGGGGTGCTGGAACTAGCGGGAATTTAAACCTTACAGCATTCCGCACCGCTTATGATTTTATTTATCAACAAAACTTACATTCCATTTCACTGCCCCCATTTTTGAAAACGCTTCTAAGTAGTCTCACCTCTATGCTATGAAAAAGGCTAATTATCCCTCCGAATAAGTTCTCATGACCCGCAGTTAAACTTTTAATTAAAAATATCTCTATTTTCCGTAATTTTGACTAAATTTAGACACTTAAATTTCATGGTACACCGAAAACCTCTAGCACTAGCTCCATACAGCCAGGCTAACGAGCAAAAAGCCCGCTGTACTCAGCGCCCCGAATTACCCTGATTCCGGGTAATTACAGAGTGGCAACCCTATCCGGAACACTATGTCATCGTGACGTCATTAGTGGTAAGCAAAATTGTTTGATGCTTCAAAGGGATGTGATTGAAAAGGTGTCTTTTGCCGCGAAACGGTAATTACAATGGAACATGAATGAGAAGAACTTAATTAATTTACTTTGACGCGTATTCTGGCGTATTTAACTGCTCATCCATTCGATTACATATTATCTGAGATGAAGCCATAACAACGTTACTGCGGCACTAAACAAAGTGATGTTGCCATTTTGTGTGACTTTCACAGGAGCTATTCCTACTAATATTATAAATGTAAATGTAAGTTTGTTTGTTACGCTTTCACGCGAAAACACATGTACTTGGAGGTATTATTTTTATGTCAATGAACGTCAAAATGTATCGAAAATAACAATTGACACTGTGGTAAGGTTCCTGGCTACAGTCGCCATTTAATCAAAGGAAGAAAAAAAATACTTGTCTCTTTGTGATAAGGCCGGTCATCTCATGTTATTCCCAAATAACAAACTATTTATACCAGCTAAATCTGAAATTACTTTGCCATTGGACAGAAATATGTAAGTGTATTTAATCAGGGACACGATGGAGCCAGACGGGGCTATCTGACCGGCATCGGGGCCCAATTACTCTGCCCCAACGCAGTGGGGATGAAGATATTATCAGAGATAAGCCCCGTGGGGCGCGATGAGGCGGATTTACTTACATTGCTAATTGACAATGTGCTGTTGTAGTTTTGGTTGTTAACTGAGCATTGGGATTGTATGGTTTAATATTTGACAGCTTTGCTTAGAGAAAACCAGAGGAATTTCTAAACTCCGGGATGTTATAGATTTTATAATGTTGTGTTTATAAAGCGTAAATATTTTAGTCTAGATGTTACCTTTTCCCGGATAAAGAGTCCCCTATTGGAACCAGATTTTGTTTACAACTTCATGGGTTCATGTAGCTTGTGTTATATTAACTTTCTGCCAGTAAAAAATACTTGCATTTTATCTCTTATTTTCTTTATTAATTAAAATAAACCTTAATAATATAAATCTACGGAAATTAAATTAAAATTAAATTAACTTAGAAACAATTTAATAATAAGCTATGTGGATGTATTTAAATTCTCTCAGTTACATGTAGCCTTCCTTTGCAAATTGCATCTATATAACGTCTATAGTCATCGATTGAAATGGCTGTGACAGGCTGACAGATGATGCATAAGGATTCGCCATTTGGCTACGGATCCCTAAAAACTATCGAAGGTTACCATCAGCAATATTGTAATTCTGGAATACTTAAATACATCTAAGCCGTTAAATAAGCCAGACAAATGAGGTTAAGCACGTGAAGAATTAGCGAAACCCCTGGATAATTGCCGGCAGTGGGCCACCCCTGACAAGCCATATAAGGGTGCTATACGACGGCTTTAGTGCAATTATGTTACTTTTTTACACCCTCATGTTTGTTGGTGTCATTTTGCCCCTATACCTACACCTTTGACCTTTAGCTATTCGCAATCATTTATTTCAAATCTCGTAAAGCTTGAATGAATGAATGGAAGAACGAGTGAATGAAAGTACGAATGAATTAATCATTCTTTTAAAAAAAAATGTAAATCTCTACAATAATGTTTGAACCCCTGATACCCAAGCTAAGATTCGACTTGTATTTGGAAGATGTTGCTCTCTCATTTTATAGCTGTAGTATCACTACATAGTATAAAACAAAGTCGCTTTCTCTGTCCCTATATCCCTATGTATGCTTAAATCTTTAAAACTACGCAACGGATTTTGATGCGGTTTTTAAATAGATAGAGTGATTGAAGAGGAAGGTTTTTATGTATAATACATGTGACATCCCACGGGAACGCGGGAAAAACCGTGAGGGACAGCTAGTCTATAATAAAATTAAATCTAAAACTTATTAATATTGAATGTGTTTTAATTTAAATGAATAAATATCAGTGATACGAGTTTCGAGTTTCTACTAAAAAGCACTAACTTATTATTAGTTCTGGATTTATACACGATAGCACAAATCAAATATCAATTTACGGCTTCATGATAAAAAAATTCTTCAAGGGACTGATTTGTACTGATTTTGGTTAATCACTCGAGATCTGTGCAATATGTACTCTTGATCCTTCTAAATACGGTGCATATTGAGATATTTAGACATTTTACAGCCAGCCGCCTGTCTAACGCCAAATCTCTTAGCGAATGCTTTTACAAACCAATTGTTGCAAGGTGTAAAATTCACGTCGTCTTCTCTTACTTTAGCAGCCTCTTACAACACTATAGATAAGTAACCACAATTAGATACAAACAGTTTAATTATAATCCGAAATTCACTTACAATTCGTACAAACAATCATTAAAAATAATAGTGGTAATAATTTCTTAATAGTTTTATAGCCTATGGAATATAGCCATCAAATAAAACTATAAGGCACCATCCCCATCCCCGATCAACCCTCATTTGCGACTACCCTATTACACATTCTTACTGCCTACACACAAAAATATATTATACAGTACAACTTCAAAGTTCAATTGAAATTCGATCTTAATGTAATAACTATAAGGGTTGGTATACCGAAATCGGGATTGCTAAGATTAGTATTTTTAGTTACATCGGATATCTTGTGACATTGACCCAAGGTGGGGGGCAGATGACTCATCGTTTTACAGAAAATAATGGAAGAGTATGAATAAGATTCCGATTAGACTTTACTTAAGTTTAGTTTTAAATTTCACTCACATCCAGAATCCTACTAATATTATAAATTATTTGTGAGAATATTTGTGGTAATAATGATAATAAAAATGTATTTGGATAAGACTTGGCACATAGATAGTTTGTACCCTATTTTAATACATAGGCTACTTTTTATCACAGAAAAATGTAACGTGCCTCGCGAATGCGGGTGAAACCGCGTGAGACAGTAGTTTAAATATAGATGGTCTATGGGTACATACCTTGCAGATTAAATATTTAAGTTAACAGAATACATATCATTATTCCGAAACGCAAATTATATTACATCCCTAAGCCCTTCTAAAGCTATTTAATATATAAAAAAATAGATAAAGATTTTTATTAATTAAATTCTAATTAATGATTTAAAAGTGGCCGATCAGTACAATGAAAATTAACTGTTAGGTTTATGATTGGTAGTTTAGTTATATAAGTAGATTTTCGCCAGTCTGTTTTCCAAATTTCATCTTAATCTGATCGCTTATGCGATATTCAGTTCAGTTAAGTGAGTGCAGTTGAGTCTTACACTCAATTAAAGTCGAAAGAATATCCAATGAATATCTAACTAAATATCCAACCGTATTAATTATACTTAATTATTATATTATAAAAATAATTAAGTTAGTGAGAATAAATAAATATCCTGGGACATTCTTTACACACGGTCATCTGATCCCAAACTAAGCAGAGCTTGTACTATGGAAACCAGATAACTGATATACTACATATAATACTTCTTTTTAAATACATACTTATATAGATATTAACACCCAGACACAGAACAAACAGACATGTTCATACACACAAATGTTTGTCCTGGGTGGGAATCAAACCCGCGACCTTCGGTTTGGCAGTCAGAGCGCTCACCACCAAGCCAACTGGCCTGTCAATGAATGAAATGAAAAGATTGTTTGCATCAATCAACTTGCTCTCTCGCGCAAGATTGGTTTCCAGTGAAACTACTGCACATGAGACTTAACTTCTCGTCTCAGGGATAACAACGCATTGACATCCCCTGGTGAGGTAAATCTCCATAGGTGGTGGTGACCACTTACCATCACCATTACCTATTGGCATAAAATAAAAATAAAATCTACTAAATTAATTTGGCTGAAACTCGACATATAGATCTCTTCTATCATACAGCGTACAGCATACATTATCCCTTGAAAATACAATATCCCTTAGAACTCGGGTGAAATCGCGTGGCGAAACTAGTATATATTTTTGTGAGATTCGCCTACTGTTGCACAAAATACATTGGTCATTCATAAAGGGCTGCTTATAATGAAGTATCATCATCGAGTAACTCAAAATTTGCGTTTCACCGCTCAATATAATAGAGCGTGCACCCTCAGGCAGCGCACTAGCGACAAAACCCACAAATGATTTGCAATTATGCAGTCTCAATGGACTTATTACGTCAATAGAGGGTCTAGAGATGGACCCCGCGGGGAGGCCAGCAACAATTGAATTTTAACGACCTATAATATTTAGCACACACGGCTGTTTAGAATAATAATAATAAATATCCTGGGACATTCTTTACACACGGCCACCTAGTCCTAAACTAAGCAGAGCTTGTGCTATGGAAACCAGAAAACTGATATACTACTTTTATTTACACCCAGACACAGAACAAACAGACATGTTCATGCACACAAATGTTTGCCCTGGGTGGGAATCATACCCACGACCCTCGGCTCGGCAGTCAGAGTCGCTAACCACCAAGCCAATTGGTCTGTCAATCATCGACTATTCTGTCGTATTGGAAAACAAATCTGTACCCATAGCCCGAACATCTTTCATCTGATTTGTATGGAAAATTCCATACCGTGAGGCGATGTTCAATTTTCCATTGCATTCGTTTTTTGGCGCACTCGATACGATGACGACACGATTGGTAGATGTTCGTGCTCAGGCCTCTGATGTAGTTTGAAACACCTTTAGAGGGGTGAGCTAAGGAATTTCTATAAATGTACCAAAATGTTACTTGATCGTGTTGTAGTTGGTGAGAAAAACTGTTGTTTCATACAGACACCAAAATCTCGCGACAGGTATTCCTTTCCACGAATTCTACGGAAGATAACATTTATAAATTCTACATAAAATTTTTTTTTTAATGTATTCTCAACATAAGAATGTTCAATCTCTTGTAATTTAGCTATATAATTTTAATCTATTTTAAATATATACACAATTGTGCCCCATTATATACCACTAATAAATACACCAACTACAGTAAAAAATAAGTTAAGCTACACAATAATACGAAATAATGTGCGTGTATTTATTATAAAAAAAAACATTAATATTTATAAAAATATTTTAGTCGACTATAGCCGGAACTCATAACATATTTAGCTCCAACATTTGCGTCACATCCTACAAGTCTGTATGTCCCAACTGAAGATTGGAGCACAGATGGCCGGCCAGATTTGTGCCTCGTAGGAAAATCCTATTTGCTGCCAAAGAAATGCTGTGGTCGGCAGAATATGGAAACAGGCTTATCGTAAACGATAGTCAATAATTTAGATCCCTTTGAGATTCACTTTATGAGGTCTTTGTAGGATATTTAAACACGTTTCGCGGTTACGTGCACTAATTACCATTTTATTTCGTGTCTATGCCTTTAAATATATGTAGAAATATGAAGAATTTAGTGTCAGTTTATACCCATAAACAAACTTAAGAATATTTTTTACCATAGAGAAAACAAAGTTACAGACTTATTAGTTAATATACCTACTACCCTTACAAATACATATTATAAATGCGAAAGTAGGTAAGATTTTTACACTTTCACGGCTAAATGACTGAACCGATCTTGCTGAAATTTGGCTCACACTTAGGCTATGGTATGGAGAGAGACATAAGCTATGTTGTGCTGGGAAAGCGGGTGAAACATTGGGAGACAACTAGTATTGTATAAATCGTGAGAATCTTTCATAATAACAGCACTCATTCATAAAGACATTATAATAATATGTAGTGCTAAATAATACCCGACCCCTACGGGCTACAATTACGGCACCAATTAGAGTGCAATTCGCATGCCCTTCACAAAAACCCCCATAAAACGGTGACGAATAAGAACATGAATTATAAACAATTAGAACACTTGGGCTTAAAGCACGTGCACCACACGCGCCGTCTAACAAGCACTGTGCTCATGTGATGACGTGTCAAAGTTATCAGATATCAGAAGTAAACCAAGTGTTGCAAGGTATTAAAAAATTGTTTGTTTTGGTAATTTTTTTAGCAGACTAATTGAATCGTACTTTACTTATTGTAAAGATAAAATAATTGGATTTTTATCAACAAATCTAGTATTTATTTTTACTATAATTATTATCTTTCAGACATATTTATCCTTGATTTCGAGTAGATTATTCTATTAAACAATAATAAGAATCGGTCCTGACATATAATATGCGTATTGTACAAGCTGTCCCCCGCGAAATTTCCCGCGCTCCCGAAGGATATTAAAATTTTTGGGGATAAATGTAAACTACATATTATTCCAAGGCATATTTTATCTATGTACTAAGTTTCATCTAAACTCGTTAGGTAGTATTTTGCATACAGGAATCCTTTCACATTTACTCGTATAATATTAGTAGGATTCTAATTTCATAATAAGTGTTACTGAACCATATCCCACTATCCTACATGGCCTGTTTCTACTAAAGGGAACCAAATCAAATGCAAAGGACATTCCGTAGTTCAGTACAATAGATTCGGCTCGCCAGTTGTAACAAGCGAACCGTTGGAATCGCAACCGGCACGTGGCTGGCGCAACTCACTGACTCACTCAGTCACTCACCCATGATGAATGAACGGTGAACGAATTTGAATGGAGCTACAGTGACGTCATGTGAGGCGCGCCGGGTCTCCAATTTGAATTGAGAATGTCATGTTTTTTTATTGTGCCAGTTTTATGTTTTGTTGTTCAAAATTCAAATGTTGATTGATTTGTAATAAAGAAATGTGTTTTTATGAATTACCTTTTTCTAAATCAATATTGGCAAGGAATATTCAACTACTAAATTGTATAGGTTTTGGGTTATGGTTTTTAATACTGTATTGCATTTTGTTCGTAATAATTTCTGGAACTGTATTGGCGAGGGACACTTATTTGAGAGCACAGAGTTGCAAAGGGCCACAAGTATCAAACAAACAATTTATCTTCAATCTCTCAAGTTTAATAGAGGAAATGTAAACCTACCATTTACGCAGATATAAGCATAAGTACGCACTCGTCAAGTTAATTCTCTAAGCTCTTTGAACTATCGCCAGCAAATTCATATTTTCCCGGTCAATGATCTCGAAAATTACTGGAATTATACGTGCGAATTGCACCAGTGGAACACCACTCTAGCACCAGACACCATGTAGATGATAAAGGTATACCAGTATTCTAAGCGTTATTACATAAATGCTACAAGTATTTTAAATGTGAAAGTTTGTATGTATGAATTTGATACTCTTTCACCCAAAAACTTCTAAAGGAATTAATATGCAACTTGGTACACAGTTAGAGATCCTGGAATAACATATATGCTACTTTTTATCCCGGGAAAACGTGACATCCCTCGGTAATGCGAGTAAAACCGCGGGCGACAGTGAGTACAAGATAAAAGGAAGTAGGTACACAATTTGTTGAGGAAGTTATCTCTCCAGTTGTAAGAAAAGTTCCGTCTTTAAGAGACATAAAATATACTGTCTATGATTCTATGAATACGGTCTAGGGATAGATCTATCATTTTTCTTAACGACTTATTTTAAAATGAATAAATGAAATATGTTGGTATCCATATTATAAAATAAACTTAATAGGGAATCAAAAGCATACCTAGTTGATAATATTATCACATATCAAAATCATTATAAAAATAAATAAAATTTATTAATAAAATTAATAAATTGCAGTGACTAAAGATCTGTAAAACATACGGCTATATATATAATGGCTGATGATAATTATTATTTTTAATGTGAAGAAAAAAATTATCTAATACAAGTAAAAAATAATAATCGCTGGTACAAACAACCCACCCGATTCTCTACGCATCCCTTATTTGATTCCTTTGACAAGATAGGTATGGAAGTATTTAAAACTTAATAACATCCAACATATAAAGGTGGAGTATTTTTTTTATATAAGTCAATTTTTCAACGTAAAGGTTTTCATTAAGGGCATCTAAAATCCTTCACTGTATATGAAAATTTAATATAACTAAAGCAAACTTTTGTACTATATTTACTACTACTATGAAAATGAACCAACTTCTTTACAACCTCACCTCACTCTATCAAAACTTTTATATGACGTTTCCCTAGAAATGACGAAGTTGTAGTTTTCTTATTTAGCAAGTTGTGGAATAGCGGTATATATCCTCAGATAAGAGTAGCTTCAGCCACTTTAGGTAATATTTTTCATGTGCATTTTATGAGTGGATTGCACAAACGTTTTAACTGGAGCTTAGTGATTGAAATGATAGCCTCAAAACAATACACATTTTACACACTTATAAGTACTTAGTTTCTGTTTAGCGGTCACCAAAAACCATAAGATGGACGACCAATATTTAAAAAATAAAATTTGTTACGGCTTTGAAATTATGATCCGCAAACTTTTTGACGAATGATAAACACAATCGATGCTATTCAAAAGTGATTGATGAAAAATTTAAATTTTTCCTTGTAATACAAAAAATTTTACGTAAATCGTGTGTCCTTACTACACACCCCGATGCTTCTTTTTTCTGTAGAATTTGACATATAAACGTTTTTTATTGTTAATTTTGACACTAATACTGCAAGGCTTATGTTCATCTGAATAAACTCATAGCAAAAGATTTGATTGTCATTAGTACGCATTCTTTAAATTTCGAACTGCCTCATCAACCGCAATCTTTTTCGGACTTTTAAAGGTTACGCCTGTATGTAATCTCCTTGCTAAAGACTCATTTAAACCAAAAAGTTTTTATATGTTAACAAAGAGTTACCTAAGCAGTGGTACCAACGGCCTGGTCATAAATATGTACCTACCGGAGGTGAGCCTTCCCCGTGCATACAAACGAGAGTTTTATCCTCCATAAAACCTTTATGTACACCCTCTACATTGTATTAACAATCCACCAGAGTTTTATATTATTCTTTTATTCATTTTAATGAAGTGTTTTTATTCTTTCATATATTTTTTTAGATATTCTAGAAGAGCTCTTAGTGCGGAGTTAGACTGGGGAAGTACTACCTTGCCAATTTCCGCCGTGATGCGGTAGTACTCATGTATTACTGTGTTTCGATAAGGAAGGTAGGCCGGTGAAATGACGGGCAGATGAGACTTAACAACTCCACCGTCTACTTGTTTGTCGACCCATCTGGCATAAAAAAATATATTTTCATTGACAATGAAAGAACCAATGAAGAACGAACCAATGAACCAGAAAGAAGAATGAAGAACCTCGTAAAGACCTATTAAACACTCTACTAATATTTCAAAAGGGAACACGATACTTTTAGTATACTAATCGATAAGATAAGTATTCTCGGAAAAAAATATTAATGATTGCCTCAACGTCAGTATATCAGAAAAAAATACCATACTTAGTTTCTTCTCGGTTCTGCTCAGTTAAAGGCTGACTTCCAAAACCATGGTAACTTCAATAAATTTGAGGATTCAAAAGTGCCCTCTGCGGGCCAAAAATAATTAAAATTTGAAAACTAAAAAAAACTTTTTTTTATCTACATGCGTACATCTCAGTACAACATTATACAGTAGCAAAACACAATAATAATCTTGATCGTAATTAGCGGTACCGTCCAGATTTGCATTTAGATTGGTGTGCACATTTGCATGCACTTGCAATAACTCACAGAGTGCGCCAGTAATGCGCGTTGCACCCGAATCGTTAGATGGCTGATTAGCAAAAACCATACTTTGCAAACGATCGTTCGTTCGTTGTTTGTATGTTTGCGTGTTTAGATTGGATTGGAAACGTGATGCGGGCTCGCTGTTGTCACAGTACATTTGTTAGCTGTAACAGTCAGTCACTTCCAAATAAATCCTGAAACTGAAGGTCCTATGAACCACGTACCTACAGTATTCAATTTACAGTTATGTTCAAATAATATCATATTTGTTAGTGTCATGTTCAAGTGAGTGCAAATATAAATAATAAATAAATAAATATAAAATACATTATATGTGACTAAAGTCGACTAAAAACCTTCTTACCCTTCGTCGACTACTCCTAGATCCAAAATCTTATGGATAAGCTCTTCCAAATATCTACAGTTCTATCTATCTACAGTAATAATCGGCGACCAAAAAAGAAATATGTTTAATGTAAAACAACAATGAACTAATAATTTGCGTTAATATTATCTAATTTGTAGCGTTGACTTCATAATTCGAGCCTTCGTGCTGCGTGCGAGAGAGACAACACTCTTGAAAGCTATTATAGCCATCTCTTTCTACACTCGACGTGATACAGTAACAACAGTTGTTTTACTGTTATACACATACTGTGATTATAAACACGTTTGCAACTGAGGATTTGTGTTGTCAATTATCATGGTAAGCGCATCTGTTGTGTTCCAGTTGGATGAGATGGAATGTGGAACATGTTTGTCCTTGTCCCGGTGTCCGTTGATGTCCCGCTGTTTGTCCACCAATATTACTCCAACGGGTAATTTAGTTGATTGGAATGCCGAATAGTTAGGCTTTGGAACAATCCTGCGGAATATAGTGAATATTATTTACCTGCTTATGGCGTTGTGGTCTTCGCCAGAGACTATTTGCTAATCCTAAAGCTACCACATTTCACAAAAGATTTATTTCGTTTTGATTGATCAAAGTTATTTTGGTCTAAGCGTGATAAAACAAAATTTTAATGAATCGTTAAATAAATAAAAAATAAATTTATGACTATCAAACGTACTAAAGTTTCCAACGGTTTCGAAATCAAACTTTTTTAAAATGCCTAAAAATCTAAATAAAGTAACATATTATTTTCTACCGAATGTTGTACGTATGACAATAAAGCTCTAACGTCTTTGCTTTAACAATTTTGAAACGTTTATTGTTGTTCTGACCTCACATAGCAAACCTAATTCATGAATTTGAGTAGCTATTTAGTCAAATCTAAGTTTCAGTGAACATTTCCGGCCTTCAGAGCATGAAAATTAATTAGAAGATAATTATGTCAATTGGTTAAACTCAAGGGACTTGAATTAATTATAATAATTATGCCAATTATGATGCTTCAGTGAGCTAATTAGTGTCTGAATTACAGATAGAGTGTTCTAAAATAATATTATTAATCTTATTTTATACTTTAGATTATTTCCATTGTATTTTCTCTTACGTAATTTACTAGTTCTAGTATATTTTAATAGAATTGTGGACAGATGGCAGACGATAGTTGAGGAATGTTTGAGGTGCTGTGAGACGCTAAAGTGACACGTTTGGTCTATTGACATCGTTTTTTGATACCTATATTAGTATAATTAGTTTTACTGATGAAAACATTTCCAAAAGGTAAATAAATGACTTCGTTTTGTACTTGCAAACATTTTATCTCCAACACTCCACTTAGCTAGCGAAATTTCTTTCTCTCCTAATAAGGGTCCCTTTAAAGAATTACTTACTTTTTATTAGGTACCTTTAACGCGCTGTAAACGAGTCTCAGGCGATGGACAGACTTCAAAGCTTGAGATAATCCAATAAGGTGCATTACTGGCCCCTACAGTCCGGATAATTTGAAGAGGGATCCTTCTTAATCAACGTTGATAGAAGAAAGGACCTTTTTATATTCGTCAGGTAATAATGTAAAGATGCGATGGCTTGATGAATTAGGATCAAAAGTTTCCGATGAGAAAATTGGACGGCAGACGTTCGGTGGAGAATTTTTAAAGCTGATTAAAGGATAAATTCTTTTGATATTGTTCGGGAGTTGCTTAAATATATGCTGAAGGAGCAAGGCGCTTGATTGTATTGCGAAAGTAAAGATATACTTACGATTTTTTTGCTTACGTACAAGAATTATGCTTCTTGCTATTGTGTATTTTTACTCGGGTACTCACCATATTATGTTACGCAATAAAATTGTTATCAAAGGCCTAGAATGAAAGTAACATTATTTAGGTACTAGCTGTCTCCGCGGTTGTACCCGCGTCTTCGAGATAAAAAGTAACCTTTGTGCCTCTCCATACCATAGGCAAAGTGTGTACCAATACCCACTAACGGCCAAAATTAATATACGATCCCGATCTAAAATCGCAAGATTGAAGTAGAATTTTGATATTGCGTGTATTGAAATTACTGTCAAAAGGTTCATCAATCCATGGATTTTTGATCGGGACTGCATATTAATTCTAGCCATTAGCCGTGAAAGCGTAACAAGTAACAATTAAAAATATATTTGTATTTAAAGATTGTATGGAGAGGCACAGAGGTAACATTTTATCTCGAATAAGCGGGTACAACCGCCGGAGACAGCTAGTACCTAAATAATGTTACATTGATTCTAGGCCTTTGATAACAGTTTTATTGCGTTACATAATATGCTTCGAACCGATTTCGACCACTGTGGTCCTATAATAATTTATTGCTATGATCTGACTAGAACTTTGACGACATGATGGATTACCACTTGCAAATAGCAAGAGCATGGGCATACCCATGGTAACGTAAAGCGGCACCCTGAAAAATAAAAAAAAATATTATTCTACAAAAAATATTAGGTATGTTTGACATCTGTATTTAAAATATCCTCATTTTTTAGAAATTCGCTTAAAAACAAAACCGACTCAAAATATACTGTAGTAGTTCAATATTGTTTCAAAGTGAACAAAAAATGCATTTCTATTAGAAATCTTTTTCGGTCGAAATTTTATCAAAAATTTGCTGGAGACTGGGCTTTGTTTGCTGTCGTCAAAACAGTACTTATTTGCTACAGTCAGATGAAACAATTATTTATTATTTTATATTCTCACTGTATATTCAATGTTTTTTTTTTATTTAAAAGACTATCGAGTCAATTCCAATAGCTGTTAATGGCTCTGATTTATTGACCTGCAAAACCTTGTACATTAATCGTCTGACAGTACAGTCGTCCACTCAATCGCAAAAGACTGTCGGCACGTCGGCACCACTAGTTCAGTGACCTTTCTTTTCTGAGATTTTCTCTCTTCCCTTGCGGCTTATCTCAATCTAAAGACGGGCCATTGAATTATGTTGTCACGACAAGATTAATGAGATTATGTCAATGCTTTTTTTCGGCGACTGTATTTTTAAAATCTAAGGTTTTTGATGGGATTGTTTCGAGGAGTGGTTCCAAGTTACAACGAATAATCGCATTTCGAAGTATTTTGAATAATGTCTTGGTTAAATGCATAATTTGACATAGTTCTATAACGTAATGCACTAATTTGTAACATGAAGATTTTTATCCATATTATTTTAACCAACATTGCGACAAAGTCTAAAACGATAATTATAAAGAACTGACAAACAAAAAGCAATTATTTTCTGTGTCCAACAAGGTATATATTTAAATGGACATATAAATATAACAAGTAGCAATGCTAGTTACAAGTCGAGGAGAAATTCTCTTTGATGCCTTTATAAATTCAAAATGTGAAATTGTGGATATTTAATTTGGTCGCGAAACAATTATAAGCCGATTTAAATAGTAGGTTGGCGATACCTTTGTTGGTGTTCTATGAAACGATTCAAAGGGAATTCTATAAGGCTTCCACTGTCGTTGGAATATGAATTTGTATTTGTGGTGTAGTTGTCAAAGCTACCGACTCGACGTCGTATTGCAAGCCACAAGCTTATTATTTTAACCTCGTCTGACTTTTCATGCACTTTATTGTTGTGTCCATTTGAGTATTTTGTCAGTATAAAGTTATAAAGTCAACAAAATCGAAAATTTTGAGTTTTTTTTACCACCTTCCAACTTCATCATCAGACCCACACAAGGTAATAGCTACACAAATAAAACGAACCCAAACACGATGGGATTATCATGTATAGTTAAGGAGTTTCTATGATCTTCCGACTTCTTCATCAGACCAACTCGATGGTGCTTATAAATAGCGCTGTCACCGAACTTACGTAAGTATGCAAAATTTCAGCTCAATCGGACCCCAGCTAGAGGTTGAAAAATGGATCGCAAATTTGGCAAAACATAACTTTGCAATTCAAATAAAAGCTTGTAACAAAATAATATAAGTAATACACTTTTTCGTAATATTCCTTTTAAAAAACCAACTGTAGTTTATATTTATTTTATCTTTTTTATTTACTTATCTTATTTATTATTTGCAATGTCCAGTGCCCTGAGCACAAACAACAATCGTAAGCGTATCGTCAACGTATCGTGGGCGCACATGCTCGATGTAAATTTATGTAAATTTTCATATAAACCAGCTTTTCTTTTTCAAGTTTTTCGATAAAAAAAATGCTCACACAATATAATATATTTATAGAAAACAAAAAATTATAATTCCAAGGGTATTTTCTCTAAATTAAATTGATATACATTTGGTCAAATGTGGTAGTCACAGAAAATTGATACAGGCCAAAATCAATCGCTACTCGCTTCTAATCTTCAACGAGACAAAAGCCTGAACAACCTCTTACTACCCAAAGTGTATTTATGTTATATTTTCCACTTTACAAAAGTTCAGTAAATGTGATATGGCTGCCAGCCAACTCTTCGTTTCGACCACGAACGTACTTCCGACGGCTTCCGAGTAATTTCACCGTATTACAACTCAAGTGGCATTTCTTATAAATACTTTTCTTGAAAACTTCTTTCCAAGGATTCGTCAAACTGTAACAAAATCGTATAACTACACTATTACGTCTTACATTTTTAAAAAATATAGAAACTTATCGTTATATTAAAAACTGTTAAAATGGATCTCTTACATCCTCAAACAAAGAGCAGCAACAATATTTTGCAAACGAAACAAAAAATATCAGTAATTTTGTTCAATTTTCCACGGGACATTTTCTCCCTTACGATATACCACCCTATAAATATGTTTTATTATCAAATAATCAGTGAAATTACAAGTACATGACTTAACAACTTCACGTCTCAGGGTCGACAACGTATTTGCGATGCCCCTAGTGTTGCGAATGTCTATAAGCGGCGGTGACCACTTACCATCAGGTGGACCGTCTGCTTGTTTGGTCCATGTGGTATTAAAAAAAGCAATAAATAATTATTCTGGGACATTCTTAAAACACAGTCATCCAATCCAAAACTAAGCAGAGCTTGTACAATGGAAACCAGACAATAACAGGAAGGTGCATAATAGGTAAATATAAATGCATGACTACATAAACAGTTAGATAAGATCATTTATTATTAATTCTAAATGACAGCATGCAGCATGAAATTACATTAAAATGTTGGTACAGCGGGTACTTAAAATAAGAAAATCCTGTGCTTTAGGTACCTTCAGTTTCGGAATTGAATGGATATACAGTTAATCTACCAAATAAAAAAACATTGTGAATAATGTTTACCAAATTGCTTATCCAAATCATTTTTTTTAATCTTCAATTTCTGAAATATTGTAACATAGATTTTACAGCTCCAAATGAATTAAACCTGTATGAGTTTCCACATTATCGCAAGCTTCTCATATCAGCCCAGGGATCTCCATTGCTGAACATAGGCCTCCCCCTTGGAATTCCATCTCGAACGGTCTTGAGCCGTCTCCGTTGAGCGGCTTCCAGCGACTTTGACCAGGTTGTTGAACCACCTGGTCCATCCACTCGGCATTTTCCTGTACGTAGTCACCACTCGAACAATGTGGCCTGCCCATCGCCACTTTAGCTGGATGACTCTACGAGCTACGAATACTACTCTACGAATGTCCTTGTTTTTAACTCCATCGCGTAAAGAGAGATTCCGAACATAGCCCGTTCCATTCCATAGCTCGCAGAGTGACTTTATTGTCGCTAAGTAATGACAATAAAAAATAATGGATTAATTATTATCTACCAAATTACATAAAATGTATAAATTTTATAAGTACTACGTTAATGCTTCGTAATCTAATAATTATAACAATTGTAGTGACAACTCATCTCCTTTACCTTGCATCCAGCTCTAAGGATATAATACATCTTTCACTGCAGTCTCTAGGCGTAGCTCCATTGCATCTATTCATGACTTGTATTATGTACATTGCAAAGTCCTTTAGCGTACTATATACCTACTTTATAAAAGCTGTGTGGCGGCGATAATACTACTACATTAACTCTTCTCTAGGGGTCGTTAGTAGCGATTAAAGAGTATACCAATGGTTGGTCCCATCCAGGACAAACATTTGTGTGCGTGGACAAGTTTGTTTATTGTATGTCTTGGTTTAAATATCTGTTTAAGTATGTATTTATAAGACGTCTATTAGGTATCTAGTTTCCGTAGTACAAGCTCTGTTTGGGATCAGATAGCTGTATGCAAAGCATGAAATTATTAAGGAATCACAAGCCTCAGTTCAAAACAACGAGCTGCGGAAAGATGTTAATTTATAAAAACACAATACAATTAATCTTAAAATAAATTATCGTAGAATCTTCAAAGAGTACGGAATAAGAGTCCGTAGAAAATGTAAAAAAAAAACATGAAATATGTAAGTTTTTAAGTTTATGTAGAAGTCTTTCAACAACACGATTTCACACGACGAACAAAGTTCAGCCTACAAAATATAAATACAAAATCGCAAGAATAGCTTTAAGTTAAATTCCTAGAGTATTTATCAAACACAAAGCACTGTACAGTAGAAAGTGGAAACAGAACGTCGGTCGCCGCGCTTTGTTTTGGCACAACTTTTTGTTCGCGGTTTTGTCTGCGGAGTCCTCGGCCTTTTTGTACGAGCGCCGCACAGGCCACGAAAATGTTTTACGGGCAAAGTTACTCTTTTACTGCGCTCCAGCTATTTGAATATGCAAAGTTGTGACAAAAAACGCTTACAGGTGAACGAAAAATGGCCGGACAAAGATATTATTGTTTATTGTTGCATATTTTTCGGGGAAATGAAAAGGTTTTTAATGGAAATAATATATGGCTGTAATATGGATATTACAGGGTGATATTGTGTGTAAAGCCAGTGTTAAATAAAGACCTTTGAAAAGTCTTTTAAGTAGGTCAAACGACCCATTAAGTAAATTATTGATGAGCCGAAATAAATTTGAACAAAATAATTGTGGGAAGCCGCTAATTGGGATGGTTGTTCGTGCTGAAGACTGAGCACGGAGCTCATTACTATGCTAAGCTAAAGTAGACTTAATACACATTGAATTACATTTGTATAGTGGTCAGTTGACGTAAACTTTATTAATATTTACCTAAATTATCATAAACATCTATTTTACTGAAGGAGATTATGTAAAATTATATCAAAAACGGGAATACTTTGATACTTGCATGTTTGTTACTCGATCACGCTTAACAGATTTTAATGGAAATTTGGCTCACCGATATATACTTAGGTATGTATATATATCCTGAAAAAGAATAAGAACCCTCAGGAATGTGAGCAAAAAATCTAGAATAATATAATCAAAACACCATCCAGAATATGATGGTGAAAATTTAATTTATATACTCGTATATTTTGTAATTTCAGATATATTAGTAGGAAAACCACCATTGAGGCATGGAACATTTAAATGATCTTTTATTTCACATATTTGTTCGGCTTTAAAATTTCTATTACACATATTTACGTAATAAAAAAATTTTAAATTAAAAAAATAAATTGAAAAAATAAATTGAAAAAATTAAATATTTAAAGACAGTTTATAAAAAAGTATTGGCTTATTGGATCCTTGCTGGTTTCTCTGAGTTGAAGGCTGACTTCCGAACGACTTCAGAAATTAAACTTTTTGATTTTGCTTGACCTCATAAATGCATTTTCAGAGCTTAAACTAAATAAATGGCGTAGTAATTTGAATTTTATGGCAGAAGTGAAAAGATGAACATTAACGTTGTGCATTTTTACCGTCTCACGAATTTTCGATCAGGTCACGTGTGTGCGAGGGTAACATTTTATACCCATCCCAAGAAAAGTGCTCAACGCCGCTACAGAAGTTTTCACTTCAAAAATACAAAAGTACAAATGTCATGTCAGATACTAAAACCCTTCGTACGCGAATTGTTTTGAGCAAACAATAAGTCTGCGTCTCAATTGATTACTTGTTCCATTTAAAAAGCTCTCAAGAAAAACAGCCAACTGTCACGTAGTTTCACAATTGATATTTATATTTCTGCTCTTTATTTCACGGTTTTATTTATGTCATGATGAAATCAGACGTGATTTCAGCCAATATTTATTCCTATTTACCTATATTATGTCCTCAATAAGTACATGAAATCCTTATGATAAGCACAATTAAATCTGAGATATAATAGGCCTTTACTTTTATTTAATGAAGTTGTCTTTGGAAGAATGTGGACAACTTCATGCTGATTTTTTTAACAGAGGCATTGATTAATTACAACTCCGTTAGCATAGACGCATCGCTAGCACGGGTGGATACTTAAATTATTACAATCAAATAAAACTGTAACTTTTTGTACTATTTCAAGGGTAAATTAAGATAATATAAATAAATAGAAAGGTAACTTAATTAATGTTAAATAAGATATTAACGTTTTAATTTATCAATGTAACTTATAAGTGATTAAACCTTGATGCTACGAATGAATTGTTTTAGAAACAATAAAAAAATACCCAACAATTAAACCCCAATTTGAAATATAAGAATAATAAGTAAACGAAACAAAAACACAAAAGCACAAAGGCCAAACTGTAAAAATAAAAAAGCAGAGTTAATACGTACAAATGGGGGATATTTGGTGGGACAAAAAATGGAGGCTGACCCTTAATTGATTTAATTTGTTGAGAGTCAAAACTGCGTCTGTAGAGGTGTCGCCTCGTCGCGTTCAACTCGGGTTAGGATCATTTTACACTGTGACAAAATTAATTTCATGGTTCTATAAAAAAACAATTACCTAGCTGAGTTTCTTACATGGCCGTAGTTTTGATCTTTATAAGTGACTTAGGCTTTTATTTAACATAAACTACTTCTACTTTCATAACTTATGATTGAAGGAAAATTGCCAGTATTAATAATTTTCTGACAGATATCTTGTCTTGTATTTTACTCGTCATGCCAGTAAGCCAGTCTGTTATGTCTTGTCATGCCAGTCAGCGGGGACTATTATGTACACTTCTTTATACGATGAGTTCGTTTATTTTGAACCGTGCTTTTCCATTTGTTTTCATTAAAGCTTTCATTCACCGTGTGTCGTCATGGGCGAGCCGCCATGTTTTATTCGACACATTTATGTTGAGAATGTGCTCGTTGAAAGCGAGATTTGTCATTTCAGTAGAATAATTTCACTAATTTATTTTTTTTATTCAGTATTTCAGGTCTTTTAATCCTTAGCCTATTTTTCACAATGATTTCGATTTGTTGTTATTATACATACTAATACCGATGGTAGAAAAAAAACAATATTTAAATTAAGTATAGTATATAAATGTACTAAGAAACCATCGAGGTAACAACAATATATTACGTTCTATGTATTAGCTTATATAATAACAAAAAATGGTTACTAAATCAAAGTAATTTAAGATCATGCTTCAAATTCCACAAGGGCTGGCTCAGTATAGCAGCCAGCTGAGAAAAAAGACGAACTTTGAGCTAATCAAAATAATAGATGCATACCCAATATGAAAGTACCCAAAGCCCAGAACTGATCTCCATAAATGTTCAAATCTAAATTCTACGAGAATAAGCCGCGTGCAGGGAACGCGGGACCATCGAATCGAAATAGGGCTGCCAAGCAGATAAACCATTGTTTTAAGGATAAAACTATGATGTATAACATATAAACACTTGCGAACCATTAAAGGGAGTCAAAGGGCATAGTACCCTCTATTCAGCAAAGGTATGTAATCCCGGCATCAAATTATATTAGGACATGCGATAAACTATTCATCGTTTCTAAAATTATAACATCGAAGTATTACAAAATGAACTCAAAATCTTGAAGATAAGGTTGTTAATACAGTGTGTAAAGTAGAAAGGTGACAACCCTAAGTGCGAGCGAAGAATGCATCACCAATGCAGTTTTATTGTGTGCTCCCAGAGGAGCGCGGCTCTTTGTGATGTAAAAGATTGATGCCTATCTCCGTCACTTGATACTTTCTTCCTATCTAATGTGAAGGAAATGAAACTTTCTTGTCCGTATTTATTAAACTTTTACTGACTAAATTCGCGTAAATATTATCTTGACCAAAAATCACGTCATCAGACATGATTTCGAACTTCTCTTGCAGATATACGAGTATGATTGTAACATGAGTTTTATGTTTTTTAGGTGCAGATTGAAAATACAAGACTAAGGCTCCGCGCAAACGACTACACCACAGTGTTACTTCATACACTTTTTCATACCATTTGTATGTATTGACCACACTCGTCGGTGGCGACTACTTTCTTCATCAGTGTCTGTATTACAAAACGCTGTCAATAACCATCAGTAGCAGTGAATCGTGTGGGCTAAATATAATAACAAAAGTAAAACAAATGTTGGGCAGTGACGTACTTAAACCTTAACTTATCATTCACTATTGCTTTACTCTTGGAGTCATTTCATTTAATTTTCATTAAATAGAAAGAAATAAACAAATTTATTTGTGACAAGAAGAAAAATGAAACACAAAAAAAAAGAAACTAGGTACATAATTGCCACAAATCGGTCCTCCAACTCAGCATGTGGTTGGCTGTACGTACCAATGTAGGTACGTATATTTTAATTCTAAATGCTGCTAATTAATCATCTACGATGAAATATGGACCATAAATCCATAACAAAACCACAAATATTTAATATCATTGTACACGAATAAATAGTGGAGAGAAGTCGCAGCACAAGCGTATAGAATATAAAAGATACGGGTGAATACCTAATGTTAGACGGAACGTAATGTGACGTTGCATTTTGTAGAGAGAAAATTCAGCTCTTGATTTTATTTCGCGTTGAAATTGTGAACTCAATTTTATTTCATATACTTACGAAGCACCTTTAAACAGAAAATGGTTTATTGAAAGATAACTTTAATGTATTTATAAATTGTTTTGATAATTGAATACAAATTTCTATAGCATACTGGTTCATTTAGTCTTTTGCAAAAAAACTCTAAATTCAAAACATTTATTCAGTTTTGGGCCGCGGAAGGTACTTATGAAGTTCAAATTTTAGTTACTGAAGTTACCGGTTCAGAAGTCAGCCTTCAACTGAGAAGAACCGGCAAGAAACTCAGCAACGTTACATTGTGTTTTTTTTATTAATTTATTATATAAATTTTATCTATCCTGACTTTTTGGCTATCTTATAATATATTAGGTTGGGGAAAAAGTCTTTTCGCATTATAGTATGTATGAACTTGTAATAAAATATATTTGGCTATACTATTTGTATCTGGCTGGTTTTGGTATCATTGAAAGTTTAAATTTTAAAGAACATAATTCCAAATTCAAATTAGGAAAATGTGTTATTTGCATTTGTTTTTCGTACCGCCAAGATGAGTGAATCTAATGAAGAAAGAATGAATCGATCGATTCATTTTAAAATTTTACTACAAAAAAGGTAAAAATGCAACGCAAGCCACGAAAAAAAATTGCTATGTTTATGGACCTAGTGCAGTGTCTGTGAGAGTACCACAAATTTGGTTTAAGCGTTTTCTATCCGGAAATTTTTGATTTTTTTGGTGTGGTTTTTCATCATGATAACGCTAGACCTCACACATCTTTAGCCACTCAGCAAAAAATAAGAGAGTTTGGCTGGGAGGTATTAATGCATCCGCCGTATAGTCCTGACCTTGCACCTTCAAAATGGTACCTACATAATTTGGTTAAATGTAAATAAACTATATTAAAAATGTTTTGAATTCTCTTAAAAAATGCGAAGGAACTTTTTCCCCAACCTATTAAATCTTATATAATTTTATATTTAACAATTACAAAATACTACATAAAGGTAACATTCGAAAACAAAAAAGAAATAACAAACAAGACTACAAAATAGATAATAACAATAATTACTTACAATTTGAACAATCAAATTAGAGGTTTCTTTCACTCTGTAGTTCTAAATACGAACTAAACAGATTAAAATATTATATTTAAAAAAGAATAATCCAAATACCAACCTTCAAGCTTAAATGAAAAGACAAAAGGCCAGCCTCAACTATGACTTTATTTCAAACGTATCTGCTGGTGAGTTTTACAAAATGCTGCTAAAAAAAACTCGCAGCAGTCTGGATGAGGACAAAGCGTAGAATTTATCGTCAAACTCTCGTGCCCGAAACACGCGGCCGGCGATCAACGGATATATGGACCAGTCGAAATTACTGGAATCGTTCGATATTCACACCATTTTATTTCATTGACATAAATAACCGAGACTATTAGGTAATAATATATATATGTATTATTTTAAAATAAGCGTGGTTGCATATGAGCAAACATTTTGTAAATTAAAATAAAGTAAAGAAAGAAAAAGAATCACAATTAGCTCTTAAAATGAAAATTTTCAACTTAACAAATATTACTAAATGACAAGTAGGTAAGCTACGTAAAGTTACAAGTGTACAAGTGGAGAGATGCTATCCTTCGAATAGTAATTTATCAAATAGTTGCTATTTCTATGGTGTTGTGAGGTGACGACGGGGACTTACACCTGGCATCTTGTGGTCAACTACTGCATTCCCATAGATTGTTGGCGTCAGACAGTCGGTAAGTCGTAGGAGCATCGCCAAAACCTAAAGCAATAGGCTGACTTCCAAACCGGTAGTAGCTTCAGTAACTTTAAATTTGACCTTCATAAGCGCCTTCCGAGGGCTTAAACTGAATAAATGGTTTTGAATTTTGATTTTTTTCTAGAATTTTTAATAAATTGCGGCGACCCCAATTGACTGAGAAAACGGCAAGCATTTGCCTTATCCTAATCCTAACTGATTTTATAAATGCGAAAGTTTGTTTACACATTCACGACAAAACGACTGATCCAATCTTGTTGAAATTTGGAATCAGGTACCACACGTTTTGAGTTCATCTATGTTTGTATTTTTGTTTGTAATTAATAAGCTCAAAAACTACTTGAACGATTTTAACAATCCCGGAATACGTTAGATCCTTTGGGAATACGGGTGAAACCGCGATACAGAAGTTAGTATTATTCAGTAGTAGAGCTTTTAGTGCAGTGTTCGTGCATTGTATTACTGTGATTCGGTTAGGAAGGTAAGGGAGGGTGAATTTACGGGCAAAGAGACTTAGGAACTTCACATTTATTCCAGTTTAGATTTGACAGGCACATCCAGCATCACCTAACAACAACTTCTCGTGCATGGAAGTGGGCGCGTTCCAGGGTCCACGTAAACAATGCTCACAACATGGGACAACTTTCCCTTTGTGGCAGTATGGAATGCTTTTACAGATAAACCTGCGCTCAGGTGCGGTTAGGCTTAACTGAAACCCGCCTTTTTTCAGTTAGCGTTAACGTTGGCTTAATCTGTTTACTATCTTTTAGTTTAACTAAAAAGAATAACTATATCTGCTTTGCTTTAAAATGTTTTGAAAACCCGCAAAGTTTTTTGGGGTCTTAAAAAATAGCATTCATATCAAAAATGTTTCATGCATAGAACCCGTTTTACTATCGAAGATTGTTTTTGATTACAGCCAATATGATTCAAATAAGCTGACTCAGCAGACTTTGTTTTGCCCAGTAGATGGCAGTATGGGTTAGAAGTAACTAAACTATAGCCGCTACCTATGACACCCTAGTGCTTAACAAAATGAAAAAAGAAAGCGTGGAAAATTAAAAAAAATCCTAGGACTCGATCTCTACGCTACCTACTGAGCCCAAGTGAAAATATATACCATCCAGAGACCCACTGGAATACACAAATAAATTCATTTAAATTAGTACAGCCTCTCAGAAGAAGTACAATGACATACACACATACAGAAGAGTTATATGTAAAGTGTAAAGTTATAGAGTATTTTTAGTACTAGTATTTTGAGATAGCACAGTTAAGGAAACGGACCCTTGTATGTGCGTAGAAGTAGCACTTTCTTCCACTCGACACAATTTAATGTGAGTTCTGGATAAGACACTAAATGGTAAGAAATCATCTCAGGCCTACGCAGTATCTCCGGTTTCTAGAGGTGATTACTGGCACACAATACCATTATTTCATCGATTGAACTGAAAGCGAGATAAGATTTAGTGGTTGAGAATAGATATCAATATGGTTCACGTAGTTCTCATTACCAAGATCTCAGAGTTCAGTATACCTCGTTTTTCACTTTAAAAAAGTATTTCAATTTAAAGTAGGCTCAATACTCCGCTATCAAAAGTGTTTTTGATAATTTTGGATGGCTAGGAATTTCTTAGATTGTTTTTTTTATGTTGATTAGGCTGACTAGGAGGCAGACGGTCTACCTGATTGGCACTTACCCTCACCGGCGTTGTAATAAATGTATACATAATAGAAGCGTGTTAAAAAGAAGGAATGAAAACAGTCCTAAGTGTTCACATGTCAGCATGTAAAGGTTGCACTATAGGTATTGGTACCAGACAACCCCGCTTTTAGTTTTTCTAACAACATTACTTTGACTCGACTTTTAAAAGTACATTTGGACATTAACAGCGGAATTGGTGGAGGTATGTTATTCCAGCAATTGGTTGCTTGGACCAAGCTATCCCTAAACGCTACTGTCTTGTACTTACTATAATGACACAAGTCTCTTGAATTCCTTCTATCCATAAATAATCGATCTAAAAAAATTGAATAATATCTTTCTCTTCTTAACCGATTTCAATAGAATACCTCAAGAGTTTATAAGTTCGTTAATTAAAATAGATAGATAGGTAAAGCTTCTAACCCCACAGAATCAATATCCTCTTATTTTGGTTACGTGTCGCCAAAACAGCTATAGTTATCAGCCAAGCTTTAAATAGGCTGACAACTCATTGGCATGTATTGCTTATATATTTTCTTTGTTTGATTCTTAGGATTCCCAAAAACAAGTAAACTGTGTAAGAAAGCTTAAGATGACTTACAAAATACTGTGCTAAGTGCCCCGTCAATAACAGATAATCACTGCATGTAAAAATAACAGGAGAAACAACTAAACGCTGAGATATATTATTTAGCATAAATTAAACAATGAAAATTAATAAAAAATAATTAATTAATATTAATTATAAGTTAGTGAAAGTTTTTGATACAGATATTCTTATGTTTGTTGTAATAAACAAGTCGCATACAAAATTATATTCATCATACAATGATTACAGACGTGACAAAAGGCAGAATTTTCTCAAATTTTGCCACTGATGACCTCTTAGGTACTATCAGGTAACCCTTCAGATTAAAAAAGACTTACACATCCTCATTGTCTAGAGGTATTCAAATAATCTATTGCTACTTAAGGAGAGGCTAAAGCTTCGCCAGCGCAGGTATTAAACGCTTTCTTACGCCTCTGTTGAGGACTGAACTTCACTTGTAATCCCTTAAAGTGCTCAAAGTGAGAAAATAAGGGTTAAGTTTTAAAAGCACTCCGTCTGCAGTGGAAACTGGGCAATTCACAGGATGCAGCAGATGCATGGTAATTTTATAGTTACTTTTCTTTATGCCGACGCAACTGTGGTGTCGCAATGATAGGAAGAAAAAAATTACTGACATAATACTATATATAATATAATATAAATAAAGCACATTTTTAATACATTATTTATCAATGAAAAGAAGAATTATAATTTAATGATTATTCATGATGCCTCATATATTATACACAGTAACACTCAATGAAATCGCATTCAGCTGTCAAAACTTTAAGGTACTGAAGACTGGTACCTACTAGCAGATAATTTATCGAAGAAAAATGAATGACTGTTCCCAAATAATTTTTCTTCACTACATTACAGCCAATTCGAATATACCGATCGTCGTTTTGAAATAACCTTTCTTAATGAGTTTGTCGCTGCTGCCTTCCATTTTGGACCAAACACCAACAACGTACATACGACAATCGGATCGGGTTTTAAATAAATAATGAGGGAACTCCCGCAGCCGGCGCCGGCGTCGCGGGCGCGGGCGCGTCCGAACACTTTGTCACTTTTAACTTTTTTAATGACACCCTGTCACAGCTGTAATAGCCACGTTTACTTACTGTATCTCCATTACTTACCAACCTTTGTGACATACATAGGATTTGTAATATAACGTCGCATTAGTACGAAGTAGTTTCAAGTTAAGTTTGTTATTTTTTCCATATAACTTGAGATGACAACAGCCAGGTAAGTGGTCACCGCCGCCTATGGAAATTTGCAGCTCCAGGAGCATTACCACCGCCTTATCGCCCCTGAGACTTAAACCATTGGTCCCTTCCATCTCTTACCATTGAAAAATGATGTCATATTTATTTTAATTAAACATATAAGACAAAGTTTCGAAGTAAATTAATGACAATAATATTTAAGTATTTCAGAAATAGTAGAGAAACACAAAGTTTTTCCGGGGAAGTACTACCACTATACCCATTTCTGGCGTGAAGCAGTACTGCACTTATTACTGTGTTTCAGATAGAAAAGTAAAGAGGCCGGTGAAATTACAGGGATATGACACTTAACAACTTCACGTCTCAGGGTTCACAACGCATCGGCGATATCCTTAGTTGACCGTTTGCTATGTACATAATATGTTTGTCGGGCTACAAAAAAATAGGTTTATTCAACTGATCATGATGACTGATGAACCTCAGAAGTTAAGCCATGCGAAACTCAAGGTCCAAAAGAGATAAGAACGCAATGTGGACGCCCTTTGCTCCATCTAGGGGACTGGAATATATTTATGAATCAACTGATATTACACTATTTACCCACCTTGTATATTATTAACAAATCCTTACAACCCAATGACAGGATTTTAGGTATCAAAACGTCTTCCAATACAAAGTCCATACCATTAACAATACCAACTACTATTTACAAAGATATTTATTCAGTAAATTGCCGTTTATTAACCTCTTTTGATAGAGTTGAAAGGTATGACATTAAATATACGTTTGATGTGTCTATACCACCTTTTCTTCGTACATTTATTCCTAGAATTACCACCAGACTTATAGACGGCTTGGAATAATTATAGATGCAAAAAGCTAAACTGTCGCTTTGTGGCACATTTGAAAAGGAATAATTATTAGACGTTGGAAAATAGATTTAATTGTGTGGCGTGTTGAAGACATTGCCAATAAATATAGGTTTTCTGTTTGATGGTTTATTGTTGAAGAAAATTTATAAACACATATTCTACAACAAAATGTTATTGTTCAAAATATTTTTGAAGTGAAACTTGTAATGGGAGGGCTTTGAAATTTTGATCCGTAACCATTTTGTGTGACCAAAAATAAGTGAATGATAAACACAATCTATGCTATTCGAAAGGGATTGATTTTAATGTTTTTCTGTAATACAAAAGTTTCGCTACTGTCGTATGTCTTTACGACACTTTGTTTTTTAAACCTAATATACAATAGTTATAGTGAGATTCGGAGGATGAACAGATAGTCTTATTTGCAACTTGTATAAAATTAAGTGACAATTTCTGTGTGTGTTATCTGTGTATGTTTGTCAACTTATGTCTTTTAAGCTGCTCAATAGATTTAGATGCGATTATAACCATAATTTAAAAAAAATCATAAAAGGTTTACTACTACTAGTACTAATACTACCATATATTGTGTAGTATATTAGTTAAAAAATAATAATTAAAAGCCGTTTTATTCCATATTTCTATGTTACATTTCAATTTCTTAGTCCTTTTTTTAATGAAATATGAACCCCCTTTTCTTAAGGCCTCCTCCAGTTTCCTGTTCTTGCTTGTATTTGTCCAGTCATTTTCTGACACCTGGATAATATTCATCAGCCCACCGTCTTACTGGTCTACCAATATTCCTATTTCCCTGTGGACCTTTCCATCGTGTATTTCAATGATCCATATTTTATCAGTAATCTGGTGTTAATTGCTTTAGTAAGCGTTAGTATGTTAAATAAACCAATATAAAAATTTATTGTACATACTCCGCTTAGTATGGAATCTAATGGCCATAATGAAATATTACAGGCCTGAAAATCAATAGGAATAACCAACCGCAGACCAGAATATTCTGATAATAAGTAGATGAAACAATGCGCAGGACTTCAAAAGATGCGTAGCATTCTTCATAATAAGTCGTAGTCCATAACTTACCCGTAGAGAGACACCGTAGTAACTTAATACGGCAACGTAAATATTATTACTATGATATATATAATATAGATATATTAGGTTGGGGAAAAAGTCTTTTCGCATTATAGTATGTATGAACTTGTAATAAAATCTCTTTGGCTATACTATTTGTATCTGGCTGGTTTTGGTATCATTGAAAGTTTAAATTTTAAAGAACATAATTCCAAATTCAAATTAGGAAAATGTGTGATTTGCATTTGTTTTTCGTACCGCCAAGATGAGTGAATCTAATGAAGAAATTCGATTCATTTTAAAATTTTACTACAAAAAAGGTAAAAATGCAACGCAAGCCGCGAAAAAAATTTGCGATGTTTATGGACCTAGTGCAGTGTCTGTGAGAGTAGCAAAATTTGGTTTAAGCGTTTTCAATCCGGAAATTTTGATGTCATAGATGCACGTCGCTCTGGTCGCCCCATCACGGATAAAATGGATGCCATTTTTGAAAAAGTGGAGCAAGATCGGCATATCAGTAGTTACGACGTAGCTGAAGAACTGGGAATTGACCACAAAACAGTTTTGGCGCATTTGAAAAAAACTGGGTACACAAATAGCTAGATATTTGGGTACCTCACGAGCTCATTGAAAGAAACCTAATGAACCGTGTACTCATTTGTGATTCTCTATTACGACGTCATGAAACCGAACCATTTTTGAAGAAGCTGATGTTATGAATGTGCTTCACAGACTGTGGTGAAACCCGGGCGTAACTCGCAACAAGGTGATGCTGTGTGTGTGGTGGGATTGGAAGGGCATTATTCATTATGAGCTGTTACCACCAGGCAGGACCATCGATTCTGAACTCTACTGCGAACAACTAATGAGATTATAGCAAGAAGTTGAGAGAAAGCGGCCGGAATCAATCAACAGATGGGGTGTGGTTTTTCATCATGATAACGCTAGACCTCACACATATTTAGCCACTCAGCAAAAATTAAGAGAGTTTGGCTGGGAGGTATTAATGCATCCGCCGTATAGTCCTGACCTTGCACCTTCAGATTTCCACCTGTTTCGGTCTCTTCAGAATTCTTTAGGCAGTGTCAGGTTAACATCACTAGAGGACTGTCAAAACCACTTGTCGCAATATTTTGATCAGAAGTCCCAAAATTTCTATAGCAATGGGATCAATGTCAAATCATGTCCCTACCTACAAGATGGCAAAAAGTTATCGAACAAAATGGTACCTACATACTTTACTTAAATGTAAATAAACTATATTAAAAATGTTTTGAATTTTCTTAAAAAATGCGAAGGAACTTTTTCCCCAACCTATTATTATGTAAGGTATAGTAACGAACTCCAACTTGAATCGGAATAACTAGAGTAGTAGAGGTCGTCCGGGGAAGTTAAACACCAACAACCACCTTACCCATTTCCGCCGTGTAGCAGAAGTGCACTTGTATTGAGTTTTGGTTAGAAAGGTAAGACGGCCGGTGAAATTACAGGCATGTGAGACTTAAGAACTTCACGTTTCAGGCGATGCCCCTAGTGTTGCAAATGTCTATAGGCGGTAGTGACCACTATATGTATAATATATATGTGGTATAAAAAAAATCCCTTTCAATTGAGGTAATCGTTCAAGGACACAATCACAGTTTAAAAATACTATGACTACAGCACTATGAGCATACATTTCTTATAGTCTAATTCCTACCAAACCAAACGGTAGGTACGAGAAGAAATCAGATTTGAAATCCAATCAACTATTACACAAATCAACACGTCTTTACAACGTCACGAAGCCCTGTTTTTGTCCTGGGATGTAATATGGTAATGCCTTACAACTACTCGCAACATTACCTCCATGATCCTGTAACGACGGCGGCGGTCGCAGCGCCCTCTGGTGGCGCTTATCTGGTTAAATGTGGCGTGCTCGTCATATTTCACGTTTCCACTCGGCTGCGTGGAGGCGCCGGCGTGTCTGCCGAGCTAACTTACGGGTACGCGTTACTGACTAGTTAACGGGGCCCGTGACATTGTTGATGTTATGATACATGATTTAAAAACTGTGGATTATACTGTATTCAGTGTACATACTGTATGATTGTGTTGTTATTGCTATATTGTATCTGTGTGTAATTTGTGATGTCAATGAAATTATCTATGTTGATGCTGTGTGTGTCCAAAATATGTGTTTTCTTTCTTTCTATTTTCTAATATATGAATTAAGAATATTTTGAGCAGTAGAGCTCTTAGTGCAGAGTTCATCCGGGAAAGTACTACCACCTTACCCATTTCTGCCGTGAAGCAGTAGTGCTCTTGTATTACTGTGTTTCAGTTAGAAAGTTAAGGGGGCCGGTGAAATTACAGGCACCTGAGACTTGACAACTTCACGTCTCAGGGTCGACAATGCATTGGCGCTGCCCCTAGTGTTTCAAATTGTGATGAAACTTTGTAAAGTGTTAATAAAAAAAACCGGAAAAAAGCGAGTTCAAAATCCCCTTAGAGAATTCCGTTCACTGAATATTATAGAATGGACTATGTTATTTTAAGACCATAGACTTCTCATAATTAAGGTGAATCTCTAAGTAAAGAATTATTGCGGATTTTTTGTCAACATCATAGGAGCCTAATATTTTCAGCTAATGAAAATACATATTTGAGACTCTCACGGCAACCCCTTCCATTTGATGTCACACTGTACAATTTACGAATCTAATCTTTTTATTTTCAAATTGTCAAAAGTTATGTCACAATCATACACACTTTCACACCATATCTTACTAAATATAATAAATTCAAAAGTTTATATGTCTGTGTCTATTAATACTCATCTCCATGACGGGTAAAGGAATTTTCATGAGATTTGGTAAATAGTAAAATTAGGCCCTGAAATTATAAATAGGGTACTTTTCTCCTTTGCGATTAAGAAGTAAAAGATATTTTAATGATAAAATAATACCAACTCCACCTAAATTCAGAAATAGCTGCAAAATCAAAATTAATATTTACCATTGGATACTTTTAATCTACATCGCCGTCCTATCTAAGTACAGTGTAGGACGCTCCTTTTTGAAAGAAAAACTAACATGATTTAGCACATTCGCACCTTTGACGCGCGCCGCTATAAATCAGCTGTTGGCACAAACAGTCGAACAAAGGAGTTGTGGTGTTGAAGTGTGAGTAATAGGTCACATAAGGGGATAAATAACGTAACACATCGATAATAAATAAAAAGGATACGATTTATGGTGTTTCTAAATGTGTTGAGGCATATACAGGCAATATGTGGCAATAACACATTAAACGTATTACAGTGAAATCTTGGATGCTTGAATGTTTCCATGTTTGTGTCTGAAAGGATTTGGATGAAATTTGGCAAACAGATACAAAAAAACAACGGGTTGCACTCCGGGAGTGCCGGCAGAAGTAAAAACTTGAACATTAACGTTGTCCATTTTTACCGTCTTACGAATTTTCGATCAGGTCACGTGTCCTGACGCAAGTTTAACATTTTATGTCCATCCCAAGAAAAGTGCTCAATGCCGCTAAAGAAGTTTTCACTTCAAAATAGTTAAGATCAACAGCGTGATTCTTATTGTGTCTAGTGAGAGGCTATAAATAATCGAAATAAAACAATATAAAAAACAGACTGTGTCGTAAAGATACGACAGAAGTGTAACTTTTATATTACTGGGAAAGATTTGAATTATTCATCAATCACTTCTGAATAGCATAGATTGTGTTTATCATGCATTAATTTTTTGTAACACGAAACGGTTGCGGATCAGAATTTCAATAGCCCTCCCATAAGAAATTTCACTTCAAAATAAAGTGGTATTTTATATTTATATATTTTTTCTTTTTTGCTCCGTGTCATGTGATATTGAAGGATCTAGTTTATTTAACATCGATGGTACGCGGACCAACGGGATGCGGGGAAATTTGGGGGAAAATTGATAGCGGTCCGCGGTCACCGGTATTTTGCATGTTTTTTTTTTCACCTATTTACAAGTGTTCTATTATTCTTTTTGGTACAAACACTCGTGATTATATTAAAGGGTGGCGGTTGAGTTATCGTTTGTTTGGTGTTTTTTGACAAAACACGATACCTATACTCGTCATGTATAACAGAAGTTGAGCTTTTAAAATACATATATTATACCTTATAAATATGTTTCTGTTTTATTTATTATTGAACAAAGTTAAGTGCATGGAGAAAATAAAACATAATATGATTCATAAAAAACCACAGAGGTTTATAAGAGGAATAACTTTTGCAATATTCAGTCCTTAAGTTACTAAATTAGCTTTTTTTGAGGTCGGTACATAAGTACCTACTTCATCACATATCATGTTTGTTATATTATAATTATAATTGACTTGGTGAGGGTAGTGTGAATAAAAGTGGATAGATGTGCGACGCGGTGACAATACTCATTCAAATTATCAATAATTTTTAGAGCACAAGTAAACAATACTTATACTTTCTACGACGAAAGCCAAAGTTCAACAAATGTCATAAATCTAGTTTTTAATGAACAGCAGCTTTTTTTAAACTGTAAAAAAGAAATACAAAACTCTATGGACTTATGGATGAGGAAAAATATAACAATGTTTTCGTTCTATTTTCAAACGCTCGCATAATTCTTGTACTAATGGTATATTTTGTTTCTGTACCACAATTTTCATGTTTATTAATGAGATTGACAACAAAAGGCGCCTGCAAGGGAAGTACAAAGAGGAGACATCGGCAGAATCTCCTAGTATTTGCTAAGCAAGGAGGGATTACAGCCCTCAGCCCTACGCCCTTCACGGTGCCGACAAATATTGACATTTCGCTGTTTTAATGCCGACGTCAAACAATCGACGATTTAAAACCGACTCGCGTTGATGACACTGTGTTCTCAGCTGTCTATTTTAAATTGAAAAAATAAAATGCAAAAGTTTAACATGAGGCTTATCGTAAGAAATAACCATTCATCTATAATATGCTATAAAATTTTAGAGACAGATAAATATATTACATAATACACATAACAAACAGATAATAGGGTACATAAGTCAATAATCCGTAATGTTTATTTATTTATTTATTAATGTAATAGTTACACCAACAATATATGTTCACCGCAATTATAAGATCTATACATAAGGGTATAACATCTAGAACATGTGTACAAAAAAACATGTTACACTGAAAAAGCTATCATTACAGTGTTAAATTATTTAATAAAAATAAAAAAAGTATGTAAACTTGCTGAGTTTCTTGCCGGTTCTTCTCAGTTGAAGGCTGACTTCCGAACCGGTAGTAGCTTCAGTAACTTTAAATTTGACCTTCATAAGTGCCTTCCGAGGGCCTAAACTGAATAAATGGTTTTGAATTTTGAAATTTTTTAGCCGGGTGTCGAATCAAATATTGTTAATACAAGTGCCGTTGGCAGTCGATGGAGCGATAGCGCACACCGCAAATAGGAGGGTGGCCCTTTTGTTCAAGCCTCACGATTCGCAATACAGGCCTTTTTTCACTTATTTCTTCTGCATCTTAATTCGCCGAGCCACAGGCGTTCACACTCACCATGATATTTGTTTGTTTGTTTCGTTGTATCACATCTGATCTTGGATAATTAGAAGAAAGGGGGGAACATTTGTGTATTTTTTTCTCATTTACTTATCATTGGACCTATCGCTAGTAGTAGATGTAAATTATTAATAATAATAGTTAAGTTAGAAGTTAATAATTTAGACCCAACATCAAATTATGTTGATTTACAATGAAATAAAGTAAGCTTAGATTTAATTTATTTATTACTAGCTGTCCCCCGCGGTTTCGCCTGCGTTTATCAATATCGTATATAGCCTATATCCATCTACGAAAAATTGCGCTATGTTCAATAGTTTTTAGGTGATTATGAAAATCCTCAAAGGAGACCCTATTTTCCATATGGAAGATTATATCGAATCAACAGCTTAAAATATACGTTTCAAGCTTCTAGCTCTAAAAATTACAATAGTTCCATACAACTTTTCATCCCCCTTTTAACCCCTTACAACCCTTTTTTCGCATTGAAAAGTATCCTTCCTCAGGCTCTAGACTATCGGTACACCAAATTTCATTTAAATCGGTTCTGTAGCTTGGCGTGAAAGGGAGACAGACAGACGAAGTTACTTTCGCATTTATAATATTAGTAAGGATTGTCTTGAAAATAAAATTAAAGCCAGTTATTTTGTAATATGAAATCTCCACTCTAAAATGGTTGTATGTTTAAAGATTTCCTTATCCGAAACCATTTCAGTATTATGAAATACAATAAAAGAACACACAGTATAACTCACAGCCAAAGTTGTTTAGTTCTCTATTCGAGCGAAATAAGTTTGTCATATAACGAAAAACTATTTTCGTGTACTTCGGCAACCGTTGAATTTTTCCGCCGGAAAATCTGTCACGAAATTCCGTCGCGACAAACTGTATGATAACTTTTCAAACTCAATAGTGGTTCATATCAAAAGGCACCGCGTTCGTCCACATTTATATTTATATATGCAGACTACATAAAATGTACCCTTGGGGTCAGGGCGAGCACAAATTATGCAAATACCGCCCTTCAGCTGAGTACAATTAGAAGTGATTATTGCGCAAAATTCAATTTCGAAGTTGTAGATTTCATTTTATACGTAGTTTGGATGAGTACTATTGTATGAAATTGAAGTTTTTTATGATTTAATGAGATTTTATTTATTTATTTTAAATGTACTTTAATATTCTCAAAGCACTTATATTATATGCAGTACTAGATTAAATAAGAAACTATCGTGATGTGTTGAGCATTGAGTCTATCTCTCTTGACATCACCAATCTAGGGCACGAGATACTTATTTCAAAAACAGAAACGTTAATATTACATTTCCCGACGTGGGATTCGAACCCAGGACCTCCGATTCACTAGCCAAGCCCTTACCCATTCGATTACCGTGGTGATAATGTATAATTACCTGCCTCACTTATTTCTGCATCACCCCTAGGTAGACAGGTAGAAAATGCCTATGTTCGCATTATGTTCGCCTTTGTACTTTAGTGCATACAGAGTAAATAAATAAATGAATAATTGCAAGCTGGATAAAAATATATGTTATTCCATATCTATGTGCCAAGTTTCGTCCAAATCCGTTGGGTAGTTTTTGAAAGAGGAACAGACATCCATACATACCTACTCACAAATATTCGCATTTATAATATTAGAAGGATATTATAGAATATAGCTGTTTCCGGCATGCGTTGCTATGGAAACTTTTTCAGAAACATTTTCGTTCATAGGTACAACAACTCACACAAGTTTCATTGCTATCGGATAAATAGTACAAGAAGGTATAGGGTACAAATATATATTATCACTTTATAGTATAAAACAAAGTCGCTTTCTCTGTCCCTATATAGGGATATAGGGACATACATAGGGATGTATGCTTAAATCTTTAAAACTACGCAACGGATTTTGATGCGGTTTTAATAGATAGAGTGATTGAAGAGGACGGTTTTTATGTATAATACATGTGACTTCCCACGAGAACGGGGGTAAAACCGCTAGTTATATATATAGAAGACTATACAACACATACTAATACTAATAGGCGTGAAATTACTCCAGATATTATCACTAACCAGCATCCCTACTGCAATGAATGAATGAGTGAGTATAATTATACTTTGATGATCCCCCTTTATTGCGAACTGTGCCAAATTAAATAGGATAAATTGAAAAGAAAAAACCGTTTGAAATCCCTTAACATCTGTGTCCTGATACTGTACTTGTTATAATGTTATTGATGTTTTTAGATAAGCGAATAGAAAATGTAGAAGAATGGCTTAAATGTATTTAGAACTCAATGGAATGGAGAGAAGGGCTAAATTACTTTGAATTTATTTTATTTTTTATATATATTTTTTTTTTATGCCACTTGGGCCGACAAACAAGCAGACGGTCCACCTGATGGTAAGTGGTCACCGCCGCCTATGAACATTTGCAACACTAGGAGCATGGCCAATGCGTTGTCGACCCTGAGACGTGAAGTTGTTAAGTCTCATGTGCCTGTAATTTCACCGGCCCCCTTACCTACAAATTAACATAATTAACATACAATATTATATATGCTATATAATAGCTTCCACGTGATTGGACGATAATTGTGCAGATATTTATCTATGTAGATCTAAAAAAAAACATAGAATTAAAAGGGCTAAGAGTAAAATAATACCTGATCCAATAAAACAGGGCTTCTAGGATACTATGGGTATCAGAAATCCTATCATTTTTTATTACAAGAACTCATCATATTCAACCTAGGAACGTCATGTCATAACAAACGAAGCAGTTAATTATGTTAAGGACATAAAACGGTGCTTCAGAAGAACAAAGCTACTAAAGATACCATCGATTCGGAAGTAAGCCCTCAACTAAGCTTGTGCTATTTGTCTCCAGCTGATGGTACAGTGACATTAGCCAGGTCTTCAAACCGCCAGTAGCCCTGTCATAAAATTAAAAGCCAAGACGTATAAGTAAAAAAGTTATTTAAGAAAAACAAAGCCTTGAATGATACCATTGATTCCGAAGTAAACTTTCGACTGAGAAGCTGTCATCTGCTGGATATATTTGGCTGTCTATTTGTCTCCAGCTGATGCAGTGATATAAGCCAGGTCTTCAATCCATCAGTAACCCTCTAAAATAAAGTAAAAACCAATAAGTATTAGTAAAAAAGTATTCATGATTAAAATCACAGAAATAAATACATTCATATTTCAGCCACAACAAATGCGGCCGTTTCATTTAATATTTCCGAAATAAAATAAAATATGACGTCATAAATATCGTTACGCCGTCGCATTGAGCCAGTTACCCAATAGCACAATAAAACTATAAAGGTATAAATCCACCAGTGAAAAATGCCGTGGCGTGACTACCCGGTTATGGTTCGTAACAACATTTACTTTCCCTTTAATTAACAAGCTGGGGTTCAATTCTGTAAGGAAAATTACACTACCTCGAGGATGTTTCGTCGCCTCTATGCTCTATCTCTGTCGTTTACTACGCTAATCCTATTAATCGCGTGAGAGGTAAGCTCTCCGAGGCCTCCGTGAAGCGGCTCGCCGACGAAGTTTGTATTAGCTGAATAAGGGGGTTGATGTTACAAAGAAACTAGAAATAAAATAAACAATTTGTAGGATTCAACATAAAGGTCGTACACATAAAACCAAAATAAGAAACCTTATTGTAATCCTAAGCCTTTGAATTCCTTCAGAAATTTCATGTTTTCTTTTTCTTAAAATATATATTCTCAGAAGTCCATGTCTTTCATAGAATAATACCAGCTCTATAGATATTTGGACAACGAGACTTACTCTACTCTTACTCTTTGATATTTAACAAGATATTTGTTTTTCTGTCCTATCGATTATCGATCTAAATATTGTAGTGTTTTCTCATGTCATTTGATTCTGATTACCATGGGGTATCTGATTTGTTTACATAAATACAATTCGAATTATTGAAAAAATAAGGTACTACCTACCACTTTTTTTTCATTTAAGTGTTATACAAAATTGGATAAATTATTATAAAGAAATGATTATAGGGAAATGTTTATATATTTTTAGTATGTATATTTTTAAAGGAGGATAATATCTGGCATTCCGAAGCATATATATGCAAAATTCTTTCACTGTTTGAAAAAATTATCTATATCTTTAATATATAATTCTTCTGTACGTGTATTTACAGTGAACTCCTCCTAAACGGACCGATTTAAATGAAATGATTTCTTTGTATGCAATTGAGTGGCGCCCTGGATGGTTTAGATTCACAATTGGACCCGGTAGGGGGCGCTGCGAGCGAATTCCTGCATTTGTGTATGGACTTATTTCGACAGAACGACGTCTGTCCGGGCAGCTAGTAGGTATATATTAACAAAATAGGGTTTCTTTGACGCACCATCACCTTAAAACTACTGAACATATCGGGATGGGACTGGCATTCAACTAGGAATTTTTCCTAGATGTATATAGGCTATATATGATAATCGCGGGTGAAACCGCGGAGGACAGCTAGTTTTTCTATGTGAACGTAATATATACATACGTTTAATACTATATTAAAGTGAGTGAAACCCCTGGACATAAGCTAGTACTAAATAAAAAGATCAACATTTTTTTTCAAATCACGCAATCTCAAACAACAGGTTGGTTTGTTAAATTATGTAAACGTCTTATTTACGACACGAAATAGAAAAGAAAGAACAAACAATAAAGTCTTTAAATTCTCGAACTTCCAAAGGAAAACTTTGTTCAATGTTACGAAAACAAAGGGATTTGATAACTTAATTTTTCTAATCCAGCTAAAATAATAAATTGGGAAGATGTAATGTTTGGATCACTTATACTATTGTAATTATACTAGCTGTCCCACAGAGTTTATCCATTTTCCCAAAGAGTATTACATTTTTCCGGGATAAAAAGTAGCCTACTCCTTTAAACATCAGCCATGCGCCAGTGAATGCGCCGTTTCATAAAATACGGTTATTTTGATATAAAAAATTTTATTTATTTCTATAGAGAAACATATTTTTCTAAACATATGCCAGTGTAGGTCCCGTCAAAATCGGTCTAGCCGTTTTGGAGATGAGCCGGAACAAACACATAGACAAAAAAACTGTTTATTTTATAAATACCGTATATACTTTCATAAAAAAAACCGTTATTTTGACATTACAAACATACACTTTATTGACAGTATATTTTACCGCTTTCATACTTCAATTCCAACTAAATAATAATGAGAAAATCCTAAGCTACACAGTAATCAACTGAAAGGCGCGCCCACAACGGCAGCTTGTATAATATTACTTGCTCGGAACCGCTCAATGTAACCAATACACGCTTATATCCTACAGCTCAATAAGTTATGAAGCCATTTTAGTTAAGTTTTTGTATTATTTCTCTTCGCCCGTTAGGTACTGAGCTCGAAGGAGTTGTAATTGAATTACCCGGCTTACACGAGTCTGGGAACAGGGGAGGGTATAGACTGGCATTCATATGTAATATTTTTTCGCTATCTCTTAAGTTAGTATATATAATTCTTCTGTCCGTGTGTATGATAATGAACTCCTCCTAGACGACTGGATAGATTTTGATGATTTTTTTGTATGTTCCAGCGATTCGAGAATGGTTTAAATGATTTTTTTTTGTATGCAATTGGGTGGCGCCCTGGATGGTTTAGATTCACAATTGGACCCGGTAGGTGGCGTTTTTTTAAGGAACTTTTGTATGGACTTATTTCGACAGAACAACGCTGTCGGGACAGGTATTAATAATAGGAAGTTATATATTAAAGCCTATTCTAGTCTATTGTTAAACTGTGTTAAACGATGTTGGTGTCAAAATGATATTTTCGTTTTTCTTGTAGATTTTAATTCATTTATTTTGTCACTATTTATTCACCTTAATAAATAAATAAAAAAACAACGGCACGCCCTTTATAACAACGCATAGACTCACATTACACCGTAAATATTTTAAGCGTGATATCAGTCGTATAACCTCTACCATGAGTTGCTATCGAAACTTACTTTAGTCACTAGCGAGTAAACTACTATCGATACAGTATTTCTCGATAGCAACTGTCAAATTTGTGACTCATGGTACCGAATTTCTACAGCAAAGGCTAAAAAACGTTACTCGCTATTGTTTACATTTCGATGGGTTTTTTACCTATCGACTCGTACTATCGATTTTAGTTCTTAAGGTGACCGCTAGTGGCGCTGTACACATTTGCCATAGAAATGTTTTACGCCGTCGCTAGCGAGTACGTACGTTAAAAACTTATGGTAAAGGCACTGGTCACATTGTCACTGTCTCTCAGGCACAATACCAATCCTGTGCTATAGATAATTTCTAAGCAATAAAATAAATAAATATAAAACAATGTAAATTGCGCCATGCTTGTATTTTATATCCGGGAAAAGCTTGAGATCGCTCTACAACGCGGATAAAGCAGGTATAAGCCAGTGGTTCCTATTTACAAATTACTAGTTGTTTCTGGCACGTGTTACAAATCCTGGGACATTCTTTACGCACGGCCATCTGGTCCTGAACTAAGCAGAGCTTGTACTATGGAAACCAGATAACTGAGAACAAACAGAGAAGTTTATGCACACAAATGTTTGTCCTGGGTGAGAATCGAACCCGCGTCCTTCGGTTTGGCAGTCAGAGCGCTAACCACCAAGCCAACTAGCTTATCAGATGAAAAGTATAAGAAGGCATGAGAAACAAAAATATTGACATATTTTTTATATATACACATGTACACAATATAAAACTAATGGTGTTATGAAACTCCACGCTTCCCTGTTCTAGTGCAAAGATATATCGGCAATGCGGGCAGTCGTTGGTAGACTATTCCTATGGGTTCCTGAAGGAGTTACGTAATACACCCATGTTTCTAATATTAAATACAAAACATATTTTTTGGAGGTAAAATACATATGTCTCTAGACACTGTACCTAGATAGATGTACTAGTACATAGATTTTAAAGTAGTTAGGCCATTTATTTATTAAAGATATAAACAGAAATTATTTCACATATAAAATTGATCCTGAAACTGAACTAATACACTTAGGTAAAAAACTTTGTTATATATTATACATACAATGTGTTACAAAATACCCCGTAAAAATATAATTAATTATCAAAGCCAACAACCCTAGTCAGCTGTCATGTCAGGGAAACAGATTTTACAGAAAGGCCTACGTACCTATATTACCTAATAATTGTCTACTTTAATAGTTTTTCTATTCATAAAAATCGTTTTTTTTTTATTTTTTTGGGATATGTTATACAGCGTTACTACGGTAAATATTGTGAATGGACTCGTTATAAGGCCTCATTTAACCTCCTATCGGCTTTACGGGTAGTTGTGTAACATCCTGTAGAAATATACAAATGCAAAATTTATGAAAAAAGAAAATTTTAGTTAGGTATATCATATGGTCAGAATATGTATGTATCAGTTATGATAGATCTTGTATACCAAATGGTTTTACTTCTTCCTAAATACAACTTTGTTTACTATGTTATAAATGAGAATGTGACTTTCATTGTTTGTTTATCTTTTTAATTTTCTAAAAAAAATAACGGGTAAAAATATTAGATTATCAAATCAAATAGATGTTCTGTCATATTCAATCCCTAAATAATATTAATATCATTGTGTCATTAATTCATGTCATTATTTCAGTTTGAATGTTTGTCTTTATATCTTTTAAGCTACACAATAGATTTTGATGGAGTTTTCAGGCGTTAGTATTATCTCACTCAGGCAAAACCGGCTAAGTCAATAGTATGTAAATAAAACTGTTTTATAAATAAATTCGCTACAGATCGCTTGGACTTGGACACCATTGTTACGATCGGATTAAATATGATGAATGATACGCTTATTTCGGAAACATTTTACATTTACGAACTCAATACTTTTTGCGTTTATTAGCATATTAAATACGATTTATCGCTTGCATAAATAAATATTACGTACTTTTCAATACAAATAAATATCCTGTGATATTCTTTACACACGGCAATCTGATCCCAAACTAAGCAGAGCTTGTACTATGGAAACCCGATAACTGATATACTATATAAATAACAAAAAATCTAAATATGCTCTTAGATATACAAATATTCACACCCATTATGCATTATGTTGAAACAAAAATTTCGCCTCGAGTGACAAGGATGAACATATTATTTTATTGCATTTATAAAGTTTTACGAAATTAAGTCGATCGCATAACGAAACCAAAGAACTGAGTCCAGCCCTCAATTTCTAAGATGACATAAAGTTCTTTTACCTGCGAAAAATAATAAACCAATTTTGATACAAACTTATTGTACGCGAAGCCTTTCCCAAGTATCAGTATCAGGAAGTTTCCAAATGCTCTGAAACACAGTAGACTGTAGGTACCAGACATTATGAAATGCACACTAATTTCCCCTGATATTACCTAAGGCTTCTTTCTTCCCCGCGAACTATGAATACCATCATCAGACGAGACGATTATCATATTTCACCTTCAACAAAAGCTTTTTGCATTTTTGATATTCGAAATTGCACCGTAGGTCTGTAAGAGTAAGGTTTATATTATATATGTTTGTAAATACAATTATTAGTCGATGGTAACAGCAGGGAGACCGCAACAAGTCTTAAGTCACCCCAGTCTAAGCCACCCCACAAGTTTGTATGAGGTTTGTCTCATAGACGTCAGAGTATTTGCTGAAAGTATTAGCATGGTGACGATTTGTTTCCATTGTTAACTAAACACGTTTAAAACTTAATTTTAGAGAGAGATATAGCGCCTAGAATAATTACGTCAATAGATTATACTTACCTATCACACTTTACAATTGTAACCCAACACAACAAAAAGACTTGATAATAAAACGGAAATCTCTTTAAAAATATTTGTAATTTGCTGTCATATCTGAACATTATATTTTGTACATAGTTCTCATTAGATTATTTTATATATTTTTTTATCACAAGTTTTTCACTTAAAAGAACGTTATTTATTATCGTTAAAAAGCCCCACTAAAATCATCTAAGCGGTTTCTCTGAAAATATTGTATCAGACATACACAAATATGTAAATAAACACACGGCCTTCCGGCGTAGGTAAAAATCGAGACTACATTTCACGTGATTCCATGGCACCCTACAAATTGCAAGTGACTTCCGATGTTTTCAACGACCACAGTACAGGGGACAGCGCATTGTTGGCACCGACCGACTCGCCTGCTAAGTGAGGGCACATTTAATGTTCGATGCACACAGATTTATGCGTCTGCCATTCACTTCTACACATTGCCGCGTTACCATTAATATACATCCCGCGTTTTGGCAAGTTCCATGCTCCTGTCGAGGAAAACAATTTGAGTTATTTCGTTCCTGAATAATATTTCTCCTGTCTGTATAAAAGCTTAAGAAAATGGAATCCTTTGAAAAGTATTATAATACTTCCAACACTCCTTACACTGTCTCTGTAAAATGTAAGCTCAAAACTCATTAATTAATTAAACTAGAGGGCTGTTATCCGATCAAGATAATTTTCCCCTTCAGTGGCAAAGAAAATCATCTTTAGAGCTTTTCACACCTTGTTGAATCTTAGTACTAATGCGGCGAACCTCCGACACTAGCAAATTGCTGTATTTAATAAGATCTTTATACCTCGGATGAGTTGGGTAATACTAAAATTTAAAAAAATTAAAAAGGATGTATCATATTTTGTTACCCTTATTGATGCAATTCAATTTCATTCATTCATTTATACGTCCATTTACTCATTTAAACATGCATTCATTAATTAATTCATTCACTCATTCATTCATTCATTCATTCATTCACTCATTCATTCACTCATTCATTCACTCATTCATTCACTCATTCATTCACTCATTCATTCACTCATTCATTCACTCATTCATTCACTCATTAATTCACTCATTAATTCATTCATTTATTCATTCACTCATTCATTTACTCATTCATTCAATCACACATGCTTCTACATTTCGATGGGATGTGTGCATTGTATTAGATAGGCACTCCAGGCCCTCTACCTAAATATCCATATCACTTTTCTGGGTGCATGTAGTACCCTAGAAATGAACTATGAAATATAATAGTTTTTTTGTATTAATGTGTAATTTTGCATTATGAATAACATTATCCTGATATATTTTCAATATGGGCGAGCTCTAATATCAAACACATTAAATTTGAAAAAAATCTCTGATGGCAAAATAAATTTTATCGCGTCCTTAGTCAAAGATTTTGTAGGGCTTTCAAGTGTGTATAACGTATTGTATTATTCAGTGTCGTGAAAGACTGGAATTGAAACAGAAAATAGAAACCTGCAGTTTACCGGCAATGTTCCAAACAATTACCATAAAAGTGTGAACGTCGGCTAGTGTAACGGTGGTGTTGCCACTTTTACAATGCCATAAAATAAAAAATAAAAAAGAGGCAATATTTAAAATACGTACATTGCATTACATTCTAACGACATTAGCGATATCATACAAAGTTTGTTTGTCTTATTGATTTATTATCACTTTTTAATTATTATACTTACACTTTGATACGACGTTTACGATACTTTGTGTCGCTTATTTTCAGCGAAATATGTTCCTTATATAATGGTGGAGGGAGGTATGAGACTCCTCCATTTAAAAAAGGAATTTCTTCCGCCAGACTGTGCCTGGGGACCGCGGTCGAACAGTTGGTGTTGGAAGCTTGTTTATACGTCTAATCTAGTGAAAACATCGATATCACGATGTAGGATTCTCGTATGTCCATTCTTTCATAGATGTCGCCACATCACTGTGGTGCGGGTGATGCAGGATCCTTGCATGCGTGTTCATAGACGTCGCCGCAATATCGTTATTACTTCACTATTTTCAGTTTGGTGTATATAGACGCCTTACGAAGTACGTACTACGACTGTTTTATTCAATATCCAGAAATGGAGACTTCTAAATGAGTTCATGTCTCCTGATTGATATATTGTATTCCAAGTCTTCCTAAAATATATTTAAATAGTCTTTTAGGTTTTATATCTTGTATTTATGAAAAACTTGCTTCCACTCTTTGGTTTTACCCGTTTTCAAGTGACTTAATGTTTTCCCTTAAAAAAAATAACATTCAGTTTTAATCAAGGACACATCATGTAAAACAATTTTCATTCTAATGTTCACGAGCTCAAACCAAACATTAACATTCTGATAACATTGGGATAAATGATAAATTAGTCAATCAATAAGCTCCCAGAAGACGTTGCAACAGCCCAAAATGTTAATCAATTCAAAATCCAATTCTACAAGCATCTCAAAGAGAAGACCTAGCAGAGAACAGGATATATATTATCTGTTGAATCCATTGCCTGCCTGATAATTAAATAATAATAATAATTGATTGCCCCATCGTAAAAGTTCCGATCCGCTAGCTATTTAAATATAATACTTAGGGTTTTAAATAAGAAACTATGTTTATCATAAGAAGAAATCTTTATTACGTTGGACGTTACGAGAAAACATGGTAATCAATATCCAACTTATTTACAACATTGCTCTATGAATACATGAGCACGAATGGACTACAGGGCGAGCCCTAATATTCAGTGATTTATAAACGCAATCCTCAGCATAAATTACCTGCATAACAAATTGGGGGTGAAATGTGATGAATGCTGACAAAATGGGACACTTTTGTGACGCCCTTACAATGTTTACTTCTTTTTTGTATTACGTTTGCAAGGATTTTTTATATATTTTCTTACGTAGTACCAGCTAATCAATTAAAATATATTCTATAGAGAGAAATTCATCGGAAAAATAAATGACTTCTATTGTTACATGTATTTTAAAAATATATTAATTTTACGGGTTACTTTTACATCAGTTAAATACGACAGTTATGTATTAATAATCTGGGGCACACAACAACAGGTTGTTTTGGCAATCTACAAAGTCTTCTAACTACTTTGACACCCCAACACAAACAGTCAAACTGTCCATGCATGCGAATGTTTGTCCTGGATGGGAATCGACCAACAACTTGAACTGCAGCAGTCAGGTTTTCTTACCACTACACCCGGCTGGTCAGATTATTTTATCATTAGTGGATGTTTTTAATCCAAAAAAATTGTGACTTAATCACGCGCAAATGGTTCAACGAATTTGGAGCTTCATAATCTTCATAGGTGCTCTCCGCGGTCCTAAACAGAATTTCATAATTTTTATTTTGGATAAAATTTACACACAGTTTGAAAATGTTCTAAATGAACACATGGATTGTTTTCAGGGAATGCCTTAACGGAAAGAAAACCGTAAGGTAAAAAGTCTTAAATACAAGTTAAGTGGTAAAAAATACAGTTGCATAAATGCGTGCACTCGATTAGTCCGCGAGACTCGCTGCTAAAAGCTCAAAACTCTGCATCAAGCATTCAAGTGGCGCTGACGACAATAGTACGCACCTGACGACTTGCTACTAGCTTGTGTCATGGACGGAAGCGATTTACTTATTTATTTTTGTCCTGGGACATTCTTTACACAGCCATCTGTTCAAACTAACCAGAGCTTGTATTATGGAAACCAGATAACTGATACACTACATGATGCATCTTTTTTCGTATCAATATATTCTTCAATAAATTATTTACACCCTGAACAACAAACGTATCCATGCGTACAAATATTTGTCCAGGGCGGGAATCAAACCCACGAACTGTGGCATAGCAATCAGGGTCTCCAATAACCAAGCCAACTGGCCCGTATTTTAGGCCAGTAAAGGTATGAAGCTTTTTCTTCGTATTGTAATCCGAACGTTACTTAGATTGTCCTTCTTCTAAGTCTAATCGGAGCAAAACATTTTCTTGATATTTTGACACAAGTTAAGCTGATAGGGAGTAGAAGAATCTAAGTTGTTTTTTCCTTTTTTTCCGGGCACACCGGTAGAACCACGGAGTAGAATCCTATGCATATATTTTGAAATGCCCTATTATTGGCTACATTTAAGGCAACAACAATACATACCAATACATCATATGTCACACAAATTTTCCGCTCATTGGTTTCCTCACAATAAATATTCCGTAAAAAAATTAAAGCCCTTACCAAATCGCAAGTCTCTTGTAAATGACACCACGGCCGCCCTTTGTTTGGGGTCCGCACTTAGCGAAGGGTGACACAGGTGCGTTTAGGGCACGTGCCCAATCAAGGGACGGCAAATTGTTAGACACAGCCCTTTGATGATGTTTGCCGCTTTAGCCTCCATCCATCGGAATGTCACGACATAAAGCGGTTTCTGTTAAGGTCCCTAAATCTTCTTTAGTATTTATAGCTGTTATAAATCTTCTGGATCAAAAAGGGGGACTAGTTGTTCCTTGAATCGATTTGGATGTACATAATATTATTAAACGTTAATTATACTTTAATAGTTGAGCATTTGGTTTTATTTTGTATTTTTCTTTTTATTATTTTAAGTATTAAAGTAGTAATATAAAGTATGACTGCTTGTGAACCTTGACAATAAAAAATCATATATTTTTTTTTATATTAAATATTTATCTTACATAACATATGAAAGCAATTACCAATTTTAGACTTTCAGATATTTTAAAAGTCAAATGAATTAGAATGAATATTATTAACACATTCAAGAAAAAAATTAAAACAAAAATTTTATGGTAACAATTGCTAAAAAATAAAACTGAATAATGGTTAATAATAATTCTAGCGGATGCTTTCTTCCAATCTGACTAAATAACTAGCTCCTTCGAATGTATTTCTTTTTCTAATTTTATGGTTATAACCGTAGAAAACAGGTTTCGTAAAATATCTTACAACTTTTCGTCGATACAATAAAAGTCATCGTAGGCCATATCGCCTACAGTGTAGCTCGTAGCACTACGTGGCTCGTAGCACGCTCGTAGCACACTCGTAGCTATAAAGCGGCTGGTTTATCGCCACAAACATCGCCGCTGCAGCTAACGCGAGTTTTACACTCGCCGTGATTCATGAATAGTGGGTAGTTTACGCATTAGCAAAGAGAATACAATGTTGTAGGGGTTTTAGTTAAGGGTTGTTTCATTTTACATTGATTTATAATTTAAAAAAAAATATTAAAGTTACCAGTTAGTTAAATAAAAGAAAGAAATACATTTATTTTACATACACACAACATTACAAAAATATTCTGACATGTAGAAAAAAAAATGCAATCCGTAATATAGTGTGATGCCAAAAATGGATTCGACTCAGTTTTACTCTTAGTAATGTTCTAAGTACATATCTCATAAACTGTATTTTCAGTCAAAACCTTTGCGACATAATAACAATTGAGTAGTAGAGCTCTTAGTGCAGAGTTCATCCGGGGAAGTTTTACCACCTTACCCATTTCTGCCGTGAAGCAGTAGTGCCCTCGTATTACTGTGTTTCTGTTAGAAAGGTAAGGGAGCCAATGAAATTACAGTCACATGAGACTTAAAAATTTCACCTCTCAGGGTCGACAACGCATTGGCGATACCCCTGGTGTTGCAAATGTCTACTGGCGGCGGTGACCACTTACCATCAGGTGGACCGTCTGCTTGTTTGTCGGTCCATGACGTATAAAAGAAACGCTTTATAGGTATTAGAAAAAGATTCAGTTCGAAGAGTTAATATAGCCACAATTGATTGTTTCAAATTTTCTTTAAATCTGAAGTGAATCCAAAAATTATAAACTAATATTCATATTACTATTCATGCAATGATATGCGCTTTATTCAATAAGAATTCCTTTTAAAGTAGTATAGATCATTAAATCTAGAATACCTGTCTTCACACTCAACGACTCGATTCATATCAATGCAACGAAACGTTCTGAATTGGATTTAACATTACGATAAGAGTGAATAAATTACGGAACGATCCATAACCTGCTTATGACAGTTCCCCACCTGAACAACATCTTAACCGCCATCAAATTTACACGCGAATCTAAACTTTGTGTCAATCCAAATGAAGCTCAAATTCGAATGTACATAAACCAAGGTAGATAATGTTATCTGCAGCAAGCGAAGCATTGAATCAGAGTAATGCATCATTAGGCAAGTTGTGAGTTTGGCATTCAAGGTCCTCCCTCAGGAGGGTACAATTTGAAGCGATTGATATTTCCCTCCGATTCAGCCCTCTACCCTCCACAGTTTGTTTGCGAGGTATGTTGAATGTCATTTGAGAGACGTAATGTCAGTTACAGAGCAGCTAGGGAATTCCAATAGCATATTGAAGATAATATTTATATAGAAGTAAATAAATAGGTATTAAGTTAATATAATTTATTTTTTTATTATATTGAATTATAACTTATATATTGTTATATGTAAAAATAGATGATAACTTAAATACTTAAGTATAAATAGTTTTAAAATTATCAGAATATCATGGGAACTCCTTACTATTGGAATTCGTCAAATTGGGTGCGTTTACCTTACTTAGACTGTAAAAAAAATCTAAACATAATTTAATTTTTGTTTTTATTATATAGTACAATCTGTGCGTAAAATTAAATCAGTAATTTCAATATGTTGTGATGTTTTGAATATTTTACCAGTTACACGATTATTTTAAATATATACATTATACCTATACAGATTTATTTATTTATTTATTTATCCTCACTTACAACTACTTTTACATGATACTTACCTAATACAGTAGTGTCGACAACTTATTTTCTATATTTTCAATATATTATATATTTCTAAAGCATAATATGTTGGTAGCTATCTTTGTGAATTCACTCAGAGTACAGTGGAATATGTCAATCTCAGTAGCAATTAGATTGAGAGTGCGAAGTGCGCGAGTCAGCACACAGAACCCACATGTTCATGCACACAATTTTTGTCCTGGGTGAGAATCGAATCTACAGCCTGCATCGCAATAGTCAGGGTGACAAACCACGCCAACTGACCCTATAATAAAATGTTCATGTTATTTAAAACACTATCGATTAAAGTACTTAGTTCGATATAAAAATTTTACCCAGTTTCAATATATTTATTCAGACGAGAATAATCACTTTAAATAATAGGGAAAAAAACAGGGTATGTCGAAAAACACAGAATAGAAGTAAAACTTTTGTATGACAGGAACACATTTTAATTATTCATCACTTTTGAACAGCATAGATTGTATATCATTCATATATTTATGGACACACAAAAAGGTTGCGGATTAGAATTTGAAAGCTCTCTCAATAAGTTGACTTCAAAAATAAGTTTCATCAGCCCAAATCCGTCTTTAAACTATTGCACAAGCGTCAGCACTATATTACCTTACCTACCTCCTGAATCTAATACTAAAACTGCTATCTTACCTAGAATATATCTATACATAGGTATCGGTTTACCTGTGACACGACTTGGGCGGTCCCGTAGGCCGTTACTTCGAATATTGCTGGAAAATCGGTTACAACTTACGGTATGTTCTTGGGTTTATTATGGGATATCGATATTTAGCTATTTATAATCTTTGGAACGTAAAGCAGTAGACAAAAGATGATTGTCATTAATATACTGTTTGGCGGGAACTTACAAAGTGACAGAACTCAGCCAATATTTGTTTTGTTTTTATGAAATCGTGTAGTTTTCAGTTCTGGGGTTCGATTCTGTAAGGAAAATGACACTAACTCGAGGATGTTTCGTCGCGGCCTCCGTGCTCTGTCTCTGTCGCTTACTACAGTAATACTACTAATCACGTGAGAGGTAAGCTCTCCGAGGCATCCGTGAAGCGGCTCACCGACAAAGTTTTTATTAGCTGTATAAGGGGGCTAATGAATAATTTTGTGTTGTTTTATACAATAAAGACTGACAAATGAAATGAAGTCAAATGAATACGTGTAATACGACTTTTCAAGTTTTTGGAAAAGGCTGTGAAAAGTTTTAGAGAAACCACCTTTTTCTTAAAATCTGTTGGGTTAGACGGCGACTCCCTACACTTAGGGTGTTCGAATTGATTAAATAAATATCCTGGAATATTTATAACATACGGTTTTTTGACCCCAACTTAAGCAGAGCTTGTTCTACGGCATTCAAATAACTGATATGGAACTTATTTTTTATGTTCTTACTTATACAACGTGTTACAAAATACCCCGTAAAAATATAATTAATTTATCAAAGCCAACAACCCTAGTAAGCTGTCATGTCAGGGAACCGGATTATTTAACAGAAAGGCCTGCGTACCTTTTTTACCCAATAATTGTTTTTAATAGTTTTTCTATTCTTCATTCATATTTTTTTTTTTTTTTTGTTTCCTCCTTTCGGCTTTAACAGACCCAGAAAAATCTGGCATTTTAATCTACACAAATGTTTGGCCTGGGTGGGAATTGAACCCACCACCACGCGTGGCAGTAAGGGTCTCTAACCACCAAGCCAATGCAAATGATAAACTCATTATATAGCCAAAGCTGTCTGAAATAAATCCTAGAAAACTAAGAAGTAAAAGACTTATAAATATTTTATACAAAAACCAATTACAAGATCAACTTTTAAACACTCCCTACCAATATTGCCAATAGCCATATGATAAAATAATAAATAAATATCATGGGGACATTCTTTACACACGGCCATCTGATCCCAAACTAAGCAGAGCTTGTACTATGGAAAGCAGATAACTGATATACTACATAAATACTTTTTTTTTAATACATACTTATATAGATATTTACACCCAAACACAGAACAAACAAACATGTTCATGCACACAAATGTTTGTCCTGGGTGGGAATCGAGCCCGCGACCTTCGGTTTGGCAGTCAGACTCGCTAACCACCAAGCTAACTGGTCTCGTATATATAATAGATGTAAATAACTCCTTTACGTGGTACATAAGCACATCCATGGACACAACAGCTTTATGACCCGTACACCTAGTCTCAAACGGTCACATAATGCAGATTAGCGTACAGCGCGTGTAAACGTATCTTGGCCTAGAATCTACAACATGCACATTACGTAAGCTATCACTATGTTCTCTGCAATATATATTGAGGTTGTTAAGACATATATTCGCTTGTAGTCTAGTAGCACCGCTATTTATTGATCTATTGGTGCGGTTCTTGCTCTGTTCGGTAGCTTTATTTGGTTTCACTAATACAGCTTTTATTTATTGTTGTGTGTTATTAGTAGACCTATAAATTGGTCATTTAGTACTATGATTATTATTATGTATAGGAATTGTGCTGTTGGTTTTCCTAATAAAATAAAAATATTTATATAAATATATGTGGTAACATATGCAGTGAAATACCGTTCAATAAACCGTTCAAAGAAATACCTTTTTGGACTCCTTTATTTCGTATAATGATGTCACCGACTAAAGTTTTTGTTTTTACCATCAGTCTGTTTCTAATCATTTGGGGCAATATGTGTTTTACAGAACATTACTTACGTCTTAAAGTGCTTTTGAACCACTTCTTGTAAGGTATTAACGTGGATATTGTCTATGTCACTTAAAAAGACACTCAAGAGCAGCCCCTTATTCAGCTAATACAAACTTCGTCGACGAGCCGCCGCACGGAGACCTCGGATAGCTTATCTCTCACCTGATTGCGTAGTTAGCAAAAGAGACAGAGCATAGGCCGCGACGAATCAATCTCGAGCTAGTGTCATTTTCCTAACAGAATCGAGCCCCTGAGTCGACTGTCTTATTAGTATAGTGGCAAAAGTTTATTTTCGAATCAAATATTTTATTCATACTTAACTAACGACCCGCCCCGGCTTCACTTAAATGGAAGCATATACACAAGTGACTAAATGATTGAATGATGATGGCAAATCTATTGCTTAGTTAAAAAGATATAAGCGGACATGCAGACAAAAAAAAGTGACTCTGTTTTGTACTATTTACAGATGAATTTAAATAACAAACAAAAGAACAAGAGTAATAATTTTACTTTACAGCTTTTTTTTGTGCAGACGCAAACTTGCCAGCCCACTGCGTCAGTACGCAAAGACATACACTAGACCGAAGCCATCGCTACTTAGCTGGAAGCAAAAAACCCTACTCTTTCTAATGACCACAGCTCTTTAGACGTAGCTCTTAAGGCGTGCTTGTTTTTTTCCAAGTCCTTGCACACGCTTTGCAACGTAGGAAGGATGTTCTCCAGACTGTTAGGCGAGATATGCTTCTTAAGGACACTTGCAAGACGTTTTAAATGGGACGGATGGAAATGATAGTGCGTGTGTTTCTGTGAAAATATTATGGTAGCTAAGAAAAAAGACCGGCCGAGTGCGAGACGGACATGAAGGGTTTTGTATAGTTACGTGCCTTGGACGGTTCGACAATAATTTTGAACACCCGTAATATAATTCGACAGCACTGTTACTTCTTACAGCGACAGAGTTGTTGTAATACATAGTTCAGTCGTCTAGAAATTAATTTATGAACCATGAAATACTCAGATACTAGGTTTCGCCGTGGTTATATATCGATGCTCATAACAGTATAATATTGAACTAAATATAAAAAAACATCGTTTCATGTACCTTTAATAAATTATTATTTGTTGTTATAGCGACCATAGTAATATTACTCAAGGGAAATTTTAAATGTCTATATATTACGGTTTGACAGATACAGACGGAAATAGCCTTAGTAATTGGGTCTCGACCCGTTGGCACTTTTTAGGTGCGGATCCCTAAAAAGTTGTAGTCAAAGTTTTGCAGCTATAGTACCCTCTCATCTAGCTAACTGTCCACTCCCTGAAGTTGAAAATATGTCCGATGAGTTTTCCCAGTTGCAATTGCGAGGTAGTTGTCTAAAAAGATTTATTTAGGCTGGCAGCACTTTTACAATCCAAGTGTTACCGGAATGGTAACACTAGTGCTTCTAAAATTATTTATTTTTAAAGCTGTATTTTAAAGAGCAGTATTTTCTAGTTCTATTTTCCATCACGCCTTGAAAAACTGTCTCAGGATTTTTTATTATTACATACTAGCTGTCTCCCTCGATTTCACTCGCGTTCCCGAGGGATGTTCTATTTTCCCGGGATAAAAGTATTATATATGCTATTCTAGGGCATACTCTATATATTTACCAAGTTTCATCCAAATTCGTTTTGTAGTTTTTCCGTGAAAGAGTAACAAACATCCATACATACAAACATTCGCTTTTATAATATTAGTAGGATGTAGATATACATATTTATTATTATATACGCTCAAAGTTATTATGCTATTCATTTAAAAAGTATGATTCTGTGATGTCGAGTTACTTTTATTTATACCTGGAGCTCCATTCTGTAAGGAAAATTACACTAACTCGAGGATGTTTCGTCGCCTCTATGCTCTGTCTCTGTCGCTTAATACGCTAATACTACTAATCATGTGAGAAGTAAGCTCTCCGAGGCTTCCGTGAAGCGGCTCGCCGCCGAAGATTATATTGGATGAATAAAGGGGCTGAAGGCACAACCAATCAATAGAAATAACTAAAAATAGACACAATACGTTGGCAATGTCACAGAAAAACCATCGAAACAGTTATTATTTCGTCTGGTTCTGCACCTAAGCAGCTTATGAGAAAAATCAATTTCGTTTGTCGTAGCCACTACGGTTGCCACATTTCAATAATTCAATAAATATTATTTAATATACCAATTTTATTTGTTTGTGGTACGTTTTTTTACAAGATTATTTTACAAGTCATGCAAATTAGAAGCATTGTTATTGTTAAGGAAATAAAGTTCAAAGTAGAATAGCTAGACAAATTAAGCTTTGTGAGTATTATCAGTCTACTGACTACATCTTATCCTGCGAATTTGAGCTCTCTAGCATTATCCAGGCCAAAGCTATGAGAGTTTAAAAATACAACGATACAAGAAAAAATTAGGTAGAGCCCTCCTGCTGTTTTTAATACTCTTGTCAAAAGCATTGTATTTTAACATATTCAGCTATCATTTAGACAGCGCAATTAAAATCCTTTAATCCACTTGTAGTAAACACAGAACAAATTAAAACAAACTATATTTGAACAATTCATTTTAAATTCCTTCTAGCCACTAAGCAAATAGCAAACGCAAAAGACGCTTTTACACTACATGAAATAAATCAGCACAAATCTCAAAAGTTAATCATGTAGAAAGCATAATTTAAATGCTATATCCGTATGTGGAAACCACAGACCAAAAAAAATTAATCATATTATTTTTATATTTTCCTTCTATCCACAAATTCTGTTTAGTTTTATATTTATAGATTATTGCTTGTCCATTAGTTCATTTTAAGCAGTTTAGTAAGTAGAGTTATAAGTTAATTTTTTCTTATTATCATATTATTAATTACATGAAATTGTTTCTACACATTATAGTTAGATTCCAAAAAGCAAAAAAAAACGCATTCCACTGAAACATCAAATAAAGCAGCACAAGTCTCAAAAGAACCAAAAATGTGAGACACACGAGTTACCCACGTAACCCTACTTGCGCCGACAGAATTAATTTCCTGGCCTATAACTCTTGTATATTGGATGTTCGACGACAGTTGCGAGTGGCTCCGATTTATGGCGCTAGTGTCGCGGCCAGGTACGCCCCGCTCATAGAGATGTTGAAAAATGTTGCCAAGGATATATGGACGAGGTTCTAATATGGAAACTGTGACCAAACTCATATCTTAACCTTGGCATGTACACCTAACAAAAAAGGTTACGTTCACTTTGGAAACTTATTTAGGTTATGGTAAATATGTAGCTTGTTTAAATTAGCAATTGAGATAATATTTTTAAATAAAGAACAAATACTTGAAAGTAAAATTAAAAAATGATCAGTGTTTAAAGAAAACGTTTCATCTTGAGAATTTTTTTTAGTGTATTTGAACTGAATGTTTTCAATTAACGACAATATGTGATTACGCTGAATAAATATAAATAAATATGCCCATTGTATTACTATAAAGTGCTATCGTTTCACTATGGCTTCATACGTGTTCCCTAGGATTCTAACATACTCCAGGGGTATAACATAGGCTGTCACTTGGGAACAGTGTAGTTTTCTATTAATAAAAGAGTTTTTAAAATAGGAACAACTTTTCGTAGATTACCCCCCACATATACAAACTCACAAAATTCGCACAGTCTCTATTTACTATTAAATCTCGTCTAATATATGAGTAATTTTCAGATGTAATATAAATAATGAAATGTGGATAAATATATAATAAATTACCTAAGATCTATATTTAAAAAGCTAACACAAAATAGTTAAGTTTAATTTTCTCTTCTGTTTGTGAAGTTCTTCCAGTTCTACTTAGTTCTAATTCTTGAGTGTTATTAATAAAAAAAAAAAGGAAATAATTAATAATTTTTTAACAAGATAATTCATATATTTTTAGTGACTATGGTCGAATTTAGACCAGTGAACGAACACACATAAGAAAACATGGCCTATCCAACCTCTCTATGTATTCCGTGGTTTTAGTCCTGTGCGGCTGGAATATCCAGTAATCCATTGTTGAAAAGGGAGTAGATTAAATTGGCGTGACATCTTTGTCTGCGGCTCTTGGGGTTTGAAAATCGAAGGTGTTTCGATCTGTTAAGTAATATTACCAGATAAAGGTCCAAATTCCCTTGCACGGCAAATGTTTGTGATGAATAATATGACCATATGTTTATATGTATTTTAAATCTATTATAATTTTAAGGCTGACTTCCGATCCAGTGTAAATTTCAGTAGCTTTGGCCTTTCTTGGGACTAAACTAAATAAATTACACCGAATTAAAAACATTATAAGGTTAGTATATCAGTTATCTGGTTACCATAGTACAAATATCTGCTTTGTTTGGGATCAGATGGCAGTGTTTGAAGAAATGTCGCTAAATATAAATTTTTATCATTTATTTCATAACGAGGCAATTATTCCTCTCTCTCTCTCTCAGTCTCACTCTCACTCTCTTATACGCTTAAATTTTATTAAATCAGTACTTTTGAGTACCTTACTTAATATATACAAATTGAAATATAAAATGTAAACTAATAACTTACGTACTTTCCAAATACATATATTTCCTAGTATCTTTAAGATTATATGCTTTCTGTAGCTACGAATATAGTAACCCAGTAAGTAAATCGACTAAAAGCCTTTGAATAAATTAGTGCTTCAATTAAACTACATCGCTTTCCAACCAACAGGATTTAATATTCTCTAAATTACTAACATTAGAGCAATTGTAACTTTGTTTGTATATTGATACACCTTCACAAAAGTACTAGAATGATTTTGATGATATTTAGGAAATAATATAGGTTTATAGTTCCTATGGTGAGATTGCAATCAACACATAAATATGTGGACTGTAGGCGTGATGTGGTAGTGTAGTGGTGTTACTGATGGTAAGTAATGATGCACCCTGCTTAGAAAATAACTGGCTCTCAAGTCCGGCCGCCGGAAAACATCTATTGGTACGTGGGAGGGGTTCAAATTGATGGTTGCCAGCCTGTCAGGCGATTAGATAATACAGTGTCCTACTACTACGATCAGCTCATTTATTCAGCTAATAATAAATAATTCGTCGGCAACGAGGAGTTTGAGAGCGGACCTCTCTTGTGATTGCGTAGTTAGCAAAAGAGATAGAGCAAAGAGGCCGCGACCAAAGATCGTCGAGGGAGTGTCGGTCCCCTTATTCAGCTATTAAAAGCTTTATCCACGAGCGGGAGCAACGTGACCGAAACTCTCACGTGATGGCGTAGTTACCGAGAGAGAAAAGATTAGACTAAACATTGTCGAGTTAATGTCAATTTACGATACAGAATGACAACCTTGCCTGCAGGACGTATTAGACCCGCCGTCACTAAGTCGACGCACTAGCACCACATACGTGTTACCTCGCCGACCGCCGGACAGAAAGTGAAAGTGTTGAGTTTTCTTGTTTGGGACTTGACAGAGAATGAGATCCAGCGGAATTAGTTACTAGATATTTGTTTCTGTATAATCTCCCTTGCCTCATATTTTCCGTCATTGAAAGCTTCACTTTCACGCCATATTTCATCGCTATGAAAGATAATTTTTAACCGACATTAAAAAAAGGAGGTACTCAATTCGACTGTATGTTTTTTATGTGTGTTATATGATATAATACTGGAATGCGAAACCGCGGCGAAAGCAAGTAGCTTATGTAATAACGTAAGAAATTACATGATAATTAACGGTTAGTGACACAAAGCTGGCAAGCACAAGTGAGTGGTTACAAAGGGTTCGGAGCTATGTGTTTGAGGCTAAGGAATGTTGATCAAGTAATTAGCAACTTACGTAAACGGAGCGTTGTCCTTCGCAGGGACTTGTTTTGGTTAACATTGAGCAATGAGCGAAAGGACGGGTCTTCGAGATTTACTCATGCCAATTTTGCTTACATTAATTAAAACAGTATTGAGGAGGTACTTTTATGTCAGTTGCTGTAACCGTTGATTTATTGATTTATATGTATTATTATAGACTAGCTGTCCCCCATGTATTCACCTGCGTTCGCCGCGAGTGTTGTAACATTTTCCAGGAAAAAGTAGCCTTTATGTTATTGTTATAGGGCATGTTCTATCTATGTGCCAAGTTTCATCGGTAGTTTTTGTGTGAAGGAGTAACAAATATCCATATTTCCATTCTCAGAAACTTTCGTATTTATAATATTAGTAGGATATATTCTGGAGGCCGAAATAGAGGACTTATTAGGAGAGATATAATTCAAAACCTAATGTTCTAAAAGTGACTTTAGGCTGCTACATTGCTAATCCATGTCTAATAAAATGTTATAATAAAAGTAGTAAATAAGGTTACTATAAGATTTATTATTTTACTAGATTACCAATCGAAGATTTTTAACTATATTGTCATTTGGGAGTGCTCACCTGCACTTTCATCGCATTTGTCTTGGTATTCATTTCTAGTTTTGTTTTTCTGCATACATATGTTTTGAGTTACAACCCAGCTCTATATGCGTTATTATGTGGTTACCTTTTGGTTGTAATTTGTATTGTGTATCCTAAATAAATAAATAAATAAATAAAAACGATATTTGCATATATATTCTATATTTGTTTGTTTGTACCTTCTTGTACTATTAGATTATGCCCGCGAAACTCTAGTGAACTATTCTATGTACAACCGCGAAGGTGACTGATACAAAAAAAAACCAAAAAACGCATAGCAACGCATGCCGGGAACAGCCAGTAACAAATAAATAATAACTATTTTATTTATGTAGAGACACTTTAACGATTGTCTCCCATCGGAATGCCTCCTCCATACCTTAATAACTAAGCTACTTCGAAAGGTCTAGCTGAAGCGAGCGAGGCGCGAAAGCAACTTCGCGCAATAAATCTGAACTACGCTCAAGTTCTCATTCAACACGACTGACACGCTTGAAACTCGGCTAATGGGAATGTTCTCTATTGAAACGTCTACGAATGATATATTCCCACATACTTGCAAGATTTATATACCTACTCGAACTTGGTAATTTTTCTTAAACTTTGAATATTGAAAGTGTTTTCAGTCTGTGGAAAAAGCAAGACGGCAGAAAGGATTGGTTAAATTTAAAAGTTAAGCTGACAGTTTAGGTTAGCACATTTGAGTTGATTCTGTTAACAACTTCATATCTCAGATATGACAATGCATTGGTGATACCCCTGGTGTTGCAATTGTCCATAAGCGGCGTTGACCATTTACCATTAGGTGGACCGACAAACAGTGTCGGCCGAAGCGGTATAAAAAAAAGATTTGAATTTGACAACTATCAACAACCCAATAGAATACCATGGTATTTCGATAACCTCATCTATCTTACTGTACCCATTACGTTATACCCGCTCCTAAACTGATCCTGTCTGGATAACAATAAATATTTTTCTAATGATTCTCTTTCAATAATTATGTTCCAGTTTTCAGTAATATTGAATAAAAATCTTTAACGTTATCTTTTTCTACAATAACCATTCCCAAGAAACAGATATACAACCAATTTTGATTTTTACCAACAAATTTAATTGAAGTCTTATACATCATAAGCCTGAAACTATCGGATACCTTTTAAAAAAATAATCAAGCAAGACCTTTGCAGCTGAGAAACCCTCTCGAAGCCCTTTTCCGTGGGAAGGCCGACGCGTGTTGTTAGACGCAGGGCCAACCCGAGGGGCACAGGTGTACCAACGACGGGTACACTTATACTAATCTACGTAGAGACAAATAGCGTTCTATGCGAAAACGACGGCACATAGGTAAATGAATGAATTACATGTAGAAGCGGCAGAGGTAAAAAAAAATATGTGCAGTTCACACGCGTTATTAGTGAAAACTTCTAAAACTATCTTTTTTTATATACTACGTGGGCCTGGTGGTAAGTGGTCACCGCCGCCTATGGACATTTGCAACACTAAAGGCATTGTCAATGCGTTGTCGAACCTGAGACGCCAAGATGATAAGTCTCATGTTCCTGTACATTCACCGGCCCCCTTATCTTTTAAACATTTTCTTTTATCTTTACAGAGAAAAACACTGAATTTCTAGTCTAACATAATTGCAGTTTTAACATAAATAAATATCCCAAGACATTCTTCACACATGGTTACCTGATCCCAAGTTAAGCAGAGTGTGCTGTTTGTAGTATGGCTACCAGGTAACTGATATACTACATATACTACTTTTTTAAATACATACTTATATAGGTATTTACACCCAGACACAGAACAAACAGACATGTTCATGCACACAAATGTTTGTCCTGGGTGAGAATCGAACCCGCGACCTTCGGTTTGACAGTCAGGGTCTCTAACCACCAAGCCAACTGAGCCATATTTTGCTGATTCACATAAGGTATTTAAATCAATTTATTTTAACTACCAAATCCTCACATTTCATATTTAATATATTTTTATTTGTTATCCTATCTTTTCCAAGACTAACTCTACACAGTTTATCTGAAGGCGAACCCTTGAGTTAACGAGTTACTTGGGAACAGACCAGCGTATACAGGTGCGCCAGACGTGAGCACTGTACTGTATGGTTATATCATGCCCCAATGTTCTTATGGTTCATACGATATTTATAGTAAATTGAGGAAGAATGCTTTGGGATAGTTATAATATCCCACGAGATTGGCCATTATGTTTAAAAATGTTATTACGTTTATAAAAATATAGGATATATAAACGTGAGAAAACTGCTATTTTTTTAATCTGATGATCGATTTCTAAATTAATGTACTCTGAACAAAAACGTTATTCGATTTTTTTTTATTTGATTTCGCTTAGAAAATATAAGATGTAGCTGGTCATGATAAAATATGTAAAAGACATCTTCTTAATAAAGCTATCTTCTTTAAGTACCGCTTGAGGTACAAAATTAATTAATATTATTTTGTATTTTTAAAAAAGGAACTAATGCTTAACAATTTAATTAAGAAAATCAGCTTTCCAAGCGAGATCGTATTTTATTGTTATGTGTTATAGGTTGATCGAATTTAAATTAATTATAGCTCACAAATAAAATATTAACTAGTATAAATATTAAATATTATTTATATTATATTATATTATATTATATTAAATAGTAGCCTCAGTAGCTTTAAATTTGACCTTCATAACTGCCCTTTGTAAGTTGAATAAAACTTAGGATACATTTTATCACAGTGTTTAAGTGAGATTCAGTATATTGATTTATTTTAATACTAGATGGCGCTACTCGTACTTTACATCGCACTATGGTTTGGTTCTCACGTAGTATATATATATTCTGTTAAATTAATGTTTCGTTGAGTCTTATAACATCAACAAAGTGTGCAGTAAAATAAAGTAATGAAGAATTGAAAGTGTTTGTTCGTCTTTTAACATTGGTCCTTCGAATCGGATTAACAACAGTGAGTGATTAGGGCTAAGTCTTGTGAATTTGTGAAGTGTCAGTAAGTGCTATAACGGATTCTTGGTATGTACAATTGACTATGTGATTAAGTGTTAAACACTTAGAAGTTTCATAGCTGATTGGACTTTAACTTTTTACTCATTAGTGTACTTAGAATATTTACTGATTACGGCACTTAGAAAAAATCTCTCAAATATTGGACTTAGAAAAATTACTCATAATAAATAGAACTCTGAAAATTTACAACACAGAATAATTTATTACGAACTTAGAAAATAAAATCTTGGGAAATTTAAAGATGTCGGAACTTTGTATTACACAAAAGTTACTCTTCCAAAGATTAGAAAGTCTGTATACGAACACCAAAAAGAGCCCAAAGACGCGTTTAACACGTGGTTATTTAGAAACGCGACTTGAGACTTTAGAGGACATTTGGAAAAAATATACAGAACAACACGATGAAATAATAACGTCATTAAATGAAGAAACTTTAAAGAAGATAAGTTATGATGCGGATACATATTTTCAAAAGGCTGAAGATAATTACTTAGATCTAAAATCGTTTATAAAAGACCACATTATTGAGATATCAAAGAGTGATGAGAAATCGACAGATACTAAAGATACATCATCTGAATGCAAACACATTTCTAAACCAAAGTCTAAATTACCACCTATATCGTTGCCTAAGTTTTCGGGAAACTATAATGACTGGATGGGTTTTCGTGACTTATTTCGCTCGCTTATTCATAATGATGCAAATCTGTCAAAAGTAGAAAAGCATCATTATTTGCGATCTAGTCTTTGTGGTGAAGCAGACCAGTTGTTGAAACATTTAGCTGTAACCGAAGCGAACTACGATAAGGCGTGGGAAGCGATTGAAAACAGATTCAACAATAAGAGAATAATAGTTAAAACAATTCTCAATCGTTTATTGCATCAACGAGGGTTACTAACAGAAAATGGTCATAGTATTAAAGAGTTGCTTGATACCACCAGGGAATGTTTGAATTCACTAGACAATCTGGAGATAGATACCTCTTCTTGGGATGCAATTGTTGTTCATATTGTTGTTTCCAAATTAGACAATGAATCACACAAACTTTGGGAACAGTCACTTGGTTCATCACAGAATGTACCCACTTTTAAAGATTTTGCATCTTACTTAGAAAGTCGATTTAGGACAATCGAGATGATTGAGTCTACGAACAAGCAACAGTCTAAGCCACAACGAGATTTTACTAAACCGCAATTCAATGTTCCGAAATCAAATTTTTATTCAAAACCCGTTGCTCCTATAAAAACATTTGCAACAGAAATAAACACTTCTTGCTCATACTGCACACAAGGGCATTACATATGTCACTGCAAAGACTTCGCTAACTTAGAGGTTACACAAAGACAAGACTTCGCAAGAAAGAATGGAATCTGCTTCAACTGCTTAGTTAAGGGTCACACCGTAACTAGTTGCAGACAACCGATATGTTGCAAGAAATGTGGTCGACGTCATCACACCTTGCTTCATAATACTTACCCTATGAAGACGACTGCAGCACCAGAAACTCCCGAAACCACACAATCTGAGGAAAAATCACTACTTAGCATGAAAAACGAAATGAGTAACAACCAAGATGTGCTGTTGGCTACTGCACGCATAGCCATTATTTCTAAAGATGGAAGTACTCATTACCTCAGAGCTTTAATTGATCCGGGATCACAAGCGTCGTTTATAACGGAAGCAGCCACACAACTACTTGGTCTTGATAAAAAGAAAGCATTTGGAAGAATTTCAGGAATTGAAGAAAACAAAACAATAACTTCTAAGGCAACGACTACACTGAAGTTTCACTCTGTAAGAAGTTTGACACCTATGTTTTATACTGAAGCATATGTGCTTGGACGACTCACATCATTATTACCATCGCAAGAATATGACATAAATTGCTGGACAACCTCTGAAAAACTGGAATTAGCTGATCCAGATTTTTACAAGCCAGGTTTTATTGATATTCTCCTTGGTGCCGACGTCCATAGTGATATACTTAAAGAAGGGATTCGCAGGCACAAATCTCTGATAGCTGTCAACTCTCATCTTGGGTGGCTAATATCTGGAAAGATATCGAAGATTAATTCCCAACCACGGCAATTTGTTGTTAATCATTATGAAGTAGAAGTAGATTATTTACTTCGAAGATTTTGGGAATTAGAGGAACAACCAACCAAGAAACTAATGACTAAACTGGAAAGACAGTGTGAAGAAAATTATAAAAATACACACAAAAGAAATCCTGATGGGAGATATGAAGTTCGATTACCTTTTGAGAATGAAGATGATCCAAAGATAGGAGATTCTAAACCACTCGCAGTCCGACGATTGCTACAAATGGAAAAGAAATTCATACATCGACCTGAATTGAAAGAAGAGTATTGTAAATTTATGAAACAATACGAATTACTGGGTCACATGGAATTGATACACGAAGAACACGTAGAATCTGAAAAGAAAGAATACATTAAAAACGATAATACACAGACACCTAAGAAAAAAGTATACTACTTACCTCATCACGCAGTATTAAGAGAAGCAAGTATTAGTACCAAACTCAGAGTAGTTTTCGATGGAAGCGCCAAACCTGAAAATGGGAAAGCGTTAAATGAAGAACTACTAACTGGTCCTCCCTTGCTGCAAGACTTACGTGATTTGGTTACTCGATGGAGACAGCATAAAATCGCTTTAGTAGCTGACATCAAACAGATGTATAGACAAATACTAGTTTCACATCAAGACACTGATTTCCAAAGAATTATTTGGCGTGAAGATCCTACTGATAACATGAAAGAATATAGATTACTTACAGTAACTTACGGTACTTCTTGTGCTCCTTACCTTGCATGCCGAACGTTACTACAACTTGCTGATGATGAAGAACTGCTGTTTGGGGAAGAAGTTAAATTATTAAGAACTGACTTCTACATGGACGATTTGATGTCTGGAGCATGCACGGAAACTAGAGCCATTGAGTTACAAAAGCGTCTGACTGAACTATTTCAAAAGGGTGGATTTCCGTTACACAAATGGGCGTCAAACAGTGATTTAGTGCTTGATCAAATTCGTAAAAGTGAACAAATGTCTCAAAGTTCAGTGAATATTCAATTAGATGAATCAGTAAAAGCATTAGGTGTATTGTGGAAACCAAAAAGTGATACATTCGAACTTAAGATTAATAGTATAGAAAATAATTATGATGAAAATGTAACAAAAAGAAATGTTTTATCGAGTATTGCAAAAACATTTGACCCTCTAGGCTGGCTAGCACCTATTACTATTGTTGGCAAAATTTATATGCAAAAACTATGGTTAGCTGGTTTAGATTGGGATGAACTATTACCTGATAATTTAAAAGATGAATGGTTTGCTTACTATACTAGTCTCAAGAACATGAATGTTGTGCACATGCCTCGATGGTTGGGTACTTGTAATACTAACGATACCATTCAATTACATGGGTTTTGCGATGCCTCGTGTACTGCTTACGCTGCTGTACTGTATCTCCGAGTTGTAACCAATAACGGTATAGACGTTAGATTAATTACTGCAAAGACTAAAGTAGCTCCTGTAAAAAGAGTCACACTACCAAGACTTGAACTCTGCGGTGCAGTACTTCTAGCAAAGTTGTTAGAGCATACACGAGAAGTTCTGAAAATTGATAAAAATTGTTGCTTTGCATGGACCGATTCCACTATAGTTTTGGCATGGCTGCGGAAAAATCCTAATACTTGGAAAACGTTCGTGGCAAATCGCACAACTGAAATTTTGAATGTTACCAATAGTAATCAGTGGCAACATGTTAAGTCTGGCGATAACCCTGCTGACAGCGCATCACGTGGTGTCAGTCCTACAGACCTTACCAAATTATGGTGGGAAGGCCCAGCATTTTTGAAAGAAAATGTAATTAATTACCCGATTTGCGACATACCTGACACTGAAATTGAAACTAATCGTAAGATTACGAATTTGCTATGCACATCAGAACATCATCAATTTGATTATGTTTATTTGACAAAATATTCTAGTTTGTTAAAGTTAATACGTGTTACAGCATATTGCTTAAAATTTATAAAACTATGTAAAAATCAAACTAAAACTAAACCTGAACCGTATTTAACTTCATTTGAATTAAAATGTGCTAGAATGATTTGTATTAAAATGTCACAAAACACTTACTTTAAAAATGAGATTGACTTATTATCTAAAGGTTTGATGTTAAATGCAAAGAACAGTCGAATAGCGAATTTAAATCCCTTTTTAGACACAGATGCGATATTACGTGTGGGTGGAAGACTTTCTAAGTCCCAACTCTGTTATGATCAAAAATTTCCTATAATTCTCTCTAATAAATGTAATTTAACTAAGTTAATTGTTTTAGATGCTCATAGGAAGACGTTGCATGGAGGTATTCAACTCACTTTAAATATTGTTAATCAAAGCTATTGGATTGTTAATGCAAAAAATGTTGTTAAAAAAGTCATTCATCTATGTATTCCTTGTTTTAAGCAGAAAGCTGCACCAAAAGCGCCTTTTATGGGGAATTTACCTGAATTTAGATTAAACCAAAATCGTCCATTCCGTATAAGTGGAGTTGACTATGCTGGTCCATTTACTTTAAAAATGTTCTCTGGAAGATGTAACCGAACTTCGAAAGCTTATATATGTCTTTTTATTTGTACAGTAACAAAAGCCATCCACTTGGAGTTGGTCAGTGATTTGACTACTTCAGCTTTTATTGCCGCGTTTAAAAGATTTTCGTCCCGTCGCGGTCACTGTAGAGAGTTGTGGAGTGATTGTGGTACCAATTTCATTGGCGCTTCACGTGAATTAGATTTACAATTTCGAAATGCAAAATCGAATGTTGTTAAGGAGATTGCCGAACTTTTAGCGAACGACAACACAGCGTGGAACTTTATTCCACCCAGTTCACCTCACTTTGGAGGACTTTGGGAAGCCGGAGTCAAGTCCGTTAAAGGACATCTCAAAAGAGTTATAGGGCAGACATCTCTTACTTTCGAAGAGTTTTATACTCTCCTCACACAAGTCGAAGCTTGTGTGAATTCACGTCCTCTGACAGTCATAAGTTCATCATCAGATGAAACACCGTTAACCCCTGGTCATTTTCTCATAGGAGAGCCCCCTGTCTTAGTAATTGAAGATAATTTGGAAGATGTTGCGATGAATCGTCTCAACCGTTGGCAGACAATTCAACGTATGACACAACATTTATGGAAAAGATGGCAAAATGAGTATCTCACTACTTTGCAGCACCGATATAAATGGTGTGTTCAACAACCCGATGTTGAGTTAGGTGCCGTTGTTTTAGTGAAGGATGAAAGGCTACCTCCTGGAAAATGGCTCTTGGGACGTGTTATACAGAAGCATCCAGGTAGTGATGGAATAACTCGTGTAGTTACTCTACAATACAAAAATAACACATTTAAAAGACCAGTCGCAAAATTGTGTCCATTACCCCTGGAGTCTTCTTAGTTATAGTTTTTTTTGTAATTTTATTATCATGTACCTACTACAGTGCAGATGTATGTACATCATATTTTTCTTTGTTTTCGCCCGGGAGGATGTTTAAGTGAGATTCAGTATATTGATTTATTTTAATACTAGATGGCGCTACTCGTACTTTACATCGCACTATGGTTTGGTTCTCACGTAGTATATATATATTCTGTTAAATTAATGTTTCGTTGAGTCTTATAACATCAACAAAGTGTGCAGTAAAATAAAGTAATGAAGAATTGAAAGTGTTTGTTCGTCTTTTAACACACAGAGACATTTAGATCCTTCGAGACCGATCGGAAACCTCAAGGTACATAAAAAAATTATTAATTGTTTCACTGCTTCCAATAAAAGTGTACGAATAATTAAAACAAATAGTATCGATGTCCTGTAAAAAGGACAGCGGGGCGCAGCGGGGCGGCCCGGTTTAGTGCTCGTCTGAGTCCAATAAAACCTTGTTTAACTACGACAACGTTCGTTTAATTAAATTTCCTTCTCGTCACCGTTCTATATTTTATTTACTGCTGAGTTGTGGATGGTATATTGTTTACAGTAGAAACAAGCAATGACTTTGTTATTTCTTTTGTCTTTTTTTATGCTGAAAATGGTTATTATTGCGTTTATTTTATACGGGACATGTTTTTTTAGACACAGTTCGAAGATAAGTACAATATAAGATGGAAAATGGCCTTTTCAGTTATATGAGAAACATTTTACATGTGAATTAATTCATGACTTTAATAATAAGAAAAATAAATATTATTTATTTATCTGCATTCACAAGCTCTTATAAAACCACTTTTCTAATTTTTTTTTATTTAGTTTACAAACAAATAAATAATAAAAAAAATTACAGTTAGAAAATGATGGTTGGTGGAGCAATGAATTTCCAAGGAAAATTATCCTGTAAAGTTGAAATAATTCGAAATAATATCTTTTCTAAGCAGTAATGGGTAAGGTGGTACTTCCCCTGACGAACTGCAACAAGAGCTCTACTATTTCTGTCCGATATAAAAAAAGCCCTGTTGATGCAAAGTTTTCTTTACTACCGTTTCTAATTGATATATTTCTATTTTGATTATTGTGCGTTAATGTTAATTTTGATCTTCCTGGGGCTGGATTCTGTAAGGAAAATGACACTAACTGGAGGATGCTTCGTTGCGGCCTCCGTGCTGTCTCTTTCGCTAACTATAATCTCAGTTAGTTCACTTCACGACCATCAGTGAACCAACAACGCTAATACTACTAATCAAGTGAGAGATAAGCTCTGCGAGGCCTCCGTGAAGCGGCTCGCCGACGAAGTTTGTATTAGCTGGCAGGAGGCTGATTATCCTGATCGTTAAAATTAAATTAACATAAGATTTACGCTAAACATTGAATATTTTTCGTTTTTCAGAGAGATTCAGTGAAAGAAAAAGATCTTCTTTTTACATTTTAGGATAAAACACAATGTGACGACGTGCCCCAACAATAATTTATTAATTTCCACGTTCAAAGACATAATCACCGTCGCAGACCACGCCGCAAAATGGAAACCACAAAAATTTACATGAAAAATTCCCGCGGAGAAAATGCGGAATCTAAATAATAAATTGTCCATTGTTAGGTGGGTCCGGGTTATCCAAATATATATTTATTTATGCAGACAACATAATGAATTCTTTTGGGATGTGCGATTATGCAGATTTTTCCGCTTCCGTATTTTTAAGCGCGTCCGTATTATGAATTTTTTATCATAACTCGCCGTTAAACGGTGTAAACCATTCGTGAGCTCTGTAAGCTATGATGTAATTAAAAAAATAACAAAAACGTTTCGCTAAATGTATTTTCTAACATGCAACATTGATTCATTTTTAGTAGTTGTGACACGCTAGTGACAGGTTTAGTTTTTAGTACATTTATTGGTCAAATTTATTGTTATCATCATTAGTAGATATTTTAGTATTATTGGTGAAAACCATTCTAATTGTTAAATAAATAAATAGTTAATTAGAAATCTCCCATAAACAAGTTTTTTTTTTTTTTTAATAAATTAATTCTATTGATTGAATAGTTTATTTTATGATTATGTAAATAAACTTTATCATAACACTAAGACGTAATTTTTTCCATAATATCTCATATCGTAATGAGTATAATAGATTTTTTGTGATATCGGCTGTGTACAAGGGTACACTGCTATGTACTATTTACCAAAAAACTAGTTTTTTAAGAATTTTGACTAAATTGAAATACGTACTAAAAAATATAATCTCAAAGTTACGATATAAAAACAGTCGACATTCAGAATAGCCCCGGTCTTTTAATTTAATAATGAAACCCGGTGGAATGACTCCTAATGAGGATAAGATAAATTTAATGCAAACTTTGCAGTTTTTAAGTCAATTGTGTTGTGAATTCAACTTTGTTACCAAGTTAATCGTAAATTCTGGATGTATTAATTTATGTTTATAGTTTGGACTTATAGTATTAAATGGAGAAGTAAACAGGAGGCCGATTCTCAAGTTTAAGACAATGGTATCACACATTTCGAACGTGATATTTATATCTAAACACGAGGTATTAAAAAAGAGAAGAACTGGTGGTCATATTTTGACCGATATAAGAGTACCTATTTGACGTTTATGAATGTTATAAACAAATTGAGTAGTAGAGCTCTAAGTGCAGATTTTGTCCGGGTATTATCACCTTACCGTAGAAATCCAGTATTCTCAGTCAGTGTTTCTCTGAGAAAGGTAAGGGGGCCGGTCAAATTACAGGCACATAAGACTTATCAACTTCACGTCTCACGGTCGACAACGCATTTGCGATGCCCCTAGTGTTGCAAATGTCTATAAGTGGCGTCGGCTTGTCTGTCGGATCAAGTGGTATAAAAAAATAACCTTTTTCTTTTATGATTTATTCTTTAGGTTCATTTGCATCATCATACAATTAACCATTGGATCAATAGATGAACCTTATTTTAAAAGCAACAATGTACATTTTTATATGACATTCACGATTTTTGTTGCTCCTGTAATTTTTTGTTCAAAATTGTAGTGTATTTCGTTTCATAATAATGTAAATACTTTTCTATTGTGGCAAATAAAATAACCTAAAACAGACGTACCTTTAGAAATGTGCCGAAATCTATCTATCTCAGCATATTTACCTCTCCATTTTCTAAATTATTGTAAGATGCCTACATGAAAATTTCCACGCCATCTAGTGATGGATAGAGTAACTACGATACCACTGAAGTACTATGATGCTATGCTCATGATGAGATTTGGTGTTAAGTCATTTCAATAGTTCTAAAACTGTAATATAGATGGCGCTAGTTGAACTGACGCTGAAATGGTTATCAGTATTTTGCCGATACTTACCATTCTACAATTGAGTATTTTAAGGTAATACAGAGTTATTAAACGTATTAGCCACATATGAATATTATTATTATGCATATTATCAGACGAAGTATAACTCTTTGTGCAGCGTTTGTCCGAGGAAGTACTACCACCTTAGCCATTTCCGCCGTGAAGCAGTGTGCACCACAGTGTTTCGATTAGAAAGGTAAGGACCCGGGGAAATTACAGGCACATGAGACTTAACAACTATACGTCCCAGGGTCGACAACATATTGGAGTTACAAATCTATAGACGTTTGGCCTTTAGGCGGCGGTGACCACTTACCATCAGATGGACCGTCAGCCTGTTTGTCAGTTTTGTTGGCATAACAGAAACAAAGCGAAGCTCATAATATAATAATTAAGAAATATTACTTTCTATCATTAATTACGTATGTAAAAAAATGACAGGCCAATTGGCTTGGTGGTTAGCGACCCTGACTGCCAAGTCTAAGGTCGCGGGTTCGATTCCCACCCAGGACAAACATTTGTGTGCATGAACATGTCTGTTTGTTCTGTGTCTAGGTGTAAATATCTATATATGTATTGTTTGTTGTTATTGTATATATGTATTTAGAAAAATAAAAAGTAGTATATGTAGTATATCAGTTATCTGGTTTCCATAGTACAAGCTCTGCTTGGTTTGGGATCAGATGGCCGTGTGTAAAAGAATGTCCCAAAATATTTATTTATTATTATTTTAAATATTAAATTAAATAAATAATTTAAGTTGTAAGTGTCATGTTAATTGTTCCCTTGCGTGCAGCACCTAAAATTATAATATTGTGTTACAAACGTTTTACAAATAATCCCATTTACACATTATAAGAATTGGATTACTTAGAAAACCAACAGTAATAGAAATATCATCTATAGAAGTGAAAACTTTGTACCCCTTTTTTTAAGAAAATTGCTCGTACGGGTGAATGTGACATTTGACACAGTTAAAGATTATAATATAGATTATAGTATAATATGAAGAAGAATAATAATAAAGCTTTTTTTTATATAAAATACATTATATATTCCTTTAATTAATTTAAATAAACATTACACACACTTTACCATGCGTTTCATACACACATACATGTAATACACACAGATACACTCCAAGCTGACGTAAAAGAAGAAAATTCAAAATGTGTCTATGCAAAGATTAAAAAGGTTTACATCCAACAAAAATCTCAACAAATTTTAAACTTGAAATATAAGTTTTAGGGTCGAATTTCAAACGCTAGGCGACCAATATTTTTTAATTACTTAAAAAGTATTTATTATTTGAACGAACTTTATGTGTTGACAACATCAATCTCCTACTATTGACAGGCCAGTTGGCTTGGTGGTTAACGCTCTGACTGCCAAACCGAAGGTCACGGGTTCGATTCCCACCCAGGACAAACATTTGTGTGCATGAACATGTCTGTTTGTTCTGTGCCTGGGTGTAAATATATATATAAGTATGTATTTAGAAAAAAAAGTAGTATATGTAGTATATCAGTTATCTGGTTTCCATAGTACAAGCTCTGCTTAGTTTGGGACCAGATGGCCGTGTGTAAAGAATGTCCCAGGATATTTATTTATTTATTTATTTACTATCCAGGATAAATTAAGCAATTAATTGAATTGGTTTTTCTATGACAACTAACATTAGTAACCAGTCTATAAATATATTAAATCCGACAACAAGTTTCATACAACCTTCACCCGAAAACCCCAATAAAATCATTTTGCATTACGACTTTGGTCGCATTCCATTTTCAAACATAAAAACAATTGAACATGATACTTCCCGCTATATTTCAAACGCGACTGACTATTAGCGTCAATCACGTGTCTCATCAAAATATTACCGAAATTTATCTTCTATATTCTTCTATCTATTTATTTATCTTCTATACATATAATAAATCTGTAGACGTGGCGTTTCTGTACATTGAAACTATTGAGAAAAGTTATAGTTCTGGGGCTCGATTCTGTAAGGAAAATGACACTAACTCGAGGATTTTTCGCCGCGGCCTCTATGCTCTGTCTCTATCGCTTACTACGCTAATACTACTAATTACGTGAGACGTAAGCTCTCCGAGGCCTCCGTGAAGCGGCTCGCTGACAAAGTTTGTATAAGCTGAATTAGGGGGCTGGTTTTAAAAGAAGAACCGGCTTCGATTCTGTAAGGAAAATTACACTAGCTCGAGGATGTTTCGCCGCGGCCTCTTTGCTCTGTTTCTTTCGCTAACTATGCAATCGCATGAGAGGTAAGTTCTCCGAGGCCTACGTTCGTTCGTCAACTAAGTTTGTATTTGCTGAATAAGGGGGCCAAATCCATTTCTACCATAATTAAAAAAAAGGTTGGTTCTCTGTTAACCCGTTATACTCGTATATCCTTTAAAATATTTGCCCCGTATATATGTATGTTCGCGATATTTCCCGATTTTCTTTTCTATCTAGGGACATTCTTTACACACGACTATCTGATCCCCAAATTAGTTTTATCTGATGACCAAATAACTTTTACTCTATATAAACTACTTTATTTATACCACTTTTGCCGACAAACAAGCAGACGGTCCACCTGATGGTAAGTGGTCACTGCCGCCTATGAACATTTGCAACACTAGGAGCATCGCCAATGCGTTGTCGACCCTGAGACGTGAAGTTGTTAAGTCTCATGTGCCTGTAATTTCACCGGCCCCCTTACCTTTCTAACCGAAACACAGTAATACAAGTGCACTACTGCTTCACGGTGGATATGGGTAAGGTGGTAGTACTTCCCCGGACGAACTCTGCACTAAGAGCTCTACTATTCCAGATTTCTTAAGTATATAGATATTAACACCCATATTACATAAGCATTTCGCTATATAACTACATATTTATTTGGAAAGGTTTTAAGGTACAAAACGTTGTCTTACATTATAAAAAAAACCGAAGCAAAATGGGGAACAGGATCTTAGCCCTAGCTACAACATATAAGCTTCATTTCTACGAAATCGGGTAACGAAGAAAACATACCTTAATTTAAACTTATCACGCGTACAAAGTCACGGGCCCAGCTAGTATATAAAATGTTTGCTAATCTAATACCGATGATATTGTTCAGAGCCTACTCAGTAGTGTTTTATGCGTTGTTTCCATTCATCTCCTGTTGTTTATTAGATCTAAAACGACGTGTTTTTACTCGGAGGAGAATAAAGTTTGGACGTCAGACATCAATGGAGCTAATGTTTCGCGAGAGACCGTACACATTGTTTTATACGACACGATAGTTTCTTTTAAAATAATATATTAGTTGCGTAAGTTTGTGAGGGTGGATATGTATAGATGTTTATTATTCTTTCACGCAAAAACCACCGAAAGGATTTAAATGGACCTATTAATTAGCCTTGGTATTTTAAATAGAATTACTCTACAATATGCCTTATTACTTTAACAAAGTTTAAGAAGTTATAAAAATATCGATTTTAATATGGCAAACCAATTTGACGAATAAATAGTAATATTTTATGTTATTTTATGATACTCTATAGTTTTACTATCGATATACTCGACTATACGAGATATAAAAATGAATCTCTATTTCCCTTGGTCACGGCATCACGCATGGACGGCTGTACCAATTTCGCTAATTCTTTTTTTGTTGTGTTTTTTTTTTGTTAGTCAGGAGAACGTTCTTATGAACGAAAAAAGTATTTTAAAAAAATCCACGTATAATTTTGAGTTTTGGTACAATACTGCTTTAAGCAGTATTTAGATCAGCCAAATATTTCAAGGTCTTGAAAGGCCCTAAAATTTTGGATGAATAGTAGCGTTTTACCCCCGTGCTATCAGAAATAGCTGTTAAATATTTGATTTCTTCTGCTACATCTGTAGCATCTGAACAAGTTGCTTCTACAATCAATCTTTTAGTGCCTAATAATCGTAGTAGCCAAACAGCTGGACATATAAAACAAAGAGTATTTAAAAAAAATAAAAAGTTCTGTGTCTGGGTGTAAATATCTATATAAGTATGTATTTAGAAAAAGAAAAAAAGTAGTATATCAGTTATCTGGTTTCCATAGTACAAGCTCTGCTTAGTTTGGGACTAGATGGCCGTGTGTAAAGAATGTCCCGGAAAAAAAAAAGAAAAATCTCTTACTGAAAAATATTGGTATACATAATCGTCTTATTTAAAAAAGAATGACTTAGAACTATAACCTAACATTTATAAATTAATTTGTTTAATAAATATACTGGACTATAAACTGTGTAATCATTTTTGAGATTACTTATGATTTTTTTTTAAATAAAGTCGATATATCGAAATCCGATATTTTTAATAATATCAACAGCCCTAGTACATAGTATATGAATATATTCTTTAATTCACGTCGCACTAGGATTAATCCCAATAAATATTTCTCTTCACCAGTAATAAAATTCGGAATGTAAATATACATAACTCAGGAATTCGATTTGTCAACCGTGTGCGAAATAGTATATTAGCTCGCTGCTATCACACCACTGCACCGTCGTCGGCAAGGTCAGTTACTCAATACCTGACCGTGATCATAGCGTAATTTTGATCCCTTAGTTTCAGGCTATATTTGACCTCTAAATATGGCCTGAAACGAATATAATATGTTTAAACTATAATGTGTCAAACATTTCGTGTAACGTCGCGTCGCATGAAAAATTGCATAGAAGGCATGAATTGCTTGGAAGTTGGAAGGTTGAACCAGCGTTCAACAGTAGGTGGTAGGCACGACGAGAGATATGAAGTTGCCTATATAACGTTTCTGTGAGAACGTAACCACAGTTTGTTTAATTTCGGGACAGCGCCATCTGATATCGGTTAAAGTAATTTTATATTAACGTTGACTTCGTTAATACATTATGGAATAATTTTAGTATGCAAAGTCTGTGAATTTAATTCCAATCAGAGCTATTTGAATCTATATCTATACATATAAAAATGAATCCCTATTTCCCTTGGTCACGGCATCACGCATGGACGGCTGGCGGGATTTTGATAATTCTTTTTTTGTTGTGTTTGTTATTGTCAGAAATTGGTCTGTCTTACGGAAAAAAACATGAAAGCTGCGTGGAAAATTAGAAAAATTGAGAAAACATAGCGACCATATTTGCTTTTCTAATCTAACTAATATATAATATAATTTAATTTTATGGCGTTTGACATGAATGCCAGTCTTTTAACAACAGAGGCAAGGGTCAGAAGTATATTGATAAAAGAATTAATTTATAATTTCTTAGTGCACATTTCGCGGTCAATTAAAACGAAAAATTGTATTGTAATGTACAGTGAGTTTGTTCATCACGGTAAGTTCAGAGCGCCATTACGCATAATATTAAAAGTTTAATTGTCATGAATTATAAACACTATGTTCTTGCTATAGTATTTTTATCAATGATACCAATTCGAATTAAATATTCATCGAACGAAGGACAACGTCTGCCGGGTCAGCTAGTATATATATTATATAAGTCGATTAGCCCAGACTTTATTTCCTTTGAAATCCTCCCCTTTACAATATTACCGTTAAATGCTAACTATTGTAGCGACACCTAAGAACACGCTCGCGAGAATCCTACAATGCGATATCAATTTTTTCTTGGGATTTGACTTTACAAGTTTCCAACATCGACACTTGGCCTGGCTGAAAATCTTCCCTTTTGAATGAAGGACTCTTACACTTACCTCTTCCATACCATGAAAAGTTAAAAAAAATCGTTTGTAAACGTGTGATAATGGACATGTCCCGCCTACGGTAATCTATGATCACACACAGGCACGCGAAAGCACCTGTTTTCGCGGCAAATCTTTGCTATTTTTATTTTGTTTAGGCAGCGGTCAACAAGCGAATTACTGCCAATTTTTTTTTATAGTTACCGAGCCGCCACGTCACGTGACATCATTTAGGGGGACTACACACTCTATACTGCTTACGTGAACGAGTGAATGAATGAAGTTGTTTTGATAAACATATCTTTTTTTTTATACGTGTGGGACGGCTGAAGTATTTCTCAGGGAATATACAAAGTAAGCTGTTGAGCTATTTCTATCACTCATTGTTATTTTGGAGGGAATAAAGTTATACATTTTCGAATTTGAGGTAATCGAGTTAGGGCAACATCGATTTTATTGATAAAGGATTTATTTATTTATTCTTATCTATTTACTTACCTCCTTTTGAAGCTTCATTAATACCTGTTCTCCGGTTATTATAATGTTACTTACCCTACAAGAAATGTAATCAAAATGTATTTCTAAGCTTTTTCACACTCATTGAAAGAAACAGTTTCCAAAAGACTATTCAAAATGTAACCTTTACCTTAAACTTTATTTTGTTTGTTTTTATTACTTTAATACAATAAAACTGGAGAGGTGTCAAGGGACACCCGGATGGAACGAAGATACGCATTGGAATTGACCAAAACGCTGAGTTTAGGTCCAGTGTTGAGAAAAACTTGCAATCTCTCGTCTTTAGTATTAGGTCTTCAATAAAAGATCAAGACTGTGCTCATAATTACTAATTAGTATAATTTATAAATTGAACAAAATTTTAAACATGTTGTATGTAGCTTTTAAATATATTATGAAAAAAACAAACCCAATTATAAACCATATCATTTGAATTTCGAAAAAAAGTGTCGTTACAACTTTTCGTATGAATTTTTTCCGTCTAGCCCCCTTTCACAACGCGCGATAAGGAACTTCGTTTCAATAAATGCGAAAGTGAGTTTGTTTGTTTCGTACGCTTTCACGTCTAAACGACTGAACCGAATTAGCTTAAATTTGGTACACGCATAGTCTATGGTATGTAGAGGGATATAGGCTATTTTTGATCACGGGAGATAGCCAGTTGCGTAAGATTTTAAATAATCAACATTTTTCTTATATACTCTGGTAGATTCAAACACTATTTACGTTATATATATATATAGAGGTATTCAAAACATTTCAAACCTTAACAAACGAACTCTATGATGTCAATACCAAGCATTCATTTCCACGTCCGAACTTCACAAAGGTATGGAAACGTGTTTGAACCATAGCCAACGTCGCGACACTAAGAGATGGCATAGACAACCAATTGTCGAGTGTAGAGCATGCTTAACATCGCCTCTGCCGTCATGTGACGATGTGGGAGGTCTGGAAACTGAAATTTATGTAAAATGACGTTTTCCTCACGCAATATCCCGCCGTGGCGTGGATACGAGCTCATGACCAGAATGACCGGTCAACTGTTTGATTTATTTTTATTTAATGGTCCGATGATATTCTAAAAACAGTAAAACAATATATTGTTTATGCTCAGATGGGTGTGGATTTTAAAATACATTTATTTATCATTTAATACCCTTTGGCAATGTTATTTTACTAATAATATTACTGAGAAATTTTGTGTGTTCTTAACGTTATGGACGTAACAGCTGGACATATTTTAATGAAATTTGGCTCTGAGGTAGAATATGTTCTAGATTACCATATGGTTAGCCCGAAAAAATAATAGTTCTCTCCGGAACGCGGGTGTAACTGCAGAGTGAAACCTAGTTAAGGGGTAAAAGAGAATCATCTATAAAAAAAAATATGTCTAAAAAAACACAATATCAATTGTCAATTCATATTTTTTATATACAGAATTAACTTGAGTCAATTACTACGACTTAATCCAGCAGCATGATATGGAGGTTTGACGTTAAAGAATATCAGAGAAAATGAACCCTATTGTACCGTTATAAGGTTTATTTTTATCATCACAGAATGAACTATTGTATTAAAAACGCACCTCATCGCAAAAGCACTAAGGTTACTTTTTGAATAACTTTCTTGAACTTCAAATCAGTTGTATATTAGTATAAGCATTTTATTCCGAATTATCATTGTAACATGATATTGTAGTCAATACAGTTCCAGAACGAAAATAATTTCTTGTTTTCCTTCAATTTTCAACAGCCGAGAAGAAAACGATCGGTTTATTGTTTAAATATCATTGCCAATATTAATAGTGATGTCCATTTATAAGAATATTATGTTTTATCGATACTATTGTCACTAAATTAGTCGAGATCCAATAGGTGCATTTTGACAGCTGTCAAGAACAAGAGTGTCACAGTAAAATCATCCCTATGGGGTGATGATAAGGTTCATCAGCATCATTAAACAATTAGCTATTGGATCAATAGATGAACTGTATCTCATAAGCAATAAAATTGATTTTGCTGTGGCATTCTTTGCTGTCAAAACCATTTATAGAAAACTTTAAACGGTGTTTATAAAGCTTAGTTATCCAGATAATTAATTAGCAATTTATTGCGTCTTAAAAATCTTCGAATAGATTGATTACATCAGCTTTTAATAAACAAACCTTTCGAGACAATTCTATATTGCAGCATTCTTATATCTAATCCCAAACTAAGCAGAGTTTATATTATAGAAACCAGTACCTCTACCATGAGTTGCTATCGAAATTTACTTTAGTCACTAGCGAGTAAACTACTATCGATACAGTATTTCTCGATAGCAACTGTCAAATTTGTGACTCATGGTACCGAAAATAGCAAAGGCTAAAAAACGTTTCTCGCTAGTGTTTACATTTCGATAGGTTTTTTACCTATCGATTTTAATTCTTTAGGTGACCGCTAGTGGCGCTGTACACATTTGCCATATAAATGTTTTATGCAGTCGCTAGCGAGTACGTACGTTAAAAACTCATGGTAAAGGCACAGATAAATTATACTATACTACATGAACAACTTTTCACTTTTTCCTACCGGGTTACTGCTACCCAGACATACAGCAAATAGACATATTCATGTACAAATTCTTGTACTGGGTGCAAATTGAACGCCTCAACTCCAGTGTGACAGTCAAGGTTTCTAACCACCAAGCAAACTCCGTATCGAATGATTTACTATCGATAATATAACATCACTAAATCAGTTTACGTCTTTTTTTGTGGATTACAAAGCAATAAAAAACAATTTTAGGACCTAGTACTGTTAACAGCGCAATATGTTTTCCGGGTTTTGCCGTATTGAAAGATTAAAACAGACGTTTAGTGATAGTAAAGTAAAGAATTCGCGAAGAATAAATAAAGTGGGTTTAGTTAGAATAATGTTTACACGCACGTCTGGTAGTGGGTAGGCCTAATTTTGTACGAAACATCACGACTTTACCCGCGATCCAGAATTAGCCTGTGATTTAGTTCTAGTATTTAAACCCAAACGAGCACATATGTATCAACTATATATGTATACTAGCTGTCCCCCGCGGTTTCATTCGCCTTTACCGATTTCATTTATAGTCTATAACCATCTAGGAAAAAATCTGCGTCGAATGGTAGCTGTCCCATCCCGATATGTTCAGTAGTTTTGAGGTGATGGTGCGTCAAAGGATCCCTATATTGCTTATTAATATATATATCTAGCTGTCCCCTGCGGTTTCGTTCGCGTATATCGATATCATATATAGCCTATAACCATCTAGGAAAAAATCTGCGTCGAATGGTAGCTGTCCCATGCCGATATGTTTAGTACTTTTGAGGTTATGGTGCGTCATAGGAAGCCTATTTTGCGAATATAAATATAGATAAGATAAGAAGATAACTACCCCGATTCCACACTGCGGTTTCAGCTGCGTTAAAATTGACTAATAGCCAACATCCCTACCATAGGCTAGTGTCTGCTAAATTTCGATGAAGATCGGTTCAGCCTCTTTGACCATGAAAATTTTACACAGGTAGAGACAGACACATTCGATCTTATAATTATTTTGTAACTGTGACTATCAAATTTGTATATGTATGAATGGCGTGCATAAACACGTCTGTTTGTTGTGTGCTTGAATGTAAATAAATAAATATAAAATAGTGTGAATCTAGAGAAAAGTAGTATGTTAAGTATATCACTTATTTGGTCTCCGTAGTAGGTACCCGCTCTCCTTAATTTGGGATCAGATGGCCGTGTAAAGAATTACTCATAACATTTATTTATAAATAACTAGCTGTCCCCCGCGGTTTCACCTGCGTTCCATGAGGGATGTAACATTTTACCGGCACAAAAAGAATCCTATATTACTTCTAATACCGCTAAGTCATTTGTGTTTTGTTATTCTATGTCAGATGCGTTTTATCTTTGACGTTTTATGTCACGTCACATGGGAACGCGATCAAACGGGATAAAAATCCTATATCCGTCTCCTGGTTCTAAGCTACCTCCCCACCAATTTTAAGCCAAATCGGTTCAGCCGTTCTTGAATTATAAATAGTGTAACTAACACGACTTTCTTTTATATAAACTATTTGTAATGTAATTATTATGCAGTAATGCTCAATGGAACCCAAATTGTATGGAGCGGATATTTCTACTCTTATTTACATCTTGTTCAAACGTATATTTTGAAAGTATCCATTTGGTATCAGCAATTTTTTTCTAATTTACGATATGATTGGAATATGGGAAGAGTCAAATTGTTAACAACTTTTAGTGTTCATTTCTCACCAAATAGTCAAGTAAATAAGAAATTCGCTTAGAACAAACAATTCTTAAGGTAGTTTATTTTAAAATTTTGTCCAACACGATGACGACCATGATTTTTTTTCATTATCAAAAGGGCTGGTAGTTTTTGAGTAAAATAGCAGTGACATACATAGAATTCTGTTTGTTAAATCACATAATCTTTTATGACCGTTTTTAGAAAATTTGTATGTCTGCAAAAGGCTCCGAAACGGCAGATATTGACACATAGATAAATATTTTCTAGATTGGCATTGGATTCTATGGCACAGAATATATATTATGCGTTTATTATTTATTATTAAAAAGTTTATACCTTATGACACCAAATAACAAATTACAGATCACAAGACGACATTGTGGAATCAGCTCGTCCTTGCACCCCTGCCAAATTCCGGGCCGATGCGTTGTCCCCCGGGAAATAGACAAATATCCACTTTTTTATTATTTAATACCTATGAGATACAGCTGTAATAGTTTTTTTATACGGCCGTTGGAAATAGTCCGCGTAGGAATGTGATGAGAGCTCAATGATAGCTTGCGATGTTTCCACGCTCATTAAAGTTCTAATGGACCCAATATTGGCAGAGGTCTGCGATTCCTTTCAAAATATTGTCATATATTATACTGTAAACAGCTATTTGAAGGCATAAAATATGGCAGTGCTGAAATTGGGGGAATTACAGACATATAAGACTTAGTGAAAAGTTCGTCAGGGGAAGTACTACTACCATACCCATTTCAGCCGTGAAGCAGTTGATCACTTGTATTACTGTGTTTTGGTTTAGAAATTACATGGATATGAGACTTAACAACTTCACGTCTCAGGGTTGACAACGCGTTGCAAATATCCATAGGCGGCGGTGACCACTTACCATCTGGTGGAGGGTCTGCATGTTTGTCGGACCATATGGTATAAAAATGGGGTACCAGTGGAGAATTAATCAAAACATCCTTATTTTATAATTTTATATAATTTTGATAGCTCATGTATATTAACAATGACTTCAAGCTATTTAAAATTTCAAAAATAACCTCCTGCAGCCAAATACTATCGTATAAAAAGCACAAGTCTTATGAGTAATTTCGCCGAGATTAAAAAAAATCTAGATCACGTTAGTACGAAGATTACGTGCATTACACTTGTTTAATATAAATCTAACTTTCATTACCAGTTACAAAATTCTCTAGTAAATATAATCGTAATAAGACAGGCGCGCTCCACTGACCGTAATACTTTATTAATCTTACGAATCAGTTCTTAAGATGCTTAGAAATAGCTCATAAAGACAGTGATCTGAAAAACTTAAAAAGTAACATTTAGTTTCTTCACCGTGAAATTTCAATTTACCCTAAAAAGTCTGAAAAATGAGCAAATAGAACGGTCCCCATTTTACAAAATCCTTACTTCGATACAGGCTTTGACTAAACTATAATGATAGTGTTAAACTTGACACTGGCTATAAATAAAGCCGCGAGACGTAATGGGTTGCCATATTTATAAGAATAATTCAAAGAGGATGTCTATCTTCAATTCCTTACGGAATAGATACGTGCAGGGTGATATTGTAATGCTCTCGCAATCGAAACCAATTTGCCGATACATTGCCCAACTATTGTTATCTCTTTCTGCGCGTATGTGTGTGAATGAGATAGCAATAACCCAACGGTATTAGTACGGTATCTAGTAACGAATCCGCCTCAATTTCAATTTCGGGAGCACTCGCACATTCCTTACTAATGAAAATTAAATTTTCATCCATACTAGTGTGGTTTTATCTCAATCAATGTTGTTACAGAACCCTAAATAATAGTCAACAAGCATATCAATAAACCATGTTACCTTGACTGACCGCTGCCCAGACAATGTTTACAATTGTATACTCATTCAACATGATTGACAAAATTAGTTCTGTTACTCAAAATTAAACTTTGTGCGTTCAGAATATAAACTATGTTAAGAAAACAGCGTAGAGTGCATTCCTGCACTTTATTTTTAGTGTGACTTTAAACAAAGTCGAATAGACTCGCAGCCCGGGTTTCTTTTTACATCTTCATGTTTATTTTGATTCTAATTGTGTAACACTTCTGTTTACAAGTTTTCAGACGGTTATTTAGTCATAATTACAAACGAATTCTCGACTCAATTATAAACAAAGAACCAGCTAACGATGCTATCATCATTTATCTAATTGAATTGAGTGTTTATAAAATTCCGATTCAAACTCACTTCATCAGCGAATGGATCAAATATTGGAACTGATAATTTCATAAAATTTTCGAACTGCAACTGCTGGTCTATAAACAATTACCTACTTTTGTTGGCTCAAACTGATCTATAAATTTAAGCCATCTCAAATCCAATAAAATTAAAAATAATTGTTGTAAACCAAACCGAAAATACTACAGCAATGTGCAATGCAAAGCAGCTTTTAGAATATCTTATTTTAAACTAGCGGTCCCCCGCGGTTTTACCCGCATTCCCGTAGGATGTCACATGTATTATAATACATAAAAACCTAGCTCTTCAATCATTCTATCTATTAAAAAAAAAACAAATCAAAATTCGTTGCGTAGTTTTAAAGATTTAAGCATACATAGGGATATAGGGACAGAGAAAGCGACTTTGTTTTATACTATGTAGTGATGATGCAAGAACTATCTAAAATAAATTATAATAAAGAAAATACTCTTTGTGGTCAACTGTCGAAAAATCAATGTCAAATCAACATGGCATTGGAATGTTCAAGAGTTAACAATGATAAATGATTAAAATGAAGTGAAATTACAGGAACATGAGACTTAACAACTTCACGTCTCAGGATCGACAACGCATTGGCGATGCTCCTAGTGTTGCAAATGTCCATAGGCGGCGGTGACCACTTACCATCAGGTGGACCGTCTGCTTGTTTGTCGGCCCAAGTGGCATAAAAAATGAAATATCAATCTCTCTTTTACATGAGAAAACAAATATTTCTGAGATATTAAATTAGTAAATAAATCTATCTTAACGTTATTAACTCTTTAAAAATTGGGAGGTTATTTAAATTACAGCTCTATCATTGTAAAAATAGCTCTTCTATTCTAGCTCTTACCACATAATCTTTATATTTAAGTTAAATAGGGTTCCTTTTACACACCGTTACCTCAAAACTACTGAACACATCGGGATGGGACTCTTACATGGTTATAGGTTATATACGATATCGATAAACGGGGGTGAGACCGCGGGGTACAGCTAGTATGCAATAAAAAGTATTAGTCTAAACTAACGTCACTCTATATTGGCCGTTTGACCATCAATAATATCATATAAAATAGAACTTTATATCCTTTTAAATAAGATATTGAATGATGATGCAGATAAGCTACTTAATAAAGTAATTGTGTTAATTTTCCAATGGCCGACAAACAAGTTGAAGGTTCATCTGATAGAGGGTCGGTCACCGCTGCCTATGGACATTTTCAACCCCAGGGGCATCGCCAATGTGTTGTCGACCATGAGAGTTTTTCGAGAAGTTGAGCTCTTAGCGCAGAGTATATCCGGGGAACTACTACCACCTTACCCATTTCTTCCGTGAAGCAGTAGCGCACTTGTATTATTGTGCTTCGGCTAGAAAGGTAAGGGGGCCGGTGAAATTACAGGCACATGAGACTTAACAACTTCACGTCTCAGGGTCGACAACGCATTGGTGATGCCCCTTGTGTTGCAAATGTCCATAGGCGGCGGTGACCACTTACCATCAGGTGGACTGTCCGCTTGTTTGTCGGCCCATTTGGTATAAAAAAAAATAAAAAAACCAAAAGACGTGAAATTTTTAAGTCTCATCTGCCTGTAATTTCACCGGCCCCTTTACCTCTCTAACCAAAACTAATACAAGTACACTTTTGCTTCACGGCGAAAATAGGTAAGGTAGTACTTCCCCGGACGAACTCTGCACTAAGAGCTCTACTTCTCTAAAAGCTAGCTAGTTTGGTTCTGGTTCAATGACCTTACGTACAATATCTTCAGCATAAAACGTGAGCGATCTTTTTGCTACAACCTCGTTTACTTTCCAATACGCAGTTTAAACAAAATAAGATATGTATAGTTAACAGAGTGATGGATAGGCATATCTGTCATCGTGCAGCACCTCAACAACACAACAAGTTACGTCACGAGACGTTGAAACATCCTAAGAATGCGTCTACGAGCCACGCTCAGCTATTTTCGGGCCCACATTGTTTTTACAGGGCCTTCACTCGCGACGGAACCATCTCGTCAGTTCTAGCTGTCACAGAATAATGTATCTACATTCTGACAGATTAATGGACCGGATCAAATTTATAAGGGCTGTACCGACGATGAATACACTGTGAATTATTTATTTTTACAATTTTATTCGCCACTATTCATAAGCATACGTATTAAAATTAATTTCGTGGATTTAGATCGAATGCTTCATTGCAAGTATAAACAATTTAAATGATACATTGCTAAACAATGACGGCGTATAAAAGAAACTTTGAAAAATAAAGTTTGACAAACGGACCGTTTTATTTATTGACCATTATCATGAAAAAAAAAACGTGTTAATGACCTTTTTGATATCGTCTGAATAAAATCTTTTTATAAAATATTTATGAGCATGGATTAATGTTTTTATTTCGAACTTGCGTTTTCACTTGTCAGTATGTGCCAGTGTCTCAATTTAATTCTGTTAGATTAAATATGTGAAAAATAAATGAAGCCATTACCATCGCAGACATATACTAATCGTGAGGGTTAGGCCAGTTTAGACAGAAGCAGGGTGCCATTTCCTTAGTTGCTTGTTAATTAATCGGATAGGGTTTTACGAACTATTCTAAAACTGTGTCAGTTTCGATTATAAAGTTAGATTTTAGAGGTAGAGAGCTCTAAGTGCAGAGTATTTCAGATAGAGAAGCAAGGGAGCCGGTAATAATAGTTCATGAGACATAACAACTTCACGTCTGAGGGTCGACAACCCATTGGCGATGCTCCTGGTGTTGCAAAGCCCCATAGGCGGCGGTGACCATCAGGTGGAGCGTCTGCCTATTTTTGGCCTAATTGAAATGATTTTCTTTCTTTTGGCCGGTGTTTGATTGAGTTAACTTTATGGTACTAACATTAGCCCTTTAAACGTGATAAATGTGGCGCCTTCTATCACATTTATCTTTGTGTACTTACCCCCTTCGGGCACAACATCACTTTCCATGATGAGATTGTGGTCAAAAACAAGCCTATAAAAATGGATATAAACACAGTTGGAAGCTACTTTAAAAATAAAAATAACAATTACATAATGCAACCGACAACCACAACAACACAACAATTCGTCGATAAATCATAAACCTGACAAAATAAAAATGTAATGACAAAGTAAGCCAATTCTATCTCAGTCGAGCCGCAAATAAACACGTAAGGTAATTCTAAATTTAGCCGGTGTATCAGTTCTATAACAAGAGACGCATCATGCGTGCATTGAGTCATCGAGCTGAACTTCAAACGTATTGGGAACACTTGGGTTCGAGAGTTAGTGCTTATGACCGTTGTAAATCAAGTTTTGAATCGTAAACCTAATAACAGATCTGGAGTCATTTCGAATGAGGTCTTGTTGGATGAAGGTCATCTGTAAGTACGAATATTGGAGACAAAGGATTTTAATTTTGGAATGATTTCTTTTTTACTATTAAATGGCTTTTGGAATCATTTCGAATGAGGTTTTATTGGATGAAGGTTATCTGTAAGAACGAACATTAAACACAAAGGATTTTAATTTTAGAATGATTTATTTTTTACAATTAAATGGCTTGATTTTAAACGTCACATTTGAATGTCACTTTGGCAAACGTAAGTAAATACTGTCTAGAACTGACTTCTGAAGTGTTACTGCAGGTGATAAATGCTTTTTTTTAACTAGAAGGTATAGTAGTTGCTAGTAGTTTATTCAATACTCAAGCCTATTGAAGGATTGAAACTTTCGACTTTCGTCACTTTGAAATCTCTATCACTGCTATAATTCAGGTAAATGCCACCGTACCTGGACAGAATAGAGACACATAAAGACAGACATGAAGGAAGTTTTTGTTGTGCTGATTTGCACTCAGCGCGTTGCTAAAGTTTGCAGCTGCATATGAAATTGTAACAATTTGTCGACACACATGACAATTTTCAGAGAAAATTGATAAATTCTATAATATTAGCATACTGTGCAGTAGGAACTGCAAACCCAAAAAAGGTTTTACTATAAAAGTGTTATTGTCTATAAAAAGAAGGAAGAAGTAAGTTGAAATTTCTATATAAATGAGATAAGAATGTTGTTTTGTTAGTAGTCAAATAAAATGAGTAAATTAAAAAGAAAATATTTTAATACATAATTGGAGATAACAGATACTAACCTAAGATTTACCAAGTGAACGCTGGTAAAATTTCGAAATTTATGTAATAATTATTACAGAGAATTTCAGACTATTACCGCTTTTACTAAGTTAATCTTAAGTTTGACTAGAAAATTTTAGAATTTAGTAGTTCTGCTTGTACAGTAACATATATTTAAATAAATGAGGCTTGAAATTCCGCGTATAAAGCTAGACGCTAGTTTGTAATGATCAAAGAGCGCAAACTCGGTCGAGAATGCAACGCATGCGATGTGCTGCTAATACATATATCATTCTAATCCTTACTGACTGACTGAGAGCTTCATATTAATTACTGTCAACATTTACGAGATAGAACTCATTAATTAATTTTATAGTCAACTATATGAAGGTATGCGCTTTATATTAAATTCGCTGTCTTTCATCGTTTAATATTTTAACGATGCGCCACAGCCGGTGAAGTGAGCGAGGGAACTTCCCTTCCTTGTGTGCTTATAACCTTTTGCTACATCATCACTTATTACTATGTGCGATCAAGATTCTTAATGATTTACTATTTCCTGAAAAAAAAATGGATTTAATAGTGAAATAATATAATTGATGAAAATGAATACAGAAATTATCTCTTAATCAGAATTACTAAGTTACCATTCCGATCGGCAGGAATTCTTTTATTGTAGTCTGGCTTTTGCTTTCGGTTTTACCCGCGTTGAAATCAGTGCAAAATTTTTGCAATATCGATACAGCCGTGTCAGGGTAAAGCTATAAAAACGTACACAACGTAGATAAATACTTTCAAATTTATAATAGACTAGCTATCCCCCGCGATTTCACCTGGGTTCCCAAGGGATGTTGCATTTAATCCCGGACCAAGTAATAATAATAATATTCCGGGATATTCTTTACACCCCATCTAGTCTCAAACTAAGCAGAGCTTGTGCTATGGAAACTAAATACCTGTTATACATATACAGTGTAAACTCTTTATAACGAAACTCAAGGGACTGAGCATTTTTTGTCGTTATAGAGAGTTATCGTTATATGGAGTGAACAAAAAAAAACAAAACAAAGTGAACAAACCAACCAACTTGGGCTCACTTCAACGTTATAGGGAGTTTATCGTTATAAAGGATAACGTTATAAAGAGTTTACACTGTACATTCTTTTTTCTAAAAACATACTATTATAGATATGTACACCCAGACACAGAACAAACAGACATATTCACCTGCGACCTTCGGTTTGTCAGACGGGCCAGTTGCCTTGGTGGTTAGAGACCCTGACTGCCAAACCGATGGTCGCGGGTTCGATTCCCACCCAGGACAAAATTTTTGTGCATGAACATGTCTATGCGTTCTGTGTCTGGGTGGAAATATCTATATAATTATGTATTTTTAAAAATTGTATGTGTAATATATCAGTTTATTTATTTATTAAGGATCACCAACAAATGATACACATAACTAAGACAAAAAAAGATGCTACAGAGATAACATGCCTTGTGCTCACTTAATTATAGGTAATCACAGCTAACACCAACAACTTATACCGCTATTATAAATTAAACAAAAATTAAAAAAAGTTAAATTAAGGTATACAAAACTAAGAAACAACTGTTACCTGGTAGCCTAATACTGCAAGCAGTACACTCTGCTTAACTTGGGATCAGGTAACCATGTGTGAAGAATGTCTTGGGATTTATTTATTCATGCACATAAATGTATGGCCGGTGTGGGAATCGGAACCGCGACCTTCGGCTTAGCAGTCAGGGTCGCTAACCACCAATCCACCTCGTCTGTTATTTCAGGGTATGCTCTATCTTTGTGTCAAGTTTCACCCTAATTCGCTCACAAACTTTCGTTGGATGTGCTGATGATGTGGAAGCCACAGTCGTTCACCAATCGAAAGCCTCATAATAAATAAAATTTTGAAATTACAGTAAAGCCAAAGGATTCCATACATAGCCCAATCAGTTTAACCATCATCTAGTACGCTCCATAGAATGCATTACATAGAACTAGCAACAAGGTCGTTCTCCGTAACGAACCTTTGACCTTCCCAATTACACACAATTCTATGCGATCGTTGTCAGAAATTAACGATGCGTTGGTTAAATTATCAATGAGGTCATGCTACATTTTAGTGTCCATAATCCAAATGATACTGACAATGCGCTTTTATGGTTCCGTACCCAAAGGATGGGACCATCCATCCGTATCTTTTGACCGTAATAAGTATATTCAAGTGTCAATCAAAGTGTATACTACTATAGCCACTATAACAATAATATTAAGATAGAAAATGTAATGGAAATTCAACTAATGTGCTTTTTTAAATCGTTTTATTAAATACTAGCTGTCTCTCGCGATTTCACCCACATTCTCGAGGGATGGAACATTTTCCTGGGATAAAAAGTAGCCTATAAGTTATTCTAACATATGCTCTATCTATGTGCCAAGTTTCATCCAAATCCGTTAGGTAGTTTTTGCGTGAGGAAAAACTACCGATACATCCATACATACAAACATTTGCGTTTATAATATTAGTAGGATTGTGCGGTGGTACGAATCCCATTTGTCCGATTTTTAACTAAAATAAACCAAAATCAATAAATTGTCAAAATTACAGCCAATACTTATACACTAAGATATAATCGACTAATTAGATAAAAATCGTTTGAAATCGTAACGAGTGTCGTTCGAATGATGTTTAATAACAATTTCACGGACACATTGAGGGCGTGGCGCTATGTTTAGTGATGTCTCGATTATTTATCGAGATCTAAAAAGAAATAGGCGCCGATGACGAATATAGTGACCTCACGGCCGCAGATGTGAGCTCGAATGAATAATATCGCACGTCTCTGGAACAACACTTCTGTAATCCCGCGAATCGCTCGGATTTAAACACGACACATGACAAATATACGAGATTTACGATTGGATTTCCCAAATTCTGTTGCTGATGAAAATATAGGCTGATGTGTGCTGGTATTTATGGACCATCTGTATATAATTGAGGAAAGTCTTAAATGCATATATTTATGGACTGTAGGGTTTAAGTTTGTATGTCAGAATTTTGAGAAAATATATCAGCCTGCTTTTTTTGAGATCTTACTTTTTTTTATATATTTATCACTTCAACAGTTTACATAATACTTGAGTTTAAGCCTAAAATACAAATGTAAAAACAATGGCAAACTAATGCAATTGTCGTTAAGAATGACAATAAAAAACCAACATGAAAATGTAACGCGCAACTAAAAATACATTATTATCTAAATAGTACATTACGCAATCCAAGTAAAAAGCATAATAATCTACACAAGGAATTCCGCACAGCATCTAACGATTCACTTCTCATGAGAGCATCATAAATACATTTGGCAGCTAAATGCCGAATAACACCTGATTGCCAGCCCTGAGTCTGGCACCGTGCCAGGCTCCACCAGGAATGCGTTTCAGGGGTCTTGCACCGATGAGTAATACTCGATACAGGATGATGGCACTCCATATGGCAATCACCTCCCTGGCGAGCCAATTTATTCCGGGAACTTTTGATAGCCTTTAAAATGCGCTAACGTGTTGCTTGTATAATTTTATTCCAGTATTTTATTGGCACTTTAAGTCCGCGAGATGTCTGGTTGTCTTCTTAAATTATTATCGACCTTCTGATGTGATTCAACGTTATATTTGAGGAAGTAACACATTTTTTTTTATACCACTTGGGCCGACAAACAAGCAGCGGTCCATCTGATGGTAAGTGGTCACTGTCGCCTATGGACATTTGCTACACCGGGGACATCCCCAATGCATTGTTGACCCTGAGACGTGAAGTTGTTAAGCCTCATGTACCTGTAAATTCACCGGCCCCCTTACCTTTCTAACCGAAACACAGTAATACAAGTGCACTACTGCTTCACTGCAGAAATGGGTAAGGTGGTAGTACTTCCCCGGACGAACTCTGCACTAAGAGCTCTACTACTCTAAATTAATTTTATGAGTTTCAGGAATATAAGAACGGTGACTGTTTTATGTAGATTTTTGTTAATATATAAAAAAAAAACAAGAAATAATTGAGAGTGCTTAAGAACTTTGGACTAAGTAAAAGATTTGGAAGACTTGTTAAGAAAGTCAAGACAAAAGTCAAACAAAACATTTAAATAATGCGATATAGGGTATCCATCCATCATTAAAGCGAAAAAATCTTCTGCTAATCTAATAAAAGTGCAGTAATAACAATGAAAGCTTCATAAAGAAAAAATAAACGAATAGGACAACTTATTTGTTGATCAGCAACAATTACCTAACGACTCTCCGACAAAACCAAATGTATAAACAATATTAGTAATTTAAAAGTGTTAAAACGTTTCTACTATATTTCTGGCACTTGTCACATAAAGCAACTAGTACGTCTAGTTTAATCTTCCTTTTTGAACATAAATTGACTGTTGGCAGTAGATCGAGCCCATAAATATCATAGAAGTATTGCAAATAATTTTGGGTGTTTACTAATCCGTATTTTAATGGGTTTAAGACTGATTTTGAATAAATGGTTCATCACCATCTCTCCGTCTTGTCAAGTTGGTGTTCATCGTGGGGACTTAACATCCAGCCAGGGATTATGAGATTTTGTAAACTTTGATTGTTTTTTAATTCTTTCATCAGTATTCCTTCACCGCAATGGCGGAAATCTATAGAGGTACTAGCTGTACCATGTCATGCTTCGCTGTGGCACATTGTGATTGTTGAGAAATGACAAACAAAGCAAAGACGGTCGCGGATATGTGACTGATGCAAAAAATAGATAAAAACAATCCTTGATGCTGATTGTATATCATGATAAAATTTCAGCTCGATCGGTGCAGAACTTTTTGAGATTTTGAAGCGTACACAAACCAACATAACATTTTTATATATATAGTTATACAGGAAATAAATATATATCTATAAACTGAATAAATGTATTGAAATATTTTTTTTATTGAATTAAGCATTGGCTATGTTAAGTCTGGATAAAGTAGCTATCTAATAGTGTAAGTATTATTCAAATTGATTCAGTAGTTTTTCGAATTTATTAATTACTAGTTATCCGGCCTGTAGCAAAATTTTTCTATTTTTGGTTACATTATTGCAACTTTCTTGAGGATCTCTAATTAATATGTTAATAACGTACAAAAATAAGGTGAAAAAACGTTGCAGAAGCTTCGGAGTTTATTCGCTACAAACAATGAAACAACAAAATCTTTCCTCTTTATAAAATTATCACATTTTCCCGGGACAAAAAGTAATTTTTATGTTATTTCAGGATATGCTTTATCTATGTGCCAAGTTTCATCCATATCTGTTTAGTAGTTTTTGCGTGAAAGAATAACAAACATACTTACATACAAATCTTTCCTCTTTATAATATAAAGTATAGATTTGTAGGAATTGTGGTATTTATATCGTTATAGGTCAGTGAAAATAATGTAATTCACCTAATATTATTTCGGAAGATTACATAAAAAAAGAGACAATTTTTTTTTCATAACCGGTCTGATTTAGACGTGATAAATATTGATTGCACTTTGTTACTGTTGAACATGTTGTTTACGTCCTTTAGACATATGTACTTCGCCACCCAATGTATTATATCGAATAAAATTGGGTCGTTCTATTCAAACTACGTACAACCCAGTTACTAGAAATACATTTTTAAACTAGCATTTTCCAGTGACATTGTACGTATTGTTGTCTTGTATATTACAGAAGTTTTGAATAAATTAAATACCTCTCTAGCACGCCCATTATTCTTGAAGAGAAAACCAGAGGTCGCATAAATCTATAAGATATTTTACGTGCCGTTTGGCCTCCGTTTTCCGGGGACAGTACTGATACTGTGCCCGGAAAACGGTGATATTTTTAATTCATCAGCCCCCTTATTCAGCTAATACAAATTTCATTGGCGAGCCGCTTTACGGAAGCCTCGGAGAGCTTATCTTCACGTGATTAGTAGTATAAGCGTAGTTAACGAAAGAGACAGAGCACGGAGGCCGCGACGAAGCATCCTCGAGTTAATGTAATTTTCCTTACAGAATCAATCAGCCCCAGTCTCAACCAAGGTAAACTAAAATTAATTTGATAATAACTTCAAAAGGATAATGTTTTATAACCCTTATTACCTATAGGAGCCTTTAAAAAGTATGAGAAGAGTAAATATGGTGCTAGATACCTTTAACTTTGAAAGTCGCTTCAAATAATTGGAACTCTTGAAATTTTAATGCCGATCTTAATTTTTTTGCAAGAATTTGACATTATCTCTATCAGGTTCTATTCTGTAAAATTCGATGTTTCATCAAAGCATCTATACTCTGTCTATCTCGCTTACTACGTAGTCATGCTCTCCGAGGCTTTTTTGTTTGAATTTGCTGAATAATTGAGGGCTGTACCATTCGTCTTTGAAAAGACTCTATTATTTAAAAAGCCTGCAACACAGATCTTTCGCAAAAACAAGAGCTAGGTGCGTTTTGTTCCAAATTCCAGTCCGAAGACAAGTTGCTCTTAAGGACTGCTCAAGAAGTGCTGGAACATAACGGTAAGTGTTTAGCGCTGGACATTTGCAACACTGAGGGCATCGCCACTGCGTTGCCGACCCTGAGACGTGAAGTTGTTAAGTCTCATGAGCCTGTAATTACATCGGCCCCCTTACCTTTCTAACCGAAACACAGTAATACGAGTGCACTACTACTTCACGGCAGAAATGGGTAAGGTGGTAGTACGTCCCCGGATGAACTCTGCACTAAGTGCTCTACTACTCAAGAAATTAAATCAAATGAAAAGAAAAGCCACCATTTTTTTCCACTTGCTCCCAAAAGTAAGTTCTTTATATTGAAGCTACGTAAACACAGATAAATAGCCAATTAACATATAGACAAACATTTCGAATATCTAACATTATTATTAGATACACATAATATCTAGTTAGGTCACCTTGCGGTTAATAAATTACTGAAAAATTTTATAATGACGCATTTAGGTTATAAACGACAACCGCCTAGTTAAATGGTTACAGACAAAGCATAAAATAGTGGGTTAACGGTTGATTGTAATGTTTCATTAGATGTTCGTGGATTGGACACGCCACGTTTGTATGTCACGGACTTCATAGTAGCTGACATAATAATTAACTATGTACTATATTCATTGGAGCTATTTATTCTTGAAACTCTGCAGCACTGTTTGAACGTTTGAGTATAAGTAAAATAAATAAATAAATATCCTGGGGCATTATTTTACACATGGCCATCTGATCCCAAACTAAGGAGAGCTTGTGCTATGGAAACCAGATAACTGATATACTACATACACTACTTTTTGTTTTTCTAAATATATTACATACATATATAGATATTTACACCCAGACACAGAACAAACAGACATGTTCATGCACACAAATGTTTGTCCTGGGTGGGAATCGAACCAGCGACCTTCGACTTGGCAGTCAGGGTGGCTATCCACCAATACAATTGGCCTGTCAGTGGCGGATATATTTAGTCTTGTTTTGAACTAAAATACATTGGGATCTGATAGGACTGTTTTGACAGCATGCCTGCATTCGTTAGCATGTCATGGAGAAATCATCTTAATTGCTTTTGAGATAAGGTATATTCAATTCAAAAATTCAAAACCATTTATTCAGTTTAGGCCTTCGGAGGGCACTTATGAAGGTCAAATTTAAAGTTACTGAAGCTACAACCGGTTCGGAAGTCAGCTTTCAACTGAGAAGAACCGGCAAGAAACTCAGCAAGGTTACATTCTTTTTTATTTGTTATATACATTTTTATCTATTCTGACTTTTTGGCTATTTTATAATTTCAATGTTACATAATTTTATATTTAACAATTACAAAATACTTATTATAGGTAACATTAATAAAAACAAAACAAAAAAAAAATATGACAAGACTACAAAATAGAAAATAACAATAATTAGGTACTTACAACTTAAACAAGAGATTTAGAGGTGCACTGTGCAGAGAGCAGCTATTTCCATACATTTTTATCTTCAATATAATGAACTACCTTGTAATACCCTTTTTCTTTCAAAACTTTCCTAATATAATTTTTAAATTTATGATCAGACATTTTGGTTATTGAAAGCGGTATCTTATTATAAAATCGAACACAATTACCAAGAAATGACTTGTTAACTTTAGTTAGTCTAAAGTATGGAACAACTAACTTCTCCCTTTGTCTTGTATTTATACTATGAATATCTAATTTTGACTCAAACATTCCTATGTTTCTACGTATAAACATTATATTTTCATAAATATATAGTGAAGGTAATGTCATTATATTTATTTCCCTAAATAAATCTCTTAATGATTCACGGGGACCCATACTGTAAATTGCACGAATTGCTCTTTTTTGTATAATAAATATTGATTCTATATCCGCTGCTGCTCCCCAAAACAAAATACCATAGGACAAGAGGCTATGAAAATATGCAAAATAAACTAATTTGGCCGTCTCAACATTCGTCAATTGTTTAATTTTCCTAACAGCAAAAGCAGCCGAACTTAATTTAGCAGCTAGAGTATCAACCTGAGGTCCCCATTGCAATTTATTGTCTAATGTAAGACCCAAAAATACCGTTTTATTTACAATATCAATATGGCTCCCATCTATTATTATTTGGCTATCTACTTGTGCTACATTTGGTAAAGAAAACCTTAAGCATTTAGTTTTCTTTGAATTTAGTAATAGATTATTTGTAGCAAACCACCCACAGACAATTGACATAGTATGATTAACTTTAGTTCGATCTTTGTCTTTTCTATTAACTTTAAAAATTAATGATGTATCATCAGCAAACAAGACAATATCTGTGAGGTCATTTACAACATATGGCAAATCATTTATATATACTAAAAACAAAAATGGACCTAAAATTGAACCCTGGGGTACCCCCATTTCGACTAAAGAGCCCTTGGATGTTGTGCCGGTAATCCCTACCTTTTGCTGGCGATTTGATAAATAAGATAAAACAAGATCATGAGCAGTTCCACGAATTCCGTAGAAGTCAAGTTTTAGTAGTAGCGTACGGTGGTCAACGCAATCGAATGCCTTGGACAGATCACAAAAAATGCCAATCGCATCCTGTGAATCCTCCCATGCGCCATAAATGTGCCTCAGCAATGTTGCTGCCGCATCGGATGTAGATCTTCCCTTCGTGAAACCGAACTGATGACCATGCAATACCTTATGCTTAGTAAAGTGACTTGACATTTGATTAAGCAGCAATTTTTCAAAGATTTTACTAAGTGCTGGCAGAACGGAAACTGGTCTGTAATCAGATGGATTCTCCCTACAACCGGACTTGAAAATTGATATTATTATTGATAATCATTGCACTTATACTCTTAATACCACAGGGTAAATCTTTCGATCAGCCTTGACCTTGCTAATGTTATAAATGCTAAAGTTTGTGACACTGTATGGATGTATGAAAAGATTGATAATTATTTATTACTCTTTCACGAAAAAAGTACTGAGCAGATTTTGATGAAACTTGGCATATAGACAGTCTATTACTTGGATTAGCATATAGGATGTTTTTTTTACTATATTATTTACTGGTAAGTTTAGCACGTGGTTCAAGGGCTTTGCTGAAAGCCAGCGCTGAGTACTTGTTCTTCCCGGAAATTACTCAGCACATGCTGATGCTAAGTCCATTTCCTCACAGTAATTACCGTTATATCTGTGGCTAACATAATTGTATTGTATTTTCATGTATCGATAAGCTGTAAGGAATAAATGTTTTTTTTATATCAGAAGTCAAATCTATATGGTCAAAGTCGGACATTTAACCTCGAAAATGTAACTTCATCGGGAACGCAAGTAAAACCGCGGGGGACAATTAGTATAAAATAAAATTAATTCTTAAAATAATTTTACCTGAATCATATTGGATGCTATCAGAACAAACGTTGGCGCGGCAGTACGGTGCTCATTACTCACACTGCTCATTCTCAAAGCCTCTTGCGTAACTGACATTTGAAAGCAAAACGTTGGAACTATATGAAAAGGTACATTTGTCTGTCCGAGGGCGTCTGGCCACACTCACGTGAGTTATTTGGCATTCAATTGTAGTCTGGAAAAAGAAAACAGGTAAAAAATACACTATTCGTAGACTAACTGACTTATTAATGCAACGTTGCCAAACTCAGTGATGTAACTTCCGTGAGAATTCATATTTTTGATAATTTTTTATAATACTGTAATAAAATAAATAATGACGTCTCGTTTTTTGGTCTCGAACCAGAAAAATTTATAGTCTTAGTTAGGCATTCTAGTCAATTTCAATATCACAACTAGCTACTGAAGCAATGGTAAGACTTCAAATTCAATCAAAAAATATATTCAGAGAAGCACTTCAAAAGCTATTGCAGCCTAATTGTATATTAAAAGAGTAGGTAGTAAGGAGGTTAGACACTATTGCCAAGCAGAAGTAAAAAGAATTATCGCTAAACTACCTTCATAGAAGAAAATTATCCTGTGTTAATTACTTCAGATTTTACCCCTAAAGCATATAAAAAAAACATTTAAAAAAGTGTAACTTTTTTGTGCATTTGTTTTTTTACTGATTGTGGCGACACTGACACATTTGTATTCCTTTGATCATCCACGGATGCGCTGATACATGGCTGTGGCAACAGCTTCTCAAAATTATATTAAATCTCACAGAAATCTTTGATTAAGCACTCCTTAGTACCATTTATAATCCTAATGTACGATTCAAAAGTAAACTTATATAATTGCCATATCTAAGCCAAGTCAAAGTGAATGAGGAATTAAACTCGCAGTTGACTAAAATTTATTACGTTATAAACCTATCACATGTCAGCCATATATTAGCCTCAGACCCCTTATTCAGCTAATACAAACTTCGTCGGGTCGCGGCGCACGGAGGCCGCGGAGAGCTTACCTTTCACGTGATTGAGTAGTTAGCGAAAGAGACAGAGCATAGAGGTCGCGACGAAACATCCTCGAGCTAGAGTCATTTTCCTTACAGAATCGAGTCCCTTTCATAATCATGCAGGAAATTGTAACTTCACGTGACAGCCCTACCAGTCCTGCCCACAGACCAACCATGGATCGCGTTCCAGACATTCTTAAGTCCTAATTCTGTTTACAAACATAACTTTCTTACAGCTTTGTTATTCACACTATTATAGTTTATCTATAGTTACTGTAGTTTTCCTACGCTCTTTTGTTAATTAGTTTTTAGCAATAAACGAACTTTATATCTTCCGTTTGGACGACCATCATCACATGAAAACTTTCCAAACACATTGTTATTACACCATTGAACATGATGAAATGTTGTTTATAATTAAGTCAGGTGTTATGAAGCAAAATAAACACATCCATTTTATTTAAACAGAGAGGTTCAGTGAAATTTATTATTGATAATGCATGTTATGTTAATATTATGAACTGGATGACCCCGGCTTGTGTTCGAATAGGTTTTCGAATCGCAACTTGTGGCCTTGAGTTTTTTGGTCAAGAAACAGACTCGGTTCAATTTGGGGCCCAGTTCATACTGATATTTATTACCATTTTTGTCTTGCTATTTAGAAATTATTGATGTTTATTTAATTGTGCTAATTTTACTTACTAGTAAAGTAATTGGCGATATTTCAAATTTCGAGACTATAAAAAAAAGATTTAGCTCTGAAAAATCTATTCGAACTATTTTGAAAACATAAGTAATGAAAAAAAATTATGATTGCCAGCCTTAAATCTATATAAATGAATAAAAAATCACTAATACATACACACACATAATATGCCACTATCTCCAGCCCTGTTTACCAATTCTAACGCGATAGCTGACGAGAAGCAGGCTCCAGTACTGTCTCCAGTTGACTGGACACGGCACGTTTGGAATGCGTCGCATACCAGCGGGACACATCGGTAAGTGGGTCACCTCACCGGCATCCGGCAGAACAAATCCGAATGGAATGCAGCTTAATAAACTGTTTATATTTGCCCTGTCGTGATACAATGCACGTGGCAACTGGTAATATGAAAACAGCAGTTAGAGAAGAAGAGACATTTTATCAGCTCATAGTCTGAGGTTTGAACCTCCCTAAAAGTAGGAGTTATAACGAACCTAAGACTGCATGCAGACATAATGTAGATTTACGAACTCAGTTCCCTGGCAGTTTAAGACATACAGTTATTCCTTCACCGACCAATAAGTAGAGTATTCTTACGTTAATTTAAAAGAAACAATATACCATCAAATAGTTCATCATTCATTGGTCTAAAGGTACTATAAAGTGAAGTCATTCAAATATCTGATATATATTTTATATATACCTACTTACGTTTGGAATGAAGACATCGTACAGTCAGCATCAAAGCCCGATGCCCACCCCCAGGTTTATAAAATCCTTAAACGACGTAGCAAACCTAATTCGCTCAACTGCAAATCCTAACATCGAAAATAAGATAGAATCAAAAGCAGCTAAAAATTAAAACACAATATTTTCTATGATCCAAAAATAAGCAGAGCTTGTAATATAGGAGTGTTGTACTACTTTTTTAAATACCTACATACTTATATACAACGTGTTACAAAATACCCCGTAAAATATAATTAATTATCAAAGCCAACAACCCTAGTAAGCTGTCATTTCAGGAAACCAGATTATTTAACAGAAAGCCCTATGTACCTATTTTACCTAATGATTGTCTACTTTAATAGTTTTTTTATTCTTCATTCATAAAAATCCGTTTTTTTTATTTTTTTGGGGAATGTTATACAGCGTTACTACGGTTCTTAAATATTGTGAATGGACTCGTTATAAGGCTCCATTTAACCTCCTTTCGGCTTTACGGATAGTTTTGTAACAGCCTGTATATATTTACATTCAGACACAAAACAAACAGTTAAGTTCATGCACACAAATCTGGTCGTGGGTGGGAATCGAACCTGCTTTATGGTAGTCAGGGTCTCTAACCACCAAGCCAACTGGTCCATCAATCAAATGGCATTTATCTATTTTGTTAAATCTCGAGCAGGACGGTATTGGCTGTGATTATTTTTGTATCGATCTCACCTTGGAATAAACTTCAGGTATATTAGTTGCCCTCTGGTCAGGTTAATATTTGTTATTATTGGCGGCCCAATATAATAATAACGATCTTGGCCCGCGAGAACAAACCTATTGAAAGTTATAGCAAGCACAACAATCATGTAAATATTTGTTTAAATTCATCCTTTGATTTAGAGTAACGAGATCTATCGTTTTTTAAAATACGTTATTCTATCCAAACACAGATGTCAATTCATTTATAGCCAAGTTCAAGACAAAGAAGTAGTGTGCTTTGATGGCCGTTTTAAAGCTTAAAAGTGTAATTGAAAAAATAATCCTTTTGCTTTGTAATAAGGTTTATCTTCATCACACAATTATCTATTGAATCAATATATGCACCGTGTTTTATAAGGAATAGAGTTATTTTTTGTATAACGTCCTTAAACGTCAAAGAGGCCTTAGCGTTTTTGAGGAAAACTTCGAATTACGGTAGACCATTACGAAAGTCAAATTTCCTGTAACAATTTTATCTCATATACATGTCATTCTTTCTCTCAGTATACAAGTATTTATATATTATTTAATAACCTTATGTTACTCTGTAATCTTTCTCTCTTTACTTAAACTTTGTTCGACGAACTTCCCTCTCACTTGATTAATTTGTTAGTGAAAGAGACAGAGTATGAATGCCGTGACGAAACATCGTCGACCAAGTGTCATTTGCCGTACAGAATCGAATCCACTAGCATACCATTCTTGTAACAACCTCTATAGGAACATTTTCTCATGAACAATCGCTAATTGCAATTTTTTTTTTTATTTCTGACGAGAATGCGATTGACCTCAATCACACCTGATGGTAAGTGAAGATGATGCCGAAGATGGAGCTCGCTTTCCCGTTTGTAGCCTATTCACTATTTTCTTAAAGAGCCCCGAGTTGTATATATCTGGGAACACAGACGAGGGGAGAGAATTCCAATCTTTAGCTGTGCGTATGGGGAAGGAAGCTGCAAAGCGCTTCGTGCGAATTGGTGGTACTTTGTAGTTGATGTTCTGTAACAATCATAAAAAGAAAAAAACATCATGACACTGAACATCTGTTTATCATTTAAAAATAAAGCGAACAGAGATACATGGAGTGTATTTTTGTAGGATGACAGATATTATTTTGTCGTAGTAAGTATTTCGGCCCACATTTATTGATGAAGTATTTCGAACGCGTGTACAAAAATAAAGATACACACTCATTTTCATATTACGCATTATTCAATTCTCGGTTTGTTCATAACGCCAATAGATTCGCGAAACCGTTGTTTATTCAACTGGCTTAGGGATAAAGTTTCAGTTTGCTTCGATTGTTACACATTAAACTCCTAGAATTATGAAATTTATTTCCTGTAATAATGCTTTATACTAAGAACAGTCTGAAATATACTGTTTGAAAATTGAAATAATTCGGTATGTTACTAAACCGGTGGTAACTTCAATACTGATTATAAAAGTGAGACTAAACTGAAGAAAGACATTGACGTATTAATTACGAAATAAGGAGTTACGAGAGTAAAGATTTACCCATGTTGTTTTGTTCAAGGTGAATATAAAAGTAAAATAATTATTTTAATTAGAATAATTAGGGTTTGATTAATTAAGCCGCCACCGCAAATGCTAGGAAGACAACGTCAAAAGAGTTCCTGTCCCAGGATGGACTATCTAGCAACTAACAAGAATACCATAAGACAGAGAAGACAGGGAAGACTTTAGAGGATGCTTTTCTCGAAGACTGTTTCTTTAACCGATCGTCAGTGAAATAAATTAGTTAGTATACATAGCATGGTAAACATTCAAAACTAAGGCAGAAAGAGTTAAAGGAGTTGCAAAAATTCAAATTTTAAAAACTCTAGAATCGTATTCAGTTGCCATGCTTTAAAACCAAGTCTTAATAAAGCCTTAGTTTTGTATGTTTGTTATATAATTTCTTTTCATCTTGTCATTTAAATGAATAAAATAAAATAATCCTTTATTCCTGTTTTCAAAGTTTTCATCGACGCATGGAATTTACAGAATACCTAGATTTCAAGTAACGCCCGGCACCACCTCAGCTCAATCTAATTCTAGTCAATTTGCACTTGGTATTGTTTATTCGGTGCGTATAAACAGGCGATCGCTCAGCGTTTAGGTAGGTATGTCTCGGTTGATCTCGAACAGAATTTCCGCCAGCTATTTATTATTACGCAAACACTCGCTTATTTCGCAATATGGGTAGTTGCACTCAAATGCAATTAATTCTATTTTGATTATTTATAACTGCTTGGTAATTATCTTGAAATAGCTGCTCTCTGCACAGTGCACCTCTTGATTTGCTTGTTTAAGTTGTATTTGTTTCTATTTTCTTAATTATTATCTTAGTGTTTCTCTTTTGTTAACCGACTTAAAAAAAAGGAGGAGGTTCTCTATTCGATTGTATGTTTTTTTTTATATTGTTACTATAATAATATTAAGTATTTCGTAAATGTAAAAAAGTCAGATTAGATAAAATTTATTAATTTAAAAAATTAACCATGCTAAGTTTCTTGCCGCTTCTTAGGCTGACTTCCGAACCGGTGTTAGCTTCAGTAACTTAAAACTTGACCTTCATAAGTGTCCTCCGAGGGCCTTAACCGAATAAATGCTTTGGACCACTTTTAATTTTTTATTTTATAGTATACTCGTATTTCCTATCCGAGCAAATATAGTACCAGTATTATTATATATAATATTATAAGATTAAATATATGATATCAAAATCGCAAGTGCAATATTAATGGAAATACCAATTTTCATCGTCGATCAATTCTAAAACTATCAAACATAACTGCGCACTGCGCATTATATTCTGCACTTATTATTCTAAGAAATAACAGACAATTTACACACGTATCGTAACACCCAATGTGATAATGTTCTAAGATTGAAAATTCCTCTGAAAATAACCTAAAGGTCATTAACACCACGCTTATAACATTCAGTATATTTTCACGTTATAAATCTGATCCCGAGACTGAATCATACATCCACTGATGTGGTAAAATGAATTTAACTCTTTGTAGATAATCGTTTTAATAAGGTTTATTTTTGCGTGCATCCATATCTGTTACGGACTCTTACAAAAGCTTTCGTAAAAATATATTATGGGATGAACTTTGGTATTGTATAAGTTATATCAGATAGCCTTCTAACTATAGCTTGTCTGTCATCTAATTTCCATAAAAAGGTATCCATAGGGTTATTATACAACTACTGGACTTGAAGAAATGTCGAGTGGTCCTAGGAAATTATAAAATTTTGATATAAAAACATAATGCTTCTGTCTCCTATTTATTAATAAGGTATTAATTATCTATAATATACAAAATAATTTCCTGTAGGAAAGAGAATGGTGCTAATATAGTATAATACTAATTTTGAATAACTGTCTAACTGTTAAGACTTTGCATTGGAAGAAATGAAAGAACCTTAAAATCGCTGTTTAAGTTATCTCAATGGATAATAACATTTTTGATAACAGTAGCCTACTATTTTCGGAGTTATAGGCCCCAGAAGGAATACGGAACGGTGTCTACGCATTGCCATAGCGGTGCCTCTACGGTCATACGTAGCGGTGCCTCTACGGATATCCGTAGCGGTGCCTCTACGGTTTTCCGTAGCAGAGACACTATCCTCTACTTACATAAATATTGCTTTTTTTCCTCCGATAATTAAATAACCAGTTCTTCCCAGACTCACCAGCCAGCACCTTAAACAATAATTCCCTTCGAATTTCAACATATCCATTAACATTTCAGTGAGAGATTTCCGACCGATGGCGATATAAGCGGCGCATACCGACACGCGCTGTCATTCTGGCATCGCGCCAATACAACGAATACCGATACCTTGATTAGGGCTGCCACTTTATGCCGCCATGCTACGTGTCGTCGGGCAGGTGTGCAGGTGTCTTAATATGTTGCTTTCAACCATACCACGTGTTTTCCTCCAATCTACGCATTAGTTATCGTTGACGCCTTTTTCTGATGTTTGGATTATATTCAAGAAAGATTTCATTTTTTTTTTTGTAATGAGTTTTGTTATTGAAATCAAAACAATGACATATTTAAATACACTATATAAATAATAAATTGGGACACGATTTTGATGCCATTTTTAAAAGTAACAAAAAGGCTTGCGGCATTGCCACGTTGGATGGCATGAATAGGAAATATGGTTTCCCGAAGCCTTGAGCTTGTCAGCAGATACAGCATAAATATATTTTCATAATAGATTTTGTAGATATTTATTTAAATATATATTAACAGTATTTACGTGCGGAGTTACGATGTTGAGATGCAAAGACAAACAAATGTAACAAAATATAAAGTTAAGAAAAAGAGTAAGGACCTAGAGTCAGTAGATTTTATTTTCAGAATAAAAAAATAACAATTAATAAAAATCTATTCAGCATCCAGAAGTCAAATAACACTTTAGTACCACAATTATGAGCATAAATATACATATCACCATGGACAGTTCGCAAATATTATCTGACATCCTTCACATAATTCAACAGCACTGTTATTACTTACAGCGACAATAATTAATGAATAATGAAATCAGATTTCATTGCAAAACTGTTCGAATGCTGATTCTGATGATTGTGAGATATATAATAAAATCCCGGGACATTTACACACGGCCATCTGATCCCAAACTAAGCAGAGCTACTATGGAAACCAGATAACTGACATACTACATTACAATTTAGTTTTTTTCAAATACATTTTCTAATATATAAAAATCTCGTGTCACAGTGTTTATGGTAGCATTCCTCCGAAACGGCTCGACCCATTTTAATCATATATTTTTTGTATATTTAGTAGGTATGAGAATAGGTCGTTAAGTATTTTTCACCCTCCTACCTCAACCCCCCATTTTTTTATCACGATTTTAGTATTTTTGTATGAACAATATCCAAATAATTTTACCGTCGTTCATTGACGTGAAGTCATTTACATGTAGTGTCGCGTCACTTTGACATTTAATTCTCCATTTGTGCAAATTTCAAACAATAGGTACGTCCTTAATATTTTTTTGGCGGCAGCAACGTGCCGGTTTCCAGCTAGGAATTATATAGATATTTTACATCCAGAGACGACAAGATATAAATAATAAGGTACCACTTCACTGCGATATATCATTTACAACAATGTTGCTCCTCAGATGTGCATCGCTCTTGCTTTGATCTCTTACCTTGGATTCCTTTACACTGTTCGTTTGTAAAGTAATGAGAGAGGCATTATCGTGTAGCTTTTAGGTATCTATAAGTACTTTCACTTTCCTGCTACTTCCTACTTCTTTTACTGTACTTAGCAGTGTTTGTAGTCACCAGCTAATTTCCCGCGGTTTCACTTGCGTTTCTGAGGTATTTAGTATATCTTGGGATTACAACATAACCTATGTCACTCGCGTATCTTTCTATTAGAGATTTTTTATGGTCGGGCAATTGAAGGAGTTCCAGAGATTACCCTCCACATACACACAAACTCAAAAGGCCATTATTGCTTTAACTATTGAAACCAGATAACTGATATACTACTTTCTTTTCTAAATATATACTTACATAGATATTTACACCTGAACACAGAACAAAGAGACATGTTCAAGTATACAAATATTTATCATAGGCGGGAATCGAACGCACGACCTGTGGCGTAGCGATCTCAGCGAGGGTCTCAAACCAACAAGCCAACTGGCCCGTCAAACGAAATAAAAATGTAAGTACAATAAAAGTATTTAAAACTGACAGGTTTTCTGGTCTCTTTAGTAACGTTAACCAGGCAGGCATATTGACTCAGGATCCCAACTCATAAATCTATTTCAAACTTCTGTCTCATTTCCTTTATGAATTGCAGCAACCTTCTTTGTGCACTGGAACTGTTTTATTCAAAGGTTTATTGTTATTTTATTACTCGAATTAAATTCCATATTTGAAATATTTGATAGAAACAACAAACAAATGTCAAATAATTTACACATAAAGGTCGTAAAAGTCAAATGTGAGGTTAGATCGGTCGGATTCATTTGTTTTGAACATGTTTAAATTAATTTAATTTATTACCAACGGAAGAACTATGAATCATTCGTGTACTCTGCTGGAGAGCTATTTACTGTATAGTAACAATCGTTTTGAATACTATTAAAAGTTTTATTTCTGTAAGTCAATTTCATTAATATCTGCAATGAATTTTACTAATTTTATAAATGCGCAAATTTGTGTATGATGAAGGGAAGTTTTACGCAATAACTACCAATCGGATTTAGATGAAACTTGGCATATAGATAGAACATGCCTTGAAATAATAATATTAACTACTTTTTACTCCGGGAAAAAGTAACATCCCTCGGGAACGCAGGTGAAGCCGCGGGAGACAGTTTATTGTAGTGTATTAACAATTATTTTATTTTGACTTTGATACACAATTAAATTGATATGAAATGAAATATTTATTTAAATAGGCCTTCACCGGCATGGCCAGACTCTAACACCGGTTCGGAAGGTTGCTTTTACTGAGAAGAACCGGCAATAAACTCAGCAATTACTCTTTTCAAAATAAGATTTTGTACATAAAGATGTGTCCTGCTGGAGCGAGCGCATTAAAATAATCGTTTATGTTGTAGAAAACATTTTGTACTAACTGTCTTAATTCTTTGGGTAGGTATTAAACTCCCTAAAGTACTTACATCTAAAGACAAAGAAACGACTCAAACACAACAATTAAACCAATCTATTTATATGAAAGACATATTCAACTTGGCAAAAACATATTTGTTCCTTCTAAAACTGTCACGCACAATAACCTCATATAAAGTTGGCTCGGTCCGAATTAAGCTGGGCGACGATTGACCTATATTTGTTCTCTCTTGACCTACAAGGACATCTTTTTCGGGATCAGAGGATTGTGCGGCGCCAGATCATTCCATATGGAATGTGATCATAAAATATAGTCGCGAGGAATGTGACTACGACAGTCGGAATGAGCCGACTACACTGCTAAAAGTTTATTATAAATAGAAAGGAATCCGCTTCGCTATCCGTGCGACACACTGGGACAGTTACTGGCTCGAAATTTCTTTACAATTCCAGGCTAAATGCGTCCACTTGATTCGGAGATTCATCGGCAATACCCAATTAACCTTTTACCCGTATTTTGGTATTAACATGACCGGAGAGCTGGTGAATACCTTGCCCATCGACTGTGTATCTCAATACAAAGGGGGAACGTCGCCAGCATTTTGGGTACACTACCACTTGACAGCAATCTGAGAGAGCTAGCCTACTTATAAGCTTTTTAATTTTAACTAAGTATATATACAACGTGTTACAACATACCCCGTAAAAATATAATTAATTATCAAAGCCAACAACCCTAGTTAGCTGTCATGTAAGTTAACCAGATTATTTAACAGAAAGGCCTACGTACCTATTTTTCCTAATAATTGTCTACTTAAATAATTTTTCTATTTTCAGCGTTACTCTCGCGTTTCTTAACTTGTGAATTGACTCGTTATAAGGCCCCATTTAACTTTCGGCTTTACGGGTAGTTTTTAACATTCTGTATTTTATGTTATTAGTTTTAGTATTAATTAATAATGAATTAAATTATACTGCCATCATCGAAAATCAAAAATTCGAACATCAAAATCGAAAAAAAACTTCATGTTTCATATGACATCTGTGAGCTGAAAATTGCTAGAAGAGGCGAATGAGTGGAATGTCTGTCCCGTAGCGACTATGCTGAGCTGTTTATGGGTACCAACACCAGTAGAGCTCCGTCGACTGATAGACTAGAACTTATAAACAGTTCTGGACTAAATAGTATTGCTAATATAAATGCTAATCTGAGTCAATGTTTATGATAGGCATAAACGTGAATAAAAGATGCAAGGGTGAACCGTGATTATTTCTACATAATTGTAATTATTGAGCTATTAATGTTAAAGGCATTTGAAATTGAAATAAAATCTGGAATTATGTTTTTCTGTGTCAACTTGTCGTGTATTGTTTTAAGTGTTGAAATAATTCTGTTTATTTTTGTTCTCAAAAGCTATGTTAGTGTAATAAATAATTTACTAATCTTTATAGTAAACATTCTTGCTTCTCTTACAAGGTGTTTTGTGTGCACGTACAACTAGACAAACAAATATAAACTCTAAAATAGTCTGACTATAAATCTTAATATCACAAAATGGTAATAAATAACTTACCTATAAACCGTGTTACAAAACACCCCTTAAAAATGTAATTAATTATCAAAGCCAACAACCCTAGTAAGCTGTCATGTCAGGGAATCAGATTATTTAACAGAAAGGCCTACGTACCTTTTTAACCTAATAATTGTCTACTTTCATTCATAAAAATCTGTTTTTTTTATTTTTTTGGGGTGTGTTATACAGCGTTACTATGGTTCTTAAATATGTATTGTGAATGGACTCGTTATAAGGCCCCATTTAACCTCCTTTCGGCTTTACGGGTAGTTTTGTAACACTCTGTATAAATAATTATATATCAAAGGACCAATGAGTTTTAAAGTGTTTCTATTTGTAAGTTTGAATAGTTTTAATTTACTGCTAGCTGAAAAATTCTTTGTACTCTAAAAATCTAAATTAACACTCTAACTTACATAGTGCATGCAATGAACCCAATTTTCAAAATTCGGAGCCAAACTTTCACAGCAATTATAGTATTTAGCACTATATTAATAAAGGTTATTACTGTTAGTAATTAGATGATACTGTTTTGGTTAACATGTATTGTAAACTTAGTAGCCCAGATCATTAGCTGGTTAAAACTATTTTATCTCTTTTTTTCATCATGTGGCTAGTCAAATTGTGAGTGATGAGTTTTAACTAATTAAAAAAGGCTCCGAAAATCTAACTGTAGTTCTAAAAGGAATAGATTCGGCTAAAACTTATTATATCAATGATCTTATCTATACTAATATCATAAAGAGAGAGAACGGATTTTGATTTTTTATATGGAGTTGTAACTATTGGAACCAGAGCACTTTAAAAATCATTTAACTATTTGATAGAATTTTTATTTCATGGGCATAGGCTGTTATCAGGGATACATTAAATCCCTCGAAAACGCGGGCAAAACCACGGTACGGAACTTACGTTAAAATACAATTCTGCTTAAAAAAAATTACATAAAGTATAAAATTCAAAATTCAATTCAAAATTCAAAACCATTTATTCAGTTTAGGCCCTCAGAAGGCACTTACGAAGGTCAAATTTAAAGTTACTGAAGCTACAAAAAGTGGACTGAATTAAAATAACCCATCCCATTATAAAGCAGTACAGCTTCTATCAATGTATGTATTTTGTAACAAATATACATACTTCAGATTGATTAGTTTAGAAATTACTGCGTATCTCCGCGAGTATTTTGGTCGAAATATGTTTTACAGAATCGTAAATATTTTCGCTTTATTTTCGGTCCGAAGGTTATTTTATATTATAAGTGGGATTTAAATAGTCTGGAATGTAAAGGTAGAGCGAGACGAAGGTTAAATGATTCAAGCTAGATATAAAGGCCACACCATTCTGGTTTGTATATGAATATTAGGATATCCTAAGATAGAATAGTTGGCATCACTGTTTTAGGAAAAATATAGGTAGTTGATCGCCTATTTCATTAAATCAAATAGCTTAATTTTTGAGTCAACGGTAATGCAGGTAAATACAGAAACATATTGCATATTAGTGCTACTAAGACTTGCCTAGATAGGAGTAAAAAATTAATAGACACTAATATGATCCAAAAAAAACCTTCCAAATAATATGAATGCTGAGTTTGGGTGGAGGCATGTATGGATGTGTGTTACTCTTTTACGCAAATCTACTAAACGGATTTGGATGGTAGTTTATACCCTGAATTAACACAAATTTATCATCTTAGATAGATTATTCATTAGATATTCATAATTTTATTGTTTTTAATTCTTTACTTCTGGTATATACACAGGTATTGTCAGTTAGACTAAATAAATATTATGTAATAAATCTAAGTTCGTTTTTTAAAATAATAATTGCTGACTTTATTGCCGGCTCTTCTCAGTAAAAATCTTCTGAACCGGTATTAGAGTCAGACTATTCGTAAGTGCTTGTAAGGTATTTTAAAGTATAAATAAGTAAGTCAAAAGCTATAAATAAATTTAGCTCTTCACTGGAAATAATAGTAATTGCCAAATATCCCTGTTTCACTCTCTGGATGTTTTATTGCCTTTAAATAATTTGGCATTTGCGGCGAAAACATAAATAGGGTTCACCTACAACACAAGGACAGAACAAACATTTGGTATGAATCCAAATGTCATTTTAATGTACATAGCTAATGCCAAAGTTTGGGTATATTTGCCAAGTACCTGCCTATTGTCCGAAATAGGTTCAATGATAAGGCATTTCTCAGTAAGATATTAAGTTTACAAAAAAGGACAGGCATTTATATAAGTATGTATTTTGAATAAAAAGTAGTATTTGTAGTATATCAGTTATCTTGTTTCCATAGTACAAGCTCTGCTTAGTTTGAGACCAGCAGGCCTACTATGAACTCTTATTGCGATTCATTTGACGACCTAAAATAAACTGCCCCGCTATTTCATACCACGACGTCATTAACGCGATTCAGTTTAGGTTGACGCCAAATCAAGTCTGCAATTGGATGACAAACTGTTTTCATTCGTTCATTTTTCGTACCATGAGGTGACATATCAACCTAAATTGGATAGTTTAAGTGTCAAATTAAGCGATCCAATAAAAGTTGCTTCTTTCTTGGCGTGAAGTGAATCGTTTTGTTAATAACTTTTAAAAAATAGTGAAAATATACGTAATTCAAGGTATTTCAGTTGAATATTTTGTGTTTCTTATGTGTTAATGTAAACAAGTGATTTGTAGAGCATTTTTTATTGTAGATGTCTGACGAATTAGTCCTTTTTGAATTAATGGAAAATGATAATGAAATAAACACAACACGGCGACAAAAAAGACGTCTAACACGGTAACAATCGGACCCCTTTTATTTGGAAGATGCAGAATTCATAAAGAGATATCGGTTGTCTAAACAATTGGTATAAGAACTGTGTGATGAACTGAGGATTTTTTATTAAAGCCCGTTGCTATGTCTTTATTTCGGTTCAGAAATTCCCAAGTTGACCGAACGTTACTCTTCGACGCGATTCATCACTGTAAAAAAAAACCACTTAAAATACATTGGTACTTAAGTTAGGTACGCGTTTGAGATAAAGAAGTTTGTAAGTTTACATTATGAAAATATAACATTATTACACAAACTACACAAGGATACTTGCGCCCTTATTCGTATTACCAATTATTTTAAGTCAGTGAAACGTTAAAACACTTATAAATAAAATAAATATGTACTAATAATAACACGTAATTTTCTTTCAATAATAGTTAGAGATACCTACTTTCAAAACTCAAAAAATCTCAACAATAACAACCGCCTTCTGTCAAATCCAACATGAGTGGAGGCGCGCTCTAAACTCGTCATAATCAATTTATTTTTACGACAACACTAAACAAACCTTTAAATTGTAATGTAAAAAATTATATAAATTACTATTATTTATTAGTACTAATTAGTAATTTAGTACTAAGAAAGCCTTAGTGGTATTTAATTTTATGCTCAATAGCGCAATTTTAAAATATATTTGTTGTTATATTTACACATAGAAACCGCTAAATCATATCAACTAGGTTTCGAAACGCAACACATATGGTTCGAGTAAAAGAGACAGACTTATGCAACGACGGTATAGCGTTATCTCTTTCTCACCGCGGACCAGAGACAAATTTCGTTCGTTCATTCCTCCGTGAGCGATTCAAACGCCAGTCAGCAAAAGGCACTTCATGGTACGAATCTTAGCGATTCAGTTTAGGCACCTAAACTGAATTGCATCGGAATTGAATGGATAAGTAAAAGTTGATGGTAGGCCTGCAGGCCGTGTTTAAAGAATGTCTCGAGATATTTATTATTATTGCATATACTTTATGTGAATACTAGCAGTTGGAAATACTAGTCTATATATTCATAGGCTCTTAAAATATGTCTTCGTATTCGCTTAGTGGTCTTTCTGACTATTTTTCCTCCTAAGGACTGTAGCGTAATGATTAACTTTTGTTCAGAGTTGGGCTACCATATGGAATTCTTTTTTTCAAATCGAACTGGTAGTTCTAGATTACCATATTTCAACAAATAAACACTTCAGCTTTATTGTATAAGTATAGATATGCATAACTAGAACGTTTGCTTTTATATTTAAATACATTTGGCCAAAATGCAGTAGCTGGCCATTACATAAAAGTGTATGAAAATAAATAAATACTAGAGATTGTATATTTATTTTTAGAATGTTGTTGTCTACACTTTAACCGTTCTATTTTTGAATTACCCATCATCGTGCGTAAAAAATGATTGAGCCGTCCAAAAACTCGCTAATTATATTCACGAGTACATGAGGTAATTAACGAAAACATTGAACTTGGAACATGAATCTCTGCCAACCGACGACGCAACCCAGGTGTTTGACGAAACACATCATAAACACATAACAAACACATTTACACACGATTCAGAGCCTTATTAACATGAGGATTAGGACAATCACTTTGTTCTTTAACGGTAAACAAGAAATGTTAAATTCAGACATATCAACGGCGTAATGAATACTGGCACAAAATCAAAACCAACAATTCCATTAAAAAACCGAAGAGTTGGAAAACAATCGTGACAAGTATATTTGTAGGTATTTCTCAGACCACTGGAATTACAGTTTATTTTGAAACACGTCTGTCGCTCCAGAGCCCAGACAAGCGCTGAATCAGCCCCTATATTCCATAACACAAACATCGTCGGCAAGCGGTGTCGGAGAACCAACCTTTCACTTGAAAGCGTAGTCAGGGAAAGAGACAGAGCATAAAAGCCGCGATGGAAGATCGTCGAACAAGTGTCATTTACCATACAGAATCGATCTTCTGCTTGCCATCATGCGTTAAATGAAAAACTTTATTACTTTCTATCTAAATTAGATACAATATAACACTTCTAACTTCTATAATAGGTTCTATACGGATATAAGTGGCCTGAGTCGTTAAATACTAAACATTTTTGTTCCTGGACATGTCTGTTTGTTCTGTGTCTGTAAATAAATATTTGTAGGTATGTAGGAATAAGTATTATGTGTTATTTATTAGTTATCTGGTTTCCTAGTACAAGCTCTTTGTTTGAGATCAGATAACTGTTTGTAAAGAATATCCCAGGATATTTCAAGGTACAAATCTGTCTTAGGTCCATACTATACTTTAGTAGTAGTAGAGCTCTTAGTGCAGAGTTCGTCCGGGGAAATACTACCACCTTACCCATTTCCGCCGTGAAGCAGTAGTGCAATTGTATTACTGTGTTTCGGTTAGAAAGGTAACGGGGACCGGTGAAATTACAAGCACATGAGACTTAACAACTTCACGTCTCAGGGTCGACAACGCATTGGCGATGCTCCTAGTGTTGCAAATGTTCATAGGCGGCGGTGACCACTTACCATCAGGTGAACCGTCTGCTTGTTTGTCGGCCCAAGTGGCATAAAAAAAAAATACTAGATCTATCACTTCACTTCGGTTCCAAATCTTCATAGTCAGGAAGTAAGCTGTCTATAGCCATATGGTTTTTATTTAATACAGCTGAAGTTAATTGAAGTTTTATTCCATATCAATACAGGGCAAGCTCTTGAGCAAATCTCCTGAAAACTCTAGAATGCTCTAGGTAAGGGAGATATGAAATGGATAATGTTTATTCTCCGGCAGTCTGACTTATAATTTTACCGTTATGAAATTGTAAAGGTATATAATTCTCTAATAATAATATAACCTTTATCGACAATCTTAGAAACTGAACTTGACAGGCCACTTGGCTTGGTGGTTAACGCTCTGACTGCCAAACCGAAGGTCGCGGGTTCGATTCCCACCCAGGACAAACATTTGTGTGCATGAACATGTCTGTTGTTCTGTGTCTGGGTGTAAATATCTATATAAGTATGTATTTAGAAAAAAAAAGTAGTATATGTAGTATATCAGTTATCTGGTTTCCATAGTACAAGCTCTGCTTAGTTTGGGACCAGATGGCCGTGTGTAAAGAATGTCCCGGGATATTTATTTAGAAACTAGTTTCAAAATAAATTTGTTTAAAAGTGCAAAACATTATTTAAATTATTTCATATTTTCTTCTTATTCGTTAGGTAAACATGGGTTTGCTTTAGCAATGGCTTTCCTCAATTTTTTCCACAGGTCCTGTTCCTGGGATTTTTTCTCAATTCTACATCTGCAGCCACTTTGAGGTTGTCGTCCCAGTTTCCGAAACGGCCTTCCTCTCATTCGTTTGACCTCTCTAGGGTACCTTTCAGCGAAAAAAGTGTCCACTTAGCTGTCTTAATTCTGACACCAAGATCACGCATAAGGAATCTGTAGATAGATAGATAGATAGATAACTCTTTATTGTACACCAAACAAGAAAATTAATAACATAAACAACAATAAACCTTAAAACTATGTACAATGGGCGGTCTTATCGCTAAAAAGCGATTTCTTCCAGACAACCTTAGGATGGAGAGAAATTTAGGGACGATAATTGACGGTGGTGCATCTAGATTATCTAAAAATTTACATACACATACATATATAAACCAAAAATAAATATATCACATATTAAAAAGTTATCATAAAAAAGAGAAAAAAAAATATATATATATATTAAAAGCAACAACTTGGACAATAGAAATAATATTACCAAAATAGCAGCGATAGTCAATTGGAGAGATAAAATTTTTTCACCTGATATTTAAATGAAGTTAGTGAAGGTGCTTTCTTTAAAGAGAATGGCAACGCATTCCAAAGGCGAACTGCTTGGACTGTAAACGATTTGTCATAGAACGAACTGTTATGTGGAGGCGTTTTCAAAATGAGATTTTCTGATGACCTGAGTGAATGAAGGAAATCAAAACGTTCCTTAAGATAGCGCGGGGAGGATGGATTAAACATTATAGTATAAAGAAGGGAGAGTATATGAGTATTCCGACGAAGGCGTATGGGAAGCCACTTGAGTTTAGTGCGATATTCGGAGATATGATCATATTTGCGTAAACCAAATATAAATCTTATGCAAAAGTTTTGAAGTCGCTCAAGTTTATTTAGCTGTTCCTCCGTGAGGTCTAGATAGCAGGCATCGGCATAGTCTAAAATAGGGAGCAGTAGAGACTGCACGAGCGCAACTTTAGTGGCTGTTGGTAAGAAATTACGCAGCTTCCTAAGAGAGCCGGCTGACGCAAATAACTTTCGACTAACGACTTCCATTTGAGGACCCCAAGAAAGACACTGGTCCATATTATATCTGTATTCATGTACCAATTGAAAAGTTTGCTGCAATTTGATCCAAGATGCCGCTATAGGTCATATATATTGCTCTGATGGAATAGCTCCACTGTTCTTCTCTTCAAGGATTTTAGTTCAAGGATTAGAAATACGTCCAAAAGTTCAGGACCTTCTGATAACACAACTGAAACTATGATATGAGCATCGATGAAAGCTAATAGTCAGGATGATGCATGTGACAAAGACACACACTGACAAATCTAAACCTTGTGATTTCTGAAAATATTTCCGAGGAAAATAGAATATTCTGCATTTATTCCAACGTCTTTATGTAATGCACGTAAAAATCTAATTTTTCTAGTAACCTAATCTCAAATGTGTTTTCGTAAATATAATAGTCTGTCTGTCTTCATGAGAGGCAAATTAAATTAAATTAGTAATTTGGCAACGGTTACATCAGAACACGGAAGCTAGCATTGTCGGATTGTTCAGTCTCCAACCCCACCACGCTCAGAGGCGTTTCCCCTCCATCGGTCGGTGTATTTTCGTAGAGCCGCCTCAATTCAATGCCACGAGGCCAACAGCATCGCTTCAATGAACTGACTCATGACTCTACTATAAATTTTAATAAGGTACAGGAAACAAATAAAAAAAATGTGTTTTAATAGTCATTTCATGGTCACACATTAATTGATAAATTAATTAAAATTAAACAATCTAGTAAAATTTATAGCATATTTATTTGGTCCCTTCACATTAAAAATAAACATACATAATTATATTAATACATAAAGTTAAATTATTTAACAATATGTTAATTATCACAATGCTTAAATTGCTAATAGGCACTATTTAATATGATTTTAAATAATACACGCTAATGCTCACATAATATTTAGAGTCAAAAGATTGGTATTTCATGCTTAAGGTATTCTTAAAATTATTAAAATACAATATACTTCATTAAATGTATAAATAAACTTTCATTCGGTCTCTTTCATTTCAAAACCCAATTAACACATTCACATCTGCATCATTCATCCACTCAGTCTTATAATAAATGATCGGCATTCGTCTCTTTCTCACTTCAAGCAATACAATAATTACAGTCATTCCTTTCTCACTTCCATAATATGTATAGCTCTATCTTTTTCACTCTTCAACTCTCCCTCTCGATGGGTCCGTATCGCTGCCGGAACCAAGTCATGCCGCTGTAATCAGGTTCGTAAACATCAGGTATTTCCTTGTCTATAGCTTCGCAGTAGACCATTTTGACTGAAGCCTCACCGAAAAGCCTTTCCTCGTACTTGATCATCTGTTTAAAGAAACCGGTGTTCGGTCGGATTTGTGGCCTAGAGGACAAACAAGAAAAACATTACTTATGATATGATGATGTGATTTAAGCTTTTTCAGATTAAAAAGGCTTATAAGTATTTTGAGGAAAACGAATTTTATAATAAGTTAACGAACATAATATAATTTGATCAGGGGCTCGATTCTGTAAGGAAAATGACACTAACTCGAGGATGTTTCGTCGCGGCCTCCGTGCTCTGTCTCTTTCGCTAACTACGCTAATACTACTAATGACGCGAGTGATAAGCTCTCCGAGGCCTCCGTGAAGCGGTTCGCCGACGAAGTTTGTATTAGCTGAATAAGGGGCCAGTATTGAAAATTACCGTCTTTGCTTCATATAATGGTACGCATCTCTAAGGGTCATTTTCTGCCATTTGACCAGATATGCCAGACACAGTGTGACCGACCTGGACACGCCAGCTACACAATGCACAAGCACTACATCACCATTTGAGACTACCTGGAACAATGAAGTTAAACATAAATCATGGACGCTTTTAATAAGGTATAAAAAGCAGCTTAAAGGTATATAATGAAGGAGACCTAATAACAGCCATGTGTTATGTCAAACCAGAACCTTATCTCTCTATAACAGAATACTATTTGATGGGAGGTTCTGGGTCTCAAAGAGACAAAAAGTAATAAAAATGTTCTGTCCTGAAATTCAAGCAGAATTCGAGAATTCTCACCTCATTGATCAGATCAGCAACTCTCTCCATATAAGGATGCATGTCAGAGTTGGGCGTATCAAGTAAAGGGACGACATGCCTCGGTACATAGTCTTCGGGGGGAGGTGGCAGTTCAGGGGCAGCGCTGACAATTAGACCTGGATGCAGGGCTTTTACAGCACTAGGAAGCGAATGAGCTCCGCAGACGTACAATGAGTTGGTCACACGGGATACTCCAAGGGGACAACCTCTGTAACAAATGAAAATAATATTTAGATAAAGAAGTGAGTAAGCCCTAAGGAACAGGATGAGCAATATGGAAAAAAGAGACAAAACTAAGCAATATCCAAAGGTAACTCGAATTTTACCCGAGAAGCAAAAGAATGATGGTCTCCGAAAACGTTTTCAATTGTTGATTATTATCAATTTATTGAATTAAATACATAATTTTGTAAAGGTAGTATCATTCTAGGAACCGAATGATAACATAGAACTGAAATAAAATTTAAAGAGAGATCTGAATAAGATTTAAATAAAAGGTCACCGTTTAGAATGAGCACAAGCTGCAAAGTTAACAGAAGAAGAAAATACGATTAGAGCAACAGCATTCTGACCTGAATAACGACAACAAACTGACATATCGGGTGCGTAAACATCGCATGCCACGCGCTTGTGTCATTCTGGCTGAACGCCAAGTTTGGCTGACCTAGCGAACTTGCTGCTATATCTTTTGATTCTGTCAGATTCGGCATAATTAATGCTACTTCAATTGTTTCATACCAAATTGAAGATTCAATCAATCCTTGTTTGAACCACTAAAAACTTTTGCAGCTTTTTGAAATGTTGTTCTAAGTTGGAACAATAAATTGAATTATTTAATTGTGAGTTTTATTCTTGCTGCCTTTATTATTTTCTCGTACCTTAATTTTTTTATGTACCGAATTAAATTTACATTAATGGTTTAAGTTTGAAAATAACAATATTATTGAAACCTGTATTATCACGAGTTTATTTTGCTGTTATTAATATTGGGATCTCATCTTGTGCCTTCTCAGGGACATAGTCATTCAATTACCTGTTCAATTCCTCCTTGATCAACTTCTGCATATCAACCACAACTGTCGGCTCATTCTCATTCCCAACACTCGCCACTTTATCTGCGACTGTTAGGACTTTCATTTCTACTAATTCACTATCAATTATTTTTGAAATATTAATCTCAACGTCACTCCTCACTGCGCACAAAAAATATCCACTTTAATATCCACTTTGCAAAAGTTTTATCGTATTTAATATCGATGTTAGATATGTTCGGGAGCTTCGAGAACTGCGTACGCGCCTTGCGTAGTGCGACCACGTACTGATGAGATGCGGAGGCTGCGAGCACCTGCGCCCTGTGCCGCGCGATACCGCAGCCCGTGACGGGGCGGTATTGCAATATCCGGCATTCCACAGTTATTTTCGTTCAACAGTGACGCTTACTTTGTTTACAATCCGCGCGTTTTACTGTTTTTGGTCGGAATAAACTGATTTAATTATGTTTTGTTTCGTTTTCAAGTAAATTTTTGTATCTTTTTTATTGTTTCATAAATAGGACTCAGAGCCGAGTCTAATCAGGTTTTTTGTGGTCACCTATGACTAACCAAGGGGATAGCTAATGTGTTGCCAACCTAAATAAAGCCAGCAAGTCAACTGGCTATCAAGTGCAATTGCTGATACGCACTGACAGGTATATAACGACAGATTTTCAGTTTAAGAATAACTAAACAAGTAGTTCACTTATCAACTTGCTTCGATTTACTCATGCCATTCGACATGCAAGCGAACAAGATATATATTGAACTAGCTGTCCCCTGCGGATTTTTCCAGCGGTCCCGAGGGATACGCAAGCGTTTAGTATTTTTTTATTATCAAACACGATGAATCCATTTGTATGATGTAAACGGAAAATATACATAAAATTTTACGTTTGTGATAGCATAATTTAGTTTTATAAGGGTACATCTAAAGAAGACTAATACAGAACATGCTACAATGCAAATATCCTTCTTAAAAGTTGAAACACGTATTTCTTCAAAAAAGCGTAAATACCCCTTTAAATAACCCTTTGAGGAATTGCACAAAAAACCATTTAACCCCTTCAAGATTAGATTTTTGTTTTCTGAGATTTTTGAGACACCACAAATAACCTATGCTCCTTTTCCAGGATATGATCTATCCCCTTGCTAAATTTCATTACGCTCCGTTAAGCCGTTTAGTGAAAAGGTAACAACCAAACTAACAGAGGTACTTTCGCTTGTATAATATTAGTATACGGATCACACGACACATATACATTGTAACGTAGAGCAGTCAGGAATGTTGCTATTTGTGCTCTTCATAACTCAGGTGTCATGACTTCCGCTAACTCTCCTTGAGATCCAAATATTATAACATTTACCTCGTGTTTTCTTTGTGAAACCCTAAAATATTTTATTTCTTGCTGAAATCTTTGTGTTATGTGTTAGTCTGCTACTCGTTGCTATCTTTAAAAGATTTACAGACCAATAACTTTTGAATTTCTTATATGTGATTATGTTTTATATATGTATTATTAGTACTAGCGGACCCCGTGGTTTCACCCGCGTTTTTGAGGGAGTAACATTTTTTCTGGGATAATAATTTTTTTTCTCTGTCCCTATGTATGCTTAAATCTTTAAAACTACGCAACGGATTTTGATGCTTTTTTAATAGGTAGAATGATTGAAGAGGAAGGTTTTTATGTATAATACATGTGACAACCCACGGGAACGCGGGTAAAACCGCGGGAGACAGCTAGTATAATATAAATCGTATATCGTACCGACAGGCCAGTTGGTTGGGTGGTAAGTGACTCTGACTCCCCGATGGTCGCGGGTTCGATTCCCACACAGGACAAATGTGTGCATGAACATGTGTGTTTATTCTGTGTCTTAGAGAGTTGTCTTATTTTTCGGAGATAGGCTGATGATGATGATGTATGTACCTAAAGAAAAAAATAATAAATCCTTCACCTTCACCCCCGAAGAAGTAGGCAGATGTCACAGAATTCAATCACCCAAAACCTGACATGTTGTAAGCAATTCTGAGCAACATAAATGATGTATTATAATATAGACACGTCATTCAACAACATCATGGCACTCAAATACAACGTAAATGCTAGATGAATAACTACTATTTATAGCGATGAAAGAAAAAAAAAGAAATGCCACAATTGAATCAAAATGGAATTAGGTCAATTACCATTACTTTTTTTATACTACATGAGCCGACAAACAAGCACACGGTCCACCTGATGGTACCACTATGGACAATTGCAACACCAGACCCAATGCGTTGTCGATCCTGAGACGTGAAGATTTAAAGCCTCATCATGTACCTGTAATTTGACCTGCTTACTCTTATATTAGCAGCAGCGTACTTACCTCACCACTTACTTTTCTAACCGAAACACAGTAATACAAGTGCACTATTGCTTCACGGTGGAAATGGTAGTGTGGTACTACTTCTCCCGACGAATTCTGCACTAAGAGCTCTACTACATTATTTTATAATGGTAGATGATGGTAGATTGAGTAGTTGCCATTTCTGAGCGTGAATAACGCATCTATAGTTTTTATATCTTTGGCTACAAGTAATCATTTCGTGCAAAAAAGAAGGTTAATAAAAGCATGCGTGACTTGGAAATCTAACCCAGTATTTGTATTATCAGTATTTAAGTCATATGAAAATAATAAATAAGTGAACTTTGCACACTCGGCCACTGATCCCGTACTAAGCAAATATTGTATTGTAATAACAAGATAACTGATATAATACAAATAAACAACTTTTTTTTAGTTAGGTACTTTTAAAAACTTTTATAATTTTTTTAAAATCAACCCAGATTGATACAGCACTAATTTAAATGTTAATACACAAATTTGTCCTGGGTCGAAATCGGACTTAAGAACTATAGTACTTGTCAATAATAAAAGAAAGAAAACAAACATAATTTTAAATGTCTCTTTTATTATTCTACTTACGGTAGCGATTGTAAAAAGCATTTAAATACACACTTTGCCATTTGGACATTTGCAACACTAGAGGCATCACCAATGCGTTGTCGACCCTGAGACGTGAAGTTGTTAAGTCTCATGTGCCTGTAATTTCACCGGCCCCCTTACCTTTCTAACCGAAACACAGTAATACAAGTGCACTACTGCTTCCCGGCAAACATGGGTAAGGTGGTAGTACTTTCCCGGAGGAACTCTGCACTAAGAGCTCTACTATTTTTTCCACAAATTAAAAATATTTTAATCATTTGTGAAAAATCACTTATTCTCTATGAACTGACCGACACAATTCGACCTTGTTTAATACGTGTTGAACATAAAATCCACTCGACTGAAAATAAAAGTCAGATTTTATTACGGACTACCACGCGTGCCAACGCGCACGGGCATCGCTTTACAATAGTACGTGTTGTTGCATGTCGTTGTGATAGCTAAATCGCATTCCGTATGACTCAATAGAAAGTCGAATCTGGCAGCAAGTCGATTGTGTAACTCTCTCGGAGTAGAAGCAGGGCCTTTAAACTATTGGAAAGCGTAGTCTTAGAGCTCTAAGAGCGCGACACACCGATCCGATCTGACGACACTATCGACGTCCAACGGGGTCCTTTCGGACCAGGGGCCCCCGTGAATCGCGGAGCCTTGGGCACTTTCCCAGAGTGCCCAATGGAAAAGAAGGCCCTGAGTAGAGGTCGAAAAGTGCTGAGTTTCTCACCGGTTCTTCTCAGTTGAATCCGAATCCGTAGGTCAAAACTAAAGAAATGATTATGAAAACTAGCCGACCGATCTGTCTGAATACCATCAATTTGCAATTTCTATCGCCATTAACCGGTCAGCATATTCTTGCCTGTGATTGTGACTTTGTGACTGGTTCGGCCATGTCACCATTTAATGTCAAGGGTCAAAGAGCCTTACATAAAAAAAGATTTATTACTCTTTATTATGGTGTACATAATAGTAGTGTAACATAATTCTACTGTACTGTACTGATTCTATTGATTTCTATGTTTTCTGTTTTTATGTATTGTATTCTATATTTGATGTATCAAACGGGACCAATTTAACTCTATACTAATGGTGAAAAAATGTTTTTGCTTTTCTTTCTTTAACTCTTTTATCTTGTATAGGTATAAAAGTATATAAAGTTAGTATTTTCTTAAGAAATGCCTACTTCTTCAGTCTGCCCTATTACCAATCATTTAGATCAGCGGAATATGCATTCTATCCATTCCGTGCAGTAGGCACATTTTACAAAAATGTTTTATAACAATGTTTCGAACCCATCTGACGCCATCTGACTTTGCCAAGGCATAGACCACTCGGTGCAAGGTGTACTCATTAGATAATAAATGATATAGTCCATCTTCAATCATATGCTCATACTCGAGATTAGTTAGAAGTTCTATTTAAAGTACATTCCCTTATCATATGTACTTTATCATGAAGATGTGGAATATGTCGACATTTTCATAATTTACTTGTCTATATTTAGAACTAGTTGTCCCTCGCGGTTTCACTCGCGTTTATCAATATCATATATAGCCTATAACCATCTACGAAAAATTCCGCGTCGACTGGAAGCAGTCCCATCCCGATATGTTTAGTAGCTTTGATGTGGTGGTGCGTCAAAGAAAGCTTGTTAACTTATATATAGATATAGCTGACCCCCGCGGTTTTACCCGCGTTCCCGAGGGATATCACATTTTCCTGAGATAAAAGTAGCCTATATGTTATTCCAGGACTTTGGGCCAAGTTTCATCCATATCCGTTTAGTAGTTTTTGCGTGAATGAGTAGCAAACATACTTACATACAAATCTTTCCTCTTTATAATATTAGTATAGATATTACCTGCCTGATAGGTACTGTAATTGTGATAATAATAGTAAGTAGAAATAATAGGCGCTAATAGTGATAAAAATTTAATCAAAATAAATTTATTTTCTGAAATACTTAATAACAATACTATGCACTCGTAAGTATATATAATAGAATTACAATAAGCTATAAAGGACAGAAAAAATACAAAGTTTCTCAAAAAAACCCCTAAATTCTAGCTAAGAGGATAAACAATACAGTATGAACTACTTTATAGCAATATACAATATTGATTACAAATTTCCAACTCCACATGTCTAAAATGTATATACCATTTCGATCCAAAATATCTGGATCATGTACATTGGGACAGAAATGCTCTATTGAAGCAATGTGAAAAATGGAAATCCGACGGATCCTTCAAATCGGGATAGAATACAAAAAGCCAAAGGTAAATTTTTTTTAAATAAAAAAGAAATAAACACTCATAACAAAACACATATAATAGGTTGGGGAAAAAGTTGCTTCGCATTATTTAAGAAAATTCAAAACATTTATAATATAGTTTATTTACATTTAACTAAAGTATGTAGGTACCATTTTGTTCGATAACTTTTTGCCATCTTGTAGGTAAGGACATGATCCCATTGCTATAGAAATTTTGGGACTTCGGATCAAAATACTCCGACAAGTGGTTTTGACAGTCCTCTCGTGATGTTAACCTAACACTGCCTAAAGAATTCTGAAGAGACCGAAACAGGTGGAAATCTGAAGGTGCAAGGTCAGGACTATACGGCGAATGCATTAATACCTCCCAGCCAAACTCTCTTAATTTTTGCTGAGTGGCTAAAGATGTGTGAGGTCTAGCGTTATCATGATGAAAAACCACACCCCTTCTGTTGATTAATTCCGGCCGCTTTCTCTCAACTTCTTGCTTTAATCTCATCAGTTGTTCGCAGTAGAGTTCAGAATGGATGGTCCTGCCTGGTGGTAACAGCTCATAATGACTAATGCCCTTCCAACCCCACCACACACACAACATCACCTTGTTGCGAGTTAACCCGGGTTTCGCCACAGTCTGTGAAGCCTGACCGGCCTTTGACCACGACCTTTTTCGCACGTTCTTGTCGTACGTGATCCACTTTTCATCAACAGTTATCAGCTTCTTCAAAAATGGTTCGGTTTCATGACGTCGTAATAAAGAATCACAAATGAGTACACGGTTCATTAGGTTTCTTTCAGTGAGCTCGTGAGGTACCCAAATATCTAGCTTTTTTGTGTACCCAGTTTTTTTCAAATGCGCCAAAACTGTTTTGTGGTCTATTCCCAGTTCTTCAGCTACGTCGTAACTACTGATATGCCGATCTTGCTCCACTTTTTAAAAATGGCATCCATTTTATCCAGCCGTAATGGGGCGACCAGAGCGACGTGCATCTTTGACATCAAAATTTCCGGATGGAAAACGCTTAAACCAAATTTGTGCTACTCTCACAGACACTGCACTAGGTCCATAAACATCGCAAAATTTTTTCGCGGCTTGCGTTGCATTTTTACCTTTTTTGTAGTAAAATTTTAAAATGAATCGAATTTCTTCATTAGATTCACTCATCTTGGCGGTACGAAAAACAAATGCAAATCACACATTTTCCTAATTTGAATTTGGAATTATGTTCTTTAAAATTTAAACTTTCAATGATACCAAAACCAGCCAGGTACAAATAGTATAGCCAAAGAGATTTTATTACAAGTTCGTACATACTATAATGCGAAAAGACTCTTTCCCCAACCAATATAACGGTTCCACTGAGAAAATTAAACGTCCTTATTTTTTCTCAGCTTCAACTTGAGTGGAATTCTTTTAACTCCTTGAACAAGATTATGAGTGTGGTCAATATTTAGTTTTCGCTGGGAAGAAGCTGCTGGCTCCACTGTGAACTTCTGCAGAACTGCTGCTAGCCCCGCCAAAGACTGCATCTCTCCCAGGCGCATACCTAGAAATGTAACAAACAATAGTCGTTATAATAATTTAAACGCGAAAGTTTGTATGTATCGATGTTTGTTCCCCTTTCACGCAAAAACTACCTAACAGACTTGGATGAAACTTAGCACATAGATAGAGTATATATTGAAATAACATATACTTTTTATTCCGGGAAAATGTTACATCCCTCGGGAACGCGGGTGAAACCGTGGGGAACAGCTAGTACAATATAAACAAACACAAGCCCTTGAGTACATTAAGTTAAAAGATATGTGGATATTGTGAATGTGCCAAGTTAGAATAGTATCAATGTGTTGTTGATAAGATAAATCAATTTTATAGCCTTATTCATGGATTTAGGTACTTATACAATGCTTTTTTATTTATTTAAGTGCAAATTCCAATTGACAAGTCTATGAATACTTACATTTTGTTTTTCGTTTGTGAGAATCGGTTTTATCATAATATACTAATCAAAACACATGTAAACATCAGTATGTTTGAGACTCAATGTCGTTTAAAAGACACACGGAACGGATTTGAATGAAATTGAACATAGAGATAGATATTGATCAGGATAACGCAAAAAATATTTTTTACATAAAATACACTTGCACGAGTAAAACCGGGCAGAGGCTAGTTTTAAATAACTGAGTGAAACAGAATATTACAACTTACCAATACAAGCCCTTGGTCCGACTCCAAATGGCAGGTACGAGAAACTATGTCTAGCAGCTACCGCTTCAGGGGCAAACCTTTGAGGTCGAAACTCTGTTGGGTTGTCGAAATACTTCTCGTCCATTTGTATGGCCTGAATTGGAATCATGATCTTTACACCTGGATCCAATGGGATGTTTAACTCTGGTATTGTATATTCTTTCGCACAGACTCTATGCAACACCCCAAGTGACGGAAATATCCTCAGAGCTTCCTTAAAAGCCTTGCTCAGTAAAGACATTTCTGATATAGAATCGTAACACAGTTTGTTATCATACTTCATAAGTACCTTATCTATTTCCTCTTGGATTTCATACCGGATTTCTGGATGGTACGCTAATTCGTGCAATGTAAAACTTGTAGCGTTAGACGACGTTTCAAACCCAGCTGCAAAGAATACGAAGACTTGCGCAACCATGCATCTTACGTCCATCTCCATTTCTACCTGCAACGGTGTGCCATCCGGTAGTCTTTTCTCTACCGATTCCCCTTTGATGCTCCCTTTACCTTCCAATTCCAAAAGCAGGTCAATGAAATCATTTCGACCGCATGGCTTTCCATTTCTTTGCGTGCGGATGTTACAGAAAATCTCCGTTATAGCAGCTTCTATTTTCGAATCGGATATATAAATCAGTTTCCTCAATTCCGGTACGAGTTCCCATAATGCAACTAGGAACAGATTCCTTAACGAACGTGAGAAGATATTCTTGCCTAATTCTCTGAATAGGGAATGTTCGTTGTTGATGGTGTCCATCTGTATGCCAAAGCCACATGCACCGATGAACTCTGTGGTGAAGCGAGCCATCAGTTCACGCGCGTCACAATCTTCGCCGCGGGAGACCAACTCCTCACCCAGGCCCTGCAGCTTCTCTGCACACTGCACCACCAGCGGAAACATTGCCTTCAACTTAGCGGTCGTGAATGCTGGCGTCAAACGCTGCCGCAGAAGTTTCCACGTATCACCGTCCACTGTAAACAAGTTTGCCACCAAAGGCTCCAATTTCGGGTCTCTACCGAGTCCACGAGGATAGAAATGGGAAAAATCTAACGTCAAAATCTTTCGCGCTAGATCCAAATCGCGTATGATCAATTCTGGAGTCGTTCCTCTGTAGTAACCAACCACTTTCTCCTCTGGAAAAGCATTGTACAATTCCACTGAAATTTCCGTGATACTTCTTATTCCGAGAATATTCCGTACGTGGTTTCCGAATAACGGTAACGGTGCATAGTGTTTCACATAACGCTTGTTCCAGTAATTATGATTTCTAGTCGCGTAAAAGTAAAATAATATTAGGAGCAAAATAATTAATATTACGATCATTTTGCTTCTGCACCCAATGAGAGCAAACTGAGCAATAACAGGTTTTAGGATACTCAATTATCTCAAATAGCTCGTAAATAAGGCATTCGATGTGTGCGGTAGATAGTGTAATGTAAAGGGAGGGAGTGCTTGAATTTGTGAGCATATTGTGTTCAATACACTAATAACACATATTTCTAACGCTCGTCGTAGATGCTTTCTATATTGCGGATTACTTACAAAAATAATAATATACATACTTGAATTAGGTATCAAAATATTTACGACTCGTTTATTAAAATACTTGTCAAACGTGCAGTTTTGTCTAGATCATAATTCTATAGCAATTCGTTTATCGTTTTATGACGGTTGATGATTGATTGTTAATTAATAGGTGCCTATTATGCTCTGAAGAGGATCTATAATATAGTACTTATACAGACAAACATAGTTACGTCCCCGCTTCCCCTGGGTAGGATAATATAAATGTAGGTTCTTAAAGAGTTTCAAAGTAATAGAGCTCTTATTGCAGTGTTCGTCCGGGGAAGTGCTACCATCTTACCCATTTCTGCCGTGAAGCAGTAGTGCACTTGTATTACTGTGTTTCGGTTAGAATGGTAAGGGGTCCGTGAAATTCACGTCTCACGGTAGACAACGCATTGGTGATGCACCTAGTGTTGCATTTATGTCCATAGGCGGCGGTGACCACTTATCAGGTAGACCGTCTGCTTTTTTGTCGGCCCAATTGTTATAAAAAAATATATATATATCTTAATATATATATTTCTTGTGTGCGTGTGTATGTGACTGAACTCCTCCTAAACGACTGGACCGATTTTGATGAATTTTTTTGTGTGTGTTCGTGGAGATTCGAGAATGGTTTAGATTTATAATTGGTCCCGGTAGGTGGCGCTGCGATCGAATTCCTGCATTTTTGTATGGACTTATTTTGACAGGACAACGTCTGTCCGGACAACTAGTATATATATATAAACCCTCCAGAAGAAATTCTCTAAATGAAGTTGAAAACCGTATCAACATATATTGCGTCGTTAAATAGATATAGGCGGACAAACTGACAGACCGTAATAGTGTCATTGCTTTATACAATTCTGAGAGGAAATATATAAGTAGAATAGAACATCCTACTAATATTATAAATGCGAATCTTTGTATGTATGGATGTTCGTTACTCTTTGACGCAAGAACTACCGGGCAGATTTGAATGAATCTGGGCACATGGATAGATCATATCCTGGATAACATATAGGTTACTTTTTATCTCAGGAAAATGTGACATCCTTCGGGAACGCGGGTAAAACTGCGGGGGACAGCTAGTATTAAATTAATAGATATGATGATGAATTACTTTAAAAAAGCCAATTTCTATATTTTATTTATTTATGCCCGCATGTTCATGACTAGGTAATTAATACTTAAATAAAAATTATAATTATAGTAGCAAGTGAAGTTATAAATATTAATTAACCTAAACATTTTTTTAAAAGACATCCTATGTCTGTTATATATATCGCTAGTGGCGCCTCTAGTGGTAGAATATTGCAGCATTATCTATGATTGTGGCATACAGAGTCCATGCTCCGTATATTGACCTGTGTGTATATTGAACGGTGCCTCTTATTACTTTCGCATCTTCTGAGTACTTTAAATATGGAACCAATTCAGACCATTAAAAGTTGAATACCTACTGGAACAAAATTATGTGAGTGAAGCACCCTTTCATCCGGTTAGCGTGGTGGTTTGTTACCCCGACTGTCACGTCACCGGTCGTCGGTTCGATGCCTAACCTAGACAAGCATTGGAATGCATAAATGCAGATATGTATTTAATTGTATGTATGTGACGATGATATCTAGTTTCAAATATAACAAGCTCAGTTTGGCATTAGATAACCATGTGTTAATATTAGGGTTCTGTACCCATATGGTCACTGCGGGACCCAATAACTAAGGGTCCGCTGTCGGATGGCCTAATCTGAGAGATGTGTCCATTAGTCCACTGGCATAGAGTTGAAAATAAGTTGAAGTTTCCAATAGGTGGTTTGACGCGTCTTGTCAGATTGGAATCGTTAGTAATAACCTCGTTAATCCAAGAATAATTATGACATCATTCAGAGGTATTTATTTCCAGAAACCGAACAAAACATTGTTAATTACTAAACTCATTATACCATTTATTTGGTATTCTGAGTGAGAAGTTTTTTTTATATTGCAAATTGTCCAACAAACAAGCGTACGGTCACCTAAAGGCATGTGGTAATCATCGCTTTCCGTTGTTTCCGTTGTCTTCAGTTGTTACGTCTCATGTGCCTGTAATTTCAGCGGCCTCCTTTCTAACCATAAAGCAAGTGCACTACTGCTTCACGTTGGAAATGTGTAAGGTGTACTAAAACCAGCTGCTTCATCACGACAAGACATTGTAGTAGAGGCTTCACTTATGTGGAGCACTCGGTGAATATGGTACAGTCGATCAAGCATGGATAGTTAGGAAAAATAAAGCTCATAGATTAAAAGACATTGCCATTATCAACCCAATTAACAACAACGAAATGATAACGGTATGACAATTCGGTATTTGATTATGAACATTAACCTTTTTTAATTTATATTAAAATATTTAACATTTTCATGGTGGTAAGTAATAACTTTGCCGAGTTTGGTACAAGCTTTAGTGGAATTGAGTTGTGGCATCGAAGCCTGCAGGATGCATTTAAAATGTTACTTTGGTCTTGAGGTCTTGGGTTGAGGCAATTTATTCAATCAATCGATAATAGTTGGAACCTACATGGATGGAATGTGAATTCATTTGCAACCATGAAAATTAAAAAAAACTGTCTTTATTTAGAATAGTTTTGGTTTTAGATTGTCAAGCAGACCGTCGACATTATTTTTATTATTGTGTTCTATTTTATTTATTTTTATACTAATATTTTATGATTTTGAACAATTCGATGTAGGAATATATTATTATATACACCAACGCTATATGAACTGCTGGATATAATGTCGTTTAATTACGTAACAGTGTATTACGGCCCCTCCGAATCGGTTCACTCATTACATATTCATAAACCTCAAAAATTACGCGGTCTCAAAGGTAAGTTCTAATACCAATATTGACAGCCCCCTTATTCAGCTAATATATACTTCTTCGACGAGTTGGCGCAACGAGGCCTCTGACAGCCGACCTCTCAGGTGATAGTGTAGTTAACGAAAGAGACAGAGCATAGAGGCCGCGACTAAACATCATTCAGCTAGTGTCATTTTACCTTACAGAATGACAACACAGTACCTTTATTGGCAAGAGAAATATAGAATTCCTCCCTAAGCTATGTGGACCTGTGTGATATGGTGGGGCTTAGGTAGGGGGTAGTTAGCGGGTGGATTCAAAGAGTTGAGGATTGGAAGATGTGTAGCAACAATTGGTGCCCAGAATTGATCAGCAGTAGACGCTATTTTGTCCAATGTGGCTGATATTATGTTTTTTTATCAGTAACGATATAAATTATCAACCATGCACAGTCGTTGTCCTTTCGTTAGTACCTAAGTTTGTGACCAAATGAAGTGAACACCTATTCATAATGTTTACTTGCAGATCGTCTTCAAAAGATGGGATATAGAGTGGACCTCATTCCCGTAGATTACATTAATTACTGCTTACTGGAGATGTGTGGCTTTGAGGTATTTATGAAAATTATGAAAAATTTCGAACTAGAATTCCTTTTTTTTATTTTCTAATTAGAGTTGCCATCAGCAACAAAAATATGATCTGTGAAGGATTATATGTTATTTGTCAATAGCTTCATAATCATCATGCATAAATATGTTGATGCCTCTATTAGTGACCGTCTAAAGCCTTAGTTCCCAAAGCGGGCCAGGTGGACCCCCAGGGGTCCACGGGATGCCTCGACGGGGGTCTACGTTGATTCCATAGTTAGATCTAAACATCACATTTTTGTTGAGTTTTGGGAATATGGTAGAAATGTAGCTGCAGGAAGACCACCGGAACCAGCAAAGTTTTGAAAGTGGTCTATGTGGTGGAAAAAAGTCTGGGAACCACTGGTCTAAAGGATATAAGCGATATTCATACCGCTGCTGGCTAAAAAATAATCCGCTCTGTATACAACTGGGTATATATGTAAAGTTCCCCGCATTGAGTGGATAGGACCGCCCAGGAAATCGCTATTATTTTGACTGATTTGCAAAATAAAAATCTTTACCGACCAGTAGCGATATCCACCAAGGTTATATAGTAGGATCACTGCAAACTTACTCGTAGTTTTATGATGGTATGGGTCATAGATAGGATCCGATAGGCGGCGTTGTAGTACCTAAACTAATCGCTCTGCTTACCGCTTAAGGTTGAAAATCGTCTGTGTAATCAACTAGTACCTTTATAATCCAACTTACGTTAGTGTTAGGTTAGGTTAGTACAATAAAAACTGTACAAAAGCCTTTATTACCAGGTGTTCCGCTGCAACATCCAGAACCTCCGATTCAACACCTTGTCTGAGTCAGATCCTGTGTGCCAGCGCGCTATAGAAGCTGTAGTAGACTCGTCACTTAAATTAAAAAGCGCTCGCAGCTACCTTCTATACTGGAAATTGATAAGCAATGGGCTATTCTGTAGAAGTGAAAATGCACCTAAAGATTACTGGCCAGCTCAGGAGAAAGAGGAAGAATTTGTAACAAGAAAAAACGACAATATAATGCTTTCCCATAAGAAAAATGTGTGAAAGAATAAAGGGTTTCAGAAGTATAAAGTTATCTATTAATTTAAAAATAGCTATTCCGTCCTCCGGTTTAATTCGCGTTACAGAGGGATTTGATGTTTGGCCAGAAAGAATTTTTGAAATGTTTTTTTTTTCGAATTTTTTTTTTCCATCCATGTAATGAAACTCCGCTTTTTCTTTATAATTAATACCCTTGTAAATTCTTTACACACAGCCATCTGATCCCAAACTAAGCTTGTCCTATGGAAACCAGATAACTGATATACTACAAATACTACTTTTTTTTCTAAATACATACTTATATAGACATTTACAGCCCGACACAAAACAAACAGACATGTTCATGCACACAAATGTTTGTCCTGGGTGGGAATCAAACCCGCGACCTTCGGCTTGGTAGCCAGAATCGCTAACCACCAAGCCAACTGGACTGTCATAAATCATATTATTAGTCGTTTTTTGTTAAATGATGAAGTTTTATTGCAATTCAATATCACCTTTTTCCATACATTTAATATAGTCTAGTCAACAAGTTCAAAAACGTGAAAAATAGAGATAAAGGTCCTAAAAAAATGAGCGATGGCTCATTCGATTCGGAATCACCTCTAGAAAAATGTTTTTGAAGGATTTTGGTGCAAGTAAATAATTGAAATTGTTATTAACAAAATAAGATGAATAAAAAATGATATTTTGTTTTTTATTAATAACTCGAAAAATATTAACATATAAACAATTTTGAAAAATGCTCATTAAAGATGAGGAAATTTCCAATAAAAAAGTCCTTACTCCCGGAACTCTATCTCCATTATTTATAATTTTAATTAGACGTTGAAAATAGGGCTCCGCGCGGCTGTTACGGCATGCGCGGACCGTCGCTAAAGAGAGTTCAGCAATAATAATATTTTTTTTATAACATAAAATGAGATATTAAAAATTTGAACAAATTCTAGTATCTTCATAACACTTGAAAGAGTCGAGCCCTGAAGAAAAAGAAGTTTAATCACCATTTTTCAAAAAGTTATTCAATTGTTAACTAACAATTTTTTTTCCCTATCTCCATTGCCATAAACAATGGGCTGAAAGGTATTTTCAATAGTTATCAAAAATCATAATTAACAAATTAATAAACTTTTATGAAAATTTATCGCAGGATCTTATAAAGTACATATATCAAAAGGGCTCCACGAAGTTTAAAATTTTTAGGCCAATTATTTATACCATGTTAATAACAATTGCATTTTTTTACCTGCACCAAAATCCTTCAAAAACATTTTTCTAGGGGTGATTCCGAATCGAATGAGCCATCGTTCATATTTTTAGGACCTTTATCTCTATTTTTCACGTTTTTGAACTTGTTGACTAGACTAATAACATATATACTTACATTGACATAAAACTATATTATACTTCGTTCAGTCAAAGTTGTATCTTGTAACTAACTTGTAACCCTATAAGAAATAGCTATATAAATTAATTTCTTAATTTATCTTACATGTTATTGAATCATCCTCGTCCAAGGAGTTTTTAATAATATTAGTTGAAACCTCGGAAAGCCTTGTGGAGATAACGTCAAAAGAGTATCGATTAGTTATAAAGTAAAATGCCCATCACCTTATTTATCTGTAGTCATTTCAAATGTTGTGGCATAAATCCAATAATTTATTTTTGTTTGTTTCAATTTGATTTGAATTCTAGAAGATTTCATTTTATATTTTAATATATTGCATAATAAGTAAATACAAGATACTGCTTAAGTAAATAAGTGCAGGAAATAGATCATTATTATATAGTTATGACTTTTAATACGGTTAAATTACACTACGGTCCATGCGAATCGTTTCACACCACAACACTTAAGCCTCAAAAAATACGTGGTCTCAAAGGTACATATTTTCATCATAATTTGCCAGCCTTAGACTTTGATCCTGTATTAAAGTAGGACGATGTTATAGCATCTATGCTCTGTCTTTGTCGTTAACTACGTAACAAATTGAGAGGTCCGTTTTTAAACTTGTTGTGGTTACTCTCCGACGAAGTTTGCATTCAAAAACAAGGGTGCCAATCAGTTGGGATCGGAGCAGTATGTGTATGTTTGCTGGGACGGGTTACAAGGACATATTACAAGACATTTGGTAGATTGCTGCCTGGCTGAGGCCCAGCGTCTTTGTGAATGTTTTTGTTGCCCATTTGGTGCATTTTGTTGCATCGATATACTCTTTAGTCGCCTTTTACAACACCCGAGTTCCAGATTTTCTATATAGCTAGCTGTCTCCCGCGGTTTCGACGCTTCGGTTTTATTTTTTGCTCAGTATTCCAATTATTTTTTGAAAATAAAGGTAGCTACCCTTAGGTAAGTTACACCTTAACAGCGGCTATCTGCCAGTTAAAGTCCCGTTAAATCGAACTTAGTCGATACAAATAGACACAGTTTTAAGTACCTACCGTCTTTACATATGCATTTAGTAAAAATATGTTATTTTGTCATTACAAACATACATTTTATTTATTTGTATAGATATCTGTCCCTGGTGGCACACTATATCTGCTGATAATCACTAAGCAAACAATAGAAATGAGTACATGTTGATTTATTAACTATATTTAACTTTAGGTACTTCGAGTAAATAAATATGTGATGAGCATAAGTGCCTGGTATCAAACATTCGTATCTACTTCAGTTACATATCAGGTATACAAATCAATGTATAATTACTAAAAACTTTAGTAATTGAGGCGATTTACAAGTACAGTGTAAACTCTTTATAACGAAACTCAAGGGACTGAGCATTTTTTGTCGTTATAGAGAGTTATCGTTATATGGAGTGAACAAAAAAAAACAAAACAAAGTGAACAAACCAACCAACTTGGGCTCACTTCAACGTTATAGGGAGTTTATCGTTATAAAGGATAACGTTATAAAGAGTTTACACTGTAATAGCAAATTACGTTAGCATCAAGCGCGGATCCACCGTTATGGGCACGATGGGCATGCCGATAATAGACTTTATACTTCCACGGTCTATTGAGTTCGATAGGTTGAAGCCACCTTTAAATGAATGTACTATATCGATTATGAGCGAGTTTATACTCCGAATCACACTTGGGCGATTTTCGGATGGCTGTGACTTCAACCTTTTTTGTGGGCTGGATCCGCGCCTGGTTAGCATCCTAGTATATGGGATACCAAAAATTACTCATTAGTGTTACTATGCTATTACAGATCGCCTACAAAAACTCGGCTTTCGTGTTGACCTAGCTCCCGTCGATTTTGTCAATTACTGCATGCTGGAGATGTGTGGTTTTGAGGTATTAACAGAAGCACGAAAACTCATTTGATATACAACACTCACATAATTATCATCTGCCTGTGTGGCTGCCGGTTATTTCATTGTAATTCAAACTAATATTATAATTAGAAAAAGTAGTTTGTTTGTATATTTATTGTTTGTTACGCTTTCATGGCAAAACGATCTTGCTGATATTTGGTACACATCCCGCGAACGGGGGTGAATCCGCGGGGAACAGCTAGTAATAATATAAATACTTCATTTAAGTAGAAATTAACAGGACAAACGACTATTTATGTGAAGAAATTTTCCAGGATATTATTTATTGAGCATGCTCGAAATGCACGAGAAAACCCATGTTAGGTACCAACATATTTTTACCACGCTGCGCTATGCAAGATTAGTTCATAAGCTCTCAACTCACAGGTGTTCCGCTGCAACATCCAACACCTTCATTTCAACACTCCTTACCACCTGGATCCCGTCTGCCAACGCGCTGTACAAGCGGTCGTAGAGTCTTCTGAGAAACTAAAGCGCGCGCGCAGATATCTACTATTCTGGAGAATGATCGACCATGGGCTGATTTGGAGAACTGAATCGGCGCCAAAAGACTACTGGCCACCTAAGGAGGAACCGAAAGAGTTTACATCATGCTTGAAATGCGGAAAGAGCTGTCAGGTTTGCGCGAAGAAAAGCTCTTGATTTTAGTATTTTTGTAATTTTAATTTATTTAATAAATATTATTATGTTGACTATATGTAACTCTACTATTTATCTATCACTAACAAGATTCATATTCTTAAATATGACTATACAGCGAACACAGTATCTAGATTAAATGGGTCTATTTTAAACTATTTATTATGTCAAGAATGACGATCCCTCTGGTAGTAGGCAGTCTCCGTCACCTATAGACATGAGCAAACATCGCGCAACGTCACGGCATGCGCGATATTCAATGAATCATATAAACCAGCTTTTTGGCGCACTCGATACGCTGACGTTACGCTTGCGATACAAGTTCGTGCTTAGATCTCTGAGAGCATAACATATGTAGTCTACTAAAGTTTTTTTACCAAAGTAGTACGGTACCCATATATACATTTTTCTCCTTTTCTCTCTCTCTTGATATATATCTATGGATCTCCTTACCTTTATTTGTTAAACAGAAAACTAGGCATCAAAGTAGTTAGGACAAATCTTTCAATAGAAACAAGAATGATTTTAGATTCGTTATATTGAAACAAGTTACAAGGCTCTTCAGTTCAGTCCGCTAACAGTAGTGGCAATAAATTAATACAATTTCATTTTAGAATCTGTTACATCAGTCAGACAACAGACGTATCGTTACAGGCAGAGCGTTCAACTGACTCGATCCTTACAAGGACTACCGCCCACCTTGCAAGGACCGCCTCACTCGAACAGTACGCCTGTAATCACGGGTCTCACTAATTGGTATACGGTTAATCCATTTATATTCGTCTTATATATTTGATTCTATTTCTATAGGACCAATAAAATGTTGATTCGAAAATTAAACTGGCACACAAACTTCGGGTCTATGACGGACAAATGATGAGGAACTAAATTTCTAACTGGGCAACACTAGTGCTTTATAAGTGTAACCACACTACAATAAAAAAAAAACGGAATAGGGTACCGGTCTGCCTTGTCAAATCAGTTACTTTTTATCATCTGTCAAAACGCAAATTTTGTATGCAAAATGTACTGAGTACTAACTTATGACATCATAATTTTTCATACTCCATTGCTGTACTTTTTTTGATTGTTTTATTAGTATTCATTTGAATTTAATCGCAAAATTAAAATTGGAAGTCATTAAAGGGGTTTTTAGACAATCTTTTTGATGAATGATAATTCGCAATTTAATTTTTACAGTTCGCTACCCTATTCCATAAGGCTTTTAATGACCGGTTTTTAATCAAAAGAGATCACAATCCATTGAATCTTTTTACCTCGTTGTACAGCTAATACATAGGTATGATAATCGACATTGAATGAATGCAATGTGGTTACACCCTAAATGTATTTGTTACTAAAGTCGAACAATATTTTTAAAAAGTTTTGAATTGACTTTATCAGTAAGAACTGTATTAAAAATTATTGGAAGCCTAATCTTAATCAAAATTTGGGATTTTATTGTAATTTGGCTCCAAGTGTCGACAGCTCAACATGAGGACAAATGCAAACCGAGCTCATTCCAGTATAAAACATTCTACCTATAATTTCATAAATAATTCTATTAAATTTACAATAGAAGTAATATCAGGTGCCGATAGATACGTACACAGATTAAAAATAATAATTACAGATAATACACCTAATACCGAGATTGCAATAAAAAAATATTATAAAGTTTTTTTTTTATTGCAACAATTGGAAACGATAGTTTAATTGATATAAATAACATCGCCGTCGTTACACCGACACGCCTTAGGTTATGTAAAAAAATAAACATAGAAACATTTTGTACACATAATTCATAACACCATTCACGCATGACGCTCGACCCATCAACATTCAACGACATTATATTTGGTCGCGGAACAAAAACTACGAACATCACCACTTAAAATCGTAACATAATTTAAATATATTTTCACTTTAATATTAAAAACCAATTTTGGACACGTTTAACGATAATTCCCAGATTTTGTTCCGCTTTCGTAACATTCCGTGTGAATGCAACACAATATAACGTAGAACGGAATACTGCCCGTGCGTGCACAGTATTTCTATACATCTAATTAATAATCGTCTTTATAATATTCAAATAGAGTTGAAAATAGTATATAAAATGACATAAAACGCTAGAGCATGCACAAGCAGTTTTCCGTTCTGTTAATTTCGACCCTAACACATTTGTCACCTGATAGACAATACACAATTTACTAGTCCAGTCATATTAGTGGTCAACTTCGGAATGAGAGCTAATAAGCTGGAAACTCGTGTACAGCTCATTGTAGCGTTCTAAAGTTGTCACAAGTCTCATAAAATCTCATGTCTGAGCAAGTTATTCAAGGTCAAAGGTCACAATCGGTTTTTCACGATCTTCTAGGTTTCTATAACTCCAATGATAAATAGATAATATGATGTATGTAATGATGATATTTTGATGATACATTACAGTACCTAGTAGGTATGGCTGAGCGCTGCGCGTTGAGCGCATGAAATAATGTTTGGAACAATATTTGTCGCAAATTTTATGCTTTAATATTTGTATGATGTTAACATAATTGGAACTATAGAAATCTAGACATTAGCGAAAAATAGATATTTGTGATATTTGACCTTGAATAACATAAGACGTTATAATACTTTTGAGGCAACTTTTAGAACGCTAAAAAGGAGGTGTATACCAGTTTCCAAGTTATCATCCCTCATTCCGACTTTGACCCCTATTTTAAGCTTAAATGACTGCACTACTTTTTATTTTATATACCGCCGTAATTATAATATAAAATGTGTTAGAGAACCACATTACTTAATACAATTATCAATTACAACTTGGAACGAGTTCTATGTTTATAGCGAATGTAATTATGAGCTGTATTGCTGAATGGTAGAGATGTAAATTCCGAATCGGAAAGAACAGGTGAAAACGGAACTATTTATTTGATAATAATTTTTTTTTTTATTTAAATTAAGCCTTTTTATTTAAAATTTTATTTCTATGTCGCCCAAACATTTGTGGAATCGCCCAACAATTTTATATATAGAATACACTTTCACTATTCACTCACCAATGCCTATTTAAGGGAACGCCTTATCAGCTCAAATTTATATTTTTTTATGAAAATCGGTCATTTTGACAGGCGTTGATTTTTTCGAATTTTCATGTATCAATTATAAGACTTTTGTCTTCTGTTGAAAACTACTCGTTGAGCGGTGAGAATACTGAATTCAGTAACCTTTGTTCTCTGCAAACCTTAATCAATAAAACTGGTCGTAAAACATGAAAACTTAACATACTATATGCACATAAAAATAATTTATCAACAACGTTCCAATGTTTGTAATAGATATATCGCGTCGATTTAAACATATTGTGATAATATACAAGTAAAGTATTATAATAGTCATAAAACGATGACGTCATACGCCAGTAACCTAACGAGCCAAACCAGCAGAACGAATGGACACCTCTAACAGTACTATTGTCACAGCAACGAATTAAATTGCACTTCTGGGGTTAGTGTCTGTCGAAAACCTATATTAACTTTCAGAATTCTAGAATTTATAGCCTCACAGATTTTATTTATGGAAATACCTTTTTCACTGGATAATGTTACTAATTATTTACAAGCATGCATAGCAAGACTTCATTGTTCCCTTTCATTTTAATATTGCGGCGAACTGAAGCCATGTCATTAGTGTATCACTGTATTAGTGATTGATAATTTAAGACTTATTCCACATAAATGCGTTTTAAAAACAGAGGATGTCAATATTAATTTTTCAACACACTTGCTCGTAAAATGGATCTTATTCCATCGCATTTAGGTTCATTATGAAAGTTATTAATCACGCGTTCTTATTTTTTACCACATGAGCCGACAAACAAGCAGACGGTCCACCTGATGGTAAGTGGTCACCGCCGCCTATGGATATTTGCAACATCAGACCATCGCCAATGCGTTGTCGACCCTGAGACGTGAAGTTGTTAAGTCTCATGTGCCTGTAATTTCACCGGCCCCTTTTACCTTTCTAACCGAAACACAGTAATACAAGTACGCTACTGTTTCATGGCGGAAATAAGTAAGGAGGTAATACTTCCCCGGTCTAGAATTGCTTTATATTAACGCAGTAGTGTTATTACATAGCATATTTTTTCTCAGCTGAGTTATTGTCTAAAACTTTTGTGAATAAATACAAAAGAGTATATAAAAAAAAACATTTAATTATATCAAATTTAATTTGTGATAAAATATTTAGTAATAGGTTCAAACCTTCTAATATGCGGAAGCACCTAAAATCAAGAGGCAATTGCCAAAAAAAACGGTGTATATTGCAAGTGTGTTGAAAAAATTCGTATAAAACGCGTAAGCGCGTTACAGTCTCAGATATTGTCTCGAATGTAATGGCAAACTAAGCTCATTTTTATCGTTATGTACCTATTATCTAATCGCAGTTTTTTTTATAACAAACCACTTCTTTAATGAAACAAAACTACTTACTTATTTACAATTGTTACAGTCACGACTTTCGAAACATAAATTTAATAAGAATTAAACATTGAACTGGAAAATTTATGTACATAATTATCAGAGGCCTGAGTACGAGTGCGCCAAGAACCAATGCAATGGAAAATTTAACATCGCGCGTCGTCACGGTATGTGCGGTGTTCAATTTCCCATACAAACATATATAGGCGCACTCGGTACTCGACGCTTGCGATAGACATTCGTGCTCAGGACACCGTTCATTATGGGAAGTCCTTTCTGATGTTTATGAATCTCATAGAAAAATGATCGTTATTGCTTTACACTAGAGGTCGCGTTTGTAACTTTATTGCCTTACAATATTCATTGTCTATCATTCCTAACTACAAAAGAGTCTTACAACGTAGCAGATTATAATTTAAAAATAATAGAATTAAATAACAGATAGAATTTGAATTTAGAAAAAAGGAATTAATTTCGAAATTCGAAAACGAACCCCAGAAGTGCGAATAGAATGTTATCAACGAGGGGGCAGTGTCGTATCAATATCTTCGTGAATTCAAACGAGTGCGCATCAAAAACGTCCTCGCACGAGCACCGCCACTTGACACTCGTCACTTAGTCACTGGCTGACTGGCACTGGCTCATTTCAATTGAGTCTTCACATGCTGTAAGAACTCGTAGTAGGATAGCGATGATTCCACTCTGTCGTCGACTAGTCTCTCTGTAAATAGTTGGCGCGATGGCGAGTTGTCTCTGAAAGAGAAAGTGTATGTTATTGTTTCATCAAGAGAGAATTTTATTCACATAGTTATGAGTTTCTTTGACATTTTCACATATGGCTATTTGATCCAGAAGTTAAATAACTAATATCTTTATAAACAAAATTCCGGTGTGTTAGTTGGTAATTTTTCCCCTCTTAAAGGGCTAGACCGAATTTAATTATTATATTTTGTACTATTGTTGTACCAGGTAGGGGCCGCTGTTGCCGAGATTCACATTTCCTTTGTCTCAAAAATATGAATTTAATTAAAATAATGAATAAAGCATTAGCGCTACCTACTCGGTAGAATGTCTGTTAAGTCAGCATACTAGCTGAGTATGTTGCTATTGTAGATATTTACACCCGGTTACCTGGCACAATTATCTTTCGAGTATCTAATCATCGAGCCGTCCAGGATATCAATACATTATCCATACAATATAATAGTAAATAGGTGTTCTGTAAATACGTAACTTAGACTTAGGGACCAACCATAAATTAAGTCACACGTTAATAGGGGAGGGGGTCAACCAAGTATAACACAGGGAGGGAGGGGTCAGAAGTTTTGTGATATCACAATTCAAAATCAAATTCGACTTTAATATAAAGAAGTAGGTTTAAAGTACAGGGACATAAAATTATACAATAAATATAACACTATAAAATCATAGGATTAGTGTGTCGTAATTTATGGATGGCCCCGTAGCATACTATGTGCACAGCGGGCGGTGGTACCTCAGGATGAGAAGTTCAGCGGGGTGCGGGCGGTCGTCGTTGAGCTTGTCGAGCAGCGCGTGCAGCAGGCGCGACGCGCGCGTGGGCAGGCGCGGCAGCGCGCGCGCCTCGGCCGGCAGCTGCGCCGCCGTGTCCACCGCCAGCGTGTCGCTCAGGAACGCGCCGTTGGCCTCGCAACACACGTACAGGATCATCGTGGCCCCGTCGTCCAGCAGGTACGCGCCCTTTCTGCTTATGCTGTGAGATAACAATGCATCAGATCTGTTGGATGTATTACGATTCGATTTTGCTTAATGATATGATTTGTATCTAAACAACTAACAAACTTAATTAAAATAACGAATAGAGTATCGGACAACATACTACACGGACGATTTCTGCTTTGAGTTGCCGACAGAACATCACTTGCCAAAGCAAAATTTATTTTATATTATGCAGTAGTATAAGTAGCCCTCCTAGTGCAGTTTTTAGTGGAAAAATAAAAAAAACGTTGCTCGTTCGGCATATTAAGCCCTAGGGCCTTTTAACGAGCTTTCGGCAAAGCATTACTGTATCCGAGAGGTATTAATAAACCTTGGTTTATTGGGAAACTTCTGTAAACGCGCAGTTAATTAATTCGTCGGTCGCCCGCCAAGTCGAGTGACATATCACATGACCATTTTGAATGCCCTGGTAGTACCGAAATTATATCGCAGTTGCTATGATGCAGACAACTATCTGCAAATAAGTGCTCGTAGTAAACCCGAGCAGAAGATATGATGCCTACAATATCTCTTTATTATATCGATACCAACCTCTCAGCGGAGAGTTGTAACCGGGGCGGGTCGGGCGCGGCCTCGTCGTCGTCCTCGGCGCCGGGCTCGCGCTCGTGGTCGTGCAGCGCGTGCACGGGGTACAGGTCGGGGTACACGCCGCGCAGCACCTGCGCCAGCGGCTGGCACTTCAGGTCGCACATGTCCGCCACCCGGTCGTCCAGCCGCGTCGACGTGCCCGTGCGGAAGGCTTTCTGTAAACGAACCACATAATACAATTAGTCATTACCTAACTGGTGCAGTTGGTAGAGTGTGAGACAGAGAGGAGGGGGGGGAGAGAGAGAAAGAGACAAAGAGACAGCGACTGACCCGCTTGAGCAGCGCGTGCAGGTAGAGCGGCAGCAGGCGCAGGGCGCGGGGCGCGCTGAGGTCGGCGGCGGCGAGCGGCTGGTTGCGCGCGAGGCGGTGCGCACTGAGCGCGTCGACGGCCACGTTCATGAGCGCCTCCCGCGCCTCCGACATCGACGCCGTCACGCACCGGTCCACCGCTATACGAAGATTACACAACACTCATTTATTTTAACATAACATTTAATGTGAACACCCACCTAGTCGCACCAAAGGAGTAAAAAAAAATTTATGAATTGAAAAATAGTTATTTGTTATACAAAAGTGCAAAGTTGCTTTTTAATGCACTTTTTTTTGCGTGCTCAATTTTGGTAACGGAGCAAGTGTAGGATTCTAAAATTAGAATTCTGAGCGTTAGCGAGGGAATCAAAAGAGCACGAGGTGAAAAATCTTTGCACTCGAGTGCAACACGTAACTTTTCAGCCCACCCCAGCGAGGAAGTGACTAAATGCAAAGAAATAGAAAATGGCGCGCCAAAGCAAATAAAAAAAAGTACACCAAGAAGGTTACAAGTCTGAGCATTTAACAAATAAAAAAAATATAATAAATTCGGTAGAAGTAAATAAGTTTAATGATGTTTTGAATTCAGAAGCTTAGTGCACACGATGTTCTAAATTCAAATTCCTTAATCCTCTAGCCGATAAAAACGGCTTTTGCACTCTGATATCGAAGATCAAAAATACCTTTCCGAGATGGGGGGATGAAAAGATAAATTATTTTAACACAATGGGCTAAATAAAAACAAAATTACACCGTTTTGCTGACCCAACAGTGAGGCCGTAATAGGTGTGTGGTGACTTCAGTGCGTACCTTTTCGGTCAGTAAGAGAGTCGCATTCATTTTGCCTTTTCTCCATCAGTACTTAATTATATCTCGAAATATGATATTAAAAGCTCGTACACTAAATCATGAATACTCATTTAAACACCAAAACCTAAGTCTAAGTCAGCAAAATACATGGCACTTTCTACCAAATAAAAACGACTAATGGCGCTTATAGGCATCGCGTAGATCCAATTCACAGAAATAATTATTACCTTTTAATTTCATAATTATATTATTGGTAAGGCATTGTTATCAATTTTTTAATATTATTTATAGGTATGCGATAATCACCACATAAACGAACCAATCCATGTGGCTTTAGAATCGGTGCCACTGGAGTACTCCATTCAGAGTACTCAACTGGTTTTATACGTTTTTGTTTTCACACGGACTCTTCTCACGGGACAGTTCTGATAGGCATAAATATTGGCTTAACACCTGGTTCAATCGAACAATTAATAGGCTTTCAATTAAAAACTCCTGAACCACTATCAAACACTTATTTAAAGTACATTGCATCTCACACATTTTTGTTCAAATGTTGGTGGCCATCATTGTAATACAGAAGGCCACTTACCAATAATTTTAGGAACTCCATATTTTACAACGAATGTGACCTTTAATTCTACATTCACTACAAAACTTTTCTCACAAAGTACATTCTGCTTTCCAATGTCCATTCTCTCCGCAACAAGATGTGATATTTCGTAGCTTTATATGAGCTGCATTTTGTTTCAAACTATTATTGCTATTTTTCATATAATTTCATCTTTGTAGTTTAAACATTCTTGCTGTTTTTCTTCACTGAAAGTTAGCTTGTAGGCAACCTCTGCTGTTTTTCCAATGGTAGTGAATTTCTCGAATGAATTCTCAGTTTGCTTTAATAGTTCAAACCTTACAGAATCACAAATGAAGCATTAGGCTTTACCATTTAGCATATAGCAATAAGTATTTATTTTATTTCTTCTTAAGTTAGTGAAATGGCAACTTTTGCCAACTTTTTGGGACCTATGATATTATGTTTTGATTTTGCTCAGTGTAATGCAAATTTTTTTATAGGATGATAATAAGTTCAATGTTTTTGACAAATATTTCGTTTCTTGAATTGGCGATATTGGTGTGTACAAATAGTAATCAATAAGTCATAAACTTTAGTATTAAGTTTTGTAATTAAAAATGCCACTTACATTAAGAATGCCCCAAAATGTTTCAATAACTGCCCAGTGGAGGCTTGCAAGGCGGATGAAATTTGATTTTGATAATCCTTCTATTCTAGCCGCCCCATTTAACACTTAAATAGTAATATACTTTTACTTTGTCTGGACGAGGTGAAAGTACTATTAAAAAGCTATTTCAGCAATAAAGAAAAATAAAAATATTTGAGAGGGCAAAAATAGAGCAACTACTTTGGGGCCCTTGCGACACATAACTATGAGAGTTAATTGTTTATTCTGCTAGAAAATTCTGATGCAACAGTCCTCTGGTCATTCCTTATTATAGTTCTTAATTTATATATCAAATATTCTAAATTATAGTTTTTTTACTGTATGTTTTAATGTAATTGTTTTTTTTATTTTACTAACCCATTTTGCTGAGCAAGCCGATAATACAGAACTGATCGGCGGAGTGTAGGACATCGGGCAGCGTGCTCGCCGTGGGGAGAGCTAGTGTGTGCACTCGTATCCGCCTCTCGCCTGTAAAAGCATGACGTTAGTTCATTGCGATCGGTTTCAAATTGTAGTATTTCCTTGGGACAAACTCAACTCCTTAGTGCAGCTTTGAAGCTTAACCACTGGTAAAAGTATCAGTACCTTTACTGCTAGTGTACAAGAGCGCCGCCTGGAAGCAAACTTGCTGCAAGTCCGCAAGTGACTCTTCGATAGTTAGCTGCATCCCGAACCCGGCGTCCGGTGAAACGTTCGGCAACGAGAGCAGGTCAGTCGACCGCACGAAGAAGTTGCCGTGGAACGTGTGTATCGCTATACCCCTGTAACATTAATAAATATTGTTGAAAAAAAATTCTAATTAGCTATTTGACAAATTAAAGCAGTTAACACTGGTTTAGAAATTAACCTTCGGCTGAGTAAAGTCGACAAGAAACTCAGCAATGTAACATATATTATGTATTTTTGTATAATTTCACAATGTCCTGATTCACATTGGTTACATACGCAGTATCTGGCTGCTAATACGAATCAAGAACACTTTATGAATAGACTAAGAGCGGTTCCGCACTATGTCAAATCTGAATATGTGTAAAATACAGATCTCTACGAGAAATCGTTACAAGTTCAACCACAGCTCAAAACTACATACCTGGTACAGCGCACCCTCATGACGGCCTCGAAGCCGATCTTCCTGGTGAGGTAGCGCGTGAAGATCTTCGTTAACTGCTCCGCCTGCCAATCGCGGTCGGCGCGGAACAGCGGCATGTGGTACACGGTGCCCGCACTGAACTTGCTCATACCACCTAAAACAAAATGTGTACTCATTAAATACTACACTATTATTGTATAAGAACAAAAGGAAAAATATGTATTGAAATACATGTCTAAACTAAACAATACAAAGGATATAACTAAATAGTGTTGCGTGGGGTCTAAAGGTCCCTACTTCAACTTATGGTCATCTGGCTACACTGCCCATAAGACTAATATATATTTTTAGAATATTTATTGTCTCATTTGAATTACAAAAAATTCAATTCAATAAGCTGTGCTTAGTTTGGGATCAGTCCGCAGTGTGTAAAGAATGTCCCAGGATTATTTATTTATTAAGTATCACTGGTTTTCAGTGGAACCCTTTTCAATGACTATGAAGTAGAAACAAAACTCACTTAGCGTCGCGAGGTCGGAATACTGTGAGTTCAAGAGGAACAGGTCGACGGCGATCTGAGCGCCGCTGCAGTCCAGGGCTATCCTCTTGTAGAAGTCAGTCGCGGGGTTGAGGTGCGCCACGTCCTTGCACGACCGGGCGTTCGGGTCCTCTCTGGAAACAGACACAATGTTGACTCAGAATAGAACCCAACAATGAGCTTGGGATCTACATGAAGAAATCATAGAAATTTGGAATTTGGCACACTCATAGGCAATGGTATGTGGCTGTGTAATAGTAAGCGGGTAAACCACGGGGGAAAGATAGATTTTAATAATAATGGAAAACAAATCAACTCAATAATTTTCATAAGGTGCCAGTCTGATTACGGCCCTATTTGTCTCATAAAGGCAACTTGAGTCGGATACATGTCTGTTTTTTCTAAGTTAGGGTGAAAACCCTGCTTGGTTTAAGACCAGATGGTTATTTTTGATAAAGTATTCCAAGGGTATTAATTTTATTGTATGTACATACCTTGGTTGCAATGCTCCTGGTCCGATATTGGGTAAGCAAGTTTGGAATACAGTTATCCTGCCACCAGTAGGTGCCTGGAAGAAAAGAGATTAAATTATTTCACTATCTTTATATATATAATTCTTCAGTACGTATGCTGACAGTGAACTCCTCCTAAATGGCTGCACCGATTTGAATGAATGAAGTAGGGTGGAGTGGGGTGAGCACGTACCATGAGCTTGTAGGCGGCGTTCAGCGCGGCGCCAAGCGCGCAGGCGGAGGCCCCGCGCGGCGCGGCGGCGGCGTGGCGCTGCGGCAGCACGGTCAGCACCTCGCGCACCAGCTCCAGCCGCTCGCCCATGTTCACCAGCAGCGACGAAGGCGATGGCAGGAACACCTCTGAACAACACCACACACTTTATCGCCTTTCACGACACATTAAGTAAGTGCCACGCCCCCTAGCAACGCCCCGAACTGAAGTGCTAATCTCGCAATGAGTACCCTCAACACAGTTGCTAAATTTTCTCTCCCTAGAGAACCCCCTGCGCTCACCGATTGTCTGCATAGGGATCTAAAATCCACCAGACACCTTTACGCTCTGAATGAGAACGATTGAATAGCACCCTAGTAATATACAGGAATATTTTTTATTCAGTGTGCAAACTTGGACAAATTAAACTTAAATGAGTTTTATTAAACACCTAATTCTTATTTTGATAAGTTTTAGTACAAAAAATAAAGTTATCGTTAACGAAAGATGTAGACTTTAAAATTGATATTATGGCTACTCTGTCGCTCGGGTCGGGCGCCTACCCCGGCCGCGGCCTTGGCGACAGCTGACTCTACCGCCGCGTGTGGCGCACGGCGCGCACGCTTTTTGAAATTATTATGAACAGATAGTGTCCATTGTTTGTTGATTTTAAAGTCGAAAAAAAATACAAATTTTTTTTTTACAAATAATGGAAATGTGTTCTGTTACTGATACTGACCCACCAAAATTATTTTGCGCATTGCTTAAAAAATATTCCTGTATTTTAAGTTATATTTTCAAAAGTAGTACGGCCGTTAATGGAAAGTTCGCCCACTGAAGAACTATAACCATAAAGATTTCTCATTAAACAGTAGTGCATTTAAAGCATAGTATGGTATTTTAGTTAGAAAGATAAGAGAAATTTACAAGCACATGAGATCACAATAGATTCACAACCCAGGGTCGATTCTGTGAAAGATATCAGAAAGAAAGTATAAACATACTAAGGAAAATATTCCTATTATGGCAATAAGGTTCAACTTATACATCGTCATAATATACTTTTAAGTATAATACAATACACCAAACTTAAAAAAGACAAAAAAAAATATTTAATAATTTAGCATCTAGGAAGACACCTGTATACACAATATACATAATAGTACCAAATTCTTATGTCATTTTAACCTTCTGTAAGTTAAACATACCGTCAATATCAATGACTGTCATCTCCTTGGGTCGCGTGAGTCCCTCACTCATCAAGTAATAGTGTACATGCGCGTCGTAACATATGAACCCGATCTGCGTCCGCGCGTCGCCTGGTAGTTGTTCCAGGTTTGCTTTTAGTGTATCACAAACCACCTGCGATGAAAATAATACAAAGAAATTACCTAAAAATTATCCTATCAATATTATAATTCTGAATGTTTGTGACGGAGGATGTAGGTTGTTACTCTATCACACAAAAACTACCGAACGGATTTGGACAAAACTTGGCTAATAGAAAGACCATGCCCTAGAAAAAGACATAGGATACGTTTGAACCCCGGAACATGTAAACATCCTCGGGTGGGTGAAACCGACAGTTAGTTATAAAATATATCTCTATGAGAATAAGAAAGGTTTGCATATATTTTAACAAAGAATTAAAAACGCATTAGCACCTTAATGAAGAATAAGTACATACACATATTATATACTCATAGTCTTTTGTTGCATCAAAAGTCTATTTCATCAGTACTCAAGTCACAACTTACAAAGGAAATATTTAAGGTCATGGTTACGTTTTTTGCATTTATATGATTCAACTTTCCTTAAAGACAAAGCTAAAGATTGCAAAAAAAATATTCAACAGATCTTTTGTATTTATGTCAAGGAGGCCGACAAACAGGCGTCAGCCCATTTGATAGCAAGTGGTCACAGCCTATAGACATTTGCAACACCAAAAATAAAAGTGAAGTTGTGTTTTTTTCAATCATTCTGACATTTCTCAGAATGAATTATTGGCTTTTTTACTAGAATATAATATTTAATTCACAAGAACCTTGATTTCTTATTCAAATTTCTAAAGAAAATGTTTAAATAAAAAATACATTAGTATCCAAAAGAGTAGTACGGACTCCAGTCTCCACAACAATATTTACAATTAGTTAATATCTGTATAGTACTTCATTACATGTATCTTTTGTACATTAATGAATTGTGGAGTTAAAAGATAAAGAACAAATATTATTTATATTTTAGAGTATTAGAAGTCTTAAGTGCAGTGTTCATTCGAGCCCATTACCCATTTCCCCAGTAAAGCTGTAATGCACTTAAATGTTGGTTAGAAAGGTAAGGGGGACTGTGAAATTACAGGCACATGAGAAAGAAAATACAATTATCAGTTTATTTGGTAGTACATCTTACTCTTAGTCAATGACATACCTGCAAATACCCCGAGTCCCTCGCAAGCTGCGAGACATCGAAGAGGAACAGATAGACGGCAGGCTGCGGAGGCCGGAGCATGTACTCGCCTGGCGCTATGAACTCTATCGTCGCAGACTTGATCTCCGGCCGGCGTGACGGGTCGCCGTATGACTTGCTCACTGGGTCGTATTGGAACTCTTCTGGCACTATAAATAAAAACGAATTAAAAATTATTGATTGAATGAATGAATGAATGAATGAATGAAAAGTAATTTATAATGGGTCTTATTAGAATTCTTTTGGCGCTATAAATAAAAATGAATGAATTAATTAATTAATAGATAATGAATTAAAATGAATTTATGGTGAGTCATATTAGAACTTCTGGCACTATAAATAAGAATGAATGACAAATTATTGAATGAATTAGTTAATTAATTAATGATGAATGAAAATGCATTTATGATGGGTCATATTGGAACTCTTCTGGCACTAAAAATAACAACAAGGTGTTTATTTGTTGTGTATAAACTTCTGTGATTCATGATAAGAGATTCTAACTGACAACTAGCATTTTCAGATATCTATCTCTTAGCTATAAGTTTATAAGGTATGTTAATGGTAAAGGTCTGGGAAGATATAAGTACTAGTTTTAAAAAAAATGTAAAATACAGCTTATAAACAAATTTTGCTTCTTGTTAACATCTTCAACAAGCAGATGACTCTGCAGAAAACAAACGAGTTGTTTTTGTAAAGAGCTCCATAATGTGGATATAGTTGATAAAATAATCTTGATCCAAAAACTATTTTGCTATAGTTTAATTATAAATTATCAAATAACAATAACAACATCCCATTTCATAAACAGATTCCAAGAATGATTGGGCGAAAATGGAATATCTAATCTAGAATCTTATCATCACCAATTAGTAAGTGCTAACTGAATCAAACTCGATTCAAAGGTCATAAATATTTCCATAACTTCTGTAAACATATATTAGTCACGAATAGGTTCTATTTTTAAATAGTGATCAAGGAATATGTACTCACAGTCATTGACCCTATAGCATAGATTGCATTTCCACCGCTTGGCGTCGACGAAGTAAACAAACGGGTTGATGTAAGTCCGACACGAGCGACAACGGACTATTGAAGTGCATTGAATCACTGGTAGATGCTGAAAATTTACATTTAAGAACCAAAATGATACAATTAAACTTGGTATTAATGTCAAAAAAGGATAATTATATAATAAGTACCTTCTAATTGTAAAAGAAACACACAAATTACTATTCATGATCTTAAAATCACTGTTATCTGATCGTAAACTAAGCAGAGCGTGTACTATGGAAACCAGATAACTGATACTATAATTAACTTTTTTTTTCTTAATACATACTTATATAAATATTTACACCAATACACAGACATGTTCATGCACACTAATGTATGTCCTGGGTCATACATTAGTATGGGTCAGGGTCTCTAATCGCCAAGCCAACTGATTCGTCAAAAATTGCAAGTCATTATTGTGGTTATACCTATTTTATACCATAAATTGTTAACTTTGAACAAATATAGTAAAGATAGATACATGGAATTCCATTAAAATAAAAGTGTACAATCATAATCGTCACATTGTGTGTGGGATTTTTGTAACAACTAAACAATACAATAGAAAAGTTTTCTATTAGATTGTTTATTTACAAGCATAAATGATATGTACAGTTTATTTGCTAATTAATTGTATGCAAACTAGGGTATACATTGTGCTAGATATGTTGCCATACTTAGTGATAATATTCAAATTAATAGATTAATTAATGAACTTACATTGAGATCCTTGAATGGGTGTATTAATATACCTAATGGCAATCTTGACTTCTGCAGTAAACTGTTTGTCTCTGGTATACGATTAACAGTACATCTGAATATGCTGCAAGAAAAATATTATTAAATAAACTTCCTGACCTTAATGACCACATTCTGGACAGATCATTCTCAGACCACCTAATCCCAAACTAAGCAGAGCATACTACTATGGTACCAGATAACAGAAATACAACTTTATTTTCTAAATGCCTTACTCACATAGATATTTACACCCATACCCAGACACCAACAGACATTTGTTCATGCACACAAATATCTAATGCCCTCAAACCACCAAGCAACTGGCCTGTCATAATGTAGACAGTGGATATTATAAATATAAATAAGAATCAAACCAATATTTTTGGTCTTACTTTACAATACAAGCTGGGCTTAGTGCAGGAACTGCAGTAACATTTATGTGGTTTTTAAAACTATTTTTTTGGAAGTAAATTATTATCAACATAGCATTTTTCCTAATAAGATAATAATATAGAGGCTTTGATCTCAGTAAGAATTAATTAATATATAGAATTTATCTGATATGCAATTTATTATTATACAATATAATAGTAATATGTAGTAGATAAAGTTTAATAATTATGAATAAAAGTATTATATTATACTATTATTTAATCACTACATAGTGTAAAACAAAGTTGTTTCCCTCTATCTATCTGTCCCTATGTATGCTTAGATCTTTAAAACTATGCAACGGATTTAGATGCGGTTTTTTTAATAGATAGAATGATTCTAAAGGAAGGTTTTAAAGTATAATAAATGCATATTATATTTGAGAAAATGCGAGATTTTTAAAGAATTACAACTATTTTAACTACATGCGTTTAACAGTTAACATATTACAGACCGCTGGAACACGGGTGAAACCATGGCGGACAGCTAGAAATATATAATATTAATAAGTGCGAATTATTATTTACAAGTGATCAGCATTGAAGTGGGATAGTAAAAAAAAATGTATTACACATAAAATTTCTTGAAGAATGACAATTTTTTTGTAAAAAATGCTTCAAAATCTATTGCATAGTTTAAAAAAGCAAACATACAGATGGGCAGAGATTGTTCAAAATTCAAAATTCTGAAAATTCAAAACCATTTATTCAGATTAGGCCCTCGGAAGGCACTTATGAAGGTCAAATTTAAAGTTACTGAAGCTACTGTGATTATATATTATACTATTTAGAGAAACAATCCTCCTAGATAAACATATTCATCTCTAATTAGAAAAAAATAACAGGATGATGAAATATTTTAACACAATTAACTCATTAATTGGTTCTCATGAGAATTTCAGTCACAATGCATCTTCATTAATTTCTAAAGAAAACTCTGAATAGAAATAGAATCATTTATCTAAGAGATTTAATCTACATGTACAGTAAGACTTTGTTCAAAGTAAAACTCTTTGACCTTCTATAAAACATAGGTTTAATCATATCTATAGTTATGCAATGCTAACGGTAGACATTTATCTTTATTCTTGATAAAACTTCTATTTTACATGCATATACATAAAATATAATGGTGTTCTGATGTCATAGGTGTTTTTTTTAGCCTTTATGTGGGCTAAGCACTTATTTATAATGTGAGTAAATAAACCCTTGTAAACAAAAAATCTGTCTCACTCTATCTGACAAATTTCTGTCAAAAAATCTTTGATTTTAAAAACTTCATGGTGCTACCTTAAAATAATAAGACATAAATATAAACAAAAAGAATGCTTACTCAGAACTGCAATTAGATGAATCAGCAAACTGATGTCCAAGTTTTATTTCTGGGGGATCCTCAGGGTACTGGGGCAGAATATGCTTGCAATTTAGCAGATCAACTATCTCATGGCCCCAAAGTCGATCAAACCCTTGGTTTGTAACACTTAGTTGTCCCATTTGTTGATTTATATTAGCATTGTATTGCTGAGGATACTGCTTAATGTTAGGCTGTTGCTGCATTTGTGTAGGCTGTTGATGGGCATAGCTACTCTGTGGCATTTGCGGATATCTACTTTGCATGCCTGTTTTTGGAGGTCCAACTTGTAGTCCAGAAGAATCAGGTTGCCCTATAGGCCCAGGTGGCCTACTAAAAGGAGGAGCCATTTGATTTCCCATTGGGGGTAAACTTTGTGCTCCCATTGCTAGGAAATTCTGTGGTCCCATTGGTTGCATTTGAGGCCCAATAGGTCCTATAAATTTTCTTAGCGGACCTGGTCCTATGGGTCCATTGTTCAGTTGTCCAGAATAAGTTTTTGATGGACCACCTGGTGGGCCCATTGTAGATGCATTCATAACTCCCGTTGCAGGGCCTGCTGGTGGTCCAGTTTGCCCAGATGGCATTTGTGAACTGGGATAAGGACCATTAATCATGTCAGCTGATTTTGGAGGCCCCAAACTTCCAGCTGGAGGGCCACTAAATGACTGCGATCCACTACCAGGAAATCCAGGTATCAAAGGACTATTTCTTGTTGGTCCATGAGGTGTTGAAGAGAATGGAACACTAGGCTGATTTGGCATCAGAGCAGGTCTGGGACCACCAAAAGGAGGAATAGGTCCTGGGACATAACCAGCAGCACTAACAGTTGATTTATCAGCTGGAGAAAAGGTGTAAGCACTAGATATAGGAAAATTATTAGGAGGCATGGTGGTACTGGGGATAGGCAAAGGAGGTCCATTCATAAGTGGTTGGTTGAATTGACTAGAAGAAATGAGAGGTGGTGCATTATCATTGATTTGGTGCTGTGGCTGATAGGGTGGATTAGGATTTGTGGTAGATGGTCGGGGGCTGCCTGAAGATAATGGAACCTGACCCATTGGATTGATGCCTGAAGCAGAGGAAGGTGGTGGCCTCATTGGTGATGACTGCAAGCTTGTTGGTGGCAATGGCATCATGCCGGGCTGGTTGAAAGCTGGTGAACTATTAACACTTTGATTATAGTTGTTCATATTTTGAATGTTGTTATGGGCCGAAACCGACCCATGCTGAGGACTATTCGAGTTTGGATCCTGCTTATGTTCTCCGAACCGTGGCGGCAATTGATTCGAGGGCACTTGACCATATTGTTGGTTATGATTAAACTGTGCCCCGGGGTTGGCGTTCACTTGAGCGGGCCCTGGCATATTATTGTACGGATTTGGTGGTAAGTTCGACATGGCTTGTCAATCTGGAAACGTAAAATTACGCTTTAATTTTGAAATATATTTATTATTATAGATAAATACTTTGCATTCATAGTGAACCTATAGAGTTTTGTTTGTATTGTGATAAAAAAGCTGATTTCGACAATGATTTTCAATTAAAATAAGTTTATTCACTGTAAAGATGACGGATGGGCGAAGCAGATAGTAAGTTTAACAGACTACTTACCGCTGTTGGGGCAATGGTTTCACAATAATAGCTTCACAGACACTTTTGTAATTCTATACCATTCTCACATATTATCACAGAATGCAAAATAACGTAATTAAAATAATTCAAGGAAGAAAAATACGACCCTGACTTACGTGGCCGAGCAATTTAGGGCGCCCTCTGGATTGATTTTTTTGACATGTCACGTCAACTTCAAATTAGCGAAGAATGATAAGTGTATTCCGATTCACACGAAAATTGCCGATCTGCCGAATACACGACCGCATTACACGCCATCTGAATAAACATACGCAAAACCACGATATCCTGAGGACCATCACACATGACACAGATAGCATCATACAGTTACGTTAAAAAAATATAGTCGGATTATTTTTTTAGTTTTGGAAATATTTGTGATTAATTATATGCAGTTATTTAATACTCATTACTACATCATTTACATCTAATACCATAAAACAAAAAAAGCGAAGGCGAATAATCATGAGACAATCAATAAAACAATAGAAATGCCAGAACGTACGTTACACATTTTTTTTTAATCTAGAAGAGTTCAATCGCGGTGGTTTTGGAGATATATCATTTAGTTAGAAATTGAAAGCATTAATGGGCGTATAATCGTCAAATTTATATCTGATGCGATAATCAAATCATAGATGTGGACATTACATACGATTATGGCGTAAATCGGAATGCATCCAGTATTCCGATTTCATAATCAAGTAAATCATCACGAAGCAAGTTTGAGTTAAAAACCATTTTAGTCGATTATTGAAATGACTTATTATTGTATCGAAGTAAATTAAAAGAACATTATATTGATAGCATTATGTTCATCACTTTAACCATTAAAACTTTTGATGACATTGAGTTAGGACTCGAGATGAAGATAATTGCCAGGTTACTATATACGATCCCAATCGAAAATCCATGGATTGACGAACCTTTTGACTGTAATTTTAATACATGTAATGTCAAAATTCTACTTCAATCTTGCGATTTTAGATCGGGATCGTATATAGTAATAACTATAAACTTTTTCATCCAACTATCACATGACTTTAATACTATGTTATTGTAACGCCCCCTATAATGGCTTATTAAAACATGCACCTTACTTAGTTTTATGCAGATGGCGTTGTTATTACTATGACCGCTGTTGACGCTCAAATTAAAATCTTATATTGCTGAGCATAACGTGTATACTTCTGTTGATCCAACAGCTAATTGTATGATGATGGAAATCAACCTTATTCCAAAGCAATACAGTTTCTTTTCCTATGACAATCTGAAACGTCAAAACGGCCATCATAGCGTGCCGGTAGTACAGCTTTCCTTGTCGCGGTTTCACCCGCGTTCCCGAGGGATCTAATGTCCGGGGATTATAACACATAGGACTCTGCCCTGCCCTAAAGTTTCCTACAAACCTTACGCGAATTACTCGTCCCAGTCACTAAAACACCGTTATTTCTAGTTCACCTAAAATTCTAACTTCTCTACATTTCTAACACCCATACTTTTGTTCCAAGAAAATTTTGAATTCCGACAAAATAGCGTTTTTTTTTTTAGTATACCCGGCATTTAGTCCTATGTTAAGAATTCAGGGCGCTTCTGTCTAAAATGCTCTAGAAAAGTAAAGCTTATTTTGTATTACATTGACGGCTATCCAACGCCCGTATATCTCTGCGCGGGCACCGTTCCATCAATCTATTATGAAATCAGCTTAAACCTGACATCCGAAAGAATGAACAAATCGATTGCCGAGAGTGAAGGAGTAGTTGTTATTGGCTTTACTCGTTACTATATAGATGGGGGTCGCGTCGGAAGTTCCTCTAGCCTCGCTGGTCAGTCCTTGTTGTACCTACATGTTATTGGATTATAGATTTGACAGATTAGACACAGATCATAAACAAAACGGCCATATCTTTTTTTACGTTAACATAGAAATTTGTGGTTTTCATAGCTTCAAGAAACTATAGACCTGAGTAGATTGTTTCAATATCAACTCGATACCTCCACGCATTCCCGAGATAAAGGGTCTTGACATACAGACAGATAGACGGACGGACAACAAAGCGGTCCTATAAGGCTCCTGTTTTTTCCTTTCGAGGTACCCTTAAAATACCCAAAAGAATATCCGATACTCATACCTACTTCTGGATACATTTGACACGTAAATATTCTATATCGGATAGGGCTATCAAAGGCAAACAAGTTGAAGAAAATTTATTTGCAGCTTAGCATTCAGTTAGTATTTATTACAAAAACACAAGTTCAAAGGCAATATAATTTTACTATGTTGACTAAGGAATTTGTAGAACTTCACGATGACAGTTTAAAATGGCTCTCTGACCTTGTTCAGAGAGCAAAAGCATATGCCTCAGTTCGACTGTAAGTTGGTATGCACTTGACTATAGATATTCCGTTCCAATACCAACGATATCTATGTGTGTTGTAGTGAGTTAAGATTTACGTTTCGATATTATTAGGGTCCGATGATTCGAGAATGTAAGTTCAGTTCTCGACTCAAAATGTAATGGCGCCCAAATTTATTGTCATGCAAGTTTCTAACGTTTTCTCGTCCTCGTTAGATAATGCCATCGTAATGTTTTCATGGATAAATTGTCACACCATTGGTTCCAAGATTTTCACGGGTACGAGGACTCATTTTTGCCAATTAATTATAATTTTTTGGTTTTATGTCAATCAATAACTGTGTGGTTTTTTTATAATAAATGTTTTGTTATCTATCTATTTATAAACAAATGAATGTTGGTCTGTATTTCCTTTATATAATCGTAAACTATGCAACGGATTTTAATGCAGTTTTAAGAAATAGAGTAATTCAAGAGGAAGGTTTATAACCAGGATTGAAAGCGGATAAAGCCGCTGAGCACATCTAGTGGGTAATAAAAGACAAAATAAAAATTCAAACATCTGTATTTCATGACAGTTCAAATCAAAAATTTTAGTCGAAAACAAAATTTTAACAAAGTAGGTACTGCGTAAGTAAAGTTTAGTATTGATTGGATAAAGCCACTGGATTACAAAAAAAAAAAAACAAATTTGAACAAGATCATAATGTATGGTCATAAAATATATAAATTTGTAAAATGAAAATAACGGCCAAACAGTTGTAGGTGGTGAATCTTTCTCCAATCAACGGTCTACGCAGGGTTAGATTCTAGCAGGTCTACACTTAACATTATTTCAACACTTCAATCTTTCAGCAATATAAAAGTATTCAAACTGATCACAATGTTATGGCAGTTCCGTCGAACCCCAGGCAACACTTAACAAATGTACCAATACATCGCGACTCGACTCATATATGACATTTCATTCAATCAGTTCACAAGTGTGCCTCCTTCTATTCTCATTACACATTACCAAGCGAATTTTATTCTTAATTATCATATAATATTATGTAATGTTCGAATCAATAACGCGCGACTATAATACACTTGCACCTCTCAGAAAAAATGTCACATTATATTGCCCTTATCTCTCTTATATAAAACGTTAGGTTGATTCATTCTTAATTAATGAGATGTGGTTTTTCCATCGTTGGTAAAAATGCAAAAACAATCACATGAACAGACTAGTATCCGAAAACGCCATCGAAAATTACATAATTTCTATTTATTGCAAAGGATAGGCCACGAACGAAAGGCTTTTACACAAATACATAAGCTCAATTTTAATAATCGTGGATTTTATAAATCCAAAAAATAATTAATTTTATCCATACTCATTACAATGACGAAAAAGTATGCAGATCGGCACAACTATCTCGATATAATACGATATTTATCGACCGTCGTCGGTCCGCGGCGGCGCTGGCGGCCGCCTCAACATAAACTCACAAATACTCTACATATCGATAAAAACTATTCAGTCGTTTTTATTTATTCATAAAAATATATCTTTAAAAGGCTCAAATAAAACCGTTACAGGTCTACGGGGACCGGTCGGGACCGGGCCCTTATCACTGGCGGAGCTATCCGTCGGCACCGAGCGAGGGCTCGGCGGAATGTGCGGGGCGGGGCGGGGCGGGGGCGGGGCTAACGGGGCTAGCGGGGCTCGCGGGGCAAGCGGGGCTCGCGGGGCGGGCGCAGCGGGGCCGGGGCCGGCGCCGGGGCTAGTGCACGGCCGGCGCGGCCAGCAGGCGGCGTCGCAGCAGCTCCGACTCGCCCGGCGGGGACAGACCCAGCGGCGCGTACTCCTCGCCGTCCACCACGGCCTCCACCTCCACATCCGCCTCCACCTCAGGGCTCGGGTAGCAGGACTTGGTGTACCGCAGCGCGCTCGCCGGGCGCGCCATGTACGAGTAGTTCATGGAGAAGTGCTGCTGGATGACGCGGTTGACGGCCATGGCGGACTCGGCGAAGTCGGAGAGGTTCCTGGCGGACATGTGGCGCTTGATGTTGGGCGCGGACATGTTGCGCGCGAACGGGTCGGCGCGCCGCAGCCACGGGTGCTGCAGCACGCGCTCGGCGCTGAGCCGGTGCGACGCCTCGCGCACCAGCAGCTGCCGGATCAGGTCCTTCGCGTCCGCGGATATGTGCGACCACTCCTCCTCCGGGAACGAGTACCGACCCTCCTGTATGACAACATACAACTATATTACTACCACTGACACTGAATTATAATAAGACAAGATACACCCTAGGTTATCCCTAGCTAGATAATAAGTACAAGTTTTAAATTGTCCTGAATAAAAAGTTTTATAAATAGATTGGTCCGTCAAGCCGGATACGAGTCTTGCGATTGCAACTAACTTGATCTTAGGCTAGAAGATCCTAGTCCGAACGAAACAATACAAACGAAGCAATAATATATTATTGTAATCAAACTGACCTGTATAGAAGTAAACAGGAGGTCCTGGCACGCGCGGCAGTTCTCCCCGCGCTCCCAACCACAGTCGGACCCGCAGTCGGCGCGGAACGGCGGATATCCGCACAGCAGAATGTACGCGATCACGCCGAGCGACCACAGATCACATCGCTTGTCGTAGTGGTTCGCCGCCGAGCCCGCGAATAGAGACACCACTTCTGGTGCCATGAACTCTGCGCTACCCACCTGTACGACAAAACAAATTCTATCGTTAGTTATTGACGTGTATCTGTAATCTTTTGTTAAAGAGATCTAGATCTATCATAATAGTAACTAAAAGGAATTTAAATAAATTTCTTTAGTTTTAATCATGTTTACAAAACGCTTCCAATATATAAAGATAACAGAGCTATACAGTTTGTATATGGCTGCAGGATACAATAATATATTACCATAAATTTATCTGCACATTGTAAATTGATTGAAACATTATCTTTACAGCTAAAACCTTCGGCAATTCAAATCATGCACCTAACATGAAGACATATGCTTGCCACCAGTACATTATATATCTTTATAATCATGAATATCTAAAGTTAGAAGTTATTCTATACAACGCTTAGTCATTCAAATGTAATAAAATGAAATGTTTGATTATAAATTCGTAACGCATTGCTGTTTGTGTTGTGGCGTGTCACCGAAGGATGGTTGGTTGTACCAGCTGTAGCGAATTCGATATGCCAATTGTTATTCGCAAATGTGTGCTTTCAACGCCTGTATAATGTCATGATTCTTTCAATTTTGTTACTAAGGCTTCATTCAAGTGTTTTCCATATGACATCACGGCATTGTTTGAAAAAAAAAAATCTTGGCAATCACTGTAACTAATTTACGTATGGTGCCCCTAGGTATTTCTGGTAGTTTAAATCATGAATAACAAATAGAGCGCAACCAACGCGTGTAAATGTATTACACTATGACATTAAAGAGCTTAAATTACTGACAATACAGAGCGGAACGTACGGTTACTTCGACGGTATTCTCATGAATGTTTTATTCAAGTACCTACCTACTGTAATTAGTAAACTCGTAGCTTATAGTAATGCTTCTTTTTAAAGGCCAAAGGTTACCCTTTAATGTCTTTGACATCCTTACACGAACAACTTATAGTAATGTATCACTTTTATAAGTGAGGGTAGAAGCAATGGAAGTCTTAAAAAATAATGGCATTCGACCTTTGTCCGCTCATGAAATTTAATAGAAATTCACTACTGTGCTTAAAGAAACAATTGCTGTACGACAAACATCATAACGGCCATCAAATCGTGCCGCTAGTTTAAGTACCTTTCTAAATATTAGAAGTGAACATACCGGCGTCATAAGTTGCGGCGTGGCCAGTGGGCTCGCGAGACTCGACGTGAAGCTGATCCCGCTGCCCAGGTCGAAGTCGCATATCTTCACCGGGCATAATCTGTCGCGGTGGACGCATAGAATGTTCTCCGGCTTGAGATCGCGGTGGGCGACGCCCTTCCCGTGGAGGAAATGTAAAGCGTTCGCTATCTCTCGCACGATCTCAGCCGCTTGCGGTTCTGAGAAGTAATGATGCTCCTGTATGCGCGACAGGAGTTGACCGCCGTTGATCTGTAAACAAGTGACAATTGATATTTAGTTAACTGGCATGTTGACAACACTACTGACAGAAACTTGATAGTGCCGCCCCGCCTCCAAGTATATACTAATTTTTAAAATAATTTACGACGATTTTATGGGTGGGTTTTTGTGACCGGGAGAATAACAATAAAAAATTTGCACTCTTTATTACTTAATAACTTTTTCTTTTGTATTTTCATCAAACATACGAATTCGGCTTCCCCTGAAATTGCCGCCCGGGGCAGATAACCCGGTTTACCCCCTTCCCCCTCTAGATCACGGGCTGTTTACAATGCGGGCTCAGTGTGGAACTTCATTATTAAATATTTCCTATGTTGAAACCAAATGGTCCTCAATAATTTATCAGAAAATATGTCCAAACAGACAACGAGCGACACAAGATAACGGCAAATAAAGTAATATAATATTGCACATGTTTGTCATTGTAATTTCTGCTGGAAATAATTAACACTAATCATACCAACACTTACTAGGTATCTACCTATTTCATAGCAGGTCAAATGTGACTTTATGTTTCCTGCTTGTATGTATGAAATATGGTTGTTAGGCAGGGAAATAAATAGTATAACTGTATATTAATTAGTAAGAAAAAGTCATGAAGTCAAATGTGCAAAAGTAATAAGATGATACGTGCATTTTCAATGCAAAGTTCAAAATGGGTCATTTGACCCGGTTATGGTATGTTTAGTGTTAATATAATATCCTTTAGCATATACCTCACAATTCAACCGTAGCTACTGATAAAACCAACAGACAAAATGTAAAAAATATAAATTTGTCCATATATAGGTTTATAAGCGAATGCGATATTCGTTGCGAAACCGTGTGATTTAAACGTATTCAATACCTACAAACAGTGAAAAAAACTGTACGAGCGATGCTTTGTTTATTCCAAACATGGATAGAAATAGAACGAACTGAAGTAAAAGTAGTTTTGATATCCGAACATCGTGAGAAAACGGAATCATAGACAATTTGCAATAAACTGCTATTCCAACTAGCCTGTAAGTTTTATGATACAGAATTATCCTATTAAGAATTAATATTATTTTAATATAGGTGATATGATTTATTTCTAAGTACCTACATGAATTTATTTTCTTTTTGAATTTAAGTAATAACTAACTGTTTCTGGCATGTGCTGCTATCTTTTTTAAGTGTTTCTTAAAATTGCTGTGACCAGTATTTAATAAAATAATAACTATAGAACCCAAACCGAAACAATAACAATAACCAAAACAATATAGGAATTAGAAGCCTATCCAATGTTGAATTGTACTAAAATATCACGTGCAAATATAATAAATATTTTCCGTGTCGTACAACAAACGGCTGGCTAAAATTTATTGTTAAAATGTGGGCTACAAAAGCATGTGTTATACTGCATGTGACTCATTAAAACAATGCGTGTGATTATTTCACGATCATCGAACCGTATCAAATGAGCTGAATATGACTCTTAATTTAAAAAAAATGGGCTGTAATTTTTTTTTAAGTCTTTAGGTGTATCTGTAAACTACTATACACGATATCGAGACCACAATTTGGCATTAGCAATGAAACAGCAAGCATGTTCTGTCGTTGTGAGAATTCTATTGGAAAATGCCTATTGGTAGATAAAACTTTGATATCAGACCTCATTTAACCAAATTACGGTTAGGAAGTAGTATAGGATATTTTCAGTTGTGCTCTTAAACTTATCCATCATGTAATGGTAACTGGTATTCCATATACTACTTTTCTTTACTAAATACTTTCTTATATATTGAATGAATAGTGTTCAAAATTGCATCATAAAACTCATGTTACTCTAACAATGAACTCGAAACAATAGTGATCAATAACGTACTCTAGGATTATGAGTAATAAAGAGAAAAATTAAAATTCTTTCAACGTGCGTCAGCTCTAAATGAACACGAATCGTACCTAACCGAGCGATGTGTGAATAATTATTTTCTTCTAGAACTACGGAAAACCATTCGCAAATTATATTATAACCTAAACTTTGGCAGGAGACAAGGGTCAAAATGATAAATGGTTAAAGATAAATAAGTCCACTCCAAATTCGTGTGCGTAGCAACACCGCGATAAAATACAGAGGTGACTGTGTCGCTCGCTGTTTCGGACAAAAGAAATGAGAAAGTCGAAGGCTATTCGAAATTCAAATATTGCGGGCCTCACCTTCTCGAAGACAAGATAGAACTTGTCGGTGTCCTCAAAAAATTCAATGAGCTGGATTATGTTCGGGTGTCCCTGGCAGTAGTGGAAGGTCTCCACCTCGCGGAACACCCTGGCGCGGGCGTGCCCCGGCACTTTATCGATGATCTTCACTGCGAACTCTTGCCCCGTGTATATGTTAACGCACGTCTGTACCGAGGCGTATGCGCCCTCGCCTAAAACCTCACCTGTAAGCTTGTATAGGTCTGTGGACAAAAGGGAATATGAATATTAGAATGTGACTATATATAATTTATACATTCACCAACATTTATTGGTAACCGCAACTTGAGTGCATAATGAAACAATAGTTTTTGACCGCAGTTCTTGACACGGTCAAATATAAGCCTTCCGTTATTAGATGCAATGGCATGGCAGTATACTGACTCACCAATCGATGCTGATAATAATCAGCTGATATTCTCTAAGCATTCTAAGTGGAAACATGAGCTTTCCTAAGGATTGCGTATGAGGTATACGTGGTAAAACGTACCTTGGAAACATGACGTGACAACGGAGCTGCCTGAGCGCTTCTTCCTACGGCGCTTCCTGCGCGCCTCTTCCTTGCGTCGCTGCAAGTCTTCGCTGTCGGGTATTGGCACTGGAGCGGACGGTTCTGACCCTCTGGGGCTCTCGTCCGACTCACGCTCGCTTCCCGACTGGCTGCTGCAGCGGCCGACGCCTGTCACAATGGAAAAACAAGTTTAATTGTTGTACTTAAGAATTATTATACTTAAATACTAATATTAGTTTTATAAGATAAATTTAGAATAATAATAACAAACGATAGGTATTAATACTGGTGGAGATATTAATCATAAGTGTTAACAGCAATTACAATCGTAAACAACTATTACTTTCTTTAAAATCAACTTAAATATACTTTAAGGAGATCAAAGAGAAACATTAGACAAGTCATTCATATCTTTTTAAATCTCAAACAATTTTAATATTTGGAGATTTCGCACTAAGCTAAATACATTTTTTGTAGATTCTTACGATAGGGGGGTAAATACCAATATATGATTGACAGTATGAAAATGAGCTTTGTAATAACGTAGGTATCGCCATTTTAAGAAGAGCTGTGGGGCAGTTTCAGCTTTTTTTTAGGGTTAAAGAAACTGAAAGTACCTGGACATTGTATCTTATAACTAGAGTTGAAAAGATTTCCTTGAGACCCACACTTGAATCGTTCCAAATGTTGCAGGTGGGTTCACTGTTCAACTAATTCATACAAATGTAGAAACTCAAAAGCCAGATGTTATGACGCCATAAAGGGGACTCGTCGTTGGAGACACGATGACGGCGCAATTTTACAATCTCATCAGAGCGAATGCATTAGCGACGTCCCTTGTTTCGTCAGGCGCATGAATAACGCAAAACGTTACGTATGCCGCATCAGCACAATAACACGGGCTGAACCGTACCGGGACGACTCTCACTTCGCTTTTGGTGCCAACTGTCAAGCCATTGTTTCAAGTTTTCACCAAGTTCGTATTTGAAATGTTCTTTGAATTTGAAAGCTTTCAAACACCTAAAATACGCAACAATTGGATAACAGCATTTGGAGATTGAATAGAAATTGTCTTACGGTGCAAAGTAGTGAACCCCGGAACACAGGCATGGATAGACAAGGGATCGTGTGACGCTTGTCATCGATATTGTAATTCTGACGTGAGACGTGACTTTGCAGGCTGAGTTGGCAAACAAAGCCGGTTCAACGACCGGCGCGGCCGCACCCAGCGCTGCGCGTACGCGCCCACGTTACGCGATCGGCCTCTTGGCGCAGAAGCTAACGAGCTCATAGGCACAGGGAAACACGTTATCAATCGTAAAGTTTACGCGGTCGCTTGTAAATTTTACCAGATCCTCGTACCCGATTCGGCTGCCACTTCAGTTCAAAAGGCGGATTACGTGGCTTATATTCTTTCAAGGCCCGAGATAAGCCAGTTTAATGCGCATGATCTGGCAGTCGCAACTGAGGCGAGCATTATTTAATGCATGAGCTGTTTAACTACAATACATAGACAACCCATAAAAATAAGTAAGACTTAGACAAAGTGTGACGCGTATGGTGATATTATGCCTTCCTTCCGTATTGATGACTCGCTACTAGTCGATGTGTGAATCCGAGCACGTTCAATAAACGCTGTATCGTTGCGTGCTCTTTACGTGTTTATGCGAAGTTTAGTGATAAAAGCGAAACTTAAGTATTAATTGCACGCGATGACCTCAGCTCGGGACGCACGGCAACAGTCAAATGCGCAATAACCGTACGACTGTAACAATCGGCCTGGAGGCACGCCCACATAGGTATATCACCCGTTTCGACACAGAAACTTCCTGTTTATATACTGAATTGTTCTATATTCTCATAGAAATATTGTTAAAGCGGAACCTAACAACGATATTGTGCGTCTGTTTGTAAATATTACCTTCCATTATTGTTATAAGAACGGAGAAGAGCTTCCGTGCGAAGCAAGAATCAAAAGTCAGTTACAATTATTTTGAAAAATTTATAAAGATATAAGAGAATGAATCATCGGTCGACTGATCCATAAAAGCAGAATTTTTATTTCTTGAAAAGCCTGCCCATTTCACCTCGTTTGCCAAAAATAAGCCATGACAAGTATATATTATCAGTGTTTCCAAAGAACGGTAAAGTTAAGATCCGGAGGCTAATGATAACGGGCAGATAAGTGAATTATTCACAATTTCACACTTTTAGAGTTACGCGCACGTATCGCCCCACCAAAATGAAATACGCCCGAACCGTAACAGAGTCAAATGTTATAGATTTTATTTACGATCTAGGTAAGTAATCGAACACTTGTCGTCGAGTATCGTGTGTACGTCGCTGACACGCTGTCCGCTGCGACTCCACGTGGCAGAACACACGGCTCGCAACGTGGCTCTTATGTAAAAAGTCTCGACAAACGCAGTCGGCGGTACACACTATCAACATCAGTTTGCAATTAACGACCAAAACTCCCTATGAAATCGCACCGGTTTGCCCGAGGTCGCGGTGGAAACAATGAATGACCCAAATATGTGGGCGAAGCTGACAAATTGCTCAAACAAAAGGCTACCAAAATTATAACAATTGTAAAGCAAATTACTTAAATTAATCACGTATTTGCTGAACTTCTAAATATAGAGTTGAAACAATTACAGAGTCATTGGAAACATATTTCCGTAAATTAAGTCGGTGGAAATGCAAATACATGTATGAATTAATTAGTATGCGAGGGGGTGTGTGCTAGTCGTTCGACATTCGGCATGATTTGCCAAAAACCGATTGTTGGAATATTAATTAGAATGGTGTGTAACTAATATTATTTTAAATACTTAAATTGTCACCACGACTTTTGTGCCCTGAGCCTGGTGGTTTCTACTTTCTAATCTGGTCGGTTGGCATTAACGCTTGGCCACGAATACGCTCTCTAGTTTTCCGATCGTAAGCCCATTATACTTTTGTTTTATACCCTTAAGCTGCTTTGAAACAAGATACTTTCTAATAGTGATGCAAATACCCTTCTCATATAATAACTTACTTTTAATTACTATAATTTAGATGTCTGATCGAGATAAGAAAGCTAAAGTGCCGACAATTGTGACCCTAAACATAGGAATACTTTATCATTCTTGAAGATTCTGGAAACCAATAAAGATCATAATTATGTTTATCTTTAAGATGGTAAACATTGCTATCATCGAACGTTATATGCGCAAACTAAGTTAAGTAGGTACCTACAGTACCTAGGTACTTAAAACATTTTTATCAGCGTAACTTACGCAAATAGACGATCATAATACTGTGTGTACCTATTTACTCTTTTGCAAATCCTTCTCTATTCATACAATAATTGACATGTTCGCCAGAACTGCACGCTTGGGTAAATATAAGGAACATGCGCGACATCAATATTGTAGAATTAAGATGGACCCCATTTCATCGCCTGAGAAATATCATGTTTCAATATTCAAGCATCATTCTTGAACTAATTTCAAAGCACACAAATAAGCAAGCTAACTCTAGTTATTTATAAAGCGACAATACATCATCATCACAAACATCAGAGATCAAAGTCTACAGAAGTAGATCTGTGGTGTTAGACAAATTGCCAACTCGGTCTGGCAGGCAGTACTGCCGAACTAAACCAGATAACATCTCGGTGAAACTTCAACTAGGGCGTTTCGAACTACATATAACTAACTACAGTGCATACTAAAACACTTTCACTGCGTACTGATACAGCTCCAGTCTCCATCCATAGTCAAAATCCGTATGGACCCAATAAAATTCTGGGCACGCACATCTTGATCGCTAAATATTGCATATTTGGTAAGGACCAGAGATATAAATGACGCACTCATACCAGAAATGGTAATTTGCGAAATGTTTAAGTCGCAATTCGCTTTATAGAATCTGAGATTTAAAAAATAAACATGAAAAGGCTCGTTTACTTCATTTCTAACAGAATACAAAATTCCAGTATACTGGACTAAGAAATTGACGATACGGAGCATGAATCACGATACGCAGTTCGTGTGTTATGTAACGAAGTCTGCCTAGGGGGTCCTGTGCCATACAGGCGGCAGGAATCGATTGGCGAAAGTGAGGCGCAATAGGGGAACGTAGGGTGAAGCGTAGTGGGGATTGATATTACTACGAACCGGGCTTGAAGTCTGTCATGGTCAAGGTTACACTATGTTTCTATAGATTATAGGAAACGATAGACACGACTGACTGACTTTAATCAACATAAATCGCAATTCGTCAATTGTTTTGTGAAGTGAATAGACAAGAATAACGATTCCTCGGGATACTAAATACTAACTAAAGGTAAGGGAGCATGCTTTCATTTTCATTCCCTAATTTTAAATCTACTCCAAAATCATGATTATGGGTAACGCCAATAAAAATCCCTTGATTATTTGGCAGATTGAGTCTAGGATTTAAAAAGACTGTTCTTTGTTGCGTGGACAATCGCTTTTTCACAGCTCTTGTTTACTGTCTCTGGATTTCCAGTCCATAAATTAATGATAAGTCCAACGTCGTACAAACAGTACTGTATAAAATTTAATCACACGAAGATTTATGTCCATGCAATTACAGTTGCGGTCACGAAATGATTATAATTTCCAAGAATATTATATAAATGTAGTAACTCCATTTGAGTGCGCAGTTTTGTTTTAGTAAGTGACCTTGGCCGTGAACGTTGTGGGGCGACACGCTTCAGTGACCATGTTGAAATGGAACCGTGGAGAGTAATGAAATTGCATTCAATTATAATCGCATTCCTAGCCAATTTGTTTTTAAAACTGTAGATTCGTTTCAGCCAATAATGATATGGTGATTTAGACAAGAAAGCAGAAATTGTGCAATTCATAGACCGAGATATGTCATGTATATTCATTGATGCAACGTGAATTGTGGCTATTACATTAGTTTCGATATTCTCGAAGAATATCAGTGATATCGACAAATGTAAAATAAAACTGATTTTACTGATAATAAGATAGTTAATCTTAAAACAACGGAACTTGACAAAAAGCAAATAAACCACAAAAGACTGGTGGTGAACCTAAATTATTTGATTACTTTTCCTTTTTGGAGGACAAGGAATACCTTGTTAATATGTGAATAATATCACAAATGAAATAACTCGAAATACTATAGCTACTGGTGGTAGAGATAGGTGAAGTCCATAACTTACTTACTTTTTATTTAATTTTATAATGTTACAAATCTAAAATTTCTCATAAACGTATAAAAAGATACAAGACGTATGAAGCAAGAAAATACAGAAACACTTAATATTAATAACAAGTTATAACACACAAAAGAGCTAATAATTATGTAAACGTCAAAACAAGTAAATACCTATATCGCATCGAAATGCTGAACGGCAAAACATACTATGAACTCGCGTATATCTTAGCGTTCAGCATTTCGCTAATATTACGAAACTACCAATTGCGAAACAGTGTTGGGTGACCGGTCAATGTTCCCACTGAGTAACTTGAACTTTGACATTTAAAACGATCGAATAGGGTTCACAATATTCTAAATAAAGATACATTACATAAATGGTGGGTTGTAAATATAACATGACTGTTTCCTTCACTGAGACCTTACAAAGTAAACTTAATGTTACAATAGAACCGTAATAAAATTCAAGTACAGTAGTAAACAGAACAGCAGCCACAACATTGGCTTCATTTTGCTTGCGATCGTAAAGTTGTGATTCTGAGCATAAATCACAAAGTATTGAGTGTGGTCAGTGTTTCATAATCTATTAATAGGTCGTTAATATAACAAGTAACTACTGGCACAACATCTGCAATTTGCCATAAAATAGACAAGGTATGAAAAATCCCTCAGGAGAGGTAGTAGTCCAAAAAAATAAAGCCATCAATTAATGATGCTAGACAGCTTCAATTGTCTGACTGAATCATACGATTCGAGAAGAAATCGTGAATGATGCAATGCTTAGAAACAAAATACAATTGGAATCATCTCAAATCTTCTAAAGTAGATTTTTTTTATTTGAACACATTTGTAAGATGTAACGTATTTTTCGAGCATCCGGTGGTGTCAAAATATCTTTTCATTTCATAATCGAACCAAACTTAACGAGTATCGTAGCCAAATAATCTGAAAACTAGGTTAAATCTACCTACTAAGCAATTAGAGAATCAAAGCATCAAAAGATTACATGATAAAATATATATCTAGAAGGTTCTTATTGCAATGGAAACTCATTTGCGATTACATAAAAGAAGATGTATAACAACATTGATCGACTACGCAGTAGGCTCAAAAAGCCGGTTAGTCAAATGTATCAACATTCAACCATCATTCAACATTACTGCTGAATGAGATACCATCAACATACACATGAAATAATTTAAAAGTTACTTACCGCTATCTACACTCTCTTCTGAAACCTTCTTCACCATCTTGATTGCTTGATGCGTTGATACAGCGATATTGATAATTTTAATGAGTAGGTGTACTACTCTTGAAAAGCCGCTTTCAAACTTGTGCGGCCGCCTTCTCGACGTGAAATCGGAACGACGTTAAATGCAAGAATAGAAAATAAACGCCAAAATAATAATTATAAAAGCACCACGGTCGAGAAGGATTTACGGAAAGTGTGCCGGAAGGTAATAAACAAACACTGCTAGAAGGCGGAATAAAAAAAACTGCTGGTGTCTTTAACGATCCATCCTACACACGCCCGCCCGTTCGATGTTCTGAAATCCAACTGAGGAGTCGAGCGCGGAGCCGAGCCGGCCCGACCCGGTGCGCATATACACCTCCCCGCGGCCTCCTCGCCCCTCGCCCCGCACCCATCAACACCCGGTCTCCAACCGAACTGTGTGTCGTTGTTGTGGCCTCTCGCTTGCGCGTGCGTACTCACTCGCACTGCTGACGTGTTTATATTTTTTCTAGTTTATTTTTTTCACAACGTCGTAGATAACTCTGCATAGTGTATTATAACTATTCATTCAAGTACATAAACACCAGATGTTAAACAAACATAGACCTATGATCTACATATTGACTGATATCCGACCTTCTAGCAGCTTCATGTAACACCTAATTGTTTAAATAGAGTAGACATTGCATAATTTTAAACCAAAAGCTTCTGCCCTACCAAAAATCTCAGCATAGTTTTCATGTAAGAATCAACAAAGTACTTATGTGCCACCTTTCCATGACATTGAAGAACTAGGCATTGACAACAATTAGTTTGTGTTTTCTATTCTGTACTAAGATAAATCGATTCCTTCCTTGTTAGTATACTTTTATAAACCACAATATTATCATATAAGAGTTGATCAAGTTATTTATAGGGAAGTAGGTATAGGAAGCCTATAATTAGGTAAGCTACCCAATGGATATACCTAACATAACTTACTCTATTAATCTAGCTCATTATGTAAGAATAAATTAAATAGGTAGGACCATAAGAAAATTAGTGTCGCTTGATATTCGTTCAGCAAATATTAGAGCTTCCGAAAAACGAACAAAACAAAGAAAAAACAAACGGATACAGTAGTACTCAATAATTACATCACCTTCCTAAACGAATTTGATGCTTTACAGGACCGGTAATTTTTTTATGGTATACTTTGTTCGTATGCTCTCTATTATGCAATGAAGAGTCCTTTGTCTTCCTAACCCTCCTATGAATGACCTTCACAGGGCATTTGTTGACAAACAAAATACGGGAGCGGGCTGTACGGCGCAAAACGCACGTGGTACAGGCCAACCGGTCCAACCGGCAACCGGCGCGGCGCGGCGGCGCCCGCCATGTTTGTTGTCACGCCACTCTTCCATCTCACTCCAACATTCAGTCCTCACTCTTCTATTATGATTCGTCTCTATCACACACACTAGCCTTCTCCTTCGGTGGCCTACGTGACTGACAATAACAATAACATAACCCCAACAAATACAACGGCTGGCCAGTAACTAAGCACTCAATGGTGTTTTAGTTTTGTTTTAACTTGGCGATATTACAATCAGGCTCGGCTACATAGCTGCATTTAAATATCGTCTTCTATTAACTTCGTTAGCGAGGTGACTGACTATGAATTGGATAATAGTTTAGAGGCTCGAATCAGCTGTACCAATAAAGGGTTACCTTTCAGTCAAGTAAACAGAATGACAAACTGATTGGGCATTTCAATCTTGTGAGCTAGATCCTTATCATGTTGTCGGATAGCTATCCTAATATTTTGTTAAAAGAGACATGATTCTGCGCATTAAGATGCTTGACAGTTATCTAAAATGATTGATTACTTATGTACCTCTAGTTTCGTTACCTAACTATCATGAGTAAACCTATTTAATGTAGCAAGACGGTTAATTGCTGCTAGGTACCTCTCATACTAAACCGAAGCCAAATGTTTCAAACAGGACTCAATACTTGCCTCCTTTGTACAATTGATAGGCTTCTTTTTGGGCACTTTCGCTAATCAGGATGTGCAAAAAAGTTAAGCAACCTGATACAAGGAAGTTTAATGAATCCTCATGTAATGTAAGAGTTAGGGTTACATTGACTCCGTTCATTTAACACAAAATGTAATTTGATTCGCGTTATTAATTTGCTACAAATGCATTACACACAGGATCTAGCATGTAGCTATTGTTACTTTTATACAAGCTCAACTATATCTAAAAAGCGGTGTTCTTGACAGTACCAATTTCAATCTAGTCGTGAGTTTCCGATCAAGTTTTTATATGATCTGTAAGAATTCGCTAGGTGCACATTTCAAATAGGATGCTTACCTTTATTTAAAACTTTTCGAACTATAGCATCAAGGTCGTCATCTTCCTCCATGGTATAGACTTCCTAAAACAAATGATAAGTTTAACAACTGAGTGTGATATTTCCGAATACATCTATTTACTAGTTAGACAAGGTATTACCGTTGCGTGAAATTATTTCGCTTCACAAGGCAATTATATTCCCAAGTGGGGGCACTCTTCCCCAGGGAGCGTTTATAGCTGGCTGTAAATCTATTCATTGAAAATTTATTAGTTGGTCCCTCTCGCGGCGCGATAGTTGACTGGAGACCTTAAAGAGCTCAAATTAGAGTATATTTTCAAATAAACCAGAGATGTATCCCCACACCCATACAAAGGCATCTATTATACTTATAGGTAAAGGGACTGTACCAGGGCATTCCCGTGGATCAATTTTTTTGTTACTTCTTTGTGTTTGATTTCGGGTAGGCTTTAACGTTGGGTCACGTACGCAGTTGCACCTGACAGCTTTACAAAGAGCTTTTGACGGATTGAAGAATTCAATTTTATGCTTTTTGTTGAACATATCCCGTCTATATGGATTCAAAATTACTTAAGAACCGCAACCGTAACAAGTGGTAGTTCTATTTAGAGCAATAACAAGTATTATGATGTTATCGACAGAAACCTAATCCAAACATTAAAATGATAAAATTGCGAGAATTTGCTGTTATTTTCTCCGAAACGATGATTCATGATGATGGGCATTATCAACATGCTGGTTTACGTAATTCACAGTTGGTTGTACGATTAACAGAGTAACACTAAAATATTTAAGCAAATAAATGCGAGTACACATGTTTGATGTGGGTTCAATTCGGACACCAGGAGACATCGTGTTCAAAATATAAATAAATAATACATTTGAAAGCTTAAGTAATACATAACCTTATCGAAAATATTATGTAGAAAAGAAGAAGCGAAGAAAACCTGTGTGAGAATAACGTAAACAAAGAATTAGAAGTACCATTAATTACTTCTGGAAAGCATCAGAACTTCAGAGTGTGAACTGAAGCTGGAACGTATAAGAGTTGACAGATAAATTAAAGTAGTTATTATAGGCCATATTTTGAATAAAGGAGTGATCCTCTCGCAATAAAGACTCTGAAATGCTGAAGTGAATAAGAGTTCCACAACAACTTGGAACTCTGGTAAGCATTCACTGTCATTAAAACAATTTTGAACGAATTTTACAGATATTAATACCTATGGTAAAAGATAACGAAATGCCAGGTAGTGTAACAGGTTAATTGGTGGTTTTTTTAATAGAACCTTCGACGCGGTTTGACTTGGTCTTGGGTCCAGAACTTGGAACCCTCAGCACTAAACTATTCACTGAAGTGGATACATTGTTTTTTTGCGTAAGGATTTCTGAGGCATCAGAGGCTGACACTGTCGTCCCTTCAATAAAGAAAAAAGGAAAGAAAAAGATCCAATGTGTAAGACAAAATTTAACTCAGTCAGGACACTAGAAAAATTTGCAAAGACATTTAGTTCATAATTACTGAAACATTATCATGTTAATGATTTAGACTTGTGAAAACTGAATATGCGTGTAAGAACTACAATAGTAATATCATACAGAAGGCGCGTGACAGAATGCCTAGCTGCATTGTAGTTTTCACGGGTTAAGAAGTATTTCTAACAAAACAATAGACAAGAAAAATATATGTGGCTATTCTCCGCTTATTTCGCTGATATACATCCCTACTAATATTAATATTATAAATGCGAAAGTAACTCTGTCTGTCTGTCTGTTACCTTTTCACGCCTAAACCGCTGAACCGATTTTGATGAATTTTGGTATAGAGATAGATGGAACCTTGGAAAAGGACAAAGGCAACCTTTTATCCCGATCCCGATCCCGATCCCGTAATTATGCGAGTGATAGATAACGCAGGGTGCAGTTATGTATCGTATATGCCTACTAAATGAATTTTGGTATAGAGATAGATGGAACCTTGGGGAAAGACATAGACAGTCTGTCTGTTTCGTTTTCACGCCTAAACCGCTGAACCGATTTTGATGAATTTTGGTATAGAGATAGATGGAACCTTGGGAAAGGACATCTTTACTTTTTATCCCGATTCCGATCCCGGAATTATGCGGGTGAAAACGCGGGGTGCAGTTATGTATCGCATAATTCAAATACTCCTAGCCAGCTTTTAGAATACTTTCTGCCTGACATGTCCATCAGGCCCATCGGCCTATACACTATGAATGTGTGAGTGTGACGATGCATGGTGTGGTGTGGCGGGGCTGGCGGGCGCGGGCGCGCTGCGCGGCGCGGCGGCAAAGACGTGCGGGGGACGCGGATGGCTCGGTGGGAGGAGTGTAGATCACAAAGTATGCTTACCCGAACGGGCAGACACGTGGGGGCAGACGTCGTTGGCGGACGCATGCGATATCTACAATTTTGAGCTGCAACGTATTCGCTTTCTTTACGTTTTCATTGGTGTTTAGGGTTTCTTGGATAAGCATTTTGTGTTATTTACTTAGTTGTTTTGGTTGTTATTATTAGTTTAGCATAAGTTAGTAGTAGGTAGAATTATAGTTAATAGGTAAAATAAATACTTTAATTCATTTTTTAGGATAGGTATAAAATTGTAGTAGATTAGTAGGCAGGTTTTTTTAAGTTTTTTCACATTTAGTAAGTAGTTACGGTACCTAAGAAGGTCAGCATAGTTTTTATTGAGTATTAATAGGTAAGTAATGTTGTTTTGTGAATAAAATAGTTCCAGTAGTTTCGCATATAATTTTATCGATTCATTTTGTTTTTATTCCATGTGGATGTTCATTATGTTCATTATAGTTTCAGAGCCTATTCAGTCCAAACAAATTTACACGAAGTAGTAGTTCTACGCAGACGAAGTCGCGGGTAACAGCTAGTAACATAAATAAACTTAAGCTGGCCATAGCGAAATTTTATATACACCGTAAAACATTACAAATCCGTTGACAAAAACAACATTTTGATATATGGATAAACAAAGTAGAACTTGTTAGTCATTTGTTTTGTAAGAGGTATTATGTACCTTATAAATGTCTAGCTAAACAACTCTTAATCAAACTCTTAATTAAACTTGCTGCACGCTATGATGGCCGTTTTGACGTTTAACAATAACAAAGAAAAATAACCTTTATTCCTTCCCACATAAGGTGCATCTATTGATCCAACAGCTAATTGTATGATGATGGAAATTAACCTTATTCCAAAGCAATACAGTTTCTTCTCCTATGACAATCTGAAACGTCAAAACGGCCATCATAGCGTGCCGCAAGTTTAGTAATCTTACTACTATTAAATGCGAAAGTTTGGATGGGTGAATGTTTGTTACTCCTTCGCGCAAAAACTACCGAATGAATTTAGATGAAACTTGGCACATAGATAGAGCATGCCCTGGAATAACATACATGCTGTTAATCCCGGGAAAATGTAACATCCCTGGGGAATGCGAGTAAATTGCGGGGCCAGGTAGTATCTATATAAGTATTTATTTAGAAAATAAGTAGTAGTTTAGGATCAGTTAGGCCTATGTAAATAATGCCTAAGGATACAAGTCTCAGCACTAGCGACCGGCCCCTGCCTCACCTGAGTGGGAAAATATAAATGTTTTGTTACACATAAACCAAATAGACGGACACACAACCATACAGAAAAAGGTGACTTTGTTTTATACTACAGCTAAAACTCATTAGTCAAAATCAAGTAATGTATTTAACCATATCAATTGTATTGTATAATTTCCCTTTTTTCGAGGAATGGGCGCACATTCAATACTGGAATAACTGCTGAGTTTCCAACATAGAATTATTCTTACTTAGAAATAATGATAGAAGAGCCGTTAACACTTTGCTTGTAGTTACTTCAGAAAATCAGCATATAGACATTTATATTGGAGATAAATCTTATTTCTCATGCAGGGTAGGTTGATTTTATTGACTGTCAGTGTATTTATTATACGGTCACCCAATCCAAGGTTACGGAAAAACATATTTGCAATGGTGATGTGAACTTTTTGCGCTGTTCAGTTGGTAGATGTTTAAAACATGTGAGGCTCAGAGTAGTGAAGAGGTGTCGATCACCTCAAAGTTACTGGTGGTACTTACATCTGATCTGAATACCATCATAACCCCTGTAGTCGAATAAGGATCTTGCGATCATCGTAAACACAACGATAACATTACAATTTCAAATGGAACGAAACGCGACAAAAGAAAAATTGTATTTCATAACTGCAAAATTGTCTTTGGAAAAATACTTGGCAATGACGTCAATTAGAATAATAAAATTACGTTTAAAATTTAGTTTAGCTCGGGCATAATTGATAAGTACGCAACCTTAATCGAGTTGCTTGACCGTCGGTCAAACGAGCCGGAGATATTGACCTATGAGTTAATAATGAAGGCAATATATGAGCCTATGAGGTGCAAAATAAATAAAGCTGACAAACAATTATTAAACGTAATTAGGTCGTGTGTGCAGCGGTTAACCGCAGAAATGTAGGCTGGCTTGCACTTAATGCGCGGATAAATAAAGCGTAATCTATTGCGGTGAACACGATTTAACGATCTACATATATAGTTGTTTAATTATAGCATATTAAATAAACAATGAATTATGCTAATTTAATATATAATAATACAAGAATCGTGTACGTCGATTATACTTATTAGCATCTTCATTTCTAAGCAGTCACATTGCTAAGAAACTTCTGACAAAAAATGTGTCGACTTCAAATTGCGTCTTGAAATTTGTTAAACAATAGTCGTAGCATTGTCAATAAAATATTTATTATCCTACGTAATACATAGGTAGATGTTTAACAGAAAAACACTACATGTTTTAGTTTATTTAAAACTAGCTGTCCCCCGCGGTTTTACCCGCGTTCCCGAGGGATATCACATTTTCCCGGGATAAAAAGTAGCCTATATGTTATTCCAGGATATGCTCTATATACATATGTGATAAGTTCCATCCACATCCGTTTAGTAGTTTTTGCGTGAAAGAGTTACAAACATACTTACATGCAAATCTTTCCCTTTTATAATATTATTATTACTATATTAGTATGGATGTCACAGCTTGTTGGATGATTCCCATTTAGGACAAAGATTTGTGTGCATTAACGAACATGTATCTTTGATTTGGGACTGAGTGTAAAAATATATAAATATGAATTTAGAAAAAATATTTAAGGGTAGTTGTAAAGTAGTATATCAGTTTTCTGGTTTCCATAGTACTTACAAAGGTACTATGTACCTTTGCTTAGCTTCGGATCAGATGAGCGGGTGTAAAGAATATTCCAGGTTATTTATTTAGGTACCTATATCTATACAACGTGTTACAAAATACCCAGTAAAAATATAATTAATTATCAAAGCCAACAACCCTAGTAAGCTGTCATGTCAGGGAACCAGATTATTTAACAGAAAGGCCTACGTACCTATTTTACCTAATAATTGTCTACTATAATAGTTTTTCATTTATAAAAATCAGTTTTTTTTATTTTTTTCAGGTTTTTTCTGGTTATACAGCGTTACTACGGTTCTTAAATATTGTGAATAGAGTCGTTATAAGGCGCCATTTAACCTCCTTTAGGCCTTACGGGTAGTTTTGTAACACCTTTATATGAAACTAGTAGTAAAATATGAGTAAGTATGTTTTAATGAAGATACCATAAAAAAATAACTGTAACAGAACGTAGTGAAATAAACTGAGGAAAAGATCACCACACCATTCAACCGTAAATGTGACGTCATTTTCACTTTTTAAAATTGCATCTATCTTAAGACAAATTAACGAAGTCATGTTTTTTTAATGAAGCAGTAAATATTCTATTCTACTCTATTGACTATACTTTCATTTACCTGTTAGTAAGTTTGGAGAAAATTATGCAACTGAATTTAAGACCCGGTCCCCCTACCCATCGACACTGCACAATCAGATAAGCGACGTCATTCTAAATCCAATATGGCGGAACTGATAAAATGGTCATTTATTAATTCAAAGGCCACCACCATGTCATGGGTATCTAATTAAAGGGTTTGCCAAGCAACATACGTGATGTCAGTTTTATGGCTTCAAGCTTGTTTAATTTTTTTTTATACCACTTGGGCCGACATACAAGCAGACGGTCCATCTGGTCATAAGTGGTCACCGCCGCCTATGGACCTTTGCAACACTAGGGGCATCGCCAATGCGTTGTCAGCCCTGAGACGTGACGTTGTTAAGTCTCATGTGCCTGTAATTTCACCGGCCCCCTTACCATTATAACCGAAACACAGTAATACAAGTGCACTACTGCTTCACGGTAGAAATCGGTAAGGTAGTACTTCCCCGGACGAACTCTGCACAAAGAGCTCTACTACTCAAAAACTATAACATAATATAAAAATGTTTTTTAACTGAATTATTAACTGATTATTTATTTACGGGTGTTATGAATTATGAAATGTCAATTATCCTATCACGGCACATTCAAATATTAATAAAATTCTCTGCCGCAGTTCTTACAGAAAATAAAACATTTTTGTAATATCGTTTATCCTTTATTGGACGTGAAGTTACTCAGTAAACAAACACGTAACTTTTGTGATGGATCGATACATGCTTACTTCCATTTCGGAAGTCGGTTAATAGCAATACCAATCACCTATTCTACAAAACCAGTCGTAATTCCTTACATAATAGGCGCGGGTCAACATAAATCTAAACATAATTTAACATCGAACAGGTAATGAAATAACAGACTGACATTAAAACTGACATAACATATGGTATCATAAAAAATATCAAAAATTCCTTAATGCCAGGTTCGCGTGTAAACGAGCCTGTTTGGCGAATACGGACCAAAATAGTCACTTAATTTCCACGTATCGGGCTCGAAGGACCAACTACACCGTGACCATTTTTAACACCTAAGATTAATACATAATTAAAGATGAGAGATGGCCCAAAGAACTCCGAAATAGATGTGAAATGATCAGCTTGATAAACAGACAAATGTACTAATGTAATAATAATTTCTTAATAATATTACATAGTTAATTTATTGATATTATTCCCCTCCAAAAACACAACACCGTTAACATTTTAAAATGGTAAAAAAAAGTTGACTAAACTCGCTATGAATGTTTTTCACCTGCGCATTACCCTTACACGAGGCTTCTGGTCAAGGACAGAGTACATCAGAAATTCAGATCCTCAAAAAATCACCAATTCTATATGAAGAGTAGGCGAAAACCATTATCTTCCGAGTTCATTGGACTGATTGTCATGTAATAAACATACCGTGTTTGATGTGCAGTATTTATTTTAGAAGTACCTACACTATATTCTATACCTATTCAATATAGCACTATTTGGGGGGCTAAATCAGATTAATTTAAAAGCGACTTCATAAATTCCATTTATTTAATCATTCATTTCTATAAATCTTGACGTTAACTTTTTATAAAATAATTTATAAATTTTAATTACAGCTAATGGTTTTGTATGAACAGAAAAAAAATTGAGATAGGTATAAGAAGGGAAATAATAATTTCTACTGTAAAATAATAACAAAAATATTGGAGAGAACTATCACAAAAATTCTATTAAGAAAAAACCTTATACCTACTGACCATGAAATCGAAACTACTATCAAAAAACCTGTCCGGATGGAGCATCGGGCGATTATGCTAATCATTATGTCGTATGTAGTATTCTGTTTATTTTTGGCAATACAATTTGGAATGCTCTTTTTGCCTCAAAAAGATACACCATCGAATATTAAGCCGCAGCGACAAATTTTCATGTTTCTTGTTATCAAACTGGGTACATAACAAGTTTGACCAGATTTACGATAGGAGCCTCGCATGATGTCATCGTCAATACACAACTTACTTTAAAACCTCTACATCGAACCTAGAGTGTGTGCGTCGCCGTCGCACAACATATCCAAACACATACAAATTAATTCCATAGGCGAGTGGAAAGTTCCATGGTGGCACGGTATAATGTTTTAAAATTTCAAATCAAGCCTTGCTTTAACCTCCCCACTGACTATTTAATATCGTACATTATAAAAGGAAATGAATCGCACTGAACGCGGCCAGAAATCCAGTTAGCTGAAAAAAATATTCTTTTAAGAGTAAACATGTTTTTGTTATAACAAAACTACGAACCTATCGTTCCTCAATTCGATCACGTTTCGATTTCGGTCAAGGTTGATTGGACGGCGAATAAATAAAAATCAACTGAGCGAAACTGATAAGTCGGAAGAAACGTTCACGAAATGCAAAAATTCGTAAACATTCGAAATTATATCATGGAAGGAAGAAAATAAAATACATTTATTTATAACTCGCACAAAAACAATAGCCATCGCGTCGACACGTTAAATACGATGCGATTAAGAGTTGAGTTAGTGTGAGTTATAAATATTATCATTGTGATAGCAAAATAATAAAACAAACGTAGGGCAAACTTCATTTCTCAAAATTACTTTACAGCCAGATATGATATGAGGGTACCTATTAGCTTTGGACCATTAAAGTTGGCGTGAGAAAGAAGAGGCCCATACTAACAAAGCGATGGGGGTAATTAACCATAAGTTGAGAGACTACATCCATTTGCTTCGGTTGCTAACTTACAAATTAATAAGCTAAGATCCCATCAGCAGAAGCGATAGTTTTGTCTGCTTGTGATAACCTGGAACAAACACACAACATACTGATAGCAACTGAAATGTTAGAGAATAAAAACAAACAGATTGCGCAACCAGACGACTAAAATAACATTTTAATCATTTATTTAATAAAGTTATTTACTGCTGATATAACTCTAATGAACACAACTTTTGGGTTATCTACAAAAAGCTCAACTAAACAAAATGTAGCTAGATTATGCTAAAATTCAGCTGGTGACCGTAGCCGAATTCTCATTAATTAAAATAACAACATCCCTCTCATTTCATATTCAATAAACACAAATTTTATTAGCAGAGTTTATTATAGATTTCAAAATGGTATATTTAATAACTAGAACACATAGATGATTGCATATTTATTGAATTTAATATATACCTACTGCGGAAGCAGTTTATAAATAGCTTATACATTCAAATATGCACCTCAACATTATGGATTGAATTTGCAAAATAAAATTATAATTATAAACGTTCTGACCTCGAATATGAAAACCAAACTAATACAGTAGGTGACATAACAAAAGGCTTAAATAAATATAACAGTAAAAAAGGCTTCACTTTTAGGTATGCATGACATAGACTAGACAGCTAGCGACCTTCGCCGTTGAAAAATAATTAGGAACACCTACGCGAAAACCATGTATAGTTTTGTATTGGGACATTAAATATACTTCGATTTGGAGTCATCTAGAATCGAAGGTGAAATGAAATCATCAAAGAAATCAGCCCCCTTATTCGGCTAATACAAACTTCGTCGGCGGGCCGCCGCACGGAGGCCTCTGAGAGCTTCCCTTTCACGTGATTCCGTTGAAAGCGAAAGAGACAGAACATTGGGGCCGCGATGAAGCATCCTCGAGCTAGTGTCATTTTCCTTACAGAATTGAAGCCCAGGTCCACGTCTTACGCAAACTAACAAAGGAAGATTTAATTTGTAATCCACAAATGTTTGAGGAAGTCACGCTTCCTTGCTATGTGTGATAACAATGGTAATTCAGCAGATATAGTAGTACATTATGCACAATTCTGCACTATCCTGCACTACTTTATCATTCAGTGCAACAATGTTGCGCATACGCAACGCAACATCGTTCATGTTATTTGCCATCCATGACCTGTTTATCCAAGTCAAGTTAGCTCCAACATAGGGTTAACTAAGTTCAAATCAAACTATATACTATGGCGTAAATATTATAACATTTATCAACGTCGTAGTAAACCTATGTTATTGAAATCAAGAAACAGACTAACCAAATAATAAACCGCATTCCGTGACATTTTGCGAGCAGAAATTGTGAAATTAATTTACTTGATTAGATATCTATTTATAGAAACATCAATCTGAAAATTAACAAACCAGTGACTGTTTTTATTAAAGACTACCTGTTCCCCGCGGTTTCACCTGCGTTCCCGAGGGATGTAACATTTTCCCGGCACAAAAAGAATCTTATGTTACTAATACCTCCAGGAATATGTGTAAAAAGTTTCATGGTGATTGGTTAAGTAGTAGCAAACTAACTTACATTGACATTTATAATATTAGTAGGGATTATTCTTGGCTTGATGATTAGATTTCCTGACGGCTTTGCCACAGGTAGTGGGTTCGATTTCCACTAAGGAAAAATATTTGTGTGCGTGATAAATGTAATTATCTATTTAAGTATGTATTTAGAGAAAAAAGTAGTATATGTCAGTTGTCTGGTTCCATAGTACAAGCTCTGCTTAGTTCGGGATCAGATGGCCGTGTGTACAGAATGACCCAGGATATTTTTTTTTATTTCTTAAACAATAACGTAACGTATTTAGAATTTGTGATACTTTCACACTGCACTTAAATCATAAACCACAGTTACAAGCTTTGCTTAGTTCGGGATCAGATGGCCGTGTGTACAGAATGACCCAGGATATTTTTTTTATTTCTTATAAAATAACGTAACGTATTTAGAATTTGTGATACTTTCACACTGCACTTAAATCATAAACCACAGTTACAAGTTACAATGAAATTAGTGTTATTATGTTACTTTTTCACCGACAATGGCCATTACGTACGTGTTTAATGTTCTCAATGATCACCTAAAGAGTCAAGGTTATGTTTGTTATGTAACGACTTGCTTTCCGGTTCGTTAATCGTATGGATGTTTCACTTTGAATCACGTGGCTTTTTGCGGTGCTGTTTCACTGCTGCGTACACCTTGGTGCCTCACGTATACCTAAACTTTTAATTTCAACCGGTTCCTGCGATAAACATTATTTAAATTCTTTTCTAGAATTCGGTTCGAATAGATAGTTGTAGAATAACAGCAATGTCACGTCAATTTTGTATGTGGATCTATATAATTATCATAGAATAGCTAAAAGTTAAAATTTGTAATTTAAATCATTTTTGTTGATTTTTATAATTATACAAACACTAAACTAACTATATACAAAGTGCTGATGCAAATTTTCTAAATCTATAATTTAACTTTTAATGTATTATAATACTACAGCAAATTGATAAACAATGCAAAAAGTACATTAATCAAAGTCTAAACTGATAAGTACCCAATCACCTGAGTTGAGTAATTGATTAATAGACTTATGTAACACAATACACACACAATCGTATGATATTTCAAACAATGACGAATAATTTACTGTCGAATCGATAACCTATGTAAACAACTACATTGAATATTATTCTTAACTCCAAAACTCATATAAACGTCCTTGATCATAATAAGACCTGATAAATATGACAAAATCGATGTAACAACAAGAAATATATAAAGTGACTAATAAACAAATGGTTTACATTTTGCGAATGATAAGATAGGTGGGTGGTGCAAAAGATAAAATTTATTCCGCAGTTAAGTTTTGTTGGTATATATTCGTGAAATGTAAACAAACGGCACGATAAGTGAGGGCCACGGGTGGACGACGACGGTATAAGCTCTTAGCAACAACTTACGATAACATATAACATTCGCAATTGAACTTGTACCGCAGATTTGTATCTATTTCATCACAAAAAACGTGATTGCAAACGAAATGCGTATACCAGAAGATTCCAGAACACGAAACATCACAATACGTTCTCGGCTTTAAGTGTAGCTATTGAGAATACAAATTGACATAGCTAGTTTAACGACAATGCATATGAGCTAGCGGAAGAACATTAAGAATATTGCCATGTCATGATATGACTGAGTAGCAGTGGAAATAGAGAGACAGTCAAAGCTAATAAAACAGATATTTTTGAAACTACCATCTAAAGTTGTTCAGATTTTAGTCGAGGGCCCATTTTAACTTCTAAGCATCTTAAAAAAAATCGTCTGGTTCATCTATTGACCCCATGGTTAGTTGTATAATGACGCTGATGGATCTTATCATAACCCCGTAGGATACATTTTTCTATAACAGTCTTAACTATCAAAACGGGCCTATTGTATCTTGGAAACTTTCAATTGAGTTCGTCAGGCTATGTTGCCCCTTTAGTAAAAGCTATTAAGCATCACGAACGCACTTTTGCTAAAGGAAATATCTATACTGTATAGTGCTGTGCTATTCATGTTACAAAATCAAATTGAACTGGTAAGCATATAACATACACATCACATACATTATACATAACATGACTCGGTTTACTGTTTCTGGTTATTAAACAACTGCTCAAACCTGCGATTTGGAACAGTGTCTATTGGATTAGTTTGGTCTGTGGTTCTCAAACTTATGAGGCTCCTGAACATGAAAACAAAAGTAGTACCAAATATAAAAATGTGGTAAAGCTTGAGAAGCAATTTTGTATAGCTTTTTAGTATAGTAAATCGTGCGTACGTAACCCCAACGATCAGCTGAAGTATCCCAAGGAGTAGGTATGCTCTTCACTTTGAGAAACCCTGAGTTAGATGAATCTCTGACCATCATATTTTATTCAACAAACTTTCCGCGATTACTATATTTAAAATAATAACCTTGATGATTCCGAAAGTAACCTAATCTAAAATTCGATATCATTTTGTTTATGGAAATAATTCTATGATTTTGAATACCGGTTCTATTTAATGCGTCGTAATTTGTATTAACAATTGAATAATATAATCAAATGGTTTTATGAAAATAAAATATATAATAATATAAATAAAATAGGTATTGAAAATTAAACACTTATGCAGGTATTACTAATATTGAACAATAAATAATTAATATTAAATTAAATAGTTCATTTGAAAATAGAATAGAAGTTCTAAATTTAAACTATTATTAAACATGTCACCTCCCGTTGTATCCGCGTTCCCGAGGAATATCACGTTTTCCCGGGATAAAAATTAGCCTATATGTTATTCCAGGATATACTCTATCTATGTGGCAAGTTACGTCCATACATACTAACGTTCGCATTCATAATATTAGTAGGATACTAGGATATAAATAATTAATAAATTAACTTATAGTCCTTCCAATATTTTTTTTAAAACAGGGCGTTCTTCACTACCCTAAGCTGAACCAAAGAGGTTAGATTAGAAACAGCATTTAATGAATTCCGAAAAACCGCGAGTTGTGATAATACAAAATAAATTTAAATAAATCTTCGTCTAAGGTGCACTTTACAGTACAGGGTAAATTAATCTTAATCATCCTGGGTGATCTTATTTGAAAGTGAGTTTGTGTGTGCTTCTTTTACGTTTTGGAGTGACACTAGTCGTTTTTTTTTTTCATAGGGATAGCTGAGACATTTTGGAGAAGGACTTAAGCTTCTTTTTTTATTATGGGACTGACTACCGCCCTCACTACCATGTAGAAATTTCGCAGTTATTCCAAATTGGTTTTTAATAAGTAGTGTACCTACTTCCTATTCTAGATTGATTAGCGTTGTGCTTGCTGTTTAGCCCAGTTAAAATTATTGATTACGATTAGATAATAAATACCTATTAAAATACAATCATAAGGCTTACAGATAAAACTAGATCTTCCATCAAATCATAAATAATGATAATATTTTTCCATTAAAATTTAGGTGTCAATTAATTCCAATTAAAAAATAATAAAGTAAATAAATTATTTATCAGCGATTGAAGTATTATTATTTTTTTAAGATTATTTTCTTGTCTCCAAAAAAAAATGTTGATAAATGTAAAAATAATCTATAACTACCGTAAAACATATACCTACTTCAAAACTGAATCTAAGATGTATAATAATACTGAAAAGATAGGATCTTTTTTTTTTATTCTTTGAGCCGAAGAATACTGAAAACGGTTGAAACCGCGGGGGCAGCTAGTGTATTGGTATTAGGTGTAATTGAATGCTGAGGGGACATCTAGCCTAGAGTTCTTATAACTATCTGGGTTATATCGATCTTTTTGCAAACAAGGAGTTTGGACGCAAGAATAAAGTCGAAGAAAAAAAAATCCTTTTAATAAATTCTGAAAAAACGTAAGGTTAATCCATAATTGAAAATAATGCACATTGAAGTTTACATCTGATTCTTTGACTTGTAAGGAGTGCTTTCTACGCGGACAGATGTTTTAATTTCCAAATGTTATAATATTTTGCGATAAAATACTTATGGCTAATCTAAAATTTTTAATGTTTACTAAATAATATTATATCGCACTCACGTTAGATATTATTCATAGAAAATTTGGACAAAAATAAACTGTAACATATTTTTTGTGCAAGTGTCTGCCCACATCATTGTACAAATCAACAGGTTAAATGACTGGAATAAGCGAACGATCCTTTAACTTTTAAAAACGAAAAATAACCAAGCTTATGTTTTTGCTGAGACATTTTTTTATAATAAAGACACATATATAACATCTCCCAGGATATTTATTAAGAACGATTTGCCAACAAGAATACTCTAAAACAAACTTAAATTCTCTGTCATCAACGTTCATTCTGCTTATCTGTTATCAGATTGTTCTCCTGGTATCAGTAAAAAACACTTATTTATAAACTAACCGCTGTTTACCACAAGTGTAATCTCAACCACAAATTCACCAATAAGTTTTAAATATCCCAGGACATACTTCATACATGGTTACCTGATCCCAAATTAAGCAGAGTGTACTGCTTGTACTATGGCCACTAGGTAACTGATATACTACATATAATAAGTTTTAATACATACTTATATAGATTTGACACCCAGACACAGAACAAACAGACATGTTCATGCACACAAATGTTTGTCCTGGGTGGGAATCGAACCCGCGACCTTCGGCTTGGCAGTCAGAGTCGCTAACTACCAAGCCAAATGGCCCATAGAAGTTGTTACCGCATACATTACTTATTTTCAAAGCAATGGGCTTGTCAATGCGCATTTAATGATGATTCATACTCAGTAGGCATAATAATAGTATTTATATTTAAAATTAGGTCCGTTATTGTTTGTTGTTGCAATTATATTGAAAAGGAAAATGATTTACAACCTTATCGTTTATATTATTATTCTATAATTAAAGTACTTACCTATACGAGTGTTATTATATAATAAACGAGACATACAAGCTCCACCTTATCTTGGAAACTAGGTACTTATTCGACTTAAACACTGCGTAGCCTAAAACCACTTCAAACTAAATATAATCGAAATCTGCATGAAACTCGAATCGGGTGAGTTTCGATAGGGTACTCGGGACCAACAGACATAACTATTGGAGTCTGCGTGAGCTTGATATGACAAAAGCTTGTATATATTTACAATTAACTAATGAACGGAAAAGTTTATGTAATTCAGGTTGCAGGTCCGTAGATGATATATTAACGAGTTGACAACATGTGTGTATGTGTGCGAACTAGGTCAAACGCGAGATACCTACATATAGTAACACATAACTGTGTGCAACAGCTGACGACCGAGTGAGGTCAACGGACTCGCTAGTAACGAGGCCAACGACCCTTATACACCACACCCCTATATAAGCAGGTGAATGAAACTAGGCCGAGAGGGCAGGATTTCATCTTAACAAATGTATACTTACAAATACAGAGACATTAATACATTTATATTACATCATTTTCTCATGCTACCAAACCAATCCAAATATAAACTGAAACCTCAGAATATACCTATCCCAATACATATTTTCTATGAACTAAGAATATTAGTAATATAATTTTCTTGTTACTGTTTCAATACCTTTAGGAATTTGTGTCACCAAACCGGATGAGGAGAGTATTTAAAAAAAAACAGCGTGTACCAGAAACACAACAGATTGAGGTAAAACAGTACAAGTAAACTTTAAACTCAAACTACCCAGTTCTGCACAGTTCTTCGAAAACAGGTCACGCCACAAATGTTCCAGAAGCAAGTACCTACAAGGAAAAACTACGCAATGATTACAATACTTGCAAGAGCCCAAATAACTATAGTGGAATTTTTCACTGATTATGAAACCAATAACAAAAGCGATTAGCGTTTAGACGTAGTTAACAGGAGTTTAGTGTGTGTGGCGTGTGCCGAAATCGGACGCATTTGCTAGCGTCCCAGAGATTACTGCGCCTGTAAACATGTATGCGTTGGTGGGAGCACGTACGCACCGTCTGTGGCCTCGCTGTACTATATTATGTGGCTAACTACCATAACGAGTAAGTATATTCCAAGCAAATGTATTGTTTGTTCCTGTAAATGACTATGTTTAAATTTGTCAAACCCAAAAGACCTTTGATGGTCAAGAGTGATATAGAAAAATTAACCCTGAGGCGATATAATAAGCACCATCATACAATTAATATGGATCTATAGATGAACCTTATCTCTAGATTAATAAAGATAGTTTTTCTATAATAATCTTAGCTGTCAAAACGGATCTTTTGGATGTTGAAAGTTTAATATACCCAACAAACAATGAACATATTAGCTCCAAGCTCGTCCTCCCCTTTGTTGAAAGTGAAACTCATAAATTCAACTCCTCTTTAAAGACTACCAGACAATTATACCCTTCCTCGGGCACTTCAAACACAGACCCAGTTCCCTGCACGTGTTTAATTTCAAGAATATCTGAAGGATATTTATAATGAAAGTCATTAGTTTACAAAACAATGAAGCCAGTTACGAAAACCACGAATCTGAAAATTTGCTTAATTTCCCATTTAAATTGAAACTTAAAACAAGATTATTTTAAAACAAATGTCACCTTCTACGAACATGATTGTATTGAATAGCTCAAAGACGCGAAGCCATCCATAGTTCTAAAACATGGTGCAAATAGAAATGGGTGTGAATTAGTCGAGCGTTAGGTGATAAACATAATGTTTTCCATCGGTCATACGATGGGGCTATAATAGGCATTTTTGGACATCATAATATTTGGGTAAATAAACAGACACTGACAAAGTCGCGATGATGGAAAGCTATTGTCCTTACAAGCACTCATCCTTCCTAATTGGAACTTCACTCATAAGACCCGAAGACAAACAAGAGGAGATGTATCAATCCTTGGATAATCTTCGGATACGCTAATAAATAAATTTCCAGTAATAAATATCGTGGGACCTTACAATAGAAACCAGATAACTAATATATATTTTTTAATTATATAGGTACTTATATAGATATTTGCACCCAGCCTGACCCAGAACAAACAAACATGTGCACAAATGTTTGTCCTAGGTGGGAATCGAACCCCCGACCTGTGGCTTGGCAGTCAGGGATCTAACCACCAAGCCAACAAGCCCGTCACATTCGCCGTCCTTTGACAAGTCTACACAAAAATTCCGTAATTCAAATTAAAAGTCATATACTTACCGCGTACCTTACCATTCAGAATCAGGCCTGAGCGAGATTAAAATACTCTACTAGACGAAGACAAAGTGAAGTTTTTTTCTGTGAGTAAGAAGGATGCGCCAACTTATTCCACACTTGTATGTTTACTTTACAAGATATCGCAATTACATATGACAAAATAAGGTCAGACTGATTTATTATAGCATATTATTTTTAATCAATCACCGTCCTTGCTTTATAAGCCATAAATAAACAAAACAAACGTTGTGAGACTAAATTTAGTCAATACTTTCTCGAGCATTTTGGCATCGAGAATCGAAAACAACATTGGATGTAATCACCAAAAGCGAAATATTCTGCACAATATTATGTAGTTCGTAGTTCGTAAGTACGAAATCGTTTTGGAATATTTTGGTACCACACAATGCATAAGTATAAAAATGCATTCAATTTTAAGTGCTGTGCTGTGGATGTGTGGTGCAAATTCATTTGCGACTGACATGCATTGATATACCTTTTAATATACACATACATTATTGAAAAATTGTATTTATTTTTAATCTGGGACAATATTATACATTAAGTATATCTATTTAAGCCACTATCAATGTTTATGGACCGCTGACGTCCGTATGTAGTTTAAACATATATCGCGCGATGGTACGACCCGCGACGTCTCAGATCACTATTATATTTATGTACAGCTAATGGAACAAGTAATTAGAGATTGACCATTTATACAAATAAATATTCGAGGACCAGATGGAAGCCAGATACTGATATTTACTACATATACAGTTTATATTTTATTGTTTAAATTCATACTTATATAATTATTTACACCCAGACACAGAGCAAACAGACATGATCATGCACACAAATGTTTGTCCTAGCCCGTCAATATCATGGGACATTCTTTACACGCCATGGGAACCAAATAACTGATATACTGCAAACACATTTTCTTCTAAATACATAGTATATACATATTTCCACCCAGACACAGAACACACAGACATTATGAAAAACAGAGGTAATAAATTGCACCCTTATTGTACTACTTATAAATTTCTCACTCCACTACACTCTACTATATACGAAGCAATAAAGGCTATTCAGAATTGTATTTATTTATAAGGTAGGCATTTAATTAAGGCCTAGATATAAGTGATTATCACAAGTATAAGAACTAAAAGGCCTATTTTGACAAAACTAAGAATATCATAGAAAAAGCAACTTTATTGCTTTTGATTTAGGTTCATCTATTGATCCAATGGTTAAATATGATGCTAATGGACCTTATCATAACGTCATAGGATCCGTTTTGATCTATAAAACTTTTAGCTGTCAAAACGAGCCTAATAGATCTCGACAAGTTGAGTAACCGTCAAAAGTTTATAATTTGCACCAACATCTCAAGCTGACGGTTTGGCTGGCTCACACATTGTTGACAGAAATTGCGATAAAAGGTCGTGTGTTGTACACATTGATTATTATTATAGAACAACAAACATACGTATTTCTATCAAACTATATCTTATCGCACATATTTCCTCTTCCTTTAAGTTTAAATACGATCAAAGTCATGAAAGGCATCGCTTGTTGGTTTATATTCGCTATATGAGAACAATGATCAAATTTTCACATAATAAAGCTTTAATTCCCAGAATCATACACCATTTAACCATAATATTGATATCGTGTTGTTGTCAAATAACGATTCAACTTTTCTAATCGAACCACAATGTTCCCTACACTATTGTTCTCTTGCCAATCTATATTTTTTTATGAAAATCAATTAAAAGAACAGTCGAGTCAGACGTGAGAAGAGTGCCAGCAGACTAAACAATACGCACATAGTGGGCTGTGTTACAACTATTGAAGCTATATGTCTCACTCACATTGCATCCATGCCACTGCACTAGCTATCTGTAAAGCGAGACACACTTCATCGTATGAGTTCGTACGATTAACCAATATCCAATTGCCACTAATTTCATCATGCCACCGACAAGTAGTCCAAACCGGTCACAGTTTTTATGTTTTTAATTATATTAATACACTGTACATCGTAAATTTCGTCTGCGAGACATGTTAACCTTAAATCGACCACATGTTTCGACGTTCATTAGACTGGAAAGATTATGAATATTCAATTTAATTTTAATTCAGATTTACATAATAGAATCACCTGATTCAATAAGATGGATATTTATCAATATTAAAGTCACCTGAAGTAAATTACACTTAAAAAAATAATGTTGCATGTTTCAGTTCAGACGTTCGACGCTTTTGCGTGACTCATATCATATTATTCAACGTGGTCTTTGCAATAGATGGAGTTATTATGAAAATCGACATTGTTCTTTGAAATTTACTCAGTCGAGGTATTAAAGAAATTGGTGACATAATAAAAACAGTAAAAATCAAGCGATTTATTATTTTCGTTGAAGGTTTTATTATCCGTGCACGAGATATTTGCAAACGGTCTCGTCGACACTTGAAAAAAATACACGCGAGAGCCCAAATGTTGTGACGTAATAACTGACAAATATCTACCAGGAAACATTCACACATGCTTCCCGAATAATAACGATATTTTCTCATGTGTCGCAATAACGTCTGTAGCCCACTTAAAAAAAGTGGCAATGCTTCTGAAACTTTCCGATGCTTTTACATAATTATAGAGTAGTATGTACAATAATTTTCAGAAATGAATATTGTTAAATATCTCAAAATTGTTTTGGACTAAACTAATCCCAGTGTCTTTTATGTTTATGACACTAAATAATAAGGATGGACATCATGTTGGTAAAGACACAAATTAGTCATCGCTCACAAAGTAGGCTGTTATGTAAACATTTGCAATTGGAGACAGAGCCGTACACGCGGTGGCATACCTATAGATTCCGTGTAGAAACCAAGTATCCACACTGGCGGAGTGCCAGCACCTTTCGCCAGGTCATTCTCTCAAGAAAGCTGCCTGGAATAACTGACGCAATGTCTAGCTAGCCTAGTGTATGTAATAACAAACCCGAGTGGATCGTACCGAGAATTTGCCCTCGACTCGGGACTCGAGCCAGGGTGACTGTGCTAGTAGAAATATCTGTGATTACCACGCAAATGTGAATCAAGATATTTTTTGTAGATTATCTTGTTAATATGTAACAGTTTGAATCATGCCCGGTAGTGGCGTGGTTAAATTCTAAGATCATGCCTAGGATATGACAGATAATATTCTGAGTCAAGGCACTCGATTTAACTAAGTGATTAAGGCGAGAACCTTAATCGTGAAATTAATATTTGAGATCCAGGTTAACTGCAATGAACTTATAAGCACGCTAATAGCTCAGTTAGAGATCAATGCAAAGATAATCAATATTAGAATTACATTTACTATTAGGACTAGTCACGTGCGATAACAAATAATATTTTGATACCGAGTCAACAAATCCGTCTGGTCTAGGTGTATTATTTATCAATTTGTCATTAATTAACATAACTAATCAACCGCAGCAGCTACTGCGCAGTACCAAAGGAAAAAAATAACATTAATAAAGTATTATTTTTAAGCCGATTATTATTATTGAAGTATTTATGAGAAATAGTATGTTTAATTTGAATTGCGCCGTTTGTTCCGTGGCAGATTCCTATCGGTTAAGGAGCGCGGGCTCGCAATAAATAACATATACCGTTATGACCTAAACTACAACTACAACCCTATCATTTCTCCCATGCCATGAAAATAGCAGGATATTTCCTACTCAGACAAAGAATCTTATACGCATTATCTCAACATGAAATGGATCTTCGTGTCCAATACGAAATGGTTTAAAATCACTATTATCACGTTGTACCTACGGTATATCCATCGGAGCATAGACTGCTCTGTGTAAAGTGTATAAGGTGTATATTTAGCCATGCCGTTTCGAATCCATCCGCTGCGCAGTTCGTTATTTTGGTTTGTAAAACAGCTGACACATGGCAACTAAGATCACGCCGTGCCACATGGCCTGACAACTATATGATTTTTTACTCTTATAAGTTTTATTATAGATGAGATTTTATATTCTAATACCGACGTATCTTGTGCCTTGACCGTAGATCATCAATAGCATGTGTATGGGTGTAAAAATATTCTCACTGGCATACCGGCACCGTTTTACATCGTAGTTTCTTTGGTTAGTAAATTGTAACATACAAAGAACTATCTTACAATTAGTAAGATACCCTGATAAACATTTATGTGCATGAACATGCCTATTATCTAAATTATCTATATTTTTTATATAATATACTTATTCTGACCGTGTGGTTGTGACGTGATCCGCTAGGTGGCGCTGTAGTTAAGTTACTTTTACCTCATACCTTCACCCATTGGTTAAAACAGCATCCTCCAATTCAGCGAGTATAAGTACATATATCAGAATTAATATATGTAGTAGGTATATCAGTTATCTATTAAAAGAAATATCCTTCTATATTTTTAATTAAAATTACTTCAGTTGCAAGTTACACAAGATTATTGGGTATCAATATTTATGTTCCAATAAATCATACCATATTTTTGATACCAAAATCAGCTTAGCAACATGCCTTTAATTGACCTAAAACATGCTTGTCATTATGTACCAAATCGTGTGCCAATATTTACATTAGCTTTTAATTTACATGTAACAGATACAGAATTCGTTTTAATAAAAAAATAAATAGTAATTAGCTATTGTATGTGTCACAATTGGAAATGACAGCTGTACCATAGACTCCCTGGTTGAAAAGTACCGTGAGTCAGCATTAGCAACCCTTTGTTCAGCCAACAGCCATCGAAAATGCCTAATCGTGCATGACCGGTACAAAGCTGACGTGGGCTTGACATTGTTAGTGCACGTATACCGTTGGTAATAAATCGCATTAGACACAGATTTAAAAAGGAAAATAACGACCAGCCAGCGCTATCGTAACCTATATAACCTAACTTCCTCTTTTTCAGAGAGACCTGTAAAATTACAAGCTTCGGAAAGTAAAAATTACCAACAAAAATATTATAAGGAGTTTAATACCATTTAAAACACATTCAAAAAAGAAAATAATTACCCCCCAGCGCAGTCCTACATACCTAACTACCACTCTTTCAGTAGGATCCATAAAATTAGAAGCTCCACCAAATAATTTGTTTTTTTAAATTCCAAATAAGTAATTTTTTTTTCCGTCTGTCACCAGGCCGTATCTCATGAACCGTGATAGTTAGACAGTTAAAATTTTCACAGATGATGTAATTCTGTTGCTGCTTAACAACACATGCTAACATTTTTTATTAATATTTAAGGGGCCCATTCAACAAACATGACTTTTTTGCCGTTTTATAGATGGTACGGAACCGTTCCTGCGCGAGTCCGACTCGCACTTGGCCGGAGTTCAGTAACATTTGTGTTTGTGTAAATAATGACCAGCTAGTGCTGTTCTACCAATATACTAATACTAAAATTACAACCTCCTGAAAGTTAAAACCTACCAAAGAAAAATATTGATTCCAATTAAGATATATGTATATGTTTCTTCAAATGTTTAAAGTAAACACAATAACAACATAAAAACAGCACAACTAAAATTCAAAACATACAGGGGTATTTATGAATCATTAGGGACTTTCAAAATAACAACTTTTACTACTAGTCCAACTCTGAAATCGTGAAATGCCAACACGACAAATATGTTTTTTCACACTTAAATATTTAAATATCGAAGTGATGATTGCTCAGTGGCAGTGACGAAGGTCGCGGGTTCTAATCCTAATTAGCTTGGGAATTCGGCAAAGGAAAACATCGTGAAGAAACCGTAGAAACCACTATAATGTTAAAAATCTTTCTAGCAGTGTGTTTCGGGAGTTGCACTTGAGAGCCAGTTGTCTATAAGGCTCTGTATTGGTCGGCACCATATTGAGAATCTCCTTAGCTCTGCTAATATCAAAAGGCAGACCGTAAGCCGGCTTTTCAACCTTCTGACATAAGTAATCCTGTATGGTCTAGATTTTAATTCATTCTACATATGTATTATAATATTTATCGAAAACCATCTTCAATCAGTAAATATATTTACTACCTTTCCATAAACAATGAAAATTAGAATTATACTAATATAATAAATTCGATAGTGTCTCTGTATGTCTGTTTGTTTGTTCCGTTTAACGGCTAAACGGTTCAATAGACCTTAATGAAATTTGGTAAGGAGATAGATTGTATATTGGGGAAGGGTATATGCTACTATATGTCTCAAAAAATAATCTTGAATCGCAAGGCGGAAGCTAGTGTGTAATATATATCGATATAAGTACTAAAATTACAAATGCCAGTAATGCCAAGCGTGTTCCTAGATACTATAAATATATAATATGTTGTCTTGTAAGTAAATGTTGATATACAACATAAGTCACCCATTAGACACGAATTTCGTGACTGCGCACAATATAAATGGATTAGTAACAAATCTTATTACAAATGTTGCGTAGAATACTGTTATACAAGTTACAAACAAAATACCGGCCAAGGGCGTGTCGGAAGACGCGTGTCGTACATACAATTACTTACGGTGTGTTCCGCAGTTGATAATTGCACTCATATTAGCAAAGCCTCAGTAGCGATGACACTTTTTCTTTTAAATTCATCATTCATGTAGGCAACTAGCATTTAGGTGATGGATGAAAAACAGTCTTAGGTTTATTTCATAACGTAGTAGTTGTGGTAACTATACGAATGAAAACGATACGAGAACTATACGAAGCCACGGTTTATTTTAAATCATTTTACAAAAAAATGTGAAAACCAGCGTAGTTTACTAGTGCCACTGACAGCCAGTACTTTTAGAATTTAGAAGACAAAATTAAATCCAAAAAGGTGATGTAAATAAGCTTGGTTCGCAACATTAGTCTTCATATATATGTTTAACAAGTAATAATTCCAGCTTTATCTCAAAAATAATCTATGAAGATAATGGATATGAACTACAAATGAGAGACAACGGCCATGACAAGGGTTCCTTCATTGTTTACGGAATCCTAAAAAATATATATAATACTATTAGAGGTTGCTAACCTATGTAATTAGCACGCGAAGACATTATAGAGTTCATGTGTAACGTTGGATTAATGCCAGAGGGTTCATTTGCCGTTAACACATCCGCAAACTTTCACAGTTCAACAGCCACCACCTATGGATCGAAATTGGCTTATTTCTCTGTAATTCAAGTACTAATTATTCAATCAAATCCAGCTACTAAAATCATAATCTATTCTCCCTTCAATTTGTTTAAGGTCTTTAAATCAAGAGAGTTATTATCGACTGAACGATTTAATAGGAATCAAGTAATAGGTCTAATTGTATCGTAAACCGATTGGCTATAAGCTTGTTATCTAACTACATCTGCGCCTTCCTGCAGCCGGTCCGACCAGTGATACCGGTAGGCAGTCCGGCTTCAAATGGATCACGACTATAATTTCCGTAGAGTTACATAGTTTGGTACACAGAACGTCGGTCGGCGGTATCATTACTTACACATTTGCATAGCCGGCTCAACCTTGGGCGGTCCCGGGTATGCTCGGCCGACTATCAATTACGAGACGTGACCACGTATCAGAAAACGTTAGGAAGGGAGTTAGATTTACGTCATGTGTATTCCGCACCAAGAATATCTGCGTCATTGTACACTATTATAGCTATAGGAAATCTCAGCCAGTATGGTTATAAATAATCTTCCTCCCCGGCGAGAAGCCCTAAGACATTAAAGTTTTATCCGAAGGACACAGCCGATTTAACGCCCTAACCTTTCTTCTCAATTTAGAATGGAATACAAACATGACGTACTCATATCCTCAATTACGTAACGCAGATGCTAATAAAGGAGAGAACAATAAAATTATCGAATATTGAATTCAGACGAACTTCCGTTAATTATTAAAATTTATGGCCGTGTGATGTGGGCTGTCGCAGAATATTAAGCGACTGCTTGCTAATGAGATCGCAATTATTATAGTAAAAACGAGGATCCGAGGAATTCTTCCTTTCACTACTATTTCAGCAGAGTGTACGTAATATAGCTCCCAGGTAAGGAAGCAGAGAATGAAGTAAGGCATGTCTGTCCAGCATAGCTCTGTGGAATGATCTTGCTTCGCATTCACGTTCATCTAAGCGCCTGTAATGACTTCTCGTGATCGTGATACTATGTACAAACACGGTACGTATAATTTACTTAGTGCAAATATTTTAGGAGTGTCACGGTAGCAAAGTAATCTTAGTCATTGTAGCTTTAAGCTTAAAGTATGAAACCAGATAGTACACATTCTGGGAATAATTTCAAACCATTGACCTCGGCTAGATTGTCGTTTAGTCGTACTATAGTAGTTTTATCGGCTATCGAACGGCCTCTTAGCGAAAATTGGTACTTTCATGAAACGGAAAACTTTCTCAGATCACGCAATATAATAACGTCTTTTTCACCTCCCTGAATTTAACATAAGCATACAAACAAAATTTACGACATTTCCCGCATATCATTAAGTTCGACGCCAATATCCATGTTCTAATCACGAGATAGTCCCATGTAATTACTTCATTATCGTGGTGACTGTTGGAGCGCACCGAACACTACATGTTTGTCGTTGTTACACAAGACTCCGTCGGAAGGTGTTGCGTGTTTGGAGGGGCTGTCACAGCGATGAGTGATTTGAAAAATCAACTTAGCATAAGGGGAAAGTCGTAAATGGCATAGTAACAAGTCATAATAATTGTTTGTGCGTGCGATTTCAAACCGCCAGTGGGTCACACCTTCCGTTACGGCCTGGAGCACAGACAAAGGGCGAGTGGGAGGCACACCTGTCCTAACTGGTTCCTCCCACCTCACTTCGCGAACCCTCGACACGATTCCACGCAAATAAATATTGTATCAATCCTGATCAAACTGGATATCTTAGATGCTCAGTTGATAAAAAACGACTGTGAGCCAGATATGCCAATGGCATTTAAACTACTTTAGATCTAAAGGAATGAGAGAACCACTTCACTTTTTTGCATTAACATATTGGAATGCAGTTTAGATAAAATCTCGAGTACCTTTTGCAATGAAGCTCTGGAAAGCGTTGCCAAAAGTGTTCTAGCCACAGTTATTGTAACAATAACAGTCTTTGGTCGAGTTAACTTTTCCTTCATTATCTGCAATTTATCCACTCCATAACTTCTACGCAAAAGTAAGAGTATTATTCTAATAGAACGCACTTCACTATCTTTCTTACTAGGACTACTTATTTCTACGGCAAAATGCATATGGATGAGCAACGCCGCCCCTGAGTCCCGACCAAGTTTTTACGACATGTTTAGTTGCAGACGAAACATCGCAATTGGAAATGTAGCCAGATAATGGACATAGTGGAATGTTTCGAGGGTGCATAATGAAAAGGCCACGCGAGCCGTTACAATCTGCATCAAACATAATGATTGGCATACCAAGACACGGTATCTATGGAAAGATTTATGAAGTCTTTGCAGTATTGGATCCGAATAAGATAAAATGGTAAATTGTGATGTTAGATACAATGGTATGTGATATACTTGGCCAACTATGCAGTGCAAGTGCAAGATTGGATATTTTCCAGACTTGGCCATACTGACGGACGTGGGTGCAATGAAAATACAACGGGATTACAATTCATAGAAACAACATTTAAATAAATATTTTTTGTTATGTTTTCCAATTCTGTTCCCAATCAATTGGAGTGGGCGCGATATGCACGATTGGTATTTCACTTTTTGGTTGATATAATTCTGAAAGATTTGGTAGAATTTCTAGGCCTGCGTTATCACAGCCGTCTTTGGGAATGCTTTTGTTGACCTCATGGTGTAAGATAATATAATAGCACGTGGCGCATTTTCCGCTTCGTATTTCTTCACCTTAATTTTAGAAGGAAACATAAAAAATCCTAATGTTGGGAGTAATTCCAGAAATAAAATGCAAATAGACACTTGACGAGCAGCGTCAGGCTGCGGTGCTTTGACCGGCCGCGTGCGTCAGCGCTTTTCTCTTTGCACGGAAATAGCGCGATCTATGAATCTTTGGCAACGTATACCTTTGCAGGAGACACGCTCCTAATTTTGAATACACGTATCCGGGTGAAATGATGCTATTTTTATTTTACCACATACATCATTCTGAAATTAAAAACGTGAAACCGAACGCGAGCAAATGGCTCTCCGCGAATAAACAGGCAACACAATCAACCATACCCTGAGCAAAATACAACATCAAAAAATTACCTGGATGTTTTATAGTGACAGTCAGTCTTATCTTGAACTTAGAAGTTTGGTTTGAGGTAGTTGTAGAACAGAGAACATTTAATGCGGTACGTAGATTTTATCTGAAAAAAGAAAATTCTACGGTTATAGATTGATTACAAATTTAATAGCTGAGAAGATTATTAAGTCATAGTCTCCTATTATAATATATAATATGTATCTCCTAATCAGCACTTGTACTATGGAAACTAGATAACTGATTTACTACATGTACTACTTTGATTCTTCTTATAGATACCTGCCTGTATAGATTTTAATAGATCCCAATTTCAAACCAAACAGGGAGGTCTAAGTCGCACATAGTAAGTATATATTACCTTTTTAAATGTTCATGCATTAACTTTCTACCTACTCAGAAAACGCAAAGTGAATAAAAATGGACAGCTAAAATAACCCCTTGTATATTATACATTTTTATTTTTTATTAAGAACCTAAAATAGATATCTTGCTCCGCAACATAACACCGGGTTGCCCTTTTGATATTGATTTACTTAACTTTATTTTTATGACATAACGGGCCTCCCGCATACGTAAATGGATTTGACGCAAATTTAAAATAAAATTGGGCAATGTTCCAAGCTGCCGGAAACCACCCAAACCTAAACTATCATAATATAATAATCTACAACATGCAAATAAACTTGCATGTATATAATCGCAGCTGTGGCGGTTCAAGACATAAACATGCAATTGGGCCAACGTATTTTTTATAGGATGTAGGGCTGCACTAACAACTTTTATTCCGAAATTCAACCCCTAGGAGGGTAAAGGGGGAAAATACAGTTTGAATTAAACTTTTTTTGTGGAAAGGATAACGAAACCTGAGGCGAAAAAAGTTAGGTAGCATTAAATGGAATTTGCATTTAAAGTGTTTTTTTAATCGAACATTAACTGGCCAGCTAAAATTATTACATTGCAAAGGTCGATTGTCTCAAAACTTGGTGTAAGAAAATACTAACTAAAGGGTACGATTTAAGAACTTACTAGGTTTCCCTAAATTCAACTCCCCCTCAGGGGTTGACCAAAGGATCGGTTTGTATAAAACTTTATAAGAATAACAAACTTTGTGTGTTTAAACTTCAGTTATTTTATGCGCTCCACGCGAGCGGAGCTGCGGGCGGAAAGTTAGCTATAATATAAACAACTATAATCGCTTCCGTTTTTCCTGCTTACGTCGACAAATTGCTTTAATCAACTAATTATCAGTATGTAGCAGCACCACGTGGCACGTGCACTAGACACATTAGATTTGCAAGGAACGCTTGAATTAAAATCGTCTGTCGACATATTATAGCCTACAAATCAAAGGAAACGTGCTCTAGATTAAATGCGGATATTAAGCCGAGTGCGAATCGCCTCGCCTCAATTGAGCCAATTGAATTTAATGTATTTTTATCAATTTACATTAATATCTTTATCTTACGCATTTTAGTTTTCTTGTAAGAGGCGCGTGCTAAAACTGTAAACATTGCGAAAAATTGAGATGAAGCAGACTGCGCGCGCGCGACCACGTAGATAAAAATCGAAATAGATTTGGCTAGGCGCCGCGTGCGCCGGTGCTCTAAACAATGCTGGAAACTAGGTCGACAATCTGTTTACAGTGTCAAAAACGCGAACAATCTACATTCAGTCCCCGACTCCGCGTCCGCGCCTAGAACTAATATCGATACATAATCATTTATTAGCAGCTAAAGGCGTTTGTGTTTCTAACTCAAATGACAACGATCATACACCCCATTAATCAGAATGCAATTTTATTTTAAAAATCACATTTAAAATCAGGTTATATCAATAGTTATCAATCACATAGAAGATAATATGCAACTAAATGATCGAACGATTTTAAAAAGCTTCCAAAAATTGTAGTGGAACAAAATTCTCACAATGTTTAATAAAGAGTACGTAAGCGTAGGTAGAAAATGAATCCCAGGGTTATAAAGTATTGGAATAATTCGAATCGTTCACGGAAAACCTACTATTTGTTTACTTTTATCAGGAAACAACAAGTGTCCTTGCCGACAATCTTCCGCGTTAATGGTCCACGAGAAAGTATCGAGTACGCTATCATTCATTTGCAAATAAATAAATTTTAAAAGGCAATTAACTTTGAATTTTGCGGACAGAAAACATTGATGATGGTATGTTTCCGCATGACCCGTATGAGCGATGGGTCAAGATACAAGTACACAACTTTAAGAGAAGACATATTATACACTTTGCTACAGCAACATTTGCGGTTTTGTAAATCATCTGCTATTTTGACTTCTCTAGTCAACATTACATATGTTTATCTCTATCATAAATAATGAAGACCTACGTTCCTGCAATGTGTCTGACGTCTGTTAATCCAGAGCCATATATAACACAGACGAAGTTTATTCGACAAACGAAGCAAGGAGCTAAGCCACGTTCGGTTTCTCTCTATCTTATTATATTTTATCGTAGTTTTTATCCGCTTTAACTCCACGTATGATCTAATAGATTAAGCTAGTTTAAATAGGATGTCGTACATAACACATGTGAACATAGCAACAAGTGGAACATGAACTACGCATCGGATGTCAGCATGGTGACAATTTAGGCTCAATGTCAGCACCATTGTTGAGCTCATTCAACTGCTCAGACCTCGGGAAGTATTGTTGAACTTTAAATTAATATTATTGACATAACGCTTCGTATTTCTGAGGTCCAATATGTCTGTGAATAACGAGAATTTACGTTCGAGGCATTTTGAATGTAATTACACAAAGGAATACTGATAAGAAAGGTTGATGCAAGATAAGGAAGAGTTTAGAGATTACGTTGGATCGTATGTTTTTGTGAAAGACATCCCAAAGAGAAAGGGTGACTTTACAAAATTCCACTATCAAAAGACAGGACAATCAATCATCATCTCATCATTCAGCATTATATATTTCAATAACATAAAACATCAAACAAAAGAAGTTATCGCAAATTTTCGAGAAAATGTGCGATGAGTTCATTATGCCGTGTTCATGATTCACTGAAACCACGTGGAGAACTACTGCGACAAGAGTCGAATTTTTCGCCCACATTAGACACTTCCTCAATTTAAAATGTCTACTGAAACACTTCGACATGTCGTCGCATAAGCTCTTTATAATAATATTTGCCACTTCGCTAAAGTGTTCAATCCGCATTATTGATTTAACCTTGAGTATCTTTATGTAGGCAAGTGTGTTGGGGTATCGCGATATATTTTCTGCTCGCTATTATAGGCTGGCCACGCTACAGATACACATTACAGATGAGATTGCCAGAAATATTTTTCCTGAGCTCGAAGAATCGTAGCAAATCATTCGGAATGGCGGAAGAATGTAACCAGACACCACACTTCCATGATTCATGTGGCATGACCTAGTCGATATACTTCTCGGTTTCTGGAGTCTGGGAATTGATATTTAGTTTTTTGGATATTGGACTCCCACTCAATTTTCCTCACACGGCGCCGGTAGCTGGAGTCAATTTACAATTGGAATTTGTGTGTCCCATCTTGCACTCAAATCAGACTTATTTAAATGATCCCAAGAACTTCGAAAATAGGTATAGAAAAATCCGAATCAAGCTAAAGAGTAGCATATCATGAAATTCAACTTTAGTACCTAAATCAGAATAAGCATATCCTCCAATTCATCTGTTGTGACGTAACCATTGCACTGACTCTATAGTGGAATGGTGTGCGACCTAATACTTACAAGCTGACTCACTAAACACCATGACCATATGTTTATAATCAAGTAGATCTAGCAAGTTCCAAACAGCCACTCCAAATAGCCAGTGGTTATTCAATTCAAAAAACGAAGTACAAAAACGTCTGAACAACATAATAAACTTAGCATAAATAAGCAGTTATTAAAATTACGAAAGGTATGAAGCAATCGCCGCCGCGCATAAAATTAATAGACAAAACATGAGGCGTGCCGGAAACCAACGGGTCCATCCACGCCACTGAATTAATTATTTGAGCTCTAAATATGTTATTTCTGTAACATACGTTTTATTCGAGATGTAGGAAACTTGTTCTTCGTCCATTTGGCTCGTATTATTCGCAAATCGCGGGCTATTGCGTCTCAAATCTAGCCATTTCTTGATAATAAATCGCCCTACTGTCCGTTTGTTGGTGCGTTTGGGTTTCAACCCAGCAACTATCAGCTAGGTTACTTAATTTATGACTACTATGTAAATACATAGTATGTTTATATTTTGCCGACTTTTTTGTTATCACATGTGCACAACAACTCTCAACTCAAATTGAATAGCAATATAATACGGCAAGCAACAAGACTGAATGAAAAAAGTGAGTAAACATAATTGATACAATGAATGAATGCATTGTAGGTGAGCTATTTCGTAAGACAAAAAATAATGGTCGGATTAACAAAAGTAGATCAGTAGGAAAGTAAGAATTTATAGAGCAAGCACACAGTAATAGTCATCACATAAACATGCCAATATCTTCTGACTACATGAACACTGTCACATATACACGCCCCGTGGTTTTAGGTCAAGGATTGAGGTACATTTAGAATAATCTGGGTACTAAAGCGATGGTTCACGAAGAAAATGTAACACATACATAATAGGTAGTACATAAACGAAGAATAACTATTAAATTCGTAACTGGATCTTGAAGATTATGTCAAATGAAAACTAAAATTTGCTAATGTACGATTTTCAGATATGAGATTTACTAGCTGTTCCTTGCGGTTTTACCTGCGTTCCCGAAGGATGTTACGTTTTCCCTAGATAAAAACCTTTATATATGTTATTCCAAAGCATGATCTATCTATAGTCAGTTAGTAAGTTTCAACCAAATTCGTTTGCGAAAGTCAGTATTTGCGTGAAAGAATAACAAACATACAAACATCCATACATTTAACCATCACACGAACCGGCCAGTCTATTAAGTATTTATTGTATGTTATAATATTGTGATTTCCAATGCGGACAAAAAATCTTTCTTACAGGGAAAGTACCCCTCTATCAGGAGTTTCTTGACCCATGACGCCAGGTCAAAGCGACAACGTATCGTAAAGCATGCAAGAAAATAATATTTAGAAACAGAATTACCTTAAATAATACAAATTCGAAGGTTCTCATTAAAATGTATGAGAAACAATTTATTTAAGACCAAAAACCTCTTGAACATTACGGAATGACAATTGCCTGCTACAAACCCACCAGAACCGACAATTATGTATGTGTTTTATTGAACACTAGCTATTACCCGTGACTTCGTTGACGTGTTAAATTTTTTTTGCTATTATATTGATAATTGTTACGCAGTGGCGTAGCTAGGTAACCGTAGGCCCTGGGACAAAAAAATAAGTAGGGCCCCAACTAGACTATTTAAAATATTTTGTTCCCGGCTAGGGAACGGAAGATATGCCACAGTTTGTAAGTCAGAATCCGAGGGGCCCCTGAGTTTGGGGGCCCCGGGGCACTGCCCCGTTATGCCACTGTTGTTACGAAAAGCCTAAGTATGAATCTCTTACTTGTGATATTATGGGTTACAAAGTGGTATAAAAGAACAAACAACCTACTATCGCATTTATAATATTAATAGGGGTTTTTAATAAATCGGCCAGTCCATATCCCTTCAAATTATTAGAACTATCATTGATCTAGCTTGATGAGATGAAGAAACTACATCATTACATTTTTCAAGGAACACTTGATATCCGATCACTCCATATTCAGACACATGTGCAACTTAACATGGAAAAATCCATAAAAGGAACTAAAAAAAAACTAGCTTGACAACACACAAATTCGCAGATACACCGAAAAATATTAAAATTGTAATAAGAGTAGGTCAATGCCACAATCGACTATCGATTTTGAATTCGGATTGTAAAGTCTGAATCCACTTGTACTACTTATGTGCCCCTGATAAAACATAATATAGGTATTTGCCTGCCTATTACGAAGGTTTCTTCATAAGTATTTGTAATGTAAGATTAATAAAATGTTTCTATTTCATCTATTATCATAATTCAAAACGGCGCGAAGAACCAATCGATCGAGTAAGAAAAGCTATGCCCGTTGGTGAATTCACTCAGTGACTCTGTCTCTTTCACAAATGAGAGGTCCACTTCTAGCATGTAATTCGGAGTGATCCCTTCGAAGTATCCATTGTGAATAGCAAGCTAAAACTCACTAAAAAGACTTAATTTTGTTTGTAAAATTGTTTTAAAATTATTGATAGTGGAGACTAGAAAGACCAACTAAAGCCCTTCCCCCCAACTCCAGTACAGCTAATTAGGTAAGTTATACGTGAAGAAAAATAAATCTTAATTTAGGACAAGGTTGGATGAAACCTGATAAATGTAGGTGTCAAATAAAAAACCGACATCGCTATAAACAAATAATTAGGAGGTCATTTAATTATCGAGATTCTACATATAGTCATCGTTTCCAATAATATATATATAATAATACCATTTTAATCGAAAATTAATATATCGATGTTGAGAATTGGTGCAATTAGATGAAAATATTGCATCAGAAATTTCATAATATCAAGCCAAGTCAGGTCATATATTCCAAACAAATAACTCATTTTTACATTAGATAAAAGAAGCGTAAATAAAGCTAGCAACTCCGTGAAAACTTACGTAGTAGATAAACGATTTAAATTCATAATTAATAATCTATCAAAATAAAAATCAATTGCCGAATGTATGTAAGCACATCACTTCAGAACGGCTGCAGCTATTTGGCAAATTCTTAATCCCTTCGATTTTTAAACATTTTCTATAATTATTATCTATCGTTGGGAAAAGTGTAATATTTGGGTTGAAGAAATCACCGTATAACAAGTAAGTGAGTAGAGTGTGACTGACACCATAATAATTTGTATTACAATATTTTTTGGGATTTCCTATACATAGTATAATATAGCGCTTAATAAAAGTTAAAAATACTAATCAAGGTTGGCGAGTGTTATATTAGATCCATCTATATAATTAAGTCTCCGAGTCGACAAACAAGACGAAATCCGGTTCCGCTTTTTCCATTTAACTTTGGAACACTAAAAACAGAAACGATTCCAATCCAGCTTCATGTTTCATCTATCTACATGTTTTAGTAGGTACTATACTGGCACCCAAATTGTTTTTAACTGTCTCGCATTCAAAGTAAAAGCCGATTTCATTATAGATTAATGGATAGGCGTGCCCAGACACAGATAGCGGTCGAGGAGCGGTAAGCCTGTAATGTAATAAAATTACCGGCCAAGTGCGAGTCGGACACGCGCACGAAAGGTTCCGTACCATTATCTATAAAAACGGCAAAAAATTATGTCTGTTGTATGGGAGCCCCCATAAATATTTATATTATTCTGTTTTTTTTTTGTATTTGTTGTCATAGCGGCAACAGCAATACATCATCTGTGAAAATCAACTGTCTATGACGACCTTTGTCGTGAGATACAGCCTGGTGACTGACAGACGGGGACAGACGGAGTCTTAGTAATAGGGTCCCGTTTTACCCTTTCGGTACGGACCCCTGAAAATCGGCTTCAACATGGATTACGAGAACACTACACATTCGCCATAAGGGTGTATTCACGCACATTATTGACGAGGGAAAAACAATACACTATCAATTCAGTCATCAAAGAACCGTTAGTGCATCTCTATGTTTGCATGTCACAGTCACAGAGTCTGTTTGAATTTTAAATTAAGGGAATAGGTTACTGCCCCAGTTTCAAAGGCCATAGTTATACTTGCTCACGAAGGTAAGCGTAGGTATTCAATGATTGTACCTAGCCAATGTGGCTGTACTACAGAGGAGAATTAAATCCAATTCATTTAGCACGTTAGCGTTGAGTAAACAATCAATTGTTATGGCATGCCCGTGCTGAAAGCATTTAAATGATTATGTCCTTAGTCATCATACGTCCTTGCAGAAATCGGTTATAACCGGTTTCTCTGTTCGGTGGTGTTATTGTTTTAACCCCCTTAACAACTGAAATTACACAGGTGTTTGACTGTTCTTTTGTCTTCCTCTACCTTATTACACTATGAATGGGTCTGAGCGACAATGTATACGTACAATTTGCAATCAACATTTTCATAGTAAGGGTATTAATTATAGTTTTAAAAAACCTTGCGTGCATTTAAATATTAATTCTGAAACTACTTAAGTGTTCGATTGTTTTTAATTCGAAGTGCAATTCTAATTAGAGCATTTCAATGATAACCCACACCAAGAAAATTACAAGATTCATGCAAGGCTTGCATCGCTACAATTGTATTCAAACACTGGAACTGTGCAAATCGGCCGTTATGCGTCCAATCTGAGAGCTATATCTAATCACTTATGTTTAGCAACCATGACATCACTATTGACTGGCCGTGTTTAAACGATATTAATTACCTACACACTGATGTTTAACATTACTAAGATATTCACATGTCGATGTAGGAGAGGTACATTCAATAATATTGATTCTGAGCCATAACAACTGCGGCGCCAGGATTTTTGATTTACCAAGTATGACAACATCGAAAAACAAATATTATACAAGAGGACTGTGTCGCGCCGGCGGCAAACAAACACAAAATACTTAATTTTGACAATATTTCATTCTAATAGCCATAACATAACAATAAACATTCAAGTATTTTCATTATCATGGCAGGCATAGGACACAAGTTTTTATAGAGACAGAGACAATTATAATAAATATAATGTACCTATAAAAATAGAAAGAGCAATACAAAAGTCAAAGATGATAGATAAACAATGATATAAAGTTACCATACATCTTATACAATTGCCAGAGATCAAAACCAACAAGTAAACAATTACTTATTAGCAAAATAATATTACTGTGTATCAACAAAAAAGTTTGCATTCACTTGGAAATACTGAAAAAAAAACTGTTTATAAATACAAAATAATATTCATTTATTTTCTGGCTCAAATGGTACGTATTTAAAGAAGATAGCATTATAAAAAAGCTTTTGCTGATAAATTTTATCATAACTACTGCATATACGTATGGTACATTATATAATTCTAATGGGCATATAAACAAGTGAGTCGTGCGGGTCGCGAACGAGTTCAGGGTCCTGCAGACAAACAGGCGCGCCATCCGCTGGTTGAAGGTGAAAGGAGGGCACTGCACCGTTCCTACGATCTATACCACCTTCTAACACCATACCATACAATACGGACTTGACACATTGTAACCAATCATTAATGAGAATGCTTAATAGACTTTTGAAACTGTAATTGAAAAGCAGAACATAGTAGCAACGAGACACGTAATCTGAGAATGTTATCAATGTACGTAAATAAAGGAATAACTAAGTAGCTGCGTCTCGCGGTTTCACTCGCATTATCAAAGGTTCTAATGTATTACGGAATAATAATATGGCCTTTGTTAACTCTGGCTGAAGTGAAGTAGCTTTCTAATATTGAAAAAAATATTAAAATCGATCCAGTAGTCTTATTTTATTAATAACAAAGAAAAACACAAATATTTTTACATTAGTATATAAGTGTATATATATATAAGTGTGTATCGTTAGTAGTTTGCATAGTAATACACATCAAATATTTTTTTCAGTTTTATCATGCCCATATTTTAGAAGTTACGGGGGGGGGGGGGACACATTTTACCACTTTGGGAGAGTCTCTCGCGCAAACTATTCAGTTTAGAAAAAAATTATGTTAGAAATTTTTGAGTTTCAGTTCTATGTATGGGGAACCCCAAAAAATTGGATTTTTTTCTGATTTTATTTTAAAATCTTAATGCGGTTTACTGAATACATCTACGCACCAAATTTCAATAATGTAGCTCTTATAGTTTCGGAATAAACTGGCTGTGACATACGGACGGACGGACACACAGACAGACAGACAGACATGACGAATCTATAAGGGTCCCGTTTTTGCCATTTGGCTACGGAACCCTAAAAATGAATTACTGTCCGTGTAAAGGGTGTAAGAGCCATCAGCGGCTAACACATTCGTATCGCCCAAAAGAAAAAAAATTGAATGATATTATACATCCAGTAAATCTGATCCCAAGATAAATCTAATAGTTACAGACTAAGACGTCATCATAAGTCGCAATATTATCGACTGTTGCGTCTGATATCATATCACACAATAATATTATTGGTATTGACTAGTATCTCAAACCCTGACTTGCGTCAAATATCTCTGCATCAACATACAATTAGACCAATAAAACCTTTAAAAATTTTCATTATCTTTATAATCCAATAAGGAGTTCGTATCAGAAACTTCTTTTTGGGTCGGTCTTTAACTTGGCCTCATTTGGCGCCTTACGCGACTTTTTGGTGAGCGTAGAGAACTTATAAGAGACAGTATAACCTGATAGCCTTTAAATCTCCAAGTCACAAGCACAGACGTATACCTACTTCCTTTACAGAAGACATTTAGGGCACTTCACACCCTTGTGCCTGAATTTTCAGTCATTACTTTGACTAAAACTAATGGAACTAATGAAACCTAATCGAGTCGGGTACATTTTGGCAATTTGGCTGTGTGCGATACTTTCAAGCATTTATTATTATTATTTATATTTTTATCACTTCCGAATTATAGTGTTACTTCTTACACTCAACAACAACTCAACTCTTACAAGCAAGTTTTAGAACCATTTCTAGTATATTTTCCAACGCAAGTAAGGCAGAGAAGATAGTGTACATTTTCTTGTTATACATTGAGAACGGTGAGCTAGAATTCATAGTTACTTATTCATAAAGGTCAGGTTCCTAAGGCTAAGTTAGATCTCTAAATAGATAGAAAAAAACACTGTTGCCAAAACAATTTCCCGGATTAACATTTACGCATTAAACATTAATAGGAACATAGTTCTGAGAAAGCGATGACGTCACTGTGAAAATTCAACTGGTTCAGGGAAACTAGTGATGTTTGCCAATATTTATTTTTATAATACTACTTACTATCGGGTTCAGTTCGGAGTGTCACATTTTGTAGCCGCGGAAGCTGAGAGCTAACACAATTTCGCATCTTTAGTTTTAAATACACGTGACAATTATCTGCGTTTTAATATTGGCACCTGACTCTTGTTGTTAGGTTCTAATTTAAATGGCAGAGAATATACAAATCAGTTATCTTGTTACAATAGCGAAAGCTGAGCTCAGTTTGGGATCAAATAACAGAGTTTTAAGAATATTCCAGTAAATTTATTTCATTTAGTTCCACGTGGTTTGAATAAACACATTCGCATTTAACATTTTTATAGATATTTTGCAGTAAGAGACAGACGATTATTTAAAAGCAGTAGGTATTGTTTCAATAGCTCAATTGTATGGAAAGTTGGTAAGCTGACTGTACCATTGAACAATACGTTCAAAATGGAATAGAATATCGAACATAATAAAAACGAGAATGTGGCATTGGATCGTGAGACGAACCGATAGCTAGAAATACTTATGACAATGTTAAACAATGCTGTCAATGTAAAGCGGTATATTTTTGAACTTTTCTTTACCTATATCCATCAACATCATCAAATTGTTTGTGTTCTTTAATGACTGACAATCCTGTTTTCGAAGAAAATGACATTGGACTACCGGTTTACTGGAAACATGATGAAATATCAACGGTTACATAAATATTATCACACAACTGGGCCTCGCTGGTCTTGTGGCATAAATCTCGACTAAAGACCGGAGTCTTTACATCTTCAAATCCCAGCCCCCTTATTCAGCTAATACAAACTTCGTCGGGGAGTCGCTTCACGGAGGCCTCAGAGAGCTTACCTCTCACGTGATTAGTATAAGCAACAGAGACAGAGCATAGAGGCCGCGATGAAATATCCTCGAGTTAGTGTCATTTTCCTTACAGAATCGAGCCCCAGGTAAGATATGATTGACGTTTCATAAGAAGAAATCTGCGGCTCGGGATTGGTAAATTGCCTGACAACGGAAACAATGCTCGCCAAATGTCACGTTGGGACAGAAGTATCTTCGGTTAACTGAACACTGAGCCAATATAATATTAACAGCTTCTATCATCCACGTTATTAAGTTAATATGAAGCCATTAATATGAATTGACACATTGTATTGTATGGGTTATAGGTACGGCTTCAATTAAGCCGATTTATACTCAAATCGATCATGATAAAATGATAAAATAATGATTAGAATAGAAAACAATCATTTCACCAAAATAGATTGCAATAATGAAATAGATCTCTTTGTTCGCGAGTACATAAGCACGAGTACAATATAATGTTTTCAATATTTTCAATAATAACTTAAAGGATTTTATCAGATTAGATAAATGTAGCCAGAAGGCCTGAATAAAGAACAGCGCACTCATAGCGGAAAACACGCGTAAGCACCACGCGTAATGTATGTTTATTATATGCCGAATAATTTAAACAAGTACTGCGATTTCTTGCCAAAATAATACAACTTCCTGAATGAACTTTAGTGCAGTCGTAGCCAATGCGTTATTTGGTGTGAAACTGACGTAAGTGAGTGGCCATGTTAAATCTATATATGCAGGACTAGTTCTTGATCTAGCGAATTAATCCCCCAAAAATATATTTAAGTACGAGCCGTTTTCAGCGAATTGATGAAGACGTGAAACAGAAGGCATCTACGATAATTTACTTCACAGAATCTGATTATTTATGCGTCGATAACAGACGAAATTATTTATCAATAAATACTGAGGAAAGTATCAAGAGGTTCTTACGTAGCCACCTTTAGCTGGCCCTTCTCATAAGCACCTCTTGAAAGAAAAAGTTGATTGTCGTTTCTGGTGCTTATAAAGTTTTGTAATGCTACAGAAGAAAGTATGCAATGGAATTAATCTTACAACGATTATACTTGTGAACAAGTGCTGCTTGTGGGGGCTGCTCTACTCTCTGGGCTGCCTTGATACTTAATTGAAATTGACTCATAACAAGCAATTATGGTGAAGATTGAACAATAAATTGTATGAAGATATAAGTCTTTTCTTCAAAGAGTAATTGCTGTTTCCCCGGCTCTTTTAATTCAATTACCTACCTAAATAGTATAAGAACCAGACTATTCAAAATTGCTCGAGAAAAATAATATATTTCACTTCATGAGACAACACACGTAACGAGTAAACATAACAAGCGTGTCCTCAGCACAATATCGCCAGCCCTTAGTTCCAGCTCTCGACCGTCGTCGACGCCGACGTCAGCCGGTGCGACAACCGACCGTGACCGCGTTGCGTTGCCAGTTGCCAGCAACTAGCCGTCCTCAGAGCACTAAACTGCACGAGTTGCGTAATAAACACAATGTACTATTACGCGGATGATCTTGGAAAAATTGTGCGCATTTTCTGTCATCTATAATTCAATTAATTCCTTGCTGGACTTATAATGACAGTCGATTGAGATTTCATTCTCAACTTAGTTTAAAATTATTATCTTGTTGCTTGATTGGTGATTATCAATTACATTATTATATTATATCATATACCAATTATCTTCCATATTTATTGCTAACTTTAAGCATTCAATGGCAACGATTTTTTTTAATTATAAGTATTCAGGCGTAATAAGTTTAATAACACAGGCTGTCCTCCGCGAGTTGTATAGTCGTTTGATTTATTTCAATAGTTCTGGTACCAGCCTTACAATCATAGCTTCAGTTGGATTCTAGTTAAAATATATTCCAATACCCACGCACAGTTGTAAGATATCATAAACTAAGCACGAAATGATTCGGCCGTATTTGGAATATTAGATGTTATAAGAACCCGTTTCATTTTGAACCTTGATAAATCTAACATAAGATTGAAATTCACAAAGACCGTGGTCTTTAAATTAGTTAAAACATACTTCACGTTTCTTACGCGTACAAACACATTATAATGTGTTATTGTTAAAAGTACATACCTAAACACGTTATTTGAAGCAAGTATGGTTTGTTATGATAACTATATTTATTTCCCAGCTAAATATACATTTATTGAACATATATTTGACTTCGTGATAGTAGCGAGATATGCTACCCTCCGCAATTTAACTTATAGGGTGACCAAAGAGTATACTGACAAATGGTTTCCCGAAGAGGGTTAGCGTCCATCGCGCAGGCGACCAGTCGAAAAAACCTTACAAATGTCTTGTGGCAAGTAACGCACCTAATAGACAGGATGATTCGGGGCAGACAGATAAATGCGGTTCTTTTTTTTGTTTGCAGTTTAGACCCCCGTAATGGTCAATGCTACTTTAGTTACCATTGGGAATGAGCTAAATATATGTAATCCAAAAATTGCCTCGTTGCTTTGCGATGACCACTTAACACTGGCTGCTAGTCGGCATACTTGATAAAAAAATATCTCATAAAACTTGTACATAAAACCGTTAACAATCGGCCTGAGGCGATGGCGATAATCTCTAATGACTGCACCAAAATCATAACCTTGACTGGGCTCTTCATTGCAATCATTATAGCGAAATTCAGAATGTACTTTTTATATATCGACGGTTAAAAGGCGACTTGATTCAAGCGCCATTTTGAAAACTTTACAGGAGAGCTATTTGAAAATGTTAAAACCCAAAAACAGATACTGCATCTAAACTTCTTAACATTCCATATTGAAGCTGTTGAATATTAAAACTAAATGCAAGCTTCAACGAATTTGTGCATGGGCCATCATCATAGTAGTATAATTCATTGAGAAAAATGTTACTTTCGTCAAAAATGGCGGTTGAGTCGAGTCGCCTTTTACCCGTCGATATGTATTTCATTGTAAAAGCGGTGCCTATTGTTCCCACGAAGCGAGTGATACAAAATATTTTGCAGCTTGGAGGAAAAATTGTAAACGAAGTTTTTATCCATTTGAAAATGACGGGTCGCGGCCGGTAACATTGACCTTATGAATTTCGAAACACCCCGACTGGATAAACATCTTATCATTATACAGCATTCGATGTAAACGAAACTTATTAATATTTACTCTCATACTCTGAACTCTGATACTATTATAAAGCTCGTCTCTGAATAAATCGAAAAAGTTCCAAGTTCCAACTTTTATGGCAGTTAATGTTTAGTTTTCCTTATACCTGTGTTTGTAATATATTTCCTGAACGTAGGTATTTGATGAAGCTAGTAAGGAGGGGTCTTTAATTCGAAGACTCCGATGTCTATCCATCACCATGTCTCAGCAACTACAAATGCTTTCCCTTTTTATTTGTTACAGTTGTAGAAATGGAGTATTATCATTTAAAAATGGGTCCAATTAGGGTTGGGGTATGATTTCCACGACAAGTGTCACATGAACGGCGGCATTGCACACTTTAAACCATATTTATAATACAATTACATACTTTGAAATTACGAAAAATTAATGCCCATATCTGCGGCGTTTTTCCGATAGACATTACAGGTTTAAGATGTTACAATCTCATTACAATTCTATTCATTTATCTATATTATGTAGTAGTTCAGCTTTTTGTTATTATTAAGTATATTTTGTTTGGGGTCTCATATCCCGGGGACAGGTTCTTTTGGAATTCTTGGGGCTAGAGATCAAATACGTAAAGGTTATATGATAGATTATCTTTATGTATTTAAAGAACCAGTCCCCAGATTGTGAAATCCCAAAGGAAAGATACTTAATAATAATAAACAACTGATATATTACATGATAAACATAAATTAATATAATCATAATAATATTCTAACATCATAAGCCTTATTATGATAGATAGCTCTCTATTTCAGAGATACAAGCACATACAGATGATACATCCAAAGACAGCATCTACTCATTGTACTCATTGTCACTTATACTACCGGCACGCTACGATGGCCGTTTTGACGTTACAGATTGTCATAGGAAAAGAAACTGTATTGCTTTGGAATAAGGTTGATTTCCATCATCATACAATTAGCAGTTGGATCAATAGATGCACCTTATGAGTGATAATATAAAGGTTATTTTACTTTGTCATTGTTCAACGTCAAAACGGCCTTCATAGCGTGCCGCAAGTTTAATGTAGACTACTGCATATTAGAAGGAATCAAGGCTGGGTATGGGAGGATCTTGCTGGGCTTTTAGTTGAACAAAGGAATGCCGACCCAATCAAGCGTCTGATAAACAACTCTTCTTATGAAGGATTATTCCTGGCAAATTTGGTGCCAGCAACAAGAGTTGCCGAGAGTTATCATCTTTATTATTACCTATTCATTTGAAATTCTACCTACAGCTGACGTAGAATTGACGTAGACGAAATGGAAGCATTTTATTATCTCAAATGTAAGGTACGTGACTTAGTGCAGTGGATGGATAGCTGCGAAGTTAGGTAACTTAGATAGGATTGCGTTTGACCACAATCCATAGTAAATTTATTATATGGCTAAGGGTGTATGTATAAGTATATAATTACGGGCACCTTGGTATGTATAAGGGTAGTGAGTAGGTTAAGCTGGCGGTACGCTATAATGGACGTTTTACGTGCGCTCATGAAGTTTCTTAAAAATTACAACAGCATTTGAAGAAATAATTACTGTAATTTATTTCTGAATGACACTACAACGAGCCTGAGGCTCAGATTCAAGGGGAAGGATGGAACATTAGTGGGTACTTACGGCATCGGAAAAATTGAGTTGGTTCGAAGTAGAAACTTATATTGAGCTTGGGATGACAGTAGGAGGAAAATGTTTAGAGGAAAACATAACATGACGGCACTAGGTACCGCCAGGTAGTTCCAGTAATACTCAGTTATAAATATTTTTAAATAAAGAAATATTCAGGTAGGTAGTAAAAACGGGAGGTACTTAACACAGCCCCAACTCTATGCTTCAAGCTCGAAGGGTATGTAATTACCTAGTGAGCATCCCTTTACAAAGGGGTTGGGAATTAAGACCATTATACCTAACCACATTTAATGTGTCAGCCCTCAATGAAAGCTATTTGAACAAACCAATATATAAGGGTATATTGTATTGATACAAAGTTTGTATAGTGCAGGGACATAATAAACAATTAAAAAAATATTACCCTTATAAGTATAGGAAAACTTAAAGAGAAATGAAATAAGTTTTATAAAAAAAATAAAGTACATTTTGTGGTTTTCTGTAATAATATGACATTTTGACTGAATGTTTAGGTACATGACCGAATAGTTATCCGGTATTAAGTTTAAGGTTAAATAAAAACATCAAGGTTTAATGTCTGCCTACAAATTATACATCAACCTACCTACCTATATCAGTTTTAATATAGTATATATACATACAGGTTGATCGTAATCCAGTCATTAATAAATAAATAAATCAAATGAGATTCTTCAAAAACTGGATTTAAAATAATATATTGTTATGCTAAATTAGTTTTAAAATATGGCTTCATCATTAAACAATTCATTTTACATTAAAAAAAAATTATTTATCTATAACCAAATTTAATGGAATACATGTGGTACAACCACCTACAACAGTTTTTAAATTGAACAGATGTTTTAATGCTCATTAATATGAAAAACTTTTAGATATGTAAATCATAAATAAATAACTTAAAAACAATCTATGAAATCGTAACAATATCTATTGTACCTAATTGTCAGAGCAGATGGTAGTACTTAGGCAACCTACCGATGTATTGAAGTTTTATTAAAAATATGTACCTACTTACTCCAACCCCGTAAAGGCTGCAAGTCGTAAGACATAACCCAAAACTGTTTCAATATCATTATCTTAGTTATCTTGGTTGTTGTTCATAATACAATTGTCTAAAATAAACAGGTTGCCGTTGGAAATTGTCAGGACGCCGCACGCCGGGTGATTGGCTCAAATAGCAAGGTGGACCGACAGTGAACTATAAAGCTGACTAAAAAGTGATTATTTTACTTACATTGAAGACTTGTATTCTTTCAGCCATCGTCTTTCATTATCTTGATTCTTGAAGCAATTATAATTTTGCTGTACTTTAAGAAACTAGTATTTCCTTACCGGCGAACGTTGGTCGTTGGGTATTTGTTTATTTGTTGACAATCGAGTCGCTGTCCATTCTACTCTACTTTAATACATCACTCAGCTTGTAGTTATGATTAAATATCACCCAAGCTAATTATAAACTCCAAGTATTTTCTTTACGTATAATATTAATGCTAAAATACTAGAAATTATATATTTTAATATTTATATTAACTATAAATATATTTATATACAATTTACAAATTTTACTTAGTATAAACAAATAAATCGTAAAAACTAGTATAAGTATAAAGGAACGTCCTTAAGTTAAGTGATGTCCTTTTATATAATACTAATCTTTATAGTTATTCATGTGTGTAACGCTGTGTTTCAGTGGACGTTGTATTTCTCCACAGCATTCGACGTTATTTAGATCAATATAAAATTATTTAATCCACTTAAAGTCGTCAAAATGTAACAGGTCCGTTTTCAGTTAATAGTGATAAAAAAAGTGTTACCCTATTACGTTTACAATTAACCATGGGATCAAATTATGAACCATTAAATGTATTAAATATTAATAATAAATATAGTTTGTTGGACTCAAAAAAGTAGTAAAATTATACACGTTTGCTCTTATTCAGGAAAATAGTAGCCAATTTTGACCATTGATATACGACAAATATGTTCTATAGACATCAATGCCCCATACCGTCTGTGATAAATGTTTATTTGATTTATAAGTCTATCTCTAAGTTATGGAATCAAAAATATATTTTTTGGTGATATTCTTAACGGTTAGAAAGGGCATTTTATATTTCGTTACTTAACATAATTATATACTAATTAAAATATATATTCTATAATAATTATCAATTTTATTTTATAACACAAATATCATAAATAATTATAATAAATTAAATAGTAAAAATATCTCTACACTTTAGGCGATTTTACAACGAACTGTAAAAAAATATTGGCTTAGTTCCATTATCGATACGTACAAACACATCACTTTATCAAATCGATGAGAAATAGGTAAAATGAGAATTGTAAAAAATCCTAGAAATAAAGAAAACGAAGTGAAATAACCAATATTAGTTTAATTTACATAACAATATTATGAAGTTCTAGAATTTTTTATAGTGATTTAAGTTTCCGACGAAATTTTACATATATGTTTGTTAGTTGAGAGGCATTTGTGAGGTTAGGAAGCCAACCAAGCTAGTTTTGTTGACATTTATTAATTATGAATAGTGAAAAGAGAAATGCGAGGGGCCGAGGTAGAGGCCGCGGTAGGGGTCGAGGCCGAGGCCGAGGTAGAGGTAGGGGCAAGAAGGTCCTCAAGGTGATGTCCAGTGATGAGGAAGAATGCTCCGTCGAAGAAACTACGCAAGAACCGGAGGAACCAGTAATTGAAGAAGTTAAGGAAGAACCAGAGATAACGGAGCCGGCAAAATGTATGTTTATTCTTGTTTCCTTTGGTGACGATTATTAATTGAGCTTTAAGACCCAAAACAAACCTGAGTGCTAATAGGTGTCTGGTGTTTGAAGGTAAAGTGGTAAGGCACAGCTTGCAAAGTGTTGCAGGCGCATAGCAATTGCTAATAATTTGTGGGTTTACTAATAACTTAGAATTAATACTAGTTTAAGTTATTTGAATCTGATAGTATCTAAAATTCTAATTGCTATATTAGCCCTAGTTGTTCCTGTTTGTAATCTCTTCTATAGATACATCAAAACACAATATGAAGAAAGTGTGATTAAGTGCAAAATTTGTTTGGTAGTATACCCATTTAATAATGAATAAACTTCAACAAGATTTGTAAGCCACATCTGCAACCTTACTTGTTCCCAGCACCTTAGTCTGTACCTATTTTATAGTATAATAACTTCTTTGCTCATGACAAGGTAAGCTGTCAAATATGCAAAACTAGCAAACATACTAATAGATAATTCTAATGTCAACAACTCTGTAAAGTGATTGAATTATTATTAATCCTGTGCATTTTATCACAACTGATAGTACACTATGTTATCATCTGTCACACACATATTTTCACATATTCATCTACATACTCTATAAGAGTGTCTATGGTCAAGACACTTTGTATTTATAAATTACTTAATTAATTTTGTATTATACATTCTGGTAGTACTCTTGTTCATTATACTTGAAACATGTTCAAATCTTTTGATTTAATTTGTAATAACCTAAGTAAGTACCTACATCATAACTTAAACATTTAATACCCTAATGTTTATAATTTCAACAAGTGTTTAGTATTTTTATCCTTAAAAACTTATGCTAGAAATACTTAATTACAGTGGAAGTTCCTTCGGACATATCTCAGTTAGAGGCACCTGTGTTTACAACTCTGCAGCGTGGGCCGCCAGAGCCGATGCTCAGGCTAGACTGGAGTCACAGAGCCACACTCATTGGGGAGAAAGTCCTCAACCCCATGATCTACTGCTGTGATATTTGCTCAAAACCTATACTTATTTATGGACGTATGGTATGTATGATTTTTTATGGGGACTGGATTTCTACCCTTGAGTTCATAGCATCTATCGTTGTGTTGATGGAAGTTAGATTTTTGAAACTTGTTAATTTAATAAAATATATTATTTTTATTTATTTAGCCAAATTATAAAATTTTCTGTTTTAGATACCATGCAAACATGTGTTTTGTCTATCCTGTGCAAGAGCAGAACACACACATTGTCCTAGATGTAGAGAAAAGGTAACATATTTATACCACAAAAAATAATTTGTGAAATCAATTATACCTAAGATAACTTATTTCATACTTATCTCATTGTTTTATCAGGTACTTAGAGTGGAGCAGACTGGTTTAGGTACAGTTTTCATGTGCACTTATTCAGGGACCCGATACGGCAACACTGGCTGCAGGAGGACCTATCTTTCACAGGTAATTTAATTTAAGCAGTATTTATTGTTGCATAAAAAAACATAATATTATAATATGTAATAAAAGTACACAATACAAAGAGCTATCTATGGAATGCAGAAATCTTAATGTAAATCTTTTCATATGAAACTTGAACTTTGCTTGCAAAATATATGAAAACTTTATAGATTACAGAGTTTGTTTACTATACATATAATATTAGTCTTCTCATGTCAACATATTTTATTGAAACATAACTAGTAATGTAACAATAGTAAATTTCTTGCAAACAATTATTTTATGACAAACAGGCAAGACGGTCCATCTGATGGTAAGTGGTCACCGCCGCCTATGGACTTTTGCAACTCTAGGGGCATCACCAAAGCGTTGTCTACGCTAAGACGTGTAGTGGTTAAGTCTTATGTGGTCTTCATAACAAAACAATGTAATACAGGTGCACTACTGCTTCATTGCGGAAATGGGTAGTAAGGTACTTCTCTGGATGAACTCTGCACAAAGTCTACTACTTCTAAAACATCAAAAATTGTATATTGTTAATTACAGAGAGATCTGCAAGCACACATCAACCACAGGCACGTATCATCGGGCGCGGGCGAAAATAAACCCGAACCGGAAATCCCTTCCAGCTCTGTTGCAATCGTCAAGCCAATTACTGTAAGTTATAGCCTTAAGTATTGTCTCCATGTAAATTACAACTGTTGAACTTGTTGTGCTGAGTTTTCTTGCCGGCTTTTCTCATTAAAAGCAACCTGCCAGTGATGCGAGAGTGAGAGTTTAAATAGGACATATCGCACCTTTAGAATTGAAGTGGCTTAATCCAAAATTCTTGTTTTTTGGTAAACACCAAAAATGTAATAGAAGAATTAGCCGTTTTGTAGATTTTCAATTTTATTGCTCTAGGTTAAGCGTTTATTTTTAATTTTTTTGTTATTAACCGTAGGGTAGGAATTGTTTTAATGATTGGACACTAAACCTTTACGTATAACTAATTAGAACATTTGTTAATTAGTCATTAAAAAAAAAATGACACTTATTTTCCGAAATCAATTTAATATTATTGGCATATTTGACTTTGAGTCAATTTTTTACTTAACGATACATAAACAAATTGTGCCTATATAAAAAAGAGGCGATTAATTTCTAATGTTATATTTGAACATGATGACAGATTTTACAATATGCTAGTTTAATTATTGTAGACTAGTTAAATTAAAGGAAAGTGAAAAACAGACTTTGGTTTCAAAATCGTGTATTTTGAAATTTTCCCTCACTAATCATCATTAAACACTAATCTACTGGTACTGCTACCAACATAACATTACCACCTGGTATTCAATTAAAGTAAGTATATAAAATCAATGGTTTGAAATAATCTCCAAATACTATGTAAACCTTTGATAAAATAATATAAAACAATGAAATACTTCTTATCAATAGAGTAGAAAAATAATAAAGTAAAAGTCATTTTGTTATATTTGAATAACTGGCCAAAAAATATTAATAAAAAAGTCTAAGAAAGAATTTACGAAATAAAAAAACTTTTATCAAACTCAACTAATTAACATAATCAACCATTCACTTTTTTTTAAATAAACAGCAAAAATAACATATCTTGATTCAACACTAAAATGAGATCAAAATAGATCATTAAGTTGATTTATTAAAAATAATTATAAACGCGAGTCATAGAACCAGGCGTAGATACTAGGGACGGCTTTAGTTCTTATAAGATAATTCAGATCTTTTTTTTTATTTTCTGCAAGCACCATTTTGGACTATAACATTCGTTATTGTAATTTCACATGCTTTTTTCATTTTATTTCTTAAAGTCTTTTTCAGCATATGTATTTTTATAGTAAAATAAAAATAGCTCGTCTTTAACTAATTTTAACACTTTTATCTCGCTATCTAAGTCCCTCAAACCCACTGCATTTTTATCAACATCCTAAATAAAGTTATACCCCCATTCGTTCGGCAACACATTTAAGTCTATAAAAAATTGTAACCTTAACTCTTTAACTCTAATTGGGGTGCCAGTTTTTCTAGCACCTCTTAGTAAAGGCATATATTGTTGCGGTTTGTCAATAGGACCAGATCTTAGGTTTCTCTTTATTTCTTTTCAATTAAACTATGTGCATTGTCTCCCTCTTTCTGTGTATGTCCCTTAATTAGATATTTATGCGTTATTGATTGAATGTTGTCAAAATGGGCCACTGTCTTATGCAGTGGCCTAAACTGCTATAAACTGGCAATATATTTATTTTTGTTTTGACCATTACAATTTCTGAATAAAATATTAGATTTAAAGTTTTGTCTGCATTGTTTTCACTGATGGGACTTTAAGTAATCAAAAACGCAGAAACCTATTTCAATAGCCCCTTTATTACCATGTCTTCTTTTCCAAAAGTAGCAATATACTTCTTCATATGCACCTAGTTCACTATCGTTTTTCTTTTTATTATTATGTTTTGATTTAGAAGCTAGTTCAACTATTGTAAAATTATAACAATTAAGTCTTGACCTATAATAAAAAGATGAAACATCGCCTTTACGACAGGTCATTGCAGCTTCGAGATCATAAACAGCACATTTAGTTTAGTTAATAATACATATTCATATATTTATATCTTGTACATTAGTCTCATAAATATTTTTTGGCCTTAAAAAAAGCTTATATTAATTTCAGTTGTAAATATTAAGTAAAAAACCCAGTACGGGCGTGAGATTTGTTTTGATTATTATTAAAGTCCCTACATATCTCTTTTATACTCTTGCTGCCATATATATTTGAAGATAATATGGATGGATTATTGGATATCCAATAAACTTCAAGAGAAGTAGAAGATCTTAGTTAATGTGATTCTATGCGCGGTAGACTATTAATATGGTCCTTAATATCTTGTACAAGACTTGGGTTAATCGGGGCTCGGCTTCTAGAACGCCCTCTAAGATCTTCCACAAAGCCATTAGTTTTCAGTTTCACAGTTCTTATCTGTCTCTCTGTAATACGAGTACCTAGTGTATTGATAAAAAAAGGTTTTACAAACGCGAATTCTTTGGCAATCAGCTGTAAAATAAATGGCTGTGTTTGGTTTACGAGTTTGTATATTTCGCTCAGGGGTTATGTTATCGGAACAACGAAGTCTACAAACACAATTACTTTGTTAGATTTAGAAAGTGATTGGTAGGCTTTTCCGGTATTTCGAAGAGATTTAACAATATTTTGTTTCCATTGAGACGGATTGCGCAGGCGCTTCCTAGATTTTTTATTCTGAGGAAACAATTGCATCGTCACCATCATGTGCCCCATCCCTGTCAGACGTGTTGGTTGATGAACTGAAAGAGCGTCGTAGCGATGAATCGTTGTAAGTCGGATCAGCGTCACTCAGATCGACTTCTGATTGCAAAGAATGCACAGGTGATTGACGGTAGTTTATGTCTTTATCTAACCGTATTTTGCTATTTGAGGGCTCGGCACAAATTATATTCGTGTAATCGATTTGAGTACCTGACATGATAGAAGGTGAGCTATTTATTTTCATTTCGTCTCAGCTTTGCTTCGGTTATGTAAAAGACTTTGATGACGACGACGTTGTGCTGGAACTTGAAGATGATGACATAGAAGAAATGAAATGAAATGAAAATATTTTTATTCAAATAGGCCTTTCCAAGCACTTATGAATAGTCTGATTCTAATACCGGTTCGGAAGGTTGTTTTTTACTGAGAAGAGCCGACAATAAACTCAGCAATAACTCTTTTTTTTTAAAAACCAACTTAGCTTTATTACATAAAATCTATTTAGTCTCACTGACAATACCTGTGTGTTATCGCAAAAGTGAAGAATTATTGAACAATAATATAATATTATGAATAACTAATAATGAAAAAAAATAATAATAATAATACAAACAAACAACAGAACTGGATGATGATGTACTACTGGATCGATCTCTCATGTTTTGTGATGTTTGTTCTTTGATAATTGGATTAACGCTATTCTCACTGCTGATTATCGACGTATTGTTAATCTCCTTTAGAATCCGTTGTTCAGTTTCCACTTGCGGTAAAATTTCAATTCAATCTAGGACTTCCATCCGTCGCCTTATTATTTTAACGGTATTTTCTAATAGTTTTCCTTATCACGCTCCTTGGATCCATTTTAAGCACTAGTATAACCTTCTGCACTTGCTGTTCTCATCTCTTCACCCTGTTCATGCATAATATTTCATTCCGGTTTAATAGATGCAAAATAAGATCTGCACTTCTTTTCATTATTGATCTCAAACTTTAACTGAAATAAAAATAAAAAGACTCAACTCAAAATAAAGCTCACTAAGTCTCATATCATTCAGTAAAGAATAAACATATTTACCTATACGTCTCCGTAGTCACAAAATTGGTAGTAAAGTAAAGCAATAATATAAAATAAGGCTCGATCATTTAAGCAATATTTGGTAATAAAATGACGGCAGTACTAATACGACACCACTATATTATAATCATTTAGTATTGAAACGCCCAAAACCAAAATGAGTCATTACAAAAATATGTATCGAAGATATAACTTACCTTGCGTTTAGTATTAAAACTGCAGATTACAGTTTCCGCCCTTTACGGAGCAACCGCACTACGTCCAGCGTTTAGCACTGTTGACGCAACTTTGAATGAGATCCTTCAATACAGAGGGATGCGCGGTAACCGCGTGATTTTAAAGAGACGGAAATAGCACGTTTGTCCTTTTCTGGACTAAATTAATCTATTTATTTATAATAAACTGATAGAATACATGTTTATAAGTAATTCCATGTACAAAAGTCATTTTCTTAAAATTTTGAGTTATGCCACTTCAATTCTAAAGGTGCGATATAATATCAACTGGAACTCATTTTGAAAATCGCTGTTGTACGAGTATAGTATAGTGGACGGGCTAAACTCATTTAAAATGTTCAATCAAATTTGATCGATAATTACAATAATCGAACGAGAACGAATATTTACCTATATGTACGTATATTATTAGGCTTGTGGTCTATCCTCTTGGAGAGCCATCTGCGCTCGCTGAAATTGTCCGCGTAAAAGTGTGTAAGAGTGGAGCCACCAGACTCTAAGTAGACCGTTCACCTTTGTCCCTTCCAAAAAACATCCTCTTTGTAACTTGCCTCTAAATAGCACTCCAGCACATCAACTTCTATGTGCTGTTTACAGGGAAGACTACATCTGCTAGGTTATACCAGTTTTAAAATATAGAAATTAGTAATATAATGGTAAGGTGATATGATATTTATAGTAATTTTTTGGGATAGGTTACATAAACTTAATTAGTAAAAGTACTTACTGCTAAAATAGGCTTTGGTAACTCTGATAGAACGTGTTTTCATACTCTGATATTTTCCTCTTCAGAGCCGCAAGGCTCCTTTGACAGGAAAGGAAAGGCTGCATTGTTCCATTACATGCTTTCTCAATATATTAGAGGTCCAGGCCACTTTAGGATAATAGAACCCCTATGATATGAAAACTCAATGAGCATAATCTGATTTGAACATGTTGCATGGATTATATTATAACTATACACTACCCCAGCTTCGTCTGAATGGGATATAATATTTTATACTATTTAGATATACAGTTTTGTATATTAATATTTGTGTGCACACAGATGCCAGCAGCAGCGAACGACCCGCGCGCCCACACTCACGCGCACGGCCATGGGGAGAGACCGCGCGCCCGCACCAACCTCATCACAGTGCCTATACAGGACCAGCCTGAGTCACATGCATATTACAACTATTACCCGGTACGTTACCTTTTTCGCCCGTTATCTGAAATGTTTAATATCTATACTTATTTTATAAAAAGGTAAAATTTGAATGTAGGCAAAACTGCTCATCCTATTTCAATTCTTTCATCAATATTCAGATTGAACCTTAAGGGGACCCGGTGGTCTAGCGGCCTGAAATTTTTAAATTATTTTTAATTTTTTTTTTATATGACAGAAATAACTAAGGGTTTTAAATTTTTTTAGGCTTATTTTATTACTTATTAACAATACAAAAATGATGGTAAACACAATTTTTTTTTTTTTTTTAAATTCCAAAAGTGGCGCTGAAGTTCCCCTCTCAAAAAAAAAGGACCTGGCTGCTGAAGGAGGTTTTATCTCTCCCTTTGATCTGAAATTAAAAATAAGACGGATTTTTAATCAGTATAAGTATAGTTATGGCGGGGACTAGAATAAAAAAAAAAAAATTGACAAAATGGCGCGTAATTCAAAGTACGAGTCTGAAAACGACTCTTTTTTTGCAATGTTTTTTTTAATAAAAAAAAATAGAAATACTCAACAGAAAATATTTTTTCTAGTCCCGGCGAGAGCCAGTACTATTTAGAATGTAAATAAACCTGTTAAAATTTCAGACGAATTGGTCGAACCGTTTTTTTTTTTTTTTAGCTTTAGTAGACCAAAAAAAGTAGTTTCGAGATAAACGCGTTTAAAGTTTTAAGTAACTATATTCTCAAGAAATTGTATTGAAATATGCACTTACGATTAATCGGCGATCCCAGCACCATAAAGGATTCTCATAGTCTTCATTTTCTTGACTCTTGGATTTTTTACGAGCAGTTCTTGCCTCTTTGGAGTCACTTGTGCTTTGACGATCAGCCTTATAGATTCTTCGCTCATCACGATCTCAGGCTAGTTGATCGGCGTATGGGCCGATTTTAATACCCATTACGTCCATCATCTTCTGCTACTAGTTTGGCCCTGCTTACGATCCATTGGTTTTATAAAATTATTTCACTCGATATCACTATAAAATTATTGATGTTATTATAAAATTATTTCTGTAATATTATTACACTCGATGTTGCTGTCGCTGAGGAACACGTTAAACTAACTGAACAACTCTTAAAACTAAAATATTTCCCGTTAAATTCATACAATAGTCTAAGTCAGGTATACGGACCCGAGCAGCTGCAATTAGCGAACAATGGAGCCCAACTCACCGATCGTCTACCTGACATTGTAATGGGTTTTAAATATAGAAATACTCGGAATTTTGTCACCAAATTTTAACAGTATATTTTTTAAATACAGTGTAAACTCTTTATAACGTTATCCTTTATAACGATAAACTCCCTATAACGTTGAAGTGAGCCCAAGTTGGTTGGTTTGTTCACTTTGTTTTGTTTTTTTTTGTTCACTCCATATAACGATAACTCTCTATAACGACAAAAAATGCTCAGTCCCTTGAGTTTCGTTATAAAGAGTTTACACTGTACTATACTTTCGAAATATGTAAAAAAAAATCGATTTTTCGAAAATTCTAGACCACCGGGTCCTTAAGGGGCACATAGGCTGTCTATTATCCCGTTAAAAATAGTTCAAACAACCAATTTTGCAACGCAAGTCGATCAAGAAACCTTCCGGACAAGCTTGATTGGTAAAGGACAAGGTATGTGAAAGAATGATGATCATGCGTTTATTATTTTCAGCCTCCAACGGGTGTGGGCGCGCTTGCCGTGTCGTCGGTGTGTGTACCGCACTCCATGAGCGTGCCGCCGCCGCCGTACTACACGCCCGCGCCGCCCTACTCCGCGCCACCCAACTATGTGCACACCGGTATGTACTACCTCCCATTGCAGAGATTAAAGTACCCTGTGCCTATTTTCATCTATGTGCATTTGACAGTTAGTCATTAAGAAATTGCAGGCAGACTCGATGGTTTCTCTCTCTGAAGTTGACTGCGAATCAGAGCAGACGAGATGCATTGTAGTTGGCATACAATTCGGCTTTTCTACATTAATAAGTATGTAGTAATATACATTTATACACAATTCAAAGCCATTTATATATTGAGTTTAGGAAGGGTACTTTGATAGGGGATGGAGAAAGCCTTTATTCAAATATTTCAGACACTTACACATTGTGACTAATAAATAATAATAGGAATATCTAAAAATTCAGAGCCTAACTTCTCCAGTTTAACGACATTAAGATATTTTAGTCTGAAAACACTTTAAAATTACCATTAATTGCAGGAAGCAATATGTCAACAAACGTGGCTGTGTCTCCAATGCCAGTTCCAGCGCCTATCGGTGGAGTGACTGGCATGGGCGAGAGCCCGCGCTGGCCTGAAGGGACCTACCAACCACCCGCAGTTCAGCCCTGGCCACCCCAGAACCAACACCATTACTATAGGTAGCCCTATAGGCGACGGCCGTGATATTATCACTCGCCGCGATAAGACGGATAGACATGAAAATAGTGTTGTGACAGAGTCGGATTTGAGCATGTGTTTTTGGGCAAATGTGGAACATTGTCGTTCTTGGTAAAGAGCCTTCAAGAGATTGAAATATATTCTTCCTCATGCGAAGTTGCAATGACATTAATTTCGCTATATCGTATGGACCCTTTTTGGCCAACAGTTTTTTTGAAAATGTGTCTTATTTATGAAGCAATATAACTGAAATTGTGTTGAAACTTAAAATGAATGTGAATTTGATCAATGCTAATTTAATAGGAAATCTGTGCTGCTTATAATATGTTATATATGGCTAGATAACTTGGATTTGATGTTGTAAATAGCTCTGTTGTAGTTGTAGGATGTATGTACATTTGAATGTACCTAGATCTTTATCATTAAAAAGTATATTATATATAAAAACTACTTTATGTTATGTTATGGAGGATAAACAGATGCTATTGGATGGTTTTAGGACTCCACATATAATTGCATATATGTTTTGTATTAATTAGGCGTCCATTATAGTGAGATGTTTGGGGCGGGTCGAGATGAAACTCACCCAATGTCACGTGGGAGAAGTGGGGTCATCGGAAAATATCACGTATATTTTATGCGAAAAGAACAGTGTAAAATTGTGAGAAAGCTGGGTTAAAAAAGTTTTTAAAATATGGCTAAATCATATATATTATTTATAGCGGTTATGCGAACGCCACAGTAGTAGTTACAAATCTCACGTGAAATTAGGGGTTGGGGGAGAGCAAAATCTCACGACATCTCACCAAGGGGTTGAAAAATCTCCTCAAGTACCTGATTAATGGATGTCCCCTTATCATCATATAGAATATTTCACTGATAGTATAAAGGAAATATCACTTAATGCATCCTTCTACCTAAATACATATGCATGGATTATCTTTCTTAAGATATTAATCTTTCACTGTCACAATTATTAGTACCTAGTTAAAGGACAGTTGTCTATATAAATAATCTAATCTTAATATATATAAATCTCGTGTCACAATGTTTGTCCTCAATGGACTCCTAAACCACTTAACCGATTATAATAAAATTCGCACACCATGTGCAGTTCGATCCAACTTGAGAGATAGGATAGTTTAAATCTCAAATTATAGTCGCAATTTTAATTTATTGCTAATTATTTGTCTGTTATTATTTGACAGTCACAATTATCTGTTAACTCCAAATGATTCTAAGAGATGTCGATACCTTTCGACTGGGTTGAGTAAGTCATCAATAGATGGCGCTGCTATGGTAAATCTACGAACGTGTCATATAAGCTACAATTCAATATCATGATTACCACGTGTTATTGAGGCTAATGTATAAATTAAATTTATTTTGTAGTAAACGAAATACCGTGAAATTCAATTATTTCTTCTTTTTTAATACGGCTGGACCGATTGGAATGTTTTTTTTTGTTTGCGTTTGGGTGGTGCCCTGGATGGTTTAGATTCACAATTGGACCCGGTAGGTGGCGCTGCGAGCGAATTCCTGCATTTTTGTATGGACTTATTTCGACAGAACGACGTCTGTCCGGGCAGCTAGTTACTTATAAATATCTCTATTATTATATACATATATCTATTATTATGTAGAAGACTTAAAATGTAACTTAATGGTTGTGCAAGGAATTGCACTTGATTTGATTGCCTTGATTTTCACCTTCTCTGTTAATATTTGATATAAACTATGTTTATGATTGTTATTATCTTTAGCTGCATATCTATCTCGTTAGAATGTCAAGCCAATCTATTTTTATAATGAAAGCTTTACTTCTTCGTTCCCTAGTTGTATGTCAGCAATATTTCTTACTTTTAAATAATGAATACATATATGCATACTCAAGAGAGAATAATTAAAATCCAGGTATATTATGTGATTGGGTATTATTTATTTAATCATTTAACACTAATCAATATCAATTATATTTACAAGGTCTCACAACATTCACACATCGCCACTTGACACAATCAACAAATGCATTAAAATTGCAAAAAATATTGCGCTTTTTTTGTATATCACCATACCAGCACAACTGCAAGACTGCAAGGATACCTTTTGTTTTTTATAAAAGAAAAAAGTAAAACAAATACTATTTTGTGTGAATTCACAGTGCCACTGCAGAAATACTGTCACTTATAAACTAAATTCAAATGCGTAGTTTTGTCTGATGGAAGTAATGTAGCTAATTATTATATTAATTAACTTTTTCTTTGTAAGGAAATATTTTTTTGGACTTTGGTATTGATAAAGCCAATATTTTTGGAATTGCGTTATTTACTGCTAATGCGTAAATTCGATGCTACTTTGATGGACTTTGCTTCACCATATGACTTTTAAGTTATGTCACAAAAAAACTTACGGGCCGCCTGGTGGTAAACGGCCACCGCAGCCCTTTGACGCTTGCAACACCAGGGTCACTAAAGCGTCATGTGCAATTGCCCAAATTGCCCATGGCTAACACCGAATCTATTTAGCCACCCCATCACACGCGGACCATAATAAACTATTACAAGTGATAACAATAAAATATAGGTTACTCAAATTATGATTATTCCATCTGTAATATCTTAGACCCTGTCCATACCCAACACAGTGCCAGCTGCAATATTTGGCATATTTCATTTGAATTGGTTGTGTTATTGTATTTTCTAATGAAGTCAAGACATTTTTTCCCCAGAAATCATCAGCCTATGAAGAGATCCCAAAGTAATGTACTGAAATTTTAGGCAAATTTCATTTAAATTGGCTGTTTTTGTAATTATTAATGAACTCAAGACTCCTTTTTCCAGAAGTCGTCAGCCTGTGAAGAGATCCCAAAGTATATATTCACTGTTATGCGCACATTGGCTTGTTCGTAACACAATCATGACAATTTCCACATTGGTTCTGTGAACAGACTCATGTTTAACATAACAATTACATGGAGTATCATGAATGCTTGGTAGTTGGGGCAGTTGTTTCCGTCCCTATGTCTACTAGGGTAGCTTCGGTAGGCAGTGGCGGTGGCCCTTGGTTCGATTCTCCTTCTGCACTTGAAAACTGTGGTATAACATGTGAAGACTGCATTTTCCTTACGGTATCCATGTTCACTTTCGTTGATAAGTTCTTCTGTCGCGTCTGTTCGGATGTCTTCGATAATCTCTCACTCAAAGCTTTGAGCGCGATTTGTCTGGAAAATACAAGTAGATAAAGAAAAGATAATTGGAAGAATAGCTATTTATTTAATAGATTTGAGCCAGAGAGGCCAGATAACATTTTGGTGTGTGTGAGGTCTGATTCCCACCAATATTAACCTTGTTTGTTCTGTATTGGACGACCATTTATAAACGTATGTTATAAAAATACTCCTCAACGCAAAAAAGGAAAAACCAACACTTAAAAAGTCACAAATAATACCTATAGTTGAGCCATTAAATTCGAATGACTAACATCGATATATGTATGTTTAAATAATAGAAATTCAGTGATGGTACGATAAGGTTTGCTATTCAACATGGTGCTATAAGTCGCGGCAAGGTACCGCAAAACTAAATAAAATTGGGAGATTCTAACTCATAGCGCTCCCAGACCTAACAATTTAACACCCAATGTAACTAGATTAGCAACAAAATGTTATCATGTCGAAGCAAGTTGGTCTGAAATGCTAGTAAATTAAAAGATAGCATAGTCAATCAAATTACATACTAAAGCGGTAACCCGCCGCTGCTTTATAGCGCCATTTCAAGGAGCAAACTTTATCATTTCATGCATAAATTTATATACATAATTAAAATATATACGAGTATATACATGTTACTCAATCGAATTTGATGTGAATCAGACCAATAATTCCATAATCTTGCATAGTTATACATGAGTGTTTCAAACTTGAGGTCATACACATTTTTGAATGTTAAATAAATACCCATTATGGTCTAGGATCCCAACTGCAGTTTACACAAAAAAGCTTAAAACAGATTTTTACTAAACATGGCTAAAGAACCATAGCTAGAAAACCTGCTTTCAAATAAAAATCTGTTCACCCCTTTTAAGACCTACAGTGCCACCAACAGTCACAGATACAGCCATCAACCTTATCGCATCCCTCTTTTTGCGTCGGGAATTAAAAATACATATTACAAGCTCAGCATAGTTGTGAAAAATGTCCCAAGATATTTATAACTTGAATAGTAATGAATGAGGAAATGTTGCAAAAAATTTACATGTAACTAAAACTAGATAAGGTAAATCCCTATTATTACTTAATTTTGGATAGTGACACCAATATAATTTAATAATTATTAAGTCATAGCCCAGACTGACAACTGTGTCAACCCAATAAAGCATTTATACAGCACAAAAGCTCTTGGAAAGCACTTAACACCCACCGTCGCCTTTCCATATCCTGAGGTTCAACACCCGGCATGGATATAGTGACTCCTCTTGGACTCAGTGCTAGGTGCACCCGACGCTGACTCGGGGAGCACACACCCAGCCGCACGAGGCAGCGGTGAGGTGGGCCAAGGATACCTCGCACGACTGGCTGGAGGACTGTTGGAAAGAAACTGAAAGGAAACATTTTTATTATTAAACATTGAATTTATTTATATTATTGGTTAGATGTTAAGATACACAGATAATAGATATATCAACTTGCTGACTGACAAACAGACAGAGGGTTATTAATAGGGTTGTTTGGCACCCTTTGGGTATAGAACCCTAAAAACAGAAAAGGGTCCTGCCCTGGCCTAAAAGAAAAAACGTTCATTGTATCTAGATTATTTCTTTGTTTTATATTTATTATTATACTTACTTGTCAAAACTGAAGTTATCAGCCATATCCCCTTTGGTGCCACTACTGTGCCGTTGCCAGAACCTTAGATATATCCATGAAAGGATTGTCCCACTGCCCCACATACATGGATATGTGCCTTCAAGGGCTCCTATGGCCCAGAATATGATGGCAGCAATTAAAATCAGCAGAGGAAGTGATCTATTTGTTAGTTTACCTAAAAAATATAACAAATCACCAGATCAGTAAACATAACTTGACAAACCATAATCACAATGTGATATAAGATAAACAACTAAAAGATGACAATAGGCACTACAGTAAGTAGATAGATGGTATCTGAAAGATACCACAACCAATTATACTAAGTAAAAAAAGCTCCAAATATTGCTGATGCAAGATTGCAATAGGTTAATTTATAATTTTTTATGTCAGTAGTAATCTATTTCTTCTTGTGACGCAAATAACAAACACATTGCCATTTGCAACAATAATGTATACAAATAAAGATGACTAACATCTTTCAGTTCTTATATTAACTCATAAGAATCACAACACAAGATAATTTAAAATATTTTAAGCTATATATTTATATTAAACTTTTTACTCGGTATCCCAGTTATGGGAAATGGCACAAGGTGAATAATAGAAAGGTAAATTGTAGTATATAGTGCACAAGTCATAACATACCCAAAGGTGTCTTTATCAACAAATGATCTGGCATAATTTGTTTCACAGCCACACTGACGGCCGCCAGGTACCCCGCCAGCCCATGAACATGAATGTCGAATAAGTAGGACGTTTGCCCCGTGCACGCAAATATTACTAAGTAGTAGAACGTTGTTAGAAACGCTACACCTACATTCGTCAATAGGAAAAACTTCATCATTTCTAATTGACCCCATAACGGCTCTATGAGTTTCCCACACAAACCAACAGTCACAATGTCGATAATCACCTCCCACAAGTGTATCTCAAGAAACCAGAACGTGAAAGTTGACCACAATTGGAAGGATGGTGGCAACAAATATCCTGGAGTGACACTTAGAACGTCCACAACATCGTCGGAAAAGGACAGAATATAGCCTATAATAACCACTACACAAATAAATTTCACTGAGGGCGATGTGTTTCCTAGTAACGCGGAAAATTGCTGTCGCAAATACGGTAAATTACGACTAAACACTCGGAGCGCAGCCATTTTTGCGACGATAAGCAAAAGAAAAACTAACATTGACAGTGGTGACAGCCGATCAAATCAAACTAACAACAACTGTCAGAGTAATCATTAAATTGAACAGATTATACCAATGATAGAATTTCGGAATCACTTCAATATTACATATTCAGTACACATTAAAATCCCTCACCCACCGCTCTGGGTTTGTCTAAGCAACTGTACATATTTTCATACGGTTTTGACCACTATATATGGGTAGAGGCACACAGAATACTTTTCTATATAGACGAAAATCCTACTGCACATATGGCAGTGGGATTCCAGTTACAATACATTAACGCCACGGATCTTAGTGTTTCCAAATACAGTCACTAGACGTTGCGCAGAATGCTAGTAGGTTTAAAGGATAAATATGAGCGGGTGGAAAAAAAATGATGTCGTCGTTGATTAGCAACGGGGTTGTAAGATTCACTCTGACGCCTAAAGATCCGTGGCCAAGGTACATGCCTTTATAAAGGAGCGAGGTGTAAGACTCCTCCATTTCAAAGGGAAGATCTTCCAGCATGGTCGATGATCGTGTCTAGGGCCCGCTGCTAGCCAGACTAACAAGGTACAAGATCCGCAAGGTCATTGGCATATTAACCGGCCACTGTCCCTTAAACAAACATCTATGTACCACAGGTGTGACGGACAGCCCTCTATGCAGAGAGTGCATGGAGGCAGAAACGTCACAACACGTGCTTATAGAGTGCTCCAGCGTGGCAGATCAATGGGTACAGATATTCCAATCCCCAGCATCGCTCCCGGGAGCCTGCGGTAACCTAAAAAGGTTGCTAGCTTTCTGGGACAACCTGGGATGGCTGGAGTAAGAGGCTGACGCACAATAGCCCGTTCAAGAGACTAAGTGCGGAGGAAGCCCTGTATAACTAACTAACTACTAACTAGGGGCCGCTGTTTAACTATTGATGTTGGAAGCTTCTGTAAATGGTCAAATCCTGTGAAAACTTCGATAGCGCCATATATGATTCTCGCATGTGTGTTCACAGATGACGCTTCACCTTTCATCTCAAATACAAAAGGGTAAAAAGAGGATATACATGAATTTACCAATAAAAAAGGCAGGAAACTTAAAGATCCTTGTTAAAAAAAGACCTGTGTGGACAGAAGGCGACTTTATCCAATCTGAATGTGTCTTGATGAACTTAAATTATAACATAACTCGACACTGACCAAGATAATTCCACATAATGAAAGCCGAAAGGTTTTGAATGCCTGGCAAAACTAAAACGACATTTAAAATTTCTATAGAAGATACGGAAATTAAATTTTAATTACTTCGCCAGCCTATTTAAAGTCTTCCAATAAGTAATACCTGGAGAACAAAAGTGTAAATGTTATTCGTTAGGTTAATCGGTGGTGCTTTATTGGTGAGATTGTTTGTATATAAGATATTAATATCTTTTCAGTATATTTCATTTCTCAAACCACCTAAGGAACTTCATTAGATTTAATTATTTTTCATTTGAGGACTCCTTGTTATTGCAGTTGCGAGTTGCTAATGTTTGGAGTGGAGGCGTTATGGCGAACGGTGTTAAACAATGTAGTAATTATACGAGGTATCTAACGCAATCAGAAGCAGCTGCACTGGACCAAGAATTGTTCAATGAATACAAGTTCAGTGTGGACCAACTTATGGAGTTGGCTGGTCTTAGTGTAGCGACGGCAGTTGCAAAAGTCTTTCCACCATCTACGTTAGTAATGTTTAATTTGATTTGGGATTAAGACTTGATATGATGAGAAAAAATTGAGAAATTTAAAGCAAAGATTAATCTCTAACATATAATATTATGTATTACTTTTTGTGCACTGTTGTACATGTATGTGTTGTATTGTATTACTTTTTGTGCACTGTTGTACATGTATGTGTTGTATTGTATTTTTCAGACATCAATCAGCCCTAATCATATGTGGTCCTGGTAACAATGGTGGTGATGGCTTAGTAGCAGCACGGCATATGGCATTATTTGGATACACTGTAGCAGTCCATTACCCTAAACGCACACCTAAACCATTGTATGATAATTTGTATCATCAGTGCCTGAAATTTGGTGTTAAAATTGTGGAAACATTGCCCCCCTCACAGGACTTGCGTAATGATTACAAGGTGCTTGTTGATGCACTCTTTGGGTTTAGTTTCAAACCTCCCGTTAGAGATGCACTGAAGCCCGCTTTGGATGCTTTGATTGATGCTGAAATACCTGTTTGTAGGTGTGTATAATTATTAAATCATAGAAATTATTTTATGTGATCTTTAAAAAATATTATTTTAAATATTGGAATGTTATGTGAACTTTGTTTTTCCAGTGTTGATATACCTAGTGGATGGGATGTAGAAAATGGTCCTCCATCAGATGAAAGAACTCTACAACCAGCACTCCTCATATCACTTTCTGCTCCAAAGTTGTGTGCCAAGCCTGAATTCTTGGGAGATGCCAAGCATTTTCTTGGTGGCCGTTTCTTACCACCAGAAATTGTGACAAAGTACAGTTTAACACTGCCACTTTATCCTGCACAAGATCAAGTAGTTCAGCTTTCATGAAAGTAATGTTTTTCTATATACTCTAAGGGAAAAATCCATCTTTTTAGGTTTTTTTTTATAAATATTCACCATCATATTCAAGTTACACCTACATTAGTATTTAATAATATTGGGCTGTTATATTGTTACAATTATTACTTTATAAACTTTTATTATCAACATTTAGTTTTTGTACTAAGGCTGATGAAGGCAAGACTGAAAGCATACTTTAGACTTTACTCAGACTTTGGTTTCAACAAAGTCGGTAATCAATATTTATGATACAATCTTTCGAAAGCTTTTGTTTTTTTAATGGGTCCCGAAAAAATAACCCTAGCTATGCCAATGACGAAGATCCCTTTTTTGGCTCGCGATCTTGGGGCTCACATTTATAAACATTTAATAATATATTCTTTAGAATTTTCTGTAGAAAGAAAACATGGACTAGACCAGATTCAACATGAAAAGAAAAACGCTCGAAGTATTACGTGTATTCTTTATGTGAAATTTTCAAATGATATGCTCTCACGGAACAGCGTCATTTGCCAGTTGACTTGGTGGTTAAAAAACCTGACTGCCACGCCGCAGGTCGAGGGTGCGATTTCCATCCAGGACAAACATTTGTATGCATGAACATGTCTCCATGTAAATTGTTAATAATTGAGGTATAATTATTGGTTTTATTAAAGAAAAACAAATATTATTTGTTATAGTATCATTGTTTGTATTTCCTATTATCCATTAGTTTTAACGTCGAATCATTATCGTTTTAATAAAAATATTATTTTTCTAATTATGGAGTATTTTATTCAGTTTACCTATTTGTTTTGGCTTTCTAGGTATACTTTAATGTTTAGATTAAGCCATATCAGTTTATCCTGGAGTGTGCGTATTTATATCAGTTTGGCCTAGCCTAAACTAGTTTATCCTATCTGGCTTAGGATGAACCTGTTTGGACTAGGCTATACTAGTTAACCCTATCGCGTATAGGAAGAACTAGTTTAGCCTAGGCAAATCTAGTTTGTCCTGAAATCGGGTTTGGCCGGTAACATATATAAGTATTGTATTTAAAATAAGTAGTAGTATACGTAGTACTAGCTGTCCCCCGCGGGTTTTCCCGAGGGATATCACATTTTTCCGGCATTAAAAGTAGCATATATGCTATTCCAGGATATGTTCTATCTATGTGCCAAGTTTCATCCATATTCGTTTAGTAGTTTTTGCGTGAAAGAGTAACAAACATACATACAAATCTTTCCTATTATAATCTTCTGTACAGGTGTGGCGTAAAGTCGATAATCCTTTACCTACTGCTGGGAGACATCACGGCTGTTCGGAAAATGACAATTTGTATTCAGTAAAAGTGTCACGGTTTTCGAGTTATTAGACAATTTTGAAATTTAAAAAAAAATTTACTTTTGCCCACTCTTTTAAGGGGTATTCTCATGTACCCACTTCGAAAACTCGTTTTTTTTTCATATTTCATCAGTAAAACCTAACCTATTGTATGGTCTAGGCATAGCAGATTAGTGTAAGTATAAATTTTCCGCAATTTTGCTTTGAAATTTATACATATTCTTCTACTTATCAATGGTTGTCGGCCGTAACAAATTGTTTATTTTCTAAAATATTTTCTTTTAACAAATTTTTTTTCTACAATCCGCCATTTTGTCTGATATTGATTATGCTCTGTCTAATTTAGGATGATAATTTTGACAGATCACGCCCATGTAGTTTCGTAGTTTTTCCGGTAACATGATACTTAACATAATATCGTACTTCATTGGTGGGTACCGCCCACTTAGTGAAGTGCAACGCATAATGAACAACAACAGAGTATTGAAAATCGGTTTTGAAATAAAATGAATCAAACAATAAAAAAATTATATTTAGATAATTTTTTATTTTTTGGTGAGTACTTAAGTTATTTGATATTTATTTTATCGCTCAATTACTTATTTGTAGAAATAAATATTATTTACCTAATGAATGAAAAAAAAAATCGGTGCTAGGGCTATTCTGTGGACGTAATGCCCCCAAATGTGCAGAAAAGTGTGAATTTTCTATTTTATTAAAAAGTGCGGACCCCCCCGCTCCCACACGAAAACCGCAACACGTGCGGGTTTATCCACTCATTCCCGGAGATCCTGCATATAGATTATATCTAATACCAATTTTCTTTAATTTTATTTCATTGAAATAAATTTTGTACGTACAAATATAGCGTATAAAAAAGCTATCACGTAGCTGTTGCTCAGAAAAAAAAATATATACGATATCTTGAAAACGAAAACTATATCCATTGTCCGCGTGAGGGTGTAAGAGCCATCATAGGGTAACACCTTAATCCCTTACAAAAAAAATAACTGTATCGGCACGCAGTAGCCATTTTGTAATCAGTACGAGTTCTGACGCCGTTAGTGCCTTGTATACGCTCCATTCAGTTTTTATAGTTACTGTATTTGCTATTTACTGTCTAAAATTCAATTCAATTAAAACTCAACAAGAGTTTTTGTTATTTTTGGTTACACAATGCCAAAAAGAACTAAAAAGACTGTATTAAACAGCGAATGTCGCGAATTTATGGTTCGATTGCAAGATTATTTTGAACGTGAATGCCAAAATGGCGGAAAATAGGAACAAGTCATAATCGTCGTTGTTGGAGGGCTTACGATGCTTTCATCGGTCATATAAATAAATTGTTAATTTAATAGAAAAAGTATAATTTGTTTTGTATTATAATCGGACCACCCAGCTATATCGATTTCATGTTTTATGAGAGTAAAATCGATGATCGCATAGATTCTGTATCGGTTATACACTATCACATCCTTTCTGTTGTGTAAAACCCAACTGTCAAAATTATCATCCTAAATTAGACAGAGTATAATTCTGGTACGGCCGATAGGGACAGACCTACTGAACAATGATACATTCGATTTTTTTATTTCAGACACAATGATCTGCTTTTTTTTGTGTCTAATTTAATTAGAAAAAAATGTAAAATAAGATTTTTGTTTTTTTTTTATATAGTTTAAATTAGATATAAAATCCATGAAATATCCAAATCATAATATATAGACATAATATCCAATCCAAATAAAATAGAAAAACAATTAAAATGATTGAATTATGTATTATGAAAAAAAATTCTCTAAAAAGAGGTAAAATTTATGCGTTTACATGAGAATACCCCCTTAAGTGCCAAATTGATACCTTAACGACTTTTCTCAGTCTGTTTTCTGAATAGTATTCCCAGATAGTGTTGCTATCAAATGTATGCTATCAATTTTGTACGATGCTCACAGTTTTTTTTATTTTGTATTTTAAACGCAAAATGTTTGCTTTGTTATTTTCCTTTTTCTAACTTTGATATCGAAAAAATCCAGCGGGTTCAAATCCGGTGACCGAGGTGGCCATTGAATAGTCCCCAAGCGCCCGCCCGATCCACCTTCTGGGAAATGTGGCGTCAAGATGTTCGCGCACAATTCGGACATAATGCGCGGGGCAACCATCATGCTGCAGCCACATTCTCCTTCTATATTCCAGCGAAACGTCTTCTAGTAGCGCCGGGAGATCGTTTTGTAATAAATTTATATATCCCTCGGCAGTCAGCGTCGCTTGCAGCTTAATCGGACCAATGACAGCCATTCCAGATCCCAGTCCAAAGATTTATTTTAAATTGGTACTGGGGCCTTTCTTGTCACACCAAACGAGGATTGGTGAGCAGCCAGCTATGCAATTTGTGCATATTAAAATACCCGTCCTTTATGCATGACGATTCGTCGCTCCAGATAATTCTGTTAAAAAATTCGGAATCATTTCTTATTTTTCGCAGCATTGCGACACAGAACAAACAGACATGTTTATGCACATAAATGGGAATCTAACCCGTGACCTTTCATTGGACAGTCAGGGTCGCTAACTACCAAGCCAATTGGCCTGTCATTGGCTTAAGTTGATTGCATCCAGTAGTTAGTCTTCTTTACAGAACAATCTTTACTTAGAAACAAAACGCTCAAAGTCTAGCATCCTTAGGCCGATAGCGAGGTTTTGTTTGAGGTATGAGAGATAAAATAGGTGTTCAATAACGAGGCCTTTGATAATCTCAATTGTAGACCTCCGATGTAGTAGTTCCATCCTATACTCGTTACTATAATATAAATATATTCAATAGAATTGAATACACACTGTTATGGTTTTCGTTTTGATAATTTTTCTGAACCTAAGAAGCCATTTGATTGAATAGATATCTCAATTTCTTTATTACTCTAATCTTATACGCTCCCGAGCATATCTGAATAACTCAAATGATTGAATTTGAGTTTTGCAGAACATAAAACCTGGAACACGCCAATTGTTTGACGTTAATAATGTCAATGTTTGGCGCCGTTTTTTCCCGCTGCCGGCTGTCATTTTCTAACCCAGTCCAGTCCTCCCTCCAAGCAACAACCAATTCCATTTCGTTACATTTTGTAAGGTCACCGACTTTTTAGCATCTTGCTGTGTTTTCATTTTATCAAATTAAAAGAACTCAAACCAATGTAAGTAAAGTTACCTATCTTATTAACTAAATAGATGTGCAATTGTGACAAATAATGTCATCACAAAATAAGACTAGCCGAGTAAGTTAAGTCAACCGACAACTTGACCATGTTCATTCGTAAGCACATTTGTATTATCTTGTGATACCTTTAAGTTTGATGACTACTTCAACTTTTATGGGTACCTACATAATGCCATTTTTTACTACTTACAGCTAACAATGTTTGAAGCACGCTTACTCCGAAGTTCCATTCTCAAGAAGGTATTAGAAGCCATTAAGGATCTCCTCACACAAGCCACATTCGACTGCGATGATAATGGCATTCAATTACAAGTATGTTCATCAAGTAAAGATCTATTTAAGATATGCATATTTCACAACAACCTCATCGTTTTATTAGCCTCTGCATGAGGTAGGCATCTCAAAGTTCTACTTCTCCAATTTAGTCCAGTCCATCCAGCTTATTTAGGATTGCTTCAGTGCCTGTTAGGGAAGGGGGAACTGCTCTGTGAAATTATAGATACATTATTGGATGATGTGAAAGTAGATTTAATTAAAATACCTGCAATCCAGCTAATTTTAACTAGCAGAATATGATTATGAGTCACATTCATATGTAATGTGGACCACGAAGGAACTGTGTGCTAGCACTCTTCAGCTTCATTAGTAAAATCATGATATAAGGCATAGTTTTGAGAGTTATAGCGTCCCACTAAGTGAACTGACTATCTGATTAAGGATAAGACTAACTACTGGATGCAATCAACTTAAGCCAATGACAGGCCAATTGGCTTGGTAGTTAGCAACCCTGACTGCCCAGTCGAAGGTCACAGGTTGGATTCCCACCCAGGATTCCCATTTGTGTGCATAAACAACATGTCTGTTTGTTCTGTGTCTGGGTGTAAATATCTATAAAAAGTAGTATATTTAGTATATCAGTTATCAGGTTTCCATAGTACAAGCTCTGCTTAGTTTGGGATTAGATAATAATAATAATAAATATCCTGGGACATTCTTTACACACGGCCATCTGATCACAAACTAAGCAGAGCTTGTACAATGGAAACCAGATAACTGATATACTACATATACTACTTTTTTTTCTAAATACATACTTATATAGATATTTACACCCAGACACAGAACAAACAGACATGTTCATACACACAAATGTTTGTCCTGGGTGGGAATCGAACCCGCAACCTTTGGTTTGGCAGTCAGAGCGTTAACCACCTAGCCAACTGGCCATGTGTAAAAGAATGTCCCAAGATATTTATGAAGTCTTATGAAAATCCATGAGGGGCTAGGTCAATGTCAATCTCTAGGTTTTGATGATGATACTGCATATTATTATTTATTTACAAAATTTACTGACCTCTCAGTGAGGATTCAACAAATTTTCACTAAATTTGGATACAGTAACTGGCATAATGTATAGGATTACATACTTTTTATTCAGGAAAAATATTATATTCTTTGGATATACAGAAAAACTGTGGGGTGCAAGCTTCAAGTTAATCCATTAGACTGGCCTATCTTAATTACTGTATTACTAGACATATAGCTACATTTCTATAGAAGGAAGTACTATCAAACTAAGTGCTTGCTTTAAAGGCTAACTTAGACATAATCTAATTTAAATTTCCAGGCTATGGACAATTCCCATGTGTCACTGGTGTCACTTACTCTTCGAGCAGATGGTTTTGACAAATACAGATGCGACAGGAATATTTCTATGGGGATGAATTTAGGAAGGTAGGTGTATTATATATTTACTTTTAGGATATATTTTGGATTATACAATGGTCCATAGAATATATGTATTGTGCCAACTCCAAATGATTGGGAATAGGGCAGGCAGATTATGATACAATGATCAAAAAGGGGCCAGCTTTTTATGCAGTTCCTAGATGGAACACACCATATGTTGTTTCCTCCAAGCTCTAAACTTTTCTAAGGGAAAAAAATTGATCCTGAAACTTGCTAATTTCTTGTTATAAATCCTTGTATGTTCTACTTGGCATAAAACCATTTATAATTATTCCAGCATGTCAAAGATCTTGAAATGTGCGGGCGACAAAGATACAGTGACGATGAAGGCGCAGGACAACGCAGATACAGTCACATTTGTATTTGAGAGCCCTAACCAAGAGAAGGTGTCTGATTATGAAATGAAGCTCATGAACTTGGACCTTGAACATTTAGGTGGGAATCAATATATTTATTGCTTTACATGCTTAACTTGGCCAGGCTCTTCCATTTCCTAATACTTAATACAACAATATGAATTGTACATTACAGGCATTCCAGAGACTGAATACAGTTGCACCATACGCCTGCCAAGTGCAGAGTTCGCAAGAATTTGTCGCGATCTCTCACAATTCGGCGAATCCATGGTTATTTCCTGCACGAAAGAGGGTAAGACAGATTTTTTATTTATTTGTAAGCCATTTCTGTAGCCATAACCAATTTCTTTAACATTTTACTATGATCTTAGTTACCATTACTCGAAGTAGCATATTAGTTAATAGAAACAAACTTTGTTTCAGGGGTTAAATTCTCAGCGACGGGAGACATCGGTTCAGCAAACATCAAGCTCGCGCAGACCGCGTCTATTGACAAGGAAGAAGAGGCGGTTGTCATCGAGATGGAGGAGCCGGTCACACTTACGTTCGCGTGCCAGTACCTTAATTACTTCACTAAAGCCACTTCACTGAGTCCACAGGTATGCCATTTAAATAAAACTTTACGAGGATTTACCAGGCTTACACTTACATTTATTTCCCTTTGCAAAAAAATTAATATAATCAATACCTAGTTAAAATATTTAATATGTTCTGCCAGGTTCAACTTTCCATGTCTGCTGATGTGCCACTAGTGGTCAAATACCGCATTCAGGATATTGGACACATCCGTTACTACTTGGCGCCCAAGATTGAAGAGGATGAAAGCTAATTATAAGTCGTACAAATACCTATAAGTCTTATTTAGTAATCCATTATGTTTATCTGTTTTACTGCTACCATGTTAAATGTTTTTTCAGTTGTATCTCTCACTTTCGTACACTGTGTGTATTGTAACAATAATATAAATTGTGATAAAAGTATTGGTTCATTGAAAAAAAATAAAATATTTTTGGCAAATTTATTGGCTATCATTTTAAACAACATTATATACTTTCGAAACATTTATTTCCAATGACTATTATGAAATAGTACACACTATTTGAAATCATGTCCATGTTTCACATGAGTATTGAATAAAATAAATAAAAATAGCTTAAAATTAAAAATCACTTCTGACACAATAAAATGGAATGATGAACTTAAAGCTATGAAACTTACTGACTTAATATATAAATCTTAGTTTAGAAAAATCTTAAATCTAATAAAACTAGATCCCCCACCTCAGCATACTTATAATCTAACTCAAAATTATTTATATTCTATCAAATCTTACAAAGACAAACATACAGGGGAAATCCAAACTTTAAAATCACAATAGTGACTAGTAATTAAATGTTATGTTAAAAGAATATTACATATTAGCACATGCATGACCAGATGTTTAAAATAATATTTTAAGTACACATTAAATTAGGGGATTATACAAAAATAATTCACTTACATCAATATAGTAAATTTAAATGCAACGTTAAAATAATTTAAATCAATTAATATAAAGGAGGGGTGGGCAGGTAAAAGTGAACCGATCGACAAGTCGCGACTGCGCTACCGTTTTTGAAACTAACTTAATGAAGATAATTAAAGTAATGAACTCAATAATAGTAGCGAGTCGCTTATTTGCGCATTTTCACTGTTTCCACTTCTTGGCGGAGAAGAGAACGGCGCGTTGTTTGAGGAAGAGCGAGTAGCTCTGTTTGCGCGGAACGTTGGCGGATGATGCCTCGGTCTGATCTTTCTTCTCATTGGCTTGTCGGTTAGCATTGACCATTGCCGTCATATATGCTGAACGCCGACCACGCCCTCGACCTAAACAAAATAAAAGAACTTAGCCAGATATCCAATGTAAATTCTTATTAAGGGTTATCCATATAATTATAACAAGTCACACCAATGGGGTTCCTCAAACATATGAGAAAAGAGGCAGGCGTGTGTAAGATCAAATGATCAAAACAAATATGTTAACATTACATATGTATCGCAAGCAGTTGATTAATAAAATGTATCTTAAGATTCAGGATGGAAATTGTTGTTAGCCAGATATCCAATGTAACGGCCTCAACGAAATTAGGTACCATAAATATAAAATAGGCAGGAAGTGACATGTTTCGGTTGAGAGCCCTCGGCGCACACCAAATTATTCGCCTAAGGTTGAAGACATCGGGAGATAACACTTCCTAGTACAAAAAATAACTTGTACGTGCTCATCTGATTGCAGGTAAGAAGATATCCGCTCCGATATACCGCTCTCATATATTTGATGTTTCACAGTTTTTTCTTCTAAACTGGCAACTCTAATTTCCTACGCTAAACAAAATTAAAGTGCAAACCAACCTGCCCTCCCTCCGCGTCCTCAGGACTCACGCTTGATCTCGGACGGTCCCGGAGTGACTTCATCCGGCTCGTCCTCCACCTGCGGGCTGATGACTTGGTCGTGTAATGTTCGTAGGTGGCGTAGTAGGTTCGACTTCACGTTGAACCCTTTGTTACACAGACCGCAAACAAATGGACGCTCGCCTGAAAGGACACAAGAAATGTAATCAATATCGAGCTCAAAACCACACTGGCGATCGATGGCGCTAGTAAATTACTACATGTACAACAGTTTATTCTAAAGAATAGCTCCTTATGATCGCCCGAATTGATGCCTACATTCAGAAACTTGTCTATATGATTGTGGAATCTTGATAATTTCTTAGCCTTGGCATAAACGGAAATGTGGGCGAACAACATAATAATATATAGTTTTGTCTCCGTCCATATAGTCACACTGAATACACCGCACGTTTACCAAGTCCTTTTATGCTTTGACTACGCAGGTTTGAAAGCTAGCTACCAGACTATCGATAAATATGTTCGTATTTGAATCAATCCACAAGGTCTTGCCCTAACGAAATGACAACTTTTTATTGGCAGTTTAAAGAATAGACTGCTACGGATCGCCTTTTGTTTTAAATTTGTATGGTTTAATAAGATAGATTGCTCTATTTGGACAGGTCATATTAATTGCATATTTACTTATATTACAGTTTGACGAACTAGTCGGTTTGGTGGTTAGAGACCCAAACTGCCACGCAACAGGTCGTGGGATCGATTCCGACCCAGGACAATTATGTCCATGAACATGTCTGGGTCTAAATATCTATATACGTATGTATTTAAAAGAAAGTTGTATATGGTACATATCAGTTATCTGGTTTCCACGGTACAAGGTGTACTTAGTTTAGGATCAGCGTGCCATGTGTAAAGAATGTTCCAGATGATTTATAAAGATAAGCTATATTCTTTCTCTATAAACTGCAATAAAAATATACTCGGCCAAATTAAGCCAGTTCTTTTTATGTATCAAGTGTGAATATATATTTTTTTAATTCCATGACTAGATTCTTGCTGTGTCAGAAAAATATAATATAGAAATTTTATTAAAGGTATTGTCGCACTACATGGGTACGACCAACCGAAGAGCCTTGCATTCCGACACTATACTATGTGTGTACAACAGACATCTTATTTTTCTGGATAAGCTTGTAGTTTTAATAAGTACAGTAGAGATAACTTACCTGTGTGTGTACGCATATGTATTAGCATGGATGCGTGAGACGGGAATGATTTCTTGCATTGCGGGCAATTCTTGTTTTGCGCGCCCTCTGTGAAACGATTGTGACGTTTTGGTGGGGCACTGTTGTTTGATATGGCCAATTCTAGACAATCGACATCGAACGACATTTAGAACAGGATTCAACCGGACAATCACATTATTATGCAATGCTTTATTTGTCATATACACAGCAAATCTTAAAAGGCACCGGCACAATTTGGCAAACAATGCATTGCAATTTAGAAATTTCATATCAAAACATAACTGAAGTGATTATCATGTGTAGCGTGTACAGTTGAATAAAGACGTGGATACAGCAAGGCATAGGATAGAAGACGGTAGTGTATAGCTAGAAATAGAAAACAATTATTACGATGTATTTGTCGTTTGTCGAGAATCAGCCACATACATAACAATCAGATTTCAGCCATGTTAGTAAATTAGACAATTTAAAATTCTTATTAAGGGTTATCCTTATAATTATAACAAGTCACACCAATGGGGTTCCTCAAACATATGAGAAAAGAGGCAGGCGTGTGTAAGATCAAATGATCAAAACAAATATGTTAACATTACATGTGTATTGCAAACAGTTGATTAATAATGTATCTTAAGTTTCAGGATGGAAATTGCTGTTGTGATACAGTGTAAACTCTTTATAACGAAACTCAAGGGACTGAGCATTTTTTGTCGTTATAGAGAGTTATCGTTATATGGAGTGAACAAAAAAAAACAAAACAAAGTGAACAAACCAACCAACTTGGGCTCACTTCAACGTTATAGGGAGTTTATCGTTATAAAGGATAACGTTATAAAGAGTTTACACTGTATCTATAAAGTGTATTCCTATAAAGCATACTAATGTGTTTATACTGATTTCATTGATCTTGGAACAGACATGTCAAGATATATGGTTATACCATGCATAAGGTACCTGGGTTATAATAATATGGATAGCCCCTATTGCAGATTGACTACTAGTGAATATCTTGTCTAATCATAGCTCACGAAGTGTTTTTATTATTTATAAGTTAGTAATCAAAAACGGCATTAGTTATTAAAATATTAGACCCATTAATAGAGTGGGATGAGGAAGCCAGGTTTATGTGTTAAGTATAATCTTACGTGGAAATCTTAATAGAAGCCATTGCCGGTTCCTTTACCCCTCGCTTGTTTGACTTTATCTAATACAGATGGCAACACCTAAATGGATTATTCTTGACACGGTCATGGTCAGGGTTGGAACTGGGATGGCGGGGCAAAGGACAAATCTCAATAATTATTATTATTTATTTTAACTATCATGATACTTATCAAAAATGGCAAGTTTTCTAAAGGAAAATATTTTTAATTTAAACATAGTTTCGGTACTGAATATTTTAGTTTTGGCATTTAAGTGTTATATTAAAATAAACTCGAGCGCATTATGTTTAGTTTCATCAGTGCCATCCATTTACCAATCATTTGATGAACCTCATCGTGAAAGCAAAACAGATGATTTTTCTCGGCAACTTTGAGTACCGTTACTAAAGATTGTTATATAAAACATTTAAAATCAAATATTTTGTTTTTGTTCGCAAACAAAAGAATATTATTAACTAACCTGTCTCTGTGTGGGTGCTCTGTATGTGTCGCACCCACTCGGCCGGATTGGGGAAGTGTTTCTGACACAGATCGCAGCGGAGAAGTGCCGTCGTTTCCTCAGTATCGTCGCTCTGTCGATGTTACGAAAGCTTTTATCGGTGATGATCCATGTAATACCAAAGAGAATGGTATAAAGAATACTAGTATTCCTTTAGCGAGTATGTTCGTAATTCCGAAATAAATTTGAAGATCACTCGATGAAATCTTTTTTTTTAATATTAACTTCATTCTTTATTATGACAATATTGTATAGTGAGTTATTTATAAGGGGTTATACAGTTAGAAGAGTTACGGTATTGTCAATGAATGTTAACGAGTGGTAGTATACTGACAGCGGAGCGGCACTTGCGTTTCCTTGCGTGCGTGTGGTCGGGGCCGGCGGCGTGCGCCTGCACGTGGCGCACCCAGGCGGCCGGCAGCGTGAACACCTCCGCGCACAGCTCGCACGCCAGCGGGCTGTACACCTGCAAACACATATTGATCATACACTACATGTTCATGTACTATGTACATTATCCTTATCCAAAAATTATTAAACGGATTTCGATGAAACTGGGCACATAAAGAGCATGCTCTGGAATAACATGGCATACAAGGGGTATGGCATGTTATTCCTGAGAAAATGTAAGATACTCGGGTGAAACTATGGTATGGAAACTAGTACACTAATGGTTTTGTTCTATTTTACCTCGCTGATAGATGGTGAGCCACACTTCAGTTATGGAGGCATTTTTATTAATTACTATAAAAACAATCCTTAATTATAATCACCCAAAACTAAGCGCCTAAAATCCAGCCCTGTTTAGAATAATATTGTGTCTAAGATGTTTAAAACCTGGAAATTGTGCCATCTATCATGGGGAATATGTTTGTGTGTTATATATAATTGATCTTACTAAGCTATCTTCATCGATGTCAACTTCATCAATTGGCTCTGACTTTACACTCATTTCAGCTTGGAACATCTCTGCGATGGATCGTTCCTCCTCTTCAATACTACTTGCATCCCAGTCTGGCTCATCTTTCACTTGGATATCAGATTGTATTTCTATATTACTTGTTGAAGATTTTTCTGTAAAATAAATGTTTATAGTCAAATAATATATTTATAAAATGATTTATTATGTAAGTATCAGGTTATTTTATTTAAATACAATTGAATATTTAAAATTAAATCAGTAGCGCTTACTTGACGTCTCGGAAGAGTTATCACAATCTTTAGCCTCTTCAGCTTCCACAGTTATCTCAGTCTTTTGTCTCTTTCCATATTTCCTCTCAGCTGCATGGCGTCTTAACATCCTTGGTGGTGGTGCTTCATCAGGTGACTCTTCACCAACAATTGAAGTTGAAACAGATAAAGTATTTGAAGGTGATGGAGAGGCAACAGTGGCTGTACATGTAGCCTCAGATTGGGGTGCTGGGGCAACTAGAATTGTCTGACCCTTTGGTGCACCAGGTCGAAGTGCAGCTTGAGTTCCTCCTTCAGTTGTTTTAATGAATACCAGCTTTGGTGGTCCGATGAACATTGGCCTGTATAGAATTTTGTCATGTGTACTAGGATAATAATGATAATATATGTGATAGAAATTTTTGTACAATCAGATGTTTAATTTAAAAAAATGGGATTGATTGACTGTGCCGGCCAAATTATTGTGTGGCTATTAAAATATAGTAAGTATATAACCTGTTAACACCCCCTTGCTGCTGGACAGGATTGAAAGCTTTAAGCAATTTATCATCTTTCTTAACCAATATCTTGGGAGCCGGTGAGTCTTCAGGTTTCTTCGGTAAAATCTGTTTGTTAACTACAGCAGTCGCAGGTGCTGTAGTTTTCTCAGCAGGAGTGGAGTCTCCACCTGCCTCATCAGTCTGTCTCCAGAGGCCTCGTATTTTAAGAACTTCACCTGCTTTCAGTACCGTGTCTAATACTTCATTGGATACTGTTGTTTCACCTGTAACATAAATATTCAAAAAGGCTGCTTATTTATTTACTTAATGGGAGTCCGAATGTTGAATATTGATTTAACACTAGCTCAAGGCTTCAGATTAATGACTGAAAATTGAGCCTACATTAGCACTGACTTATTGTTCTATAAACCCGTGATAAACACGCATTAATCTACTAACCTTTATACATATACTCCACGAGTATCTTCAATGCCTTCGTAGATATCTCGGAAGGCAGCACTACGTACAACATGCCACCCATGCGCGTCACAGATCGCTGCCCTTCGAAAAGGTTGCTCAAGTACACGCTGCATGAGCTCAGGATGAACTTGTGAGCAGGGATCTGCGACCCGTCCATGGTACACAGGACCACATCTGTGAACCGCTCCGAGCGGAGCAACGCCGCTACGGAACCGTTCAGATGCGAGCTGTGCGAGTGCCATTTCAGCTGGTAGGTGTCCGTTGACGTCATTTTATACGTTTCTATATTGCGACGATCATCTGTGAATATAATTTTTTTTTTGTTGTTTACACCGGCTTTGTTTGAAGATAAATTGTGTTAATATAAGACCGCTGTCTCTGTTCTACCGCTTTTAAACCTTTGTCTCACAGGTCAAAGATATAACTCACTTTGTGAAAATCTATCTAAATGTTAACATATTTAAACTAAACTGACTAAAACTTTCTATAAAGTTCTGCTTCGTCGCGGGCGGCAGACATTTTTATGCAAGCTCTGCGGTCGATGGAAAATGGAATGTGATTGAATGGTATACAAACAACAAACAAACAATGATTGTTTTAAGAATGTTCGATTTTGGAAAACACAGCTCATTTATCACTCTCACTCTTAATAAGAAAGACTAAGACAGGAATATCATTTATGCTACAATTTATCGAATTCTCGGGCTCGAAGCGTTGACAAAACACTGCAATACAATAGCGTGCCCCAGCGTTTTTATAAAAATCCTTTTTTTTATTATAAGTTACTTTATTAATTCAATATTTGAGTCAAAAGACCAAATCATAATATTTAAAAATAGTGTAATTAATCTTTAATTTTACATTTTATTTAGTATTTGGACAAAAAAAGGATTAAATTTGTTACATATTGAATTTAACATTAATTATATTGATTTCCGTTTATTTTTTATTGACTTCCGTTCAACAATAGAAAAAGTAATTAAAAATTAACAGTTACCTTGATAAACCGGTAATTAAATAAATCGATAATGTCTGTTGGAAACTGAGAACTGCATTATAATTTTCTTAGTCACGAAAACCACCAATTATGTAAATGAAACTATGCTCACGTTAAAATTAAAAACGAATGCAATACGCGCAACCACCGCGTGCGACGCTCGAGTCCGGTGTGCGGCGGCTGCGGCTACCAAAATCGATAGAATTCGTATTGATTTAACTCGAAAAGCGAGGGTTGCGCGTTTATCTCATCGATCCAAGCTTGTGAGCGTCGCGGCGTCGGTCGGAGACGCGCGCCTGCGTCATATCGCAAGGGGCGCGTCGGACGCCACCGGCGCCCGCCCCTGCCGCAACACCACCCTGTTCACGCGCAAATTGCTTCTATTCCACGAATGAACAATATCTGTATGCCGTGTTGATACTTTTCTCAACATGTATGCGTAAATAAGAAATAACTGATATCTAACAATTATAAAAACTATATGATAGAAATAAAATATATTCATGTCTACTTACTGCTAAATTATAACTATAAGATCTATACATTTTTAAAATGAGAAGTACTATCAGTTAGTTTTGGAACCTAACTCAACCGGGATACAAATTCTATTCATTCTATAGCTGAAGTAATTAAAATCTGATCGATTATAGTAAATGTGAGATTATTAAATTTTCTAACCGACAATTCATGGACTATTACATATCGTTGAGAGTGAAATGTATAAATATGTATGTAAAGTACTGATTACTCTACCGAGCTCTTCGAGTAAAATGGACTCGATCCAATTCTGTTTATTTCATGTTTTTTTACAACACGAAAGTGCATTATATTTTAATACCCCTGCCAATTGGATCGAAGTTCCTTATTTTATTCTAAATCTTATTTTGAACAAATTTATTATTCAAGTTATCGTTTAATATTATAAGGCTTGTATGTATGTAAATACGAATCGAGATACGATATACGAATAATGCGTGACTGTATTTTCAGTATAAACGTGATGTGTGATATATTGTGCAATGATCATTATAAAGGGCGTGGTAAAGCGTTGTGCATGTATGCAAACTCGTATGAATGTAGTGTGTCCAGTGCTTAGCAACTGCAAATCTGTATTGCAGAGACAGGTGAGTCGATATATGTATGTAGGTATAACATCAAAGACGGGAGTAGGGCAGAGATCGTTAACCTATAGTTATATATTTTTTATCGTTTACTTTAATAGGGACTTTTGTACAAATTTTGAATTTGGTTTGAAATTCTGATCCGCAACTTTTTTGTGTGACGAAAATTAATGGATGATAAACACAATCTACGCTATTCGAAAGTGATTGATGAATAATAGGAATGTTCCCTGTAATACAAAAGATTTACTTCTATCGTGTTTCTTTACGATACACCCTGTTTATTTTATTATCATAAATACCTGTATAGAATAGTAGTCAAACTTAACCTTTTACCATAAAAAAACTGGTAAATGGTTAATAAATTGAAAAAAAAGCATAGACTGCATTACGTTCAACATTGTTTTCAGATAAAGTGAATGGTTTTGAATTTTTGAACATGTGAAACCTATTTAAATACCTATGTATGTATGTAGGTTTTGTGAAAATTATAAGTAAAGTTCATATTACTCGAGACTTTTTGTCGAAAATAAAGTAATATTATATTGATATACGTGTTTATCTATGTAAGGGCGTGATCATGAAATTTACAAGTATTATGAGCTATTTAATCTGTGATCGCAAGTACTGTTTTCGCTTTAGAAGTTAGTAGTTACGACTATGAACAATTCTATTGTAGTCTTGAGAAAACCGTCTCATCTCTAGAAAGGCAACGTAAACGTTTAGCATACGTATTTATGTATTGATAACGTGCACTTTAAGCCTTGCACCAAAATCAACAAAAGCATTCACAGTACATGTTAAATAGGTGTTAAGGATGTATACAACTACACAGAATCTAGATGCGAACTAGCTCTGAAGTTCAGCCGGCAATAAAATTATATGGGAAAAAGAGGATGGGGAGATATATCCGTACTGTTTAACGGACCGATGATGATGAGACAACGGTGATTAAGGTCCTAATTTATCATAGTTATTTGTAGTTAGGTAAGTAGAATATCCAAAGTAAAGAACATTAGAGGTGTAGCATGATAAGGTTTCGTGCCATAATAACGTGGATAGTAAGTAGGTATGTTTGTTTCGCTTTAGTTTACAAAAGAGCATATCTTATTTTAAAAAAACACAGGTGGGTCGTAAAGACACACGATAGAAGTGAAACTTTTGTACTACAGGGAAACATTTGAATTATTCATCAATCTCTTTAGAGTTTGATTGTGTTTATTAATTTTCCGTCACACAAAAAGGTCGCGGAACTGAATTCCAAAGCCCTCCCATGATAAGTTTTACTTCAAAAATAAAACTCGGTAGTTGCTACGTAAAAACTGAGTAACAAAAAACAAAGCTACTTCCCTCCTACGTATATGCGTGTTTGAATGTATAGTTGCCGTCACGTGTATGTATGTGTACCTATAGCAAAGTGTAAGCGGGAGGAGCGTGCGCCGATCGCGTGCGCAGACTTTATTGATTTTTCCGCAGTGACCCCACGCTTCCTTCATCCCTCTGGTACACGTATAGCTACATTATTAAATGATATAGTATACATAGATAGGTACGCGCATAAATGCGTCATCGATCGTCCGTTCGGATGTCTAGTTTTCTGTTACGCTATAGTCTACATATTTATTATGGCATGATTATGATAATTGTATCGTTGTTTTTTTATTTAGAGTAAAACTTAGAAATAAACGAATTGATAATTTTTTAAAGAGTACTTCACACGTCTTGTTTGATGATGATTTTCCAATGTTTATAAAAATATAAGTACTATATCGATGCTGTATCTATGAATTAGGAATTATGATTTTTTTTTACAGCCCTATACAAGTGCTAACTATAACTACTGTATTGTATAGTATGATGCAATTAAAGACAACGACATGACCTATAGATCTATGTAAATTATTTTAGACTAATCTAATGTCGTATATTGTTGAATGGGTAGTCAATTTATACCTATGCTTAAAACTGGCGGTAAAAATATTTTGTTATTGGTATAAATATATTTGTAGGCACTGACATAAATGTCTATCACAACATTCACTGCTATGCAGGTACCTTTATAAAGTAGCGCCAAAGTTCCACAATATTCCTCTTTCATAGTGTAATAAAATAAATAAATATCCCAAGACATTCTTCACACATGGTTACCTGATCCTAAGTTAAGCGGAGTGTACTGCTTGTATTATGGCTAACTGATATACTACACTTACTACTTTTTAAATACTCACTTATATAGATACTAGCGGTCACCCGCGGTTTTACCCGCGTTCCCGTGGGAAAACCGCATCAAAATCCGTTGCGTAGTTTTAAAGATTTAAGCATACATAGGGATACAGGGACAGAGGAAGCGTCTTTGTTTTATACTATGTAGTGATTTACACCCAGACACAGAACATACAAACATGTTCATGCACACAAATGTTTGTCCTGGGTGGGAATCGAACCCGCGACTTTCGGTTTGGCAGTCAGGGTCTTTAACCACCAAGCCAACTGGCCCGTCAGAGAAATATTTAATCTGCCCCCTTATTCAGCTAATATAAACTTCGTCGGTGAGCCGCTTCACGGAGGCATCGGAGAGCTTATCTCTCACGTGATTAGGGAACGTACCCATACTACGTGACCCATTCTTTTACAATGATTTGTTTTTTTTTTTACAACGCGATTGAGTAAACACATATCTAAACTCTGTCATTTAAATAGTAAGACTAGGATAGGTAGGTGTGTTCTGCAGAAGAGAACGGTATCAAATTGATTTTGGTACTCAGTGCTCACGTTTTTACCAAATCACACCCTTTTTTTTTATTAAGGGACGAAGGTGTTAGCCTCAGATGGCTCTTACACCCTTACGCGGACAATTCCGGCGAGCGCTGGGGGCTCTCAGCCGAAAATACATTTAGATTTTAAGCAACGAGCACACTGAGGCTGCCCCCTGTGGGGCTCGGACCTCGGCCTCAAGGCGTTGCGTCAAAAGACTTTACATTATCTGATTTATTATTAGTGGTTCTTTATTTCAAAACAAAAAACAACAATGAATTATTAGAGAGAGCGCGGCTAACGCTTGTGAGTGTGTGGATTGTGTAGCATCGCGAGCTGAAGATTCGGCTGCAGCTGTCTGAGCTTTGGCGATTTCGTCGTCCGACTCGGCGATGGGCGTGCCTCGGTCTACGAACGCGACTGATACGGGACGCAGTGTAGGACGCGGCCTTTATTAAGAGGGGATTAGAGCGAGTTTAAACCGAGAGTTGATGAGGAAGTGATGCCTGTCTAAAACAAAATTGTCGCGCTTACGCACCGTGTCTATGTGAGAACCAAAGGAAAGTCTTTCATGCAGAATGACGCCTAAATATTTGGCTTGCCTCTCCCATGGGATGGGCACGCCGAACATGGAGATGGATGTATCGGGAAAATGACTTTTAGTGGGATTAATTTCGGTTCTCCATTTGCGGAACCAATCGCCTAGGAACCCTAAATCACACCCGCTTATTAGCTTAACGCAGCTAGGTACAAAAACGAGCCACTGAAATTATTTAAAAAATCCTGTCAACTTTCTGTAGGCGCTCTCTGATTATTCTATAACCTGAGAATAATATAATATAGTGGTCTATATGTATATGTTCTTATATGTTGTTATAGTAATATTCTTTATTCTGGGTTTTAAGAGTTAAAAAAGTCGTGAGGGAAAAAATTAAGCCTTGCGAAAAGAAGAATAGCCTTGATATAAATAGGGGGGATAAAACAAATAAAGACTTGAAAAAACAAAAAAAAAACAAGATACTATCTACATTGGAATTTTTTTTTTAACGCTTAGTTTTATAGCTTCGTTTCTTTCGGGCGTCGCTAGGCGGCACTGTTGTTTTTTTTAAAGCCTTTATTTAACTTGCAATGTATGTAACTATAGACCAGGGTCGACAATTTGTTAACCAAAAAAAAAATATAGTATGAAACCCATTGGAAATGGAGGAGAATATAATAAAAATGAAAGGTAAAATAATTTACGGCCGATCACGATTTCCGGCAAAACTCCTATGGAAATATATACGCGCGTGATAAGTTCTTCTTCATCATCTAGCATCATTAAATTGCTATATGCACCTCAGCTTGTACAATTAAAGAATTGCAATTGTCGTGTGTTGAAGCAGATAAAAATGAATCGTGTAAATTATCACCTTCATGGTCAGCAATACCAGTACTGGACACGGTTGAGACATCTGGTTGATTTGTACTAGCACTGGTGGTAGCTAACATAAATAATGGTTCTGAAGTCCTTGAAGTTGACGGGACAGACAAAATCTTAGTCGCGGATGAGTCTACTTGAGAAAGCGTTTTTTTTCGCAGCCTACTAGCACGACTACGTTCTGCTCCTGTTTTTTTTATTGGTTTTTCTACTAACAAGCCTAGACGAATTTTTTCAGCTTTCTTAGCAGCTTTCTTTCGATTATAATAGTTTTTACAAATTTCCGCATTTGTTTTAGCCATCTTGAAAACTGGAATATAAATTGAATAGTACCATTAAAATAATAAATATATGTGTATGACATAATTCCTACTAAATATTATAAGATTCTTTATTTTAAATATTAATTATTTAATATTTTAAGAGTAATACATAAGTTTATTCATTTTTTAAATATTGATTATTTCCTTCACTTAATATTCACTTTTAATTTATATCAAAAAGCTTTCATTAATTTTTATAAATATTTATTGTTTATTCAATTTAATAATAAATATTTAAAATTAATATTTTAATTTGATGTTCGATTTTAATTTGTTTCACAAACCTTTAATTAAATGTTTTATTACATTTATTTTGTAAATATTAAATAACCAATATCAAATATTGAACATTAATAATATGTAAGTAGTATTAATCATATGAAAGAAAAATATTTTAATCTATAGCTATTAATTAATAATACATACGGATATTTAATTTCAATCATATTGGAGCACTTGAAAAAGTATATTTAAGCACTATTTTGTTCACAAATAATTTGAATAATATTATTTACTATTTATGTTTATGAATAAAATATTATATAAATATTCGATTTAAATCACTACTGAATATAATTTATTATCATATATAAATTATTCGCACTTGTTTGGAACTAAATCACGTGGATTGAATGTAGAAACTAGAAACAAGGAGATAAATATTACTAATATGAAAACAGTTATCAGAGGCGACGAGCGCGCCAACATGCGCGACTAGTAGAGGTTCTATTGCTGTTTTGTACGGAGGACCATCTTGTATGGGGGATTAGTCGAAAAAGTGTCCCCTTGTAAACAGCAAATTAGGTTTCGAATTCTCACCGAAATAGCGCTGGTGTGGCAAGTGGAAATGCTGGGTTGGTTTCCGGTAATTCTTTAAAACTATTTCCTATTTACAATTCAATTAATTGTATTGGTACGTTGGTACGTATATTGTAAGGGTACTTAAAATCACTGTATGTTTTATTCCATACTCATGTTTGTCTATATATTATAATAATTATAAAAAATGCGCTGTAACAAAACGGAAATGTTTCTTTCCTTTTTTATTATTCTATCCTACTCTAATAATTTGTGGCGCTCTATTTAAAATTCTTCCACTCGCTACAGCAGCGCCACCTTAATTTGTTGCTTTTTAAGGGACACTTTTTAGTACACTGAGATGGTCCTCCTTTACTTCTACACTCCATACTTTTGCGTTACAGTGATACGCGCCATCTTAAAATAGCGATGTGCCGAGTACGCCTTGACTCGAGTCAGACTCGATTCTTGCTTTGGACTCGCCTACTCGAATACAAATTTATTTTGATTCGAATACGCCGGTCTAGATTCTGGTACTCGAGTCCGGAAAAATCTATTTTGTACTCGCGGACTCGATTCTCTTATGCGAGTCCAACTGACTCTTATTCGAGTTAGGTTGACTCGCTCGTACTCGATCTCTGTTTACTGATGCAATGAAAAGACGTCTAATAATATAAGTTTGAACATGCAGCTTTTTGTTGTTTGTACTAAATGAACAACTAGATTTTCTTTGTAATAAGTAAAATGACTCGAATTTCCAGACTAGAGAAAAATACATTACAATAGTAAATGTTCTCAGAAAATGCAAGAATCGAAATAAACATGAATTTGATTTTTTTTTATCATTATGTACAATATCATTTAAAAAATGTGAGTGCTGCAATTTTTTTCACTTTAAAAGTTAATTTTTTAAATTCTAATTACATTTGTGTCATAGAAAATCTCATCTATATATATAAAAATGAATCCCTATTTCCATTGGTCACGGCATCACGCATAGACGGCTGGACCGATTTCGCTAATTCTTTTATTGTTGTGTTTATTTTTGTCAGGAGCCTTTGACATTATAAACTTTTGTAACCCGTTTGAAAATATTGACAGTCGTTTGACAGTTGGCACGATTGAAAGAAAGCGCGCTGCAAATATCGTTTAAAACAGAGGCATGTGTCGGAATTATATTGATAAAATAATTAATTTATAATTTCTTATTGCACATTTCACAGTCGATTTAATAGGAAGATTCGAATTCAATATTCATTGTTAAGACAGGACAACGTCTGTCGGGTAAGCTAGTAATATATAAATACAGGATGGCTGGGGAAGAGACGTCCAAAGAAAAAATATCGATGCCTTGTATCGAGGGGTATGTAAATCACCCCCATGTATGTTGTGCGATTTTTTTAATCCAATTATGAATTTTTTTCATAGTTAACTTGAAAAAAATATATATAAATTATTTCGGTAAGATTTTTATGGTTTTTAATTTTTTGTATAATCTGAATTGTTCATTCATGCATAAAATATATAGCCCCCTAAAATTAATGGAAGTGACTAAAATTTTGATCGAAAGTTACTAATTCAGGTATGGGCAAGTCATATCTTTATTATTAAAAATAAAATAATGAAAAAGATGACTCCATAGATCCAATGCATTTTTTTTAGTGCACAGGACTCTAACCTTTCAGAAAAATGCCAAAAAAGTACTATCTAATGGTTTATTTTTTGGAGAAATCAGCCTCCAAAGACAGGTGAAAATTATCTAAAGTTTTTTATCAAATAAATAAAACAATATTAGCAGCCAATGTGGCTTATGATTTGAGTATTTTTTTGAATTTAGAATTTCTAGTAATTTAAAAACTGTTTTAATTGTGACTTATTTATTTCATAAAGTGAGTTTTATATGAGTGTTCAAAGTGCCGTCCTTGGGGGGCTATACCTACGCACCGAAACTTTTGGAAGTCTAAAAAATATTTTTTTGTGTCGGTGTAGGCCACAGATCTGTGGTGTAGGCTTTGCATAGCCGCCCAAGAACCGCACTTTGAACACCTAATGTAAAACTCATTTTATGAAATAAATAAGTCACAATTAAAAATATTTTTGTTTTCTCTAAATTCTGAATTTGCTGCTACAATGCGCTGTCTGTACTCACTTTGTCTCCGTGCACTTGATTTTCGAGCAGCGATTGGTGGTGGCTGAGGGAATGGCTTTGCAGACGTTGATGCGGCAGGTACTTTAATTTGATCTGAAGAAGTACTTGGTTGGACAGTGGTTTGTGCTGGTTCTGTTGCTAAAGATTGACGTTGTTGGTTTGTGAGCTGTCGCTGAGTACTATTTTGGACATCGTTGGACTTCCCTGGTGAATGAGACGAGGATGCAGTAGTCGATTCTAATGACCCACTTGTAAGAGTCAAGTTAGCAGCTTTTCGTAGCCTGTAGTTGCGTTTTCTTTCGGTATCTGATATCCTTGTAGCTGTCGCCTGTGCAGGAGTCCTGGATGCTGCAATGCGCTGTCTGTACTCACGTTGTCTCTGTGCACTTGATTTAGGAGCAGCGATTCTTTTTTTTTTTTTTTTTCTTATTTCTGACGGGATTGCGATTTGTGTTTTAGCGAATGGCGTTCCAGATGTTGATGCGGCAGCATCTTGCGTCTTAACGGGTCCATTACTCCTCGAAGGTAGTGGCAGATCCGTGAGATCCATAGGCTCATCAGGTTTATCAGCCATTGGGTAATTGGAGGCGGTTCTGCAAAGAAAATGTTGATAATTTGTTGTTCATTTTTTTTAGATATTGTACTTCTTAAGACATGAAGTTTTCATAGAAATAAACCGTAATCAAATATCTATCATCAATCGATTATATGAATCACCATAATTTTTACCTACCTATTATTACTGCACTCGCCGACAGATGCTACATTTTACTTTTTAATAATAAAATAATAAAACTAATAAGAATAATACCTGACATTATGCTAGTAATCAGATTTTTTATTAGAATGCAAGAATCATTAACCTTTATTGCCGAATTGTTGTTGTAATAAGCAATGAAAACCACATTAACATTTCACTTCACTTTATAAACAGTCGACGAAACAGCTTACGTGTAGATGTAAGTTGTGTGCTGCCGCTGTCTTTCTTCTCGGTCGGACGCATAGGTCAATTGATTGGAAAAGAGATGGATGCGGCGCAAGCGTACAATGAGCGTAACGGGACAATGAGCGTGACGGAACAATGAGTCATCCTTTTCCGTGCGTGCAGCCGGCGTTCATTGATTTATTAGACGTTGTTACGTTAAAAATCGCAGAATATACATGGGAGTGATTTGGATACCCGTTGATACAAGGCATCGAATTTTTGTAACAAAAGCGTGGGGTGCTTTTTAAGATCTTATCAAAATGATAATCCTTCTACTCATATCTGTCAATAAAATATTTATAACTATTGACACCATGCACCCTACGCTTTTTTTTACAATAAAAAAACTCTTTTTCTTATTTACACTATTCTTAATTCCAATTTTTTATTTCATACACATTGGTTATCATTTGCCTTATTGCAGATTATACAAACAGATTCAGCCATACTGATAATCTGAAAAGACAAAATTTACAGAATTATCATGAGTATAACTAACTTTGTTTGTGCAAAATTAACGATAGTATTATTTTTATTCTTGTACTAAAATATCATTCAATTTTAACTGTTTAAGTTATGTTACGTGAAACATAATATATATATCCTATTTTTATTTTAGTGTGTATTGATACAGATTAAAATACAAGTAGTATTTACCTTGCTATGTACTCGTATATTCCAAAAGTTTATTTTAAAGTAAAATTGTCACAATTCTCTTATAGTAATTCAGCCTGCACGCGTATTTTTATAAACGATGTTGTACACTGCTCTGTATCTCGAAAACTGACTAACGTAATTTACAGCTGCTACGAAATAACAGGTATGTAGTCCAGCTCCAGACCCTCCTGGCCCCTTCCCCACTTCTCTATTAAATACCTTTTGATGGGCTAAAATTTTCCGTAGGTCACTCAGGTATATAAGTTATCTTAATATCTATGTATCTGTTTTGTAATGTACAGTATCTTTTTTAAAAGGTGTTTGTTCATCACGGTTACTTCAGATCGCCATCACGCGTAATATTAAATGATTAATTGTCAAGAATAATAAACACTATGTTCTTGGTATTTTATTTGTATTAATAATACCAATTCGAATTAAATATCCTTTGAAGACAGGACAACGTCTGCCGGGTCAGCTAGTAATAATAATAAATATCCTGGGACATTCTTTACACACGGGCATCGGGTCCCAAACTAAGCAGAGCTTGTACTATGGAAACCAGATAACTGATATACTACATATACTATATTTGTTCCATACTTTAGACTAACTAAAGTTAACCAGTCATTTCTTGGTAATTGTGTTCGATTTTATAATAAGATACCGCTCTCAGTAACCAAAATGTCTGATCATAAATTTAAAAATTATATTAGGAAAGTTTTGAAAGAAAAAGCGTATTACAAGGTAGTTCATTATATCTATATATATAAAAATGAATGCCTATTTCCCTTGGTCACGGCATCACGCGTGAACGGCTGGACCGATTTCTCTAATTCTTTTATTGTTGTGTTTGTTATTGTCAGGAGATGGTTCTTATGAATGAAAAAATTAAGAAAGTTACGTGGTTAATTAGAAAATTTCAGAAAACATAACGACCATATTAACTTTTCTAATGTAACCTTACCGCTTTTGACAATATAAACTCGTTTAATGTAACCGGTATGGTATTTGACATAAATGTCAGTCGTTTGACAATATCGTTTAAAACAGAGGTATGGGTCGAAATTATAATGATAAAATATTTAATTTATTTGCACATTTCACATACGATTCAATCGGAATATTCCTGAATTTTTTTACTTCGTTTTTGAGAAGTGTGTTTTCATCACAGTCTCAGAGCAATCACGCCTCATATTAAAATTTCAATTGTTGTGTATCTTAAGCATTAGATTCATAAAACTATGTTTTTGGATTTTTTTTATTAATCATACCAGTTTGAATACAATATTCAAATATAATAATTGTAGTACGATACATTTTCATGTATAGTTTATAATTAAGTAAATATGGCAAAACAATGTTTGCCGGGTCAGCTATTGAAGATAAAAATGTATGGAAATAGCTCCTCTCTGCACAGTGTACCTGTAATTTTCTTGTTTAAGTTGTAAGTACCTAATTATTGTTATTTTCTATTTTGTAGTCTTGTTATTTCTTTTTTTTGTTTTGTTTTTGAATGTTACCTATAATAAGTATTTTGTAATTGTTAAATATAAAATTATGTAAAATTTAAATTATAAAATAACCTAAAAGTCAGAATAGATAAAATATATAATAAAAAAGAATGTAACCTTGCTGAGTTTCTTGCCGGTTCTTCTCAGTTGAAGGCTGACTTCCGAACCGGTTGTAGCTTCAGTAAATTTAAATTTAACCTTCATAAGTGCCTTCCGAGGGCCTAAACTGAATAAATGGTTTTGAATTTTTTATTTTTTTTTATTTTTCTAAATACATACTTATATAGATATTTTCGACTTGGGAGTCAGGGTCGCTAACCACCAAGACAACTGGCCTGTCATAAAAGGGCTTGCTGATAATAACCCGAAAAATAATAATGACGCCACACTAAATCCAACATGGCGGATTTAAAAAAATGGCGGCCTTAGTTTTTTATGCTTTCTATGGGTATGGAATGAAAGCACTTTCTGAGAATACGAATTAAACTCCGATGCTCCAATCCGTCAACCACATCATTCGTATAACCACAGAACAAAGATTATAACCAACATAACTCCAGTCGAGTCCAGCGATAACTAAAATGTATAGAATAAATTAAAAGCAAAAAAAACATTTTACAAACACAGCTTTTATTTAAATGCGCTAAATACAAAAATAACAACATTTCCTTTAAAACGTCATTAAACAATTTATATTTAATTGAATTTATAAGTTTATGATAGATTAATGATAGAGAAATTACTTATTAGCCTACCTAGGCTGTGTGTAATGTATCCTAAAATATATATAAAAAAAAACAATTAATATAATATAAAAGATTGTCGCGAGATTTAAGTAAAATAAAATCAATCAGATCAAGTTTGTTTATCTACACAGATTATGTAAATCACGCGACAACAAAATAAAAAATTGTGAAATAACGTTATATGTTGATAGTAAAAGTTTTAAAGGAAAAGTTATTTTTTTCTTTCTTGCGCATTTTAATAAAGCTTTGTTGATAAAAGTGTATTTACTTTTATTTAATCTCAGTACGCTTTTATAATCTGCAATTCTCAATTTAAGTTTATCAAGATTTAGTTTCTCACTCGAATGCGATTCTTGTGGATCTGAATTGAATTCTGGATCATTTGCTTCAGCTTCTATTTTTAACATTTTTTTTCTAGCTCTATACGCTTTTGAATATGCTGCATTTCTCAATTTTTTTTCTTCGGGATTTTGTTTCTCCCTAAACTCTTTTTGTGCCTCAGCTTTTTTTTTCTTTTTCTCTGGTATATTTTTAATTTTCTCTCTCTGTCTGTATTCTCTCTGTCTTTCTGCATCTGATTTTCTTTTTCTGAAAAATATTTTTATTCGATAATTTTATAATTGTGGTGTAAACGTAACGAAAAAGGCGTACCCGGGTCATTATCACGTTTTGTTCAGAATTATATGTACGAGTATGTCTCTAATGTTTATTTAAAATTGATGTGGGTGAAAATACGACAGCCTAATCTGTTTTCTAAAATATCTCATTTTGATCATTAATAAAGTACTGTTCTAGGTTATATTTTAAAGATATTTGGTACACGCGTTATTCAAATAATGGATGGAGGACAAATACTCAAAACTAATATATTTGAAAAGAAATGAATGAATACTACTGTATTAGCGTAGTAAGCGACGGAGACAGAGCATAGAGGCCGCGACGAAACTTTCTCGAGTTCCTTACAGAATCGAGCCCCAAAAGAGGACAATAACGTTTTGATGAATTGCCAAAGTTTAATTTCGAATAATTCTTCATCGATGAAATAAAAATAGTGATATACTAATATTGTGACGAGTTAAGCTTATTTATTAACTATTCGTTTGACAAAGGAAGTGTTATTTCGTTTTTTCTAAAGAATCATTTCATTTTCTTGTTAATATTGCTTTTTTATTTTGAGATTTTGTTAAGAATGTTTATTTATTTTCATTTCATCTACATTAATTATATTATTACTGTATAATTTTTTTATAATTGATTTAAAGGGCGATATGTATGTTGTATAATTTACTCACTGGCTATTATTTATTTGTAATAATAATAATAATATTTGTTATAAATAATTATTTGGTACTCAACGTGGATTTAAAACTTTTTACTTTTTGTGTTTGATAATGATTATTTGATTCGTGTATTTGTAACCATTTTTTTAATCTTCAGATGTATGATTTTTTTAAATAAATTTACAGCTTACCTGCTCGTGCTATTTATTTAAGTAACATTATAATGAAGTCCAAAATTATAGATTTATATATGTATATTTTCAAATATTATTAGTCTATCCCATAATAGATAACCATTTTTTTTTTACATAATTTCATCACCTTCCATATATGTTCATTACTTTCCAGCCGAATTTCATTATCTTCCATACGTATATCCATACATCATTACATTCCATTGATAAGTCAAAACGTTGTTGACTCACATAGAGGCGGCTCGTCTTAAAGAGCGCTGGTGCAGTGCACTCCCACGAAATCCTGTACATACATTCTTTTTACTATGCCTATTCAACACACTCTTCACTTAAAAGCAGTTTACTAGAAACATAGAAACTATTTCCTACGCGTACATTTGGCGTAAAGTTGTAACGTGTGGAGCCCCAGCGATTGCGCTGCTATGAAACAAAGTTCAGTACGATTTCTAGCACTGAATTCAATGAGTGCGAAAGAGAAACATCGACACAGCCCGACGCGTGAAACAAAAGATTTTATACGAGAAATTAGCCTTGCTCGCTCATGCGCAACGTTGCGGGAAATCTATGGAGTGTAGAAGTAAAGGAGGACCATCTTGTATGGGGGATTAGTCGAAAAAGTGTCCACATGTAAACAGCAAATTAGTTTTCGAATTCTCACCGAAATAGAGCTTGTGTAGCCAGTGGAAATGATATGAACAGAGTGAAGTGTGCTGGGTTGGTTTCCGGTAATCCTTTATACTATTTTCTATTTGCTATTTACAATTAATCGGGGTACTTAAAAACACTGTATAATTTTATTCCATACACATGCTTGTCTATAAATTATAATAATTTAAAAAAATGCGCTGTAACAAAATGTTTCTTTCCTTTTTTATTAATTTTCTATCCTACTTTAATAATTTGTGGCGCTCTATTTAAAATTATTCCACTTGCTACAGTAGCGCCACCTTAATTTGTTCCCTTTCAAGGGACACTTTTTAGTACACTGAGATGGTCCTCCTTTACTTCTACACTCCAAAGGGAATACGCTCTATCTATGCATATGCGTTGTTGTCGATCATATGTAAACAATCGGTCGGCTGTCAGTTACTTTACGAATAGATTCTCATTTTTTCTTCCAAATAAAGAACAATGTGTTTTTAAATCTGAACAATATTTCAAAACACCTAGGTTGTGCGGATGTGAAGAAAGCAACAAATAAAATAAATGGTAAGCTCTAGTTTGACGTGAACCTCCACAAATAAATATCACGAGCCGCCTCTACTCACAAAGGTGCCTTTTATAGTTTATATAAATGAAAAAATACAAAAAAAATGGTTGTCTGTAAAGTCGGTTTACGGACGATAGTTTAACGTGACAACGTCATAACAAAACATTAATGAAATTAATGCATAATTCTATGAATAAAATTTAGTCATTTTTATTGAATTATCAATATTTTGTATGATATATGATAATTCTGAACGAGACTAGATAACGACCCACCCGTATGTATTCGACACTGTAACAATTAGCACTAATTACAATCGTATCGTTACTTACTCGTTTCCTTTTATATCACAGTAAAAACCGTTTACCGTATTTTGAACCAGACTAATTTGAATAGGTAAAGGTTAGAACTACAAGTAAACTGTAGTTGCAGTTAATTTACTGTTTTCAATTTGTTTTTTTTTTGTGTCTTTATTATAATATCTCTTTTTAAAAAAATAAACGTGATAATAGAAAACAAATACCTATCTCTATTTTGTAAAAAATACTTACCTTGTTTATGTTCCAATCTCAAACTTTGTCTAAACAATTCCAATAATTAAACTGTAAAAATTTGAAGAAATGGTGAAAATGAAGAATTTCTAAATTTTACTTATCCTGGTAAACAAACATTCTTTTTAAGGTAGGTTTTTAAATTCACCGAATATGCGCGCGCATCGCGATTCACGATCAACAAAACGTTTCAACACACGCATCAACGTTAGTTGCGCGAACTGAAACAGTTGTACCAAACGTACGAAAACACAAAAAATGCACGTAACGAAATGTATTCGTAACGTTTCGTTACTCGGTACTTGATTGCACACCCGTCACTCCGTTACAGTACCAAATACACACGGTTTGTTACAGCTTTATAAAGGTTATGTATACGAGCAGCACGTGCGTACAAATGTACCACGTATGAAAAGATAGTCTCGTAATAAAATTCCAAATGATTTCTAAACATACCTTGAAGAATCATGTGTTTTTACATGATCCGAATCGTTGACAGCACTTGTACATTCACTTTCAGACTCCATCTTTATTCTCATCGTTCCTTGTTGAAAATAAGAATTATTCTCTGGATCACTCTCCATGTCTCACTTACTAGTTGTGTACAAATTAATAGTCTTATAACACTACGGCGAAGTTAAAAATTCTGGCCTTTTTAAATCACAATTTTCACTGTTTTGTTTACAATCGACAAAAAGCGGGATAAACGAAACAGTTGATCGTAACGGTTACTGAAGAGTGACTGGCGTGTATGCGCAGAGTAGAGAAAGAGATAGAAAGCCACGCACACTGCGATGAGTGAGAGAGACAGAAAGCCACGTAGCTGCCACTCGGTATACTTATTTATATCGTGTAACGCTACTGACGTTGCTCGAGGGCTACCAACATTGGGGCTTTCCCCCCAAATTTAGGGTCTTTTTAGTTAGAAGTATAGAATCTGAGATAACCCAATCCAGCCTATCATATTTCTTTATTGGCCTAGCGACACGTCGGACGTCGTGTTATCAAGAGCAATTCCTTGTTATTTATTAATAAGTTCATTATTTTTGATCTCAACCCATAAGGAAACAAGGTCCTTATTTTAAGAAAAATTTAGATAACTTCGATACTAAACTATGTACATAACTTCAATTCAATAATCATTAGTCATTGTTGCAATTACCGTTATTAATTATAGTAACAAAATAAAATTACAGTTTTTTTCATTTTAGCGGTATTTTTAAGTAACTGTAGCTATTTCCGGGGCTTTTGACTTTAGCTTAGGGGAAATATATTTTGAGAGTTGGTAGCACGGCTTAGCGCGAATAAGTGGCCGCGCGGCGAGCACCCCGAACATTCGTATAGAAGCTTCGCTTTAAAATATTTATGTACTTACTTTAGTTATAACATCGTAATCGTACCATAGACTGTAATGGTGTTTAATTAACAATAAATAAAATAAATTAAAATGTGTAGTGTTTACGTTAGTGCCATAATTTCCTTTCATTAATTTGAATAAATTGTTCGTTACAGCCCTAAGCGATTACCACCGTAACGTAAAAAAATATGCGTGAGTGTCCTAGAACACTCGGCTGGAACGAGGTTCCTTTCGTAGTATATTGTTATTTATATATGATTTTGTATTGGGTAGTAGAGCTTTTAGTGCAGGGTTCGTCCGGGAAAGTATTGCCGCCTTACCCTTCTACCATCAAGCGGTGGTGCGCTTGTGTTGCTGTGTTTCGGTTGGAAGGGTGTTGGGGGTGTCCATGAGCGGCGGTGGCTGATGATTGCCATCGGGTGGACCGTCTGCTTATTCTATATATTCTATATATATATATATATATATTATATATAAACATGTTGTTTGTAGCCTTTAAATAAATTATGAAAAAAACAAACCCAATAAACCATATCATTTAAAATTTCGAACAAAAGCGTCGTTACAACTTTTCGTATGAATTTTTTCCGAATTTTTTCACAACGCGCGATAAGGAACTTCGTTCCAAAACCGTTTCTTTTCCTATGACAATCTGAAACGTCAAAACGACCATCACAGCATACCGGTAGTGTAGTTCAACGATTTTCGTCGGGGCTCCTATGCTCTGTCTCTTTCGCTAGCTGCGCAATAACGTGAGAGGTAAGCTCTCGTTGCACCCCGCGCCCGGCTCGTGAGCTGCATCAGAAGCGTGGTGACTCACACACCATATATAACGCATAGCATCACTATAGCGTTATAGGTAGTGCGGATAGCATATATACTAAATACCCGATTCAGTACAGCTTGCCCGTTAGGTAAGGCAAGGTATTTTTTAGGTGACGAATAAAAATATAACCTAATTGTATGGAAATAAAGTTGAAAATTAAATGTTAACGTAGTCCTAAGTACATAAACAATACCGCGGTATGCTTAGGCATGTCGTGTTGGCACCCTTCGGCATCTGTCATAACGCGCCTTCGGCAGTCTCTGGGATACTCTTATTTAAGTGAGAACGAAGTAAACGAACCAGAGCTTCAAAAATTTCATAATTCATTCTATAAAGTTCGTAAAATTTTCGAACATAATATTACAAACCATTCTTTACAATCTTTGCTTCCTCACGTTATTCACCCAAAGCATTTCTTTGTTATAATATTATATTTCTCTTCTTCTTCAGTGACAACTGCTATGAGGACTAGGTACCCACACTTACAGCGAGCTTGCGTTAAGACCGTTCTGAAGAAGATATATAACTATTAGGGTCCCTTCACACAGTCCATAGTGACCATTAGAGGAGACCATATTTTTTATCACGTTTAAAACAGAGTTTTGACTTATTGTAATAAGGTTTATTTTTACATGTCACTTCTTTTATTATTGAGAATACTAGAGAGCAAACCTAACGCGCTTACTGTAAAATGATAAGAGGAGCCGATCGGCTGCCTCTGAGGACGTAGTCTTTCGCTCTGTCGGCTGTGGCCAGTTCCAAGAGTGTAACTCGCGTCGGTCTGTGTGAAAAGAAGAGCCTCGGCTGATGCTCTCCAAGCCGCTCTGTGTGAGCGGACCCTTAAGGATGCCACGGCATAGTTACTGCCAGTATGCTCTTACTTTTTGGGACGTCAGGGGATCACCTGCCACTATGTGAAGCCAATGTGCGCCGGGCCTTACATGGGCGTCGCAGTCGCGAAGGCTTTCCCATGGACCTATAGAATAAAATTAAGTCATGACACAATAGTTAAATGAAACACTTGCAGGTAAATGATGACCTGCAAGTCAGGTACTTCTCATTGACATAGAATCATGAAATTAGTCAAGAAATCCGATAATTGTTAATTTGTTTTTATATCACATGGATTTTTTTTGCGACTTAAGCTTTTTGTCTAGGAAAATCAACATGTAAAATATGTTTATCGATGTATGTCTATAAATCTCAATTATTTTCCTTCTTTTACAGTTTATATACTTGAGTAAACGGCGGGATTTAATGCCATTGTTCGGTCTCGTCTTCGTAAGATGTTAATTCAAAACAGCTTGAGCCTAAATCCCTTTTAATTCACACCCATGTCCATTCTCTGCCCTATCAAGTAATTTCGTTGTCTAATCTTTTTTCGGCCAGTCATGTCAGTATGACGGTTGGATAGCCTAGGATAACGGGTTTGCGTCTTTCCAATCTATACAAGGCCAAAACGCAGCCATAGGTAACTGGTCGCGTATATATTGTAATGCTGTTTTTAGATCTGTGATTACAATGTATACACGTAGTTTGAGTGGTTCTCGTGTACAGTTCGTAACACGAATACGTGCGTCCGGGCGTCTGGTTTCGGACTTTACTACACCACTTACACCCGACAAGAAATAACAAGATATAGCTTTGTGCAATAATTTATGAATATATGAAATGTTATTTGACCTACCGGCGCCGGATTTAATAAGAGCTGGTTGATGAGTAGCCGGAATGCACTATGGCTCAACGTAAGTACGCCACATTGTATACTCATTTTGCGTTATTCAAATCAGCTGATGAACAAAAAGAAAGATTTAGCTTTTTGGTTACTGATATATTACGTCCCGTTTCCATTTCCCTTTACGGTTATTCATAATAATGGTCATTCCTAGCTGGAAGAACCTATCTATTTACAATCCTGTTCAATGCATTCTAGCTAGACGTAAGCCGCTGTTTAAAATCAGAGTAAACGTTTGCCGCCGCATTGTTAAACGCAATCTGTTATTCAAGGCGGCGCGCCACGCCGCCGCTTTAAATAATGCCTAGGTGTTTGGTATTGCCGGATCAGAGCTGACCCGGTGCCATCGTAGCGGGAGCGGATGCCCCCCACCCTCACGTGAGCCGCCTCGCACTCCCCCGCAGCAGCGACGGCTGCCGTCAGCGACTCTGCGGTCGCTGACTCGTCCAGGCCGACCGCTTGGATGGCGGACATTTTCTGCGGGCGGCTTACGTGGGCTACGTCGCTCACGGTGGCCCTTGCCCTTCCCCTTGCCCTTGCTCTTCTTGGCCACTGTTGCCCAGCTCACCTCCTCGGGCTGCTGGCCCGAGGGGCCCGGTCCCTCCTCCGGGGCCGGCGGGGCAATAAGGGCTGCCGGGGTGGGTTTCTTGGCGGCTTTGGGCCTCCGGGGCCGGCTGTCGCCCAGCCTCGCCCTTTCGGGCTCGCTTGCGGCTGGGATCGACGTGGTCAGTCCCGCAGTCTTCGTTTCGTCGGCCTCCAACGGGGGGCGGATGATGGTAGCGGCGGGCGGGCGCTTGTTCGCCTCCCCGAGACGGGTATTGATCATACCCTCCAAGGAGGCGAACAGGTCCCGCCTGATCTCCATCAGGGCCTCCGCCAGGTCCGCAGCTAAACTGCGAGGACGGTGGGGCCCGGGTCCCGCCTTCCGAAGGTCCGCGCTTCGTGGAGGCGGCGTGGAGCCTCCTCAGCTCCTCATCGTGGCACACTCCCGCAGCCTCCAATTTTCAGCTTGGAGAGCGCGGACCTCGTCGCTCACCGACTTCTTGGCCTCCATTACGTCGATGGAGGCCAGGATTCTGTGGCAGGCCCTGTTGATTTGGCCCCGCACAGCCCCATTCAGGTTCCCCGACTTGCGGGCATCCTCTATGATTCGGGCAGCCGCCCTACGTGTCTCCCCGATCGGGTCGACCACGGGCTCCTGCACCGTTTTCTTCTTTCCCCCCCCAATTACCGATTCCGGACGGGGAACGGGGGGATCCTCCCGGCACGAGGCGGAGCTGTCATCAAGGAGGCTCCCCGCATCGGAGGTAGCGCAGTCGTCCGAGTCTGCGCCCACCGCTGCGCGGGGCCTCGCTCTTGCCGCCGCCAGTCTTGCGAAACTCGCAAGTCTCCCATTGGCCCCACCCCTTCGGGAGGTGTTCACCTTGGGGGTGTTGTCGGGCCTCGGGTCATCCTCACCTTCCTCGTGTCCTCTTTTCCGGGGCAGAGAGGTCGCCGGAGTTCCCGGCCGGACTTCGCCCTCCGAGTCCGAGTTCTCGGGCTTGGACGACTCAGCCCAGCCGAAGAAACCCGACGCCACTCGCTGCTCCTTCGTGCCTCCAGGCACTCCCTCTTCCTTCCTCCTGTCCTCACTGCTCTCTGTCATCTTGTCATTTTGGCTTGCATTTTTCATTGTTGTTCCCACGAGTATGGGCGAAAGGGTGGTCGACCCCCGGGTGACGCAGTTCCGAGGGCAAGGCTAGTGCCCGTGAGGGCTACTGTGCATTTCGCCCGGTGTGCACAGGGTTTTTACGTCTTGTCCTGACGGGTTTTATAGAGTTTTCCATTCTCGCGGGCCGGCCAATTAAGGCAAGCCCTCCGCTCCGGGCTCCCACTACTCCACAACGCCGTTGTGGTGGAGGTCGTTGTGGGATGCACCGGGCTACAGGCCACAGAGGAGCGGCGTACCTCACTCTGTTTGCGGACGATTGTTCCCGACGACATTGTTAGTGCCGCCGGGCCCGCCCTGGAAAGGGGGAAGGGGGAGGTGGGAAGGAAGGGGGGAAGGATAAGGGTTTCCCCTTAAAAAGGATGGGAGTGGAAGGATGGGAAGAGGACCGAAGGATGTGAGAGTCAGCCGCCAGCGCCAAGTGTCCACCAAAAGCTGGTGGGCACTTGGAGCTGACGTTGCCCAGGGTGCGCCACGGGGAGGCCTCTCACTTGCACCCCACCAATTTAATACCTGGGCTAATGCACCGTTTACATCGTCATAATTGTATTTCAGTCTTACCTGCAGATATTTACTTTGTACCAATCATCGCTTTTTTTTTTACAAAATTTAGGCTAATATTAAAAAGAGAGCGTGTGTGTTTATATGTATGCGGAGGGTAATCTCTGGAACCACGGCAATATTTTGAAAAATTATTTCCCCATTTGAAAGGTAAATTATTTATAGGAAAATAAAAAAATTAATATTGTGCTAATTTTAATTTATTTTCAAGTCAAGGTTAAGTAGAATATACAGATATTCTAATGTCATAGATAAAATGTATTAAGTTGTAAAAGAAAAGGAAATGTAAGTATTCTGTAAAAAAAAATATCTTGCATCATTTTGCCACACCAATGGCATTAAGTCATGTAGTGGAAATTGTATGTGAATTTTTATTTTTGAGGTGAAGACTTCTTTAGCCCCATTGAGTTATTTTTGGCAGGGAAAAACTAATGGGTTCGCGTCGAGCTGCTCGTGACGCATTTCGCTTGCGCCAAGCTGGGGCAACACGTAGCGGCCTGCCCCCTGCAAATTCAAACTTGGTCGACGAGTCGCCCCGCACGGCGGCCTGGGAGAGCTTACCCCTCACGTGAATGCGTAGTTACCGAAAGAGATAGAGCATCAAATCGCGAAAAAACATCCTCGAGCTGGTGACATTTTCCTTACAGAATCGAGTCCCTGTTTACATGTATTCGTATATATACCTAGACTAATCCATTTTATAAGTGTACTCGACTGTATTATGTGCGTCTTGGATTTTTTTTTTCTTGTAATTTTTCTAATATTTGATATCTGCAATAGATCGAGCTTTTTCATAGTGGCTTAGAAGCAGGGCTTTCTTCTCCATTGGACCTTCTGGGCCAGGGCCCCGAGATCCATACGGCCCCTTAGTTTCTGACAGGTCACCAACCGTTATGTAATGTTACGCAAGGAAGCCTAGGCATTGGACACCTTACGTTACAGAGAACCCATGCGACAGATGTGCAATCAGATCCGATCGATGTACTATTCAAGATGTCATAATATAGTCAAGAGGGCCCCATTATCCTAAAGTACCTTGGGCCTCCAATATGCTAAAGAAAGATAGATAAGATGCTTTGGAGCTATCTTACTGGCATGGTATGATAAAAAAGATTTCAAGTTCGATCGGATTTTATTACGCGAAGTAATAATATCCGGGTAATTGAAAATTTAATAATAAATTATTTTCTAAAAATTGTTTGCTTTATGATTGTCAGAAATAAAATGAATGTCTTTTTATTTTTGCAAAACGATTATTTATAAATTTATATAAACTAATTATTATTTCAATTTGTTGTATTGACATCATGTATAAAGCTAGTGCAGTCCATCATATGTTTTGATTTACGAAATTTTTATATACATAGTTTATATAAAAATGTATATAATTATTACTCGGAGTACCAATACATGTCAACACCAGACTAATGTTAATAATTTCAATTTACAAATTATGAAATTTTTATAATTACTGTTTATTTTAACAATTGATTTCAAATTTTTAAAAACAACACGATTCTTCCAAAGTTTTGAGTTTTCACTTCTGGCGGCAGTCCTCATGACTGAAAAACAGGATTGCTAAAGAAATAAAACAAAAACAATCGTATAAACTTTAATATTAAACTTTTACCATGGTAGCAAACTTAGTAATATTATAAAGAACGCTACTAATTGTTCCCCGTACTTGGCTGTATCCAAGACTCAAAATATATTTTTCAAAATGCTAACTATTACTGTTAAAGGTGATTAAAATGATGAAGGGACATATTAGACCTCGACGGGGAAACATCTGATTACGTTTTAAAAACATCTGTGTAGCTCTTATCATGCGGTATAAATATCCGGTTACCCCTTTGCCGTATGATTAAAATATAGTATAATACTTTAATAATGACAGCAGGAGCAGTTACACCAGAATTTAACAAAAAAATGGCCGGGGTAAGTCTGTATCGATTAAAAATCGCGCTATACGTACCTTCTCCATATTGTACCGAAGTATGAAAAGCTCCCTAACGATCCAAGTGACTAGGACTGATGATAAAATATCGACATTATAATTTCAAAATATCGATATTTATTACTAATATCTTTTTGGACGATATATCGATAGTTCGATATTGAAATTTCGATATCGGGGGTCGATATATTTTTTTATTTTAATTTTTTTTTGTAATTCATTTAATCTACAAAATCATCGTAATCTTAATCTACTGTATTTTATTTATGAAAATTAAGTTAGCCGACACTCACCAATTTCTGATTTTTTTTATTAACCTGCTGACTTCAAAAGCCCAGAAATTTTGGATTGATAGTAGGCATTTTCCTCCCGTGCTGTCAGAAATAGCTGTTAAATATTCGATTTCTTCTGCTACATATGTAGCATCTGAACGAGTTGCTTCTACAATCAATGTTTTAGAGTCTAAAAATCGTAGTAGCCAAACAGCTGAACATATAAAACAAAGAGTATTTTTAACTCTTACTGAAAATTAGTACCTATACAAAATCGTCTTAATTAAATTTTAAAAATAATGACTTAGAACTTATATACATTTATAATTTAATTTGTTTAATAAATATACTGGACTATAAACTGTGTAATTATTTTGAGCTGACTTACGATATTTTTTTACGATATATCGAACTCCTATATTGATAATAATTATCGATATAATATTAGTTCGATATATTATATCATCTGTTCATATCATTTCCACTTGCTACACTATTACTATTTCGCGCACTATACTATTACTAGCACTATTTCGGTGAGAATTCGAAACCTAATTTGCTGTTTACAAGTGGACACTTTTTCGACTAATCTCCCTTACAAGATGGTCCTCCTTTACTTCTACACTCCATACATAGATGGGAGGAGAGCAAAAAGTAAAATGGCGTCGCAGTATATGCTGCCAACAATTAAAAAATACCCTAGATTAGATAGTTATTAGATTTATCTGCTTAGTTCAGATTGGGTCATAAATCACAACCGATTATTAAATAAGGCTTGTGCTCCTTTTGTGCTAACTCACCCTACTAGAACTTTTTGATGACCATAAATGAACAATGTTGAAGAGGCTTACACATTATTGTACGTTACAATTTTCAGAAAAGCTTTTAAAATTATGGACAAAATACTTATCACTCAAAATAAAATTCTTTATACACATATACCGATTTTATGGCGGAATTTTCGTTCACACAAGCCAATTATGACCGAGGTCTTACCAGGGGCGTAGCTACCGCCGTATTTGCCGTATCAATTATACGGGGCCCCCGGGCCACTGGGGCCCCCAAAGTGTGTAAGGAAAAAGAATAAAAACTTTCTAATTTATTTTATTTTACAAATGACAAAATTCTATAAAGCAATTCCTTTTTTTCCCGCCTTAAGCGTGCGTTCAAAAGTTGGCAACACTCTACATCGTTATGGCGGGCTGCGGGACTTCCCCGTTTTACTTGCTTCATCTTCAACTCAGCGGGGAATCCCCGGGAATCCTTCATCGATATCGCGATGTACGTGTACGTTGTTGTACTTTGCATTGGATGTTAAACCACGGAGTGCAGTGCACTGTTTATTTACGCGCTTTATATATATGTGCATTACATTGTAATTCAGTACAAACAATATTGTTCTTCTGGTTTAGCAGTATTAGTAGCGATTTGTAAAAGAAATGAGTGAAAGGAAAAGAGATTATCCCAGCGGCGCTGAGAAAAGAAAAATTAAACAGAAAAGGGACGAGGTTCTAAAAAAAGTGCCCAAAATTTCTTCATTTTTTCAGAGACAAGATACTGTGAGTGATTTAGATTGGAAAGGTAAGTACTACCCAACCCATTTATTAGGGGCCCGTAATGATAAACAAGGAAATCTGTCACAAAAAGTTGTCTCCCCCCTCGATTTTCACAATTATACTGTTTTTAGGGCCTTGATTAAAAAAAAAACAAAATTCTAACTTATCTATAGGATCGATTTGTTTTGTTGTTTGTCTATCAGTCCGTATCGTATCGTTAATTGCGTGTTGAGAACTTCAGATGTGCAGACTCGCTTTCGGGTTCTCGTTTTGTATGGCCACTACACTACGCGCTGCGTTTAAATAGCACGCAGGTGTATAGTAATGCACGGACGGGCTGCAGGTGATTTTGTATCTACTAATAGGTACGAGCACAATCCGCGTAGAGTCTGTGTGCGTCTGAACTGAACACTCTCTAACTGTGACCCTTAGTAACGTTATTTATTTATATATAACTCTTTTTAGTTTAGTATCAAAGCATTCGTATTTATTTTTTAACAATTACTCGTTTATTTTTAGATTCTTCTGAAGCATGTTCTTCGTACATATCCATCCGGAAATAGAAGAAAGCCAAGCACATACTTTATCGGATGTCCACCCAGAAATCGAGGAACCCCAAGTCAACGATTCTGATATATCTGCAGATTGTAATATAATTTCATCAGATAGAGGAAATTTTGGTGACAATTTAACAGAATGCGAACGAAAAATAATTTTTAAATTGGGTCCATTTAAACCACAAGGACCATTTCCAAAAGTTTCAGAAAATAACCGACCTTTTTCGGCTTATTATTATTCATATTTCAATCAGGCAGGCATCAAAATTATAAGACCATGGTTATGTTATTCTAACGTTTTAAACAAACCGTACTGTCACTTCTGTTGGTTATTAGCAGATCGTCAAAACAAATCGTACTCTTCTGCTTGTTAACGGTGTTTCGGTTAGAAGCAATTTCACACAAACTATTCTTGACCATGAAAAGTCACAGCAGCATATTAGTGCCTCACTCTCTTATAATAATTGGTTGCAAGGAAATACCATCGATACTCTATTGAAAAGTGAAATCGATAGTAAAATTACATTCTGGAGAGATGTACTGCATCGTATAATTAATGTTATAATTACTTTAGTATCTTGTAATCTACCTTTGAGGGGGCATGATTCTGACAATTTTATGGCAATTTCACGTCTGCTATCTAAATATGATGCAACTATAAAAGAACTTCTTCTAAAACCGAAAGGTGAAATAAATTATTTAAGCCCTACGATTCAAAACGAAATTATTAGTTTGCTTGGTACCACCGTTAGGAACAATATTATCTCAGAAATTAAAAAAGCTCCATTTCTGACAATAATTCTGGATACAACACAAGACTTGTCAAAAATTTACCAACTATCTGTAGTTTTTCGATATATCTCGGTTACAGAAAATGATGATAATGTGCCTAAAGAAATAAAAATCTGTGGGTCCTTTTTAGGATTTATAGCAGTAACCGATTGCAGTGCTGCAGGTCTGAAAACTGTCATTTTAAATTTGACTAAAGAATATGGAATTGATTTGACTAAATGTAGAGGACAGGGATACGATGGAGCAAATGTTATGTCGGGTGTGTATGGAGGATTACAAACCCTAATAAAAGAGCATGCTCCAAATGCCGATTATGTTCATTGTGCTGCGCACGCTTTAAACTTGGTTTTGAACGATGCTGCGAGACATGTTCGTGAAGTATCGACTTTTTTCGATAATTTAGAAAAAATATATACTTTTTTTGGCAATAGTATAAAACGCTGGGCTATGCTAAGTGACGATTCATCTGAAAAATTTTGATTACCCTTAAAAAGGTATGTCCTACCAGATGGTCTTCTAGGAACGATGCTTTATTAGCAGTAAAGAAAAAATGTTTACTAATCATGAAAACTTTGTACCAACTAAATTTAATTTCAAATAAAAAAGATGAACGTGAAGAATGTAAAAGTATAATTAATATTTTAGAGAGTTTTGATTTCTTAGTGCTCGTTACATTTTTTTCTTCACTATTTGAAATTATTAATCCTGTTTCTAAAGTTCTACAGCATGAAAATAATGACTTACAGAAATCTAGTATTTTATTAAGTAATCTTTTACATAATAAAATAAGAAATCAGAATTCATTTAATAGTTTGCTAAATGAATCCAAAGATTTAGCAAAAGAGTGGGGGGTAACAACTGTTTTTAAAAACAGTAGGCGAAAGATAACGAAGCGTTTTTTTGATGAGTAATCACAAGATGAGAGAATTTCCGACCCGGAATCCTATTTCAAAGTCAATGTATACTATTGCTGTTTAGATATATTAATTTCTCAAACGAAACTTAGAACTTCGATGGGACAAGAACGGCTGTCAGACATCTCACTATTGTCCATAGAGGCAGAAACTTTAGAAAAACTAAAATCATCATCAGCCATAAATGATTTAATAAATCAGTTTTCCGAAAAAAAGGCATGGAGAGTGAATATTTAAAATTCGATTTTTATTTGTAAAATGGGTAAATTATGTGATAAATAAATATTTCTTTTCACAATATTTTTTTTCTTTTATGAAAAATCTTTACCTCCATATAAGGGCCTCCAAAAAAATTTTTATACGGGGCCCCGACAAGGCACGCTACGCCACTGGTTCGTACATGCTTATTTTGTTGCAAAATGATTGAATAGTAATTATAATATGATGACAGAATTATAATATGTTTGGGAAAAGCAAACGATGATAATGTAGAACTGATAATGATCACATTAATTAATTAATTAATACATGAAAAACAAATGGAAAATCGGTTTTGATTGACACATGAAAAATGTGCCGGTGAGTTGCCGTAAATTTCAGCTGTCATTTAATAACAATGACATTTTACGATATGACAGATGACATGCATCATCAATTTGTGTTTTATTTTAGACTTGCATTCGTACGCGTTCGGCATTTTAATGTTATCCCCTAAAAGTATTACTATTTTTGAACTATTTATGGTATAATTAACTAAAAAATGAGTTCTACGAGTAAAACGACTCCATTGTCCGCCGATCTGAATAGTTTTATATACGGTGTGTCAAGAAGGAATGCTCAAAATGCACCAGAGTTAACGAAGATTGGTTTAACTTTACTGAGGAACTTCCCAGCAGCCAGGGATGCTGTATTGGAGTACTTCGCTATGGTGTTTCATGATGCCGTCAACGCTGCGCTCAAACAAGGAGACTATGAGGTACGTAGTGGAAACTGGAAAGTTGATTTGAGTTCATTATAACCTTAATTTAAATTCTGCATTTATATCTTATTTTAATTGTAGAAAAAAAAGAATACATATGATTTGTATATGATTCACTTATTCTCATTGAACTTGCTGCTGTTGGGTGTACTGGTGTGTAGGTTTGTAATGTTAGTACCTTGTTTTGGTTTTAAAAATATATTTTACACATTCAAATCTACCACCACATTGTGATAGAATTTAGTCCTCAGTCTTCATGAAGCCAATAACAATCTAAACAACATAAGGAACCTATCTCATGTATTCAGTTTATGATAAAGGTTTCTTATTGCTTTGTAGTAGTCATTTCAAAATACTTTTATTGTAATACTTGTCTAGAACTATAAAGTTAACCTCTTGAAGGTTTAACTTAACATATTGAAAAGTGGAACAAACGGATAGTTTAGTGGTACCCAAGAAATAGGAAAAGAAAATGCAGTAGAAAATTTCGAAGGTAAGACAAAATAAAAATTAACTGGGAAAACATGGACAAGGAAAGCAAGGCTGAATGGAAAGTAATGGAGGAGGCTTTTGCCAATGTTGGGCAAACGGATAGGTTGTCCGTGTCACTGATCACCAGAGTGATTTGGTTGAGACTTAATGTAAATGTAAAAAAAATCCGTCTGAATAAAGGTTTATATTGTTATTTCATTTATTCATTATTTATTTTTACATTTAATTAATTTTTTTAATCAAAAATTATAAAAAGTAGTACATTCAAATATATAAAAAAATATGATTATTAAGTTAACCTCTTAAGATAAGGCCAGATTCTTTTACATTTAAAAAGCAGCTTGGTGCATTATTGCCACATGATGGTTAGCTAATTCTACATTCAGCTCAGCAAGGTCCAGCCCAAGTTCCTGAACCAATTATAAGAAATTAACTACTTCTTATTCTTCTCCTAAGAATGGCCCTTATGATGACAAAGTGGTATAAAAATATGAAAAAAAAAAGAACTTCCCCTGACACACTAAGAGAGAACTTTTAGTAAAGTACTACTTCTAGACTTACCCATTTACACTGTGAACCATTAGGTTACTTGTATTACTTTGTTTTGGTTAAACTTAAGGAAGCTAGTTAAATTACAAGCAAAGTAACTAATTCATTTTAAAGGATGCTGTGTTTACTTCTAGTAGGTCTTACACATTATAAAGAATCACACTGTTATATTTAACCACATGAGACTAAATAAATTCATGTCTCATAGTCAACAATGCATTGGTCTGTTTGTCAGATCAAATGTTACCATACTATGTATACTGTTTCAGGCCGATCTCAACATTAATGGTTTTCTGGAAAGTGTCAGCATGATTGGTCCGGAGCTGTGCAGTCTCGGGCAATCCTGGGCACCCTTCATTGGACCATGGTGTATCAGTTTGGTCATGGATATTGCTACTAAGAAAGCTAGTATTTCTAGTAAGTTTCTGATATATATTGTTATCTTGAAATTTACTGTAGTATAATACTATATTTATTTAATAAAATACAGTTATTCAAATAATAATCTTGTTGTGTATGTTTAAGAGAATCTAAGGACCATCTGCTTGTCAACCAATGAACAAAAAATACTAATTTGTCCATGTAACTTAGAGAATGAAATTGTCAGCATTTATTTGTTTTTCAGATGTAACACTTCAAAGTATAGAACCTGTTCGAGTTTTACTGGATATAACAACACAAAACTTGACTTTACTCAACTCAGAAGAGAGGGCAAAATGCATTGACATGATGCTTGGTAAATATTTACTTGCTTTTTAGGTTAAGTTCCTTCTTAGTTTCTGGGAAATATGCAGCGAGGTATTGGCGTGGAGGTTTTGTAAACAGAATACTGCGTGTCGTTCTAACCCGATGATTTTTTTTTTTTTTTTTTTATGCTATTTGGGCCGACAAACAAGCAGACGGTCCACCTGATGGTAAGTGGTCACCGCCGCCTATGGACATTTGCAACACTAGGAGCATCGCCAATGCGTTGTCGACCCTGAGACGTGAAGTTGTTAAGTCTCATGTGCCTGTAATTTCACCGGCCCCCTTACCTTTCTAACCGAAACACAGTAATACAATAGCACTACTGCTTCACGGCGGAAATGGGTAAGATGGTAGTACTTCCCCGGACGACCTCTGCACTGAAGAGCTCTACTACTCTGAATTAGTACTATAATAGTTTGCTCTAAGCAGTTGGTCATTAAAACAGGAGTCGTACTAAACGGATATATCTTTGCCTAGTACCTCATTAAGAAACCTAACTTGAGTTATAAGCGAAGTCGTTGTATGCGAATTCTACTGTATATTGATATATTTAATTAGTGTCGTTAATTTTCCAGGATCCTGGGCATGTTCCTGGGCAGTGGGATGGGTGGGTCGCGCGGAGCCGGCTCTGGTAGCGCCTCGTGCGTTGGCACTTGGAGCAGACGCGGCCCGAGCCGTCTTGGCACACTTGGCACACCATCCACCTGCATTGTTCCATGTTCGTGCCGCTCTCGTCGATTTATTCCAAGTGAGTATGTTCTCTTTGTAACTGTAGTATATGTAGGGTTGGCTATTAGTTTTATGAATGTCAGTAGGTGGTTGATGTAAGACGAGTTTTATTGTGCTCCCAACATTGTGTGTGGAATATTGGACCTTGTCTGTACCAATTTCAATATCATAAAAATTTGAATTCAATTGGTTGGTTTTAACTAGAGATAGGCCGAGTACTCAGTTGATACTCGGTACTCGGTGTACTCGGCGGGTTTTTGATACTCGGTTTAAGAAAAGCATATTGCTTTTCTTTAAGGTAGATATAATTAAAACAACAGTGTTCAAACTATCAAGCGACTGGTAGTTGTTTTTTTGGTTTTTAATGGCACTGGTAGTTGAAAGGCGCGGGCGGGATGAAGGGTGTATCCCACCGCTCGATCGGGGCGAACCTGTTTGTATTTGTTTACGCGCGCGAAATGGGAATTTGATTGAACCGAGTTACTCGGTCGAGTACTCGGTTCAAAAAAAATTAAACCGAGTAAAATTCGGTACTCGTTACTCGGCCAAAGTGTTACTCGGTCTCTAGTTTTAACCAAGTAGTCATGGTCCTTTGAGAATGATTTATTGAACTTCTGTTACAGGAAGCAATACGCGAAGACAGCAAACCTGAGAAGAAGAATGAAGTCATTCCATACTTACTCAATTTGGCATCCAAATCTGACATAGTTTTGAAAGCCCTCATTCAAGATATTGAAATGACTTGTAAGTACCATTTACTTTTTTTGTTGTTTTCTGGACCAGATATTCTCATTACTGTTGTAAGAATATAAATAAAGATAGTGAATAGGGCACAACTATTTATTAAAAGTAAAAATAATTATATTATTCTAGTCGATTTTGTATTTTATGATAAGACTAGCAGTCCCCTGCGGTTTTACCCAAATTCCCGAGAGATAACACATTTTCCAAAGTAAAATTACAAAAGTAGCCTATATGTTATTCCAGGATATGCCTCTATGTGCCAAGTTTCATCCATATCCGTTCAGTAGTTTTTATAATATTAGTATAGATGTAACGACAAACAAATGTAATAAAATTAAACCATAACTACGAAGAGTATGAGTACTACCTACAGTCTGTAGACATTATTTTCAGGATTTTTTTTATAAACACAGGTTTATTTCTACCTTCTACTACTAGTCACCAGCATCAGGACATTTCAAACTGGAAAGAAAATTTTCACATCACCTTTCCATTCCCCAGTAACGGATGAAGCAATGGAACGGCTCTGCGCATTGTGTGCGTCACAGCGACACACAACCGCGTGGGAGGGCGTGGGCCCGTCCTCTCTGGTGACGCTGTTACTGCGGGCTGACGTTCACTGTCTTCTGCTGCTGTTGCGGCATGCGCAGAAGAATCTCTTCTGCAGGCAGTTGCTGGGTAAGAATTTGTTAATTGTCTTTCTGCATAAAATGTGAAATCTAAAATAAAAGTCGTTTTTTGGAGTAGTAGATACATACCCATTTCCTCCGTGTAATAGTAATGCACTTGTATGAGTGTGTTTCGGCTTGAAAGGTATGCGGCCCGGTGAAGTTACAGGTACATGAGACTTGGTAACTTCATATCCTAGGATGTGAAGTTGGCATCACCAATGTGTTGTCAACCCTAGGGTTGGTGATGCCCCTGGTGTTGCAAATGTCCATAGGTGGTGGTGACAACATACCATCAGGTGGAACGTCTGCTTGTTTATCGACACTATATCGGTTTTATTTAGATATGGTTATAGAAGGTGTAAAGAGGTTGGTGTAACCAGAAATTATGTAGATCCAACTTTCTTAACCTTTAATTAGGCGCGCGGGTTCGCCGCGACCCCAAGTGAACTTCAAGTTAAGTTATTTTCATACCTATTAACGCTGTCAACCCGAATTTCTTGCTAGCTTCCTAACTCTCTAGTCCCCTAGTTCTAGGTCTAGTTTCTAATTTCACACCTATCAATTTGGTAACTGCAGACCCCGCGCGATTAACAATGTTAGTTTATTGGGGCGCCTAATTAAAGGAACTAATTAGAATACACTTTAAAAGTACATGGCTTTTGTCAAATATGGAATTTATACAAACTTTCTGTGTGTATTTTATTACAGAATACCTGCTTCAAAGGTTAGAGTATGAGTGTTTATTCCCCGAAAAGAATCTGCCGCTTTTAATGAGTACAGCGGAGGAAATAAACTTAGTACGGGAAAAGCTATTGACTGGCAATCAGTTGGAGAAGTATACGCTGGCCCGAATACTTATATTAGTCAGTAAGTATTACGTTACACAGATATATACCGTTACCCCTCCATTGGGTAGGCAGAAACTACATCGAATTTGCCTCTATTACTGTACATTTTTTTTTTTGTAAATGTGTGTTGGTAGCAAGGAATTGGCAGAGTCTTGAAACGGCATGAATGCAACTATAATTTGGGTGTCTTCAAGGCTAGAGTGAATAGGCTCTTAATAAACTAGTGCGCCTCATCATCTAAGATTGCATCACTACTTACCATCAGGTGGGATCGCAGTCAAGCACTAGTCACGTTGGGACTTAATTTCGTCTGTTAAATGTGGTTCCCAATCTTAACTTTGGGACCTCTGACTAGGAGGCTAATGAACAAATAGTGGTATAAAAAAGACAATAAATTCAAAATAATTACAATATTACAAAAACAGCATAGTATAAGAAGATAAATTGAATTGGTGCAGAATTTTAATTATTATAAATTTATGGATTGCTGCCAAAAAGAGTTATTATTGTGTTAAAGAAGCCTAGCCAGACTATTAATTAATGTATAATTTTTTAGGTTACAATCTTCCATCAGAATTCGTAAGCACAATAAGCTATATGTTGCAATTCTCTCGAGATGACTCCACCTTAGCACTCTTAGTCCGTATTATATCTGGTACGATAACTATGCACACTCCAACGGATTCACCAGATATCAATATGGACACAGAAAGATACCAGAATTTCATAAAAACCGGAGTTGAATATGCATTGAGAGATGCTAAGATATCTGATTCGGAGATAAAAAGGTGCTTCATCGATGGCAGTGCACCGAAAGATCAGAAGACTTACTTGCACCACTTTTGTTTGAATATTATAAAGTTGTTGAGGTAAGTAAATAAAATGTGGTCATTTTAAATTTTATTTCTTGCAAATAAGGGTAAATAAATTCTTAAGAGTATATATGTAAATAATGTGAACAGCCATATATAGTTCAAAGTAAGCACATTAAGAGAATATGTTATATGGATTAACATATGGGATATTTTTTATTCCGGGATATCTTAGGACCCTCGGGAAATTAGATACGTCATTATAAAGCAGGACTAATAGGAGAGAAAAATAAAATACATAATTAAACATTTTAAATTAATAACCATTTAGTTTTGGTCCGCAAGGGCCACTTAAAAAAGTTACTGAAATTACCACCTATTCCCTCCTACTTTCACTCCTTTTGGATAGAGCAATAGTCCAGTTTATTGACCGTTATTGGTAGTTAAAGCAACCTTCCGCAACAGTGTTAGAGTCAACTCATATTGGCATAGAAATAGTAAGAATTTTCGACTGTTCGATATCTCTTAACTTATTTTCGTTTTTCAGATGGGAGAACTCGAACCTGGTGCCGCACCTGCGCAACCGCACGATCGCGCGCGCCGTCGAGGCGAGCCTGAGCGAGCTCGGCGACGCCTTGCGCGACCAGAGCTCGCTGCTGCGCGTCCATCGCCCCGCCACCTGCGCCGCGCTGCCCTCCATGCCCGCCGCACACGCGCTCGCCGAGGTGAGTCCGACCCTGCCCGACCAGAGCTCGCTGCTGCGCGTCCATCGCCCCGCCACCTGCGCCGCGCTGCCCTCCATGCCCGCCGCACACGCGCTCGCCGAGGTGAGTCCGACCCTGCCCGACCAGAGCTCGCTGCTGCGCGTCCATCGCCCCGCCACCTGCGCCGCGCTGCCCTCCATGCCCGCCGCACACGCGCTCGCCGAGGTGAGTCCGACCCTGCCCGACCAGAGCTCGCTGCTGCGCGTCCATCGCCCCGCCACCTGCGCCGCGCTGCCCTCCATGCCCGCCGCACACGCGCTCGCCGAGGTGAGTCCGACCCTGCCCGACCAGAGCTCGCTGCTGCGCGTCCATCGCCCCGCCACCTGCGCCGCGCTGCCCTCCATGCCCGCCGCACACGCGCTCGCCGAGGTGAGTCCGACCCTGCCCGACCAGAGCTCGCTGCTGCGCGTCCATCGCCCCGCCACCTGCGCCGCGCTGCCCTCCATGCCCGCCGCACACGCGCTCGCCGAGGTGAGTCCGACCCTGCCCGACCAGAGCTCGCTGCTGCGCGTCCATCGCCCCGCCACCTGCGCCGCGCTGCCCTCCATGCCCGCCGCACACGCGCTCGCCGAGGTGAGTCCGACCCTGCCCGACCAGAGCTCGCTGCTGCGCGTCCATCGCCCCGCCACCTGCGCCGCGCTGCCCTCCATGCCCGCCGCACACGCGCTCGCCGAGGTGAGTCCGACCCTGCCCGACCAGAGCTCGCTGCTGCGCGTGCATAGCCCCGCCATCTGCGCTGCGCTACCCTCCATGCCCGCCGCACACTAATCTTTTGTCTGTCGCTTTTTAGTGTCAGTTTTGTTTAATCGAGTTTCAAATACCACGCTGCTTGCTAAGTTTTCACAACAAGGACTGAGTGCAACGTATTATTGCCGTTTCAGGTACTTGACAGAGTGGACATGTCAGGAACTAAAGCACCGGCACCGAGTGTCGAAGTGATACTGAAAGTAGTGCAGGCGACTGTGAAGTATTTCTTCCGCTGTTTACATGAGAAAGGTAATTATTCGATGTTTAATAAAGAACTCATAAATTTTGTAATATAGCATTATGTTTGTCATTTAATTGTATTTGCATTCTGATAGTGTATAGTTTTATGTCGTTTAGTAGTGTAATATTTCATATTATATTTATAATTATTATATTTACAATATATATTTTAAACCTTATAAATCCATAAAAAAATATCGTTAAATTACATACCATTAAACCAGATATAATGGACAAGATCCGCGGCGCGCAGACGGCGTGCCGGCTGCTGCGCAAGGTGTGCGTGGTGAGCAAGCTGGCGTGCGCCGTGGCGCTGCGCGAGCTGCTGGAGGCGGCGGCGCTGCGCCACGAGGACACGTTCGGCAGCCGCCCGCGCCCCGCGCGCCCCGCGCACCCCGCGCCCGCGCCCGCCGCCGCGCCGCGCCCCCCGCCGGCCGACCTGCTGATACACCTCAACCAGAAGCATGTGAGTCTGTTATAATATTTATTCCATTTTGTTTTTATTTTCTTTTTCTATGGCCCATGACCATTTGAAACACCAGATTCATCGCCAATGCGTTGTCCCTGAGACGTGAGTCGTTAAGTCTCAGTTCGTCAGGCGTCAATTCACCGGCCCACTTTTTAATTGTAAAATGAATAGTAAATAATAGTTTAAAATGACTAAAAACAATGACTTATGACCTCGATAGGAATATCGGAAACGAAACTTAAATATTAGTCTTAAGACTCGAAAAGATTAAAATATGGTCGAGACTCGTAATTAAATTTACCATTACCATTAAATTAGGTTTGCCACCTCACAGCTCAATATGGTGTAAATAATTACTCTAAGTCATGCAATAGCATATAGGTAATTTTCAACCCCAGAACGAGAAAGCTCGTAATATAAATTCGAAGATTTGAGTCTTTATGTGTATATTTGTTACCTCTCAGCGCCCGAACAGCTGCATGAAATAAGATGAAACTTAGCACACAGGTGTTATATGTTCAGGATTAACAGGATACTTTACAGGAGTTCGCCACGGTCGTTCTTCCGGGACGTTCTTTTACACACGGCCATCTGTTCGCAAACTAAGCAGAGCTTGTACTATGGAAACCAGATAACTGATATACTACATATACTACTTTTTTTTTCTAAATGCATACTTATATACATATTTACACCCAGACACAGAACAAACAGACATGTTCATGCACACAAATGTTTGTCCTGGGTGGGAATCCAACCCGCGACCTTCGGCTTGGCAGTCAGAGTCGCTCACCACCAAGCCAACTGGCCTGTCAAATGTGTAAATTTGTCCATTATATGACTAACTCCAACTTAATTATTACTTTCAGGGTCCGATAACACAGCTGACACAAAGTCACACGTCAGTATTCCACGCCGGTATTATTGGGAAAGGCGTTAGGAAACAAAACGGATTAGCAAATACAAATGAAGTTCCACCTATATTAACTACCAATAATGAACTTCTCATGGGCGCCTTAATGTCTTGTATGGTAAGTTATTTACATTCAGCCTTCTACCTGTTAGTTTAGAGTTCACAATCGCTTGCATTAATAGACAAGACAATAGAAAAGAAAATGAAACGTTAGGGCCAACAGATGTTTCATGGCAAATAAACTTAAAGCTCACGCTGATAGAGTCTAAAATTCACAACGAAAGTAACATTTCTTACGTAAGTAAGTAACGTAACATTTCTATTCAAATCTATTTACTTAGTACACGATAAATAAGTTCATCTTGCAACTGAACAGGGTGTATCAATGAAATTTAAACTCAATTTCAATGTGATTTAAGTATATTGTGATTACTTACATTGTCGTTTGTCTAATATTACCATTACCCAGATATACATATCGTTTAAGAAAATAATAATTTTATATACATTCTTCATAAACGGTTATCTGGCCCAGTTTGTACTATGGTCACCAAATAATCTTTGGAAGTCATCCTTCAAATGAGAGTTTTGTTAAACAGGACGGCAACAGTGGTGTGGTTGAAGGCACCACGTCTATATCTCTGTTGCTGGTGGAATTGGTATCTCCTGACGTCATGTACAATGGACTTCCGTGGCCTGATGAAGATTTTACCAAGGTATACCTTTATTTATTTATCTTTTGAGTAGTAAAGCTTTTATTGCAGAGTTCGCACAAGGAACTCTTCAAAATATGATTTTTTTAATAGGAGAAGCAAGGATACACAGCGGAAGCACGTCCTCTCCATGAAAGTGCACCTCTCTAACATTCGAGGCCTGCACTCCAATCTCGACCCAGTCCATCATCACCTTGAGACTGAGAGGCCACACTTGCTCAGCCTCACGGAAACGCAGATCGGATGTCCTTCAGACGCGGCATACCTCTACTACCCAGGGTACACCTTGGAGCACAATTTTAAGCCTCGCGCTGGAGTCTGTTTGTATGCCCGAGATAACATTTGCTTTTGGCGCCTTCGAAACATTGAGGACCCTTGTTTCTCTATTCTTTGGATACTGGTGGACACTGAAATGGAGCAAATGCTCTACTCCCTTGTCTACAGGTCGCACAGTGGTGATTCTGAGACAACCAGGTAATTCTGGGGGACTTTAATGCCCACCACCAAGAGTGGTTGTTCCCATACCAGTTGAGCAACCACGCTGGGAGAGTGGCGCCCAAGTTTGCTCTATCGCTAGATCTCACTCAGTTGGTAGACCAGCCCACTCGGATTCCAGATGTTGTTGGCCATACGCCTAATTGCTTGGACCTTCTGCTGACCACCGATCCAGACAGGTACTCCGTGTCAGTTTCATCCCCGTTGGGAACATCGGATGACAGTCTGGTGAAATCTGTATCTAACCACTCCCCGTCTGACACTAGCCCTAAGGGAACCAGGCGGGTATGGCGATACAAGTCCGCAGATTGGGATGAGATGCGGCACTTCCTTGCATCCTACCCTTGGCGGTAAATGTGCTATTCTTCTGGTGACCCGTCGAGCTGCGCGAACAGCATTACTGAAGTGATCCGTCAGGCTATGGAATACTTAATTCCATTTTCTGACGTGTCACTTGGTGACAAAGCTCGTCCGTGTTTTGGCGCCGATTGTGTAAGCGCTGAAGCACAAAAACAGTCGGTCTACCTGACCTGGACTGATGCTCGTAATCGCAAATCTCCGGATCTAGCCGAAAAGAAAAAAAGCCTTCAATACCGCCGCCAAGTCCTGCAAAAAAGTAATTAAGAGGGCTCGTTTCCGTCACGTGAGGCGAATTGGATTCAGACTGGACATATCCCTTTGGAAGTAAAGAGTTCCGGTCCCTTGCCAAATCTGTGGAGACGAACTTCTGCCGCACCACGCTGTCTCCGGTGCTGAAACCGGATGGGTCACTGGCTCACACTGCAGAAGAAAAAGCCAACGTGTTTGCTGCTCTTTTTGCGGAAAATTCACGTCTAGAAGCTGGCAATGCTACACCACCTTCTATACCTCGCTACGACGCTACTCTGCCCACCATTCGCATACGGCAAAAAGAGGTATTACGAGCGCTCAGCACTCTAAACGTGAATAAATCCAGTGGTCCTGACGGAATACCAGCAATCGTGTTGCGAAATTGCTCTTCTGAGTTGTCTCCGGTTCTGACGCGTCTGTATCACCTCTCTTTAGAGACTGGCAATGTTCCAACTGTGCAACTTGTGCCAAAGAAAGAGAGTCGTGCTGACCCTGGCAACTATCGACCGATTGCCATCACCTCCATTCTTTGCAAGACTATGGAGCGTGTCTTAAACAACAAGCTCCTTACATACCTGGAACAACATGACCTTCTCAGTAGCTAGCAATATGGGTTTCGCCAATCCCGGTCTACTGGGGACCTTCTAGTGTATGCCACACACATTTGGAGCGAAGCCCTGGACAATTACGACTCTCGCAGTGTCCCTTGACATCTCCAAGGCATTTGCCAGGGTCTGGCTTGACAGCCTCCTTAACAAGCTTTATTTATATGTAATTCCCTCTGGCCTTTGTAACTGGATCGCTGATTTCCTGAGAGAACGATCCATTCGAGTAGTCATAGATGGCTGCTCGTCTGATCTAATGGCTATAAACGCCGGTGTACCTCAGGGATCTGTTCTGTCTGCAACACTTTTCCTGTTGTACATCAACGATCTGTTGAAGCCCGGTATACTTAGGTACGCTGACGACAGCACAGTTGTTGACAGATACGTTTCCAGTGCGAGAGCTAGTAGTGGTGAGACCCAGTTTCTCAGAAAGTCCATGGTAGGGCGTATGAATTTGACCTTGCAGGCCGTGTTCGACTGGGGCGATGCCAACCTGGTCATGTTTAACGTTACCAAAACACAGGCGTGTCTCAGACTCCATTGAGTTTAAGGCAAAAACCGCTGCCAAAAAGCTTGGGATCTTAAACAAGGTTAAGCGGTTCTTCACATCAGGACAGCTTCTGAATCTATACAAAGCTCAAGTCCGTTTATGTATGGAGTACTACAGTCACCTAGGGATGGATCAGCTAAGTACCAGCTGGCAGCCCTTGACTCAGTGGAGCGCCGTGCTAAAGAGTTAATTGGCGACACTACTTTGGTTGAGTCCAGAGTGAGAAACTCCAGAGTCCAACTCGAACACCTTCGCAGAATCGCTTGCCTCTCGGTATTTTATCGGATGCATTTTGGTGTGCTATGGAACTTCACGATTTAGTTCCGCCATCACCTTTTCGTCGTCGGACTACTAGGCGTGGTGATCGTTTTCACCTTTATGTTGTAGACATACCACCAAAACGCACGAAGCGCTTTGCAGCTTCCTTCCTCATGCGCACAGCTAAAGATTGGAATTTTCTCCCCTCGTCTGTGTTCCCAGATACTTACAACTTGGGGCTGCCCTGAGCACGAACATCTGTCTTAAGAATATCGTCATCATTTCGGCTGCGCCAAAATAACAATGCTATGAGAAATGGAACATCACGCAACGTTCCGGTATGCGTATTTAATTTTCCATACAAACGACCATTTTGGCGCACTCGATAAGATGACGCTACGCTTACGATAGATGTCCGTGCTCAGACCTCTGAATGTTAATATTTCAGCAAGTGAGTATAGAACGCGAGCTGTACATGCGCGGCGCGCTGGAGAACTGCTGCGTGGCGCGAGCGGCGCTCCGGCGTTGCGCGGCCGCGCGCCCCGCGCTGTGCCTCGCGTCCGCCCTGCTGCGCGCCACGGCCGCCACGCTGCTGCACCGCACCCGCGCCTACCTCGGTCAGTATAGAGCGCGAGCTGTACATGCGCGGCCGCGCGCCCCGCGCTGTGCCTCGCGTCCGCCCTGCTGCGCGCCACGGCCGCCACGCTGCTGCACCGCACCCGCGCCTACCTCGGTCAGTATAGAGCGCGAGCTGTACATGCGCGGCCGCGCGCCCCGCGCTGTGCCTCGCGTCCGCCCTGCTGCGCGCCACGGCCGCCACGCTGCTGCACCGCACCCGCGCCTACCTCGGTCAGTATAGAGCGCGAGCTGTACATGCGCGGCCGCGCGCCCCGCGCTGTGCCTCGCGTCCGCCCTGCTGCGCGCCACGGCCGCCACGCTGCTGCACCGCACCCGCGCCTACCTCGGTCAGTATAGAGCGCGAGCTGTACATGCGCGGCCGCGCGCCCCGCGCTGTGCCTCGCGTCCGCCCTGCTGCGCGCCACGGCCGCCACGCTGCTGCACCGCACCCGCGCCTACCTCGGTCAGTATAGAGCGCGAGCTGTACATGCGCGGCCGCGCGCCCCGCGCTGTGCCTCGCGTCCGCCCTGCTGCGCGCCACGGCCGCCACGCTGCTGCACCGCACCCGCGCCTACCTCGGTCAGTATAGAGCGCGAGCTGTACATGCGCGGCCGCGCGCCCCGCGCTGTGCCTCGCGTCCGCCCTGCTGCGCGCCACGGCCGCCACGCTGCTGCACCGCACCCGCGCCTACCTCGGTCAGTATAGAGCGCGAGCTGTACATGCGCGGCCGCGCGCCCCGCGCTGTGCCTCGCGTCCGCCCTGCTGCGCGCCACGGCCGCCACGCTGCTGCACCGCACCCGCGCCTACCTCGGTCAGTATAGAGCGCGAGCTGTACATGCGCGGCCGCGCGCCCCGCGCTGTGCCTCGCGTCCGCCCTGCTGCGCGCCACGGCCGCCACGCTGCTGCACCGCACCCGCGCCTACCTCGGTCAGTATAGAGCGCGAGCTGTACATGCGCGGCCGCGCGCCCCGCGCTGTGCCTCGCGTCCGCCCTGCTGCGCGCCACGGCCGCCACGCTGCTGCACCGCACCCGCGCCTACCTCGGTCAGTATAGAGCGCGAGCTGTACATGCGCGGCCGCGCGCCCCGCGCTGTGCCTCGCGTCCGCCCTGCTGCGCGCCACGGCCGCCACGCTGCTGCACCGCACCCGCGCCTACCTCGGTCAGTATAGAGCGCGAGCTGTACATGCGCGGCCGCGCGCCCCTCGCTGTGTCTCGCGTCCGCCCTGCTGCGCGCCACGGCCACCGGCCGAATGAACGTCACGATGTATCGGGAACCGCGAGGAGTAAAATACGATATACACAAATTTTGACAATTCATAACTTTTACTCAGATCGCCACACCCAATCAGCAGAAATGGCACGGGAAAGAGCGGCCCTCACTGAGCTTCTATCCACGATGACACTCGGACAACTGCTGCCACATCCACTCAGCCACATGCTTGAATTGGCACCGGAACTTACTGCCAGCGAGGTAATCCTCCTTTAATCAGTCCATAACAATATTTTTGTAAGAAATTGATATTGATGCTGTAGTGGAAGTATTGCTCCCAAATGACTATTAGAAATAGACGGCATTCGATTCTGTAGATGCCCCAATCGGCTTGTCATCAGAATCGGGTGACCATCCGAATTGCTCCGAAAAACTCAGAATAAATATTTATTTGAATATATCTAAATTCAGAACCAGTTTTAAGTTTAGGGCCTAGAAGGGCACTTATCAAGGTCAAAGACCTAGAAGGTCAAAGTTACTGAAGTTACAGCTGGTTCGAAAGTCAGCCTTCAACTGAGAAGAATACTCGCCCTGAGAACATTAATTTGCTCTTAGTTAGTACTAGTTTTTCACAGTGCGAGCGGTATACGCCAAACGATACAAGCTGCTTATATTTTTTTTGTTGAGTAATAACGACAGTACCTATGATTGAAACTTTATTTTATGCCTCAGATCGTGCAAGTGTTACGGGACTGCCTGTGGAACTACACAAGAGATAACGTTCCGTCGCCTGCACTTTTCAACTGTGACTCTACAGGTAACGACTTTTTGACTCAAGAACTTTTTGAATAGATGGCGATAGTTGCGCATCTTTCTTTTTAGGGTTTTGTAGCGACAGGATGCCAACGGGAACCTCTGTAGTCCGACTGTATCTCGTGAACCGTAATAAATAATCAGTTAACATTTTCACAGTGTATGACTAATAAGAACAAATAATAATGATTAAGTAAAGTTAAAAGAAACAAAAGGCTACTGAAGGCTAATGATTTTTTCTTTGAATTTTGTCGAAGTTATTATATTATATATTATACATAGTGTACATTCTATTTATACATATATTTAAGAAAGTTCGGGGAAGTGCTACAATTCACTCTGGTGATTTTATACATATATCAAATAATAAGACTCCTAACTAAAATAAATGATTATGTCTCCAGGTCTTCACTGGCGCGATCCATCAACGTGCAAGCCACTCGCGACTTACACCGACACCCTGAGAATAATCATACAGAAGAGAATATCTAAGCTTGGACATCTGTATCCGATCATGTTTCTGAATCTAGAGAAAGAGAATTAGTTATTTATAGGTGTCATATATAAGTTGATTGTACAAAATGTAAATAATTTTATTATAGTTATCATGGAAATAAAATGCCTGTTTTTAATAGGGTTGGTTTTATTTGATATTCTATAGTAATGGCAATTTTATTTATGCATTATTTTAGTTAAGTCATCAAGTATATATAAAATAGGAAATTTACTTAATATCTTTGACTTTTTGGATATGTGGCAATAATTCACCGTAGAAGTAATATATAACGATGTTAAAATGACAGTTATCACAGCTTAGCCTTCTTTATAAGTTAACGATCATTAGTCAACCAACTTATATTGGATACTACGGAACCTGCGCTGCGCACTTTGCCGGTTGAATCAAAGTCAGAACAGAAAACTAAATAGATAATTTATTCTATTTATACTTCACACAGTCACAGTTCGCACATAAATCAGATTTCCTTTTGACTAATCAACTATATATTTGACAGCCTTCTTGAGAAAATTATAGTCAAACATCTGTAGCACAGTCTGTGGTGTGTATCAGTCAAGTGTCATGTGAACTGTCAGTCATAAGTTGTTTTTAGTTTCGTAGGCTGTGCATGTTTTCGTCATTGTAATCAAACTTTAATACAATAAATTACAAATACGTTATAAGATTTAAGTTTTACGGGTATAATTGATACTGAATTTTAGTAATAGCTTTTAGCAATGGCTACGAGTGAAATAAAACCCGAACCAATGGAGGAGGATTCAAGAAAACCAATTTGTTTGATAATTTTAGGTTAGATTCGTTTATTTATATACACGAACAGTGCTTTTATTCATATTTTATTCATTACACATTTTATTCATATCAGTATTTGATTGATAAATATAAATTCATTGTATAGGTATGGCTGGTGCAGGAAAGACATCGTTTACACGACGTCTCGCTGGGAAAGTCGTGGACGGATCTAGACCGTATTTGATTAATTTGGATCCTGCGTGCCGGGAAGTGTCTTATCCTGCAAATATTGGTAAGTTCTAAAGCTAATTTCAATCTTCTGTATGTATATAAATTACAAAACCTTTAATAAAATTCATATATTCCAGTCCTTGTAAGTTTTCAGTAATAATCTTATTTTTATTAAGTAAACAAGGTTTCCTGGATGAAATTGCTTCTGCAATAAGGCCGCCTAAATTGATTGCACTGTTAACATTTGTCGAATACTTTTATTTTATTATCTTTTTATGTGGTGTGAACAATAAAGTATTTTTGTGTTGTATTGTAATGTAAACATACTTACAAATGCAAAGCACAACACTGCTCCCAAACAATTCTCAATTGAATTTTTTTTGCAAAATTGTATCTAAATAATATTATACATAGGTTATATTATTAGGTGTACAAATAAGTTTCCGCCGTTTTGAGAAAGATGGTGTGGCACAAGGTTTATGTTCGAATTCACAGATGATAACTGGCTTGAAAATTAAGTTGATCATTTAAGAACAACTTAACCCTATCATATTATTAACTCCGTATTAGCATTACATATTTGTTTTTATCCAAAAATGTCAAAATTTGAGCCAAATAAGCGTCATTTACGGGAACTTTTAATTAAAAAAAATCTGCTGCCGAGGCGCATTGATTGCTCGTAGAAGCATATAATGTGGCTGCCTTGAGTGAGAGAACATGTCGTGAGTGGTTTCAAAAGTTTAAAAACGGTGATTTTGACGTAGAAGACAAAGATCGCAGTGGAAGACCAAAAATTTTAGGGGATGCAGAATTGACGGAATTATTGGAGGAAGATTCGTCTCAAACACAAAAGGAACTTGCACTTACTTTAGATGTCACTCAGCAAGCAGTCTCACATTGTTTAAAATCGTTAGGAATGATTCATAAACAAGGTACCTAATTGGATTCTATACGAATTAAAGCCGAGAGATGTTGAACCCTGATTATGCATGAGTGAAATGCTGCTGAACCAAAAAAAAAGTTTTTTACATAGAATCGTCACTGGTGATGAAAAGTGGATACATTATGATAATCCAAAAAGAAGAAAATCATGGGGACTACCTGGCCATGTGTCAACATCCACAGCAAAACTGAATATTCATGGAAAAAAACTCATGCTGTGTATTTGGTGGGATCAGCTGGGTGTGGTGTATTACGAGTTGCTTAATCCAGGCGAAACAATCACTGGAGCTCTCTACCGAACTCAATTGATGAGATTGAGTCGAGCTCTGAAGGAAAAACCCCCTTAAATACTACTCCAGACATGACAAAATTATTCTGCTCCATGATAATGCTCGTCCGCATGTAGCGGTACCGGTGACCTCACCCGCCGTATTCACGAGACATTGCGCCGTCCGACTATCATTTGTTCCGGTCAATGGCACATGCTCGGTCGGAGCAGCGGTTTACATCATATGAAGATACCAAAAATTGGGTTGATTCGTGAATAGCCTCAAAATACGAGGAGTTCTTCAGACGTGGAATCCGAACTCTGCCTGAGAGATGGGAAAAAGTAGTTGCTAGTGATGGACAATACTTCGATTAAATTTAAATTACCGTTCTTTCTTAATAAATATTATTTTTTCGACAGAAAACGGCGGAAACTTATTTGTACTCCTAATAGGTTCCTACTAGGTTGAGCCTATTTTGATATTTATCAAAATATCTTTATTAATACATAACATAATTTCTCAGACATAAGAGACACAGTGAACTACAAGGAGGTTATGAAGCAATATGGCCTGGGCCCAAATGGAGGGATTGTGACTGCTTTGAACCTGTTCTCCACAAAATTTGGACAAGTTGTTGACTTGATAGAAAAAGCTGGCAAGAAACATAAGTACTGTGTCATTGATACACCTGGTAAGTGAAGTCATTAACAAGAAAATTTATGTTGTGTCAATTTAATTCAAAATTTCAAAATTCAAAACCATTTATTCAGTTTAGGCCCTCAGAAGGCACTTATGAAGGTAAAATTTAAAGTTACTGAAGCTACTACCGGTTCGGAATTCAGCCTTCAACTGAGAAGAACCGACAAGAAACTCAGCAAGGTTACATTCTTTTTTATCTATTCTGACTTTTTGGCTATTTTATAATATCAATTTTACATATTTTTATATTTAACTATTACAAAATACTTAATAAAGGTAACATTCAAAAACAAAAAAAGAAATAACAAGATTACAAAATAGAAAATGACAATAATTACTTACAACTAAAACAAGAAAATTAGAGGTGCACTGTGCAGAGAGTAGATATTTCCATACATTTTTATCTTCAATATAATGAACTACCTTGTAATACGCTTTTTCTTTCAAAACTTTCCTAATATAATTTTTAAATTGGTCAGACATTTTGGTTACTGAAAGCAGTATCTTATTATAAAATCGAACACAATTACCACGAAATGACTTGTTTACTTTAGTTAGTCTAAAGTATGGAACAACTAACTTCTCCCTTTGTCTTGTATTAATATTATGGATATCCAATTTTGACTCAAACATTCCTATGTTTCTACGTATAAACATTATATTTTCATAAATATATAATGAAGGCAATGTCATTATATTTATTTCCCTAAATAAATCTCTTAATTAGTTACACATACCAAAATTGCCTCTGAAAACATAAGTAAAATAGCTCAACAATATACTAGAGAATTTGTAAACAGACAGCTCCTTAAATTGTAAAACTGTTTCATTCACAATGTTACAGACTTGTGATTGTGGCTTGTAGCAATTTAAAGTTTCCTAGGGTTACTGCCGGCTATCTATTTCTTTTTGAGATTCATAAAGCTATAATATTATCTAGAAATTTTGCTACATTAACAAATTACTTAAAGACATTCAAAACTTTACTGTAGACCATATAAATGAAAACTGCATATTCTCACCCTATGTCCTAACATTTACTATAAAAAATCTTTTCCAACAGGTCAAATTGAAGTGTTTACTTGGTCAGCATCAGGCACAATAGTGACAGAAGCTCTTGCCTCAACGTGTCCCACTGTGGTGGTATATGTAATGGACACAGTCCGTAGTGTGTCACCTGTCACTTTCATGTCCAATATGCTGTATGCCTGCTCCATACTGTACAAGACAAGATTGCCTTTCATTGTCGTCATGAATAAGGTATTGCTTTCCTATTTTGTCACCAAAAATATATCCTCAAGCACTTAATATAAGAGCAACCACAATATTGCTTGACAGTAGACCATCATTTTTATGTGGAGCGACATATCAGCAGATGATAAGTAGTCACAGCTACCTATTGACATTTGCAACACCAGAGGCATCACCAATGCGTTCTCCACCCTGAGATGTGAAGTTGTCTTGAACCTTTTTAACCGAAACACAATAAAACAAGTGCACTACTGCTTCACGGCGGAAATGGGTGAGGTGGTAGTACTTCCCCAGACGAACTCTGCACCAAGAGTTACTACTCAAAAATCTGCCATGCAATGGTTTTCTTACAATACTTCATTAAAAATTCTTATAACTAAAAAGCTTGTAAGATTTCATCAGACATCCATGTTCATCCAGCATGAGACATTATTCCCACAAAATTAAAGGCTTACAACACATACTAAAAGATGTCCTCCAATCACAATTAATCTAAATGCAGGTATTGGTATACCACAGAAAACAAGCAGCAAGTACATACCATTGTAAATTGACATATGTAATTATAATTCCAGACAGATGTAGTAGACAATGCCTATGCAGTAGAGTGGATGCGAGACTTCGAAGCATTCCAGGACGCTCTGGACGCGGAAGGAGAAGGAGAGACTGAAGGTGGCAGCACCTATATTGGAAACCTGACACGGTCCATGGCACTTGCACTTGACACATTCTATGCAGACTTGAGGACTTGCGGTGTTAGTGCTCATACTGGTGCTGTGAGTACTTTTAATTATGTCTATAGATGTCACAGGTTGCGGGTCCAATACCTACCAAAGAGAGAACATTTGTGTGCCTGAACAGGTCTGTTAGTTCTGTCTGGGTGTAAATATCTATATAAGTATGTATTTAAAATAAGAGTATATCAGGTACCTGGTAGCAAGCACACTGGTGGAAGCAGTACACTCAGATAATAATAAGTTTATTCATATAAATAAAACTTTTACAATTTAAATTAAGTCTCTGACTTCTGAGCTAGGCATATATATACCTGTGTTACAGAAGTCATTACCATAATGTTCAGAATGCTCTAGGATATTTATTTATTATCATCATACAATTACTCTGATTGTTATTAGTGTGATCCTGTTTGTTAATGTAAAAAACGAAGGGAAGACCGATGTATGTATGACAATAGGATTCTTGGTTTTTTCAGGGTATCGATGAATTCTTCAAATTGGTGGATGATGCTGCAGAAGAGTACGAAAAGTATGTATTACAATTTAAATAAAATTTCATTACAAAATCTTATGACTTATATTGATTGTATTATGTCTTAGGGAATACAAAGCAGACTGGTTGAAAATGCGAGCTGAGAAATTAGAAGAGCAGAAAAAGCAGGAAGAGGAATTGAAACAGGGCAATAAAGGTATGTGGTTTTAATTTTATTTCTAAGGTTAATTAATGTCATATTCATATTATTTTTGATTAGGTACACTGCATTGGCATGGTTAGAAGACATTCCCTTAAACTAATATACAATAGAAATGTAATTCTAAAGATTTTATTCGACAAATATATACATTATCTTTCCGCTAGTTATCCCCCGCATTTCCGTTATAAAAAGGTAGTCTTGTCCCCCTCCATACCATATGCTATCTGTTTGTCAAATTTCAGCAAGATCGATTCAGTCTCAGTTTGGCCGTCAAAGTGTAACAAACAAACAATCCATATTCTAAGACGTTTCCTCGAAAATTCCTACACAATAACATTAGTCAAGGGAACATGTCTTTAGTTACGTCATTCTATTATAGATAAAATATTAATCAAATAAAATAATGAGCTTCAATAACTGTTTACATGCAATAAACTTACTTAAGGTTGGTCGCGAGAACTATGAATACTTAATATCTTGGAGTGACGTTGAGTGGAGTCGAGGAATTTTCGAGGAAACGTTTTAGAATATGGGTGTGAGTGTTTTATATAGGTTGCTAAATTAAATGAATAAATTAGTGTATCAATCTTTGTGAATATTAAATCTATTTCTTATTTTTTTAGATGGTGATGCAGCAATAAATAAACACAGTCTGATAGATGAAGTTCCTAGTGGTCGGGAATTCAGTGATATGTATCTGAAGCACCCCGCCAATGAGAGTTCAAGTGACGAGGAGGGGACTGAAGCTGGGGCTCTAGATTCTGGTAGGATTTTTTTATGTAGTCTTGTGTGGTTACACGCAACAATTTTTTTAGTTATTAGTAACAAGCATAAATATATAAACATAGAGTACGGAATAAATACCTGCCCCTGTTTGTTAATACTTAGTGACAGACTTCTGTAGTTAATCTGTGCACTAATATAACAAGAGTATATCGCTCGCCTAGTAATACATTGGCGCATCTGCAAAAAAAGCGAAACAGAATTCCTACGGTGTAGGTGTTCAAAAGTGTATAATTTATCAACTTATATACACTATACAAGTAAACAAACCCAAAAATGGACAAAAAAGAACTTAAACTGAACCCGTAAATTCAATTACATTTTTTATTTATTCATAGTTACAAGATTTTGATCAATTTCATCATACAAAATTGGTCGGCTATTTAGGGGTCCTCACTGATAAACACGTAATAATATTAAGGTTTTTATTATTCGTTAACATTATACATAAAGGCGTAAACTACAACAGATTAATAAAAACATAGAAACTTAGTGGAAGAACAAGTATAGTGCATTATTATCTATGGAAGAATTTAATTATCCGTAAACATTGTTGTTAACTCTGGTCTGCACTATTTGGTAAAGAATTGGCGACTTATAAGCCGACGCCTCAGTACCGAGATGCTCATATTGTATAGGTCTACATCGGCAGTTTTCGATGTTATTGTATGCATTGCGGACTTGCCATATGTAAGAGTTTAGCCCATAGTAGGTTTTTAAATCTTTGATCCTTGATTCCCTAAAATGGGAAAAAAGTAGATGTGCACAATATATTACTAGGTGAGCGATATAATTAATGTAACATGAAATCACAATTTAGTATACATGCATATTATAGTAGATAAAAGCCGAGAATTTCAACGAATTGAGACTATTTTACCTGCGCGCGTTTGACAGTTCGCGCATTACAGGCTTCTGTATCGCGGTTGAAACCGAGGGGGGGGGGGGGGGGGGACAGTTAGTGCGTAGTAAATCTGTTGTTAAATTAATTAACGAATATAAGTTTTTCAGAGATAAAGAAATTACGATAGCTGGCATTTGGGCATGTTGTCTAGTGTTGTCTGCTGCTTGTGGCGGCTGGTCAGATTTAGTTTGTTTGTATTTTTTTAGAAATAAGCTATTCATAATATTATATTATAGTTCAATAATTCTTCACTTTTGCGATAACACACAGCTATTGTCAGTGAGACTAAATAAATTCTATGTAATAAATCTAAGTTCGTTTTTAATAAGAGTAATTGCCGAGTTTATTAGCTGGCAATAAACTCATTCATTTCAGTTCTCAGTAAAAAAACAACCTTCCGGGCCAGTATTAGAGTCAAACTATTCATAAGTGCTTGTAAATGCCTATTTAAATAAAAATATTTTCATTCATTTACTGATTATGGTTGTCTTTATTTCAGATGATAAACCAGAGGATGTAGCGATGTTCCAAGAGTTTCTTCGAAAACACGTAAAACCAAATGACTCTGAAAGCAACACGTAATGGATGTCGATCAATTTTCAAGCTTACCGCTTTGTGATATGGCTTAGAATTAATAATCTGTAAATATAATATAAGGATGTAAAATAAAAAAAAAAATAAAGAAAATTAAAGTGCTTTATTAAAAAAAGTGTGAGAACACCATTTTATGTCAAAGATGAAATGAATATAAATAAAAATAATGAAATTATTTATGTGAAATGATTTGGTACGGTGATAAAATTATTAAGATAGGTATAATTGTTTGAAAACAAACTAAGTTTTCTTATATTCATATAATTATTTATCATCATGTTATAAATATCACAGGCTTTACTTTAATTATATTTCTCTATAGTGATCAATTTACATTAATATTAATATTTTTATGGATTTATGATAAATAATAAGTTTATCTATTGTATCTGAGCGACACTTAAAATTAGATTCAAGAAATTAAAATATTTTGTACTAAAACTAATTTGCATTTTGTAAGTGCTCCTTTTTTAAAATAAATGTATTACTGCATTTTATAAGTGCTCTTTTTATGAAATATTAATTATAATTCGATTTGTTAACTACCTATCTACTAAGAGAGAAACATAGTGGGATCAAACGAGACTTTAATTGTTAAATAACTTTAACTAGCTAAGTAAGAACTTATTCATAATTCACAAAGTAATATGAAAAAGGATAACGTAATAATAATAAATATAGATGTATATAAATTCAATGTAAACCTAACAAATGACAATATTTAAACAGGCTGGCGAATTTGATACAATAATTAAAATTTTGACAATTTTAATTTATTTGTATTAATGATACCTACATGAAAACATATATTATTATTCCTGCATTGCGTATTGCTATAAAGAATGATTGGCTTTAATATTAAATTTAAGTACTCAAAACAGATGTTAAGTAATTTTTTTAAGTATTTTTGCTTTAGTCTACTCTTTTATTTTGTAAATAAGTGGCACTATTGCCCCTCGATTGGTAACAGATTACATCACAGTATTTGTTTAATGGTTTAAAAAATATTGAACACCTACTTGATTAGTAGGCTGAAATGACTTAAAAAATAATTTAAAAAACTAATAACCACGTATTCTCGACAACACCAAAAAAATATAATCATAAATTCGTGCTAAAATTTCAACGGCACTAATGGCCGTTACTTATACATGTATCGGTTCCATTTTCGGCGTGTTTATTTTTTGTTTCATGTCCATTGACGGCTGGTTGGGGCATCTTGCCGCGGCCTGCGCGTTCCAACGAGCCATCTATCAGTCGCCATGCGGGGTGGTAAGATAATGTTCCATTGAGATCTTTGTACGATAGTGAGGGGTTGGGCCAAGTGTTTTGTGTACTGCCTATCGATGTGTATCTGGAAGATAAATATTATAATTAATATCTTATTTTTATTTATTGAGATTATTATCAGAATAACCATGTCAATCTCATCGTATCACGATTGATTTTCCCACTGATTATATAAAATTTTCGCTTATTTTATAAAATTTACTTTGGTGATGTCAGTGATGACTTCTGTCTACCTCTTCAGGAATAATAGGCGTGAAGATTTTTGATTTATAAATAAAGAAGTAATTCTTACCCTTCATCGTAAAGATTGCAATAAGGCACTTTGCGCTGGTGTATATAACTCCATATCTGATGGTAGGACCAGTTGAGCAGCGGCGACACTCGAACTATTTGCGGCCAACTAGGATCTGTCAACTAAAAATCCCACAAATATAAAACAGTGTCTGTCCCGCGGCTTTACTCGCGTTCCCGAGGGATTAATGGTATGCTTTTTCAAGGCTACCTCTATCTATGTGAAAAGTTTTATTCAAATAAGTTTTTACGTGAAGAATTAACAAACATACATACTCACAAATCTTAGCAATTATAATAGTCTAGTCAACAAGTTCAAAAACGTGAAAAATAGAGATAAAGGTCCTAAAAATATGAGCGATGGCTCATTCGATTCGGAATCACCTCTAGAAAAATGTTTTTGAAGGATTTTGGTGCAGGTAAAAAATTGCAATTGTTATTAACAAAATAAGATGAATAAAAAATGATATTTCTTTTTTTTTTAATAACTCAAAAAATATTAACATATAAACAATTTTGAAAAATGCTCGTTAAAGGGGAGGAAATTTCCAATAAAAAAGTTCATACTCCCGGAACTCTATCTCCATTATTTATAATTTTAATTAGACGTTGAAAATAGGGCTCCGCGCGGCTGTTACGGCATGCGCGCGCCGCCGCTAAAGAGAGTTCAGCAATAAACATATTTTTTTTATAACATAAAATGTGATTTTAAAAATTTTTAAAAATTCTAGTATTTTCTTAACACTTGAAAGAGTCGAGCCCTGAAGAAAAAAAAGTTTAATCACCGTTTTTCAAAAAGTTATTCAATTGTTAACAAACAAATTTTTTTCCCAATCTCCATTGCCATAAACAATGGGCTTCTAAAATTCTTTTAATAATTTTTTTTTTTTTCAATTAAAATTTTGCTATGCCTAATTTAAAATATTAATTGAAAAAAAAAATTATCAACATTTTTTAGATTTTGAATTTTTCATTACTTATAAGAAATCATAATTAACAAATTAATAAACTTTTATGAAAATTTATCGCAGGATTTTATAAAGTACATATATCAAAAGGGCTCCACGAAGTTTAAATTTTTTAGGCCAATTTATTTATACCTTTCATCCCATTGTTTATGGCAATGAAGATTGGGAAAAAAAATTGTTTTTTAACAATTGAATAACTTTTTGAAAAACGGTGATTAAACTTTTTTTCTTCAGGGCTCGACTCTTTCAAGTGTTAAGAAAATACTAGAAGTTTAAAAAAAAATTTAAATCACATTTTATGTTATAAAAAAAATATGTTTATTGCTGAACTCTCTTTAGCGGCGGCGCGCGAATGCCGTAACAGCCGCGCGGAGCCCTATTTTCAACGTCTAATTAAAATTATAAATAATGGAGATAGAGTTCCGGGAGTATGAACTTTTTTATTGGAAATTTCCTCCCCTTTAACGAGCATTTTTCAAAATTGTTTATATGTTAATATTTTTTGTGTTATTAACAAAAAAAGAAATATCATTTTTTATTCATCTTATTTTGTTAATAACAATTGCAATTTTTTACCTGCACCAAAATCCTTCAAAAACATTTTTCTAGAGGTGATTCCGAATCGAATGAGCCATCGCTCATATTTTTAGGACCTTTATCTCTATTTTTCACGTTTTTGAACTTGTTGACTAGACTATAATATTAGTAGGATGTGAATTTGTGATAGTGTCTTAAAAACGCATAAAAAAATAAAGGCGACAAAAATGTTATCTAATTATATAAAAAAATTATCTCTGGGTCAAGGGGTCGACCTTGAAAGAGCAGTTTAAAATGTATATTGAAACTAGCTTTTGCCCGCGGTATCACCTGTCCGGTTGGCTATCTCGGTATAAAAGTTTTAATTGTTTACTCTTATAGTTGTGGAATTAAGGACCATTTTTAACAGACTTCCAAAAATGGTACTTTTATTTATTAAGACTACATCACCTTTCTTACTGTTTTTACACGATATGATGTACGACAGGACTAATATTTTATTTTCGATATGAACTTAAACTCCCCATTTAAAACGCTCAAGAGGTTGATGTGAAAATAACATGCGCCAATCTACTTCGCATTTAATTTCCCTTTTAACGAAATGTTTTATATATGCTGTATTTCACTATCTTATTTATCTATATAATATAAACAAAATAGGGTGCCCTTGAAGCGCCATTACCTCAGAACTACTGAACATATAGGGATGGAGCTACCATTCGACGCGGAATTTATCGTAGATGAATATAGACTTATGATAGCAGTCCCCCGCGGTTTTACCCGCGTTCCCGAGGGACATCACATTTTCCCGGGATAAAAAGTAGCCTATATGTTATTCCAGGATATGCTCTATCTATGTGCCCATTTTCATCCATGTCCGTTTAGTAGTTTTTGCGTGAAAGAGTAACAAACATACTTACATACAAATCCTTCCTCTTTATAATATTAGTATAGATATCGATAAACGCGGGGGACAGCTATAAACATAATATATTTAGTATTATATAGTAATACTAGCTGTCCCCTGCGGTTTCACCCACGTTCCCAAACTATGTTGCATTATTTTGTTCTTTCTACCATCAATAGTTTTCGCAACGCACGCGATGTAAGAAAATTTTTTGGTAATTTTTTCACACCTTGGGTTACATTATTGGAGTTTTAGTATGGATCCCTAACTTTTTTGAAAATTTTATATAGCCTATGTTACTCAGTGATAATGTAGCTTTGTAATGAAAAAAGAATTATTAAAATCGGTCCAGTACTTTTTGAGTTTATTCGTTACATACAAAAATACAAATCTTTCCTCTTTATAATATTAGTGTAGATATCTATCCAGGGAATCAACCATTTATGGGCCATGTTAAAACCAAATCCGTTGCATGAAAGACTCATTCTCAAACTTTTCAATATATGTAATATTAGTGGAATACCTGCATAAACTTCAAATTTTCACTAAAAGGATCTGTTCTCCTAGTCCCCATTAGACACGCTTTTAACTTATCATCTTCGGACAGTAACCTCTGAAGAGTGACCTTCATTTCACCCTCAGTGACCATCAGCTCCACACCATAATGTGTTTTCACCAACTCCACAAAATCTTCTATCTCTTTGAACGGTCCATTTGTTCGTATATACGTCATTTTTAATTCATTACCAATATCTTCTTTCTTGTATATGTCACGTAATATATTTATTGTTATATCTAATAGCACTGTGCAGTCTTTACCACCATTGAATGATAGGAATACTTCTTCTAATTTGTAGTCTTCGAAACATTTTCTTAGCACCTGAAATTATAATAAATATACTGGTAAATTTTTCACACTCAATTATGCTGAATGCTTGTACTATGGTACCAGATAACTGATATACCATATATACTACTTTTTTCTCCAAAATACTTAAATAGATATTTACACCCAGACACGGAACAAACAGACATGTTCATGGTCACAAATGGTTGTCCTTAATGGAAACCAAACCCGCGACCTACGTGGTAGTCATGGTCTCTAACCACCATGCCCGTAAAATTAATTTACATTATATAGAACTTCAAATACCTATCATTATATTTAAGCAGTAATAAAATGCCGTGAAGGTCGTAGTTTAGAAACCTTTGATAATCTTGAGTCTTGGTGAACGAAAACATACTGAAGGAAGCACGGTAGAAAACTTTGTAGTACTATCGCGCGGCGAACCGTAGCTGTATTCGAGAAACAGTTTCCTTGTAAGCAATGTGTGCCGACCATAGACGTATCTAAGGTTATTTTTCATAGGGGTCCTGGCCCCATTAAAAAAATCCTGTGTCAAAATCTTGTGTGAAGTTATTTCGGTATTCTAGAATTTAGAATTGGTCCAACAGACTGTTGTGGGCATTAGACCATGCTGGGGTGGGCACGACAATTCAACGGTTTTATTATAATGTAGATAAATTAATATAATATATAATAATATGAGATACTAAATAAATATCTTGGGACATAAATATTTTGGGCAGAGTTTGTACTATGGAAACCAGATAACTGAATACTACATACACAACTTTTTGTAACAAATGTTAGTTCTGGGTGGGAATCGAACCCATGCCTTGAGACTTGGTAGTCAGGATATCTAAACAACAAGCCAACTGACCCGTCAGATAGAATACATATTTTATCCGATAGAAGATATGTACACCAGAATCTGTAGTAAAAATAAATACAAACAAATTAAAATACAAATAGAAACACACCTGCTCTGTCTCTTCCAACACCGCAGAGAAATCAGGAAGGTCCATGTCGACTACCTCACTCTTCGGTTGCATTACGTGTACTGCACTGAAATGGGAACAGAAATGATAAATACTCGTTTTGTTTAAAACAATATGAGTAATAAATTTTTAACTGGCTGTTTGTTTGTTAAAGTGAAGATATTTATTTTTATTGAAACCTGTTTGGAACTGGTTTGAAGATCTTTGTATACCATTATATGTTATGCATAATCATTGTGGGTATTAAAAACTTTTTATGATAGAACTCTTCGTTTTTTTAAATGTATATGTGGCCTTTTTCATGATAGCCTTCTAGCTGCTCTTTAACATGCACTAGCTAAGTGTTATAGAAATATTAACCTTATGGCGTTATACGCTAAGGATCACCAGAATCAATATAAATTGACCTTTGGATCAATATATGAACCTTATCACAAATGGATAAAGATGATTTTTCATTGACACTCTTAGGTGTCAAAACGACCTTTTAAAATTTCTGCATATCCATCCGTATGGATTTCACTGGCTTGTTTCTAACTAAAAGTTGGTACTTTTAACTACTTTACTGTGTAAGTAATCATCATTTCTGTGACCATAAAGTATCAAGTTTATTATATATTGTTTGTCTAATATAAGAAACACCTTTTCAAGTTTCAGAATGTTAATGAGAAAATAATTTATTTACTTTATAATAAATATTTACGTCATGATACAATTAAATAACCTTTGGATTAAAGGATGACCATACATTTTTTAAATGACAAAATAAACATCAAAAGTTGTTTCTTGATGTTTTTTTATTTATTACCTGTCCCCCGCGGTTTCACCCGGCGTTTATCGATATCATATATAGCCTATAACCATCTACGAAATATTCCGCGTCGAATGGTAGCAGTCCCATCCCGATATGTTCAGTAGTTTTGAAGTGACAGTGCGTCAAAAGAACCCTACATTCCTTATATACAAACATAGATTAGGTTTACTAACATATATTACACAACTTAAATATAAAAATAAGTAATATAAATAAACATTATTATAGTTTAAAAGCAATTAAAGGGTAATACAGCATGCAATCCAATAAAAAAATTTGATTCAGTAACTATAAATTTGATCTTCATAAGTGCCCTCCGCGAGCCTGAACTGAATATCTTGTTTTGAAATTTGAAAAAAAAAAAAAGAAAAAAAAAACTGACAATTGGACAGACCTTTGTCAGTATAAAACGTTAGTTCACTCTTTAAACTACCTACTTAACATTTTTTGTTTAAGTTCATAGCATTATCTAAATTCGACAAAAGGTTAACTACAATTAGGTAGTAAAATTATCTCATACAGATATCTCTTATCACGTAGTAATAAAATTTAAAATAAAATTTGTATTTTGTCTGCGTACTATTTACTGCAATTGATAGGTTTATTTTGACTTTAAATAAATCCAATTTAATAGTTGGATCTCTGTCGATATTTTTCAATAAAACGGCAACACCAAAAATTTTAATAAAGAAAAGACAGAAAAAAAAGTTTAGTAGAATAATTAATATTAATAGAGGATCGAGTATGAACGAAAAGAAAATAAAAGGCATTATAAAACCATTGGAATATTATGATTAACTGAAGAAAGTCTATGTGAGTTTTATTACACAATATATTTTTTACATTTTCTACGGACTCTTAGTCCGTACTCTTTGAAGATTCTACGATAAATTATTTTAGGATTAATTGTGTTGTGTTTTTAACCGTTGTGTTCCGCGCTTGCTCAGCTCGTTGATTTGAAATTTAGGCTTGTGGTTCCTTAATATATAGTGTAACATAGAATTTTTCTATTGGATTATAAATAAATAACTTAACAATATAATATTATACTTACATAGTATACCTAATCATTGTACGCTTAGATCTTTTAAACTACGTAACGGTTTTCTTCAATAGACATAATGATTCAAGTGGAAGGTTTACGAGTACTTATATCCCTCGAGAATGCGAGTGAATCATTAATAAAAGCGTTGCAAATGGGATTCAATTAAAATAATGACAGCAAGCAACGCCGGGAGGCGTCAAACTAAGGTACACGTATGATCAGCTGAGCATATTAATCAGACCTTATAATTACAATACGAAATTTAAATTACAGGAAACAGTGAATTCGCGTTAGTCACGCAAAGTTTTATTTGAACAAGTGATAAGCGCCTTGTTCATAAATTTATTCTTGAATATTATTGTTTTTTTTTCTGTTTAGGCTTGGAGGAATATTTTGCATGCGAGAAGGGTACTTTGTAGTACATGGCATGCCCACTAGGACCCTCATGTTGAGACAATTAAATAAATAGATAAATACCCTGTTGACATTTTTTTACACACAGCCATCAGGGGGGCAATTCCACTACCATAATACACCGAACCATTACCATATCACAACCAAACGTCAAATTTGACGTTTAATCGTATTGTACTAAATACACCAACGATCAAACTGCGGTTGTGTTTCGGTAATTTTAAATTTAATTTAACATTCGTTCGAAAGATTACGTCAAAATGTATGTTTGTTTCGGTTGTAGTGCGTAGGAATACCATATTTTAATCGTAACCATACCATTGCCGAACCAAACGTGCTACTCGAACGTTGCATTTAGTGGAATTGGGCCCCTGATCCCAAACTAAGCAGAGCTTGTACTATCGAAACCAAATAACTTATATGCTACACATGTAACTTGTACATCACAGTACACAAATGTTTGTCCTGGGTAGGAATCGAACCCACGCGTTGTGGTGTGATAGTGAGAGTCTAAGTACCAAACCAATTGGCTCATCTAATTTCTTTGCACTTTCACACGAGCCTTTGTGAACTCAACGCCTTCCCCAAAAGGTTGGTTTGCAATGCAAGACTATCCGAATTAGAAAATTTTATAACCAGTAATAATTCATTGCTGATTTTCTAGCGTAAGTTTTATAAATTAATCAGCACAATTAACATCTATGGATAACGATCTTATATTTTCATCTATATTCTAATCATTCATATGACAAATATTGCGTCTATTTATTATCAGTGAGTGTACTGCAGTACTATCCATTGTTGTATTATAATCTTATCTCAAAATAACATAATGTTTCTATTTATCTATGTTATCTTTTTTACTATTCACATGACATTGATTAAAATTCATGTTATGTCATAATCAATAATAAGCCTAATATTTTTGGAGATCCTCGACAAAATTCAAAACCATTTATTCAGTTTAGGCCCTCGGAAGGCGTTTATGAAGGTTAAATTTAAAGTTACTGAAGCTACTACCAAATTAAGTAATTAATTTTGGAAATGAAAATTAAGGTATCTAAAGTGACCTCGGGCGCTGTACCGCGCCTTGGGTGGTAGATATCCGAGATTAGGGGAAAAGGAAAGGAAAATCACATTCCCACGTCGCATCAACGGCAAATGACAGAGTGGAAAAGACTAAAGCCTATAAAAGATAGGTTTTGACAGTTAAGTATGTCATACAAAAATCATCGTTATTGCTTTGAAGATACGGTTCATCTATTGATTCAATGGATAATTGTATGATTATGCTGATGCACCTTATCCTTATCACCATAGGGTACATTTTTCTATACTCCTAGCTGTCAAACGGGCCTATTAGGTCTCGACTACTTAAAGGTGGATACTGACCAGTGTTACGGGGCGTAATGTAGCGTATTACGAGCGTTCGTGCAGACAGTACCAAGAAGCAAGGCGCTCGCAGCGAGCAACGAGCGGATATACACGGATTTTAGCGCACGGCCTAACGTAACATGCTCGCTGCGAATGATATATTACGCCCCGTAACACCGGTCAGTACTCACCTTTACGTGATCATGCAATGAGAAATAATAAAACATTAATACTTAGTTTGTATACAAACAAGTAAAACATTTAATACAATAAAAAATATCAATATACAATTGCTCTTTTCTTGACCATAAAGTAACACTCTTATATAAACTAGAAGAATATTAAACATGCTAACATCTCCAAAATTCCAAAGACACAACATGGTAATTAATACTTTATCAATTATAAATATTTTATTTTTATAATTATAACTTTTCATTGTAAGGCCAACCATTTTTAAAACAAAAAAAAAAAACAATTACATATTGAAAAGATTCACAAATTATTCCTTAATCACACACTGTTTCTTCAAAGGTGGTTCACTACACTCACTTTTTAAATCAAACAAGACTTCGTTTGTAAGCCTGAACATCACTCTCATCATTTCTTTCTTTGGAGACACATTCCTCACATCTAGGACATCTATGATATCTGCTGATATGTCACAACCAATATTGTCAATGACCATTTTCTTGGCAGCACTAACAGGATCTTCATCATTTGTAAAGCAGTATACATAAATTATGATCGTACAGTTAAATTTGTCAATTAATTCCTGGTCCTTGATCAATCCTTTGAAATTACTCAAGAATTCAACAGCCATTGCTGGCAGGTTCATTGTTACATGAATTGTTGCACCATCTTGAATCTTGCTGTTATCTTTACAATATTCTGTTACATAATTTTTGAAAACTGTGCAAATGAAGTCTTTGCCATCTAGATTGTACGAATTAAAATACATTGATTTCACTTTATTAAACTTAGCATTATGATTCAACCATTTAAAAGAATCTGGGTTCAAATCATTTGCATAAACATAGGACTTACGTTTTGCTGCCGGTACAGAAAATGGACCAACTCCACAGAAAACGTCAAATAATATATCCGATGGTTTAAAATAGCTCAATATCCTCTCATGCTCTTTACCAAGTCTGGGGTTCCAGTAGACTTTGGAGAAATCAAATTGGAAAATGCATCTGTTCTCTTTGACAGTCACAAAGAAATCTTCATCCCCTGCTATGACTTCCATACTAAAATTACGATAATTATTATCTATGATATTGTTCTTATTGACTACAGTGCGACATGTTTTAATTTTGTCCAGTAAGACTTGACCAATGAGTGGTCGGTATTCTAGCAAATGTTCTCTCAAATTAAGGTGAATAATGTGTCCAATTTGTGAATAACTACTCACAATTTCTTCATTTTCTGGTAACACAGCTTTGAAAATAGTTTCAAATCGCCAGTTATCATATGTGAATTGAACTTCTATGGTTTGCAAATTGGCCTCTGTGACTCCATATTCATTGAGCAATGTTCTGTGATCTTCTGAGATGTCAGTCCATTTGTTCACTTTCTCTGGGTTGAAATGCAAGTATTTGTTCAGCGGTATGTCTATGTCACTTTCAATGTTTTGAACAGGCTTAAAATTTTCAAGTTTGAGAAAGTAGGGCTTGCACAAACTCGTAATTTTTGATAGATTTTGTTCCTTGACCTTAAGGACTGGAACTTGGATATTGCGCAAGAATTTCACTTTGTCTACCACTTTCATCCCGCGGACATCAACCGGCCTCAGTATAGATGAAGTAGAAATCATAATTTTACAAAATAATTCGCGAAAACAATAATAGAGCATTCCAATCACCAACGTTTACGTTCGCAACATATCGTTGTACTAACCTATTATGAGGTACGAATTGACGCTATGTCTTCAGAAGAACGATGGTAGTGGAGTCCTTTAAGGTTTGGACACCAACTTTTACAGGTTTTGCAATGAATTAATGAAAATTTTATTAATAATTTTGTTTTTAACTCACTGCGTGATACTTGTCAATTTTTACATGACTGAAGGAGCCTTCATGACATGTCATGCACGACTGACGCTTAAGTTTTGTGTTGCCAGAGTGTTCTTGTCTAATGGCACGATTGAATCGCAGAAACTACAAGGTAACAACTATAAATAGCCTGCCTAGCTTATTTGATATTTTTTCCCCATGTTTAATGTTCAGTAATTCTGTAATAAGTTTATCTTTAAGGGGATTCATGCGTTGACGAATGAGCAAAATGAGAAAAAATAAAAAAAAATTGTGATTTACACAGTTTTTACTTTTACCTATAGTCATTTTAGATAATTAATAATTCGTACTACATCTAAAATCAAGTTCAAAATTCAAGCTTTTTGTAAAGCAGATATTAAGTTGCAAATATTAATATTAAGCATGTTTATAGATACAGCTTTATGGCATTTTTATTGAAAGTATTCCGATATATTTTATAGTTAGATTAAATAATACACTTTCAATGAATATAATGGTATATAGGTACCTAAATTACAAGAATTCTGCAAACATTTTCGTTCATTAATCTGTATTCGCAATGTTTAAAATACGGCGATAGTAGAATAAAAATCAAACAGAATCACATTTAGCAACGCATTTAATAGTGTCTTATTCCGAGTTAAACTTTCGCTTCGCAGCGTGTAGAAACCAAAATCAGCTAGCTTCACCCGTTTCACAGTTTTTATGGGAGTTTGGTAATGACTAACTTCGACAGTTCGAGTAGCAAAACACCATCTAGAACACAATAAAAATGCTTCCCCCGTCCCAACTACTGTTCTCGAACTCTTGAATTAGTTCTTAGATTTATTCATGGAACTCTGACAGTCTAATGAGTCTTGTGATTTATATGATGCAATGCTGAAATTGTCTTTTATGCATGTGGTAAAAAAAATGTGCTGCATTCCGACATAACATACATAAGCATTTCAGTACGTTATTTAATTTTGATCAAAGCTTTAATGTATGACAAATAAAACCTTGACTGTCATAAAACAGATTGTTTATTTAACAAATTATACTTAAAAAACACCAGTTAGATAAGCTTTTCTTCGAAATCTATAAAGAGGAGAAAATCGGTGCGAATTTGGACAATCACATAATTTAAAATCTCTTTTTCGCTGATCGGATCTCACTTTGTCTTTCGCGTTTTTGCCCCATTATAAAAGTTTTATCATATTGACAACTTAGTCACGGGGGCGGGGGGGCGGGGGCGGGGGCGACGGACCTCTCTAGGAACAATCTAGCCATGGATTAGCTCCAGCTTTCTTTAATACAAATTTCGTCAGCGAGAATCCTCGGAGAGCGGACCTCTCACGTCATTGACAGAGCATAGAGGCTGAAACGAAACATCGTCGAGCTGGTGTCATTTACTTAATAGAATCTTATGCCAGCAACCCTTTTTTTACTCTATGATCATTTTACTCCATGAAGGTAAATAATATAACATTTTGAATTTTAAATAATACTTTGTTAAATGAACCTGAAATGGTTGGCAACCAAAACTAAGTTTTTCATTAATTTACCACATTACAAATAGTAAACTACATTCATTGAGCCTCGGGTTTGCTTGCAGAACTCATTTTCTTGTTGCGGTGACTGTTGGGAAAGTTTTTTAATTTAAATTTGTATCCCCGGCTGCACAATGCAAAGCTACATTTTTGAACAAAGTGTTGCGACCGGTAAACTTTTTGACGTTTTTAAGTACACTTTGTATGATTTTCGTTTAGGTAGCTTTGTGAAAAGTAAGTAAACGGTTGTTTCTTTTGTTGGAAAATACAGTCTGATAAAAGTAAATAGTTAAATTATATGGAACTTTCTCCAGTCTTCAGAGTTTGAGATTTGCACGATACCAAGATAATAATATAGATACTAAGGATTTTGAACTTATGACATATGGGGTGCAGTCAGGGTACATATCAACTGTACCGGGCTGTGTAGTATGAAAGCAACGAATGGATTTAGGTTATATAATTCAATTGTTGAATCGAGGGCATCACAGGGAGACCTTGAAGTCTAGTTGTTTCCCTAATTAAGTGACAACTGATAGTTTGGCACAGACACGACTGTACTATCACCCTCAATCGCGCTTAGTTAACTACCCTCCCGGAAAATCAGCTGCGTTACTGAGGGATCTAATGATTTCCCCAGGGGAATCCATGGAACTACCAGTAGTTCCATGGATTTACTCCCAAGAAGAAGAAGCAAACAAACATTTAAGCATAAAATAATTAAGTAATTTAGTTATCTAATATAGCTTACTTACATCCTCAATGTCATCATCACATCAGCCCAGGGATATCCACTGCTGAATATAGGCCTCCCCCTTGGATTTCCACCTCACTTATATCCTACTAATAATTAAAGAATACAATTTTAATGCAAAGATTGGCAGGATGGATTTATGGACTCTATCATGTAAATCGACTAAAATGATAAAAATGAATCTTGACACATTTTAATAGATTATAACATGGATTAAAACATAGGATACTTTCTAACATTTGTGTGCATGAACATGTCTGTTTGTTCTGTGTCTGGGTGTAAATATCTATATTTAAGGATGTAACGAGAAAAAAAAAAGTTGTATATGTAGTATATCAGTTTTCTGGTTCCAAGGAACAAGACCTTTTCTGCTCTCTAAACTCTGCTTAGTTTGGGATCAGATGGCCGTGTGTAAAGAATGTCCCAGGATATTTATATATATCCCGGGAAAAAATTAGATCCCTCGGGGTCGCCGATGGAACGGCGAGATACTGCTAGTTTACTAAAAACTACACCAGTATTGTGACAAAATAACATATTGCAACAGTAAAAATAAAAAAATTTACAAGCAACTACAGTATTGGCAACGTTATTACTTTTAATTCTGCGTCAAACCGCATGGCAACAGAAATCGCGCGTTTTTTTGATGCAATGAACGCGTTGATTTTCACAATTTACCATTCTTTGCCGGTGAATGGAAATTTAAAAAATAAACATCGGCGTACGGGTTGAAAACAAATATTGAACATTCGGTTGCGAAATAAATTACGAGAACTGTGCAAATTGTCGCGTGATTTTGTCACAAGCGGAATGAATAAATGACGAACCCGTCAACTCTACAAATTGTTTTTGTATCAATAAGTTAACGTGATGAACCTGTGCATATTCATAGGGTTACACAAAAAAAAAGAAATTAAATCAACAAGAATGGTACGTAAATCGTTACGTAAAATTTAATTTAGAGAAACTATCATAACCAAGAAATTACTTAAAATTTAATTATATTCTGTGCGGATTTTAAATATCGTTCGAAATTAGTATTGTATTATACCAACAAATACTATTACCGATGTACTCAGAAGGTTGTTTATTATTGTATTGACCTGCAAAGGTCGCCGTGGGCAGTGATGAAGGTCCACTTAGTGTTGATTTAGGATCACCGGTAACCCTAATGTAATAATTTTCGATACAACTTTTCCATGAACACTATAAATTGATAAATACCTATCTACCTACAAATTGGTTTAGTGTACACCGGTAAATAATAATCACACATGTACACGTCCTAATTTATTGCGGTTGGCGTGAAAACATACGGAGCTGGAACACGTCCGACGCTGCTACCACTTTCCGTTACGTACCACTGTTTGCGCGAAGCACTTTGTGTTTTTTTAATGAGTAGATACTGAGAGTGAGATGATAATTAAGGGGTTGAAAAATAGTTTAAATACTTATATCATATTATGTCTTTACTAGCCTTCTTCTGCGGTTTCCCGCGTTCCCGAGGGATGTTATATTTTCTCGGCATACAATGTTTTCTATACCTATGTTATTCCAGGGCATGCTCTATTTCATTAAAAACATTCAAAACCATTTACATGCATTGTATTAGTATCAGAAGCATGTAGGACTATGACAGTGGTACTGGTAGTGATAGTGGCTTAATAGTATCACTTTACAGTAGATCTGTTGCCAAATACCTACTAGGCTACCACCGTTCTCTTCCGGCAGACTTCTCTGTTTACCACTTCCGGTTATGGTTCCGGACATAAGTCTATCAAAGGTTAGATCTAACCATGGGCGAAAACAAGAATGAGCAATCATTGATAAAAATAAATATTAGACTTTATATCGCGACTGTTACGGTTGCTATTTGTTTCCATATGTCATCGCCTTTACACAGACAGCGTAAGAAATTGAAGAAAATATGTTAGTTAGGGTCGAAGTTTTGCGGGTTCCATCGGGGAAGGGCAAAAACTCTTTCTTAACGACTACCTACATATCTTCTAAGTCGGCAACATACCTACGCGTATACTAGTTACGTGTTTATCTTAAAGGAGATCTTTCACAGTCACCTTAATACTAAATTAATGCCTTAATACTAGAGTTACTAAAGACTAGAGAACTGACCCGGAGTAGTACCTCATGGTCATGGAAGCTTTGGTACCCCACCTATCATGTCCTTAGTAGTGTTTTAGGTAGATATTTAAGGTTTCTTGCCAGTTAAAAACAGACTTCCGTATGATTGTAAGAAGGCCTTCCTAGGCTCTAAATTGAATAAACCTCCAGATGATTGATGAGAGCCTCCAATCAAAAATTTGCAATGGTCATCACATTTCTATCAACGTTTCATTAAGGTACAAACACCGCAAAATTTATTCTAATTAGATTCTTGCTTTGTCCTCAATACTTAGAAACTATACCCGATTAAAAGTGAAGGAATTCTGTTATTAGGGAAAAAATATATAACCTGGGAAATTCTTTACAGCAGGCCATCTAATTCCAAACAAAGCCAGCTTGCTATGGAAACCAGATAACTGTAATACTACTAAGTACGTTTATTCTTCTAATAATATTAAAAATTAAAAACTATGTATGGTACCAACTCTACAATCGTAAACAAAATAACTTTGTTTCGAACGCAAGAATGTTACAATTAACCCTGTAGTCACAATAAATAATTACTTTGGAATTTACTGTAGTTATTTTTATAATCATATAACTCCTTAGTTAGATTGAATATTCACACAACCAAATAGGTTTGCGATCACACGTTGGTAAACATTTTCGAATTTTATTTTTAAGCATTTGTTCTTTGTTTAAAAATATGAATTAAAATTAAAATTTGAATCATACTTTTTTTCACATAACTAAAAAAAAACTTTTTTTATCACATCCATAAAATATTCTAAGTTTTCTAAGTGAACGCAAAATTTTTTGTTGTAAATGCCAAAACCTTAGAACTTGAAAAATCTTCGATGATTAAAAAACACTTCTCAGACATATCAAGAGACACCAACATAAAAGACATACCATTCAAACGACTTACACATTTAATATGCTAAAAACGCCCTTCAACCTTCGCTCAGTATCGTCAGGAGCCGCTAACGGCAATGTAATGGTGTTTTTATGATTCCCACAGATATCAACACCGCCATTGTTTCACGGTGTGATTTATTTACATCATGTGGGATGTGACGGTGTTAAGAGGGTTTTCTTATGAGGAAAAGTGTGTTTTGGCCTATGTTTATTCAGGGTGTTTTCGGGTTAGATTTTTGTAAACTTGTTTGCGTAAGTAACCTAGTAATTATTTGAGGTGCGTTCATGAGAGGTATTTTGTATTCTTTGTACTAATTCAAGGGATATTTCTCTCTGTGTGCCAAATTACATTGAAATCCGTTCAGCCGATTTTCACATCGTATCCTGTGGACATGGACAGTGTACATACTTGTTTTTCGGCTCACGTGATATTGGAAAAAATATATATCGTTTATAACTTGGAATAAAACAAAGGATCTGAAGGAAGGTGTATCCCGGGAAAAGGTAAAATACCTCGGGAACGCGGGTGAAACCGTGGGAGACAGATAGTTAATAATATGAATATGAATAATCACCATTTACTCCAATTCTCACTTTTTATCAAATAGATGAATAAGGGAGGTACTAGAGTTGTATTAGGCCAAAAACTATTGACATTGAAAACGATTTTTCTAAAAACATCCCAAAAATCCCGCCAAGCTAGAGCCTACCCCATAAAATAACTCATAAAGCGTCCAAATTGAGTGGAGTGCCGGATGTAGTTTTTTTTTTTATATTTTCAAAAGTACACACAGCCTGTTTAAACGCGGGCACAGCTCGTGAAAGCTCATCCCTCGCATTTGTACACCAACTGGCTTGAGCAAATGTTTGTGTGGCTCGATATTGCTAGCCACATGGCGCTTTTTGCCTTCCACTCTTGCCGCCGACGGCCGACGGGGGCCGCGACGCGACGCAGTTGCCAGTTTGGAATCATGTGCTATTTACAAACATACCTTTCATCTTGAATAGTTCAGTTATATCTTATATTACATTTATATTATATTCCTACTTTGTTATTATTATTTATATTATAAAAGTCAAAGTTTGTGAGGATGTAGTTGGTTAATAATCCACGCAAAAACTACTGTTCGGATTTGGATGAAACTAAGCACATAAATCCGTACTAATATTATAAATGGGAATGTAAGTTTGTTTGATTTTACGCGAAAACTACTTACCGATCATCATGAAACTTTGTACACATATTCTTGGCGGTATTAGTAGTAACATAGGATATTTTTTTGTCTTGTGTAAATGTTACATCCCTCGGGAACGCGGGTGAAACCGCGAGGGACAGCTAGTAGTTTATAACCCAGATTAACAGATAAGATACTTATTATCCAGGGAAAATGTAACATCGCGGCTGTAACGGTGGGAGACATAGATATATAAATATGGTGCTACCGTAGTTTGTGTCCGCAAAAATCTAAAAGTAGTATGTATTGACTTGAAATTTTGATACAATGTTGTATTCCGATTTAAGAGTCTTTTTCTATACTTATATCCCGATATTCCCTGGTGGGCGGGATATTCCAAGCGTGTCTAGGAAATTACTATATGTATTATTTCTTTTAACTTACATACAACAATTTTCATGTTAATAGTTTATATCACATTGTGTCATAGCAAAACATGGCTGGGTATAGCAAGTCTGTTATATCTATTAGCGGTTTTAAATTGTGTTATAAACGCAACAATACAGACAAGGAGTATATTTCTTTGTAGTAGATTTTTTTAATAATTTGATCCAATAATATTGGAAACTGGTATTGAAAAATAATATCAATTATGATATAATATATAATATAATGATACTTCTTTGTGTCCTTTAAGGCTTGACATGGTTTTAGATAGAATAAAAAGAAACAAAAACCTATAAAACTAAATGTCATTTACTGACAGCGCAAAAAGGATTTAACCTTGTTACTCTGAATACGATAAATGTATTCATTAGCTATTTCTAAGTTAAAGGATCAATAGTTATAACCATGTTACTTTCGCCATCAAGAAGTAATACAAGCGTCGAAAAGACATTCGATGTTGATACAATCTTCGAACAACCAATATCTTCAGCATCATCAGAGGATCCCCCTTGCGAAAAATGGTCCTCACTCCTGCTTAAGGTCAGCGATTCTGATAGCCCAAAGATGGCGCTATATAAAAAGGGTCTCTATGATCCAGGCAGTGGAGAAATTTGTGCTAACTATATGCCAATGTCTCATAGCAGTTTACTGTTGCATGCTTATTATGCGTATCCTTGTATTAAAGATCCTGGGATTATGGAGGCGTTGGAGAAACCTGGTTCGTATGAAATAACTTATTATCCGGGAGACGTTTAGTAGTCTAGAGTAGAGGTCTCCCTAATGAGACCCACGTTCCACAGAAGATATAAAACCCATCATGAAATCTGGTGATCATGGAAGCCGTCTCTCGGTTACATTACCATCTCGGGTTACAAGTAATGTTTGAAAACGAAGATTCGTTAATATTATGTTGGCCCGGGAATCGAAACCAGGACTCAAACAAACTAGTATTTAAACCACAACCACCGAAGCGATTGGAGTGAACCAAAGGAATGAAACTCACCAAAAAAATTTATCGATGTTTTTTTGTTAATATTTAAAGAAATATTAAGCTGCGTTTATCGACTATAGATCTATAACGTAATATACTTCGAAAGCTGAATTTAAATCTTATCAATACCTTTAGCCTGAAGGTATAATAAAGCTACAGTCCGACCTCGGTACGTGTGCCATGTTTTATTTGCCAATACTTTAGACCCTGATGCCGCGTTTGTTTGCAGAGCCAAGGAAAATATATGAGTACGACGGCCAAGAGTTATACTTAGCCTTATGTAAGCAAATGAACGTGATTCCTGTGCGGAGCTTTCATAGGGGACTGTTGGGAGAAGTCATTGATTTAAGGGTGAGATTCCACATTTAAAGTACAGCCCAAAATCGAACTGGATTATAACAAACTAGCTGTCACCCGCGTTCCCGAGGGATATAACATTTTCCCGACACAAAAAAGTATCCTATGTGTTATTCTAGGGCATTTTCTATGTGCCAAGTTTCATCCAAATCCGTTTGATAGTTGTGTGGAAGAGTAACAAATGTCCATACATACAAACTTTCACATTTTTAATATTAGTAGGATATGCTTTCCACCCGCGATATTTAACCAATTAGTATTCCTGAAAATTCTTTCTTATTACACCCCTTCGCTAAAACAGGTTTAGGCTCAACGTAAATAACCAGCCAGTACTTTTTTTTTGTGAAGGAGGCCGGTTACCGCCGCCGCTTTGTATTTGCAATCCCATGGGCATGGCCACGCATTGTAGACCCTGAGAAATATATGTAGTTGTTAAGTCGCATGTGGCCTTTTTACTTTTCCAACCGAAACTCAGTTTGGAATACACAGCAATGCATGTGCACTACTGCTTCACAGCCGATATAGTATGCCGTTTTGATACAGTATTTTTCGCATACTTTGGAAACTTTTATGAAGAACTTCAAACTTAAACATTTAAAGCTTAAGGAAGATTTTCCCGTATCAAAATCCGTTGCTTAGTATAAAGGGACAAACAGATAGACAGGAACAGTGTTTTTGTTTTTTTCTAATAAGAGGTCGAACATCAATGGATTCTAAAACCAGATTCTTTATCTTTTCAGTATTATGGTATTAATCCAGTAGGTGTAAGAGCAATGTGCATAGCATTAAGTAATAATAAGTTTGTAAGAAGATTGGACCTCACCTCCAACTATCTGAACCATGATGCTTGCTACCACCTTGGACAACTTCTGGGAGAGAGTTTCGCTCTACAACAGCTAATTTTGACTGGCTGCAAGTAAGATGCTGGACTATTTACATTACTTCGTCCCTATTATCGCCGATGAGGCAGTGGCGTATCTAGATAACCAAAGGCTCGGGGGCAAAAAAAATTGTAGGGCCCCAACTAAACTACATATTTAAAATCGTTTGTCCCCCAGCCGAAGCTTGTGGGCACCGGGGCACTGCCCCGTCAAGCCCTCCGGTAGCTACGCCACTGTTTGTAAGTCAGAGTGCGAGGGGCCCCCTGAGTTTGGGGGCCTGGGGCACTGCCCCGTCTAGCCCTCCAGTAGCTACGCCACTGCGATGGGGTAGTCAGATCTCAGTAATGAGACCCGCATTTCTCCATTGAAGTCTCGCTTGTAGTTCCAACGTTTCGGATGGCTATGTTAGGTCATACCCTATTCATCGCACTTATCATTATCTTTAAGGATAAAGGAAGAAGGGGTGCAAAGATTAGTGGCCTTTCTAAGATCCAGCTCTATAGAACTGCTCGATTTGTCCAAGAACGACATTAATGATCTGGGTTTAAAACATCTTGCACTTCAGATTTCAAACGGGGCTGTTATAAAAAGGTATCTTCCTTGTTTTATAAATGCGAATGTTTGTTAGGGTGGATGTGTGGATGTATGGATGTTTGTTACTCTTTTGCGCAAACACTACCGAACGGATTTGGATGAAATTTGCACATTGATGGGCATGCCATACTACTTACTTTTTATCACGGTATAATTTAACATCTTTCGGGAATGCGGGTGAAATCACGGGGGACAGGTGGTTTAAAAAAAAATCATATTTATGTTTGTTAATTAGCTTCTTTAATATATATTTGTTTTTATTCTTCACCTTGTTTTTTAACACTTCAATCTAAACATTGATTTTGAAATAAATGTATTTTTTTAAAGTGTGAGTTTAACAATGTATCCCAAACTAGTCATAGCCTGTATCTTGCCTAGTTTGGGATCCATTGTTAAGAGTTTTGAGTTCTATTTTTATGTTTATTAGATTGAATTTAAGTCACAACGATTTGACAAGTGATTCAGCTCTAGCACTTGCCGAGGCTATTGAGTTTAATAACACGATAACACATTTGGACCTGTCCTGGAACAAGTTAAGTGGACCTAAAGGTAATTGCTTACACCGTACAATCCTTTCCTCTCATACTGATATTATAAAGATACATCTATACAGATGTATGGCTGTTTATTTAATATTTCACGCAAAAACTATCGATAGGAGATTCATCCGAAATGAAACTTAGTACATGACCATGCCCTGGTATAGGTACTAGGTATATAGGATACTTTTTACCCTCGGAAAATGTATCATCCCTTAAGGACACAGCTAGTTTTAACAAGTAATAATATTACGAATTAATAAGTATGTTGTTATTATGAAGGGATATTACTTCATCTTTTTCAAGTTATACTTCATTAGGCGCGTTATGAAAAAATTATGAGTGTGAAATTTTAAGGTGCGCGCGCATCAGTGTAACACAAAACTCTCACGGATGAAGTTAGCTGATAACGGTCTCGCCGGAACATCGCACAAAACGCAACTGTCAGTGTCAATGAGTGAGTAATGATGTTATTGTCAATAATAACCTAACAACGTCAAAAATTGTTATTCGTTGCTACAGACAGGTGCAAAGAGTTTCAGACACTAACATTTTTCGACTGAATAGTAAAAAATGCTTTTAGTGCAGTTTTTCTTACCTATAATTTCGAGTATACGATTCTTACGTGCGTACATAAGTACACACACACGTTTTATTTTATTTTTGTATTCTACTAAGTATTTTTTATTGTTCACCTATTATAATTTGTTCGAATCACTTCTAAATCTACGTATAATTTCTGTTAACTTTAATTTCGATGTAGACAATTAAGTTTAGCATTACTACAAAACTTTGTGGTTTCCAAATGCTGTGTTAAAGTTAATTGATGTATGTTCTTTTTTTAAACCGGTAATAAAAAAAAAACTTACATTATCTATATACATATATAAAAATGAGACCCTATTTCTCTTGGTCACGGCATCACGCGTGAACGGCCGGACCGATTGCGCTAATTCTTGTTTCCTTTTTGTTGTGTTTGTTATTGTCAGGAGAAGGTTTTTATGAATGAAAAAATTAAGAAAGTTGCGCGGAAACTTAGAAAATTTAAGAAAACTTAACCACTTTACTAGCGCTTTAGACATTATAAACTTTTTTAATGTAACCTGTTTGAAATTATTGTTAGTTGGCGTGATTGACAGAATGCTCACTGCAAATATCGTTTAAAATAGAGGTGGCGGTCGGAATTATATTGATAAAGTAATTAAATATAATTTCTTAGTGCACATTTCACAGTCGATTCAATCGGAAGATTCGAATTCAATGTTCATAGCTCAGACAGGACAGCGTCTGTCGGGTCAGCTAGTAAATAATAAATTAATTCTTTATTGACACATTATTGGGTACATACAAAAATTGCAACTATGACTATAATCTTCATTGTGCCACCTAATGCCCAAACTAGGTAAGCCTGTGACATAGGCATTAGGCCTCTTCCCTCCGCCAGGTAGACAAAGTTAAAGCTGCACGTAGAATTGCATTATGAAAAGAGAGTGTGAATCAAAGTGTAATCTCCGGAATTACTATAACTATTTTTACAACTCTTTTATTGATAGAAACTATTTCCGAGTGACATAAGCTATGTTATAATCCTGAGAATCCTCGGAAACGCAGGAAAAACCGTGGGTCGGTAGTTACTTATTTAATACAGTTTTAATAAAATTTACTTGGAAATATCTGCAGCTGGAGAGAACATTTCTTGTGAATTTAAATTCAAAGCGGATTCTGCCAATAAGTAATTAAAGCATTTGAACATCATTGTTTTTGGGAATTCACTCGTTATTGGTATATCTAAGAATAACATCAATTAAACGATCAAAGGAACATTGCTCACTGAAATTTGTGACTAATCTGCTATATAACCTTATCGTTGGATCTTGAGAAATCATCTGAGAGCACATACCGAACTGTCCCTTTCAATGAACAGTTTGTACATTTGTACGATTTTGATACAAATGTGTTTGAGTATTATGTTGCCTATTTTTGTAATTGGAATATGATTTGAATTATCTGTCACTAGATGGTATTGTTGATGTTTTTTGAATTAAGCTATGGTTTCGTTTCCACGATTTCTTAGTGAATATAAGTAGTATAAGTAAGGGTGTAAGAGCCACAGAGGTTTACACTTTCGACCCTAAAAAATACTTTTTTATTTTATTTTTATTTTTTTTGAGACATAACAGAAGGCTATAATGTTGTGACAGTTTCCTAATAAAGGCATGAAACCAGTACTTGTGTCCATTATTGCGTGACCTGCTATATGCTAGACCTGGACGTGATTTTGAACAGTTACCTATGGTTCACAAATGTAGAAATATGCTAATTAACTTGTTTTATTGCATCGAAAAGTTATTAATAAAATCGTTGAGTGGTCCAGTGTACACGCCGACGTTTTAGAATCGTTCAGTGGCTGAAACTTTTAGTTGGCTATTTCGCTCTCACTGCGCGGCTTGCGACTGCCTCTCATAAATATTAAACAGGACACGAGTTCAGCTCGAAACCGTTTTATTTTCAACATGTGCTATGTGCCACGTCTATTTCCATACCTATAATATTAATATCATGTTTGCAAAGAGAGAAAAAAAGGGTCCTATTTCAGACGTCTCGTCGTGATTGTGTTATTGCTGAGTTTCATATTCTTGAGACCGTTTTGATGCTTTATTCTGTTCTCAAGTGCTTTGTTCTATCTTATTGAATACTTTATATTAAAATGAAATTCGGTTTGGCGAGTGATCCTGTCGGTAGCGTGTGACAGTTGTATTCACTGTCTTAACATGTAAATCCTTAATCACGCATCTTATTCTTATTGACGGAGACAAGTGGCGTGGCTCACGAGACGTCATTATCCAGAATAGTGGACTAAAACTGGTTGACGATATTTTTTTTGGCGCAGCTGTGCCCACGACTTCGTCCAGGTTTTCTGTCGTGGGCCGATTTTGATGAAATCATTTCATGATCATGAAGCCTATATATTGCTACTGCCAAAAAACAATAAAACTTGTCTAGTTGTTTCGGAAATCAGCGTGACACAAACAGTCATAGTTTTCAATAATGGTTTTTGTTCCACTCCCGTGTTCCCCTGACCCCGTGTGACCCTACAACCGCAATTAATTTTTGGCAAATATTTTCACACGACATTCCTACAGTATTATAATAGTATAGAAGAAGATGGAGATATATAGAAGAAGAAGATAGATAGATAAGCATTTAATTAACTATAGGCACATAATGACAATGTGGAAAGCACACATAGCCTTGAAGGGAACTGCCCCTCATGTGTTGTTGCCGTAAAATACTTAGAGGTGCTTGGTACCAGATATTCAAAATGCTGGTAGCTTGACATGTAGGTATTTACTAACTAAGCTTATGACAACAGGAATCAACGATTTACTTCGTCATCTCGGCGATAGTAAAGTCCTCGTCGAGCTGAACATATCCTGGAACGGCCTTACTATAGGCCTGGTGCTGCGGAAAGTGTTAACCGTACCGACGCTTCGAGTCCTCGACTTAAGTAACAATAGGTAATAACCTTGGATGTATAGATGTTTGTTACTGAATCACGCCAGCACGGCTGAATGGATCTGAATGTAATTTGGCACAGAAATAGATTATAGTCTGGAATAGCGCATAGAATAGACTTTATCCAGGGTAAATAATAATAATAAATAAATATCATGGGACATTAACACACGGCCATCTGATTCCAAACTAAGCAGAGCTTGTACTATGGAAACCAGATAACTGATATACTACATATACTACTTTTTTATTTTTCTAAATACATATACCCAGACACAGACTAAACAGACATGTTCATGCACACAACTGTTTGTCCTGGGTGGGAATCGAACCTGCGACCTTCGACTTGGCAGTCAGGGTTGCTAACCACCAAGCTAATTGGCCTGCCACATGTAAAATCCTTCATCAATCAAAAATGTTACATCCTTCGAAAACGCAGGTGTAACCGCGGGGGTTCGAGACCTTAAAACATATTTAAGCGTCTTAAATAACAGGCACTTGAAGAATTTGATATAAAAATTGCTTGCTTAATGAAATTAGGACGTAAGTGCCGTGTTACTGTGGTGTGTCCGTAATGCATACGGTTTCTGCATGGTTTGTAGGATAACCATTGTTTTCGATGTTCATGAGATTTTATTTGCTGAATAATTCTGATTTATAAATAGAATAATAGAATTCTTTATTTTAGGTTTTGTACCTGGTAGGGAATTTAAGGAGGATTAAGATTGTTTTATCGGGACCCTATTACTAAGGTTCCGTTGTCCGCCCGTCCGTCTATCACAGCAATGTATCTTTTGAACCGTAATAGGCTTTTGTGTGTGTAGAATGGCCGTTATAACAACAACTAATAATAATAAAATAATATTAGAAATTAAAGGGGGTTCGTTCCCATACAAGAAACGTGTATTTTCGGTGTTTTAAATTAAATATAGTACGGTGGTGTGGAACCATTCGTGTGTCTCCGAATCGCACATGGCCGCTTAAAATACCATAAACAATAAGGTTAGTTTCGGGGGTTAGTATTCCAAATTTGAAAAAAAAAACATAAGCTACTGCCTCCTGAAAATCTGCATGAAATGCATGCGAAAACTAGCATAATTTTAAAGAACATATGCAACCTTTACATCTTTTGGATCACTAAATCGATTCAATACCGTCATGGAAACGAACATAATTTTTTAAAATATTTTTTTAAATACGTGTCTCGATTTAAAAGTAATACATGGCAAGCCTACTGTCAAGGAAACTGCGTAGACGGTGTATCCTTAAATGATCCTAATGTACTTCCTTATTATTCTAAACGAGTGGGAATTATGTCTATTTCGAGCAATGCCACCTGATTAAAGGCCTCGTGTGTGGAATCGGTTTGATGAAGGCGACAATTTAAATTATGTTGGTAAGGATCATCTTCATAAGTATTTCTATGTCCATGACTTTAATTTGAACGTTATTACATTATGTGATAAGGGTATATTTAGTAGCACTATTAATTCTTGGAGGTTCGTGACTGAATCTAGCATAATCGCACGGATTTGAATGGGGATTGTCTGACAGACGGAATATGGTCGAGATTACACTTTTTGTACTTCACTACATAGTATAAAACAAAGTCGCTTTCTCTGTCCCTATATCCCTATGTCTGCTTAAATCTTAAACTACACAACGGATTATGATGCGTTTTTTTAAATAGATAGAGTGATAGAAGAGGAAGGTTTTTATGTAAAATACATGTGACATCCCACGGGAAGCTAGTTCTTTAATAAATAAAACAATACTTTTGAGGCTAGTTTTTTTTATTAAATGTATAATGTGCGTAGTAAAGTTGAGGGTCTGAATCATATCATTAGCTTCAGCTTTAGGCGAAGGAAAAAATGTGAGGGGACTACTTTCTGTCGTATAAAAAATATAGTTTTTATTTCTCGCAGTGCAATATTATTATAATCAGAAAAGATTTGTAATTTTGTTGTTTTGTAATAAATACTACTGACCATATTTGAATAATTCTTTCATTATTAAAAAACTCCTTTCACCAAAAGTAATATTGGCTATTAATCCCTGGCAACATTAGATCCTTCAGGAACACGGGTGAAACCGGGAGGCGGTAGCTAGTCATACATAATACCAGATACCTAAATAAAGGTGAATGATTGTTGTTTAGGCTTTCGAAACCAGCAGCCAGGGCAATACACTTCCAATTGAAAAATGCACATAGTCTGGAGACCTTGAATCTATCACACAACCCCTTCACTGAAGCTGAAGCCCTGATGATACTCAGCAGTATGAGGAAGACATCCATCATTGTGAAGGAACTACTCATGGATGGCATTGTGGTTAATAAAGAGTTTGTTAAAGTAAGTCGAAATACATTTTATGACCACAATTTGAATTGGGGTAAGTGATGTTGGGCCGGTTGTAGCATATAAAGCCTAGAAGATACTCTACCCAGTGCCAGAATATCGGTAGATTCTTCACAGGCTTTCAATTCGAAGCTAGTAGCCAAATAGGCGGATTTGTTGACAAAGTACCCTTCATCATCATCATAACAGCCCATTCACTCGTAGTCTATGTCTACTGCACATAGGCCGCTCTCATGGACTTCCATCCAAGAAGTCAAGACATCAACAAACAGTCCTGGCCCACCCCCATCCAGCGACATCTACCTACGAAGTAACCTATCATGGTGCAACATGGTGGACAGGCCAGTTGGCTTGGTGGTTAACGGTGCCACACCCAAGGTCGCGGGATCGATTCCCACCCAGGACAAACATTTGTGTGCATGAACATGTCTGTTTGTTCTGTCTGGGTGTAAATATCTAAATAAGTATTTATTAAAAAAAAAGTTGTATATGTAGTATATCAGTTATCTGGTTTCCATAGTGAAAGCTCTGCTTAGTTTGGGACCAGATGGCCGTGTGGAAAGAATGTCCCAGGATATTTATTTAATGGTTTCCTCTGGGAATTCATTAACCCAGGACTTTTGCCACGAGGTTTAAAACAATTTTAGCCTAACTAATATTATGTACTCTAAGATCCTGAACCTTTTTATCCTTTATCATCTTCTAGGAACTAAAAGAAGTGTTATCACTGAGCTGTCGAGGTAACTTGAAGGTGACATATGGCCATGTAACCAAAAACTATACCCTCCAAATGCCTGACCTTAGATATATCGTAATGAGAAGATTGAACTATATCGTCTCCAAGCCAAGGAAGTGCCGTTTGGATATTGGGTAAGTAGAAACTTGGAAATCGTTTTCTATGAAATGGGCTCGCGTTAGACTCTCCCATAAAGACTTCTTAAAAATAAGGGTTTAGTCCTGATGATTTTTAGGATATTGGAGTTAGTAATTTATCTAGCTATTAACTAGGTTTTACCCGCATTCTTAAGGTATTTTATGTTTTTTTGTGAAAGGATATCTTTTATATCCTTTGTTCTTCCTGAAGCCTTGCAAATTGCATTTGGTTGTGCTGTTGGGCGTCAAGTGGAAGCATATAATCCAGTAAAGATTAATTTACTGCGATGGGTACAGGGGTTAATAATAGAAATGGTCCGTACGTATCGTAAAAAATGAACCTTGAAATTTAAATCTATATTAAAATTATAATAGGTGGTATATTACACAATTTACCAAACTGAACCAGTTCCTTTAGTTCCCAAACATTTTTATAATAGATTGAAGAAATAGCCACGTGCTTCTTGGCCTTGTAAGGGTATAAGAGCCATTGGAGTAAACACCTTCGTACCTACCAACAAAAAAAAAACATCCCACCATTCCCTTTAACTTTATGCTGCAAATATAAAAAATAGCATGTTGGTTTATACTGGACTGACTCATAAATCGCGAAAAAATACCGGTAAATAGTGCATACATTTTGGTCGAGTGGTTATTGACTATTAGTTCAGAGCACATAACTATTTGGCGAGTTGGTCTCATAGTAAAAGTTGTTCATATTGCTGTACCCATTCCAGATTTTCGCCTCAATAACAAATCGCCGATATAGGAGCGAAATATTGCGCTTTCAACTCGGCTCTATTCGGTCCCCTGGTGTTAACCAATTTGACGCTTTAAAACCATATTTTATCCACAGCGTGTATTTCCTTAGTAAGCGGAAAGAGAAGGAGGTTCTGATTCCCCGTGAATTAATGAAAGATCTCGAAAAGGCCGGCGCTCCCGTCGACGAAGATCTAATCAATGAGCTGGTCATTCTTTTTCCTGGCATTAAGGATGATAAAGGAGGAAAAACTTTGAATCTGAGTGGTGGGAATACAATGATTATTAAATAAATTGAATGAAGTTAAATGCGCTATGTATTCTTCTGTAAATATGAATAAATATCTTTGTTTGGTGGAAAAAAAGTATTTACACTTAAAAGCAAAATTGCCAGGGTAAAAAATCACTGTACTATCTCATTTCATATATGTACCTGCTAAAGTAAGTAGTAGTGAGTTATTTATTAGTTATAAAAGTAATAAGGCCTTACGAATGTTATGTATAATGTAATAAATGTTATATTAAACTGTAGATATTACATTTTATTCAAACTTTGATGTCGTTCCCTAAATGACCATTTCCAATGTTTTTATCTTCCAGGAGTGGTAGAATTCGTCCACAGATTATGGCCAGAGAAAAAGGTGCCGCTAACACCACCGCCTAACCCTGAACCAATGGCAGAACTTAAAAAGAAAAATGATATAAGAAAAAGGTAAAAATAAGTAAGTACAGAAATTGAAGTGCAATTTATTCTCGTATCGTTTTGCTGAATAAACTTGAGTCACAAACATTGTTGTTTGAATTCCTAAAATTGGAACGTGACTTATCTAAAAAGTTTGTTACTATTGCATGAATTTCATTCGATTTATTTGAAAGTGAAAAACTAACGTAAAGTTGTGATCTTTAGTTTCTTAAAGATGGTTCTACTCTTCTTTAGGATAACTTAACATTAAAATATGAATAACTGATACGATAAATCTTACCCGTTTCTGACGTGGAGCAGTAATGACCTTGTATTACTGTATTTTGGTTAAAAAGTATGGGACATTACAGGCACATGAGATTTAATAACTTCAGGTCTTAGGGGTCGTTCTATTGAACGCACGATCAAACGATGCGTTTTCCTCGCACGACGAGATTAAACACACTCATTTATTTGGAGTGTCCAATTGAAGCTTACAAGTTATCATACGACCACAGAAAATGCTTAATAACGATCGTACGATGGGTTTGATCGTGCCATCGTGAAATCAAAAAGCTACAAAATCTCATATTTTTGTGGTCTACGACTTTTTTTTCAATATCACTTGCAATTTTCAAAGCTATATTGCTTGAAAGTAAAAACTGTGCTTCTTCTCTGTAAAGAGCCATTAGGGGGCATCCATTAATTACGTGAGGTGATTTTGGCGATGTTTCGACCCCCCCACTCCCCTTGGTGAGATGTCATGAGATTTTGCTTGACCCCCCTCCCCGCCCCTAATCTCACGTGAGATTTGATATTATCATAAGTATACGATTTAGATTTGGATGTGAAAAAATATGAATACTATATGTAACCCTCTCCTAGCAATTTTACACTGTTTCTTGCTAATAAAGAAATAACGTGATATTTGCCGAGACCCCCCCTCTCCTCCACGTGAGATTCGGTGAGATTCGGCTTGACCCCCTCCCCCCTCTAAATGCCTCACGTAATTAATGGACGCCCCCTTATTAAATTTTATAGCAAATAATTATACTATTATTATCTTTGTTGTGTTTTTTTCTCGGTTTCTTACTACGGAAAACCGGTAATTTACAATATCTACGGGCTATGAGCCGAGGAAATATTGCGTTGTAGTCAATCTATGTGATAATATCGTCCGATTGCAGAAATTTTCGAACTATTATTATTATTATCATAATGACGCCGTTGCGGAGACAGCGTGACGGACTAATTAGGAGACCCTTTGGTCCATCGCACGATCATTTTCATCGCGCGATGAAATCGAATCGTTAGACAATTAGGACAACGCCTCAGGGTCGACAACGCTTTGGTAATATCTCTGATGTAACGAATGTCCATAGGCAGCGTTGATCACTTACCATCTTGGTCTGCTTGATTACGGCCTAGCTGCATTAAAATAAAGTACCTGGATGGCCGAGCATTGCTCGGGATTTCTTTACTAACGTGACTTCTACCGTATTCTCTTTTTTAAAGCACTGTCATATATACCTAGATACGAATTAGATTAAAATAAAGGGCTCCCAATAACAGTATTTCTCTCAAAAGATGTAACTTGAAAACCTTACCTTCTAATGACATTGTAGCAGTTTTCGTTGCCTAAAAACACGGATAAAACGACATTTTCTGAAAATGAATCCTAGCTAGATCGATTTAACGCCCCTGAAAACCCCTGCATACCAAATGTCATGTAAATCGTTGGAGCAGTTTCTGAGATCCTAATTATATATATGTATATACAACAATTGCTCGGTTAAAGGCATTAGATACATAGATTAGATAAGAGTAAATATAAATACATTCTTCAAACGGTTCTTCTTAAAGTTTGTAAAACAGATTAATATTGTGTTAAATAGGCGTATTTCTGCGAAGTAGCGGCTGTTTATCTAGTTAGTTACATTGTGAAGTTGTTTGACCTTTAATTAAGTTGAAATTCGGCCTTAGAGGAATCCATCCGTATCTGTCGGCGTAGGTAATATAGAATGATAACATCGCGACTGTCCCTGGGTTGGAGGCAGAATTAGTTGTCTTTACTTTGGTATTCAGCCCCTTGTAATCTCAGGTTCCTTTCTTGCTGAAATTTAGTTAAAATATTTAATTTATAAAATTTATAAAAAGGTTGAGTAGCATTTTGTTGGTATTAGGAAAGTCTCGTAGTTGCGGAAGTGGTAATTTGTATTTTTTTTTAATGATGGGATTGCGATTGACCTCAATCACATCTGATGGTACTGTGTGATACTGTGTGATAGTGATACTGACTGCCAAACCGAAGGTCGCGGGTTCGATTCCCACCCAGGACAAACATTTGTGTGCATGAACATGTCTGTTTGTTCTGTGTCTGGGTGTAAATATCTATATAAGGATGTATTTAGAAAAAAAAAAAAGTAGTATATCAGTTATCTGCTCTGCTTAGTTTGGGACCAGATGGCCGTGTGTAAAGAATGCCCCAGGATATTTATTTATTTATATTTATGGTAAGCATAGATGAGGCCGAAGATGAAGCTCGCTTTCCCTTTAGAAGCCTATTCACTCTGTACATTTCAAGGAACAGGTCAGTTCAGAATGTGGCTTTTATAGTAATGGTGAATCGTGAATCATTAAGAGATTTATTTAGGGAAATAAATATAATGACATTACCTTCACTATATATTTATGAAAATATAATGTTTATACGTAGAAACATAGGAATGTTTGAGTCAAAATTAGATATTCATAGTATAAATACAAGACAAAGGGAGAAGTTAGTTGTTCCATACTTTAGACTAACTAAAGTTAACAAGTCATTTCTTGGTAATTGTGTTCGATTTTATAATAAGATACCGCTTTCAATAACCAAAATGTCTGATCATAAATTATATTAGGAAAGTTTTGAAAGAAAAAGCGTATTACAAGGTAGTTCATTATATTGAAGATAAAAATGTATGGAAATAGCTGCTCTCTGCACAGTGCACCTCTTAATCTCTTGTTTAAGTTGTAAGTACCTAATTATTGTTATTTTCTATTTTGTAGTCTTGTCATATTTTTTTTTTGTTTTGTTTTTATTAATGTTACCTATAATAAGTATTTTGTAATTGTTAAATATAAAATTATGTAAAATTGAAATTATAAAATAGCCAAAAAGTCAGAATAGATAAAAATTTATATAACAAATAAAAAAGAATGTAACCTTGCTGAGTTTCTTGCCGGTTCTTCTCAGTTGAAGGCTGACTTCCGAATCGGTTGTAGCTTCAGTAACTTTAAATTTGACCTTCATAAGTGCCCTCCGAAGGCCTAAACTGAATAAATGGTTTTGAATTTTGAATTTTTTTGAATTTTTTTTAATTTTAAATGGTCATTTCGGAAAGAGGTAGTTTTGTGTAGCGATATTAAATGTGGACATTATGAAAGGGTAGCAATACTGATATTAAATTTACTCTTCTCTTGTCAACTACCCCCAGAAGTGGAATTCAAAAACCCTGGAAGGTGTAGGTACACCGATTACAAATAAATAAATAAATATTCCGGGGCATTCTTTACATACGGCCATCTGATCCTAAACTAAGCAGAGCTTGTACTATGGAAACCAGATAACTGATATACTACATACACTACTTTTTTTTTCTAAATACATACTATATATATTTAGACCCTGACAGAACAAACAGACATGTTCATGCACACAAATGTTTGTCCTGGGTGGGAATCAAACCCGCGACCTTCGGCTTGGCAGTCAGGGTCGCTAACCACCAAGGCACCTGGCCTGTCTAAAGACAAGAGCAGTTTACATAAAGCGACCCATGTAGAAAGCCCATTTGTATTGTTTCATTTAAAAATGTGATTAATATAAGAGAAGTAAATTCTTTAAAACAGTTTAACCGTGGCCATGTAAGAAATGTATGTGTTAGTGTAAATATTTCCCGCCTGGTGGATGTACAGTCAGATATTAGTAGCTGAACTAATCCAAATTTATAAAACACTTGTAGACCGCACTAATAAAATGGATAGATGCAGTGAATGTGTGTTCTGCCAATATCTGTAAAACAATCTACAGTGTAGGTTCTACACTGTAACGTTTTTAGGTTATGAATTATTTTTGTGCACCTGTGCTGTAAAGGATCAGCCCCCTTATTAAGCTAATACAAATTTCGTCAGCTAGCCACTTCACCGGAGGCCTCGGAGAGCTTATCTCTCCCGCGATTAGTAGTATTAGCGTAGTTAGCGAAAGAGACAGAGCACGAAGGCCGCGACGAAACATCCTCGAGTTAGTGTCATTTTCCTTACAGAATCGAGCCCCTATTTTCCTACCTATGTTTTTGACTGTAGATGGAGAATTATATATCGTAAATAACTCGACCACATTCTAAAGTTTCATCGGTTAATTTAGTCAATTGATACCATATAAAGATGTCCAGATTGACGCACTCGTCTTACAGCAATATACAAGTAATTGAAGGGAGCAAAAAAACAAAGATATATCTGTGAGACGTCTGAGTGTAGTCCAACTGTAGAGTTCCAATTCACACAAGAGTCGTTTCGGATCAAGGCTTTAAATTCTTCGTAAAGTCTTGTGCTCTATAAATGGCATAGTCCAAGTATTCTACTTGGTGAATTTAAAATATTCCTTATGGAACAGTTTGCGAAAATATGCTACAAGTACTGTCTAAGCAAAAGCAGCATACTTAATCGTAAATGAATATTTAAATGTTAAAAGTCCACGTAGTTGGTAAAAGCTCTTTCTTTAAGAAGAAATCTTTTTGTAAAATTGTCGTGTTACATGCAGTTCTCGGTATAAGCGACTCAATCGTATTACATTTGTTGATCCATTTCAGATAATCTCAGAAACGTAGTAATATCATATTCAATGGGAGAAGAAAATCTTCAGGTATAGATAAACTGAATAAATATTGTACATTTGCATTAATTTAATGTTAGTAAATATTTTTTGATATTCGTTTTCTTCTATATCTCTTGTATTTTAATTTTCCTGAGGCCCAAATAGATACATAATGTAACAAGGAGATTTAACTGTGCAAAAAAGAAAAGAGTGTGCCGTTATTTTGTTTCAACTGGCTAAGGATTGACATTAAATAATAACTGCCCCATTATTCAGCTAATACAAACTTTGCCGGTGAGCCGGTGCACGGAATACGGAGGCTTCGGAGAGCTCACCTCTCACGTGATTTCGTAGTTAATGAAGGAGACAGAGCATCGAGGCCGCTACGAAACAACATCGAGCTAGTATCATTTTCCATAAAGAATCGAAGCCGAAGTAAATTTTGTAGATCTAATTGGATCGTTTTGACAGTTAAGAACATAGACAAATCATTTTTATTGTTTATGAGATAAGGTGCAGCTAATTATCTAATGATCAATTAAATGATGATGGTGTTGAACCTTATTTTAACTCTATAGGGTTTATTTCTCTATAACACTATCAAAACGGGGCCTAGCGCCCTATAACTGTACAAACTGATATTTCCAGTTCCCAAATGGGGACACCTGACATAGGGGATGTCATGTAAGTTATCTCAGTGCTCGCAAACAATTGCATTTCGCCCTAATTAGTTCAAATATACAATATTAACGCTGGACAGAATAAAAATGAAATGAAATGAAATATTTATTCAAATAGGCCTTCACAGGCACTTATGAATGGTCAGACTCTAACACCGGTTCGGAAGGTTGCTTTTACTGAGAAGAGCCGACAATAAACTCAGCAATTACTCTTTTCAAAATAAGATTTTGTACATAAAGATGTGTCCTGCTGGAGCGAGCGCTACACCCAAGCATTGTCGTCATTAAAATAATCCTTTGTGTTGTAGAAAGCCTTTTGTACTAAAACAGTCTTAATTCTTTCCTTAAATTTTTGTAAATGATGTGTCAGTCTCTCCTTAAATCCAATTAACAGTATAAATGTGAATGTTTTGTATGTATGGATGTTTGTTGCTCTTTCACGCAAGAACTACATTTATGGAGCATATCTTGGAATAACATATCTACTTTGAATCCCGGTAAAACTTGACATTCCTAGGGAAAACGGGTAAAACCGCGGGCGAAAGCTTACAATATATATAATAATACGTGAAGCAAAAACTTTGTACCCACTTTTACGGACATTACGCGGACGGATGGATATGCAATTTGGCACAGTTACAGATTATATGGAGAAGGAGTGCAGAAAGCTAATATTTTTATGTAATAATGCATTAGATATATATTAAATGAATAATAAAAACATTACACACACTACCATGCGTATCGCACACACACACACACACACACGCACGCGTCCATGTAAGGGTGTAAGAGCCATCAGAGGCCAACATCTTCGTCCCTTCAAAAAAAAAAAAATAGCCAGTGTGTCATACAGGCACGTAATGACGTATTTGAAACATGCTCCAAGCTAACGTATAAGAAAAAAATTCTAAAAAGTTCTATGCAATGATAATAGAGGTTATACTTACACAAAAGGTAGGGATTACCGGCACAACATCCAAGGGCTCTTTAGTCGAAATGGGGGTACCCCAGGGTTCAATTTTAGTTCCATTTTTGTTCTTAGTACATATATATAAATGATTTGCCATATGTTGTAAATGACCTCACAGATATTGTCTTGTTTGCTGATGATACTTCATTAATTTTTAAAGTTAATAGAAAAGACAAGGATCTAACTAAAGTTATTCATACTATGTCAATTGTCTGTGGGTGGTTTGCTACAAATAATCTATTACTAAATACAAGGAAAACTAAATGTTTAAGGTTTTCGTTACCAAATGTAGCACAAGTAGATAGCCAAATAATAATAGATGGGAGCCATATTGATCTTAGACAATAAATTGCAATGGGGACCTCAGGTTGATACTCTAGCTGCTAAATTAAGTTCGGCTGCATTTGCTGTTAGGAAAATAAAACAATTGACGAATGTTGAGACGGCCAAATTAGTTTATTTTGCATATTTTCATAGCCTCTTGTCCTATGGCATTTTGTTTTGGGGAGCAGCAGCGGATATAGAATCAATATTTATTATACAAAAAAGAGAAATTCGTGCAATTTACAGTATGGGTCCCCGTGAATCATTAAGAGATTTATTTAGGGAAATAAATATAATGACATTACCTTCACTATATATTTATGAAAATATAATGTTTATACGTAGAAACATAGGAATGTTTGAGTCAAAATTAGATACTCATAGTATAAATACAAGACAAAGGGAGAAGTTAGTTGTTCCATACTTTAGATTAACTAAAGTAAACAAGTCATTTCTTGGTAATTGTGTTAGATTTTATAATAAGATACCGCTGTCAGTAACCAAAATGTCTGATCATAAATTTAAAAATTATATTAGGAAAGTTTTGAAAGAGAAAGCGTATTACAAGGTAGTTCATTATATTGAAGATAAAAATGTATGGAAATAGCTGCTCTCTGCACAGTGCACCTCTAAATCTCTTTTTTAAGTTGTAAGTACCTAATTATTGTTATTTTCTATTTTGTAGTCTTGTCATATTTTTTATTTTGTTTTTTAATGTTACCTATAATAAGTATTTTGTAATTGTTAAATATAAAATTATGTAAAATTGAAATTATAAAATAGCCAAAAAGTCAGAATAGATAAAAATTTATATAACAAATGAATGTTACGTCCCTCGGGAACGCGAGTGAAACCGCGGGGGGCAGCTAGCATTTATATATGTATATTTTGTACATAATTTAGTTATGACTTACGGAGCCGAGACGTGGACACTGACGGTGCGACTAGTTCACCAACTCAAAGTCGCTCAGCGAGCTATGGAGAGAGCTATGCTCGGAGTCTCTCTGAAGGATCGAATTCGAAATGAAGTCATCCGTCAGAGAACCAAAGTTATCGACATAGCTCATAGGATTAGCAAGCTGAAGTGGCAGTGGGCTGGTCACATCTGCCGTAGAACCGATAACCGTTGGGGTAGACGTGTTCTAGAGTGGAGACCACGGCTCGGTAAACGTAGTGTAGGGCGCCCTCCAGCTAGATGGAGCGATGATATACGCAAGCTGGCTGGCAGCGGTTGGAAACAAAGAGCTGAAGATCGAGCTCAGTGGCGTGCCATAGGTGAGGCCTATGTCCAGCAGTGGACGGAGATAGGCTGATGATGATTATTTATATATGTGTCACAAAATAGACTTGTATTTTAGAAACTCAATTTGACCGTTAAGTTATTCCCATGTTGTAGGTATGTTTGTCGAAATATTGCGAAGTAATTTCATTTATATATGTATATTTTGTACATAATGCGATTATTTATATGTGTGTCACAAAATAGACTTGTATTTTAGAAACTCAATTTGACCGTTAAGTTATTCCCATGTTGTAGGTATGTTTGTCGAAATATTGCGAAGTAATTTCATTTCAGAGGATATCATTTCTGCATCGCTACTTTTTAATTTATTTCTCTTGTATGGAATATGTCAATTTTCCAAATAATACTTATGATATTATATGTAAACCTTGTAAATGAGATATTAAATTTATTTAATGGAGTCTGTGGTAGGTATGCAGTGTGTTATATATAATTTTATATTCGTTTTAATGTATTTACCATAGACAATATGATTATGCCATAAATTAATAAATATGCCATAGTTAGAGTCTGACCATTCATAAGTGCCTGTGAAGGCCTATTTGAATAAATATTTCATTTCATTTCATTTCATTGGATGTATACTCTAGGATCTGTATCTAGCTATGTCAGTTTTAAAGATGGTGCTGGCATACACGCATAAACTTAATGGAATCCAATTATTAGATACTAGCTGTCCCCCGCGGATTCACTCGCGTTCCCGAGGGATGTAACATTTTCCCGGCACAAAAAGTACCCTATGTTACTTCTAATCCCCTCGCAGAATATGTGTACAAAGATTTATTATTATCGGTTAAGTAGTTTTTGCGTGAAAGGGTAACAAACAAACTAACATTCAAATTTATAATATTAGTTGGGATTTCTTATTTAAAAGGGGTGCAAAAAGCTAGTATATTAATGCAATAAATATATAAAATATATACCTTAGCTCATACATTATTAATTATAGGCAAAGTTGCTAAAATGAGTACAAATTTTGCTCTTAGTGCGGAGTTAGTCCGAGGAAGTATAACTACCTTACCCATTTCCGCCGTGAAACAGCAGTGCACTTGTATTACAGTGTCTTACTGTAACTTTCGGTTAGAAAGGTAAGGGGGGCGATGAAATTACAGGCACATGAGGCTTAGCAACTTCACGTATCAGCCTCCCATTAGCGATGCCCCTGTTGCAAATGTTCTTAGACGGCGGTGACCACTTACCGTGGTTTGTTCGTCGGCCTATGTGGTATAAAAAAAATTACTTGCATGCTTAATAATAAAAATCCAGGGACATTCTTTTACACATGGCCATCTGATCCCAAACTAAGCAGAGTATGTACTATGGAAATTAGATAAATAAATAAATAAATATCCCGGGACATTTTTTACGCACGGCTATCTAATCCCAAACTAAGCGGAGCTTGTACTATAGAAACCAGATAACTGATATACTACATATACTACATGTTCTTTTTTCTCAATACATAGGGAATCGAACCCGCGGCCTTCGGTTTGGCAGTCAGAGTCGCTAACCACCAAACCAACTGGCCTGTCAAACTACTACAAACTACTAGATAACTGATATACTACTTTTATTCAACGTATTTAGATAAAACTTATTAAATATTTCTTCTTTAATGATGTAGCCTTGCACCTGTAGCTTTTTTAAATCGTCTTCATACAGTTTTACATAATACAGACAATACTTTAAACCACATGGTATGACATATAATAATTTGTATTAAAAAAATGGGACTGCATGTGAAACCGCGGACATGTAGCTAGTTGAAAATAAATCTACCGTGCATCGCGTAACACAGCCGCCCGAAAATTGATTGCGTATGACATAATGTAACGTCCTGTGACATCGACTGATGTGTACCCGCTGGACCAAGTTGGTATACAGCTGGACCATAGAACTGTTAACGATATAGAAGTACGATTTCGAAGAACATCTGAAAAATATGAATTGCAAACTAATTAAAGTGTTAAAAGAAGCTGCATGATTTTTAATTGAATTAAGATACTAATAAAAATAAATACATTATTATATCAATATATAACGATACTAGCTGTGCCCCGTGACACCTGCTCACCTGTGTTCACCTGCGTGTATCTATAACAATCTACGAAACATTCCGCGTCGAATGCTAGCAGTCCCATCCCTATATGTTCAGAAGTTTTGAGGTGAATTAAATGAACCCAATTTTTCCAAAATACATATAGAAGATAGATAGGTTTTAGGGTCCTTGGTAAATAATTATTATGAAAATAATATGGCGTGTAGAATTTCTCAATACTGTCAGTATTTGGGAATGTAATACCGATACCACACATTTTTATTAGAAACTTTTATTTTGGTCCTATTTAAAAGTTTTGAATACCACTTCTATGTTACCATTTAGGTATCTCTAGGTTTAACATATTTGAACAAGGCCGGCCATTGCGGAACGTGGTAATATCGTGTCACCGCAGTAAAGGGACGAGTAGAGATGGCACCCAGAGTCGCCAATTAGTACCGAATGAGCCTGTAGGTATGCATGCTCGCTCGATGTATCATTTTTCAATAATTTGTTTCCGATGTTCAGTTTCGTTTGAATGTGTTGTCAGCTCGCCGATGGCATGTTTTGGCTATAAGAAGTACCATGAAGGTTTTGGTTTTAGTGCAATGGATTAATTAATTTACCGGACGTTATTTATTGTTCTTTGTTTGTTTGTCTCCATCGTCTTGGTACTAATTATAATTATTTATTGTATATGACGGCGCGACACGTTAGAAAGAGAATCTAATCTTTGAGTTTCGTTAATAACTAAAGTAAAACTGATTGTAATTCCGTAGATTTGTTGTTGTTGGATTTTAAATTAGTAATTTAAGTAAATCGGTTTAATGTTTGAATCCGTCGAATATTAAAATATGAGCGGGTAACCCCGAATAGAGTAGCAAGTCCGCCCCTACGCGTTGATGTCGGTGGATCATTAGACTGACAGCGCAAGAGGTGCACGCGTGCTAACCTATTGGCCCATAATCCATTTTCATCTTGTGTTTTACGTTATATTTTGTGTGTAAGTGTATTGTAATAAAATAAGTGATTGGTATTAATTGCATACGTGGTATTATTTCAACGTTCCTGGTACAACACGCCCACGATGGAGGACAATTACCTAGACCGCTACGCTTAACCTTACCTGTCAACCCGTTATATATAAAAAAAAACCTCTGATACTTCATTTTTTTTATAGTGATTTACTACGGCATATACTGGGGACATTCGTCACACACTCAATCGATAATGTTGATATTTTAAATATGAACAGGCTAATTTCCGCCCCGCATTTTCACTTGCGTTAAAATTTATACAAAGTAGTCCAACTCTCCCTACCATAGACTAACGTGTGTGCCAGTGTTCAATAAGTTCAGTTTAGTCGTTTAGCTGTAAGGAGGTATCAAGTAAAAAAACTAACGCAGTTTCGCAGTAATAATATTTAGTGGTGATTAAAGTCACTATAACAAATATCTCAGTTGAGATCCCAATTTGTTTATATAAGGGTTTAAAAGGCATCTGCGGCAAACATCCTCTTTAAAATCCCACTACCTCCAAATAGCTACCAAATGTTCATAATCGTATGAACAATATAATAAAGCAATGTATATTTAAATTGGCAGGTTAATATTGTTAATGACTATCATGTTTACCAGTAAAGTGTATAGTGCAGTGGTTACGAAGTCAAACATAATCAATGTAATGTCTAGCCTCAGCTCTGACTTGTTATACAGGTGTATACATACATACAGGTCAATCTTGTAAAGAACTTTATTAATCTTACTAGAAGTTATTTACTCGAATTTTATTGGTATTTACATAAATTATAAATGCAAATATTTCAAGCATATTGGTAATCTGTGGTAAGCAGTTGGTATCAAATTATAATGTTCATTTATCAGCCACTTTGTTTACTTTAATAAAGTGAAAATTTATATTTTATTGTTAATCTGTGGTAAATGGTATTGGTATCAAAATAATGTGTTCATTACTTTTTTTTTACTTTTTTAAATTAATTTTGTACTTGTTTGTTTACCTCAATAAAGTGAAAAATGTTTTCAGTTACACCAAGCCATTAATAAAAACTGAAATAAAAGAAATTTTCGTATGACCACTTCATTTAGCAACTTTTTCTATCGGTGTTACGAAGGTAAAATGTCTTCTTAAACAATTTCAGAGTTTATGATGAAAAACTAAAGAAATTAAAATACTTATAAACGGAAGAAAGAAAAACGTATGAGTAGGCAGTATGGTCGAAAGACTGTAGCCTGGCCTCCAGAGGCAAAATGAGAAAAAAAAATTCAGATTAAACTCTTATGAATTGTTCTACGCACCCTTGCAAAGAGTCCAGACACAAAAAAAACACATTACAACATGGCGGCAACAGCTAGTACTGAAATATTAATGAAGATTTGCAACAAATGTCTCATAAACGGGACCATTTGTAAACCGAAGGTGCAATCCAATGTTGTAACTCGGGTCACAGGTATGTCCCGGAAATCTGTGGGACATAGAGGTTGCTCGGGCAATTGCGCAAACAGTCACGTACCGTTATGCGGTATTAAACGATATATCGCCCAACATGCTGGATATACCTTGAAGATTGATATAAGCCGGGTTCAATGTAGCAGTTACCAACTACTACCCTTTTGGGGATAGTTAAATCTAAAACTGAATGAAACATAATGTGTCTACAGTCTGGGCCAGTTGTTTGGTGGTAAGACACTGACTGGAACGCCAAAGGTCGTGTGTTCGAGTCAGGACAAACATTTGTGTTCATGAATATGTATAAGTATGCATTAAGAAAAGTGGTTTAAATAGTATATCAGTTATCTGGTTACCATAGTACAAGCTTCGCTTCAAAAAATTCAAAATTCAAAACCATTTATTCAGTTTAGGCCCTCAGAAGGCACTTATGAAGGTCAAATTTAAAGTTACTGAAGCTACTACCGGTTCGGAAGTCAGCCTTCAACTGAGAAGAACCGGCAAGAAACTCAGTAAGGTTACATTCTTTTTTATTTTATTAAATTCTTCTTTAGATGCTTAGTTTAGGATCAGATGTGTATGTGTAAATATTGTCCTTAGATATTTATTTATTTATAGTAGATACCTTTTTAGGCGTTATGAATCCTTAGCAATACTTCACAAAAACACTTAATCTAAGTATATGTTATTAATAATTTATTTACACTTTTAACCCGGTAATTATAGTTGATTAATATATATTTTTTCTTATTAGAACTACATCATACATTTGAATAGTATCTAAAATACATTAAATTCGATAATAGTTATATGTAATATACATATGTACATTTATAATTATTTAGGTCTAAATTCAATTTCATATAAAAAAATAAGTAAATTATGAATCTGTTAATCGTTTTGTTTATAAATTCCACTAAAAAGTTGAAAAAATAGCAGGGTGCAGACTCAAGTATCTAATTTAAGGATAAATATGGAGTGAGTAAAATAAAAAAAAGGGGATCACAATTAGTCCAGAAAACTACTTCAGTGGGTTCACACAATTATTATTAAATCCGACGACATTGCAGCTAAGACTGTAATTGCGCAGAAATATTTCTTTCGTATCCTCATTTAAAAATTAATAAGCCGTAGAGCCTTAACGAGTCTCTATAAAACTCTGGTCTCTGAACCCAGCCTTAAGCTTGGTCACTCAAAGTAATTATACTGGATAGCGGCAAAAACTTGACATTATCCACGCCACAATTAACAGCTAAAGAAACCACCAGCTCACGGGAATTTAGACCTTTTGTACGTCCAATGTTCATCCTCTCAGGACGATTTTCCCTTGAGCCGTGCAGTCTAGGACTTCGCATTGCTTACCTTGTTATTTTTCTAAATTGGAGTCTAAACTCTAAAGTGAAGGACAGAGGAGATATTTTCCTATGTTATTGTGAGTGTTGCACATTCTTTCTGCATCGTAGGAAGGTCCAGTGTATCGCCGGCTAGATAGGACCCGCTGTTGTGCACTCAAGATATTTCGATAGGGTTGAAATATTTCATTGATTTTGTATTTTAGCTGTTGACTTTCAGATATTCAAGTTATAAGTTTAAAATAATGATAAGTAAGTTTTTTTTACATCATACGGTCACAAATTTTTAGACAACAAAGAATAAGGCTAAGATAATAACCCTTCCGCGGCCCCAGATCCCTCCAGGCTGCTGAGCCTGCTAATCCCGGGGGAATCGTGATACCCCGTCACACGATTTGTAGAGACCGCGTCTGCATTTAATGCCCACCAAATATTAAAAAAAGAATATTTTACCATTTAAACTTGGATTCTGAAAAAAACTGTGTTCAAAAAGCAACAATAGGTACTTACATAGTACCCGGACACAAAACAAACTGATATGTTCACGCACACCCCTCACCAAATGGCCCGTTAGAATGAAGGAGTTTCACTGAAGATTTTTAATAAAAGAACTGATAAAGGCAAGGTGTGAACCCTGGAGTGTTCGCGAGAAGCGTAGCGGGCCGAGTGACTCAGCTCGTTTTTCAGTCGGATGCACATTACAGTCCACGGCTATCCTGGAAACAGCATTAAAGTTTTTATCTTTACCAACATTTACTGAGGAACCATACATTTATGGCCGTAGATCTCTGTTGATATGTTTCATGTTATACGCATCATTGCTTTTGATAAATATCTCCCTTATCGGGCTAGTTTCTCTTTTGTTTTATTTGTGTGACATGTTTAATCTAAATTCATTCAGCCGTTTGGATTGATTTAGTGACGGTCGAACGATCTCATTTATAACATTAGTACTTTTCGTTTTATTATAAAATAATAGGGATGTGTACTGAGATGTCAAATCAGCCACTCTTTATGAAATGTCAATTTCTCCTTAATACAGGACAGATCCCTTTAAAAAAATATTTATTATAAGGTATTAAAATAATTAATTTCATTCATATAAACTGTTAACAAAATATTTATTGATGTCCCAATAAAATTTCTATGCACGAAAATTTCGTTCTATTTTCCTTGCATAAATCATAAAAAAAACTAAGCTTACCTCAGCTAACCTGATTGCAGATATCACAGTTTGCGTCTACGTATCCATAATCAAACATCTAAGCTTCCATAATTCAGAAGTTCCAACGCAGTCTCTTAAGTTTCAATGATTACCACTTGCCTATATTATTAAAATAGACGTAGGTAATAGCGCTCATAATTCGGGGGGATCGAATTTTATGTAATGGTGTAGGGAGCGGAGTGTGGTGCGGTGTGGTGTAAATTCCGAGCGCGGTCTCGGTCCTGCCATTGGTAACACTCGCGTCACCTTGTGGCGCCGTTCGATTTGTGCGGACCAGCTCACTTATTCAGCTAATACAAAATCTCGTTGGTAAGCCGGCTTAATGAGGCCTCGCAGAGCGCGCAGTTTGACGTAGCATTACTTGATTTCGTAGTTAGGGAAAGGGAAGGAGCCTTATCGAATGATTTTTTTTATACCACTTTGGCCGACAAACAAGCAAACGGTCCACCTGATGGTAAGTGGTCACCGCCGCCTATGGACATTTGCAACACTAGGGGCATCGCCAATACGTTGTCGACCCTGAGACGTGAAGTTGTTAAGTCTCATGTGCCTGTAATATTACCGGCCCCCTAATCTTTCTAACCGAAACACAGTAATACAAGTGCACTACTGCTTCACGGCAGAAATGGGTTGGATTCTGTGACGTTGATCACTAACTCAATGGTGGTTCGTAACGGTGTTAAATAATTATAAAATATTCTATCTCATTCGCTAACTGCGTAATTCCGTGAGAGGTCCGGTCTCCGGGGCCTAGTAGCTGAATAAGAGGACAAATGTCTGCAGTATTAATTGTCGAGATATCTTAATTGAGGCGCATATTGTAGATCGATGATTTACGAAATGTTACTGCAGGAAGTGTTGGACTGAAAGTTGCATTAGATGGAAGCGTCCAGGATCAGGATCCTAAGATATTTAAATCTTCACACTTTTTTACATAATTGCTTTATTAGAAGTGGTGATAAGACACAAACCAAAGGGCGGTCCAAAAGGCGATGACACGACGTTTTTACACGCTTTATATTAGCTTCACCAGTATGTATGTATGTAACCGACCCCCTTGAGCTCGATTTTGTCCTACTTTGAACGATCAGATTTAATTCAAACTTTGCACACCTGTCAAAGATCGATGACAATGCAATAATCCGATCAAAGCATCCGATTATCCTAATTAGATTCGCCAGGATTAATTAATTTCTTTCCGCATCTTTTTCGAGAGATAGAGCTAGTGCGCGAACTACGCGTGCGTGCAGTTCCAGACGTAGAGTACGTCTGGTTCGGGCACTCAAAATGCTTTTATTAAAAAATGAAAAATAAATAATAGTTTAAAAAGACTAGAAAACACGCTTTATATAGAAAACCAAACTAAGAAACAGAAAATAAATATTAATTAAGAATAATGTAAAAAAAAGAAAAAATATAAGTTATTAATATGTAGTTTGAATAAGAAAAAATGTTTTATTTAAAAAAAAAGCGGGGGTGCTTTTCAAGATATTATCGAAATGATAATCCTTCTCATATCTGTCAATTAAATATTTATAACTATTGACACCATGCACCCCACGCTTTTTTTAAATAAAACATTTTTTCTTATTCAAACTATTAATAACTTATATTTATTATTTTTTTTACATTATTCTTAATTATTTTTTGTAAGATGACGATAATCATCAGAGGCGGCCTTAGGGGGCGAACAGCACAACCCAAGCAAATTTAAAAAAATATGGATTACAAATTTTATTTATTTGTCTAAACCAAACAACCAGCCTTACTTTAGCACCACAAACTTTTCACGAAGGACAAAGGGCCTCGCAATGACCTTATGCCTTGCAATGGGTAAGGCCGCCGCTGATAATCATAACTAATATTATATTATTAACTTTTACCCGAGGTCCGCAGGAAAACATTAGAGCCCTCGTACGTTATTAAAAATATCAAAAGAAAAGGAATTCGCCCATCCAATTTATACTACTACTATTAGAATCATCAAAGGCTTATCCACATTGCACATACGAAGAACCAGTACGTATCCAGTAAAACCACCCTGGTCTCATCCCTGCTGCCGACCACTAGACATTATTTATACGCCGCCCGCGCCCTAACGTGACATATTTTAAAGCGACCGTTTTAATAAGTCGCCTTTAACCTGCCACTTTGAGACATACAGCCCAAATGAAGAGACTCCACCGTTTTTAGTGTTGTCTTTATTAGTTTTCTTTTATTGCTTAAGTCAGGGAACTTTTGTAATTGTAATAACGTAAGCCAGGTGTTACTCATAGATTTTCTTTTAAGTAATTTAAGAAGAAATTTTGTTTTACTTACCCATTGTGGTATGTAGAAGCAGCAATGAATACTAAAGTTTTTGAGATATAAAAGGCCTGCTTTAACAGCTAATCTATCTCTCTCTCACTCGAGGTGAGGAAACAACTGGAAAGCTTATTGCTTGTAAATAGTTACTGAAACTCATTATTTTATTTCATTAATATTTTATCTATAATAGAATGACGTTACTAATGACATGTTACCTTGACTACACTTCGATTCGACAACAGTCGGGATTGCTCGAGTTTTGCTCAAGTTATGACTTAGAATACCAATTTTGACAATTCGTCGAGAAAATGCTTAAGGTATCCTCAGTCGAGTTTGAGTCGAGTGCCGTCTGAGGAAACGTCTTAGAATATGGGTGTAAATGCACAGAACAGATGCAAATATACTCTGTGACGCCAAAAGATGGGAAATTCGATTGGCTTGTAGTTTGATTGATTAAATTTGACTTAATAACTTCTATGGACCTATTTAGTCTATCGAGGTGTAGAATAATACTTTATGAGATGCCAAGTGCTGTCGAATGCATGCGATTTAGAAGCTTGAATCCTTATTTATTAGTCATAAGTAATTGTTAGCAACACCTGCCATTCTCTTCTGTATCCTGCTAGTTGAGTAGCACTTTAGTAGGACTTTTAAGAAGTTTTGAAACTATTGCTTAATATATAGATAGACCGTCTTCTTTGTAATCATATCTTTCTGTTTACGTTTTCTTTTTTAAGCAATTTTTTCTGGAGCTGAAGTATTGTGTTGTGGACTATGACTAGACGAATAAAACAAAAAATATACTGGGTTCATTTTATACACGGCCAACCTAAACTTAGATAACTGATCTACACATAATTTAATTTTTTTAAATATTGTGTCTATATGAGTATAGATATAGATGGATAGATATCTTCACCTAAACCAGCTTCTAACCACCATGATAAATTACCCGTCGTATTACTAATATCTTTTTCTATAAATGTAATCTTTGGATGATAGCAAAACGTGGTTAACACTTCTGTCTCCATTTTCAGGGATTTATTCAGGTCATTGTTATCCCATCGAGACGCTGTAAAGTATAGAATTTTACAACCAGCCGTTCTGAGTTCACTATTTCAAGTAATGTCTCGCTTCTCAATCGGATTTCGCTTCAGTTCTCCGAGGGATACTATTATTTCCCCGTATTCGTATAAATTCGATGTATCCAGTTTTATTCTACATCCGTGGGGGTCCCCGGCGCGGTGCCTATATAACTTGAGGGGATTACCCTCGCCACCTCCTAAAATCTAAAGCTAGTGGCATGTGCTACTAATTGATGTATTCTGTGGGGAATAAAAAGTGCCCGATTAGGAGTTTCGACACAGGACCCATTGTTTATCGTCGACTCCAGTTCGCTTACGTTGTTTTGCCCAACATCAGTTTATTGTACTTACAATAAAGGTGGCGCTCAGATATATTTCACACAAAGTATAATAAAATATCCCAAAATATTAAGTATTTCCATCTTTATTGGCCTCGGCAGGTTGAATCGCTTTTGTTTTTGAACTTTTGCGGCAACTTTGAACAGAAGTTGATAATTTAAGGCACCGACGCAGGTATTCGCTCGCTAAATCTTGTACACTCGAAATCTATAGCGATTTCAATGATTTACAGGGCAATAAAGTTTTTAATTTCAAGTGCTAACATTCCATTATCGCAGTTTCGTTTTTAATAAGTGAGGGTTGGAGGTGGGCCGCCCAATTCCGCTTTGAAATTGAAAAAGTTAAACGACAACATCTACAATTGGTTTGGGTCGGACTAATAGAAATGTTACCAACCTTTGGTAAAGTTACAAACAGTAGACAAAGATATGTATTCATAAAGGTTAAATAGCAATTTTTTTTGCAGGGTATTTATTTAATGTGATCTATTTTCAGTTAATAAAAATACAAAGAATAATATAATCAATTCCAGGTTGCACTTGCAAAAGAAATCTAGAATTTCCGAAACGGAATGTACCTATCAAGCAAACGGACTCTCTGGCGTTTGGATTTTTCTCATTTCACTTCTTCTTAGGTATTCAACTTAAACCTTATAACAATGGGTTTACGAGCTAAAATCGAATGTTGAGTTGAAATGGACGTTCGTAAATAGTTCCTTAGTGGACACCATCCGTATCATGAGTACGCTAGTTATGTTACCTTTAGGTTGAGTTACTCAAACGCGTGCCCATGAGGTCTCGTCAGCTGGTCGTAACGTGAGGCGTTCGCGACAAGATTGACGGTATGGAGACAAGCCAATCTACCACTTACTACGTCTGTATGAAGGTCAGTTTTATTATGCACCCCTGTATGACAAATTGAAGTCTTCAATCAGCATTGTATTTACAGTCTGAATTTCATTACTGGTGAAGAAGAAGCATTTAATTGTAATTGATCATAATGCGACACATCAATGAAAGAATAACTTCATGTACTACACAGTTTTTCTTGCTAATAAAAATTTACAGTCAGTATCGTACAGTCGGCCGTGAAAACGGTAAGGGGTCAGCCCCCTTATTCAGCTAATACAAATCTCGTCGGTGAGCCGCATGGAGGCCTCGGAGAGCTTGCCTCTCACGTGATTGCGCAGTTAGCGAAAGAGATATAGCATAGACGGCGCGACGAAACATCCTCGAACTAGTGTCTTTTTCCTTACGAGCCCCAGGTGAGGTCTAACTAACTCTAACCAATGAAACCAGTGAACCATTTCTGGGAGACTCTTAAACCGTAGAGCTATGTTGGACCAGTTAACATTCTGGTATATACCGGTTTTTTCTAAATACATCCTATATTAAAAATGCGAAACTGATTTTGTTTGTTTGCATGTTACCCTTTTACGGCTAAACGATGGAAGCGATCTTGCTGAAATTTGGGATACATTTTCTATTGTATGGAGAGGGACATCGCTTTACTTTTCTTCCCATAAATGCGGGTGAAACTGCGGGGGACAGCCAGTATTTATATAGATTAGAGTAGAAGAGCTCTAAATGCAGAGTTCGTCCTGGGAAGTACTACCACCTTACCCATTTCTGCCGTGAAGCACTAGTGCACTTTTATTACTGTGTTTCGGATAGAAAGGTAAGGGGGCCGGTGAAATTACAGGCACTTGAGACTTAACAACAACTTCACGTCTCAGGGTCGACAACGCATTGGCGATGCCCCTAGGGCATTACTAGGGCGTTACTAGTATTGCAAATGTCCATAGGCGGTAGTTACCACTTACCATCAGGTGGACCGTCTGCTTGTTTGTCGGCCCAAGTGGTATAAAAAAAAAAGAAAGATATTTACAAGGGTTGATTATAGTAGGAAGGTCCGCGATTTTCGACATTTAGTTAGTGAGAGAAAAGCTCGTATTTGCTTAGTGTTCTTTAGGTCGAGGCAACTTACGAATATGCGCATCTTGAGTTTATTCCAAAGCCTGTTTAGATTTTACTTTATTAGTTCACTAATCCTACTTACAAAGCTTGGAAGTTAAGATGTTTCAGAGTACGCTGAATCAATGTTGACTCAAAGCCTTAGTAGAAACGGGCTTTGCTTTTCTTATTCTATTAAAACGTGAAACTTTATAAGCGAATCAACTTCACGCGCTATAACTTAACGCTGTTTGAAAGTCTGTTGCATTTATTTATGTTTTACTACCGACACGCCCACCCCGGCTTTGTCTTAGAGGGATAAAGTTTTGTGTTATTCGCATAAATGTTGTGGAGAAAGAAATCTAAATTATGGTGAAAATTGCATCAAAATCGATGCCTAGTTTAAATGACAGACAGAAATAGTCACATTGTTTTACTAAGTAGGTACTTAAATAGAGTTTTATACCACACGGGCCCAACAGAGAAGGATATAGTCCACCTGATGGTATGTGGTCTCGGCCGTCTATGGCATTGCCAATGCGTTGTCGATCCTAACACGCGAAGTTGGTAAGTCTCATGTGCCTGTAATATCACCGGCCCCCTTACCTTTCTAACCGAAACAGTAATACAAGTACACTACTACATTACGACAGAAATGGGTATAGTAGTATATAATAGTACTTTCCCGGAACAATTCAGCACTAAGAGCTCTACTACTTCTAAAGTATTGCATGCTGCTTCCATAGCATCACATGTCCGGAATAATTTATCTTATTTTTTTTATTTTCAGCTAATATTTATAAAATTACCTAAGTAATAACATATGACGTAATAAGATATAACTTATCTGACAAATAATGCGAGGTACCTCTAAATGCATAAATATAACTGCCCATATCATCAAAAGATAACATACTACCCAAACATACATATAATGTAGTTAGTAAAGTAACTTATAATAAACGACTTCCCGGGATATAAAACAACGCGAAACAAAGAGTCCGGGAGGCAGTTAAAGACAATCCCGCACTGTGTTCCGATAAATCCCGGGGGCAACCCTGACGCGTCATATCGATACGGGAGCAACAAGTTATGTGTGTGGTATACAGGGCTGTCACAAATAATATTAATATTCTTATTATTGAAGTGAAACTCCTTATGCGTGACGAACAGAAATGAATGAAAAACACTGTACTGTGATTGTTGAATAATTCAAATGTTTCCCTGTAAAACAAAAGTTTTACTTCTATCGTCGACTATCAGTATCTTGGCTTGGTGGTTGGCGAGTCTGACTGCCAAACCGAAAGTAGCGGGTTCGATTCCCACCCCGGTCAAACATTTGTGTACATAAACATGTCTGTTTGTTCTGTGTCTGGGTGTAATATAAGTATGTATTTAGAAAAAAAAAAATTTATTTATTTATTTGTTTATGACGGACCAAGTTTTTCTAATGATATTAGATTTCAGTTTGATATTTCGGTAACTTTGACCATCAGAGTTGCCCAGAAAATTAAATAATTTGAAGTATTATATTAAATTGAATTTCATGAAAATATTCTTTACTTATCTAAATGAAAAAACACGTTAAATACTAAATGAAAAACAAATTAATAAACAACTTTTAATTAATTATCTCTGCGATGTGACTTTGAACTTAAACGAATTATCGGTCTAGACTTAATCTGACAAGTTAATTATGTAGGCAATAATTACCAGAAATCCCGGTGTCAATTACCTTCAACAATTTTTTTTTTACAAAATGAATAATACTACATCACTACATAGTATAAAACAAAGTCGCTTTCTCTGTCCCTATATCCCTATGTACGCCTTAATCTTGTACGCTTAAATCTTTAAAACTACGCAACGGATTTTGATGCGGTTTTTTTAATAGATAGAGTGATTGAAGAGGAAGGTTTTTATGTATAATACATGTGACATCCCACGGGAACGCGGGTAAAACCGCGGGGGACAGCTACATATAATATAATATACATTTTCCAGTCTCTAGTAGAGCATAAAATAGGTTTTAAAAATATATCCTTACACGTCTGCAGTTTATCAGTTACCTGGAACTGAATCAATAATCAGCTTACCGGCTTCTAGTGAATTCACTCCGGGAATTTATTCACGGGCAATATCGAATCCCGTGCCACGAAGTGGACCACACTGTATACATTTAAGATGTATGTATACCGCATAACTTTAGCGGTACGTTACTGAAGATTATATTTGGTCGTGTTATAAATTTCACGATGTGTTCACGTTACGAAGTTTGTATAACATTTAAAGTTTGCTCGTGAATGTTACAGTAAATGAGAAATATGATGAGTCAGCGTATTTATGACTATATTAATGTTTTTCTATATAAGTGTATGTTGTATTGAAATTTATCAAGCTGGTATACTTTTTCAGCAAATACTTTACATTCATATTTTCATCTGCGATTCAAGTGAAGTTTTTGTGAGAATTTCCAAGGGATAGAATTTCTGCTTATTTGAAAGAACATAATGAAACATTCTTTGATATTTTTCTTTTTTATTATGTCAGACGGCAGACAAGCATTTAATTGTATTACACGAATGAAATTAATTTAAAGAAGTGATGTGTCTGTTGGAATTGGGGCTAGATACCTCGTCGAGATGCCACAGGTTTGGGTTTTATTTCCAATCTAGTAATAATAATGATGAGTATGAACATCATATTATAGTACCTATAATTTATTTTATGATTATTTATTTATTAGCTTTCCCTCGTGGTTTCACCTGCGTAGGAAAGAAAAGTAACCATGAGCCAGATGTCTAGGTCGTTTTAGCCATTTATACCAGAAAAAGCAACAGACAGAGTTATTTTCTCATTTATAATCTATCTAATATGCATAATTATTTAAACAATTTTGTTTTTATAATTATAATAGCTAGCTAGAGCTGGCCAGTACCAATGAAATTAAAAATAAACGATTCAAGTAAGGAAGTTCACTAAAACGTGATTACGACAAAACATCTGCTATTTCTCATAGTTTTCAAACTGGTAGCAGATAAAATAACAAAAAAAAAAGATCTTTTCTTTAGTTCTCATTTTATAACATACCATTACGCATCTCACATGCCCACTATCCCGGTAGTCTCAGTTGATAAAACCCACATTCCATCGAAGATATTAGAAGTTTCAACGTGAGATGTGGTGGACATTGTCGCCTTTTCTGGGCACTCTACTAATCTGGACAAGAAATCATTTCTAAATAAAGATCATTATAAATATGTTAACATTATAAACCTAAACCTTAATAACATTATAAATATCTCTTACCCGGCCTGGGAATTCAATCCAGGTCCATTAGAATTCCAGCCGAGTTTCATACCACTCGACCACTGCGGTTATTATTTATATTATATCACCCCTAGATTATTGGTAACAGGGCAGGTGAGTGATGAAATGCTTCACTTCAGTACATACATTTTAGGTCAATGCTCCGTCAACAGAGAATACGCTTATCAGGAAACCACAACGCGGTTTGTATTAAGATGCTTTGTACATTGAAAATTACAGGAAATCTCTGTATTGTGCAACTACACAGCTTAAAATTATGTCAGCTGTAGTATTGACAGGCAGTGATTCTGAACTGTGGCAATGTGTGGACACCAAAGACGTGTTACTATATAGATATGTCATCCTCGAACATCACGGTTCTTAAAAACAGCGTAAATACTAGATACTTATACGCGTGAAGAAAGGGAAAGAAAATAAACCCTACCTTACGGTGTACCTGTTGTTAGAGAGGGATGATACATCGTTAGTTACGTTAAGATTGATTGCTGCATGCGCTGCACGTGCTGACGCGACTGTGGTTGGTGCGCGACTAAATGGTATTTGGTCAATTACCATTATTTTATGTTGCCATTTCAGAGGGCGTATTACGTATCTATAGTTTGTATATCATTGGTCGACACGACCTCTATGCTCTCTCTTACGCTATACAATTAAGTGAAAGATCCGCTCTCCGAGGCCTCGTTGCACCTCGACTCGATGAAGTTTGTATTAGCTAAATAGGGGGAGATTATTACAAGATTTAAATTAAATTTGACAGGCCAGTTGGCATGGTCGATATACTCTGATAACTAAGCCGAGGTTGTGGGTTTTATTCCTACATAGGGCAAGCATTTGTTTGCATAACAAGGTGTTTATTCTGTCGCAATGTTACATTACTTATCTGCCTGCTTTAGCTATTACAAACTTCATTGGCAAGTCGCTTCACGGAGGCCTCGGAGAGCTTACCTCTTACGTGATTAGTAGTATTAGGGTAGCAAGCGACAGAGATAGAGCATAGAGGCCGCGACGATACATCCTCGAGTTAGTGTCATTTTCCTTACAGAATCCAGCCCATAGTACAAGATCGGCTACTATTAGATGGCCGTGTATAAAGAAATGGCACAAGATTATGTAAATTAATTAAATTAATTATTTACGTTTAGCATAAATTTAGAAACTTTTTATGAATTAATAAAGTTTGTGGTGACTTAGTAGATGACGGGTCTTTAAATAATTTAGTCTTCGATGAAAATTTAAGTTAGTGTCCGGCCATTCATCAAACGAAACATCGTTGTCGTAAATTACATGAAAATATGTATTTGTAACTATGGACGGGCGAGTTGGCTTTGGTGGTTAGAGACTGACTATTGTCGGCGAGCCAGCGCAACAAGGCTTCGGAGAGCTTACCTCTCACGTATACGCATAGTTAGCGATGGAAGGCACAGGGGCCGCGACGAAACATCTGCTAGTGTCCTATAGTGTAAGAAAATTCTTAACGGAATTAAAGCTCAGACGGCGTTATACAAAGAATGTCCCTAAATAAAATTATTGTGGAGGAAAATGACATGGCTGTCGCATAAGCTATGTCAGAGAGGCTTAATTTATTTCGATTCCCGTTACAGTTCGAAATATATGTTTGTATTTTCACGTAAACATTTCACCGGTAACCTGTATACCATTTAGCTAAGTGTTTCATGCAGACCGTGGCTTCCATTTAGATATTGAAAACTTATCTGAACGAACGGGTCTAGATTGGGATTGGAACAAGTTAGACTTTAGGTCGCATTTATCTAAATTGATTTAGTTTTTTTCCAACTTTGGTGTTTCGACGCTCGGTTGTAAATCTTTTTACTTCGGGAGTTATTTTTAGTATTTGAGAGTGTTTTATTAATTTACTTCGAACCATTAGTTAAACTTATTCAATTTGGTGTAGGGGTTACGAAGATGACCACCCCAATTTATCTCTAGGGTGCTACAGAATCTTATTTTTGTATGCTAAACAGGCAGACGGTCCACCTGATGGTAAGTGGTCACCGCCGCCTATGAACGTTTGCAACAGGGGCATCGCCAATGCGTTGTCGTCCCTGAGGTGCGAAGTTGTTAAGTCTCACGTGCCTGTCATTTCACCGCTCCCTTACCTTTCTTACCGAAACAAAAATTCAAGTGTACAACTGCTTCACGGCGGAAATGGGTAAGGTAGTACTTCCCCGGACGAACTCTGCACTAAGAGCTCTACTACTGCATTTATCGAATTTCGACCAGTAGGCGTACATTAGTACCTATCTAATAATAATGAATTGATAATATAATGCCTTGATGGCCACATGCTAAAACTACACAGTCGCATTTAGTGAGACGTGAAGTTGTTAAGTCTCATGTGCCTGTAATTTCACCATTCCCTTACCTTTCTAACCGATACTCAGTAATACAAGTATTCTATTGCTCTACTGCTTTTTGCACTACGCGTTACTACTTTTATTGAAAAAGAATAAAGGTGATTTAAGAGCATTCACATGAATGATGCTGCAAATTAACTCATTCCTTTTACCTGACTACGCTAAGGCCACAAGGTTATGATTTTTCTTAATAATTGCAACCACAGAGTATAAAGCCTACTACGTTAAGAAAAGGCCTGTGCCACTAAAACCTTTTCCCAATAAGCGTTGATTAATTACAACTACCCGCAACACATAGAAGCGTCATAAACTCGACCCATATCACACTCCCACGTAAATATCGCGGTCATCAAAACGTAGGCAATTGTTCCAACCTTCGTATATAGTTCAATACTGTGGTCATGAAAATAGGGAGGTATATTGTTAATGATTTTATTTTTTTTACAACTTTTTTTAAAGTGAAACTTCTTAAGCCTTTGAAATACTGATCCGATGAATATAAAGGAATGATAAACACAATGTATGCTATTTAAAAGTGAATGATGAATAATTCAAATGCTTCCCTGTAATACAAAAGTTTCACTTCTATCGTGTGTCTTTATGACGCACTATGTTTTTTTAAATTACTTTACGGTTTGTTAGTTAGTTACTAAAGAGTAATGCTTATAACTGGTAATGCATAGAAAAACGATTTTGTGTGAAAATATGTAGCTTAAATGAAAATAATGATAGAAGCCTTAGATTTAAAAACTTGTATGATATGTATGTAGCACAGCGAGGGTGCTGGGGGGAGGTATCACGCTTCCCCCGGAGAAGACGGGCTGCCTCAGCGTCGCGCGTGGAGGGGTCGCTGGTACGTGTTCTGAACGAGAAACCGGCCCCCCTCTACAGCGCTGATGGGCACTGTGGGGTTTTAGTCAGTAAGAGTCTGAAATAACCCGGCCGCTCCCCCCGGAGCCACCGGGTCTTTGTTTAGGGTCAATTAACTATACACAACAGCATTATATATACACAGCCATTACCTTTAGACACATGAGTAGGTGAGATAGAAGAATATTTGTATACAAATTACCTGGATTAAGTGATGCAAGAGGTTGTAGGTACGCGCGATCTGATAATATCATCAATAACTATTTAAAATATACTTTAAATCTTTCACAAAATATTGACCATTTAATGTAATTATTTGTGAAATCAAGTAAAAGTAGTATATGTTTCCATTCACGATATATCATCAAGTCAGGAGTGGTACACCAAGAAATTGTATTATATTGTGTTAGTATTTGAAGCCATAAGTTGCATCTTAAAATGTATCACACTGATATAAAATATCATGAGTTAAGTTTGCCTGAATACTAAAAAGAAAAATTCTTATATCTCCTTGTTTTTATGATCCGAGGTTCAATACATAAACGTCATAGTTAGGGCTGTCCAGTGCCGCAGGAAGGAAGAGGATGCCCCTCCAATTTGCGAGACCATAAACATGCTTTACGATTCCGGACCTCCTTGATGGACATGCCGACCCTACAATGTTACCTACTTGTCTATGAGGTCGTTCTTGTATGTAATGTTTTGTCTTTGGTACATTAATATATTTTTTTAAATTTCACCACTAATTTATTCAAAACTGTCACGTCATTGTTTGTTTTTTAATTAAAGTAATGGGTTTCGGGTCGTAATTGCTTATATTCTATTTAAAAACAAAACTTTGTACATTCAAGATTTTTCATTTTATTGAGCTAATACAAATCTCGACGGCGAACGGATGCACGGTGCCCTCTGAGATTGGAGCTCTCATGTGATTACGTAGTTAGTGAAAGAGACAGAGTATAGAGGCCACGACGAAACATCGTCGAGTTACTGTCACACAAAAACTATATCAGGGTATAGTTTTTTAATCCAATCTCAACGTCAAACTGACCTTAGATTCTGTACGGAAAATGACACTAGAGTAAAATGACGCTAGAGGATATTTGGTCGCAGCGTCTGTGCTCTGTCTCTTTCACTAACTACGTAATTATGTGAGAGGTAAGCTCTCCGAGGCCTCGTGCAAGCTTGTAATAGCTGAATAAGTGGGATGAGCTTTGATTTTGCGAGGAAAACGACACTAGATCGAGGATGTTTCGTCGCGACCTCTATGCTCCATCTCTCGCTAACTACGCAATTTCGTGAGAGGTAAGCTCTCCGAGGCCTCCGTGCACCGGCTCGCCGACGAAGTTTGTATCAATACACAAACTTTAATAAGTTCAATTTGAATAATGAAATCCCTTCCACAGATACTCATAATTACATTGTGTTCACTTAGTCGCGAACACACCAATATATTTGCTTACATTTGCTGCAGAATTACTTACACCAAATCCAATATTAACCCTCTTGCTAATAATTCTATCGGAGCACACAACTAATCGGCAAATTGAGTGCTTAAGTACCCAATCAACGAAGTTGGGGGTTAAAGGGTCGTCAACACCCTGTTGTTATGGGATAAGGGTTTTATCGAAGGTATAATATTATATTGTTACTTTGCTTACATAACATATGTACGTAATATAACTAATAAGTTATATTATAATCTAAAGATAAAATTTATCACTCGGAAACCCGGGTAAAACTGGGATCTTAGCTAGTCGAATTTTGTATGTTTTAGTTTTAAAATTTTTCCTATCTTATTTTAATTAACTTTTATATTCGTTCCAAATTTAGTAAATGCTGTACACATCTATAATTGATGTATATATCAGAATACTGTAATATTACTTTATTATAAAATACAAATGCTTAATATGTATTCTGTTGATGTGTCATATCCAATAAATAAATAAAGGGTAATCTCCGGAACCTATTTGTAAAGTTCTTTCACAATTTGAATGACTTCATTCTGGATGGACACAAGCTATATTATAATCTCGCTATTAGATCCTTCGGAAATGCAAATGAAACCACGAAACAGAGATAGTATTTATTAAAATAAAACCTTACCTAAGTTGGGAATATAGTTACATATTTACGGGATCTCGAGCACGAACAACGTGGCTCAGGTACTGTTAGGCAATACATTTCAGAGTAAACCCTTTGTAATCCTGATATGTGTTCGCGGGGATCGCATTCGCCATATTACATTATAACGCTACATTTACGAATGGGACACGCCTTTTAGCCGACTTCAAGAAAGGAGCTTCTCAATTTGGAGGCCATTGTTTTTTTTATACCACGTTGGCCGGCAAACAAGCAGACGGTAACTACATACATAGTTATAGATGAGATGTGCTTGTGTCGCACGCGCGACTTTACCAGGCGAGAGCGGGGCCGCGGCGGGAGGGGCGCTGTTAAATGTGTTTAATTATTAAAGTATTCTCGTATTATTATTGCTAGGTATATTGTAGTGTTTCCTTGGCTGACACCGCCTCCAAAAATAACAATAATTGTAACTAGATTATACTATCGTAATAATTTGATTGACTTTTAAGTAGTCTAATAATGCAATTATTTTTTTCTTTTTAGTGCGTATTAGTTTGTTTTGGAATAGCTTCTTTTTGTGAAGTCATTTTTTTTTTTGTTAAAATTTTTGTTTATTGTTTGCTTTTTAGTGAATCTGAAGTACGCTAACATTCTTTTCTGAATATGGGTAGACCTACTAAACGTGATTACTTAAGGTGTATTATGTATGCCTACACATTTAAGGATTTTCCTAAATTTTCTCAGGATTCCATCATCAGGTCTTGTTGTAATGATCATGGGACCATCTGTTAAGTCTACCCTTTTATAAATCGAAATCGGTTGGCGTGATATTGAGTTACAACGAGTAACATTTGTCGCACGCATACTTAATGCTAATTTTAGACTTATTTGGTTTTCTCATGGGTGCCATTGTCAGAGCTGGACCAAAATGGGACCATTAGGGAAGCACCAGCTTTCAAATAAAAAAAGAATCATAAAAATCGCTTCGCCCAGTCGAAAGTTATGAGGTAACAAACATAAAAAAAAAATATACAGACGAATTGAGAACCTCCTCCTTTTTTGAAGTCGGTTAAAAATGACAAAAGCTTGTAGATGTTCCGTCACGTCTATGCTCTGTCTCTCCTGCTAACTACGCAGTCGTGAGAGTTCCACTCTCTGTGGTCACGTTCCGCCGACTCGCGAACGAAGTTTTTATTAACTGAATAAGGAGTATGACTGTTTTGTTGTATTCGAAAAAAAGTTAAATGTGTACATTTCACACGCGGTAGAAGTGAAACCTTCAGAAAACTGCCTTTCTCATTCTTTCGCTGGCTAAAACCTAAAGATGTATATGTTTTGTCTCTTTTTAGTGTGGCTTTTTCGTTTGATCAAGCTTCAAATCACAACTTTGCTACAGAAGTTTTACTTTAAATATAGTAAAATTACACATGATACTTAACAACTTCACGTTTCAGGGTCGACAACGCATTGTCGATGTTCTGGTGTTGCAAATGTCTATAGGCAGAGGTGACCACTTATCGGGTAGACCATGTGCTTGTTTATCGGCTCATGTGGTAAAAAAAAAACACTTCTCTAAATAAATATATTATTTTCTAGAGGTTTGTGTTACTGCAGGCAAATGTAGTAGGTAATAAATGCTACAGATTATTATAGTTTATAAATAGATTTAATCTGTGGGTGGGAACGTTTATCTATAAGATTGCCTGTTGCAATACTACTGATGATTTTGTTATCCTTTGTCTATGCTCCTTACATAAGATATACGGGATGAAATCTGAGATCGAACCCGTTGATTATGACAAACAAAACATACGCTACATTATTATATATAACATTCGCTAGAATCACAAATAATAAACAAATTCTTGGAAGTAATAATATATAGGCAAACTTGACGATAATGTTGAATTTTTATTTATTGTTTGATATTTTAAAGTAATGTCCAATTATAATAATACACGTACCTTATTAGAAATGAAGTTAATTTAACCGACAAATAAAAAACAAATAACATTAGAACGTGTTGTACATACGATAATGTGTTAATTATTAATAATTTCGAACACGATGATGCAGTTTTTAGTTTTCATTAAAATCGGGCATATAGAGACAAAAATTAAGTATCCCATGTGATAATCAATGTTATAAACTATCTATATGTAAAGTTTTATCAAAATCAATTCAGTAGTTTTTACGTGAAAGAGTAACAAACATCCCATCCTCACAAGTCTTCGAATTCATAATAGTAGTGGGATATATACTTTGTTACTACCATCTTCTCATAGCATTTACATATTATTTACACTAAGTAGGTACATTTGTTTACATTATATTACATAGCATAATGTAGATTATGTTTCATGTGGGTGCCAAGCAAATATGGGTCAAATAATCAATACATTAAAGGTCGTTGTATTATCCGCCCCGGGCCTAATCCAGTTCAACCATGTCTTTCACTAAAATAGATTCTGAGCTGTGTAAATAACTGAATGGAGGCAACGTTCGTAAAAGTAACAGAATATGTCTGTATAAGGTTAATAAACAAGTAAGATCACGTATAGGCAATTTCTGAGGTAGGGAGTCGCACAGAACTTGTACTGTCGACACAGAACTTGGAATCAACCAGAAACTGGAAAAAGCTGTTGGTAGTAGCTTTAGTAACTTTAAATTTGACCCTCATTAGCGCCTTCCGAGGGCCTGAACTGAATAAATGGTTTTGAATTTTGAATTTTTGAATTAGAAGGCAAAAATGTGCGCAATAATAAATAAATAATAAATTTATTCCGATAAATAATCTTACACAATTTTTTTTTTTTTTTTTTTTTTTTCCAAAGTATTAATAACTAATAAACATAAAATAACATTCTGTCAAACCGCAGTACGATTTGTCGACAGAAATACTCTCTATATTTCTTATATAGAGAATTTAAATTCAGTCTCTGACTTCTGCGCTAGGCATACATACCTGTGTTACAGAAGCCAGTGCCCTTTCTTATTAAAACATACTCAATCTAAAATTTATGTAAATAAAAGTAAAAGTAAGTAAAAGTAAACTTATTCTATATGCAAATGATTCTGTGTATGGTGGGGTGTGTTTATATAAATAAATATAATCTTACTACTATTATTATTATTATTATTTTTCATTTGTTTTTTTTTTTCTCAGCTTGGAGCTGGTAATATTTTGACCATCACGGGCCTAAGCCAAGTCATGGTCAAGGTTGGGGGTAGATATAGGGGATGTATTTTCAGGCGTCTTTATTATTATTATTATTATTATTATTATTATTATTATTATTATTATTATTATTATTATTATTATTATTATTATTATTATTATTTGCGAAAGTTTGGGTGAATGGATGTTTCTGACTCAATCATGCAAGAACGACTGAACTATTATCCTGTGACTGAACGGATAAGGATGAAATTTGGCACAGAGATAAATTGTAGTCTGAAATATCACATAGGATATTTTTATCCCGAGAAAATTTTAAATGTTGCAGGAACGTGAGTGAAGCCGCGGGAGACACAGAATAAACGTATATGTTCCTGCACACAAATGTTTTTCGTAGATATGTATCGAATCGACGACTCTTGGTGTTTGAAATAACAAAGAAACCCACTTTCGCATTTATAATATGTGTTAGGATACAACGGCACATATTCGGGTAGCTTATTAAAATTTATGATAATAATGTGTACCTACATGACGACAGAGGATCCACCGTTCGGCCACAATATAGAGCTTCTAGTTTCTTCTATATTCTTTGCATTATGTCTGTAACGAACCGATCCAATCGCTGGGCGTTTAAACGTCAAGACGTGAGCCTTGTCTACCCCGATATATTGAATCAAAAGGGCGAAAAATACTTTTCTATTTTTTTATTTTTATACTTAGACTAGCTGTCCCCCGTAGTTTCACTCGCGTTTATCGATATCATATCGAGGTGTGAATGGCTATTTGTTTGAAACGACGTTTTGGACGATATTTAATTATGTGACGTTTTCCATGGAACCTACAATTGTTGACATATTTGAAATAAAAAAGATAAACAAAAAAGGGTTTTTAAGTTAATAAAGATAATTTTACCCTATTAAGATATAAGCAGTAGTTTTATCATAACAATATTTTTCGCGAAATCACATGACTATATACCAATCATTATTAAGATTGGTCTAGTCGTTTTTGAATTATAAAAGGACATACAGTTAGACAGACAAAAATTAAAAAAAAGAATCGTCGTCAATGAGTCATAAAACAAATATTTATCACATTTGTCGAAAAAATATATGATCAGACAAATCCTACAGATTTGTACTAGCTGACCCGGCAAACGTTGTTTTACTATATTTAAATTATTACAAACTATACCTACATGAAAAATCGTACTACAATTATTATATTCCATTGCCATCTTGCAACCCTATTGCGGATCGGTGGATGGAACAGAATAATATAAAAACGCGATTGGAAAACCGAAGTGTGAAAATTTTGGGTTGTATGTATTTTTTAATGCCACATAAAAAAAAAAAAATTGCCCAAAAATATAAATAAATTTTGGTGTGGATAACCCTTATTGCTGAGGGGTGTGAAAAATAGATAGTAGCCGATTTTCAGACCTACTAAATATGCATATGAAATTTCATAAAAATCGGTCGAGCCGCTTCGGAGGAGTATGGTATCAAACATTGTGACACGAGAATTTTATATATAAGTTAGAGATTAGCCTTTGACAATATACTCAGTGATGATATAGTTGAATGTACATAGCCTAGGAGCCGAAGTAGTTATATTCTATCAAACTTTGATTTCACATAATATGCAACAGAATTTTAAGCCAGGTCCGCCATCCGATTGAGTTATAATATTGCACACACATTTGGTTTTGATAACAATGCAAGATTATGTAAGAGACGTCATTTTAAATCCAAGATGGCGGATGTGACAAGATAGTCATTTATAAACCGACCCTATGTCATGGGTATCTAATGAAAGGGGTTGCTAAGTAAAATACGTGAAAATAATTTTAATTATTATATGTAATTAATATAGAATGTTCATGCACTTGCTCTTGACTGTTTTTTTTTATACTACTAAAGTGATAAACATACTATCGGCCCGCTTCATAAGGAGATTTTTGACGCTTGCAACACCAGCGGTAGCAGCGACCGGCTGGCTTAGTGAATGTAACCTCAAATATTTCACTATAAATATAATTAAACTAGCTGTCCCCCGTGGTTTCACCCGCATTTCCGAGGAATGTTACGTCCCAGGATAAAAGCTTATGTGCTATCCAGACTATAATCTCTGTGCCAAATATCATCCAGATACGTTCAGCCATTTTGAAGTTATTAAATAACAAACATTCGCATATAAAAATACTTGTCTGAAAAATATTTTTACTGAATAAATTATTCCTATTTGGGTTTATTAAGATATCTATAGAATATGGAGCAGTTAATGTTTTTTTAGTTCCAGCTTCGTTCTCATTCCATCAACTAAGAGAAATTTAGTGATTCAGTAATACTCAGTTGAGCACCGGAATGCGTTGAACGAGTCAGTTTTACTGTTGTTATGGCCTAGATGGGTGCATCTTAAGAACATTTGCTGTGGCGATCTATGGGGAAAGCCTTTACATTTATTATGATGATCGAAAACAATATATTATTATTATATATTACACTTTGCTATGATAAATATAATAAAGCTTTCTTCTATAAAAATGTATTGATATACAAAATAAATGAATATTCTTTTGTATTTTTAAAAAATGATTGATATAAAATTAAAAAATATTCCGTTTTTTTTCAAGTGAACTTAATTACGTTTATAATGAAATGCCCTTTTATCTGTAAATATTACTTTAACAACGATATCCGAAAACTTTCAAGAAAAAAAATAATTTAACATCACTTACGAATGAAAATGAATCGATATAGTACAATGACAAAAGCTAGCCTTCTCTTCTCCAGCTCCTAATAGCTCGCAGCCCTGGGGCTCGATTCTGTAAGAAAAATTACACTAACTCGAGGATGTTTCGTCGCGGCCTCTGTGCTCTATCTCTGTCGCTTACTACGCTAATACTACTAATCACGTGAGAGGTAAGCTCTTCGTGGCCTCCGTGAAGCGGCTCGCCGACGAAGTTTGTATTAGCTGAATAAGGGGGCTGATGCCGTGCCTCTGGCACATAGATAAATATGGTTTCTAATAGCCTTCACTAAATTAGCGTTAACGACGCGGTCTAGCATCGAAATATAGCTTAAATATATAAAGCTTTACCACAGTCCCCGTGTGGAATTTAAATTCAAACAAACTATTTGTGCCAATATGTATATCTATACCCTATTAATATTATACATGCGAATTGTATGTATGGATGTTTGTTACTCTTTCACGGAAAAACTACCGGACAGATTTAGGTGAAACTTGGCACATAGATAGAGCATATCCTGCAATAATACATAGGCACTACTTTTTATCCAGGGAAAATGTAATATCCCTTGGGAACGTGGGTAAAACCGAGGACAGCTAGTTACTATATAAATCTGTAGGATGATGTTTTTTTGTCAAATTTTGTGATAGAAGACTCTTTTTATGACTTACTTACGCTATATTTGCTATTTTAAATTGTGTCTGTATTTCCTTTAATTATTCAAGGACGATTTGACCGATCGTGAAGGAAATTGGTATATGTCAAAACATGTGATTGTGCCAATAGGTTCTATTTTATCGATAAACGCGGATAAAACTGCGGGCGATAGTTAGCTTAATAATATTTTTGTAAAAATACACACAAACTCGTGAACGTACCTTCCGAATAAAGAATCACAAATCTATCATTTTTACACGAATTTAATGGCATTATAAATCAGAGTGATAAAACTTTATATCTGATGTCCCATATTTTGGACAGGGCCGAGTGACGTACCGCTTTTTGATTGCATTACGGTCCATTTTATGTGCTCCGCTGTTTGAACGAGAAAGTACTTCAAATTACATTTTATCTTACAAATTGGTTGGATTGATAATAATTATTTAAATTCAAATATATATAATTTTTTAAGCCTAAACTGAATAAGTATACCTTTTCTAAATCTTTTCTGTCCTTATTGAATTAGTAGACTGGATACTTGTTTATTTGACTCGTTTTCAACCTTAAAAACAACGATTATTTAAATTTAAATAATGTATGCTTCCGAATTAGTATATTGTTATTAGTTACTTTAATAGTGATTTTATAGTGAACTACATCCGAACAATAGTTTAGTGAATGAGGTTCAAACAAATAAAAACTAACAACTCTTTTCCTTTTCTTTAAATATCCACTAAACACTTTGTAAACAAACTTACGTACCACCTACAGCCAACCTTACCACACGGTACCCCTCTTAATTTGAACCCAACATTCGACAGGGCAAAAGTAGTTAGCCAATAGTTTTGGCAAGGGCCCGTGAGAGGAAACCATTCATATTGAGTAATGTTTCCTAGCTGCCCCTTTATTACGTACCTCCATTCTGCTGGAAGACATTTGTAGCTAAAGTAGCTACGGTTCGACGCTCAACAATACGAATTATCCTTTGTTAGTTATTTTTTTCTCGCAGCCAAATATTTTTTAGCTACAGACTATTACCGATATAAACATAAATACTGAAGATAAAGTTAATATAAACGCAAATGATTTCGTAAATTTTGTTTAGGAAGTCAAACGCGATGAGGGAACTGAAACTGGAGATAAATAGCTCGTCAAATAAAGCGTACCTTGACCGTGCGCTAATCGCAGAGCGCGTACCCACTGTTTGATGTAATGACAGACATTGGTGTAATGGGATAAACGCGTGCTCATTGCAAGGTTGTGGAGCTCGGCTCCAGGCAGTCCTGCGGGCTCCGCCACTCCACCGCCCGCGCCGTGTGCCGACACTACGCCCGTACAATTGCCTCTAATGACACCACTCGAACGCGTATCCGTCCAATCAACTCTAAGACAAGAGGATTCTTCAGTCCACTCTCCGACTCGTCACCGCAGTGTACTCTGTTATACAACTACTCGCTAATCGACTGTGAAGTGACCGCAGGTTTATGGTGTGATCGTGTAACGAGTTAAGGAATTTTCAAATATGGCATCCCGAAATCGAGCTGTTACGGACCGTTTTGGGTGAAAGATCAGAATATCTCTTTAGTTACAATGATCGATTAAATTTTAACGGTAGGGCATACGATTTGGATAACATGAATGGAATAAGTGCCGCGGCGGACAAGCCGGGGCCGGGCACGGAAATACCGGGCAGAGATGAAACTATAACTATAACCAAGAAGTCCAGTGTCCGGGAAAAGTTGAGGCAGATCAGGGCAAATATTACAGTAGAGCCCATTATAGCATGCTATATCATGTCGAATGTGTTCTCTGGACTCGCAGTTCAAAATTTGAATTTGGAAAAAGCGTGTCGAGTAAACTTGGGTTACGACGATGAAGTGTGTTCGGCTTTGAACAGGAGACAGACGGAGAACTACACGATGCAGGAGGCTGAGGTGCAGAAGCTGACGGCATCAGTTCAAGCTTGGAAGAACATTGTCCAAACGGCTTTTCCATGTATCCTGGTATTATTCGTCGGTTCGTGGAGTGATAAAACAGGCAAGAGAAAGGCGTGTATACTTCTACCTATAGTAGGAGAAGTGTTGTGTTGCACGAGTTTCATGCTGAACACTTATTTCTTCTACGAATTGCCTCTAGAGATCACGGCCCTGTCGGATCTCTTCCCGTCGCTCACCGGTGGATGGATAACTGTGTGCGTCGGTGTATTCAGCTACATTGGTGATGTAACAACGAAAGAAATGAGGACATTTAGAGTAGGAGTGGCCAATTTGTGTATGTCCCTTGGAATACCGATTGGGATGTCTTTGAGTGGGATATTGTTACAGCAGATCGGTTATTATGGCATATTTTTAATATCCAACTGCCTGTACCTAACCAGTTTAATTTACGGGTACAAACGGCTGAAAGATCCTATTATATCTTCGGAGAGACAAAGAGTAAGTTAGGCATGATTCATTTTTTAAAAGATCTAGGTTGTTTGATGCTTAGTACAACTGAGCTGAGATCAAAGTCTAGGGTCAATAGAGTATCAGTAGATGTCCCGATAAGGCGTAAGGCGCGTTGAGGCCATATATCATTTGCAGTGTAACTCGACAGGCCGGTTAGTCCTATGTCTAAGTGATAAATTGCTCCGCGCCCGCTACGCAAATTCGAATGTAGGGGGACATCGTATCGCAATCAGCGATTTTACGCGAGGCTCTGATAGGTGTCGGTTGCGATTTATATGCCGTTTATCCATCTCCATTGGCATTTGGAACAGCCTAGATTCAAAGCTTAACTCCAGGTTTGCCTTCGAGACACGACTGTAAAAGTGAGATAACAGATTTCTATTTTATTCAGGACAAGGTTGATTTGAATGGCGATTCGAGAGCAAATTGAATCGAATCTGTCGAAATATTTTTTTTTCTCCGTGAGATATTTTAAGTAAGTACGACGCGTTCATCCAGTTATGAGATAAAGTAATTATGGTGCTTAAAATGATGTTACGCTTAAATTTGTTACTCTTGAGATTATTGGAACTCAATGTTAGCTCTGGTGCTTTCCTAGAATCACGTTAGTTTTAAATTAATATTTACTCGGTACAATATCCAAACGTAGGTTATATTAGGTTATATAACTGCTCGATGGATATAATGTAGGACTTGAGTAAACAATTATTAGATACGTCAGTAACTTTAAATTTGACCTTCATAAGTGCTTTCCGAGGGCCTAAACTGAATAAATGGTTTTGAATTTTGAAATTTGAATTTTTGATCTATCCAAAGAACGATTTAATAAATATTCGTATACCATAATATAGTCATAAACATATAGACACAATAAGTTGTGATTAAATCAAAGAGAAAATTAAAAATAAATCCTATTGTTATATTAATAGCACTCTTTTTTATTTCCTTTACTCACATTAATTAATAATTAATTTAATAAATAAATTAATAATTTTAATAATGTTTAAAGGGAGCGACAGCGCTATGCGTTTTTACGAACACACAAAAAAAAAAGATTTATATAACACTAGCTTCCAATCCGCGATTTTGCCCGCGTTTCCGAGGGATTAAAAGTATTCAAGGATTATAATATAGTCTATTAAAATCTGAAATAATGTACGATTCAAATAGTAAAAGATTTTTGAAGAAATTGAAGTGGTTTTGGAGATGTACATATAAATAAACTTATAAAATCCGGTCTCACCCTATATAATATTAGTATAGATATTTTATTGTCAAAATACCTTATCTAAAATGTTGTTGTATCAACAGTTTTTGTAGTAGAAATATTTTTCTCCGAGTTCGAACTCTGCTGCTTGGTGACATACAAAACCTTTCTCCTTTTCAAAACAAACAGGGAAAGTCGAAATAAATAAGACGCGTATTTGTATATAAATAACTTCGGGGAACAATCGATGTATTGTACTTAACTTACTCAAACTATATCTTTGGGTATCATAAACTATTCTACTAAAATTATGTTTGAGAATTTACGACTCACGGCTTATCAGAGATTTAAAAAACAATTGAATCAAAAATTTGTAGGGCCAGTTGCCTTGATAGTTAGAGACCCTGATTGCCACTCCACAGGTCTTGGATTCGAATCCCACTAATACAAATACTTGTGTGAATGAACATGTCTATTTGTTCTGTAAACACTACATAGTATAAAACAAAGTCGCTTTCTCTGTCCCTATATCCCTATGTATGCTTAAATCTTTAAAACTACGCAACAGATTTTGATGCGATTTTTTTAATAGGAGTGATTGAAGAGAAAGGTTTATATGTATTAGTATCTACATTGCACCTGAGCGAAGCCGGGGCGGGTCGCTAGTAGTTTGTATAATAATATAGGTAGTATCTATTGTATGAATTTCGAGGAAGTTGTATAATATGTTGTATATCAGTTACCTGGTTTTCATATTACAAGCCCTGCTTAGGTAGAGATCAGATGCTGTGTAAAGAATGTCCTTGGATATTTATCATTATTATCATATATTCTGGAATGCACAATACTTTTAGACGATAGACTTGAAGATAGAATGAACACTAGAAACAAGGACAAACTCGCTGTACTTGTAACTTTTGCTAAAGTAAATTTTTATTGGGGAAAACATTAAACGCTTGAGAACGTGGGTAAAACTACGAGAAAAAGTTAGGTTCTTTTTAATAATACCTGGGCAAACAAACAAGCAGACGGTCCTCCTGACGGAAAGTGATCACCGCCGCCTATGTACATTTGCCACACCAAGGGCATCGCCAATGCGTCGTCGACCCTGAGACGTGAAGTCGTTGTGTCTCATGTGCCTGTAATTTCACCGGCCTTCCTACCTTTTGCACACACAGTAATACAAGACCTTATGTAGTTTATTATACCTTGAGCAGGTGTCCTTAACTTGTGCTGTTTCCAGGAACAGCCTGTTGGTTGCCGAGGATGGGTGTGCTCTTTCTTCGATGCTCGTCATGTCAGAGAAACGTTGACGGTGGCTTTCCGAAGCGGACCTCGTCGCCGGAGGCTGCGGGTCTCTCTATTGATTGTAGTAGTCTGTGTTATATTTGGACCTTTACATGGTAAGAGCCCTTAGAGCGGCCAAGTGCTGTTTGGATTAGCATATAAATGTGTTATAGATATGATAGAGAACACGCTCACAAAATTGCAAGTGTCTACTTATTACAGTTCAATAGATACGGGCCTGTGATAGACAGACAGACGGCCGGACCGATGGACGGACGGATGGACTTAGTAATAGGGTTCTATTGGCACCCTTTTTTATACGAATTCCTAATAAAGAAATGTATAAATATTTTTATTCTAGATTAGGTACTACAACTACTACTTTTACTACAAATAAATATATGTGTTATTTGTATTATTTATTACGGGATTTCTATTGACCGCAATCACACCTGATGGTAAGTGAAGCTGAGGTCAAAGATGGAGTTCGCCTTCCCGTTAGTAGCCTATTCACTCTTTTCTCTATAAAACAAATAATAAATAAATGTAGAAAGCGGGTTCATTTTAATCGTTTGTTCCAGGTGAAATGAACGTGTTGTACCTTTTCATGAGGTACAGGTTCAACTGGGACGAGGTACAGTTCAGCATGTTCTGCACTTACAGCATCATCACTAACTTAGTGGGTAAGTATTATAATACCTAATATAATTAATTTTATAAGATTGAAGTATCCAGATTAAATCAAATCTATATATATAAAATAATTTGTTTGTATGTTAGTATTTACTATTACCTTATTTTTTACTATTTATCCGATCGCGATGAAAGTTTAGATATGATTCGTGTTCGCTCTGGAAGGATTCTAATAAAAAAGAAAAAACCATAAGCAACGCATGCTGTGATAATTCAACTAGTGTCAATATTTTCTAAACCATACGAAACAAATTTAGCAATACCATGTTACAGGGTTTTGTAAAAACTAGCAGTAAAATTTAGCATTGAATTAATTTGTTTCAATGATTGTTTAGTGAACACCGAATACCGTTTGGTTCATCTCGCTAAATTATTAACTCTGTCCACAAAGAGTTAAATTCTAATATATTCTAACTGTCAAAAACTACGTGAAAATTAAAATATAACATTTTTGATACAGTACACTGAATATGCAAATTCAAATTTGTTGATAATAAATTTATACAATGTCGTAACTAACATAAAAAAAATTACCAAAGGAGGGAAATGTATTTTTCTTTAGAAATCTTCTCGAGCACAAATATCATAGCAATCGGATTAATAGTATAAGCACAGATAACATAGATACTACGGTATAGGGATCCAAAGGAGACAAAAAAACAAAAGAACAGACATAGCATTTTATAGATAACATTTTTAACTTTTTACGAAAACAATAAATAACCCGTAAAATATTATATATTATATATACCAACCATTCCACTGCAAAACTAACAATCATACATTTTAATATGTATTTTATTAACTTTACGCAAGTCTGGGCCTCGATTCTGTAAGGAAAATGATACTAACTCGAGGATGTTTCTTCGCAGCCTCTATGCTCTGTCTCTTTCGCTAACTACGCTAATACTACTAAACACGTGAGAGATAAGCCCTCCGTAAAGCGGCTCGCCGACGAAGTTTGTATTAGCTGAATAAGGGGGCTGCTAGCGTAACAAGTGTGTTTGTGATAACTCGACTCGAATAAAATACAACTTTATAACTATATTTGAAAAGTAATTGTCTACGAAATATATCACGCGTGGAATTATATTTGAAAATGACTGCAATAATATCGTTGAAGAAGCACTGAGTTGAAATAATGGACGTTTATTGGTAAAAGATATGAAAATACGTCTATTATGATTTTTCAAAATACGTATGAGTATTTGATAAGTAAACTACTTAAGTATTTTCAAAGGTCGTTCTTCATTTGATCTTTTTAAAGACTTAGAAATTTTAATGATTGATTTTAACAATCCTTTGTGAAATTTATGAATAAAAATACTTATTTTATATGAACACCTAAAATTTCTAATACATAAAGTTACAATGCAATAGTATCTAAAATAAATGCTAACACAAGAAAATTCTTTTGATGTAAATAGAATTTTATTTTTAATACTTGGCGTTTTCATGAGTTCTTTCTTTGTCGTATAGTAGTATATGCCCCGCGAATTCACCCGATAGAAAGTATAAAAATAAAATAAAAAATTAAACAGGTTTATTTTCTTTCACAAAAGTTCTTAAAAACTTAATTTATATTGTAGAGCTTGCAATATTTCTATAAACTATTGTGAGAGACTGGTACCCGTAGGAAGCCCTGTATTACAGGTTAAACAAAGTGTTAAAACAAACAAAGTGTACAAAACAAAAATGTTAAAGTAACTAAAGTATGTCCTGTAATTTGATATAGATCTTTTCAGTCGTTCTGTCGAAAAAATACAACAAACAGAGGGACAGAGACACATGTAGACATTCATAAAACTAAATGTATTGTTTGAGGGGCTAGTTAGCTCGGTGTCTAGTCACGCTGACTGCCACGCTCAGGTCGTGTGTTCGATACCCGCTCAAGACAAAAATTCGCGTGTGTGCGCATGTCCGTTTTAAGTGCATATAAATATATTTTTTATATATGTATGTATATACAATACATATATGGAAAATAGTATAAAGCGTAAGAACTAAGTGTTAAAAATACAGAGGGCAGCTGAGGGCGCGCTTATATATGTGGGTATATGTATGTCATGTAACGCAACTGATTCTGACGTCTGACGCTTAGCACGGATAGAGTGGGCGCGCCGCGAGCGCCCTGAACGTCCGAATAAAAGCGTCGAGTAAAACCGTTAATGTAGTGAACCAAAAATCTGGTTTCCTTAGCTCTGTATATTATGGAATCAGGCAGGCATATCTGTAAATAATTTCCAAGGGTTTTATTATCATTGAACTATTTTGATCAACAGGAACTTTGTTCTCAATCAGCATCTTTAGTGACTTCCTGAAGCTTGACGATACGGTGGTGGGCATAATTTCTTGCACCAGCAAGATCCTGGCTTCATTTATATTTGCCTTCGCCACAACCACCACAGAGATTTACATTGGTAAGTTTCAGAATCTTCCACCCAAAGGTATTATCCGCTCCTCCAGGGATCCGACTTTCCCTGGAAAAAATGTACATGTTAATCTAGAACATATTGTATTTGTGCAACAAATTTCACCCAAATCTGTTGCTCCGTTCATGATTGTGTCACAAACTTTTTTTTTATAGTGGCAAAAACTATTGACTCACTCATTACGAAATCTTTCATGGGTAAGTAGGGGAAACAGCGACAGAGTTGTAATAGTTGAGCCGTCAACATACGAAGGAAGAGAAATTAATAAATGAATCATGCAATCAGATATTATTGCAGAACTGACTACGGTTATATATTAATGTTCGTGTACCATAAGCAGTACTAAGACTTCTAACTATTTGAGGGTATTGAGGACGATTATATTAGAAGTTTCTCATTCATAATATATTAAACAAATTATAGTGTTTGATTATACAATAAATCTTCGACAGACCAAGCCGAGGAACTCTTTGTTTGGGGATTTCTAGTTCGTAGAACTTATTTGTAAAGGCTTCAATATATTATTTCGAAAGAGCGTAAGGATATAAAGGTTTTTTTGATATTATTTCTACGAAGGAACTACTTGCGATATTTGTTAGTACCGCTTAGATTATCGCAAATTGAACTTTAACTACTAGGGATTAAGGTTTTCTTAGCTAGCTAAACTTAAAATATTTATTGTTTCAGCACCCCTGGTGGAAATATTTAACGGCACGTCTTTCATCGCGATGCGCTCTATAGCATCTAAATTGGTGACCAGTGAAGAATTGGGTAAGTATCTTTGAACATTCTGACAGGGAGAAATGAAGCATGAAGATATATAGCGAGAGTTGATTCTGTAATGTCAAAAACTCCACGATGAATTCGCGTCGCTATTCTCTGTCTTTCTCGTTAGCTATGGTATGAAATGAGAGCTGCGCTGTCTGCTGCTTCGTGGTCGAGGTACGTCTTATAGGATGCAAGAGCTTAAGCGGATGGGTAGGATGATAATTGTGTATTTTTCTTGGGTACAAATTTGTTTTGAGTTATTATTTAAGTATCAACCTCAAACGAGGTTAGGCATTGGTAGAAAACCTTAAAATATGTTTTTAAAACCTTTTTCTATTTTCATGAACTATCCCCTTCGACGGGCCAGTTGGCTTGGTGGTTTGAGACCCTGACTGCCAAACCGAAGTCACGGGTTCGATTCCCACCCAGGACAAACATTTGTGTGCATGAACATGTCTGTCTGTTCTGTGTCTGGGTGTAAATATCTATATAAGTATGTATTTCAAAAGTATTATATGTAGTATATCAGTTACCTGGTAGCCATACTACAAGCAGTACACTCTGCTTAACTTGGGATCAGGTCTGAAAATGTCTAGGGATATTTATTTATTTATTAAATCAAGTAATATAAATAAATGTAAACAGAATTTCTTTACAGTAGAGACATGGATCTTAAATAATTATAGGTTAGGTTTTAAATTGAAAATTAGATAATCATTAAGTTTTTGTGAACACAATTTGATTTATAGGGAATAACAAAAGAAATTCGAGCCTTAACGAATGAAATTGTGAGCTGAATTTGAATCGAAAATAATGTTAGCTTATGCGTAACGGTATGATTATGAAAAAATATAACTTAGGACCTCTAAAATTATTTTATTTCTCTAGTCAGTGCGGGGCGAGCCTAAGGGCAAACAAGGCATTTATATTAGAAAAAATGTAACTTTTATATTTTCTCCATTAACGGAATTTTCATTGAAGATAGTCATAAAAAAGATGTATTATATATAAATATTTCAAATAGATAAAAGCTTTTTTAGAACAATCTGTAATTACTAGTTACATTAAAATATAAGATTTTTTTTTGTTTTAAAAAGAATATGCCTTTATGAAACTTGCGCGAGAATATTCAAAAGGCACCGGCTATTATTAAAAACTAAGTTATTAAGTTTTTGAAAAAATAATATAGCCAAATAGCGGCCTTTTAAAAATACATAAACAAAGTTACTTTGCTGACTTCGACTGGTGATAACTTCTATAGCTTAACCTTGATAAATGCCATTCCATGGCTATGACTTTTGGAGGAGATTTGTGCCCTAACTTTGAGATTAATTAGTATTTTATTACTTATTAGGGTTGCCAACAGATGATACACATACACATATTTCAAACAAAAAGAGTAGAATTTGTGGACACCCACTTACAGGCAAACACAACATACACAAGTAACTATAACTAAGTATTTCCGATATATCAAAAAATACAAAAATTACAAAATTCAATCAAAAGTAAAAGTAGACAAAGGTAAAATAAGAATAGAAAAAAAACAAGGTAAAAATCTAATTAAACAAAATTAATATAAAAATAAATTTAAAAAATAAAATAAAATAATTTACACAAAAATTAGAACTCAAATAGTAGCTCATTGCAGAATCTCACAATGTAGTATACCTTAGTCAACCTAATAATTTCTACCTAATTATTAGTTTTCCAAAAGCTGTCAGTTGTATTTTATCACTCGTTATTACAAACGTTATTATAAGCAACAAAATACATGGAACAACAAAAATACTTACTTTAAAAAGTAAAATATAATATACGGTATAATAACACATATCTATTCTATTGTAATGAAAAGAGTAGACTGTTTTTTTTGTTTGACTGCTTTAATCTTGGTAACAATCTGCTTGATTTGAAAAAATATTTTTGCATTTGATTCCCCAATTCTTGAGAAAGGCGTATTTAACAAGCTGCGACCCTAAGGAGCCAAATTTGATAATATTAGAAAGAACGCTAATCGAAAACGAAGCAATAGAGCAGGCGGACAATGCGAGGGTATCAAATACTGAATACTGCGCGTGCGAAGCCGCGGGTACAAGCTAATCACTACATAGTATAAAACAAAGTCGCTTTCTCTGTCCCTATACCCCTATATATGCTTAAATCTTAATAACTACGCAACGGATTTTGATGCGGTTTTTTTTAATAGATAGTGTGATTCAAGAGGAATGTTTATATGTATAATACATGTGAAATTTCACGGGAACGCGGGTAAAACCGCGGGGGACAGCTAGTTATTAATAAAATGACTAGAAAGGTGTCAATATCACGTCGTACAATAAATATTGACTCAGTCCTATTCAAATACTACGTCTAACTAGTGATAGGGAGTAGTGAGAAATTGTTATAAAATACTCGTATTATGTTATAAGCATACACTTGTCACTTCTGCATACATACTTCAAAAAGTGCAAGGCTCATTTTAAGGACTTAGTGCTCGCATCTACAATAAAATCCATTCGAATTTTTTTAATTTGCCTTTACTAAAATTTAAAGAACGAATTAAGACTGTTTTAGTAATTATACATACACAGGTGAAGCTAATAAAAAGCGTGTAAAAAAAAAGGATTTCGACGACATTAGCGATTATTTTAATGACGAAAATGCTTGGGTTAATAATAATAAAATCAAATGAATAATACCAACAAATGCCGGTCCCGTAGGTCGAGTAGTACAAAGCTCGATGACTCGAAGGTCCTGGGTTCGATTCTCGGGCAAGATAATATTAAACTTTTATTGTTTAGAAATGATAACTAAATTATTACCCTAGATTGGTGATGCGCCCCAGATTATGGAACAATACACATGTCATGTTCGGACAAACAAATACCAATGTGGGTCTTCATTATCATTTGCCTACCTCCTCAGGGAAAATAGGCGTGATCGTAATATACTCGTCTGGTATCTATATACAAATATATACAATACAAGCTGTATTTATAAAAGTTGAATAATATGTAGTCGTTGTCTGGTTTCCATGGTACAAGCTGTGCTTAGTTTGGGATCAGATGGCCGTGCGTAAAAAATGTCCCGGGATATTTATTTATATGTTATGTTGGTCAAGGGTTTTCCGGAATGTTTAATGGTTGCCTACATAATGACGTGTTACGCTAACGTATTGGGTAATTTGGTAAAAACATACGTATTATATTTGCATCAATGGGAAGAATGTAACAATTATTTTAACTAATGAATCATTCATATACTTAGCAATTTCAACATTGTTGTGGTGACAATAAGGATGAATATTTGTTTAATATATTGAATATAATATTGTCAATTAATCATATACTAAATTACGTATTACCTGACGTTTGTGAGAATCGTAATTTTAGTTTACGCAAATGGTTATTGTGTTTGTAATTATAAACGACTTTTTTGTGATGGAAAGCATAGTACGATATGTGGGCCAGTAGACGAGGTGATAAGATACGCTGTCTAGCCCCAAGTCGTGGGTTCGATTCCCATCCATGATACACATTTGTGTGCACGTCTGTTTTTTTTTGTCTGGGTGTAAATATTTATACAAGTATGTATGTATTTAAAATGTTATATCAGTTAACTGGCTGTCATTGTATCAGATTAACGTAATTTTGAATCTGATAGTGTGTAAAGAATGTCCGAGGACATTATTACTAATCGTTTACTACTTGACAAAAAATTTTTCGCTCATCAACATAAACTATTCCACTACATTAAAATGAAATCAGTTATCTTGGTGGTAAGAGACCTTGGCTGCCACGCCACAGGTCGTTGAATCGATTCTTACCCAGGACAACATTTTCTGTGCATAAACATGTCTGTTGTTGTTCTCTGTCAAGCTTAAACAAGTTATTCTTCTCAGGTAAAGTGAACTCTCTCTTCGGATTAGCAGAGGCGATGATGCCTCTTGTCTATGGACCACTATACTCAGGGGTGTACATGGCCACTCTGAACATACTGCCGGGTGCTGTGTTCCTGCTGGGAGCTGGGATGACTGTTCCTGCCGTCGCTATTTTTACGTGAGTGATAGATATAGTGTATGACTACAATCGCACACAAAGCCAGCTTAGGGAGTTCTAAGTGGAGCTTTTGGAGCCCACTGGTAAGTGCCTGAAGACAGATTCAGTTGGACGAAGGGAGCTACTAAATAACCACCTTGCTATAGTTTCCACACGATTGTTTCCCTAGGCCAAAAGATCAGGTTTAATATCACCACTAAAAGATCTGTCATCTCCATTTAGATTTTTGATGTACAACGGTTTTTAATGGAAGAAAATGATTACGATTCGCAAAATGATACGTAGATTTTTCTGGATTTTTATTTATGTATAGACTTAGACAAATAGACTTTTAGAATACATTCCTTAACCCACAAAATGGTCTTAACTGGAGTTTAAAGCAAAAGTAGGCCGATCATCGGTCGACAACTGTATAGACGGTCCATCTGATGGTAAGTGGCAACCACGGCCTACGAAAATTTGCTATACCAGAGGCATCGCTAGTGCATTTGTCATCTCTAAGATATTAAGTTGTTACATTACATGTGTCTGTAATTTTACTAAAACAGTAACACAAGTGCACTAGCTTCACGTTTGTGGTAGTTTCCGGGTGAACTTTGCACTAAGAGCTCTACTACTTCTGAAGTTCCGAAGTTATGCCTTTCAACCAACTTTACATACTGATGGTCCCAATTGATAGTGATCTTTAAATCAATACGCTAAGACTACATATTTAAGTACCATATTCTTTCCAGTTTCTGTATAGTTTTTTTACATACCATTTTGGCCGACAAACAAGCAGGCACGGTCCAACTGATGGTAAGTGGTCACTATCGCCAATGTACATTTGCAACGGGCATCGCCAATGCGTTGTCGACCCTGAGACGTGAAGTTGTGACGTCTCATGTGCCTGTCATTCCACCGGCCCCCTTACCTATAGTAACCTATACGAGTGCACTACTGCTTCACGGCGGAAATAGGTAAAGTGGTAGTACTTCCCCGGTCGAACTCTGCACTAAGAGCTATACTACTCTCGAATTTCGACTAGTAGGCGTACATTAGTAATAATAATCAATTGATAATATAAAACCTTGAAGTCCACGTGCTAATACTTCTTAGTCGTAGTTATTTTAAGCCAGACAAGACAAGTGCATTGATTCTAATGATATTGATTACCTACAATATATATTACGTGTTGAGTGCGTTAAAGTGTTAACTGTGATACAAAATACTTAGCAATAGACGTACTGTCGTACACGTATGGTGTTTATCAATTTTAACATTGTGTTTCCGGGAACTTGACTCAGTAAGGATATGACTGATTCAAACAAAGATATGCAGGTATTGCACGAAATGTCAATAAAGAATAGTACAAAGAACATGCATGGATGCATTTAGGATTATTTATTGGCCATTTAAAAATAATTTTTAGTATTTTTTTGTTTTTGTTTTTTTTTTGCGTTATGGTTACTGTGGCTGTAAGGAGTCTTAAATCTTTACTAAAATATATAGCTGAAAAGTTTTTTTTGTTTGTTTTTTTTTGGTTTAACGCTCTCTCAGGAATTACTGGTTCGAATTGAAAAAATATTTTTGTGTTAAATAGTCCCATTTATTGAGGGCTATAGGCTATATAATATCACGCTTTGACACAGTAAGCATAAACGCGGGATAAAAGCGGTCGAAACCGCGGGCACAACTATAATAATCAATAATTCATAGAAAGTGTAAATAAATGTTTTATAAAAAAAATTATTGCATCAGCAAAATTCACAGAATAAAATAATATAGTTTCCTTATAATTATGAATGAAAGTTTATTAGCTTAAAAACATAATAAAGATCTAGTACAGAATTGACCATAACATCTGTACCGTATTATACAAATTACCTATTACATAATAAATGTGGTAAATTTTCGCAAATAATATCATTAATTTTTTCAATCAATTATGAATATTTAGAAATTAAGTAAAACATCAAGCTTCGTTTAGACTTTTATTCATTGACTCGCAAATATTCATGTCTTGTGAAAAATAAATATTGCTTATAGAGTAGTTAAACAAGGAACTCATGACCCCTTCAAAGTTAACCACTCAGCCACAAGCAAGCATACGATCACATATAATATACATTCAAATGAATAATTACATCATTCACAACCTATCACTAATTGACTACGGACATAACGACTCTGTTTACAATTTCCATCAAAACAGTCATTTTGTGTTCATTCATTTCAGATGGATGTATTGCGAACAAAGGGAGGACACTAAACAAGTCGAAGAAATAGAAAATGTGAATAAAGAAGTATAGTGTCCCTTTAATAAATAAAGAATTTATGTGTAAAGAACATTATAGGATGTGTTGAAATGTTTTAAAATAAAATTGTGTGAAATTCCGCTGCGTCTCACTATCCGTTAGAATAATATTGTGATAAGTGACGGCTTGTTTTTATAATATTATTGTGGTGGTGGAGATGATCCCGCGTATCAACCGTCGAGTTGTTTGAATTTAATATCGGTCGCGTCGAGTTTATTTTCGATTTCTCCCAGTATGTTTGTGGACGCATTAAAGACTGATATGGCAACATAAGAGTGTTTGCTTACATAAAGCCGAACAATAGATCGCTCGCTGCGTCTCGCCGGCTACGGCTCACCAGTAATTCAATATTAGAGCGTATTTATCTGGTGTTGTGTAAATGTGCTCTCTTCTACGACAACGATGCGTTCACACTTTGGAAATCGCTCCCAACCGCCACAGTAAGGTATTTGATCAGTCACGATATTTATAAAAAGTGAACAATTTAAATAATCCAAAATGGACAAATCCGAGAAAGGAGAACAGATTGTCTCTCGTGAGGACGTAACCGAAGCTTTGCCGCTAAAATCAGAAATTAGAAATGATATTAATAACATGACCTTTTTAGAAAAAGTAAAATATATTAAATCGAACGTAACGGTAGAACCGGTTCTAGCTTTGTTTGTAATGCCGAGTGTTTTGGCGATGCTAGCGACGCAGAACCTGAATTTGGACAAGGCATGTCGAGTTAATTTAGGTTTTTCTGACGATGCCTGTACCGCTCTTCGTTTAAGAAAAAGAGCTAACTATACCTTCGAAGAAGATGAAGTTCAGAAGCTAATAGCGTCAGTGCAAGCATGGAAGAGCGTGATCCACACCGCAGTACCGACTTTACTGATGCTGTTCATTGGCGCATGGAGCGACAAAACAGGAAAGAGGAAAATCTGCATGCTGATGCCGATCTTTGGGGAATTTATGACGTGCGTATTAAATAGTATCAACACGTATTTCTTCTATGAAGTCCCAGTGGAGCTGACTGTGTTCATGGAGGTTATCTTTCCATCCCTGACAGGAGGGTGGTACACGATGTTCCTTGGCACATTCAGCTACTTAGGAGATATTACATCAAAGGATACGAGAACGTTTCGCATGGGTATATTGAATTTGTGTATGACAGTTGGGTTCCCTGTGGGGATGGGCCTGAGTGGTGTATTACTAAAGTACTACGGTTATTATGGAGTATTTTCAATAGCTGCATGCTTACAATTTCTAAATTTCTGTTACGTACTCTTCTTTGTTGAAGATCACACGTGGCTCGAAAATAAAGATACGGTTAGTTTGTTTTTATTATTATCACTGCGGTTGTAACTTTTAATTCATAACTAAATGACAATTATTTTTCTAGGCCAAAAAGACTGGTTGCTCCGGCTTTTTTATTGAATTCTTCGATTTTAAAAGTCTAAAGCATACGATGGAGATTGCTTTCAAGAAAGGACCTAATAACAGGAGGGTTCGGATATGCCTCATTTTAACAGTTGTCTGCTTGAGTTTTGGACCGATGTGGGGTGAGTTTATGCCTTGTTACATTTTAATCGACTTCAAAAAATAGGAAGAGGTTCTCAATTCGCCTCATAACTTTTCTCCAAAAATAACAATAATTGTAACTACAGTATATTATCGTAATAATTTGAATGACTTTTAAGTAGCCTAATAAAGCAATTATTTTTTTCTTGTTAGTGCGTATTATAGCATAATTTTTTTACCACCCTAAAAAACAATTTATTCGAGCAAGTTAAGTGCAAGAATGCGGTTTTATACATCGGTATCTCTTTTACGGAATAGTTGATGGTCCAGAATGGTTTTCTGCGGTTTCTTTATTAGTGAATTCTTTCAAATTATATTTATGAAGTATTTAGCTGGTCATTATGCTGATAATTAATAATGATACCTCTTAATGACGTTGATAATAAATTGATGGTTCTGATACTAATCCAGTTTTGTGTTTGGTAAACAGTAGCAAATACGAAATGTCATAGAAGAATCTATTTTACTACTTTATAATATAGTTTATTTGTATCGTCATATATTTAAGTGTTGGACCAATATAATTATACACTTTATTCAAAAGCTATAACGCATATTTTCCGTCGCATGTTTCAAGTCGCATAGCAAAGCATGCCAGCCGATATTCAAATAAATGTTTGTATGTATGAATATCCGCTATGCCTTCCAATACTATCTTAATGTGATGAAACTTTTGTGAGTGGTTCTACATAAGTCCGCGAAAGTCTCTGAAAAATAAGTTGCTTTGGAAGGCATGCTGGAAACAGATTGTCAGAGGATGGACGGATGCGTGTTATGCTCTTAATTGTTACCGTTCATATTGCCGTTGTCAAACCCATAATGACGTATTAGAAAATTGTTGCAGTTGACATAAAAAATAACTATACTACCGGCACGCTATGATGGCCGTTTTGACGTTTCAGATTGTCATAGCAAAAGAAACTGTATATCTTTTGAGTAAGGTTGATTTCTATCATACAATTAGCTGTAGGATCAATAGATGCACCTTATGCCGGAATGTCTGAATAACCTTTATTAGGTTATTTATCTTTGTCATTGTTAAACGTCAAAACGGCCATCATATCGTGCCTCAAGTTTAAGCAATGATTATAAGAGAACTTCATATCTTTGATAACAAAAACATCAACGTTCTTAAAAAAAGTCGTTGAATTACGATCACTAAGCGACCACTATTTAATACAGTTTTTAAGGCCTTTACATATTTTTTTGTCAAATGTTAACCTCGGAATTATGTCATGGTTGGAATGAACATGTTATGTTATGATTACGACAAACAAGGTTTCATGGTGCATTGCGCTGTTGACAAATCCAACACATCGTTCTGGACGACGCGCGGCGCGCCGCGGCCCTGTGCGGATACAGTGGTATAAATCATAGCTCAAAAAGTACATCGCGACGCACGATAGGGTGTCACCACTTCATTCTATAATCTAATATTATTAATGCGAATGTTTGGATGGAAGTCTGGATGTTTATGGTTATGATTGTTCGAGGTGGAAATCCAAGGAAGGCATATGTTCAGCAGTGGACGTCCCTAGGCTGATATGATGATGATGTAAGTTTATTACTCTCTCTAGCAAATATTACCAAACGGATTTGGATGAAACCACAGAGATAGAGCATGCCAATTTTTATCCCGGAATTTTTTTACTTTTCCCGGCAAATAAATTAATAAATAAAAGTAAAATTCAATGTTGTGGGTTACACATAGATATAGACCGTCGTAATACATAAAATATAATTTTTATTTTAGCTTTTGTGATATTTATATTTACTCAGCAAATCGACTCGTGATTATGATAATAATATTGACATTTACTTATTTTTTAAATGTTTTTATTAATTCTATTTTTGTTGAGCCTGTTTATTAGTCGGTTTTATTGGTGTCTTTGTTTGATACATTGCAACTCCGTAGATTCGAAGAAGTTCCCATACGTTTTATAATGATAACGTTATGATTTTTAATCAAAGCTTGCTTCCCGCATATTAACGGCGTCATAATGGGTTTTTATTTTCCTTTCTGTCTGTAGTACTTTTTTAGTAAGGATCAGGGGCTCGATTCTGTATGGAAAATTACACTAACTCGAGGATGTCTCGTCGCGGTCTCCGTGCTCTGTCTCTTTCGCTTACTACGCTAATACTACTAATCACGTGAGAGATAAGCTCCTCGAGGCCTCCGTGAAGCGGCTCGCCGACGAAGTTTGTATTAGCTGAATAAGGGGGCTGGATTCGAGGATACGTTTTGGTTGTCTGCTATTGAATGACACCATATGAGTTCAATGGAACGTAATAGTTAGCTTCTCTGGTCTAATATTTGCAATATTTTTTCGAGATAATTAATGTTAACTATTTTTGCTATAAGTCATTAAGGTTATTAAGATTTAAACGGGCTGATTTCCACACCAAAAATTCAAAATTTTAAACCATTTATTCAGTTTAGACCCTCGGAAGGCACGTATAAAGGTCAAATTTAAAGTTACTGAAGCTACTTTTATGTCCAGCAGTGGACGGAGATAGGCTGATGATGATGAAGCTACTTAGCACCCCTAGCTCAGTGGCGTGCCATCGGTGAGGCCGTTGTCCAGCAGTGGGCGATGAAGCTACTACAAAATACAATCGATACATTTAGACGTTAGAACCTTTCGAACAAACAAACCAATACAGAACACTTTCGAATGTATCATCTAACTAGCTGGCTCTCGCGGTTTCATCCGCGTTCCCGAAAGAAGCTACACTTTTCGGGATAAAAAGTATCCTATATGTTAATCCAGATTATAAACTACCTTTGTGCAAACTTTCATCCAAATTCGTTAAATAGTTTTTATGTGAAAGGATAACAAACATCCACCCTCACAAATTTAAGCATTTATATTTGTAGAAAATATGGAAGTATGGATTTTCCATCAAAACAAATGTTTTGTGGTCAAACTAGAGCGCAAACAACAATGTAACGTCATAGAGATTTACAATAGGCCGACGTCGGCCATTCATATCGGCGTGAATTAAATAATAGACGATTCAGAGCTATTTGAATTTTGATGAATGAATACTGACATGTCTGGGCTGTGTGGTTTAAATTGATATTATTGCAAACTAGAGGATTGTACTAATACTTGTATTTCGTCGCGAAACGACCGATCTATTACGTGTATATATCGTTACGCCTGTCTTCTAGGGATAGGCAGAAACCAGAGATTTTGGATAGGACATGAAAATGAAATGAAAATATTTTTTTTCAAATAGGCCTTTACAAGCACTTATGTATAGTCTGACTCTAATACCGATTCGGAAGGGAGCCGGCAATAATATCGGCAAATAGTCTTTTTAAAATCGATCTTAAATTTATTACAAAATATTTATTTAGTCTCACTGACAGTACCTGTGTGTTATCGCAGAAGTGAACAATTACTAAACAATAATATTATAATATGGAAATCTAATTTATAAAAAAAAAATTAAACAAACTAAAGCTGTCTACTTTTACCAAGCCCTTTATCGCCTATTTGGTATTTACAATTTTTTTTTACCATATATTGGGTCTTCCTGTTGCACCTCTTCCATTTAACCTTTCACTAAAGATTTATTTAGTTACATTAGATTTTTACAAAGAAAATCTCTAATCAAAGAAAAAACGCATAGACAATTATTTATATCTATAAATTGAATCAATAAATAAGATATTAGATTATGATAAAAATATATATTTATACTTAATATTCTATTTTCAAATTTGTAAAACTTTTTAGTAACGATAAGCAGACATGCGCTCGCCACGAACTGACCCACATACATTCAAATTAGAATTCTATTATTACATTAATATATAACTTAAAATTAAGTAACGTGACACATTGTCATAATTATCTCAAAGAATGAACAGAAATAGCGCCATCAGTACATCTTGATACATTTTGTTGATATATTTCAGGTGAGCTGAGTGTAATGTACATATTTACCCGGTACCAGTTCAACTGGGATGAAGTCAAGTACAGCATATATTCCACTTACAGCCTTATCACGCACTCAGTCGGTGGGTATTATTCAAGGCCTTTTATAATCAATATTTAAATAAACGTCTGGGCTATATCCTTATTATCTTCGATTGGTTCGAAACCTCTATACTTATATTTGGTTATCCGTAGATATAAGCCGTTTAAATACCTATTTATATTTAAGGTGATGATAACACAGTGGTAGTAGTCGCTAATGCCTTGATCATGGGTTCAAATCCTATAGTGAATTTAAGCTTTCGTTTTTGGATAGTATTCTAATTTTAGACCTTATAGTTTGTAGTACCAGCTTGGATAACCATCCAAGCTAGTTTAAATCTGTCTCACTAAGCGTGTGTTCAACACTTTTTTTATACTATTACTAAGGTGGCAAATGAGCTGACAGCAAACAACCTACTCTTGAGCGGCAGTTTCCTTCTGACCTATGTTTTTCTAGGTTCTACCACATTCTCACTAACCATATTGAGATTGTATTGTATATTTGTATTTTTATAAATTAACATCTTTATACATAATAAGTTAAGTTGGCTCGGTGGTTAGCGACTCTGACTGCCAAACCTAAGGTCGTGGGTTCGATTCCCACCCAGGACAAACATTTGTGTCCATGAACATGTCTGTTTGTTCTGTGTCTAGGTGTAAATATCTATATAAGTATATATTTAAAAAAGAAGAATATGTATTATATCTGTTATCTGGTTTCCATAGTCCAAGCTCTGCTTAGTTTGGGATCTGATGACCGTGTGTAAATAATGTCCAAGGATATTTAATTATTTCTGTTTATTAATAAAGCATTGACAAAAGACCAATCGATTTTTATGGTATTTTTTTATGGCTTAGTTAAGACGTGTTCTGCCACTGTAATATAAGCTCTAACTACATTGCTATAAGAGTAGTAATTACTAAATACATTCACAGGAACATTATTCGCTTTAAGCATATTCAGCAGAAAGTTGAAAGTCGATGATGCGGTTCTCGGAATGATATCAACGACCAGCAAGATCTGTGGTGCCCTGGTGTTAGCCTTCGCTAGAAATAACTATGAAGTTTATTTTTGTGAGTAAAAAAAATATATCTTAACAAAAAAAACCCCCTGGTTACCAAATACTACCACTATCCAACTCTTGGCTTCATCAGATCAGCGCAATGCTATTCAATTATTGTATTGTCTTCCGGATCCCACGTAGTTTAAAAGTTCTATATATAATTATCAGTAGACGTTTTAATATTTTTAACTACAGATAATACACAGTTTTGTTTTTGGGCGTTGATAATACCTTTGGCCGGGGCTTTTTTTGTTCTTTTAAATTTCATGGGCAATTATTGATTTTTGATTATTTAGTCACCTGTATTTAACATATATACTTATATATAGCTATTGGGTATCATAAAAATAATTCTATCATCTCAAAACTTTAGATTTTTTTTAATATTATATCCAATTTATAAAAAAAAACAGTCCTGAACTATGTTTCACAGACATCGAGGTTAAGGTCTTTGGGTAATGAGGCCAGGCTGGCAACAAATACTAAACTAAAATTTATATTATTTTCAGCTCCACTTGTAGAAATTTTAAATGGAACGTCTACCATCGCCCTTCGATCTATTGCATCAAAATTGGTATCATATCAGGAACTAGGTAAGTTGATCAGATTTTATAACCATAGATGAACTTTTTTCTAAGGAGTTTGTAACTAGTCTAGTAAGTCACATCAAAATAATTTCGGTGAGGAAATCATAGCTTACCGGCTGGCTACCACATCAAGTTGGAAATATATAGTCTATAGTCAAAAACCTCTCGCTGTGTTCTGATAGATGCACTTCCTACTAGGGTTTGTGTGTTTATTTAGTATTGTTTCCTAATCTTATATGCTTGTATCTGTCTCGTTCTTTTTCGCACTGAACATCATAAGATAGATAGAGACTTCGATGTTTCAGAATGGCTGATATTTCCCCCCTGACTCATAACCGGAACATTTATTTCTAATAACTAAATGCTTACAAAAATCGTTTACAAACACTTACACTACAAATTCTCTGGATGATAAATAAAATGAATTACCCCTATCTAAATGAAAGCCTGAAAACAGTTTTAAATACTTCTTAAAATTATGGTACATTTAAAATTACACCATATTCCTAAATACTGAAGATACAGTTTGGTATTAACATGTTCATGTTTCAGGTAAGGTGTACTCTTTATTTGGTGTGGCAGAAACCACGATGCCGCTGATATTTGCACCATTGTACTCCAGAGTGTACATAGCAACACTCCATGTGTTGCCAGGAACTGTCTTCTTACTTAGTGTCCTCGCTACTATACCTGCACTTTGTATATTTGTGTAAGTTAATTTTTGTAACAACATTTTTTTTCTGCAGCTGTCTATGTGAGAATGGAGAGAAAAGTTATATTATCTTGTGTTCCAATAAAACATTTCAAAATACCTAGAAACCTAAACCATTATGCAGCCTTCTGCAGCTTTCACTCCACTTCCCAGATAAATGTTTAGTTGATATATCTTCGTACCAAATTTCAGCCCAATGCCTTAATCCATCTTTACGTGATTTACTCATAGATATACGAACTTCTAAATATAATACTTTCAATTCTATAATATGAGCGCCTGAGATACGCAAATTCTTTGATAAGTCAATACGAAAATTGGCCATTGAAAAATATGCCTTATAAATCTTATTCAGCTAATAGAAACATCGTTGGCGAGCAGGCACAACTAGGCTACCGAGAGTGGATCTCTCACTTGTTTGCATAGTCAGTGAAAGAGACACAACATGAAGGCCGCGAAACACCATTAAACTAGTGTTATTTACCTTATATAATCAAACCTCATACCTTAGGATATTAAATTTGAATTCGAACCGCAGTTTCAATTAAGATTGATAATCTCTTGCTGTCGTTGATCATTGATTTGAATTTGTAGTTAGCTTAATCCGCGATCAAACAGTAAGCTCATTAAGCCATTATCCTTTACAATAATGGTCTCCATTCTTACCGTTGGAACAAAGCTTGTAAGGATTGGAGAAGATTTGACGAGTTGATTGGAGACTAGATACTCACGTCATAGTTCCTGGTCCCAGTTCGGTTCCTACACAAGAAAAGTAGTCAGTGGATGAACAGATCTACATAATATATCGCACCCTCAGAACGATAGGGGCTTAACTTAAAAATACACTTTAGGTACATCTCTGATTGGGTCACTTCCGTACTGAGCGGGGAGGGTGGGTCCCGGTGTTAAAGAGGCTGAAGTATCGGTATGCTTATTCTTTCATTAAATTGACTATATTTTACTATTCATCGGATAGAGCGTACTTTGTTAAGTCCCTCTATGATCGTAACTCCATTTCGCAAAATTTTGAGTTAAGCCCTTATCGTTCTGAGGGTGCGATATGTTGTATGTTAGAAACTATTTGTTATGTTAGTTAGATACTAATTTTAGAAACAAAAATCTTTGTGACTCAATCATGCATAAAAAGGTGAAAGAATTTGGATATCCATGGAAAAATATATTTTTCTGGAATGCGGGTATAACCATAATAGACTGGCCATACTATAAGCTCTGCTTAGTATGGTATACTCTTCATTATTTTTGTTTAATAAATTTGGAGTGTTTAAAGTAGCAAAAGTAATTTTCTTATTTTTTTTTACATTTTTCTATATATTCTGCTATTTCTACTAATGATGATATGCTTATTATTTCACAGATGGTTCTACCTCCAACACAAGAGAGACCAGATAGAGACAAGACTGAACATATTCTCCCCTCCAGGTCCTGCGGATCCGCCTGTTTGTTCCTAACTCATACGCTCACAAGTTTTCAGTATTATATTGTATTTTATATTGGCAGGGTTTAATTTTAATTTATATCATTATATGTTATGATTGTTAATGTTGTTTTAATTTATCTTCACTTGGTATTGCGAAGTTTGACGGAAAACCAAATCTGTTTTTGTCAAGTTGAATCGGAATAAATGGAGGCCCAGAGTTTGCTTCAAAGGTATAATCTTTTGTTATTGTATTCAACATTAGGTCAGCATTCTTCACCTCCTCATTCGTGTAGTCTTGACGGAGTGGTCGTAGTATCCTAATGATTGTCACAGGATACTCCAGCCCCCACGATGCACCTCCAGCCCTCACGATGCACCTCCAGCCCCCCACGATGCACCTCCAGCCCCCCATGATGCACCTCCAGCCCCCACGATGCACCTCCAGCTCCCACGACGCACCTCCACTTATTGCCGTCTTCAGTGTTGCGGGCGGACAATCGAGTTTTATCACGCTAAATACTCAAAGTCGGCGCGGTACTAATAAATAAAATGTTTGTCATTTGGTTTTTATTGTACAAGCTCTGCATAGTTCGGGATTATATAGCCATATAATAATAATAAATAAATATACCGGGACATTCTTTACACACGGCCATCTGATCCCCAACTATTCAGAGCTTGTATTATGGAAATCAGACAACTGATATACTACATATACTACATTTTAATAAATACTTACTTAAGTAGATATACACATCCAGACAAAGAACAGACATGTTCATGCACACAAATGTTTGTCCTGGGTGAATTGAACCCAAGGCCTCACGACCGCAGTCAGGGTCTCTAACCACCAAGTCAACTGGCCCGTCAAATGTATGAAACATATCCTATTTCACTTCACACACGGCTATCCGCCATAAATATACCATTTATATATATTTATTTTACTCCTTAGTAATACAGCTCAATCATTAGTCCATATTATATTAACCTAGTTAATGATGTACTACACTAGTAATAATTGAACCAAGCTCTCATAATAAAAGCCCTCGTGTTTAACACGCAACCAGAAGAGATAGAGACACTGTGACGTAAATTATAACGAAGAGCTGAAAGTGTTAATCCATTGCAAAGTGCACCCGGTACCGTACAGGTACATTTCACTCGTAAATCTGATTTTACCGTGAATATCGCGCCCACTTACCGTAAATTCTCATGTACTATGTTTGCTGTACGTTCACGTGTTACTGGAATTGTTTTTGATGGGTTTCCACTTTATGTAGTACAAGCAGTTTTGATTCGTTTTAGCACGCAGTTGAAAGTTTGTAATGGACTGTTAGGTTTTATTTATATGACGTGTGTATAGTTTATTGGTAGTTCACATTCATTTGGGCAGTGATCCTGCAAATATTGTTTTGAATGTTCGTTACACAATTAAGTTTAATATTCGACGGTTGAAAGGCGACTTGATTCAAGCGTGATTTTTAAAACTTTACAGGAGAGCTATTTGAAAATGTCAAAACCCAAAACCAGATACTGCATCTAAACTTCTTAACATTCCACATCGAAGCTGTTGAATATTAAAACTAAATGCAAGCTTCAACGAATTTGTGCATGGGCCATCATCATAGTAGTATAATTCATTGAGAAAAATGTTACTTTCGTCAAAAATGGCGGTTAGGTCAAGTCACCTTTTACCCGTCGAATATGGATTAGCATATTTTTGTAAAAATATAATATGCAGTTAAAACTTTAATCCCCGGAAAATATCAAATCCATTGTGGAAGTGTATCTATGTTTATGAATAAAAACTATGCTGTCCGTTCGTAAGCGCATTACTGGAATACCCAGACCGATTGGCTAAGAAAAAAAATTTGAAAAATCTAGGAAAAGTGTATTTACAAAATGGCTTCTTTTTACGAACTCAATACCATAACTTACGATTCGAAGTCGCATCATGTACACTTCAAGTTAATAAATTGTAGCTCATATTAGGTTTGTAATAATGACTTACTCTGTAACCAGAAAAGTGTAGCTATACAAGAAAAGAAATACGGAGAAATTAAACAGAAAAGTGAAGAGGTTTTAGTTTTAATACAAGGAGTGTTTATAAAGGAGCTCATTGGAATTCCATTGTTATTGCAAGTGTCAGAGTCCTTTGTGATGAAGAGTTATCCAGTGGCCACTAAAGCGGTTCTTAAATATTTACTTTACCCGAACATTCTGCGTGTACAATTTACCTATTCACATAAATGCGCGTATGTAATTGGTCCTTTGATACTACGTCACACTCGAATACACTGAATCGAAATAAAAAAAATTCAAAACCATTTATTCAGTTTAGGCCCTCAGAAGGCACTTATGAAGGTCAAATTTAAAGTTACTGAAGCTACTACCGGTTCGGAAGTCAGCCTTCAACTGAGAAGAACCGGCAAGAAACTCCGCAAGGTTACATTATTTTTTATTTTATTAAATTCTTTTTTATCTATTCTGACTTTTTGGCTATTTTATAATATCAATTTTACATATTTTTATATTTAACAATTACAAAATACTTAATAAAGGTAACTTTCAAAAACAAAAAAAAAACAAAAAAAGAAATAACAAGACTACAAAATAGAAAATGACAATAATTTCTTACAACTAAAACAAGAAAATGAGAGGAGAATGAAACGATAGTATTTTTTTGTTTTTTGATTCAAATATTCGACAACTAACGATATGGTATTGATTGATGGTTGTCTATTTTATTTAGTTAGCGGTACCGCGAATAGTTTTTATTTATTCAATTACTGACTAGAATTGAATCAATTTTGTTTGTTGATCTAGTTCAGCTATTCTTGGTGCTATGCACGATTATTTAATTGAATAGGATGTGGAATCTGATTTTTAACATGGTTTTGTATTAGTTTCACTTGTTTTGTGTTTCTATGACTAACAATGTAATAAAACCTTGGAAGTATTTCAAAAAATCTAAATTCAAAATCATTTATTCAGTTTAGGTCCTCGGAAGGCACTTATGAAGGTCAAATTTAAAGTTCGATTAAAATTATCCAAGCCCATGGATGTCCACTGCAGAACATAGGTCTCCCCAAATACATTTGACAGTGTATTTGGGGAGATGATCCTAGGCCAGTTGCATCCAGCGGGTCCCAGATAATATATGAATGAATAAATGAATAAAAATGAATTAATGAAAATGAACGAATGAATTAAATTGAATGAATGAAAATAAGCCTTTGCAAGCACTAATGCATAGTTTGACTCTAATACCATAACATAGGTACATAACCATAAAAAACGAATCCAATCAATAAACAAACGAAGGTACCGTTCTGTTCTTTTGATTCACCCTTTTATTAGTTTTCTAAAAGGGCTCAAGTTTCAATATTAAGCTTCATCTCTCATATTTGCTTTCAGATTAGGTTTCATAGATGGTAAGCACACAAAGGGCACAGATGGATATGAGATGTACTAAGATTAGAATCAGCTATGTAGATCTCATATACATCTACATAGCTATATATATCCGTACATAAATAATATATTACTAGAACGTAGATTCATATTAATCCTACAGTTGTTAAGGTAGAAAATGTATTATGAATTTCATTTTATTCCCAAGTTATTCATACAATATAAAATAATTCTTAAGCGGTTCTTGGAAATCCTGAGTTCAAATATCTCACGTACAAGATATATTCACGCAGGTCGGTAATATATTCGTAATTTAAACTGCGTGACACTAAAGACGAAGTTAATCAGCAAAGATATAGAATGTGAGTTAATTAACTCTCCGACCGAGTATGGAAATAATTGCTTGGTTGAATTACGGTGGTGGAGTTGTGGTAGCGATGCGATGTCGATATACACAATGATATAGACATATAAAAAAAATTTAATAACTATCCCAAACTAAGCAGAGCTTGTGCTATGGAAACTAGACAATTAAGGTACTACATTTTTTTAATACAAATTCAGACATAAAACGAACAGGCATGTTCATGCACACAAATGTTTATCCTAGGTGGGTATTGTACCTATGACCTGTGCCTTGGCAGTCAGAGTCTCTAATCACCAAGTCAACTGGCCTGTCAAGATAGAATATAGATATTTAGTTGCTTTCTACATTCAAGAATAAAAATTATTTCAAGAAGTAATAAAAAGAAGTGGGAGAAACAAAAAAAAATAATAATAATAAATGAGGAAACTATTGCGAGTGAAAATATTAATTCATAAGAATATGTATGATGTGTACTACAGCAGTAGCTACAGTATAATTTTACTGTTGGTATCAGCAGATGCTGGTATTCTGTTGAAACAGTTTAATTCAGCCATTAAACCCCGTGAAGACAGAAGTTAGTACTTGTAATGTCAGGGATGTCGACGTCTGATTCAATGTTCAAGTATTTCTAAAGACAAAAGGAAGATGCTGTATCTAATCTAAACTGTGCTATCACTGTTTCTATAAACCAGGTAATTAAATACTTATAGTTAGTAATGGCTGCATACGTCAAAATTATACTTGATTTGGTATATCAACCTACCTAAAATAAATCCTTGAAAATGTCTAGGAAACTCGTCTGTCGTCTTTTAGTTTTGGTGCAATTTACTCCCAATTTTACCGATTTCTTAGCTAAATCAAAATATATATATATATATATGTGACTATTGACTTTTGTAAATAACTTTGAGATTTTTTTATAATATCATTTTAATCATCACTTACCTTCCCTTGTATTGACTTCATACGATATATATATTTATTTTAAATCAGGCCAACAAAAGCAAAAGACAAAATTGCTAAAAATAAATATACAAAAAAAATCTTTAAACAAATCGAGCCGACAATTATTGTTTGACAGTTAACTAAAACTATATTAAACACATTTTAATCGTCCGTCCAACAGTGTACAACTGTCCTTAACTATATTTCTAACTCGCAAGACACCAAAAACTCCATGACAAACGACACCAGTGTAAGTGAAAAGCAATGTTTTGCTCTTACTGATTTGCCTAAATCTAAATAATGGGGGTTCTGCGCACAATTATATATTCTGTGGGTTGTTTTGCCGAGACAGAATTAATGCGAACAAGTTTGACAACACAACATTGGATGCGCATAAGTGATTGCCATTGGTAAAATCGGTTGAAGAGCCTTGTATGTTTTATTGTTGTGTGAGCCTATCTGATAGCTAAATCCTCTGCTCCTCTCTCGTGGACCCCTTGCCAGCCTTCTGTCATACCGGGAAAATGCATGGTTTATGTGTATGTGCTTGAGGCCTTATAAATTAATAATCTTACTTACCTTGCTTTTTAAATCTATGAACGGGTAATTCTTGTATGTCTTTAGGTAATAATTTACCTTGCGTAAATCCATTGTATGATTATCAAAAAACAAATATCTAGTAATTAATGACGCTGGAAATTATTTCCATTTTCTATTTAGTTACTTAATAGATATTTGTTTTTTGTATAATGTCTTTAGGTAGTGTATTATATAAACATATATGTAGTTATAGCCCTTTTAAAAAAAAAGATTTTCTTAATACGGTAAGAAGAGTTATAGATACAATGAGTTGGTATTTGTTTTTAGTGTGCATTCTATGAATGTTGTATAACAATATATATTTTTATTTATTTATTTGACACTAGCTGCACCCTGCGGTTATGCTCGCTTTCAATCCTGGTTACAAACCTTCCTCTTGAATTACTCTATCTATTGCTGAAAACTGCATTAAAATCCGTTGCATAGTTTACGATTCTATAAAGGACATACAGACAAACCAGTTGGCTTGGTGGTTAGCGACTCTGAATGCCAAGCTGAATGTCGCGGATTCGATTCCCACCCAGGACAAATTTGTGTGCATGAACACGTCCGTTTGTTCTGTGTCTGGGTGTAAATATCTATTTAAGTCTGTATTTAGAAGTGAAAAAAGTACTATATGTAGTATATCAGTTATCTGGTTTCCATAGTACAAGCTCTGCTTAGTTTGGGATCGTGTGTAAAGAATGTCCCGGGATATTCATTTATTTATTAAACATTCATTTATATATATTCAAAAAAAATTCAAAACAAAAACCATTTATTCAGTTTAGGCCGTCGCTTATGATGGTCAAATTTAAAGTTACTGAAGCTAAAGCTGAGATAAAGTAATATTCTTTACCACTACAGTGTTTGCTCGAAAAGGTAAAAAAAACGTATAATCTGTGATATTAATTGTAGGATCTGTAAATTTAATTTAAGGTTTTGTTTTCAACCAAATCACCAACATTTGTTTACAATTGTTAATATAGTTGTAACCGCAAATAATTTGGAAATTTAATGCGTTTGATTTATTAATTTACTATATTATTTACATAGAATTGCTTCAATTGTTTATTTAATTGCTTCAATAGTAGGAATGGTATATAATGAACTTTTGATGGATCGGTTGGCTTGGGAGTTGGATACCATGATGGTACGCCACAGGTCGAGAGTCGATACCCAGCCAGGTCAAACGTTTGTATGCATGAACAATTGAACATGTCTGTTTGTTCTGTGTCTGGGTGTAAGAATCTATATAAATATTTAAAGGTAATAGTTGAAATAAAAGTTTCTTATATTTTATCTGTGTTTTCTTTTCGTCTGAAGGCTGTTATGGTGACTAACTGCCCGGTTAGTGTTCTTCGCTACTTTATGCAATAGTTATTAAATAAATAAATATCGTGGGGCATTCTTAACACACGGCCATCTTATCCCAAACTAAGCAGAGCTTGTACTATGGAAACCAGATAATTGATATTCTACATATACAATTTTTTTTTATAAATACCTAATTATTATATATATTTACACCCAGACACAGAACAAACAGACATGTTCATGCACACAAATGTTTGTCCTGGGTGGGAATCGTACCCGCGACCTTCGGTTTGGCGGTCAGAGCGTTAACCACCAAGCCAACTGGCCTGTCAAATTGGATTGTTAATGTTTTGCTGATCAATACAAATAGCAATAAGTTGATGTTATCTTCATATGTATTAAAACTCTTTATATTTGTTGTCTCGTTTTATTGAAAAAAATAATTACTCTCATAATAAACATGACGTAAATATTTATATAAGTATATTAAAAAAAAAGGAGTATATCGGCTATCTGGTTTCCATAGTACAAGTTCTGCTTAATTTGGGATGATTCTGTAAGGTAAAATGACACTAGCTCGAGGATATTTCGCCACGGCCTCCGTTCTTTGTCTCTTTCACAAAGAAGCCATCACGCGAGAGGCCCACTCTCGGAGGCCTCCCGGCGCCGGCTCGCCGACGAAGTTTGTATTAGCTGAATAAGCGGGCAGATGGCCGTGCGTAAAGAATGTCCCAGGATATTTATTTATAACTAGCTGTTCCCACCATGCGTTGCAATGCGTCTTCGAATCGTGAGTTATGGTCTTCAATTCATATAAAATTCCACTGTAAAAAGCAGTTTGAATATCCCCGGATATTCCAATTTTTCAGGCAACGTAACGGCATTTGCATGTCCTGTACGCTAAACCTAAATATCAATATATAATATGTTTATTTAGTATTTTTTTACCGCGTGGGACAGCTAGTTATTTATATAGCAGACTGAACGTTTCGATGGTTGAATGTAATGAAATGTAAACTTCAGTGCGCCTTTACCTTAAGTGAAGACATTCCCAAATATAATAAGGGTCGTAGGCGTATCTACCCAACGAAAGATTCGACTCGGTTAAATTTGACGAAAGAAAATAATTGCAAACTTACAAAGCTTCCCTCATAGAATTCAATATAAAACAGCCACCATCCGCGTTTCCATTAAATACCCACTTTATAAATTCATGAAAGCATTGAACATTTTAATTGAAAAACATTTTGACCTCACAAATCGTACCTTAATAGACCATTAGTGTTAAGTACGCCACCTAAAGCATAAAAAGTCATCAACTTAAACTGTCAATCGAAGCATTTACCCAGCACTTTTATTCAGAGCTACACAAAGGGGTCCTATTACGGGATCCATCGACGCCCGGCGCCCTACTACCGACTCCCGACTACTGACTACCGACTCCCGAGCGACAGTCTACAGACGGATCAACGTCATAACCGCTCGTCATAAAAGCCCGTCCATTATGTAGGGTACATCGTTAATTATTTTCAAAACAGTATTTAAAATTTGAATACCTCATTAAGATACGCACCAACCGCCGCACATAAAGGGGTTTTGGAATAACACAAAAGGTAATTTTCGCTTATTCATTAAACGTAATTAAAAGGGGGCGCTATAATGATGGCAGCTCAACAAAATTAATAACATGCAAAATAACGTGTAAGTTAGTGGTTGTACTTGTAATACTCCGCGGGTGGCTGCGCTAGTGTTGGGACGCGGGTATGTGGGATTTAGTCGAGTCACTCGAGTACTCAAGTGTGTACTCGAGTAAGTAATAGGTGTTCTCGTGGATACAATGTCAGTGTATGCACTTAAATTTGCCAATATTGGGTCGTGGTTCAGAAGCCTAGAGCCATATGAATAAAAGTTTGTACAAGTAACGTTTTCCACACGTTTAATAAATAACATTTGTTGAGCTATTTTGAACCTTTGTGTCTTTCAATTAACTCTAAAATCTTTTGGGTGGTACAGTACTTCAATTTGACATATCGCTATACATGCGTAACATAATACATACATAATTACTGTGTACACATTTCATTCAATGATTAATCTTTTCTTACTTTAATATTGTAAAGCGAAAGTGAAGTTTTTTTACGCTATCACGGCTTAACGACTAAACCGATGTGGCGACATCTATGAACACGCCTACAATCCTTCACCGCCCGCACTACAGTGATGTGGCGCCATCTATGATCGAGTAGAAGCACGCGAGAATCCTACATCGCACTATCAAGATTCTCTCAGGATTTGACATATATACTAGGATCCAACATCAACAGTTGGACCGCGGTCTCCAGGCATGATCACCTAGCCTGGCGGAAGATCTTCCCTTTTAAATGGAGGAGTCTCATACCTCGCTCCTCCATACCGATATTACTGAAATTGGAACACACATAGCCTAACATACTCGTATGTTATGATAGCGACATAAGCTATTATTTATTCCAGTAACGCGGGCGAAACCGCGTGGGCAGCCAGTGGCATTGATTATTATATGAGTGGTTTTTATGAGGGCCGATGATATCGCTAAAGGCCGACCTCAATTTTGAAAGCTTTAATCTTCTTACTCGAGTTAAAGATCGACAAATACAAAGTAAAATTGTAATAAGTTGTCCCATCACTAGCCAAGCATGATACGGCTCGTTAGGGCGCGTAAGCATCTCGAAATGTGTTCTCAAACTTCGTAGCTTTGGGACCCTTGTGTAAAAATTGCGATATCCTTATTGATACATTATTTATTGGTACTTTGGCTTCGTGGTTACAGACCTTGGCTGCCACGTCGCAGGTCGTGGTTTCGATTCCCACGCAGGACAAACATATGAGTGCATGAACATGTCTGTTTGTTCTGCGTCTGGATGGATGAATGTTAAATATGTACATTAAATACAGTCGAACATAGAATCTCCTCCATTTTTGAAGTCGGTTAAAAAGTATGAAGTAATTGTAGTCTGGTCGGTATAGTAGTTGTTTGGTTGTTATGGATGTCCCAGGATATGTATTATTGTGTGCTACCTTCAATCAGATGCTATTAGGTAGTGACGGTGAGTACAACTTGCCTAACTTATGCTTTATGGTGTTGTGAGAGAAGCAAGTAAAGTGTATACCATGACGTGATGAGGATACGACTTATTCTTCGTCTTATACTTGGTCTTCAAGCGAAAAGCTCTAAAAACCCTTTCACAAACCGTCGATATTTTTTTATTATGTTACAAGCTTTTATTTAACTTTCAATGTATGTTAGTTAGTTCGTTTGACTTACTCTCGCATGAAAAATTAAAACTACTTTCTCTTATACTACGGAGTTGAAATTTAAGAATAGAATTTAAGGATCTATATCCAGAATTCACTTCAGACGAAGAAAACTTCTAAACAGTCAACAGCATGGATACGAAATTTTGTTTTGATTGCCCACTTTAAATTGCAGCATTACCAGGCTGCTGCACATAAGGCTCTCCTCAACGGGTAACAGAAGAGACACGAAAAAAATTGGTAAAAAAATATACTATCCTTTTATTAATTCAATTTGCTCAGCAAAAAAAAATCATTTATACCTATGTCGCCTTACATAAGTAACTGTATTTATTTAAATACTAGCTAGCCCCCTGCGGTTTGACCCGCGTTCCCGAGGGATGTAACATTTTCCCGACTCAAAAAGTATCCCATGTTACTTCTAAAGCCTCCAAGAATATGTGTACAAAGTTTTATAATGATTGGTTAAGTCGTTTTCGCGTGAAAGCGTAACAAACAAACTTACATTCACATTTATAATATTAGTAGGGTTTTTGTTATTTATTTAACGATCATGTCTTACAATTGTAAATCCTGTACGCGCCATTTATATCAGATACATTCGGTTATCTTGTGACTTATTAGATATTTTAATGTGTAAACTGTCGGTGAGTCTATAAAGACATAAATGAATAAATACCGCTGTTCATATAAAGTATTTTTTTATACCACTTGATCCGACAAACAAGCCGACGGTCCACCTGATGGTAAGTGGTCACAGCTGCCTATGGACATTTGCAACACTAGGGGCATCGCCAATGCGTTTTCGCCACTGAGACGTAAAGTTGTTAAGTTACATGTGCCTGAAATTTTACCAGCCTCTTTACCTTTCTAACCGAAACATAGTAATAAAGTGCACTTCATTCACGGCGGAAATGGGTAAGGTGGTAGTACTTCCCTGGACGAACTCTGCACTAAGAGCTATACTACTCTAAAATGTTACTGTAAATATCTATAGAAGTATTTGAGTCAGACCATTCATAAGTGCCTGTAAAAGGGCTATTTGAATAAAAATATTTTCATTTCATTTTCATATCATTTCATTTCATTAAGTATATATTTAATAAGAAGTAGGTGTGATATTAGTTATGAAAAGAAAGTCCGGGGTATATTTATTTATCATTCGATACATTCTTCATAGAAACTATGATTTGTATTTTAAATGTAATATACGCCTATACATATGATCAAAGATGCCTATTCCAATCCATAGAAGACATAATTTCCTGAAATCACTGAAAAACGTCTCCTGAAAGATTATTGTACCTTCTTCGGGAGAAATTTGTAAGCTTTCTGATGATCTACATTTCAAATTAAACTTATATGTAACTAGTTGTCCCACGCGGTTCCACTTGCATTCCCAAGGGATGTAATATATTTCCGGCACAAAAACTATCCGATGTTACTTCTAATACCTCCAAGAATATGTGTACAAAGTTTCATGGTGGTCGGTTAAGTAGTTTTCGCGTTAAAGCGTAACAAGCTCACATTCACAATTATAATATTAGTAGGGATTACTGTGTGATTAAATCAATTTCAAGAGTTGGCGCTCATTAAACAGACGGTCAAGGGATTTTATTTTGTACTTTCTTTTTATTTTATTTTATTCTACATGGCCCGACAAACAAGCAATGTACTAAGCACATTACATTGACATGAATGTGACACAGTAGTCGGTGAGGTTCATTCCTGCGATGCAGTGGGCACAAACTAATCTTGGTATATAATATATAAATAGAGTTAAGTACCTAAATTAAATATATAATAGTATTGTTAACGAGTGTATCTTGCCAACAAGCTATATAGCTTGGCAAGGATAATTGTATGTGTAATTTGTTATTTCTTTACTATGAAAAAAATAATTAAAAAAAAAACAAAAAAATAAGCAAATAACATGTCAACAAGTTTAAAAATATCATAAGATGATAATTCATTAAACAACAATGTGTTTTATGTTATCTAATGATAATATAATTAACACTTCCTCTATAAACTGTTATCGCGTAATTATATGTAAATAGATAAAGCCTATGACAATGGCGGATTTGCACGTTTTCAAAGTATAGGCTGTAATTGTTTTGCTACCCATATAGTGATATGGGTAGCAAACCATAGGCCTTTGTTGGCTTTTGTGGTTGATGTTGCTTTGTTTTCGTAGCAACGCACCTAATTAAAAAAAACGTCCACATATTTTCTGTCTTTTAAAACTGCTAGTGAATTCGGCTCTACCATGATTCTTATAAAATGATATAGCACAATGAACTATGGTTTTTTGTAGCGGCCATTTCGCTTTAAGTCGTGGCCGTCTTTCAAGCAGACGGTTTACCTGATGGTAACATTTGAAGCCAAGGACATCGCTGATGTGTTATCGACCCAGAGACGTGAAGTTGTTAAGTGTCATGTACCTGTAATGTCACCGGACCACTTACCTTTCTAAATAATAAAATAGCACGATTAGATAAAATTTATAAAAAAAAAATTACCTTGCTGATATTCTTGCCGGTTCTTCTCAGATGAAAGCTGACTTCCAAACCGGTGGTAGCTTCAGTAACTTTTAATTTGACCTTAACAAGTGCCCTCCGCGGGCCTGAATTAAATAAATGGTTTTGAATTATGAATTCATGAACCAAAATACAGCAATGTACAAATACTTAAGATCTAGGCTTTATGTGATTATCTTGGATCATCATAACTTACCGTGTTGAGATTGTGTTTGGTACCTGTCTATCTTCAACAAAAGTCATAATTTACTTCATATGTACTTACATTACTTCACTTAATTTACGTCAGATTATGAAAATAAGTAATTATTTAGGGTTCTGCTTTTGATTGTAGATTTAATTAAAAAAATAGAGTAATTTTACTAATTAGTTAAATAAGTTTAAAATAATAAATCATATTATCATTTGTGCAAAATTGTTTTAATTTAATCTAAATTATTAACATTAAGTAAAATTAAAATATTCATACAGTATTAATAATATAATTAGCACTTAACTTAATTATTTGTAATGGGTCTTAATGTAGACCAACATTCATGTTCATAATACAATAAATAAAATATCCTGGGACATTCGTTTACAAACGGCCATCTGGTCCCAAGCTAAGCAGAGCTTGTACTATGAAAACCAGACAACTGATATACTACATATACTACGTTTTTTTTCTAAATACATACTCAAATAGATAATTACAGACAGAACAAACAGACATGTTCAAGCACACAAATGTTTGTCCTGGGTGGGAATCGAACTCGCGACCTTCGGCTTCGCTAACCACCAAGCCAATTGGCCTGATATAATACAATGTAGACAACATAAGAGTAGTTAACATTTGTTTGTGATTGGACTTTAGGTAAACGTCCTCTAATATTACAAAAAAGCTTGTACCAGTCCCACAATTAGGCATGGCATAATTCACAAGTAGCATGTGAAAAATCATATGAAATACTTTTTCATATGTCGCACCTGCCTTGACGTCGTCTGTTAAAAATCAGTCTGCTACTTTTCTGCTACCTTGCCTACATGATACATCGCACACCGCACATCATTCGGATATCATCGTATTTCACCGACGACTCACAACGACGTCAGAAAGAAAGAGCGTCTTTCTAACCCAGCCGTGTTAGTAAGAGCAAAATATATACTGATCGTCACTACGAACAGGTCGCACGGCCAAGAGTGATATTAGAGCATTGCGAAAAAAACCATGAGCTGTGAAATTTCACAGGTGAAATCACTGTGAAAAAAAAATATAATTTCATTAAATGAAAATGAAATAAAAGTAGCAATCCTTTCCATGCCTATCCACAATACGAGTACATATAATATCCACAGAAGTCAACCACGTAGGTCTGTAGTTCTTCATTTTTGGGCTAAGTATTTTAAACTTACTTTAGTTGTAAGCTTTCCTGTTTCTCAGAATCCGTTTTAACAGTTTCATTTCTTAAAATGTCTTTTTTGTGCTCAAAGTACAGCCATCTGAAAAAGACGGTCAAATTATAATTGGTACCTAATTTCGTTAGCTTAGGAAATTATGAGTGATGTAGTTATTCTAGAAACAAGATTTAGCTTATTCTATTATTCGTAATATTTTAACATTTTCTTTATTAATTTCTAGATAATTTATAAAAAATCAATTGGAAGAACATTGGGCAATGTACTCTTTAAGATAATCTTCAATCTTCTTTTTAATATATTATCAATATTTTGGGGGTGATTTGCATCGAAGTTGATATCAATACTCCTTAGTGCTTTTTATTTAAATATTCGTTTTTTATTTGCCATTCCAAATGAGGAAAATAGGGTTCCTTTGACGCACCATCACCTGAAAACAACTAAACATATCGGGATGGGACTGCTACGTAAAAGCCGCGGGGATAGCCAGTAAGAATATAAATACAATATATTTTACCCAAAAATAGCAATGGCAGGAACTGTGAGTAAGGCTCCAAGGAGGAACACAGCACCCGGCAGTATGTTCAGAGTGGCCATGTACACCCTGGAGTACAGTGGTCCGTAGACGAGAGGCATTGTTGCTTCAGCTAGGCCGAAGAGAGAGTTAACTTTGCCTGGAAATATACAGTTTGATAAATACATTTTTTTAAATCAAATAAAACACTAAATAATAAATCTGATACCTATTCGAATGGCTGTTTTTACTGTGAAGAGCCGGCAATAAACTCAGCAATTACTTTTTTCAAAACGAGCATAGATTTATTACATATATTTTTTAAATACATTTAGGCACACAATATTTGCGTGTTGTTGCGGAAGTGAATAAATAAAAAAATATGATGAAAGTCCAGGCCTTACAAACACCACTTGTTTACAAGTATGACGCATGTGGCAGCTATCGCCCTCCTAAGGAAGTGAGCAACCCGCCTAGTCTTGGGTAGTTTGCGAACGACCTGGTGGTCGAGGTGGGAAGAGCGCTCCTTTAGGTGAACTATGCGAACTAGTTCATCGATGATCTCGCTCGTAGTTCTTTTTATATTTTTTTAGCATCCGCTTTACTAGATAGTGGCGCTATGTGACCAACCGAGTTATTTACTTTTACTGTGCGCACCTTGAAATTTCGTTATCGATAATAAACAACTTCACATCCACATCTAATGTTTTGAACTAATGAATAAATAAATATTTGACAAAATTCAATGTCTACTCGCGTATTCAGGATTTCTTACTAAAGGATGAAAATCATCACAATTTATCCTATGATTAAAATATGATGTAATAACAACAACTTGCAATCATCATAAATATATTTTTTTCTTTATTCAGTTTTTACTAAATTATTTCAAAAAAAGAACTAATAAAATAAAAACCAAATGAAATAATTGAGCGAATTAGTTCGCCATTGGATTATGAACTAAATTGAGCGCTCTCAGTGGTGACCGACTAGGCCCATGACTAAACCCGCCACACGACGCTGCCTAAAGCAAAAGCTTTAAAACGAGCATAACTAACTTAAGTTTGACTATTATAATTTGAATAACTCTAGATCTAGTCGGCTTCTTTATCAATTTTTTTAATAAAATAATAAAAATTCATAAGGAAAATATTTTTTTAAGTTCGTAGAAGTTGAACTGTGAATTATCATTAAAAGTATAAAGCTTATAATGGACCCTTTGGTGAAAATTTAAATTCTAATCGTAAATATTTATTGGTCCACAAATATTGAATGTAAGAATAGTAAGTAATTCAATCACGTATTTGTCAATCAAAATCATAGTTTAGATTGATGAACGGTTTTGAAATATTTGAATATATTGATAAAAAAATCAGCACGAAAATTGGCACACAGAATGCTAGCGTTCCTCGGAAACTCGGGTAAACGGCGGGTTAAAGCTGGCTCTATACTTTTAATAACTGAAAGTTTCCCCCAATAATATATTAGCTACCCGTTTTATGCGCTTTCTGGAGAACTCAAAAATATCCCGTGCTTATAAAATAGCCATGGTTTCTCTAGTACAAGCTCTGCTTAGTTTGGAATCAGATGGTCGAGTGTAAAGAATGGTCCGGGATATTTATTTATTATTTATTTATTTATTAGTGAAGAACTTTTGACTTCAGATGAGAAGATTCGGCAATCTTTGCAAACTTGACTTCTTTATAATATTAGTATCGAAAATAACTAAAGAAGAAAACGGTACACACAGATTCTGTAGTAACAGATTAATCTTACCAAATTCTTCTCCGCTGACTAGTTTGGTTGCAATCGATCGCATTGCTATAAAAGATGTTCCATTTAATATTTCGAGAAGAGGTGCTGAAACAGATATAAATAAACATTAAATAAGTATAAATAAATCAAAGACTAGCTATGTACCGTGGTTTCTGCATTATTCTCGGCATAAAAAATGTCTTTTGTCTTATCTGTTTTTTTTTTGTCAGAAGACCCGTTACAAAAAAATATAATAATTTCTTCATAGACATATTCTCACTATCATATTGTAAATTTAGACACTTACTCTTGCGAAAAATTAATAACACAAAAAATCAAATACCAAATAATTGTTTAAATAACTTTTTTTTTTTTATTATGTTTTATAAATACAGGAATATTTTTTATTCAGTGCGCAAACTTTGACCAATTAAACTTAAATGAGTTTTATTAAACACCTAATTTTTATTTTTTTGATAAGTTTTAGTACAAAAAAAATAAAGTTATCGTTAACGAAAGATATAGACTTTAAAATTGAAATTATGGCTACTCTGTCGGTCGGGTCGGGCGCCCACCCGGGCCGTAGCCTTGGCTACAGCTGGCTCTACCGCCGCGTGCGGGGCACGCGCCCTTGATATTATTATGAATAGATAGTGTCCATTGTTTGTTGATTTTAAAGTCGAAAAAAAAATCAAGAAAAATTAAACAAATATTGGAAATGTGTTCTGTTACTGATACTGAACCATCAATTTTTTTTTGCGCATTGCTTAAAAAATATTCCTGTATATATTTTGGTATGTTAACAGTTTCACTCGAGCTTCTTTTCCTTGAATAAAACTAAGACTTTATCATTAAATATGTGGATAACGTAGTGAGTTGCACATGTATTTCATTGTATTTAGATATTAGACCTACAAAGTAATTTGCTTGTTTAATTCTTTGTTTTCCCTAATAAAATAAATAAATAAGGCTGATATGCAGTCTAACCGCCCGGTAAGTGTTCTTTGCTACTTTATGCAATAGTAATTGGATTGCTAATGTGTTGCCGACTAATACAAATAGCAATCAGTTGATGTTATCCTCATGTGTATAAAACACTTAATTTATTTCTTACTGGTTTTTTTCACATAATTAGCTTACTTTCATAACAAACTAGATGTAAATACCTATATAAGTATGTATTCAAAAAGTATATGTAGTATATCAGTAGTCTGGTTTCCATATTACACGCCCTGTTTAGTTTGGGATAAGATGGCCTTGTGTCAAAAGAATGTCTCAGGATATTTAATCACTTCATAGTATGAAACAAAGTCACTTTCTGTCCCTATATCCCTATGTATGCTTAAATATTTAAAACTACGCAACGGATTTTGATGCGGTTTTTTTAATAGATAGAATGATTGAAGAGGAAGGTTTTTATGTATAATACATGTGACATCCCACGGGAACGCGGGTAGAACCACGGGGACAGCTAGTATATTATAAACTGTGGTGTGTGTAGTTTCCAGCATGCATTGTTATGCTTTTTTTTGTGTCAGGTTTACCACTGGGGTATATAGAACAACTCACTGAAGTTACATCGCTATCGGACAAATAGCCAAGGAGGACATCCTGGGACATTCTTTACATACGGCCATCTGATCTCAAGCTTAGCAGAGCTTAAACTATGGTCAGGTATTTATACCTACAACTTCTTCATCTATCATAATATTTTTATTAAACTTTTTTCCTACTGTTTTTATTGTTGCTTCAGTTGTTCCGACATGCTACTACCGGAACACAACGGTAGTTATTTGATGGCAGATTTTCAACATGAGTGTGGTAGCCAGTCAGGCATGGCCAGCTGGGGAATAATTAAAACTAATTCGGAACAAACGGAATTCATAAAGTTGGTAAAGATTTATGGTATGTGGTACCGACGACTACCACCCCAACTCTCTAGGGTGTCGTAAGATGCGACAGATTTCCGCGTGCATTAACCTTGTACCATGTGGTCAATAAATGCATTCCCATAGAGTGTTGGTGAGCTCAATTCTATCCAATTTATAAATGTCAAAGATTGTGAGGGTGTATGGATGTTTGTTAGTCTTTCAAACAAAAACGGACGTACGGATTTGGATGTTACTTGGCGTTTACGTAGAGCTTGTCCTGAAATAATATATGGGATACTTTTTATAACAGGAAAATGTAACTTTACTTGGGAAGCCGAGTGAAATCGTAAGCTATAGCTTGGCTAGTAATAAATGTGCACCGCACATATATTGAGCCGACCAAGAATAGATTGGTATCAGATGATGATGGTTTTGAACCAAATATATCCAGGGATAGAGTTTGAGTGAAATAGTCTACGATGATGAATTTGAACCCTATCTTCTTAACTATACGAGTCAATGTAACTGTAAACGATACAGATCTTTGAGTAGTAGAGCTTTTTAGTGCAGAGTTCGTCCTGGGAAGTACTACCACCTTACTCATTTCTGACGTGAAGCAGTAGTCCGCTTGTATTACTTGAGGCCGGGGAAATTACAGGCACATGAGACTTAACAACTTCACGTCTCAGGGTCGTCGATACATTGGCGATACCCTAGTGTTGCAAATGTCTATAGGCGGCGACGACCACTTACTATCAGGTGGTCCGTCTGCTTGTTTGTCGGCTATTTCCCTTAGTTACGCCATAACACAACTAAACCGATTACATGCATCTTTTTTTTTATGTGTTCTAATACTTTGTAGAAGGTTCCTACGGTACGAAAAATTAAGAAAATTGCACATGAAATTGGAACATTTCGGGAACACTTCACGAATATTTAAGCTTAACGCGTTTGACAGTTCGTGTTTTACAGACCTCCGGGACGCGGATGAAACCGCGGGGTACAGGCAGTAACATAATAAAACTGATCGAAAATCGATTAGAGGTGAATGAATCGATCGAATGCTATCGCCAAGTATGACAACATTATGATAACCTTCGATTAATACTTTATCTAAAGTTAAGTACATTAAGTAATGCATCACAAAGAGCAATTGACTATTTTTTGAGAGTTATAATTGGAGTAATTTATGTGGCTTAAGTTATATGATACGTTATATTAAAAATATAAATTAAAAAGAAACAACAATGACTGTATGAAAATAAAATAAAAAATTAAATATCAACGACCATTAGACATTATAAAAAAATCCTTGTTGAGTTTCCCGCCGGTTCTTCTCAGTTGAAGGCTGACTTCCGAACCGGTTGCAAATTAGTAGCTTTTTCTTTTACCTTCTTACGTGCCTTTAGGCCCTATATATAAATCTTTAAATCTTTGAACTTCTAATCATTTGTTTAGAAATTTACATTATTTTATGTTTGCTTTTTTAAATGCTCGATTTCAAACATTTTTTTTCATAGTCTACTATTCCGCTACCATCTAGCTTGCATATAAAAGACTAACTGTCCCCCGCGGTTTAACTCGCATCCCCGCGAGATTTCGATTTTCAGGGGATTAAAAGTACCCTTTATGTCATTCTAGGGTATGCTCCATCTATGTGCCTAGTTTCATCCAAATGTTTTGTGGTTTTTGCGTGAAAAAGTATCAAACGTCCCATACATAGAAACTTTCGCATTTATAATATAACTAGCTGTCCCCCGCGGTTTTACCCGCGTTCCCGTACATGTATTATACATAAAAACCTTCCTCTTCAATCACTCTATCTATTAGAAAATACCGCATCAAAATCCGTTGCGTAGTTTTAAAGATTTAAGCGTACATAGGGATATAGGGACAGAGAAAGCGACTTTGTTTTATACTATGTAGTGAAGTAGGATTATCTCTTACAAAATGTTAGTTTATGCTAGTAGTTAGATCCAAAATAAGAAGTTTTCAAACACAAAAGTTTTATATTATTTTACGAAGATTATAAAGCAAAGAAGTGTCCATCAAATTTTTCTAGGCTAATGGCTCACTCTAAGATTCGATCTCGATTGATTTTCTATTTTATAAAACTAAAGCACAAAGCTTCAACTATCGACAATCATTTGTATTTAATTTGAAAAACAATTGTTTTAGTTCCGATTTGCCAAACTTAATGTCTAATTAAATTCGTTCTCGGGTTGGATTACATAAGGTGATCGACACAATTCGACGAACAGCGCAGCCTCTATTCTCATTTTCGCTCCAACGAAAAAAGGTGAGAGGTCCGTGTTGTAGTCTTTGTTGCGCCACTTAGCTGCCGAGGTTTGAATAAGAGAGAGAACGTACTGGATGGATACATGCAGCTAACGACATCACAAGCTCTATTGCTGGAGTCAATTTGTGGATGCCACTGTTACTCTTAATTCCCCTTTATGCTGCAGTTTAAAATATTGATCAGCTTTATTTTAAGCGACAGTACTAAACCCACAATATATTTACGGATATAACTACAAATATCTAATACTATTCTGTATTTATCCATTGGTATTTCGGAAACGACTTTGTGGCGACATCTATGTATACGCCTACAATCCTTCATACCCGCACTACAGTGATGTGGCGAAATCTATGAACGAGTAGAAACACGCGAGAATCCTACATCGCACTATGAAGATTCTCTCAGGATTTGATATATATACAAGTATCCAACATCAACAGTTGGACCTAGCCTGGCGGAAATCTTCCCTTTTAAATGGAGGAGTCTCATACCTCGCTCCTCCATAACTTTAACGATTTGGATGGAAAATTGTAAATGTTCTCTTCTTAAAGAAAACGCAATTTAAAAAATAAATATAGGGCGTCAAGGCTGATGATCAGCAGGCAGACGGCCCACCTGGTGGTAAGTGGTCACCGCCACCTATATTTGTAACACCAGGGGTATTGCCAATGCGAGGTTGACCCTGAGCCGTGAAGATGTTAAGTCTCCTGTGCTTGTAGTTATGTATCTATATTAAGTTTCCTATTATTTTTCAATGATAAAAAGAACAATAGCTCAGGTAATTTTATTTTAAAAGGCTACGTTTTAACATAGACTAACATAACAGCAACACCAAGATTGCAGCGCGTTTTACCAGAAGGCCTACTCTTGCTTTTAATGTGCGCCAGGTAACTACAACCTGTTGCAGGGTAGTCAGCACCTGCACTTGCTAATACAAACTTCGTCAGCTAGCCGGCGCAACTAGACAGGAAAGCGGAACTCCCACGTGATTCTGTAGTTAATAATAGAGACAGAGCATTCCGGCCGAGACATGGGCGAGTTAGAGTCATTTACCTTATATAATGAATAGGTTTACTCCTGGATGTCTGACGACTCCAGCGGACCTAACAAGCCTAGTTCAGTCTCTTTCCTTTTCAAGCAAGAATAGTTTTAAAAAAAAAGGATAGCAAATTTATATGCATTAATACCCTTTAAAGTCGAGTCTTCCATGAAGGATTACCATTTGCGTAAGTTGCATCCCACCCATAGTCTGATCAGACTGAATCCACAAAGCCATTGAGCCGCTAACGAATTCTCATAAGTTCAGTAACATAGATTTAATTCATTAAATCCGAATGCATGAGCATTATATAACTCCACAACTTGAAGTGTAACTCCCGCAACTGTTAGCCGTGCAAAGTTTTGAGCGCGGACTTTAGTGTTTACGATCGGAGAGTCGAGTTTGGCTTAACGTGGCTTAACTCAGTAATCTATATTGTGTACGTATTAATCAGATTGTGTTATATGTTGGTGTACAATTAAACTTGTTTAATTATAATGCATAATTTATGATAATGGTTAACACGAGCATTATGAAATGCTCTAGGGCATTAGTTGTACTGTTTGCTTAATAACCTATTAAGGCAAGGATGCTACCAACTTTTGGCTATGGCCAAGAATGTGCCATTGCTTACAAAAAAGGAACACCACAGATATTAAAAAGAAAAACGATTAGAGCACTATGTTTTGATAAATAAAGATAACACGGTGACGAAATTGTATTACAAGGGTACTACATAGTACCAGCCTAGTTACCACACTAGAATTCCCTCCCACTTGCAGCTAAGAGCTAGTTGGTTTCGCTTTGCATGGATCAGCAATAAATGTTGTATCGCTAATATCTATATGCGATGACGGGTACTTACAAAAAGGACCACAGCGTTCTAAATTTTAAAAATAATTTGTAATGCAAAAGGAACATGTTGTTGAGGGTTACATATTCTGAGTTTTAATTTACTAATCAAATATGCACTATCGAGAGAGATTTCGTAAAGTCCATATTGTGGTGAACGTAAAGCATATCAGACTTTTCACCTGTATCCGGTGAAAGCAGTCCAGTTTGATTACAGCCAAAATTTTTATATTCAAACTTTTACATTACTTTATAAAATACTAGCTGTCCCCCGCGGTTTCACCCGCGTTCCCGAGGGATGTAACATTTCCCGACACAAAAAGTATCCTATGTTACTTCTAATACCTCTAAGTCATTTGTGTTTTGTTATTCCATGTCAGATGCGTTATCTCTTTGACGTTTTATGTCGCGTCACATGGGAACGCGATCAAACGGGATAAAAGTATCCTATGTCCGTCCCCTGGTTTTAAGCTACCTCCCCACCAATTTTAAGCCAAATCGGTTCAGCCGTTGTTGAGTTATAAATAGTGTAACTAACACGACTTTCTTTTATATATATAGAAGAAGAAGATAGATGAGTTAAGGTCACAACATTATTATGGTGATTGGTTGGTAATTATTATGGTGATTAAAATGGTATATTAAAACTTACCCAAATATATTTCCAAGTTCGTCTTGGCGAAGGCATATGCGAATGAAGCAATGATCTTGCTGGTGCATGAAATTATTCCCAGAAGTGTGTCATCAAGTTTCATGAAGTTACTGAAGAGACTTATCGAGAAAAATGTACCTGAAATTTATAATTATTACTATGGTGACCTGGTGAAAAATATAATGCTATTGCAATCGATTTTAAGTGCTTAGACATAGGAACTAAGGCCGACTTTCCCGTCATAACAAACATTATAAAAAAGAACACTATTAAAAGACAAGAAGCAAAACCTTTTTTCAGTTATGTATCTTATGAATGTCAAAGTTACTGAAGGTACTACGCGTTCAGAAGTTAGGTTTCATCTTAAAAGAACGGACAGGATTATGCAGGGTTACATGTTTAATCTTTATATAATCTGGCTTTTAGGCATGACTTTTTTCAAATTATTCGCTTTCGTCTGTTTGGACAGTGTCCTTTTGTCATAGGATTAATGCCATTAAGATTCATACAGTTCTTCCCAAAACGCTAGCTACTTAGTATATATATTACTATACTATTATACAATAGTGTCGAACCTTCCGTACTTACCTATTAAATTGGTCACAATAGAATACGTAGACCATATACTGAACTGGACCTCATCCCAGTTGAACCTGTATCTTGCGAAGAGGTAAATAACTGTGAATTCACCTGAAATAAAGAAATTAATATCTTAGAATATTTTTACGCATGGCCACCGACCTGATCCTAAATTAGCTTAAAACAATAGAACTCTTTTTTGACAAACAAATAGATTTTAGTTATTTAATTTCCATTACTTAGTGTTCATATTGATACAGCCGAATGTTGACGATTAAGTGCAAAATTAAAAAATAAAAACATTAAAATAAGGTGTAAAAAAGGATTTATATGTAGCATAATAGATATAAATAACTTTTATCAGCTTTAACATTAAGCTCAAAACATTATTATATTGTATGTATTATTATATGTTTCATAATTGAACTCAAAATGCCCGTAGGCAGAGAGTAGAAAAACAAAATCTATCTGGTCCATCTTCCGCCATTTCCTTGAACATTTATAGTACCATCATGGGATTTGACTGAAATTATTTAATTGTGTAGAATTATTTAAATTAAGCAAGGGTGGATTTTGACAATTTTGTTACTTAAATATCATGATCATTTTAGGGATAGCTAGGATGAATACAAAATGTTCCTATTGCAATTGGATTTTTTTGCAATGTTTTGCGAAGATTTCGTTTAGTTAAAACTAGGTTCCGGGTCGCGGTTTCTCCCGCATTACTGAAGGATGAGAGAGGAGAATGCTTTCCGATATTATTTATTGATGTAGATTGGTTGGTAATGCTTTTTTTTAATATACTTACCATGCATTGGTCCAAATACGACACAAACTACGATAAGCAACAGGCACACCCTGAGTCTTCTATTGCCAGCACCTTTCCTCAGGGCCACTCGGAATGTCTCCATTACGAGCTCAATGTCAAAGAACTCTGTTACGAACTCGAAACAGCTTTTTTTCTATAATTTTAAATGAATATTAAATAAATATCCATGTACAGTCTTTACACATGGCTACCTGATCTCAAACGAAGTATAGTTTGTATAATGGAAACCAGATAACTGATGTAAACATATACTATATTTTTCTTAATACATAATTATATAGATATTAACATCTAGATACAGAACAGCATCCATGCACACAAATGTTGGATGGGAACCGAATGCGTGACCTGTCGTGTGGCAGTCTGGATCTTTAATTTGAAATTTTTGAAATTTTGAAGAGCTGAAGATCGAGCTCAGTGGCGTGCCATAGGTGAGGCCTATGTCCAGCAGTGGACGGAGATGGGCTGATGATGATGATGATGATGATAAAATAAAGTGACTATTTCTGTTCGGTTAGTTTTTAGCTAAACAATTAATTTGGATGCTATTATAATTTAGAAAATGTCTACCAAAAGGTTACATGTATAATAAATTTATTGTATTTCCCCCAGGTGAACCCGGGACGGGTCGCTAGTAACTCATTATCTATCTAACAATACTACTCATTGAATGAAAATAATTATTTATTATCTTATGTAATTATTAAGGAATACAATGAATAAATAATATTACTATCGTACTATAGTAGTGAACAAACATTAGAAGTAGGCATTTATAATACAATGTCACTTCGAAATATGAATAATGATATTGCAAGGCGTGTGGTCTGTAAAATATTAGAAACTAAATGTCCAGCGCGATTAACCCGCGTTCCCGAGGAATGGTACATTTCCCCAGGATAAAAAGCTAAAGCTAAATTTAAAAATGCTTGCAAATGCAAGTGTAATGTTACTGAATTATCAAAATCCATTTTGCACTTTTTGCGTGAAAGAGGAACAAACTTCCATCAATCCATCAATCCGTCAATCCATCAAAATCTTAATAAATATTCCTCATGGCAAAAAAATCTTGCTATGAATTTTACAGAATATAAATATAATAAATGTGAGATTTCAAACGACGTTTAATTCCGTGAATGAACAAAGGATTAACAGTAGTTTTAGACAATGCTGTTGTATAAGACAGGGTGTTAAAATGAAATATTTTAATTGCGTCGGACGATCGACAATAAATGACTTTCACTATGACGAATGAATAATGTTAAATATGAGTTTACAATGAGATAGCAAAGTTCTTTGTCTTCAATGAGTACGTGTACTCGTAATAACACTTAAATTCAATAAAATTTGCAACATACTAAAATAGTCACTAAAAGGTTATCGCTTCCAATTCAAAATACGTAATCCCCCAAGGTCAACTCCCGGTTTTACCCACCTTTTCAAGGGATCTTTTCAATTATTATCATGAATTGTATTTAAAATCTAGAACATATTCTAAGTGTGTGCCAAATTTCATTCTAATCTGTACAGTCGTTTACGTGTGACTGAGTCACAAACAGCAAAACATTCACATTTAAATAAAAAAAGGTTTACTTACTTTACTCTGCGGCTTCCTTTTAGGATCTTCCAAGAAATAGTATCCATAAATCAAACTAAAAGAATAAAGTGTTGCCGAGACAGAAAATACTCCGTAATAACCGATCCACCTCAACATGACTCCGCTTAGAGCACTCCCTATAGGATAACCTAACGACATGAACATATTCACTAAGCCTACTCTATAGGTTCTATTCTCTGTGGTCGTTATATCACCTATAAAGCTAAAAACACCAATAAAGTTCGTGAACCAGCCACCCGTGATGGCAGGGAATATAGATTCAGTCAACGCCGTCACTTCTACAGGCAATTCATAGAAATAGTATGTGTTCACAATGAAGCCAATACATGATAGGAACTCCCCTACTATTGGTATAAGAATACACGCTTTTCTTCTTCCAGTTTTATCACTCCATGCTCCAACAAATAATATGAGTAGCAGAGGTATTGAGGTCTGTATGATGTTCTTCCATATTTGAATACTTGCTGTGAGCCTTTGTACTTCATCTTCGTACTTCGTGTAATTCTCTGTCTGCCTCAATTTTAATGCCTCACACACTTCTTCAGTATAATTTAAATTAACAAGGCAGGCTTTTTCCAAATTCAAATTCTGAATTGCCAGTGATGCCAAAACACTTGGCATCACGTAGCAAGCCATGATGGGTTCAACTGTTGTATTATCTTTTATTAGTTTGAATCTTTCTTTAATTGTCAGCCTTTTTTTTACATTTTCTATTATTTCACTTTTCTCTTCTGTTTTTGGTTTCAACGGTGATAGTTCTTCATCCTTTATTGTAACTTCAGCTTCTTTTTCACTTTGTCTACTATCAGGGAGATCCATTGTTATTTATTTTGTATGATTTTAATGATTCAATTTTACTTTTATTATTATGCCATTCAGAAGCCTGAGAAAGTTGGAATGGGAATGAATTTAACAATTGATTCTGTTGAATTGTGTATATTTGTATTTCAACTGTTTGTTCCATACTTATGATATATAGGATTTGATCCATCTCAATATTTGCAGAACCATATTGCTTGTGCGTTGATTTTGATAAGGTAATGACTACGGGAGCATGTTATATACATTTATTACTGCGCTGTTTACATTTCTGTCTAGTAAACGTATTTATAGTAAGTTAGAAGATAGGTAAAGCTGTTGTTTCATTTATTGCTTATATATTTAATAAAACTTGGCCTTGTTTAGTACATTATATATATTCATATCAAAAACAGTGTTATATATAATATACATAAGAGTTATTTCTATAAATTTTAAATAAACATCTAAACAAGCTTGATATAAGGAAATAGAATAGTAGAGGTCTTAGTGCAGAGTTCGTCCGGGGAAGTACTACCACCTTACCCATTTCCGCCGTGAAGCAGTAGTGCACTTGTATTACTGTGTTTCGGTCAGAAAGGTAAGGGGGCCGGTGAAATTACAGGCACATGTGACTTAACAACTTCACGTCAAAAAAACCATGCTATAAAAAAACGAAATATCTATGTGCATAGATCAAAAACACAGTATTAATGTTTACCATAATATTATAGAATCAAATTTATAGTTTTTATTCCTTTTAGGATTTCATTCACATAACTTAAAGACTCGTCCAGCTGGTCAGTCCGTTTGTACGTATATCTCAACCATTTCACCCGATTTCCTCACACATCGCTTGCACACGTCACTATACGGAAATTTCTATACAGCGAGACGTTAGTTAGGGTCCTAAACGTCGAGCTACTTAAGTAAGGAGTAACCTAGAGATCCTATAGACTGTTCTTCTAGCTCATGTGACCCTTACCCCCATATAAAATTTCACATTGTGTTCAACCATAGATAGATACTTACTTTCACCATTGTTGCCAACCACCAGGGAAACTGAGTGCGTTCGGAAGCAATGGTGGGTACAATAATAAATAAAATTGGTATATTTACTATTTTTATTACATATCAAAATATATCATATATTTATGATTTTTTATTTGCTATTTATTTTATTTTTTATGCCTGTGCCGCGACTGTCCGTGGCACCGCTAGCCCTATCAGAATATCAGCGCTGGGGTATTTACTGTTGGTACTGGGGGATTGTATTGTTATTGCTGTGTGTAATTTGTAATGTCAATGAAATTGTCTATGTTGATGCTGTGTGAGTCCAAAATAAATGTTTTCTTTCTTTCTTTCTTTAAATATCTATAAAAGTATGTATTTAAAAAGTAGTATATGTAGTATATCAGTTACCTGGAAGGCATACTACAAGCAGTACACTCTGCTTAACCTGGGATCAGGTAATGTGTGAAGAATGTCTTGGGATATTTATTATTATTATTTATTACTATTTAAGTCACGAAGCGTCACTTAAGTGGGGGCTTAGGTCAGTCTAAGGTCACAGTGCTATAAAAATACCTGCATATAAATATCACGAAAAATGCATGATGAGATACTTAGACATAATTCGTTCACCCATTTGGTTTATGTTGAAGATTCAGTCCTTGAGTCATTAGAGAATATTCTAGAAGGTACAAATCAATTTTACACGAGTATCACCAGAAAAAAGGACTTCTAAACCAAAATCCAGTTCATGCTCTAGAAGGGCACTGAGGTCAAAGCTATAGAAGCTGCCACCAGTTTGGAAGTCAGTTTCCATCAGCTAATAACTGCCCCCTTATTCAGCTAATACAAACTTCGTCGGCGAGCCGCTTCACGGAGGCCTCAGAGAGCTTATCTCTCACGTGATTAGTATGGTTAGCAAAAGAGACAGAGCACGTAGGCCGCGACGAAACATCCTTGAGTTAGTGTCATTTTTCTCACAGAATTGAGCCCCTGATTAGAGTAGCCAACCAAAATAGCGAAAATACTGGCTACAAGCAAACTAGAACTAAAAAAAAAGCGTTACAATGCAGACAATGTTTCAAATACTCTAACAGCAGCTTTATAAACCCCTAATTATAAATTCCAATGGCAACTTTGCATTGAAATCTGTTGCAGACATGTTAATGAGATGACGGCATTCAGTTGTGGTGGATTTGTGGCGTCCAAATTAACGTCTGGGCTAAAGTGGCTATGACTTTACCATACATATATATATACTGCATACTGGCTATGTGAAAGCTGGAACCTTTCTATGCTCATTAGTGGATTTTGGTTTTGTTTGTGGACACTTTTGTATGATGTATTTGTCAACTACTAACTTTAGCTCTGCAGTTTTAACCGCGGTTTTGAAGCATTATGTTTGTAGTGATAAAACGTGTCGTAACTATGTCCCTAATATTTGATTAAAGGTAGCATGTGTGGCAGGAAATATTTGTATTTTGAATGTTCTATAGCATGTTTCATTTAAATTCGTTCACTTCATGTGTGATGGAGTCACAAATATCCAAGTCATATATTTACACGAAATATACATTTGTTATAACGGTCGGAATGATTTAATATAAAAAAAAAAGTTCGTCGTCTATTACCAAACATAGCAAAGGTTTTTCTATGGACGAAAATCAGTTTATATTTTTTATTTATACTTATTTAGATAAACACTCCCAGCAACATGCCAAATATACAAGTTCAGAAATCAAATAATTCTCCAGGGTGGACATCCACAAATAAGTCTAATTTGGCAGTCAGGGTATCTAACCACCATACACGACGTGTGGTTTTACACGATTTACTTCTCACTCCGTGATCTAGAATATTGTTCACAGGATATACAAGTGCAGCTTAGATAATTGCACAAAACATTGGATTTTCCAAATTAGTGTTTCAAAATTTAATTTAATTTAATTTGGAGCATCACAGCATTTTTCAAAACTGAAATATAATACTAATACAAGAGATTCCAAAATGCCATGACAACAATAGCTAGATTAAAAAATGGCCATCAGTAAATACCTTCGGCGATACCAGATGATAGGCAATAACAAAACAAAAATACAGCTTCAGGCAGCACCCATGTTTATGGATGAGCGCCGAACTGGGGCCCGTATATTGATTCACACAGACTAAACACTGAATTTACTTTACCTGGAAACCTGAAGGCCAAATTTTTCTCCTCACGATTTTATTAATGAGGATTCCAGGCTAAATATAAGGCTTTTTACAAATATCCAGTTGACTGACTTTTTGCCTGAATTTCTCAGAAATTTAATTAGTCTGTAATTATTTCTACTAGAATTCTGATCGTTAATATATTATGGATTCTGAGAAGTATTGGAAAATATTTTCGCAGTCTTTATGTTATAATGATGTACGGTTCTTAAAAATAGTTTGGTTTGTGTTTGATGACTATCTCACCATGGTAAGTGATTAATAATAATAAAAAATCAAATTTGCTATTTTTCTCTCACACATAAATTAAAAAAACTAAAAAACAAGCTTCTATAGATAATCCAACCAAAAAATAGAAAATAAATTTGAACTAAAAATAGTGTAAAGAAGAAAAAAAATATTCCATTGCAAAAAAAGAGCGTAGGGTGCATGGTGTCAATAGTTATAAATATTTTATTATGAGTTGAAGGATTATCATTTTGAGAATATTTTAAAAAGCACCCCACCCTATTTTTACAACAAAATACTTTCTCTTCCTCCCCACACCAATCCTAATTCACACCCATTCTCCATTCCCTAGTTGGACCCTCCATAAAAGCGCGTTATAAAGTTTTTTTAAACTATTGTTTAATAAATTTTGATTACATTAACAAAGATGATAAGAACATAGAGCTAAGACAGGAACTTGGTCTTATGGAGCATAGAAGGCAGGTGCTTGGCATAGATTTGGAAGTTAGCCAGACGGGTGTTATAAAGACCCTACCAGTGAGCTCTGGTTTCCTAATGATAATTCCATAACCAAAAGGCTCTTCATAGCTTTCGACTTCGACCTTCACGGCATTCGATGATACAACCACTGATCCTTCATCGCCTTAACATAACAACTCAAAATATTATTTAAATATAACAATACTTGCTGTCCTTCGCGGTTTTACCAACATTCCTGAGGGATGTTATATTTTCCCGGAGTAAAAATTGTCCTATGCATTAATTCATTAATTTTTTCGAGTAGTAGAGCTCTTAGTGCAGAGTTCATCCGGGGAAGTACTACCAGCTTACCCATTTCTGCCGTGAAGCAGTGTGTTACTGTGTTTCCGTTAGAAAGGTAAGGGGGCCGGTGAAATTACAGGCACATGAGACTTAACAACTTCAGGGTCGACAACGCATTGGCGATGCCCCTAGTGTTACAAATGTCCATAGGCGGCGGTGACCATTTACCATCAGGTGGACCGTCCGGATGTTTGTCGGCCCATGTGGTATAACAAAAAAAAAAACAGGTTATTACCAATTGTCAATTTCAACCAAGTCCGTTTAATCTTTTTTGCGTTCAACAAACCATCCTTCACCACAAATATTCGCATTAATAAAATAAGTAGAATTACTACAATTCGGTGTGACGAGTTTATAATCGATGGTGATTAAATGGTACAGGATCTTTAAGTCTGGGGCTTGATTGTGTAAGGAGAATGACACTAACTCTAGGATGTTTCGTTGCGGCCTCCGTGCTCTGTCTCTTTCGCTAACTACGCTAATACTACTAATCACACGAGAGAGGTCTCCGAGGCCTCCGTGAAGCGGCTCGCCGACGAAGTTTGTGTAAGCTGAATAAGGGGGCTATAATTAAAATATTGAAATCCAAGATTTTCGTAAGTTATCAGAAGAAAATTAGTCGTGACTTACAAATACCGAAGTTGCAACAAAAGAACGAAGGTAGAGAACTAAAATAGTGTAACGGAATATACTGCGTAAAGCCTAAAATCTAATTAACACTATCGATAGATTTTAATGTAACATCGAACGTCAAACATATTCATCGACTAAACAAAAGTCACATAACCCTAATTTAGGAAATTAACGGTTAATGCAATACCTAATAAATTTGCTCTATATTTCGTGATCCACTTAGCGACTGGTTTACAGTCAGTTTATTTTCTCTATATTTAGTATTATCAGGTAAAAATACCAATAAAAATATTAAGTATTAAATAATAAGATATAAAATTTTGGCTTTTATTTATTTCATATAATAATATTCTGATATTGTTACATTATTCTCAGCGTACCTTGATGAACATTCAAAGTTTTACAAAATTGGACATTTCTCGACTGGACATTTTCTGGGAGGAACACGAATAACATGACAATTTGAGTAGAAACTTTTATTTCTATATGTTGTAAAACATACAATATTAGTCCTTAAAAATATCAAGAGATTTTATATATATGCGAATTATCGATTTGGTGGTCATACCTGTAATATAAGGTTTTATCATGATTCATTGTTTTATTCCTTTGTAGGAATTACATAGTTTTCTTGGTATTAACTTAAAATCAATTTTCGGTGGATCTTCAACTGACGTGACTAGTTTTTTTCAATTGTTTTCTATGTTCATAGAATAGCCAGCTGCAAAAAAGGAATAAAACATTAATATATGTTTATACACATAGAAAAAAGTAAAAAAAAGTTATATAATTTTATCTTTATCTTTAGTGAAGCATATTTTCCATCACCAAACTTCCCATTTTTGAATTTTGTGTCTGTGGTATTCTGGGTTCAAACCCTACAAGGAGGTCGGCATTCGTTGGAGGAAAACATAGTAAGGAAACCGTATCACAGTACTAGGGATTTTATAGTTTCTGTGGCTATCAATCTCAAATTAAAAATCTGCTTCTGATACCAAACTAAACAGAGCTTTTACGGAAATGAGACACTATATATACTTATACGTAAGTACTCTTGCAGAGTCCGGATGTGGAAGTACCACCATACCCATTTTCTGGCCAATAAAATTACAGACTCATTAGATTTAACAACTTCACGTCTCGGGGGCGACTACGCATTAGCGCTGCCCTTGGTGATGCAAATGTTCATAATACTTGGTTCGTCAATACTGAGGATGTTCATTTTCACCTAGACACAGAATAAATAACATGTTTATGCCTTCTATTTTATTATAGGTTGTATTTTATTGCATTCTACTTAAACACCAGACAATAGACACACCCAGCTATACCTTACCAGACATGTTCTATCAAATAATTGTTTGTCATGGGAATCAAATCCACGACTTACGGCGGGGTAACTAACATCCTTACTCGCTAGTCCACTCTCTACAGTCAACTATTTTTGTAATACCACTTGGGCCGACAAACAAGCAGACGGTCCACCTGATGGTAAGTGGTCACCGTCGCCTATGGACATTTGCAACACTAGGGGCATCGCCAATGCGTTGTTGACCCTGAGACGTGAAGTTGTTTAATCTTATGTGCCTGTAATTTCACCGGCCCCCTTACCCTTTTAACCGAAACACAGTAATAGTGCACTACTGCTTCACGGCAGAAATGGGTAAGGTGGTAGTACTTCCCCGGACGAACTCTGCACTATGAGCTCTACTCTTAGCAGTATCTTTGCAGGAAAAAGTCCCATCTCATAGTCTTTGATCATCTATTCTATGATGTTAGGTTAATATTCAAAATAAGTACTTACAAGAAGACGAAAACCGCAGGTAGAGTCATAATGGATCCCATAAGGAACACTGCGCCTGGCATATCCTCCATAGTAGCAGTATACACTTTTGTATACAACGGTACATACAGAAGAGGCATCAGGTTTTCCGTTAGGCCAACTATTGAATTCACTTTGCCTGTAAAACGATTGCAAATAAACTGAAACTATATTTTACTGGGAAATCTTTTATTTTTGAAAATAAAACTGAATTGTTATTCAAAATTCATAGAATCTGTACGATATTTGATATTGGCTGAAATGGTAATCAATTTTGACGGTGTACGTTAGTAATTTGTTAAAAAAATACTATTGTTCAGTAACTTCCACACGAATAACATTTTACAATTGTTTAACTAGATTTTTGCTTTTGGTGTATCATTCAATAAAGTTTCTAGGTATATTTTTACATTTTTGCAGGATAATATTTAAGTGGTCTAATTTTATAAAATTCCTTCGCAAATGCAAGAAAAAAAAATCCCACTTTATGCCCGAAAATCTTGTCACAATCCTTTGGACACACTACTAAACCCTGCCAGGTTATAATTGATAAAAAAGAAAAGTTATTCCCTTGCCACACCTAGGAGTTATACCCGGGCAAATCAACGGTAAAATAATTAATGTCAGACTTACCTAATTCGTCAGGTTCCACTAACTTTGACAATATTGACCTCATCGCCAAAAGCGCAGTACCGTTCAAGATTTCAACGAATGGAGCTGAAACAGACAAAGTCCACAGCAATGAAATTTATTTTGTTCATCATCAGCCTAAATTCGTCCACTGCTGGACATAGGCCTCATTTATGGTACACTGAGCTCGATCTTCAGCTCTTTGTTTCCAACCGCTACCACCCAGCTTGCATTTATAATGAATGTTGTTTATTAGTGAGTATATGGCCAAATATAAGGCAGTACATAAAAAAATAACCATAGTGAGGTGGGTTAAGTAAATGTAAACCTAGACAGATTAATATATAGTGGCGGTGAAATTACAGGCACATGAGACTTAACAACTTCACGTCTCAGGGTCGACAATGCATTGGCGTTGACCAAATGTGTGATGTTGCAAATGTCTAAAGGCGGCGATGACCACTTACCACCAGGTGGATAGCCTGCCTGTTTCAGACATAAACAAATGTTCCAACAGTGACCCAGGATATTTATTAAATATAATGATTTTTCATTCAAGTTTTTCTCATAATTTATAAGCATTTAAATACCTTTTACAAATCTTAGGACTTTTAAGTCATATAATAATAAAAATTAATATATATAATGACAATAATGCTTGATGTAGAGTTAATAACTTTATGTGCAATGATTATTATTTATAACGGTGTAAGAGATAGGATATTGCTTTAATATTCATGTTAATGGTTACAGTGATGACATTTTGTATGTATTTTGAATTCCTATATACATACGAGTATATTTGTATCAAACTTAAGTTAGTCATGCTCGCTTTAAGGCTTTGCTTGCGGCGGCGTCGTGTGGCGTGCTTGTGTCGCTCACTTGCCTACAAAACATTAAGGAGAGCTATGGCTGCCACATGCGTAATACTTTTAAACAGTTACTGCTTGTTGGAGCTGCTCAGTTTTAGTTTGTGGTTTTATATTGAAGTCTTTCTATAATAAGAAGTCCATTTTGACGTTTAGTAACGTAATTGAAAACTCAGCTTTATTTGTTTAGAAATAAGGTTCATCTATTGACCGGACGGTTAAATGTATGATAATCAAAATGGATCTTATCTTAAAGCGAAAGGGTACATTTCTCTATAACATTTTTATATGTCAGAGGGGACTTCTTATATTGGACAGATTATAGTAATTCATAATTTGAAAAACACAAAACAATTTTATTAGGAAATTATTATAAAATAAAATATTATTAGACAAATCATAGTCCGATTTCTAAATATCGATATTTTCCGGCTCCTCTGTGTAAAAGCAACCTTACGAACCGCCACTAGAGTCGAACGTTCAAAGGTGCGAGTAAAGGCCGACTTGAATAAAATATTTTTATTTAAGTTATTTTTACATAAATAGGTATATAATAACGATAAATGTTTGAAATACATTATACATCACAGATAAACAATGCTAGATAATTATGATACCAACGATCTGATAACAACATTTATCACCCCGTTGTGTAACTTAAACTCACATCTCTTTAAATATATACATATAATAATATATATATGGTCTACTATCCTACTAAGATCTATTTCTATATAAACAAAATGGGGTTCCTTTGACGGACCATCACCTAAAAACAACTGAACATATCAGGATGGGACTGCTAACATTCGATGCGGAATTTTTTGTAGATGGTTGGTTATAGACTTTACGATATCGATAAACGCGGGTGAAACCACGGGGGACAGCTAGTATGTAAATATCTATTCTAGTAATATTATAAATGCGGTCGTTTGTGAGTATGTTTGTTAGTCTTCCACGCAAAAACTATGAAACGGATTTTTACATAGATAGTATATAATAAGTAACCTGGGACGTTCTTTTTACACACGGTCAGCTGATCCCAAACTAAGCAGAGCTTGTACTACGGAAACCATATAACTGATATACTACATATACTACTTTTTATTTTTTCTAAATACATACTTATACAGATATTTACACCCAGACACAGAGCAAACAGACATGTCCATGCACACAAATGTTTGTCCTAGGTGGGAATCGAACCCGAAACCATCGACCTGGCAGCCAGGGTCGCTAATCACCAAGCCAATTGGCGGACTAGCACAAAGAATACTTATTTCCCGGGAAAATGTTACATTGTGTTACATAGTGAAACCGCGGGGGAAAACTAGTATATATATATATATGTGGATGGTAGGGGGGGTGAACTAATTAACGATTAGATAATGGAGTGGAAAATTGTAGTGCATCTTTTATTACTACCGATTTTTATCGATTAAATCTAATACATAAATAATAATGATTATTCGCATGTCTTCTATCATTCATGTGATTACGATTAAATATTGGTGAGCTGAAGTGGCGATGGCGTACGTTTCTGATGAAAAAAATCAAATAAAACTTTACCATATGTGTACTTAGAAATGAAAATGCATTGCATACAACAAAAGCCGGGAACAGCTAGTAGTAAATAAAAAAAAAGTAATCTAATCGTACAACTTTATTTATGATTGTATGATATCAAAAATTAGGCCGAAAACGTGAAGTTATCGTGGTCAATGTAGGTGGGAAGACGAAGGCAGATATAGGGAGAGTTCTTACACGGTTCATTTGTTCAGAACTAGTGACTTTAAAAATGATAATTTTAAGAATGACAGCTAGAGAATGTCTCTGTCATTAAATGTAGTAGTCAGTCAGTCACGTGAGGTCGCAGCGGTGGGAGGTAATTTTCAAACACAAGTAAGTAGTAAGTGGTCCCCACCGCTTGCTGTCTGGAATTTGAAGACTTACGTAGTCGTGTTAGGGCTCCATTCAACATTCTATCACCACCACGTCTGGCTCAGTATCCCAGATTCAATTACAACAGATTATAATAAAATGATAACGATTTTTATCGACTATAATTACCTATATCGCATTATTAATCGATTATATAGTTCATCGGTGTGACATAGAAAGGTAGCGGTGGCACACAACTTTATCACTGTTATCAACAATTCTTATTTTATATGACTAGGTGCCGCCTTGCGGTTTTACTCGTGTTATAAATTATACAAAATGGCCCATCTATCTCTCCGTACTATGTATGTTCCAAATGACAACAATATCCGTTCAGACATTGCTGTCTGAATATGTGTATAAGTATGTATTTAAAAAGAAAAAAGTATTATAGTATATGTTACTGTATTAATTATCTGGTTTCCACAGTACAAGCTCTGCTTAGTTTGGGATCAGATGGTACATACGGTAAAGAATGTCCCAATAATGTCCCAGACGCTTAGCCGTAAAAGCGTAATAAACAAACAAACTTACTTTTCCATTTATAATATTAGTTAGGGTATTATTATATATCTACCATGAGAAACACAATGTGAGTTGGATTATTTTGTGTTAATTCGGCTCAGAAAATAGTCGTGCTTAAGTTACAAATCCAGAGTTTTAAACGGTTTTTTTAAATACAAATTTACATTTGACCACATTTCGAGGTCACTTATATTGATACTATAAGTGGTAGGTACAATTCTTTAAAGTATCAGAGAGTTTATTTTTATATTTAACAATAAAATAGAACAGATTAAGAGAACTCATTCACGGAAATAACGAAGAATCTTATCAATTTTATCAAATAATACTGTTGATACTGAAACTATAAGTTATTGGAATCAGACAAGAATAAAATAGGGCAATGACTCATAAGCCAAAATAGGGTTAAGGCTATATTAAAAAAGTCTCGGTTTAAAGTTTTTTTTAAATATTGATTAATATGTTGCCAATTCTGGAATAAAATCCCCACTACTATAATATAATATATCAGTTACTACAGACTCAAAATATGCATATTAGTTAACATTCTAAAGCGATCGGTGAATGAAAAAGTTTAGCTTCTCGTAGCAACCTGCTACGAGATGCGCTACGTTTGGCTACGACTTTCACACATGCTACGGAGAGATGCGTAGCTTTATGACGTCACTGGGCGAAGGGCGCACCCAAGATTCCTTCATAATTAAAGCCTAAGCTATTAATTTTTTTATTTAACACATGAGCCGACACTTGATGGTAAGTGGTCACTGTCGTCTACGGACATTTGCAACATCAGAGCATCGCCAATGCGTTGTCGACCCTAAGAGCTGTTAAGTTTCAAGTGCCTGTAATTCCACCGGCCCCCTCACCTTTCTAACCGATACACAGTAATACAAGTGCACGACTGCTTCACGGCGGAAATGGTTAATGTGGTAGTACTTCCCCGGACGAACTCTCCACTAATAGCTCTGCTACTCACTGTTATTTTACTTGCCAATAAAGATAATTACAATAAAAGGTTAAAGTACTCTTACTTACCAATAAAAAATATTCTCTCATTAGGAGCGAAGCAGTAAATAAACGAAGACGCAATTTTACTCAAAGTAGATATTATGCCCAGTACTGAGTCGTGCCATCCTAAATATTTACTGAACACTAATATTGAGAATACGGTACCTGAAATAAAAAAAAAAATGGAGACGGCAAATAAAAAAATAAAAATAGGTATTAGGAAGCGTGACGATCACGTGGGATTATACCATTGATAAACGATAATTTATCTTTTTAGGTATTATGTACGTACCATAATCATAGTATATTTATATGTACATGTCTGACAGAAGATTAATAACTTTCTTGCTTGTTGCTTTTTAACCGCGTGCTCAATTTCAAGAGAGAGGTGAAAAATCTTTGCACTCGAGTGCAACACGTAACTTTTCATTAACCTCAGCGAGGAAATTACTAAATGCATAAAAAAAGAAAATGGCACGCGCAATGCAAATAAAAAAATACACTAAGAAGGTTTCGAGTCTGAGTTTTAAACAAATTAAAAAAGGTTATATGACAAAATCGGCACCATGGAGCTAGAGAGGAGAAGTAAATAGGTTTAATGATGTTTTGATTTCACAAACCTACTGCACACGTTCTTCTAAATTTACTTCATCCTCTAGCGGATAAAATCGGCTTTTGTACTCAGTTATCGAAGATCAAAAATACGGGTGGATGTAAATATTTTTATTTCATTTGTTACATGTATATATTTACTCTATGTATATATTTGGTCATAATTGAAAGACATCGTAAAAAAAAAATTACAATTTGTTTACTACTTACCAATAGTGTGTGTGATAAAGTTATATGTTTGAAATATGCTGAACATTACTTCGTCCCAATTGAATCTATACCTTGTTGTCAAGTACATAATGGCGACTTCACCTGAAAAAGTAAACAACATGGCTTTAGTATTACTGAAATATTGCTGTTCGTTTATTTTTTTTGTTTTATTGTACACTTTGTGAAAAATATATCTGCCATGTATTGACTATTGGAGTATTGCTCAAATTAGGCACTTAATAAATCTTTTAAGTACCTATATATTTAAATGAGTATGTTTGTATTTTTGTGTGTTTGGATGTAAGAGGTGACTTCCCATCCTATTTCAAAAATCTTTTACTGATATTACATTACATTATTCTTTAAAAATCCATTTTTATGAAATAGAAGTTAGAGAAAGGAATTTAAATGCTTACATATTAAATTGTTAACTATAGGAGTCATTAGCTTCAGCCCGAATGAAAATTTATACAGAAGACTAACTTTAATAAAAACATACATTTAGTTCGCTATTGTTAATTGTTATTATTTTCTACCTTTAAGAAACTGGTCAAAAGTAAATAGATTAGTCCAAATATTTGTTGCATATATTATTATTAGGTTTTGAGTACAATTAAGATTTCATTATTAAGGGCCTAAAATCAAGGTTATGGAGGTATTAAATAGATAATATAATACAAAAATTCCTGGAAAAAATCCTCAAGATATTTTTCACACAGAGTTACCACATCCTAAATTAAGCAGAGTGTACTGCTTGTACTATGGCTACCAGGTAAAATTAAAACAATATAATGTACTAGCTGTCCACCGCGGTTTCACCCGCGTTCTCGAGGGCTGTAACATTTTCCCGGGATAAAAAGTAGTATATGTTATTCCAACCTATCCTCTATCTATGTGCCAAGTTTCATCCAAATCCGTTGAATAGTTTTTGCGTGAAAGAGTAACAAACATTCATACATACAAACTTTCGCGTTTATAGTATTATTAGGACTATCTTGTTTCCCTTATTGTTAGGGGATGTCCATCACCCTAAGTGATGATAATTATATATATATATCATAATTTATAAACTGTTGATTCATCACCTTCAGATGATAATGAATGTATTAAAGTAATATATTCAATAAACATTCAACAGAATAATATTATAATTATCTGTAATTAATTTACAAGATGTTTATATCACTCTATCTAGTAATAAAATAATCAGACATACGTAGCTTAATCTATTTATAAACTGTATATTGGATTTTATAAGGTTCAAATCAGATTGTGTATTATATAAAAAAATCCACCGTCACGATTATTTCAGAAGCTATCGTTGCAGGCTTATTTTTTTATTTTTTTTTTATGCTACTTGGGCTGACAAACAAGCAGACGGTCCACCTGATGGTAAGTGGTCACCGCCGCCTATGGACATTTGCAACACTAGGAGCATCGCCAATGCGTTGTCGACCCTGAGACGTGAAGTTGTTAAGTCTCATGTGCCTGTAATTTCACCGGCCCCCTTACCTTTCTATCCGAAACACAGTAATACAATAGCACTACTGCTTCACGGCAGAAATGGGTAAGGTGGTAGTACTTCCCCAGACGAACTCTGCACTAAGAGCTCTACTACTCTGAATTTTTTTTAAATACTTTGTTAAAACGTCTACTTCTAGTTCCTTGAAAAGTGCCTAATAACATTAAGAAGCCTGTAATACCGATTTCGATCCCGAAAATTTGTGACGCAAAATTTTCGGTAAATGACGAAAGCAAATTTCTGAACTGGTGGTAACTTCAGTAGATTTGACTTTATAAGAATCTAAAGTGTTTAATCCTAAGAAGACCCTGAAAGGCCGAGTTCGGAATTCCAAAAAATCCTGACGCAAAATTTTCATCAAATGACGAAAGCTAATTTCTAATCTGCGGGTAATTTCAGAAGTTTTGACCTTATAAGGTGTCTGAACTAAGCAGATGGCTTTAACTTTCATAAAATTTGTCTCTGAGATGATATTTCAAGAATACAAGAATTTGTCCTCTTAGGAAGCAACCATAATATCAATAATGGCTCAGCAATGAAACGGCAATATGGTACATAATAATAACTTTGGGTTGTGAAAACCCTTTAGCGTTATCTCTCATTACTGATACTTGCATTATCTATTGCTATTTGAAATTAGTTGATTTTTTTTTGTCGTGATATTTGACCACCTGCTCCCAGGTCGATTCTTCTATCTCTGCAGAATATTATGTGACTTGAAATATACTTATGCAATCCCCAATTTAATATTATTATATAAGGGTATGTTACACCATCGTGCAAGGATGCAATATTTGTGTGTAATGTGCATGCGAAGAGGAAGGTGCGATGATAAATATGATATTCAGACTATACAGATAATTCGATGATGTCGCCAGGAATGAATGGATCTCAGTAGAAAACAAATGAAATATAGGCGTTGAAGAGGAAAAAAAACTGCCTACCATATAATGGTCCAAACAGAACCGACACAACAGCCAATAGCAAACACAGACGCCTTCTTCTGTTCTTCGGTTCATTCTTCCAGACAACATTCAAAGTAGCTTTTACGTTTTTGAAGTTGAAGAATGTTTTGAGGAAGTGGAAGAAACCTTTGCCATCGTTCTGTTTAAAAATAAATAAAAAATGTTTTGTTAAATAAGTAAGTTCTTAAGGAAATCATGTATGTGCTTACACGTACTAAAATACATTTTGAAATTCAGGAAAAGTAACCGTTCATTTCAAACAATGTTTGTGTTATTTGTTGCAAAAATATTTTTTATATTGATTTTTATATTTAATTCTATGACAGAAGTAGTATTTTATTATATGTGAGATAAGCAGGTAGAAGTTCCACCTGATGATTAGTTAGCCACGGTTACTTACATAAATAAAAAAAATCTGAGGGAAACATGCCTAGAAGGTAACTGGTTCAACGAGCTGCAACTACTATCTTGTGGATTAAGAAAATATTCTAAACTCATCGGTCTAACACAATTTGTAGACGTTTCCATATTCACCTTTTTTTGCTCCTTAAGCCTCTCAGGATCTTTCAAAACGAAGATGTTGTAGAGAGCATTACAAGAATGAAAAAATATCGCAAGTCCGTAACAACCATAATACCCGAAGTTCTTTAACAAAATACCACTCATTCCCATGCCTATTGGGAATCCAACGGTTAAACTAAAATTTAACAAGCCCATTCTAAAAGTTCTATCAGACTCTGTTGTTATAGCACTGATATATGAGAACCCTGCCACGAAAAAAACACACCATCCCCCTGTGAATGCTTCCAAGCAAGCTTCACTGAAGACAAGGACCTCCAAAGGAAGTTGGTGGAAGAAATACACATTGACCATATTGTTAATTCCTGACAAAATATGTCCGATGACCGGAATTAACATAAAAATCTTTCTATATCCCGTTTTGTCAGACCATGAACCGACAAAGAGCGAGAGGAAGCATGGAACTGTCGCAGTGATGTAAGTCTTCCATGCCATAGCTGACGCGATTAGCTTCTGCGTGTCTCTCTCGTATACATTCTGTCCCTCAATGTCTTGTGCTTTTAACGAATCGCAAATAGCGTCTGAAAACTTCAAATTGACTCGGCAAGCCTTCTCCAGGTACAGGTTCTGTGTTGTTAGAGCTGATATCATTGTTGACATCACCAGAACTAGCATGCATGGCTCAACTGTTATGTTTCGGAATACATGCAGACAGGTCTCACTAAAAGTTCTCTTTGCAACTGACTGTTCTGCATTTTCATTAAGAGGCTGTTCTTCCGTAAACTCTTCATTTTGAGGGTCAGCCATTTTGTTGTCGTAAATATTACACTGACTTTACTTTTTTATTTATGTTTTCATCTTTTAACGCAACAAAGTTTTACGTTTTTATATCTCAGTGATTAAACGTGGACTGTCGACAATGCGAGCGGAGGTATAACAGTTATAAAGATAATATTTTATTGGATCGATTGGTATCTGATATTTGGACAAAACAACTATATACACATGTAGTGGGTCTGCAAATTACTATAAACAGTCACTGATATAGACTACGTACTGATTATGTACCTTTTAAATGTTGACCTTTGTAGAGCTTTTGTGTTATACTAAAATATAAGATTGCATTATATTTTTTTTTGTCTCGTGAACATTTTACATAAAATATGTACCGATAGACGGGCCAGTTGGCTTATTAGCAGTCCTGACTGTTACACCGCAGGTCGTGGGTTCGATTGCCACCCAAGACAATATACGTGTGTGCATGAAACTGGCTGTTTGTTCTGTGTCTAGGTGTAATTATTTATGTATGTATTTAAAGAAAAATTGTGTATGTTTATCAGGTATCTGGTTTTCATAGAAAAAGCTCTGCTTAGTTTGTGATCAGATGGCCGTGTGTAAAGAATGTCCCAGGATGTTTATTTATCTATTATTGTACCTAAACCTACTGATATACCTAATACACAAGTATGGTGTTAGAGATTACAAAGGAACAAATCATAATATAAAAAACGTTATTTCCCAGACTATCTACCCAGTGATGCAAATATGTTAAGAATTAGTTACTAGGCAAGTCTGTAGAAAAAGAGCTGTTCGAGCAATTTATAATTTGAGTTTTCGAGCTTCCCTCAGAGAAAAGTTTGAACAAATTGATATCCTCACAGTTACATCGCAGTATATTTATGCAAACATAATATTTGTACATCAAAATATATATGTCTTTATGTCAAAAAGAGTGATATGCACTCCATCAATACTAGAAATAAGGATAAACTTGTCACTTCTGCATATAGACTGTGTAGTACAAAAGGCTTTCTACAACACAAAGGATTATTTTAATGACGACAATGCTTGGGTGTAGCGTTCGCTCCAGCAGGACACATCTTTATGTAAAAAATCTTATCTTGAAAAGAGTAATTGCTGAGTTTATTGCCGGCTCTTCTCAGTAAAAGCAACCTTCCGAACCGGTGTTAGAGTCTGACCATTCATAAGTGCCTGTGAAGGCCTATTTGAATAAAATATTTCATTTCATGAATCAAAAATTCCTATGTTGCTTTTTTTTATACAGTCCATCTGACCTATGGACATTTAACACTAGAGGCATCGCCATTGCGTTGTCAACCCTGAGACGTAAAGTTGTTATGTTTCATGTGCCTGTAATTTACTCGGTGAACTGTACAATCTTTGTTCATAAGAACATTAGGTATTTTTATCGATACAACTAAAAACACTTATGATTACTCCAATAACGGGAAGTAAATGATTCAGTGATATAATACCAAATGTTTCTATGTATTATAAAATTATGTGTATCTTTGAACAACGGAAATAGGAAGTGATTCAGAATTTATTCATAAAAAATCGTAATAATCTGACGTTTTAATTTGATGGAATGTTCAATAAAATTGTATTTTTGAGGAGAAATTACGTTAATTGCAAAAATCAAATAAATAATTGAATGAATCTTTATATATAGATACTAGCTGAACCAGAAAACGTTGTTTTGCCATATTTACTTTATTATAAACTATACACGAAAATTTATTGAACTACAAATATTATTTTCGATTGCCATCTTGCAATCCTATTGCGGATCTGTGGATAAAACGGAATAATATAAAAATCGCGATTAAAAATCAAAATTTGTGCGTAAAATATCAGCGAAATCGGAAACGGGGAAGTAAGTCACATTTTACTTACAAGATTTGATTACAGACTGGCAGACAGATACCAAAACAGCCCCCTTATTCAGCTAATACAAACTTCTTCGGCGAGCCGCTTCACGGAGGCCTCGGAGAGCTTATCTCTCACGTCATTATATAGTATAGTATGTAGCCAGTAGTATTAGCATAGTTAGCGAAAGAGACAGAACACGGAGGCCGCGACGATACATATTCGAGATACCCCTCAGGTTTTTAGGCACTAAGGCAAACTAAAATTTTATTGTAAACTATAAATAAATAAATAAAAAAAAAAAAAAAAGATAGTCATTCATCATCTCATTTTCCTTACAGAATCAAGCCCTAGGTGATACTGTGAGAAAGGAGGTTGAGAAATACGTGACGTAAGTCAATTTAGCTAAATAGGTTTTTATAAGTAAAGCCGCAAGTGTACTGTTTTAATAGCCATTTACATTGAACGCAAAACAAACCGTTATAGTTAAAATATTCAGAAATAACGAGAATTTATGCAGCGTCACATAAAATATTCAAATTAAAATGGTGCCTTCAATGGCTTTCATTCGACGTATAAAACGTCAATAATTTGTTGAAATCCAATCTATATTATGTTGTTTACGACGTTATGTCATACATATTAATATATGAATGTACAAAATGTAATTCAAAATCTTGTATTTTTTGGTGAAAATAAGGATGAATACGCGTTAATCTTTCATTATATAGGGCATAGGATACTTTTAGTCCGGGAAAACATAGGTTCCCCCGGGAACAAGGTTGGGTGCTAGAGACCTATAAATTATTGTCTAGAGATATTCACTGCATATTTATAATTATGTCATTTATAACGCTGCGTTATCGAGTTTGCAAGACATTATCATTTTTCACTAACCAATTTAAGATAGTCAAGTTATGATTTATTTTGCTACAACGCCATGTACCTTTCTATTATTATTTGCAATTTATTAATATGTTTCAAATCCACTATTTCATTTATATAACACAGTATTTTACGGCTATTTTCACAAACGGAATAACATTTCACAACACAGATTAACTATTATACGAGTACTATTAACAGACCACCAAAACGTTTATTCTCAAACCGTAACTATTTATGCACAACGGGAAATCTGCAACAGATTGTATCTAGTTATACCCTTTCCTCTATCTCTGTGCAAATATTAATAAATCAGTCTGATTTGATATTTCTAAGATGGTGTAGATGATTGCGATATGGACTACATTGTTTCAGTCAATTACAGTACAAAAAGTTTACTAACTTTCTTTTGCTCTTTGGTGCTAACAGGATCCTTCAGCACAAATACCATTTACGAAAAATTGATCCCTTGAAGAAAATTTGCGGTTGTAAATTTGTTGTAAACAGTATAATATCCTAATGTTTTAATATTGCACCAGATACAGCCAATCCAATGGGAAAGCCGACGGATGTGCAGAAACTGACGATGTTTTCGCGATGTGTCCTATTTTCAGCAGTAACATCGTTGATGGATCTGAAGAGATCAAAAATCACACTTCTATCTTCGGCCCAACGTAGGGAAGAAGAGGTCAAAAGGTTCATGACTTCAGCTGGCAATATGAAGCTGGATAGAAGAATAATGTTAAGTAAAATGACACATTTCTCCACATATCGGAACATGATAATCTTTCATCTTTTAGTCAAATCGTTCCAGCCTCCAAGAAAGAATAGACCGATACAAGGTAAAATTGACTGTATTGTACTTCATGCTATACGTATTGCTACGTATTCTTGAACAATCTTTTCTTTATTATATTTATTAGTATTAGAGTCTTGTTTTCTAAGAGAATAGGAAATATCTTCATCTTAATTTTTATTTTACTCGTCACGCCTTCTTATTAGGGTTTGAGTTGTGATCGCTGCTTTAACACTTGAAGTTAGTATCATAATAGCAATCGCCTCTACTGTTACATTTAGCTTGAAATTTTGCCAACATTCATTTGTTATTAGTTTCTTTATGAAATCACTTTCTTTTAAAAGTTCTGTTTTTGAGACATCTTCAATAGTATCTTCAGCCGTTTTGAATTCTTTACGCACTGCTTTAGTAAGTTCATAGGTGACAGTTCATCATCATCATAATAGCCTAGGGATGTCAATGCTGAACATAGGCCTCCCTTTTGGATTTCCACCTCAAACGGTCTTGAGCCGCCTGCATCCAGCGGCTTGAAGCAACTCTGACCAGCCTCCTTATTCACCTAATACAAACTCCGTCGACGAACCAGCGTAACGAAGCCTTCGAGCGCGTAACTCTCACTTGGTTGCGTAGTTATTGAAAGAGACAGAGGATTGAGGCCGCGGCAAAACATCCTCGAGCTAGTGTCAGGTCACCTAATAGAATTACATCCCAGTTTGTCGATAGGTGATAGCTATGCGCTGTTAACTTATTCCGTCTACATTGATGAAAACATATTTATCAAGAGATGTATTTTAATCTATTCATATTGCTTAATTGTTTGATAATAAAGTGAAAATGCATAACAGTATAGTTTATGCAGGATCGCTGGCTGGTAAATCAACAGAACGGTTAGTAAACACGTCTCGTTTATTATCTAGATATTAATTAATTTAATGTTTATTAGTATTAATTTTATGTTGTATTTTACTTCGTTGCACATTTTGTGTTGAATGTTTTGAATTGATTAACAAGGACAGATGCGATGTCATAATAGGGAGTTGTGGGAATTAATAACAAAAGTAGGGTGAAGCTGTATTCTCGTAGTATTTAAGCCGATGGTAGGTCAGTTGGTAGTGAGGTAGAATGCCGTGACGAGAGTCTTGGGTTCGAATCTTACAATGAGGCGGAAGATCTCATTGAGGTTTCGCTGAAGGAAGAAATAGTGAGAGAACCAGAGCATAGTGAAGTCTTTGTAGTACCTACCCATCTAGCTGAGTACCAAATTTAAGTTGAAACTCAGCTAAGCAGAGAGCCAGTTCTCTTCTAGGCTTTGTGTGCTTACTACCTTTAGCCACATTATCACTTACCATAATGAAATTGTGGTCAAACACAAGCCTGTACCTAGTTAAATGAAAAAATACTTAGTTTTAAGGGACTTATACAGGATAAATCATCTTAAAATTCGCACTTTTTATTTTAATGCGCAATGAATTCTGTCTGTCTGTATCTTAGTATTTTACTTACCCTATAATAATTCAGTTTGGCGTAAAGTTACTTTAAGTCATGCAAGATATTCAGTACTTTCATCTATGGAATGTGGGTGAAACCGCAGATTAAAGCTAGCTGAGATAAAAAACCGACATTCTGTTGTCTGAATGATATCTTTATCAATGTAATTTTTACTATCTTTAAGGTTTAATCATCAGTCATCGTCAATCAATTATAATATTTTCCATATTACATTATAATTATTTGCACACTGTGAATGATAAATTAAAAGCAATGATTCGAATAAAACATCTGCAGTATAGTCGTGAGTTTTAATTTTTTCATTATGATAAATTACATTAGTACTTATCGTAGTACTAAATTACTATCAATAAGTGTAGGATCATAGAATTAATGTAAAATTAATCTTATCTAATCGAGAGTTAACATGCCTACCATATTTTTATATACAATATGAATTTACAACATAATTATGTATTAGATTATTTCAGCCCCTTGGATTAACCAAGGTCATTGATGACTTTGAAATTATCGAGCATAATTTTAATTCCATTTTTATATTTATTTCGAGACAAAAATAATCGTACAATAAATCTGATATCTATAAAAAGCTATAATTGCTGCAATGGGTGAATTGGAACGCGTTTGAGATGTTTATAGGAAACGGAAAGGTTTAAATATATTTAAAATATGCGTATCTCAACATAATATAGAACAAAGTCGCATCCCGCTGTCTGTCTGTCCCTATGTATGCTTTGATCTTAAAAAGTACGCAACGGATTTTGATGCGGTTTTTTTTAATAGATGGAATGATTCAAGAGAAAGGCTTTTATGCATAATATATGCATATCATAATTGAGAAAATGCGAGAGTTTTAAAGAATTACAATTATTTTAATTGCGCGTTTGACAGTTCCCGTATTACAGACCTCCGGAACGCGGGTGAAACCTCTGGGGACAGCTAGTTTCTATATAGAATCTCATTCATACATTGCTATCACAAAATAACATCATGTAAAAAAAAAAAAACAAAAATAAATTATAAAGAAAATAATATCATTATTTACATAGAAACAACTGAAAACACTTAACCTATAATTACTGGTAACTAAATGTGCGAGACACAAGACAATTTCAATGTTGTCGATCAATCTGTAAAATGGAAATTTTTATGCTACTACAGTTAGATCTAGAAGGCCCGCTTTGACAGTTAAGAATGACATGAAAAATCGTCTTTATTGCTTATAAGATAAGGTACACCTATTAAATCAATAGTTAATTGTATGATGGATCTCTTTAGAACGCCATAGGGTTCATTTTTCCATAACATTCTTAGCTGTCAAAACGGACCAATTAGATTTTCAAAAACTTTAACATTGTGTATAAATGAATAATATATTTCAAAATTATCGGAATACAATTGAAACACATTATAGACTTGAAAATTTTGAGACAGATATTCCAGGAAAGTATTCTGGTTTGTAAAGCGTTTCAGGAGCAATGAGGAATAGGAGTAGAGAAGGGTGGAGTATACTCGTGGAACGAAAGAGAGTGGAGGGAGACACCAATCAGATTGCTTATAATCATCATAGTTAATTTTTCCCATTGAATTGGTTGGCCCCGAGTCTGTTTATCTGCTCAGCCCTCTTTAGCTCACTGTTGAGCATTTCATCCCCTCCACCCTACTTAGTTCTCCGTCAAGGAGTATAAATGGTCATTCATTGCCTCCCAGTTAGCTCAGCGATGTCATCTTCTAATTCTGACGCTAATAAAAAAGGCACCTCTACAGATATCTATATTTTTAATTGTCTCTACTATCCTACTGATGGCCAAATGCCCATTCTTTTTCCAGATTTCCGTTAATCTTGAAGAAATACAGAACATCATATTAAAGTCTATTTAAAATTATAAATCGTTATAGATTATTTCTACGCTACGTTCTTCTTTGTGTACATTTCTAAAGGAACAGGATTCTTAACTTTTACTTCTGCTTCTGAAGCATCTTTCTTCTCTTCTGCCTCAAGCGCTTTCTTTCGTGTGCTTTTTAATGTTTTTCTTTGCTGTATCAGGAAGTATCTGTCAAGATAAAATTGGTTTAACTGCAAGTTTTACGAAAGAAAGTATGTTCTGGGTGATCTCTTAAAGCCGCAATAAATTAAGAACAAAACTGATTACATTTCTAGTAAAACCAAACTGTGAATTAAAGGAAAATTGAAGACATACTCTTTCATCTTTCTATGCTTTACAGCCGACCGTCTATCAACCAACCTTCTTTGGGTATGCTTTGTTCACCAAACACAAATTATTTGAACGACTAGTGTTGAAAGTGTACTTAATAATTCGCATAAAAATAAGTACCTAGTGATTCAAATCCATACGAAACCAAAATATGCTCATAAATATTTTCAGAGACACTTAGTTCACACGGATGAAGGAGAGGTCTTTGATATCGAAATTCCATAAACAGATATTGAAATAACAACCTTATGGCGATGCATGACTAGTAAGCTTATTACCATCATCTAAAATACAGTTTTAAGACCTAATTTGGTAAATACCGGCATCCTCAGAAAATATTTAAACATCGGTTTTGTTCCATCCAGCTGCTTCGACCAGTAGGATCACTAACCTGGTCGTTTTAGAATTTATATTCTAATGGTAATCTTACGTCAATATAATCCCAGCTGGTATAGAAATAGTAGCACTGGTGATGAACACAGCCCCGGGTAGCACGTGCAGCGTCTTCATATACAGCCAGGAATACAGCGGGTTGAAGAGCAGTGCCGCCAGGGTTTCAGTTAGAGAGAACACCGAGTTTACTTTGGCTAAAATAAAAACAGAATAAATAAATCGGTCTCATGTTCACGAACCATCAGGTGAGATTGAGGCCAATCGCAATCACGTCATAAATAAAAAAAAATATCCTAGTACATTCTTTGCAGACTACGATTTGATCTATTCTCTCTGGTAAATGTCAGTAGCTTGATGATGTACCAGCGCGGTCACTATGTTCTGTCTCTCTCATTAAATATGCAACCACGTGAGAGGTTTGTTCTCCGTGGCCGCGTTGCGACTTCTCGCCGATGAGAAGAGAATGCAGAAATAGTCTACATACACTTTTGACGGAATTTACACTTGAGCAATTGAATTATAATAGAGAAATTGTTTGAGTAAGTAGCTAGTATGTTGACTACCGATATTGGAAGGTTTTCTTTGCATGGTCAACAGTTTTGTAAAATATTCTGAATTCCAAATACGATTGAATATTTCATAAAAAAATAACACTACTTTAGAACACAGTTCTAGTTTGGATAACTCGTATATCCAAGAAGATTTTCGGTTGATTGTGTGCCCATCAATCAATCTTTATTAATCGACTATTCATAAGCTCTGAAGGGGATTTTGTAAGTACATAGTCCATCACGTCGGGCCATGTTGACGACGACCCTGACATTCAAGCAATCCCACTAATATTGTAATTGTAAAACTTAGGTTTTTTGTTACTCATTTATGAGCAAACCATTGTATGGATTTGCATTCATTTTGGCAAACATGAATAGAGCTACCTTCTCGCTTTTCACCCACTTTCCTGGGGTATTTAATGATTTAAGGACTGTAATATAGCCAATATCAATTTGGAAAAAATTACCTTTCACATAGTAAAAGAATACCGTGTATAAATAATCAAATTTCAAAAATATGCTCTTTTTCTTTGAAATATTATCTAGTAAATATGTTTTTATTAAAACATTAGAGAGGAGAAAGCTAGTATGCAAATAAACCAATATTTTTTTTTACTCTTCTATCATTGGATTTACACTGTACAAGTGTACCTTGCAGATGCTTGTTTAGAGTTGTTCTTTTTTATTTACTGTTATATACAGGGTGATTGGTGAGATACCTTCGATATTTGAGGATGTGATAGTTGGCGGTTATATATGATGAAAAAATAACATTAAAAATAAATATTAAATGACTTCTTAGTAAACTTATTAAACAGTACACCGAGAGTCCCGTATTTACCTGCGCAATTCTTGGATATCATAGCGCACTATCAACATAGAATACATAGATACGTACACTGTACAGCTGTTGCCTACCTACATCAAGACCTCTCCCCATGTATGATCCCCATGAGCATGATCCGTTTTCCCTTCATACTTTAATCCTGGCTTAGGACAGGCACAAATACCTAGGTAATCACTAATTTGGTGACTAAATAAAGTCTAGAATGTAGACAATAGAATTTGAGACAAGGTTAAATCTACAGGGCCACTGAAAAGTTCAAGAACCTTGGTATATTCGGCGTATTTAAAAAATGGAATCATATCTATGTACAACGATTGAATTCAATTAAACTACCTACCTACCTTCAAGTTGTTCAATATGTGTACCGCCTTGTGTGATGCATAGTTCGGCACGTTTACACATATTGTCTTTAACGCGATTTAAAACGACCGGATCACCTTGCAAACTATCATTAGCACGCGTATACGCACGAACCATGTCCAGGTACTCTGCGTTTTGTGTTGATGAGCCATACTTAACTACCTAGCCTAGATACTTATCACGGGTCACAGTTCACACATACACACACACTCACACGGCACGTAAATATCTACGATCGCGGGGCGCGGAGGCAGGAAGCGGGAACACGGACATGTGAACCTGTCGGCGTTTGCGCTTACACTAATGAGTCGATACGGTGATGCAACAGGTAGTGGGGTTGAGGACGGGGGTGGGGGGGGGGGGGGGGGGGACTAGCGCGTGCCGCAAGTTACTAGATCAACTTAAACAACTAACACCGCGCGTGCTTAGAGAGTATAGTATCCACATTTCACTTATTTTAAGATAAATTTTGGTCAAAAATTAAGTACCTAATTTTATTACATAATTTTAACGAGAATCGAGTACCGAGTATTCTCCATAAGTATCGAAGGTATCTCACCAGATACCCTGTATAATATAATGTTTATATTAAGTATTTTGAAAAGGTTTAACATTTAATTAGTATTAAAAAAATAACATAATCTAAGCTAATCTTCTTGCCGGTTACCATCAGGCGGACCATCTGCCTGTTTACACGTCTCCGTAACATAAAAAAATCACGCTGATTCTATCCCAGTATCAGTATTAATTAACAGCCTTGGTATGATCGCCGATTGCCTCAAAGCCTTGGTATGATCGCCGATTGCCTCAATGGAAATCAGAGATTACAAAGATGTCATTCAATTCTATCAAATCAACAATTCTTTATTAACCAAAAATAAACCTTAAAAATAGAATATAGATGATCAAAGTAGTTCATCTCAGACCCCGATAGTAAAGCTGATTAAAAGTTAAAATGTGCTCACCGGTTTCTTGTTTTTTAACCAATTTTGATACGATTGATCGCAGTGATGTGAATGTAGTCGCATTTAAAAACTCAGCCACTGGCACTGAAATAAATAATAAAATGATAAATATCCTGGGTGATAAAATCTTGTGCTCGCTACAAAATAAAGATTCGTTAATTCTTTTCTTCCGGAATTTAGCACAGGATGGTGGTCGTCAGGGTTAATTTAATATCTATGTTTAGGAGCTTAGAAGATTAGAGAATAAGTGTGCAAAGACTTGGGTTCAAGGGGAGAAAAAATATTCTGGGACATTTCTTACACACGGTCACGATCCAAAACTAAGCAGAGCTTGTACTATATTAACCAGATATGTGATACATTACAAATACTATTATTTTGTTGGAAAAAACATACTTATAAATATAAACAAATATGTGTATTTTAATGTAAAGGCTTTATACAATAATGCTATAATAAAACATGTTCAGTCAGACTTCTTGCACTAAATACGGTCAATTTATGACTCTACATGTACATGACCATTGTTGTTGGCTCAAATAATTGTAGATTGATAATCTTAATACTATTATTAATAAGACAGTTTGGATGGATGTCTGCGACTCAATCTCGCAATAACGGCTGAACGGATCTGGCTGAAATTTTGCAAAGAGATATGTAGATTATTGTCTGGAATAGCACATAGGCTAACGTAGATGACAGCTAGTAGGTAAATAAACAATTTTTAAAAGTAATAGAAATGGACTCCAATTCTTAAATTGCTGAAGTTTACTGCCATAACTAGATGTGAGTATTATGACATCAGAGTTTGACTTTAAGGCACCCATCTCGCTCTTACACGTAACGGGACATCGAAATCGGCTGGCAGGTAAAAATAGATAAGGAAAACGTATTCAAAGGAAATATCACTACTCCAAAGTTATGTGTCAGTGGAAACTGTCTGTTTGTTTGTAACGTATTTGTTCAAAATAGTCAGAATACCTCTTTGTCAAGGAAGATACACAAAGGATACAATTTCAAATTTAAAACCATTCATACATTTTTTTTTTTTTTTTATTTGTCCAAAATTTGTTAAACACTAAAATTATACATGAAATCTGCCAAACTGCATAGCAGTTTGTCGGCATGATTGGGAGTTAGTTGTCTATTATAATTCGATTAATTAATATTACCGGGAACTAGTAAATATGATTTGAAAAAATATGTTTGTGGATTTTCAGATATATTAGTATATTATATTAGTTACTTAAAGTATTTTATGTGTGATTGATTATTTTAAGAAAAAAATAAGGCAATCGATTCATATAAATGAGCAGAGCATGTAACTACTATCGAAACCAATCAATGATCAATAAATAATGAAATGAATCAATACATAGAACAAACATACATGGTCATATATACATGTTTGAAGTCAGGTGGGAATTGAACCTACTACATCTGGTATGGCAGTCAGATTATCTAGCCATCATAACCAGTCCCATCAAAAAGGAAAAGATGTATAATTGAAAATAAAAGTTAACTTAAAAAAGGACGCAAGGCATGCTAGTGTATAAGTAAGGTAAGTTAAAATAATAAGTTATTTTAAGTAAAAACACGAGAACCCTTCACTTCAAATTCAGCCGTGTGATTCAGTAAGGTAAACAATAATCTCGACGATGTATTAGTGCGGCCTCAATGCTTTGTCTCTATCGTCAACTACGCGGTCAATTAAGAGGCACGATTCCCGAGACGTTGGGCCGGCTAGGCGGCACATCGATCATCCCCATTATTCGGCTAATACAAACTTCGTCGGCGAGTCACTGCACGGAGCCTTGGAGAGCTTACCTCTCACGTGATTGCGTAGTTAGCGAAAGAGCACAGAGGCCGCGACGAAACATCCTTGAGCTAGTGTAATTTTCCTTACAGAATCGAGCCCCAGAGCAAGGCGATCGTAGTTGCGGTAAATTTTGTCTTCCATTGACGGCGCTACAACCGTTGTCACACACTGCTCGCTCGGAAAACCATCAATCTATTATTAATTCAGCTTCAACATAGACTCCGATAGGGTTCCGCAATTCGGGTACTGGTTTATGTCAGAGAATGCAGTGGCTTACCTAAATACATTTCAATATCGGTCCTCACGAAGGCTGTCCATATCGAGCCGACAAACTTGCTGGCAATGGATATGAGGCAAAGTAATGAGTCGTCGATTTGCATCTTTCTGCTTAACACTGTTATTGAGAACATTGCACCTGCAATTTAAAATTATATAAATTAGTTTTAATTGTTAATTGGTTCTAATTGATATATTAAGTTTTTTTGGTTTTTATTTGTTTCTATAGTAGGAAATGGATTGAGATAATTCATCTTATAGGAAGAAAGTGTTCGGTAAAACTGTGTTAAACGCATAATACCCCAAAACACTTAAAATAAAAAATAATATGCAATATATAAAATAATATTAAATTATTTCACTTTATAAATTGTGAGGTACATGCCTAAATTCAAATAAACATTAAATCAGCATCACCTAACAACACATTTGAAAAAACGAATACAGATAAGAGAATGTTTTAAGTATTGGGAATATTAACCAAATAGTAATTTATATATGTTTTATTAAAATAATTAAATGTTATTGCAAGAATTCATTGTACTATTATCATTTTCATTTATTATTATTTCCGTATTATGTTAATTAATTACTTCATATCATAAATGGGATAGTTAGTGAGGATGGCTTGGATGCGTGCTACTCTTGTATACACAGACTAGGCTTTGGATAAAATTGTAAAAAAAAAAATTGCACATTTTGTTATAATATCAATGCCTTGGATTTTAAAGACTCACCTATTGAATGCAGTACTATGGAGTAACTAATGAAAAGGCTGAACTTCACCATGTCCCAGTTCAGTTGATTTCTCACGAACAGGTAGAATACTGAGTGTTCCGCTGAAATACAAAAAAATAATAAATTATTCTTAAATTTAAGATAGTAAGCACACAAAGCCTGGCTCTCTGGTGCAGCGTTAAATTACTACAAAGTTCAAAGAATATACATATCACCGTGCTGTAATTCTCTCAAAATGTTTTCTCCACCACTCAAGTTCATTGCAAGGTTCGAACTCACGACCCTCGCCACGGCATTTGGGTTTCTACCAATGAAGCTGCCGTCGCCTTGAACTTGATCATTTGAAACCTTCTTGAAAAATTGACAACCTGAGAATGTTCTTTGACCATACCAAATATACTACATAGAAGTTGGTTCAATTGTTAGCAACTATGCCAAATGCACTCTCGCGATGCCATTTGGTGTCCTACCAATTAAGCTTGAACTTGATAAAAACTATGCACAATTTGACGATATCATCTAGATTAATCCTTTGACCATACCAAATGTACTACATAGAAGTTGGTTCAATATACTTTTAACAATGATGTAATAGACAAACGTTTAAAAAATACTTTTATTCAAAAGTAGTATCTTACGTCTACGATCACTGAGGTATTATTAGATAGACACGTCATTCACCAAACTCACAGATCTCGAAGGTAAGGGGGCCGGTGAAATTACAAGCACATGACACTTAACAACTTCACGTCTCAGGGCCGACAACGCATTGGCGATGCCCCCAGTATTGCAAATGTTCATAGGCGGCGGTGACCACTTACCATCAGGTGGACCGTCTGCTTGTTTGTTGACCCAAGTGGTATAAAAAAAAACAGCGCAAATAAACGCCATTTTGCGGTGTACCCGTTGTTACAAAGAGATGATTGTACATTGTGAGTTACGTTTAGATTGAGCGCCAATTACCAACATTTATCTTGTCCGTGTAAGACCCATCAAAGGAAACACATTCGGCTCTTAAAAAAAGTTAAAAAATACCAACATTTTATGTTACCATTTCTGATTGCGGACAACGCATCTACAGTATATATATATTACTGGCTATGATTCAACGGTGTCATATTTCACTGTAAAACCCCATGAGTAAATTCATATAATGATGTTTACATAAAATATAATATAGTATAATAATATTTACATAGTAACAGTTTCGGGTAAAGATTTATACACAGGCCAGTTGGCTTGGTGGTTAACGCTCTGACTGCCAAACCGAAGGTCGCGGGTTCGATTCCCACCCAGGACAAACATTTGTGTGCATGAACATGTCTGTTTGTTCTGTGTCTGGGTATCTATATAAGTATGTATTTAGAAAAAAAAAAGTAGTGTGTGTAGCATATCAGTTATCTGGTTTCCATAGTACAAGCTCTGCTTAGCTTGGGACCAGATGGCCGTGTGTAAAGAATGTCCCTACTGGGACATTTTTATTTATTTATTATTTATTTATTTATATATACGATATTGTCTGTAGTGCTGATGTACGTCTGTGAAGGTCTTTAACCTTAGAAAGCTATCATTGTTATCCAACTAATTAAATCAAAACATGCCTCATTGATCATTCTTATTGATATTGGTTGGCCTTAAATGAAAAAATGTAATTATAATTTTTGATTTTGATACTCTATCAATTTTGTTAACCTCAATTTATATCAAGATAATATGATATAAATAAGGAGTGTTTTATATCTTTTCGGCTTCTTTCTTACTATTATTATAAATGCTAATATTTGTATGTATGTTTGTTACTCTTTCACGCAAAAAATGCCAAACAGATTTGGATAAATCTTGGCACATAGAAAGACCATATCCTGGAATAACATATAGGCTACTTTTTAACCCGGGAAAATGTGAGATCCGTCGGGAACGCGGGTAAAACCGCGGGGTACAGTTAGTATACTACATAAATAATTTTAGGTAAATAAAAATGTTTTGTATATTTTATAACTTGTGTGATATAGCGGTATAAAAGCTGGGATAAAGCATCCTGGGTTTCACTGATCCAGCAATGTATAAATTAATTATTTTCATAGAAAACATTGCCCGGACTTCGATTCTGTAAGGAAAATGACTAGTTCGAGGATGTTTCGTCGCGGCCACTATGCTCTGTCGCTTTCGTTAACTACGTAATCACGTGAGAGGTAAGCTCCCCGAGGCCTCCATGAAGCCTCGCTGATGAAGTTTGTATAAGCTGAATAAGGGAGCTGGACTGATAAAATTCCCAAGAACCGGTGATAATGCCCACCACATGTCACAGTGTGTGTCAGTACCTGCTTACTTCATCGAGGATAAGAGGCGTGAAAAATATGCGTTTATAGAAAGAAGTATGTTATTGTGATCTTTGAAGTTGTATTATGGTTTTACCTAAATCTTATTATGCTTTTAAATAAATATTAGCTTTGGACGTATAGCACCTATTATTGATTCTTTGGCTCTCTATTATTCGATTTGAATAAACAAACAATAAAACATAGGTGCCGATTTTGCATCTCAAAACTAAATTGAATCTCTGTACGTCTCTTTCTAATTTTAACCAACTTCAAAGAGGTTGTTCTGTGATTGTCCTGCATGTTAAAATATACAGGCTGTTACAAAACTACCCGTATAGCCGAAAGGAGGTTAAATGGGGCCTTATAACGAGTCTATTCACAATATTTAAGAACCGTAGTAACGCTGTATAACATACCCCAAAAAAATAAAAATACTGAATTTTATGAATGAAAAATAGAAAAACTATTAAAGCAGACAATTATTAGGTAAAATAGGTACGTAGGCCTTTCTGTTAAATAGTCTGGTTACCAGACATGACAGCTTACTAGGGTTGTTGGCTTTGATAATTAATTATTTTTTACACACGTTGTATATTTATTCGTGCTATAGACTAAAGCATAGAAGTCAGTGATTTATTTTGAACAAGTATGTTTGTATGCACATCCTCACAGTTGCATCGCAGTATATTTATGCAAACATAATATTTGTACATCAAAATATTAGTCCTTATGTCAAAAAGAGTGATATGCACTCCATCAATACTAGAAATAAGGATAAACTTGTCACTTCTGCATATAGACTGCAAAAAGTGCAAGGCTCATTTTTAGGACTTAGTGCACGCATCTATAATAAAATCCCTACTGAAATTTTAAATTTGCCTTTACAAAAATTTAAGGAAAGAATTAAGACTGTTTTAGTACAAAAGGCTTTCTACAACACAAATGATTATTTTAATGACGACAATGCTTGGGTGTAGCGCTCGCTCCAGCAAGACACATCTTTATGTACAAAATCTTATTTTGAAAAGAGTAATTGCTGAGTTTATTGCCGGCTCTTCTCAGTAAAAGCAACCTTCCGAACCGGTGGTAGAGTCTGACCTTTCATAAGTGCCTGTGAAGGCCAATTTGAATAAAATATTTCATTTCATTTCATTTCATAGATGTAATGTATGTACGAGTATGTAGGTATAGAGGTTGAGTTTACATTAATTACTAGCTGTCGCCTGCGGTTTCACCCGCGTTCGTGAGGCATGCTACATTTTCTGTACGGGGTAAAAAATAGTATATAAGATAAGCTACCTAGATAACATCAGCTATCAGCCGAAAGTCTCGTCTAAGTCGGTTCTCCTGTTTCGAAGATTTTTTATTTTATTTATTTAATAAGGTAAACAAAACAGGTAATAGTTGAATCTTGGCTTAAGACATATAACATTAACATTTAAGACTAGACTATAACCCTAAATATTTTTACACAGCATGCATACACATTATTGTTTGTATTAAAGTTAAGCTAACAAAAACAATAAATGATAAAAAAAAAGGTTTGCCAGAAATTGACACAAATGTTGTTCCTGACTGGGAATCGAACTCATGACCTGTGGCGTGTTAATTAGGGTCTCTAACGATCACGCTAACTGGCTATATATAATAGTGTATTCAAATAAAAATAATTGTGGTACATATTTAGTTTTTATACAATTACTTTTACAGGACCATTTACTAACTTACCACTAAATAATTTCTAATATGACAATTTTTGCGTAAACAACAACAGCATAGAAATTCTAGGTAGCAAATAAAAAAAATAGGCTATACGATAAGGATTTGCGATAATCAAATATTATCAATGTCTGAGGCGGCAAATTTATATCAGAAACAAGAATGACATTTAAATATGGATAATATAGATAATATCCTAATAAATGATACTAGCGACTTGCGACGGCTTCGCATTTGTATTACCTGCCCCCTTATTCAGCTAATAGAAACTACGTCGGCGAGCCACTTCACGGAGGCCTCGGAGATCTTATCTTTCACGTGATTAGTATTATTAGCGTAGTTAGCGAAATAGACAGTGCACGGAGGCCGCGAGGAAACATCCTCGAGCATTTTCCTTACAGAATCGAGCCCCTGAATGTGATCTGTTTGCGGACGGATGGCAGACGATAGTTGTGGAATGCTCGAGGTATTGTGAGACGCTACAGTGACAGGTTTCGTTTTTGTAAATTTATTCATCTCATATATTGTTATCCTTTTTAGTAGATATTTGTAATTAGTGTCATTGGTAAAAATCGTTGTTAAAAATAAATTATTGCTCCTATGCTCTGTCTCTTTCTGTAACTACGCAATCACTTGAGAGGTTTAAATAAGAAGGGCGCAGATTGTTGTGTATTATGATTATTTCTTTATCTGAATTAATTCATGATAAACTTCATTAAATGGTGAATTAACGGATACCATAAATAAATCTATGAAATCATTCAGAACGGAAAAAAATCTTAGTTATTTTTTTAGTAGTAATTATATTTTCATTTGACATTTCTAATTTAATGGAAAATCTGTTCGTACAGTATCATAATACAAAAAATGTAATAGTGTTGAAAATCTATTATTACTTACTAATATCTTCTATTATTTATTTAAAAAATAATAGTTTGTACAGCTATACTTAACCTAACTTGCCATTATTACTACAAAGACCCTGGTAGGGTATGGCAACCGGAACACTTACTATAACTACGTTTCTTCACTCTCTACTATGAAAATCTTTCTTTGTAATAATTAAAAGTCAAGTAGGTAGACACTCGACTTTTATATAGAGTTATTTATAGTATCTCAAAATCTTAAGCTATATTAATTGCAAGTAATTGCTAAAAGATTGCAAACCTTATGCCTGTTACAAATAGATTCGTTAATTCTTTGCTTCCGGCATTAAGAACAGGATGGCGGTCGTCAGGGTTAATTTAATATCTATATTTAGGAACACTTGAGAGATAGCTAAAGCGACAAAAGCGTGCATAGGCTTGAGATGAACAAAAAATACCCTGGGACATTCTTTATTCACGGCCAACTGTGCCCTGAGCACGAACATCTATCGCAAGCGTATCGTCATCGTATCGAGTGCGACAAAAAATAATGCAATGGGAGATTGAACATCGCGCAACGTCACGGCTTGCGCGGTGTTAAATTTTTCATACTAACCAGTTTTTTGGCGCACTCGATACGATGACGCTACGCTTGCGATATATGTTCGTGCTTAGGGCTCTGCCCCCTTATTCAGCTATTACAAACTTCGTTGGCGAGCCGCTTCACGGAGGCCTCGATGAGCTTTTCTCTCACGTGATTAGTAGTATTAGTGTAGTTAACGAAAGAGACAGAGCACGGTGGCCGCGACGAAATATCCTCGAGCTAGTGTCATTTTCCTTACAGAATCGAGCCCCTGATCGAAAATTCTATTTCTAAAAACAATTTCTATGGTATCTCAAGTTGAAAGACCATGGTAGCTACCGGTGGGGCAGCTGCCCTGTAGAACCAATTTTCTTTCAAGCTTCGAGTATTAACTAACATAATTAAATAATGGTTCAAAATAGCAACATAACTACATTATAAAACCAAGCTTCTAAATAGACGACATTAATGACTTTCAGACGTAAGTTTTTAGTCCGGGGAAGTACTACCATCATACCCATTTTCGCCGTGAAGCAGTAGTGCTGGTGAAATTACAGGCACTTGAGATTTAATAACTTTAAGTCTCAGGGCCGAAAACGTATTGGAAATTCCTCTGGTGTTACAAATGTCCATAGGCTGCGGTGACCACTAACCATCAGGTGGATCGACTGCTTGTTTCTCGGCCTACTTGATATAGAAAAAAAAATACTTACAGGAATTTGGTCCATAGAGTATGAAAACCGTGAAAAGTGTCAGAATTACTTTGACCCTTTTATTCGAGGACCGCGGTCGGAACGCCACAGTAACAGTTTCGACGACATGGTTGATATTGAAAAACGATACTTTCTTGTCACTTATCCTCTCTGTCTGTAAAAAAGAAGCATAATTGTTTAAATTACAGTTCTAATTATATTCTTAAGTTACTTCTTATAAAATCAGCTACCTGCCAGTGAAAGGCCCGTAAAATTCGGTTTTGCCATTTCTGAGATCAGCCGGAACAAAAAAAGGGACAAAAAAAATGTATATATACAAATATATACACATTCCAAAAAGCTGTTATTTTGACTTTACAAACTGACACTTAAATTGTATTTATTTGTATATATTTAGAACAGTATATAGTATATCTGTTATCTGCTTACAGTAGTACAAGCTCAACTATTTATCAGATAGCCGTTGGAAAATTAGGTTTAAAGTAAAAACATTTTTAAAAGAAATATGTACGTCTCATTACTGGAACATTATGTTATGATTAAAATTTATAAAGGCTATTTTGGTTTACTTAACTGGTTTTGGTTAGGTGAGGCCTATGTCCAGCAGTGGACGGAGATAGGCTGATGATGATGATGATGAACTAACCGTACGTAACGCACCATCACCTCAAAACTACTGAACATATCAGGATGGGACTGCTACCATTCGACGCGAAACTTTTCTTAGATGGTTATAGGCTATATATGGTATCGATAAACGCGGGTAAACCTGCGGGGCAGAGACTAGTTCTAAATAAATAAACATTGTCAATAAAGTATCATATTTGCAAACGAAATAGTGAACCTTAGTAAACAAAATCTGTTAATTAAACGTCCCAAATTGTATTTGAACAGCGAAAAGATTCCGTACAAAACAAACAATGTAATTTAATTATCAATTGATAATAATGCATCGATTTTTATAATTACGAAATACGTTGGTTAAATGAGCAAATGTTTCATGAAATATTTAGATTTTGAATTGGAATATGTATTCTGTATTAATTACTATGAAAGCCTGCTTTTGATTTATTTGTACTGTTTATTCCTTCACACTTCAATCAGAGACAATAAGTACCTACGAGTATTTATTTGCTTTTTGTTACAGTACTAATGTTAAAAACACGCAAATCAAACTATAGTTATTGAAGCATTTTTTTCATCATATACAGTATGTAACAAAAACCCTGTTATTCCTTTTAGGAACGTTATACATTACCTACAAGCACACCATTAATGATATAAGAATTTAACAATTATAAACATTGGCTAGTACAAAGGTCAAAATCAAATAACTATTAAAATCGACACCTTCAAAAAAATGTTTAGATTATCTGATTTTACAAATACATCTTTATTTCGCTAAATAGCCTACGAGCTCGGCGGCTTTCTTTGATGCGACAGAAGATGCCGCTAAAACGTAGGCGCGTGCCTCGTATCCCTGCCACGTGCCTTCCTACCCCTTTACCCCACCACCCGCCGCCCTGCGAATCATAAGCGAATTCCTTAGTCTCCCGCGCAACTTACTTTCGAACGGTTGTTATTGTTGACCTAGTGAGTGACTTGTGTTTTTTTTACGTAAGATCACCTGATCTGACGCCCTTCGATTGTTTGCCTCTGGGGTACTGTTAAGCAACAGGTGTTCAAAAAACCGTGTGATACGGAGGTCGAAATGCGTTCACGCATAGTAGCAGCATTTGACCACATCAAGTTCGATAGCTCCATTTTACAAAGCGTACGTGAAAATATTATTAGGCGTTGCAACAAATGTGTCGAGGTACAAGGTGGTCATATTGAACAGCATCTCCGTGCCCGTCTAGTAGACGTTATAATAAATTAATACATTAAAATGCAAGTAGGTACTTAAGGTTTTGTGTGACAGACGCGGGGACTTTATTTTGTTTATGTAAAAGTGTTAAATGTACTGATAACAATTATCAATTGTGCAGAAAAATATCGTGTAAACCAACATTTTCAAAGATTCATTCGTTAAAGTGATAAACAACAGCTGACAAAGTCGTGAACTTGTGTAGAAAAAATAGGTAGATAACCGGCGCGGCGCGGCGCGGCGGCACCGACAAAGAGAGGCCACTCTCTTTGTCGGGTCGGGTAGAACTTCTTCCTATTATTTGTGATTTCGGGTCATCGCTTCATGCAGAGGTAAGATATCAGAATAACATTACAAATATTAATAATTAAATATTTATTTTAATTATTTGTGTTTACAGTTTATTATAAATGACTTCCTTTATTACGTATGTATACCGATTCTTAAAACGTAGGTAGAAGGAACAACAGGGTTTTTGTTACATATTGTATATATAAAAATGAATGTTTATTTGTACCTAAAAAAATCCGTACCAGGCTCCTACCGGGTTTTAGAAGTTCCACTTGAGAGCCAATTAACCTCTAAGTATATTTGCCTACCACATTACTCTCCATCACCACAGTGACGATATTATAAATAAACGTATATATACCATGTCTCTTACATACTCTCTTTATTCGTTTATTTACTATTGGACATAAAAATGCAGTGGTTTTTCTCTCTATAGAAATATTTATTTTTTAAAATGTGAGACAAACGAATAGCTTTTTATTCTCTTTGATAAAGGGACTTATTTCTATATGGTCGTAAAAACATTTTGCACCTGGAGTTTATTCAAACATTTATCGTTGTTGATAAAGCGAAATAAAAAAAGAATGTATCAATTGTGAATTCTATGCGTATGCCTGACTATCTATCATCACCTAGTTATTAATCTATCGACAAAAATTACACTTATCTACACGTTTACAAAGATAGAGTAATATATGACTTATTTTAAATACTATAATCAATATAATTCTGCACCGGTCTAAATTATCACCATAAATTCTTATTGATAATTTTTTTAATGAACAAAGTCATATTTAGTATTGTTAATATTAAATTTAAAATGTATTACTCATTTTAATAAAGCTAATGTACATGCACGGTTTCCATAGCAACAACTGCCGTTTCGAAAAAATCAACAACTGGCTGTAAATAATTTTAAATCGTAAAAAAAAACTCACCTGTGGCAACCCTCGTTCCTTAAGCCATTCATCAGGCTCTTTCAAACTAAGTGTACCGTATAGTAGCACCAGGACGAACATAACGGCGGTCGTCGAAAATATTCCATAGTAACCCATTCTCTGCAGCAACACCCCACTGATTCCAATACCAATGGGAAATCCAACAGTCATACAGAAATTAACCAAGCCCACTCTAAAAGTCCTAGATTCTTCAGAAGTGATGTCACTAATGTAACTGAATACACCAAGGAACATTGTCACCCAACCGCCTGTTATGGCAGAGAATAAAGTCTCCAAGAACACGGTCACCTGAACAGGTATCTCATAAAAGAAGTATACGTTCACCAAATTATTAATAGACGTTAGCACTTCTCCGTAAATCGGTAGCATGATGCAGATTTTCCTCTTCCCCGTACGGTCGCTCCATGCTCCTAAGAACATTATTATTATGCAAGGAAGAGCTGTTTGGATAACACCTTTCCATATGTCTATCGAAGATATCAATGTTTGTACTTGTTTCTCGTATTCAGTGTAGTTATTGCTCTTTTTCTGTACCAATGCATCACAAATTTCATCACCGAAATTCAGATTTACTCTACATGCTTTGTCTAAGTTGAGATTTCCCATAGCGAATCTCGATATAACACTCGGTATTATCAGACCGGCTAGTAAAGGTTCTACCGTTATGTTATCCCTGATATAGCCCAGCTTCTCCTTAAAGGATTTGTCTCTATACAATTGTTGCAATACATCTTTATTCAACGGTTTCTCCTCGATAATATCCGGGGATTTTTGTTTTTCTTCAGCCATTTTGAATTTCTTTTCGAATGCGTTCTAATTTATTTATTATTGATTTCTTATATCACCTCCATTGTTTATAAACACTCGAACGCGACCGACCGTTACTGTTGCAATATTTGATTTCACATTATATCTGACAGTAAGTGACACAATAATTGCTTTTATTGTTTGTCTTGATACATTTGTTTGATATCAATTACGCGTAGATAATGATAATGATGTAGAGCTCCAGTTGATAAGGGCGCTTTATTTTATATTAGTTGGATAAGCGTTAGTTATTGTTTGTTCTGTCGTTTAAAGTTTATCCTCTAAATTGTGGTACTCTTTAAATTCGGTATTGGTGTGTTCAGCGGCCGACCGTCCACTGGCATCTGTGTGAAAAGGCAATGTTAAATAAACGGTCATATAGTGAGGTCACCAGTTGGATTAGATGACGATGATTATTCAGTTTGTATTGTAGTCGATTTTGCTTTGCGTTCTTATTTCAAGCGATGCTTTTTTTTACATCTCAATTTCTGCTGATAGTTATAATGGAAGATCTAAAAAAATATTTGTGACGACAACGGATTTAATTTAAATGTAACTTCTAATGAAATTCTGGATAGCGAATCTCTTATAATTTATATGCTTTGATAATTATATACGAGTATTTCATTTATCACTGTAATAGTGAACATTCTGTTGTATTGTGAAAGATAATAATTTTATTATTATCACGAGTAACATTTTCTATTTATTTATATCATATTTATTTGTCGTAATCAATAATTATATTGTTTTACTGTCTGTGTTTTATTATACGTTGGTTTTCTGACGGCACTGCGGTGGATTCTCTTCGGCCTTAGAAGGTAATGTTTCTTAAACATACCATTGTTTGAAGAGTCGAGTAATTTATAAGCAAATAGTCTGGGAACGGTAATGAATAGCTATTCAACAGCATATGACGAATGATATGATGCTCAAATACTTATTGATTTATATTTATAACTTACTGTCTCTACAGATGAACCTTGTCAAAAAAATTTTTTGTCATAAAAAAATATTAATAAAAAAAAAAAAAACTTATTCTACTATTACGAATACCTATTTGTAACTAAAATTACATTTCATGTCCATAGATTTAGTTGTAGAAAATGTTTTTTTTAATTCATTAAAAAATATGAAATAAAAAAAATTTAAAAATTGTAATTATTTCTGAATTATAATAAAAATAAAAATATCGATGGTTTCACAACACAATAAAAATTTCTTGCTTTTTATCGGTCTCAAGATTTAAATACCAGTTGGATGCATGACGGTAAAATCAAGATGTTACCTACCTATAATTTTTTCCGGCAAGGTACTTTAAGTATTAGGTATGGCTATGCAAAATTATACAAGAAGATAGCACGTGAACGATGATCCGCGATTTTTGTCTATAACTTACAAGCGATCAATATTTAATTCAACGTCTACGCTATAAGGCTCAAATTCTAATGCGTTTGCATGATAAATTACGTAAATACTTGCGCAGCATAAGGTTTAAAATTGCATACAATTCGTTCATACATTGTAACGATATTATGCCCTATGGACACATCTCGCGGCAAGTTCCACATCGCTGCACAAGAAAATATCTCTACAAATGTGTGTATAATAAATGAAAATTGTGCTAAATGTTGCAATTAGTGCCGACGATCACGATGATTTCGTTTGAAACTCACGTTGACTAGCTTTTTTTATAACGTACCAGTTGTTCCCCCCGGTTTCACCCGAGGGATGTTACAATATTTTGTTCTTTTTATCATCAATTGTTTTCGCAGCCCACGCGATGTAAGGATATTTTTTGATTTTTTTTTTACATCTTGGGTTACATTATTGGAGTTTTAGTAAGGATCGCAATTTAAAAATAAATACAATATAGCCTATGTCAGCCGGGGATACTGCAGTTTCCCAATGGTGAAAGTAATCGGCCCAGTAGTTACGTTATTAGTGTAGATATAGATGGCTAGTCCCGGATTGTGCCATGGTCTATACATCGATATTACTACATATATAAATCTGTTGGATCTGTTTATTTGATTTTCTTGGCAAATTTTATGATGTATATTCGTTTTGAAACTCATTGATGTCAATGCTACTATGCAAATGTTTGTCTGTTTGTCTGAAAATTGGCATAAAAGTACTTGGAACATCGCGGGTCGAACCGCAGGGGAGAGCTAGTTTATAATTAGTATGTAAAAAGTAGTGTCAACATTATTTACAAAGGATTAGTAGAGGGGGCCAATTGAGCGATACTAAAGGCAATTTTTTTTAGAAGTATTGTCTTTCTGTATATCCGCTTATTACTGAAGATCTATTGGACGGGTTTCTATGAAATTGTTATGTGAATACGACATCGCAAATTGTTATTTAAAAAATATAAAACTTATTTATTTTACTAGTTAATCTGAATATAGTTTTAACAATACTGAGTGAAGTTTTTAAATAATTAATAACGAGCGATCGTTAAGAACAATCACAGGAGTCAAAAGTATCTTGAACTAATATCACTACATAGTATAAAACAAAGTCGCTTTCTCAGTCCCTATATCCCAATGTCCCTATGTATGCTTAAATCTTTAAAACTGCGCAACGGATTTTGATGCGGTTTTTTTTAAATAGATATTGTGATTGAAGAGGAAGGTTTTTATGTATAATAATAGGTTGGGGAAAAAGGTCCTTCGCATTTTTTAAGAAAATTCAAAGCATTTTTAATATAGTTTATTTACATTTAACTAAAGTATGTAGGTACCATTTTGTTCGATAACTTTTTGCCATCTTGTAGGTAGGGACATGCTATCCATCCCATTGCTATAGAAATTTTGGGACTTCTGATCAAAATACTGCGACAAGTGGTTTTGACAGTCCTCTCGTGATGTTAACCTGACACTGCCTAAAGAATTCTGAAGAGACCGAAACAGGTGGAAATCTGAAGGTGCAAGGTCAGGACTATACGGCGGATGCATTAATACCTCCCAGCCAAACTCTCTTAATTTTTGCTGAGTGGCTAAAGACGTGTGAGGTCTAGCGTTATCATGATGAAAAACCACACCCCTTCTGTTGATTAATTTCGGTCGCTTTCTCTCAACTTCTTGCTTTAATCTCATCAGTTGTTCGCAGTAGAGTTCAGAATCGATGGTCCTGCCTGGTGGTAACAGCTCATAATGAATAATGCCCTTCCTATCCCACCACACACACAGCATCGCCTTGTGGTGAGTTAACCCGGGTTTCGCCACAGTCTGTGAAGCCTGACCGGCCTTTCACCACGACCTTTTTCGCACGTTCTTGTCGTACGTGATCCACTTTTCATCACCAGTTATCAGCTTCTTCAAAAATGGTTCAGTTTCATGACGTCGTAATAAAGAATCACAAATCACACGGTTCATTAGGTTTCTTTCAGTGAGCTCGTGAGGTACCCAAATATCTAGCTTTTTTGTGTACCCAGTTTTTTTCAAATGCGCCAAAACTGATATGCAGATCTTGCTCCACTTTTTCAAAAATGGCATCCATTTTATCCGTAATGGGGCGACCAGAGCGACGTCATTGACATCAAAATTTCCGGATTGAAAACGCTTAAACCAAATTTGTGCTACTCTCACAGACACTGCACTAGGTCCATAAACATCGCAAATTTTTTTCGCGGCTTGCGTTGCATTTTTACCTTTTTTGTAGTAAAAATTTAAAATGAATCGAATTTCTTCATTAGATTCACTCATCTTGGCGGTACGAAAAACAAATGCAAATCACACATTTTCCCAATTATATTTGGAATTATGTTCTTTAAAATTTTAACTTTCAATGATACCAAAACCAGCCAGATACAAATGGTATAGCCAAAGAGATTTTATTACAAGTTCATACATACTATAATGCGAAAAGACTTTGAAAGAGGTGATGAATCAACAGTTTAGTTTAGGTATGATATATATATATATATATATATTAGAGTGATGAACATCCCCTAACAATAAGGGAAATAAGATAGTCCTAATAATACTATAAACGCAAAAGTTTGTATGTATGAATGTTTGTCCCTCTTTCACGCAAAAACTATCCAACGGATTTGGATGAAACTTGGCACATAGATAGAGCATAGGTTGGAATAACATATACTACTTTTTATTCCGGGAAAATATTACCGCCCTTGGGAACGCGGGTGAAACCGCGGGGACAGCTAGTACATTATATTGTTTTAATTTTACCTGGTAGCCATAGTACAAGCAGTACACTCTGCTTAATTTAGGATCTGGTAACTCTGTGTGAAAAATATCTTGAGGTTTTTTTCCAGGAATTATTTTATTATATTATCTATTTAATACCTCCATAGGCTTGCGTTGCATTTTTACCTTTTTTGTAGTTAAATTTTAAAATGAATCGAATTTCTTCATTAGATTGACTCATCTTGGCGGTACGAAAAACAAATGCAAATGACACATTTTCCTAATTTGAATTTGGAATTATGTTCTTTAAAATTTAAACTTTCAATGATACCAAAACCAGCCAGATACAAATAGTTATAGCCAAAGAGATTTTATTACAAGTTCATACATACCTACTATAATGCGAAAAGACTTTTTCCCCAACCTAATACATGTGACATCTGACGGGAACGCGGGTAAAACCGCGGGAGACAGCTAGTAATATTATAAATTTGAAAGGGTGCTGTTCGTCGATTTGAGAAAGACCCCATAATATTAAGTCAAAATGTTGATGACCCATGAAATGTAGCACATCGTAATCGGTTGAATGATATACGAACGCAAAGAAGACGAACAAACATACAAAACAAACGTTCATTGTAATACTGTATATTATATTTGATTTCATGATTTATTTATGGATTTCGAGGATTGTTATGTTGTCTACAATATTTGCACGTTATTTTAGATTTGAAGGCGTTTAACGATAACATTGCGTAGTTCAAATAACAAAGTTAGTTACCTCCAGATTTTTTGCTTAGTTCCTGGTACCGTTGTAACCTTTATAGATAGCACCGAATTGGAAATAATTGAATGAGTAAAGTACTGAAGTAGAATAATTTGGCGTATTCTTCTGATTATAGACTCACTTGCCACTATGAAATAAATAATTTTTTTTTTCTTTTCAAGTAAACTGACTAGCAAGCAGACGGTCCACGGGATAGTAAATGGTCACCGCCGCCTATTGACATTTGCATTACCTGGGGATCGTAATGCGTTACCGACCCGGATTCGCGATTTTTTTTTTTTAAGACACCGCCTGACTTACAAACATGCTTTTTATAGTAGTAGAGCTCTTAGTGCTGAGTTGGTCCGGGGAAGTACTACCACTTGCTCTCTTCTTCTAAAATTATTATATGTCACGGTATATAGATATATAGAGGTCTTATATACCCATAATTCCATACTAATATTATAAATATGAAAGTGTCTCTATCTGTCCATTTGTTTGTTAATTTTTCAAGGTCAAACGGCTAAATAAATCTTAATGGTAAAGAGATATAATTTTTTTTATAATGCAGGTAAAAACTAGTTTTTGATCTCTTCAGAGCACAAAGACAACTGTGGAGCGGAAGTTGGTTTAAAAATATAATTATGTAGTTTACCTACACAAAAGATTTTTTCACACGAATGGATTTTCTTCATTAACATTTTGTGACTAACCAAATATTGGCTGATGTTTTAATGCGACAAAAAATTCTAGGCAACATGTCTTAACGCATTGTTAGGCACTTTAAAATTCATGCTTATGTAGCATTTGGCTTCCTGGTTGATACCTGCGTCACTGTGTCTGAGAACAGTCAGTTATTTTTTTTTTAGCAAATACATATTCTTATTGATAAATTGTAAACATCTAATTCTTCGAACTTTGTAAATAATTTGATGGCTTTATTTAGACTACAGCATATTTAAATCAATTGTGCGCTATCTAGTGTTACCAACAAAAAAATATAAGAATCCTACCAATCCAAATATTTTACTAATATTATATATTCAAAACTTTCTGAGGATCGATGTATGGATGTTTGTTACTACTTAAGACAAAACAACTAACCAAAGGATTAAGATGAAGGCCGTGTAATAGCATATAGGACTTTAATACCAGGAAAATGTTACATCTCTGAGGCAAATCCGCGGGAGACATACAATTTTAAAGCACTTTTTTAGTTTAGGCCTGCGGAGCTAAAATGATTGAAAAATTATAATCTATTATTGAATTCTGATGGAATTTTTCAACACACTTGCTCATAAAATGGCTCTAATTTCACCGTAATTAGGCACTATACTACAAATAAATTAATGTACCTAACTATTGCTTGCTCATTTCATGCATCTTCGTATTTAAATAGATAATTTCAACTTGTACGTTTTTAATAAATAAAACTTTTACTCAAATATCATTTTTGTTTACTCTGTAATAAAGAAAACTTTGAATTCTTCATTTTGTACGTGGCTAAAACGCTATCCGCGAAAAGCCAAAAAAAAGAAACCTCGTTTTTTTAGTCACAGATCACCATTGTTAGATGCGCGCGCATAGGAAAACTGATAAATTTTTCCCGCCATTGCGAAAAATTTTTCACAACTCGTTTTCACTGTTGTAATTATAGTTATTTAGTAATTAAAATATATAAAAGTACTAGTTATGAAGAAAATGATTTATGATGTAGATCGCCCGATGTAAGATGTGAAGCCCTTAACGTTATGGAGAGACCACTATGCCATCAAAAACAGTTGATTATAATTATACTAGCTGCACATTTATTAATTGTTTCTCTAAATAAACTTTTTATCTACAAAATAAAATGATTTTGTACTTCGATTTTCTTCACAAGTGTGTTGAAAAACATCGTATGATACACGTGTGTATTGATGATTACCGTCCTCGGACTTAAGACCATCACCTAACGGCTCGGGTCTCAATGGCGCCTCTGCGGTAATCACCAACATTACACACTTGTACCATAATGTACTATTATCTTAACTTAAAGAACAATGCTATATTATTTTTAATGAGTAATATATTTTAATATAAAAATATTTTTCAATTGTTCTGTTCGTACAATTGTTAATTGTTTTTGTACCAAATTGTAAATAAAAAAAAGACGTACCAATCTAGCAGAATTTAGTCGAATGTTGTCTACATTTTTAAAAGTTATACCTAAGAATAAGTATTAGTATAAAATCAAACACTACACTTTTAACACAATAATTATTTTCACTATGAAATGGAAAGAATAAACAGAATAGTAAACCTAATGTAAAAGTTGAAAATATTACTTCCACCTTTGATGTGTCTACAAAAGTTAGTTGTGCAAATGAATCAAGAAGTGGTCTAACGTAAGACATAGTAGAGTTGGCAGCTTAGCAGTTATAGATATATCGATATTAATTTTGATATCATATTAATAAATGTACTAAATTAATAAAGAAATAAAACTCATGTCATCTACAGGCTAGCACTGAAAACCAGTGCTTTGTCGAAATTGTTTTTCGGCACAGCAAAACGCTGAGTTTCCGGCCTCGTTTGTAGGGAATGTAGCGTATTATTTCCAAACTAATCTTTTTTTTTTCGTGTCGTACCTATAGTTTCTTAAATCCTTTATTATTTTTCAATATCGTTTTGTCATAAATGTTTTTTAATAATGCTAGTTTTATCTATAGTGTTGTCTTTATGTATATGATAATGTTTATCTCCTATGTTTACGTCCATTTCTTATAAATGATTCCTTATTTCTGTCTTTATTATTATTCCTAAACTAAACAGAATTTATACTATGGTGACTAGTTACTGCTATCGAATATATATTTTTTAAATATCTATATCCAGACATAAACAAACAAACATGTAATTTTTTTCTTCTTAATGTCTTAAAGTTAGAAGGCATTAGTTTAGTTCAATAGATTTGAATGCTGTTTTATTGAAAAATACTGATAATGATCAAATAAATATAAATAAAAAATACATGCATCATAGCCAGTAATATTGTACAAACCTATCTGCAGAGTAAATTTGTATTCCTTTAAAAAAAAATTATTTGATTGCCACAGGTGAGATTGAGGTCAACGAGACCCTTCATAAATAATAAAAAAAAACATTTGGCCGAAAAAAATTATATTGAATAGTTCAATAATGACAGGGAGATACTAATAAAGAAGGATATTTTTTACATATCGATAGAATTCTATACTAAGTAAAAAAAACCCTGCAGACTTTTCCCGTAAGATATTTAACTATCGACTTTAGACATCACTAAACTCAACAATGATTCCTTCTGTGACATTTTGACCAATTATCTACTTGAACAAGAATTGTTAGAATTGTCTGCGTTTAGCCGTATTGGCATGTCTACAAAGACGTAGGTTTGTAGGCTTATGTGACTATCGTACGATGGATATAGCAGTTGGGTTACATTTATTAATATTATTTGATAATGGAAATAATAGTAGAGTACATAATCATTGGAGATTGGAGAATACGACTCTCATCCTACGTTCTACTTAGAAATAGTCTTTTTTAATGTAGGTCATTACAACTTGTTTACCTCATGCTCGATTCTGTAAGGATTCCGTTGATCTATCGAGAAGCTGAGAAATATACATTTTAATTAAGTTTTTAATATGTGACCTACTTACAACGGTTACTACTAGTCTACCTAAGGTTCGATTTTGTAGGGTAAATGACACGAGTTCGACAATTTTCGTCGCGGCCTCTATGCTCTGTTTATCTCGCTAACTGTGTAATCCCGCGAGAAGGCCGATCTCGAGGCCTCGTAGGGCCGGCTAGCCGACCATGTGTGTATTAACTGAATTGCTCATTTAATATAAGCCATGGGACTGCATTCGCATACTCCAATACCTCATCGGCGATCCGGTGGATGAAGGCCTCGGAGTGCGGACCTCTCACGTGATACGGTAGTCAACGATAGAGATAAAGCATAGATTAAATACATGGTTGATAAGCCAATTGGCTTGGTGGTTAACGACTCTGGCTACCAAACCGAAGGTCGCGGGCTCGAATCCCACCCAGGACAAACATTAGTGTGAATGAATATGTCTGTGTCTGGGTGTAAATATCTATACATGTATGTTTTTAGAAAAAGTTGTAAATGTAGTATATCAGTTATTTCGTTTTGCATAGTACAAGCTCTGCTTAGTTTGGGATCAGATAGCCATGTAAAGAATATCCCAGGATATTTATTTTATTTATTTATTTATGGTTTCCACTCGAGAATCTTTCGCCTTCATGAGTCATTAACGCTATGAGCTGTGAATTCATAAATAGAAACTGAGGCAAACTTTTTTATGTGTGTACGAGTATATTTAAAACTTAAATATCACAGCAACACTTAAATAGCGTTCATTTAGAAAACTTAACATATTTTATGGTTATAATAAAATATATAATAATGCTAATAAGTATGAATACGTGCCATTTGAGCTACATAATACATTTATACTATTTTTAGTCGATGGAAAAAAATATTTAAAATGAAAAAAACTGTTGTTCAAAGTGAACGCAAACTTTTTGCTGTGTATAATATTTAAGAGTGTAAAAACCATCCAACACCATTAAATCCATAAAAAAAGTAACTTACTTAGTCAACACAACTTTCAGTGTGCAGGTCATGTCTACAATTGGTTCTCTGATGACGTCCATAACAGGACTTGTTCTATTTAACATAACATATTCAAATAACACACACGTTTCTCAGACGAAGTTTAAATATAAACTGTTGATGTTGTATAAATAACGATGGCTAATGAAACAGATTTTCCTTAAGATCTGCCGGTGAAGGTTGATTTTACCGTAAGATATCCTACTAATATTGTGTGAAAGTTTGGATGTTTGAACGGTGATAGAATATGTCTGATACTAACTGAGTTCGTACGGGGAAGTACACCACTCAGAGGCGGCCTTACCCATTGCGAGGCTCTTAGTCCTTCGTGAAAAGTATGTGAAAGTAAGTCTGGTTGTTTGGTTTAGGTATTTGTCATGTTTGACAAGAAATGCTAATGTTATACAAATAAATAAAATTTGTAATCCATATTTTTTTAATTTGCTTGGGTTGCGCGAGGCCCCTTCAAGAGCGAGGCCCCGGGCGATTGCCCCGTTCGCCACATGCACATATAATCACTAAATTAACTCTCTTTTACATAATATTTTAAAGATTTACTCTCACAAAGTGTTGATAGTCGGAAAGGGCCCAAATATCGGCCTATGAATTTAAAGATTTAATAGCTCAGTAGAAACAAAAGAAGTGTGGGGAGTCGTAGCTTTGAGTACTATGATGAGCTTGAGCTCTAGGTGACCCTGGGGTACCTTGTATTGGTATTTTGTAGTAGCTTACTTTGTACTAGGCTACTTTGTTGTTGGGTACTATAATTCAGGGTAGTTTGATGAAGGTTACTTTGTAATAGAGTACTATATAGTATTAACCTGATGGGCTACCACCTCCAGTAGCCATGCACCTGCCGTTGTATTTTGACAGCTTGACTTAAGAGTCAGTTATCTTCTAGTATTTTTGTGTTCACTTTAAGCCACATAACCACTTAAGAGATGAGATTGTGGTCAAACAAGCCTTTAGGTACATAGTTAAAATGCAAATTTCTCATGGAACCGACGTTGCCGAGACGAGAACACTAGTTGCAGAGGTCGTATCTATACTATTACTATATATAAGTCGTGCTATATGTAATATCTGTAGGATTTGTCTGTTATAAAAAATCATTATTTTTTCCCTTTATAACTCAAAAACGATTAAAACGATTTTGTAGAAAATTGATATATAGTCAGAAAATGCAATCGCGTGAATGCTAGGCTATCATATATAATGATATTGGTAAACGCGGGTGAACAGCCTGGGGGACAGCTAGAATATAGATAAGCATTATGATACCAGCCATCCTGTGTGCTATTACAAAAATAATAGAGCTATAGAAAACATGGCAGGCGTACCGCTATATAATAAACAATAGAAATAGTATGCTTCTAAAACACTGCGTGACTAACCAATAGCCGACCTACTCGAACTAAATACTCGAAGCTGCACTGACAACTTCCACTCTACCACCAGCTTCGGTACCACAAGTACCCTGAGAAGACCTAAACTAAATAAATGGTTCTGATTTTATAAGCCTTTGAGCACCGTGACGAAAACGTGAGAAAATCTGCATGATTAATCAATTATCATAATCATATAGTGCCATCCAGTATAAATGAGAATCATACTACCGATGCATAAATGCGCTACGTTATTCAGTTGAAGTCCTCGGAAGGCACTTATGAAGGTCAAATTTAAAGTTACTGATGCTTCAATTAGTACTGCAAGTATGGATTATCTTACTCACCTAGCTTGCTGGAAGATCTCCCTCTTTCAAACGGTCTCACATCTCGCGCTTCTATAAGTAAAAATCAAGGGATGGGAATATTAACACAAAAAAAGTTTGCGTTCATTTGGAAAACTTAAGAGTTAAGAGGTTACAAAATATATTAAAAAAAATAATTGTAGTGCTAAATTGTATCCAAACGTAACATCTGAGCTCCAGAATAAATAAATATTAATTTTATACTAGCTGCGTCCTACGGCTTTGCCCAGTTTCAATCTTGGTTATAAACCTTCCTCTTGAATTACTCTATCTATTGCTGAAAACTGCATTGAAATGAAATGAAATATTTATTCAAATAGGCCTTCACAGGCACTTATGAATGGTCAGACTCTAACACCGGTTCGGAAGGTTGCTTTTACTGAGAAGAGCCGGCAAGAAACTCAGCAATTACTCTTTTCAAAATAAGATTTTGTACATAAAGATGTGTCCTGCTGGGGCGAGCGCTACACCCAAGCATTGTCGTCATTAAAATAATCATTTGTATTGTAGAAAGCCTTTTGTACTAAAACAGTCTTAATTCTTTCCTTAAATTTTTGTAAAGGCAAATTTAAAATTTCAGCAGGGATTTTATTATAGATGCGTGCACTAAGTCCTAAAAATGAGCCTTGCACTTTTTGCAGTCTATATGCAGAAGTGACAAGTTTATCCTTATTTCTAGTATTGATGGAGTGCATATCACTCTTTAAATGCATTAAAATCCGTTGCATAGTTTACGATTCTATAAAAGACAAATATTAATTTATCTTTATATGTATAATCCTTCTGTACGTGTGTTGACAGTGAACTCCTCCTAAACGGCTGAACCTATGTGAATCAATTTTGTTTGCGTGTGTTCAAGTGGATTCGAGGATGGTTTAGATTTATAATTGGATCCGGTAGGTGGCGCTGCGAGCGAATTGCTGCATTTTTGTATGGACTTATTTCGATAGAACGACGGCCGTCCGGGCAGTTAGTATATATATATATATATAACCACAAAACAAATGCAATAAAAAAATACAGGTTGACCAAAGAACTTTTACGTGTTGTGTATACTCATTGGGCTGAGGTGGACGGACATGCAGGATGGTGGAAGAACAATGCTCGGGAAGAAGTGGGTGTAAAGAAATTTTCCTGGATATGCAATAATAATATCACAATATTTTATTTTATTATTGTATTTGAGTATAGAGGTCCTATTCTGGTCTTTTTTCAGTTCCATTTTCGCAATTGGTATTTTGTTTGTCAATATTTTCTTCAATACGTCTTTGTTTTGTTTCTTTCCTATGTTTTATGAAGAACCATCTGGGAATAAAAAATAAACAAATTACAACAAGATTCCTTAACTGTTACCAAATAATATATATATATATAGTGTTGCAAACTTAAAAAAAAAAAAAAAGAAATATATGTTCAGTGTGTCGGTTGTGTCAGACGCTTGGTTACATATGGTCCTACCATTTTTTTCCTCTTGCTCTCTTTAACATATCGTATAAACAATAATAATACAAATATTTATGAAGCGTTAGGGAAAAATTATGAGAGTAAATTTTTAAGATGCGCGCGCACACCGTCAGAAAAACCGACACCCTGAAGTTACCTGATAACGGAATCCGGAACATCGCGGAAATCGCAACTGTCATTGTCAATTAGTGAGTAATGATATTATTATCAATAATAACCTCACGACGTCCATAATTGTTATTAGTTGCTACAGACAGGTGCAAAGAGTTTGGACACTACAAAAATCAATTTCACGACTGTATAGTAAAGACAAATGCTTTTAGTGATGTTTTTCTGACCAATCATTTCGAGAATACACTTCTTACGTATGTACATAAGTACACACCACGCTTTTATAATATATCTTACATACCTACACCGAAAGGCGTAATTTTTTTCCATTTCTTGGCCATATAAGCTATCTACTATTTGCGCTGTTTTAAAGAGCCGTGATATTGCTCAATGACATGTCTATATTATGATACATTATTGATCAACTATTTACTGATTATACCTACATTAAATTATAGTCAATAGATGTTGCCGATAGAAAAGCCCCGTTTCAGATTTACTATCGAATTCCAATCGAACTAGCTGTAGCTTTACGTGACTAGCATTACAATATTAAAATGAATTAAAAGAAGAAAACGTCGGTATAAAAGAGTTGATGGTAACTATATTAAGAATACGTGATTTGTGTAGCTTGTTAAAAATAAAACCCTCAATTGATTAGAAACATTATGTTCTTATTTGTCTCTATGGCATAAACAATAAAACAGAAGGACTTTCTTTTTTCAAATGTTATCAGTCATAATATGATCATTTATGTTTCCATTTTTTCTTTTTTTTTGTCACGTAGACCGACTAACATGCAAGCAGTCCATCTGATGGTTAGTTCTCATCGTCGCCTATTTTGTTTTATTAATAATGGGCTTGCGTTTCGCCTTCCACTGACCCCAGAAGGAGTTATGACGTGGACAATTGCAACACTAGGGCCAATTTTGCTTCAATTCTGAGACGTGAAGTCTCGTGTGCCTGTAATTTTACCGGCCCCCCTACCTTTGTAACTGAAATACAGTAATACAAGTATACTATTGCTCTACAGTGAAAGTAAGTTAAGAAATATCTACTTAAGTATTTCGTAACTCGTTTCTTAGTAGTATGACCACGCTACTAACATCTAGCATCAAGTGGTTGATACAAGCTTTCTCAAAATCTACCCAATCTCTTGTATTGTATATTGCGCCAACCTTAAATGCTGGGAAATAACGTGGGGGGTTGTTAATGAAAGGTAGATAATGATAACTTACAATAAAATTGTGATAGCAGGTAAAGTCATTAGACCACTGTAGATGAACACTGCTCCAGTGAATATTGTAATGGTCTTAGCATACAGCGCGGCGTACGTGGGGTCGAAGACAAGAGCTGCCAGGGTTTCCACTAGGCTGAACAGAGAGTTCATTTTTCCTGAAAGAGTGAATAATTTATTATTTTATTGACGATTTATTTTACAATAAATATATAGGAGAAAATACCTACGCAGTAGGTACCAAGTTTTAAGTTATAATTTTTATATCAATCTTTGTTACCATTAGGTTATTATTAAATCGAATATATGTGGACTATATTTTAAACTAGTCATATTTTTTTTCAAATTTAATTAAAAAACTATTTGAAAATAAAATAACCTACAAAAACCCACGGATTTGTCTAATTATACAAAGGAGAATAGCAAAGTGTCCTCTGAAATGTGGTATAACTAATATAGGTGCACTTTAATGTTTCCAGCTATGAAATTTGCATTTCAAAGGACAATGCGCTGAGTTGAAGTGAAGAGTTATTTGTAGAATGGTCTAATGCTGGAATTTGTTCAACCGTTTTAATTAAGAGAGCAATTTGTTAGTGGTTTTTCAATTAAATCTGAGGGGACTTTTATATGAGAATATAATTATAATGCAAATATTTTTATTAAAGTCACTACTTATATATTTTATGGCTTTAAGCAGTTTGCAGCAGTTTGAGCAAAGAATGTGTTGCATGATGTGTTTTTTGCGCGCTCCTAACATTCTTCCAAAGCTTTATCGCAATTGGACGAAAGGTTTAAAACCATAGGAGACGAACAAACTTTTATTTTCATACATAAAATTAGATTAGAAAGTGTCTGGATAAAATCTTATTGTGCATGTTTTTAAGTAATAAATAAGTGATATTTTTCACCCACCATTCAATCTCATCCGAATGAAGGACTAAGTGGCATTTGTCTCGCTCGTTAATAAAGGGAACGTCAACATTTTGAATATGAAAGCTTTTAAAAGGGGGGTATGATTATTTGTCTGTATGTTGCTCTAACGTATAATTATTCTAACTTGACTTTAGAATTAGGTACTTACCCATCTCTTCGCTTGGCACCAGCTTAGATGCCATAGACCTAAGCGAAGTGAATGTTGTCGCATTTAGTATCTCCACAATGGGTACTGAAATAAATAAAAAATAAATATTTACGTAAAAAAAAAACTTTTGTAGTATTATGTATTATTCGTCGTCGGGAAAGCACTACTCTCTAATCTCCATTTGGAAACATTATTATATTAATGGCATTTAGGCTGAGATTTTTTTTTATCAAGGGACGAATGTAACCACTGACGGCTCCTGTCAAATATGTTGATACGTGAAGCTATTAAGTCTCATGTGCCTTTCATTTTATTTTACTTTTTCTACTTTCTTCACTTATTTTTACCAGTGATAGTTACATGGATTTGAACTACCTCTGATGATGTCAGATGATCATATAAGTAAAATGTTATATCTTACTTGCTGTAAAACTATATCTATAGCAAATAAAAATGATATTCTATTCATAATTTGACAGTTAGGAAATTAATAAAAAATGTTACACCTAATGTTTTTTTTTATTCGTTTTCTTTTCTTGTTAATAGCCTTTAACCTCGGTGAAATTAATACATACCCATAAACATATGAAAATCAGTCTGTACGAAGGCAATCAGCATGGATCCCGCTAGTTTGCTCACTATAGAAATAAGGCATAGCATCGAGTCATGGAAGCCCCATCGCTTGCTGAAGACGCTGATGGAAAATAGTGCCCCTGGTGAAGAACATACAAAATATTGTTGTTAATTGTTTGAAATCTAAGATACGCGTACTTAAATCGATTAAATTCAAGACCTGAAAAGTCAGACATGATCAGAAAAGAATTGTAAAGAAACGGAGCTAGTAAAAAGTAAGAAAAAAAAAAGACAAGCAAATTTGATTGAGTCCTTGATATTACAAAGTAAATATTATGTTTGCGGTATCTAATTGGAATGAGTACTTTTATTTGTATTTCCTCATTAAATAATTGTATAATTATAAGATACAAGAGTCCATAATTTGGGGAAATAAGGTAATTTTAATGGAAAAAGCAGTCGTGGTGGTTTAATGGACGCACTGCTTACGATCGTGAGAGAGTAGGTTCACATCACTGTTGCAATTGCCATTGACTTTAGGGTGAAGGTAAGCAACGAAAAGAAATTCACACGCCAGAGAGGCACCTGAATCTGCTAATCCACAATCCCTCTTGATGTTACGGGATGCTCCTCCCCCTATAGTGGAGACTTTATGGTCCCAATGTGGTAAAAGAGTGTGAAAAGTATTAATATATTAATATCAAATACATAATCAATATCCTGAATGATTTCTATACGTACCATCCGATTAAAGCAAAGCTTGTGCTATGGAAACCAGATAAATGATTTTATTTATTTTACAAGGAGGACAAACAGCTTATAAAATTTTGATCAATTTCATTATAAAAATTAGTAAGTCATTTAGATGTCGTCACTGATAAACCCATAATAATGTCAAGAAGTTCGTTAAAGCTATGCTATGTGTTATTCAAAATTTATACGTAAATGGAAATAGGTATTTGTTAATTATTTGGTAATTGATAATTTATCATTGATACAGGACAGTTCCCTATTGAAACTCAGACACAGTACAAACACATATTCCCATTCTATTCATACACAAATAAATATTTGTGTACGCGGGTTCTGTGGCGTAGCAGTTAGGGCGTCTAACCACTTAGTCAACCGCCCCGACAGTAATAAATACTAATAGCTTCCCGCCCTGCGGTTTCACTCGCATTCCAGAGGGATATAATGTACCTCAAGAACATAAAATAGTTTATATTACACGAGAATAGTGTAGCTTTCCATTAGTGAAATAAATTTTGAAATCGTATTTGTAGTTTTGGAAATAACCTCCTACAACCAAATTTCCAACTTCACCTCTTTAAAACATTTGTATACTAGCTTTCCCCCGCGGTTACACCCGCGTACTCGAAGGTTATAAGCATACACATAAACCTTCCCTGAATCATTTTGTCTATTGATGAAAACCACATCAACACCCGTAACGTAGTTTATGAGATCTCAGCGTACAAACGACGGAGGCGACTGTTATACTATGAAAGGATAATAATATAAGTACTTTACTCACCTAAGGAATGTGTTATAATACTGTAAGTTGAGTACATGCTGTACTTGAGAGCGTCCCACTTCAATCGATACCTCACATACATGTATGTTACTATCCTCTCACCTGGTGGAAAGAAAATCATGAATTCTATCGAATACTACAACTTTAACTCTCTCAAGGTGTCGTTAAAGGCAAGTAAGGAGTATACCGATGGCCACGTGCACTTTGTATTAGTGTAAACAGACCAAGCAGAACAAAAAACATTTGTATATATTGGTTAGCTATATGATATATAGGTTAGCTATATACATATATATGAGTTTAATTGCTAAAGCATAGGGTTTTGGCATATTAGGGCGACTTTCAGGACATCGAGCGGCGAAACTTGCGTTTGAAAAAATCAACTCGTTTTTCCAAAGGTAATTTTATTTTTATTTTTCTTTATTTGGGACAGCAACAGTCTTAAACTATAAAAAATTTACATGTTTTGAACTTATAATTATGAGACCAATTACAGTTATCCACGTACTAAAATGGAATTTTTACCAATATCTTACATAACACAAGTTTGAAGCAAACAACAAATATAAGTAATGAAAATAATAATTAATTTTGCATAATATGTTAAAATTTAAAAACACTCGCCGCCCTTATTCTGCAATTATGCAAAAGTAGTATGTTTCGTGAGTACACATAATTCCTAAATAGCAAATAAATACTAAATTAATTTTTAGTAAGTTAAAGTCATATTTACATTTATATATTATATATTTACTAAAACTCAAATACTGTATACCATTAATACCATATTGACTTACCATGATTTGGTCCATAAATGATGGCCACAACCGTGAGTGTCAAAATGATCTTTTTCCTGAAGTTGGTGTCTCTTTTTTTGAAAGCCACTACTGCCGTCTCTTTCACTAATGAGAACATGTCTGAACAGGAAACATGTTTCTTCTAAAAAAATCATAAATAACACTAGAATATAATATGATGTATGTACATAACGGTAGAGGTCGAGTATACCACTCGACTGGTTAAAAATGTTCGATTCCGTGTCAGACAAGGTAAAACTAATGTGTCTTTATTTAGAAATGATTTCCTCTTGCCCTAGAGACGTTGGCAACCTTAACCACAAGTCACGTTGCGTCTTCAAAGCTACGAACGGATCAGTTGCCTTGGAGATCAAATACCCTGACTGTTACAACACAGGTGGGTTCGATTCCCACCCAGGACAAACATTTATGTGCGTGAACATGTCTCTTTGACGTGTGTCTTGGTTTATATATATAAGTTTATATTTGGAAGAAAAACAATAGTCTTTTGTGAATTATCTGGGTCCCAAAGCACGAGCTCTGCTTAGATTGTGTGGAAAGAATGTCCCAGGATATTTATCTATTTATAAATGTCTTCGGAAGAAGATATAGCTTATTTGAATGCTGGTGATATTAACTATTTTCATCTGATAAACTCTTGAGAACGATTAGGCAGTGATCACAGCGTTCCCAAGCTACAGGGGCTAACCAAGAAATCTGTAGGATAGTAAAGACTTACTTTTTCAGAACCACCAACTTCGCTGTCAGGTTTCGTATTACTCTCCAAACAAAAATATCCATATGATAGCGTCATTACATAAATCGATCCAGAGATAGCAAATACTCCGTAGTAACCGAGCAACTTCAGCAAAATACCACTCAAGGCTGTACCTATAGGTATACCGGCAGTCATGCACAAATTTACCAAGCCGACTCGAAACGTGCGAGATTCTGCATCAGTTATATCACTTATGTAACTGAATACCCCCAAATACACCATAACCCAACCTCCAGTTATAGCAGGGAAGAACGCTTCCAGAAACATTGTATATTCAACGGAGATTTCATGGAAGAAATAGGTGCTAAGAATGTTGCTGATGCACACAAGTAACTCTCCAAAAATTGGCAACAGTATACAAATCTTCCGATTCCCTGTTCTGTCGCTCCATGCTCCCATAAATATCACCAGTAAAGTCGGTATTGCCGTTTGGACGACGCTTTTCCATGACTCTATGCCTGATATAATTTCTTGGATTCTCCCCTCGTAGTCTGTATGGTTACCCTTTTTATCGATGAGTGAATCGCAGAGAGCGTCATCGTAGGCTAGTTTGACGCGACATGTCTTGTCCAAGTTCAGGTTTTGTATCGCTAGTCTTGCAAGCATCGAAGGTATAATAAGCCCGGCTAGAATAGGTTCCACCGTTATGTTCGACTTAACATACCTCAGCTTTTCATAAAAGCTCTTCGTTTCAAATTCTTTTTTGTCATCATGTTTTTCATTGAGTGGTTTCTCCTCGTGATGTTTATGAACTTTTTTATTTTTAACATTAGACATTATATTTAGTACTCGCTCGTCAAAAGTATACGGTATACTAAAGCGGTTGGCATATTTATTTTGTTCAGTTAATTTGTTTCGTAGTCAATTGTTTTCCTATGCGGCAAGTATATAGCTTGATTGTAAAACGTTGATAATGAAACTGATGCAAAAAAAAAAAAACAGGATGTAGGTACATAATAAAATTACCAAAGTACTTTAGTTGCATGAGATAAATGAGATTCAATTAATCATTTTTATATTGTTCTAACAATATTTATTATGTTACGTGAGAATATTTCACAGGCATTTTACTATTATTTTATTTTGCAAATGTGAGTTCTATTTCAAATACATCTAAAATTTAAATCAATTGACATACCTAAGAGAAGATATATACGTGGAGAACACATTTCAGAATATAACATCCTATACATGACCCAACTTATCACCATCAAACAATAACTTATTATTGTTGACACATAGTATTTAATGAGCCACTGTATAGGCCCCGATGTTTTGATAAACCTTATATAAACTTTGTTATCATTCCTCTTATATTTGTTTAAGATACTGTACTTTTGTAGATGTGTGCGCATGTCTATGTAATCGGTTACAGAATCTTACATGTTACGTTACCTAACAGAAAATGAGATACAGAGAGGGGCCGATGACTTTTAATTTGAATGTAAGATTGTTTTTAATTTCATGTTCCAGGTTGGTACCAAGATTATTATGGCGCCGGTCGTGGGTTTAATTACCATCTAGGAACGATTTGTATTGAACAAGACTGTTTGTTCCGTATCTGGGTGGTGTTTAAGTTAATATTTAATAAAAAAAACTAAAAAACATTTGCTTTCTTATTCAAACTATTAATAACTTATATTTAATTAAAAAATATACGTTGTTCTTAATTAATATTTATTAAAGTTTTATTTTCTGTTTTTTAGTTTGGTTTTCTATATAAAGCGTGTTTTTTAGTTTTTTTTAACTATTATTTATTTTTCATTTTTTTTTAAATCATTTTGAGTGCCCGAAAGAGTAAGTCTGGAACTGCACGCATGCGTAGTTCGCGCACTAGCTCTATCCCTCTTACTCGCATGCAAAGGATGCGGAAAGAAATTAATTAATCCTGGCGAATCTAATTAAGATAATCGGATGCTTTGATCGGATTATTGCATTGTCATCGGTATTTGACAGGTGTGCAAAGTTTGAATTAAATCTGATCGTTCAAAGTAGGACAAAATCGAGCTCAAAGGGGTCGGTTACATACATACATACAGGTGAAGCTAATATGAAGCGTGTAAAAAGCAGTATTCATAGTAAATCTGTTATGTGGCTATCATAGTATTAGCTTTGCTTAGTTCAGTCTCAGATAGCCGTGAGTAAACAATGATCCAGGATATTTATTTTTATTATTTACAAGCGCATATAATTAATTCAAATTGTTTTCGTGATCTGGTTTTGATGAAATAACGTCTATTTCCTGTATTCTTCTTGCAGTTTCAATGATTTGCGAGTTCAAACAGTCAAAGAGATAGGCAACTATTTCAAAAATAGTCAACTGCCGTCAGCTAATACAAACATCGTCTGCGAGCCACGGAGGCCTCGGAGAGCTTATCTCTCACGTTATTAGTAGTATTAGCGTAGTTAGCGAAAGAGACAGAGCACGGAGGCCGCGACGAAACATCCGTTAGTGTAATTTTCCTTACAGAATCGACGCTTCTACAGTTTTATTAAATTATAGTAAAATAAAGATTTAGATAAAAGATTTAGTGGTATTTATTTGGTGGCATTTTCAAAAAAACACTACCATAGTTTATATTAATTCAAATCAATTATGAAAAACATATTATTACATCGATATGGATTCTGTGAGTGGAGTGTTTTTTCCACACATGGACAACGTTCACAATACCTGATCCTGTGGGTACATTTTTTTATCACTTCAGAGTGAAATACGTGTCTTCGTCAAGTAATTATCTTTTATTTGTTTTATTTAGTTATCTATACTCATACAACGTGTTAAAAATACCCCGTAAAAATATAATTAATTATGAAAGCCAACAACCCTAGTAAGCTGTCATGTCAAGGAACCAGATTATTTAACAGAAAGGCCTACGTACCAATTTTACCCAATAATTGTCTTTAATATTATAGTTTTTCTGTTTCATTCATAATTTGATTATTTTTTTGGGGTCTCTTATAAAGCGTTACTACGGTTCTTAAATATTGTAAATCGACTCGTTATAAGGCCCCATTGAACCGCCTTTCGACTTTACGGGTAGTTTTGTAACCGCCTGTATAATAAGAAGATAAAGTTTATATTTCTTTCGCTGATAGAAAACTACACTATACCCGAGTGACATAGGCTATTTAATACCGGGATACATTAGTTCCCCCGGGAACACGGGTAAAACCGAGACGGTAGTCAATATATATAAAAAAGCGGTCAAGTGCGAGTTAGGCTGGGATAGGAAATGTTCTGCACCACCGAATAGTATTTAATTTAACACAGAAAATATACTTTTCTTGTATTTATTGTTAACTAGCTGCCCCCTCGGTTTCACCTGCCTTCCCGAGGGGTATAAAAACGCATCGAAATCCGTTGCGTAGTTTTAAAGATGTAAGCATACATGTTTTTATACTATGTAGTGAAGCCGCTATAGTAGTACACAATGTGTGTCTACACTGACTGACTGTGATATAACCTTTTCTTGCAATTTTTGAATTATTACGGATAAAAAAAATACATGATATTTGCCGATATTCTCTCTCTGTCACGTGAGATTGGATGAGTTTCGGCTTGACCCTCTCTCCCCTCTATATACTTGACGTAATTAAAGGACCGTAAGTGTTATTTTATGGAAAATACCATTCCAAAATCGAAAAATTTAAATTATTTTTGTTTTCATAGTATAAATCTATGGATATAGCAAAATTATTACAAAAGATGATGACCCAATAAAACAAGTTCAAGATAATCTAGAAGTCTAGAACCAAAAACCAACCGCTACGAATAAAACTGACTTATTCGACAAATCTCATCAGTTTAATTTTCATGCTAGGTTACAAATCAAGGCAATTAAATAGTTTGTTAGAATTTTCACCGTAAATGTGAATATTTGCATTATCTGTAAAATAATGCTAAGATATGAATAGCTCCTAAATATTATTTGTAAAACAATAAGGTGGCACAGAGATGCTCAAGTCGCACCTTAAAGGGCAAAGATGGATGGGAACCGGGTTTGCATTCAAGGCTTGCTATAGGCTAACAATTTATTGACAATCCTTTTGAAATAGAAATTGAAGTATTGTTTTAGGGTTCCGTACCCAAAAGGTAAAACGGAACCCTATTACTATGACTCCGCTGTCCGTCAATCCGTGTGTCTGTCTGTCCTTCTGTCACTAGGCTGTATCTCATAAACCGTGATAGTTAGACGATAGAAATACTAAAAATCAGAATAAAATAAATATTTAAGGGGACTCCCATACAACACACATGATATTTTTATAATTGTACGGAAGCCTTCATGCACGAGTCTGACTCGCATTTGGCTGGTTTTTTATATAGGCCTTCACAAGGCTTTATAAATCGCCCCTACATGTTTTTTTATTTAATATTACAAATAAATATAATAAATTTAAATAATTTCACGATGAAAATACTTAAACACATATAGCTCAATGGATGGTCAAACGAACTACTTACTGCCAAGGGTTATTCTCCTATATCCTCTATTTATATATATTGTATATATATCTGATTATAATAATAATAAAAATATATTATTATAATATAATATATTATATAATAATAATTATGTCTGATGTATTGCACAATCCATTTTGATATAACGTATACTTTACATTTTTTTGCGTATGCACGCCATGCACGGGTAATCCTTGTATGACTTTAGATAATTTATTAAATAAACGTACAATTTCCCCTTACCTTACCAAAAGGTTTTGGGTATTTTTCTGAAATTGCAATTTAAACAGGCTATTTTAGGCAGTTAACCAACAAGTTGAATACTATGACGATAGTCATTCGTTCAAATCCAGCAATGAGCGTGAACTTTGTGTGAAAGAAAACATCATGAGGAAACCATAGCACGGTGGAAAATTACTTTGCTACCAACCTCGTGTTCAAAATGTCTCACCAAGCACTTTTTTTTTTTTATGCAACTTGTGCCGACAAACAAGCAGACGGTCCACCTGATGGTAAGTGGTCACCGCCGCCTATGGACATTTGCAACACTGGGAGCATCGCCAATGGGTTGTCGACCCTGCGACGTGAAGTTGTTAAGTCTCAGGTGCCTGTAATTTCACCGGCTCCCTTACCTTTCTAACCGAAACACAGTAATACAATTGCACTACTGCTTCACGGCGGAAATGGGTAAGGTGGTAGTACTTCCTCGGACGAACTCTGCACTAAGAGCTCTACTACTCAAAATAGCAACTCAAATCAACACTTGTGGGCTAGTCTGCGTTCCTTCTTTTCCTTCTAGAGTTTCGATTCCTTCGGCTACATCATCACTTACCATGGTGTGATTTGTGTGAATAAAAACTAACTGTATTAATTTTATATTTTATTTAAAACAATAAAAGTCGTCAAAAGGTAAAAACAAAAAAAACGATTCACACTCCCATATCACAAACAGAAGAGAAAGTCGTACTTAGCTATTTGGTCTTAGCCGATCTTTAAATATATTCTTTTGTAAGTGTAGCTGAACTGTTCCCAAGTTGACACAAGTCATCAAGCATTTTTTTTAATTTACAACTTTTCTTTTTGGTAACTATAGTGTTGTATTTATGTTACTTTTAGCTCATAGCGTTACCTACAGACCCGAACAACGTCTGCTGAGTCACATGGTATATTCATATTTATATAACAATAATTTTTACATTCTATTCTATAAATATCTTCTCATCTGCTAGATCGATGCTGCTCAGGAGTGTATCTTCTTTAATATTCTTTGCATTTGGTGCCACCGTGGTATCAGCTTTTTCCTGATTTTCATTACTAAGCTTTGCTGCTTTTGTCTTACGCAGATTTTTTCTGTGTTCGATGAAGAACCAACTGAAAAAATGATTTGAAAACATGGTTTAAATGCCATGCTTATAGATAACTAATTGACTCAGGCGTGACCTTGGAAATCCATTGGAAGGTTATACAAAAACAAATATCTAGTAATTAATTCTGCTGGATCTCCTTCTCTGTCAAGTCCCAAACAAGGAAACTCAACAGGAAATCGCCACGTGTTTCACATCTACACGAAGTAATATCAGGTCGTATTAGATCCGCTGTCACTGAGTCGACGCACTAGCACCACATACGTGTTACCTCGCCGACCGCCGGACAGAAAGTCTTTCTGTCCGGGTTGTTTTTGTATAATCAAAATTATACAAAAACGCTTATATGTTAATTTAAAGGCACTTTTTCTTGTCAACCAGGACAGCTGCTACAATGGTAAAGTGGTAAAGAGCTCGTCTAGAGACCCGGAGATCCTGATGTCGATTCCATGGTCGGGTGTGGTAATATTAACGTTTATACATGTGTGTTGGAAATGAGTACTTGCAGATCAGTTTTATTAAAAGTGACGGCGACAATACTTACCCTTAGAACACTTAGAACTTAACATATCTTTGATGGAATGTGGATCTACTTATGTGACCTTTGCTTCTACGGGTGTAATGGGCGTAATGCTATTTTTCTTCAAAATAACTTGTGTGGAAGGTAGAATTCCTTATGAGACCATAGCCTCTTTGGGTAAAGGGGCTTAAATATATGTTCTCATGTCGTACAGCGTTATTTTAAACATACGTTTAATACCTATTCTATAATTAGTGGAGTTAAAATATTGGCATTCTGCTGGAACTGTATACTGTGGGGTGGAAAAACAAGGAAGATGATTATGGAATCCTTACCCGAAAAATATCAGTGGTGGTAATGTAAGCACTGTGCTGACGTAGTAGAAGATACCAGGGTCTATGTGCAGTGTCCACATGTACATCCAGGAGTATATGGGGCCAAATACCATTGACGTCACCACCTCCATTAGATTGAAGAAAGATGTCATTTTACCTGAATTGAGATGTTGAGGTTGATATAATGCTTAGATACCTTATCTTCCACCAGGTCAAAGATTTGGTTCCTATATAGGATAGTCGTGAACATCTCTGCCTGTTCAATATCTCTCAGTTGTGTGGTTTCCCACGTGTTATTTTTTTGGAATCAGATTGGGGTCTGTAAACGACCTTCTGAAATGTGTTTGTCCTTCTTTTACGTCTTAATGGAGCGAGGGAATGAATCGACTTTTTGCACGGAAATAACGTATAGTAATATAAATGAGCTAACCTAACTATGGCCAGATATGCAATAATATCTGATTTATTGATTTATTCATGCATTTCTCTACTTTCATTCGAGCACTGGTAGACGGATCAACTATCTCTGTCGCTGTTAGTGTTACAGGTGGAAGCTAGTAGTGTATAATATTAAAGTCGTACCTAGTTCATCACTTGTTACCAACTTAGAAGATATCGACCTCAAAGCAGTGAATGACGTAGCGTTAAACATTTCTACAGCAACAGCTGAAATAAAATCATTAACATTATAATAGTTCATTTGATTATGTAACTTAAAACAACATTAATTGGATCTAATTTTCAAATTCAACTTTAATCATTTAATTTAGCGTCATATTCTTACCAATGTAAAATTCAAATCCATTTCTCGCAAGTCCTGATATTAAAGCTCCGATAACTTTACTGAAATTAGATATTAAGCCTAGAACTGAGTCGTCCCATTGCAATCGGTGACTGAACCAGCTTATTGATATTAATGCACCTGAAAAAATTATTAAAAATATTATAGCTTTGATACCAATTTAAAAAATATATTCGAATGCATGTGGCTATATCAGCAATGGAGGAAATGTTAAGCATATCAGTTATCAGCCCTTGCAATCAATAAAACATAACTAGGCCTAGAGAGGGCACCTCTAACGTGATTGCGTAGTTAACGAAAAAGACAGCATAGAGGCCACACGATTCATCGTCATGATAGTGTCATTTACCTTATTGAATCATGCTCCTGGATTCCATAGTAGAACTGTGCTTAGTATGGCATTTACGCTTCGAAAGCAAAGGTCTTTCTGATATATAGGATGCCTCTGTATACCTATTCACTGTCATATATTAATTTAGGAGCTATATTGTTGTGATAACCAATTAAGTGTATGAACTAATCCAGTAAATATGGACATTTATTTATGACACTGTCTTAGGAAACATATGGCTGTGAATTTTCAATATATAACGTGTTACAAAATTCCCGTAAAAAATAATTAATTATCAAAGCCAACAACCCTAGTAAGCTGTTATGTTAGGGAACCAGATTATTTTAACAGAAAGGCCATTAATCTATTTTACCTAATAATTGTCTACTTTAAGTTTTTCTATTTTTCATTCATAAAAATCAGATTTTTTATTTTTTTGGGGTATGTTATACAACGTTACTACGGTTCTTAAATATTATGAATGGACTCGGTATAAGGCCCCATTTAACCTCCTTTCGGCTTTAAGCGTAGTTTTGTAACATCCTGTATACCTTTCTGAGATAAGAGAGAAGGTACCCAAAGATGCTTAAGAAATCTACTTACTATGAGTAAATAAATAAAATATCCCAGCACATTCTTTACACACGTCATATGATTCCAAAGTAAGCTGAGCTATTACAATGGAAACCAGATATAGGTACTCCTTTGTTAAATACATACTCATATACATGATGTTACAAAACTACCCATAAAGCCGAAATGAGGTTAAATGGAACCTTATAACGAGTCCATTCACAATATTTAAAAACCGTAGTAACGCTGTTTATGTCATACCTAAAAAAATAAAAAAAATCTGTTTTTTATGAATGAAAATAGAAAATCTATTAAAGTAGACAATTATTAGGTAAAATATTAGGTAACAGGTACGTAGGCCTTTCTGTTAAATAAGCTGGTTCCCTGACATGACAGCTTACTAGGGTTGTTGGCTTTGATAATTAATTATATTTTTATGGGGTATTTTGTAACACGTTGTATATATTTATATCCAGAGACCGAACAAACAGACACGTTCATGGACACAAATGTTTGTCCTGATTAGGAATTGAACCCACGACCTACGGCGCAGCAGTCAGGGTCAACCACCAAGCCATCTGGCCCGTCTATAGAACTATAGTTGTACTCATCGTGCAGCATCCAGGAACATACCACACTTGAATTACTGCATATCGACGGGCCAGTTGGCTTGGTGGTTAGAGATCCTGACTGCCAAACCGAAGGTTGCAGGTCCGATTCCCACCCAGGACAAACATTTGTGTGCATGAACCTGTCTGTTTGTTATGTGTCTGGGTGTAAATATCTATATAAGTATATATTTAAAAAGTAGTATATGTAGTATATCAGTTACCTGGTAGCCATACTACAAGCAGTACACTCTGCTTAACTTGGGATCAGGTAAAAATGTGTGAAGAATGTCTTGGGATATTTATTATTATTATACTAGTAAATTTTTTTAAAGTGAGTTAATAAAAAAAAATCATTAAAATCGCCTCTCCCAGTCGAACGTTATGAGGTAACAAACATAAAAAAAAAATTAATAATACAGACGAATTGAGAACCTCCTCCTTTTTTTTGAAGTCGGTTAAAAAGGGGGCGTTGTAATTACTGGCACTTGAGACTTAGCATCTTCACGATTCAGGGTATGTAAGCCCTATAGGGGGCGGTGTCTTACTTCCAAGTGTACCGAATGTTGTCAGCCTATACATGACATAGAAAAAAAGAAAAAAACTACTTTGATTATGAACTTACCAAGAGCATGTATACATATGTAGAATGTACTGTAGAAGCTGTACTTAAGTGCGTCCCAGTTGAAGCGGTATCGCGTAAAGAGATAGCGAACAGTGTATTCACCTGAAATTATTGAATATTAACCTACATAATTTCAACTAGCTCTCCCCTGCGGTTGCACTCGAGTTCCCGAGAGATCTTACTTTTCTTGGAATAAAAAGCTTAAGTTACTCTTTATAACATCAGCTATCAGCCAGTGAAATTGCCGTCAAAATCGGTCTAGCCGTTTTGGAGATAAGCAGACACAAAGATGCGGACAGACATAAAAAAAAGTTTTTTGTTAGTCGTATACCTACACTTTTTTAAGCATTTATAAAAATTCGTTATTTTGACATTACAAACAGACATTAAAATTTGATTTATGACTTAAGATACAAAGAGTTTATCCGTAAAGCTGACGTCTCTTTCTGACGCGTATATTGTGCGTACAAAAAAAAGAGATGGGAAACTGGCAACACTAATTTGATTGTGAACAATGATAATTGTTTATAACTTCGGTTAATTAGTATTCAACTAATCGTATATCATCGTCATTATCTCTCTTGCCTAATTTTTATTTAGGATATCTGATTATTTCTATTTTTAATTTGGTTTTTACGTTGATAATAGTGAATGTTCCAGAATATAAGGCGCATTATTTCCATACATTTCCGTGATTGTAACATGGTGTTTCTGGGGCTAGTTTGGCGATAAACCCAAATTTCAATCAACCCATATAATAAACTATCAGTTCCCCGATTCCCCGAGGATGTTACATTTTCCCGGGATAAAGTTTCTATATGGTATTACAGGGTATGCTCTATCTTAGTGCCAAGTTTCATTCAAATCCATTTGGCTATTTTTGCGTGAAAGAGTAAGAAACATCGATTCATCCAACCGCAGATACTTTCGCATTTATAATATTACTAGCTGTCCCAACAGACGTTGTCCTGACGATTTGTGTCCATATAAAAGTTCCCTAAAAAATTAAACGTTGGTACTTTCAACACAGCGCCATCTGTTAGAACCTTTTGGAGTTAACAGATAACTGTGACTGTCAATTAATTATAGAACAATAATTTGCAATAAAATAAAATTGCGACTATAATTAAAGATCTAAGCTATCCTATCTCTTAAGTTGAACCAGACTGCTCACGGTATGCCAATTTAATTTAAAATCGGTTAAGTAGTTTAGGAGTCCATCGCGGACAAACATCGTGACAGGAGATTTATATATATTAAGATTATAGTAGGTAGTAGGATGGGATAGAATAGGGTGGTCGTAAAAATTATAAAGAGTAGAGTAGTAAGTGTAGATGTATAGATAGATTGTGGGATAGTAGCCCATACTTTCTATAATAATTTTAATATTTTTGCATGAATAAACAAATTTGTTACTAATGACAGATAATAACTATTTTTCGCGAATTATGTATGTGCTCTAATTAATCATAATTTCTACTTTTATTCCGTTACCTTTTCTTCGAGAAACGTCCATTAAGTCAATTTATCACCGCTCGTGTTGGAAGGTTACACATGTGTCGGTGGACGGATTTATTATTAAAAAGGTTCCATTATCCTTTAAAAACTTTCACACATTCACTGTATTCCTAAATTGTTATTGACACACAACAAGGATTGCGACATTTTCTTTTTACTTTTAGGAAAGTTTACGGTTTATATCAGAGAAACATTTCTGGCTGGTTTCAGTAAACAAATAAAAAAAAAATCTTAGCGACCAAAAAGGTAAACAGTGTCAATATCAGGTGGCAAAGCTCTCATAGTTCTAGAAAAATTAACCCTATGGCGTTATAATAAGGTTGATCAGCATCATTAATAATTAAATATTCGATCAATAGATGAACCTTTTGAGAACAGGAATACAGATAATTTTAAGACTCGTAAGTGGCTTTGTGGAAATCCATAGTACCATTATAAAAAAAAATCAAAAATATCTAGTAATTAATTCCGCTCGATCTCCTCTATCATATCCCAGATAAGGAAACTCAACAGGAAATTGATACATGTTTCGCTTCTACGCGAAGCATCTTCAGGACGTGTTAGACCCGCTGTCACCACCTCGTTGTCCACCACTTTCTGTCCAGCGGTTGTCGAGGTAACACGTCTGTGGTGCTAGTGCGTCCAGTCAATGACACTGGTCTAAGTCCTGAAGGTGCTTTTGTGGAAGCGAAAAACGTGTCGATTTCCTTGTTTGGGACTTGACAGAGAAGGAGATCCAGCGGATTGGTATCGGATCGCAACGGATATGATTTTGTAAAATCTCTATGAACTGTTTTTAAATTTCGACAACTTTAATTAGCCACACAGTTTTAAATTAAAACACCGATTTCCATATCGTAAAGATTAATATAAACAGCACCTTACTCAGTGACGGTTCCACATGACTTTGGGTATTAAGTATCCCACGCACCGCAGCTCAAAATACGCTACCGCAGCGGAAATTAAAATACAAAAATTCCTAAGCCGCGTACAGAGTTTACATACGAAGACTGATATCAAACGATTTTTTTAAATTTACAATTTGAATAGGGTATTTTAAACGGGTGCGTGGAATGCATGCAATACGCTACACAGTGTAGATCATAAGCTGTAGTTGCGATGCTTTTGAGCTGCCAATCTTGGTATTCTTAAAAGAACATGTCATTCATAAACGTGACACGTGTGGATCGAAAATAGAGCTGCATTAAGTACGTAAAGACTTCAAATGTGAAGCAGTAGTGCACTTGTATTAATGTGTTTCGGTTAGAAAGGTAAGGGGACCGGTGAAATTACAGGCACATGAGATTTAACAACTTCACGTCTCAGGGTCGACAACGCATTGGCGATGCCCCTGGTGTTGCAAATGTTCATAGGCGGCGGTGACCACATACCATCAGGTGGACCGTCCGCTTGTTTGTCGGACCAAGTGGTGTAAAAACAAATCATCTACAACAGTTTACCCAAATTCAGCTGAAATTTGCACATAATATAGGTTCACTTGGTTATAGTAACAATGTACAATTAGCTAAGTGACGTCATTCTAAATCTTAAATGGCGGACGTGACAAGAAGGTAATTTATTATTTCCTTAACCAATTTCATGTAATGGGTCTCAAATGTTTGCCAAGTTGAATGCATGACGTCAATTTTATACTGTAAATGACTTAAAGAATGGCTCGAAGGACCAACAACTTATGTTTAATGATTATTTTCGTATTCTGGTTTACGAAACTTGAAACTCGGGCTAGAGAGTAAGATTACAACTATATACAAACACGTCTATATGATTTTAGCCTTTAAAATGGTAACTGTGAAGTACATATTACTGTAAATCATCTAACATAACGGACCCAGCAATATAATTGATTGTAAGAAAGGTACCAAAGATATCGTACGAGTCTGTTCAAACATTTTTATGTCCTTAAAACCAATAGTACAAACAGTAAATAAAATATAGGATTACTCTCAAGTACGTACCATAAGCCGGACCGTATATAAAAGCGATCGATGCCAGTACTAAAATAGACTTTGCCCGCCTGTGATTGGGCCCCTTTTTGAATGCAACAGTCAAAGTATCCTTAACGTGTTTTATGTCGAAAAAGGATTTTAGGAAGCCTCGTGCGTCGGACGATTCATTCTGCAATTATAAAACCCCGATTATAGCTTTTAGAAGTAACATGAAAATATGTATATTTTTCTGTGTGTTATATGGATTTGAGCCATTGAATTGTGGGTTTTATTTTCATAATTTTAACGTGCATATTTACATACTTCAAAGTGTGTTATTAAAGCCGGCTTATTGTTTTGTTGTTTATAACAATATTTTTTTTCTATATGTACAACTATTATATAGTTCTCATGATTGTTATCTACAAGTAAATAGATTTTTTGATTGTGGTATTACAGTGTTTGTGAAGTTACGTATGATATGCATAATACGAGAATATGCTGCAATTCATTGATGGGCGACATGTTAGGTGATAGGTACCCTGACTGCCAAGTCTTGGGTTCGATTCCCACCCTAGACAAATATTTATGAGCATGAACATGTCTGTTTGTTTTGTGGTTGGGTCTACACCTATTCAAGTATTAAGAAAATAAAAGTTGTGTATCTATTATCTGGTTTCCACATTACAAGATCTGTTTAGTTTGGAATCCGATGACCGTGTGTTAAGAATGTCCCAGGATATTATTATTATTTTTGAAATTTATTTAAATAAATTTTAAAATTTTACTTTAATAGTGAGTGTTAATTTTACCTGATCAATCTTCTTTTCAATACGCCTCTCAGGATCTTTGATGTATAACAATCCATAAACAATACTGATTATATAGAGTAGTGAACTCAATGAGAACACCCCATAGTAGCCAATGTGTTGTAACAGGAATCCACTCAAAACTGACCCTATGGGCCCTCCGGCCGTGAGACACAGGTTCGCTATACCGACCCTAAACGTCCTTGACTCTTCACTAGATATATCACTTATGTAACTAAAGGCCCCCATATACGTAGTAATCCAACCACCAGTTATGGCCGGGAAGAAAGCCTCGAAAAACATCGTAATTTCAACAGGGAACTCATAGAAGAAGTAAGCGTTTAGCATGTTACTCATACACATTAAGAGCTCTCCTATAATTGGCAGCATTATACAAATTTTTCGTTTCCCAGTTCGATCGCTCCACGCTCCTAGGAAGAGGATGAGGAAACTTGGTATAGCGGTCAATAGCACGTTCTTCCAGCTCTCCATACCGGCTATAAGTTCTTGGACTGCGAGCTCCTGTTTCAGATATTTATTGCCTTTTCTAGCGATCAGGGCATCGCATACGCTGTCTCCGTACTGCAAATTGACACGACATGCTTTGTCCAAGTTTAAGTTCTGGGTAGCGAGCCTGGATAGTACTCCTGGAACCACATAGCAAGCTAAAACCGGTTCAACTGTAATATTCTCCTTTATTTCTAAAAGTTTTTCTTTTAGAGATTTTTTTTTTGGTTTTTCTTTATTAGTTTTCAACGGCTCTTCCTCGGGACCCATTATGTTTGAATGATAGTGAAGGACTGAATGTGAAGAGGTGAATGGAAGGTTTGCAATGACATGTCTTGATTACCAATCAAATATTAGCACAAGTAATGATAGGATATTTTAATTATAGAACATTTTATCTGAATTCAAAGCTATGATATGCTGTTGCATTTGTGCAAACATGGTGTCATTTTATTTACTTGTATGCTTGTGGTTATCAATATGAATTGTATTTTATGCTGTTTCCTTATGTATTTATTTCTAATATATCACGACAAATAATGATCAGTAAAAAAACAATCATTTAACTTATGGAAGCATCGTGAAAGGATTTAAATGTTGAGTTACTTATTGTTAAATTAGAATAAAAACAAAATTCGAAACCATTTAGTTAAAGCTCTGGAAGAGCAGTTATTAAGGTCAAAGCTACTGAAGTTTTCGCTGGTTCGGAACTCAGTTTTCAATAGAGACTGAGTAAGTTAACTTAATAATAAATTCAAATATTACAATTTGTTTACTTTTTATTTTGACTATATTATTTTTTAGACGAACTACGATGAATACAACAAAGATTACTTAAAGAATATTATAGATTTTTTTGAAAACAAACCATTCTAACATTTTTCTAGGCATCAGTGAATATAAAACAGAATCGTTTTTTTTGTCCTATTTGATAGCGGTGGCATAGCGCCCCATTAAAATAAATATATTACAAATTAAGCAAAGCTTGTACTATGGAAACCAGATAACTGATATATTACATGTACTACATAATTTTTTTTTCTAAATACATTCTTATATAAATATTTACACCTAGACACAGAACAAACAGAAATGTTCATGCACACAAAAGTTTGTTCTGGGTGGGAATCGAACCCGCGACCTTCGATTTGGCAGTCAGACTTGCTAACCACCAAGCCAACTGGCCTGTCAATTCAATAGGCCGTGTGTCCGAGGGTCCACAAAAATGAACCTTCCTACCCAAGGACCCAATCCACCAACTTACAATACATAAATTTTGTTTTTGAATTTAACTGACAACGTAATTTTTAGGTACACTGGAACTAGCATCATAAATCTTTCTGCTGAGGAATCATTCATTTAAAACTTTATCACCATCACCTTCTTTCCCTGTTCTCAATAATTTTACAAAAGAATTGGCTGATATTTCGCCTACCTGACGCCAACTCTTCTTGAAAATGCTTTTGTTGACCAAGTGCATGGTGTGCGTGGCTCTTTAGTCGCCTCTTGCGACAGAGAGACCCAGCCCTAGAGATGATCTGGGTCTATATATCTACAGTTTCTTTTTCTTTTTGTGCTTTGTATTTAATTTTCCGTAATTTCGCTACATGCTGTCCCCCGCGGTTTCACCCGCGTTCCCTAGGGATGAAACATTTTTCTGGGATAAAAAGTATCCTATGTTACTTCTAATACCTCCAAGAATATGAGTACCAAATTTCATGATGATGGGTTCGGTAGTTTTTGGGTGAAAGCGTAACAAATAAACTAACATTCACATTTATAATATTAGTAGGGATATATTCGCCGATAAAATTATAGGGACGTCAGACTTAACATTTTGACGTCTCAGACTCGACAACGCATTGGCGATGCTCCTGGTGTTCCAAATATGTATAGGCGGTGATGACCACTTATCATCAGGTGGATCTAGCTGTATGTAGGCCCAATCTACATAAAAAACACTTCAGAACTTCAAGCCACGATGAGAATCAACAAATGAATGAGTGTCGTCCACTTCACAGCCATCACTGATGATAGCTTCATAAAAGCTTGTTACACACTAAAAATAATCAATTGCAAATATTGTTCACTTCCATAAATGTATATATGATGTAATTAGATATCAGCCAAGTGCAAAACAAATTTTATTTATTTATTCTTTATTCCTTACTAAATTGGTTTTCTTATGTTTTTTAAAACTGAATGAATTAACTAAATAGTTATTCATTGTGAGAGCTTGCTGTAAATATATATCTTCACGCCCATAATCCCAAAAAAGGTAGGAAGAGGTTTCAGTAATGAGATCCGCATTCCACCGAAGCTTCCAGCGAAACGTAAATATTAACTTGCTCGAACCTGCCCCCTTGTTCAGCTAATACAAACTTCGTCGGCGAGCCGCTTCATGGTGGCCTCGGAGAGCTTATCTCTCACGTGATTAGTATTATTAGTGTAGTTAGCGAAAGAGACAGAGCACGCAGGCCGCGACGAAACATCCTCGAGCTTGTGTCGTTTTCCTTACAGAATCGAGCCCCTGGAATCTAACCAAGGACCATAAGATTCTAGCTGAGCTTCTTATCACTCGACCACCAAGGCGATTATTTCATATTTCATATTGTATTAATGAATATAAATATACCAATATTAAAAATTTTAGGTGATACATTTGCAATATATTATCTAGAAAGAATATAAGGTTAATTTATTTAATTTTCTCAATAAATAAAACTAAGACGAAAAGTTATTGGAAAGTAACATTTAAATCGAGCTTCTGTTATTTTGCCCACTACAAACCTATTTGCTTTGCCTCATAGAAACATACTAGCTGTCTAGTATCACTCGCGTTTAACGATACCATATATGGCCTACAAGCATCTAAGAAAGAATCGTCGAATGGTCGATGTCCCATCCCGATATGTTCAGTAGTTTTGAAGTGATGGAGCGTCAAAGGAACCCTACTTTCCTCATATACTCGTACATATACACATATAGATACATGGTGTTACAAAACTACCGAAAGAGGCCTTATAACGAGTCCATTCACAATATTTAAGAACCGTAGTAACGCTGTATAACATAACCCAAAAAAAAAAAAAACTGATTCTTGTGAATGAAAAATAAAAAACTATCATAAAAGACAATTATTAGGTAAAATAGGTACGTAGGCCTACGGGTTATTTTGTAACACGTTGTAAACTTAAAATCTCCGCAAATGAACAGTCCTATAACCAAGCAAAATAACTTTCACTTGAAAATGTGAATAGTAAGCTATGCATTTTAAACTCACTTTGCAATTTCAAAGAACAAGTTCTAAACTTTGTTACTCTTATAGCGTAGAGACCTTCGATATCGAAATTCTATTGAATATTCTTTGTTCTCACAAATTAGTGCATGCACTTGCAGAGTACTAAGTGAAACGAAACGCTTTTAGAGGCAAGTTCATTTCAAGTTAGCTTAATGAGTTTCAATGAAAATGGAGTTGGAGGGGGGAAGTTACTCTGCACAGTTGGAGCGATTTGGATGAGGTTCCAATATTATACAACGATTATTATTAAGGGATTCTGAGTTATTATTGAGACTGGGTTTAGGGTTGCGGGTTTATCTGTATTTTATGGTCATACTAGCTGTCCCCCGCGGTTTTACCCGCGCTCCCGTGGGATGTCACATGTATTATACATAAAAACCTTCCTCTTCAATCACTCTATCTTTAAAAAAAAACGAATTAAAATCCGTTCCGTAGTTTTAAAGATTTAAGCGTACAAGATTTAAGCATACATAGGGATATAGGGACAAAGAAAGCGACTTTGTGTTATACTATGTAGTGATTATCATTAAATTAAGTAGGTATATGTAATATTGTATTATTGTGTAAGTTTATTTAACTATTTTATTACAATATTGTAAATATATATATATGCAATAGAATTATTATGTAGAATGTTTCCATAAGTTTTTTAGTTTTTTTTTTTTTAAGTACACTTATCTTGACCACCCTTTAGTGCACCTGCCTCGCCTGTTTCTGCATCACCCCAAGGTAGACAGGTAGAAAATGCCTAAGGCATTATGTTCGCCTTTGTACTTCAGTGCATAAAGAGTTAATAAATAAATAAATAAATTATCAAATATATATAATAATATATGACGGCGCGACCCCTTAGAAAGAGAATATAATCTTTGAGTTTCGTTGGTAACTAAAGTAAAACTGATTGTAATTCCGTAGATTTGTTGTTGTTGGATTTAAAATTAGAAAAATAGTCATTTAAGTAAATCGGTTTAATGTTTGAATCCGTCGTATATTAAAATATGAGCGGGTAACCCCGAATAGAGTAGCAAGTCCGCGCCTACGCGTTGATGTCGGTCGATCTTTAGACGGACAGCGCAAGAGGTGCACGCGTGCTAACCTATTGGCTCATAATCCATTTGCATCCTGTGTTTTACGTTATATTTTCTGTGTAGGTGTATTGGAATCAAATGAGAGATTGTTATTAATTGCATACGTGGTATTATTTCAACGTTCCTGGTACAACACGCCCACGATGGAGGACAATTGCCAAGACCGCTTCGCTTTACCCTACCTGTCAACCCGTTATATATAAAACTTAGGTATTTTTATGATTCCACGAAAAACTGTTACATTAAATCTGGTCTGTCATATTTTCATTGGAATGTTTATAAATTACTAGCTTCCGATTCAGGGTTTCGGCACTCACAAAATAAATAAATAAATATCCTGGGACATTTTTACACACGGCCACCTAATCCCAAACTAAGTAGAGCTTGTACCATGGCAACCAGATAGCTGATATACTACTTTTATAGATATTTACATCCAGACACAGAACAAACAAACACGTGAACACAAATGTTTGTTCTGAATGGGAATCAAATCCATGACCTGCGACGTGATAGTCAGGATCTATAACCACGAAGCCAACTGTGGCGGTCAGTGAGTAAAGTTATATTTTAAAGAATTTCCTATTTGAAAGAAAGAAAGAAACAAATTAATTTGAGACAAAAAATAACACACGAAAAAAGTTTACAAAAAGAAACGAGGTACATAATTGCCACATATCGGTCCTCCAATGCAGCATGTTGTTGGCTGTACGTATAAATATTGGTACGTATAGCCAACGCTGATCTTCCGTTGGGGCCGGCAAGTGAAAACACGATAGGATCACTACAATACAGTGTGTATTTATTTATTTACATTTTAAATAAACCGCAAAACATTTCGGAAATAAAGTTCAAATTTTAAGTAAAGGTCCTAAAGTTAAATATCTAAAACATTACATTGTAAAGTCGTTGAATTCTAGAACATTCTTGTTCACACATTAAACTAACATATGAAGTAAAGTGCACTGGCATGTGTTGATGGAATGACTCTGCCGAAGAGCATCTAAATGTGTGTTTTATGCACGCAATTGTATGTCAATAAACTCTCTGCTGTATGGTAAATGGTAAAAGATAAGAGCGGTGCGAAAATAAGAAACAAAAACACATCAAAAACTTACTATCAAATGTTAACATTATATAATATTGTCAGTACGAGTTCTCACTTCAGTAGTGATTAGTATTTCAAGCCGTTTTGAAGCTTAGGTGAAAATAATTAATGATTCATTATGATTGTGGAAATAACGTGTTGTGTTCAATTCCTTTTAATTAAATGTGGCCATATACTATTCCCACTTTACATTTTCTAATAATATATTTAATTGTTATCAATAATCTTTATGAAAAACTAGCTTTTACCGACAAGAGTTGCGGCTTCAAATCTTGATTTATGGTCTTCATGGTTTCATACGAAATCCCCATCGGCCTAAATCAAGTTCAAGGTTTTAAAATTTACCTATTTTCCGATGAACATAAACATTTTTTCTTTCCATCACTATGAACATGACTCAAAACATTAAGAACAACAAAAAAAAAAAGTTTTTAAATGATATGCTTACCAACGAACATAACTTCATTTTTTTTAAAAAGATTCTTTATTTTTCAAACGGCCAGTATTCATGTAAAAAAGATTATAAGTCTGTGAGATTTTATGAAAGTCAGTTTAAAGCTTTCATAATATTGTTTTAAATGAAACTGGCCAGTTATACGATAGTAAACATTGAATTTTTTAAGTAAAGAGTTACAGCTTATAACTTGAACCTTTTCTTTTCCTTAAAAGAGAGAATGATTCTCACGGCAGTGGCGCCTCCGCAACGTCTTCTCTACGTGTTTACTTTGGATGAAGTCAAAGCATGCCGCGTGCCACACCGGTGAGTGAGGTACAAGTTATATTCATAGTAATGCTAACGCTGTTAACCCTTTTCAATGAAATTTATTTATGGAAAGTATCACAGCCCTTCCCTACCTTCAGTTTACACACTAGGCAAAGTCCAATTTTATTATAATCATGATAGAATTCAACATAAAACCATTTGACGTGAATGTCATAAAAAAAATAACTTTTAGCTTCATTGCTTTTTGAATAATGTAAAAAATTATTTTATAAACAAACAAATGAAGTAAAGTAAATCAAGCATTACAAGTCTTACAAGCAAAACATACATGTGTAACATTTCATATATTTGCATACGTTTGATCAATGTTACCATGACGAGTGATTATTACAACTGCCTAAATATCTTTGAAAATACAGCAATAAAATTTCAAAGGAAATCTTTAAACACTGGCATCTTCATCGCTTTGAAGCAAATGATTATTGTGGTGGAAAACATACATGACATCTTTGGTACGTAATAGGATTCCAATGATTTTTGCCGCGGCTAAAGCATCAGCCGCAACGCAAATACCGACATCGGAAGCACGAAGCAAGAGGGATGAATATATTCGCGTATTTTCGTATATTCCTTCATTTGTTACGTGACTAACGCCACTCAAAGGGGCTTATTACGTTTGACAAGATCCACTTATGGATTCCGTGTATTTATTTACTTTTACGGACAATTCCTTTTTGAGATTTTCGGTTAAATAACAAGGGAAGGAAACTGTGCTTTGTTTAGCTTAGCATTCATACCGTAAGCAAGAAATCGTCATGTCTTTTCGTTGACCATGAAACAATGTGATTGATCTATTTCTTTAGCCATTTAGAACGAGAGATCAGATTGGCATCATCTCTTTATGATCAGTATAATGCAGCAATCTATGACCTTCCAAAATGACCTGGTGTAGAAAATGCTTGGTGACAGATTTCGATTTGGGGAACTAGTTTCCTCACGACGTTTACCTCCTCTGAAACTATATGCTTTAGCTTTTCTTGCTTATATTTAAGTAGCAATATGGAATTTGCAGATTTACCTTCATGAAGTCACATTTCGTCACGAACTAAGCTATCGTCACCCTATTCTTTGATAAAGATGACGATTGGTCCAGTTCTATGGATGGTTTTACAAACTTAATGGATCAAGAAAAAGTTTTCTTAAGAAATAGATTTAGTGAACCAATTTACTAAACGTTCTTAAAACTGTTGGTTAAGATCACTACCTTAAAATGTATTGAAGCCTTTGTACATAACCATCCAAAAATTCCAAGATTTAGTGACGTTTAGTTTATGCTATTAACGGGTAATTTTTTTCCTTAAGCATCAATAAAATTTCTTACCTATATGGAACAGACTTTAAAATCGTTTTCTTGTTAGGTGATAGTAATTTTTTACGTGATTGTGGAATGAATTTCATGATACAGGTTTTTTTTAATACAATACAATAAAATAATTATGTAAAAATATCAATTTTTGTTGAAATTCATTCAGAAAATAGTTCAAGCAATAAAGGTGTTGAAACCGGGTTTTTCTACATTGCTTACTGCAAATTTAGCCATTAAGTACATTTTCTCATTAAATTTATTGCGTCTGAAAGAAATTAACATTGCAATAATAAGAGCAAAAACATTTAAGCAATACTTTTTATATTACCTCTCTAACTCTTAAATCTAGACGACCTGTTAGAACTTTATACGTATAATGGAGGTGTAAAGGGTTTATTTTACGACTAAAATAAAACGAGACGACTAGTACGCATAAAGTTAACAATAAAATGACTTTATGTTGGCTTGAAATTATTTACACGTATTAAAACGTACGTAGGCAAAACTACCAGTGTTAAATGATACGCGGATGCGAATTGACAACCTTTTGACATTTAATTTTCTTGTGAGTGAGATGGGTCATGTGAAATTGGTTAGAGCGATCGTTTATTTTGTGTTAATCTGATTTTATTTCTTCTTTAGTGAGAGTGTAAATAAAAATTGTGTAATTTAAAAACGGAACGGTTCTTATTTTTTTCTAAACGCGTTGCGTGGATGCTTCCTTATCACTTTGAAATAAGATAATTATATTACTATCTTTTCTATCACAAAACTAGAATAATGGAAATTATATATTTAATGTAGGTACTTGTTATTATGATATATTGCCACAGCTAATATTTATGTAAATAAAATTATTTACAGACAGAAGATGGCTTTGTTAGAAAATGTCAACGAATGGCGTTCTATTTTATGAACATTTTCCTTTCTCTTTGTTTAGCCGACTTCAAAGTAGGAATATTCCATTCAAAAGCAGTAAATAAATTAACTAAATTGATTACCGCTAAACAATTACGAAACCTACCAACCTTTAAATGTGTAGTTATTTCACCTTGAATTTTGTGACATTTAAACCAATCGCATGTGCGCTAAGATCTTTTAAACTAGGTAACAGATTTTGTTGCGGTTTTCAAACATGAAATGATTCAAGAGAAAGGTTTATATTTATGTTTACATCTCTTGGGAGCCCCGCTGAAACCGCGGGGGACATCTAAAAAATATAATCTAGATTTCAGGGCAAGCCCCCTTATTCAGCTAATGCACACTTCGTCGTCGAGAAAGCTCGGCGAGCTTACCTCTCACGCGATTGCGTAGTTAATGAAAGAGACAGAGTATAGAAGCCGCGATGAAACATCGTTGAATTAGTGTAATTTTTCTTACAGAATTGAGGCTACATACCATCAATGTTGCGCTATTGGTTTGATTTGTAGTTTCAGTAACTTTAAAGTTTACCTTCATAAGTGCCTTCACCCATAAATGGTTTTAAATTTTGAATTCTCATCCAGGACAATCATGGAAGATCATGCCTGTACTATAGTGGGACATATTTTAGTCTACAATTAGAATAACATTTTTCGCCATGAAGTCTTAATAGAAATAGAGTTCTCTCTGAGTACATTCACCACTAAACTAATTAGAGCGAGTATCTTGCTCGCCATTTTTCTCAGTGTCTCAACAGCGTGTTTTTCTCCATTCCATTTCCATTAAACGTTGTCGCTTGGAACACAATTAGATAAAGCTGTGTGTGTGAATGTCTTGAATCTGTCAGCGCAGTAATCTACCCGGTACCAGTATACCTGCAATTCTACCGTTATGCTTGTAATTCCGTCGGGTAATATTTGTAAGCTGTATAAACGTGGAATCTCGTAAGATTATACACAACGGTATTTCTGGTGAGTTTACGTTGTGCTTAAGCGTTGGCGACTGAATTTTGAAGTGAATTGCTGCAGTGGGTTTTTAATAGTACTATTTATTTAGATTTTCAATTGAGGGTACAAAATCGAGGGTTCAAAATTGACAGAATTTAGGGTACAAAATTGAGGGTTCAAAATTGAGAGTACAGAATTTAGGGTACAAATTGAGTGTAATTCCAGATTTGGTAAATCACAAATTTATTTTTGTATCATTGTATGGTAAAAGCAAAATATACTCCTCACTCCCACTCACATTTAGATACTGATGTCACTGTATATTTTGCACCGAACGGTCAACCAAAGACTTTCTTTAAGGGGACCCGGTGGTCTAGCGGCCCAAAATTTAGCCTATTTTTAAAATTTTTTTTTGATGTGACAGAAATGACTAAGGGTTTTAAATTTCTTTAGGCTTATTTTATTACTTATTAACAATACAAAAATGATGGTAAACACAATTTTTTTTTTTTTTAAATTCCAAAAGTGGCGCTGAAGTTCCCCCCCAAAAAAAAAGGACCTGGCTGCTGAAGGAGGTTTTATCTCTCCCTTTGATCTGAAATTAAAAAATAAGACGGATTTTTAATCAGTATAAGTATAGTTATGGCGGGGACTAGAATAAAAAAAAAACATTGACATTATGGCGCGTAATTCAAAGTACGAGTCTGAAAACGACTCTTTTTTTGCAATGTTAATAAATAAAATAGAAATACTCAACAGAAAATATTTTTTCTAGTCCCGGCGAGAGCCAGTACTATTTAGAATGACCTGTTAAAATTTCAGACGAATCGGTCGAACCGTTTTTTTTTTAGCTTCAGTAGACCAAAAAAAGTAGTTTCGTGATAAACGCGTTTAAAGTTTTAAGTAACTATATTCTCAAGAAATTGTATTGAAATATGCACTTACGATTAATCGGCGATCCCAGCACCATAAAGGATTCCCTCTGTTCTCTCATAGTCTTCATTTTCTTGACTCTTGGATTTTTTACGAGCAGTTCTTGCCTCTTTGGAGTCACTTGTGCTTTGACGATCAGCCTTATAGATTCTTCGCTCATCACGATTTCGGGCTAGTTGATCGGCGTATGGGCCGATTTTAATACCCATTACGTCCATCATCTTTAAAATAGCTTTAAAACCTTCGTTAAATGTACAAGCAGCACAACATGCAGCGATGTCCACAATTTTTTTTCCAGAAAATTGATGCTTGGGTGCAAGTTGCCAGACGCGTTATTATAAAATTATTTCTGTAATATTATTACACTCGATGTTGCTGTCGCTGAGGAACACGTTAAACTAACTGAACAATTCTACATCAATCATACATGCGTAAAAAAAGATAGCACAGATAAATGCAACTGTAAAAAATTAGAAAGAGTTACCTCCACAAAATATTTGGGCATTATTATTGACAGAAACCTCTCCTGGTACCCCCAACTTGAAGTGGTGGCAAATCGGGCTAGAAAACTTATATGGCTCTTCAAATATCTACGAAATATAAGTAATAAAGAACTTCTCACTTATATATACATAACACTAGTCCAATCTATTCTGTTATATTGTTTAAGAATCTGGGGAGGTACATTTAAAACGAAATTTATCAGTATTGAACGTGCACAAAGAACTATTCTAAAGGTTATGCTGCGAAAGAAAAGAATATACAGTACATCCAAGCTGTATAGTGAGGCAAATGTTCTGACAGTTAGACAACTATATATGTTACAGTGCATCCTTAAAGTACATAAATCAATCTCGAAAGACCCTAAAATCCTTAAGAAGCGAAATCCCCACTCTGTAATAAATAGAAAAATAATTAAAACTGTATTTGCTTCAAAACAATATAATACTCAGTCAATTAATCTATATAACAGGATAAATAGAACACTTAGAATCTACACTATGACTCACCACGAATGCAAAAAAACCCTGACAAACTGGCTAAAAACATTAACATATGAAGAAACTGAAAATGTTTTAAAATTTCAATAATTATTTAAGTATTATTACAATCACAGATCATCATCATAGATAGCCTTCACATAATTATACACCCATACACTCCCTACACTCACACATCCTACACTTCCTACACTCACACATACACTCAACACTCACTCATCCTTACACACCCTACCATTTCACACTTTTCACAACTAATTTACGCATCTTATTTAAAGTTTGGTCATTTTATATTTACATATTTTTAACTTTAAACATTTACTATGTATACAAGTTTAATCATAAAAATCGGAAGAGCGGGTCTCTCCTAATACAGGTTTTTTAAAAAACTTAAAAGGGGAGCCCCAACCCATGTAATTACTGTACTTGTAATGAAATAAAGGAATTTTGAATTTTTGAATTTTGAATTTTGAATTCTTAAAACTAAAATATTTCCCGTTAAATTCATACAATAGTCTTAGTCAGGTATACGGACCCGAGCAGCTGCAATTAGCGAACAATGGAGCCCGCTCACCGATCGTCTACCTGACATTGTAATGGGTTTTAAATATAGAAATACTCGAAATTTTGTCACCAAATTTTAACAGTATATTTTTGAAATACTATACTTTCGAATGATGTAAAAAAAAAAAAAAAACGATTTTTCGAAAATTCTAGACCACCGGGTCCCCTTAAGAAAGAAAATGTTGCCAGAAAAGGCCGAATGTCTGGTAAAGAATTTTGAGCAAAAAATTATGGAACCTGGTACCCCCGCTCCAGCAGCAATAACTGTGTAAATGACTCAAAAGGTTATGTAAAAGGTTCGAGTTATTTTGAAGACTAATTTTGATTACTCACTTCCGCTATAACACCCAAATATTGTCAGTGAGACCAAATTACTGATAAAATGAGTTATTGTCGATTTTATTGCCGGCTTTACCGGCGGGCTGACCCGGTTTTTTATACCAAATAGGCTGACAAGCAAGCACACGGTCTACCTGATGGTAAGTGGTCACCGCCGCCTATGGACATTTGCAACACTAGGGGCATCGCCAATGCGTTGTCGGCCCTGAGACGTGAAGTTGTAAGTCTCATGTGCCTGCAATTTCGCCGGCCCCCTTACCTTTCTAATCGAAACACACTAATAGAAGTCCACTACTGCTTCACGGCGGAAATAGGTAAGGTGGTACTTCCCCGGACGAACTCTGCGCTAAGAACTCTAACAACTCTAAAAATTTAAGTCAGAGTGTTCATAAGTGCTTGTTTAATTTTCTTTTCAATATTAGAAAACAAACAGCATTATTCATTTTTCAAAATAATATATATTGAAGTGGATAAATGAAATAAGTCGCCTCATTATTATAATTTATTTAACAGACTTCATCAAATTAAAATTACAACATCATTGAGCAAATCAATGTAGAACATGAAACGTCATCGTATAAAATTTATTCGTTCACACAACGAAATAACTATTCTAATAGCTATTTTTATAAATAAATAATTTCATAAATTAATAATATTAGAGACACATTCTTCTATAATAACCTTTGTTTAAATTCCATAGATAACTTACACGAATTTTAATATTGTCTACTTTTTAATTTAATTATATTTTTGTGATTTTTAGGCCAGCGACACATTGACAAAAATCAATTTACCAGAGACAAAATTATCTCCAACAAATTATTGTCACGTGAAACGCTGAACAAAGACATAAAAATACGACGCTTAACAAATAATTGGTGACTGCGAGACGTTAATTTACTAACTGTATAGGCAGTTTACATACCCACGATTTTCTAAACCAAAGAGATTGGCAAAGTAACATATTTCATACCATATTTTTAATAAAAATTCGAACTTACCGAAAAATTCAGCACTTATATTTTACTTTATTGTAAAATATATTTTAATGATTAAATAAATATATTTTCTACGCTATGTGCTTGTCGTTTTCGGCCACATCGTCACTTACCACGGTGAGATAATGGACTGCATAATTAAAAAAAAATGCTTAATTTTCAATAGATTTATGATAAACTTAAAATAAAAACAAGAGAGTAATATTCATGCATTAATTATTATTAGGCTAATTTTATTCGAAAGTTTATTATCAAGCATGAAATCATGTTGGAATTATATAATAATGTACAGGAGTATTTATAAATTCTTAACATTAATAGGTATTTCTTTACTATTTTTGCCTTATTTTAATAAAAAAAAGACTGAAATAAATAATAGTGGCGCAACTAAATAATTGCACTTTATCAAATTTAAGTTTTTATTTGAGGTTTGATCGCCTTTACAATAAGTCTGTATAGATTATTATAAAAGGTTTTTTAACCTTTTTCTATGCTCTTTAATTAAAATATATTTTAATGACAAATGAGTTTTTCGAGGTGTTATTTAAATACAAATAGTTTTATTTAATTTATAATTATCAATTTCATTCTACATTTTTTTAATATTTATTAGATACAATTCATGTAAATTCACCATTTAGTATTTTTAATAATACCTTTTTTTGTTGAAAATAAGGTTATTGTGACATCATATGATTGACGACAATTTACAAATAAAACATAGTTCTCCTAACAAAAGTTAATTATATTCCTTAAGATAATTACTTTAAGTAATTATATTATTATATTTTTATATTTGGCTAATTCCTTCTACTAACATCTACAAATCACACAATTTATTACAAGGACATTTATTATAATTTAATTATTTTACATATTTATATACATCACCAATACAAGTGGTTGTTAACAAACGGATTAGTAAAGTTTTACAATAATAATAACATTAGTAATAAAATGTGTGTATTTTAGTTTTTTCGTTGTATTTATAATAAAATCAATCAGTCAAGTATTTACACGAACTCATGAGTGATGATGCATTAACAAGTTTCTATTAAAATAAATAAATAACTTCATAAGGGTTTTTTAATTACTTACTTAAATATAAATAAAAATATAAAAAACCCACAGGAAAATTATGAATCCAAAATAGTCACCAAAACTATACATGTTAGAACCGTATACGTTTGACGGCATCCTACGATACAATAGTTTAAGTTTTACGTTAAGATCTTCACTTATTTACAAGCAACACTGAGGATTCATGGTGATTCAATCGCCCACAGCCAGACATCATCGCAGGACCTGCCTGGAACATAAAAACAAATGTTTAAAAAAACTATGTAAAATTGCTTTTATATAATGTCGAAGGTCGTGGGTTCGATTCCCACCCAGGACAAACATTTGTTTGCATGAACATGTCTGTTTGTTCTGTGTCTGGGTGTAAATATCTATGTAAGTATGTATTTAGAAAAAAAAATAGTATATCAGTTATCTGGTTTCCATAGTACAAGCTCTGCTTAGTTTGGGATCAGATAGCCGCAAGTAAGAAAATGTTCCAGGATATTTATAATATAATATTAACAATTTAAATAAATTTAAATTTTTTTTTCATAAAAATCGAGCAACTGCTACTCAACAATTCGTGATACGTGTGCCAAAAGCCTTATGCTTACCATAATATGACGTCACAAATGGTGACAGCACAGCATAGTACGGTCAGCAAAAGTGATGCTGAAACGGGACCTGGGAACGATAAAATAATGTTGGTTAGCAACTGTTAATGGAAAATATAATGTTAATAAAAATGTTTGCGCTGTCCTTACTGCTGATAATCTTGTTAAAAAGTATCATTATTTATAACTAAGAAGTAATTAATTATTATTTTTGTACTTTCATCTCTCCAAGTATTTAAGACATCATATTTTTCTCCGAATTACCGAGACTTCAAAACATTTTCGGACACGTGTACATGTACAATATATATTTTCGTGTGTACCAAATTGTTACAAGAAAATGTTCTTGGAAGTCGTTGAGGAAAAACATCACAAAAAAACTCAATCGATGTCCAAATGTATGAAATTAAAGATACTTATTTATAACTCAATAATAAAAGACAATTGAGCCCAAAATTACAAAGCTATACGACGAAAAACCTCTACAATGATTAAAATAAAAATGCCTTCAGCAACAAGGACCGTAGCCTACAAAAACATACGCATACCAAATATAATAAAGGTCCGTCCACATGTTACCATCGGATCTTTATTTAATAAACTTGAACAAATGAACAATAGATTTAGGCCTGTAGTGGGAGGGGTATTATGAATTGCCTCAGGGCTGCCACGCACTGAAATATCGCGCTGGCCTTAGTCGCAGAATATCTTTATCGATCAACTGGCGCGGGTTTTTATCAACTTCGGTAACAGTTCCGTATAATAAATGAGTGTCCATTTCGTACGCTGACAGAGTTCGCGAGCGAGGTCAATTGTCGATAGGCTGTTTAGATTATTTGTTTTTGATATCATGTTGTTAGGGTTGTACAGGATTAATGCTCTGTAAGTACTGTAGTAGCTTGTGATTTGTCAGTATAATGTTTGTTGTGATTTCCTTTTTATTTAGAAAAAATATGAAATTTTTTCTTCCATGGTTTTGTATATAGAACATTTTAAAGAATTCCCATCAACTCGACGATTTTCATCTTATATCTGAGAGGAAAAGCAGTCTTTGATAACTGGAGACAAGCCGAGCGCACTACCAATCGACAAGAAAATAACTAACCGCGAAACTACAGCCGGCGGCGGCGGACAAACAGAAGAACGTTGTTTTATTATAACAGCAAACACTAGTGGAAGGAATACGCAATAAATACAGTTTATCTACATTTTATCGGTTAAACAAGCGGGGTGTTTATACAGGCCAATTGAGGCTACATTGCTTATATTACACGTGATAACATGAAAAGTGTATAGGAAAATAAACTGATATTATCAGCTTAATTGTTTAATCTAAAATTTTTTGTTTACATTAATTCAGCTCTATACAGAACTCTTGATATCATTACATCTAATATAGAACAAGCTACCGCTCACGGTTTTTCCCCCGAACCCGATCTTTCATTCTTCGCAATTAAATGTATTTATTCTATATGTTTATATAAACATGTAAATGTAGTATGGGTAAAATACCATGATTCTGGGGCTCGATTCTGTAAGGAAAATGACACAAACTCGAGGATGTTTCGTCGCGGTCCGTGCTCTGTCTCTTTCGCTAACTACGCTAATACTACTAATCACGTGAGAGATAAGCTTCCCGAGGCCTCCGTGAAGCGGCTCGCCGACGAAGTTCGTATTAGCTGAATAAGCTGGCCGTGGGCAGGTAAACCATATATTTGCATGAAAATGACTGTTTATTCAATGCCGGGACATAAATACATATCTATGTGAGTATATTTTAAAGTAAAGTATCTGGCTGCCATAGCACAAGCTCTGCTTAGGTTTGATAAGATGGAGGTGATTTTTTTGGGTATTTATTTATATATTCGCCCTTTCGTTGACATTTCTCAATAATCTGAATTGAAAATTTTAGGAACACATATAGGTATAAATTTGAATGTAATTTTTTTAATGGTAACATTAACGTTATATTATACGTTATATACGGTTCACAAAGAGAAGAAAAAATGTCACTTAACTATGTTGTATTTGCATATTTATATATACGTTACTAATCTAATACTAATAGCTTATGTATATGTTAATCCTCTATGTCAACTCAAAGGCTCAAGTGTCAAAAGTTATAGCTCATAGTTTCGCTTCTGCAGGAATTATGTGGAAATAATAAATGAACAAGTGATTCATGAAAATCTCGCTGGAGCGTTAATTGTTCAGGAAAACGTGGGAGTTAGCTTCTTTGCTAAAAGGTCAATTGTATTGAATAAATCGTAGGAAATGGAAAAAAGGTCAATAGAAGCTTGATGCTTTCAGGGGATCTATTCATGAGTTAAAATGCTCGATAAGTTTTTTTTTACATTGAATTGGCTTGTGTTGCGGCTGTAGCTACGAGAGGAATAAGGGCATAGTTCAACTCGCGGGCCCAATAAAAATTGGCTGACGTCACGTCACAGATATTAGACGAAGATGTTTTTCACCAGCCAGTGAAGTACAAGATTAAAAATTGGTAATATATTTTAAACGCAGCCAATTTCATCACAAACTAAACAGACCTTGTATTATGGACCTACAAACATCAATTCAAATACAGAACAAACAGATGTGATGAGTGACAGATCGAATTGAGAAACAGGTAGCATAGCAGGATATAAACAATGGTAATCAACCATCAAAAAACAACCGCATTGAAATGGTGAAACTCTCTCGGATTCAATGTAGAAGCCAATTTATGAATAGATTGATGGTTCGGCGTTCGGTCAGTGTGGCACAGCACTCGTAGCGCTGTCAATGTACTCCAAAGTTGACTGCAACTACGATTCTGAGAGCATAACATATTCGCCCTGCCGGTCATGATCTTAATGGGAGGCTTTAGAGTGCACAATCGCAAAACATACTTTATTTTAACAAAAACTTGCTATAACACTCAGCACGGCTGATCCCACCAACATTCTCGGGCGATGTTCGAACTAAGCCAACTGTCACCTCATCTCTAGCACACATAAATAATACAAAGCAATAACAACTCCAGAGCTAACTGCGGCGTGCCACTGTTATTACTTCCCACCTCTACGCCCCTCTGAGCCCCTCTTCACGCCCCTCTCCACGCTCCTATTGCCCCCAAAAGGGGAGATGAAACCCCCCCTAATGCGACATTCTTACGTGACAACGATTTATCCAGCATGTATTGTGCTCGCTTAATTTATTGCCCGTTTAAAACCTGCCGGGACAAAATTATTTTCTCATATTCAAATAAAAAATATTACGTGGGAAGTTTTTGGCCATGGTTTGTATTAATGTGCCATAGATTTTAATTGCAATCGCGTGAATTTTGTCGTAAATTTTGGACGGGACTGAAATGATTGTTTCAATAAAAATAAAATTTGACGTTTTCATCACATGTGGGTTTTGGTCTACCATCGTTTGGAAAGCTTTTGTTTCACTCTCAACTCTCTCAAAGGAGGAAACTGTAATCATTTTATTAGATTCCTCCTATTTAGAAGGATTATAATATTTTAATCACTAAACAGTAAATTAATTTAATAAATGAGACAAAATAATTAAAAAACAGATAATTCAGAATTTTGAATTCGAATCTACCTTATAAGCTTGATTACAGAAGCCAAGAATAATCCATCTCTGTCTAATTACGCCTTCTAAAACCTTGAGTTTTAATAACGAAAAGTAATTAATCTTAAATTTAGCTCCCACACAGTGACTTGATGAGTTTTCCTTAATTTTTCCATATTTCTACAGAAATATTATTATTAAACTTTTCACATTATTGATTGTATTTAAACTGCAAGTTCTCTATTATAATATATTAAAAAATGACAAAAAAATTTGACAATGTTTTAAAAAAATCACTAACCAAAATTCTAAATTTACAGTTTGACGATCGTTCATGGAGACAAGCAACGCTTCCTATTAGGTTAGGTGGCCTCGGTATTCGCACTGCATCTAGCGTAGCACTTCCAGCATTTCTTTCATCCACCCACAGCACTCTGACACTCATCAGCAAGATCCAAATTTTATCCATAGCTGATGTTTGTGTCAGTGGTCAAGCGGATGCAGTGGCTCACTGGATTTCTTCATATCCGGGGGAAAACCTTTCAGTAAACCGAGAGTCACAGAAAGGGTGGGATTTGCCTCAGCTAAAATTAACGTTTGCTTGTCTTCTTGAGCATTCTAATGACGTGGATAAAGCCAGACTACTTGCAGTTTCGGAAAAGGAATCAGGTCACTGGTTGCACTCGCTTCCGTCACTCAACATAGGTACCCTTTTAGACGCGACGGTGCTCCGTATCGCCATATGTCTTCGCTTAGGCACTAAAATTTGCGAGCGCCACACCTGCCGCGGTTGTGGATACCATGTCGATGAGCTAGGGCGCCATGGTCTATCTTGTGCAAAAAGTGCAGGCCGCATATACCGCCATGCCACACTTAACGATATAATCCGCCGGGCTCTTGTCACCGCCGCTGTTTCAGCAAAACTGGAGCCTTGTGGCCTCTCCAGAGACGATGGCAAGAGACCGGATGGTATGACATTAGTGCCGTGGCGACTAGGTCGTGCCCTGGTGTGGGACGTTACTTGTGTAGATACACTGGCACCCTCCCACATCTCAAGCACGCGTCACGGGGCAGGAGCAGCTGCGGAAAATGCACAGATCCTCAAGCGTCGCAAATACTCATGTCTATCGGACGACTATGAATTTGCGGCTCTTGCGATGGAAATGGTTTCATGGGGCCATGGTCATCTGATACAAAATGTGCCTTTGAGGATATAGGCAAGCGTTTGGTCTTAGCCTCTGGGGACTTGAGAGCCAGGGACTTTTTTGCCCAGAGACTAAGCTTAACCATCCAACGGGGCAACGCCGCTAGTATCATGGGTACCATGGAGCATTTAGAGGACCTTTTATTTTAGCAAAATTTTCGGTTTTGTTTTATTAGTGTACATAATATAGTAACTAATGTAATTTTAAGTGCTTTTGTATTTTTCTATGTATATATTTGTTTATGTTAGTAACTAAGACCTGAAATGTAATTCTATATCCTGAGTACGTATGATAATAATTATAATCCAAATATATTAAATAAGTATAAATATATTATTATTTGGAAAAAATAAAAAGTTTATTTAAAAAAATCACAAGTTATCCATAGCTGGTCCTTAGCTTTGTAATTACCTGTATAAATATTTAAGTCACCCGAGTTCCCAAGGGATGTCACATTTTCCCGGGAAAAATAGTAGCCTATATGTTATTCCGGAATATGCTCTATCTATGTGCCAAGTTTCATGCAAATCTGTCCGGTAGTTTATGCGTGAAAGAGTAACAAACATCCATACATACAAACATTCACATTTATAATATTAGTAGGTAACTGGCCACAAGTCGAGCCATCTATGCATAGTTTATCGTCCACTACTTAATACTTCATTAATTAAATTTAAAAAAATTTAATATAAATGAGCAGCGCAATAAAATTATGTATTATGATATACGAGTATTATATAATTATAGCTTGAAGTAAAGGCACCTAAAAATAATTTATTATATTAGATAAGTTATCAATAAATAATAAAAAAATATATATATATCAGGTTTCTATAGCTAGTCTAAGTCTGAAATCTAAATCTGAGCCGAACCATCTGTACATTTATTGTCTATAAACACATCGTAGCTACAGTAACTTTAAATTTGACCTTCATAAGTGCCCTCCGAGGGCCTAAACTGAATAAATGGTTTTGAAGTTGAATTTAAAAAAAACGCAATCAGGTTCCGTTATTTAACTACAAAAAGGTATATCTTACTCTGTTATAAATATGAAAGTTTGGAAGTATGTTTGTTACTCAATCACGACAAAACTACTGAATACTACGGATCTACATTAAATTCGGCACAGAGATATATTATAGTCTGGAATAGCACATAAGTTTTTTTACTCCGGGAATATGTAACATCCCTCGGGAACGCGACTGAAACCGCAACATATATCTGTCCCCCGCGGTTTCACCACGCTTATCAATATAGCAATAAAGCCTATGACCATCTAGGAAAAAATCAGCATCGACTGGTAGCAGTCCCATCCCGATATGTTCAGTAGTTTTGAAGTGACGGTGCGTCAAAGGAACCCTATTTTGCTTATATATATGTATAGATAGAAATATTATTGTCTCAAATAGCACATTGGCTTTTTTCCCGGTAACGCGATTTAAACCGCGACATATATAATACTAGCTGTCCCCCGTGGTTTCACTCGCGTTCATCGATATCATATATAGCCTATAATACGGAACATGTACTATCCTCGGAAATGTGAGGAACAGGTAGTAATTAATAAGAAATAAAAAAATGTACAAGAGTAACGCAATAAATGATATATTATAGAATCATGCTATGAATTCATGGCACTTAAACATAATTATAATCCCGGATAAAGGGCCTGGGCTCGTATATAATTACGGCGGAATCCGCCCAACTCCCGCCTCCTCACACCCGACTACACGCAATTTTTACGGTAATTACGATTTTATCGTAGTATCTTAACATTCCTAATTCAATTTAACATCATGGAAGTTATGAATTAACGTTCTTCCCTCGGTTAAATAATGGTTATTCGGGTTACTTTTATTGTAATTTATTGTCGAAGTTATTTACTTTTACAAGAGGCTTGAAGGGGCAATTATTCACTTATTTCGCGTTGTGAAAATGATACTTATTTATGCATTATCCGTTTAAAGACTATGAATTATTAGCTGTATATAGATCTTCTTCTTTTCTCTCTATCTATCTATAAATATATAAGGAAAATGGAGTTCCTTTGATGCATCATCACCTCAGAACTCACCTCGAAACTACTGAACATATCCTGATGGGACTGCTACCATTAGAGGCGGAATGTTTCCTAGATGGTTATAGATTATATATGATATCGATAAACGCAGGTGAAACCGCAGGGGACAGCTAGTTTTTTATAAACATATGTTTTAATATTTATTTTTATACAATACTAGTTGTCCCTGGCGGTTTTACCCGCGTTCCCGTGGGATGTCACATGTATTATGTATTAAAAACCTTTCTCTTCAATCAATCTATCTATTATATATTATATAAAAAAACCGCATCAAAATCCGTTGCGTAGTTTTAAAGATTTAAGCATACATAGGGATATAGGGACAGAGAAAGCGACTTTGTTTTATACTATGTAGTGATTTTTATTTAGGAAAGCATTTAGACATAGTTTTAATTGTATTGTAGAATAGAATACATGTTTAAATGTGGACAAATGAATTAATACAAATTATGAAAGTAGTATAAAAACATCTTCCATTAACAAATAATGTCACACACGTCATAATTACAATGGAATCCGCAAAAACCTTTAATTCCCCGCTGTTTAACTCTGAAACGTTACCTGCTACACGTGTCTTGTAATCTTAATTCATGCTGTCTGCGATACGTACCACTTTGGAGGTGGTATTGCAGGATTTGAGCTGCCCCCTTATTCAGCTAATACAAACTGCGTTGGCGAGCCGCTCCACGGAGGCCTCGGAGAGCTTATCTCTCACGTGATAGTAGTATTAGGCTAGTTAGCGAAAGAGACAGAGCACGGAAGCCGCGACGCATCATTCTCGAGTTAGTCATTTTCCTTACCGAATCGAACCCCTAAACCGTATATGCTTCGTTCATTAATCAGGAGAATAGCTGTAATTATTACTCGTCTCCATAATTCGTGTGATCTTGAGTGAGTTGAGATGATTATTATGTCACTTCTCTAGTCCTTGAAACATTATGTTTGGTTTTTTTATTATATGCTGCATTTTGACAGGCCAGTTAGCTTGGAGGATACCGACCATGACTGCCATGGACATGTCTGTACCTCTACCATGAGTTGCTATCGAAACTTACTTTAGTCACTAGCGAGTAAACTACTATCGATACAGTATTTTTCGATGGCAACTGTCAAATTTGTGACTCATGGTACCGAATTTCTATAGCAAAGGCTAAAAAACGTTACTCGCTAGTGTTTACATTTCGATAGGTTTTTTCCCTATCGCGTCGTACTATCGATTTTAGTTCTTTAGGTCACCGCTAGTGGCGCTGTACAGATTTGCCATAGAAATGTTTTACGCCGTCGCAAGCGAGTACGTACGTTAAAAACTCATGGTAAAGGCACTGTATGTAAAAACAAAAAAGATGTTTTAATAAGTCCCTGTATCAGTTAACTGATTTCCATTTGCTTAGTTTGGGATCAGCTGGTTGTAAGTGAAGAATCCCAGGATATTTATTATTACATAAAATGGAGATAAAAAGTGTTTGCTCGGCCTTCGTTTTCATTTTTATTTTTTTACAAGGAAGTCTGTATAAGAAGGTATATGATGTTTTAAGTTCTGATAAACGCTTTTACACTAAAATATTACTTTGGATGGATTCAGCAAACGTAAGTCTATTATATAGTCGGAACAGATTTTGGGGATCGATCACAATGCAACGAACAACGGTGGAAACAGATCTATGCCCCGAAATATATTTTCAGCTCAGACATTACAGATTTCATTACGGGATTCTATATTATAACTAAACATAATAATTTCATCTAAAATATAACAGTACAACATTGATTTCCTGAATTCAGTAGCCAAGCATGTAAGTGTTCACTTCATTAGGGATCGGAGGCAGACTGACTGAGATAACATTTAAAACATGAAAACAAATAAAATGTAAAATTTTCTTACAATAAGAAGCAATCTCGGTTTTAATTGTGGAGTCATAAAACAACACTCAACTAACACAAAACTCTAATATTTCTTAACAACAAAGTCTATAGTCATTTGTATGCCATATTTATTCCACGTACAGTTGGCAAGAATTCCGCAAGTCATGCTCAAACTTGCATACGAAAAAAAAACACTTAGCCTCCAAACGTCGGTAATAAATGAAAAAAAAAAAGTTAGTTAGGGGCAAAGACAAAAAGGAACAGCAACGCCTAATGGGCCCAAGTTTGGGAAACACTTTGGCTAAACATTCACTAATGGAAATGGAAGGGAGCCAGCCCGAAGTGCTAGTAACAGTGGAATCAGTTTTTTTTTTACATAAAACGTTTGTTGCCAAATTGTTGAATGAATGTTTTTATGTTTGGACATTTTTATTAATGCGCTGATGCTTTAATTATTACTTTCACTAATGCATACCTGAAGTTTTGGATAGTTATGGTTAAATGCCAAATAATGCGTATCATTTGTGTAAATTCGTTAGATATTTATCACCACGTTTCGATTTTTACAATCTACTCTTTACTGAAAACCGAAAAAAAAATCATTCAATTACTTAGCAATATTATTCATTTAGGATAGGAGGGTCTACAAAGCAATATGACCTTTATATGAAACCGTAACTAGGCACAATCTCCACTGATAGTATTATAGTCCCTTAACAGTCTCAGTAACATTTTAAATAAGGCATGATTAAAACACGTGTCGAATAAGACAACTAAGTACACCAGGAAATATCACTTCTTATAATGGAAAAGGGTGACACGATTTGAGTTAAGTTCCTCAGATTATTGTTCCGAGAATTTACGTAACTTAATAATGTAAGTGAAAAAAAGAACTTGAGTAATAACTCAAGAGTCCGCCGCGGTGGGTACAGGTGTTTTTAACTGCCCTCTCACTGATTTACTCGAGAACTTGCTAACTGTTAAATTCGCCAGTAACTTTATTAGCTGCGAAAAATATTTTTAGACTTATTCTGAACGGGTCTTATAAGTTTGTTGATGAATGTAATGAAAAAGTTTTGGTTGTATTCATCTTTTATAATACTTTTCTTAACCCACAAAAGGCTTTCAACCGGGCGATAAAACACAGTTTTTATGGCAATTAGTTTGACAAACAAAGGTTCCACCTGATGGTGAATGGTCATGACCGCCTATGGACATTTGCAACACCAGGGGTATCACAGCATTGTCGACTATAAGACATAAAGTTGTTAAGTCTCATGTGCCTGTAATTTCACCTGCCCTCTTATCTTCCTAACCGAAACACAAGTGGACTGCTGCTTCACGGCAGAAATAGGTATGGTGATAATACTTCCATGGACTCTGCACTAAGAGCTGTACTACTTGATAAAATGATAAAACCGACAACCAAGTATCAAAATGAGTTAGCAGTCAAAATACTTGAATCATCGTTCATTACAATCGTCATTCCTCATAGCCGAAATAAAATTGGCTAATAAATTAAGAGCTCGTATTCGTAAGCGAGAATTCCCCATTATAACAATGCAGATTTGTGTTGCGGCTTCGTAATGTGTACGTTTGTGAAACTGGGATCTTCTTCACCCCAACGCTTAATTCGTCGAGTCGAGTGAAAGTCACGGCTGCGTTGGAATAACATTTGATTTTAATTAACTCCACGTTTCAACTTTTAATATTGCTGTGGAAATTTCATCAAGTTTTTATTTGTATTGGGATAGGGTTGTTTGTATAATGTTTTATTGTAAAGAGATTGATAGATTTTGACGGATCAATATTGACTTTGAATACAGAAATCTATATAAAATCAAAATGGGGTTCCCTTGACGCATCATCACCTCAAAACTACTGAACATATCGGGGTGGTACTACTACCATTCGACGCAGAATTTTTCGTAAATGATTATAGGCTATATATGATATCGATAAACGCGAGTGAAACCGCGGGAAACAGCTAGTACTACATTTAGCTACTGTAGAAGCATATAGACACCCGATGCCAGTTGTGTCTATTAGGTGTGATAGTTTGAGATTATCTGTTACAAATTCTATTAATGAATCCAATTTGATGGCCAGATTGGTTTTGCGTGACATACCCCGACAGGAGCTCTATAGCTCGTGGATTCAATTCCCTAGAGTTCGTTTGTTTATTGTGTGTCTGGGTGGAAGCTAAAAGCATAAATGTCAATTTGTTGGATGCATAAGCGGCAGAGTTGCCAGAGTAGTAGAGCTCTTAGAGCAGAGTTCGTCCGGGGAAGTACTACCACCTTACCCATTTCTGCCGTGAAGCAGTAGTGCACTTGTATTACTGTGTTTGCGGTTCGAATGGTAAGGGGGCTGGTGCAATTACAGGCACATGAGACTTAACAACTTCACGGTCGACAACGCATTGGCGATGCCCCTAGTGTTGCAAATGTCCATAGGCGGCGGTGACCACTTACCATGAGGTGGACCGTCTGCTTATTTGTCGGTCCAAGTGATATATAAAAAAAAACAGAATGGATTTGAATTTTTGGCGTATCGATAGAATTTGGACTAGCGTTTGGGGAATTGTCTTGTTCCCGGGTAGACAAGTATTTGATTGTTATGATTGGTTCCACCGTTTATTTGTGAAGAAGAACAAGCAGACTGAGAGACAAAGTTATTGCTGAGTTTATTTTTTTAGTGTGAATATGTCATCAGATGGTCAAAATGCTGGCATTGAAGTTATTATTTTTAAATATATCTTTATAACATCAATATGAGACTCTCAGTGTCAACAACGCATTGGCAATTCTTCTAGTATTGCAAATCCATAGGTGGCAGTAACCACTGACCATCAAGTCGATCTTGACAGAAATTTAAAAAGTTTGTTTCTGGGAAGTGTAAGCCCTAATCTCAGTAAGTACAAGGTAGTTCGTCTAATCGAACTTCCGTGTACTTCACAGATAAGCTGAGGGTTACTATTGCATATCTGTTTGAAGATAGTATTGTCATCAAGAAAGAATATCTAATTAAAAAAGACTAGCTGTCCCCCACGGTTTTACCCATATTCCCGAAGTATGTAATATTTTTCCTGGGATCAAATATAGCTTATATTATGTTATTTTAGGGCATGTTGTATCTGTGTGCTAAATTATTACCAAATCTGTTAGGCTTTGCGTGAAAGATATATCCATCCTCAGAAACTTTCGCATTCCTAATATTATTAGAATGTTGTTTTGATAACTATTTCTAACCGAAACAAAGATCATAAATATTTCCATCGCAATACAATTGTGCACTAGTATTATTATGTTCTAGTTGGAAAGGTAAGGTGAAATTACGGGTACATGACTTAAGAATTTCACGTCTCAACCCCTTTACCGTTGGTATTGCAAATGTCTAGGCCAGTGGTGGGCAAACTTTTTTAATGGAGGGCCACAAAGTTTAAGAAATTCTAGGGGAGGGCCAGAATTATTACGTCCCGTATTACGCAACACATGAACTAAGCGGCTAGTTTAGCTTCACTTATAGGTAGTAGAATCTACTTTAGACTTCTCAACCGATACATACTACCGACATATACTATACATGTCGATGGACCCTCGGCGGGCCGGATTAAATACTTTCGCGGGCCGGAGTTGGCCCCCGGGCCGAACTTTGCTCATCACTGGTCTAGGCGGTGACTAACCACCATCAGGTGGACAGTTTACCTATTCGTCAGGCTACATTGAATATGAAAAAGACTACGCTTATAGTTCTGAAAACACTCATTGTCTGTATGTATATTGTACTAAAATATATTTAATATTATTTATTAAAATCGATCTTTAGTCTATGCACGTGGAAAATGTATAAGACTGGCAGCATTACTTCAACGGAGGAAAAAAAAATCTAAAAAACAATTTGGTAAAAAAAAATCCCATCGACAGTTCTAAGAGTCTCTTAAAAGTCTTCCGCAAAACATTTCTTGCTCAAAACAGCTACAGCAAATTAACGTGATCGCTAGAACGGCGTTTATTGCTGATGTATGCTCATTACCAACGCCGCAGACGCACAAAACAATTATTTTACTTCAAATGAACATTCAGTTAGTATTTGTCTACCGCAGTAAACATGGTGGAGCCGGGGGACGGGGTTTCCCCTTCTAGGTTGGTACGGTTGGCAACAAAAGTGGTTGAACAGATACAAATTTAAAAAGTGCATATAAATATATATTATTTTGAAATTCCATAGTAGGCTTAAGCAATAATATGCCTACATATAATAACAAAATATCCCAGGACAATCGTTACTCGACCATCTGCTCCCAAACATAGTAAACCGTGTACTACGATAACCAGATAACTGATATACTACAACAACATTTTTTCTTAACATTTCCTTAACAAAAGATATCCAGACATGTTCATGGACGTTTACCCTAGGTGGCAATTGAAGTTAAGACCTGTGGCGTGGCAGTCAGGGTCTCTAACTAGGTATCAAGCTAATCGGCCCGCCAATTAGACACATTAACTCTGTCGTCTCCAAATTTTGGATGATTATAGTTATAGCTGATTTGGATTTCTTCACCCACTTACGTTGCCAACTGTACACTGTTTGCATTTAATATGCTGGGACTTGGTCTTCCGAAAGTGGGCAATGTTGATTAAATGAGATTGCTAAATCAATTGAATGATGTAAGTTAGATGGAATATGATAGTGCCTGTATAAAAAGTCGTGACTTCGTGATTTAAAGCGAAGAAAGCTCTGATAATAGTAAAATCGAATACCGCGATGAGAGTCCAGAATGGGAGTGATTGGTGAAGGAAAACATCGTGGAATACCATGGTGAGAGTCCTTTGTAGTACGCGCTTGGTTCACACACAACACTCGAACACCTTTAGGGCAAAATCTGTAGCCAAGCAGCTGATGGCGATAGTTGCATTTGACAGTGAGTTTCCATCGAGGCTATTTCCTGACCATTTTGTTAAATCATCATCTATCATAATAAGATAGTGCTCAGAGACAACTTGTATCTGTCGCCACTTTGAAAATGCTTTGTTAGCCAATCGATGCAAGGTGTGTTTTCTCGATTATCGGATAGTCTTTATTCGATCCTTACGGATAACCTAGATATAACAGTTGGCTTGGTGGATAACGCTCTGACTGCCAAACCGAAGGTCGCGAGTTCGATTCCCACCCAGGACAGACATTTGTGTGCATGAACATGTCTGTTTGTTCTGTGTCTTGTTGAAAATATGTATTTATGTATGTATTTAGAAAAAAAATTTTAGTATATCAGTTATCTGGTTTTCATAGTACAAGCTCTGTTTAGTTTGGGATCAGATGGCCGTGTGTAAAGAATGTCCCGGGATATTTATTTACTTATTAGAAATGGAATTAGTATTGTAATATTTGTCGCTACCACATCTATTAAAGCTTGAAATGTTGGAAAATATACAGGCTGTTACAAAACTACCCGTAACGCCAAAAGGAGGTTAAATGGGGCCTTAGAACGAGTCCATTCACAATATTTAAGAACTATAGTAACGCTGTGTAACATACCCCAACAAATAAAAAACCTGATTTTTATGAATGAAAATTGAAACCTATTGAAGTAGACAATCATTAGGTAAAAGAGGTACGTAGGCCTTTCTGCTAAATAATCTGGTTCCCTGACATGGCAGCTTACTAGGGTTTTTGGCTTTGATAATTAATTATATTTTTACGGGGTATTTTGAAACACGTTGTATACTAAACTTATACTATATACTTATAGACTATACTTTTCTTATCTTCTAGACTCGGGTGGCTTTTGAACCACCCAGAAAATAACTTCATAAGCCATTCATAAAATGTTACGTATCAATTGATCCTAAAATTGTCAAGATTTAATTGGTCAATTTGCGAACTAAATTTGTAGTAGAAAAATAAACTCTATAACGTAGTAATAAGTTTCATCAGCATTAGCAAACAAATAACCATTAGATAAATAGATGTTATTTATATCTGAAGAAATAAAATTGAATTTTCTATGACTTCAAAACACGCCTTCGACAACTTTATACGGAATTTTTTTTATTCGAGATTGGTTATCATAAGCTATACTAGGATAAAACAAAACAAAAGCAGAACAAACAGAAACCAAAAAGCAACACGTCCAAATATAAATCAGCAATCGTTTAAACGGTGAATGTAAACAAAACAGTATTCGTGGACTGGAACAAAACTGGGTGTAACTACTGCCGGAGTTTCGAAATTTGTTTAATGGAAAATATAAGCTAGGCATCGAAAATTGTTAGGGGAGGCAGACGATTAAATTGACGACTTTGATTATGAGATAAGTCATATAGCAGACTATTGGTTGGCGATATCTATTTAACGGAAAACATTTTATTTTTCATTCAAAGACCGCAGAGGTCAAAAGAGACATCAGCAAAGGAGGACAAAAGGAACTTTTTTTATAAACCTTTTTATTGATACGGACTTCAAAGTAAATGAAAACCTCCTTTTTATATCGATTAAAATTGTGGAAATATGTGGAGAACATGTGGCTGAGAGCGGTGATCAGTGTGTAAAGGTAATAAGGTTGAAAATTGGTTAGTGGTTTAAGTAGCCTAATGAGCTTGCTTTTTTTTTAGCTTAAAAACGCAAAAGTTTGGCCATGTGCCAAGGACAATTACTATTCATTAGGTGCAGTATAAAATTATTTATTCCTTTATTTGGTTCATATAGGGCAATTATTTTTTAACTGCAACTGGCACACGACCACTTGAAAGCCCATATCTTGCCCGAATTAAATCCCATGTAACACGACACAATGCTCGGATTCACAAAAAAGAGGTTCTATTACACGAGAGAGAAACAAAAAATAAGCTCAAATTCCCATCCGGCGGAACCCTTGAACCGTCTAATTCAACAGATTCCGATGCAGTGACAAATGTTAGGTTTTTCTCCACTTCGAATCTGGGTGAGACAAAAAAGAGGTTATGGAAAAAGCGGTGGGATAAGCGGAGCGATTGCCTTGCAACATTCTATACATATTTGGACTTTAAATGTAATTATGTGCTTATATTTTATTGCGTGATAAAAAACACAATAATCGATGAGTGCAGGATCAAGCGCAGCGCAGTAACTATTGTAAATGTAATTATAGTAATTGCACGTAAGTGAGGTGAGTAAGGGTTGACGTTTAGCAGATAGCGGTCGTAATATTCTTCGTAAATAACATGTAATGCATCAAATCCACAGAAAACATACCGACGGTTAAAAGGCGACTTGATTCAAGCGCCATTTTGAAAACTTTACATTAGAGCAATTTGAAAATGATAAAACCCAAAAACAGATACTGCATCTAAACTTCTTAACATTCCACATCGAATCTGTTGAATATTAAAACTAAATGCAAGCTTCAACGAATTTGTGCATGGGCCATCATCATAGTAGTATAATTCATTGAGAGAAATGTTACTTTCGTTAAAAATGGCGGTTGACTCAATTCGCCTTTCCCCCGTCGATTACATATAAATAAAAAATCGCACCGACCCCAAATGACAGATTGCAGATAATGATATATAATCAACAGCGCTAACTTACACCAACAAGAGTAAGAGAAAGAGGAGAGGGCCTCCGATTGTTCCGGTTATCCAATCTCCAGTTCCGTGGCCCAAATGTAAGGCCTCACAAAAAACCGGTCCTAAGCGGAAATTCAAATTGAATGACAATAAGATTGACGGGCAGCAGTGTGATAGCGGACCCGTTTCATTTCGCTAAGGTTTTATATACAGCTTAAGATACGTATTACTTTTTCGGTGTCACAGGGAAATGTAGCGGGATCACACGATACGATACGCTCTGTGGCTGTTACGTTTGATACGCGCGTGGTACATGAAACGTGTGGTATAAAAGTAAGCGTTGTTTCGATACCTTAAGGCATAAAGTTTATATGCGTTTTTCGATAGGGCTGTTCTTTTTGTTTAATAATCACAATTTTATACGGACTTATTAATAGCGTATTCCCATAGTGAAATCGGCTCTTTGGTATTATTAGAGTAATATTTTCGAAATTGTCATTTACAAAACACGATAAAAAAAATGTTAGATTTTTTAACTTTTGTTTTTCTAGTATTAGTTTCGCTTGTTGCCAGATACATTTTATTTATTTGTTTAACAAGAAATTTGGCAGATTTTTTTACAGTCGACCGCCTGCCTGACGCCATTCCTCTAGGACCTCTTTTGTCGACGCTGATGTTTATAGATGCATAGTGTAAGAGTTATTTTATACACACTATTGTCGCCTCTAACGACACCCTAGAGATGAGTTAGGGGGATATTATATGTCACCACTACCACAATGTGTCTTCCTCCAACACTCGTATAACTAAAAACAACTGACGATATAAATAGTAGTTCGAGCAATTTATAATTTGAGTTCTCGAGCTTCCCTCAGAGAAATGTTTAAACAAATTGATATCCTCACAGTTGCATCGCAGTATATTTATGCAAACATAATATTTGTACATAAAAATATTAGTCTTTATGTCAAAAAGAGTGATATGCACTCCATCAATACTAGAAATAAGGATAAACTTGTCACTTCTGCATATAGACTGCAAAAAGTGCAAGGCTCATTTTTTGCACGCATCTATAATAAAATCCCTGCTGAAATTTTAAATTTGCCTTTACAAAAAATTAAGGAAAGAATTAAGACTGTTTTAGTACAAAAGGCTTTCTACAATACAAATGATTATTTTAATGACGACAATGCTTGGGTGTAGCGCTCGCTCCAGCAGGACACATCTTTATGTACAAAATCTTATTTTGAAAAGAGTAATTGCTGAGTTTCTTGCCGGCTCTTCTCAGTAAAAGCAACCTTCCGAACCGGTGTTAGAGTCTGACCATTCATAAGTGCCTGTGAAGGCCTATTTGAATAAATATTTCATTTCATTTCATTTCAGTCTCAAAAACGTCTGTAAAAAATATTCAAAAACAAATATTTTTAATGGAACATGCAACATCGTAAACTGTGAAGTCACAACGCTATTACGAAAGTTTTTCAACTAGAACGGAAGAGGGGGACGGGGGTTTGGTGGACCCCACAGAGGCATGTTTACGAGGCTGCTTAATTCATGCACCCCCAGACACTGGTGGATAAAACTACGTGGTACGTTGGAATGTGTCCAAGATATCCACAGCTTACTTATAAACGTTGTTTAACTTGTTTATCTTATAGCTATCTTTAAGGGTTGCGACCCTTGGGCTAATCAGTTATTTGGTTTTTTTATTCTACTACATTTTATGGCTGTCGATATTATTCATTGCCAGGAGTAAACACGGAATGACTCAATATTGTTAACCGATTTCTAACTCTTTGGTATAACCTAACTCTTTGGTATAACATAACTTCGTGAAATGATTAAAAAGAAACACTTAGATTATATTGCTATTATTTGACATCGAAAACTGCAGTGGCCATTGAAAAGCTTAAATTCGATATAGGAGCGTGCGAGGATAGGACTTAGTTGATTTGTTAGCCTCTGTAACCGCGCAATCAATCAGTCACTCTTTACTTGCCTGGACGACCAACCAGTTTAAAATGTCACCTTAAAACTGAAGCCGACTAGCTGTAGATATGACGCATCAACTGGTTAATACTCAAGTAAGAGCTAATATTGAGGTATCAGTCCCCTTATTCAGCTAATACAAAGTTGTTGGCGAGCCGGTTCACGGAGGCCTCGGAGAGCTTACCTCTCACGTGATTAGTAGTATTAGCGTAGTAAGCGACAGAGACAGAGCTCGGAGGCCGCGACGAAACATCCTCGAGTTAGTGTCATTTTCCTTATAGAATTGAGCCCCAGTTCCTTGTCTTTGACCTCACCATAAAAGTGACTCTCTTTATGATCTAACGGTATAGTGGTTAGTGTATCGGTAGGAATTCATAATCAAGACATAATACTTTTTTTTTATATCATATAGGCCGACAAACAAACGGACGGACCACCTGATGGTAAGTGGTCACCGCCGCCAATGGACATTGGCAAAACTAGGGGCATCGCCAATGCGTTGTCGACCCTGAGACGTGAAGTTGTTAAGTCTCATGTGCCTGTAACTTTACTGGCCCCCTTACCTTTCTAACCGAAACACAGTAATACAAGAGCACTGCTTCACGGCAGAAATGGGTAAGGTGGTAGTACTTCCCCGGACGAACTCTGCACTATGAGCTCTACTATATAAATACCAAATTATATTAAACAAATAATAATAACAAGCAATTAATATCTAAAGATTTATGTTTCAAAGACTATAAGGACTAAAAGTTACATAACTAACGTAATTATAAATTTATTGAGTTGTTTAAAACAAGCAAATTAGAGAGAGTCGGGGCTCGCACTAATTAGTAAAGTAAACGAATGAGGAACGTACAGTGCGAATAAAAAATTAATTGAATTAAAACTTCTCTGGGGAGATGTGAGTGCCTACTTCAGGATGGATGTGCAAAATGAAGGCGGAAGCGGACCGTGTAAAAAATCAGAATAGTGTTAAATAACTACAAATATCTACTTTCTTAAAGAGGAAGGCAGTAACCTCTAGACCTACGTGCCGCTGAAAATGTTTTGAGTTTCGCGGTCACATGTGACATTATCGGCAAATCATGGCCAGTTACTCATTCCAGGCTGCAGGTAGTTATAACTAACTAATATTATTAATGCTAAAATAAGTTTGTTTGTTATGCTTTCACGGGTAAACGACCGATCTTGCTAGAATTAGACATACACCTATGGTATGATGAGGGATATAGGCTACTTTTATCCTGGGAACGCAGGTGAATCCGCGAGTGACTAGTTTTTAACAATAAAAATAATATTACACGGAATTCCAGGCACGTCCCAGGAGGTACTAAGCCGACCAATAACCGTTCAACCAGCCGTACGATTTGAGTGTGAAAACTTTAGTTTTGAATTTTTTTGATCTTTTATTTTAATTTTATTTATTTAGGATACAATTAACAGGTAAGGTTTATAACTGGGTTATAACTCAAAACATATGTATACAGAAAAACAAAACTAGAAAAGAACCAAGACAAATGCGATGAAAGTGTAAGTGAGCACTCCCAAATGAATATAGATAAAAATCTTATTATTTAGAAACTATAAATAAATATTATTCATTTAGACTTAATTTAGCTGCTGGGTATGAACCGGTTTGATTTGGAGGATATATTATAGGATATATTTTATGGTTTTGTGAAAATTATAACATAGTAATGATTTTGAACTCACAGTACAGTCACCATCCATATTTACGGTATTTCAATTAGTATAATACCCCATTGATAAACCACATTACTCAGAATTAGCAACAGAAATTGAACTGACATCTCAAATTAATGTTTAGCCAAACCAAACGCCAAGATTCCACGGTTCAAATTATCCGATTGATCGATTTAATTTTCACTCGAGCCTTTAAGCCGAATAATTTACTCGAGACGCCCATTTTTACTGGATTAGGTTTGCGAAAAAGTCGCCATCCATTTGTATCCAATTTAAAATCAAATTAGAAGTAAATACACTCTGTATTCTTTCCAATGGTGTGCGAGTCTCAGGGCATTGCTTAAAATCGCGGGGTGCGGCCGAAAAAAGTTCCCATTTTCCAATCCTAGCAGGGGTTTTACCCCAAATCGAATTCCGCTCCCCATTCGGAATGGCCTTAATTTAACGGACGAATTTGTCTAATTCCAATTCTTATGCTGTGACAAATGTAGTGATTTTTATTCAGACGTCGTCTTTCTACCAAGTTTAGGAAAGTGACAACATTCTTTTTTGTCGCACTCAATTTTTCAGGGACTTACATTTTTAATACCCGTCCATACTAAAATATATTCTGAAAAACGCTGAATATTTATCAAATTTTAAAGTTACTATATTTTTTTAACATTAAGCACTAATAGTAGAAATTGTAAAAGAATTTGATTCTCAATTTGAGCTTGAAAAAGCTCCGAGTAATTTATTAAAATCTTTACTAAGATAATCCATTACTTAGTCATCATAAATCTGTGATATTATAAATATTTCTAATTCATTCGAAAATTTTGAAATACCATATTATTACAGTTCTAGTTAGAACTAGTTCTGCGACCGTCCGATGCAATTTCGCAATTTACGCCAAGTGTCTATTGCTACGTGTATTGTTGCAAACCCTTTGTACATCGCCTTGTTGGTCAAATGGTATAAATTTCAGCTTCGAGCCTAATGTAGTAGATAATATTAACTTAAAAAGGATCGGTAATATGCCCGTGCAATTGTGAAATATTCAAGGAATCGTCATTGCAGTCAATTTTGTATTACATTGATGGCGCTACGACTGTTACCCCACACTGCTCGCACGCCCAACCATCAATCTATTATTAAATAGGCCTTAACATTGAATCCAATAGAGTTGCACAATTCGGGCGCGGAAGACCGCGACAATCCTCACCACATGGTACGTTGACACTTAAAATATCTTCGGTCATTAATAAGACCTCTCTTTGGCGATAAATAATGCGCGTAAAGATTGGGATATTTTAAGTCATTCTTATTGTTGTGGATTGGGTCTTGATCAATGATAAAGCTACGTGTATTCGACGGGCCAGTTGGCTTGGTGGTTAGAAGATCTGACTGCTACGCCGCAGGTCGTGGGTTCGATTCCCACCATGGTCTAGATGTATCTATATAAGTATGTATTTAAAAAAAGTTGTGTATGTACTATATCACTTGTCTGGTTTCCATAGTACAAACTCTGCTTAGTTTGCGATCAGCGGCCATATTTAAAGAATACCCAGGATAATTATTATTTATTTTGACAGGCCAGGGTGCCATATGCCTTGGTGGTTAGCGACCCTGACTGGCAAGTCGCAGGTTGCGGGTAGGATTCCTACCCAGGACAAATAGTGTGTGCATGAACATGTCTGTTTGTTCTGTGTCTGGGTGTAAGTAAGTATTTATAAAAATAAAAAAGTAGTAAATTATATGTAGTACATTAGTGGTCTGGTTTCCATAGTACAAGCTCTGCTTAGTTTGGGATCAGATGGCCGTGTGTAAAAGAACGTCCCGGGATATTTATTTATTCAATGTAACTTTAATTCGATCCTTTTTTTTTACTTATGTTGCTCTGCCTGCAGTGCCTTATAAGGCACAGATTTATTGTTGAGTTTAGACATTTACCTTACTAAATCATTTCGCAGATGGCGCAGAGTATGGATTTATTATGTTTAAAGTCCATTAACGAGGGAGTTACATAATTGCAGCTTTGGTGTAAATATCTAATAACACACTACATCCTTAAGTAGTGTATAGTCACAATTACACAAAAATTATACAAAAAATATATTCTGTCCGTTATATGGTTTAGTGCGGCGTGTCGACATGTGACAGAATACTTGCAGTTTTGGATCATTCTTGACGCCTCAATTTAAAAACACATGGACCTCTTTCTTTAGACATTACTTCCATTAAATATAAAATTACATCCTTATCGACCCCATCTCAAGAACCACACACACTTATTATAGACTTTATCTACTACTCTATTAAAGTCCACATAGCGCGATGCCATTGAATACCTTTTCACAAATATCAACCAAGTATTTTTCTCTGTTTCATTTACTTAGAAAACTTTAGCCACTAAAAGTCAAGTATGTCACTCACAAGTGACACAGCCCTGTCGCTCGCTCGCTTTCATCAAACGAGACAAGATAGCGTGACAAATGTTAGGGAACGCTAACCGCTTTTATTTGAATATACATAAGGTTTTCTGTCTTAGATCTTTGCTGTAAACCGATACCCGATAACCGATTTCGGTGACTGTAGTGTATGCGTAAAAAGAAATGTAAGAGTCTGCTACACACGTGCAGGCAATACTGGAACGGCTGTGAATGGTGAATTAAGTGTGGAGAGGGAAAAAGAAAAGGGATTCATTAATAAGCGTGCGTATTGCAAAAACATAAGAGAGTAGCTCCTATGTGATTATATCGGACCGTAAGTGAAGAAATAACGTTAGTCTAAATTATGAATAGCCCATAAGGTCTAAAGTTTTAAGAAAAATAAATAGTGGTGATTGCATCCAGGAGCTCTGGGCGAAACGTATCCTGAAATGGCAATTTAACGTATAACACCTGCCAATCGCCACTTTTTCCATGCTACTACGACTTTTGACATAAAAATAATTCCGTACAACCTGAATTGAGTTGCCTTTGCATGGTACTAAATGGACTGTATAATTTCCTCCCAGCCTACAGAAAGCCTATCAGGGAACTAGCACTAGAGTGCAAGCTAGTTACTTGGGTTCTTCAAAAGGCTTTGGTTTCTTTACAATGGTATCATCGCCTTCTTGCGCATCAGCATATCCACTATATGCTCTCCGAACGTCTCATCCCGTTTCTCGTACCTTAATTAAACATCAAAATTAAAACTACTCTACTAATTTAAATATTAAAAAGTAAGTAGTAATAAAACGTTTGGCTGACAAAACCTCTCTTGCGAATGGAATTTTCAAGGAAAAACCCAAAAAAAACATATCTAAAAAATGGATCATAAAGCTTCCTTCCAAGGAACATTCGTCATTACAAAACGATTCGTCTCCACCCCTTTCTGATTCAGCAGAAACAATGATTGCTGTCAGTATAAAGAATAATATACGGCCTGAGATGTACTCATTACAGTGGGAAGGCGATTATAATGTTTATGTACGCGTTTCGAAGGAAATTGCGAGTAACGACGGGAAATTGTGTGCGCGTGATCTTGCAATATTGATTATATCATTTGACTGCGCATATAATATAAGATTGGTTAATATGTGTCTGATGGTTTTTTTTTTGGTAGGATTTTAATAAATGACAATCTGATACAGTAACTTTAAATTTGACCTTCATAAGTGCCCTCCGAGGGCCTAAACTGAATAAATGTTTTGAATTTTTAAACAAAGGCTTTAGTAAGTAAACTCATTACTCTATTCGTAATTAAACAAAAAAATACCTGTAAACAAAGAATTGATATCTAAAGATTATTTCTTCGTATGCTGTTCATTTAGAAGAGTGTTTTAAATGAACTAAAATTATTCTCACTTTAACCTAAAAATACAAAACATACGTGAACCTTATTAAAGATACAAACATAAAGTCTGATGATACACAAAAACATAATAAACAATACATAATTGCGTCCAATACCGATAAATGGAAATGCTCTGTCAGTCAATACATTTTAAAGTCAAAAAGTAAATACGCGGGTATGAATTTTACAACAATCTTCGTGCAATATCCGGCTGAAACCGGTGCAAACTGGCTGCGGATGCGTATTGGCAAATTTGCACAGGGCGTTCATTTCGCTAAACGACATCGAAATATCGATGCAAATGACCCGAAGCCCGGTTCATTATCGTCAACATCGGAAATTAATTCTCGGAGGGATGCGTCGAATGTTAGTTAAACTGTTTTACATCGCTCGCATCGTATTGGGTTTGATTGCGTATGTCAGATGTTGCCGTTTATTGATGTTGCCGCGTTTCCATTGCTGGTGACGATTGGGTTTTATTGACTACTGCTGTTCCCGGCATGCATTGTTATGCAAATATTTTTTTTGTCTCAAACATTTACATAGAGGAACTCAGTCAAGTTTCATCCCTATCGGATAAATTTTAAAGGAAGGCATGTGACAAACATACAAACTGACAGTTTTATATGAATAGACTAGCCGACTGGGCAGACGTTGTTCTACCCAGTAGCGATATGAGCCAAATGTAACCTGAATACAGCGCCACCTATCGGATTCTAGTAAGAAAAATCTCAGAACTCCAATTGTAAATCAAAACCATTTTCAACACCAAATTTTTATCAAAATCGGTCCAACAGAAAAATTATATATAGTTTATAAAACTCTCAAGGTTTTCGTCACCTATGCTGTATTTCCATGTTTTTAAATGGTATTATAACTACAATGAAATTAGCTTCAGGAGTCACCAAATTTAACTCAAATTTCAAAGCACTTACATAAACTAATATGTTAAAATCGTATATGTCAAATGCCACTTTATGGCGTAAAGCCTTGTCTTTTGACATAAAATTCTTTTTTTTTATTTCTCTCTACTTTTTTTGCTGAAGATACTACCTGAGTATTCCTCAAGCATAAAGTCCCAGCCAAATTTTGTTAGGTACCTGTCAGAATTAAACTAAAAGTGTTCTAGGATAATGGAAACGCATCCGTATCCCAATATGTAAATGCTAGATATGGCAGACTTGTATTATGTCTAGCTGCGTCGAATCAATGTTACTTGTTTATGGTTAGTCTACCTACAATACATCTAGGACTAGCACCTGGAATATTCAAATGATGGGCATGGGCTTCGGTTCTGTAAGGAAAATTAGTTCAACGATGTTACGAGGCCCCAATGCTCTGTCTCTTTCGCTAACTACCCAATCACGTGAGAGGTAAGCTCTCCGTGGGCTCGTTGCGGATCATCGACGTAGTGTGTATTAGTTAATAAGGGGGCTAACATGTAGTGTAACTATGTATATGTCTAACGCCTTCCAACTCCAGTCCTTTAGTGTTCTCTGGGTTCTATTTAAATCCAGGATCAGTAAGGGAGGTATATATCAGTGAGGTAGACCAAAACACTTAGTGAAGTGTTTCCAAATACATAGCATTTTTTAATAAAAAAATGTGTATTACACACAATTAGAAAAGTTTCTTATTCCATTAAAAACTGTGTTTCGTTTATGGATTAATATGTAAGTAAAAACTAGTACAGCGGTAAGCCGAACTAATTTATTTTAATAAAAAAATAATTGAAATTTAGTAAGAAATATCACGTTGGCATCTTTCATAGTAAAACTAACCTAAATATTAAAAAAAAAACGCCCTTGAACGGATCTCAAACATGAAGGATTCCGTCCCACCGTAAAAACTGTAACAAAACGCCAAAAAGAACACGTTTCTTGTTTTACCTTTTAATTTTATTATTGTATACCGGCCACACCAGTACACACCCGGTCAAAATGAAAACAGTCTATCTATTATGGTTCATGAGATACAGCCCGCTGACGGACGGACGCACAGCGAATCTTTAGTAATTGAGTCCTATAGCAACCTTTAGGTAAAACCCTAAAAAACATTAGCCAATACTAATATTATAAATGCAAAGTTTGTATGTATATATGTTTGTTACTCTTTTACGCAAAAACTACCTAACGGATTTGGATGAAACTTGGCACATACGAGTATATAGAAAATGCCCTGGAATAACACAGAATACTTTTTATGCCAGGAACATGTTACATACCTCGGGAACACGGGTGAAACCGCGGGGGACAGCTAGTGAACACTAAATGTAAGTACAAAATTGTGCTTTGCAATATGAAAAACGGAATTCTCGTAGACATTAACTTGGTGCGTATTATGCAGAACATAAACCTCTCAGTTTCTGTAAATAAAACGAGTGCCAGGCTTATTAATTATTCAAAGTGCATTGAATGCGGAGCCTTCGCGAAAAACGTAAATTATGTCTTAATTTACCGTTGAGTGCATATGAGTTTACGGTGGTTATTTAATAAATAATAATAAATAAATATCCTGGGACATTCTTTACACACGGCCATCTGGTCCCAAACTAAGCAGAGCTTGTACTATGGAAACCAGACAACTGATATATTACATATACTACTTTTTTTTCTTTTTTTTTTTCTAAATACATACTTATATAGATATTTACACCCAGACACAGAACATACAGACATGTTCATGCACACAAATGTTTGTCCTGGGTGGGAATCGAACCCGCGACCTTCGGTTTGGCAGTCAGAGCGTTAACCACCAAGCCAACTGGCCTGTCAAATAGTTTAATACCAGAAAGCTTAAGGGTATATTTATAGTAATTTTATTTTTTGTTATCATATTTAATGTTGTTTAATGTCTAGTCTAGTTAATTAATATATTGTTATTATTTTCTAATATAAGTGTAGTCTAAGTTAAGTGAATGTTGTGTACACTACATATCAGGGGCTCGATTCTGTAAGGAAAATGACACTAACTCGAGGATGTTTCGTCGCGGCTTCTATGCTCTGTCTCTGTCGCTTACTACGCTAATACTACTAATCACGAGAGAGGTAAACTCTCCGAGGACTCCGTGAATCGGCTCGCCCACGATGTTTGTATTAGCTGAATAAGGGGGCTGAATGTATGTTATAGGTTTTCCTTTATGAATATATAAAATAAAAATATACGATTTTGTTTCACCACAATGATGGTTTTTCCTCTTAATTGTTAGGTTATTTGTGAAAGTATACGTTATGAAGTGGCTCCTGTTTTATAAATGTGTTTAATTACAATTTAAATGGCGTTTTAAACGGGTTTATTGCGTTTTGAGGTCGATTGATCCATTTGGTTATTGGTTGAAAATATCGACACTGAATTTGTTGTAACTATGAAAGTTATTTATTGTAATCTGCCAGTTGGCTTGGTGGTTAGCGACTCTGACTGCAAAGCCGAGGGTCGCGGGTTCGATTCCCACCCAGGACAAACATTTGTGTGCATGAACATGTCTGTATGTTCTGTGTCTGGGTGTAAATATCTATATAAGTATGTATTTAGAAAATAAAAAAGTAGTATATGTAGTATATCAGTTATCTGGTTTCCATAGTACAAGCTCTGCTTAGTTTGGGATCAGACTGCCGTGTGTAAAGAATGTCCCAGGATATTTATAATGTTTTATAATAATCTATACTTAGTATATTAGACAGATAATATTAAAGTATCTCATTAAATTTATTAATATTAGTTAATTAAATTAAACGCGAACATTTTCCCAATCAACATTACTTTAATTAAATACCGGTACTAATAAATGAATATTAATTAGTGAACTCATTTACCCTTAAATATGATACTTGAAGATGCGTGTAAAATACCAATCGCTTTAAGATTCTTGGAAGATATCATGATTTAGAAATTTCTCATTACTCACTTATAGGAAGCATAATTACATACGTATTTCTAGCTAGGTGTCAGTGAAGGAAAATGAAAAAAAAAAAAAGTGTAAAACAAAATAAAATGAAAATATCAGCCGGCCCTCACGGAAAATTTAAATTGAACCCAGCTAAAATTGCGTATAAAAGCTAGTATACAATAATCCCCATCCGAAAAAATTCCAGCTAGTTTTAGCTGTGCGCAATTTTCTACGTCAATCAAGTTTGTTAAAAATAAATCGCAAAAACTAACCAAAGTCATTCAAAGCCTTTTCATCGGCGATATAAATTGAGTAATTTTTATTCTGGCAATACAAACAGTCGGCTATTATTGCTGTTTTATATGAATAACGCGGCGTAAACGCGTCCGGGGCCCGTTAGGTTATTGCTTCCGTTTACGAGTCGGCACAACAGGAACGAAAATTTATTCGCGACTGTACAAAAATGTGTAAAAGTGCCTGCGTTTATTGTTAATATGGCTCATATATTTCTTGTAACTATTGTCTGGGTTATATATCGTTCGGCGGCGGGAGATTGTTTTTTTTTTTAATTTTTCGCCGGAACGCGCCGCGCCTGCACGTTTTTACGGGTTCAAATGTACGCCAAGTTTTTATTCCATTTTTCTAGGTTGGAGTTGCGTTTTGGTATTTTGGGTTTAGTTTGAAACTGATAGTAGATGTGATGATTGTCACACAATCGACAATATTTAAGTATTTACTAATGGGTGAAGATAAAGTTAAAATAAATAAAAAAAATATTGGCTGGTTTTTCATGACCAGATACGAGGTATACAGTTTTTGTATAAATTTATTAAAGGATTAGTGTAACTAAAGTTTCTACATTGATTAAAAAAAACGGGTACAAATTAAACTGAATAAATATCCAGGGACAGTCCTTACACAGAGCCACCTAATCCCAAACTAAGCAGAATAATAATACTATAGAAACTAAATGTAAGTTATTATGTGAATTCTTACTTACTTAGATATATATTTACACCCAGACGAAGAACAAACAAATCATGTCAATCACTATGAACTCGAATCAAATAGAGAGATCAAGTAATTCTTTAGGACCACCCAGTGAGAGGGAAAGTGTACCCAGAGCGGTTAAAAGAAATATCTTTATTAAAAAGCTTTGTTTTGTAATTAGGAGGGCGTCGTACCCAGCGAATCATTAGCGTAATAGCGTTAATGGGCAAGGAGACGGTCTCTAGTGATGGGACGAGGTGTTATCGATTTGTTTTTGGGTAATAAGATTATACGATTACGTTTAGTGAAGGGATCTGTTATGGACTGTCGATGCTAAGTAGCAATGTTTTATGATTTATTTAAAAATAAATACTGTTGAATTAGAGTATTAGCTATGTTAAATAGCAATGTTTTATGTTTTTTTTAAGACTTATTTTAAAAATACTGCTGAATTAGACTACTAGCTCTTACTCCCAGTTTCACTCACGTTGAAATTGATATAATGTCTCGCTCCGTACCATGACTACGCTTGTGACAAATTTCATCAATATTGATTCAGTCGTTTAGCCGTGAAAGGGTATCAAACAAACAAACCCATTTTCAAATAGGATAAAGATAATATTTATTTATTTGCCAGGAACATGGTTAAATGTAATGTGTAGTAATGTTTTAGTCAAAGTCTTTCATCCAAATATACATTGAAGATATACATCTAAAATGAAAACACGAAGCTTACATAAATAAATATTATTTTTAAAGCACGTTAAAAAAGGTATATTAAAATTGTTTTAAAGGTATGTTAATTTATTTTAAAATCTATTCAACTAAGCTGACAAGGGTGCTCAATATTTAAAAACCTTTGAAAGGAGATATAAATTAAGTGGATTACTAGGTGGTCGATGGACTTTTATTTATTACTGTGATTTTATTTGATTTGAAAACTAATTTAATTATATTAAAAATATCGATATCGATAAAATTGTTATCTTACCTGAGCCGGGTGGATAAGCCAACGTATCTCACTTAACGAAAAAAGTGCTAAGGCCTTTTGTAATTTTTTTTCCGTCTACAAAGAAAGAAAACGCGATAATTCCTCATAATGAATATTTAATTATTGTTTTCGTTTTTGAACATTTTATTGTAAATTTTCCCCTAATTAATTCATTACTTTACACATTTTTCTACTTACTTTCGTCTCGTTGAACTTTTACAATGTATTTTTGAACATTGTAGGTAACTAATTGATATATTGTGAGTTGTGTTAATCTACTTTTATTAAAAGAATAACGTAAAAAGGTTTTATTCTCGGGCAAAATTATTTCAGCACCCTTATTCAGCTAATACAAACTTCGTCGGCGAGCCACTTCACGGAGGCCTCGGAGAGCTTATCTTTCACGTGATTAGTACTAGACAAGTAGGTAGCGAAAGGGACAGAGCACGAAGGCCGCGATGAAACATCCTCGAGTAAGTGTCATTTTCCTTACAGAATCGAGCCCCAGATTCAGTCTTGAATAAATTATTCGGAATTTAAATTTATAATTTTATGATTCAGTTATAATTATTAATGAATCAAATATAATTGGTGAGTCTTATAATTATAATCGACAAGTAAAATAATTACCAGTTACCACCTATGATATGTATATCAAATTAATTAAGTAATAATTACTAGTAGTACACTACTTGATTTTGTATTTACATTATGTATTATGTACCTATATATCGAATGCCAAACTAATATTGAACTAGTGTTTCACAAATGACTGGAACTTAATATTAATAATTTAGGCACCTATTCAATATTGGTTTTAAATAACATATACTAGAGTCGAAAATGGCTTGAATATTTGTACAGAACAGCTGTTTAGGGCTTTAGAATTTTTCTCATAGTAAAAGTTGTTTATACATAACACAGAGCAGTTTTATGATTGAGATGTTAAAAAAAACGTTACAATTTTAGCAAAATAATAAAAGCTGGGCGAAGTTCAGTTTCAAGTACCTACTAAGTTAGTAGTGACTAAATTTATACAATTTTTTTAAACAGAGAGGATTTTTTTTCTTTTATATGTAAAGAGTCGTATTAGGAATTTTTGCATCTATTTAGTAATATTACCTGGATGGCCGAGCATTGCTTGGGATTTATTTACCAACGTTACTTCTACCGTATTCTCTTTTTTAAAGCACTGTCTTATATACCAAGATACGAATTAGATGCGATAATAAAAGTCTCCCAATAACGATATTTCTCACAAAAGATGTGACTTGAAAACCTTACTTTCTAATGACATTGTAGCAGTTTTTATTGCCTAAAAACACGGATAAAACGACATTTCCTGAAAATGAATCCTAGCTAGATCGATTTAACACCCCCAAAACCCCCGTGTAAATAATATATATATTAAAATAATATAATATATTAGTAAATCATGAAAATCGTTGCAGCCGTTTCCGAGATCCTAATTATATATGTATTTATATACAAGAATTGCCCGTTTAACACTAAACATACCATAACCGGGTCAAATGACCCATTTTGAACTTTGCATTCTAAATGCACGTATCATCTTATTGCTTTGCACATCATGACTTTTTCTTACTAATTAATATACAGTTATACTATTTATTTCCCTTCCTAACAACCATATTTCATACCTACAAGCAGGAAACATAAAGTCAAATTTGACCCGCTATGGTAGAAATAAGTGCCTAGTAAGTGTTGGTATGATTAGTGTTAAAGGTATTAGATAGATTTATGTAGACATATGTGTCTGAAAATTAAATCTATATTAATTACAATTGAACACTTAACGTTTATAAAAAACATAGATTTTAAATTATTTGTAACGTTTACTAAAATTGTTACAGATCAATACAAAATTTTATTTAATACTAGCTGTCCCCCGCGGTATCACCCACATTCCCGAAGGATGTTATATATTCCCGCGACAAAGTAGCCCATGTGTTATTCCAGACTATAATCCCAGGCCATATATAGGCCAAATTTCAACCAGATTTTTCGAGTAGTAGAGCTCTTAGTGCAGAGTTCGTCCGGGGAAGTACTACCACCTTGCCCATTTCTGCCGTGAAGCAGTAGTGCACTTGTGTTACTGTGTTTCGGTTAGAACGGTAAGGGGGCCGGTGAAATTACAGGCACATGAGACTTAACAACTTCACGTCTCAGGGTTGACAACGCATTGGCGATGCCCTTAGTGTTGCAAATGTCCATAGGCGGCGGTGATCACTTACCATCAGGTGGACCGTTCGCTTGTTTGTCGGCCCATGTGGTATAAAAAAAAAAGATCTGTTTAGCCGTTATGGCGTGATTGACTAACAAAAATATTTTCAACCAACGTTTCGCATTTATAATAATTAAAAACAGAAACAGAAAGTTAAAAACAAATAAGTACAATACAAGCTGTTCCCCGCGGTTTCACCCGCGTGCCCGAGGGACGAAAGATTTTACCGGCTAATACCTCCAAGAATATGGGTTAAGTAGTTTTCGCGTGAAAGCGTAACAAACAAACTTACATTCACATTTATAATATAATAAGGATTATTAGTAAAATGAAACCATGTTTTAACTAATTGAAATTACGTGTTTAATATTGAATTACCATCAGATTTGTAATCATGTCTTGAGATAAGTTCACAGTTTACCAACTATTGCAAACTGTTAAACAATTTAATTAGTCTCTAACACTAACACCAACTTGCGTCCAAGTTGATGCGTGCTGCATCCAAGACCAACTTAAAATCAATATAACATAGAGGTCATTGTAGCTTGCACTATGAGACTGTGGTACAAACTGTTTGATTAACTTCGAACGTCGTAGAGAATCGATTGAATGTACGTGTGAAGTATAAGGGTGGCCTTGCATCTAAGTCTTACCAGACGGAGACAAAGTAATAGCAGAGTGGTCAAATGTTTCATAAACGCATAAATTGAAATTCATTTGAAAATTTTTGTTTGTGTAAAACAGGGGGACCTGGGGCTCGATTCTCTAAGGAAAATGGCACTAACTCGAGGATGTTTCGTCGCGGCCTCCGTGTTCTGTATCTTTCGCTTAGTATGCTAATACTACTAATCACGTGAGAGATAAACTCTCTGAGGCCTCCGTGAAGCAGTTCGCCGACGAAGTTTGTATTAGCTGAATAAGGGGGCTGGTGTTCTTACAATCGAATGCTTGAAGTTTTGTATTGCACTCAAATATATAATTTTTGTGGCTAGACCCGTAGTTAAAACTCATAGTAATTATAAAGTTTTGATCATATTTTCTGGATCCTAGTATTTTTAGATGTTGAATACACTGTTGAGTGTTTCACCTTGCCTGGTGGAAGATCTTCTCTTTACATGGAGAAGCCATGCCATAATGCCATAATCGACGGGCCAGTTAGCTTGGTGGTTAGAGATCTTGACTGCCACGCCGCAGGTCATGGGTTCGACTTCCATCCAGGACAAACATTTGCGTTCATGAACATGTTTGTTCTGTGTCTGGGTGTAAATATCTATTTATATTTATCACTTCTCTGGTTTCCATAGAAACAGCTTTAGGATCAGATGGCCGTGAGTAAAGAAAGTCTCAGGACATTTTTATTATTTTTTAATAGCAGTTATCACATGAACAATGTAAATTAGTTTATAGGTAAAGTTATGGAACCCTTAGATCCAAAAGATACCAATAGTTGAACAAATCTGATAACGGTAATGCCTGAACGTTATCATAAAATTAAGTAGCAATTATGACTGTGATATCAAATGGCAATTGAGGGATAATAATATTGCGATTAATATTGTTATTGTACCCTAAAGTGTCGTACTCTGTTATATTACATTTATAAATAAATGTTACCATGCTATGTTACGGTATCTCCGGTACCAGTTCTTATGTCAAACAAATATAAACCATTGAGAAATCTTATAAAACACCATGTGTCACCCAATTCATGATATATGAAAAATACTTAGTTGTAAGTAGTTATTGCTATTTTCTATTTTGTAGTCCTGTTTCTTTTTTCTTTTTGGATGTTATTAAGTATTTTGTAATTGTTAAATATATAAAATTGATATTATAAAATAGCCAAAACGTCAGAATTTCAGATAAAATTTATATAAAAAATTATTTAATACAAAATAAAAAAGAATGTAACCTTGCTGAGTTTCTTGCCGGCTTCAGTTGGAGGCTGACTTCCGAACCGGTAGTAGCTTCAGTAACATTAAATTTGATCTTCATAAGTGCCTTCCGAGGGCCTAAACTGAATAAATGGTTTTGAATTTTGTTTTTTTTTACACAAAAAACAAATTATATTTTTACGCCTACCTGTAAAATGTAAGCAAATTTTGACATCAAAGTTGAATTTGACTACTATTGTAAATGCAAAAGTTTCGCTGGATGAATGCTTGTTACTCAATCACGCCAGAACAGCGGATCTAGATAAAATTTGACACAGAGATTTATTACAGCCTGGAATACTCTATAGGCTACATATAAATAAATAAATAATAATAATAAATATCCTGGGACATTCTTTACACACGGCCATCTGATCCCAAACCAAGCAGAGCTTGTACTATGGAAACCAGATAACTGATATACTAGATATACAACTTTTTTTTTTCTAATTAAATACTTATATAGATATTTACACCCAGACACAGAACAAACAGACATGTTCATCCACACAAATGTTTGTCCTGGGTGGGAATCGAACCCGCACCTTCAGCTTGGCAGTCAGAGTCGCTAACCACCAAGCCAATTATCCCGGGAATTTTTTAAACCCCGGGGAACAGCTATATTCCCATAAATAGTAATATGACCTTGTTCAATGCATGAAAATGATATGTTAACTGTTTATAGAAACTCAAGAGACAGTTCAACGACTTTTTAACGGCACGATCATTTGTATTGGAAGTTACCAACAAGAGTTATTCAAATAGGGCATAGATTTTCCAGCGTCTAGACAAAATAGATATTTATAAAGTGTTCAGATGCACTTAGTGCTTTTATTATGGTTTTAGAAGTAAAAATAAATATCTTTTGGTCCTTTAACCGTAAAGTGGAGTTTTAGTTATATGTATTAGTAAGTACCTATTAGAGTTGCTACATTATTTTGATGAAAATATTTGGATTTTACAACTTTCCATGTATATATTTTTTAATGAGTGTAAATATCTATTAAGGTAAGTATATATTTAGAAGATAAAATTTTGTATATCAGTAAAGGATGTGACAAACAGTACTTATATTCTGCATAGTTTGAGATCTGGGGTTCGATTCTGTAAGGAAAATGATACTAACTCGAGGATGTTTCGTCGCGGCCTCCGTGCTTTTCTGTCTCTATCGCTGACTACGCTAATACTACTAATCATGTGAGAGGTAATCTCTCCGAGGCCTCCGTGAAGCTGCTCGCCAACGAAGTTTGTATTAGCTGAATAAGGGGGAAGATCAGCGTGTGTGAATAATGATCCATATTTATTGACAGGCCAGTTGGCTTGGTGGTTAGCGCTCTGACTGCCAAACCGAAGGTCGCGGGTTCGATTCCCACTCAGGACAAACATTTGTGTGCATGAACATGTCTGTTTGTTCTGTGTCTGGTTGTAAATATCTATTTATGTATGTATTTAGAAAAAAAAATGTAGTGTATGTAGTATATCAGTAATCTGGTTTCCATAGTACAAGCTCTGCTTAGTTTGGGATCAGATGGCCGTGTGTAAAGAATGTCCCGGGATATTTTTTTATTTATTTATTATTATTTAAAAAAAAACAAATATTGCGCTTCGACGGATGAACGATTTTAATACTTAAAATATTGATTAATAAATATTGTTTTGTGAGAGAGTGATGGACGTCGAATACGATTACAAGAGTAGGTAGGTTAGTGAGGTTAAATCATAGATGAGGCAAAAATCTCATTTATTTCATAGTAGCTTCAGTAACTTTAAATTTAACCTTTAAAAGTGCCTTCCGAGGGCCTGAACTGAATAAATGGTTTCGAATTTTGAAATTTTTGAAGATTTTGTTCGTTCGTTCGGTTAGTTGGTTACATCCCCTAATTTTGAAAATATCCTACCAAGCTCATTTTGGTAAACTCCGGCAGTTGCTTTTAAGAGACAGTTTCCTTTATTTACTCGAAGGTTGTCAAACATAAGAAAATACAAAATTGTGAAATAAATATTGCAATAAATATCTTGGGACATTCTTTACACACGACCAACTAAGCAGAGCTTGTAGTGTGGAAACTAGATAACTGATATACTGCATGTACTTTCTACGGCATAGAAACATAATATCGTGTAATGCCAAGATAAAATGGACAAAGGGTAAAACAAAAGAAAATTATTTTTTTCATTACCTCTAGAATAAGTGGCCTGTAATTATTACTTTAAGTAATGGTAATCTATTTGGAGCTGATCAGACGTTTTAAACTTAATTAAAATAATATTATAACAGGTGCATATTTTTAACTAAATTCAATATTCAATTTTCTCTTATTGTGATCAGTGCCTTTACCATGGGTTTTTAACGTACGTACTCGCTAGCGACGGCGTAAAACATTTCAATGGCAACTGTGTACAGCGCCACTAGCGGTCACCTAAAGAACTAAAATCGGTGGTATGAGTCGATCGGGTTCGATGGTCGTTTACTCGCCAGTGACTAAAGTAAGTTTCGATAGCAACTCATGGTAGAGGTACTGAGCGTCTTCAACCAGGGTAAGGTCAATACAACTATAGTATTACGCAGTCTAGTTTCAAACGAGTGACCTTTCAGAGGCAAACCTTTAACCTTTTACTCTCCCTCTGTGTATTATCTGTAAAGTATATTTTTTAAGACAATTTATCGGTGAATGACAGCTAGTCGATATAATTTAGGTACATCACTAAAAATATTTGTAAATTTACTACACTAACTGAATAACGTGAAAAAATTCTGAAATAGAATTTCTTAGCGCTTTTCTATTGGGCTTATTCACTGTGAAATTTTATTCGACTACATTGACAGTTGGAAAAGTAATTTAGGTCTGTCTGTCCGTAGTTTCGCTTGAAATGTCTACGTTTTCGAATACCACACTTGTTTTACGATGCATTTGAAAATAGACAATTTTATTTTTACTTGTGTTACATTTATTGATCTGTATGCGATTAATGGCAAAATTATACTTTCAATTTGTTAGGTTAAACAACAACTTGTGATGTTATTTTGTTTGTTTCCTAACTTTGAAACAGCTAACTGACATCCTAGACAAATTATAAATAGGTATGAAAGTTTTGATGCTTGCGACTTTGGCACACTAAGTTTTCTGATTATTTTAATTTTTATAAATATCCTTTTTTTTATGCCACTTGGTCTAGGTCCATTATGCGCCTTAGGCCCACCTGATGGTAAGTGGTCACCGCCGCCTACAGACATTTGCAACACTAGGGGCATCGCCAATGCGTTGTCGACCCTGAGACGTGAAGTTGTTAAGTCTCATGTGCCTGTAATTTCACCGGCCCCCTTACCTTACTAACCGAAGATAGTAGCACAAGTGCACTACTGCTTCACGGCAGAAATGCCTACTCCTGCGGTATTCTATTCTATTCAAACAAAACAGAGCTTACACTATGGAGTGTAGATACCTGATATACCCACTATATGAACTCTTTCAACTGCCAGGACGTACTGGTAGACGTTTGGTTACAGAAATTAAATCGAAGAGGGTTACAAGCACGGCAGGTTATTGGTGCTTCTTTTACTGAAAGTTCAAGATTCGAACCTACGATCGTCACCACTAATTTATTACTATCTCATAAATACGAAGGCAAAAGAATTATCAAGTTAACAAGAACATAATATAATTCGAACTCTAGACGCTAAAACGAATAATATTATCGTTAATATCTTCATACGAAAACAAAACCAATACTCACTTTTATAAAACACAAATTCCTTTGCAAATAGTCTTAGAGCGGAGATCATTGGAATTCATGGAACGCACAGTGCAGTGCAGTCGTACTTTCAACGACCGTGCAACAGAAATTGTCTACCACGAAACGTTATAAGTCACGCATCACGGTACACGTATTTGTGCACAGCAATACTCGGTAAATACTGACTCACTGTACACTCACACTAAACATTACCTTTGCCTAGTGGACCGGAATATTCTGAGTCGACAAACAGCCTGGATGCAGCACAGAGTTAACAGCTACAAATATTTGAGTGATTGCCTGCATGTACGTACTGGGTATTCATATTGCCTTTATGTGCGGTTTATATTCGATATGGGAATTCAAAGTCGATATTTTAATAGTTGTGTGCCATTTTGAAAGCGCAACTCTATCGACTTTTCGTTTTAAAATAGCTGGAATATCTGTTTACATGTTTAGTGTTGCGTGAAATTAAAGCTGTGATTTGTTTTCATTGTTTTTACGTGCTTTCATTAAAGCTTTGGGCTTTGAATTAGTTTTTGCTACCATTAATTGTGTGTCTAGACGCTTAAAAACCATTTTTTTATCCTCTCGAGTGCTCATCGTGATATTTATAATTTTTTTTTATATTATATGCTTAACGAAATGCGAGCGCGTGTCACGTAGAAAGTTCTCGCGGCAAATTGCAGTGCAAGTCGGTTGCAGCAAATATTTGAATTGTAGAGTGGGATTGGTTTGCTTTCTACGTATTCAGTGGCACTGTTTACATCGAGAAATAAAAATTCTTTACGATTTGCAACTCAGCCGGGACACGGGATCCTAGCTCCACGGAGAGACTTTGAAAATCTTTCCAAGTTTTACTCGGAATAAAAATTTATAAAAATATTGGCCGACTGTTTACGGCTAGTGAATGAGTGCAATTTTCTAGTTGGCTGAAGTGAAGTCGGGTCTCGGGAGCTCTGCTGTCGTCAGCCATTGCATAATTTTGTTTATTGAGCCATGACGACCTGTTAAAGCTTCCAATCCATTCGTGATTAATGTTCGATACGTTTTAAATATAGCCGATAAAGCTACGATTTATTCGCATCGTAGTATTTTCAGGTTTTCAATAGTATTATATTTATTTATTATGTTTACGTGTATTTTATTGCGTATCTCATATTAAGTCTGTGCCTATGAATCATCACTTTATTGCCGTTTGTATGAAATTTGCAGTTTTATTAAGCCGTTGGTTTTAATTGAAATATACATTTTTTAATTGTTTTGTGCCAGTCTTATTTAATAGTTTTTTTTCATGGTATTTTTCTTCTGACAATGTTTAACATTTTCGACGTCAGGTGAGTTATCAATGGTTCCTGAATATCAAAGGAACATCATGTAGCTCTTAGGCTGAGAGAGCAAAATATACATACCTCCAGCTGCGTCCCTCGTGCCGAGCACCGAGGCAATTTGCGGCCTCTCCTCATTGATGACCAGCTCAGCCTGCTCGCTGTACACGGAGTGCACGGACGAGATGCACGTGAGCCGGAGCTGGCCGCGCTCAAAGCTGTCCGGCCGCACCATGAAGGAGAGTTGGCTTATTGACGCCACCTGACAAAAAACAACTGCTAGTTTTCACCATGGTAAGGAAATTTATCTAAGGCTTGTAAGCATCAGGTTTAGAAGGTAACTGGGTAACTAACTTGAATAGTGCTGCCGGTACACACTGACAGGTACTTAAATGAAAGTGATAATCAGACAGGCGGGTACATTACAAAGTACCCGACAATAATGTTTTACTTCATCGAAATCTTCAAGGCATCAGTAATGAATAGCCCAGCAGTCATTGCCTTGCCTTTATATTTACACAACATAATGTATAAATATATTTAATTAGGAAGATTTGAAGATAATGGAATTTGGTATCTAGTTTTAACGATGAGTGATCTATTATATTCTGCCTTAAATGTCAACCCTCCTTCCACTGCCTTTGTGCATTTATAGGTCCAGACTTTCAGAAAAGTGTCTCAAAAGTCTCTCAAGTCCAAGCACAAACTCGAGAACTTTTATTTAAACTGCAAACCAGGAAACTAAAGTGCAATGTCCAAATCTCATAAGTGTCTGTAACTTTAATTTAACTAATACCATGGAGAACGCAAATGGAAAAGCAATTTAAAATAAAAAAAGAATTCACGGTCCTCTGTAGAATTAATTAAAACACTCAGTTCTCGGCACTCAAAGAGCCTTCATGTTTACCTTATTAGACGTTTCTGCTGTGGGTATAGGATCTGTGGCATCTTCGTCTAAAGAACTGTCGTGGTGTCGTGGAGTAGGCAGTACTACTGTGTCTTGACTCGGCAGAAGTTCCCCATCCTACAAAAGAAAATTATTACTTTCACTTACAAATATTTTTATTAACTTTTTATGGTATACCGTTTCATCAAAAAATTCTTGCAGTTAATAACACTCAATTTTCTCATTCGGGTGGATAGCTACAATTGTCTTGTAGTTCCTTTAGACTATAAAATGAATATACTAAAATATATTTTAACACATGGACATTTGTTCCCAAGTTAAGCAGACATTTTACATTCACATATTGATATTTACACCTAGACACAAAACAATGCGTACGAATATTTATGCTGCATGAGAATCTAGTCCACAATCTCTGGTGTGGCAGTCTGAAACCGCCATGCTAACTAGTCCGATATAATACTATACCTAAAACCTATACCTACTAATTTGAATCTTATTGCTATTGTTTTAAGCTATTTAATTATATGAAAGGTGCTTAGGTGAAAGAGCAACCGCGTCCCGTCGAGACACGATCAGACCTCCTATTCAGCTAATATAAACTTCGTCAGTGAACCGGTGCAACGAGGCCTCGGACAGCTTTCCTCTCACATGATTGCGTAGTTAACGAAAGAGCCAGAAAATAGAGAAAGCGACAAAACATCGTTGAGCTTATTTTCCTTCCAGAATTTAAGCTCAGTTCTTTGAACATGCACCCTTATAATCATAAATAAGCTCGTTCACCACTAAGCGGGCATGGTGATTGTATTGTTCCATTATGGACCGTTAAATTAGACGTTGTCTATAGACTGCCTATAGGCATCACTCTATATTGGAGCTAAATGCCTGACTTAATGACCAAAAAGAACTTTGCGGTCACATTTTGTCGTTAGCCGAAAGCGGCTAGTGATCAATTAACCTTAAAATAAATGGCAAGGCAGGCAATAAAACTCTCGGTAAAAATAGTGAAAGAATACAAAATATATATTTTTTTCATAAGAGCGCTGTTCCTTTTTAATTTTTGTATTAAGGAATTTACCGAGGTATTTTTAACTTGCCTGAAAATTGGTAAATACGACAAAACCCAATGCTTTTTTATAGGATTTTTGTATGAACTCAAGACCATAACTCACCATTCAAAGACGCATTGCAACGCATGCCCAGGAGCAGCCAGTTATCGAACAACACAAACAAATAATACCAAAACAATCCGAATTTATTTGAGGCTTAACTTAGAAATTAATTGAATGAATTGTTAAAGTTTGGGATTAAATTCTGATATTAATGCTTATGTTGAACACTTGTTGCAAGGTGTTAAGTGCACGTGATGCCCGATATACTCATTAGTCGACCGTTTTATGAAGAAAAATATTTGTTCTTTTACCAAACATAAGGGCCGATTTTGACAGTTAAGAATTTCATGGAAATATCATCGTTATTTCTTTAAAGATAAGGTCCATCTATTGATGAAAAGGTTTATTGTATGATGATACTGATACTGACTTTATAATAACGCCATAGAGTTCATTTTTCTTTAACACCATCTAAAACATTACTATTAGATCTCGACAACTTTTGATAAGGTATTCTTGATTGTAATTCCGAAACAATGACCGGCCAGCTGTCTTGGTGGTTAAAGACCCTGACTGCCGCGCCGGAGGTCGTGGGTTCGATTCCCACCCAGGACAAACATTTGTGTGCATGATCATGTCTGTTTTTTCTGTGTCGGGATGTAAATCAAAATTTTAGTAGTTTAAGAGGTATATCAGTTAATTGGGCTCCATAGTACAATCTCTGAGTAGTTTGAGATCAGCCCTCTTATTCAGCTAATACAAACTTCGTAGGCGAGCCGCTTCACGGAAGCCTCGGAGAGCTTATCTCTCACGTGATTAGTAGTAATAGTGTAGTTTGCAAAAGAGACAGAGCACGGAGACCGCGACGAAACATCCTCGAGTTAGTGTCATTTTCCTTACAGAATCGAGCCCCAGATAGCCGTGTGCAAAGAATGTCCTAGGATACTTATTTATTATTATTCATCCGATTGCAAAAATTCATTAACTATTTTTCTCGAGTGGCAAAGGCAAGGTGATGTTATAATTCTGAGATACATTAAATCCCTCGCGGATGAAACCGCAGTACAGTAGCTAGTCCAATTTGTAAACGGAAATAGCCGTTACATTAAACAACTCTTTAACAGTGTTCCTTACAAAAGTATCCAAGTAAACGAAGGAACCCACTCAAACTGTTTTATAGGTGAAGATAGTAGTTTCCTTTTACGACTTCTGGAAATGCGCAAAATAAAACTTAGCAGCATTCGGTACAAATTGCAATAGCTAACTCATTTTGTATGGACGGTTGATTTTTTGGCTACTCTCCAAGTGATTTTAGAACAAAGCTCTCAAGTGATTTTACCAGAAGTATTTGGTTTACTTACATTTTGGTTTAAAAGTTGTTTTGCTGTCGGATGTTTGATCTAATTGTCCTTGCCTCTTCAATCTCTTCCCTTAATAGTCTAAAGTCATTTCATCTATCTATTTGACTGTACTAGTTGGCTCGGCAGTTAAAGACCCAAATTGTCACACTACAGGACCTGAGCAGATTCCCACCCACTGAACTACGTAGATTACGTACTAGCACAACGACAATTATAAGAACTTCATTAAGTATTATCATTACAGTAAGCGGTTAGAGCGAGACGTAGGTTCGATTCCTACCCAGGACAAGCATTTGCGCATGAACATGTCGGTTTGTTCTGTGTCTGGACGTAAATATCTTTAAGTATAAGTATGTATTTAAAAAAATAAAAGGTATACGAGTATGTAGTATATCAGTTATCTGGTTTCCATAGTACAAGCTCTGCTTGGTTTGGGATCAGATGGCCATGTGTAAAGATGTCCCAGGATATTTATTTATATTAAGAAAAAAGTTATGTTTGCAGTATTTCAGTAATCTGGTTTCCATAGTTAGCTCTTCTTAGTTTAGGCTCAGATGGCCGTGTGTAAAGCATATCATATGAATTTATTATTTATTAGATATCCAATAGATTTTAATGCGGTTATTACCATAATTTATAAAATTTCTCCCAAGAGGTAGGTATGTGTGTAATCACTACATAGTATAAAACAAAGTCGCTTTCTCTGTCCCTATATAATATATGTCCCTATATCCCTATGTATGCTTAAATCTTTGAAACTACGCAACGGATTTTGATGCGGTTTTTTTAATAGATAGAGTGATTAAAGAGGAAGGTTTTTATGTATAATACATGTGACCACAAGAACGCGGGTAAAACCGAGGGGGACACCTAGTACATTTATATTATCCAGTCAGGCAAACCGGTCAATAGTTTATAATATTTTTACCCGGAATCCTTAGATTTAAGTTGTAACATTACTTAGATATTTTTAGAAGTACATATTTATTTAATTGACTACAAAATTAACATTTTCGCCCAACCAAAATGCTGGTACCAAAACGACTGAAGCTAGAATATGTATTGTAACCGTGATCATTAATCTTTACCCAAACAACAATTAGCGTAGGTTCAATCTTGTTCTAGAAACAGTTATAACGAATTTAGGCGCTTATTGTAGGAACTGTGATTTTAACGATAGCCTAGAGTCATATTTGTGTAAGCACTTGCTCAAAATTTCCCCTTTTTTTATTGAACCTCAGTTCGCTCCCTTGTGAGCGTCCTATTTTTATTAATTTTGAATTTTTCTATTGAAAAATGTATGTCTAAGAATGTTATATTGCTATCATCTTTCAGATAAGTACTAGGATCCATTCCGCGGTTTTACACCGATTTTATATTTTCTCGGGACTAAATGCTATAATATGTTATTCCATTCAGTAGTTAATGCGTTAAAGAGTGGCAAACTTTCGCGTTTATAATATTTGTAGGATTACTCAAATATCATGGTTTAAAAGTAACTTTCGTTAAAACGTGACTTGTTTGCATAGCTCGGTAACACAATGGTTATTTCCTAGGTATTGCTTATTCGATGTGGTGGCATCAGTGACTACTTACGGCTGCTATTTTGTCAGCTTCATGACATAAAAAAAACTGTGCGTGAGTCAATCATGGAAAAATATTACAGTATTATAAAAGACCTAGTGTTTGAGGCATTTAATATCGAATGCCGTAAGAGGTGAGCTAGTTTACCCCGAGCCATCTGTACTGTAACACCGAGTTGTACCGAGTGATCAAAAAAGGACAAAATCTACCCAATCCCTTGCACTGTAATATGGCAACATCTATCAACGAGTAGAGACACGCGAAAATCCTACATGACGTCATGACTTATATACAAGCATCCAACATCAACAGTTAGACCGCGGTCCCCAGGCATGATAACCTAGCTTGGCGGAAGATCTTCCCTTTTAAATGGACGAGTATCATACCCCGGTCCTCCATTATGCATCAAATGGACAGAAAGCATACATTGCCCCGACTCCAAATGATTGAAGAGAGACAGTAGATAATGGTAGAGAACGTACACTTACTTGAATAGTATCCACAAATGGCCCAAACGCCTTCCATGGGCTGAATATAATATTGTTGTTCTCTTCACCGGGTGCTGCAGTACTTCTCCCGGGGAAGTGTGGCATGTCGATGGACACCACTGGACTTGGCAGGATCCTCTGCTGGATCACGGGTTTGCCTTCCACCTGAAGATGAGGAAAAAATATTTAGAGAAGTCGGTAAACTATTCTCTTCTTCATATATTCTATGTATTCTGTTTGTTCCTGGACACTTGATGTAAGGAGCTGGTTCTTGTCGCTGAAGAAAGTCTGGGTCGTCCTGGATTACCATACAATTCAGCCCGGGAAAATGTAACATCCCTCGGGATGGATGAAACCACGGGGCACAGCTAGTAATAACATGTTGTTATAAATTCAAAACTGGGTTTGTTTGTTTAGTTCGCATTCACAGCCAAAAAACGAAACCGTTCTTGCTGAAATTTGGCATTCACATACCTTTACCTCTTAAAGGCTGCTTTTTCCCAGGAACTAGGGTGAAGCCTTGGGCTACAGATAGTAAAATCAAATTAAATCTAAACTCAATTATGCATTATAGTCTAATCTCATTATTCCATTTGTGAAACCATTCTACTCACAAATAAATATACAAAATAGAGAATACTTAACCACTAAGTAAGTAGTTTTATTAGAAGTATGTAATCAGTATATATAAAAAAGAGTACTTAAGTTAAAACTCTCCGATACTGCGAATAAACAATTAAACTTTTGTGTTTTCTTTTGAAAACAATTCCGAACGTAGAGTGGAATAAAAATAAGAAGTTGCTCATTAATTGAGTACTCTAAAGTCGCTGTAACGCATGCAACTTAAATAGGTTTAAAGCAGACATAAAACTTTGTTTTTTAAATGAGAAGAGATGAGAAGACTTGGTGGTCAATCTAGGTATAACACACGTATATTTATCGGCACAGAATAGGTAATAAAAGCTGTGATTTAGATCTAAAATATTTCGTTGGAATGTAGGTCTCAGTAGAGACCTTTGCCTACCTCGTGGGAGATAATGGGCGAGAAAATATTAATGTTATTATTCATAAAAAGGGCACGTCTCTGAGATATTCTTTAAATAGACATTGATTTTCTGTCTGAATAAGAAATCATCTAGCTTTGAGAATCGTGGGTAGCAACTAAAGATAGGTAGGCCAATTTATGATTTAACGCTTTATGTACACTTCTAGAAGATTGGAATTTATCCAATTGAATAAAAAATGAAATTGGGTATATTATTCATTCAACATATTACATTATGGAGGTGCGAGCTGTGAGACTCCTCCATTTAACAGGGGAAGATTTTTCGCCAGACTAGGTGATCATACCTGGGGACCGCGGTCCAACTGTTGATATTGGATGTTTGTATATATGTCAAATGCTGAGAGAATATCGATATCGCGATGTAGGATTCTCGCGTGTTTCTACTCGGCCATAGATGTCGCCACATGATTATGGTGCGGGGAGCGAAGGATTGTATGCGTGATCATAGATGTCGCCACGTCTTTAATCCTTAGTCCCTAATCAATGAGGTTTTAAGGCTCACCTATCAACCATTGATTTATTATATCTACCAAACTAAATTGATTAGATTTCAATACAGAAAGTTAGCCAAAGTTAAGTATTATAATATTTATGGATAATAAACAAATCAACCGAAAGCAAATTATTTAATAATTAATCAAATAACAAACACAAGTTAAAGTAATAATTGCTCTAAGCTTTGATGTTTCCATTTCATTTCGTAATTAATTTAAAGATCAAAAGGTACCATTATTTATATTGTATTTATTTTGTCTCAAATTAAGCTTGACGATTAGGTGTAATGGATTAAATTGTGGGTCAATCAAAGAACTGTTTTTCGGAAATCCCTACTAATATTATAAATGTGAATGTAAGTTTGTTCGTTACGCTTTCGCGCGACAACTACTTAACCGAGTTTAAGGATGATATTTCTTGGAGGTAATAGAAGTAACATAGGATACTTTTTGTGCCGGGAAAATGTTACATCCGTCGGGAACGCGGGTGAAACCACAGGGGACCGCTAGTAATGAATAAACAGACTGACAGGCCAGTTGGCTTGGTGGTTAACGCTCTGACTGCCAAACCAAAGGTCGCGGGTTCGATTCCCACCCAGGACAAACATTTGTGTGCATGAACATGTCTGTTTGTTCTGTGTCTGGGTGTAAATATCTATATATAAGTATGTATTTAGAAAAAAAAGTAGTATATGTAGTATATCAGTTATCTGGTTTCCATAGTACAAGCTCTGCTTAGTTTGGGATCAGATGGCCGTGTGTAAAGAATGTCCCAGGATATTTATTTATTATTATTATTTATTTAATAAATGATAATGATGCGAAATAATAGAAAAATAACTACAAATATTTAACATATGATGTTGAAGAAGGATTGAAAGAATCAACTGATTTGAGAGATTGCTATAGAGGCTCATAGCGTTAAACTAGATGATGAATGGACATCTCATACGACCTCGTATTTTTTTAACCGACAAGAAAGTAAGGTTCACATTCATCTGTATTTTTCTTTTTTTTTATGTTTGTTACCTCATATCTTTTTTTATTTGAAAGCTGGTGCTTCCCGAATGGTCTCATTTCAATTTGGTCTAGTTCTGACCATGGCACCCATGAGAAAACCATATAAGTCTAACAATAAAAATAACAATAATTGTAACTACATTATATTATCGTAATAATTTGATTGACTTTGAAGTATTCTTATAATGCAATTATTTTTTTGTTTTTAGTGTGTATAAGTTTGTTTTGGAATAGTTTCTTTTTGTGTCGGTTTTTTTTTTGTTAAAATTTTTAGATTTTTAGTGAATCTGAAGTACACTAACCTTTTTTTCTGAATATGGGTAGACCTACTAAACGTGATTACTTAAGGTGTATTATGTATGCCTACACATTTAATGATTTTCCTCAATTTTCTCAGGATTCCATCATCAGGTCTTGTTGTATTGATCATGGAACCATCTGTGAAGTTTACCCTTTTATAAGTGAATAAATCGAAATCGGTTGGCGTGATATTGAGTTATTCGTTCATTTGTCGCACACATACTTAATGCTAATTATAGACTTATATAGTTTTCTCATGGATGCCATTGTCAGAACTGGACCAAATTGAGATGGGTCCAATCGGGAAGCATCAGCTTTCAAATAAAAAAAGAATCTTTAAAATCCCTTCGCCCAGTCGAAAGTTATGAGGTAAAAAACATAAAAGAAATTATAATAATAATACAGACGAATTGATAACCTCCTCCTTTTTTGAAGTCGGTTAAAAATGTGCACAAATCCAATGATTTAGAATTGGGATAGAGGTAAAAATATACCAAAGGTTTAAATGTCACCTTAAATTCAGTTACACCACAATAGTTATGCGATAACTGTACGTAATTTAATCGACGATCATTCGCCGCAATAAACATTGTCCCGGTTAGGTTCCTCCGTAGATACTCGATAGATGTGTCTCCGATGATTGAGTGTTTTCATCGCTCACTGTAGACACAGAGACCGGTTGAACTAGTGATGGGACAGGGGTGTTTTTTGGCGATAGTTTTCGAACATCGATAATTTTTTTTAATAATCACTCACCGTCTACTAATGAAATATACAATAAATGCTGTCAAATTCATTTTTGTTATAATGATATGTAGATGTTAATTAAGTTACTTCTATAGATATTATAAATGTGAAAGTTTGTGAGAATAGATGGATGAGAAAGGATGGACGTTTGTTTCTTTTCACGCATTTCAAACATGGCACTACAATAATAGCCAGGATTAACACATTGATTTTATACTGGGAAAATTTTACATGACGTCCTCATGTGAGCATTATGCTTTACTTATTTTGATATATTTTCACAAAGGCATTGTTGTTCTTTTCGATAAAATCGCAGTAAACATATTATTTTCCAATAATCTTGAAATCTAAAATGCACTTTTAAGCATGGCATTATCAATTCGCAGGTATATTGATTTATCGATATTTTCATCATTTGCTACATCACTATCATCAAACGAGCACTGTCAGGTTTATTATGACCGGAACGGTCATTGGATGCCTATTTTATTCTATTGCCTCATCAATTTCAGTTTCAGCGACTGAAACCTATCTTATCTGTGAAATATCCTTCCTGTGTACCTGTTAGAAGACTTCAGGTATCTGTTATTATATAGCTTTTAAACGTCACTATTCCTTGGAGCTTTTACGTGCTTTGTATCGAGGTATTTCGTGGCATTTTCCTGAACTTCTTGTGTTTATAACTTTTAAACTTATTTACACCGCATTTCCTGTACTTTAAAGTTATGTTTCATGAAAGAGCAAAAGTGGCAATATCTGTGTGAGTTGAATACTTTAATAGTTTGTATTGCTGGAATTAAGGCTTTGAGGAGTATAGTTTAGAAATGTTTTAAAGGTTCTATTTACTTGGTAAATTTAATTCTCATTTAAAATATCACTAACATGATCTTACAAGAATTCCATAGTGAAAAAATATTGTTCATAGTGTAATATAGAGTTGAAAAAGAAATATTGTTTTCGTAATGAGTCTTAAGTAAATAATAAATAATCTTATTCTTTTTTAAATGAAGACAATACCTCACTATCATCATGTATGAAAAATTACAATCATTAAAATAACTGCTACATAATGTACGTTCGCAATTTTCCAAACCTACAAAATTTGTACACCTACGACGTACGACGCCTACGAGGTCGTAGCAGTTGCTACGAGCGCGATACTCTACGAAACGTTCAGAATTCGTGAGCTACCGAAAATGTCCATTGAGACACATATTTGCGTAAAGTCTTAACGCAACTCGAATTTCTTTTTAACGAATATAAATTCATGCCATGTTTTACCAAAGTACCGCGGAATTCTGAGAAATTTTAGTAGGCATTTATAATTAATTTGCTTTAGAATTTCAATTTAGGCAAATGTTTATTTATGATTACTATTCAAGCTCAAGGTTTTTTTTATAAAGCTGTTTTATTTAATATATTTGTTTAATTCCAAATTGTTTTGGTAAAGAAATTATATTTACATATATCACTTTAAATAATGTGATAATTGTACTGCTGAGTTGGAGCTTGGAACGTGCAAAAACTATTATGTAAAAATTGTGTATAAAGCTGTTTAGTAAACATCCCGTACTGTGATTCTCTATGATCTTGAATTTCTGGTATCTATATCGGCTCTAAGCACTCCATTATTCTGGTGATTGCTTCGACTGTGTTGCTAACACTTGTTAATCCCAAATAAATTGGGAGAAGGCTGGCAAGGATCATTGGTAATGGGAGAGCTTTATATGTTTATTTTTATGGGTAGGATAAGCTTATTCCGATGGGTATAATCATATTTATAGATAGGGAGACAGATATATATAAAACATTTGGGTTTAGAAAGGTTCACAAGAAGGAGGATTAGAAACATCTTATTTAGAAATTTTTAATATTTATAGATTTCGTTTTTGACCACAATCTCACCATGGTAAGTGATGAGGTGGCCACGGGTGGTAAGCATAAACAGCTAGAAAGGAATTAGCTCTGTTTCTGACTGGAACACACTGTAAGGTGTTGGCGATAGACTTTCAACTTAAGGATGGCAGCCATCCTGGTTGTATAAAGTCTTCACCCGTGGTTTCCTCATGGTGTTTTCTTTTGCCGAAAAGTTCAAGGTCATTGTAAGATTAAAAGCTACTACTCGTCACGCCTAGAATTAATGCGAATGTTTATGTAGCACTCAGCTCCGTAAGGGCTGAAAGGATTTTATTGAAATTTGGAATATAGTTACTTCAGGTCATGACATAACATAAAGGGTTACCCTCCATTCCGGGGTAACAGATGAAACCGCGAGGTAACAGCCGTATTTTTTAACTTAGTCTTATTTTGGAGGTAATAAATAAGTAAATAAATAAATATCCCAAGACATACTTCACACATGGTTACCTGCTCTCAAGTTAAGCTTATATAAGTTAATCTTATTTAGAATCAAAATCCTCTACCAAAATTGATCTATCATTTGTGTTGTTTCTTTCTATAGAATCTTTGCGACCGTAGAAGCCTTAGTCATGTGTGTCCAAATACATAAATTTACGGAAGTCACCTTTTCATGGGGTGTCAGAATATGTGAATCCTTAAGTGTAATTTTTATTACCTACTAGCTGCGCCCTGCGGCTTTGCCCGCTTTCAATACTGTTTATTAACCTTCCTCTTATATTACTTTATCTATTGCTGAATACTGCATTGTAATCCGTTGCATAGTTTACGATTTTATAAAGGACATACAGACTAGGAGCAATAAAAAACCAATTACAGAAAAAAAATCTTTTACTATTTTTATTTTATTTAATTCATAAACTTATTTATTATAGGGCTACATAATTATCTACAATACCATTATAATCGGATAAACAAGTTGGGCAAACTTTGTTGCTTCTCCCTTGAAATAAACAAATACGATACTTGAGAGCGTAAGCACCCACTTTGTTTGTCGCCCGAGGACTCAAAAACAGGAAAATCTTTGTTCAGTTTTGCAACATAGAAAAATAATAAGAAAAAAATCTTGCAAATTCGTAACCTTTAAAGGCTTCTGGAAATTGACGTGTTAAATGTTTATTAGAGTTTAAAGAGGGTTTGCGAAGTTTTATTTATAATTGATAGCTATTCCCTGCGGTTTCACCCACGCCTATCATATGTGGCCTATATCCATCTACGAAAAATTCTGCGTTGAATGGTAACAGTCCCATTCCGTTCAACTAGTCATGTTCAGTAGTTTTGAGGTGATGGTGGTCCAAAGGGACCCTATTTTCCTTATGATTAGGAGCTCTGCCTCATCGATTATATTAATCCTAGTTCTAGTAATGTTATAAATAGTTTGTGTATGGATGGATAAATATAAATAAATATCCTGGAACATTCTATTACACACGGCCATCTGATCCCAAATTAAGCAGAGCTATGGAATCCAGATAATAATAGCATAGGGTCCTTTAATAGGGATGTGAAGTGATTTTTGCTGGGTCAGTGACGCATGAGTAATAGCCCTAATAATAATGAGGGGTTTGATTCGGTAAAGTAAATGTCATTCGCTCGATGATGTTCTCTATGCTCTATCTCTATCACTAACTACGCAATCACGTGAGAGGTACGCTTTCTGAGGGCTCGTTGCGCTGGCTCGCCGACGAAGCTTGTATTATCTGAATTAGAGGGCCAATGCAGACGTCCATTGGCTGTGGTAACCATAATAAACAATCAAGTGTTTTTGCTTGTTTGCCATCTGAGTGGCATACAATTATGAGTTTTGATGAATCTTGACAAGTAATGTGTTCTAGACAAATACTTTTTATTCCTAAAAAATAGATCCCTCGAATAGATACTTTTAATAATTTACTTTATATGGATGTCGAAACTTATAATTATGCGTACATCTTAGATTCAAATTTAAATCTGCCTTATACTTACGATACATATAGCGAACGCAATGCAACAATAAATAATAAAGCTTTTGCGATTATTGTATCAAATTTGCTAGACCTAATCGTAGACCTAAGCACCATGAAATCATCACACTCAGCTGATAGTCCCCAAATAAGAAGTGCTGAATTTCTAGCAGACGGCAAAACACAACTAAATACTCAGTTTTTTCTGTAAATACCTCACTATTCTCCATCAGAATATAGCGGGACTAATTAACAAATCGGATGTACTAGCAGTCAAATTGGAAGAGTTCCATAATAACGGAACCTTCATAGACGTCGTCTGCATAACAGAACATTTTGTTGAGACAGGTTACGAGTATTTGTTACATATACCAAATTTCTGCCCAGCGGCTTTCTTTTCTAGAAATGTTAAACGGGGCGGAGCTTGTATATTTGTTAGACAAGGACTTCAGTACAAGGAAATATCACAAATAGCAAAGCAATCAGTACCCGGTATATTTGAATGCTGTGGTATAGAACTCATATCGCATAAAATTATCATTGTCTGCATATATAGGATACCAAAACAAAATTATAATGTATTTTATGAAAAATTGGATAATATATTAGGAATAATTAACTTACATTCAAATAAAAATATTATCTTAACGGGAGATTTTAATATTGATGTACTAAAAAGAAACAAAACTACTACAGAGTTTGAATGTTTTCTGTTACAATACAATTTAAGACTAGCACTTTACGAACCCACGAGACTGAGTAGCAGCACGTGCATTGATAACTTTGCACATACAGTGTAAACTCTTTATAACGTTATCCTTTATAACGATAAACTCCCTATAACGTTGAAGTGAGCCCAAGTTGGTTGGTTTGTTCACTTTGTTTTGTTTTTTTTTGTTCACTCCATATAACGATAACTCTCTATAACGACAAAAAATGCTCAGTCCCTTGAGTTTCGTTATAAAGAGTTTACACTGTAATTATAAAAAAGAATGCAAGACTGCAATCATCGATTTAGCTATTTCAGACCACACATCTCAATTACTTAGTGTACCTATTGATAAATCATGTATACTAAAATTTTGGAAAACAATAAAGCAGGATATTTCCAAAGAAAACTTACAAAATTTTAAAGGTCATTTGGAAAACCTGTCTTTCGTACATGTATACAATGCCAAAAATGCAAATGAATCATATGATCGTTTTATGGACGATTTTTTGATGCTGTATGGGTTATGTTTCCCGAAAATAATGAGAACCATAAAGTCGAATAAGAAAACTAAATGGATATCACGTGGGATAAAAATATGTAGCCAAAAACAAAGACAGCTTCTCTGGGCATATAGATTTAGTCCTAATTTAAAAAATAAACTAGCTTTTAAAAGATATAGTACACTCTATAGGAGAATTATAAAGTTGACTCAAAAAGCTCAAAATAATTATTTCATTAATACTTCCCAGAATAAATCAAAGGCTGCTTGGAAAATAATCAACATATCTAAATTAAGTTTACCTAAAGAACAAATAATGTCCATAAAAAGAGATGATTTGACTTTTACAAATCCTGTGGATATAGCAAATGAATTTAATAATTACTTTATTGATGAAATTAAAAATAATAATAAAATTAACACTATTTACAAACCTAATGTAGAGAGTATTACTCCACACTCACTATTTATGTTACCTGTTTCAAGTAATGACATAATAAAAATAATTAATAGCCTTAAAAATACTAATACTGTTGGTTACGATGGGGTATCCACCAAGGTGATCAAAAACGTAAAGGAAATTATAGCGCCAACGTTAGCACATATTATAAACTTATGTATCACTGAGGGTATATTCCCTAATAGTCTAAAACAAGTGATTATTAAACCCATACATAAAAGACATAATAAAACAGATATAAAAAATTATAGACCGATTGCAAAAATTCCAATATTTTCCAAAATTATTGAAAAAGTAATTTATAATTCTATATACAATTTTTTTGACAAGTATAAACTCTTCTGCAATGAGCAGAAAGGTTTTCGGAAGAATACATCCATTAACATGGCACTATATGACTTGCTATCAGATATCATGACATCTGATAGATAATCTGATAAAGGTAATCCAGTTTGTGCTATTTATACTGATATGACCAAAGCATTTGATTATGTGGATCATACAGTTCTCCTGCAGAAATTAGATGTATATGGCATAAGAGGGAACATTCATAAACTCTTGGAATCATACTTAAGCTTTAGAACTCAATATACAGAAATCTCCAGGATAGATCCAAAAAGTAAATTAGAAACTACATACAAATCTAAACCAAGGTACATAAAATATGGTGTACCTCAAGGTAGCGTGCTGGGTCCACTACTGTTTTTAATATACATAAATGATCTCCCAAAAATGACAAAACACAAAATGGTTCTCTTTGCAGATGACAGTACAGCTATTATAGAATGCAATAATCCAATTAATTATCAAAATGAAATTAATAATTCTCTCTCTGACATCATAAATTGGCTTGACAATAATAATTTAATAATTAATTTAAATAAAACAAAAGTTATGCACTTCCACCAACGACGAGTAAACTCAAGCATTAATGTTGCCTATAACGAATGTAAAATAGAAGAAGCAAGTAATGCCAAATTCTTAGGTATCACAATAGATAGTAAGCTCACTTGGAAGGCTCACATTGAAGAGACATGTAAGCGATTAAGTAAATCTGCATATCTACTGTTTCAGTTATCAAAAAAGGTAAATACTGAGACACTACTAACGGCGTATCACGGACTAGTAGCCTCAGTTTTGAGATATGGTATTATTTTTTGGGGACATTCGACTGATAGAGAACTTGTATTTAGGTTGCAAAAAAGATGTATAAGGTCCATGTGTAGTCTAAAAACGACAGACAGCTGTGTTTCATATTTTAAATCGCTAAAAATATTGACACTGCCGGCATTGTATATCCTAGAAACTGCATTGTTTGTAAAAACTAATCCACATTTATTTCAAAAAGTTTCTGATGTAAAGAATAAATCAATACGCACTCAATATATAAATCACCTGTGCAAAGTCAATTGTAAAACAGCTTTAATGAGTAAGTGTTTTTTTGGTTTAGCTCCAAGAATTTATAATAATATTCCAAATTTAATAAAATGTTTAAATAAAATTAAAAACTATTAATCCAAAAATGTTATTATAGAATTGATGAGTTTTTTATTTAATCATAACATATGTAATTTAATTTGTTAATTCTTTTTTTATAATTGTTATTTATTTTTAATTTATAAATATTATTCCTTTAATTTGTATGCCTTTCATGGCAAAACATAGAGCACAACCTGTCAATTTAAGATCTAAATTATGTACACCTATGTTTCACAAATAAATGATTCTGATTCTGATTCTGAAGACAACTACGGGAGGGACTAGTTAATCAATATATTGTTTAAGTAAAGAATAGTATAGTTGAATATCTCATAAGGATCAAAATCGGTTAAACGTGTTCCTTAGCATTTTTTCAATATAAAATAAAACTATAAACACGGATATCATTTTTTTTCAAAATTCATATCTTGTTTCCAAAGAGGAAAATTGTTTCCTGTATCTCCAAAGATTAGTTGCCCATTAAGTAGTATAATAAATATATGGAAGCAAGAATAAGTTTTTACTTACTTAAATTCATAGATTAGGGAGAAACTATGTGTCGACAAAATGCAATGCTGCGGTTTGGTAAATGTATCTCTATTTTCACTAATAATAAATGAAAAATGTGTGCATTTCACACGGGGTAGAAGTGAAGCCTTCAGAAAACTACCTATCTCATTCCATCGCAGGCTACATCTTATAGAAGTATATGCTGTCTCATTTTAATTTCGCTTTTTCGTTGCATCGAGTTTCAAATCCCAACGCTAAATAAGTTTTCACTTCAAAATAAAAAAGTCACGTCTCGAATGCCCAAGTGTGTAACAACATGAGAGCCTTATATCAAAAACAGTCGATGACACTCATATGGACCAAATTCTCCGAAAAGTCATATCAGACTGAGGGATTGGTTTAGTCCACTTTACACCGACCAACCGCGAGCGCTTGTAATTCTCGCGTCCAAACACGAGTCTTTTATCGTGAACTGTCGGCGACAGTTTCGTTGGCACGGATGACAGGCGGGCGACGCGTCACGCTGTCACGCTTCGCGTTGCGTCGCCGACGTGTTGACACCGTGTCGCGTGTCAACCGGCGAATAGAATTAGAACGCCACTGTACATTTTTGTGGTGAAAAAACTATACTATAGTGGTTTTGTAGTTTGATGTTGAAATTAAAGTAAATAGTTTTTACATTATTTTAAATTCGAAAGTCTCTGCCGGATTGATATGTTTCTAAGGCTTAAGATTGAAAGAATCTTGATGAAAGGTAGAAAAGAAATTCTCTTCTTCTCACAAGGCCGTCAAGGTGAGGGCCATCATGCCACAATGCTACGCTGGCTGCTGGGATGATGGCCATCACTAGGGGACTTCATTGACTGCTTAACATCAGGCAGCATGGAGTCAATTTGGGCGGTATCAATAATAAAAAAAAAAAACACCTTTTGTCTGAAACTAGTCTTTCATATTCAAGGTACTTTTGTATATGCTATACTGACAAATCTAGTAAACGATATATTTTCACGCAAATTATCTCTGAAGAGGTGAGCAGACATACCAATAATTAAACGTTAATGGCATCTATCATTCCTACCTCCTCGGTTTAAATGTTAACACGGTTTCTATTTGCTCCGGTGAATAATTGCAATTTATGTGAATTTTAAAGCTTAACACGGCATATAACTTAAATTCATTAATTGGTGGTAACCCAGTGAATATATATTAAACGGTTTAAATCAGTGTTTTACGTCAAATATAACTTTAACAGTGAAAAAGGAATAAACGGTTGTCAGCGATCAGCTGTCCGGTGCGTGATCGTTGTTGAGCGCGAAGTGCAAAGCAATCTCACGGTTACGCCTTCTACTTAACCGTGAAAGTTGTGTGCGCAGTACTTGTGTCGCCGCCCGGTGCGCTCTTTTAGTGACGTGTTATAAGATTTTTATTTTTAACACTACACCATTATTATTGATAACAATGAGGTGTGCTAAGTGTTTGAAGTTTTCAAAGGACTTAAACTGCGTCCGCTGTAGCAACAGCTCATGTGAGAAAACGTACTGCTCTTTATGCATAAACATTACGTCAGATCGAAAAAAGTCCTGGAAATGCCCTGATTGCTGTATCCCACTGAAAAAGGATGACAGTAATTCAACTCCTGCTCACTCAGGAAATGTATCTGGAAGTATTACTCTTCGTAAAAAGCCTGAGTATTCATCAGAAATAACTGGCTCTGATGTTAAAGAACTCAATGCTAACTTTCGCCTTCTAACACAGGAGTTTTCGTCAATTAAGACCACTTTGGAAGAGGTTACGCAATCACTAACTCACTGTTATGCCCGAATGAATGACCTGGTTGCTTCCATTACAGCTACTGACTCACGCCTGAAGGTTCTAGAAAAGCGCGATCAGGAGGTGACTACTTTGAAGGCTACGGTCACTCAACTGCAGATCGAATTAAATGCACAAACTCAAAATAATCTTCGTAATGAAATTGAGATACTGGGAGTCCCTGAGAATAGTGGCGAAAATCCTCACCATACTATAAAGATCGCAGCCTGTAAAATTGGCGTTGACCTTGAAGATAACGATGTTGACTGGATAAGCAGAGTTGGTCCTCGAAGAACTGCAGTACCGGATAGTGAAAGCAAATTGCCGCGGCCAGTGGTGGTACGTCTAATACGCCGGGCTAAGCGTGACCAATTGTTGAAGGCAGCAAAAACTCGTCGTAACATCCTTAGCACAGATCTTGAAGTATCAGGCCCACCTATAAAAGTATTCTACAATGAGAGACTGACTAAAGATAATAGAATGTTATTTCGAGACTCCAGGATTAGATCGAAACAGCAAGGGTTCAGCTTTTGCTGGTGTACCAATGGTTGCATCTACGTTAGACAACGGGAAGGCAAGTCTGCCCAACTCATACGTACTTATGGTGATCTGGATCGTATTATTCCTAGTACTACTAGTGAAATTTCGGCATTGTAATGCTATGCGCTGGTCTGTAAATACTTTATTTTGTAACCTGTTACCTTTTCTATGTGTTTTTATCAATCTATACTGTGTTCAAAAGGAAATAGATTTTTTGTTAGCTAATATTCCTTTTTCAACTAAAAATTATTATGTATCTTGTTTGTATTGCGGTATTAAGGCTCAATGCTTCACGTATGTCACTACTGCTAACGTTATTTTTACCAGTATAATAATATCTTGTCATATAATAATGTTTAACATAATGATAGTAAGGTCCACAATGGTTCTGGCTTTCATCACTGGCAGTAGTATTGTGCATAATATAGACAACGGCATTCGTTTATCTCACTTAAGTCTGATTCATTCATTCTGGTCTTGTTATTATTTTTATCCCAATGCTTTCTGATTACATAAGTAATAGTATAGATTCCACAAGTGTAACTTGCCACTCACTGAATGAACTTGAACAATGCAAATCTATTCTGAAAACAGACTATAACTTTAAATTACTTTCTTTAAATATAAGAAGCATACAAAAAAACTTTGATACCTTTCTTGTGGCACTGAAGCGCCTGGGCACTGAATATGATATCATTATTCTAACAGAGTGTTGGCTTAATGACGCCTCAATCATACCGCAAGTTCCAGGCTACAACTCTTTTAAAACGCTTAGAACTACTAATCAAAATGGAGGTGTCGTGGCATACGTAAAGGATACGTGGGACGCGTTGGTCTCCGAACCTAATGTCATTGAAGCTGACTGCCTATCCATTAAAATACCTAATAACATCATAATATTTGCCATTTATCGCTCCCCGTCATACAAACATGTATATAATTTTCTCGAGTCTTTGGAACGGCACCTAAACGAAAGCACGAAAAGAAATCTACTTTTAGTGGGAGATATTAATATTAATATCATGCCAACTGCTGTGAATAACCATATCATTGAATATGAATGTCTATTGGCTGAATACGGTCTCATCCTCGTGATAACTAAACCTACAAGGGATGAAACCTGTCTTGATCACATATACGTTAAATCATCCAATGCTTCTACCGTGGGTATAGTCTGCAAAACAGATATAACTGACCATGATATTGTAATGTGTGGTATGATATGGAACAAAAATAAGATGGATCGTCGCAGTCGTTTCTTTGTTAGGAGAGATGTCGAAGCCATAAGAAAAGAACTTTTGGATATAAGTTGGGGAGAAGTGAATAATAGTTTGGATATTGATGAGGCTACTGGACGATTTACCGAAATATTAAAAGAGGTCATTACTAAGCATACTCATGAAATTAAAATGAGCAGGTCTAAATTTAATTTAAAACCCTGGATCACGCCTGGTTTAATTCGATGCATGCGGCAACGTGATAAACTACATATGAAAGCCAGGAATGAACCTGAAAACATTGTTGCTCAATCGATCTATTGTCGCTATCGTAACTTTTTCGTTGACCTTCTACGTAAAGTTAAGACTGAATATGACAGTAACGAACTAAAACAAAATCGAAATAACCCTAAGGGGCTTTGGAAAACGATCAAAAGTATTTGCAATCTTAAAACGTCTTACAAGGAGCCTGATGAGCTGTTGACACTGAAAGGTACCCCAGATATTATCACTTCACTTAATAAATGCAATACTCACTTTTCAACGGTAGGGAAATCATTGGCTGATAAAATTTTGGCGGGTGGAAATAATACTCAAGAATCACTAGCAAGTTCGATTTTTTCTAAACAACCACCAGTTAATTCGTTTTTCTTAACGCCTACGGATAATGCTGAGGTAGAAAGTGCCATACTTGAACTTAAAAATGACAAAGCGCCAGGCATTGATGGTATAGGAAATTTATTAGTAAAGGAAATCAGATCTGCTATTACTGAACCTTTAACGCAAATTTTCAACCTCAGTATATCCGTTGGTAAATTCCCTGCCGTCTGGAAAATTGCTTCGGTTTGCCCCATTTATAAAAGTGGTTGCTCTGATTCGGTCGATAACTATCGACCTATCTCTCTCCTTGGAGTTTTTTCTAAACTACTGGAGAAAATTGTTAACAGACGACTTATTAAATACGCCGAATCATTTGCTTTTATATCACCCAGACAATTTGGTTTTCGTCAAAGAAAGTCTACTGAGAATGCAGTAGCTTTGCTGACGGATACAGTTGCGGCGCATTTGGATAGTAAAAAGTGTTGTGTCGGTGTATTTTTGGACTTAGCCAAAGCCTTTGAAACCGTCTCTGTGCCTATACTTTTAAAAAAATTAGATAATATGGGGATACGAGGAATGGCCTTGGAATGGTTTAAAAGTTATCTAATGGGACGGAGTCAGTGTGTTAGGGTGGGGCAGTTTGTGAGTGAGCCTCTCCCCATTCACTTTGGTGTTCCGCAGGGTAGTATTTTGGGGCCAACATTATTCATATTATATATGAATGACATTCATGATCTCGAAATTGAAAACGCTGACATACTATGTTATGCAGACGACACAGTAATCATCTTTCATGGATCTACATGGTGTCAAACGCATTTACTTGTGGAAGAGGGTTTGATTTTGGTTTCCGAATGGCTTCAGCATAACCTTTTAACTCTTAACGTCAAGAAGACTACGTATATGTGTTTCCACAAAACTGCAACTTCGGCACCACCTAACACGTTAAATATTAAAATCCATTCTTGCGGCATGAACAGTAATCCGTGTGTCTGTGAGCCTATTGTGAGATCAGAAGTCGTAAAATACCTCGGGGTAATGATAGACCATCATTTATCTTTTAAGGTGCATATTCAGACTCTCTCAGGGCGGTTGCGAAAAATCATAAATATTATGAGACAGCTAAGGGATGCCGCTGACTTAGACACCATAAAAAATGTATACTTTGCATTGTGTCAGTCTTTAATAATTTATTGTATTACATGTTGGGGCAGTGCAGCTAAAACTTATTTAATACTATTGGAAAGAGCGCAACGGTCTATTCTCAAGGTGATGCTAAAGAAGCCATTTAGGTACCCAACCACCAATGTTTTCAAGGAAAGTGGCGTTTTGAGCATCCGTCAGCTATTTATTTTGAGAACAACTATTGATTTTCATAAAACAATTATCAACTCTTCAGATTATGAAGGCTTATTAAAGCGTCGAGTTTTTAAAATACCGATGCCCTCCATAAATACAGTTTTTGCTAGCCGTTTTGGCCAGTTTATTAGATCGCATGTGTATAATGTCGTTGTCAGGTTCTGTGATATAAGATGCAGTTCGGTCAGCGAAGCTAAAGCCATTGTTAGTGAGTGGTTGTCTGGCCTCACATATGAGGATACTGAAAATAGACATAAGATTGAAGCCTAGAAACCGACCACTATTATTCTTAATTGTATTTTTTTTTCACTGTTTATTGTAATTATTAGGCAAATTTAATTTAATTTACTTTTATTTCTTGTTTTTTGGATTTAATGTTATATTTTTATTTTGTCAATTTTGTTATCTCTTAAATTGTATTCTTTGGTCCGAGGTTTCACCAGGACAGTTCAAATTATACTTTCGGCCTTCGCGTTACAGGCTTTGCCTAGTGTGAAGGTCATAAACTCACACTAAGAACAAAACCTCCAACATTATGCATATTATTTTCTATTTTTTAATATCTTATGTATATTGATGTGCATTTTGCTGAAATAAATAAATTTTTCATTTTCATTTTTCATCTTGCTCGACCTGGGAATCAAAAGCAGGACCTTCAGGAGCACCCAAGTGATTAACCAATGCGAATTTTAACTGAGTTATAGACTAATGTACGTTTTTCCAACTAGTCTTCGTGGTGGCATCTTGTGACAACTACACTTACGAGAAGTTAAATTCAAAGAGATGTAAAGTCTCCGAAAAGTTTGTCTCGCTATGCTAGTTTCTATCGCATGTTTACCTTTTTTTTAATATCGTGGAGGTTTTAATTCACACTGAACTTTGGTTTTGATCACCCCATTTGAAACTGTTTTCGATTTATGAAAAAATTGAAAAATTTTCGTTTTTGTTTAACTGCCAGCGTTATTGTTTCTTTCTTTTAAAACCAGCGTTGTGTATGAGGAAAACTTTTGTGTTTGAACAATCAGAACTTATCTAGTGAACAAATAAATATATTGACAGGACTCTTCGTCAAACTTACACCATAATGGACATCTGGTAATTTCTTTTAAAAAAAAAAAATCCGGTCCATTTATTCGAGTGTTTAGACAATGTTTATTTGTTGATGTAGCGGGGATTGGTTCTTACCAAGAATTTATTTTGATGTTATAAATGTATCTCAAAATATGTATATTTGGAAGATCGTAATTGTTTTTATAGTATTCTCTAACTCAATTACATGTAGCAATGTATAATTTACATTAAAAACGGTACAGGAAATACGATGGAAGTGAAAAATCCAAATTAAAGATTAAAAAAAATCATATAAAATTTCACGGGAATAAAAAGTTTCACATTAAAAAAAAATTATTATAATAAATTTTTTTTTTAAATGTGAACTTACTTTCAGTTGAAAAATAATGTACGTATGATTTACTTCTGCGAGAAATGTATTAATATAATTATTAAAAACTAGTTGGTGCCTGAGTCCTCCTTTTTGTCCCCAAACCACACATTCAGCAAAAATGATGAAGACTTTAAATATTTTTTAATGTAATATATAAATATTGTTTTATAATACGTAATAATAAAAGCTTGAACTAAAGCTTACAGCAATAGATTTAAGAAGTTATTTTCGAAGCCACTTATCAGATTTAAATAATTATTTCACTGATAGAAAAGTTCACTATTCCCGCGACACATTTTTTACGCTGTATTTTAATCCCAGGATACATAAGTTTTATCCCTCAGTAAAGCCACGAGACAGTAGCTATATAGGTAGTTTAGTAAAATTTGCATATCACTTCTCCAACCCAAAATTTGGGACCAAAGATTACAATTCAGGATTTTTACCACGATCTTGTTGAATATAATAACGACGGCGACGTAGCGGGTTGATGACAGTGGAACAGAAAATAATAAAATGGAATTAGCGACACAGGGAGCTGGAGCGCGACGTACGAGACGTGAATATTTTTCGCCACGAATATGACTTCTGTAACGCAATGGCAGGAAACCATGTGCACATATTTTTAGCGTCGTGCAATACATTTAAAAATATATTCGAAATGAATAATGGCTCTAATAAACTAAATTTGGTTCTTTATTTATAGATTATTGCTTTATTTGTTAGTTAATTTATCGATTATTGCTTTATTTGTTAGTTAATTTATCGATTATTGCTTTATTTGTTAGTTAATTTATAGATTATTGCTTTATTTGTTAGTTAATTTTATGTAGTTTAGTATGTAGAGTTTCGAGTTTCTTATTTTAAATTCTTTATAATAATATGAATTGTCATAAAAATATAATTTTAGGTTAATATGTGTAATGAATATTTTTTTCAATAGAAATAAATTCCTATTACATATTCTTATTTAATTTATTTTAAAAGTACTGTTAAACTATATACAAATTTTCGTCTCGTGGTTTCCACCGTTCTGAATTATTTAATGTTTCTCTGGTTTAACGTAGACTAAGCTTTTTCTGGATAATATAATTAAGTATCAAATAATGCAATAACTATTGAAATCGATCCATTTGTTTTTCAGTTTATTCATTACAAGATTAATTAAAAATGAAATACAAACAAACAAAAATATTTATTTTGAAACAATCTGTACACACAGCGATCTGGGGCTCGATTCTGTAAGGAAAATGACACTAACTCGAGGATGTTTCATCGCGGCCTCTATGCTATGTCTCTGTCACTTACTACGCTAATACTACTAATCACGTGAGAGGTAAGCTCCCCGAGGCCTCCGTGAAGCGACTCGCCGACGAAGTTTGTATTAGCTGAATAAGGTGGCTGGTCTCAAACTAAGCAGAGTACTACGGAAGCTAGACAACTGATATACTACATACAACTTTTTAAAATTCATACTTATATATATATTTACATCCAGGCACATGAAACATACACGTTCATGCACAAAATGCTTGTCCTGGGTAAGAACCGAACCTACGTCTCGCTCTAACCGCTAACTGTAATGATAATACTTAATTAAGATCTTACAATTGTAGTTGTGCTCGAACGTCATCTACGTGGTTCATATACTTCTTTGAAATCACAGTATTCTCTATATTTTAAACTCATAAGACCAAGTCAAATACTTTTATATTTCCAAAAAAAAACCTTTCTCTTTAATCTTTTAATTTCAAACAGGTAATTTTCATTTTAACGATCGCAAAGACATTCAATTTGAATAACATTAATCGTAAATTGAAAACGACACACACATAACAACTTCTTTTATTAATATCATTGATATTCATGGAGTCCTGCGGCGGTAATCAATTTTCTTTCATATGCTAGTCGATACCTGGGAACTTGTAAACAACTTTATGGTTTTGCTTTAAAGATGCCTTTCGAATGTATCTGTCATCTTTATCTGCATTTAAAATGATATTATCAGATTAAGAATAGGCATAGCAAAGTACAAGCGTGTTGGGCATAAAATACATAATTATAAACAACTAGCTCTCCCCCGCGGTTTACCTGAGTTTTCGAGGGAGTAACATTTTCCCGGCACAAAAGTATCCTATGTATTATTCCAGGGCATGTTCTATATATGTGCCAAGTTTCATTCAAATCCGTTTGGTAGTTTTTGCGTGAAAGAGTAACAAACATCCATACATAAAAAATTTCGAAAACTGTTCATTATCAATTCAGTTTAGATAATTTAATAGAAAGTAAACTATATACATATATATTTCACTAGCTACCCCCCGCGGTTTCACTCGAGTTCCCGAGGGATGTAACATTTTCCCGACACAAAAAGTATCCTAAGTTACTTCTAATACCTTCAAAAATATGTGTACAAAGTTTCATGATGATCGATTAAGTAGGTAAGTAGTTTTCGCGTGAAAGCGTAATAAACAAACATACATTTATAATATTAGTAGGGAACTAGGAATTATAAATAAATAAGTACCATATAGTTTAAATAAGGAACGTCCTACTAATATTATAAATATGAAAGTTTGTATGTATGGATGTTTGTTAATCTTTCACACAAAAATTACCAAACGGATTTGGATAAAATTTCCCAAATATATAGAAAATGGCCTAGCTAGAATAACAGAGGATTCTTTTTGTGCCGGGAAAATGTAACATCCTCTGGAAACGCGAGTAAAACCGCGGGGACAGCTAGTATATTAAAACTTAACCACAGCACCTCCTTTTCACAATATAGGTAGGAACTTCTATCAACAGCTCCTATTTTTGAAATACAAACCTGAAGACCCAGAGTAAATATCTCGACTTCATAACGCCATTTAATTTGACTTTTAGGTAAAGTTCGCCCTTCTTTCATGGTTACACATTCTGTTTAGATAATTCCTACGATACATGTCCGCCTGTTAGAATTTGAAGATCTTGAGAATTTTGTCTAGTTGTACACATATAATGCGTTCTTCTCTACCGCGGTTAAATAAATTTTAATTGAAATACAAAATTAAAATGTAACTGAAATGAATTTTCGTACAATTTCTTCCTATACCAAAAAACCAGTGGTGCAAAATCTTAGCCTAAAAATTAAACCTAATACTTTTACATTTTACATCTGACAACATACGAATAATTCAATAAGGCGGTGGGAAAGTGGCAATAATGCAAGATACGAGTGTATTGCGTTGAGGGAACGTTGAGGGCGGATTGTGTTACACTATCCAATACATAAAGAGAGGGAAGAGACTTGCTCAAGACTTACTCTTGAAACTCGCATTCTATCAATGCTTTTTTCAGTCCCATGACATGTGGTGAGCATTGTCGCCATTTCTCGAGCACATTGCCAAACTCAGACTACAGGTTTTTATATTTTTCAATCCACATACGATGACAAACAAGCAAATGGTTCACCTGATGGTATGTGGTCACCGCCGCCTATGGTCATTTACAACACCAGGGGCATCGCTAACGCGTTGTCAGCCCTGGGACGTGAAGTTCTTAAGTCTCATGTGCCTGTAATTTCACCAGCCCTCTTACGTTTCTGATCGAAACACAGTAATACAAATGCTCTACTGCTTCACGGCGGAAATGGGTAAGGTTAGTAGTAGTACTTCACCGGACGAACTCTGCATTAAGAGCTCCACTACTCTAAAAAGGTTAATATTTCTGTGAATGAAACGTCAGCTGTACTTTGCCCACCCAGGGAATCTAACCATAACAATAGCTTTATACCCCTTAACGTGACTACTAAATATACTTAATTTAGATTTTTAAAATTAATTCTTATTGAGACTCTCAGTAATGCACATAACAAACAGACCTCCTGTTCATTGCCACGTATGTCAATTGTGGACCCTCAAATCTACAACCAGAGGCGTGATAGACAGATCTAACCATGAAACTGATAAACTTATAATAATATAAAAGTCTTTCAGAGATAAAAATAATACATTGTTTATATTCATACGATGAAGCTAGATACAGTTTTCGCACAAAGCAGTCAGTGCGCGAAACTTTGTTAAATAGCGCAGTATGAAGACTTTGTTGTGCAAATAAAAGTTCGAGCTTCAAAACGGCACACCTCTCGCTTTGTTTTATTGTTGTATCAACAAATACTTTGCTTCCAAAGAGGTGTTATTTTGTTACTTCCCGAACTGGAGTTAAATGAAATGGCGACCTTTTGTAATTTTCAAAAGAACTTCCAAGGACTATTCGTTTTTAAAGCTTTAATGTCTCCCAAATGTAATTTTCGAAGTTTTAACTCAAAGGCCAGAGACAAAGGCTGTTTTCGAGTAAACATAATGATCTATTCGACCGACATTATTATGGGATCCTTTATTTACACCATATTGAAATACAGAAAAGTCTTTGTTTAGGAGGTAATGGAAATTACAGGCACATGAGACTTAACAACTTCATGTCTCGAGGTCAACAATGCATTGGCGATGCCCTTAATGTTGCAAATATCCATAGGCAGCGGTGACCACTTACCATCAGGTGGACCGTCTACTTGTTTGTAGACCCATGTGAAATTTAAAAAAAGGTTTTGAAGTGATAATAATCAAATACATTTTCACATGGATTATCCCCGAAGAATGTTTGAAGTCTCAGTAATTTCTCATATTCCAATGAAAATATTAAATTACGTGGTCAACTAATTACCTATCTCAGACTAAAGATAAATCAATTCTAAACAAAGAAACGTAATATCGCATTGCAATTCACAATAAAAATACTTAAATTTAGATAGCTTGTCAGGCGAACAAATAATTACCAAAGGTCCTCTAAATACACATATTAAATCCTATCATTACCAAATAGAATATAGGTATATAGTAAGACTCAAAATCAGACACAACAATTATACTAGTTTATGTACATTTCCTTCTTGTGAGAATTTTTTCTACAACATCACCCGGCAAATCGATTTGATGAATAACAAAATTCATTTAAGCAGAATATTTTAAATAAATAAATATCCTGGGACATTCTTTACACACGGCCATCTGGTCCCAAACTAAGCAGAGCTTGTACTATGGAAACCAGATAACTGATATACTACATATACTACTTTTTTTTTTTTTTTTTTTTTCTAAATACATACTTATATAGATATTTACACCCAGACACAGAACAAACAGACATGTTCATGCACACAAATGTCCTGGGTGGGAATCGAACCCGCAGCCTTCGGTTTGGCAGTCAGAGCGTTAATCACCAAGCTAACTGGCCTGTCAAAGAAGAAAGAAACGCCTCTCCTTAAATTATCCAAAACAAACGCTAATGCAATTAAGTATTTTGAAGTTAACAACATAGGACATGAACTCCAAAAATAAAGGTATACACGCACACAGCAAGGGCCCTCTGCCCAGAGGTAATGGACTTAGCTACTAAACCTTTGATCCCTTTACGGAATCTGACATTTAATTACATATCCCGACATTATGTTGCCCTTAGATCATACAAACAAGCTACGTTTTGTTTTGCGTAGCTAAGGGAAATGTCACATTTTGTAATGGATTTATGCTAAAGAGGTCTCGCTGTAACGTGTTATCGACAGCTGTGTTGCTTGGTATTGCTGTTTATATTCTTCATTTTATATTTATATTATGGTATAATTCACTGCGCGAGATATTAAGTTTTGGGACGCCTGTTGCATGGAATGACGTCATGATTTGGGACGTGTCTGGGGTAGAGAGAAAATATCTTACTAATTTTATAAGTGCGATAGTTTGTGAGGATAGATAGGCTACTCTTTACGCAAAAACTACCCAACGGATTTATATGAAACTTTGCACATAGACAGTTTATAATCTGGATTGACAAAAAGCATACTTTTCATATCGAGACAATGAACCATCCTTCAGGAAAGCCGATGAAATCGCGGGGCACATTTAGTATAAGACTAGATTAAGATTAAATTTATTAGAATAAGGTTGCTTGAAAATTTACTTTTATAAGAATAAGATGCTCAATATGAAGGTAAATATTTTTAAAAAATCTACGAAGAAATAGGTACTCGAAGCTGCTCGGTTACACAGCAGCAAATCATATGTACAAATATATACACCCAGACACCGAACAAACACACATTTACCACCCACAAATGTTTGTCCAGAGCGGGAACCGAATTCACGACCTGTGGCGTGACAGTCAGGGTCTCTAACCACAAAACCAACTGGCTCATCTACAATCAGCAGAAGTAAGCACAGAAAACAAGTTACCTCACATTTATCATCAGTAAATAGACGCATCACAAAAAGTAAAGAGAAATCCGACCTATCTGAGTCTCCAGTATAAAGATTGTCAAACAAAGCGACTGTGTCTATACAAAAGGTTAGCGAGGGTACGCTTTATATTCCCATGATGCTTACCACAACATCGCACTGAGGGTTGGAAAGTTTATTTAATAGTCCAGCTTTATAGACACCGCCTTACATTTCAGGCGTCAAATTAAAATACGATTTATTTTGGACGTTGTTTAGATTTATGATGATGGAGTGGTTTTAATTTGTTTTTGGGCTTCATTTGTTTAAGAGTGGTGACAAGTTTTTGATGGTGGCCGGACTTGTATTTAAATGGTGACGGTTGATTATTTTTTAAGATTTTATTGTCGATCTTTGTAAAAAATATTCAATTTATTTGGAATAAATTATATTTGTGGTACGTAGTGTTTGAGTATAGTGTTGTGTAGTTTCATCATTTATCAACAACGATAAAGAATCTGGCATTTCTTAAATAACTGTGAAGGCATATTTACATAAATGTATTTTTTTATTTCTTTAAAAGAAAAAAAAACTAAATTTAAACCCACATATTCAGCTAAGGCCGTAGGACACTGCTAATGGCGATCATTATTATTATCTCCTGAAGTTATCACCAATTCGGAAGTCAGCCTTCAACTGAGAAGAACCAGCAGAAAACTCAGCAAAGTTACCTTTACTGGAAACATTAAATGATCTCTCATATATGGGTATATTTTTTTTTCAAATGTTTAACAATATTATAATTTCATAAATATAAGAAAAATACTAATATTTATGTAGCTAACTAAGTATTAAAGAGCTTAATAATTTTTTAGTACCATGTTGGTATTTTAACTTTAAAATTCTTAAGGTACATACACGCTGAAACATTCTAATTATTATAGACAACGGGTCTAAATCGTGTAATAATTTGAGGTATTACATTTTAATTACATTAATTACACAATTACATTATTAAATACCTTTTTAATCCGACGTTTCGGCTGTATACGAATCGTGAAACCTTAAAAACATACTGAAACATATTTTTTAGTGATTAATATTATCCACTGCCACAAAATATCAGGTTTACAAAAACATTTTATTTCGAAAATGCTTGTTTCAGTACAGCATAAGTATGTCCCAGATAGCACAAACGTACAAAAACTTTTTTAACCGTACCGTAGATAGAACATACTAGGTAACATTTTGAACGGCTCTCATGATGGCGACACAAAGAACTTTGCTCTCAAGTTGAAAAAAACAACCTACACCGACAGAGTTTTACTGGCCGGCCGTTTTGAACAAATACCTACTCTCTGACCACGTCTAAATCTAAGGCCCGTATTCGACGTGGGTACTTTAAACTTTTTCTTGTTGATTTTTTGTTGCAACGCGTTTTTCTGTCTGACTGTTGACAAAAGAGTAAATACTAGGCGATGAGATGTCATACTCTTATTTCACCCGTATTGAAATGAAACAGGGTTGATATTTAAGTGTAGGTTTTGAAAGTGGCTAACCATCGATTTATATTATGTGTTCTTCTAACGTAACGTAAGGAATCGTAATTATGATGGTCATATATTGTATAAAATCCTCCATTTGTGAGTTAATTTTAGTTTTAACTTTTGAAGGCCACCTAGGCCTATAGGTGGACGATCCCCCTAATGTCAAGTGGTCGACGCCGCCAGTTATTTAATAAATATACTAGCTATCCGGACAGACGTTGTCCTGTCGAAATAAGTCCATACAAAACGGCAGGAATTCGATCGCAGCGCCACCTATCGGGTCCAATTGTGAATCTAAACCATCCAGGGCGCCACCCAAACGCATACAAAAAAATGTATTCAAATCGATCCAGCCGTTTAGGAGGAGTTCAACTGTCAACGCACGTACAGAAGAATGATATAACATATAATTGTATACCTAAAGATATTAATAGATATCCACTACTTAGGCCCGGTGTAATTGCAATAAATCGAAAACATTATATACTTATAAAAGCTCCTTCACCGAAAAGTCTTAGAGATATTAACGTGGAAAAGCTTCTCACCAAATCTGGTCGCAAGATTTTATAACAAAACAATGTACTTAAGATCTTCTATTCTCTGTCTATTGTTAGGTAGTTGATAAAAACTAAATATGAATGAAAGCAACCAGAATTCTCAGATAATACTAAAACCCGACAATGGCTTAACTTTAAACCACACAGCAGAATATCAATATTTGAGTACAATCCGATTCCCGCGGCAAAAGACGCGGCGCGCTCAATATTTTGTTCGGTTCAATTCAATTTGTACAAACATGAACGTATTGTGCGAGCGAATGTTGTAAAAGCCTTACAACGAATCCGCTCTACAGTTTCAAAATGATATCACTTTCGATAACGAGAAAATCCTCAGGATTTATTGATGGTTAACTGAAATAACGTTATTGTGTTTACATTAACAGGCCAGTTGGCTTGGTGGTTAGCGACTCTGACTGCCAAGCCGAAGGTCGCGGGTTCGATTCCCACCCAGGACAAACATTTGTGTGCATGAACATGTATGTTTGTTCTGTGTCTGGTTGTAAATATCTATTTATGTATGTATTTAGAAAAAAAAATGTAGTGTATGTAGTATATCAGTTATCTGGTTTCCATAGTACAAGCTCTGCTTAGTTTGGGACCCGATGGCCGTGTGTAAAGAATGTCCCAGAATATTTATTATTATTGTTATTATTCTGCTGTCACAGATAAAATAAACAAGTGATAAAATTTTACAAATTCTGAGAGCAAATAGTGTCACTCTTGAGAGAGTAGTTGTGGTCGTCATGACGTGTAATTTGTGACGATCTTCACGATACGTTGCCATTCCTCCAACTGCTGGCCTCTTGACACAATCGTTGTTGGGACCGTGTACGCTTCACAAACTCAAAAAGTTCTGCACCTATCGAGCTGAAATTTTAGCACGATATATACTCCGCATCAAGGATTGTTTTATCTATTTTTGCATCAGTCACATTCCGACCGACTTTGTTTTGTTTTTCATTTCTCTACCATTCAATCACAATGTGTCACAGCGAAGCGTGGCAGGGTACAGCTAGTTATTTATAATATGTTAAGGTGATTTGTACTTTTTGATGAGCTTCTAGTGATATGGTAATGCGAATTACAATTTAACAAATAATTAAATATAAATAATATCCTAGGACATTCTTTTACACACGGCCATCTGATCCCAAACTAAGCAGAGTAGAAACTAAGTACTATGGACACCATATAACTGATATACTACTTTTTTTTCTTTTTTTTCTAAATAAAAGCTAGTAAGTAATAAAATTGTTAAGTTTATATTAAACTTCTAGGGAAATGTAGTAGGTAGTAACCTACTCAGGCGTTGCCTTGCGAAAATCCACTATAAGATTACACAAACAAATATCTAGTAACTAATTCCACTGGATCCTTCTCTGTCCAAAACAAGAAAACTCAACAAGAAATCGACACGTCTCGCTTCTACACGAAGCATCTTCACGACGTAACTTTCTAATGCTTCGTGTGAGAAGGAGATCCAGCGGAATTAGTTACTAGATATTTGTGTTTTGCAATTGCATTTTAAAAATTGTGAATAATCACAAATCTTTTTCTACATTTTAAAATTGTTTATGCGTAAATGTTGTCTCTTAATTTTAAAATTGTTTATGCGTAAATGTTGTCTCTTAATTTTAACTAATGTTAACCCACTTGTCGACTTGGCCCCTAACCATATAATATACATGAATTTGCATGTTTAAAAAACTAAGCTTCCTATTTTCTTATTGATAGCACAAAACTGATCTATAGCTACTAAACATAAATAATAATAAAAAAAAAAACGATTTGCAAGGCGAAACGAAAATTTCGATCAAAAACTATTGCATCCCCTTTATCTTAGTGCTTAATTTGATCTACATAAATATATTAGTTAACAAGTGATGGATGTGAGATATAGACAAACTGACATACTATCCGACGGATAAAGCTTTTGGTTTGGCTTTGAATTCGTAAAAATCGAATGGCAAGCAAATCCAGCGTTAACGATACCCAATTCCCGTAGGAAGACAGTTTTTCCATCACAACATATGCTAGGCAAGCTAATTCAAACCCTTAAGTTCAACGAGGAAGATGTTATTTTACATTAATGTAAATTAATCGATCGTGAGCTCATTAATTATAAATTGAGTATTAATTAACTGGATGCTTCATTAATTTCCGAGGGGTTCGAGTATGTTGTGATAAGGCTTTCACGTCGTTATCGCGTCGTGGCATGTGACGTCACGCGGCTGATATTGGCGCGAGCAACACGCTAAGTGCTTCATGCAACTTGTTATGTCTAAGACTGTACTGCTCAAACTATATATTTACCTATGAAATTACCGGTTGGTATGGAAAAATTTTATGCGATTATTTTAACAAAAAAGATTTTGGATTTTCGTGTAAATGACTACTGCTTCAAACATTTAAAAAAAAGCTTTTTGTTTGGTAAGTTTATTATTTTTATCACACCATCAGGTTTGATTCTCATTTGTGTGAAAAACAATTTTGAAGTACCTCTCTACTCTTAGGGCTTGTTAAAATTCTATATTTTCTAAGTTTCCTTATTTGGGACTTGACAGAGAAGGAGATCCAGTGGAATTAGTTACTAGATATTTGTTTTGTGTACAATCTCAGGCTATATTCTATCTAGTATCTAACCTTACTTACCTTGCTTGAAAAAATATCTTGCAAAATGTTTAAAAATTAATTTGAATTAAAATGTACGCTCATTTTATGCATTATTTTGCTACATACACGTTGGTTCGTTACAACGGTGACCCAGTTAATATATACACTAATAACATCTCTTATTTACTAACTCTGCAATCACGATAACAAAAGCAGCTGGTTCTTATTAATACAAATTATTTTGTTTTTTTTTATACGACATGGGTCGACAAACAAGCAGAGTGTCCACTTGATGGTAAGTGGTCATCGCCACCTATGGACATTTGGGACAGGGGCAATCGCCAATGCTATGTCGACCCTGAGACGAATTTTTATGTCTCATGTGCCTGTAATTTCACCGGCCCCCTTACATTTCTAACCGAAACAGCAATACAAGTGCTTCACGGCGGAAATGGGTAAGGTGATAGTACTTTCCCGGACGAACAATGCACTAAGAGCTCCACTACTAAACTACTCAACCAAAGTCAAGTGGATGGTGCATTTGTGTACAGATCGGTATATTTTTTTACAGAAGTCTGAAGTTGGTCTTAAAGAAGGTGCTCATATGGATGAGAACACGTAATAAAATAGTAGTAAAAAAAGGCTCCATGTATAAAAAATGCCCACCATCATTGAATTGAAGATAAAATCAATCGGTTAACTTCAAGAGACATTTCAGTGTTTTAAATTCGAAAGTGTGTAAAGTTTTTGATGACAGAAATCTATGAAAACCCTCTTTAGACAGTTATTAGTTTCATGAAGCGAAAGGGCTAGTTTTTAATTAAAAATGACTATATGAATAACTTACATCTCGTCCATTTAACAGCCACGTGAGGTTCGCAGGCGGGTCCGCGGGAAGAGACGAGCACTGTGCTCTTAAGGAGTCTCCTGATGCGTACCAGCCCTTCTCTGCTTTTATCGTCGGCTTTTCAGGAGGCAATTCTGTAACAAACAAAAAAACATTACTGTCGCCAACTCTTTGTAACGTTGTTTTATTTTTGAAACCCTTTTTTTCAGGCATATAGTCCACCTGGGTGGTAAATGGTCACAGCCAATACGTTGTCTACACTGGGACGTGAAGTTGTAAAGTCTCATGTGCCTATAATTTCACTGGCCCCCTTACCTGTCTAACCGAAACACAGTAATACAAGTGCACTATTAGATAAAGTACTTCCCTATATAAACTCTGCACTAAGAGCTTTACTACTCCATCCTCTTCGCTTGTTTTTATACATAAAATATCAGTTGAAAATTACATATAGTTGAGCCTTAGTTGTCCATACATACAGTCCAAATCTCATCTGCAGTTATATTTATGGAACTGTCACAAAATATGCCTGAAGTCTCGGATATTTTCAATTATTGTTTCTTTTAGAAAAAGCACAGAATTGATACTCTCGTGCCATTTTGTTTGGATTAGTATATAAGCAACTTATCTGCCTGGGAAAATGTTACATCCCTCGGAAACATAATCCTTGATGATGACACGATTGTAGCACCAAATACCGAATGTGACTCACGATTTGATGACAGCAGTGTATTCATTCTCTCGTTACAATGTCCTTGAATGTAACCATTAGATTTGAACCCTTCAAGCAAGTAAATCTTCAAACATACGTGCCCAGTTTAAAGGTCGAAGAATTAGAAGCTGTTCATATGAAGTTAATAATACTTTACCATGCCAATGTGAATATAAATTAAGAAATCTCGAAACGAAAGTGAGATGTTAGGAATAATTTTATAATATGTTAATATGAAATAGAATTTTAGAGGAGATTGATGGCATTGAATAAAATTCCGCTCAAGCTGTGTTATGGCATAATAATGAGTTACTTTCCTTTGAATGTTTTTATGTATCAACTTATATAAATCAAATATTTTGCATAAAAGTTAATGCTTTCAGAAAATCGAATAAATGGATTCAGCTTTTATTCAACTAAGCTTTTAGCATTCCAAAATAAAACACAAATCTGACCGCTTAAGCCCATTAAAATGTACATGAACTAAAATAGAATTTGTATCAAAACTTAAGCTTCATCAAGATACGAGAACAAGTTAGAAAAAATATAATGGATATTTAAATAAAGACCCCAGCAAATCCTGAGGCGTTTCTATGTTTAATTTCATTTCGTTGGAGATGAATATTTTTCAAAAGGACGTAGCAATACGCAATAAGTCGCCAACATTGGAGTCACGTTCGCCCCTTCTCTCTTAGATGATTGCTTATGGCACGTAACGAGGCAATCGGGGCGCCTCGGGACGCCACGCCGCACCGCCTCGGAAAAAAACTCCGATGTTTATCAGAAACAAAGGTAGCACAAATGACGAAACTGTATTTGAACACGTTCATCGAAAAGGCATTGTCGGAAACATCTGAAGAATTCCAAAACGCCTTTGATGTCCTCAACTCAAATTAAATTTTGATTTTTTTTCAACAATAGCTTTTAAGTAATCGCCGGCTCAGGGCTCTTTGTTCGGTCGTTTTCACCTCCTCGTGGATTAAATTGGATTCTAAGCAGTTTCCAATCACAATTTTGGTTGTTTATCGTCCTTTGGTGTCCTTTGCAGTAACGCGGCAAATTGACCGGGCTTTACAATGAAAAAAATATGCATAGGTAAAGACTCCCATGCTGCAACGTTTTGAAATTCCTGACATTTTATTATTGTTTTCACTTAGTATGTCTGAATAAGAATAAAATAAAGTTATTATAATATATATTAAATAGTTCACAGATAAAATAGCAGGTAAGTACATACTACATATATTATGTGAGTCATAATAAAATGCCAAAACAATGCAATCTTAATTGACAAGATAATAAAAGACAATCTCAGTTGGACCTAGACTACGCCACTCCATTTACTATTTATTTATTCAATGTTAGTAGAATTTTCTTCGTCGAAACAAGATTCTGCGTCACTCAGGCTCTTGGAAAAAAGTATAACACAACATGACGTTGCCTCCAACGAACTGGCAAAGTCAATATACTCAGCACAAGTGTAAAGCTTCACTAACGAGCCCATCACTCGCTTCGGGTCATGGCAAATATTATTTCGGGCCAAGTGAAGTCAAAGGTAAATTGAAAAACGTCGGCAGATTGCCACCAAGCTGTGTGAAGTGAGTCGAAATTCTTCTTGTATTAATAGTTCGTGTAAATTAAATTTGTACAAAGGAGCAGGATAAATTAAATTCATGACTTAATTTCTGACACCGGTGATTGTAAGAAGCTATATTAAAAATGCTTGGAAACTAGAACTGGAAATGTATCTTACTTAGTCTTTCTTATAATGAAAGGTGCTATGGTGCTGAAGAGTTGGAACGAAAATAAGGGTTCTTTGTACCAATTTGGTACGGAATCTTAATACTAAAAATCTTTAAAATTTTCTAAACAGCCTGTAGCTAAATGGCACTCACACACTTGGACACTTCGTCTTATGTATGTAACATTATAATTTATACTGACTGCAGGATTACAGAGTGATTAATTAATTAAATATTATGTGGGTAGTCTTAGTTATAATTGTTGCCAGCCTGTGTGCAGAATTCAAAATTCAAAACCATTTATTCAGTTTAGGCCCTCAGAAGGCACTTATGAAGGTCAAAATTAAAGTTACTGAAGCTACTACCGGTTCGGAAGTCAGCCTTCAACTGAGAAGAACCGGCAAGAAACTCAGCAAGGTTACATTCTTTTTTTATTTTATTAAATTATTTTTTATCTATTCTGCCTTTTTGGCTATTTGGCAGAATGCTGCTACTTGCAATTGAGTTAGAAGAATAGGATGAATTACTCAATAGTTATAATAATAAGGTCCATTTTACGATAACTCTTTTTCCAATAAAAGAAAATAAAGTAAATAATCATGCTAGCGTTTAATGTTCTCAACAGTTTTTGCTAACTTTAAATTAGATTTAGTACAAATTCCGCCTTAAATTGATAAAGCTAAGCTAAGTTTGTCTGGAACTCGTTGTAAGTTCTGCCACAAGTCGCTTTGAAGCTTTCACATACGTACATGCAGCTGTAACACCTAAATACAGCACCAGTTGAATGGTCTTTATGATATGTCTTGGATGTTAATAACATACTATGATTTACGAGCCAGTTGGCCTGGTGGTTAGAGACCCTGACTGCAGAACTGCAGGTCGTGGTTTCGATTCCCACCCAGGACAAACATTTGTGTGCATGAACATTTTGGTTTGTTCTGTGACTGGGTGGTAATATCTAAAATAAGTATGTGTTTAAAAGCCATAGTACAAGTAATACACTTTGCTTAGTTTGGGATCAGGTATCCCATGTGTTAAGGAAAGTCCTGGGATATTTATTTATTATTATTATGATTTAACGTTATTATTTTAACTTATATACTTTTTTTTCATTTATTTATTTTTTCGTTTACTCTTTTGTAGATGGAATAATGAAAAAAATACTCGCTACACATCTTGTGTGTAAAATAAAGACACTTGATAAGATCAAGAAGATTGATATTAAGTTTAATAGAAAAATTTGTAAAGTTATTGAAATCTTCTTCAATCTAAATGAGTTCTAATTAACTTCTGTCAAAACTATAAGCAATTAGTCTACAGAACGCGTCTGTAATCATTTTAAGGTACTTTAAAGGTCACCAAGGGCTCGATTCTGTAAGCAAAATGACACTAACTCGAGGATATTTCGTCGCGACCTCCGTGCTCTGTCTCCTTCGCTTACTACGCTAATACTACTAATCACGTGAGAGATAAGCTCCCCGAGGTCTCCGTGAAGCGTCTCGCTGGCGAAGTTTGTATTAGCTGAATAAGGGGGCTGACTATTAAATGAATTGTTTCACTATCTCGCTATGATACCATTATCTAGGACGTCCAGGATATCATTGTTTCTGGATTTAATGGCTAGAATTATGAGCTGCGTTTTGTCTTTGCGTCCTTCAGGTAATAATGCCATATTGATAATATCTATTTTCTATCTATCTGTATATATGTGTATAAAAAATAGGGTTCCTTTGTCTCACCATCAACTCAAAACTACAGAATATATCGGGATGGGACTGCTACCATTCGACGCGGATTTTTTCCTAGATGGCTATATATGATATCGATAAACACAGGTGAAACCGCGGGGGACAGCCAGTATTAATGTAATGATAAAAGCGTTTTAATAATAGATTTGTAAAGTGCTCGAGAAACTGTGACAATGTTCACCTCATATCATGTTGAGGCTTAACATACCCTCGTTTTAACGTGAGTACCTACTTAGTTCTCAAACCTCTGATTACTTTAACTACGATAATGGGTGTGAAATTATCGATATTATTAATTGCATAAAATAATAAATTCTGTCCAGAAATTTAATTCGTTTTCCCAAAATATTTAATTTACATTGGGGCCGATGTCCTTTTGTAATAATGTACCTAGTAAATGTGAAAGAATTTTTCAAATAGGTGCAGAAGTTCCGGAGATTAAGCACAACATATAAATAAATATCCTGGGACATTCTTTTCACACTGCCGTCTGATCCCAAACTAAGTCTGCTTAGTTTGTACTATGGAAACCAGATAACTGAACTTAAACTACATTTTTCTAAATGCATATTTATATAGATACTAGCTGTCTCCGTGGTTTCTACCCCGTTTATCGATATCATATATAGCCCATATCTATCTAAAAAATCCGTGTCGAATGGTAGCAGTCCCGTCCCGATATGTTCTGTAGTTTTGAGTTGATGGTGAGTCAAAGGAACCCTATTTTGCTTATATGCTAGACAAATAATAAAACAGACCTCTTCATGCACCCAAATGTATATATATCCTGGGAGGGAATCGACCCCATAACAGAATGTGGCAGACTGGGAAAGCCAACTGGCCTGTAGATACAAACAAACATAGAAAATGTTTATAATCTATCTATATATATAAAAATGAATCCCTATTTCCCTTGGTCACGACATCACGAATGGACGGCTAGACCGATTTCGCTATTTCTTTTTCTGTTGTGTTTGTTATTGTCAGGAGAAGGTTCTTATGAAACAAAAAATTAAGAAAGTTGCTTGGAAAAATTGTAAATTTAAGAAATTTTAACCCCTTTACTAGCGCTTTTGACAATATAAACTTTTATTATTGTCACTCGTTTGACAGCTGGAGCGACAGAATGCGCGCAAATGCAAATATCGTTTCAAATAAGGGAATTGGTCGTAATTATATTGATAAAATAATTTTAAGATTAATTAATAAACAGTCCATTCAGTCCAACAGTCAGGAGAAGGTTCTTATGAAAGAAAAAATTAAGAAAGATGCGCGGAAAATTAGAAAATTTAAGAAAACATAACGACCATATTAACTTTTCTAATGTAACTTTACTGCTTTCGATCTGCCGAGCCCATAACAGAGTGTGGCAGACAGGGAAAGCCAACTGGCCTGTAGATACAAACAAACTTAGAAAATACTAACATAAGTATAAATATCAATAGGCTCCAAATCTTACAACCACTGTTGTAGGTAAAAATAAAACAGTTCCAAACAAATCTGGTTGGCTATTTCGTACAAAGTTTATGTAAATACAAGCAAGATTCCTTGTACAATGGAATTCGGAAACAAAGTCGGTTGGATGTGAGGACTTACAGTGAATGTATTATGGAAGGGATCATGCCGGTTAGCCGTCACCATCAGGCGCTGGCTTATGTTAGTGGTGTGAGTAAAAAGCTAACGATGAATACTTAATTGACTTATTGAATTATAATGTAATATCCTACTAATATAATAAATGCGATAGTTTGTATGTATGGATGTTTGTTACTCATTAACGCAAAAATAACCAAGCATGTATAGAAAATGCCCTGGAATAACACATAGAAATTTTTTTGCCGGGAAAAAAAAAAGTTACATCCGTCACGAACGCGGACGAAACCGCGGGGGACAACTAGTAGACAAATAAAATAGATGTAGTAGAGCTCTTAATCCAGGGTTCGTCCTTACCATTTTCGCCGTGAAGCAGTACTGTAGTGCACTTGCATTACGTGTTTCGTGAGAAAGGTAAGGGAGCTGGTGGAATTACAGGCACATGAGACTTAACAACTTTATGTCTCAGGTTCGACAACGCATTGGCCATGTCCCTGGTGTTGGTGACCACCATCAAGTGGAGCGTCTGGCTGTTTGAGAGCCTATGGGACATAATAAATATATATATTTGGCCCATTTGGGATTAGAGTAATATGCGTGCATTCTGTATATTTGATCTGTCCAGAGATATAGAATAGTTTACAGCTGGCAGCCTGACAGACTTCGACCCATATAGCAAATGCTTTTGGTGACCATTTGGTTCAAAGAATAACTTGCATATAGTCGTTCGGATTCTAGGACAAAACAAGTAATTTTAATGAAAATAGTTACGGAGAAAAATCCTTCGATCTGGAATATATCTCATAGAATAGAAATCGACCGGAAAATAATTGATAGGAGATGCTCTATATATGTGTTACATTGCATTATATCCGTTGTACTATATCTGTTTGGTAGTTTTTATGTGAAAGAGTAACAAACAACTATAGATAAACTTTCGCATTTAATATTACTATGATAAAGCCATATTTAATATGATTTTTTTTTATATTTCTATAATATTTACAAGATTACACCTATGTTTATAGTTTATCTCTCACGTGATTAGTAGTATTAGCGTATTAGTAAGCGACAGAGACAGAGCATAGAGGCCGCGACAAAACATCCTCGAGTTAGTATCATTTTCCTTATAGAATCGAGCCCTAGAGCTGTTTTAAACAACCTTGACAACATGTTTATTTCACGCTACGATAAGTATCAAGTAACACATACAATAACTCTGTATTTGTCGATATACAACTCAATTGACAGTTTCACGTCACTACCAAAAGACCCGTCTCATATTTCTTTTCCATAAACTGATTTAACCCTTACGCTACTGATATCGGTCTATTTTCCCACTCAATTGCTAGGTGTCCTCTCGAGCACTCTCAGTAAATTCCTTTCCTATTTCACATCCTGGCTGCTTGAAATTCCAATACTGGCGTGGTCGAGTGTCCGGCCGGGTACATTAGACCCCTCACATTTGCTTTGATTATGCTGGACATTTTAAGTGGCTTGGAGGGTTATGTTTTTGAGTGGGCTTCAACCATGTTTTGTTTTTATTTTGCATGCTTGTGCCCATGATATATTTCACTATGGGTTGGTTTTTTTATTGTATCATGTAGCTATCCTTCGCGGTTACACCCGCGTTTTTGTGTTTTTTCCGGGATAAAAGTGTGTGCGAGTGTTACTCCTAGTTATAAACTATTTATGTAATAAGTTTTATCTAAATTCCTTCAGGATTTTTGGGTGACTAAGAAATATGCAAATACATCTGCTCTCAGAAACTTTCGCATTAGTAATATTAGTCGGAAATACCTTCTTTTCCTTGACAGCAATCTCACTATGGTGAGAGGTGTGGATTGGGTTAGAATGCACACTAAGCTAATGGGATTTAAACCAAAATGAAAATTTTTATTGAAAATTACAAATTAGTTTTTTTCTAAATAGCAATGCACTTTAAACAAAAAAACAGATATCTTCATCAATATTAACGCCGTAACTCGGAAAAATTACCAATCCCTACCTGCATATTTTATTATTTTTAGCTAAGCTTGACCAACCTGACTCGAACCCAGGACTCTATACTTTAAACCACTCAACCTCCAAAGCTATAAAATATAATACATTATTACTCTGAAACACACGCTGCTTATTTGGCAATAATGCCAAGTTCATTCGTTTTGCTCAGCACAAGCGACACATGTCCGTCGAGTCGGGTAGACACTAAGTCGACTTGATAAGTGTGCGTGGGGTTGGAGGGACCACCACGCACCAGAATGTTTTCCGGATTAAGTGAACCAATATAATAATTATTTGTTAGTCTTTAAAATGTTGAGAGCATAAATATATATTTAAACGTACAGGTTTTTGATAGACTTATTACGTATTATATAATATTTGTAATACATGGGACATTCTTTTACACACGGCCATTTGATCCCAAACTAAGCAGAGCTTGTGTTATGGAAACTAGATAACTGATATACTACTTCTTTTTTCTAAATACATACTTATATAGATATTTACCCAGACACAGAACAGACATGTTCATGCACACAAATGTGTGTCCTGGGTGGGAATGGAACCCGCGGCCTTCGGCTTGGCAGTCAGAGTCGCTAACCAGCAAACTAGCTAACGCCCCGTGGTTTCACCCTCATTTACGAGGAATCTAAAATATCCCAGGGATTATAGCATAGTCTATATTCTTGGAAATAGCGAATCACTCTATTAGTGAGTAATTGAAATCGAATTAATAGTTTCAGAGAACCTCCTACCTACATTTAAACTTACAAACATTACCTTTCATAATATTAGTATAGACTAGCGATTTACCTCTGCTTTGCCTGAGAGGGATAGTATAACTGTACTACACATATACTTACCCGAAGAAAAACTAAATGATGGAAAAGTTAACCAAAAATCTATGTTAGACTTTCCCGTGATAAAGTAATATGTAAAAATATTATATATATGAAAATTCTATATGTTACTCCAGGCCTTTTTCTATCTATGCGTTAATATTTATACAAATCCGTTCGGTAGTTTTTACGTGAAAGAGTAACAAACATCCATACATGCATCCTCACGATCTTTCGCATTTATAATATCAGTAGGATAAGAAAGGGACAGCCGCTTGATAATTGGAACCGACCATTTATCCATATTATGATAGTTTAAGGTCAAAAGTACAAACCATTTGACCCTTTGAAGGTCTAAAAGAACTAAAACTAGGGCAGGGCTCTTAAATACATTACGAAACTAATCCTCTTAAACTGAAAATAAACATTAATTTTAAGTTTCGCTAAACTTTTTAAGTGCAAGCCGCTTTTTAAGGTAAAATATTAATGTTGAAACACGTTTGCAAGTCGCATTATTAAATGCAGGTCCGAACTCACAAAGGTAGAGGCTGCAGTTACTTTAGTAAACCTCATATTTCGCTGGCTCGATGGAGTAGCTGCGGTGACGTCAGGTGCCGCGGTGAAAAGGCACAAGTTGACTTTGTAATTCAAATCCGGCCCCGCGCTCCCGCTTCGCCAGGTAAGGTGTTAAGGCGATGCGATATTTAAATATTATGGAATATTAGATTGGTGAAAATATAGCGCCTTAATATTTCAGGAACAATGACGCGGTTCCTTTTTTTCTTTTGCACTCGGATTTATGAATAATGCGGTGTTTTTTTTCGTTTCTGCGCAATATGGAACTGTAAATTTAGACTCATGTTATGTAAATAATTAATCTTACTATTATTATAAATGCGAAAGTTTGTTCATCTTTTACGCAAAACAACTAAACGGATTTGGATGAAACTTGGCAAAAAGATTGGAATAACGCATATGATTCTATTTATTATCGGAAAATGTTATATACCTCGGGAACAGGACTAAAACCATGGAGGTAAGCTAGTCCTACTAATTTTATAAACGCGACAGTTTGTATGTATGGATGTTTGTTACTCTTTCAAGCAAAAACTACCAAACGGATTTGTATGAAACTTAGCACTACTGTTTATCCCGGTAAAATGTTACATCCGGGAATGCGATTTAAACCGCGGGGGACAGCTAGTAATCAATTTAAAGGAACATACAGAATAATAATATCACATTAAAAATAAAACAAATCATAAATAAAATAAAAAGTAATATGTAACAATAAGTGATGAAATAAATATTTAATACCCCGTTTTCGCACTTGAAACTTTCAATGTGATTCGAAACAAAGACAAAAGTGTAGTTATACCTAATCCCACAAATGTGAGATGTCATGATAATACTTTAGAAGCACTTTGTCGCACACTCCAATATAACATAATACTGCAAATTAAAGGACGATTATGAATTTGTTTTGTAGAAAGGCGGGGATTATTCCTCGACGTTAATCGTTTATAAAGCTCTAAGGGTTACGACCCAGAAAAGTTATAATTAAAATAAACATTTTTGATGTCAATGGTAATAGTGAGTCGAGCTAGAAACCATTCCACAATATATTCAGGACGGTAAAGTTTTTATGTAATCCAAATGAAATCCAATCTTAATAACATTAACACAAAGTTTATACTCTTGATTTATCACTAGTATAAAACAAAGTCGCTTTCTCGATCCCTATGTCCCTATATCCCTATGTATGCTTAAATATTTAAAACTACGCAACGGATTTTGATGCGGTTTTTCTTAATAGATAGAATAATTAAAGAGGAAGGGTTTTTATGTATAATACATGTGACATCCCACGGGAACGCGGGTAAAACCGAGGGGGACAGCTAGTTACAAATAATTTGTTACGCTTCAAATAAAACGTGATTATGCCATAATAGCCTATTCACAATTTAAAAGACGCAGACAAAAGGTCAGCAAAAAATGAACTGTCTCATTTAATTTAAAAGTTTGATAGCGTTAAGCGTTGCACTCTTAATATTTTCTTAAAGCACTTTTTTCCAGCCCATTTAAGTACATCAAAATCATATTAGGCGGCCGCTAAAGTTTTTACGTAAATGGTTATGTTAAATCACTGAGATATTGTAATATTGCCGCGACTTGGCGCCCGTCCCACATTTTACACGGCCGTTCTTGAATGTAAAATAGGTGAAATATCAAACTTCCCCTAAGTTTGATATTTCACCTATTTTAACAAGAAAAACACATTTGCGCCACAAACTTTCGCATTACCAAGTGTTAGTGCCACGGGCCGCATGACGTCGGACGGTTTATGTCCCGAGTTTGACGGCCCGATCCCGGAATATTGAATCCCGGATTAATTGAATTTGCAACTCGGCGTACAATACGCGGGATGGGCCGGCCGGACCCGTGAACGCTCCACGACGGGGTTATTAAGAAATCTGTTATTGAAAATATTTTCGAGGAGAATTTTCAAAGTTAATAATATAGGGTTGGGACAGAAAATGGAAGGACAGTTCAGTTTGATTAAATATTTGTTATCTTTAAAGTGAGTTAAGAGTTTTATCTTCCTTTGTTTAAACATGATTGTATTATACTTTCTTAAAAGTATGTTAGTTCATGAAATACCCTTCAATACAGTTTATTTGCCTTAAAATAACCCCTTTAAAATTTCATCGAACTTCAACTACTTAAATATCAGCGAAACAAACCCTTCTTCCATTTTCCAACACATTTCACTAAGTTTTAACTTAAAGGCACGCCAACTAGCTCGACTTGTGTAGTTTCAAGAATTTTCCAATAAAGAATTTCCAATCAATCAATCTTGATAGTAAAGCCGCGGACACACTAGCGCATCAGCGAGCGATCATTCGTTATCCGCGGGAGTCGCGCGAGAATATTCGATTCTGTATGACCCGAGTGATTTATTGGGGTGATTGCAGCGATCGTTTCGCATCGAAGAACGCGATAATCGATATCGCCCGCTTCACTTTTATTACGCCTTCGCTGGCGGTCCATGACGATTGGCGGCGTTGCAACTTTCCTGTGATATGAATTCAGGGGACGTCAGGTTGCAAAGTTATGAAGATCTTTTCCATAATTTCATTTTTATTGGCCCGTTGCCATTTTACTTATATATTTTGTAATCAATTGTATTGTCTTCTGTCACATTATAGTAAGTACCTGGATGGCCGAACATTGCTCGGGATTTCTTTACTAACGTGACTTCTACCGTATTCTCTTTTTTAAAACACTGTCATATATACCTAGATACGAATTAGATGCGATAATAAAGGGCTCCCAATAACAGTATTTCTCACAAAAGATGTAACTTGAAAACCTTACCTTCTAATGTCATTGTAGCAGTTTTCATTGCCTAAAACACGGATAAAACGACATTTTCTGAAAACGAATTCTAGCTAGATCGATTTAACGCCCCCGAAACCCCGTGCATACTAAATTTCATGAAAGTCGTTGGAGCCGTTTCCGAGATCCTAATTATAATATATATGTATCTACAAGAATTGCTCGTTTAAAGTTATTAGATAGATACCATAGATAATAAAATAAAATAAATAATTATAATAAAATTTATATCTTTTGAATCTTTTTAATAAATCACTGGCTGTATTTAAATATAATGTTGAGGCAAAATAACCAAGCTTACAAATACATAAGCGAAAATATTCTAAAATAAAATACATTTCAGTACTAGTCAAAAGAGGATAAGCATTTCGTGGAAAGGTTCTTTAAAGAGCTCCAATAATTATCGGATCTTTTGTGATTTAATATATTTGTTTTGATAAAATAATGTACTACAATAATATGACCACTCTACATCAATACATCATACAAAAAAGCTGAGGTATCGGATCTCTCACTTGGTCGCGCATTTTTTAGAAAACCTCAATGTGATTTTATTGATATTAACGACCCGCGAATAATGACATTTATAATAGTGATCTAGTGACGTAGTAAATTTATGTAAACATACAGGATGTGACGTTACAACATAGAAGTGAAACTTTTGTGTTATAGGGAAATATTTTAATTATTCATCAATCACTTTCGAAGAGCATGTTTATCATTATTTGTATTTCATCACACAAAATGGTTACGGATCACAAGTTTCTCTTCAAAAAGTGACCTGTTGTCCATCAAACAGAGTAAACAGCCATCCATATAACACAAGGTTCACAGAAAGGCGTCGTCATCCCATCTTCAATAACAACACGATTTCTCATAGCTTAAGGTTAAACCGCGAGTAATTTCACCTAATCTATGTCGAAGTGGCAGCAAACAATTCAGAGTTAGTTCGCGCGAAATGGAGCGTGCGAACTGAACTCTCCGTCGGGAAATAACACCGATGTAGTTGTCGTACCAAGCTTTAATCGAAGATATTGTTTTACGGAACTCTTGCCTCGCAAACGTTTTCAACTAAAAGGCAAAGTACCTAATTTAATCATCAATTGAAATAGAATTGGTATTACATATCGTAACTACAAATGTGAATCTTTCACAGAGCGTGTAAAAGTGCTATTAAAAAACTATAACATATATATAGGTACAAGCAAAATCCGGTAGCTCAATAGGGATGTGTCATATCAGAAATTCTTTATGATATGTCAAAACGATCGAATGTATGGAGTTTTGTATGATGTAGCAAGTTGTGACGTCATAATTGTACAGCATCAAATAACATACTCTTTATGATTAGATCGGTACTGAAAATCACATTAATGATTTAATTTTGATCACACTTAATGTTTTCGTATATTTTTGTATGTTCAATACACTGGTTAGTGTTTGATCATTTATTTTTAATACAGGACACATCCCAATTGTGATTCTATGCTTTTTGATGCAGTGATACCACGAAATTAGTATAGCATTAATATTATGCTAAAGCGTATTATGCTTAATATTATGTCTTCGCTATACTTTTAGAGGTATAGTGATCAAAAAAATAATGTTCTTAGTGCAAGGTGTAATGTGCGTATTCAACAACAGAAGTTTTCTCAAAGAGGGCTAGCGCCAGGCAGGCGGCCGGCCGTAGAAATTCTGCCAAATCTCGTGTAATATGTAATGCACTGAATGGACAGTAAGCAAACATAATACATTGACCTACAATTTAAGAAGGTAGGCAGATGATCCGATAATGTGCGCTGAGCTTTATGAATATGACATTATTCTATCGATGAACCAATCGTAGCTTCTGTTATTTTTACTAATATTATAAATGCCTAAGTGAGTTTGCTCGACTTTTTATGGGTTACCAATCTTGCTAAAATTTTGCACACACATGGCCGTAGGAGGACATATGGAAGACATAGGCTACTTTAAATCCTGGGTGACGCAGAAGAAGCGGGATACAGTTATTTTATAATATATTTACGAAATCGGTTCTAAAAATAAGTAGAATTCATTGAAATAATATTACTATGTACTGTATAATATACATGTTGTGAAGCTTTAATAAAATATGGTTCAAATAACGTTATTATGTTTACCTAGAGCATTTTGTAATGCTCGGCTCGTGTGCCTCAGATATACTTTAAAATAGTTGAAGCACGGAAGGCACGCTCGATCCGCCATTTCACGCTAAATAGCGAGCAACGAGATGAACGATGTCTTTCGGTATAAAAATATGATGTCGAGATTTAATAAAATACTTGAGATACGTCCAAGAGTTTATTTAGTTTCACCGGTGATTTTTAAACCAAGATCGGGCATCATACAAGTGGGTCAAAAACTCGTTGTCGAAATTGTTTATGGTCAAGTCATAATGTTTATGTCTACTTATTTATTTAGGTACAAATTATAATGAGAATTCTTCAACTCCAAGGAGATTGATTAAAAAATGTTTGTCTATTTTTAATGCTTCGGAATTATCAGGAAATAGCGTTGGTGCGGAAGTCACGCGCGACGCTTTTTGACGCTCGAGGCACCGCGCGGTGGTGTGTACAAGGCTTTAGATTAATGGGATTTTTGTTGCGTCATTTGGCAGCTATTTTCAACGATTTTTTTTCACGAAATCCGGTTATTTTTCACGTTCAGTGATTTTCAATGGATGACAAGTGTTGCAGATATTATTTTAGAATCCACTTGCTTAATTTGGTTTTAGCTGTGAATATGTCTTAAGGTTAAGTGTTAATGGAAAAAATCCATATCAAATCAAATGTGAAATAATAATAAAATGGAATACTAGCAAAAGTTTCACACGTGATAGCGGTGTGACTGATGTAATCTGTCTAAATAATGATTTTAGTCTCGAAAAGATTATGATATTTCTATAATAAGAGAGGTAGACTGATCTGGAACACTATTTGGTACTAAATACTCTCAGAAAGTATAGTATACGTGACTTTTATACTTGGTACCATTATAAAAAGTCACTATAAACGGATATTTAAATAATACCACCCATTTGACTCTGTTCAAATATCTTATTGTCTAGTGTCGTCCTTTTGTACATCAATCACTCGATTTTCTACCCTAAGCCTTTCGAATCAACGTAGAATTTAGCTTATCAGCCAATGTCAATCAGTATCACAAAGAAGAATCGCCGACTTTGCGTTGGAGGAGCGATGTGTTGACGCACTGACAGACAGACGGATTACCTTCCACACTGACAAATGTTGGCTACTACAACGTAACATCTATTTGGAATATAAGCTTTAAGTTGGTGAGGTAGAGTTTAAATTTAATCGTTTCTATCATACTCAACTTAAAACTTATCTTATTGTAGAATTACTTGATAAGTTTAGCTTATTTCTTGGGTACGGCTAGAATTTAAAATCGTAAGGAATTAACGGCGCCATTATAATAAATGTTGGCACCATAGTGTCTCCCTGGGGTTTGATTTTGAAAAATAAATGACACTAGTTTGACGATATGATATCGCGGTTCTGTCTCTTTCCCTTACTACACAATTACAAGAGAGGTTCGCTCTGCAAGGCCACGTTTCGCCGGCTCGAAGGTGCCGAACGTCTATTGGTATAATAATGTACCACGAGTTGTAAATATCAGTAAACATAGACATCGATAAATCTATTATTGCTAGAAAAATGTTCTTTTTTTAATTTTTTTTATGTCAAGGAGGCCGACAAACAGGCAAGGATTCCATCTAATGTGGTAAGTGGTCACCGCCGCCTATGGACATTTGTAATACCAGGGGAATTGTCAATGCTTTGCCGATTATGAGACATGAAGTTGTTAAGTCCTATGTGCCTGTCATTTCACCGGCTTAACCTTTCTAACCAAAACACAGTAATACAAGTGCATTACTGATTTACGACGGCAATGGATATGGTGGTAGTACTTTCCCGGAGGAACTCTGCACTAAAAGCTCTACTTCTAAAATAATTTTGTATTCACAGAAACTAAGTACAGAATACATATTAAAGCACAAAATTATGCAATTTTAAAGTGCCTAATACCTGACACATTTCTGAAATTTTAATCCGAAAATATTACTTAGTTACTTAACATGCGGGAAGTGAATTCTGTCCACCATCCACAATCCAAACCCGCGGCAACCCGGCATTTGCATTGCAAATATCTTGCGTCTGACGTTACGACACGTCATTTTTTTTGCAACTTTTCGTAACTTTTGTGGAATTTTGCGCATAATTTTGATGAGAACTTAAAGAATTTGGGATATATCATAGGTATTGGTGTTTGTTGGACTATAAATTTAGATTTTTATACTTGATGAGTATAAATAGAAATAGAATTTGGGTTTCGTAGTCGAATAGTGCCAAATAGAACCTATTAGATACTAAGGGTATGGTAACAGCAACAGTAATAGGTAGACACTTTAAATTTTTAGCAGTGTGTACAACAACAAATTTGGGTATAAATATCTATTTAAGCATTTATTTAGAAGGAAAAAGAAGTGGTATTTGGAGTACCTATATCAGTTCTCTGATCATTATAGTACAAACTCTGTTATGTTTCAGGATTTTCAGAGTAGTAGACCTCTAACTGCAGAGTTCGTCCGGGGAAGTACTACCACCTTATCAACTTCACGTCTCAGGATCGACAACGCATTGGCGATGACCCTAGTGTTACAAATGTCCATAGGCGGCGGTGACCACTTACCATCAGGTGGACCGTCTGCTTGTTTGTCGGCCCAAGTGGTATAAAAAAATGTATATTTATTATAATTTATTATAAATAAAAATAAGCAGCAAAGTATAGTGAGTCCCCCTCCATACAAGAAATTTGTTTCCCTGCGATTTGTTGACCGTGTCCGAATCGCACTTGGTTGATTGTCGAAGTAAAAATCTTCGGATGATATCAGATTACAATACGCGAAATAATAAATACATTTTACAAAATCTGCACGGCAATAAAATGGATTCAAGAACAAGGGAATAATTATTTCATGCACGTCACGCATAAGGTCTAAACTCTTTTTAACGTAAACATAAATAAAAAAACAATTTATAGCAACGGTAAAAATTTGCGAACGGGCAATGAATCAGTGAAAATTCCCGAGAAAATACATGCTTCGAATGCATTAGTGAGGGAAATTGTTGCTTCCATAAAAAATGGGTAAGAACGGGCGGGACTCGAGCCTCGAAGGTTTCGTACCGCTATAACATTATTGTTAATATTTGACATAGGATTTTACTTTTGAAATCTCCATCACTCGGATCATCTGACTACTGCTTTCTACTGTTATAAATGCGAAAGTTTGAATGGATAGAATGTTTGATACACAATGACGTTAGAACGCTGAACGGATATGAATGAAATTTGGCACAAACATAGATTATATACATAGGACATTTATATCCCGGCAATATGTAACTTCTCGGAATTCGGGTATAACCGCGGAGGATAGGTAATTAATCGTAGTTTTATGGTACCTAAGAAAGAATTCTAGTGTAAACATACTTAACTGTCCGAAAATAATAAATAAAAACTTGAGAGATGTCAAGGGACACCCGGATGGAACGAAGATACGCATTGGAATTGATCAAAACGCTGAGTTTAGGTCCAGTGTTGAGAAAAACTTGCAATCTGTCGTCTTTAGTATTAGGTATTCAATAAAAGATCATGACTTTGCTAATAATTACTAATTATACTAATTTATGAATGGAACAGATTTTTGAACATGTTGTATATAGCCATTTAATAAATTCAGAAAAAAACAAACCCAATAATAAACCATATCATTTAAATTTCGAAAAAAAGTGTCGTTACAACTTTTCGTTTGAATTTTTTCCGTCCAGCCCCCTTTCACAACGCGCGATAAGGAACTTCGTTCCAATATCAAGACTGACTTTGCGCAAGAATGCTAGCTTTTATTTTATTTTGATCATAGTGATTACATGAATGTATCAAATTCTAAAAATACTCTATGATTAAAGGCACAATTAAAAACATTTATACAGTTTATTCTAGAAGGGCTCTAATAAACAAAGTATATGAAATAATCACTGATTTAAAATACAGCCTTAAATTTAAAAATACCGGCACGAAAATCAGTATTTTTTTTAACATAAATAATTTTTTTAACTATGCAACATTTTTTTATCGGAACTAAATTACTTTTAAAATACGGAACCCAGAATAGCGTCCGTTGGAAAGCAAGGGGGTGGCATTATTATAAATCTTCATGATATTACCATAGACCAAGTTGGGAACTTTGCTCTCTGCTGATATTCGCGTGGTAAGTGGGCTGTAAGTCATGTGAGCCTATGTGGTGGATGTTTCCCTTACTATGCGTTTACGATGTCTTTTCACGCGATTTTTCTTACCATTATTTATTTTTTGAGTAATAGAGCTCTTAGTGCAGAGTTCGCCGGGGAAGCACCTTACCCATTTCCGCCGTGAAGCAGTAGTGAATTGATAGTACTGTCTTTGGGTTAGGGTGAGGAGGCCGGTGTAATTACAGGCACATGAGACTTAACAAATTAACGTCCCAGGTTCGATAACAAATTGGTGACGCGCCTGGTGTTGCAAATGTCCATAGGCAGCGGTGACCACCTACTATCAGGTGGACCTTCTGCTTGTTTGTCGGTAGATAAGGTTTACTGGAATTTTACATTAATTATTGCTAAATTGCTTAATGCTATTATTAATAAAAAATGTATTTAAGAAAAAGTACGCACAAAGGTTTACTTATTATTTTGAAATTAGATAGTCTTTGGTCATATAAATTAGCCACTATATTTTTTTTATTAGGAAATAGCTTGCGTTTCACCTTGGACTGACCCCAGGAGTTATGATGGTGCTAGATTAACGCAGACTGAATTGAACAACGTTATTGTGTTATTTTCTTTTCTTGAGCAGTAAAGTAGCGAATGTTTCTTCAAAGTTTATACTTGAAATGACTTAAACCAAAAAAAGAAAAAACAGAAAAGTGCGGCATGAAGTCATATTATTTCAAATTTACTTAATAGAAAAATTTCTTTAGTACCTTTAACCTGTAAGTGCTTATAAGTGCCCTAACGCTATAAATTTATTTAATATTATTTCAAACCGAACTAAGATTTGTTTTGCTGGCTTTTTTACTTTTTCTCAAATGACATTTCTTCAAATCTTATTCTAACATATTACTAACTATATTTAATTATTATAAATTAAAAATAAATTAATTGATGCAACCAAATCATAATTATTCAAATTTAATTAATGAAAAGAACATCAAAAATTTATTTTATTAATGCATTAACTAAAGTACATGGTAGGGGTTGAATTTCGCGTCACCAACTATTTTTGTGAGGTTACGGCTTACTGCGGTGATATAACGGAAAGTATACTGTGGAAAGGTAACGACAACGTAAAATGGGCTTATTTTGACTAGCTTCCGACATTTTTTGCGATAAAAACATGACTGTGGAGGTACGGTTAAGGTTTCTTATAACACTGGGTTATATTTGAAGAATTAAAGAGAAGTAACTTTAAAGTACTATAGTAGTTTCTTAGTATAACAGGCTCTAATTTTGTAAAGAAGTAATTTCCGCATCAAATAGTTTGTTAAAAGAAAATAAAATAATGTTTATTTATTTATTTCTTGCATGTATTGAAAATTCATGTTCATTCTTACTTTATCCTTTTTTACCGATTTTAATCCTTACTAAAATAATAAAGAGGTGAAGTTTATATGTCGAAGGTAATCTCTGAAACTGTCCGTAGGTTTTCAATTCAGAACTATTTATTCAGTTTAGGCCCGCGGAAGGCACTTATGAAGGTCAAATTTAAAGTTACTGAAGTTACTAATAATTTCTTCATTACCGGATAGCTACACTATTTCTAAGTGACTATGTAATAATTCCGGGAGATATTATATTCCCCGGGAATGCGAGTTACACCTGCTGAAATAAAATCCTACAAATATTATAAATGTGACGAATGTGATCACGCGTTATCGGCTGAGCGGATTTTGATGAAACTTAGCACTGAAATAGTGTATGTTCTGGATGAACTCAGAATTTTTTTACGGAGTTACTTATGTTCCCTTGGAATCGGAAAGAATTGTCGTTCAATAACAAAATTTTAATGATCTTAAATCGAAATATTTAGGTAACATTAAGCTATCCTGTAGTCTTATTTTTTTTATAAATATAGGTATTTTGTATAACCCACTACACCCTACCCGGTTATCATTGAATCCGAAATAATGCAACTAATAAAATAACCCTCCTTCGCTGAGATCACGCATTGCGTACAGAAATATTCCATATTCCCCTATTTTCCCCCAATATTGCCGTTACATAACGTACTCGCGAAATACTGAGGATTCGCAAGTAATATTTGCCTTTGTTTCTTTCTCTTCGTAAAGGAATATGGACATCTTTTGATAAAGTATTTCGGGAATTGACCTATTATTGAATGGTTTGGTTGTGTTTTTTTAAATATTATGTTATACTTTTTATTACTACTATTTCTGCCGAAAAACCGCAATGGTGTTTGGCAGATAAATAACTGTATTCTCATGTAATAAAAAAAACTTGTTGACGCCCTGCGGTGTCACTCGTATTCCAAAAGGAACGTTTTTTACTAGGATTTTCGGCTTACTATGTCTTTAAGAAAATTCTGTCTGTGGGCCAAATTTCTTTCAAATGCGACCAGCCCTTACGAAGCCGAGTTGTGACACAAACTTTTGCTTTTAAAATGAGTAAGATACGATAAAATAGGAGGTCACGTCCTTCATATTTGAGGGGTAAGAAGCAAGGAGATTTAATTCTTTAATAAATGTGTTTTTATTTTTGGTAAATAGCTTTGGTAATATTCCCATTATAGCAGAAGCCCGACTTGTCCAACCAATTGTCATTTTGTAAAGAAAACTCACCAAATATCGATTCACGGTAGTTGTTACCTACATACAGATTACATTGTTAAAAAGGTAAAATCAGTGTTCGCGCTCAAACTCGGTCGTTTTTACGCCACAAACCTAATTTCAAATCCCCTTATCGCTAGGTATTTCGGGCATCTGCCATCTGTCCCCAGCTTCCCTTCCCCACGCATTTAAATTTCGGATGCGTCCGCAACTTTTTCAAAACTCGACGAACGATATTCGGACTTTCCCTTTTTAAATTCAAATACGAATCAAGTGGCCAGTACTCATTTCAGAAGTTTGTTTTTCATTGCAAAAAGAGGTTTGAATACATACTGAAATTTATAATTTTCTTGGGGCTCGTTATTTTTTTAACGTTTTCATTTTAGTTAGGATTGGATTAAGTTAATTTAGTAGGTACCTTATATTTAATTATAAACACTGTGAAAATGTATTTTACAAATTTAATTAATTTGAGTCTGAGCGAGGTCATTGCAACTTTTATGTTGCTCAGAAAAACCTCATGAATAATATAAGAACTTTACATGCCATGCAACTATAAACACCTAATATACACCGAACCATTGCAGATAAAAGCAAAAGAGAATAAAAAAAGTACTACAATTTTCCCTCCAATATTTCTTGGCGTTTAGAACAAAGGAGCTTGCACCGGATAACCGCAGTAGTTTAATGAGTGAGCTCCATCTACGTCGCTAGTAGTTGATAGTAGTATATTGCACTCGGTAGCATAATATTGGGGTACACGTTATAATAGTTGGCATCGCATGCTCGCTACATCAGACTGATGGGGAACTGTTAAATGGTTTGGAACGTTCGGTTCGAAATTTGAATTTTAAATTGTGAAGTTATGCCGTTCAGTCCTGAAATCATCCAACGAGCTGAAAAAGCATTTTAATAATTTTCTTCTAAAGCTACTTTCGAATTCAATAAAGATGCACCAGTAAATTCATTTTATTTTTATTTAAATCTGAAAATAAATTATCTCTCTATATTCAAGCATGGTAGAGACGAAGCACAAGTGAACTAAATTAGAACAGATAAAACTTTCACAACAGTAATCCCGGGTCGGGTCAGAGGTGACCCGATGTCAACTCTTGAATCTGTTGTGGGGAAGTGATTATATCCCGGGCTACCCGCATTTCATCAAATACGGATTTCACGTGACAGGTGACATCTGTAATCGCTCTTTATTGAATGTCTTTGGTTTTTGGGGTTCCCTATGAGGAAATATTATGTAATATATACAAATGAATGCTGTGTTTGTTTATCTTAAAATATATTTCATATACCCTTATATATTTCTTTATGTTTATAAATAAAGATGAAAAAATCTAAAGGGTTCATATGTTACAAGTATTCGTTTCTAAACTAGTAAAGTTTAAAAAATGTTATAAAAAATAACGATAATGCAATGTGCCGACAATAGGGGCCCATACCTTGCAACTTGCCTGCAACTATCGGGCATCGGCTACACGAGTGTGGAGTGGACATTTATCGAGGTTGCCACTAATGGAGTGAAGCTATTTGCTCTAATAGATTTCACTCTGTTACTTACGGTTTAAACCGTAATGGCGTAATTATATGGTTTACTTTCGGGTGCTTGGTGAGCGAAAAGTGATAGTAAATGCTACTTGGGGATTTGTGGTGTTACTACAAGACTTATTGTTGAATTTATAGCTAATAAAATGTTTCAAATAAAAATGTACTAATTGATTTATTTTTATTATTTATTCCAAAGAAATGTCGAAAATAACTAGCATTGTAAGCGTACAATCTAAATTGAGTTCCCTCGAAACATTTCATACAACTCAACTCCAATTAGTTACCAAATATTCCGCCCTCATTGTCGAAAATACTCTTATTTCCCTTTAATTTATAACTGAGTGTAGCCTGACGGATACACGCGTCCATAAATCAATCTGTTAATTAATCACGAATTGCGACCTCAACTCAGCGCCGGGTATCCACGCAAAAGTCGATCTTATCGCACACCGGGCCGGTATCTTGACGAATAACAGCCGTCGTATAATGTTATGTGCCTTTGGAACATTTGTATTTACGTAATTTGCTATAGAAAAAAGGAAACGACAACCATCTTGAGTTGTGATTGGTGATTGAAAATACTAGCCGACTAAGATAATATTTATTAGCGAAAATGATCATCATGGAAGAGTTTTAATCCGCCTGAGTGAATTAAGAAGGAACTTGGTACATATCAATAAATATCCTGGGACTTCACACACGGTTGGGTCCCAAACTGAGCAGAGTTTTTACGGCTTGTAATATGGCAACTGATATACTATGCATGCATACACTACTTCTAAAATTTAAACTCATATAGATATATAAAAGACACATAAGATTTTTATCCCATTAAAACTTAAAATCCCTCATCGACACGGGTAAAATCAAAAGGCGAAGGAAGATGTGTTAGCAAGTAACAGATTGGCAGAATCTAAGTAATAAATAATTGTCTTAAACAGACCCTTTGAAGACTATGAATATAGTAACTGGTTTCAAGTTTTGGTACCTGTCTTCATTAAAGATTGTGTGACAGAGCGTTGATATTGATAATATGGTATTATATTTTAGGCGACGATTGCTTACTTGGTAGAGAATTGATCGATGAATATCGTGACGATCCTCGTGGGGCTAAATCCTAAGCAATAGCTAATCTAAAATTTTATCATGTGTTATTTTTCCTTTTGTCACAAATAAAGTTTCTTCTCTTTTTCTTCTTGCTTCTTTTCTATTTCTTCTTTCTTCTTGTTCTCTCTTTCTATCATTCTAAACCATTGCAGGGTGGTAGAATACTATCTATATAAACGCCTGACTGAAAATCTATCACCATGCATTTGTCAGTGTGTTCCAGAATCGCCCTTGAGTCATTACCCTTCGAAGCTTGGGTTGCTTATCACCTTCCAGCACATCATCCCATACCATAGTGAGATTGTGGCCTAAAAAACCCATACATAGTAAAAATATATAGTTGTGGTTAGGTTAAACACCCTGATAACGCCGCAGCACGTTCTATTGCCACACAGGACAAATATTTGTGTGTATGGACATTTTTGTTTGTTCTGTGTCTGGGGTAAATATAATGTTTTGTTGATATATAATATATATATGTAATTCGTCTGTCTGTGTGTATATTAGTGAATTCCTCTTAAACGACTGGAATGATTTTGATGAAATTTTATCTGTGTGTTACTGTAGATTCGAGAATAGCTTAGATTCACACTTTGAACCGGTAAGTGGAGCTGCAATCAAATTCCTGCTGTTTTTTTGTTATGAAACTTTTGTATGACATTTTTCGACATGACAACGTCTGTCGGGACAGCTCGTCTATATACATGATCTTACAAAACTACTTGTAAATCCGAAAGGAGGTTAAGTGGGGGCTTATAACGAGTCAATTCACAATTATTAAGAACCGTAGTAATGCTATATAACATACCCCAAAAAAATAAAAACTATTAAAGTAGACAATTATTAGGTAAAATAGGTACGTAGGCCTTTCTGTTAAATAACCTGGTTCCCTGACATGACAGCTTGCTAGGGTTGTTGGCTTTGATAATTAATTATATTTTTACGGGGTTTTTTGTAACACGTTGTATATATATTTTGATATTCTATTATAGTATATCAGTTATCTGGTTGTCATTGTACAAAGTCTGCTGTAATTTTGGATAAGATAACAGTGTACTCGTATGAAGAATATTCTAGGAGTTTAGGAGCAATTCCGAGTAAGTAACACACCGCGACCGTATGTTCATACTCTTACGACTAAACCGATTGTGTTTAATGACTTAACTTCACAAAAGGTATAAAGGATGCGATCAAAGTGACGTTGCGAAGAGAATTACAGTCTCTTTAGATTGTTAAAAAGAATGAAACGTGGATTTCCTTTTGGAACAAATTATGTTAGATCGGGATTCGCAAAGTCGAAATCTTAAAGCCGCTGCGGCGCTGTGATTTCATTCGATTAAGAAAGAGGGTGTTCATTTGATTGAATCACTTTAAGCGCTACATCGGCATTAATTTATTATACATGGTTTTTATCATTATGACAATAGTAATCCTTATTTCATAGGACAATTGATTTTATGTGTGCACTAAAAACTTGTATGAATTATGTCTTGATATTTTTTTTTCGATTTTAAAGTTATGTTGGAATAGATTAAATAAAAGCCTATTATTTTGTTGTAAAGGTACAGTTACCTGTGGAAAACCCATTTTGGTGATAAGCGTTCAAGCGGACAGACAAACCTTGCAAGCAAAAATGTTACCACAATAAAATTTTATAAAATATTTTCAGTGTACAACCACAATAGATCTACAGTTTTAGTTGAATAATAAAAGGAAGATGTGAAAAAATCTAAATAAATAAATTTTCCTTTTAAGTTTTGGAGATGGAAAGAAATTGCAATTCGTAAAGAGTAAACAAGGTATTTTTTTGTTGTGTATACGTATTATTGTTTTCACGTTTAATTTTTAAGGTTCCCAAGTTTCAATTTATTATGTAGTATGTATTGTTTTAAAGGTGTCTTTATTTTTACTTACTTGCATGCGGTACCAATGCATTCAGGATTGGGATTTTATTTTCGGTTTGTTTTAATTTTCATTTCGGTGCCGTAGAATCTTTTAGGTTTTTTATTATGTTGCTATGTATTCTGGGAAAGAATAGAGAGGAACGAGGTTTTTTTGTCACTACTGTTAATTTGTATGGATTTCAGCCAGATAAATTCATGACTGTTTCCTTTTGCTAGAAATGGGGCACTTGAAGCAGAAGTTTGATGCTCAGTACGCTTATATCGTAACAAAAATAAATATTGTTGTATGAGAGACCTCATTAGAGTATTTCAAATAAATGATACTTGAGATTACCACCTTCATTCATAAAAAAAAAAAATTAAGTCTATGGTCAAAGGTAAATTCAAATTTCGGCTAAAAACAGTGCAGATTCCGTGCAGACAAATGAAACAAATGATATTTCAAGTCGCCACCTATTCTCCGTAGCCGGTATCACTTAGGGAGGCTCGTAGGGCTGTAACCTTATGAATATTAATGCAGAGGGAATTTTTCCATTATCTCGCGGTCCCGTGAAGGACAACTGCCTGAATATAATACAGGAGTTCCCTCCAGTATTTTACTAAGTGATTTAAGGTTATATAAGTTGGAACAGTGGTGTTTTGTTTTAAGTATAATCTTTTTGGATTTTGTAGCGGTGCATAGCGATGAGTCTGGTGACGTGGTGGTTAGGTATATTAAATGACATTGTATAGATTATGGGTTCAATTCCCATACAGGGTATGTAGCTAAGCTAAGCATATAATCATCATCATCATCACCATACCTGTACCTACATATACCTGTTCTATATAAGTATATATTTTAAAAGAAGATGCAATACTCTGTTTAAAATTAGATGGTCATGTTTAAAGTAAAAAATTGATAAAAGTAATGACAAGACGTCATGTTCGAGTAGATACCTATATTTATAATGATGTCTTAAACATACCTTTCACTTGTTTTATAACGCTCGATACGATAATAGTATACAGTAGGTAAAACACATTCTCGAAAACGTAATTCACGCAAAATGAGACTAGCTCAACGATGTTTCGTCGCGTCCTCTTTGCTCTGTCTCTTTCGCTAACTACACAATCACATGAGAGGTCTCGTTGCGCTGGCTCGCCGATGAAGTTTGTATTAACAGAATAGGGGGCCGATGCGAATTACGTATCCACCGCATGTTATTAACTTGGTTAAGTGGAAGCGCTGCCGTAATCTACGGGGACCTTCCGTTACAATGGTTCATTTCGGTTGTGGACGTATTTTTAATTTTCTTTCTGTTTGTTTAACCCATAACAAGAATGTATGTTAGCGAGTTATCTTTTTTTTTTGTATTTCATGTAGGCCGATATACAAGTAGACGACAATAATAAAACAAAAAACTCTACAATGAACATATTAAGGAGAGCGCGGTTTCTTACGTCCACGCCGGCGTGGATGTTCATTGTAGAGTTTTTAGAGAGGGTGTCAGAGCCATCTGAGGCTAACACCTTTGTCCCTTCAAAAAAAAAAAAAAAATCCAACATCAACAGTTGGACCGCAGTCCCCAGGCATGATCATCTAGCCCGGCGGAAGATCTTCCCTTTTATTTCCCTCATACCTTGCTCCTCCATAACAGTAATACATGGGCACTACTGTTTCATGGCGGAAATGGGTAAGGTGATACTTCCCAGGACGGACTCTGCACTAAAAGCTCTACTACTCAAGATTAGAAGCATGAATAGACACTACATAATGAACTAAACATTCACAATTCAAATATTGTATTTTCAAATCACACGACCACTTAACTCTCTCGTATGCAAACTTAGAAAGTAATTGAAATACCCCTTTGAGCAAAGAACGCTTGCACTTAGCGTACGTCCGTGGAAACGACATTAGCGTATAACATGGGAACGAATGAATACAGCCTTCATTCTATGTAATTTTCCCCATCTACAATTGTAATCAAAGGATCGTCGTTTGAAATCTTTAATTTTGCATTTACGATTACATTTGTCGGTATATTTGGTTCAGTGTTGCATAAAAGGGTTCTCTGTCGTATTCTTGACTTAATTTTAAGGTCATGGCTCAGTTTTGTATGTTTTGTTTATTTATTTAATTCTTATTTCCACCATAATCGTCGTAAAGTAATTGTTAAATATTCTGGTATAGAGTACTAATTGCCACTCGCGATTTCACCCTTGTTCCCGAGGGGTGTTACATTTTCCCGGGATAAAAGGTATTTTATATGTTAATCCAGGCTATAAACTATCTATGTGCCAAGTTTCATCCGATACCGTTCAGTAGTTTTTGGCTGAAAGAGTAACAAACATCGATCCTCACAAGCTTTCGCATTTGTAATATTGGTAGGATTGTTGTAGAGACATTTTACCGAGCTATAGAGCTATCAAATTATCTCATAATTATAATGTTTCCAATAAAACAAACAAAAATAATTAACGTTGATAATTAACTGGCGAATCAATTATTTTCAGGTGACATTATTATTAGGTCATTAATATATCGTGTCATCGTTGAAATATGCCTACCTCTTCGGGAAAATTTGGTTTAAAGATATTTGAAGCTCAAATGCAATTAATAAATTATTTAAACACAACATTAAACATCAAACAGCCTGTTTATAGAATTTATCATCCACAATAAACTAGGCGGCAAAATAGGCAAACCTGCTCGTCGTTTTCATTTAAAATTCCAAAGTTAAATTCTGTGAAAGCACCCAATTCAGCTCAATTTATCCGATCACTTTGCCGGTACACGTTCCTAATTCAAACTGAAATAATAAATTGGATAGCAAATGTTTGTATATAAACGTGCTTCTGAAATGCGATCAATATTATTAATATTGTACGATAATTATAACAATGAAAGTTTAACTAAACAATTGTATTTATAACACTACTAGCTATCCATTGCGGTTTCACCCGCGTTTATTGATATCATATATAGCCTATAATATCTTGGACAAATTCCGCGTCGAATGGTAGCAGTCCCATCCCGATATGCTTACTAGTTTTGAGGTGATGGTGCGTCAATGGAACCCTTTTTTGCTTACACATATATAGAAGATAGATCTGTGAACATAATCTACATAATAATAAAAATGCATTAGATAAGATCAATCGATCATTGGAACGATAAATACTACTTCTAATTTTAATCTTGATGAAAACAAGAAGTAAGAGACTGTGTTTTTTTTTTTTGAGAATACACTTCCTAATTAAACCCTATTTACTAATGTAGGTATTGTCTAAATAAAAAAATACAACGCACATACATAAGGTATGGTACTTAGCTATTTTGTATATGCATAATTGTATGTATTATTTGACGTCCAAACACGTTATCACCCTGTACACGGATGAACTAAAAGTGATATTTTAAACATGCAATAAAAACAAGTGTGAAATTTTCTCAACGCTAATAAAATTTTAGTTAAACTGCATCATGATGAAAGTTTTCTTTCACGCTCGGGAGCAAATTAAAAAAACCTGCCACCTATTAATTAAAATAAAATTATTATGCAATAAAAGGGTCTTTTAAAAAAATAACACAACCATTTTATTTAGCAGGCAATCTTCCAAATGTTGCTCGCTGAAAAAATACCTTTAACATTAGATGGCTATCGTACTCGGAACCCGGAGTTGAATGGCGCAATGTATTATGTATAAGGCCACTTCTACACACGACTGCAAAACGTGTAGTTTACTTGGCTCAAGTCTTACGATATCGTTTGAACTTCCACGAAATAAGAAACTACCTCCTTTTGCGCTATTTCAACTACCAGGTATAAAAATAACACGGTATTTATTAAGATTGCGGTTGAGAACTTGAATGGAATGGGCGTAAAACTTTTAACAAACCTCTGGGAAGTTCTTGCTGTACCATTAGCGAGGTATTCGTAAGCGTTTTCGGAAAACCAAAGGAGTTATGAGATACGGATATCTCAAATGTGAACCTGTTCACATTTGAGCTACCATAACGGATTATGGTAGCTCAGAAAGTATAGAAAAATCATCTGTATTGCTTTGGAAATAAGGTCCATCTATTGATCTAATGATTAATTGTATGATGATGGTGATCAACTTTATCATAACACCATAGGGTTCACATTTGTATAAAAAGCTTAGCTGTCTAAAAAGCCTTATTAGATCTGAATAACTTTAGGCAAGAAGATACCCATCAGATACATATCTTGAATTTGAACGTAACTTCCTCAAGTCTCGGTGTCGGAGTATCCTATGTACTATTTCAAGCCTATCTCTATGCCTAATTTCTTCCAGATCTGTTGAGCTGTTTTAGTGTGATTGAGTAACAAACATCTGTCCATTCAAACTCTCGTATTAAAAGTAGTAAGTAAGTTAATTATCTACATTTCTGAAACAGTTTGGAATTGCAGCGTGTAATTCGTATAATGTGCATTCATTTTTTTTATTGTGTTAAAGGTGTTAATCGCTGATGCCTTTACTCAGGTACCTGAACATTACATGCATACCTCTAGTGATATTAAAGCTTGACCAGAAAAATAAATTTCTTCATTTGGGGGCAGAACTTTCGCTTTTCATTTCATATGTCATGTAAAAAAAATACTTGAGTCACTGACACACGTCATTGAAGTGAACCCTTTGGAAAACTATCTATCTCATTTTCTCGGAGGCTATAAACGTATGTTCGTCTCTTTCTATCGTCTCTTTGATCCAGTTTAAAATCACAATGGTGCTAAAGAAGTTTACACTCCAAGAATAGTTCCATTATTCTCCGCAACATGGAGAGTTTATTTTCCTGGTAAGACTATACGCATTGAAACTTCAAGAACCACTAAATATGTTTTAATTCATTGTAATTCATGAACCAGTCTTAACAGACTAAATACTGAGGCAATAATGACGGAGGAATGCCATCACGGAAATGCAATACCGTATCGCGAAAAAATATGCATGAAAACTGTAAATGCTCAATTGTTATCGGCTCCTGTAAATACAGGTCTCAATGGTTATCGTCTCCTGTAAATAATAAAACAGGCAAGCAAACTGGGCTCTGTCACGACATACAATCGATATGCTAAAAACATTTGCATAGTGATTCAAAGTTTTCAGGGCACCGGCGCAGGGGTGGGCTAAAACCGGATGGTTTATGGGCCGGGCTCGTATGAAACAGTTTTGGGGCTGTCGTGATGTAGTTTTTGTTGCTGATGTAGGTTTTTGAATTAGTTGTTTATTTATTTTAAAGTTTTTACAGCCTATCCTACTATAGTAATAAAAAGTCAGATTTAAAAAAATACTTTGCTATGTTTCTTGCTGGTTCTTCTCGGTTGAAGGCTGACTTTTGATCCGGTGACTTTAGTAGCTTTTACAGATAATAAATGCCCTCCACGGGTCTAAATTTAGTAAATGATTTTGATTTTTTTCATTGTAAAGGTTTGGGTATTTGTAACTTAATCATGCATAAACTAATACGGATTAAAAAAAACTTGGCTACCTTGAAAATGTTCTGTATTAACATACAGCCTTTACTTGAAGAGATTTATTTTGACTTATTTATAAATTTATACAAACCTAGTTCAAAGTTTTAAATGAGAATGAGATAAAGATTATTTTGCAGGACTTTTAAATAGATAAATCAAAGGAAAGGCTGCAAAGAATAAATAAAATAATGAAATAAAATAAATAATTTTTATTTCAGACCATAAAACATCTGCCGCTAAGAACCAGTGCGTTCTGGAAGCTGCTTGAGAGCCAGTATCCTTCTTCAGTTTGCATATCTGCACCATCATTTAAAAGCCCAACTAAAATAAATAAAATTATAATTCTTAAATAAAAATTATTTAAAATAGTTTATTGTTTGCCATATCATGGCAACCCTAAGCACAAAGCCAGACTTTGAAGTGTGTAGCGTTTTGAGTTTCAACTTAGACGTTAACTTTACAAGTATATTATTATGAAATAAATGAAATATTATATCATATTTATTTACATTCTTGGACGAAAATTTCACATTGTAGCTAGCCAGTACTTATCTACTCTTTTATTTTTATACCACATGGGCCGACAAACAAGCAGACGGTCCACCAGATGGTAAGTGGTCACCGCCACCTATAGACATTTGCAACACAAGGAGCATCGCCAATGCGTCGACCCTGAGACGTGAAGTTGTTAAGTCTCATATGGTTGTAATTTCACCGGCCCCCTTTCTAACTGAAACACAGCAATACAAGTGCACTTCTGCTTCACGGTGGAAATGGGTAAGGTGGTAGTACTTTCCCGAACGAACTTTCCACAAAAAGTACTACTCAACTACAACTCTTAAGGTATATACAGAAAATCTAAACACGTAATTGAATATAGGCTATGCAAAGTTGGACATAGCAAATTAAAAGGACCATACACAGTGCCCTGGGGCTCGATTCTGTAAGACATGACACGAACTCGAGGATGCTTCGTCGCGGCCTTCATGCTTTGTCTCTTTCGCTAACTACGCTAATACTACTAATCATGTGAGAGATAAGCTTTTCGAGGCCTCCGTGAAGCGGCTCGCCGACGAAGTTTGTATTAGCTGAATAAGGGTGATCAAATTGATACAGTACCTAATATTTTTTATCTCTTACGTATGAAAGACAATTTTATTTGGCGATCGTTGAGCTATAAATAAATCGGGCGAGCACATACATATTTCTTTGTCGCGACCTGCTACTGAACGCGGAATGGCTATGATTTATACGCACGCGAATCTTTATTTTATAAAATCTTTTGTACATATATAACTCAATACTATCTCATGAAATATTGTATAAAATTATAAAATAATAGCTGTCCCCCGCGGTTTCATTCATGTTCTGATTATACGTTTTACCGGGGTAAAAATCTTTTTTACGTGAAAGTGTAAAAAATATTAAACCATCTATCCAATTCATTCTCATAAACTTTCGCATTTATAATTTCTTATGTATTATGCAGGTAGGAGGTGGTTTAAATTATAAATAACTAGTTGCGCCCTGCGACTTTGCCCGCTTTCACTCCGCTCACGTTCCTCTTGAATTACTGTATCTATTGCTGAAAACTGCATTAAATCCGTTGCATAGTTTACGATTCTATAAAGAACATACGGACAAACATTCTTTATATATCATTATATAGATAAAATAATAAATAAATAAAATAAATTAATCTGCTTTGGATATCTTTGGATGTGTTCTGTATAATACTGGCGACGAAGATGGAATAGTGGGATGATTTCACAGCTCGGTTCAAATAACTCATTAAAAAACGTCCGTTGTTGAGACGTTTAAGAATGTCATCCAAAAACTATTACTTTTCAAATGAGGTCCAACTATTTACCGATATTAAATTGTGTGATGACGTAAACAAACCCTTATAATAAACCAATAGTGTACATTTTTCTTCGTCTTGTTTAGCTTTTGAAACGATACTATTAGATTGTAGCGACTATAGTGTAATGCATTTTAATTTGCTTATAAAACAACCTAGCAGGATGATTTTACGCGAATAGTTTTGTTTTCGTTTTTTAGGGTTCAGTACCCAAAGGGTAAAAAATGACCCTATTACTAAGTCTCTGGTGTCGGTCTGTCAGTCTGCCACCAGGCTGTATCTCTTGAACCGAGAAAGTTAGACAGTTCAAATGTCGCTATAACAACAAACACTAAAAAGCAAAATAAAATAAATATTTTAGATGGCTCCTGTACAACAGACAGGATTTTTGTCGGCTTATAGATAGTGATCCTGACTCGCACTTGGCCGATTAAGTTTGAAGTGTAGCCGGTATTTAATTTTCTGTTATTTTTGTATTCACACCTCGGGTAGAGAGCCGAAAAAAGCCGAAGTAACCTTTTTGAAAGGAAATCCAAAACAACAATACTATTTCGATTACAACCTTCTTAAACGGCCTGTTTTGGTAGCTAAAGGTGTTATTGAAAAGTTACTGTAATGGCGTTGTGATACGGGTTACCAGAGACAACTTATAATTAACAATTAAATCAATATATGAACCATATTGTTAAAATTATAAAGATGATTTTTATATGGCATTCATACTCGTCAAAGCGTTTTTAATCTCGACAACTTTTAGGTAAGTATCTTAAAATAACAGTAAAATATTTGCTGTATTGATAGAATAAATAATAAGAATAAATCTTTTCCTCTTCCCAAATCTAGCGTTTAAGAAAATAAAGCTTCATCAAATCCCTTTAGAGAATTATAATCAAACAAATAAATTCAACAACAAAAACGAAATTATCATTTCAAACGGGTACAAAATGTTTCTCTTTCATTACGTATCTAACATTAAAAGAAGTAGGAACAGTGTATTTTCTATTCGACATTTTGTAAAATAAAGCTAATTCCTCTTTGCGATGTCTTTTGTCTTTTCCAATACAAAGAACAAGTAGAAAACTTTACTAATTTAGGTTGAATCTAGTTTCAACTGAATTTGAATCAGTCTTGTGTTTTTGTTTGATTTAAATAGTTATTTAAATTTTTTTTTAAATTGAGATGATAAATGAAATGAAATGATATATCTTTATATATATACCGTATATATATACTGTACGTGTGTTGACAGTGAACTCCTTAACGGCTGGACCGATTTGAATGATTTTTTTTTGTATGCGTTTGAGTGGCGCCCTGGATGGTTTAGATTCAGAATTGGACCCGGTAGGTGGCGCTGCGAGCGAATTCCTTTGTATGGACTTATTTCGACAGAACGACGTCTGTCCGGGCGGCTACTATTTTATAAATACATATACTCATTTAGGTCATTCAATTATAATCACTTTCACAGGCACTGTATGGTCATACTCTAACGCTGGTACTATATGTAGTTACATATTCCCAGAAAAATAGTGTCCTATATGTCATACCAGGTTATTAGCTGCCTATGTGCCAAATTTTATTTAAATCTGATTGCGAGTGACTTTTGTAGGGTCGGCAACGCGCGAGTGATACCCACGGTGTTGCATGCGTCCATAGACTGCGGTGACCGTTTACCATCAGAAGGCCCTCAGTGCCTTAGTAGTATAAAAAATAGTAATAATAAAAAAACTGTTTTCCGTGATGTAGTTTTTGCGTGAAAGAGTCACAAACATTCTTACATCCATCCTGTCAAACATTCACATTAGTAGGTTAATCTATACTAATTCACCGATAATGATTATGAAATTTGACATTGAGATATAAATTATTCTTTAATCATACCTATATACAGGCTGTTACAAAACTACCTGTAAAAATATAATTAATTTTCAAAACCAACAACCCTAGTAAGCTGTCATGTCAGGGAACCAGATTATTTAACAGAAAGACCTACGTACCTATTTTACCTAATAATTGTCTATTTTAATAGTTTTTCATACATAAAAATCACTTATTTTATTTTTTTGGGGAATGTTAAACAGCATTACTATTTCGGTACGGTTCTTAAATATTGTGAATGGACTCGTTATAAGGCCCCATTTAACCTCCTTTCGGCTTTACTGGTAGTTTTGTAACAGCCTGTATAAATATAATATGAATTCAATACTTTTGGCTTCAAAAGTGTTTTCAAATTTAAGTTTCACTTAATCCCATATCTCCATGTAATGTTTAAACAACGACCCTTATTTTGGAGGCTTACTTATTGAATTTGCGATTAGATTACTAAATTTATTTTTATATTATTTATTTAAATTTTAAGTTACATAATATAGAAAAGGCTAGTTTATCATAACAAAATGATCGAATTATTCGAAAATAAACTTACTTGAATTTTTTTTTATTCCCTATTGAAATCTTCATCACAAAACACCCTACCGGCTTCCATTATTTTTAAATGAATTTAATTTCATTTTAAGTTAAAAAAAACAAATTTGATAAAGATTATTTTATCGTAATCAAATAATCGAAAGACACCAAAATAAACTTACTATAAAATTTCTTTTAATTCCCTATTAAAGTCTTCATCATAAAACACCCTAAAGGCTTGCATTAAAGTAATAATCACTCGGGTATTAGATGATCGAACCCCCAACAGTTCACGCTAAGCTAAGTTCTGATTGGACACATTTCGCTCGGTTATTTGCAATAACTTCAAGGCGTCTCGCTGCTTTAAAAGTAACTTAGAGGCACAGAGGGCGCTAGTGGCATGATCGTGAGATTAGGTACTCGACACGGAATAAGTTCATCTAGAAATGATTTTTATCTTTATTTCCTTGGTGACTGATGATTTGAGGGTATCGGATGAAAAAAAACTTTGTCTATAGGATCAGCCTTTGTCTGACACAGGCATGTTGGCGTGGTGGTTTAATACACTGACTATGGGTCAGGATCACGCCGAAGATCATGGGTTCCATCCTAGTCCTACCCAGATGAATATTGGTGTGTATGAACTTGTCTGTTTCACAAAAAGCCACATTAGGAATCGACACCAAAATCGCAAAAAATATCCACCTGTATATAATAGCTTCGTGCTTCCATCAGCTCTATCTCGACAATTTTCCACGGCCAGGCTTCCTCTATCGAGTTTTATTGAAATTTCGTATATCGTCGCGTCGTAATGGGCAATCGCGCTCAGAAATGTACGTCGAGCGAGAACGCGTGCGGGGGTGTTAAATTGTGCGTTTCGGGTTTAAGAAACGATTTCAGTATGCAATCTTTTCGCGATTTAACTGTCTGACTATTATACATTCGTGTTTATATAAATATCTATAGTCTTAATATAAATAAATAATAGTTAAATACCCTGGGCCATTCTTTACACACGGCCATCTGGGGCTCGATTCTATAAGGCACTGACACTAACTCAAGGATGTTTTGTCGCGGCTTCTATGCGTCTGCTATCACGTGAGAGGTAAGCTCTTCGAGGCCTCCTTGAAGCGGCTCGCCGACAAAGTTTGTATTAGCTGAATAAGGGAGCTGATCCCAAGCTAAGTAGAGCTTGGATTATACTGAGTATACATGCACACAAATGTTTGTACTTAATAGGAATCGAACCCTCGACGTGGCAGTCAGGGTCTAGCCAAGCCAACTGGCCCGTCTAATATAAATGGGATCAAATAAGTTTTGAACATTGAAAATTTAGGTTCTACTTAGTTAGTAGTAAAACCCATGCTGTGGTAGAAAAATGGTATATAGATTTCTGTTGGAACTCCATCAGAGTACTTAATTATGTAGCTCAACAAAGGTTTCGCAAAGCATAGAAGGGAACTAACTATGTGGCTTTCAAATGCAGAGCACACCTTTAAGTGTTTGGCGATTGATTTTCATAATGACCGTGGTAAGCAGAAAAGATTAACCCGCCTCAATTTATATAAAAAGCTACTTAAACTTAGTTTAAACCACGTATTATCTTGTGAGCTATCCCATATATGCTCCGTGGTGGGTTTTTTAGATACCTTCCAGGTCAAGACCTGGAGAAGCATTTGTGTACATTAACATAATATCGATTGGTTCTATATTTGAGTGTAAATATCTAAATAAGAATATTTATAAATAGGATTATGACACTCTTTATCCCCCTATACTTTTAGTACCTTTGTGCAGAAAATGTTTCCGCGACATAGATATAGTGGTATCGGCTTAGTCATTTATATTTTATCAGGTAACTGAAAGGCAACGGTTTTACGAGACGAGTACGGTTGAAGTTATTTTGGTCGGTAAACCTGCGATGCCTAACTGGATTGCTGTTCTGGTTGGTTATTCTGAGAAACGATTACAAGCCGATCGTTTAAAATGTATTATTTACTCAAGTTGTTATTTTTAATGAGCTTCCTGGCGTATTATTTTCGCGGTCAATCTTTTCGGTTTTTTGTTAAAATATTTTGGCTACTTTTGTTGTCAAAATTGAATTTAGGTTTTGTGTCTATTATTATTTTCTATCACACCACTTTTTTATCACATTATTCAGAATGTTGGATGATACATTTTTATTCTCTGCTAACTCTTTTTATGTATAAGTAGAGATTTTGAAATCTAAATGTTTTAATATTTTTTTCGTTTTTTTGTGATTAAAAAATTATTTTGAATATGAGTCATTACAAACTTTGTAATACCTTAATAAAAAGTTTATTAAGTGAAAATCGTCGTCCAGAAGGTGGTCAGTAACTTTAACCATAAGTGCCCTCCGCGGGCATTATCAGTGGCTTGGGGCCCAATTCCACTAAATGCAACGTTCGTTGATTAATGTCAAATTGAAGTTTGATATTTCATAAATATGCTATTCCTACGCACTACAACCGAAACAAACACAATTTGACGTAATCTTTCGAACGAATGTGAACGATTACCGAAACACAACCTCAGTTCGATCATCGGTGTGTTTAGTACAATACGATTAAACGTCAAATTTGACGTTTGGTTGCGATTTGATAATGGTTCGGTGCATAATATGCTAGTAAAATTGCCCCCCTGCGCACGAACTTCTATCGTAAGCGTATCGTCATCGTAACGAGGGCGACAAAAAACAATGCAATGGGAAATTTAATATCGCGCAACGTCACGGTAAATAAATAAAACGTCACTGGATTTTATAGAAAATTGAACATCGCATCAATTTTCTATAAAAGCCAGCTTTTTGGCGCACTCGATACAATGACGCTGCGCTTACGATAGATGTTCGTGCTAAGGCCTCTGAATATACCTACCCCTTTATATCATTTCAAAAACGATTCTACATCGTTACTCATCATAGTACTTAGACAGAAATAGTTACGTCTCCCTTCTCGGGCTAGTTCGGGCTCGCAGCCAGGGGATTAAATGGCTGATTTGATTCATGGATATTGGACAACCTTTAGAGATGAACTGAATGCATGTTGAGCTATTAATTATTATAGGTATACCGAGTTACTGAAGCGAAAACTTCTTTACCACCATTGTGGTTTGTAACTCGATAAAACGTAAAAGCGACGCTAAAAAGAGACAAACATTTACGTTTATAGGATTGCCTGCGAGAGAATGAGATAGAATACAGGTATACAGTGTGTCAATTGTTGAGTCTGAATAATACAATGTGTAATAACTCTTAAACTTAGTACCAATATATATTACTAGCTGTACCCTGTGGTTTCACCCACATTCCAGAAGCATTATAGACTTTCTCGGGATTAAAAGAAGAGTAAGTAACTCCTAGTAACGTTAGTTATCTGCCAGAGAAAGTCCCGTCAAAATCGGTGCAGTTGTTTTGGAGTTCATAGAGAAAATAGACTTTACAGAGCCTTAGTTAAAAGTTGAATTTTGTTAAATTTTCGGAATTGTATACAACATCAAAATGTAGCTGATATATTATTGTTATTAAAACAATATGATTTGGTCAGTAAAGAAAAATAGTTTTATGAGATTTATATTTACCAGTCTTATGGTTCAGCTGGTTTTGTTGGATCAAATTTATTGCCAACATTTAATAATGCCCGCTATTAATTAAAAGTATAAATAGAGATGGATGAGTACAATAAATAAATAATATATATCGACTAAAATTATTAAGAACTAGATTTCGGCCTGCGATCCTCACCCTGAGGGAACTAATACATAACAGAACATATTCTATCTATACGTCGTCACATTCTATATGTCCTCAAACCCTAATAGTAGACTACACCGACTTCCAAACATAATTTGACTTTTATAATAGGTACTAGTTGTTCCTCGCTATCGGATAAATAGTATAAGAAGGCATATGGTACAGACATTCATTCATATTGTCAAGCTGTACCCCTCGGTTTCACCCGCGTTCCGGATATTTGTGTAATACGCGAACTGTCAAACGCGCGCACTTAAATTTGTCGCAATTCTTTGAAATTCTCGCCTTTTCTCTAATATATTAGATTACTTTAATATTCCTATTGAATTAGTTTGTCTATTGACGAACATTGCATCAAAATCCGTTATGTAGTTTAGAAGTTCTAAGCGTAAAGAAGGAAGTGACTTTGTTTTATATTATGCAAAGAAATATAAATAGGATTCACTATATTGAATTAATCATCTACTAAATCGAACACGTCCGACTTTACTAAACTACCAGCTCAAAGCATTCAACAAACAGCGTTTAAAATCAACTCTAAAATTAGATACAACTACATGCACAACTGATTTTCAGACATACTGCCGACAAAGTAAATACGCAGCAACCAAATAACCTTTGAGGCGTATCCTTTACATACAAACTAAGCTCTCCAGTTCATGTGTCTTTACTTTGATTTTGTAGGACACGGGCGAGTGCATGGAAATTGTTAGCATACCCTACCTGCGAGCTACCTTGCGTCCATAACTAAGCACATATCTAGCGGAGGTATTAAATACAACCTCTACGGTTGTAAACGTAGAATTACCGGAATATTCTAACATGGTATCAAAGAAACTTGGTTTGGTCATCATTTGTTTTTGATAAGCTTTGTTTTTTTTTATTTTTTCTTTGTTTTCTTGTTGTTTGTACAATAAAAGTCGATCTAATAGGTGGTGCTACTCGATAAGAACCTACGTAGTAGCCATTTATTTAGCTCATTCTTTTTTGACTATGTTACTAGTTCAAAATTTCAAGTATCAAAACTTAAATATAAAATTACAAGAAAAAACATAGGTACAAACTTTGCCTTTAGAAACTTTCTGAGGTTGTTACAAACAGTGCTCCAAGTTTAAGCATATTTTGTTTTTACAAACATAGAATTTTTTAATCTTGAACATGGATATTGGAACAAATAAGAAGCTAATTTGTTTGGCAATACATTTTAGGCTAGGGTTAATTTATAGTTAGCTTAAATAACTCTGGCCAAGTTAAAAATATCTTGGTTAGCGTGAACTGTTAACTGTAAAGTATCCCATATAAATTATAGTTTTGGATTCTAAAATTTGAGGCACTGAGTAGTAGCCAATATTTTTTATGTAAATATTTAAAGAATAGTATCTGTTTAGAAAAAAAAAAAAAAATAGGGATGTAGTACAGGCATTTATATGGACTCCATTGTACCTTGGCTGGCTTAATTTGGTATCAGATGGCCCAGTGTACCCAGGATGTTGGTTTTTATGATTCTAAAATCGATATACTCGTAAGCCTATATCTTCACATAGTAAATATTCAAAGTCGTGTTTTCTAAAACAAGCTACCTCAATAATTCACGGTAGGTAATATAAAGGATTTTGTGCCTTATTCATTTTCGAATAGAATTATTTCGCCGTCGCGTGAAATTAATTTTTTTCGGAGTTTACTTAGGCGAAGGCTTGTATTATCACTAGAGCTTTTTACTGAAGTATTTTTACAACGCTTCAGCCTATTTGTATTAAATTTGAGTACGGAAATAAATATTCTAGTAGTACCTTTTTTGATGAGGAGTTAAGAGTTTCTTCGGGTGTAAAGGATAAGCGGGCCTATATATGTGTGCAATAGAGGTTTTTTTTCTAATACTAATTGTCCCATCAATGTCACTTGCTTTAATAATTGGTAAAACGTCAATTTTATTTTCCCATATTTTTTTTTTTTACCACTTTCTTTTTTTCTGACGACAAACAAGCAACTGGTCCGCCGCCTATGGACATTTGCAAAACTAGGGGCATGGCCAATGCGTTGTCTTCCCTGAGACGTGAAGTGGTTAAGTCTCATGTGCCTGTAATTTCACCGGCTCCCTTACCTTTCTAACCGAAACACAGTAATACAAGTGCACTACTGCTTCATGGCAGAAATGGGTAAGGTGGTAGTACTTCCCCGGACGAACTTTGCACTAAGAGCTCTACTACTCAAAATATTTCGTATTACGGTAAAAGTAATCAATAAACTGACAAATACAATTTCAAATAATGTTAGTTAAGTATGTGGTTCTTGATGATCCAACGTGATGAAAAATTTAACTATTTTATTCCATGATTGTAAACATTTCATAAAAACTATAGAAAAAAAGAGAACTAATATTTTTGCGGTATCATAATAAGAAGTAAATGTTGCCCATGGAAATAATCTATCCGTACACCAAATTTCAGAGAAATTCGTCCACTAGGTTTTGAGTTATGAACATAACAGACAAAAAAATTGGGCTATTTTGATTTTAGTATCGTTCAATTAGTTCTCTGTTATTCATTCCCAAAAGTTTTTCATGTATATATTTATAATAAGTTTGTAGACATGACTTTGCTACCGACTTTTTTTTTATTAGATTAAAGACATTTGACAATGTCCATTCTCTAAGACTTACATTCTTGAAATAGTAGCATGAAAATAAGGCGTCAACACCTTACTACTCTTCCTGCGGAAGTTTCGTGGTCCTTGGGCAAACGCCAAACTTCTAACAACACTTTTGAGAGTTAGCCTTTCATTAACAGCAACTTGTTGCAGTTGCCTTCGCCGCACACTGAGCTACAATATATCAGAAACAAGAGCGCCGATTCTTTAATGAAAACTCAAATAGCAGTTTGTATAGATTTATTTTATAGCGTGACCTAAAGGCCACTAATCACCCGTCCCGCACCGACCTATCAAACGAAGTTAAAAGCAAATTCTCGAGTCTCGAATGCGACTTAACTTCGAATTTTATTCCGACTCCGAGGCGCTAATGGCGTCGAACGAACAAAAACTCCCTTGATTAAAATCGTTTGTCGTAATAAAAGGAGTACTAAAAAGTTACAACCGTACGAAACGGGAGACCGGTAGGCCCGTAAAATCGATCACAAGCCGATACTGATCACGGGGGACAAAAATTTAACGGCGAGGCGCGAGATTACGTACCAGTGCTTAATTTAGTGTCCGGAATTAAAGTCGAAATATTAAATTGTCGCTTAGTTCTTGCCGGGGCCGGCGTCTCGTGGCAAATGAGCCGTGAACCGGGCCGCGCGTATATTTTATTAGCGAGCCCTCCACTCGTGACGTAGCACGCCCTCCCCGCCCCTCCTAACCCCGTCCCCACCCCTGCTCCGGCGCTACTCGCGTCTATTCCCGCGCCTACCCTATTTACAGTCACGAGTGAACCAACGGTGTGTGAAATTTTATTTCTTCGACAATCTGAGATGAGATTAGCTGTAAATTGAGTTTATGATGGAATCAAATATGCATGTCCCACCCGCCCCGGCTCACCCTGCGACTCGACTACTCTAACGGTTCATCGCATTCATAAATTCAGTATTCGCTCTTTTATTCCTCACGACTTATTCTATGTCGTTTAAATGTACCTACTGATCGACGCTCGGATGATATATTACTTTGCGAGATTCACTTTTATTCTGATTCTCTTAATGTTTTATTCCTATTATTTTACTATAATATTAAATGTGATTTATTATTCTTCCTTCTTAGGGTTCATTTTATATGAATAATAATTTCGATAAAATTATTTGTATCTACTCATATGGTCAATGTCCACCCACTTCGGAGTCAAGGATTCCCTCTCCCACGCCGCTCCGTACAGCAATATAAAATAAATAATATTTTCCCTCAGCCCAAAGTACAAATTGCTTACATTGCCAATTATACCAATAAATAACATTTAATTTAAACGGAATTTTAATAGATTTATGGCGGGTACACACGAAGCGATTGAGAGAGAGCGGACACGCATGACGGTATGTGTGAATAGAGTGACCGAATCTTTGCCTAATAAGAAGCAATAGATAGTAAAGTTCGTCCAAGGAAGTATTACAACCATACCGTAGTGCACTAGGATATTGGTTAGAAACGTAATATCAAAGGCATATGAGACTTAACAACTTCATGTATCAGGGTCGACAACGCATGACGGATTTGTTGACCCACTGGATTTTAAAATATATATATCTCTCGCCATTATATCTCAAAGCAACACGAGTAATCAAAACACATTTCCTATTCCCTCAAAAGTTTTACGAGTTTATATTTTTTTTAAGAAAAAATATTTACCTCAGACCAAAAAAACGCCATTAGATGTTGTCAAAAACAGCCTACTCCCATCGGCACGTAAGTAAGTAGGTAATTGTATCGTGACTGTGCCTGTTAGGCCCGACCTCCCCCCGCCCTGTCAGGCTCTCTCGCGCGTAAATCGGAGCTTTAGGTTGTTTTTGTACATTTTTCCATCACTGTTCCTAGTAAATTAAACTTCATAATACCTAATGTGTTGATATTTGTGAGTATAAAGTTATTCGATTGAAAACGTTTTATACAGATAAAATTATAGGTACGTGAAATTAAATTAACTGTAAAGTAGTATTATAAATAATATTAATTTGAATCAAGGAAAATTCAGCAAATAGGTTATTATTATTGAGATATAATATTACAAATTAATTACATAACTTTTAGTTCTTCAGTCCTAATGATGATGTCTTCAATGAGGAATTATTATTATTATTTATTACTTGTACTTGAAGATTTTATAATTGGTTATACACGCGTTATTGTGGATAAAGGTTGTGTAAATTTAGAAAAAAAAATTAAAAAAAACCCCCACATTTATCTCCATATTTAATAAAGATTTTTCGAAATCGGACCAGCCGTTATCCAATGACAGACTTACCAACAAACAACATTGAATGTATATAGTTAAATGTTTGTAGATATAATATCGAGATGAAATCTTTTTATAAAATAATAAGACATTTGCTATAAAAATAAAAAGAGAGACACGACAATCCACACTAGTGGATCATAAACCATACGGCACCGCAATAAAACAGTCCGGGGAGCAATAACAGTTAACCGTGAGCCAACCGGATATAACCGGATATATCCGGACATAACAGGTGATTACTGCGGCCAATTAACGCGGCCAAGTTAATGATACATCAAACTGTGTTATGTTTGATAGTACATGGATGTTTAATGATACTATACATTTTTGTTTTGTTTTGACCAGCTGTCCCCCGCGGTTTCACCCGCGTTTATCGGTATCACATATAGCCTATAACCATCTACGGAAATGCTGCGGCGAATGGTAGCAGTCCCATCCGGATATATTCAGTGCTTTTAAAGTGATGCTGATAGTGAACTATTTTCCTCATAGATCGGGATAGATAGAAGGTGAGTTACTAATATCATGAAACAGACACTATAGATCTGATAGTAAGTGGTCACCGCCGTCCATTTTCAATACAGACGCATCGCCAATCCATTATCTACCCTGAGACATGAAACAGTAAAGACTTTTATAACTTAACGTTCTAACCGGAACACAATACCTACATGTGCATTATTGTTTCAAAGAAATAGCAACAGAATTAGTACTTCCCCGGACGAACCCTGCACTAAGAGCTACTCAATACTTTTTATTTTTTCATATATTTTTTTATCACTGAAGCCTCATTTGTCACCTTCAGGTTGCACTTAAATTATCACGCATTATCTATATATAAGAAAATCAATGTAAGTATGTATTCTATGCATTCCTAAAGTATTTATCAGATTATGATGAAGTTTTGGTGAGTTGTTCTTCATAGGACTGCAAAGGGTCCAAACACAAAAAAGGTGCATAACATAGTAATGCATGCCGGGAACATCTTTGAACTTTGAATAAATAAAAAAAAATATATATATAGTCTTCAAACGAATAATGTGATCAGATAGCTAAATAGTATCATTATGGCTATTTATTTTTTTACTGTGGTATTACTATACTCCTCCTATAATCCTAGACATTTTTATCAACGTCATACCTGAAAATGTTCATTGTATTTTCAGTAAGAAAAGAGAAATATTATTCAGACTCGAGAGTGTAGATTGAATAAGAATTAGGCATTACCATTGGGAGCTCCGTTTATGCCACAAGTCAAGTAACTCACTTAACTCTATATAATATTATTTATGTCGTATAATAGTGATATAATTCAGGAATATGATATCTCAACTCGTAAAGTTTTATGAGACAAATAATTAATAGTCTATGAAAAGTTTTATGACGTAATTTTTGCGAAAGTTTGTCGGTGCTATATGAAGCATCTCTTTCCGTGAAATGAGATTAAATTAAAACTCCTTGGAGACCGACTTAACTAACTGGTAAAGGTCGAATAGTTTTGTGACTTATTAATGACAGATGATATAGCCATACCAAATTCTATGTGGTTTTGTCGTAAAAATAGTAAAAAAAGACAACTGGTTAAATGTTAAACAGTCACTTTCACCCATTGATGCTTGTAGCACCAGGGGTTTCGCTAGCGCATTGCAAACCCTGCATTAATTTCTTCACTCCCTTTTTGAAGAACCCCATGCTTGGGAACTCTACGGGGGTGACCCCATCCCAAAAACTGAGCGTCCGTAGTCCTTTGAAGTCGCAACATGCACTGATAATCATTAATATTTCCTTATGGGTTCTTAAGACCTAACAATTGGGCCCCAAGGGAATTGGTGCCTTAATAACGCCACTGTACGTATACGTATTATAAAACTTTTCCAGACGCTCTTGAAATGTAACCAAGGAGCTGCTGCGCAAATACTTTAAGGAATTGATTGAATATTTGTAATGGGTGCGCCACAGTCACGTTATATGTCAAAATTCACTCAAGCAAGAAAGATCGTTTTTGTTTTGCTCCGTAAATATAATTCGGAATCATAGTAAAAAGTGATTAGTTATACTTTAAAGTGCTGCTGTTACATTGCTAGTGAAGTGTGCTACTGTAAGCTAAAAACTGAACGTTGATACAACCCCTGAGTGCATAATTAATGGGTAAATCAATTTTAAACTTGTTAAAATTATCTGCCAACGGCTGTTAACCCGGACCTACCACAACTCGCAGAACGCTCGATACCTCCCGCGCGCCCGCGCTTCATGCCCCGAGCGCCTGAGTCGATTATGCATGCTACCATATGTGTTAATATCCAGAGAATAAAGCACGAAATCGCGTATTAATTGCTCGGACTCGTCAATTGAACGATTTGCTTAGCGCATTTGTAAACAACACCATTACAATGCCGCGCTTGCACCGTTCTCCCCCAACGAATGCTATGCAAAATGCACCGCTAATGTCGGCAGAGTCTGACTTAACACCAACCACTTCCGAGGGTAAAAATAATAATAATACTAGTGATAACACGAATGTTTCTGTTAGGTCTAAGCGACCACGGCCAAACGAATCACTCGAACATTCCAATACGCAAAATGAAATTTCAAATATCTCAGTTGACCGCATTTCGGAGACCCATTTTGATACCGTTGAAATAATTTCAAAACTCCGCAAAGACATAGAATCTGTGATAAATATTCAGATACAATCCTCGCTCAAATTGTATTCAATTCGAAAATCAACTGCTAGAATTGACAAACTAAGTACAAGGTTTAAAGGATTCGGTTCAGTTCATGAGCAACGACTTCGACGATATGAAAATCGAATTTGGCAAAAACAAAGACCTTATCAACCAATTAAAAAAAGAGAATGAGGACTTGAAAACGAATGTCGCTGACTTATCAGTGAGGCTTAACATAATAGAACAGCAATCACGCATGGATAACATAGAAATAAACGGAGTCCCTGAAAACCAAGCTGAAAATCTCGTAACAACAGTAATCCAACTAGGGAAAACAATCTTATGCGATGTGCAAACTGATGACATTTCATGTATAACTCGGGTCAAGAAACTTGACTCACAGAGCAGCCGCCCTCGTTCAATCATCGTCAAATTAAAAAACTGTAGGAAACGTGATGAAGTGTTAGCTTCAGTAACGAAGTTCAACCGCGCTAACAAAGCTGAAAAACTTAATACTAGTCACCTGGGCTATGCTGGTACCAAATCGCCTGTCTTTATCTCCGAACATTTGTCTCCCCTCAATAAAGCAATACATGCACAAACCAGAAAAATTGCACGGGAGAAGGGCTACAAATTTGTTTGGGTACGCGATGGACGCGTACTGGTCCGCAAGGAAGATGGTGCACGCGCTATACATATAAAAAGCTTACAAGCTGCCAACATGTTGTAAGTTGGACCTAGATTAAACCCGTGAGTTTGTGGTTAAAATTCACTATTTACTACCAAAACCTTCGAGGTATGCGAACAAAGTTACATGACATCAATATGGCAGTAAATATTAACCAATATGACCTCATTGTGATAACAGAGACATGGCTAAACGATCATATAGGCGACGGAGAACTATTTAACTCACGTTACATTATCTATCGAAGAGACAGGGCCTCCAGCACACTTGCAGGCAAAGAAGGGGGGGGAGTCCTTGTTGCGGTCTCTAAGGCATTTGCTTCTGCCCGTGCATGCCAATGGGAAACCAACGCTGAAGACCTTTGGGTGCGTGTTAAATTAAATGAGGGGAAAAAAGTTAATATTTGTGCTGTCTATCTCCCGCCACCTGTAACACAGCAGCACCTAGACGAGTTTCTGAGTTCAATCACTAGTGTGAGCGAAACTGCCGGTGAAGAAATAATAATAATCGGAGACTTCAACCTCGGTTTCATCGAATGGAAATGGGACAACAATAGCAACAACGGTTCGTCTGCAGTTCCATCAAATTATAATAACAAGTTGGGATACTCTCTTATCGATTTTATGTCTCTTAATAATTTGTACCAATATAATGTCATTAAAAATAGTAACAATAGAATCTTAGATCTAGTTTTCTCAAATATGTTTGAGGCTACAGTCAAAAAGTCTATCTCACCAATATGTAAAGAAGACTGCCACCACCCCCCATTAGAAATCAATTTAATGATCAATACGCATGCAACATTAAAATCCAAAAAAACACTGTCTTTTAACTTTAGGGCAGCCGACTACAAACTAATTAACTATAAATTAAGAAAAATTGATTGGAGGGAAGTGTTCAAATCGTGTTTAAATGTTAATTCTATGACAAAGACACTGTATGAAAATCTAACTTCAATAATTCATGAAAATATCCCTAAGATCAAACGCGTCAATAATGATTTTCCGCCGTGGTACTCCAAATCATTGGTTCAAATGCTTAAGGAGAAGGAAAAGTTAAGACAACGTCTAAAGAAATACGGTAATCCACGCGATGAAATTGAGTATAGAATGCTTGACGACAGAGCACGGTCAGCTATAAAGAAATGCTATAGAAAATACGTGTGCACTGTAGAAAAGAATATTAGGTTAAACCCAAAGGCGTTCTGGTCTTTCGTTAAGTCAAAAAAATCACACCCAAACTCTATACCATCTGAAATGACATTAAACAATTCAACAGCTACAACTGGCGACGAAATATGCTCACTTTTTGCCACTCAATTCTCTGCCACGTTTACTGCCACTAATAGTATGCCAAGATCATCATCAACTAGCCTTAAATTCCCCCAACAAACATTCAGCAGAATCGTTCTCACTGAGAGAGAAGTTCTTAAAGCATTAAAGAGACTCGATGCCTCAAAAGGTGCAGGTCCGGACGGGTTGCCACCCCTACCTATAAAAAAATGTGCCAAAAATTTAGCTCTCCCCCTGACTCTAATTTTCAACAAGTCTCTTGAAACATGTACATTTCCAACTGAATGGAAAAAAGCAAACGTGGTCCCGATATTCAAAAAGGGTGACTGCGCTGACGCTAAAAACTATCGCCCCATATCAATATTATCGATATTTTCTAAACTGTTTGAGTCATTGATTTGTCCCATATTAACCTCACACGTAAAATCACAACTCGCTATCCAGCAACATGGTTTCTGAAGTAACAAATCTACCGTCACCAATCTGGTATCGTATGTGGACGATATCTCCATGAGCATAGATTCTGGACGGCAGGTCGATGCCCTCTACACCGACTTTAGCAGTGCCTTTGACAAAGTCGACCACGAAATTTTACTTATGAAGTTACAGAACTTTGGTATACACGGGCCCCTTTTAAAATGGTTTGGGTCGTACTTAAGCGAACGAACACAAAGAGTTGTGGTGAATGGGCATCGATCTGCCAAATACACAGCCACTTCTGGTGTACCCCAGGGATCTCATACAGGGCCTATTCTTTTCACTATAGTCTTATTGGCAAGCTTCCAGCGTTCGGCATTTCTCCTGGTTTGATTGCCTGGGTAAAAGACTTCCTGAGTGAACGGTCTCTCCGAGTTCTTGTCGATGGTTGCTCATCGGAACCCATGACGACAAATGCCGGGGTCCCTCAGGGGTCTGTGCTCTCTGCAACTCTCTTCCTGCTGCATATTAACGATCTGCTGATGCCCGGTGTCTATGGGTATGCAGATGACAGCACAGTTGTAGAGAGATATCTGCCGGGTGCTCGGGCTAGTAAGGAGCTAATCCGGTCCGAAAGAGAGGCTATGGTAGAGCGTACAAATATCTCACTTCAGGCAGTCTCCAAATGGGGTGAAGCCAATCTGGTGGGATTCAACGCTGCCAAAACACAGGCGTGTCTGTTCACCGCAAAAAGGAGCCCGTTCACCTTGGCTCCTGCTTTCCGGAATGTATCCCTGGAATGCACCAACCGCCTTCAGCTCTTGGGAGTTGAAGTTTCCTCAGACCTCAACTTCGGGCGGTTCATTGAGTCCAAAGCCAAGACAGCTGCTAAAAAACTCGGCGTTCTTGCAAAGGTCCGGCGGTACTTCACACCGGGACAGCTTCTAATGTTATACAAAGCTCAGGTCCGATCGTGTGTGGAGTACTGCAACCACATATGGGCTGGTGCTGCAAAATGCCATTTAGCAGCTTTGGACTCGGTGGAAAGGCGTGCAAAAAGGCTAATTGGTGATCCAGGTTTGGTTAAATCCAATCTGCAAAGCCTTGAGCACAGGCGTAGGGTAGCCAGCCTTTCGGTGTTCTACAGGTTGCATTTCGGAGAGTGTGCGCGTGAATTGCATGACTTGATTCCGCCATCACCTTTCCACCATCGGACATCCCGTCGTACGGCGAGTATCCACCCCTACGTTGTCGAAACTCCTACGGTCCGGACTAAGCGTTTCGCCTCGTCGTTTATACCGCGTACATCGAGGGACTGGAACAACTTGCCTGCTGCGGTCTTCCCGAGCAACTATAATTTGGGTGTCTTCAAGGCTAGAGTGAATAGGCTCTTAATAAACTAGTGCGCCTCAACATCTAAGATTGCATCACTGCTTACCATCAGGTGGGATCGCAGTCAAGCACTAGTTTATATTATTAAAAAAAAAAAAAAAAAAAAAATTATCAATGACATAGTGCACTGTATAAAACACAGCCACTGTTCGTTGTTTGCTGATGACCTAAAAATCTATCGAGATATAAACTCCCAGGACGACATTACCCTACTACAATCAGACCTCAACTCGGTGCAGAATTGGTGTGTGGTGAATGGGATGCTTTTAAATGCTAGTAAATGTTTTCATATAACATTCACGCGGAAAAAACATAAAATTACTTCTACCTACTCTCTCAATGGAACACCTCTGCAACAGGTCAACGACATACGGGACCTAGGTGTTACGCTCTGTAGCGACCTCTCATTTACCACGCACATCAATAATGTTATAAAAAAGGCAATGAAAATGGTTGGCTTCATCAAAAGAATTGGCAAAGAGTTTCAGAGCACGTCGTCATTAAAGATACTCTATAACACATTTGTGCGCAGTGTCGTGGAATACGCTTCTCCCGCCTGGAACCCCACATACGCACTGCATATAGACCGGATAGAGCGTGTCCAAAAAAACTTTACAAGGTTTCTGAGATTTAAAGACCATATATGTCCTTTTAGAGCCGATTACACACAACGGTTGATTTATTTTGAACTAGACTCGCTTAAAAATCGAAGGAAGTCTCACGATCTATCAGCTCTTTACAAAATTATAAATGGCATATCATCCACTCCTGACCTCCTCCTGAAAGTCACTGTAGACGTTCCTCGACATCGGCACCGCCGGGCTCGTACCACCAGAACATTTGCAACGAAATCTAGTCGAACAAATCTAGGTCAGCATGCACCACTAAACAGAATGATGTCTCTGTATAATAGGGTTTCCTCAAGCAACAGCGATATCGACATATTTTGTAACAGTTTGTCGCAATTTAAATCTAAAATCTTAAAGGTAAATTTGTAATTGGCTGCCTTTGAATTATAATTTTAAAATGTTAATTAATATTGATTGATTATTATTAATAATGCTTTGATTTATCTTTTTAGTATTTTTGAATTGTTATATTATTATTTTTATCTAATTTGTAGTTAGTGTAATTTTTTTTTTTTTTTTTGTTAATATTCTCTAATTTTGATTATGAGTAATTGTTATAAGTTGATTTTGTAATTATTTTTTTTTGTAATCTTGATATGTAGTTTACTGTAAATGGTGTGCATGTGTAAGTGACGTATTTACACTGTACTTAAATTATGAAATATTGTGTCACTAATAATTAATTGTAAATATGTCGTTGGTTTGCCTTATCAATAAATAAATAAATAAATAAATAAATAAATAGCTGCAGTATATTACATTAAAGGCACCACTTGAAGACGTTTTAAAGAAAGGTGGATTTCATAAGCAATTTTAAAAATTTGTATTCAAATCGGTCCAAGTTAATGTCTCTGTATAATATATACGCACTAAAAAGAAAAAAATAATTGCATTATTAGAATATTTAAAAGTGAATCAAATTATTACGATAATATAATGTAGTTACAATTATTGTTATCTTATGAGTCGGTTTCAGCCAATGTGAGCTTGTAACTACATACATAGTTAGATGAGATGTGCTTGTATCGTACGCGCGACTTTACCAGGCGAGAGGCGAGAGCGGGGCCGCGGTGGGAGGGGAGCTGTTAAATGTGTTTAATTATTAAAGTATTCTCGTATTATTATTGCTGTCTCCTTGGCTGACACCGCCTCCAAAAATAACAATGATTGTAACTACATTATAAATAAATATCCTGGGACATTCTTTTACACACAGTTATCTGGTCCCAAACTAAGCAGAGCTTGTACTATGGAAACCAGATAACTGATATACTACATATACTACTACTTCTTTTTTTTTCTAAATACATACCTATATAGATATTTACATCCAGACACAGAACAAACAGACATGTTCATGGACACAAACGTTTGTCCTGAGTGGGAATCGAACCCGCGACCTTCGGCTTGGCAGTCAGAGCGTGAACCACCAAGCCAACTGTTATTATATTATCGTAATAATTTGATTCACTCTTAAGTAGTCTAATAATGCAATTATTTTTTTCTTTTTAGTGCGTATTAGTTTGTTTTGGAATAGTTTCCTTTTGTGAAGTCGGTTTTTTTTGTTCAAATTTTTTGTTTATTTTTTGATTTTTAGTGAATCTGAAGTACACTAACATTTTTTTCTGAATATGGGTAGACCTATTATACTAAACGTGATTACTTAAGGTGTATTATGTATGCCTACACATTTAAGGATTTTCCTCAGTTTTCTCAGGATTCCATCATCAGGTCTTGTTGTAATGATCATAGAACCATTTGTGGAATCTAATTTTCTTGTTTAAGTTGTAAGTAATTATTGTCATTTTCTTTTTTGTAGTCTTGTTATTTCTTTTTTTTGTTTTTTTTTGTTTTTGAATGTTAGCTTTATTAAGTATTTTGTAATTGTTAAATATAAAAATATGTAAAATTGATATTATAAAATAGCCAAAAAGTCAGAATAGATAAAAAAGAATTTAATAAAATAAAAAATAATGTAACCTTGCTGAGTTTCTTGCCGGTTCTTCTCAGTTGAAGGCTGACTTCCGAACCGGTAGTAGCATCAGTAACTTTAAATTTGACCTTCATGAGTGCCGTCTGAGGGCCTAAACTGAATAAATGGTTTTGAATTTTGAATTTTTGAATTTTGAGTCTACCCTTTTATAAATCGAAATCGGTTGGCGTGATATTGAGTTACTCGTTCATTTGTGGCCCACTTACTTAATGCTAATTGTAGACTTATATGGTTTTCTCATGGATGCCAGTGTCAGAACTGGACCAAATTGATTGACAGAAATGGGACCATTCGGGAAGCACCAGCTGTCAAATAAAAAAAGAATCATTAAAATCGCTTTGTCCAGTCGAAAGTTATGAGGTAACAAACATAAAGAAAAAAAAAATACAGGCGAATTGAGAACCTCCTCCTTTTTTGAAGTGGGTTAAAAGAACGGTCCATCTGCTTAGGAGCTACGAAGTCACACCAATCGAACTAAACCCTCGTATTTGGTTGTCAAAAATATTCAATCACATTGTAATTGTTAACTTAATCTTTACTAATATTATAAAGATAAATGATTTGTCTTCTTGTATGTATGCATTTTTGTTAGTGAAGAATTAACACAAGTCCGATTTTTTTAACTTTACCCAAAAATTACATACGTTATGTTGTAAACCCAAGAATCATAAGATACGCGGGTGAAACCACGAAAGCTAGTGTAATGATAAATTATGAATTCTTTACTTACCATTGATAAAAAATACAATTACAGTTGCTTATAAAATTCAATCAATTGGTATGTAGCGAATGCTCAAAATTCAGAATACCTCTTAGCCGAATTTTATTGTCGTAACGTGATCAGTGGTCGGATCGTATGGAGATTTTTCGACGACTTTTTTCGTCTACCAACCGCAATATTATTCTAATGGTATTTCCAGTTTCAATTACAACTGCGTCCATCTTTTTGAGGTTAGGTCCATGACTGTTATAACTTTTCTTATATTCTGTCCAATATAAGAAGTCCCCTTTGACGTATACGAATGTTATAGAGAAATGTACCCTATCGGTTTAACATAAGGTGCATTTAGATCATCATACATTTAACCGTGGGGTTAATAGATGGACCTTATTTATTATTCTTAACATAACTTATATTATTATTTATAAAAATTAAGTCGATTTTGTGATTCAATGATGTTTTTAAACGTCAAAATACTTCTAACCGTAGACAGAATAGACTGTTGTTCGATGTTTATAATTTTTTTACCCGACTACGGCGAAGCCAAAGGAGGGTTATGATTTTGACCGGTACGTATGTGTGTATGTATGTTCATCTGTTCCCTCATAACTTTTAAACTACTTATCGTAATTTGGCAAACGAGGTATCGTTCGAAGCGTCTTGATCGTCTGCTGGTTATAGGATATGTGACGTCACAATAAATTAGATATGGCGCTCTCTACAGGACATAAAGGCATTAACTATAAAAATTCTTATAAGTGACACGATAATGTTTATTTATTGTTATAATTTGGCCATCAAACTATTGATTACTTAAATTATATATAATTCAATAAAATCTAAATAAAAAATGTAAACCGAATCTGCAAATACTTTATTACGAAATTATAACCCCAAAATAATTGAAATAAAAAAAATAAGTTCAAAAACTAAAACCCGACTACGAAAAATTACGCTTTAAAAAGTATGAAACAAGAAAATATTGTCATGTGAAATTGTTATATACAAACTATCCAATATTTATTGTCTATTAAATAAAAAACTCACACATAATATATTTTAAAGTACTTAATACCTGTTCATAGTGATGTTCAGAGGATAGCCGTGGTTGTATGCCACCTCATATATGGTCATATGGCTCATATTATAGGGCGTTATATTTTTTTTATAGCTACTAACTATAATGATCTTTATTATTTCCTGGAAGCAATTCCATTTTCTTTGAAATATTCAAAAAATTTAAGTATACAGACTTTTTTGTAGCTACTAACTAAAATGAACTTTATTTCTTCCCCGTAATAATTCCATTTACTTTAAAATAATCTTGCATTGACATTTTCTAAACCGATTTTTATTACCTCATACTCCCTGCTGCATATTGCATAATCTGTCCCTTGAAGCAGTTATCACAAAATTATTTTACGGCTGTAATAAAGCACGCCCATGGGATTATTCATCTGTTATTGGTGCTGTTCCCCTAATCTGCTGGTTGAAGCGTAAAAACGAAACACCAACTTCCTCACGATTTCACTCTACAGCGTGCACACAGAATTTTAATTTATTTTGACCAACTTTAACATTCGCGCCGGGACGTGACATGCATATTATAAAAGTATTTTATGAAAATTCGCCCCAACCCCAGCGCTGTGGCGGTGACATCTTGAGACACCATAATGTGTTGACGATAGTAAGGTAATTTTGGAAAATAACAAGGAATTTTCACGCTTAATTTGCTAAGCTTTTAATTTAGATAGAATATATAGAGATGTTCTTGTTAGATTTTGCTCTACATTTGATATTTAATAAAATGTAATATGCAGCTGTTGTGGTAAATTTTGGGAAGTAACAAAGAATTTTCACGCTTAATTCGTTAAACTTTAAACTTATTTTAATTTTGATCGAATACGTGGAGAATTTTTTATTGCATTCTTTTTTTTTTAATGTTTTGGTAGGCAAACGAGCAGACGTATCGCCTGATGGTAAGCGATTACCACCGCCCATGGACACCCGCAACACCAGAGGAGCCACAAGTACTCTACATTTGACATTAAATAACTTTTTTTTTTTTTTTTTTACCTTTATTTTACCAAAGTATTCATAACTAATAAACATAAAATAACATTCTGTCAAACGGCAGTACGATTTGTCGACAGAAAAACTCTCTTATTTAACTATATTTCATTAGCACTTAATTATTTTACAATCTAATCTTATCCTTAATATGCAGCTGTCGTGGTCAAAGTTAGGAAATCTTTACACTCCAGAAATTAATAGGGATATAGATTGTAAATATGAAAATCACTTATTTAAACAAACAACGCAACTTAACAGCTGATCTGTCGCTTCCTGATTTTGAAATTTGAATGAAGTTGAGATAGATATCAATTTATCAAAGGTTGGTGAAAGCCTGGAAAAGATCTAAGCGATAAGACCGCCAAAATTATATTCCCTCCCATTATTTGTTCAAAATTCAAAAATTCAAAATTCAAAACCATTTATTCAGTTATGCCCTTAGAAGGCACTTATGAAGGTCAAATTTAAAGTTACTGAAGCTACTACCGGTTCGGAAGTCAGCCTTCAACTGAGAAGAACTGGCAAGAAACTCAGCAAGGTTACATTCTTTTTTATTTTATTAAATTCTTTTTTATCTATTCTGACTTTTTGGCTATTTTATAATATCAATTTTACATATTTTTATAAATATTTAACAATTACAAAATACTTAATAAAGCTAACATTCAAAAACAAAAAAAATAAATAACAAGACTACAAAATAGAAAATGACAATAATTACTTACAACTTAAACAAGAAAATTAGAGGTGCACTGTGCAGAGAGCAGCTATTTCCATACATTTTTATCTTCAATATAATGAACCACCTTGTAATACGCTTTTTCTTTCAAAACTTTCCTAATATAATTTTTAAATTTATGATCAGACATTTTGGTTACTGAAAGCGGTATCTTATTATAAAATCGAACACAATTACCAAGAAATGACTTGTTTACTTTAGTTAGTCTAAAATATGGAACAACTAACTTCTCCCTTTGTCATGTATTATTATTATGGATATCCAATTTTGACTCAATCATTCCTATGTTTCTACGTATCAACATTATATTTTCATAAATATATAATGAAGGCAATGTCATTATATTTATTTCCCTAAATAAATCTCTTAATGATTCACGGGGACCCATACCGTAAATTGCACGAATTGCTCTTTTTTGTATAATAAATATTGATTCTATATCCGCTGCTGCTCCCCAAAATAAAATACCATAGGACAAGAGGCTATGAAAATATGCAAAATAAACTAATTTGGCCGTCTCAACATTCGTCAATTGTTTAATTTTCCTAACAGCAAATGCAGCCGAACTTAACTTAGCAGCTAGAGTATCAACCTGAGGTCCCCACTGCAATTTATTGTCTAATGTAAGACCCAAAAATACCGTTTTATTAACAAGATCAATATGGCTCCCATCTATTATTATTTGGCTATCTACTTGTGCTACATTCGGTAAAGAAAACCTTAAGCATTTAGTTTTCTTTGAATTTAGTAATAGATTATTTGTAGCAAACCACCCACAGACAATTGACATAGTATGATTAACTTTAGTTAGATCTTTGTCTTTTCTATCAACTTTAAAAATTAATGATGTATCATCAGCAAACAAGACAATATCTGTGAGATCATTTACAACATATGGCAAGTCATTTATATAGACTAAAAACAAAAATGGACCTAAAATTTAACCCTGGGGTACCCCTATTTCGACTAAAGAGCCCTTGGATGTTGTGCCAGTAATCCCTACCTTTTGTTGACGATTTGATAAATAAGATAAAACAAGATCATGAGCAGTTCCACGAATTCTGTAGTAGTCAAGTTTTAGAAGTAGTGTACGGTGGTCAACGCAATCGAAAGCCTTGGATAGATCACAAAAAATGCCAATCGCATCCTGAGAATCCTCCCATGCGCCATAAATGTGTCTCAGCAATGTTGCTGCCGCATCGGATGTAGATCTTCCCTTCTAAACCGAACTGATGACCATGCAATATCTTATGCTTAGTAATGTTTAGGTATATCCCTACTTTCTCTACTTATAGTATAATTGTGAATGTAAGTTTGTTTGTTACTCTTTCACGCGAAAACTGCTTAACCGATCATCATGAAACTTTGTACACATCTTTTTGGAGGTATTAAAAGTAACATAATATACTTTTTGTGCCGGGAAAATGATACATCCCTCGGGAACGCGGGTGAAACCGCGGGAGACGGCTAGAATTATAAATATAATATGGTGAACAGTAAAGTATCATATTTTCATTCATTTAATTATCGTTTTAGTCGTAAATTCATGGAAAGGCTAAAGCAAAATTGTTTCTCCGAGCGCTAAGAAATACTTAAATGTGTTCTGAGAATTCCAAATTGATTTGACTGTTTTTCATTGTTCATGAAAAAGCTAATAACGTTAAATATACAACCGGTACATCATATTTTATAAATACATTTACAAGACATCACTTCATAGATGATAATAAAAATAATAAATATACCAAGACATTCTTCCCACATGGTTACCTGATCCCAAGTTAAGCAGAGTGTACTGCTTGTAGTATGGCTACCAGGTAACTGATATACTACATATACTACTTTTTAAATACATACTTATATAGATATTTTCACCCTGACAGAACAAACAACATGTTCATGCACAAAAGTTTGTCCTGGGTGGGAATCGATCCCGCGACCTTCGGTTAGCCAACTGGACCGTCAATACTAGCTACTGCCCTGTGGTTTCATTCGCATGTAAAAAGTATCCTATGTGTTAATCAAGAAAATACATATTTATATGCAACTTAGGTGATAGACTACAGCCCTTCTGGTAGTGAACGGTAACCGCAGCTTATTGCCGCTTGCAACACCAAGGGTATCATTAGCCCGTTGCTAACCCTGTAAAAACCTCTCCAAACCCTTTTTGAAGAACCCCATGCTGTATTCACTTGGGGACCACGGAGGGGAGGTTTACACACATACCTACCCCATCTGTGTGTTAAATTACATTTTAATCTAATCAGTCAGTTTGGCCCTAAGTATACACACAGTTACACACACATCAGATCAAAAAGATTCACAAGGTCAAACTAACTTCGAATACATCTGTATATAAATAATTATACTGTAAGTGTGTATGACACTGAAGTCGTCCTAAACGGCTGGATAGCTTTTGATGAAATTTTTTGTGTTCCAATGGATTCGAGAATGTTAGGTTCACAATTGGAACCGGTAGGTGGCGCTGCGATAAAATTCGTGCATTTTTGTATGGACTTATCCGGACAGCTAGTACATGTATAACAAGTATATCGTATAAATGTACGAAAGTTTGTGAGGATGCATGTATGGATTTATAGATATTTCTGACTTTTTTACGCAAAAACTACTAAACAGATTTCAAAAAAATTTGGCACATATATAGTTTATAATCTAGATTATCACAAAGAAAACTCGTTATCCCGGGAAAATAAAAGATCCCTCGGGAAATCGTGTGAAACAGTAGGGACAGCTTAAAATAATAAGGAGTATAACTATATTTTTCATACACCAAATTCTCATACGACTTATCTGGTTTTAGCAGTAATGCAATCGCCGGCCACAAGTCAAGTGCAAAGCCAGTTATGCGTTATTAATGCGGGGATTTAGACTCGATAATTGTCTGCAGTGACCACCGCACGCGACCGCGGTCACAGTTCCTGACACTACGGCTAATTCACTTATTATAAAACCTATTAGTATCATCCTATTTGTTGTGTTTTGGTGATAGTAAATAATATATGTGATTGAGACGTAGCTTAGATTTTGACTTTAAAAGAAATCAGATTCTTCAAGAAGAGTGTGAAGAGTTTTTGCAGGATCGGTAACAGATGAATGATACCCACGGTGTTGCAAGCGTCCTTAGTCCTTGGTTGGTACTAAAGCAGTGTAATAAAAAATCTGCTCCCAAAAAAGGATGCCCTAATTTAATGTTTAGCGTACGAAGTCGCGGACATATTTAGAAATAAATAAATATCCAGGTACATTATTTACGTCCTAAACTAAGCAGAGATTGCAAACCAAGTACTAACTGATACACTAAAAATACTACTTTTTTTCATTCTAGAACATAACTTATATAGATATTCAGAAATATATGTTCATGCACACAAATGTTTGTCCTGTGTGGAAACCGTACCTACCGTATCGAAACCGCGTAACGAAAATCTAGGAATTAATATAATTAAAGTAATCATTCAGTTACAGCACAAAAGTTTTCCAGATATAAAATATTACTCAATGCGGTTCTCATATTCAATATACGAAGAAGTCTTTCCAAAATTTTTGGTAAACAAAAACAACCTAAAAATATTATTATATTAAAATGTTATTATAACCACGCACTACAAATTACATGACAAATCAACAAATTTGTAACCATATAAAACTTTTTGTAATTTTGAAATGCGTTAAGGGTGTCCTGGGGTTTGATTCTATAAGCTAAATTACACTTTGATGTTTCATCACGCCGTCTACGCCCTGTCTCTTTTACTCACTACGTTATTACGTGAGAGGTCCGCGCTCTGAGGTCTCATTGCGCTGGTTTACGCGAAGACTATTAACTTAATAAGGTTAGTTAAAATTTGGTATAAGTAATCTTTATTTAGTTACTAGCTGTCCCCCGCGGTTTCACTCGCGTTTATCGATATCATATATATCCTGTATTCACCTAGGAACATTCCGCATCGAATGGTAGCACTCCTATCGCGATATGTTCAGTAGTTTTGAGGTGATAGTGCGTCAATGGAATATATAATAAATAAATGAATATCCTGGGACATTCTTTAGACACGGCCATTTGATCCCAAACTAAGTAGTACTTGTACTTTGAAAACCAGTAAATTGATATACACTATACTATTTTATTCTAAATATAAATATGTTTAAATAAATATTACACCCAATAGCAATAAACTCGATATAAAATTTATCCCAAAATAAACTTAAAACGTTACCTACATCTAGGCCAGTGTATATACCTACTCTATGCGCTACTAAGCCCAGCTAGGTCAACTGTCAATGGCATAATGCCAACTAAGCTAATCTTTGAACAACCCCACTCGCCAATTGCCGACAAGTTAGAAAGGAAAAGAAATTGATGTCCAGTGCCAGAGCCAAGTTATATCGACACGTGAGATTGTGTTCGAATTTCCATAAGAAAGAATCACATATTTAAGAAGAAAACATCTTATTAATATTGTCTTAAGTGTCATAATTGGTGTAGCAGCTTAAAAGAGCCACACTCTGGGACAGATTTAATTATTATTACTAATGAAAATTGAGAACATCTGCCAACAAATTGTGAGACTGTTTGATTGAAGACCTAACGAGAGAGCTGTTTATCGAGGTAGTAAATATTTGAATTTAGGTATCAAATTGTAGCAAAAGGTGTTTTAGTAGCTTCCAAGCATCAAAATGTTTAGTTTTCCGTAAATATTAATGACCCTAGTCTATCCCTTTCTATAATCATTTAATAAACAGAGGAGAAAGCATGTTAATTCCATCGATAACACCGCCAGCTATGAAGTGTAACGAATATTTTAAATTATTTCAGATCAGAAATAATATTACATTATTTTTATATTACAGAGGCCGACAAACAACCACACAGTCCACCTGATGGTAAGTGGTCACCGCCGCCGATGAACATTTGCAACACCAGAGCACCACTGCCTTGACCACCCTGAGATATGAATTTGATAAGTCTCATGTGCATTTCACCGGCTCCCTTACTTTTCTAACTAAAACATAGTAATACAAGTGCACTACTGCTTCATGGTGGAAATGTAAGGTTGTAGTATTTTCCCTCACAAACTACTAAGAATTCTACTACTCAATGATACGAACATATTGCAATATAAAAATGATTCTGTTGGTGTACCATCATCGCATCTACCTCCCAGTAGCTTAATAAACAAAATTTCGATGAATTTTACACGTTTAAGCGGCCTTTGTGCGTTATTTTATGAAAAATGTATAGCATCCGAAGCGAGGTACAAAGCTTTGACGGTATTATACCAATGAAATGAAATGGCATCATTGGAAAAGATATTTGGTGGAAATCTAAAATACCTAGTGGATAGTAATTTGCATTATGCATAGTTCATCCGGACTGCTATAATTTTCACAATTCGAATTCACCGCAATTTGAATGTTATTACCTTAATGAGTAGGTACAAAATTTACTGTGGTTACGAATACGATTTATGGAGATTATTGCGTTTATTTAATTATCTTTTCATCACACGTTATAATACCATTGATTTACTATAATATAATAAACACGGTGTTTCATACATCTATATATTATGTATATAAAAATGAATGTCTGTCTCCCAATAACAGTATTTCTCACATAAGATTTAACTTGAAAACCTTACCTTCTAATGACATTGTTGCAGTTTTATTGCCTAAAAACACGGATAAAACGTCATTTTCTGAAAATGAATCCTAGCTAGATCGATTTAACGCCCCCTAAAACCCGCTGCATACTAAATTTCATGGAAATCGTTGAAGCCGTGTCCGAGATCCTAATTATAATATATATGTATCTACAAGAATTGCTCGTTTAAAGTTATTAGATTTTTAAAACAGCATTATTTGTAGAGCCGTGGCGGACGGTAGTACCTATGTATACTTACAGTTAGGTTGCTGACAGTTAAACTGGGATGACTAGAATCTGTACCATGAGTTTACTTTGGTAAAATAATCCGATACTCATGGGGCACCTTTACACTAATAAAGGTACAAGTTTGACTATTTGACTTAGACCTTACGGAAATCTATATCTATACTAATCTATACTAGTCTATACTTATATTATAAAGAGGAAAGATTTGTATGTAAGTATGTTTGTTACTCTTTCATGCAAAAACTACTAAAGGGATATGGATGAAACTTGGCAAACAGATAGGACATATCCTGGAGTAATATATAGGTTACTTTTTATACCGGAAAAATCGTCGGGAACGCGGGTAAATCCGCGGGGGACAGCTAGTCTGTTATACATATCGTGTCGATTTCCTGTTGAATTTCCTTATTTGGGACTTGGCAGAGAAGGAGATTCAGTGAATTTAGTTACTAGATATTTGTTTTTGTATATAATCTGATTTGTTTTTTTTTTTGTACAAGGTATAAGTTTGTTTTTATGTGGGATGTAATCTCCAAACCTATTCAACCGATTAAAAAGAAACTTTAACTGATAGAAAGCCACGTTATACCAAAGTGACATAGGCTCTATTGCAATCCCGGGATGCATTAGATCCCATGGAAACGCGGGCGAAACCTGGCTGGAAGATAGTATTATTAAGAGGTAAAACTCGTAAGCTTGGAGGTAATCTCCAAAACTACTTATTTTATAACCCCGTTGGAATGCGAGTAAACCCGCAGGATTGCAGCAAACGTATACTGTTTCGTTTGTATGTAGGATAATATCTGAAACTACTATGAGATCTCTCGGGACAGAAGCCAGTAAATCGTTTGTATGAATATCAGATTTTTCTACTGCCCGCTAGAGGGACTGCACGAATCTACATACAAAATGTTTTGTCGCAAGCTAGCATCGATTACGATACCGGAACAATCTCATGGTAGGGGTACTGACCGCAGTCTGAGCTATTTGAAACCTAGGTTCAAACGGTTCCACCGTATGGTTATGGTTGGCCGTTAGATCCGGCTGTTTATTTGCATTCTAACTAACAGGGAGGGTGAAATTTCGTTGCTTTTCAGGTAGGTCACTAGGAAATGGTTGTTTGGGTAAAATTTAAAGGCATTTAGTCTAGGTCCTAAAAGGGACAAAGCTACTGAAGTTGCCCCTTAATCATATAGGAATAAATAAAGAAATATATCTTACTACAGTATAAATCTGACAGTTTGAATGGATGTCTGTTACTCCATCACGCCAAAACTGCTAAACTAATCTGGATGAAATTTAACACAAAGATAGATTGTAGTCTCGAGTAGCGCATAAACAACTTTTAAACCCGGGAATTTACAACATCCCTCGGGAACGCCGATGAAACTCCACAGGTCATTGGTTCGGTTCCCGCCCAGTTGCGTCCATGAACACGTCTGTTTGTTATTTATAAAGAATCATTTGATATAGTTACTTCATATTTTTATAGAACTGTCAGAGTAAATGCCACATTTTTTTTTAAATTGATGAGATTTTAAGACGATTTTTTTTTATTTCAGACGGGATTGCCATCCTTTTTAAATTTAAGAGTGGATTTACTCTGATTTCAATAGTACATTATAATATTTCGGATCGGGTGGCCATGCGTAAAGAATATCATAGGAAATTTATTTATATATAATAGGTTGGGGAAAAAGTTCCTTCGCATTTTTTAAGAAAATTCAAAACATTTTTAATATGGTTTATTTACATTTAACTAAAGTATGTAGGTACCATTTTGTTCGATAACTTTTTGCCATCTTGTAGGTAGGGACATGATCCCATTGCTATAGAAATTTTGGGACTTCTGATCAAAATACTGCGACAAGTGGTTTTCAAAAATGGCATCCATTTTATCCGTAATGGGGCGACCAGAGCGATGTGCATCTTTGACATAAAAATTTCCGGATTGAAAACGCTCAAACCAAATTTGTGCTACTCTCACAGACACTGCACTAGGTCCATAAACATCGCAATATTTTTTTCGCGGCTTGCGTTGCATTTTTACCTTTTTTGTAGTAAAATTTTAAAATGAATCGAATTTCTTCATTAGATTCACTCATCTTGGCGGTACGAAAAACAAATGCAAATCACACATTTTCCTAACTTGATTTTGGAATTATGTTCTTTAAAATTTAAACTTTTATGATACCAAAACCAGCCAGATACAAATAGTATAGCCAAAGAGATTTTATTACAGGTTCAAACATACCATAATGCGAAAAGACTCTAAATACTTGTTCAAATCCTTGCTTTCCCATGCTGCAATAATTTTATAAAAGTAATTAAAAAATTATACTTGCTATGCATTCTAAAATTCTAATCTTATAATTTCTTAAATCCATGCTTTCCCAAAGCAATATCAAATGGGATTAAGATGGGTAAAATGGTCACAATACAGCGGCTATAATCAAAGGCACGTGTAGTACCTAATTCCGGACTATTTCATCCGTGGTTGTAGGGTAAGAGACCCAATTGTCGGCCGGTCTCAACTTAAATAGAGCGGACCACAATCAAGACGGAGCGCAAAATCCTATTTCGTAAACAGCGAAGCAGGTGCCCGTAGCAGGCAATCTCGTTTGTCTTGACTCCGAACTGCTGCGACGACCCACCGAAACACTAATTGGGCCATTTACCCTGGTAATCCAAGTTGCCAATTTAATTTGTGTTGCGTTGTGAGCCGTATGTTGGAACAATCTTTGTGACGGTTACGTTATTGCCTAATACAGGTAAGAATGTATTTTACTGTACTATTATGTTTATTTATATTTAACTGGCTGTCCTTCGCGGTTTTACCCGGTTTCCCGAGGGATATCACAGTTTCCCGAGATAAAAATATTCTATGCGTTTATTCAAGTTATAATCTATCTTTATGCGGAGTTTGATCTAAATCCTTTAATTAGTTATTGCGTGAAAGCCTCACAAAGATCCATCCTCACAAACTTTCGCATTTATAATATTAGTAGGATTCGTGGTTTATACTCGTATTGTTAACACTTTAGTTCTTTAAATTTGACAGGCCAGTTGGCTTGGTGGTTAATGCTCTGACTGCCAAACCGAAGGTCGCGGGTTCGATTCCTACCCAGGACAAATATTTGTATGCACATGTCTGTTTGTTCTGTGTCTGGGTGTAAATATCTATATAAGTATGTATTTAGAAAAAAAAAAGTAGTATATGTAGTATCAGTTATCTGGTTTCCATAGTACAAGCTCTGCTTAGTTTGGGACCAGATGGCCGTGTGTAAAGAATGTCCCAGGATATTTATTTTATTTTATTTTTAAATGTTTAACGCTTATGTCCCCAAATTAAAGTATAGATTTGCTTAATTGTTTATTTACTCATGAAGTTTCATAAAATTTGAGAACTGTGTTTGTTGGTACTTTATTGTAGTATCATGCAATACTAAACTGTTGAAATTATTCCTTCAGTTGCAGTTGTTAAATAATATTTACAAAACTTCATGACCAGACTAACATAAAAGTAGCTGTCTCTCGGTTATGCTATTAGGCTATGGGTCCGCGGGCCATTGGACCTAAGCACCCATATAAACACTTATAGTATAAAAGTAAGATGTTAGAAACATAAATTGAAGACGGTTTTGATGATAAAAGCGTGTGTTCGATTCAGGGTGTGCGTGTATTGGGAGAAATCGCGAGACCTAAATCTAAACAAATAGTAGGTAAATATAATAATGTCTAATGGGAATAGGTATCATATGTACATTACAATGAGACAATTGCAGGAGGAGAAAACTATATCTTAATCTCTTTTAAAAAAGGTAGATATTGCCATAAATGTATAAAACCCCTTTTGACTTATAAAAATCTCATGGAAAAAATACCTTTATGGTTTTTGAAATTAGGTTCATTTATTGATACAATGCTTAATTTTATGCTGATGTGAATTAACGATCTTAAAACAAAAGGGTTACATTAATGACGTATGCTTTCATCAAAAAGTAATTTAGCTAAAAGTTGAAACCATTGCAAAAAGCTCGACATAAAACCGCGTCGCTTATTACCAAATCCACTTACAATGTGCCGTCTATCTCACTTTTTCGTTTCCGCTAGAGCGAACGACAAGGACAAAAAATAAGTCATTTAGCTTAATGCCCTACACCGACGATGTATCGGCTAATTACTAAAAACGCTACGGTTTTTCGCCGTCTTTCACTGAGAGAAATACTGTTATTACTCGAGACGTATTAATAAGTTTTCTACGTGTGGTGTGTACTTATTTTGTTATTATGACTGTTAGATCGAGTTATACAGCGCGCTATAAAACTATGTGAAGAAAAAGTTAATGGTACTAGATAAACTTTTTGTTATATTAATCATTGGTTTCAGTCATTAGAAGTTCGCCCGTAATTTTGCCTCAAAATCTTTGTATACAAAAGCTGTCTCCTGCGGTTTCACCCGCGTTTATCGATATCGTATATAGCCTATAACCATCTACGAAAAAATCTGCGTCGAATGGGAGCAGTCCGATCCCGATATGTTCTATAGTTTTGAGGTGATGCTGCGTCAAAGGAACCCTACCTTACGACTACTTTGCTACTATTTATATCGAATTAACAGCTTAAAAAATATGTTTCCAGCTTCTAGCTCTAAAAATTATGATAGTTCCATACAATTTTTCATCCGCTTTTTAACCCCTTACACCCTTTATTCGCATTAAAATGTAGCCTATATCCTTCCCCAGGCTATAGACTATCTGTATACTAAATTTCATTTAAATCGGTGCAGTAGTTTTGGCGTGAAAGTGAGACAGACGGATAGACAGACAGACAGAGCTACTTTCGCATTTATAATATTAGTTAGGATTAGGATCTATACTTCACATATATTAAAAAGTAATGTTTTTACGTTTGTACCCAACATCTAGTTATATTATTTATCCAATAGCGATGCAATTTTAGTGAGTTGTTCGAATGCCTCCAAAGGTTCCCAAATAAAAAAATGGTCGCATAGTAACGCATATTGGGAACAGCTAGTCTATCTACATATATATTCAAAATAGGGTTCCTTCGACGCACCACCACCTCAAAACTACTGAACTTATTGGGATGGGGCTGCTACCATGTGACGCGGAATTTTTTGTTAATGGTTGTTGGCTATATATGATATCGGTAAACGCGGGTGAAACCGCGGGTCAACACCTAGTATATTATAAAGAGAGAGTGTGGATTTTGTGAGATTGTAAGTATGCGTAGCAAACTCCGGAACCACGGGTCCTATTTAAGAAATTCTTTCACCATTTGAAAGGTGCATTATTCCGGATGGATAATAGGTAATGCAGATTACTCGGGAACGCGAGTGATCTACAATAATACAGCAAATGAGCAATACAGAAAGCTAGAATAAAAAGCAAGGCCTAACTCATAGATCACTGCAGAGCATACACCAGTGGGCATAGGAACGTTTAATAAGATGAACTTATCTTATAGCGTAGAGGATTTATTTTATTCCAATGTGAATGTTATTACTTTAATAGGTAGGTTCAGAATTGTAGCAAAACACGCAAGAGCCCTATATCGTGGTATCGAAGTTCTCTCATTCAAATTGAGTATATATCCAAGCTTCTAACATCAACAGTTGGACTGCAGTCCCCAGGCACGATCACCTAGCCAGGCGGTAGATCTTCCCTTTTAAACTGAGAAGTCTCACGCCGCACTTCTCCATATTGTGGTTACAAATGCGATTTATGGAGATAATTAGGTTTCCTTTGATATATTTTTCATCCCACGTTATAATACCATATATTTTCTATTACGTAATAAACACAGTGTTCCATGTATTTTCTACAAAACTTAATAGATATTCATTATGTACCAAAAAATAACGCATTTAGAAATTAAGTCATTGAAACAACGGATAGTTTTTTTTTCGGACATTTTATTTTACTAAGAATGGAAGGCCCAATCCTTAAGTTGTCAAGATCTAATAGGAATCAATAAGGATAAGTAGAATATCACAACAACAATCAATGGATTCTTAAGGAGTAAAGTGCAATTTCACGAACAGTTGCTAACTTCATTAATAAATAAATTGACACAGAATTTAAGTACAGTTTTCGATGTCCACGTGGACTGAGTTAGTCAATTTATATCTTTAGATAAACTTCACGAGAGTGAGGTCTATTTCGGCTAAGATTTAGGCCGAACTTCGACCTCGCCTTGAATCGGCCTTATTATATTCAAATTACACATTCATAGCCAGCCCCCTTATTCAGTTAATGCAAACTTCGTCGGCGACCCGTCGCAACGTGGCTTTCGAGCGCGTACCTCTCGCGTAGTTTCGTAGTGAGCGAAAGAGACAGAACTTGGAGGCCGCGACGAAACTCGAGCTAGAATCATTTTACCTTACAGAATGACACCCCAGGTTCAAGGGGCGACGGACGTTCCCACAGAGTAATTAAGATTTAGAACTCCCTCTTTGTTTAATTTTATGTTAATTTAGTGTTATGTTGAAAATTTAATCTTATTAGGTTAATTTGATGTCTTTCTAAAGTTTGTAGCACTGTGACTTATTACTGAATCTCAGTCAGACAGGTCCGATATTTTAGTTCTTTAGTTTAGACTCGAAGAGATAAAACAAAATAGGTTTTCACCAGACTAACTTCAGCCACATTTTTCAATCGTCTTGATTACATACTGATTTTCATTATGATAATAGTAAAAAAAATGACTTCCTATTGCTATATCAAGCCTAACCAATCAATTCTAGCAATTAAATGGCAATGGTAACCATTCCCAAACAGCCAAATAACAACAACTAAAGTTTCTCACGTTGCTATTCCGAGTGAGTAAAACATGAGGTTATTCAAGAAGGGTGTGAAGAGTTTTGTACAGGGTTTGGAAAGCGTTGGTGATACCCCTGATGTTCCAAATGTCAAAACGCTGTGATGATCATTAAATGTCAGACGGGCCATAACTTTATTTGTCACCTTTGTGGCAAAAGAAAACATCCCTTACTTAGGAGATTCCTTAACAAATAATCAAATAATAATAAATCAATTTTTTCTATAGATATATAGGGTACATAGATGCTATAATAAATCAATGTATGCTTACTTAAAATTTTATTACTTTAACTAATTCTTATAGCAGTGTTTGGTTAGAAGTCAAGTAATTTAAGCTACTAAATGCGACTGCTATTTGTTAATATAATTAAACTCTTTTGCATAAAGTTCATAAATCTCGTAACACCACAAACTTCCTCCACTTCAAACATGAACACCTGTAAAAAGGAAAGAATACCTAATTCTCATGTAGTACCAACAAGCCAAAGGCTCGGGGCGTCGACGTGCCGGAAGTAGGCCGTTACCGCCACTTCCGCCGGAAGCGCCGCGAGCGCCACCTGCCTGAAACTTGTCGAGTTAACGTGCCCGTTTGTTGGGTGTGAAAGATTTGTTTTTGTTTGAAAACCTAGCTTATTTTTAATTTCAACAGCGCTTGCGTCATCAAGTTAAATAAAAATCTTATACGCCCACAACTTGAAATGTTTAAGGTACACAGAGTCAAGTTTAGTTTACCGTAATCTAGATTTTAAAGTTTTGACGTCCATAATAAGCTTTAAATGTTTTTGAAACCATCAGAAAACTTTTCGAGATTAGCGTAAGTAAGACAGTGCAAAGAATTTTAGCCTGTATTTTGGCTCAGCGTTAAGATTGTTACGAAATAATATTTGGTATATTCTCATGAATTTTGTAGAGAATTTGTTAACTTTTTATAGGGTTTGGTTCTGGTAAGTATCCTGAGAAACCGATGAAGTTAACAACTTGGCTCGAACAGGTGTATAGAAAAGTGAAACGGTTCTAAATACAATCACTGGAACAAACGAAGGTCACCGCTTTCGACAAACTTTCTTTTAACTTCCCAGAATTTGTTTGGCAATTCATTAATACTTTAAGATTTTCTACTGTAAAATATATTAATTTGACTTTAGTTGAGAACTCTATCCAACCCATTGTGAGGAGAATTACAAATTTTAAACAGTATCTAGCAATAAGGCCTAGGGCCGAAGCTTATGCTGAGATAGGTGCCTTTTTGGCCTCACACAGTGTATACTGTATGATTGTATTGTCGTTCCTATATTGTATCTGTGTGTAATTTGTGATGTCAATGAAATTGTCTATGTTGATGCTGTGTGAGTCCAAATTAAATGTTTTATTTCTTTCTTTCAATTTATAAAATTGCGTGTAAAATGTGTTAAGATGGTACACCGTTAGAAATAAATACATATACATATATTTTAATGGCATATTTAAAAATGGTGAAATTAAAGGAATGGATTTACTTACTGAGTTGTAGCCTTGATGAGAATAATGAGATGGATGTATGAAGTGACAAAAATGGTAAGAGGAATGAGTGCCTGAAAAGTTAAGATACTTTGTATAGGATACGTCATGACGCGTGTGACTAAAAAAGTGATGAATATAAACAAGATGGATATGGGAGGAGGAAATCGAAAAAGAGATAGCTATATTGTATGAAAGATGATATGTGTAAAATAGAGAATGCTGAGATAATGGATAAAAAGGACCCCCAAATAATTGGGAAAGGGGCAGGCAGAAGACAAATAAGTGTACACACAGATACTTAACAACTATCATCTATGAACAAACTAATATCAATTAATATCGAATCACAATAACGCAAACGACTACTCAAACATTGACTGAAGCACCCTAAATCATTTGACGTCCTATTCGATAGAATGATAATGCGAGCAATACACACTCGACTCTCATTACACGTTAAAACGATTTTTCGATTCGTCGGAATCGATTCTCGCATCGAGCGCCAACGTCGCGTATCGGAGGGCTAATGAATAGCCGCCATTTTGAATACGCTGTCAATAAATGATTTGAATCGGTGGGTCACAAGTCAATTGGATATTGACCTAGGTACCTGTGAACCGAATTATATATTTGTACGAATAATTTGAATATGTTAATGAGAATAATTGTACAAACGGTGTTGTTAACGATATTGCGAATGCAAACTACTTATTTAGAAATTATATTTAATGCAAAACGACCGCAGTGCGACGCGAAATAGTTGTAATTATAATAAAAAGGTATTAAGCCTCAACATTAACATAGAGCAGATGATATTTTAACCATTGTAAATTGTATACAGTTATAACATATTTACACAATTTAGCCTAGATGTCACTCGACAAATATCCATGTATGTAGCCAATGTCGACAATATAGACAAATATAAGTGTTGAAATGATACTGGCCATCAAGAACAGCTTCCAAAAAACACTGACATGATAAATTTATATTTTTTTTAATTTACAATGCTTACAGCTATCATTACAGGAATTCCCTAATACGATAGTGTAAGTAAAAACATTAACAACAAAAAAAATCACACATAACAAAATGTTATATGTACAGTTACAGTATACACTGAGTTCCTAAATTCTATGGCTGCGCATGAGAACAGGTCAATTTTCTCGGCGACCAGATTCAGTGTATGCAACGTTCTTGTTAATGGCGACTTTGCCAATAAATTAGTCCTCGCGCGAATTATAGAGAGTTGAAGAAAGTCACGGTATTTTGATTTAACAATTGCTTTCATTACTATATCCGATGGGCCAATCCGCGTCCAACCTACTCTTTCTGTCCTTTGTCATGGAGAAACTAATAAATAATACAAAAGAAGGCAGAAACATAAAAAAATATTCAGAACACAAACAAAGAGTAAGTAACAAATAAGCGCATCCCATCCACACTACTCCAACATAATTGGAAATGATAAATGGGTTGAATTTTAAACATGCATTCGGGAAGTACACGCCCGACCTCCCCCCGGTGCGGATGATTTGACATCGAGTAATCATCGCCGACTATGACGCTCGCCAATTTAATGACGCCTTCGGCAATTTCATGCCATACTCAATGTAGCGTCAGGACAATGGTGATTTCATTATCTGAATATTATATATATATGTCCCCCGCGGTTTTACCCGCGTTCCCGAGGGATATCATATTTTCCCGGGATAAATAGCCTAGATGTTATTCTAGGATATGCTCTATCTATGTGCCAAGTTTCATCCATATCCGTTGAGTAGTTTTTGCGTGAAAGAGTAACAAACATACTTACATACAAATCTTTCCTCTTTATAATATTAATATAGATAATTCTACTGTAGGTGAGCATGTCACTGAACTCCTCCTAAACAGCTGGATTGATTTTGATGAATTTTTAATTATAATTGGACCCGTAGGTGGCGCTGCAATCGCATTCCTGCATTTTTGTATGGACTTATTTCGACAGGACAACGTCTGTCTAGTAGTCTCCTAGCTTCATACGCCTTTCCGAGGTATATAAGCATACATAATATATAAACCTTCCTCTTGAATCATTTTGTCTATTGATAAAAACCCATTAAATTCCGTTGCGTAGCTTAAAAGATCTAAGCGTACACGCGGTGCAAGCGACTTTCTTTTATAATATGTATGGCTTAAGGATATTTTTTATGTTTTGATCACTATGCAGTAAACAATATGAAGGTGAGAATGATAAAAAGGATGCGTTAAGGTCTCTCAGGTTTTATGTAGACTGTATTATTTCTTTATTTTTATTTCATTACTAGTTATCCGTCTGCGGTTTTACCCGCGTTCTGAGGGATTTTACATTATTCCGGGAAAAAAGAATATTATGTATTTTAGGGCGTGCTTTATGTGCCAAGATTCATCCAAATCCATTATTAGTATTATTGTTTTATTCTTGGAAACTTCCGCATTTATTAAACTATTAGGATTATTGACAGGCCAGTTGGCTTGGTGGTTAACGCTCTGACTGCCAAGCCGAAGGTCGCGGGTTCGATTCCCACCCAGGACAAACATTTGTTTGCATGAACATGTCTGTTTGTTCTGTGTCTGGGTGTAAATATCTATATAAGTATGTATTTAGAAAAATGAAGTAGTATGTCAGTTATCTGGTTTCCATAGTACAAGCTCTGCTTAGTTTGGGACCAGATGAAAAAGAAAAAAAACCCAGGAAAAAAAAAAATACGCACAATTATCGTAAGTAAAAAGTACTTAAATAAAAATAATATTTAAATAGTAATTTGTGCGCGAATAAATCCAACAAATTTATTGATTAGATTGTGTAGAAGTTCAACATCCATCACTGATAAAACTATATGGGAAACAAAAATTGCTGTGCATTATTAGTAAAATGTATCTCGAGCTAACTAAGTATGTTTTCGCTTTTCTTTTGAAGAACTAACAACCCTATTGCCTCATAACACGATCGAACGAGCGCATACACCCATAAATCACATGAGAATAAAAGAAATCCCCTCCAAAGTGGGTTCCGCCATAGATTTGTGATGACAGACAGTGCGTAACAAAAGTTTCTTGTTTTATTGGAAAAGTACGAGTAACATCGCATTTTTCACTCATCGGTTGTAGGGATTGCGTTGGATACATGCGTGCTATTTTGAGTTATCTTGCAAGCAGAGATATATTGTTTTTATTTCGGGTATGGTTAAAGATAGAATAAATAAATATTAATAAAATAGAAATATATATTTCGTTATGTTCTTTACACAAATCTGGTCGCCAACTAAGCAGAACTATGGAAACTATGTAGATTACTGATATAATAAATTTATACTAGTTTTGTTTATACATATTTATTAAAATTATATATAAAATATGTATATAATATATGTAAAATATATAAATATATATATATATATATATATATATATATATATATATATTTTTTATAGATAAAGGTTTTTAAAACAGTTGTTTTAACTTTACCATTTAGTTCCATTGATTTTTGGATAAGAAAATTATTCCCCAGACCCCACGTGGCTGACTATCCCTTTTTATTTCAAGGAAGTCATATTCATAGCACGCTCAGGTCAAACATTTTCTAGTCGCGAAATATCCAAAATACTAAATCTTTGATAGCAAATTTTCATGACATAAAATGTCCCAATCGAAACTATGGTATAGTGATCGTAGATTATCGACTCAGAACAATATTAATCGTTATTTTTTACTAAATGTTCCCCTTTTTTATGACGTCATTAGTTTGGGGACATAACAATGGAGCGACTTTTATCAGGATTTTTCCTGCAAGTACTCCACGCTTCGTAACGGAGATTTAAACAGGTTTGGACCATTATCAATTTTGGACTTGCGAGTTTTTGATTATTTTCATTACGTCATCGGCAGGGTGAATGTGTAATCCTCTCGGAATCGTCGTTATAGTAAATGTTGTAGTACATTGACGGTGCTACGAGTGTTGCCCCACACTGCTCACGCGCTGAACCGTCTATTTATTATGAAATAGGGTTCCACATTTAACCGAGAGAGTTACACAATTAGGGTGCAGATATACAAATATAATATATCGCATTCCATAATCCAAAAATAAAGAATTGGCAAAGTCAAGCCAGTAAATCATAAACTTTAAGAATATGTATAAAGGCGACAGCAACAAATCCTGTTCTTAAAACTAAAATACAAGTGGCCTGATTCAGTCTCCAGATACGCAAATCGGATTGGTGGCCGCTTGTATGCACAGTAAGAATGAAAAATAAAATAAACCAGCAAAAGTATAAAAGCTCGGGCTAAGCAAAGGCCAGGCGTGTTGTGGTTAGTAACTGGCAATAACTTAGTTAAAATATTATTTTGATATGCCGCTTGATTTAATTTAAAAGATAGGAGCCGCTTTATTATCGTTTTCATGGAAATCTTTAACGGGTATTTTAATATGGACTCTTTGCTAAGATATTTCTTACAACCTGCAATTACTTTTTGCGTCACGTGCATCCATATTTTGGTATATATTTATATGCAATAAAATCAATCAGTAAATCTACGAAATCATTTTAAATTAATATTTTTTTATTTTTATAATATATTCAAAACGAATAGTAAATTAGAATTAATGTTTATATGGCTGCCACGGACGCCTCTGACCCATCATTTGAGATTGCGTTTCGTTTATTACAACAACTTAATGACATATTTCTGACAGATTTAACATGATTTACTAACAAGGTAGATGGCCGCTACGTACCATAAGACATCCGTGGTACTAGCAAACAAAGCTGTCTCAATTGTGAACAGTTCACGGGCCGGCGGGCGAGCGACTTATTTTGCTTACTTTCAACTTATTTTTGCATGTAGGTACTCGTCCAGTTAAGTCAAGAGTCATAATTACTGGAAATATTTTATCGTAAAATATTTGCATGTTTTTGTTGGAAGCAACGGGTAATTAAATGTTGCGAGTTTCTTGAAATCACAATGTCTTTGTAATTACTATTAATTGAGCTTGGCTGCTCGAGATTTAAAAAAGTGGGTTCGAGAGGGTATCCCTTTTTGTCTCACTATGGTTGTCTCTTTTTGTTGCATGGGTGGGTAAAAGCTTTCAAAAGTGACTTTAAATCTTGTGGACCTTTAGTAGTAAGTATAACCTAGAGTTTTTGTTTATTGGTTTTTGCACTGAGTTTTTTAATATACTTAGTTCATCATTATAGTATAGAATGTGATTTTATGCGATATGGTCAAGATATTTAGCGAAACATGGAAATTTTCCGCGTGAGCGAAAGAAAGAGCCAACATTTTTTTATTGTGATTTGCAGTTTATCCTGAGAAGAAAAATCGTGATTGTTGGTCTTTTCAGGCATTACTTGTGTAAAAATCTAGTGTTATATGGTGGAGAAATCTCTCAATGTATGCATGTATAGCGATAGGTTCGGAATTTAGCATAGCTTTTTCTGTTGAACTAATTCAGCAAATTTTCTGTAATTACAGTCTGTGTTTGTGAATATTAAATGTATGATCATTCGACTACAATATATTAATTAAAATAATATGGGTATTTATAAAACCCCACATTACACCACTATGCACAGGCCCCACAACTTCAGTTAACGCCAAGAGTCCTCAGCAACTAGCAAAAAATCTAGGCGGTTTAATAAAAAAGGAAACCTGAAAATATAATCCCAAAAATTATTGCCTACACGAAGTTTTCAGCAACTAACAATTTTATTTGCAGCCGAAATTTTTCATATACTATACAGCGTACATAAAGTTGAACCTTTTGCGCTTGTAAAGGCGTATGTAATTTTTTTACTCCACGTCCCCTCGTTGCCGAATAAAATATTACCTTTATTTACTTTTAGCCCACCCTGCGGCTCAGTGCGGGGTTCATTTGATAGCCAATCATTAGGTATGCTCACAATTTTGGAGGCCAGACCCTAATGGACTAATATTCATAAATGTCGTGGGAGGGTTGGATCTTACATCATAAATACGCTAACATAAATTGAAAGACGATTTTCATCTCGGACGGTTTTATAGGTCGGTATGCAGAATTTGTTGAAATACCAATCTACTTACTTTGATCTCTGCTATTAATAGTGATGGTTGAAATGAACTCATCAAAGTCAAGGAGCAATATCATAGAATAATATTACAAATGGGAGAGTTAGCTTGTTTGTTAGCTTTGAGAGCCAATGTCTTGACGATCTTGCTGAAATTTGTGACACACATACCTTATGGTATGGAAAGGTACATACAACATAGAAACAAGCAATTTACAGACTTTTCTCTCTCTCTTTATCTCTTGAGCACGGGAAACGTGAGACAGCTAGTTTGATTATATAAATCTCTTAAGAGGTAGGCTGTACCTTATACTTAGACCTACATTATACTGAAGATATTTTACGTACACTTGACACATTAAGACGTATGGATTACGATAAGGCATACGTTAAAGTGAGCATTATCGTCGTCTCTCTGGGACTTTACCAATACTGGCTGACTAGTTTGAAGCGACCTTGCTCGACCGGGAATTGGGCCTACATCTAACGGTATCAAGACGAGCTTTGTGCCGCCAGACCACCGATCCAATACTATATCTTTCATATTAAGTTATTTCATTTTGATATGAATAATACATATGTATAAATATACTGGAAAATTCGTCACACTCAGTTATTTGATCATAAAATAAAAAGAGTTTCTACTATGCATAAACAACTTATGTACTTATTTTTAAATATATCCTTTTTAATTCTTTAATATAAAATAGTAGAAAGAGAGAGAACGGCTTTTGTAAGTTTGTTTATATGTGGAGGGTAATCTTTGGACCACTGCATCTATTTGAAAAATTCTTTCACTATTTATCCCGATACATTAAACCCTCAGGCACGCAGATAAAACCGCGCAATCGAAGCTAGTAATAATCAAATAAATTTTTTTTATATGGTTTTACGGATAGTTTTTTTGTTTAACATTTAATTACTTAAACCTTTTTGATGGGATAATATCGTAAAATAAAAAAATCCGATACAAGTTGCAACATTGCAATTTGACTATGAACAAACTAATTTCCATGTCAAACAGGGTTTTACATAGCTAACCGCTACATACGGAGGCATAGATTTTTTTTATCTGAAAACTTTCTCTATGAATAACTTTCGACGAATAAAAAACATCCGGTGCCGGTTATACTGAATTAGCTGCGTTCAAAATATACGTTTCAATTCTTGGATCAAGTAATTTTATTGTTAAATATTCGGTGATATAATTGTTGAATCCAATGATTGGGTTATCAGAAAATAAATACTAGGTTATTCCTGAAATAATATGGTTTATTCTTCAAAATTCATAATCATTATTTTAGTTTAGACCCATGTTAGGTCTTATGAAGGACAAAGATCGTTATAAATTATCCCTAAAGAGGTAGACAGAGGCTCAAATGATACCGCAGATATTTTAAAGTCACAATCTAATGTGGTGAAATCTAATGTTGCCGTTTAGGGGCACATTACAAATACCGGTCTTCCTTTCCTTGTTCGACCTGAGAATTGAACCTAAGACTTTCGTTCTCTACACCCAACCTGTACACCGCTCGACTACTGAGACGTTAACAGATTGATTAAAAAAGTAAACATGACAACTGAACATGGCATCAGTATAAGATAGACTTCAATTTCAGTAAATAAAATTTTCCCATAAACACCGAAGTGATGTAATGTACAAAACGGCAAACAAGCAATCGGTCCACCTGATGGTAAGTGGTCACCGCCACCTATGGACATTTGCAACATTAGGGGCAACGCGAATGCTTTGTTGACCCTGAGACGTGAAGTTGTTAAGTCTCATGTGCCTGTAATTTCACCGACCCCCTTACCTTTCTAACCGCAACACAGTTTTTTTTTTTTTTTTTTCTCTTTTTTTCTGCTACATGGCAATCTGTCTTAGGACAATAAGCCACTGAGTTGACTAACTTTAAGTCTGTTGGTTTGGGTTTATTTATGGAGAGGGCTTCCTATTTGCAGAGTTCTCTTCTCTCTATACAAATCTGTTACTGAGGCTGGGGATGTCACTTCTCTTTAGTCTCGCATGTTGTTGTCCTCCTGTTCCACTCAGTGATAGTGCCAGCTCATTTGAGTGTTGTGCAAGTCTTTTCTGGTATCTTTGGCTATGCTGACTTATTTCTTGCTTAACGGTAGGTATGTTGAGGTCGAGATAAATGTATTTATTACTTATACACTTAGGTATATTAAACATGTTTCTAAGAGTTTTGCTCTGAAATCTTTCCAGGATCTCGATGTTGCTGTTGCTTGCTGTGCCCCATAGTTGGATACCATATGTCCAGATAGGCTTAATGATGACTTTGTATACCATCATTTTGCTCACGTTACTTAAGCGGGAGTGGCGACCTGCCAGCCAGTATATACTGCGGAGCCGCAACACAGTAATACAAGTGCACTATTGCTTCACGGCAGAAATGTGTAAGGTGGTAGTACTTCCCCGGACGAACTCTGCACTAAGAGCTCTACTACTCTAAAGATCAAATATTTTCAGTATTTTTTTTGTATGCACTAAATCGAAGCGATAATTTTTTACATCATAATGAAATTTGAAAACTGTAGTTTACTACAGAAAGGTACGGTGCTATACGCAACTACTTTCTTACTATGGTAATATAATATGAGCTCCGATATTGATGAGATGGCTGGACGCCGTCGGGTCGATTTCGCTTATTCTTACATGCAAATAAGTAGGTACCACGCTTATGCGCTGTATATTATCATATAAGGAGTTATTATATAAGGAGTTTTGGATAATATTCTAATACTTTTACAACATTTTTGTTCATATTTTTCAATATGTTATCTATTCATTTAGTGTTGTAATGTTGATGAGAAATGGCATGTGAAAGGAATATCGTAGAATAATCATCTCTATTGCTTTTGAGATAAAGTTTATCTATTGATCAAATTGTTTTATTTCAGAAAATATATTGGTGTAAAAGAACCTTAAGAAATGGTTGGATTAATTTCGGGGTGTGATTGAAAGTATGTTAAAATGGCCAACAATAAAATTCTAAACTTTTCCTAGTTATCACAAACTTTTTGTTGTGGAAATGTCACTGATATAGTATTCAGTAGTAATATTGATAATAGACGGCGCTATAAAATAATTAATGGTTGAAATAATAGCAAAATAAGACTACCAACTCACCGACGACGTGAATAAAGGCGGATCTAACTTGCGTGTGGAATGACGGAGCATCCGCCGACACCTCGCAACGGTATCGGCCTGCGAGCGCTCGCGTCGCTTCGCGTAGCACCACCTGCTGGGACGTTGATCTCGACACCTGAAAAATAATTAAATATGAGAAGAACGAAGGAGATCAGTCATCATTAGCGTAAATATAGCGGAACTTGTTCTATACATGAACCCGTTACATTACATTCTTAGACTACATTTAAATATATTTGGACCCAGATAGATAAATGTCTGTTGTCTTCAGTCTATATTCAGCTTATACATGGTAATCGACCCCCTATTTGTTAAATTACAGTCAAGGTGTCTATATACGGCCAAAACCAACATAACCAAAATAACTAAAAGCCATTTATTTATTCAGTTAAGACCCTAGAAGTGCACTTACAAGAGTCAAAACTACTAAAGCTACTACCTGTTCGGAACTCAGCCTTCAACTGGGAAGAACCGTTCAAAAAACTCAGTAAAGTTATATTTTGTGTAGTTATAATCAAACATTTTGTTTAAAACCTTAACAATATCAAAATATTGAATATAAACACTTAATAAGAACTCTACCATTCTAAAAAACAATGCGATATTCAGAGAAAACGAACAGAAAAAATAAAGTAAAAACTGAACATGAAGTATTTCCATACATATTTGCTTCGGGAAAGGATAAATAAGGACCGATAAATACTCCGATGACCACACACTGACGCTTCAAAGCTACGGGGTGTAATTAAAACACTTCTTTTTTGCACTCTTTTTCCATTTCATTGTCCAGCAATATCCTGTCCCACTTCTTATTGATCGAACACTGGGAAATAAAATGACTAGTGCGGTGCCACCACTGTATTCAATATAGAGTCAGTAACTCTGAGTGAAAGATTAAAGTGAAATAGCTCACTTTGCCAAACCGCTCTCTTTTAACAAACAAAATCTGCCTTGATTACCGTGTTTGTGACTCATTCATGCATAAACGGCTCAACGGATTTGGATGAAAGGTTACACGTAGATAGAATACATTCTGGATTAACATATAGGATATTATTTGTAGCTAGAAAATATATGGTTCTTCGGTAACGTGGGTAACAGCGCGGCGTTTACATGCCTGTGTTTAACAGTATTATTTTTGTAATATTTATTATATACCTTTATGAAATTTGAGGATTTTTTTTTCATTGAGTCATTTAACATAGTTCGTACTATACAGGATGTTACAAAACTACGCGTAAAGCCGAGGGGGTTAAATGGGGCCTTATAACGAGTCCATTCACAATATTTAAGAACCGCAGTAACGCTGTATAACATACCTCAAAAAAAGTTATAAAACTTTTTTTTGAATGAGAAATAGAGAAACTATTAAAGTAGACAATTATTAGGTAAAATAGGTACGTAGGCCTTTCTGTTAAATAATCTGGTTCCCTGACATGACAGCTTACTAGGGTTGTTGGCTTTGATAATTAATTATATTTTTACGGTACTTTGATGAAATTTTGAGGAAGATTTTCTTCATTGCGTCATTTAACATAGTTCGTACTATATCGCATAGTTCATATTTTATAGTTATGAACTATGTACGTATAGAATACCTATATAGCTAATATTAATAATACCTAGTTTTGCTGGGAATAATACCAAGTGGTTAACAAAAGTATTCCCAAAGAGGGAAGGTATCAGGCAGGCCATGAGAATTTTGGAAAGAAACATAACTCTACACATTTAAAAAAGTTATATTTTTTGAAGTTGCAAACTAGATTTTCTTTCGTATTATTATTCTAATAAAATAAGTATATGATTTGACTTCTATAAAAAAGCGGACTATACTTTGCTTGGTTTCTTTTTAAACCTGCAAGATAATAATATACGAGTATAGATACAAGCCCGTTTGCTCTTGTCAATAGATGATAGTGGTGTCATTAAATTATTTTATGTATTTATTAACTTATTATAAAACTAGCTGTCCCAGGCTGTGTGTCACCTGCCTCCTTATTCAGCTAACACAATCTTCGTCGGCGAGCCGATACACGGAGGCCTCGGAGAGCTTATCTCTCACGTGATTAGTAGTATTAGCGTAGTTAGCGAAAGACAGAGCACGGAGGCCGCGACGAAACATCCGCGAGCTACTGTAATTTTCCTTATAGAATCGAGCCCCTGGCTATGTGTATGCAATTTCAGCAAGATCGGTTTAGAGGCTCAATAGTGAAATCGAAACAAAGAATCAAACTCACTATTGCATATAAAATATTAGGTAGTGCATATAATAAATAAATATTCTGGGACATTCTCTTACACACGACCATCTGATGCCAAACTAAGCAGAGCTTGTACTACGCAAACCAGATAGCTGATATACTACATATACATTTTTTTTTCTAAATACATACTAATATAGATATTTACACCCAGACACAGAACAAACAAACATGTTCATGCACACAAATGTTTGTCCTGGGTGGGAATCGAACCCGCGATCTTCGGCATGGCAGTCAGAGTCGCTAACCACCAAGCCAACTGGCCTGTCATAATAGATAATTTGGGCTCATAATAATATACAATTTAAGACAGCTTGATTTAGCTAAGATGTGATTTAAATTGTGTTAAAACGTTATGATGTGGGAGCGCGCAACAGCGTCTTAGCTTACTCTCTTTGGAAGAAGGCTGGGGCATTGTGTGCACTACTCCTTTCAATCCAAAATCGAGTGTAATATATATATTAGTATGTTAATTTTAATGTATTTTTCATTCACTGGGACGAAATAGTCAAAATTGACAAACTTCCTTAAAAAAAAGATAAAAAAAAATTATATTTTTCAAACAAATTCCAGAAATCAAAGAAACTCGAGTCATAGAGCTGTCTTTTCTGAATTACATTTCGTAACAATATTTCATGGCTATTTTGGAATTTTGTTCGTATTAGCTACTGTGTATAAATTAACTTAATTAATGAAAATGAAGTAAGTAGATTCGATGACATTTTATCATTATAACCTGTATAACAGTATAACTATTCAAAAATCATTTTCACAGAAATATTGGTTTTTCCTGACCTTTCATTGTTAATTTAAATTATTTTTTGTAATCATATTGTTTTATCAAACTATAGTACTTATAATTGTGTATTGAGTCTTTAAGACCGTGCGTTCTTTGAGCTCCCGCTATTGTTTTTTTTATTAGACAAACAAATTCAAGAAAAGGTTATTAACCTTTATAAAACACTTTTTCGATTCATTCCTTGATAGATTCCCCGCACCGCCCGGCCCGTCGTCGTCTTATTCACTTGTTTACACTGACCAAGCTCGAGGCTTTAATTTCTGACGATATTTTCTCCTTTATTATCTTTGATGACAAGAAGAGTTCACCACCCTTTATTACCTCTTTTTTTATGCGATGCCCCGTTTTTATAATTCTCCCTCGATGGAAATTTTATTCCAGTTTTTCTACTGTATTTAATAATGTTCGCCAACTTTTTTATCTTTTTCGGATCTTTGTCGATTGAAACGTTGTGCTCATTTTATTTAGTTCAAAAGGTGACGAAGGATTTTTCGGTGAATTGACAATATTTTCCCTGGAGTCGGACGCTTTGTTTTTATTGATCTATAAAATTTTATTTCAGGAATTCTTTTTGCGGATTGGGCGAAATATTGTTATTGGTGTAATTGAAATAACAATAAGGGCAGATACAATAAAATGTTTACTTAATAAAATAATATTGGTGTTGTATAAGTAGCTTGATGTAGGCAAAATTGGTAAAATGAAATGCGTAGGTACATCGCAGGAGTACTCAGTTTTTTGTCGCTTACACGTTCCTATATCAAAATTATAGGTTGGAAGAGCTGAGATATATTCCTAATCTTAAGTATAACTGAGTATACCGTAAACTCTGCGTTTTTAAAAAAAGCTATATCTACGTTTCCATTATGTTTTTTTTTTATTTCTTTTTACATTTTCTACGGACTCTTAGTCTATGAAGATTCTACGATAAATTATTTTAAGATTAATTGTATTGTGTTTTTAAATATTAACATCTTTCCGCGCTTGCTCAGCTCGTTGATTTGAACTGAGGCTTGTGGTTCCTTAATATATAGTGTTATATTGGAATTTTCTATTGCTGAATACATGGATTATAAATAAATAACTTAAGATTTACTTAAATTTAGTTACACTGTTTCCATTATGTTAATAAATTGTGCTAAATAAATCTCCAAGTGAATAAAATATAAAAGAAATATGTAGGTAACAGTATTTCCAAAAAACAATTAATGTAAAAACTATTTAGAGTAAGTACCGTGAAAATCCCTAGCAAAATAAAGTCGTTTGGTGCGTTACGCACTGAATTATTTAGGCACGAGATTAAATTCTACAGCAAACCAAGCTATTCAATTTTGATCTTTACCGTATACAATTAAGGGCTAAATTTGTTCAGCGAGATTTAATTGACTGGTTCAACTGTTTGTGTAGTGTTTCTGATTTGGGTTTCTACGAAGTTTTTTCGTATACAAGTAGAGAATTGTAGGATTCTCTTCATGATTCATGGAAAACTCAATAAAACTAAAATAGCTCAGATCTCAGTTTTCATATCTTTATAAAACAATATAATCAATACTCAATCTTTCATAGAGTGTTTTCCAAGCAAATGTCTAAGTTATAGTATACATATCAACTGTTTAATGTATAAGTTCGTTCTTTAAAAAAAAAACAATGCTGTGCTTTCCTGTAATTTAGATGCGTGCGAGTAAAGTAACTGTTATAGTATTCTAAGATAATGTTAAGTGTGTATGGAGTTGGTAAGCCAATAATTAAATAAATAAATACACCGGGACATTATTAGAACAATATTATTATTTTGGATTTTGAGAAAAATAATAATCTTACATGAAGCGTTACTATTCACAATATTTTTTATCTTCACAATTGAAACTTCTTATTTTCACATACTACCAGACGGTCCACCTAATGGTAAGTGGTCACCGCCACCTATGGAAATTTGCAACACCAGGGACATGGCCAATGCATTATCAACCCTAAGACGTGAAGTCATGTGGCCGTAATTCCCAAAATTATCTTCAATTCCATTCCAACTTTGTGTTTAAAAACCACATAAGCGGTATTTACTTTCATAATTATTATAGAAATTGTAATAAAAAGCATGAAATACGACGATATACTTACGAAATAATATTCCCAACGCTTTTTCAGGCGTGTAAAATAAACTCCACCTCACAGATATGCGAAGGAAAATAACAATGCAACGCTTCATTAAAACCGTTTCAAAAACTGCAAAATTCTACTTCATGCAATTTTTACATAAAATTATCTTCAAAAAGGCTAAAAATTGTTGGCTTATGCTGTATGTTTTTTTATAATACTACGTAAAATGAACTTAAATACTTTAAGAATTAAATATTTTTTACGAACGTGTTTTTTAGTACAAGTATAATTAAGATGGTGCTATAGTGATGTTGCCGAGTTTATGGCAGACTCCAAGGCTCTATAGTTGTTAATTTAAAGGTATACTGTTTTACTTTTGTGATATGTTGGGGTAAGAACTCTTTTTGGGAAAATTTTGGATCAAACCTTTTTGTTAAAAATTTTGATTGGACTGAAGTTACAGTATATGGTATTACTATCTGTCTACATGAGGCATAAGGTTGCTTGTCCATTGAATAGTTCTTCAAATTACTGATATCCTGGTACTACGTAAAATTGACTTAGGTAGGTAACTCTCGGTTCAGGGGTTGGATTCTGTAAGGAAATTACACTAGCTCGAGTATGTTTCGTGGCATATATGCTCTGTCTCTTTCGCTAACTACGCAATCACGTGAGAGGTAAGCTTTAGGCAGGCCTCCTTGTGGCGGCTCGACGACGAAGTTTGTAGTAGCTGAATAAGTGGGCTGGTTAATTTATAACTGACAGAAGCGAAAAAAATAATGTTTAGTGACGTAACGTAAAAAAAAACATTAAATAGGTTTTTAAAAATTTATTACCTTTCTATAAATAAAAGAGACAGTGTCCAAGATAAATACAATAAAGTGTTTCTACCTCAACTAAAGTTCTAGCGCTGCCAATATTTTAGTGTCACAAATCTAAGAAACTCTTTCATATACGTGCATCAAGTTTTAAAGTTGCCATGTTATTTGTTGGATGTGGAAGTGAAAACAACTTTGTTTGCTTCGAGATCTCTCGAAGCTATTCAATAGATTTTGATACAGTTTTTATGTTTGCGCCCTACATTTTTCTGGCCAGCACGTTTTAAATCCTAATCCAGTTTTTCACAACAAAAATTTGTGACCTATTGATTAATAATAGTTAAATTAATTCCTGTTAATATTATAAATGTGAATGTAAGTTTGTTTAAACGTTATCACGCAAAGCCTTAACCGATCATCATGAATCTTTGTACGCATATTTTTGGAGGTATTAGGAGTAACATAGGATACTTTTTGTGTCGGAAAAATGTTACATCCCTCGGGGACGCGTGTGAAACCGCGGGGGACAGCTAGTAATAAATAAATTTCCTGGGAAATTTTTTACACACGGCCATCTTATCTCAAACTAAGCAGAGCTTGTACTATAACAACCAGATAACTAATAAACTACTTAAACAACTTATTTAAATACATACATTTACAGATACAGAACCAATAGACATGATCGATCATGCACACAAATATGGATGGAAATTGAAGCCACGACCTGCGGCGTAGCAATCAGGGTCACTAACCACCAAGTCAACAGGCCGTCAAAATAGTCTTTAGACATGTCGCACCCTCAGAACGATAGGATTAACTCAAAAAATCACTTCTGGCACATCTCTGATTGGGTCACTTTCACACTGAGCGTGGAGTGAGAGTCCCGGTGTTAGAGGCTGAAGTGTCGGTATACTTATTCTATCATTAAATTGACTATGTTTTACTATTCACCGGATAGAGCGTACTTTGTTTAGTCTCTCTATGATCTTGGGCTCGATTCTGTATGGAAAATGACACTAACTCGAGGATGTTTCGTCGCGGCCTCCGTGCTCTGTCTCTTTCGCTAACTACGCTAATACTAATAATCACGTGAGAGATAAGCTCTCCGAGGCCTCCGTGAAGCGGCTCGCCGACGAACTTAATTCCATTTCGGAAAATTTTGAGGTAAGCCCTTATCTTACTGAGGGTCCGATGTAATTCATGGAAGTATAGACCAAACTGCTCTGTAAATATAAATGTTACTATAAACAAGAGTATATTACAGAATAAATAAATTCAAAGGCTACCCGTCTATAACTTTGAAGGGAAAACAATAATTCATCCATAACAATTTACATTGAATTAACCACAATGTGACCGAAACTTAATCACCCTATTATGAATGAGCGCAAATATTTAATACGCACACTTAGTCGGTCCCTACATTGGACCCGAAATGCGGCTATTTTTGGGGCCATAATTGCTTCAGAATGGCTCACTACACCTGACTAACAGGGTGGATTATTTATGTACGCGTGACAAATTATGAGTGTAGTTTTGTTTGAGAGACATGTTAATCCTGTCATTTCCTGAACCAAAGGGTTAGAGTAGCTGGACCTGATACCACGCTATGGTTATGGATTCGATTCCCTCCCAGGACAAATAAAGTATGCATGAAAAAGTCTGTTTGTTCTGTGTTTGAGTATAAACATCTACATAAATATATAATAATATCCCAAGACATTCTTCACACATGGTTACCTGGTCCCAAGTTAAGCAGAGTGTACTGCTTGTAGTATGGCTTCCAGGTAACTGATATAATACATATACTACTTTTTAAATACAAATTTACACCCAGACATTGAACAAACAGACATATTCATTCACACAAATGTTTGTCGTGGGTGGGAATCGAACCCGCGACCTTCGGTTTGGCAGTCAGTGTCTCTAACGACCAAGCCAACTGGCCCGTTATTATATCATAATGTTGAGGGATCTTATGTATATCGAATTATGTATAACTTATATGTTAATCCAGTACTTATTTTATCTGTGCACATTTAAAATTAGATCAGTCGGAACAAAGCTAAATGATATACATATATTGGTATAACTATATTTCAAATTATAAACAATATTACTTTACAAAAACACTCGCAAAACAAACACGTTTTTAGATTGCCTTAGAAACTGAGTCTGACCATTGAAAAAACAATTCTTAAATTCTTTAACCTTTACAACTGTTCTGAATTAGTGTTCAATTCGAAATCAATCATCCTGTAGTTCAATTAAAGCGCCTTTTAGAACAACAGTTTGCTCAGTTTACATTGTTCAGGAGTAATCACATAGCACCGTACAGTGGCTGTGTTTACACAAGGGGAACACTGCAAACAGGTAATGTGGCCAATGAACAGTTCTAATTGGTTCGTATTAGCGTTATATTCTACACTTTGGATCAATAGACCACGTTCTATTGACATTGGATAATCTACAAGATGTTAGCATATTAAAGTTATATTAGAATTAACAGAGAATTTGAACAGGCGAGAAATAAGTAATTCTTTTTACGAAAATTTGTTAAATGATCGAAAGTTTTAATTGTTTTTCTAATTGGATAAAATCTTTGACGAAAAATGTCTACTGTATAAATTCTCTAATAGGCCAGTTGGATTTGTGGTTGAATCTGACAGCCAAGCTACAGGTTGTGGGTTCGATTCCCACCCAGGATAAATATTTGTGCGCATGAACATGTAGGTAGGTATATTGCGTATGTTAGAAAAAAAAATGTAGTATATCAGTTATCTGGTTTGCATAATACAAGCTCTGCTTAGTTTGGAATCAGATGGCCGTGTGTAAAAGAATGTCCCAGGATATTTAATTTTAATCTAATTTAAATATTTGTTCTGTGTTTTGTTATAAATATCTATAATAAGTATGTATTTTTAAAAGTAATTTATGTAATATATCTGTTGTTTATTTCCATAGTACAAGTCTCTGCTTAGGATCAAATGGCCGTATGTTAAGAATGTCTCAGGATATTTATTTACTTCTTAGGCATGATCAGTTCGCGTAGAAACCTCTCCATATGTCAAATAAACCATCCACCCTCTGTAAATATAATTATCAATATACAAAACTGTTTTCAAATTAAGCTATCTGACCACCCGCAAACGCTTAATATACATAACAGAAATTATATCATGAATAAAACAATAAAGCCACCCCATTTTAATACCCAAAAAATTAAACCATAAAAAAATAGCATAATCGCATAAAACATAACGGTTTATAACGCAGCAGTTAATGCTTGTTACAGGACATATAAAGATAACGATTCACACACTTATTCTACAAGGGATACACATTAAAACGGGACTATTACAAGTTACGAGGTTTTTCGTATCCCAAAAACGGGCCCAAATCTAATAAACACGCAATAACCCTCAGCAGCAATGAAGGTGTTACTGTAATCGTTTCAATCCGAAACGAAACGATTTACAATCGGAACGGGGTTGGTATTATACGCTCCCACCTATTACTACAACGTCGCCTGCTATCGTTATGGCTTTAATGCGATTATATTGTGGCAAAGTTGTGCGTGAAGGATAAAAATGAAATGCAGGCGATTGGACGATAGGATTTTATATTAGCTCTTAATCGGAAAAGGTCTGATGACGGGTCGACATTCGCTATGATATCAGAGATTCCTAACTTTCTAGCATCGATAGTGATACCGATGATATCGGCTAAGTTTATAACCCCTATGGACTAAGCCAGCGGTATGCTAGACGACCGCTATTGAAGATTTTTTTTCTTTATTGAGAATAACAAACAATTGCACAATACAGCTTATGTAACAATATTATATATAAATAAAAGAGTTATTGCACAATCAACACTGTTATTCACAAAATAGATGATCATGCAGTTTTGTAAAAAATAACAATGTAAGGAACATATTATCGCTAGTTTGAATACTTCTGCATACAACCACGGGTGTGATTCCGTGAGGTTATTAACACTAGCTCAATGATGTTTCAGCGTGGCCTCTATCTCTCTCATCAACTATGCAATCATGTGAGAGGTCAGCTCTCCGAAGCTTTATTGGACCAAGTTTGTGACAAAGAAAACAGCCATTGTATCCTCTAAAATAAACCTCATCAACGAGAGTACGCATAATGGCTTCTAATAGTGAACTACTCACCTGGGGCCTAATTCAAGAAATTTCGAGCAAGCGCGTGCTGCGCGATAAAGAAGTAAATCAACCCTTTCCAAGGTAAGTATGGTGCAAGTTACTGCAGTGGTTCGGTAACTTTAAACTTTTTACATTACAGTAATAGTAAAATAACAGTTTAAATAAGATATACAATTTCCACCCACTGACACACCACACACACACACACACGCACACAAATACACACATATACACTACTCTACTTTATTTAATTATAATTACCTTCTAATAAAAATAACAATGTGCTGAACTTTAATGGATAAGACTAGTTTAAAACTAAGACATGTCCTTGGGGATTTTGGCGCTGTATACTGTAATACAGGCTTATTGCCTAGCACAGCAACAGATGCTAAGCTACTATAATATATATAGTGATGGGGGCCTGGTAACCTGTGTAACAGGGTTTCCTAGTACGGGTACCAGTCTCTCACAAACGTTTGTTAGAAATATAGCAAACTCTACAATGTATATTAAACTTTTTAGTTTTTAAGAACTTTTGTGAAAGAAATAAAATAAACACGTTTATTATAATTATAACCTAGTCTAGGATATCTTTGTCAAACACTACCTTCTATTAGCTAAGCTTTCATAGCTATGCGTCAATAAACATTATTAATAGAAATACAAGAGTCAAAGTATTTAAAATCCCTTTCACTAGTACAAATTGATAGGTAACCTTTATCTACGCGAAGTCATAAGGCCGATGGGTAAAAACGGTATTTAGAAAGGTCATTCTTCATTTTTATACATCTTCATCATCAGTTTCAAGGTAACTCTTTCTGCTCAGAACTAAAGTTTCAAAATGGCCTTAGTTGCTTATATGGTTGTACTTGGATGTATACGCATTAGTATCACATATTTTGTAGGTATTACCTTAAAAAAATATACAAAATATAGTTTTTTTTTTTTTTAATATTTGAATATTTACTGTAAATATAGATATAAATATACCTATAATATTACTGTAAAAAAATATCGATTATGGAAAAAAATCTTTATAAATGAATTTGAATATCTATTTCATAAAATAACCTAGTTTGTATAATAAGTTGATAAAGTTTGCAACTATAGTGAAACTTCCCGAATTTAATATCGAAACCCATTGGCCCGAAAAACAAGCCTCCGCTTTAACGTCAAGGCTCAGTAAATAGCAAAATACTGAGGATACAAGATACTTTCTAATCTCATACACATGACAGAGTATTCGAATGAGAAAGTCAATCAATATACTATACTGTAACACTGACGTGAAATATTTCGGTGTATTTTTTTTCTAATGATATTTATTATACACATTATGAATATCTAGTATTTTCATACTTTTTCATTTATTCAATTGAACAGTAAAGAATTTCGATGAACTCATCTTTTTTACAATATTTAAATAATTTTAGTGTTGAAATTGCAACATATTTTTTTTATAACTGCTACAAACTGCTACGAGTGCATCGTAGCATCTCGTAGCAATAATTGCAGTCATAGTATTATATACTACTAGTAACAGACGTTGTCCCGTCGAAATAAGACCATATAAAAGTTCCATAAACAAAAACAATGGAGGAATTCGATCGCAGAGCCACCAGGTCCATTTGTGAGTCTAAACTATTCTCGAATCCAATGAAACACACCCAAAAAAAATCACCAAAATCATTCCAGGCGTTTAGGAGGAGTTCATCAACACAGAAAGGAGAATTATATAAATTATGAAATTTTGTAAAATATGTAGTTTACGCAGTATAAAAAAAAATATCAACAAAATATCCTGGGACAATCTTTACACACGGCCATATGGTCCCAAACTAAGCAGAGTTTGTACTATGGAAACCAAATAACTGATATACAATACATATATTATTACCATACTTATATAGATATTTACACCCAGAAATAGAACAAACAGACATGTTCATGCACACAAATGTTTGTCCTGGGTGGGAATCGAACCCGCGACCTTTACCTAGGCAGTCAGGGTCGCTAACCACCAAGCCCGTCCCGTATGTCAGCTATCTGTTTTCTCATGGCTTACACTCATGATTAGTCTGAGACCAGATAGCCGCGTGTAAAGATTGACCGAGGATATTTATTGAATTCAATACAGCCGTACTTCGTACCTCATTGCATTCGTAGCAATCTGTAGCAGTCAATGCACTTGTGGCATTTCGTAGCACTCATTGCACATGGTATCACAGAACATTGTTGTGCAAAGTGTGATAGAATTTAGTATTAAAGCTACCCTAAAATACATTCAAAATATACAAACAGAGCTTGGCTTATGTACTGTGATCGCCGATAACTGATATTTTTTTTGTTATAAAATTAATTTTACACTCATGGAACTTCATCTTAGTAACCATACTCCTCTGAAACGGCAGAACCGATTTGTATGAAATTTTATATGCACATTCAGTCGGTCTGAGAATCGGCTACTATCTATTTTTCATACCCTTTAATGATAAGAGTGACCCCTATATATTATTTTTAATTTTTCTGGGATTTTTTTTTTGGCAATAAATCATACATTTTCACCCGTCTACAATCAACCCCTGTATTTAATCTAGCTAATTATATTATTCTGTTCCATCCACAGATCCGCAATAGGGATGCAAGATGGCAATCGAATATAATAACTGTAGTACGATACATTTTCATGTATAGTTTATAATAAAGTAAATGTGGCAAAACAATGTTTACCGGGTCGGCTAGTATTTTATAATATCATTGATTTATTTAAGAATTTGTATCATATAGTTTATTAGTTACGGGCTCTATTTAGTCCGAAATCAAACAACCGTCAAGAATGACTCTAAATATTGATTTATCTTCCGAATGAATGAGATGAGACAAAAAATGCGCCATCTACGATTTTATTCCACAAATACACAGAGAGAAAGAGAGTGAGAGAGAAAATTTAACGCTAAGAAATAAACGAGCGAATAAAATGTGATAATGCAGAGATAATGCACCAAATAATACATTCAGAGGTCTTTCTCCTAAACAGGATACTAAAATGTCGTATTAAACTTTTATCATTGAAGGTAAATATGCATCACGAACGTCGTTAAGGCTATGTAAGGAGGCTTCAGGAAATATGTACAACAAAGAAACATGGATACAGCGTGTTTTAAAGAATACGTTGTACTTTTAATGGAAAAATATTATTCTTTCTTATTTTGAAACGTGTTTTTATGTTTATGAAATGTGAATTTGAATTTTTAATTATTTTTGTATCAATTAATATTGATTTTTCTGCACAAATATTTAATAATTTCAAATGCTTGTATTAGTTTATTTTCTATAGATATCCTTAATAAAATTATAATTAATTTATAAAATTACATTGAGTCCGCTTGTTTGCTAAGTTATCTTTGCTAAACTAGCGAAGCGACTATGATGAAAAATGCCAGAGGGGTAGAAACCCCAAAAAGCCTACATGATACGTAACCAGAGCATCTTTTACATCAGCAATACCTAGGGGATTGCCAATTGTTGCCAAACAACACAAAGCCTAGGCAGCGAACTACTGAGACCCTGTATATATTTTCAGTAACTTATTTATATGAAACGCGAAGGTTTTTAGTGGCGATCGTAAAGCGAATCTTCTTAACAATGGTTGACAATAAAACATGAAAAGTGCGTTAACGATCAATAAAACCTGTTTATTGTGGACCGTTAAACAAAATCGGACTGTGGGTGGGGGCATATTTTGCTGTATTAGGAGACCTTTTGATTATTGCCGGGGGTCGAGAACTGATTGATGGTTATTTTTTAATGTGTACCATGTCTTTTAGTATATATTGTACTAGCTGTCCCCGGTTTTACCCGCCTTTCCGTGAACATATGAACCTTCCTCTTGAATCACTATCTATTACAAAATAACGTATCAAAATCCGTGGCGTTGTTTAAAGATCTAGGGACAGACAGTGGGATGCGGCTGTATACTATGTAGTGATGAACTTCTTTCTGAACCACATTTTACCAGCGTTTTTGGGTATTCAATGTTTTCTAAATACAGTTTCTTAGGTGAATACTATACTAGAACATATTCTATTATATCATCTATATTCTATGCAAATAAAAACAGAATGCTGTTCATTGCATCTCTTGAGTACGACTGGACCGATTTGGCTATTTTTGAATAAAATTCGTTTGGAAAAAAACTTTTTTAAACATGCTCAGTAAGTTGGAAAACGTCACATAACACATCCTTAGCATTTAAGCGATGTACTGTCGATTCTTTTCTCATTTAACTCATACAATAGACTTTCACAAATTCATAAAAAATAATGAAATCGAATTTCTGACAGAGTACGTCTGTCGGGTCAGCTAGGTTATATAATAATATAATTCAATTTACCGAATATGGCAAATTACCTGTCGCCTCGATGTTCGATAAAGGGACTAGAGACCGAAGTTCTTGGGTTCGATTCGGCTCTGGTCGGGCGAGGCACGATTTACGTTTCTTTGTGAGAATAGATTACCTGTGGCTAGGGATTGGTAAATCACCCGAGAAGCGGCGAAAATGCTCACCATATGTCATGTTGGAACTATATTAGTATTTTCGGTGACATATAGGTCCCGATGCTAAGACCTATGCCTAGTTCCTCGGGGATTATCACCGTGATATTTCCTTATTTATTTTAGGTTTATTACCTACAACTATCAGGCATTTTAGCCCCCTCATTCAGCTAATACAAACTCCGTCGGCGAGCCGCTTCCGGGAGGCTTCGGAGAGCTTACCTCTCACGTGATTAGTATTAGCGTAGTAAGCGACAGAGACAGAGCATAGAGGCCGCGACGAAACATTCTCGAGTTAGTGTAATTTTCCTTACAGAATCGAGCCCCAAGAGAAAAAGTATCCCATATGTAATTCTAAGGCATGCTCGCTGTGCTAAGTTTTATCCATTTCCGTTAGTTAGTTTTTGTGTGAAAGTGTAAGAAACATCCATACATACTCACAAACATTCGCCTTTATAATCTTAGTAAGGATATAACAGAATGTCAGACATAGGAATACACGCCCAGACACAGTAATAGAAACCTGTTGGGAACTCTGAACACGGAATCCTATAATATATATAAGTGCTAGCTGTCCCCAGCGTACCTTTCACGTGATTAGTAGTATTAGCGTAGTAAGCAACAGACACAGAGCATAGAGGCCGCGACGAAACATCCTCGAGCTAGTGTCATTTTCCATACAGAATCGAGCCCCAGGCCTTTCAGAATTGCAAAATTGATAAGCGAAATAACAAAAGTATAACGCATTCATCTTTCAAAAGCTAAGCACCTACTTAACACACACATAAGTTTTAAACCCCTTATTTTGGTACGTGAAGTATGTAACGAAACGCTGGCTTGAGAACGGAAAACTTTTAACCAGTTCACGGTGAAGTCGGGCAAGTTATGCAATGTCGGTTGGATAATCATTTTTCAAATTGTATTATTTCGCTGAGCATCCACTTCTTTAGTTATTTTAATGAATCACTTTTTGAGAGTTGAATTTTTATAGTCAGAGCTTGAAAAGTTTGAAAGGCGGCCTTAGTTATAGAGATTTATGTGAAGAGTAATATTTTTTTGTTGCTATGCTTTAACTACTTGTAGTGCTTTAAGCAAGTATTGCTAGAAATGTTCCTTAAAATATGAGTAAATTTTTCCTTCCTCAGGAAGAATTTTAATAAATGACGTGAAACTAGCTGTGCTTGGCATTTTTTCTATGGTGAATGGTATATGAATGCATGGAAGATGAACATACATACATTTTTGAATATAGCTATACTAATAAACTGCAGGCCTACTATGAACTCTTATTGCGATTCATTTGACGACCTAAAATAAACTGCCCCGCTATTTCATACCACAACGTCATTAACGCGATTCAGTTTAGGTTGACGCCAAATCAAGTCTGCAATTGGATGGCAAACTGTTTTCATTCGTTCATTTTTCGTACCATGAGGTGACATATCAACCTAAATTGGATAGTTTAAGTGTCAAATTAAGCGATCCAATAAAAGTTGCTTCTTTCTTGGCGTGAAGTGAATCGTTTTGTTAATAACTTTTAAAAAATAGTGAAAATATACGTAATTCAAGGTATTTCAAGGTGTCAATGTAAACAAGTGATTTGTAGAGCATTTTTTATTGTAGATGTCTGATGAATTAGTCTTTTTTGAATTCATGGAAAATGATAATGAAATAAACACAACACGGCGACAAAAAAGACGTCTAACACGGTAACAATCGGACCCCTTTCATTTGGAAGATGCAGAATTCATAAAGAGATATCGGTTGTCTAAACAATTGGTATAAGAACTGTGTGATGAACTGAGGATTTTTTATTAAAGCCCGTTGCTATGTCTTTATTTCGGTTCAGAAATTCCCAAAGCTGCTCAAGTTGACCGAACGTTACTCTTCGACGCGATTCATCACTGTAAAAAAACCACTTAAAATACATTGGTACTTAAGTTAGGTACGCGTTTGAGATAAAGAAGTTTGTAAGTTTACATTATGAAAATATAACATTATTACACAAACTACACAAGGATACTTGCGCCCTTATTCGTATTACCAATTATTTTAAGTCAGTGAAACGTTAAAACACTTATAAATAAAATAAATATGTACTAATAATAACACGTAATTTTCTTTCAATAATAGTTAGAGATACCTACTTTCAAAACTAAAAATCTCAACAATAACAACCGCCTTCTGTCAAATCCAACATGAGTGGAGGCGCGCTCTAAACTCGTCATAATCAATTTATTTTTACGACAACACTAAACAAACCTTTAAATTGTAATGTAAAAAATTATATAAATTACTATTATTTATTAGTACTAATTAGTAATTTAGTACTAAGAAAGCCTTAGTGGTATTTAATTTTATGCTCAATAGCGCAATTTTAAAATATATTTGTTGTTATTTTTACACATAGAAACCGCTAAATCATATCAACTAGGTTTCGAAACGCAACACATATAGTTCGAGTAAAAGAGACAGACTTATGCAACGACGGTATAGCGTTATCTCTTTCTCAGCGCGGACCAGAGACAAATTTAGGTCGTTCATTCCTCCGTGAGCAATTCAAACGCCAGTCAGCAAAAGGCACTTCATGGTACGAATCTTAGCGATTCAGTTTAGGCACCTAAACTGAATTGCATCGGAATTGAATGGATAAGTAAAAGTTGATGGTAGGCCTGCTGAGAGTTTAGATATAGGAGGAAATCTCCGAAACTATTCATCTGATTTCAATACCTCCCGCATGACAAGGGCAGTATAATTTCGGGATCTATGAGCTATGAAAGCTAGTGTTAGAATATAACTTTAATGTTAGATTAAGCTTTCCCCTCCCTAACTCCGTCATGCTATGTATATGTCATCTCTTTCTAATGCCCGATGTGTTAACTATACGGCCGGGAAATGTACATCGGCCTTTGATATAGATTTCCATGAGAATCTATCCTGAGCCCTTGCGCAGTGGTAACACGTTCTGTTTAGTGCTTTCCGATACGAGATCACTACCCGAGAACCTTTCTTACCTTCTTATTAAGATATAATTTCCACGCTATGATTTTCTGATGTAAAGTCCATCTATCTACAACATTTCATGAAAATACATTCAGCCATTATGGACTTAGGTAGTAACAAATACCACACAAACTATTCCGTGGTCTTACCCGCGTTTTCGAGAAAAAAAATACCCTTTGTCCCTCTCCATACCTTAAGCTATGTGTTTCCTAAATTTCAGCAAGATCTGTTCAGTCCTTTGGTCATGAAAGCGTAACAAGCAAACTCAACCATATTTATAATAATAGGTTTTATTAAGTATTACTTACATCAACATCAATTCCAGGTTGTGCAAAGATTCTGGTGAAAGGATACTCCTTGGGTAAATAACTGAAAAACTCCTGCCTTCCTCTGTACCACTTGACGCTGTACAGAGTCTCATTGCCTTCGAGAGTCCATTTGCATCCAAGGAGCACTGTGTCACCTAATTTGACAGCAGAGGGCGCTATAAGCTGGACGTCTCGAAGGGCGATGGTATCTGAAACAAAGGAAATTATTTATTATTAAATATTATATACAACGTGTTACAAAATACCCCGTAAAAATATAATTAATTATCAAAGATCACAACCCTAGTAAGCTGTCTTGTCAGTAAACCAGATTACTTAACAGAAAGGCCTACGTACCTATTTTACCTAATAATTGTCTACTTTAATAGTTTTTCTATTATTCATTCATAAAAATAGTTTTTTTTTGTGTATGTTATACAGCGTTACTAAGGTTTTTAAATATTGTGAATGGACTCGTTATAAGGCCCCATTTAACCTCCTTTCGGCTTTACGGGTAGCCTGTATAATTATTAATCATTATTATTTTTTTATTAACGGTTTTTATCGAGTAAGTATCTGGTTATTTATTTTAATGAAGGTAGCGAAATATATCGCGCGGTATTTCTTCGCGTACTATGTAAGTAATATGAAGTTCTCAAACTTGAACGAAACCTGAAAGTCACGCCATGCCGCTTCGTTCGAAACTACGAATATTTTCTATTATTTTTAATGTATTTTTAATTTTTTATATTAATATCAGTAAATCCAATTAACATATTCTACTATATAATAAAAGCACAATTTCTATGGTATTCCAATTTATTATAACTTGTTTGATAGCGGTGCGGCGAATATAATGTGGATGTATTTGCACGTCCGCCTTGTGTGAATGTTGTGGAAGAAGAGAAGGAGGGGCCCGGCGACCGTGGCTCGGGGCGAGGGGCAGGCGCAGGCGCAGCTAGTGATGTGCCGGAACAATACTTATTGCCGTATTACTTTACCTAAATGGGTATCTTCAATTGCATATCGAAGTACAACAACCCTGTTTTTAATGGAATATATTTACACCAATTTACTGTGGTGAAGTTAAATATTAACTGAATTTACTACTTTTTTAAGCGTCCATTACATGTACATATTTATTTTCAAAGGGCTGAGCTGAGCTCATCATGCTCGTGGAAATTTCATTTCGCTTTCATATTACAGTCAGTATGTCTTGACGGACCTGTTGGGTTGTTGCTAAGAGTTCTGACCGCCACGCCGCAAGTCATCGGTTTGATTCCCACCCAGGATAAACATTTGTGTGCATGAACATGACTGTTTGTTCTGTGTCTGGGTGTCAACATCTATATAAGTCGAGTATGCATTTAGAAAATAAGCAGCAGTATATCAGTTATCTTGTTTCCAAAGGAGGTACAAACACTACTTAGTTTAGGAACTCGCAATGGCCGTGTTGATGAATGTCCCGGGATATTTATTTATTTAGTTTATTGGTCTCAATGTATTTTTATAACTAAAGTAAATAATAAGTAGGTACAGAGTCATTTTCCGCCTGCCCTGATAATCATTTTAGTTTTCAATATTAGACACAATATTTTTCCAAAAAAAAAGGCAATCATGCTATTCATTGCCATATATTATTTTCCTCCAAACAATCCTTACTAATATTATAAATGTGAATGTGAGTTTCTTTGTTCATGAAACTTTGAACACATATTTTTGGCCGTATTAGAAGTAAAATAGGATAGTTTTTGTGCCGGGAAAATGTTACATTCTTCGGGAACGCAGGTGAAACAGCTAGTTCTATATATTGAAAAATTATTTAGATATAAAGTATATATAACTACCTTTTTAAGGATCAGAAAAACCCCAGGATATCAACATGCCGCTTGCACTCAGGATCCGAGTTCTCAGTGAAACGCGCCAGTAATGAACGCTGTGACCGCAAACAATTACATTACAGCAAGCGACGCCCTCTTCTAATGTAATTAGACGACGGACACACGCGCGATTTATATTTAATTATACTTATTTAATGCAGGTGGCAATATTACACATAATCTGAGTGGATATTTACATAATACGTTACCCATAAAGTTGAAAATCTACCGCTAAGTTGCTTTGTTCCTGCCGGCTGAATTTTACAGCCAGTTACCTTGTTTGCTTTTCATGTTCACTACTTTCAGCCACTTTATCACTAACTATGATGAGATTGTAAAAAAAAATGTAATAATAAAAAAAAATGTGGTAGAACACAACTAATATGTAGATGTGTTCATAATAATAAAAAAACAAGGTTTTACAAAAAGTTTACATTTTATTCTATAGTGTACTACTAAAGATAATAGTTAGGTTTCTTTTTATTAATTTGAAGTTTAAAAAAACATTAAGTTTGTATGATTAAGGTACTATGCGTACCTACATTTGTTTTGTAATTCCTACATACTTTTTCTCGAAGCGTTTGATCGTATTTTCAAATCCTCATAGCAGGATAATGCTAGGGATTAAAAATTTCCGTCATATGACGTTCAGTATACGGTACAGCGAAAAAGATATGCTTCTAGAATACCGTTAAAGTTTGATCTTATGTAATGTTTCACAATAAATACATAAAACAGAGTAGGTAAGAAACATCTAACATTTCACATGTCCCTAATGCAATAACGTGTGTACGAGCGACTAGATTTATAGAAAACGTAATTGCTTTGGTATCGGTCTGAGTGGCCTATTCCGGTAATGGACGGTCAGAACCCGCCCTTATTACGCAGTATACAGTTCTACAGCAATTTGTCCAGATAAACAACATTCACCCTAATTGTATTTCATCGTAAAGTGGTATTTGATTTGAAATTAAATAATGTGTTTTCTGTAACGCTCTTAGCGGTCTGTATTAAAAAAGTATTAGGTTTGAGTAGTAGAGCTCTTAGTGCAGAGTTCGGCCGGGGAAGTACCACCTTACCCATTTCTGCCGTGAAGCAGTAGTGCACTTGTATTACTGCGTTTCGGTTAGAAAGGTAAGGGGGCCGGTGAAATTACAGGCGCATGAGACTTAACAACTTCACGGCAACGCATTGGCTCGCACCCCAGTGTTGCAAATGTCCATAGGCGGCGGTGACCACTTACCATCAGGTGGACCGTCCGCTTGTTTGTCGGCTCTTGTGGTATAAAAAAAAAAAGAAAAAATATGTTTAAGAATATTCCCTGGATTATTAGATACTAAGCCGTTGCAATGAGGCCTCATTGAATGGTACTGTCATTTATCTTACAGAATAACTGCCCAATTATAATTATTGTTGCTTCACTTCGCAGCTTACCTCGTAATATTTTTTTTTTTTATGCCTGTGCGCCGACTGTCCGTGGCACCGCTAGCCCTATCAGAATATCAGCGCTGCGGTATTTGCGGCCGTAGCTTATGCTGAGATAGGTACCTTTTTGACCTCACACAGTGTATGATTGTGTTGTTATTGCAATATTGTATCTGTGTGTAATTTGTGATGTCAATGAAATTGTCTATGATGATGCTGTGTGAGCCCAAAATAAATGTTTTCTTTCTTTCTTTCATAGTTCCTGGGTGGAAATCGAACACACGACCTGCGGTGTGGCACACAGGGTCTTTAACCACTGGCCCGTTCATTCATTTTTATTTAAGACTAGCTGTTCCCCGCGGTTTTACCCGCGTTCCCGTGGGATGTCACATGTATTATACATAAAAACCGCATCAAAATCCGATGCGTAGTTTTAAAGATTTAAGCATTCATAGGGATATAGGAACAGAAAAAGCGACTTTGTTTTATAGTATGTAGTGATAACATCGATAACGATTATATTATTTGGTATAATATATAAGAACTTAAGATATTGCATTACATCCTAGTCTACTGCATCTTAATTGAACTCTGGGGAAGAGGGGTTATAAATAAACATGTAACAGAAATAGTTGGGTTTGATATTCTATTAAGTGACGCTTTCTGCCATTTGCAATATGGCGATCGTTGATATCCCACAAATATAACGCATTTTACTTGTAAATAGGTGCAGACACCGACTTTCCGTGTCTGGGCTAATCCAATTATATATTGAGCTAGCTGTACCCCGCGGATTCACCCATGTTTATCGATATCATACACCTATCTAGGAAAAAATCCGCGTCAAATAGTAGCACTCCCATTCTGATATGTTCAGTAGTTTTGAGGTGATGGTGCGTCAAAGTAACTCTATTTTCCTTATCCACATACAGTCAAACCTGGATAAGCGAGCGTTCAAGGGAGCACAATCTCATTCTCGCTTAGAGAGGTTTCTCACTAACCCGAGTTTCTCGCTAATACAGGTACATGGGTAGCGTTTCTCTCTTATAGAGGTACGCAGCAATAACAAGTCACAGCAAGTACGCATCCAGTAAATATGATAAAATTATGTGCATAATATGCACAACATATATTATGTACATATATATTTTTTAATTTAATAGTGTGTATATGTTACGTTCATTAGATTTCGACTTGAATGATGCTTTCGAAAACAAAACTAAAGATCATATTGTAGCTATAGTTCCTCCTAAATAATATAAATAAATAAAGATCGACTGTCGCTTATAGAGGTATAGATAAGTAGCAGTCTCACTTACGGAGGTCCATGAGGGAATAACGACTCTCTCTTACAGAGGTTTCTGTTTCTCGCTAATAGAGGTTTTGGGGCTTAAAATGACGGGTCCTGGCTATTACTCTCACTTATAGAGTTTTCTCACTTATCCAGTTCTCACTTACAGGTTTGACTGTATATAGAAAGAAAAGTACATAGATACCAGTATAGTATCTATTCAAACCATTTTGTAGGATATATATTTATGTTTCGTGTCCCACCAGCTTGGGCTGAGCGTTGCACATTGGTCAGTCAGTTTGAGAGTCCATTGAGTGAGTAAAAAAGGAAAAATTAAATATTCCGGGATAATCTTTTCACACGTCACACGGCCATCTGATCCCAAACTAAGCAGAGCTTGCACTATGAAAATCACATATCTGATACTTTGCTGTTTTCTTGTGCTACATACTTTTATAGATATTTACACTCATACACAGAACAAACAGACATGTTTACCCATACAAATGTTTGTCTTGGATGGGAACCAAACGCACAACCTGTGGCGTAGCAGTTAAGGCCTCTATCCACCAAGCCAACTGGTAATACTGAGTAAAGAATATATATTGTTTATACATGCAAATATTTATCCCGCTTGGGAGTTGAAGGCACGTCGCATGGTACTCATGGTGGTACAGCTATATATCAATGCTGACAATACACCGAAAAAAATTTTTTTTATACCACAGGGGCCGACAAACAAGCGGACGGTCCACCTGATGGTAAGTGGTCACCGCCGCCTATGGACATTTGCAACACTAGGGGCATCGCCAATGTATTGTCGACCCTGAGTCGTGAAGTTGTTAAGTCTCATATGCCTGTAATTTCACTGGCCCCCTTACGTTTCTAACCGAAACACAGTAATACAAATGCACTACTGCTTCGCGGCAGAAACGGGTAACGTCCCCGGACGAACTCTGCACTAAGAACTCTACTACTCGAATGAATAACCCTAGTCTAAAAAATTACAACTGATATTTAGCTTTACTGAGTCGTAATATACTTCCCTCTCGCTCACATTCAATACGTAACGCGAAATGATACAAACAAAAATACCTCTTCATTTCATTCGCAGTTCATTCGCTTCGTTCGTTTCAGCGCCACACGGTCGTTACAGAATCTCATAAATTTTTCATCAACAATAATAATATCATAATATTTTAAATACCGAATGTTGGGTTGATAATGTCAAAATTAAAGTGAGTTCATATTATATTGCGGTAACGTGACGTCACGAGTTCACGGCCATTGTAAACTGTGTTTTAAATAAAAGTAATAAGCGTGTATTTATATTTTCAGCAAGACAAGCGTGAATTTGTTGTGGTTATATTTCTGGATAAGCTGTACGATGAATAGGTCAGGTTATTCTATCACATCCTATAATATTGTACACCAAGAAATAATTATATTTAAAAATAAATTGTGGTGAGTCCTTCACGATAATACATACTTGTAAACCTTTCGAGGCTTTTCCTATGGATCTGTTGCTTTCTATTTTTTTTTTGCGTGTCGAAAGTAAACACAGTAATACAAATATACTTCTGCTTAACGACGGAAATGGGTAGTAGTACTTCCCCGGACGAACTCTGTTCTAAGAGCTCTACTTCTCAAATATAAATTAAATAAAGTAAAAAAATAATGAATTGTTTGCTTCTGGAAGAAACTCTAAACTTATATAGTAGGGTATAGTGTGCTTTGTAAATAAGTAAAAAGGCACTAGCTTTTAACAATAACCTTTATTTGGCAAGTTCTTACTTCAGATTCTGTTAAAATGCAAAAATAAATATTTATGACAGAAAATGTGAAGACTTCTAAGAATACAGAAGTAAAAATTCAGTCTAGGAGAGATGGTAGGAATATATTTTAATTACATCCATATATACCATAATTTCGTGGAGTTAACGGTTCTAAAGGATAATAGAAATCCAAAAGATTTTAATAAGGAAATTGAAAAAGAAAAACATAAGTAAATTAGAACCCAACAGAATTACGAATGTAGGCACGTCATGAATGTTCAAACATAACTAGAATAATAAAGTTTATTAAACTGTTCCCCGGTTTCTCCGGTTCCCAAATTATGTTAGATTTACACGGAATAAAAATTATATTTCTAAATCCAGGTTAATAACTAGTTTCATTTAAATCCTTATAGAAGTTTTTGTGTGTCGGAAACTATCGCATTTATAATATTAGGTGTTCCTCGCGGATTCTTGAAGAATGTTATAGAAATATTAGACATCTTTATTCCAATAATAAATAAAATTAAAAATCTAAATGCTTGGATGTGGCACATAAATGGTTGAGCGAATTAGAACGAAATTTGGCACCCAGATATATATTATGTTCTAGATGGAACTTGGGTAAAACTGCGGAAACTAGTGTTATATCAGATGAAGTTTGAATACAGTGAAAAATAAATTTTGTCATAGTATAAAAATTTTCTGAGGAAAGATAAAAGCTACGTGATAAAAACTGTAATAGGAACAGTGCAGCCAGATGCTGATTTAGAATGAAACTAATTAAATAAATAATTTTATGTTCCAGGAATTTGATTCAGTAAAGGAAATGCCACTAGCCTGAGGTTTCATCGTGGTATGGTATCTGTATGCTCTGTCTCTTTCGCTAAATACGAAGATTGTATAATTTGAAGGCCTGTTGGCTTGATGGTTAGTGACCCTGACTGCCCAGTCGCAGGTCGTGCGTTCGATTCCCATCCAGGACAAATATTTATGTGCATGAACATGTCTATTTGTTCTGTGTCTGGGTTTAAATATCTATATATGTATGTATTTAGAAAAATTAAAACATAGTATATGTTCAGTATCATCAGTATAATGTATCAGTTATCTGATTTCCGAATGTCGCAGGATATTTATTGAATAAGGACTGAATAAATAGGCAGATCCAAAAATGGTTACATTCTAATCAGAATATACTCGTATAATTGAATCAACCGAACCGAGAAGAATTAAACAGATAAGAAATCAACAATAAGATAAATAAGATTTTGGGTCTTGTAATCTTTCTTACTGACACACCTACAAAACTAAAGACATAATTATAACTTTGCTCGCACTACCACGTTACACTGAAGGGTTGTTCTGTAATAGATTAATAAGTGCGAGGCCCCTGGTGGCTGGTACCCATGACACAAATTGATTCTTACTTTGGGTACCAAAGTTCAACAAAATTTTGTATTTAAAAGTTGTCTTCTGTCTACTGTTTGTGTCCTCCAGTGTCTATTTTTATAGCAAATAAATATATTTTTATTATTATTTATTCTACCAGAAAGTGGAAACAAGTCTACTATTTTTGTAAAATCACATTGTTATTTGTCGTTCCATCCTCACCTTTGTCTTTGTCTGATATTTCAATTGTTGTAAATTTCATCCGTGACTCTTAAAAAATACGACGAAAGGAAGAATAAACAAACAAGCAATCTCAGTTTTTCTAAATATTAGTTTGTATTGGAACAATTGGTTCGGCAGAGGCACTTAACAATAATGTTATTTTACTTGGACAAACAATAATTTTCTTTTTAGTAAGAAAATATCTCTAACATAACAGAAAAAACAAAGAGATATTTGTCTGATTTTGAATAACATATCGTCAAAATGGACAGTAGTGTTATATAGTAACTCGGTTCTCCCTGTCTTTTTATGATTTATTTTTCTTTGCAGAAAATTTCTGAGATGCTACACAGTCCTTTATTGCTACCTGAAAGACATTGTAAATCAGATATTATTAGGAACTGGCTTGCCAGAAACTCCAAGTGCAGATCTTCAAAGAAATTACAGACACATGAGACTTAACAACTTCACGTGTCAGGGACGACAACCCATTAGCGATGCCGCTGGTGTTGCAAATGTCCATAGGCGACCATTTACCATCAGGCGGACTACCAGCTTGTTTGTCGGTCAATGTGGTTAAAAGAGCTGTAATTCATATTTCAGTATTTACGGCCATCTAAATAATAATACTGAATAAAGTTTTTACTCTCGCCTGTTTATTTTTCAAACGTAACGTACTATATAATAAATAATCATATGAATGATTTTCTTGTAATTATCTTTTCTATAATAATAGATTTATTATTCGAAAACAGAATTGACAAATTGATAAGCCTCTGAAATAAAAATATTATTTATTTGTTTCTTTTGTCCTGAATGAAAACGAGCAATGTTTTATTGCTTAATTTCAGAGAAAAACATTAGAAGCTCTATAACGCCTTCTATAATTGTATACTAATGGTATTATAACTTTTAAGCTTAGTGAATCGTTTTACACTAGATACGTCTTGCATTTTGTGGTTTTTAATTATAGTTACTTAATTTAAACAATCTATTATAAATCACTACATAGTAGGGACATAGGGACATAGGGATATAGGGACAGAGAAAGCGAAAACTACGCATCGGATTTTGATGTGGTTTTTTTTAATAGATAGACTGATTGTAGAGGAAGGTTTTAATGTATAATACATGTGACATCCCACGGGAACGCGGGTAAAACCGCGGGGGACCGCTATGATAAATAAAAGAGTGTATATTAGAGGGTGCGGTGTGTAGGGAATTATTTAAAACCTAAATGTTTCATATATCAACGTTTCATTGAAGGTAATAACAAAAACAGTGTTTCTATTTCTAAATCTCTTTCCTTCAAAATATTTGTTTAAACATACTTTCAGCAGGCTTACCAAAAAACATGGATATTTTGTTTTGTATACACATTTTAACATGTACTAACTGATGTTAATAGCAAGAGTATATTTTCAAGATGATTTATTTGTTAGCACTAGCTCGACGCTTCCACTATGCTCAGTCTCTTTCAGTACCTACTAAATCAAGTGAGAGGTCCACTAACTAAGAACTCATTGCGAGCTGACGAATTTTGAATTGGCTGCATACGGGTCAAGAACAGCGTAAGTAAGGTACTTAGGCTATGGCGTCTCATAATTATATAAATAAATAGGATAAATGTTAGTTCACTATATTTTTATTTATTTTTTTTGGTTTAAGTAAGATATATTCGACATCTTTTGGATTATTGTTATCTCCTTTCTAGTACTATAAATAAAAAATAAATAAATATCCCGGGACGTTCTTTACACACGGCCCCTAACTATGCAGAGCTTGTACTATGGAAACCTGATAACTGTTATTCTACATAAACTTTCTATTTTTTAAATATATACTTATATAGATATTTAGACCCAGACACAGAACAAACAGACATGTTCATGCACACAAATGTTTATCCTGGGTGGGAATCGAACCCGCAACCTTAGGTTTCGCAGTCAGAGTCGCTAACCACCACGCCAACTGGCCTGTCAAACTATGGTTCACTGTCGCTCACAATGTCCCATAAAGAGTTTGGAGGAATAGTAAGTGAAGAGTTTGAAATAAATTTAAAATATTAGATCAGATAGCCGTGTGTTAAAAAATATATGCCAGAATATGTTTCAGGTGAAAATGAAGCCTATCGCTATGGGCGCACAATAACATTTTGATTATCAAACTGTAACTATTACTACCGTATACACAAATAAACCAGTTATAGAATACACGTGTTTTTACATAAATGGATAATACAGAAGTGTCTGTTTTTAATTTTCATCGAAGGTTCCAAGGTTCATATGAATGCTGTTAATGTATCTTTTATAACGACATCCGCACTCCAAATTAGAGCAAAATTAAACCCTTAGTTGGCTTATATACAATGTAAAATAAGATCATAAAAAGTAAAAAAATTACCATAGGTAATATAAGTACAGAACCATAATGTGCGAGCCCGATTCGCTCTTGGCTAGTTATTGTCTTCACGTTTTATAATTGGCGGCGTGCAAAAAGTTTTAAGACAATTTGACAGATGAATTGCCACAATTCGGTTGTTGGTTTACTGGGTCGATAGTGATATAACGCTCTCTCCCTCGCACCCTTAGCAGAAAACCAGCTTATACAATGAACTATGAACAAACCAAAATAGTTGTTCACTCACTTCATTCGAGACTACGACGTCGTTCTATCAGTTCATAGTGAAACTGAAAAACATTTAGTATTTAAAAGCTAAATAATTAATACATTTCAATTTAATGTGACATTTTTCGCGGAATGTAATTTCTCGTGGCATCATTAGGTCAAGGATAAGTCACCCGCTGATAAACGGGTAGAGCTATTTCGAAGTATTGAATATGTGGTTTAAGTGATTGTTTCAGTGCCTCGACTAGTGTTCTTGAGATGGATGGATATAAATTTTTTGTGGTACAATTGAAATCAACAAATAATGATAATGATGATTATATTTGTGTACAAAGTGATCAGCTTGTGGAACGAGGAGCTAATAATCAGGTTGTTGTGAAATACCCTGTGAAAACAGGACAATCTAACGAAAAAGATAAATGGTGTGTATGTAAAGCAGAGGTTAAATATCCTGCGGGTAAGATACAGTCTCTTTGGAATGTATGAATTTCTATCGATTTACTTAATATCAAATACTTAGTTCAATACCTATTAAAACAATAGTTTTTTTTTTCTTAAGAGATATGTACTGTAATATTTGTATGTAATAGTCTTGTTGGGTTCTTATTTAATCTGTGGCTAGATATAAAACTCCCGCCTAAACTTCCGGAACCTGCAACGAACGTTGTTTACGCGCGCCGCCACATCAACCCATGGCGCTGCTGTAGTCAAAACTCAAGAAGCCGCGCGTACGCGTCTCCACTGTAATATTCAATAAAAATATAAACCATCCAAATAAACACTATCAACTGTGCTGTTCCGTATGGTCTAAGTGACAGTGAACGTTTGTGATAAGAATTCCGTCCCGGGACACGTTCGGTTCCTGGATAACATTGGTGAGTTGTATTTCATTAAGTATCTAGCCACACTGTTTTCAAATAACGAAATTTTAAAGCTATCGAAGCGCACATTTTGGTCTATCGTGCCGGGATTAACCAGTTACGAAATCTATGCAACTAAATATCTATTTATTTACATAATTATTGGTATAATTCACACTTAATAAAGTACTATTCAGTGTCGGGAGTAGGTTAGGTACACTCATAACTTTGTGTACTAATTTGCTTATATCTCTAAAAGTATACTACTTAGAATTCTGAATCACATTCAGATCTTATTCTTTTGTGTCCATTCTCCTAATCCAATGTGTATTTCATTTCCGAAACCATTAATTTAAATAGTTGTTTTCGAAAATTTATTACGTAAAATTTACCGACGCTAGCCGGCCGCCATTATTAATTCTTGTTGTTTGATAAATAATTTGTTGCAAAATGCCGCCCAAGCATGATGTCAAATTCGAAGAAGAATACGAAAAATTAGTACAACCACATATTACGACAAAAGAAATGTGTTTTATGAGATTGCAGGCCTTATATGAAGTTTCCAAAAAAGTTTCTGATAAACCGGAATTAATTAGTGAATTTAATGCCCGTTTTCATGATTTGCCCGAATGGCGGGAAAAGTACGATAAAAGTATTTGTGCCATCACACTCTTAAAAAAGAAATTAAATTCCGACTATGTGCCATCATATACAGAACTCGAAAGTTTTGATGTTATGTTCTATTTCATACGCGGTGTTTCAAGTAGGTTGAATGTGGATATGGATAACCAACATAATGCAACATTGAAGGCGGGTGGCAGCTGCGTAAAGCCTAGGTTACCTAAGTTGGAACTATATCCTTTTGACAGTAAACTTGAAAACTGGCCCACCTTCCGTGATACCTTTTCTAGTCTTATACATAACAATACACACATAGCAAATATTGAGAAGTTTTATTATTTACTGTCGGCAGTAAGCGGGTCCGCTTTAATTATCGTAAAGTCTATGCCCGTCACTTCCGATAATTATCAAATCGTGTGGAGTGCGTTAGTAAAACGGTTTGAAAACAAACGCGCATTAGCGACTACGTATCTCGATAAAATATTCAACTTCAAACCTTTGGTGAATGAGTCTGTATCGGGACTTAATGTTTTCTTACAGACATATCAAGAAAACATCAAAGCTCTGCAGATTTTGAACATAACAGATTTATTGGGATTTATGTTGTTTTATGTCGCATTACGTAACCTTGACCCCGCGACTAGGCGTGAATTGGAAAAGGAGTTAGGACAAAATGAGTTACCTACCTATGACGATTTGATGACTTTTATTGAAAAACACGTACGCGCTCTTGAGATGTCCGAGTGTACTACAAATTCCACTAGTACTAAAAGTGTATCGTATACTCGGGGACAAACTAAATCCAGTCAACCCTTTACTTCAAAATCAAATTATGCACTGCGACCTACCATGTCGTCAGCTGTTATCGATACAAACCAACATGTTACATCAACGAAGTCCATGGAGTGTTTGTATTGCAAAAAGATGCATTCTATTTATCGATGCACCGACTACACCGACCTGAGTCCAGCGCAGCGTCTCGTTAGGATTAAACAATTAAAGTTATGCGAAAATTGTTTACGTGCACATTCTGTCGACGACTGTCCATCAAAGGTACGGTGTACGGTCTGCAAAAGCAAGCATCACCATACACTGCACATAGACTCATTTGCAAATTCGAATTCTAGTGCAGTCGCATTGACGTGCTCGGCTAATTTGACAGTCTTGCTCGGCACCGCGGTTATACACGTCGCAGATTGTTGGGGCCAGTACCACAAGGTGCGTGTTTTAATAGATAGCGGGGCTATGACAAGCTATATAACTCAAGACTGTGCAAAACAATTAGGTCTGTCACGACGTAAATGCAATTTTGAACCCATTGGTTTAGGGGGCAATCCCGTAAAAGAGTTTGGGTTAACTACTTGTAATGTTAAGCCGCTACACTCAGCCGGACCCATCCTATCTACTGATGCGGTCATTGTGTCTACAATAGCCGGTAATCTACCTACAGTGCCTCTTTCGGATAAAGTGATCGTTGAGTTTCAACATTTGATGTTAGCTGACCCGGACTTCTATAGACCTGCACCCATTGACATACTGTTAGCATGTGATCTGTTTCCGTACATCTACGACGGTAAGAAGATACTCCCGCGAGTACACGGATTACCTGTTGCAATGAGCTCAGTATTTGGGTACGTTCTAATGGGTCAGACTGAACTCTCTCCACCAACTCGCAATCATGCTGCGCCATCCGCTACTATTAATGGTACTTTCTGTGCATTCACCATGAACCTCGATCAAGTTATTCGCTCCTTCTGGGAGGTGGAAAATGTACCATCTGAGGTACCACGTAACCCAGATGATGAACTTGCGGATTATTTATTTTCAAAAGAGCATAGTCGCGATGCAACGGGTAGGTATACAGTGAAATATCCTCTGCGATCAACGATTGAGCTCGGCGACTCGAGCCAAATGGCAACTCGTCGACTGCTTAACTTAGAGTCAAAATTAGAAAGAGAGCCTGAACTCAAAATTCAATATCATAAGTTCATGCGTGAGTACGAGGACCTCGGGCATATGTCTTGTCTTGGTGATGTCCAGAACGTGGATTCGAAATACATCATCCCGCATTTCTGCATCGTCAAACCGACAAGTACCACGACGTCTCACCGTGTGGTATTTGATGCCTCTGGGAAAACATCAAACAATATGTCACTCAACTCAATAGTGTTGCCAGGGCCCAAGCTTCAAGCTGATATCAATGAACTTTTAATCAACTTTCGGCTTCATAAAATATGTATCTCTGCGGACATTTGCAAAATGTACCGCCAGATTATTGTCGACCAGTGTCAACGACCATATCAACATATTCTATGGCGTTATTCATTGGACCAACCTATTCAAATATATTCTTTGAATACACTAACGTACGGTGTAGCCAGCTGCCCTTATCTAGCTATAAAAGTGCTGCACACCTTAGCAGATGACGAAAGAGTACAATTTCCAAAAGCTGCTGAAATTTTGAAAACTGGTTTCTTCATGGACGATTTAATATGGTCTGTCGAGACCATAGCAGAAGCCTTAGAACTTCAGAAAGAGCTCATGAATTTATTGAAAGCGGGAGGCTTTATTCTCCGCAAGTGGTCGAGCAACTGCGCACAGGTATTGGAACATCTGGATGATGCTCATCGCGAAACGCCGGTTGCATTCGACGATGAAAGTAATATGTCCATCAAAGTGCTCGGGCTTCAGTGGTCCCCAGCCTATGATGCATTTTCTTTTGCCATCACTCCGCCCAATCTTGTCGTTTCAAAGAGAACAATCTTGTCCCAAATTGGTCGACAGTTCGATCCACTAGGCTTTGTAGCTCCTTGCATATTCTATGCCAAATGTCGCATGCAGGAACTTTGGTCTCGTCAACTTGACTGGGACCAAAGTCTGCCGTCAGATCTTGAGTCACAGTGGCGGGCATATGTCAACGAACTCCCATTGCTAACAAAAATAAAACATGATCGCCATGTTAAGGTAGAACGCCATACCTACTGTCAGATTCTAGGTTTTTGCGACGCCTCTTCTCTCGGTTATGCTGCGGTTGTGTACCTCCGAACTAAAAACGACGATGGTGAGACTAAAGTTAGTCTAGTAATGGCCAAATCTAAGGTTGCCCCATTAAAAACTGTCACTATTCCGCGTCTTGAACTCATGGCTGCACATTTGCTAGCAAAGCTTACCAAATACGTCCAATCGATATTGCGTAATCGTCTCGAAATCAATAATATAATGCTGTTTACGGATTCTTCCGTTGTTCTAGCCTGGCTTAATACTCCCAGTTACACACTCAAAACATTTGTGTCCACTAGGGTGTCCAAAATTAATGACAGCGTATCTAGCGAATGCTGGTATCATGTAAGCGGTGGGTCTAATCCAGCCGACATTTGTTCTCGTGGTGTTTTACCATCTGTGTTGCTAGCGACTCCAGAATGGTTCAACGGACCTGGTTGGATCGATCGGGATCAATCTAAGTGGCCAATTAAAACCATGGCTGAATTCCGTGACAGCAATCCTCCTGAACTCAAGTGTACTAAGCCAGTTTTAGTGTCAACTGAGTCTGACACGTATGAAATAGTGTATAGCTTAACGAAAACATATTCTAGCTACAATAAATTGCTCAACGTCGTTGCTCGATGCTATCAGTTTATACATAATTGCAAGTCAGCTGCTGAGGAGCGTAGATCTCTCGCTGTTTCGGACCTCAGGAAGGCACATGATATTTTAGTGAAATCTGTTCAAAAACAACATTTTTCGAGCGATATAGTATCTTTATCAAAGGATAGTTGCTGCAGTAATTCCTTGCGAAAGCTCAACCCTTTCATAGATTCCAACGGTTTCCTCAGGGTGGGGGGTCGCCTTTCACAGTCAGATTTAACGTATGAAAAGAAGCATCCTCTGTTACTTCCTAAGAAATGTAATTTCACTAATATATTAATTGATCATTTTCATAAAGCTTATTTGCACGTAGGTCCACGAACTCTTCAAAGCATAATAACACAAAAATATTGGATCATTTCAGCGCGTGATGCTATTCGATCACGTACCATGAAATGCATTGCCTGCTTTAGGGTATCTCCCATAAATCGACAACCAATAATGGGGGAACTTCCTAAATATCGTACGCAAGACATTCATGTTTTTCATACCGTAGGCGTTGACATAGGCGGACCCTTTTCTACGAATGAGTCAACTCGTAGAAATGCTCACGTATCCAAATCCTATTTGTGCGTGTTCGTGTGTTGTGCCACACGAGCGGTACACTTAGAGGTCTTGTCCTCTCTGAGTACCGAGTGCTTTCTCGCATGTTTCGACCGTTTCACGGCAAGGAGAGGTCTATGTCATTCTATTGTGTCCGATAATGGCACCAATTTTGTGTCAGCTGGTAAACAGCTGACTGAGGTAGTAAAATTCCTAAATTCGGATTTAGAAAATATATCGCATGGCTTCGTTTCTCGCGGAGTAATTTGGAGACATAATCCACCGACAGGCAGTAATTTTGGGGGACTTTACGAAGCTGTTGTCAAATCTGCGAAACTACACCTAAAACGTAGTATCGGTACACGTGCTCTATCGTTTGAAGAGCTAGGGACACTCTTTGCTCGCGTCGAAGCTGTACTTAATTCAAGGCCATTGTGTGCTTTATCCAGCGATCCAAACGAGTTTGAGATTCTAACTCCCTCACATTTCCTCATAGGTAGAGAACTCTTATCGGTACCGGAATACAGTTTAACTGATTTGACCAGTTCTAGATTGAATCGTTGGCAATGCATCCAACAAATATCACAACATTTTTGGAAACTTTGGAGGCAAGATTATTTACATACTTTACAGCAACGTCAAAAATGGTTTACTAATTGTCGTAGTCTTAATGTCGGTGATCTTGTATTAATTAATACTGATGCTCCACCTCTCAAGTGGGGGTTAGCTAGAATTACAAAATTACACGGTGGTCCGGACGGTGTGGTCCGTGTCATTGTTTTAAAAAATATAAACGGAAACGAATTTACACGTCCCGTTTCAAAAGTGAGTCCTCTACCGTTGGATCAGGACTCAGAATGTTTATAAATAATTTCATGCTTTATTTGTATCTAAAATTGTATCTACCTATACATAATTTATTAACTATTATATAAGTCAACTATTCAATTTGTATTCTATTATACAGTCCACTAACACTTTAATTATATTTCAATTTATATTCAAGTACACATTATCTATACCTTAAGTTTTATCTATTTCAACTTTGCCATGGTATCGTAACTGGGAAATCCTTGCGGATTTCGGTGGGGGGAAATGTTGGGTTCTTATTTAATCTGTGGCTAGATATAAAACTCCCGCCTAAACTTCCGGAACCTGCAACGAACGTTGTTTACGCGCGCCGCCACATCAACCCATGGCGCTGCTGTAGTCAAAACTCAAGAAGCCGCGCGTACGCGTCTCCACTGTAATATTCAATAAAAATATAAACCATCCAAATAAACACTATCAACTGTGCTGTTCCGTATGGTCTAAGTGACAGTGAACGTTTGTGATAAGAATTCCGTCCCGGGACACGTTCGGTTCCTGGATAACATTGGTGAGTTGTATTTCATTAAGTATCTAGCCACACTGTTTTCAAATAACGAAATTTTAAAGCTATCGAAGCGCACAAGTCTATTTGCTATTTTATGCTGTTTTGAATATCTCTATATTAGCTCCAAAATCCTTATTTTTATAGTAAAATATGACTTAAGTTAAATTGTAGTTATTTTTTAATTTCAGATTCCCGTATGAAAGCTAAAATTTTCATAGAATCGAGAAAACGTGTCCAAGACAAAAACAAAAAAAATGAAACAGATCAATCAGGTTACATTAATTATTATGCTATTCAACATCATGTGGAGACATCATCCTTTGGTTCGATTTTCGAAATCATGGGTACTTTGGGTATAAAAATATAAATACAGGATCATAAATATCATAAAAAATCTATGAAATTTGGGGTTATTTAAGTTAGGAGAATAAGCATATTTTTGTTGCAGATTTTAACAAAGATAATAGTTCAAGCAGTCATGATGATAACAAAGAAAAAAGAAGTCTACCTTCTAAAGATGATGCTGCAAAAAAATCAGCAACAGCAGTAAACAAAAGAGTACCTAAAAGGAGTTCGAATCCAAGTCAAGAAGTTAATATTAAAACATCAAAAATAAGAGCGTCTAAAGGAGATTTACGACAACTAAACAAAGGATCGAGTGAAAAACAGGTAACACACATTACCGAAGTCGAGTCAAATTCAGCTTTATCTACACAACCAATTTCAGTTGAAAGACCGGACGACGTGAAATGTTTTGGTGAAAATAGAAAAATGAATTCCATTCAAAATACTTCAGAGTTAGAAAACCAGTCAAATCCAACATTTCTGCTAAAACAAAATGAACTTATGCGAGATACCTTTGCTGGGTGTACCAAAAATATTTCAAAGATAGAAATGATAAAAGAAAAAAATGCAGATAAATCAAAACTAATTGAAAACATGAACACAAAAATTGATCATTACGCTAGCTTAGTAAACAACATCTCAACTGCATCTTCATCTATGGATGCGCCATTAGAAATTATAGATTGCAATACACGTAAGTTTGTTTACTGTCATACTACTAAAATACTAACCAAACGATTCTTGTAATGTCACGGAACTCAAATTATTATTTATTAAATTTACTATTATTAGCACATATTATAGATTGTTTTTATAAGCTTTCATTTCAATATGCTTGGGTCAAATCTTTCAACAGAAGAAATTAGTTCCCCCATCTGATTTTGCAAAATTTGGGCAAACAGTTTTCGATAAGGTGACCATTAGTCTTGTCATGATCATGCTGAATATATGCTCCCTATGGATTTCCACAGCAACCAGCCCTGAGCCAGGACTGACGACAAATTGAAAATCTTATTCTATAGGTTCTGAGGTATTTTGAACGTGAAGTTTATTTATATCGTAGTTCTCCAAACGATATCCAGTTGAGTTGGATTCTTCGATCGACGTTTTTGTTGAAGTTGGACCTACATAGTTGGACATTTTTCCATAGGCAAACAACTTCAAGAACCTTTTATTCGACCGTTAGTCATAACCTTTGTCATGTCCATATGCCTTACTGTGGGGAAACCCTGTTGAGGTTATTGAGCATATAGTCCGATGACTCCGCTCATGAGTATGTCCTCGCCGAACCGAGTGATGTATTCTCAATTTTCGTTGATGCGATTCGAAGATATCTTACATTGTAGCGGTAAAAAGTATCAAGAAAATTATGTCTCCCTGTTTCAAATCCTTCTGCAATTGTATTGATCTCGTATTTTTGCCCTGGACTTAATTAAAGAGTATTATTTAATTCTGCGATATAGTCAATTTGTCATCGCTGTAAGCTCTGTTACATATAATTTGAGTGAATCGAAGGCATTCTTTTAGCCTACATACGCCAGAAATCACTGAATAATGGGAAAGCCCCAGGAGTGGACCTCATCACAGCGGAAATGCTAAAAGCTGACATCTCCACGACTGCGAACGCGCTGACGCCCCTTTTGAGGAACATCTAGTCAGCCGAAGAGTTGCCCGACGACTGGAACAAAGGCCTTCTTATCACCGTACTCAAAAAAGGAGACCTCAGTGAATGTGGCAATTGGAGAGGCATCACCTTGCTCTCGATTCCTTCTAAGGTGCTCTGCAGGATCATCCTAGATAGGCTGTCGAGGGCCACTAAACCTCTCCTTCGCAGAGAGCAAGCTGGCTTCCGACCCAACTGATCGTGCACGGACCAGATCAACACCTTGCGCATAATTCTCGAACAGGCATCAGAATGCCAGAGGGAAATGTACCTGACCTTTGTGGACTTCGAAAAACCCTTCGACACGCTGAGATGGCGCTGTATCTGGGAGTGGCTACGTGAAATTGGAGTCCCCGAGAAGATTATCAACATAATTAAGGCCATCTACGATCATACTCACGACGGCCTCGTCACGGAGGACATACCGGTCTATGCGGGTGTACGCCAGGGGTGTCTTCATTCACCTCTCCTCTTCCTTGTCGTCCTGGATGGCATCATAAATAATACCACCAACAGCAAGCGCCGTGGCATAGAGTGGGGACTGTCCAACATCTTGGAAGATTTGGACTATGCGAATGACCTATGCCTATTGAGCCACACACGCGCAGACATGCAAGCCAACGAGAAGCTCTGGAGACGGGACTTAAGATTAACACCCAGAAGACCCAGGAAATGAGGTGCGGAGCGACAAGCTCTTTGCCGTTGCTCATCGGCACGGAAGGAGTGGAAAGAGTCCACAAATTTACCTACCTCGGTAGTGTAGTGTCGGAAACAGGAGGGACCGAAGAGGACACCGCTTTGAGAATCGCCAAGGGGAAGGCAACCTTCGCACAGCTCCGTCCGGTTTGGCAATCGCGGAAACTGACTAGAAGAGTTAAGCTCAAGATATTCCGGTTCAGCGTGAAAACTGTGTTGCTGTACGGATGCGAGACATGGAAGGTCACTAAAGACATCACGCACCGGCTCCAGGTCTTCACCCACCGCTGTCTTCGCCGAATTCTCGGTGTATACTGCCCCGAGAAAATCTCCAACGTAGACCTGTGGGAACGCTGCGGTGAGACCCCGATCGACCAGCAGATCAAACGCCGCAAGTGGAACTGGATCGGCTACAAGCTCCGAAGGGACCCTAATCACATTCCAAGGTAAGCCCTAGACTGGATCCCCAAGGAAAGCGGAAACGTGGCCGCCCTAAGCAGACCTGGCGGCGGACGATCACTGCAGAAGCGAAGGCAATAGGAATGACCTGGAGCCAAGTAAAGCGTGCAGCATAAGACCGTTCGGGATGGCGACGTACTGTGGACGCCCTCTGCCCCATCCAGGGGACATAGGACATTAAGTCAAAAGTAAGTCAAGACATACGCCATGGAGAATGATGTTTATTCTGGTGGAGCGTATATTCGTAATATATGGTACTAAAACCTACTCAGAAAACTGTTTGTGCGGGTGCTGGAAGCTCGAATATGGCTCATAAACGTGGTACAGGAGTGATATGGGGCGATAATTCTTCTTTATTTATGAAGACGCCCTATGGCCTTAAGATTGTATTGAAGAAGAGCACCATCACGCTTTAGCAACATATTTCTGACGTTTGAATCTTCGTGAATGATAGAATTAGGCAGTATTTTTCCCCCCAATATAGTGTGCAAGGGTTTTCTCATTATGAAACTAACATAAGATAGCATTTCTTTTATTTGTACAAAACTATCATGTGTCATCTCTAATGAAAGGGAAAAGTCAAATAGAAAACTTCGCGCGTTTTATTTAATACTGATAATCATTCATATGTTACAGAAAATTTGCGGGAGGGATTTGATTCTTCAAAAATGAGCAGTTTGATTCCACAAAACTATGTTGCAACTGAGACTGACACCAGTGAAGATATATCTAATCCAACTAACAGAATAAGAAGCCACAATCATAAAAGCTCTTTAAACATAACCGAACAAACAGAGGAGAAATTAATTGAAAGAAGAATATATTATAACTATGACAGGATGGTATATAACTTGATGAATGTACCTGATCAGTTACAGAAACAGTTGATGATTCAATATCTGGACATTTTGGAAACTGTTTTACGTCAGGGTACAAAAAGTTCTAATGAGACTTCGCCTAGGGTTTCTACTCAATCAAAGGTTTCTTCTCACGAATAAAGAATAATACATATTATTCAATAAGTGTCTTTTTTTAGTGAAGTTTTGAATTTAACTGATACTTTAAAATGTATTGTAGCTAAATATATTATTACTCAATCCACTACTTTTATTTTCTAATCATTATTACAAATCAATAACTTAACCTACAGAATATCGCCATTATTTTCTTCACAGAGCGATTTGCAATGAGTCGCTAAAATTGTTATTTCAAATACAGGTAAAATAAAATACCTCTTTTAATTAAGCAATAATAAATACACAGGGAAAATATATAATATAAATTACCACATACAAAAGACCACAGAGGTTTATATGAGAAAAGAGATATAACATTGGCATCGACCACAGCAATTAATAATTTCTATGTGATAGAAACTTATGTCCTTCATCACACATCTCATTTGTACATACAGCTGGCATTGATGCTGGCGCAAAAAAACAGCTTCTCTGCTAGGAAGAATCCGTGAGAGTAGCAACAGTATTCTAAATATGATAGCTAATAAGGTGGATTGTCCTCTGATGTGGAAACTCACGGATAGGACGAAAACCAATATTTCTTTTACGTTTTAGTTTCATGTACCGTACTTAGTTTAAGATCTTACTAACACTTTCTGTGTTGCCTTATCAAATAAATATAATTATTTGTTCTAACAGAGGGCTTGTATGATAATAATTATAAATGGTAGTGTAGGTAGTGGAAAATAGAAATGGATAGATGTATAATCCGGTAACGACACTCACTAATACCGTATTGGTGGTTGATATTGGTCATCTACACCATTTTTGCGCGGTCCTCTTTTCCAGTCGATTGCCTTTGTAGCTGCTGAGAAAAACAACTGTGGTAAACAGAGTAACTTAAGGAGCTAGTCTGGCTGTTTGTCGGCCCACATGGTATAAAAAATATAGTTTTGTAAATAAATAAAAGGCCACTCTTATTTGAGCCCTACGATGAAAGAAATTTTGCGTCAGCGATACAAGATGTATGTAAGAAGCCATCACCAGTCTCTGCGCTCTGACTGATCGGACGGAATGAATGGAATGGGAAGGAAGAAAGAATGAAGGGAAAAGGAACTAATAAATAGCACATGTGAAGCTAAAGGAACACCTCATTTCTGTGAATGCATAGTGACTCCTAAGACAATTTAGTAGGGACCTAGAGACAGCCTACATATCTATAGGTACAATTCAACAACAACACCAACCATCCAATGATCGATCCAAACATTGTAGCATTGTCTCCTGAATTACAAAGGTTCATGAAGAAGAAATGACAAAGTACTGCGCCGATATCGCCATGTTGAGATTTCCTCACGTCATTTTCTTCCATTCAATGCTCAACTTCAATCTTAATCCCTGACCTTCACTGCTATGGTGGGCGTTTGACGTCAAAAGTTATTGGGACAAAATATGTAAGCGCATTCAATTTTTCAAAAGGCAGACGTTGTAGCCGGACGATTAATAAATGATTCATAGAATCACGCAGCTCACGGTGGCGAGAGGCCCGCTGGGATAGTAACTAACGTTCGATATGGTTAGAGGAAATACCCATATCTAGTAAGTATTAAGGATAATAGGGTAATATAAAATATATTTGATATCATTATTTTAAAATTATATTATAGGTAAGTATATTAATTGGCAATTGTTTTTAATAACCAGATCAGCTGTATCGGGATGTAAATATTTTGTATAGATTTATAAAAGGATTCATATCCGCGTAATTCAATTGATTGAGAAATCAACTTATTTACCAATTTTAATGCTCTAATCTAAACAGATATTGGGTCAACGCCCTTGATTGTTATAAAACATTGCCAAAGTAATCAAAATTCCAGCCAATATATACTAACCTATAAACTCTAGTGTTTCGATAAACTCTTGCGCATTTATCTCGTGTATACAGTACACTATATCGTCCTATCTTAATATTATAAATGCAAAAGTGCGGTTGTTTGTTTCTTTGTTACGCTATTACGACTAATCGACTGAACCAATCTTGCTGAAATTTGGCGCGCTATTAGCCTATATTATGGAGAGGGACATGCTTTTGCACTGTGATGGTTTAGAGGGCGGACACTATAGACAATTTCTTAACGGTAAGGCGGTTAAAACTACGAGGGACAGCTAATAAGTTGCTTAAAGACACAAACAATATTAAATATCTCGTGTCAAGCTTTCAAATTAGAATTTCTAACGAATTCAAAACTATATTTTTGTTACCAAAAAGGTAAAATGGCTTCCATTATATCCAATACTACATGATAATTTGCTTGCGTTATCTCCTGGGCGTTCCTAAAATAAGAAGAAGTATTAGGTCCTTGGGGCTATCAAAGATAACAGTGCAAAAGATCAAGTCAATGAAAATAAACATGATAACTGTAACAGAATTGGTCCACAGAGCGCAAAACAAAGTCACAGCAGACCGAGATATAGATGGAAAGACGGTTGAGGAAACGATTAGCTGGTGATTTATACCATCTCCATCTTCCCTTTTCTCATTATGGGTTGCCGTTGCTTAAAAACCTTGAGTGTGATCACAAAAAGAGAACAGAAAAGAACTGGCTCTCAATTTCAGCTGCTAGATCACACCGATATGTGTTTGGCGGATAAATGGTACTGGGAATCATAATGCGTTTATTTCGATGCGACCATGTGTCGTAGTTGAGAATTCCATGCTATGAATTTTGGTAGAATGAGGTTTGCTGAATCTATTTTTGGTAACACTTACTTTGTGAACATCCGTCGTCCAGATTGAAGTATATTGTGAGTCTTGAATAAAAATATTGAGGATCAATAACAAGTCTGGCTTTCTATGTATAAGTTTCCTAATATTCAAAGCTGGATCTTCATCTGTAACGATGTAGTACATGTACGTTGGCTTGGCAAAGTTGCCACATGTAGAATATATATATATATATGTTATGTTAATAGTTACTAATATGCCATAGATCGTCCTGGCATCGGTAGCTCAAAGGTGAGACCTGCACTGGGAGTACTCCTGATGAAAACCGATGATACTGAGTTCGATAAATGAAATTAATTTAATTAATTGTATTCCCAAAAGACACTGCCTTACGTACCTACATGTGTCCTTACACATCGATGTAGTTTTTCATTCCAAAATATGAACATGAAATATTCGTTTGTATTACACCTCAAATTACCTGCTTCACGAATAATTAAATTAATATTAAGAAATCCTTAACAAAGACTGACATCGTAATAGATGGCGCCGCATGATTAGAAAGGGCGTCCTTGAATAACGGGAACAGGCGAGAACAAAGAACAAGTTGTCTGCTCAACAGTGCTCTCGGACCTACAATGAATACATGCTTTTTTGTACTTTAGAAATCGTTTTGTCAATAAATAATTTATTCAAAAGCAGTCAAAGCATCTGATGTCATCGAACTGGATAAAATACATGGTTTTAAATCGTGATGGCGATTTATCGCAAATACTTCTTAAATAGTCATGACATGTTCTTTATTAAACAGGGCGGCCACAAAATTTACGAATAAAGGTCATATCTCACATACTCGATACCGCTCTGTACCGGCATACAGACAGCTTACCATAAAAGGGCTAGAATTATGGCAAACTTTGCCGTGCACTTTTCTCCATTTTATGTTGTCACTGTAAGGTGTATCAATACGCACACGACTTGAAACGCATATTTGAATGTTCATTATTTTACTGTGCGCGAGCAGTATCGTGTGAGTGAGCTTTGACCTTAAGGCCTGTGACACATACTGGACTGAACAAACTATATTGACGTCGCGCCTCTATTTGTTATGGCAAATTCTGGGAAATCAGTATAGCTTTCTCGCTTGCACGCCACCATGCGCGTTCTACACTATGATAGTATATTAGGTATGGAAAAGCCTGATAAAAACAAATGTTAGAGAATTTTAATGACTAATTTATTAAATTAGACATTTCAAACAATTGTGACGATATTTACCCTGACATTGTGCAATTTGCTTATTATCCCACGAGGGTATACTAATATGGCCATAAAACATGAGACAGAACTAGAGATATTCAAACTATATCTATCTACTTATTTTTTCTATTAAAAGATTAGAACTTCATGAACTTTGCCCTTGAAATATTTCAGCACGGTACCGGTCGATAAAGTGACCACATAATACCAACTTCAGCCAAATTGCTATTGGTTGATGCATATTCCGTAGGATTGTATAGAGTATTTTTACGTAGGTGGCGTCAGAGATCGGCTATATGCTGTGCTATCTATTACTTCCACACTACTACATTTGTGTCGCGACGCTATACACATTCGCACGTGAAATTGGAATGGGATAACTACATTCGATAAAAACAAGTGATAGTTTTCAAGTGCTGTATGTACCCGATTAGGGTAAGGATTGATACAGTGTGATGTAATATTTAAAGATGAGTGTTGTCGGTTGTAATTTCTTCGTGGTGCAATTTTTGGAGCTGCCGTATCAAGGGATTAATGAATATGCTATTGTGCCGCGTTCCTGGTTTTCGTATGATAATATGAAAATAGAATTGGGCGCTGAAGCAGTAGTTTTCTATCCTCGTGAAAATCCAACGGTTACTTTAAACAGGGTTAAATACCAAGAAAATCTCGATGGAGTTAAATGCGAGCACTACGTCGTCATGGTGAAATATGCTACTTGTAAGTAATAATTTGTCCTTTGTTCTTAATTATTGATTCCAGGTCCAATGCCCTTCATCTTTCTGAAGACTGTAATTCAATATAAGAAATTTCTAATCAATTTCGTGAAGGTTTAGTTAATGCCCAAAAGAAAGGGCACAAAACAATACAATTAAAACGCGGATAGTGAAATAAATAAATATCACTGGACATTTATTACACGCGGCCATCTGATCCCAAGATAATCAAAGCTTGTAATATTCAAACCAAATAACTGATATACTACGTATTTTCATCGAAATACATAGTTAGTGATTAATTGATAATAAGAAATAAAAACAAAATTGATATTAAAGTTCTATATAATAAACTCCTGATACCTGACACAATTTATTTTTATTTGCAGATACTTATGAAGATGCTGATAATTGTATTGGCGCTTTTTCTGGAAGCTGTAATGTGTCAGGTGACTTAGAAATGGAGAATACAGGTATAATCCTACCAATATTATAAATGCGAATGTTTTTTTGCATGGATGTTTGTTACTCTCTCACGCAAAAACTACGGACAGATTTGGATGAAACCTGGCATATAGATAGAAAATATTCTGGAATAACACATAGGCCGGGATAATATGACATCCCTCCGTAAAGAGGTTAAAACCGCGGGGGACAGGTAGCGTTTATATATATTTTAGGATTCCGTGCTCAGAGTTCCCAACATATTTCTATTACATTATTATTTATTTATTATTATTACTGTGCCTGGGCCGTCTGTTCCTATGTCTGACGTTCTGTCATATCCTTACTTCCTTACTAATATTATAAAGGTGAAAGTTTGTGAGTATGTATGGATGTTTGTTACTCTTTCACGCAAAAACTACCTAACGGAAATGGATAAAACTCGGCACATCGAGCAGGCCTTAAAATTACGTATGGGATACTTTTTATCCAGGAGCTCAATTCTGTAAAGAAAATGACACTAGCTCGAGGATGTTCCTTCTATCTTCTAGCTTTTATGCTCTGTCTCTTTCACTTACTACACTTATACTACTAATCACGTAAGAGATAAGCTCTCCGAGCCCTCCGTGAAGCGACTTGCCGAAGTTTGTATTAGCTGAATAAGGGGGCTGAAAAAAATTTACATCTTTCCGTAACGTAGGTGAAACCGCGGGGAACAGCTGGTTGTTTATATTTTTCTATGTTAACCGAGCCACAGTTAGGCTGTAAGTAGTAAAATTTTCACTGAAAACAAAAATAATATAACCATGTGTAAAAATAAAAGGATATTTCTATATGGCAACATTTTAACGTTTGTTGTTTTGGCACTATTCTTTTTGGTTGTGAGATAATAAAATATCACATATACATAATTCGAATTACAATCTACACAAATTAAATTGCTTTTATTAGCAATACGTCATACCTAGTTGTAAAAGTGGCGATATTCGCAAAAAATACTGATTAAGGTTTGAACTTTTGCTCTTTAGACTTTACTCTTCTTTAATTATATGACGATTATGATATGATGAGACAAGGAAATCCAAGTTGAACCCATTTAACTGTTATAGCATATCAGACTCAGATATTATTATACAACGTGTTACAAAATACCCCGTAAAAATATAATTAATTATCAAAGTCAACAACCCTAGTAAGCTGTCATGTCAGTGAACTAGATTATTTAACAGAAAGGCCTACGTACCTATTTTACCTAATAATAATTGTCTACTTTAATAGGTTTTCTATTTTTCATTCATAAAAATCAGTTTTTTTTTTTTTTTGGGGTATGTTATACAGCATTACTACGGCTCTTAAATATTGTGAATGGACTCGTTTTAAGGCCCCATTTAACCTTCTTTCGGCTTTATGGATAGTTTTATAACATCCTGTATAAACAATATTGCATTTTAATAAATGACATTTACAATCGTAAAGTAAGAAGTCCGATTCCCACAGTTTCTCACAAGTTCCTTAACTGGTGGAGTGTAAATCCTAAATGCCCGTATCTAGCAAATCATAATTCTGAATCTTATAGGTTTCGGTCAGAGTGTCTGATAAAAATCCTTCGTATCCTATCATAGTTATAAGACAGTCAAACGGACAAACATATAAAAAACTGTCCTGTTTTTATTTATGGAAAGGATCAATTTCGTCAAGGAATTGGTTTTTTATTGTTTTATTTCATGTTATTATGTGAACTAACTTCAAATGATAAACCATCATTATAAAGGCAACCGGTTTACGATAATAAAGCAATTATCTTAATTACCTATATTATAAAATGCCTGTTATAATTTGTTTGTTATAATAAAATGCTTGTGTTTCGTTACAGATATTGAAAATGATGTATCTCCCGGCATCTCGGGTGAAAAACTGTCACAGACTGTTGAAATTGACATACAGTTCATAAAGCACACGTCCGTTAAGTATACAAACTCATATAGAATGGAGCCTGAAAATGAAATTACACTTGAGAAACCACTCATTTCAAGAGTATGGGGTAATGCGGATGAATTATATAATGACGATGTGAACCATAGAAAGAATACTGCAACAAAAAGAACGTCTCTGGAGAATTTCAATGAAAGTGGCGAAGATCACAGCAACAAAAAACTTAAAAAGAATTTGAAGATAGAATCACCATTTGATTGGCATCAACTCAAATCCTGGATAGCATTGAATAAAGAAAAATCCATTAAAGAATTGACATCGGAAACGCCAAAAGAAAGTACAGTCCAAATTGCCGACACAGGTAACAATAAGTCAGAATTTGATTGGAATAGATCAAACGACCTGAGGTCATTAAATGACCAGATATCTATATTAAAAAAAACATCACTGGTACAAAAACAAAGCACTGAAATACCTACACGTTCCAATAAACTTAAGGCAGTAAATATAGTAGAAACAAAAACAGTACCTGAACACAAGTATCTAGTGAATTCTAATAAAGAAACAGCGACGACTTCAAAAGGTATCTTACAACACTCTCCTCTCATGCCTGCAATGTTAAACAAAAAGAGCATAGAATCCGCTAAGTCAGCATTGGAAATTATATCTTCCGAAGAATGTTATAATTATCCGAATAACAAAATTTCAGAAATCGTTCAAAATAATGAACTTGTCGATAGACAAGCAGAACTAAAAGCTTGTTTGGATTTCAATAAAAATCAAAATATTGAACTAACGACTTCTGAGAAAAGCAATGAACTACAAATGCCTATACCATTATGTCAAGAATATACAAAGAAAACAATACTTAAAGGACTAGCTCCAGAAGATTTCTTAAAAGGCATAACTACATATTTCACTACAGTAGCAGAAGACAAAACCTGCTTGCCTTCAAAACCGTTAAACAATAATAATGAATTAAAGAAAAAAAAGGAAGAAATTTTTGAATATTCGGTCAAAGCCCACGCGGCAGAAAATTCGCTCTGGCCTACCCTAGAAGAACTCAATAATTATAATCAATGTGAAAGCCTGCCAAGTGGCGATACACTCGGTGAGTGGCAACAAATGCTCTCAAATTGGACAGCGCTGAACAATATAACCAATTGTTCAATTGATCTCGAAAATAAGTTACAAAAGTCCAATATACCATTAAGCAATGATAATAAGATAGCAGCAAATGGATTATCAACGGAAGATCATGTTAAAAAGACAGGAACTTCCTCTGTCAAATTCGCAATTCTGAATTCGGCTGTACCATTAAGTAATATTAACCCGGATATTAATAATAAAAACAGAACATTAGAACAGCAACCTCAACCAGATCTTTTGAATAATGCCAATAAAGTAAAAAAATATTTAAAATTACATGACACGATCCATCAGATTACAAAAAAAAAAGCTGCTGAAAAAAAATATACACGAGAAATACCAGTTGTAAGGAGAAATGAATCTAATAATTTCATACAGAGAACTCAAGATCCTCTGACAGAAAATATACAATCACCTTTCCAAATTTCTCATACTCTAAATCAGTTACCGTATCAAAGAATCACAGGGCAAAACATTCCTGACAACTCTTCTTCTATGGCACTGAAACACTTGAATAATTTGACAAGCAGTATGTCGACTGCATTAACATCGAATTACGCTACAGCAGAACCTTTCAACGGCTATAGTTATCCAATAAGCAAAAGTCAATCTATAAGTCCATCGAAAAATATGATTGAAACGCCACTAAATTGCTCTAATATAAATAAAATTCCAATAAGACCCACTTCAAAAAGCAACACACAAAAAGCATTCAGCGGTGGTGTAAGAAGTAGTTCTGAAATTGAATCAACATCGAAATTGGTGTTTGAGGAAAACTTCAATGGCTACAGGGGTCCTACCAGTAATATTCAAAACGTAAATGGAGTACCGGTTATGAGGAGAAACGACGTAAATCATTTCATACAAAAAACTGACCCTCAGACAGAAAATTTGCAAAATGTTTACAGAACTTTAGAGAAACTAAATAGGTTATCGTCTCAAAGAATTACAGAGCAAAATATTCTGAATTCTACGACGCCAGGAATATCTGCCAACAACAGTAGTGATTACACGTACAGGATCCCAACTCCATTACAATCACAATACGTTGCAGCACAACCGCCCAATGGTTATTGTTATCCTGGAAGCCAATTTAATAATAAAAGTGCATCAAAAAATATAGTTGAAACACCATTCAACAGTAATTATAGAAACAATATTGCACCCACTTACAGTTCAAAAGATGTCGGACATATAGTACGCAATGCTAACAATAGAAGTAATATTGCAATTGATTCAACATCAAAATACATAATGGGGAAACAAAATAATAGATATAATGATCCAACTAGTAATATTCAAATTATGAGTTCATCAAATTTTAGAGACATACCATACCATTATAATAGTGTTCCTAGAAACAATACTGGATCCTCGTCAATGAACGTACCACAAATGTCATTCAGTGGTAACAGTGATCCAAGAAATAATATATCAGCTAAGTCAAAACATGCAGCGGAACAGTCATTTTATGGTTACAGTAATTCTAGAAATAATATTCCAATGGCAACCACAACAACATATGCACCACAAATACCATTCAATGGTAACTATGATTTAAGAAATGATGTAACACCTGCATATATATCAAAACAAGAGGCTGAAAAACAATACAACTATTCCAGAAAAAATATCGCAATGGAATCCACGATAAAAGACGGTTCTAGAAACGATATTGCAATTTCATTTCCATCCAAAGACGTTGCACAAATATCTTTCAGTAGTAACAATGATTTAAGAAAAGTTATTTCAAAAAATTTTTGCCCAAATAATATGGCACAAAAATCGTTTTACATTTGTAATGATTCCAAATGCAATATTCCAGTGGTATCTCCATCTAAATGCGTGGCAGGAAAATCTTGTAATGTGTGTTATTACACTAATAATAATAACAATATTACCCATGTCCAAACTACAAGTACATCGAAAAGTGTGACAGAAACACCATTCAGTTCAGTTCAACACAGCTTAAGTGGTTCTAGAAACAATATTTCAACTGTATCAGAAATACCCTTTGTTAGTTGCAGTGATTCTAGAAGTAATATTTCACTTTCAACTTCTAACTCTAAATGTGTAGCAAACAGTGATGTTATTAATAATACTCAAGCAGTACATGTAACAGAAAAACCATTTCACGGTTCGAGTGGTCCCAGAAACCCTACTGCTGCGGATTCAACATCAAAAGTTATGGCAAGAACATCAGTTTTTGATACCAGTGGTTCAATTAATAAAAATCCAGATGTATCTATTTCAAAAGTCATGTCGGGAAAGCCATCCAACTGTAATGACGATTCAAGAAACAACGTATCAATTAAAACTCCGCCAAACAATCAAACAGGAGAACAACGAAAACAATATGCAAAGAAAAGTAAGTAAGCCATGGAGCTAATTTTAAATATTATTCTTCTTAAATGAGTGACGCCATAACGGCTTCCACGACGGAGGTAACAACAATGGTGCATTTATTGTATAAATCAGCAGTCCCCTGCGGTTTCACCTGCGTTCCGGAAGGATGTCACATATTCCCGGGATGATATATCTCTGTGCCAAATTTCATCTAGATCTGTTCAGTTGTTCTGGCGTTAATTAGTAACAAACTTCCATCCATCCAAACTGTCGCTGTTATTTAAGTACTTACAGTTTATTTATCCAAACTAAATTCCCCAAAGTTATTATTAATATTAGAAATCGAGTAGCTCTTAGTGCAGAGTTCGTCCGGGGAAGTACTACCTTACCCATTTCCCCCGTGAAGCAGTAGTGCACTTGTATTACTGTATTTCGGTTGGAAAGGTAAGGGGGCCGGTAAAATTACAGGCACTTGAGACTTAACAACTTCACGTCTCAGGGTCGACAACGCATTGGCGATGCCCCTAGTGTTGCAAATGTCCATAGGCGGCGTTGACCACTTACCATCAGGTGGAGCGTGTTTGTCGGCCCTTGTGGTATAAAAAAAGCGAAATTACTTCCTTCTTTTCTATTATTAGAACTGCAAGAATATTTTTGATAGCAATTAAAAAAGGGGATACGTAAATAAAGAGAAAGTATGTGGAATCGCAGGACAAGCTTCTTCATACATATTTCTGAGCTTGTGCATACTTTTTCATAATCATATTTATTATTCACAGGGCGAGTCGATACAAACCCGCAATTACCGATTTCTATGAAAACACATCAAACTGACGAAATCCTAAAACCTAATACAGAATCAATTCCATCTGCAAGCGGAGGTGACAATGGGCAAATAGCAAAAACAATCAAGATGTATGAAATTGAAGCAAATTATCATTTTGGTCAAATGATTAGTGATTTAATGAACTTACCTGATAATAGTGAATTGATTAAGAAATTTCGTGTTATAATTAATAATTATATCGCACGGCTCTAAAAAATTGTACTTTAATTTATTAAGTTCTAGCTGTACCCCGCGGTTTCACCCTCGTTCTCAGGGGATTTTCCATTTATAAAAGGATTCCAAAATAAAAGTATCCTATGTTACTTCTAATACCTCCAAGAATATGTGTATAAAGTTTCATGATGACCGGTTTAGTATTTTCACCTGAAAGCGTAACAAACAAACTTACATTCACATTTATAATATTAGTAGGGATTAATCAATGATTTTTTCTTCTAAATGCATTTAATTTAACATAATAATTTCCAATCAAATTTAATTTATTCAAAATTGTAATTGTATTTTATTTAAATTTTAAATTATTTACATTACTTAATTAAACACTTTAAAATAAGCTGAACTGTACACTTATATTTATTATTAGAAATGAACATTTAAATAAAGCCTTGAGGTATGAAGCATGGCTGATGTACTACTTTTTAAATACATACTTATGTATATAGATGTACCCAGACACCGAACTATCAGACATGTTCATGAATACAAATGTTTGTCCTGGGTGGAAATCGAACCCTCGACAAATGGCGCGGCAGTCAGGGTCTCTAAACACCAAGCCAACGGACCCGTCAAATAACAGATAAGAAAACCAAATTTATCTGGTAACTCACTGATAAAGTTAGATTTCTTTCCAACATAGAATTACAATTAATTTAGACTTTTACTGAAGTAAGTATTTAAGTTACAGTTTTATGTTTATGGTATATATGTAGTTTATGTTGGTTATTGCATATTATTATGAAATAAATAACTCATGAGGTTTTATAATTGCTTTGTTTTCCTTCTATCAGCCCAACTTATTGTGTCTTAGGATATATATTAATAGTGCACTAGCTGTCCCCCGCGGTTTCATCCGCGCTTATCGATATAATATATAGTTTATAACCAGTAGTTTTGCTTACGTTCGGGGCCCCGAATAATTGATACGGCGGTAGCTACGCCCCTGTTTATAACCATCTAGGAAAAATTCCGCGTCGAATGGTAGCAGTCCCATTCCGATATGTACAGTAGTTTAAAGGTAATGGCGCATCTAAGGAGCCCTAATTTCCTTATAATATTAAAGGTAGAAGATAGATTACTCTCGTTGCTCCGATGATCGATGATTTAAATGTATCTATATATATATAAAAATGAATGTTTGTCTGTATGTCCTTTATAGAATCGTAAACTATAAAACGGATTTTAATACAGTTTTCAGCAATAGATAGAGTAATTCAAGAGGAAGGTTTACAACCAGGATTGAAAGCGGGCAAAGCCGCAGGGAGCAGTTGACTATAAAACAAAGTGAAAAAGTATTCAATCGAGTTATTATTATTATTATTTTGTATCCAAATACAAGCTTTATCCAAATTATTTCAAATAGCAGTAGAAGGATAAATCTATGCGAGGAAACTAGTTACAATAAAATATAGTTATACAGTTCAATCAAATATGACAGCGTAGGTAATAAGAATAGAGACTACATTTCTGGTGCGCGTCATAAGCTATATTTAAACAAATTTTGTTTTGGTTGACGCGCCGCCCTATGAACCCGCGGCCAACAAATACTAGTACAGGTGCTGGATTCTGTAAGTAAAGTGACACTAACTCGAGAACGTTTCGTCGCCGCCTCCGTGCTCTGTCTCTTTCGCTTACTACGCTCATACTACTAATCATGTGAAAGATAAGCTCTCCGAGGCCTCCGTGAAGCGGCTCGCCGACGAAGTTTGTAATAAGGGGGCTGTTATCATATTCGTAAACGAATATACAAATTTTTATTCTTCTGTTAGAGTCAATTAAAGTGCTCTTTTAGTTTGATTAAGAAACGACTCGGGGTCTATTCTCAGATCAAAATAACGATGTTTCAGACTTGTAACCAATCGATAATCTTTGTTGTGTATTTTTATTATGAATATAATTTGATGAGAAGCCTCGTGTGACTTACTATATATGCCCACTTTATGTCAAAATACAGAGCACGAGCATAAATAAATAAGAAATAAGAAGAATAATTTCAGTTAAAGAAATAATATCTGACACCCTTCACACAATACAACAGCACTGTTACTACTTACAACGACAGAGTTGTTAATAATATATGAATAGTTAAGCCGTCTACAAATGAAAGGAGACAAATAAATGAATGAATCATGAAATCAGCTTTTGTAGAACTGTCTGTATTTATATTATTATATTTATGCGTATGATTATTATCTCTGTAAAATGAACCCATTATTCCCATTTTTTCATGCATATTTGAGTAAATAAGATTTGGGAGGAACCAGAAACTGAAAAAAAAAAATTCTCAACGATGTTTCGTTACGGCCTCTATGCTCTGTCTCTTTTGTTAACTATATAATCACATGAGAGGTAAGCTTTCCGAGGCTTCGTTTGATACGAGATTGTATATATTATAGAGTCTAACCTTGAGGCTTTATGGTATAAAAAATAAACTCTCCATCCATTGTCCGGTTTCTTAAGAATATGTTAATACTTTTTATTAGATAAGATTCTGCTCAGTGGTTTTCCCGTGATATGTTTACAAATAAACGAAGCCAGTTAAGAAAAAGGTTAAAATGTTTTGCGCAATTATTTTAGAAGATCCCACCGAAACAAAAAATTATAAAATTGGCCAAGTTTGTCTCTGAAAGTGTTTTAAATTTAACAAATGGCCGGAAGCTCCCTGTGATTTATTAAAATATGTATTTACATTACATCACATGTACCTTCACATACAACAGACAAATTTCTAAGCGCCAGCTATCCGAATTTGGACATTCGGGACACAAAACACCCACACACTTTTGTCCATTCTAATTATTTCATTCGGTCACAATAGTAATATGACCGAATAAATAATCAATTAGGGTATCGGAACAGTAATCCTAATCATAACTACAATATTAAAATTATAAGCTAGCTGTCCCCCGCGGTTTTCCCGAAGGATGTAACATTTTTCCGGCACAAAAAGTATCCTATGTTACTTCTAATACCTCCAAAAATATGTGTTCAAAATTTCATGAGTTCGGTGAAGTAGTTTTCGCATGAAAGCGTAACAAACAAAATTACATGCTCATTTAAAATATTAGATAAGATTCGAAAGTGAGTTTGTTACGCTCTACATGGGCTACTTAGTATTAATTTGTCGCGAGTGAAACCAGGGAGTGGAATCTAGTTTTCAGTAATCGGAGACAAGGTAAAAAGGCAGATAAGTGAAAATTAAACCATAACTCATTATAAAAGTGGTAAACTTCTCATCTGTTCAATAGATTAAAAATCTTTTATTTGATAAAGAAATTATAATGTTGTTGGTATCGGAATTGACTGTAAATTTGCGGCTTGTGTAGACTTGGCGCGGGCACTACCCTACACCCAGAATTGAAACACGATTGGAGTATAATTATACGGACATTTGTATTCGATTCTTTCATGAACAAACTAGGCGTTCGTTCGTTCCTCAACAAGTAAAAAAAATACATTCTGCACCAGATTTAAAATTTCTTTAAAATATGAAAGTGAGTATAAGTATTTTCAACGTGTTTTATATTTTAGCCATATGTTTTTATATTACAAATATATTTTATTTTTTAATAATTCTAGAAATTTTGTGTTGTAAAATTTTTGGAATTACCTCATGAAGGCATCGCTGATTGTATTTGTGTACCAAGTTCATGGGTTCTACGAAGAGATATTGGCCAGAATATTACTGTATCATATCCAGGTGACGCCCAATCAAATACAATTCAACGCGTTAAAAAAAGGCAAAAACCACTATCAAAATGGGGTATATACACGGCAGTTATGAAATACGCTACTGGTAAGTTAAAAAGAGATGATCTATATTTTTCGCGTACTCGTGTCGCTCATTCGTGTCGCTCACTCGTTTCGTTTTACATGAACGTACGTATTAAAAACAACTATCTTCGATGGAATTTATTTAATTATAGGTACAATAATTAAAAAAAAAAAATTATAACTTTACTAGCTGTCCCTCGCGGTTCTACCCGCGTTCCCGAGAGATAAAAGCTGATAAAAAATATTTTGCGACACCCCCTCTTTTTTTGGGGTTGAATATTAAGAAAACTATGAAATACGTCTTTCATTAAATCTTTTAAAGAATATAAATGCCATGTTTGAACTTCATCAGTATATACATTATTATGTTTCATACAAAACAAAACAATATATATAATAAAAATTGGTAAAGTCAAGTAAAAAATGTCTCAGTAATATCATTAAAGAGACCTGCCTACTTTTCGGGTTTCATGGTCTTGAAGCCTATGTATGTAGTTATCGTGTTTATGATATTTGCGATAATAACTATAATTAACAACATTAATTAAAAAATCACTCGTTATCACTAGTCATACATTAATTATAAAGTTCCTAATGATAATAAAACTGTATTTAGTCGTATCAAATAACATAATACACTGGGGACGTTATTCACACAAGGTTATTTCAAGGTGATGAAGATATACTATAATAAACGCCTCAAAAGATTTAATGAAAAAATTTAAAAAAAGATTAAAACGTACTTTGACGCAACAATATTTGATCCGAGAATTTTGAAATCTCAGCTTGGTGAAGTTTGACAGACTTATTTTTATCATAAAGCGTTTGTGCCTGTTATTTTACCGAGTCCCTTTACCTTTCTAACCGAAAAACAGTAATACAAGTGCACTTCTGCTTCACAGCGGAAATGGGAAGATGGTAGTACTTTCCCGGACGAACTCTGCACTAAGAGCTCTACTACAAAAAAATATAAATAATAAATCTTAATCTTTATCTTAATTCAAAATAATGTCCAGGCGTAAAAAAGAATTGTTATACATGCTTTGTGCATAATTTTTACAGTGGTCACATTTCATAGTAATAAATCTAAAAATATTTATAAAAAAGGATATTAAGCTATCAGATATTTTAGCCATTTGGTAACTATAATACTAACTACAGACCTGTAATGACCAGAAAGGCCCATCCAATAGACATCGTTTTCATGCTTACAATCACATAAAATGATAATAATATAGCGAGGTATTTTTTTACAGATAGTTGTGAGGATGCCTTCAATTTTATAAATATCAAAAATAAAAGTGACATGCAAGAAAATATACATAATAAACAAAATGGAGGTAAGACTGTATTTAAACTCCTTTAAAAGGCATGAAGATGTTTGAGAGGAAACTCGTCTGTCTAGTTACCTTATTTATAAAAAAAAATCCGTTTTAGTCCCTTACTCTCCCATCAAACATACCAAACAACTACACTACATCAAACACATTTGCTGAAAATATTGGATAATTATTGGGAGCGCCAATATTATGTGCAAAATGGGACTAAAAAAAATATTTTAGTAAAAATATCGTTTCAGATATCAAATTACAGACGTCTAAACGAATGGCAGATTTTAATCCTGGAATAGGTATTGTAAAGAAACTGTCCAATACTAATAAATCATCTGTAAAAAACAATGTTCCCCATATGATGGATCATAAAGTGCATAAGAAACCAAGAACAGTAAAGAAAAGAGTGGCTACTGCGACCGTAGAGCAATCAAATAATAAAAAGAGAGACAGACAATCGAATTTCGAGTTATTGGATCAAGATTCGTGTCCACTTACTAATGGCAATGTAAATTGGTTCGCCGAAAGGTTAGATATTGATGAAGATAGAAAAAATTATAGACAATCCTATATTACAAATATTTTGGATTCGGAACAGTCACATGATTCGAAGTTTTTACAAGACTTAAACGCTGAAATTTTACAATGCTATTCCAAATTAAAATATTTTATAGAAAAAAGTAATAGTCACAAAGTAGAGGGAGAGAATATTAACAAATCAATAAACGGCTGTCGGTGCTTAACAAATGATTCTTCAATTGTATCTACATCACAAGGTATTGTAGACAATATAACTGAAACCAAAGCAATAATTGAGCGTAAGTATGAAATAGTATGATATATCTATCTCAGTATGTGTATCTATTTGCTGTCCTTAAAAAAATGTCTAACAGACACCTAACAGTCGTAGAGACGATTTATGTTTCTGTTGTCCTTAAATTGCTATAAAACACTTTGGCATAACTTTATTTATATTTATTCCATCAAATTTATTTTGACAAAATTTTTAACAAAGTTTTCTGTCGGAGGAATCAATATACATATTATATTTATTATCTTCATTATTAAACAAAAAATATTAATTTCAGCAAATAATAGCGATGAATCTCCTACGAGCGGATTACTATCACAACCTATTTTAATAAAACAAGAGATAGAAGAAAATAATGTGCCAGTAACTCAAAATGCATTGTATAATCCAAATATCAAAGCAGAATATAGTAATCATAATAATAATGCAAGAATACCTCAACAATATGATGACGAAACACTAATTAAAAGGCGAATAAATTATAATTTCGGCAAAATGTTATACAACCTGATGAACATACCTGATAGAAAACGAATACTGTTAAAATATCAGGATATTATGAATATTGTATTTATGCGGGACACATAAGTTTTCCTATGAAATCTTAGATATTAATATTAACTGCACTGAAATTTCTATCAATACGAGGATTTTGGAATGCGATTGAATATTCATTTTGCCGGTTGAGACAACTATTTTTCAGATTTGTAATGTGTATACATTCATACCAGCTACCTTATATAGGGAATATTAAATTATTTGGCGAGCTGGTGCAACAAGGCCTCCGAAAGCAGACTTCTCACGTGTTTGCGTAGTAAGAAAAAGAGACAGAGCACGGAGGCTACGATCAAACTTCCTCGAGCTAGTGCCATTTTACCTTACAGAATGACACGCCTCTGGGATAAATAAATGTGGGGCAAGCTTTACTGAAATAGTCAACAAGTTGACCAATCAAAGCCCTGGAAGAAAAGTTCCTAAAGTATAATATAGATACCAATTTTGAATTCGAATTATGTATGTCATAGACTCTTAATATTCACAATTACTAGATTGCTTCAAACACTAGTGAAATCGCTGCTAATATCTGCGATATGTATTAAATGTACTCAAATCTCTTTGTTGTTGTAAAAGTTGTTTATTGTAATGGGTACTAATACGTCCATTCGGATTAGTATCGACACCCTTTCCGGCTAACCCTGTATACGTACCCGACCCTTATGTTGATACTTCAACATGTATTTATGGCTAATACCTACTAGAAAATGCATAATAATATAAACTATATTGAAAATGTACCCACATTTCAATTGTTACCTTATATTTTTACTAGGGAAACAACGAAATGGTAACTAATTGACTCAGGCGTGACCTCCATCGTACGATTATACAAAAACAAATATCTAGTAGCAAATTCCGCTGGATAGCACTAGTGCGACGAGTCAGTGATAGCGGGTCTACGTCCTGAAGATGCTTCGTGGAGAATCCAAACACGTGTCGATTTCCTGTTGAGTTTCGTTATTCGGGACACGACAGAGAAGAGGATCCAGCGGAATTAGTTACTAGATATTTGTTTTTGTATAATCTATTAACGAAATGGTTATGATGTTAGTTGTAATTATTTAGATGCTAGTGAATGGAATACTTTATCTGTTTACATAGTTTAGTCGATACAGCCAAAGTGCAACGACTTTTAGGGAAAAGAAGAGACCGAGTCTTATAAATTCTGTGAATGAAACGGGAATACAGGTCTACATGCTGGACTATTGCTGACAATAGAATGCCTGCCAATTCTGATTCTAGATAATCTGGCAGACAGTGAATCTTCGTTGCCTAATGGGCCTCAGAAAGAGCCCCTAAGGCTGACTACAGTTTAATTGAACCGGTCCTAAACTGAGTCTGTCAAACAGCACTTCGACGTCTGTTGACACAAAAACAATGCAGTTCAACCTCAGATTGCAGTGAGAATTGATGTTAAACTCCAATCTTCTTTGCTTTTTGATGTACATGCCATTATCGTATTTTTATATGTTAAGACCTATAAACTGACCATTGGCCGGGCCAGTTAGCTTGATGGTTGATACCTTGACCGCTAAGTCACAGCTCGTGAGTTCGATTTTCACCAGATGATCAAATTTTGATTCCGGTATTTGGCAAGAGAGAGCAACTCGCCTGACTTACGATTCATGCCTTGAAGTTATGAACTGTACAGCTTCTCTTTTACCCATTATCTCGATTACCCATAATTCATTTATTTCACACAATACCTCAATTTCTTCTTTTGTCACACTCTTTTACTACATAATTTCGCTCTTAACTCTCATAACAACATCATACCATGATAAATTGTTTCTTCGCAACTTTTCTGCTACAAAATTAATAAAATTACGTAAATGTGAATCAGTAGATAAATTATTAAACTTGCTAAGAAAATGCTAAAGCTAGCCTGCGAATGATAACAATCATGCGAACCTGAAGTAATTTGATCGACTTAATACGAGTATTATGAAATGTTTTCAAAATTGGATATTATATGTATAATTAACCTATACAATTGATGATTTATAATAAAACATTTACTGTCTATAGAATGGGTCAGCAAATTAATGATTCATTGGATCAGTCTGTTACGAGAGGCCCATTGGGATACCAACATAGCGTTTATTGTACACGCTACAAAACATAGATACATATAAATATATTTGGTATATACCTACGTATGATGTAGTAATTCCTACTTATATTATACATGTGAATGTAAGTTTGTTTGTTACGCTTTCACGCGAAAACTACTTAACCGATCATCATGAAACTTTGTTCACATATTTTTGGAGTAGAATAGCTCTTAGTGCAATTGTATTACTGTGTTTCGGTTAGAAAGGTAAGGGGACCGGTGAAATTACAGGCACATGAGACTTAACAACTTCACGTCTCAGGGTCGACAACGCATTGGCGATGCTCCTAGTGTTGCAAATGTCCATAGGCGGCGGTGACCACTTACCATCAGGAGGAACGTCTGCTTGTTTGTCGGCCCAAGTGGCATAAAAAAAAAAGGTATTAGAAGTAACATAAGATACTTTTTGTACCGGGAAAATGTTACATCCCCCGGGAACGTAGGTGAAACCGCGGGGGACAGCTAGTTCTAGATAAATGTGATTAACTAAATATTTATTTGATTATTGAAATGATTTATTGTTGAGGCTAGAGTGGCCTTCATCTTTCATCATTTCGAATCATCAATAGAAATTCAAATAATGTCATATTTGTCATTTTATATTTAGCATTCATTCATATTAAATTAAAGCCCCGCGGTTTAGACAAAGGCATATTTTCTTAAAAACGTATTTTTCATACCATAATCCACCTCTGTGCCATGTTTCATCCAGATCCGATGAGCCGTTCTCGCGTTTTTGAGTAACAAATAGCTCTCCATTCAAAATTTCGCATTTAAAATAAATATATCATTTGAGGAACATTATCAACGTATTCAATTGTTTAATATTAAATTGGTTTATTCTTAATTATTATGAGTTGTATGCTAATGTATTTTATTTATATTTTAAGGGGAATGCCCTGAATCGTAATAATTTACTAAAACATAGTGTTTCTTCAGGATTGACGTCATGGGTATTCGGTTTTATTTTTTATAGTTTGACGACGTGATCTTTGAGTATATAACGTTGCGAACCGTTTTATTAAGAGTCTATTTATAATTGAACACTCACGTGTTCTAAGAATGAAGATAAACCAGTAGATATTTACGATGGGACCAAATTGAAAACTAAATTCGTTCTTTTCTGTTCTCCGAAACTTTGACATATAGTTTTTAAGTCATATTCTAATTATTTTTTTTAATCTAGTAGTCTAGACATTCATACAGAGCCGAGATGGTAAGTGGTCACCGCCGCCTATGGACATTTGCAATACCAGGATAAATTACACATGATTAAAAGTTACTGATTTGACAAGGCAGTCCGGTACCCTATTCCTATGGTCGAGATTCGACCAGTGGGCGATCTAAAGTTGACATCCATACCCATACTCGACATAAAAATTTTAAGCTCTCGCGATTCTCTTCTTAGCCATAATAAAAATCTGTTATTAATCGTTGCTCTTAGTAACTGACTGTATTACTTATTTTTTTTCTTTATCACGGGCCAGTTGGCTTGGTGGTTAGAGAACCTGACTCTCAGGCCACAGGTCATGGGTTCGATTCCCTCATAGGACAAAAATTTTTGTTTTTATGAAATGTCTAAATATTGGAGTAGTATAATATATCGCTTAGTCAATATAGAATTGAATGCTGCATCACCTATATGTGTTTATTTTTAATAAATTTTTTATTACAATTTTTTTTTTATAGAGTAAATAATATAATAGTATGCTCTATATATTTGTACTTTTTTCCTTTATTTTAATAATTATATCTTCTAGCTCCAATAAAAGAGTTATAGTCCGCCTGGAAGTTATAATAATCTCACAAAAATAATCATTATTTAAACAAAAAAGAAAATATTTCACAAGAACTCGTTATTCTCATTGAATATCCAACATTAAAAAATATAAGAAAATATATTTCAGAGAATATTTTATCACACAAGAGATTTTTAAAAGTAGAACACGGTAGCATTTTCTTTTGTTTCTTAAGTCTTTCGCGGGTTCAGTGACAATTGGTAACTTCACAGCAAGGAGGTTAAACATTTGTTTTTATCCGAGTTTCACACGCCTCAGTCTCTATTTCTCAGAATTCATCTCAAGATGTTTTCATTGACAAAAAAACATCCATTCTCAGAAGACGGGTATATTATTATTGTATTCTTCACTCGGCTATATTATTAATACGTGAAGAGAAAACTTTGCATACTTTTTTAAGCATTTTGCGCGCATTGAGGAGAGAGAAATTTGCCATCATTAAATTTTAAATGAGGGCAGAAAGGTTAAATTTATAAATAATAAGTGTTATAAATACAATAACTTAATGAATATAAATATTTCTAGTTACTATTAATCTTAAATACACAATGAGGTATTTGTACACGCTGACGTAACAGAAGAAAATTCAAAAAAGATATGCAAACATTATCTGCCAAAAAACCTCAATAAAGTTCAAACTTAAAATGCGCGAACTTAGGCGACCTCTGGTATTATTAATATATTATTTTAGGAGAATATCCAGCTAATACAATGCACAGATACAAGGACAAACAGTATTAAGGCATTTAACGGTAACAATATTTAAATTGAAAAAGTTGACGCGCAAATGTTAAAGAAAAACAAAAATGTCAACTAAAGAAATTGTTATACATAAGGTTTCTTAGCTTGGACGTTCTCGTGTTAAACAATTCTATCAGATGTTGATACATTTGGTAGTGTGATCATTACTTCTGTCCTTTACTATCGTAGTCCAATGACTCCTAAAGGGTTTACAGGGTGTACAGTGGACAGACCGCAGGCAATCAACTGGAGGAGGCCTCAATTAACTCAATCAAGAGAATGCGGGAAAACATTGTTACAGATTGGCTTTGGTACGTTAAGCATTCGTATTTGGTGAAAGATAGCGCTGCATGTAGGTATTTAGCTGATGCTTTCTAAAATACTAGCTTTGCCACGCAATCCTTAGGATTGTATTTTCCGTCTTCAGAGATAGCGTTGATAACGAAAAGTATTTAAGACTAGCTGTCTCCCGCGGTTTCACCCGCGTTGCCGAGGGATGTTACATTATTATTTTGTTCGTTCTATCATCAATAGTTTTCGCAGCTCACGCGACGTAAGGACTTTTCTGGTCATTTTTTTACACCTTATGTTACATTATTGGAGTTTTAGTAAGGATCCCTAATTTTTTTTTTAAAATATAATATAGCCTATGTTACTTGGGGATAATGTAGCTTTCCAAAGGTGGGGGACCCCCCACAGTGCTTGCGTCCACGTCGCGTCCCCTGGAAACGACCCAGTTCTGACCACCGTAACGGAGTGGCAGAACTGGGCTCGGCTAAAGTGCACTGTGCGTTGTAGTACTTATGCGGAAAACTGCAACATTGTCTGGGGCTATGCCCAAACCTGCGCGGGACGCCTCCGGGCGTTTCTTAAAAGGCCCTTCTCAGGGCCAACCCGAAAAAGGCCCTTCTCAGGGCCCACCCCAAAAAGGCCCTTCTCAGGGCCAACCCGAAAAAGGCCCTTCTCAGGGCCAACCCGACGAAGGCACGCCGGCGGTCTGCGCATCAACCGCCACGGTTGGCTTGCTTGGCAGGGCGGACGAGATATCGGAGCTTGACTCCGACAGCGAGTCCGTTACGTTCGAGTCGGACGCCGGCTCAACGGCGGCTCGACAGAAACGAAAGCGGGCCTTTCTGAAGGGTGGGTCTGGCTCGGACTCCACCGGGAGCAGGTGCAAGCGGACGATGAGGTCAAGAAGGCCTCCTGCCGTTGCCGATACCCACGATGTGGGTTTGGCTGACGCGCAGAGTCAGCTGAACCTGACTCGGCGGGCACGGCTCCAGCAGGACCTGGAGGAGCAGGTCGCTGCCAAGGAGAAGCAGGCGCGCACCACGCGGGCCAAGGCGGGGTATGGTCAGTCGTGCGTTATCTACGAGGACCACTCCCTGGCCGAGCTGGACCGCATGGCACAGGAAGACGCGGAGGAGATAGCGCAGGTCGCCTCCAAGTCCTCAAACCTGAAAGGGACTTTTCAGAAGTCCCTAAAGTGCAGAGCCGCGAGTATGCGCGGTATCATCAGAGAGCTCGTGCAGCGCACTGGCTCTGATGAGACGCGGCAATTGCAGGCGAAAGTTGATCGCCTGCAGTCGGAGGTTAGCCTGCTGCATCAAAAGCTGGCTGAAGCCACGGCCCGGCCTAGTCAGGCTGGTCCGGCAACTGAGGCCCCTGCCTCCAACCTTGAGGATGTTATCCGCAAGGTCGTCATGGAGGAAAGGGCCTACACCAAAGCCTGCCTCGAAGCCATCGAGGGCCGCCTTCGTCCTCCGCTAACGGTGGAAGAGAGGCGGAACCAGCTGGGGCCATCCTCCCAAGGGGAGGATGCCCAAGTACCCTCTACCACTCCGTCCAACCCGTGGACGGAAGTGGTAAAGAGGGGAAAGAAGGGCAAGGCCAAAAAGAAGACAAAAACGGCCGCCGCCCCTGCCGCCCCCTCCGTCACCCCTCCCTGCCCGTCCCAGGCGACCGGCAAGGGTAAGGGGAAGGGCAAGGGGAAAAAGGCAGCCCCCAAGCCCACCACCGCTGCCTCAGCAGCTAAAAGGGCCCCCGCCGGTGGGAGGAAAACGTTGGTTCCTCCCAAGACTGCAGCCGTCGTGGTGACGCTCACCGCGGAGGCTGCGGAACGAGGGGAGACGTACGAGTCCGTCCTCAAGCGGGCTCGTACCAACGCCGATCCCACCCAGCTTGGGATCGGAGCGGTCACGTGCCGCCGGACCCAGGCTGGGGCTCGAATTTTCGAGTTCCCGGGGGTCCAGGGCGGCGCAAACGCGGACCTCTTCGCAGACAAATTGCGAGAGGTCATCGCGGACGCGGCGAAGGTGGCCAGGCCGGTCAGGTCGGCGGCCTTGGAGGTGACCGATCTGGACGACTCGGTCACCAAAGAGGAGGTGGTGGCGGCGATCGCAGCAGTTGGAGGCTGCGACGTCGCAGCGGTGCAGGGCCGGGACATCAGGCCCGGCCGCGGTGGCATGGGAGCTATCCGTCTGGAGTGCCCCGTCGCCGCGGCCAAGGCCGTCCTCGCCAAAGGACGTCTTCTGGTGGGGTTCAGTTCCTGCCGGATCCGGGCACTTGAAGATCAGCCTCTGCGCTGCTTCAGGTGCTTCGGAATCGGGCATGTGCGGGCCCTTTGTCCGTCCAAGGTGGATAGGACGGACAGCTGCTACCGCTGCGGCGAGAAGGGGCACCAGTCCGCCTCCTGCAAGGCCGCTACGCCGCGCTGCGCAGTGTGCGCAGCCAGCGGGCGCCCCGCGGGGCACACCATGAAGGGGAGGAATTGTAATCCTCCCCCGAAGAAGGGCAAAGTGCAGGCGCCGACCCCGCCTGCCGCTGTGACCACCGCTCCCGAAGCGGGAACCTCGGTGGCGGGTGAGGAGGGTGCGATGAGCGACTGATGGACAGAGTCGAGCATCGCATCCTCCAGACGAACGCCAACCACTGCAAAGCAGCCCAGGCCCTGCTGATGCAGACCATGGCTGAGTGGTTGGTGGACGTGGCGGTAGTCGCCGAGCCGTACTCGGTGCCCGGCCGTTGGTTGGGCGATCCGGACGGCCTGGTGGCCTTGGTTGCGCGGTCTTCCACAGACTCCCCTCCCCTCTCGCTCTTAGAGAGGGGACCGGGATACGTGGCCGCCGCGTGGGGGGAAATAGCCCTGGTGGGCGTGTATTTCTCCCCAAACCGGCCTCTGCAGGATTTCGAGGATTTCCTCGAGATCCTCACTGCAGTCGTCGGTAGGGCGGCTCCTCGCCAGGTCGCCGTGCTGGGCGACCTAAACGCCAAGTCAGTGGCCTGGGGCAACCCGGCCACCTCTTGCAACGTCCGGGGACGCGCGGTCGAGCTGTGGGCGACCTCGTGCGGCGTGTCCCTCCTTAACAGGGGGACAGTCCAGACGTGTGTGCGGCGACGGGGAGGGTCAGTGGTGGACGTTTCGTTCGCCTCCCCCGTCCTTGCCGCCCGCGTCGTGGACTGGCGGGTAGAGATGGTGGAGACGATGTCGGACCACCGATATGTGCGATTCGACATCTCTCCCCAAAGTCCCCGGGGGAGGGCAAGGCTCCCGGGCCGACCTGCCTTCCCACGGTGGGCTCTTACCCGCCTCGACCGCGAGGCGGCTGCGGAGGCAGCGTTCGTCCAGGACTGGCTCACGCCTCCCGTCGATGTCCGGGACGTCGACTCCGCGGCCGCCCAACTGAGGAAGTCCCTCACCGAGGTGTGCAACTCCAGCATGCCTCGGTCTCGCCGCCCACCTCCCCGTCGCGCCGTCTATTGGTGGTCGGAGGAACTGGCGGGCCTCCGAGCCGCCTGCGTGGCGGCAAGGCGGGAGTACACGCGGAGCCGACGGCGCAGCAGGAGGGACCCCGACAACGAGGACCTTCTTTACGCCTCTTACATAGAGGCAAAGAGGGTCCTCAAGTCGGCAATGGGGGCCGCCGATGACGCGGCGCGAGTGGAGATGCTGGAGGGCCTCGACAGGGACCCGTACGGGAGACCGTACAAGGCGGCGCGGAACAAACTGCGTCCCTTCGGTCCCCCCCTGACGGAGTCCCTGGAGCCGGCATTACTGGACGGTGTGGTTCGGTCCCTGTTTCCACCCGGGACCGACTTCACGCCTCCAGTGATGGATCCCCCGCGGGGGGCGCGTCCGCCGGTCGAGGAGATCTCTCCGGTCACGGCGGATGAGCTCGCCGCGGAGGCCCTCCGCCTCCGCGCCAAGAAGACGGCCCCAGGGCCGGACGGTGTGCCCGCGCGTGTGGTGGCCATTGCCGCCACACATATGGCGGGAAGATTTCGGGACCTCTTCAGCGCGTGTTTCGCGTCTAGGAGGTTCCCGAAAATCTGGAAGGAGGGGCAATTGTGCCTCCTCCGCAAGGAAGGACGCCCGCCGGACTCCCCCTCGGCATACCGGCCCATCGTCCTGCTGGACGAGGTCGGTAAGATGTTCGAGGGGATTGTCGCCGGCCGGCTTAATGGCCTGCTGTCGGAGGTGGGGCCGAACCTGTCGGACGCTCAATTCGGCTTTCGAAAGGGGCGTTCGACAGTCGACGCTCTGGCCCGGCTCAAGAGCCAGGTGAAGGAGGCCGTGGGGGTGGGGGACGGGGTGTTGGCCGTGTCATTCGACATAGGTAATGCCTTCAACTCTGTCCCCCACTCGACGATACTAGAGGCACTACGGTACCACGGAGTGCCTCAGTACCTGCGGGACCTCCTGGCCAGCTACCTGGCGGACCGAGCGGTCCTTCTGGTAGACAGGGCGGGCCGACTTCGGCGGTACGGCGCGGAGACCGGCGTTCCACAGGGGTCCGTCCTAGGACCACTCCTGTGGAACGTCGGGTTCGACTGGCTCCTGCGGGGAGCTCTCCTCCGTGGCACGAGTGTCATCTGCTACGCGGATGACACTCTTCTCACTGCCCGGGGGAGAAGTTTTAGGGAGGCGGCCGACTTGGCCTCGGCTGGCGGATCCTTGGTCGCGGGAAGGATCCGTCGGCTGGGATTGAGGGTGGCGCTGAATAAGACCGAGGCGGTGTTTTTCCACGCGCCTCGGCAGCGCACCCCGACCGACGCCCACATTTTCGTGGAGGGCGTCGGGGTCCAGGTAAGGGCCCAGATGAAATATCTGGGCCTGGTGCTAGATAGCAGGTGGCGCTTTGGCCCGCACTTCAGCGGGCTGTCGACGCGCCTGCTGAAGGTTGCGGGGGCGCTTTCGTGGCTCCTCCCGAATATGGGGGGGCCCAAAGCGCGATGCCGGCAGCTGTATGCCGGCATCCTGAGGAGCATGGCCCTCTACGGGGCCCCCATCTGGGCGGACTCCCTCCAGAGGAGGGAGAACTCCGCCGCGATCCGGAGACCCCAAAGGGCAATCGCACAGCGGGTGGCGAGGGCCTACCGCTCGGTGGGCTTCGCGGCGGCGTGCGCTCTGGCGGGCACCCCTCCTTGGGAGCTCGAGGCGTGGGTGCTCGCCAGAGTGTACGAGTGGTCGGCGGGGCGCAAGGCGCTCGGGGAGCGCGGCGACCCGACGGTGCGGGAGGCCGTCCGGCGAGAGGCGAAGGATGCCATCGTCCACCATTGGGCGGAGGACCTCGCCTCCGCCGTGTTCGGCCGCCGAACGCTGGACGCTGTCGGGCCAGTCTTACGGGATTGGCTCGAGCGGCCCCACGGTTTCCTCTCGTTCCGTCTGGTGCAGGTATTGTCCGGGCACGGGTGTTTCGGATCGTATCTGCACCGGATCGGGCGGGAGGAGGCCCCGTCGTGCCACGGTTGCGGCGCGGCGGAGGACACGGCGCAGCACACCCTCGAGGTGTGCCCGTCGTGGAACGAACCGCGTCGCGACCTGGTCGCGGTGGTCGGGCCGGACCTTTCGCTTCCCAGTGTGGTCAACTCCATGCTGGGGGGCGAGGCCGGCTGGGCCGCGGTCGCCTCCTTCTGTGAGGATGTGATGTCACAGAAGGAGGCGGCAGAGCGCGCACGGGAGGAGGACCCTCTTGCGCCGCTGTGCAGGCGGAGAAGAAGGGGTAGGAGAAGGCGATTATAGTCGCCTTCTCTCTCCTCTTGTGGTGGTGAACGGCGGGAGACAGACGTGGAGGCGTCTTCTCCCGCATTGCACTCGTTCACCATCTCCGTTGGGCGGGAACGGTAAAGTCGCTGCCGTTTCCGGGCCCCTCCTTGCAGGGGGAGGGGCGTGCGGGCCCCGCCATAAATGGCGGGCGGTCGACGGGGGGGGGCTGGACGTCAAGGCTCTGCCGGTTTCCCAGCCCCTCTCCACATAGACGATGCCTGAGCGCCGCTGGGTCGTTTAGTGGGTAAACCGGGCCACTAGGGTCCGGGAGTCCCACATACCCCCCCCATCCTCCAATGGGGGGGAATGCGGAACGCATTTTTCCCAGCGTAAAAAAAAAAAAAAAAAAAAAAAAAAAAAAAAAAAAGCTTTCCAAAGGTGAAAGAATTTTTGAAATCGGTCCAGTAGTTTCGGAGCCTATTCATTACTACAAACAAACAAATCTTTCCTCTTTATAATATTAGTATAGATATAGAAAACCCAGTTCCAGGATTTTTTCTATTATTACATATTCTGCTATTCGGGATGGAGATAAATCCAACAAATCAAACATCATTTAAATCTGTGCGGCCTTTCTTGACTTATAAATGGTGTAACTAACGCAGTTTTGTCTTAGTTTTAGAATGTTAAGGTAAGATCTTATAATATAATTTTAAACCAGGTCCCAAGTCTGGTTAAGTTGGAATTTTACTCACACTTTTTATTTTGACAATGCAAGCTGAGTGGTCAGACTCTAACACCGGTTCGGAAGGTTCCTTTTCCAAGCATTGTAGTTATTAAAATAATCTTTTATGGTGTAGTATTAAAAATTTCAGCAGAGATTTATTTTATGGAAGCATAATTATTTCTTATTTTGGACCACGCCACAAATGTTTTTTTTTTACTCTTTACTCTCTTTTTTTACTCTGTCCTTTGATTGTCACTGTCGCTGCACAGTCCTATATAAACCAATATTCTATCAATAGGCACATGCATAAAAAATGCATCCATTCTGTGTTCCGAAAAAATCCATTTCCTATCTATTTCACTATGAAATCCATCCCTTCCATTTTTGCAAAACGTTTGTTCGGTTTCTATTCAGTATATCTAGATAGGCATCCGTAAAAAACTGCCCAAATAACTTCCAGAATAGCCTGAGCTCTCGTGCCGTCTATAATGCTCTGTAAAATCAGTCCGTGAAGAGTAAAAGGTGACAGAATGTTGGGTCTGGTTTAAATGGTTAAATCCCAGGCGAGGTTCACGTTGTCAACGTTCTGCCGTTCGGTTTTTAATATGTAAATTGAATCCTAGTTTGGACATATGCGTTGTGGCTAACTTCTGACCCATTTAATCGGGTGAGTAATGTTAATGGGACATATGTTACGTAGTTGTATATTGCAGACTCAACAAATCTAAGGTTATACACAAACACAATTTTTAACACAGATAAAATTAAATCCTTGACGACGCTTGTAAAACCGCGAGTTGAAAGCTATTGTACAGTAATAAATCTTTAATGATGATCAGGTTATATTTAAATGCAAGACCATTAATTTTATTTGGGCCTGGAAAGGGCATCTATGAAGGTCAAGTTACTGAAGTTGCTACTGATTCATAAGTCAGCTTTCAATTTAACAGAACCGGCAAGAAAATTGGCATCTTAACATTTTATTTTTTTTTAGTGTGACTAATTTAGCTATTTAACACTTTAAAAGTTTCTAAAAACTCAATTTCAACTAGCAGGAAAATAGTTATGAATGGCTGTACGCATAAGGCGAAATGTGTGTGAACTCTCGCTTTTATTATAATATAAAATCCATACATCATTCAAAATAACCTATTGACAAAACAATATATACCCTCGCGGTTTCACTCGCGTTCCCGAGTGATGTAACATTTTCCCGGCATAAAAAGTATCCTATGTGTTAAACCAGGACATTTTCTATATACGTGCCTAGTTTCATCCAAATCCATTCGGTAGTTTTTGTCTAAAACAGCAACAAACATCCATACCTACAAATTTTCGTATTTATAAAATTAATACGATAGATACTGACAGAAATTAAGTTTATACAAGAATAATAGGTAACCATAATTTTATTATGCGTCATCAAAATCCAAGGGTCCAGTTAAATATTCCACGTGAAGTTTACTGTAGCGGTCACAGACTGTGGTACGAAACTACGAAGGTACGAAACGACAACCCGATTTGAGGGTCACTACTTATACACCCTTTGCTACGAAATTATAAGGAAGAATACATGTCCTGACAAAAACAGTTGAACCCTATATAATTCAGCTAAGTTTTTCTATTCACCGATCTACTAAACTAGAAGAATAATGCGGTCATATCCACAATGTCGTTTAATGCTGGCAACATTTGAACAGGGCTAACAAGGCTTTAGTAGTAGTATGGCCTCCTCATATTTTTCTTGGCTAATCCATATTTATTCTGGTGACCCAAGCTCTGAACGGCTGGTAAAATGCGATAAGGCTTACTTGGGTTTCTTTATATTAACACTGTTAATATTTTTTGGGGGAAAACTTGATCGACTGACAGTATAGACTTTTATTATAATGTTGCCGAAAGTTTGATGTCAGCGCGTTTTTATTGGTGTTGTTTATGTTTGGGCTTGGGGAATATCTCTAGCTTTTTGTGCACAGTTATGCTTGTGCGATACATTTCTTTTTTTTTTATACGGGTAAATTAATGTTTGAATCACTAGCCAAATATTTATGGGGAAAAGAATTCAATATTACATACATTTCTTCTTTTAATCAATTGTAAACAAAGTATCTTCATTTTATCCTATATTATCTGGAATAATGTACCTTTGAAATAGTAAAATATTTTTTTAAATTGATGCCCTGATTCGGTTCCAGAGTTTACCCTTCGCATACAATTCGCACTCTCTTTAAAGCATATGTATCACATAAGCCGTCAAACAAGCACACGGTCAACCTGATGGTAAGTGGTCACCGCCGCCTATGGACATTTGCAACACCAGGGGCATCCCCAACCCTGTCGACCCTGAGACGTGAAGGAATTAAGTCTCATGTGCCTATAACTTCACCCTTACCTTTTTAAACAAAACCACAGTTTACTAAGTAGTTACTACATCCAAAACACAGTATAGATTGTGTTCCCAGTTCAAAAGCCATCATCTTTGAGAGCAGCGTTAATTTCATCTAATTCAAAGCAGTACCACTAACCTACATGCATGTTTGTAACACTGCAGGCCCCGCGTATTGTTTGTGACGCTAAGCATCCAGTATTGTCACTATAACTAGGACACCCACGAGTTTCAGACCACAGAATCATTATTTTAGTTCAGTAAAGAGATGATATGCAATCTTAGTTTTTAACACCCTTTTATAACTATGGTCTGTCTACTATTAGAAGTCCCTTTTTGACGTTTAAAATCTCAGATAGTTTTTATACTCATTTACTAAGTTGCTATTGTACAAGCTCGACTTAATTTTGCGTCCAATAACCTTATGTGAAGAATGTCTTAATTATAAAAATTTGTATCGAGGATTTTTCTGCCTTGCTCTCACAGATAATAAAGATTTTTCGGATAATTATTGTATCCTGTACCATCTGGCGGATCTAATTAACAATATTATAACATAAAAAGGTAACGAATGGGTACTGTTATCTTTGTTAAACATTAGTTGGGTTCGGAACCCAGAGTACATATTTTTATTTGGAATATGTTGATGATAATCCTACCATGTTGGGTGGTTATGAGATATAAGATGTTAAGACCCACCCTCAATCTAAAATGTAGCAGCTGAAACAAGTCTAAGCAACACCTTTTTTATCCAACTTTAGGTAGGTTAGCATTACTATAAAGAATATATCCGATGGGAAGAAAGGTTCTCGAGTGGCGACCACGTTCAGGAAAACGCCGTTCAGAGTCGATGGATACAGGCGGCTCATGATCGTCCAAAGTCGAAATCCAAGGAAGGTTCAGCAGTGAACATCCCTGGGCAAATATGATGATGATAAAGAACATATGTAAAATTCTCCCTAAGAGTTAAATGTTGATCAAAGCAATTGAGTACAATATCAAAATATCAATTCCTCTATAGATATAATCGACCATGAATAGGGTATTAAAGAGGTCGACGATAGATATGATAGATTCAGTTCACCTCATTAGTCGTTATCATTCGGATATATTCCTTAACCATAGAGCTAAGGGTGTATTTACATATGCGACGAGCTCCTTTGTTATAAACGTTTGTCAATGCAAACTCAAACAACACGACCAGATCTCAGTTACCAATCACTACATTCGACAATCCTTGTGATGTGGACATACTGTTGTAGGAGATAGCGAACAGGTTTAGAGGGGGGGTGGGGATTTGCAATCCTACACTAATGACAACCAAACCCAACATCTCTATTCATTTCTCTAGAAGTATGTTCTCACAGTTTTATGGACGAGCGAGGAATGAAGCTCCTCCATTTAAAAGGATGGGTGATCATGCCTGGGGACCGCGGTCCAACAGTTCACATTCGAAGCTTGTATATACTCAAATGCTGAGAAAACTTCGTTATTGCGATATAGGATTTTTGCGTGCCTATTCATTCATAGATGTCGCCACATCAATATGGTGCGGGTGATGCAGGATTCTTGCATGCGTGTTCATAGACGTCTCCAGAAGAAGAATTAGATGGAAAATCATATTAACATGATGACATTCAGAGACATGTAGGAGTTAGTGAGCGGGTTTAAAAGAGGGTTAGGGGTAGGGATATTTCCCCCCATTTTATTATTTATTAAATATAAAATGTCGCCTCCGTGGTCGAGCGGTGTATTAGTAGTAGTTAGCGAAAGACACAGACCACGGAGGCCGCGACGAAACATCCTCGAGTTAGTGTAATTTTCCTTACAGAATCGAGCCCCAGGCCCGCTAAAAAATATTGTTTGACGAACGCCAGAACTATGTGTATTATTCACTTCAATTTATTGGATATCAACATGCCATCCTTTGACGTCAGAATCACACGATGCGATGTCGACTGATGATTGTATTCTATTGATAGTTTCATCATTCACTATCCTTACTGAAGCACCGACTTCATGTGTAAACAATTAGTGTTAGCCCGCCCTTAGCTCCATAGACATAGGTCAAATTAACATGTTCATTAGAAATTAAAGGTTGCAAAAATATTATTGGGAGCATTTATGTATTTATCTTTATTTGTGATCAATTATTAGGTTATAAGTTATTTAAAAGTGACGATAATCTAATGATTTGCAAACATATGTATACTCGTATATTATGGTAATTATACTTTGGCATTTTAGATATGCCACATATGTGGACGGAGATAGGCTGATGATGATGATGATGATGATGATGATGATGATTTTAGATAATTACTTGTATTTCGGTAGCCAGTCTGGAGGACATTTCATGTTGATAAATATCATCCAAATATCAACTTTCTCCTTTTAAAATAAAGTTTTATCATCAGATCCAATGGTATTCTATAATGATTCATAGGAACCTTAATACGCATTTAGGTATTTTTTTCTATGACATTAATTTAGCAACGACAAGAATACTCAATCGATGAAGGAAATACAAAGGAATAGAAATCTATTACATGACAAGAATAGCAACTATTCCAAACCCCAATGTTTACGCAATATCGTTTTTGTAAGCAAAATCTAAGAGCAATTGAAAAAAATAATTCGTCAGCGGAACACAGGAGTTTCAATCTTACAGCTCCAATGTTACGGTGTAATTTTCTTAGATAAGAAGATAAAACCATAGCAAAACTACGTGGGTTGACCATTGGACACGTTCAGTGATTTATTGAAAGCATAATTGGTTTTGTTTCGGCCAAGGGCGGGATTAACGATAGTTTTATACCCCTAATGGGTGCAGTAAGCAAGAACAACGTTTTCTTAATGTTCGTGTGTTATCCCTTGATTTTGGGCCACTGGAACCTATGCGACTGTGTTATTATTTTATTGTTTGTACGACTTTTGTTTTTATTATTCGAGATTTTGTATCGTCTATTTTAAATAAAGGGGGAAATAAGGTAAAGGTTTAAATATACAGAGTGATACAAAACTACCCTTAAAGCCGAAAGGAGGTTAAATGGGGCGTTAAAACGAGTCCATTCACAATATTTAAGAACCGTAGTAATGCTGTATACCATTAGGTAAAATAGGTACGTAGGCCTTTCTGTTAAATTATCTGGTTCCCTGACATGACAACTTACTAGGGTTGTTGGCTTTGATAATTAATTATATTTCTACGGGGTATTTTGTAACACTTTGTATATATTTTTTTAATTCAATTTTGATAATATTTTCAACATATCTATATATATATATATATATATATAAATGAATCCCTATTTCCCTTGGTCACGGCATCACGCGTGAATGGCTAGACTGATTTCGCTAATTCTTTTTTTATTGTGTTTGTTATTGTCAGGAGAAGGTTCTTATGAAAGAAAACATTAAGAAAGTTTGGTGGAAAATTAAAAAATTTAAGAAAACATAACGACCATATTAAGTTTTCTAATGTAACGTTACCGCTTTTGACAATATAAACTCTTAGAATGTAACTTTATGATGTTTGACGTAAAAGTCAGGCGTTTGACAATATCGTTTAAAACAGAGGCATGGGTCTAAATTATATATATTGGTAAATAAATTAATTTATAATTTCTTAGTGGACATTTCACGGTTCATTCATCGGAAGAATCGAATTCAATTCATAGTTAAGACAGGATAACGTCTGTCGGTTCAGCTAGTTTATAATAAATTAAGTATTTTATTAAATAATATTGTGATTATTTCCTTGAAATCTCGAAAATGTTATAGTTTGTCGCTTGCAGAATACACAATAAATAACTTCTGATTTACCCGACTACGACAAAGCCAAAATGGAAGGGTTATGATATTAACAGTACGTGTAATATGTATTTACAATGTTAGTATTTACGTATATACCATCGTATCGCCTTAACTACTCTACCAATTTTGATGAATGAGGTGTCAATCGATTCATTATTGAAGTCCATATGGGCTAGTCATATGACTAAAGCTATTAATCAATATTTTTTACATTATTCACGTCATTATTTAATTAAAATTCCGTGATCGTGCATCAACTATAAAATGCACAAATTCTTATTTCATAGACAAATTAAACCAATGGAGATGCCAGTCAATCATAGCTGCTGAGTTGAATTATATATTACTAGCTGTCCCCCGCGGTTTCACCCGCGTTCCCGAGGGATATAACAGATTCCCGGGATAAAAAGTAACGTTTATGTTATTCCAATATATGCGCTATCTATGTGCCAAGTTTCATTCCAATCCGTTTGTTAGTTTTTGCGTGAAAGAGGAACAAAGATCCATACATACAAACTTTCGCGTTTATAATATATAGCTGTCCCCCGCGGTTTTACCCGCGTTCCCAGGGATATCACATTTCCCGGGATAAAAAGTAGCCTATATAGCGCAGGATATGCTCTATCTATGTGCTAAGTTTTATCCATATCCGTTCAGTAGGTAGTATCCGTGAAATAGTAACAAACATACTTACATACAAATTATTCCTCTTTATAATATGAGTATAGATATAGAGTACTTATAGTTTTGATGAAAAATTGCACCTACCACATATTAAAGTTTATCTTACTACCTTACACCTAGCAGTTACACGCCCATCAAAATTAGTTAAGCCGTATATCAGTGAAATCTTTACAAACATACAGAGACACTATCGAATTTATAATATTAGTACGGATTCTGGCCAGTCAAAAGTTTAATTAATATTGTACAGAACCCATCTTTTAAAACTGAGAATAATAAAACTGCAAAATTCATACCACCATAGAACTTTTCAGTCAGTAATTACCACAACATTCGACACGCGCCTTTATTATATGAAAGCGACCTCTGCACTTCGCAACCGCGTTTTTGTTTAAATTCAACAAGATACAAACCCGCCATATTTGAATGATGTTCAGCTAACGAGCGCTCCTCGAGAGCTGGCTGTAAACAGGATCTCATTTACACCAACACGGCAATGTTCTGAAATACACTATTACACCAAGAGCAGGATGCTTTTTAATGAGCGTTGCGCTTTTGTTTCGAGTATTGACTTTTTGTATCTAGTGTCATAATTCGATGTGGGGGGGGGGGGGGTGACATGTGTGACATTCTTTACGCACGGCCATCTAATTCCAAACCAAGCAGAGGTACAATAGAAACCAGATAACTGTTATACTAAGAAAGAAAGAAAGAAACAAATTTATTTGTGACAGGGGGAAAAATAACACATGAAAAAATTAACAAATAGAAACAAGGTACACAATTGCCACAAATCGGTCCTCCAACTCAGCATGTGGTTGGCTGTACGTGCCAATGAAGGTACGTATTGCCAACGCTGATCTTCCGTTGGGGCCGGCAAGTGAAAAACACGGCAGGATTACTACAGTATACACTATTGCATTATAAATAACAAATAAACAGCAAAAAATCATAACAATTCCAAAATAAAACAAACAAGTAGGCAAACAAAAATGAAAACTAAAAAAACAATATTTTTCATGATGTTCGGTACAAACACAGTGCTGGGCATAGGTATATATACATCCTCATCAAAAACCACGTATTCCATATTAATAACATGATATGTACATTGTAGACATACAGGTAAGTATTTTATTTTAAATATTTACCAATACGACACATTTTAATGTATTCCTATATAGCACTTGTGTCGTGGCGTAGCATTTCTTGGTTAAGTTGGTGCATAAAAAGATAATTTTTAAGCTTAATTCTAAACCTTTGAATACTTTGCAGGTTCCGTATCGGCGGAGGGATATTGTTCCAGCACTTGGTAGCGGCGTAACGGAAGCTACCTTTAAAAGCGGCCGAGGAGTGCCGGTGTGTCGAGAGATGCAACGCGCATTGCCTTGGACCACGTGACTTTCGACCATTCACCCAGGAAAACTTTTCATATAAATAAGCGGGAGTTTTATACTTTATAACGCCAAAAAGAAGACATGCTAGGTGTAGTTTTCGACGGTGTGCCATTTTTAAAATCGAATGTTCATTAAGGTACGGTGTCACATGAGCTCTTAACGGAATATTAAAGCAGAAGCGAGCACAAGCATTCTGTACTCGCTGAATAAGTTTTTGAGTCCTAGCTAATAGTCTTGGACCAAATACTGTGTCTGTATAGTTAAACTTTGATAATATTAGTGACTCCACTAACTTGATCCGTAGATCTTCTTTTATGTACGGTCTCATTTTGTAAAGAATCTTTAACTTGTAAAAACAATTTCTCATTGAGGCAGCAACATGTTTCTCAAATCTAAGATCACAGTCCATGTGCAAGCCCAGATTTCGCGCTTCATACACACGCTCTATAGGTTCCCCCATAAGCATGACATTGACCGTCGGCTCCAGACTAGTTAGCTGGTGTTTGCTACCAAAGATAAGGTACTTAGTCTTAGTGGGGTTAAGTAAAAGGCAATTATTTGAAGACCATTTCGCTATTGCTGAGAGATCTTCATTAAGATCACTGATTGCACGGTCAATTTCGCAAGGCTTACACGATAAGTACACCTGTATGTCATCCGCGTAAATATGGAAATTGCAATACTTTATATGCGATTTAATATCAGCTGAGTACAATATAAAAAGCACGGGCCCTAATATGGACCCTTGAGGTACCCCCCTATTTACAGCCATTTTTTCAGACACGGACAAAGAGCCGTTTATATGACTCAGCCTTACAAACTGATATCGATTACTAAGGTAGCTGTTAAACCAATGCAAAGCCTCACTGTCAAAACCGTAGTAATTTAATTTGGACATCAGCAGATTAATATTTAAGCTATCAAATGCCCTTGAGAAGTCCAATAGTACCATCAGTGTACACATTCCTTGATCTAGTGAGGTCAGAATATTATCGGTTACATCAAGCAAAGCCGTTACGGTGCTGCGTCCCTTTCTAAAACCCGACTGAACATCAGGTAGGATATTATTCATTTCTATGTAGTCTGTTAACTGCGTGCACACAGCTTTTTCGGCAATTTTGGACAAACATGGCAGAATACTAATTGGTCTAAGATCTTTGAGATCAACGGGGTTTGAGTGCTTGGGCAATGGACGCACTATAGCAACTTTCCACATATCTGGAAATGTGCAAGTGCTAATTGATCTATTTAATAATTCTCTAATAATGTCTATTGTATATGGAAAAGTCATAATCAACATATCTAACGTAACAGAATCGAACCCTTCTGCATTTGATTTTAAACTTCTGATTATCTTGATGATGCTATCCAGCCCAACGGGTTCAATGTGAAATAATTTATCAGAAAATTTATGGAACTCAAAATAGGATAACAGTGAAATATCAACCTCTGAAGTACCGGGTATATTTAAAAAATGATTATTTATAATGTTTGGATTGTTGAAGTGAGAAGGTAGTTCAGTGTCTTTTGGCTGCAATATAGTGTTTTTTAAATTTTTCCATAGCAATTTCGGATTATGTATTTTATTGTTTATATTGTGTTTAAAAAAGGCTGACTTCTCATGAAACAGTGCTTGGTTAACTAAAGATTTTAATGACTTATAGTATTCTTTTTTAATGTCTGTTTTGGTTCTATGGTAGTCTGCCGCTGCCTTGTCACGTAGCTTCATCATAACTTTTACCGTGTCCGTTATCCAGGGGTAAGAGCGATCCTTTATGACTATGGACTTCATAGGTGCGTGAAAGTCAAAAAGAGACACCACACTGTGGTTAAAGGCAGTAACCATTTTGTTCACATTACCGAGTGATAATATTTGATCCCAGCAAATATTTTGCAAATCATTATTAAAATTATTCATACAAATATATTTTTTTGGTCTATAAATTACGGTACTAGGCTTAGATTTCTCACATTTAATATTAAATTCGCAACTCACCAGACAATGACCAAGAAGAGACCCTACGTGTTCTATTGTAACCTTTTTTACATTCAAGTCTGAACATACCACATCAATGAGTGTCTGACTATTTTCAGTAAAATGTGTCGCCTCAGTAACATATTGTGAAAGATTGAAACACGTTAAGAAGGTATGAAATTTTATTGTATTGATATTATCACTATTAAATAAATTTATATTAAAATCTCCTAACAAAATCAAATTATCATGATTGGAAATTGAACAAATAGAATCAGAAATAGCATCTAGGAATAAATCGACATCCATCCAAGGTGGACGGTATGCCGTACCAATTGCCAGCTTCCTTCCGTTAAGAGTCATGGTGAGCCACATTTGTTCGACTGAACTGTGTCGCGGGTCTACAGGGTGAGGCCAGGTGCGTGCACTAACGCTCCGCTTGATATAAAAACCGACTCCACCACCGCGCGAGCGCACCTCCTGCGGCCGCGGAATGTGCCGCAGTCGGTACCCTGGTACAGCAGGGGCGCGGCCCTCCTCTCCCGCTCTTAACCAAGTCTCATTTATTGCCAAGACATTGACTTCATTCAACATCACTGAGGCTATAAAAGTATCATGATTTGTGCCGAGGGAACCTGCGTTGAACAAACCTATTTTTAGCGGTTTATTAACCATTGCTAAAATTGTGAAACTTTGTTAAATAGTTTAATAAGCCCAACCACAGACACATAATGCCATAGAAGTCAACAAGCTTACAGTATAAAGAACAAAATATATTGATTATTTGAATAAAAGTTAAACTATGTGAAATTAAATATTTGTGGTGATTGTAATGTATGGAATAAAATATATACGAAGATTGATTTTCATTATAATATAATACTGGTATCACTATGCCCAATTTAGTTTTATTAATGAGTTTAATTATTTTATAAATTGCCAAAGCTTTTAAAAGAATACATGATAAAAAGAAATAACCAGAATGCTCAAACAGTTTGAGTCCCAAAAACACGGAGCAAGTCAACTTCTGATTTAATTAAATGTACCTGTTTACCGTCACTCTGCCGCATGAAAATGCGACCTCTCTTGGTCCAAGAGTACCGCCACTGCCGCTTACGACATTCGTCCCGAACACTACGAAACAATTGACGGTTGATACGAGTCAAGCGCTCATTAACATACAGGCGTTGTGGAGGTCCTGCCAGACCGATATCGGCCGTCTTCAAATTGCGGCGCACACGCGCTGCATGCAGTAGTTGGTCCCGGAGCTGCGGACGCGCCAGTCGCACGACGACGCGGCGCGAGCGCGCTCCTGCACCAGAATCTCCGCCGCCGCTCGAGTCAGCAGCGCCAGCGCGCGCCGCGAACAATATATCACGGTCCTCCAGGGTGACCCCTAGCGTGGCGGCCAAGATGGTAACAGTATGGTGGACGTTTTCTCCTTTATTCTCCGGGAGATGTCCGATGTCTAAGTCCGACAAAAGCATATCTTGTTCCCGGTCATTTAGGTCCTGCTTTAGCTGGTCCACAGTCTGCTGAAGCGCTGCAACATCCGCACCCGTCTCAGGTAACACTGCTTCTCTCTGCTCAACCACCTCAAGTCTCCGCTCAAAGCCGTCCAATCTTGTTCCCATACTTGACATGGAAACACGAAACTCTTTACGGAACTCACGTAACTCAGCCATATACTCGGCTAGTTCACGGCGTATTTCCTTAACGTCCGTGTCCCCGGCCGGGAGCGAAACATTCGTCGAAGGGAGAGGCAACGCAGTCTTAGGGTAGGACGAGTGAGCAGCGACCGTCTCAAGTGCGGGCACGGAACCGCAAATGCCTTTTATAGGAGTGCAACTGTTGTCTCCTTTACGCTGTTTTTTTTTACATTCGGGACAGACCCAGTCCCTTGAAACAGCTGCATTATCGGGTATAGCTACACACCCTTTGTGAAACATGCAGGGGCAGATCGTGCATGTGGCGGCACCTGACGGTGATAGAAATTTGCCGCAAGCCGTGCATTTTGCCATCGCAGAATCGTAAGCGTCGTACCAGTGTTATATCGATAAGACAGACAAATGGTATAAGTACACTGCACTAGATGGCGCACAAGTAGAAATCGATTTTAAAGTGGGATTCAATTCTACCCACTTTTGATAATTCGAATTCGAAAAAATACGATCTCCACACGGATTACACAAATAAAAACTTTTGCACTATCGCACTATGCAGAGCTTGTTAATGCTCGCGAACACTCACACGGTGGCACTAGACCCTAGCGCACGCACTGACAGCGCTCACTTTGCGATTTATGGACAAATTATATTTTTAGGGACGTTAAATTACGCTAGCGTATACTCTTAGTAAGCCGTCCGTGACGTCACACATATACTACTTTTTTTTCTAAATACATACTTATATAGATATTTACACCCAGACACAGCAATGCACACAAATGTTTATCCTGGGTGGGAATCGAAACCGCGACCTTCGGGTTGGCGGTCAGAGTTGCTAACCACCAAGCCAGCTGGACTGTCAAGTCTGTTAGTAGTCTCGTATATAAGTTAGATATTGTTTTGTGAAAATCTTAATCAACCCGATAGTTTGGATGGATACTCTTACTATACCTTCATACTACTTATTGATATTCTCGAACCTACGATATTTGTCAAAAACTACCGCCATTTGTCATTTAACAACTTTTGGATAAATATGTAAAACTGTCTGTCCCCGCGGTTTTGCCCGCGTTCCCGAGGTATTTTACATATTTCCGGGATAGAAATAATACTATATGTTATTTCAGAGCATGTTCTATCTATGTGCCAAGTTTCATACAAATCCGTTGGGTTTTTGCGTGAAGAGTAACAAACATCCATACATACGAACATTCACATAATATTTTTTTTATGTTGGGGTTAATATGCACAATTAATTTTAAAACGGAATTAAAGTGTTATACTATGTGTTACAAAATACCCCGTAAAAATATAATTAATTATCAAAGCCAACAACCCTAGTAAGCTGTCATGTCAGGGAACCAGATTATTTAACCTAATAATTGTGTACTTTAATAGTTTTTCTATTCGCTTTTACAAAAATCTTTATTTTTTGGGAATGTTATACAGCATTACTACGGTTCTTAAATAGTGTGAATGGACTCGTTAAAAGGCCCCATTACGGGTAGTTTTGTAATAAATTAAGATAAAAACTGTCGCTGTGTAAGTAATAAATAATAAATAAATATCCCAAGACATTCTTCACACATGGTTACCTGATCCCAAGTTAAGCAGAGTGTACTGCTTGTAGTATGGCTACCAGGTAACTGATATACTACATATACTACTTTTTAAATACAAACTTATATAGATATTTACACCCAGGCACAGAACAAACAGACATGTTCATGCACACAAATGTCTGTCCTGGGTGGGAATCGAACCCGCGACCTTTGGTTTGGCAGTCAGTGTCTTTAACCACCAAGCCAACAGGCCCGTCATTCAGTTGGGTTCGGTCACCAGCACACAAGAACCAGTTCCCCTCTAAACTTTGTATAAAGAGGCAACAAAACTGTAGTTTCAAGTATCAACTTACAGAAACGCCAGTCTAAAAGTTTTGTCTACAATTTTTTTAGTAATGTAAATATCAGTAAGAGTAATTTATTTATTTACTAGCAGTCCCCCGCGGTTTCACCCGCGTACCTTAGGGATGTAACATTTTTCTGGAATAAAACGTATCCTATGTTACTTCTAATACGTCCAAGAATATGTGTAGAAAGTTTCATGATGATCGGTTAAGTAGTTTTCGCGTGAAAGCGTAACAAACTTACATTCACATATATAATATTAGTAGGGTTTGGAATCCCATGCATTTTGCATTCTGATTATTTTTATCAGTTTTTCGATATCGTACCTATAATTTCGTCTATCATTTAATTTAAATTTATTTCTATTATAAAGATCGGTCAAATCGTTCTTAAGTTATAAAAAGAAATACACTCCGACAAAAAATTGTAGAAATTGCATCAACGAGTCTAAAAAGAATATTTTTCACAAATTGAAAATTAAATGTACTACAAACAGATCCTACAAATTTATAAACTCAATTCAAAAATTCAAATTCAAAACCATTTACTCGTATTTAGTTTAGGCCATCGGAAGGCAATTGTGAAGGTCAAATTGAAAGTTACTAAAGCTACTACCGGTTCGGAAGTTAGCCTTCAACTGAGAAGAACCGGCCAGAAACTCGGCAAGGTAAACATTGTTTTTCTTTCTTTTATTAAATATTTTTATATATAAATTTTATCTATTCTGACTTTTTGGCTGTTTTATAATAAAAATTTTATATATTTTTATATTTAACAATACAAAATACTTAATATAGGTAACGGTAGGTGGTTGAATGTTACCCACATTCAAAAACAAAAAAGAAATAACAAGGCTACAAAATAGATATACATATGTCTATAAAGAATTCCCCCCCTCTCTGAGTTGTTGAACAGTATAGACGTGTTTAAGTGTACTCCGCAAATTAAATCAAAATATGTGTCAAAAGATTGTGATTGCACTCGTTTTATATTCTTAATGAAACTTGGTTGTTCTACAAATGTTTTTGTGTGATAATTGTGAATATTAAACTATTGCAAAAGTGTTCAAAACAATAAATTAAACACTAAGTGGACGGTGATTATAACTTAACATTTCTCATTGTCATCGAGTCATCAAGCAAACAAAGGATTAACCTTTGGACCCTATTAAGCGACTCCGCTGCTTCGGAACTATTCGACATTTTTGCAACTATCAATACCGGACGCATAGCGCCGTTGTACGTGCAGTGGCTGACACCCAGCGGGTACGGAGTTCAAACCTCGCGTGAATCGCTGATATTTTTTTTTTTTTTTTTTTTTTTTTTTTGCTTTTTTTTGTTTTGTTGGTTTCACTATTACTTCATACCTCCCACACCGTGATGGCGCTCCGACGAACACCACCACCACACCTGTCGCCTGCCCCGTTGACTCATTGTAAATCGGACACAAATATTAGTGGCTTGTCTGCTAGTGCTATGATCGCTGAGTATGCGACGAGTGACCCCAATATCACGTTGAGAAAGCGTAAAAGGGATGATGAAATCACTAGGGCGGGTATTATGGAGTTGTTTTCGGAGCTGAGGAAGGAGCAGGATGATAAATTCACAGCCCTTATGAACAAGGTTCAGGCTGGAATTAATGCCCACACTGAGCAGAATAAAGAAATTTCCAGCTCGATTGACTTTCTGGGCGTGAAATACGATGAGCTGCTCTCAAGAATTGACTCTCTGGAGCAGGAAAAGTCTAGGGACCGTAAATATATACAGACCCTGGAGGCGAAACTGGAGCATTTGGACCGCAACTTACGTAGTTCTAGTATTGAAGTGCGTAACATACCCATAAAGAGTCGTGAAACAAAGGAAGACCTTTTAAATATAGTCAAGAAGGTGGGTGATGCACTTAGTGTACCGCTTCAGTCAATAGAGGTCCGTGATGTATACCGGATCAATACAAAGAACGAGAGCAATAAGCCCATTGTCGCAGAGTTCTCGAGTGTTATTCTGCGGGATAAAATTGTTGGATCCGTCAAGGCTTACAACAAGAAATACTCTAACTGTAAATTTAGCACAACAAACCTAAAACTAGAGGGCCCGCCACAGCCCTTATTTGTGACAGAGAGCCTGACTATGCAAGCGAAGAGGCTCTTCTTTCTATCCAGGGAATTTGCTAAAGCCAATGGTTTCAAGTATTGCTGGACATCTCATGGTAAAATTCTTTTAAGAAGAGTGGATGGGTCATCTATAGTTAAAGTAACCAGTGAGGACGATCTTGAAAGCCTAAGGTGTAGTAAATGACTAGTATTGTTTTATCATATAACTTTTGCTAACTTAAAATCCTTGTTTAAATTCGCTTCACACTTTTTCAGAACTGTTTTCGTAAATGTTATTTTATACTTAAATTTTAGTACTGTAATATCACAAATATCTGTACACATGTCCACACACCAACACACACTCAATTACACTTATCACTACCAACATAATACAATTACCTACACTATATACATTCATCAGTTAAAAGTTAATATTTTACAAAGCTTCCATCGAAACCTATTAAGTAATACCATTCAAATGTTACCTAGTATTAAAATATCACTTTTCTTTTTTAACGTAATAACTTATCCGAACAGAAGAAATACCTCTATAACAATATTTTGCACTCGGTTACCTATTTTCATTTTTTTATGGAGAATAACTCATTTATTACAACAGAAGTTGATAACATAGAAGAGATAGAATGTCTCTCTCTTAGTGATTCTAATGGATGCCTTAAACTTTTGAACATGGATGTGATCAATAAGCTTGCCTTTACGATTCTCACAGTCAACATACGGAGCATAAACTTTAATTTTGATTTATTTGTTGCATTTGTATCCAGTCTCGATTTGTTGGTGGATGTTTTCGTTCTGACTGAGTGCTGGACCAGTAACCTTAACCCACCGCCTTGTCTTGATGGCTATAATATGTTCTGGACCAAAATAACTTTAAACCAAAATGACGGCGTGGTCGCTTACGTCCGAAGCGAAATTGAGGCCTCGTCATATGAACCTTCATTTTCTGAAGGTAATTGTCTCATAATTACGATTTTGCCATATACTATTGTATGTTCTTATCGCCCACCTAGCTTTAGAAATGCTAGTAAATATTTGGAATCAATTGATGACGTTTTAGCTGGCATTTCTACTAAAAATATAATATTCACTGGAGATATCAACTTGGATATACTTCCTAGTAACTTATCAACTAATGCCTTAGAGTATTTAAATATAATGGCCACGCATGGTTTACGGCAGGGTATTAATCGACCTACCAGGGTCACTACGTGCATTGATCACTTCATGATCAAATGTGATGCTGCTTGTAAAACGATTGTCTTTGAGCAACAGCTTACTGATCACTCCCCTATTCTACTTTACATCGATAATACTAATATGAATAAACGTGTTAACACATATTGCAAAACATCTATTGACTATGAGGGAATCGAAGAATGCTTGATGAAGGAGTCATGGAAAGATATATTCTGTATTTGCGATGCAAATATTGCAACTGATATGTTTGCCACGAAACTTCTAAGTATTATAGATGAGCATACGCGGATTAGAAAAGTCACTAAACGGCACCAACCACTTAAGCCGTGGATCACAAGAGGAATTGTTAAATGTATTAGGAAAAGAGATAAATTGCACATGAAAACAAAAAGGGCACCACTAGACATAACACTTAAAGAAATATATATTCAATATAGAAATAATTGTAACAAAATAATGAAAAAGTTAAAGAGAGAGTATTATAGAAATGAGTTAACTAGAAATCAGAAAAATTTAAAAGAGACTTGGAAGACAATAAAGGAAGTTTGTAATATTTCTCAGGCCAAGAGGCCATCACAAGATCTGCTTGATATCAGAAGTAGTCCTACGCAATCACTTAACGATGTCAATTTGTATTTTACTGCTATAGGTGAAACGCTTGCGAATAATACGCTGCAAAAAATGGGAACTACAGCCAGTAATCTAGCATTCATAGCAAAAGACCTGAACCCACCGCTAGATTCTATATCATTGTTCCCTACTGATCCAGTTGAGGTCAGGAACGTTATCTTAGGACTCAAAACTGTCATAAGAAAAATGTCATAGCACTGGCTGAACCCATTACATTCATATGTAATTTAAGTTTCGAAACTGGAGTTTTTCCAGCCACTTTAAAAAAAGCTGTCGTATGTCCCGTTTTTAAATCAGGAGATATCTATAATCCAACAAACTATAGACCCATCTCCCTTCTCTCTACGTTATCTAAAATCCTGGAAAAACTTGTAAAGGAGAGATTAATTAAGTATCTTAAGAAAAACAATATCCTGAGTAAAAATCAATATGGTTTTAGGGATGGCAAGTCGACAGAGGATGCAGTTATGGCACTAACTAACCAAATTGTATCTTACCTTGATAGTGGTGATAAGTGTGTAGGTGTCTTTCTGGATCTTCAGAAAGCTTTTGACACGGTGTCAATACCCATCTTATTAACAAAGCTGGATAATGTCGGAGTAAGGGGGCTTGCCCACAACTGGTTTGCAGATTATTTGATGGGACGTTCACAGCATGTACGGGTGAATGGGCATGTAAGTGATGATGCATGGTGCACCTACGGTGTACCACAGGGTAGTACTCTTGGACCCATTCTTTTCCTCATCTACATTAATGATCTTTGTTGTTATGCCCTGCCCGGCCTAGATTTAATAATGTTTGCTGATGACACTGTCTTACTGCTTCACGAAAAAACTTGGGAAAGGGTTCTTATACTGGCCGAGGACTGTCTCGCTGCTGTGACACAATGGCTAGAGAATAACCTTCTATCCCTCAATGTTAGCAAAACAAAATTTATGTGCTTTAGTAAAACATCTGCAGGTGAACCTAAAACAAATATTTCTCTAAAGATACATACTTATCCCTGTAACCGCAGTCACAGCCCTGCGCTTTGTAGCTGTTCGACTTTGTCCCGCGTTGACTCTATAAGATATTTAGGTGTTCAAATAGATGATAAACTTAGCTGGAACAGTCATATAACATCATTGTCTTCAAGGATGAGGAAACTCATATACATTTTCAAAACGCTAAGAACTATCTCTGACCATAAACTTCTTATACTGACCTATAAAGCGCTTTGTGAGTGTATTGTAGGGTATTGTATTTGTGCTTGGGGCTCTGCAGCTAAATCCCACCTTCTTTCTATCGAACGGGTGCAGCGTTCTATTCTCAAAGTGCTACTATGCTTACCTTATAGGCACCCTACTACCGCTGTCTATAGCGAAGCTAATGTTCTTAGTGTAAGAAAACTTTACATATATGAATGTATACGACGTTACCATAAAATTACAGTCCCGTACTTACCTGAGGTATCTAAAAGAATCGACAGATGTCCCGTACCACAAGTTAAAACAAGATTTGCGCAAAAGCAGTTTAATGTCATTGTTCCACATCTCTACAATGCATTATTAAGCAGAGAACGAAAACTAAAAAAGTACGGTAATATTAAATTAAAAAGAGCAATCATTTCTTGGCTTAAACCTTTTGACTATGAAGATATTGAAAAAATGCTGATGGATTTCTTTTTCTGAAAGAACTTGTAGGTATACGTAAATAACACATAGCTACACTTTAAACACTCACTACACATACATACAGAGCACATACACACACTACACATATATATTCACTCACACGTCTACTCCACATACACGTACAAACACACCCCACTATACACATAATCATTTGTATATAGAATAAGTTTACTTTTATTTACATAAATTTTAGATTGAGTATGTTTTAATAAGAAAGGGCACTGGCTTCTGTAACACAGGTATGTATGCCTAGCGCAGAAGTCAGAGACTGAATTTAAATTGTGTATGATTATTTATGTGAATAAATTTATTATTATTATTATTATTATTAAAGAAAAAAAAAACATAATTTGCGCTTTAAAAAACCCTTGAAATATATACTCTTAGTTGACTTAGTTAAGAGCTAACTCTGAATAAGGCGAGATATATGATCTACCTAATTTGCTAAACCCGTGTGGTGAGCAAATGCTGTTAATGAATTATACTGGTTACTATGGAGGAAATATGTTGGTGCTTTAATTAAAATGATATTCTTGAATAGAATGGAGTAAAGGAGTTAATGTTATATAATCTTAATTATGTTTCGTCATTCTTATTAATATTACAAATGTTTAAGTTTGTTTGCTTATTTATTTGTTGCGGTATTATCGGTAAACAGCTGAATCGATCTTACTGAGTTTTGCCATATACATAGGCTTTGGTATTCGAGTAAAACTGCGGGGGCATCTAATACAAAAATATTTAAAAATAACATCACACTCATTTTTTTAGTTTGAGCTTTATTATAAACGAAAATATTTAAAATACATGATAGTTTAAAGTTATAACTAATGACAGGTCAATTACCTAAAAAATATACTGTAATTACGTCTCTAGTTGTAACATAGAAGATGTGTAAGCAAGATCAGTTCACCTGAATGCCCGCGAATTTATAATATTAGTATGGATTTTTATAAAAAAAAATTAAACATTGAAAAAAGACGCAATATGAATTATCGGTATCGCCATTCCGTACATTACAATATTAAACAGATTTGACAGTTCATTTTGTCAGACAATTATTTTTGGAAATGTTTTTGTTGACAACGTATGACCACTGTAAAGTGCCCGACAAAGATAAAAAAACACACACACAAAAGAATAAAAAAAAAAGAAAAAAAAAACTTCGACAACCCTAGCCGTCGTCACCGCCATGCATCGTCACTTCCTGTGAATGTTTGCAAAGACAACACGAAAGCCGAGGCGCGGTTTACAAAATCACTCTTTGTATGTAAATGTTGGGCCGAGCTGCGGTGTGTTTTGTTGTGGACCCAGTGTTTGATGTTGTTTTTTTTTTGTAATATATGGTATTTACAATAATATGAAGTGTACCTACTTACATTTCATTTTATATTTTTAATTATAATTTTATTATAGCGTGAACCATGTAATGGCATCGAATAGAGGATCGCATAGAACTTGTGATAGATGGATAACTAACTACTATTATAGAAAATTAGTTATTGGAGTAGTTTTGAAGTGAAATTTCTTATGGGAGGGTTTTGAGATTCTGATCAGCAACCTTTTCATGTGACTAAATATCATCTTTATATAATAATCAAAATATGTAGGGTTTCTTTGACGCACCATCACCTTAAAACTATTGAACATATCGGGATATGACTACTATCATTCAACGCGGATTTTTTCCTAGATGGTTATATACTATATAAGATATAGATAAACGCGGATGAAACCGCGTGGGACAGCTAGTGAACGATAAACACAATCTATAATATTCAAATGTGATTGAGGAATAGTTAAAATGTTTCCCTGTTTCACTTCTATAGTTTTATTTAAAGGCTTCAATATTTCAGTCAATTGATTGTCCAACAATAAAATGAAAGTAGTAATTTCATTTGCAAATATGAATACAAAAATTATCACAAATATACAGACAGAAACCCTTTTTTTTTTTTTTTTTTTTTTTTTAATATAAAATCTTTTTTATTCTATTCTACTGCTTATAAGTTGTTCTTTTTTTGTGAACATTTATTTGTGAAAACTTGTGATTGGCCATATCTAGTTTGAAATTGTTACAATTGTATCAAAATAGCTGTAAGATTTCCTGAAAATATAAAATAAAAATAAAAAAAATATTTATACTTTTTACCTGCTTAAAATTATGAGCAGGATTTTCAGAGCTACTTCTATCCTTCTAATATTTTAAATTCGAAAGTTTGTGAGTATGAATGTTTGTTACTCTTTCACGCAAAAACTAGCGAACGGATTTGGATGAAACTTGGTTCACATATAGTTCATAATCTGGATTAACATATATGATACTTTTTCCGTGAAAATATAATCTTTCGGAAACGCGGGTGAGACCGCAAGGGACAGTTTCAAATAATTCAAATCCAGTTCAACCTCGTTTCAATTCTAACAGTATTATGTCAGATTATCTGAATGAATTGATGTGTCAAAAACCTTCGCTTAGCAAAAGCGAATGTCAAAAGAACTTTGTAAAACTAAAATAAATAAACACCGTTGTAAACAAGAACACTTGATTAACAATATATTTGATTCTATAATTAGTAGTAAAAGTTCTAGCTTACCTACAAAACTATTGTGCATAATTTAGATTGGTAACGTATTTCAAACGTGTATTAATATTTATGGCTAATCGATGTGTACATCACATTTATTTATGCTCTATTACTGGCTAATTGAAGCTACTAGTAATCAGTTCAATATGAATGCAAAAGCTGTCTCCTATGCCGTAGCAAACTTCTCTGCCAAGTTCTTGAATGAGCTTGATAAGGACATGAGTGTAGTATCTTCACCTTTATCTGCTGAGTTTATTCTTGCTCTATTAACCTTGGCCTCAAGAGATCCAGCTCACACGGAGCTATTAACCACTCTCGGGATTTCCGATGATGACTCAATTCGTAAAACATTTTCATCATTGTCATCAAAGCTGAGGTCAATAAAAGGTGTCACATTGAACATTGCAAACAAAGTTTACATCATGGACGGTGATTACGATTTAAATACTCGACTCAAAAAAGATGCGGTAAAAGTTTTTGATGCAGACTTTGAGAAAATTGATTTTAGCAATGGATCTGCTGCCGCTAATATTATTAACAGATGGGTGGAGAAAAAAACCAATGACAAAATCACAGAACTCCTCTCTTCTGACAGTCTAAATGAACTGACACGTATTGTTCTTGTTAATGCTATATATTTCAAGGGTAACTGGATGAAGCCGTTTGACCCAGATAACACTATGGATCTACCCTTCTACATAAATTCCGAAACGACAGTGGACGTCCCTATGATGTCCAATGAGGACACATATAAATACGGTGAAAGTGAAGAGCTGGGAGTCCAGTTGTTGGAAATTCCGTACGCAGGTAACAAAGCGAGCATGATCATTGTACTGCCAAATGAAATCGAAGGCATAAATGGAGTTCTTCAAAAACTAGCTGATGGTTACGACTTATTGGCAGACATAGACAAATGCAATTCGACAAAAGTCGGAGTTGGCATTCCCAAATTTATGATACAAACCGAAATAGACCTAGTGGAATTGCTGCCAAGGTTGGGAATCCGAGATATTTTCACTAATGATTGTACAAGTTTGTCTGGATTATTGAACAAGCCGGAGCAGTTCTTCGTATCGAAAGCAGTACAGAGAGCTTTTATCGAAGTCAATGAAGAAGGAGCTACCGCCGCTGCGGCCACGGGCATGAAGCTTGTGATGCTAAGTGCGCGCCCTTCGTCTACTCCTTTCCTTGCTGACCGGGCATTTCTTTACCTTCTCGCCAGCGCTGACCGAACTGCTTTTTTCTATGGCGTCTACCGTTCTCCTGATTAACAGTGCCTACAAAATTATATTTTCAACTCTAGCATGGTCAGTGACTTATTGAATATTATTAGTAGTGCTCAACTAATTTTGTATCTTCAAGTAACAACTTTGTTTATAATTTACTCTATCAGTGATTAGACATAAAAAAGTATGGTTCGGAAGACAGAACAGTTTTACTAACAACTAGCTGACCCGAAAGGCGTTGCCCTGTCTTAACAATGAATATTAAATTGGAATCTTCCGATTGAATCGACTGTGAAATGTGCACTAAGAAATGATAAACTCATTCCTTTATCAATATAGTTCCGACTCATTCTGATAAAATATATTTGCAGCGCGCATTCAGTCAATCTTGCAACTGTCAAACTACTGAAACACAGCAAAAAAAGAATTAACGAAATCGGTCCAGCCATCCATGCGTGATGCCGTGACCAAGGGAAATAGGGATTCATTTTTTTATAAATATAGATTAAAATTGTATGTTTTTAGTCTATCTGCTGCTTTCGATACTGACTGTACAAACAACAAAATTAATCTTTCGCTTGGAAAAATACTACGTATGTTACAACACACAAACAATCACACACAATTACGCGTCCCCGATGTAAAACGAGCACGAAGCGACACCAGCTAAAACTCCGTCACAAAAAGGAGTTCATATTTAGTGACGGCGCTGTCATTCCCGCGGGACGAACCTTTATTGTTCAGCGATGTGGTTGAATACAAAGCGAAGCCGACATATATCGCGCCTCTGTTCGAGAAGAGTTACTGGATGTGACAGAGGAAACTTTTGTGTTGTTTACTTTTACTCCATAAAGGAAAAAAACTGATTACCTTAACTGAGTCTTGTAGACCTGTTGTAATATTTAGCCAAAGTAAATCCGTTCCAACTCTATTGTACAATAATTAAGTTGCTTGCAGTACCTGTATAATAATAATATGTTGTTCGTGAAATGAGTTTTTGATGACTTTGCTTGACTCAGTTAAAGTATCCTTGAAAAGTGAAGAGTCGTGTTGGTGGCTATGGAGGTTTTTATAAAACGGCCAAGCTTGTGGATTCAATTTCCACAAATATTTGTGTGCATGAACATGTCTGTTTCTGTTATGTTATGTGTCTGTAAAAAAGTTGTCTATGTAGTATCTGTAATCTGGTTTCTTGGTACTTGGCTTAGGATCAGATGGCCTTAAGTAGAGAATTTCCAGAATATTTATTTTATACTAATAACGAGCTTTTAAAGAAAATGAATACCTATCAAACTTTTGAATCGACAGAGCATAAAAATAAAATGTGCTTTAACTCTACGTAAAAAAATACAAATTGAATTCCCCAAACTGTCATATCTATCAGCCATAACTCTCCGTTGGGTCCTTTTTCTCGTATTATTTTCATTAACAGCCGCGCGCGTGACCGAAATAAAGTGGCCTTTGACGAACGCCGACGCTTTTTGACTGACTCTTTTTAAAACGGGAATCGCAAAGAAATCAGCCAAGCGGATCCTAATAAAAATCATTCTTATTAAACGTTAGTAAGGATTCTTTGGCGTAGACCCGAATATCTTAGGGCTCTTATAAGAATCGTGTTCTCCTCAAGGTCACCGACTCATTTCAATGAAACAACTTTTGCGACCGTCAAATTTAACTCTTAAGAAGTATTTTGTTGAATAAAGTGGAGAGTTCGAGGATAATAATAATTATAATCCATTCTCATTTAAGAGGCCGTTTCAAACCTCCTTGTTGCTGGTATATTTAGTAATTACTTTTTTATTATTAATATCATAACAATATTTTGTGGAAACAGCGTATTAAGATACAGAAAAGAATTCGTAATTACAAGCAAAGACAGTCAAAACATTGCATCGATGTTAACAAACGCGTATTTTTTTAAATAGCTTACTCCGCCTATAGACTTCTGAACGAGTAGAGGTCCTTCCCATGTGAGCCATCGCAGGTTTTCACGCTTTATATCCCGTAGAACAAGCAATTTATATGGTAAACACTTCTAAATGTATATAGGCGGAGATAAGATCGACAGTTACAGTAAAGACGAGCCTATGGGGAGTGGGGAAATTCAGCAACTTGAGTTTAGTCTACAGGGAGCAGTTTAAGTGTTAAACTATGTTAAGAGGTTTCGAAATCCTCAATCAGATGGCAAGCAATTGTTGGACTTTGATGAATTTGGGAAAGTTTGATCTGTGGTGGTATGTCATTGTGTAATCTCAGACAATGTCTAATTGATTTTTTGTCTGTTTGTTACACAATTAATCATTAATTTTTTATTTTAACTAGCTGTCCCCCGCGGATTCACCCGCGTTCCCAAATTATGTTGCATTCTTATTATTGGAGTTTTAGTATGGATCCCTAACTTTTTGAAAATTTTATATTGTCCATGTTCACCGGAGATAGTGTAGCTTCCCAATAGTGAAATAATTTTTCAATTCGGTCAAGTAGTTTCGGAGCCTATTCAATGCAAACAAACAAACAAAAAAACAATCAAATCTTTCCTCTTTATAATATTAGTGTAGATATCTTGGGACATTCTGTACACACAGCCATCAGATCCCAAACTAAGCAAAGCTTGTACTATGGAAACCAGATAACTTATATATACAGGAATATTTTTTAAGTAATGCGCAAAAAAAATCGGTGGTTAAGTAACAGTAACAGAACACATTTCCATTTTTTGTAATTTTTTTTTTTTGTATTTTATTTTTCGACTTTAAAATCAACAAATAATGGACACTATCTATTCATAATAATATCAGAGGGCGCGCGCTTGCCAAGGTCACGGCCGGGGAGGGCAACCGACAGACAGTCGTACAGTAGCCATAATATCAATTTAAAAGTATATCTTTCGTTAACGATAACTTTATTTTTTTGTACTAAAACTTATCAAAATAAAAATTTGGTGTTTAATAAAACTCATTTAAGTTTAATTTGTCAAAGTTTGCGCACTGAATAAAAAATATTCCTGTATATTTACATCCAGACACAGAAAAAAACAGACATGTTCATGTACACAAATGTTTGTCCCGGGTGGGAAACGAACCCACGACCTGCGGCGTGGCAGTCACGGTCTCTAACCATCAAGCCAACCGGCCCGGCAATTTAATCCGTCGTTTAATTATACCTTTTTAGGATAAGATAATCTCTTCTTGATTTTTTATCTCAGTTGGGTAGCAGACCTACCACCTGATGGGAAGTGTAAGGCATAATGAAACGAAATGAAATATAATCAAATAGGCCTTCATATGTACTTATGAATAGTCAGACTCTAACACCGATTATTGTTGCTTCATACAAAGCTATATATCGCAGCAAAGGTATTTTTAACTTGATGGTCATAGCTAACCAGGCTGGGTATCTATCACTTTATCAGCAAATTTCTTTTTTCTTTTTTTTTTATACCACATGAGCCAACAAACAAGCGGACGGTCCACCTGATGGTATGTGGTTATGGACATTTGCAACACTAGGGGCATCGCCAATGCGTTGTCGACCCTAAGACGTCAAGTTGTTAAGTCTCATGTGCCTGTAATTCACCGCCGAAACACAGTAATACAAGTGCACTACTGCTTCACGGCAGAAATGGGTAACGTAGTAGTACTTCCCCGGACGAACTCTGCACTAAGAGCTCTACTACTCGAAAATTCAAAGCTATTAACAAGGTACCAAAGAGAATTGTTTTTCATTACTCAAACTACAATCTACTTTACAATGTCAAACGATAGACGTTTAGTAGAGGAGATTACTCGTAGTAATTGAATTCCTATTTTCCTCTGCAACAGCTTGCAATATCTGGAATATTAAAAATATCGGGTCCGTTTAATATCCAGAAGAATCTTCGCTCGGACGCAAAGTAAATAACTAGTAAATTTTCATCAAACGAGCTTTATCAAAGAGAAAAAAAAAACTCCCGTTTGGAAACCGCAAAGAGCATATTTTATGAAACAAAATTCATTCCACTTCTGTTAAAAGTTTTTAGTGCAAAAAATCATAATTTAATGGAAATAATTTCAGCGTATTTTTCTAACAGGTAAAAACGAGTCCGTTTTTTGAGTCAAATGAAATAATAATTTGATTTGCAATCGTTTTAATGAAATGGATCGATGGTTAATACTTATCCTCAATCCATACTTAATATAAATGTGAGTGTAAGCTTGTTTGTTACGCTTTCACGCGAAAACTACTTAACCGATCATAATGAAATTTTATATACATATTCTTGGAGGTATTAGAAGTAATATAGAATACTTTTTGTGCTGGGAAAATTTTACATCCCACGGGAATGCGGGTGAAACCACGGGGGACAGCTTGTAATATTATAAATGTGAAAGTATGTTTGTTTATTTGTTACTCTTTCATGGTTAAACAACTGAACCGATTTTCCTGAAGTTTGGCACACACATAGCCTATAGTATGGAAAAGGATAAAGGCAAAATTTTATCCGGGACGGGTAATGCCGTGGGGAATAACTAGTAGAAAAATAAATGTTTATCACACCAGGATAAATAGATAGAAGCAGGAAGTGACGTTGATAAATCGTTTGCCACCAGCTTTCCACTTCGTATCATTAAATTTAATCGATTAATTCATTTCTCTGCAATGTGTCTGATTGGACTGTGTCTGGGTTACACACATTAGTTTGGGAACAGATAACCGTGCGTGAAAAATATCCTTGTGCATTAATATACTAAGGAGGACAGCTCTCCTTGGTTTTATGGGATTTCCCGAAGTATTGCAAATTTTCCCGGGATAAAATGTAGCCTATGAGCTATTTCGACGATAATCCAGATCCGTTCAGTCATTCTGCGGCAATTGAGTAACAAACATCAAAATTTTGCATTAATAATAGTAGTAAGATTTATTTTCTATTATTAGTTAATATTTTTATTAATATCGTAAAGCATTGTGCTTTATTATCAAACCGTTCCGCTTAAAGAAGAAAACTTTCAAAACAAAAGAGAATCAAAAAGAACTATAAACCGTCAAACAAAACATTCAACTTAAAATCCCTTTATCCAAACATGAAGCTATATTTCCATCCCCGTACGGGCCAAGACGTGCCCTGTTCCCATTCCGTCCCCACATAGTTTGACACGCGGCTTGTACCCGGCTTCACTATCGAATTTGTGACGTGAACTCTAGCGAGATCTATTCTCACTGAATACAAAGTATTTCGTACGGTATCGTATTGGGAATACCTACTGTTTGTAGGAAATATGTCAGAATGTGTATCTAGATTTAGGTAATTTGATTTTTAAGCCGGTATAGGTAGGCTAGATTTTGTATTAGGGGTGTTAGGGGGCTGTATGTATTTGTTAGTTTGTTTATGTATGTTATTAAGATCATGCTCGATTCTGTAAGGAAAATGACACTAACTCGAGGATGTTTCGTCACGGCCTCCGTGCTGTCTCTTTCGCTAACTACGCTTGTATTACTAATCACGTGAGAGATAAGCTCTCCGAGGTCTCCGTGAAGCGGCTCGCCGACGAAGTTTGTATTAGCTGAATAAGGGGGCTAACTATATCAATATTTCTTAATGAATATTATATTTATATTTATTAAAAACTCATAATAAAAGTTCAATCTAATATTTACACTTATCCAGAAAAATCACCATAATCCATGGAGAATAGGAACACTAATATTATAAATGTGAAAGTATCTGTCTCTCTATCTAATTGTTACCTTTTCACGACAAAAAAGTTTAAGCAAAAATTCGTGAAATTTTGTATACATTTTAGCTTATGTATAAAGGCTTTGTTTGGATACCTTACATCTTAGAAGCGGTAGTCTAGTATTTAGCTTTAAATGTTAAATCTACTCAAAGCATTATTTTCGTGACATATATCTTAAGTCGCACCATAATATAAAATATGCAAGTCACATACAACGGAAAAAAATCATATGAATCGAGCGTTTTATTTTGCGCACCATGCACATATTAAATCCGACGTACATTTTGTAAAGCAAAAAAAGTTTTTACCAAATAGCTGCATAATATTTAACAGCACGACAAGCACATAAGCATGCAACATCAAAGCGATCGTATCACAAACACGCTTTTGCTTTTACATTTTATGAAGAATAAAAATGAAGGTTGTACACAAATACAGTGCGGATAGACTAAGTAATGCTCACGTAGGTGTATAATCTCTGGGGGCAATGGTGGCGGCCCGCAAAAGCAATCTCGTGGCGTTTACCATCACAATAGCTCGGCCGAGCACCGTGCGCGACAAAAGACAGATTGTCCGTGCGCAAGTTACTAACTAGTTACCAATCGGAATACGCCCTGCAAAGCTGGACTGCATTGTTTCTATTTCTAAGCTTTGACGCTACCTAAAAGTTTCAATAGCCAAAATATTATTGATTAAGATCTTCGTTGGAACTTTATTTGTAAGACGTATAATTATTATAGTTTAATAAACTTAAATATACTATTGACCCTCATAAGCGAATGTAATGTATATATAATACGAGTATATGAATGTAATAGGACCCGTTAAAATAAAACAAATGAGTCCAAACCAAAGGGATTGACTAGCCACAGAAGAGTTCTACTATTCTCCGTAAACAACCTTCTGAACCGTTGGCCTGTTTTTTTAAGTTAAAATTTCTCAACGCGGTTGGATAAAACTTGGCATATAGAAAGATCATGTCCTGGAATAACATAGAAGGTACTTTAACTCGGGAAAACGTAACATCCCCCGGGAACACGGGTGAAGCAGCGGGGGACGCCTAACAATTGAATAAACCTAATTTTTTACTGACTATGAAAAGCAGTCAACAATTTTATGTATACCGTATACAGAACCTCATAATTCTGTACATAACCTTTACAAATTTACAAATTAAAAGCTAAAGTGAGTTTGTTTGTTATCTTTTGACGCCTCAGCGGCACATCCTGAAGAGATAGGCAGAAAGAAATGATACCTAAATTTCATCGAAAATATGTTATGTCTCAATGTTCATGCAGTCTTTCTTTCTTTCATACGGGGAGCATATATTTTTTTTGATACCACATGGCCCGACAAACAAGCAGACGGTCCACCTGATGGTAAATGGTCACCACCGCCTCTATACATTTGCAACACTTGAGGCATCGCCAATGCGTTGTCGACCCTGAGACTTGAAGTTAAGTCTCATGTGCCCCAATTTCACCACCCTCCCTACCTTTCTAACCGAAACAATAATACAAGTGCACTACTGCTGCACGGCAGAAATAGGTAAGGTAGTACTTCCCCGGACGAACTCTGCACTAACAGCTCTACTACTCAAGCAAGGTGACAACCTTCTGACGAGCACATTACCGATTGGTAATGTGCTCGTCCAGCCAGAGATTTCTGGCTGGAATATAATATACTATAGCCGGGCCAGTTGGCTTGGTAGTTAGCGACCCTGACTGCTAAGTCGCAGGTCGCGGGTTCGATTCCCACTCAGGACAAACATTTGTGTGCATAAACATATCTGTTTGTTCAGTGCCTGGGTGTAAATATATATATAATATATTTAGTAGTATATCAGTTATCTGGTTTCCATAGTACAAGCTCTGCTTAGTTTGGGATCAGATGGCCGTATGTAAAGAATGTCCCAAGATATTATTTATTTATATATAAACGAAAAGTTAATATTACCTTCTATCGAGCCCAGAGTCTTGTAGCCGAGATACCACCGAGGCGAATAAATCGTTTTAAAATATAAACTGAATTCAACACAGCATGCAGTGTTAATGTGTAAATTTAACTGGGAAGAGAGATAGTTCAATAAATCGGTAATATTAGCAATTTACATTCAGTATCGGTTAACCCAAATGATATATGAGCATTATTTACCCAATACGAGTATTGTGCTGTAGACAGAGAGTACTTGTCGCATGATAAATATTCAGTAAATACTGCTATATTATGTATGTAATAAGAACTGTTTTGTTTGGCTTCATTTGCGAGTATGTGAAGTATAACATATTAATTTTTCACTTCAGTAGCTCAAACATGTAGGTTTTGCTGCCTGAAATCAGTGAGCAAAATCGTATTGCTCACTGAGTCAGACAAAGTAACTTTTAAATTTTTTGTTTTCAGAAAGCCGTGAATATCTTATTCAGCCTTGGATTAATCATACAATTAGAAGCATTCACACTCCCATCTCTTTCCCGCCATTAGAAAGAGAGAGCGACAAAGACCAGCCCTTTCGAAGTTCCGATTTTGAATTCGATCTCAAAGACAAACACGTTCGGATATTCGTACTAACTAAAGAAATTTTGCAAAATGAAAACTATGTCTTTTAATGTAATTTATTGATTTTTTTACTTATTGTTGTAATTAAACGAAAATAAGTATTTACTGCAAATAAAACTGATATTTAACCTGTATATATTTATTTCTAGTTTCAATAATGTTACGAAATATATTCTTCACTTCAGAAGCTCAAAAATATAGTCGGTGCAATCTGGGTTTCATTACTGAGACCTCTGCCTGCCTTTTGCGATAATATTTTATATTTCATCAATAATAAACAAATAATTTTTTTTTTTTCTAAATACACACTTATATAGATATTTACACTCAGACACAGAACAAACAGATATATCCATGCACACAAATGCTTGTCCTGGGTGGGAATCGAACCCGCGACCTTCGGCAGTCAGAGTCGCTAACCACCAAGCCAACTGGCCTGTCAATATAATATGCAATCCCTACTAGTATTATAAATGTGAATGTAAGTTTGTTTGTTACGCTTTCATGCAAAAACCACTTTACCGATCATCATGAAACTTTGTGCCCATATTCTTGGAGATATTAGAAGTAACATAGAATATTTTTGTGCCGGGAAAATGTTACGTCCCTCGGGAACGCGGGTGAAACCGCGGCGGAAAGCTGGTATGTAATAATGTAATATAATGTAGCCTTTCATAGTTATTGTTTAGATTGTTATAATAAATAAAAAAGTGGGTAAATGGTTATTACATTTGTTACATGTAAAATATCCGTTTTCGTAACCCTACATGTAGTTCAATTAAGTAATTCAAGCTGCCCATTATGAAATGGAGTTCATTTGATGACATTCATTCAACGGATACAGCATTGTAACATCACCATGTCCACTGATTGAATTGACCGTATTCATTTGGTTTTTCGCTCAAATTATTTTACTATTCCCAACCGCAATAAAGGAAGAGGGAATAAACACTATTCCCCACTAATCAACAATTGACTTCCTCCCCTCTTTTTAAGGGAAAGCGCTCCGTTTTTGTTTGTAACCTGTTTTTTGAGTGTTCATTGAATCATAAATCACTACATATTATAAAACAAAGTCGCTTCCCGCTGTCTGTCTGTCCCTATGTATGCTTAGATCTTTAAAACTACAAAACGAATTTTTATGCAGTTTTTTTTATTAGATAGAGTGGTTCAAGGGAATGGTTTTTATGTATAATACATTCATATTGTAATTGAGAAAAAGAACTTTAGATAATTACAACTATTTTAACTGCGTGCGTTTGACAGATCGCGTATTACAGACCTTCGGAACGCGGGTGAAACCGCGGGGGACAGCTAGTAATATTATAATAGCGAAAGTGAGTTTGTTTGTTACACTTTTACGGGTAAATGACTAAACCAATCTTGGTCAAATTTTGCACAGACATAGCCTATGGTATGGAGAAGGACATACATTTTTCATGCTGGAACCACGAGTCAAACCTCAAAGCACAGCTAGGAGCTTAATAAAAAAAATATTAAAAGTAAATTTTCTTTGTGGTTTTCTGTATAGAAAAATGTTTGTGGAAATATTAAGTTAAGTATTATTATGCAATAAAAAAAATTGAGTCATTCTCACTCATATTTTTATGCCGTCAAAGAAAGTCGCATAATTCTAAAGATAAAAAAGAATGAAACAAGAAAGCATTAACAAGTATTAGGTGACATTTTTTACTCTTATTATGTCCAAATTCGACGTCCGAGCTATAAACATCAAAACAGACTCAACTTCACGTGTTGAACAATAATATCTATCAACATAACCATATCTCTTGGATTCCGCATTAAACATCCAAAGAATTGTGCCTTAATAAACAATGTTGGTACGTCTTACAGCTACGGAACCAATTTCTCCGCTCATTTATCAAGACGTCTGAGTCTCGAGCGCGATAAATACTATACTCGGATATTCCACTACAGCCATTGCAATAAAAAATATTTACTCTTAATCCGCCCCGGGTTTTATGAATAAACTCGGATGGAAACTGTAATATTTTTGCATGAGTTTACGATGTTTATGTAAAAGGATATTTTAATTAACCGAGGTTACTTATAATTAAAATAAATATAAATAAATATCCTGGGACATTCATTACACACGGCCATCTGATCCCAAACTAAGCAGAGCTTGTACTATGGAAACCAGATAACTGATATACTACATATACTACTTTTTTTTTTCTAAACACATACTTATATAGATATTCACACCCAGACACAGAACAAACAGACATGTTCATGCACACAAATGTTTGTCCTAGGTGGGAATCGAACCCGCGACCTTCGGTTTGGCAGTCAGAGTCGCTAACCACCAAGCCAACTGGCCTGTCATTAGATCAGAGCACTGTGGATTACCAGCGTAAATGTTGAAATAAATATCCTGGGACTTTTTTACACACGTTCGTCTAATCTTAAGCTAAATATAGCTTGTTTATTGGAAGATTATACAAAAACAAATATATAGTAACTAATTCTGCGTGTGAAAGTCTTTTCCTGTCCGGCGGTCGACGAGGTAACAGGTCTGTGGTGCTAGTGCGTCGACTCAGTGACAGCGGGTCTAATACGTCCTGAAGATGCTTCGTATGGAAGCGAAACACGTGTCGGTTTCCTGTCGAAATTCCTTATTCGGGACTTGACAGAGAAGGAGATCCAGTGGAATTAGTTACTAGATATTTGTTTTTGTATAATCTTACAATGGATTTTCGCAAGGTCACGCCTGAGTCAATAAGTTGTTTATTGGAAATAAGATAACTGACATACTCTATAATATATACCTTTTCTTTTAAATAAATAATTTAATATCTCCAGGATATTCGTCTTACATGGTTACCTGATCCAAAACTAAGCAGAGTGTACTGCTTGTACTATGGCTTCCAGATAACTGATACACTACATAGACAACTTTTTTCTTTTAAATACATACATTATTAAATATATATTTAGACACAGCCACAGATTAAACAGACAGGTTTGGTCATGCACACAAATGCTTGTCATGGATGCAGAGGCGGCCTTAGGGGGTGGCGAACGGGGCAATCTTGCGTGGCGCTCTTGCAGGGGCCTCGCGCAACCCAACCAAATAAAAAAAAATATGGATTTTTATTTTTATAACTTTTGCATTTCTTGTCAAACATGACAAATACCTACTTACCAGACTTACTTTCGTATCACATACTTTTCACGAAGGACAAAGGGCCTCGCAATGACCTGCCGCCCGGAGCCTCGCATGGGTGGAAATCGTCCCGAGGACTCTAAACACCAAGCCAATCGCCTCGTCAAAGAGTATGTTTAATGATTATGTATACTTTTTATATTAATAATTTTGAATACAAAATTATCTTTTTAATTTTCATAGGACCAAAGACCTCATTAATAAAGTATCATTTTAATGAGCATGATTGTTTTATTCAATAAAATCTGAACACGTATAAATGAAAATTCACAAAATTTAAAAATTAAATTAAAATAAAATTAAAAAACAGTGAAACGAATGAAACGTGACCGTTAAAGCCTGAATTGATGAAATTAATAAAGTATTATAAAGCAAATTGCAATCAAAACAGATTTGTTTCGAATAATGTTTTGTATATAAATAAATTTCGTATATAACTATGGAGGCAATCAAGCTTCAACTATAAATGCGACATATGCTGCTTGTGACATATTCAATATAAATAAAACTTCATTATATTCAATTTGTTACGACATATCACTACAAATTGAACATGGAAATGAATTTCAGCTTAACATACAGAACAATATAGGTCCTTCCTTACATATGGAAATGGAAAGTGTATAGATAATAGAAGTACATAATTTGATTGATTAATTAAAATAATTTCATTAAAAAAAAACGTTTTGTTTTCCATACAACGTCACTTTCTAATGTTCTTTCTATATATATATATTAATTATATATACATTATGTATATATATTATATATATGTGTATATATATATATATATATATATAATTGTTTTATACGCCAGGGGCCGACAAACAGTCACCCGGTCCACCTAATGGTAAGTGCGCCAATGCGTTTTCGACCCTAAGACATGAATTTCTTAAGCTTCATGTGCCTGTAAACACACCGGCCCCCTTACCTTTCTAACCGAAACACAGTAATACGAGTGCACAACTGCTTCACGGCGGAAATGGGTAAGGTGGTAGTACTTCTCTGGACGAACTCTGCACTATAAGCTCTACTACTCAAATAATATAAAGAATTTTAAATATAAAGGTACCGAAAATGAAAATATTTATTCATATGTAAAGTTTCTGTACATTAGGACTACGAGTGCTACGAAATAATTGTAAAGTCCTACGAGTGTGCTACCACCATCAATTTCTACAAGAATTGACATTCATATAAAAATACTATTATACTACATCGATTTTAAGTAATTTTGAGTTTGTATTTAGGGATAATAATAATCAAAATATGTTTGGTCCACTGCGAATACTTTTACTGTCATAAAATGATTACAAGTTACCAGTTATTAATTAGTAATATTAATTAAATTGGATTTTGAACAAATAAGCCTTAAGACAAACGTGTAAGAGGCGTCGTGGGCGTGGCGAGTATCTATTAATATTCCAGATGCGATGTGATCGACCGACAGACTATTCCCTGTCTTTTACAAACCACAAGCTATAAAATTTAGCGGAATTGAGACTTATTTTGTTTTAGGTAAAATACAAATATCATCATCGTATCTAATAAGTTTTGATTCGTATTCACGCCTAAGCTACTGCACTAATTAACACTAAACATACCATAACCGGGTCAAATTACCCATTTTGAACTTTGCAGTGAAAATGCACGTATCATCTGATTACTTTTGCACATTTGACTTCATAACTTTTTCTCACCAATTAATATACAGTTATACTATTTATTTCCCTTCCTAACAACCATATTTCATACATTCAAGCAGGAAACATAAAGTCACATTTGACCCGCTATGGTAGAAATTGGTACCTAGTAAGTGTTGGTATGATTAGTGTTAATAAAAGGAAAGTTAAGAACCTGTAATTTTTATGTAAATAAAATAATAATAAAAAAACCTGTGTCTACTTATGCACGCGCGTTAGAAGTTATACTCGCAATCATTGGTGACAAAAACTGCACTTAAAGCATTTGTCTTTACTATGCAGTCGAGAGATTGATTTTGTAGTGTCCAAACTCTTTGCACCTGTCTGTAGCGACGAGTAACAATTTTTGGCGTTGTAATGTTATTATTGACAATAATATCATTTCTCATTGACACTGACAGTTGCGATTCGCGCGATGTTCCGGAGGGACCGTTATCAGCTCACTTCAGGGTGTCGGTTTTTCGTGCCGGTGTACAAAAAAATAATCTCATCATTTGACCTAACTTGCCAAAAGAAGTATAACTTCAAATCCTAATCAAATTCTCTGAAATATACAATGTAGCTATTAGAATTGCTACAGCTGCCTCATAATACCTTTTCTGCGAACCTTACAATTAAATATTAATACAAGCAATACTGGGAACATTAATTTTAAAACAGTTGACTCGAAAATTAAACAGGAATCCCTAGAATTCACTATCAATTTCACGATTTAGATTTTGATATGAAACTAAACGAACTACCAATAATGCATGCTTAGTTTAATTTGAACCGCAACACATGTTTAAACCACTTTATGTGTACGTATGGACATATGTACATACACTTCCTATTAGAATCCTATTTGGCACCAACTGCGTTGTGCGGTTGATTTAATGGTGAACATTCGGAACGTATGTTCAGCATTCCAGTAAAGTGATACTTTTGCAAATAAAAATGGAAGCAAATTGGATTTAGGAGCTACGCCTTGTCGCCAACAATGTAACAAAGTAACACAACTGTTTTGCCAATCTGTTACATTCTGAGTAGACGTTTATCCTCATATTAAAAACTGCAGTGCATTGGTTTAGGGTAAGATGGGGGAATAGCGGTCACTTAAGCAATTATTAATTTTTTATTTTATTTTTATGATTTACGGTATCAGAAATTAACTTTTTACATAGCTTATATTGTAGTTTATTGATATATATGAAATACTTTATCAATATATTACGGATTTCTTATTTATTGATCATTTTGTGAAACCCTTCGTCTACTGTTGGGGTATTACCGGTCATTCAAAATTAACACAGGGTTGCTTCTAAAATGTATCAAAACAAAATACAACGACAGTTTATTAATATTATCTTTATTTAACCAAAATTAACCAAATCATTTTTTATCTTTTAACCAAAATTAACTCTTTTTTTATTAAAAAAAATATATATATTATTATTATTTATATTTTACTTTGAAAATCACAAATGAGACGGAACTGTCTTTAACATAGATTCTAACTATATTATATATATTTCTTTTTATTATATTTACCCAAATCAACTCTTTAAAAAAACGAACAAGTATTATTAATTAGATATTTATAAATTCTACTTTGAAAATCACAGATCGATACGCTTAGGGACTCTCTTATACTTATATTTTAATTATTATATATTTTTTATCAAAATTAACTCTTTTTTATAAAATAAAATAGACCTATTATTAATTATTTATATTTCTGCTTTTAAAATGACAGATTTTTTTTTAGCTAAATCAACTTTTTTTTATTCATGTTTGGATAATCAAAATTAAAGATCAAGACGTCTGAGGACTCCACGTTTTCTTACACAATAATCGCATACATATGACTCGGGGGAATCAGCACCACTGCACTCTTCATGAGTCCACCGCCCACAACTACGGCATCTACACCATATTTCATTCTTTCCGAACTCTTTACAAATTGAGCACGTTTCTTTATTTTTTGAAGAAGCTTCACCTGACTCGGGAGACTTTAATGAGAGTTTCTTTCGCTTGCTAGATAACATTTCTTCATCTGAAGACGAAAAATCTTCAGTGGACTTTGATATGGTGTACATGCGCTGTCTTTTTTTAATGTCAACATCAATCTTTTTCTTTTGAGTTGTTTTCATAGTTTGTTTCTTAGTTTTTGTGTTGGTTTTTTTGTTAGTATTTTTGTTTATATTCTTAGTAATTTTCTGGTTTCATTTTAACTGTTTTTCTTGTTTCTTTTTAAGCTTGTTTTCAAGTACTTCTTTCATAGGTGTTCCTGTCAAGATTTCAGAATGGATATGCAGATGAATACTGGTTGCCTCTGGTTGGCGAATGGATATAGAAGGATTTCTCTTTAAAAAACCATATAGCCAATCCTATCCTGCTAGCTTCCTCTCTTTGTTGAAGTTATGCTTTATATTATGTTTCTCGGCATAAATGAAAGCTGCATTACGAACTTGCAGTGGACTTAGGCCGTAAAAGAGTTTGGCTAGCAGTTTTATGTTCTCAGCCATACCCTTCTCTACTTATGGTGAAAAAGTAGTATGTCTTCCTAGAGAAGGTCCTGTAATTGGGACATCCTTCTTGATGCGATCTTGTAGCGTGCTGAAGGGTATGTCGAACTTCTTGGCGGTTGACCGTAAAGAATTCCCAGCACTAACGGCTTCAATAACTTTCGTAGTGGTTCTGTTCCTGCGTCTCGGCATCTATTTAAATATAAAAATAATTGTAATGAGACGTTATTTTAACAAACACACAAATAATAAATTGTCTTATAACTCCATACGGGGCAATACCAGTCACTGACCGGTATTGCCCACTTAGAGTGATTGCCATAACCCCAAAATAAGGAAACGGTATTTTTGCTTTGTCACGAAAAATGTAAATAACTTTCATAAAATCTAACAAGTACATACAATACACTTGCAAACGTACAGTAATTAACTTTAAGAAAGATATTAATTGGTATAAATCATTTTAAACTTACCTTTCATCAAATTTTCGATTTTCTTACAACAAAACACGTCCGAACGTGTACACAGCTGTCACACTCACTGCGCCCGAAAGACAATGGCGCCGCTCGGTAAATTAGTTTACTCGGCCGCATACTAGATGGCAACACTAGTAGCCATTGCAAAATGTTGTTGGAAGTTTTATATTTTGACGTGACCGGCATTGCCCGCTGACTGCCATTCCCCCATCTTACCCTACTCTGCATAATACCTACTTCCCTACTAATATTATAAATGTGAATGTATGTTTGTTTGTTACGCTTTCACGCAAAAACCACTTAACCGATCATCATGAAAGTTGTACACATATTCTTGGAGGTATTTGAAATAAATAGGATGCTTTTGCGTCGAAAAAAATTTACATCCCTCGGGAACGCGGGTGAAGCCGCGGGCGTATGTATGGTAAAAAATTGTTTGTTTAACAAACAGGGGCTCGATTCTGTAAGGAAAATGACACTAACTCGAGGATGTTTCGTCGCGGCCTCTGTGCTCTGTCTCTTTCGCTAACTACGCTAATACTACTAATCACGTGAGAGATTACTCTCCGATAAGTTTGTATTAGCTGAATAAAGGGGCAGGTATCGATATAAATTCAAATTAATTGTATTTAAATAGATGCATATTTAATACATAAGCTGACAACTTCTTTTATTATTTTCTAAGCATCTTTTATGGGTTTTGCATGCAAGACCGAAAACTTGTGATATAAATCGCTTAGTCGTTAAATTTAGACCACCCCTCAAATCGTCTTGACGTGTAAGCGTAATGTGTCGGTGATTTATCACTAGATTCCGTCGATCAGTGGCCCAAAACCCTTTATGTTCGTCCTAAGAATTTCTGAACGACCTAAGAATAACATTACGTGATCCAGGTTTTTACAATGATGTATTTTTAATATCGACAGGTCATTCACCATCATTACGACTCTCAAAATACAGCGTAAATACTAAATAGCTACTTATACGCGCCAAGAAAGGGAAAGATAAATAAATGTTGTTAGAGAGAGATAAATCGTTGGTAAGGTGCGACAGTGTTTGATGCGCGACTAAATGGAATTAGGTCAATTACCAGCATTTTATGTTGCCATTTCTAAGGGCGGACAACGTATCTATGGGTAATTAAATATCATTGGGTTTTTTAGGTTTTAAGTGCTATCGCAATGTAGTTATGGTTTTTTAAAGGAAGCCTTATTTCGTTATGTCTTTAAAATTTGTGATTAGAAGTTTCTTTGCCATACCATATCCTAACAAATTTTATAATCAAATGTTGGGTTTTAGCGATGGATTCCAGTACAAATATATCTGATTGACAATTAATAATTTTAAATCAATAACATTTATTATTTACAAACCCACAAAAAAAATTACAGAATTTTTCATTCCTGAAAAATACGCTACTTTCACTTCTAATTTTAAATGCGGGGGTTTGGTTCCTTCCTCCAATAGAAAGTTTTTCCTTCGAAATTCTATATAAAAACAAACACAATAAACAGTATCGTATTTTTGTAGTTTACAATTGAGATATTAATCGAAGGTATACACATCTGTGTTCGATTTGAAAAAGAAAATACGCGGTTCAAACATTATGAATAGATGATAAAAAAATAAATGCGCATAGAATTCAATTACATGAAGAATTCAAAGCTACATCTGTAAGATATATATCAGTCTTAACGCATAACAAAAGCGTATAACCGTATCACAAGAGATCGTGATCCTTACGTGATTCTAAGATCCACAAAGGATATAGAAAAAAACACTCGAAACATTTGTCCCTTCGCAGTGAATATATAGCTCGCAAATTTATTCATATACGTGTATTAAATGACCCTCAAAACACGCTTGGTATGAAAAAATAAAGCAATGAACACAGTAGTAAATAAGCCAAGGGAGCTATTCGGTTATACATATAACTGCGGGGTCACCCGATCTACAGCATCATTTGTTATTCTGGTTGTTTTCAGCGCGTGTTGGTTTTGTGTTGGTATCAAATGTATTATCGCTCTAGATGTGACACTCTTTTTGATATTATATTTAGACATACTTTTGTTTTATAGCAAAAATCTCAAAAAGCAATTTCCCATAGTTACAGATTTTTTTTTTACACTAAAAGCATAAATGTGAAAGAAAGAGCACATATACTGTGTTCGTTAAGGAAGGTATGTGGATATGTCTTTGGCACCTTGGTTGGTAGTAGTAGCTTTTTGTGCGGAGTTCGTCCAGTGAAATATCCCTTACCCATTTCCGTCGTGAAGCAGTAGTGTACTTGTATTATTGTTTTTCGGTCAAAAAGTTAAGAGGGATGAAATTACAAACACATGAGACTAACGTACGTAAGACATGGTAGATTCAGTAACTTTAAATTTAACCTTCTTAAGTGCCCTCCGTGGCCCTAAACTGAATAAAAGTTTTTTTTTTAACTATCATCTTCACGTTTCAGCATTGACAATGGCAATGCCCCTGGTCCATAGGCGGTGGTAACCATTTACCATCAGGTGGACGGACTGCCTCTTTAACAGCCTTCATGATATTTAAAGTGGTATATATCGCAACTAGCTGTCCCCCGCGGTTTCACCTGCGTTCCCGAGTGATGAACAATTTTCCCGGGATAAAAAGTACCCTATATGTTATTCCAATATATGCTCTATCTATATGCTAAGTTTTCATCCAAATCCGTTGAGTCGTTTTTACGTGAAAGAGTAACAAACATAATATATCTCAAAATAAACAGTATATTTGAATCTAGCCACAATAACACTTATTTATACTAATACATATTATAAAGAGAAAAGATTTGTATGTAAGTATTATATGTTAATATATAAGCTATAAGTTATATATAGGTTGGGGAAAAAGTTTCTTCGCATTTTTTAAGAAAATTCAAAACATTTTTTGACATAGTTTAATTACATTTAACTAAAGTATGTAGGTACCATTTTGTTCGATAACCTTTTTGCCATCTTGTAGGTAGGGACATGATCCCATTGCTATAGAAATTTTGGGACTTCTGATCAAAATACTGCGACAAGTGGTTTTGACAGTCATCCCGTGATGTTAACCTGACACTGTCTAAAGAATTCTGAAGAGACCGAAACAGGTGGAAATCTGAAGGTGCAAGGTCAGGACTATACGGCGGATGCATTAATACCTCCCAGCCAAACTCTTAATTTTTGCTGAGTGACTAAAGATGTGTGAGGTCTAGCGTTATCATGATGAAAAACCACACCCCTTCTGTTGATTAATTCCGGCCGCTTTCTCTCAACTTCTTGCTTTAATCTCATCAGTTGTTCGCAGTAGAGTTCAGAATTGATGGTCCTGCCTGGTGGTAACAGCTCATAATGAATAATGCCCTTCCAATCCCACCACACACACAGCATCACCTTGTTGCGAGTTAACCCGGGTTTCGCCACAGCCTGTGAAGCCTGACCGGCCTTTGACCACGACCTTTTTCGCACGTTCTTGTCGTACGTGATCCACTTTTCATCACCAGTTATCAGCTTCTTCAAAAATGGTTCGGTTTCATGACGTCGTAATAAAGAATCACAAATGAGTACACGGTTCATTAGGTTTCTTTCAGCGAGCTCGTGAGGCACCCAAATATCTAGCTTTTTTGTGTACCCAGTTTTTTTCAAATGCGCCAAAACTGTTTTGTGGTCAATTCCCAGTTCTCAAGCTACGTCGTAACTACTGATATGCCGATCTAGCTCCACTTTTTCAAAAATGGCATCCATTTTATCCGTAATGGGGCGACCAGAGCGACATGCATCTTTGACATCAAAATTTCCGGATTGAAAACGCTTAAACCAAATCTGTGCTACTCTAACAGACACTGCACTAGGTCCATAAACATCGCAAATTTTTTTCGCGGCTTGCGTTGCATTTTTACCTTTTTTGTAGTAACATTTTAAAATAAATCGAATTTCTTCATTAGATTCACTCATCTTGGCGGTACGAAAAACAAACACAAATCACACATTTTCCTAATTTGAATTTGGAATTATGTTCTTTAAAATTTAAAATATTACTTTATTTTCAATGGTACCAAAACCAGCCAGATACTAATAGTATCGCCAAAGAGATTTTATTACAAGTTCATACATACTATAATGCGAAAAGACTTTTTCCCCAACCTAATATATATATAACTAAGCTTATGTCGGTTACTTTCTTACTTTTATTCATAAGTGCTTGAAACGTGTTTGATTAAAATATTTTCATTCATTTTAATGTTCAGCTGCACTGATAGACTTTCATCGTGTGGTCCTACCAACTTCACCAAGCTTATTGGCTGAGGTTATCCTGTGGTAGAATTAATCTTTCTTGTTGCCACTTAACAACAAATTCAATAAAAAAGCTGCTGCTTCTGAAGTTTAATTAATAAGTTGTGGAACATGAAAACTTTCCGATAAAAACATTGAATGTCACTTGCAAATTGTTTCGCAAACTATCGAGCTATAATAACACTGTTGGAACTGATAATATATATAGTCGATAATATGATGCTTCACTATTTTGTTAATAATCCTGATAGGTCGGTAGCCGTCGAGGTTAGACCCTGATTGCCATAGATTGTGGGCTCGCGTCTCATCCAAGACAAATATTTGACTACAAATAAAAATATGTACAAGTTAACAGCAAAAGCTCCGCGTAGTTTGCGATTAAGTTATTTAAGGACATATCAGAGGAACATAGGCATATATAAGGGGGTCTTGCCTACCCCAATATGGTCTAGTGCCCACCCTAGGACCAATTTTAAAATAAATAAATAAAATATGTTCACACAAAATCAACGAAACTTTTGTTTTTAGAATGTGACGCATAGTTTGTCCTTATACCTAGGTACATAACAGTTTATGTCGACTCTACTTGATCACATCAGCCATGGCATCTCAGGGGCCAGGCTGAAAAATAACCCTAGATAAACCAATGTAGAGGAATCGAGTATTGGTATTTATCTTTAATATGGCATGAAAGAAAATATTCCGTCAGTCGCCTGTACAAGCTAAGAACGCAAACCCCGCGTCAGCTCCGCATTTGCAATTTTTTACAGACTTTGATTAAAATTCAAAAGCTTTTTTTCTTCACAAACCTTGGACTATGCACGTCTTCCTTCAAATTACAGATATAAAGTTAGAAAAGTATAGTAGAATAAAATAAGAAAACGGCAAACATAACACTAAAGAGGATAAGGATGGGATAAGAAAGAATTTGAATATTATATTTCATTCAAGTTATGAAAATACTCAACCATATAAGTATTTTGTATGACAGTTTATTCCAACTTAGATCAATTGATAAGAATCTTCTTTAGTATAAAACTAAGTCGCATTCTAGATCCTTATGTCCCTATATCCCTATGAATGCTTAAATTAAATTAATTAAATAGATTGAGTGATTAAAGAAGAAGGTTTTTATGTATAAGTATATACATTGCACCAGAGTGAAGCCGGGGCGGGTCGCTAGTCTTTTATAAATGGGAAAGTGTGGATTGATGGATGTTTGTTACTCAACCACACCAGAAAGGCTGAACGGATTTGGATGGAATTTGGCACAGAGATGGATTATAGTCTGAAATAGTACATGTGCTACTTTTTATCCCAGGAAAATATTTTTTTTTTGGAAACGCGGTAAAAACTGCGGGGAACAACTGGAAACTCATAGTAACCTACTACTTGCTATATTCACAAAATGGGCTTAGAAAATCTCAGTCAAAAATGTAACCATTTTTTTATTAAAAAGGAACATAGCAACAATCTTTAAAATCTTTTAGGAAATTCATTCCATATTATTATAAGCTAGTATTTTAATTGCCGCGATTAGTTTAGTGTCAAGTTTTTATAAAAAAAAAAAAAAAAAAAAAAATGCTGGTACGGTAGGCTATAGTTAAATATAAATGATAATAAATATCCCCAGGACATTCTTCACACTTGGTTACCTGATGCCGAATCAAGCAGAGTGTACTGCTGGTACTATGGCTACCAGCTAACTGATATATTACATACTAATTGTCTCCCGCGGTTTTACCCGCGTTCCCTAGGAATGTAACATTTTCCCGGCACAAAAAGTATCATATGTGTTATTCCAGCATTTTCTATATATGTGCCAAGATTTTTCCAAATCCGTTTGGTAGTTTTGCGTGAAAGAGTGAGAACATCCATACATACAAAGTTCTTCATTTATCACAATCAATATCTCAAGGAAAGAGAGTGGATTTATATATCAATGAGAGGTTCCACTTACTTGTCTATTATATATTATATTATATAGTCTACTAGTCTAGTATTACTTTCATATATTTTAGATTATTAATTAATAATTTTATAATTCCTAACTCACTGTCAAAATAACCTACAATAACCTTTAAGAAACAATTTAAACTAAAACATGTACTGAATAAAAACATTATAAAAGCTCCGAGTAAATCTACTTGAAATGTGGCAAAAAAAACTACTGTTCATGATTTCCATCAAACAAACCTATTTCCCAAAGAGGATTTTTGTGGGATATGAAAGGCAAAAAAAGCAATTTCACCGCGTAAGCCGAATGTTTTCTCTAAAAAAAATATATGTAACATTATTTTAGTCAAAATTGAGGTCAGATCCAAGGCATAATAGTCGTTATGACGATTGTCATGGATCATATTGTTGGTCAAAACACGTCAACAGGATAATAAGCATGTATGGGAGTATCCAGTTTGTAAAATCACTGGATAAGCCATAAGATAAAAGAGACTTCTCTTAACATAGTTTTTCGTAGGTAAGTTGGTATATGTATAAAATTTGTATAAACTGTTTAATTTTGACTATTTTTATAAATCTGAATGTGAGTTTGTTTGTACGCTTTCATGACTAAACGACTGGACCGATATTGCTAAAATTTGACATGCCCATAGCCTTATAAGGAGAAGACCATAGGCTACTTTTATACTGAACGTGGTATTTTTTTGTATATTTTATTTAGTTGGGTCTTAAGATTTTTTTTTCAATTTACCGATACATATAACAGATAATATCTATATTATTATAATTTTTATAATAATTTAAATAATTATTATAATATCCTTATACCTATAATATCTAATAACAAGTGCACTGCCGCTTTACGGCAGAAATGGGTAAGGTGGTAGTACTTCCCCGGACGAACTCTGCACTAAGAGCTCTACTACTCTGAAATGAATTCTTGAATGATATTCCTACCTTTCAACAACAGTAAAATATTATTAATCAATTTAATTTTTTAATTGAAATGATAATCAGTGGGAAATTATTTATTGCCTATACTTTTATAAAAAAAGGTACATCAATTAAAAAATAGAGAAAATTTTACTTTAATTACTCATTCATAAAATCTAAAATTGTAAACGAACTCTAAAATAATACGGCCACATTCCAATACCGTTGCTTTCAATATAAAAAAAAACATTTGCTTTTCAAAAAGCAACATGCTCATAAAAAGCATTCACTCTAAAATGTTGCCCGTTTAAATTCAAACCAATTACAAAATCCACTCGTCTATAAAGCTGTCCATAAAAACTCTAAAAAAGGAGCGAACTTTTATTTCAGGAGCAGAAAGAGTAATGGACGTGCTATTTTAACAAAATAGCCCTGAAATAAATGCAATGGGGGACACAATAGGCCGGCCATAGGAAACAATTGGCCCTGTAATTTATGTAGCCACAACACGCGCCTATATGGGTCACATTCCCTAGCTATTTGCATGTATCATTTTCTGTTGGAGTCAGCTTTCGGTCTATCGACTCACTGCTATTAGCACACAGACGCGTGTTGTTAACAGAGCGGTTTCGATTTTGGAGGTCAGCACACGATTGATACTTTATCGACTCTACTGTTTCGATGACATTGAATTCAATTCATCGACAGGTAAGTTCACAAATATATTCAACAACTAAAAGAAAATAATCTGTAATTCAGCTTTATTTAAAAAACGAACTCAATATAGAAGAAAGAGGAAAAAATCCTCAGGTTATTGATAAAATATTAGTAAATAAAAACAGGACCCTCATGTCAAATGATTTTCTTAGCTTGTGCGTGACAATTTCACTTTGGCAAGTAAATTTGTTTAAACGTGTTAAGTACTCAAAATCTAGAAAAAATCTAGCAGCAAAATGCAGTTGCTGTAACACACTGACAGTTGTTTGGCGACAGATTTCCAGCTTGAAGTTGATAGCTCGCCAAACGGATACTGCCTACCCTTCTGATGTACTATGGTTTAATCACAATATTTTTTATTTAACACACAATACTTACTCAAAGCTCTAGGTTTATTGAGTAGTAGAGTTTTTAGTGTAGAGTTCATATGGGGAGGTACTACCACCTTACCCATTTCCGCCGTGAAGCAGTAGTACACTTTTATTACTGTTTCGGTTAGAAAAGTAAAGGGGCAGGTGAAATTACATGACATTACAAATTACATAAGACTTAACAACTTTACGCCTCGGGGTAGATTGAGTCTTTTTCTTCAGAACTCGCAGTATCCAGTGAGCTAAGGCACTTATTTGTCTCGGATTTCCATGACCGATTTTCGCAAATAGTTATGTGTCTACGCGTTATAATAATAAGGGTCACTTTCACCAGCTTTTTCCGAATGTTTAGTATGATATTTGATAGAATAATTTGGAATATAGTCTTATACATTACAACATATACTTTCAATAAACCTATTTTATAGATGACTAGCTGTCCCCCGCGTTCCCTAGGGATGTTAAATTTTCCTGGCCCAAAATGTTATTCCAGGGCATTTTTCATATACGTGTGCCAAGTTCCATCCAAATCCGTTTGGGAGTTTTATTCTTGTATGAATAACAAACATAATATTAGTAGGATCTATTTTAGTATTTTGTATTTAGATACAATATAATAGAGGCCATGTCTGTTATGTATTACATAAATAAATAATAATATATCGATAAATATCCTGGGATATTCTTGACAAACGGTTATCTGATCTCAAATGAAGGGGAACTTGAATAACTGGCAACCAGATAACTAATATACTATATTTACTTTTTAAATGCTGATATGTCCACCCAAACACAGAACATACAATTTCATGCACACAAAGGTCTGTTCTGGATTGGAACCTCCTCTATGACGGTGTGATAGTCAGAATATCTACCACCACGCCTGTCTGTCTACTAAAATTATAAATATAATGTTTTTTTTTTTCAATTCTTGCTTCACATTTTAACATTACCTATATCATTATCTATGCTAAAATCACCGAGATCTCATAGCCTCGTTTCGACACCTAGAAAATAACCCTATAGCGTTGTAATAGATAAACCTTATCAAGAAAGTAATAAAGACGAATTTCCTATGATATTCTTACCTTTATAGTCGTTAAAATCTTGATAACTTTACTTTTAATTGTTAAATTGGAATTGAAATATGAATTAGGTTTTATTTTCTTTTTAGACGTTTATTTATTGTAAATTATAACACATTTACAGGCAATCATACTCATTCGATGCTATAACTAAAGTAGGTACATAAACATAATACATTTTTGATAAACATAATAAAAAAAAAGAATAAAATTTTTAAACGAAATAGTACTTTCACAGCATATACGAGTGTCATAGTGACACATCATTTTCAAAGCATTTGTATGCTTCAGTGAATTTCGACTTATATTCAAATAGGTTGATTACTGTGGCGTTATGTTAGATTTAAATAATATATTTATAAATACATAGAATATTTTAGTTATTGTTAATCATACATACTTATATATCGATAAAAGATATAATCGAATATTGGTTACACTATATTTATATAATTACTTAACTAACTAATAGAAATATAAAATATATACATTTAATATTGATGTTAAAATAAATATTTTGTGTGTTGAAGCGGACAAGCAAACCACTTTATTAGTAGTGAGTAAGTCCTTGGTTAGCGAGTCTACGTCACACCGAGCGCGCGGCGAACTTGCGCGAGCGCAGCCGGCCGTCAGTCAGCTGCCTACCACACTCGCGAACACTGTGTCGCCTTGCTCGCTGCCACGCATTATACTCGCCGCTATTTAGTTTATGTTACATTATTGTGTTTGAAACTATCTTCTTGCTATCGCTGATATCTTCTACTCCTTCTATCTATTCTTCTGTGAACTGTATGTGCATCTACAAATAAACTGTTTCTTCTTTGGTGACTGTGCTATCCTTCTTCACCTTCCACGTGCTACAAATCTCATACCCAAACCGCTAAATTGGTGACCCCGTAGAACATGACCAGCAAGAGTGATAATAACGTTCCAGTCCCACCCATGGTACCGGCCGGACAAAGCAGCGGCGAGAAAATGTGCGAAACATTTAGGGTAGGCGTGCGAATTCCTCCGTTTTACCCTGAAAAACCCGCGTTATGGTTCTTGCAAATGGAAGCGCAGTTCCATATATCTAACATTAAAACTGACGAAACCAAATTTTTCTATGTTATTGGAAACTTGGATCCACAATATGCAAGTGAAGTGGAGGACGTAATTAACAATCCACCCCCGTCCGGCAAATATGAAAAATTAAAAGCGGAGCTAGTTAAGCGACTGTCAGCATCCCGGGAGAGAAAGGTGAAACAGCTGCTCATGCACGAGGAACTCGGAGATCGGAAACCGTCACAGTTCTACCGCCATTTACTGGATCTAGCCGGTCCAGGCGTTCCCGAGGAGTTTCTACGAACTATATGGACCAGCCATTTACCCAGTGGTACGCAGGCTATCGTCGCCTCACAGTCCAAAACCAAGATGGATGATCTAACGGAGCTTGCCGACCGAGTAAACGATGTCGTCGGCACGCAGGTAGCATCAACGTCAGCCATCGCTTCTTCAGGAACGGGAAGTCAATCGGAAATCGCTGCACTAGCAAGACAAGTCGAGAAGCTGACAACGAGGATCGATCGACTGTCACGGCCGCACAGACGTCCGACCAGCCGCACCCGCCAGCGATCTGGTTCAGGTATGAGATCACAGTCCAGTCACAGGCGATACCCCCAGTGCTGGTACCACTACAAATTCGGGGACCAGGCAAATAAATGTATTAAACCCTGTGATTACCACGCGTCGGGAAACGCGAGGGGCAATCAGTGATGGCGACCGATGATTGTCCGAGTGGTGGTCGCTTGTTTCTCACCGACCGCAAGTCGAAGGTGCAGTATCTGGTCGACACTGGCAGCGACCTCTGTGTCTTCCCTCGATCGGCATTACCAGGACGACGAGATCGAACCAATAAAGACTATCAATTGTGCGCAGCCAACGGTACTGTGATAAATACGTACGGTGTAAAGACTATTACTTTAGACTTAGGGTTGCGCCGTGACTTTTCTTGGCAATTTGTGATAGCCGACGTTACTAAGGCGATCATAGGCATAGATTTTTTATCATTTTATAATTTAATGGTTGATTGCAGACACCAACGCTTAATTGATATTAGTACTACTCTCGCGACCCCGGCTTCACCTGCTCGATCGTCTGACGCTATTTCTTCGGTGAAGGTAATTCTTGGTGAGTCCTCATACAACCACATACTACAAGAATATCCCGACATCGTCCGCCCACACGGTATACATCAGACACCTACACACAACACTGTCCACCACATACACACTACACCCGGGCCGCCCGTCTCTTGTACACCACGCCGGTTGGCCCCCGATAAATTAAAAATAGCCAAAGAGGAGTTTGACGCGATGCTGAAGGCCGGCACAGCCAGACCCGCGAAATCCCCATGGGCATCACCACTGCACCTGGCCCCTAAAAAAAATGGATGGCGTCCCTGTGGTGATTACCGCATGCTGAACGCCAGGACCGTGCCGGATAAATATCCGATTCGGCACATTCATGATTACTCACACAATCTCTCTGGCTGTTCCGTGTTCAGTACAATAGACCTCGTAAAGGCTTACAATCAAGTCCCGGTAAGCCCTGAAGACATTCCTAAAACGGCCATTACCACACCGTTCGGGTTGTACGAGTTCCCGTACATGACATTTGGACTTCGTAACGCTGGACAAACTTTTCAACGGTTTGTCGACGAGTTAGTACGGGGATTAGACTTCTGCTATCCGTATTTAGATGATTTTTTGATTTTCTCAGTTGACCGGATTACTCATGAAGACCATTTACGCCAAGTCTTTGCCCGGCTACAGGAGTATGGGATGGTGATCAACCCCGCTAAGTGTGTTTTGGGAGCAAGTGAAGTAACCTTTCTTGGATATCGTATTTCAGCCAATGGAACGAAGCCTTTACCCGAGAAGGTGGAAGCAATCACAAGGTATCCCGTCCCTAAAACTGTTCGTGAGCTCCGGAGATTTCTTGGCATGATTAATTTTTACAGGCGGTTCATACCTAACGCAGCTCAAAACCAGGCTCCATTGAACGCTCTGCTCACAGGATCTGTAAAGGGCTCCCACCCAGTACATTTTACATCTACTGAGATGCAAGCTTTTGACACTTGCAAGGAAGAGCTCTGTAAAGCCGCAATGCTGGCACACCCCGACTGCGAAGCTACGCTCGCAGTAGTAACAGACGCTTCGGATACGGCAGTAGGGGCAGTTTTGCAGCAATGCAAGGATGGTGAACCATGGCAACCACTAGCTTTTTACTCTCGTAAACTCAGTCCAGCGCAGGTAAAGTATTCACCGTACGATAGAGAACTGCTTGCAATATATGAAGCAATAAAGCACTTCAGGCATATGGTCGAAGCGCGGAACTTCGTGGTCTACACAGACCATAAACCACTCTGTTTTGCATTCCACTCAAGAAAAGTAAATTGTTCGCCGCGACAGTTCAGACATCTTGACTTTATTTCGCAATTTACAACAGATATAAGACATATTGCTGGTAAAGACAACGTCGTTGCTGACCCTCTCTCACGGATCGAGGAGATCACTCAGCCAGTGGACCTGAATCGGCTAGCTGAATCTCAAAAAGGTGATCCTGAGCTTGAGCTACTACTAAGCAGCAATACGTCGTTGCGTCTAACTAAAGTCAAGTTACCAGGATCTGATACTGAACTATACTGCGACGATAACAACAGTATTTCTCGACCATATGTCACAAAGCAGTATCGTCGCCAAGTTTTTGAGAGCCTACACTCATTGAGTCACCCTGGTGCAAACGCATCGACCAAACTGGTTACCGAAAGGTACGTTTGGCCAGGCATTAAGAAAGACTGCAGAGAATGGAGCCGCTCGTGCCTGGCATGTCAGCGAGCGAAAGTTACTCGTCATGTTTCGTCCCCCCTTGGAAACTTCCAGTTACCTAGGGCTAGGTTTATGCATTTACACATAGATCTCATAGGACCCTTGCCACTATCTCAGGGATATAGGTATTGTCTTACCGCCATCGACCGGTTCACGCGTTGGCCTGAGGTGATGCCTCTACCTGACATCACGGCTGAGACCGTGGCGCAAGCCCTAGTATCCGGTTGGTTTTCCCGTTTTGGCTGTCCCAAGGATATCGTTACCGACCGCGGACGCCAGTTCGAATCTACGCTTTTCAAGCATCTTTCGAACATGATCGGCTTCCGTCACAGGCGCACCACTGCATACCACCCTTCCTCAAATGGCCTCATAGAACGTTTTCACAGACAATTGAAGGGCTCGATTGTCTGCCACGCCCAGGACAGCTGGGTTGAATCATTGCCGTTAGTGCTGTTAGGTATTAGGAATGCTTATAAGGAAGACCTGAGAGCTACATCAGCCGAATTGCTATACGGTGAAACTCTTAGGTTACCCGGCGAGTTATTTCAGCCAGAAATTGATGACACAATGGATATGTCAGATTATGTTGCTCGTTTACGAATGTTTGCTAAACGATTACAGCCTACACCGGTTTCACGCCACGGAAATCGGACTTCCTTCGTTTTTAAAGAATTAGGATCAACCAGCCACGTATTCGTAAGAGATGATACGACTGGTTCCCTAAAACCCGCATATACAGGACCATTTGAGGTTCTGGAAAGAGATGACAAGGTTTTTAAACTTCTTGTAAAGGGCAATACTGTTACCGTTTCTATAGACAGACTTAAGCCAGCCTACATATTACAAGACTCAAACACAAATAATAATAATCACACCACAATATCTACACAACAACATTCACACACAAACATGCCACACAAATCACCATCCGTCACCAAGTTACCTGAAACCAGGGGAAGTAACATCAAGACAACTCATTCGGGTCGGAGAGTACGTTTTCCTGACTATTATCGCCCGTAGTCACGGTCTCTCGGGAGGGGTGATGTGGCGTTATGTTAGATTTAAATAATATATTTATAAATACATAGAATATTTTAGTTATTGTTAATCATACATACTTATATATCGATAAAAGATATAATCGAATATTGGTTACACTATATTTATATAATTACTTAACTAACTAATAGAAATATAAAATATATACATTTAATATTGATGTTAAAATAAATATTTTGTGTGTTGAAGCGGACAAGCAAACCACTTTATTAGTAGTGAGTAAGTCCTTGGTTAGCGAGTCTACGTCACACCGAGCGCGCGGCGAACTTGCGCGAGCGCAGCCGGCCGTCAGTCAGCTGCCTACCACACTCGCGAACACTGTGTCGCCTTGCTCGCTGCCACGCATTATACTCGCCGCTATTTAGTTTATGTTACATTATTGTGTTTGAAACTATCTTCTTGCTATCGCTGATATCTTCTACTCCTTCTATCTATTCTTCTGTGAACTGTATGTGCATCTACAAATAAACTGTTTCTTCTTTGGTGACTGTGCTATCCTTCTTCACCTTCCACGTGCTACAAATCTCATACCCAAACCGCTAAATTACTTTACTTACATAAATAATTGGTGGTAGAAGTCGGTCCTTTATACGCAAATAATTGCAGATATTAGTATTTCAGAATCAACAATGTACAATCATACAATGTACAGACATAAAGATCAAAATTCAAGCATTTAATTCTGGCGCTCTCAAAAAGGGAACATGATAAAATTATAGCGGTATTGTTAGGTAAAAATAATAAACATTTATTTCAGACCATGTCCATATTTTTGTTAGTAACAATATACTTAAAAACTAATGTTAATTTTAAAAACATACACAACACAACACAGTACATTACACTATTAATTTACAATATGAAGCCGTAGCCGTCTTTGCAACATGGGGGACTCCCAGCGACCTGCAAAGACCCAGTATAGTGTTGTATAGTAATATTTTAGTCATTATTTTTAGTATTAATATCTCTACAGTCTTACTCCATTGCACCGTTCATAGTAAATGTGTGTACTACATACATAGGTAACGTAGTATACACTACCAGTGACAGTAGGTAGGCATGTACGTATAATCTGGCAGTATTTCAACGGCACTGGACTCGGAAGCAATTCGCCACAGATTTATTACATGTATGTCGTACGAGACGATCGGCGCATTTGCTTTCGATCGATCTGATTGTAGATGTTCGGACACAGATAGTAGCCTCTGTTCGATAGAGCCATTCGTAGGGGATTTGGATTTAATCGTCGATTCATGATGTAATAGTATTGTTGAGGAGATATTACTTGTATTTAATGGTGGTAATGACAGCTTCCTGTGTGTAACGGCTTTATATACATACATATATATGTAGTACGGTAACTTTAAATTTGACCTTCATAAGTGAAATCCTAAACTGAATAAATGGTTTTGAATTGAATTTTTACATATATTCGTATGTTGTTATGTGCAGTTTTTAATATTATACTAGAATCGTAACCTAATTCGCCTGAGTCGTATAATAGGACGAATGAATCAAAAACCAAACCTTTAAGATTAAATTTTCTAAATTATGAAAACGCATCAAAATCTATCGCGTATGAAAGTTAAGAAGCGCACAAGCTTATTGATAGAAATTGTTGCTTTGTTTTATACTACTTAGAGATATCGCCTGTATCGTCGAGTGGTTGGTTTAAAGCATGGCTAGGACCCGGGGGTCTTGGATTTGATTCCTGGTTGAGGAAATGTATTATTACTATTTCTTTGTACAGATATGATAACTTAAAGACCGAGAGCGACAATGCTCGCCTCATATCATGTTGGGACTCAAAATATAATCGGTAGAAAAAAGGTGTTGTAAGACCTCTGTCTACTTCTTCGGTGTGTTTTGTTAAGCATATAGTCTCTCACTTATTTCAAAATTCAAAATTCAATTCAAAATTCAAAATTCAAAACCATTTATTCAGTTTAGGCCTTCGGAGGGCACTTATGAAGGTCAAATTTAAAATTAGGTACTGAAGCTACAACCGGTTCGGAAGTCAGCCTTCAACTGAGAAGAACCAGCAAGAAACTCAGCAAGGTTACATTCTTTTTTATTTGTTATATAATTTTTTATCTATTCTGACTTTTTGGCTATTTTATAATTTCATGAAAATTATATACATAAGGTTTAGAATCCTGCAGCAATATAATAGAACAATCTATTAGGTAGCTAATAGATTAGCTGAAAGAAAATAAAAAAATTTCAAATTTACTCCAGTTTTAAGATATCGTGTTGCTTTAAATACTTTGATAGAATTAAAGCCTCACATTTAAAAAAGAGGTATAACCTACTGCAATTGTTCGGTACAATATTAATACCACAAAGGATTACAATTCAAGAGCTCACATTACGATATCGACCTCTATATTAATAGGAATAAGAACTAAAACGTACCAATTGCAGTTTGTGCCAAGGGAAAGGAAATTTTATTCAACGCAGTCCGGCCTTTGTAGCTCTCAATCGGGGAATAAATTTTTACATCAAAGGTTTTCAGATGAAAGGTTACCTGATAACAGAGGTTTTTGTTATGTAGATATGTTTCGATGTTCTTTTTATCTGCTTTTAGGCTTATTATTTGTCATGCTAATGGATGGAGGGCTTTAGTTTTAGCTTTTTAAGATCTTAGTCTTAGTTTTGGAGCTTTAAGAAATGGATTTACGAATGTAATATGTTACTAAGCTAATTGTAAGTAAAATATGGATAATAATACCTTCAATATCGCATAAATATAATAATTTCGTAGGTTAATGTAAACGTAACTGTACCCTTCGTAACTTTGATAAACTTTTGTATTTAGATTGAAAACAAATCGTAATTTTCGCTCCCAAATGCAGGGATCAAATAATATTGGCAACGTCGAATAGCACTAATAATGGCAGAAGCCGGGTCAAAGAAAATCATTTCCAACAGGGAACTTACAAAGAAACTTTCTTCAATATAACGAATTATTGGATTCGCAGACGCCCCGCAAGTATAACCATATCGGACGTTCGAGAATGATATCTCTCTTTTTTTTTATTCCGCCGAAACTTATGCGGGCTTGTTCCGAGCCAATTTGATTTTTGTCCGGCCAAATTGAATAATACGCAAGTTGAAAAGATATTTCGTATGTATTTGCACATGCTTTACTGTTTTTCTGGCGGTTCGGTTTGATATTTTTTACATGTGAGCATCGTAAGTGGCGGGTGAATTGGGCTAGTTTTCCTCGAAGAAAGTAATTTGACGTGAAATTTGAGGGAAGTTTTTAGATAGTACCTACATATTTGATGTTTGATTTGATAAAATATTATTTCTAATATTCACTGACTTTTGGATGATACTTTTTCACGGAAATCTTTGAGACGGGACAGTATCTACTAGGATTAATATGTACGAGTATATTGATAACATTTTTATATTAATAAATACTGGGACATTCTTTTACACACGGCCATCTGGTCCCAAACTAAGCAGAGCTTGTACTATGGAAACCAGATAACTGATATACTACATAAACTACTTTTTTTTCTAAATACATACTTATATAGATATTTACAAATGTTTGTCCTGGGTGGGAATCGAACCCACGACCTTCGGTTCGGCAGTCAGAGCTTTAACCACCAAGCCAACTGGCCTGTGAGATATAAATATCATATGATATTGTTTCAAATGTATGTAGTTTTATTTTTCTAATTATGTTTAAGGCTACGGAGATGCCCAAAACAATATTGTGTGAGCTGTACATGTTATAATCCCATTTTTTATTGAGTGTTTAAACATTCGATTTGTCGCTTCTATTTATCTAAAGTTCCTATAGTACAATCTATATGATATGTACGCTCAATACAATCTGTTCAACATCGATGGGCCAGATGGCTTGGTAATATTATACCCTGACTGCCAAACCACAGGTCGCGGGTTCGATTCCAACCCAGTAAAAATATTTGTGTGCGTGTATGTTTATTCTGTTTCTGAGTGTAAATATTTATAAGTATGTATTTAGAAAACAAAATGTAGTATAATAAGTAGTATATCAGTTATCTGGTTTCCATAGTACAAGCTCTGCTTAGTTTGGGATCAGATAGCCGTGTGTAAAGGATGTCCCAGAATATTATTTATATTATTATAGGTTATTTTTAGGTTACTCAAAATAATATGTTGTAAAAAAATTATACAAATAAACTCGAAAACGAACAATTTGATACAGCATATTTTTTTAAACTATAATCCTCAAACAAATATTGCAGCAGGTAAGCTGTAAGCATTGTCAGGGAATTACAAATAACACTGTATATAACCCGATGTTCGAACACGGTATTCTAGCATCGTGAGCTATGCAGGTGCAATAGTTCAATCCGTTGTCGACATACCAAATAAATTGCTGAGTTTCACACACCACTCCATTTGGTATGCACGTAGACTGTGTAGTTTAGATGGAAAAATGTGAATAGGATTAGCCGTTCCAATTATCCACTACATGTTTCACTTATTCTGGGATATTAACACGGGCATCTGATCCCAAATTAAGTAGAGCTTGTACTATGGAAACCAGACAATATACTACATGTACTACTTCTTATATTTCTAAATACATATTCATATAGATATTTACACCCAGTCACAAAACAAATAGACATGTTCGTTCATGCACACAAAAATTTCTGAGTGGGAATTGAACCTGCGACCTGCTACTTAGAAGTCAGGTTCGCTAACTGCCAACTGGCCAGTCAAACTCCCCGCAACAGTTAATTTAGCATAAAATCTATGACTTTGGTCATAGATTCTGCAAAAGTTGTTTATTTTTTTCACGTCTAATCGACTGATCTGATCTTGCAGAAATTTGGCACAAACATAGCCAATGATGTGAACAGGGACATAGGAGATCCGGTGGGACCGCGGGAGACAGCTACATTATAAATGCCTGTATATTTATAAATTGTAAAAGTCCTACAGACAGAGTGACAGACCGACTATCACACGATTAATAGGCAGTAGGATTATTGTGATAGAACTATTAACAACATCACTTTATGCTTGCCATAACTTGGTCACATTGCCAAGTCAGCTAATTCTCAACAGATCTAATATCATCATCAACAATATTGCCAACTAAGGGTGAGTTTAGTGATTCATAGTTAATTTCAATGGGTTTAATTTTAAGGCTAATAGATTTTTCTGCAGCCTAATCCTTAGACCACGGCTCGGTCAACGTAGTGTAGGGCGCTCTCCAGCTAGATGAAGCGATGATATACGCAAGCTGTCTGGCAGCGGTTGGAAACTAAGAGCTGAAGATCGAGCTCAGTGGCGTGCCATAGGTGAGGCCTATGTCCAGCAGTGGACGGAGATAAGCCGATAATGATGATGTATCCTTTCATGTTAAAAACAAAGTTTCTTCCGCCGATTGTACGCCTAGATCGTTTTATCTAAGCAAGATTTTGATGCGGTTTTTATTAACAGACAGAATTATTCAAGAGTAAGGTTTACATGTATGCTTATATCCGTCGGGAACGCAGGTGAAACCGCGGTGGACAGCTAATTATATAAATTCAAAAAATTTCAAAATTCAAAACCATTTATTCAGTTTAGGCCCTCAGAAGGCACTTATGAAGGTCAAATTTAAAGTTACTGAAGCTACTACCGGTTCGGAAGTCAGCCTTCAACTGAGAAGAACCGGCAAGAAACTCAGCAAGGTTACATTCTTTTTTATTTTATTAAATTCTTTTTTATCTATTCTGACTTTTTGGCTATTTTATAACATCAATTTTACATATTTTTATATTTAACAATTACACAATACTTAATAAAGCTAACATTCAAAAACAAAAAAAAGAAATAACAAGACTACAAAATAGAAAATGACAATAATTACTTACAACTTAAACAAGAAAATTAGAGGTGCACTGTGCAGAGAGCAGCTATTTCCATACATTTTTATCTTCAATATAATGAACCACCTTGTAATACGCTTTTTCTTTCAATATTTCCTAATATAATTTTTAAATTTATGATCAGACATTTTGGTTACTGAAAGCGGTATCTTATTATAAAATCGAACACAATTACCAAGAAATGACTTGTTTACTTTAGTTAGTCTAAAATATGGAACAACTAACTTCTCCCTTTGTCTTGTATTAATATTATGGATATCCAATTTTGACTCAAACATTCGTATGTTTCTACGTATAAACATTATATTTTCATAAATATATAATGAAGGCAATGTCATTATATTTATTTCCCTAAATAAATCTCTTAATGATTCACGGGGACCCATACCGTAAATTGCACGAATTGCTCTTTTTTGTATAATAAATATTGATTCTATATCCGCTGCTGCTCCCCAAAATAAAATACCATAGGACAAGAGGCTATGAAAATATGCAAAATAAACTAATTTGGCTGTCTCAACATTCGTCAATTGTTTAATTTTCCTAACAGCAAATGCAGCCGAACTTAACTTAGCAGCTAGAGTATCAACCTGAGGTCCCCACTGCAATTTATTGTCTAATGTAAGACCCAAAAATACCGTTTTATTAACAAGATCAATATGGCTCCCATCTATTATTATTTGGCTATCTACTTGTGCTACATTGGGTAAAGAAAACCTTAAGCATTTCGTTTTCTTTGAATTTAGTAATAGATTATTTGTAGCAAACCACCCACAGACAATTGACATAGTATGATTAACTTTAGTTAGATCTTTGTCTTTTCTATCAACTTTAAAAATTAATGATGTATCATCAGCAAACAAGACAATATCTGTGAGATCATTTACAACATATGGCATGTCATTTATATAGACTAAAAACAAAAATGGACCTAAAATTGAACCCTGGGGTACCCCCATTTCGACTAAAGAGCCCTTGGATGTTGTGCCAGTAATCCCTACCTTTTGTTGATAATAAACCAGCTGGCCCCGCTATTCTGTCCGACTTCTCGTTAGAGGTAAAAAGTGGTCTGTAATTCTCCGGGCCATAAAATATGTCAATCCAGAAACTCGTGACCGCCCGCTATTAATATGTTTTCGCGTAGCGATCTTTCTGCCGTTTCCTTTTTTCCCGACTTCTAAGGGTCATAGCTTGATGTTAAAGATTCGTGAGTCTATAACCTCCCTAAATAATTGGGCAATCGAATGCAAAACGTTTATCAAATATGACCAGTAGTTCCACAAATTAGCGCGTTTTAACAAACAAACTCTTCTTTATAATATTAGAATAGATTGAATAACTTATTTCAGTATGTTGTCAATAAATAATGTTAACAAACTGTCCAAATATCTATTGAGGCATAATATCACGCCTGATGTAAAGCTTCTTGTTATTTAATAACGACTTGATTCGGCTTCACCTGAGAGCGATAGTATAAATATAATATCCTTCTGGAGAAGTTCTAAAAATTCATTAAATTAATCAAAATCTTTTGCGTAGCTTAAAGATATGAGCGTAAACAAGGAGACAAAAATAGTGACTTTATTATGTCTGTACTGAATTAACAATTAGAGTACTTTTAATCCTGGAATTTAACATCTCCAACTATAGCTTATATTCATATATCTCATCATATCAATAGTTATAGACATATAACAGACACAGAACAAACTGAATATTGTGCACACAAATGTCTGTTCTGGGTGAAAATTTAACCCAAGAGATGTAATCACCACGCCAAATGAACCAAAATATTGTTCATATACCATTTAGAAGTACTACCTAATAATGATGAGTACCTACCTATCCCCAGCAGTTTCATTCCTGGGGAATGTTACATTTCCCGAGATAACAATATCTTACATCCAGGTTAGAAACTATACATGAGCCAAGTTTCATTCAAATCCGTTAAGTAATGTTTTCGTGAACGAGTCAACGTCCATCCACAAGAAATTTCGCATTTATAATATTAGAAGGAGAAACTGTCCGCGCCGTGGTCACACCCGCGTTCCCGAGGGATATGATGTAATATAGGATAATAACATAGCCTATGTCCATCCGAAATTATATACCTTTCGAATTGTGAATGATATTTTTTCATTACACATGCGGAATAAGTACAATACAATATTGGTATAACTTTCTAGGTCATTTTAAAGTTAGGTAAATAGCAGATTTCATTTTATAATTACAGCATGAGTTTTGTATAAATTAAACAGTTATTACAGTGCGGTAAGTTCAATTTTGATTTCATCTTTACAATATTATAGATTGACAAAAACCACAAAACTGCACAAAGTTAAATTGTAATTTAAAAGAAGAACAAAGAGATCGCGCTTTCCGCAAGTATAGAAAGGATCGCATTGAGGATAACTGGTTGCTTTTCAAGGTTGCTAGGAATCGGTGTAATCAGATGATACGTAACGCCAAACGCCGGCATATTCTGAATAACATTTCTTCTTCCTCGCCTGCTGATATTTGGAAGTTCCTTGGAACCCTAGGTATTGGCAGGTCGCGACATTTAGACCTTCCTAATGCCATTGAGTTAGACGACCTAAACAATCATTTCTCCACTTCTTTCTCACTAGATCGTCTGACCAAAAATCAAACTTTAAATTATATATCTGGTCTAACGCGTCCTAACATAAATTCTTTTACATTTTCTACAGTCGACTCGGGACAAATTAAGAAGATCATCTTATCCATTAAGTCAAAAGCTGTTGGTTGTGATAACATCAGCCGCAGCATGATCATTCCAATACTAGACCATCTCCTTCCCGCAATATCCCACATCATAAATTATTCACTTGAATCTGGTATTTATCCATACTTGTGGCGTAAAGCTTATGTTTTACTCTTGCCCAAGATTCCTAATCCCTCTCTCCCCAGTCACTTCCGTCCTATTTCCATTCTTCCCTTTCTATCAAAAGTGCTAGAGGCCTGCGTTCACAAACAATTCTCCCAATTTATATACACCAATAACCTTTTAAGTCCATTACAGTCTGGGTTCAGGCCCGGGCACAGCACTGTTTCCGCCCTCCTCAAAGTGACTGGCGATATTAAGACCGGCATGGAGAATACTATGGTTACTGTTCTAGTACTGGTTGACTTCTCCAATGCCTTTAATACCGTTAGTCACGATATCCTCCTATCCATCCTTTCCCATTTAATGATCTCTCCTGAAGCGCTGGATTGGTTCTCATCATATCTTCGGGAACGTCAGCAGGCGGTTCACGTTGAGGAATCATGCTCAAGATGGTGTAACCTAGAAACTGGCGTTCCACAAGGCGGAATTCTATCTCTTCTCCTTTTTTCTGTCTTCATTAATATGATTACCCAAAACCTTCAGTGTTCGTATCATCTATATGCCGATGACCTGCAGCTTTACTCTCAAGCTAAAGTTGAGGATTTAGCCGATGCAGTCGATGCTGTGAACCAAGACCTTGATGTATTAAAGAATTGGGCTGACAAGTTTGGCGTGGCGGTTAACCCCAGTAAGTGCCAAGCAATTATTTTGGGGAGTCATCGCAATATGTGCAAGGTGGGCAGTACTACTGTTCCACCCGTAATCTTCAATGGATCAGTAATTTCCTTCAACTCTAACGTCAAGGATCTTGGTTTGCATCTTGACCCGTTACTTAACTGGCGATCCCAAGTCGCAAATGTAAGCCAGAAAGTAGTTGTTATCCTGCGCTCTCTCTAAAAATTTTCTCCCGTCTCATACCAAGGCAATGCTTGTGCAAACCCTAATTTTTCCCATAGTTGACTATGGTGATGTGTGCTACTTTGACCTGAATGCAGATCTACTCATTAAGTTAGACCGTCTTGTCAACAATTGCATTCGATTCGTCTTCAACCTACGGAAATATGATCATGTGTCTGCGTATAGATCACAATTAAATTGGTTGCCCATTCGTCAGCGCAGAAACATGAGAGCACTGACTACCTTGTTTTCTATACTCTTCTCTCCCAGTTCTCCGTCTTATTTATCCTCTCACTTTCAGTTTCTGTCTTCTAACCATAATAAATATCTTCGTTCCTCTCATAATCGCATTCTTCAATGTCCCACCCATCATTCTGACTTTCTTCATTCTACTTTCTTCATTCAGTCTATTCTACTATGGAATGAGCTCCCTCTTGAAATCAGGATGGCTAACAGTCGGTGTTGTTTTAAGATGAAAGTACGGAAACACCTACTCACTACAACGTTAGCAGATTCATCTCGGCTCTAATTTTACTCCTTTGTTTAATATAAATATATATGTATGTAATTATTTATTAAGCTTATATATGTAAATAATATATTAAATAGTATGTTTATGTAAGTTTATATATATATTATTATATATATGTATATATATATATATTTTTTTTTTTTTTTTGTCTTCCATACTATAAATCTCTCCCATAATTTCTTAGTGCATCTACCTGTAATTATCTCTGCATCACCCAAAGGTTGTCTGGTAGAGAATGCCTTTGGCATTAAGACCGCCTTTGTACACTACTGTACATAAAGTATTAAATAAATAAATAAATAAAAACAAAGTACTGCATTCAGATAAGTAAATAGGTAATGTAATACCCATTGCGAACAGCAAAGAAATTCTTACACAAGGGTATTTCACGTATTTTATCCTGTTGTAATTACGTTACCGGGTCAACCGGTACATCACCGGACGCACTGTATTTAATCAAACGTTAGCTCTAATTGTGTTATACTTGATTTATACCACTTGGAAACCCTCCAGAGCCGGTTGAAAAGTTAATCAGCTAAAAGCCGTTTTACTTCCAGAATTAAGAAACGAGTTAATTTATGGGGAATTGAAGATGTTTTTTTTTTATTCCTTAATTAAGGTAAAATCTGCGAGTGATGTTTTTATTTAACATTTTTTTAAGGAAAAGTAAAGCGATATTTGTTGAATGGCTTTTGAATTTGTTATGAGAGATGTTACTACCCTGAAGTTGATGAATATTAATAAAGTTCTACAACGTCATTACGTCGTCCTATTTTGCTGTTACTTCGATCAAAGATTAAAAAAATATATGTTCTTTTACGGTTTTAGGACATTTCTTAACTTCCTAAGGGGTGGAAGCTAGTTATTATTTTTATTCTCTCATAGAACAAGCTTCAATTGAAATACAGGTCATTGGACTTTCCTACAAGTTTTTTCTAGTCAAGAACTATTTCTTCCATTTAGTTCTTTGAACAGAGATTAAAAAAAGAATTTCAACTTCGTCACATATTTTTTTACAATTTTATATAGCGGTTTAGTTTTTCTTGTAACATTGGAAAGGTCTTGCGTTTGGCCACTGACCCATCCAAAAAGAATACAGACGAAGCCTAGGTAATAGCACGCTTGCCCTGAAGAAATCTATTGACTTCATCTTATTAATAGACATTAGTTTGACATTATTTATTTTATAAAGGAAAAGCGATTACTCAAAATGACACGTGAACTTAAAAGAAAACAATGACTTACCAGATATCCAGCTAAGCAGGAAGTATCCGACCACCTTCACAACACTGAATTTTAGCGTCCCCATGTTCACAATCACTTCATCTAATCTTCATTTACCACCGAGCATCAACTGATACACATTGTCCTTAAATTTTACACCCTTTTTTATTCCTTATGCCATCTGTAAATTTGATAGGTACGTTCACGGCATCTGAAACAATATAATAATTTTATTAATTTTGCATGAAGTATAAAACAATTGTCTCAGTGGTCGACTGGTATTATGCTAGGTTAGAGAGCTGAACGTCCCAAGTTCGATATTCAGGTCGGAAAAGTTGATATTAATGTTACTTTGTAAAGGTTAACTGTAGCTTGAGATTAGTAAAGTGCTAGATGGGGCAATGTGCACCACATGTCACGTTGGGACCTTAATTATCTTCGGTGGAATGTAGGTCTCATTACTAAGAGCTTTTCCTTCCTCTTCGAGGCTAATGGGCGTGAAGATCTCGCCCCCTCAGTACGATAAGGGCTTAACTCAAAATTTTGCGAAATGGAGTTACGATCATAGAGAGACTAAATAAAGTACGCTCTATCCGATGAATAGTAAAACATAGTCAATTTAAGGATGGAATAAGCATACCGATACTTCAGCCTCTTTAACACCGTGGCCTACTCTCCCCTCTCAGTGCGAAAGTGACCCAATCAGAGATGTGCCAAAAGTTACTTTTTTGATTTAAGCCCCTATCGTTCTGAAGGTGCGAATGATACATATGTAAAACAGTAAGTCGAAAAGATAATCTATTTATTTATCGATTAAATATATTTTAAGCCTACACTTTACCCGATCATAACATCTGATCACCTTTAATTTGACCCAAAAACCGGATTCCCTAACAATTTCACGGGAGGCAAGTGTATAGACGCGCGGTACCGGAAATGATTGATGACCGCGACGTGGGGCCAACCGAAGCGGGTGATAAAAAATTCAAGCCGATATCTGACGTGACATAAGGAAAAACGATCAAAACAATTTCAAACAACAAAATGAATATAAAAGAAACAAAATAAGATATCCAGCTTATTATTGCCACTAAAAATAGAACAGTCTTGTCTCTCATGCCATTAAACCGATATTAAACTAAGCTCTATTAGAAACAGATTTCAAGACTGAGCTAGCACTAAAACTACGAACTGAACTGTAAAACGACTCAAGATACGAGTTAAAAGACGATGTAAAATGCACTATTTCACCCGGGTGGATACCCAGGTCCAAACAATGTAGGAGTCGTTCCGTCCACCCCACAAATCTACATTCTATAAACATCACATAACAATCGAAGGCAACGTAATGTTGGAACGTACTCAATCCGGGCACTTGACAAAGAATCCGACTGGAAGTCGATCCGACGTCGACAATAAACCAACCGATATTGACTCCGCACAATGGCCAACCCGGGTATAAAATCCGGGCATAAACCGGTCATAATACCCCGGAAAAGTTAATTAAATAGGTCCGTTAGCGACCGCGACATTTTTCAATTGATACTCGCGGGTTGACGGACGGTCGCGGTTGGGTCGCCTATTCGAGGAATCGAGTGAAAGTGGCCCTTAGGGATATTTTTTTCCTAATTGGGTTGAATTTCGAGGTCATTATACGCTTGTTTATGCTATATTCATCTTTATATCTACTGTATTAAGATCTGAATAAGTAAAGCATTCAGTGGCGTAGCTAGGTAACCGTTGGCCCTGGGGCAAAAATTGAAGTAGGGCCCCAACTAAACTATTTAAAATATTTTGTCCCCTAGCTGAAGCTTGGGGTTCTGCCCCGTCTAGCCCGACTAGCTACGACACTGCGTTTTTTTTTATGAATTTCTTACTTCCGAATGAAATAAATGGGTGAAATAACTAATGTCACCAATGCCGGTAGTAACGAATATATTGGACCGATGTAGTTAAAATTGTGTGCAACCATTAATTAATGAGTCCCAGCGTATAACGTAAATAAATGAACTTCTAATATGGGTGTTCTCTTAAGGGGGCAAGTCAGAAAATTGATGTAAGTTTAAAAAAACTGTAAACTTATAATCATCACTATTATTTGGTCAGGGAAGTTGGTTTGTTGGCTTGGTGCTTGGAGACCCAGGACAAACATTTGTGTGTAACAAAACCCATCCATACATCCATACATACATCCATCCATACATCCATCCATACATCCATCCATACATCCATACATACATCCATACATACATCCATACTGTAATATATGTGGGTTAACCTATATATTTCTTAATGTTAAAGTCGGTAGGTCGATAACTTTTGTTTTTGTTCCTGATTAAACTTGGTTCACGTAAGACGTATTTTATTGCGCTCCTATGCTCTCATATTCTGTTATAAGGATAGTATCCATATATTCTTCATTGGCGACGAGCTGGTTAATTACCTTCGTGTGTGGATGTGTTGAAAGTTAAAAACTAAATTGTGTTTACCGGTAAAATGGCAGTTGGTAAAATAAGTGCGTTTGACCTTAGCAAGGACGACTGGAGTCTTTACATAGACAGATTAGAACAATATTTTATTGTGAACGACGTGAAACCGGCGATGCAAGTGGCTACGTTGATTACTGTGATTGGAAGTGATGCTTACGAACTGTTGGTTAATCTATGTACGCCTGACAAACCATCCACCAAGACCTTCAGTGACCTTGTCGACGTAATGAAAGGTCATTTACAACCAAAACCGAGTCCCTTGGCGGAACGGTTCAAATTTAGACGCAGGGGGCAGCAATGTGAGGAGACAGTTGCAGAATATGCAGCAGAATTGAAAAGATTTTCAATTAATTGTAGGTTTTCTGCGGCAAATTTAAAAGAAAACTTGCGGGACCAGTTTGTGTGCGGCTTGATGAGTGATTACATCAGACAAAGACTGTTTGCAGAAGATAATATATCCTTCGATGCAGCTTTCAAACTGGCAGTGACCATTGAAGCAGCCGAGGCGGACGCAGCTTTGGTAGAAGATCGTACCCGGGGACGAGGTGGCGATATACCTAAGGCGACATCGGCAGTGCATCAGGTGGTGTCAGCAGATAGACAGACTCAATCGAATACTCGCATAAAGAGGGAATCGATGGGGTCACATAGCGGCAACAGAGCGCGACGAGTCATGCCTACGACAACTTCGCATAATTCATTAGGCGGTGGCGCAAGGGTCACAAGCGGAGCGGGCAGCGGGAACCAACAGTATGGGAGAAATAATAAAGTTCACAATAAATACCCAGGTGAATGTGGTGTATGCGGCAATAATCATGCGGCAGAAACATGCAAATATAGGACATATGTATGCAGGGTTTGTACTCGAGAAGGGCATTTAAAAAGGATGTGCCCTAAACTGCGGGGTTTGACAACCATGTTCAACTTGTCAGAAACACTAATACCCGGCGAAAATACGAACAATTACAGTTTTGAAAGTGATGAGGTAAATAACTTCTCAATTATGTTGAATAATAATGTTGAAAAGTTTGGACCATACACTATCGATGTTTGTGTAAATGATAAAAGGTTAGTTATGGAAATAGATACAGGTAGTGCGATATCATGCATAAGCAAGGATTGTTACAATGAATTATTTTCTGATTGTAAGATTCAAAGATGTAGTTTAATGTTGCGATACTATACGGGTGAAACTGTTATGCCGGTGGGTAAACTTAAGCCGTTTGTGAAGTATAAGGACAAGTCTAAATATCTCGATTTGTATGTTATTGAAAGTGGAAAGACGAGTCTTTTAGGTAGACAATGGTTAAGTGAATTAGGTATTGAAATACCCATTGTAACAATAAATAGTATGAGGAATTCGGATGTAAGATTTAGATTTGATGAATTTAGTTCCAGATACTCTGAGGTATTTTCGGATGGGCTTGGAAGATTCACCGATGGTACGGTTGGGTTCCGGCTGCGTGCGGACGCACGGCCGGTGTTTCTTCGCGCGCGCCCTTTGGCGTATGCGCTGCGCGAGCCGGTGGAGCGAGCACTCGATCAGCTGGTAAGGGACGGAGTCATCTCGCCGGTAACCACTTCTGACTGGGCTACGCCTGTTGTACCGGTGATGAAAAAAGATGGTAGCATACGGGTATGTGGAGATTTTAAAGTTACCTTGAATAAATGCCTGGAGGTGGACCGTTTTCCTTTACCGAGAGTAGAAGATTTATTAACGAAATTACATGGGGGAAATAAATTTACAAAACTAGATTTATCTCAGGCGTACGCGCAACTTGAACTTGATGAATCAAAGAAGTATACGGTTATAAATACACATAAAGGCCTGTTTATGTACAATAGGTTAATTTACGGCTTAGCTTCGAGCCCCGGTATTTTTCAGAGGAAGTTGGAACAGCTTTTTGCTGATATGCCACGAGTAGGAGTATTTCTTGATGACGTCATAATAACAGGAACAGATGATCGTTCTCATTTAGCGACTCTTCATGAGGTTTTCGAAAGATTACAAAAATACGGTTTAAAAATTAAAAAAGAAAAATGTACCTTCTTTGCGGATTCAGTGACGTACTTAGGATTTATTATAAGTAAAAAGGGTGTACATACATGTCCTGAAAAGATAGAAGCCATTAAGAAAGTCAAAATACCCCAAAACGTCTCAGAGTTGCGTTCTTTTCTAGGGCTTGTCATGTATTATGCAAAGTTTGTACCTAACATAAGCAAAGTACTGGCGCCATTATACAATTTATTAAAAAAAGAAATAAAATTTGAATGGACTGAATTATGTACCTTAGCTTTTAATAGGATCAAAGAATTACTAATTTCTAGTGAAATTTTAGCACACTACTCGCCGGATTTACCCCTTGTGCTGACAACGGATGCCAGTAGTGTGGGTGTAGGGGCAGTTATTTCGCACATCACGCCTGAAGGGGAGAGGCCTATAGCGTACGCGTCGCGAGTCCTTAATTCAGCTGAAAAATCGTACTCACAGATAGAAAAGGAAGCTTTATCTATAATATATGGTGTCAGAAAATTTCATCAGTATCTGTATGGTAGACAATTTACGTTAAGAACAGATCATAAACCGTTAGTTGCAATTTTTGGAGACAAGAAGGGAATTCCAATAATGGCTGCCAGTAGGATGCAACGTTGGGCAGTCATATTGGCCGGGTATGACTATAAAATAGAGTATGTTCGTAGCAACGCGAATGCAGCCGATGCTCTGTCTAGGTTACCATTAGAGTGTGGGTCGCGTGAGACAGAAGAAAAGACGTACGTAAATTTTGTTCAAAAATTTTTACCGGTCACAAGAAAGATGATTTTAGAGCATATGAAGAAGGATGATATTTTAAATAAAGTAACATTATTTTTACAAACGGGTTGGCCTTCTTACTGTAAGGATGAAATGTTAAAACCTTATTTTATACGGCGAAATGAATTGTATTTAGATAGGGGTTGTGTCGTTTGGGGCTACCGATTAGTAATTCCGCATGCGTTAAAGAGTGTACTGTTAGAGGAGTTACATACTGGACACATGGGTATTGTTAAGATGAAGAGTATAGCTCGAAGTGTCGTGTGGTGGCCGGGCATCGACGGCGACGTGGAGCGCGTGTGCGGGGCGTGCGCGACGTGCGCGGCGGAAGGCAGTGCGCCTTCGCGAGCGCCGCCGCAGCCGTGGCCGTACATACCTGAACCATGGTCGCGACTTCATGTTGACTTCTTAGGACCCTTTCATGGTAAAAGCTTCTTGATTATTATAGACTCCACGACTAAATGGTTAGAAGTATTTCAAATGCAGAAAACTACGGCCGGTGCGGTGATTAAGGTACTACGAGAGACGTTCGCTCGTTTTGGATTGCCTAAGGAAGTAGTATCCGACAACGGCCCACCTTTTTCGAGTAGGGAATACGCAGATTTTATGAGCAATAATGGCATAAAAATAACGTTTACTGCGATTTACCATCCGTCGTCTAACGGAGCGGCAGAGGGTGCGGTCAAGTTGTGTAAACGAGCCCTTAAAAAGTCTTTAAGGGACGGTTGCGATAGCGAAGCGGCTTTACAGACTTATTTGATGGCATATAGAAACGTAGCTCATAGTTCTACAGGCGTATCTCCAGCTATGCTATTACAACGCAGAAATTTACGCTCAAGGCTGGACCTGTTACGCGCTGATCGTCAGCTAGAAGATAGGGTTCAAGAAGTACAAGCCAAACAAAAATGTCAGGCAGGTGGGGTTTCGCGAGATTTTAGTGTAGGGGAGGATGTCTGGGTTCGTAATTATGCCGGAGGAAATAGGTGGCTTAGTGGTCAGGTTAAAGGTAAAGCAGGGTCGAGGATTCTCTTGGTTAATAGAAAAGACGGTCCACCATTAAAAAGGCATGTAGATCAAGTTAAAAGAAGATGGGCTACTTTTGATTGTCCACCACTGGTGCAAGAGGCGTCTCCCGATACGGTGGACGTGGAAATCGGTAGTAACTCTGCGCCCGAACCAGTAGAGGTTGTTCCCTCAGGGGAAGTAGTGCAGGGATTGACACAATCGTCGAATACATCAGATCGAGTAGATCACGTCCCAGGACCAAGGGTAACTTCCAAGCGTATTCGAAAGCCCGTTCAAAGATACCAAGATGTAGATTGATTACACTATGTTATTTTTTATATTATGCTATTTTTAATCTGTGTTATTTTATATGCTGTGTCTATTTTGTTATGATTATTGTGAGTTAAGGGTGAGGGTGTAATATATGTGGGTTAACCTATATATTTCTTAATGTTAAAGTCGGTAGGTCGATAACTTTTGTTTTTGTTCCTGATTAAACTTGGTTCACGTAAGACGTATTTTATTGCGCTCCTATGCTCTCATATTCTGTTATAAGGATAGTATCCATATATTCTTCACATACATACATTCATCCATACATCCATCCATACATCCATCCATACATCCATCCATACATCCATCCATACATCCATCTATTCTCACAATCAATCGCCTCTATAATGTAAGTTGGATGGCAATTAATTACGAAGGTACATATCAATTGATGGAACTATGACCATATTTTGTTAAGGTACACAAACAAACAAGCTTTTGCAAAGTATAAGGAATATAGTAGGACTTGTATATGCAAACGAGATAAAAAAAAACAAAACACACTAAGCTGAAGTATTTGCAACTTCTTACTTCACTTAGTTACTTGCGGATAGTTAAATTAAATAAATTATCACAACTAAAGCGAACTCTTTGAAACTCGCCCAAGTTATAATGAACGCGGGAAAGAGTTAGTCCATAGAAGAATCGTGCCCTAAGACGGTACAGCTACTTCAGGTATGAAACCCTTCACTCTCTAAAAGTGAAAGGAGACAAGGGTCTTTTAACATTGGTTTTATATTACCGGCTATATCTAGTTTGATAATGGAATCTAAAACGAGGTTTGTTATTATGCGTGTTTTTTCAGTAGTTAAAGTTGGTGATATTATATCAAAATACTGATTCATCTATAAATTAAATATCAGACAAATTTATTTATTTTTTATTTATTTTATTTATTTTATTTATTTAAATATAAATAAAAAAATAATAAATTGGATATATAAATGATATTTAGTTGAAAAATCGTTTTTTAAAACATGATTTATGCCATAAAACAAATAAAATTGACGTAACGTATGCTGCTTGTCAAACCATTCATTAGATACCTATGACGTGAGGTGGCATAAAAATTTACTAATTGCGTCCGCCATATTGATTTTAGACTGACGTCACTTAGCTAGTCGTACTATGTCAACAAAAATAATGGAGTGGGCAACATTTCAGGTTAATCGGTTGCAAAAACTCTAAAACAATTCAAAATTTTAAACCATTTATTAAGTTATGAATATCAAATTTCAAGTTACTGAAGCTACAATGGGGGAACATATTGCCTTAAATCCAGTTGGAAGATTTGTTCCAAACATACTAACATGCTTTATTTATTAGTTAATTTTAAGAAATTTAGTATGTACACTTATTGGTTTCTTTTTTCTATTTCTTTAAACGCATTCTCATAAAGTATAAAATTAAGGTTTATATTTGTAAATAGATTTTCATTTACAGTAAAGTTGAATAAAATCTTGCAAAAACAATTTATGGTGTTCCAAAATTGGCCGGTAAAATTGGGCGCATTTTTTTCTCACTGTAAATTTTCAGCTAAAGTAACTGCAAAAACATATGAATATAAAACAAAGGCTCTAAAAATAGAACCAAATTAAATCGCCTAAGTGATTCACCATGAGATATTGAGAGGAAAACAAAATGTAACAAAGAAAGGCATGATAGTTAATGCGCCCATAAAGTTCTAGCTAAGTAAAAAGCTGAGTCGTGTCTGCGTAGCTAATTTATATTATTTGCCCTCGGGAGCCGTCAATAGTCCTAAATTACAAAATGACAAATGGCTGATCAGGGCCGAACTTAGGGTAGGATTGATTGGGCTATTGCAATTCGAAAATGGTGGTAGTATAGGTGCTAAATTGTAATATTTTAATTGGTGATAAATTACAATTATTTAATTAGGTACTTATAAAGGGTATTGTGATGTTGTAATAAGTTAATAAGTGTGAGCATGTCTATGAAGGCAATAGGCGTGAAGAAACTGCTACTAATAATATTAATAATTTAGAATACATAATTTAATAAATCTGTAGACGTAGTTACAGTACATTAAAAATTTTAAGAGAAATAAAAGTGTGAGTTATGCTTTAAAATAACAAAGAGAACCCATTTCTAAAATTATTTGTCTGTTTGACTACGGCTTCAATGTACACGCATCTCGTAAAAATAGCAAAAGCAATATGATTAGGTTCAATGCACAAATTGTGTGTAATTCAATGAAGAGTTTTTGTTTCATCGCAATATCTACTTTCTAAGAACTTATCATCATTACGGAACATCATAGAGATGTCGTCTAAATTGTATATTTGTTTGAACGCGCTAAACTCTGATACTGGTAGTCAGATTTGAAAAATTGGTTACACATTTGATGGCCCAATTCATGGTAGAAGGTTATGAACTATTTAACATGCTACTTCCCTTAGGAACCGAGCAATAAAATACTAATAAAACGCGAAGAGAACGTGAAGTTATAGCGCGGGTGGATGCGATTTTTTGCATAGATATATTATGGTCTCAAGAATACAAATACTACTTATAATGCCCAACAAGAACGGCGGGTAACACCTTATTATATAGTAAATGCGAAAAAGAATTTGCTTGTTTGTTCTTCCTTCACCTCTGAATGAAGCAACTTCGAAACAGAAAAAAGAAGAACTGATGGGATTTTCGGGTATCGCTAACAAAGCAGCAAATGACTGCTTGTTATCATAATCGAAACGCGTTTGAAATCGCGAGACAGAAGCTGTTAAAAGTAAAGGTTACAAGAATATCCTGCGTCTTGATAAATGCATTCCAAAATAACCCAAAGTCTCGTAAAAATATTGGATTATTTCAGAATTTAATGTACGAGTAAGTGTGCACCAAATTTGATCGCAACCTGTTTAGTTCTACGTGATTGAGTCCATCCAAACTTTCACACATAAAACACTATGTGGGACGAAAACCAGATAGCTGATGCAATAAAAAATGTACCTATATTTAATATTGGCTACACAGTTTTATTTTCATGACGTCACAAAATATGTGATAAAGTTGACCGCTAGTGTGGACTGGGAATTTAAAATGGAATCTACTGACTTTGAGTAAAATTGAATTTCCAATATTCGCTCATGGCAGGAGCTCGACAGCTTGTACCAATCAAGTTATTTGTAAACTTTGACCTTTTCATTAGCAATATATTGAATTTTATGCAATATTTCTATATAGTGGCGAATATCAACCTGACTGAAGTGCACCGACACACCTTGCTCCATGGAGTCAACAGAAGCTTATCAATGAGAAACGACATTAGGCAGGTGGACCGAAAGACTTCTGCTTCTGTCTTGATGAACCATATTGCGAAGGACTTAGCATATATATTGCTTTAACGCCAAATAAGGGTAGGGCAACAGACAATGAAGATGATATTGAAAAAATTATAAGGGAACCTTAGCAATTTAACATTTTTTTTTCTATTTATCATAAACAAAATTAATTAAAAGAAGCATGGCCTATGTGTAGCAATGGACATCCCTAAACTGATATGATGAACTAAAAAGTTAATTAAGAGTAGTTATTCCCAGTTTTCAACTTCATCATCATATCAGTTTGATGGTGCCATAGCATTGCATTATCGCCAGCCTTGCATAAGTAGGTATGCCAAATTTCACCCCAATCGGACGCCAGCAACTGGTAGAAAAATAGATAGACCTACGGTGCAAATTCAATTGTAACATGTAAGGCATATCACGCTATTAACTTAAATCATTGCATACACAAGTTACAACACACAACATTATGTAGTTACTTCCTGCCATGTATGGATGTTTGTTAATATTTCAAGCAAAAATTTCTCAACGGATTTTGATGAAACTAGGTACACAGTTTGTTTATAACTTGGGCACACATAGGATGTTTTTTATTCCAGGAAAATGTTACATCTCTCGGGAACCGTTCCCAAATCCCAGTTACAATATTTTTTTTATCACAGTTTTCTCTTCAAACCTTATTCAGAGTCAACATTGGAAACCCGCAATGTTTACCTAGCAACAAGATATTTCCACTTAGAGATCACAAGAACAATTTTAAACTCTTCAACAAAAATCAAAAGTTAATCCCTTTATTAAAAGTTGGAGAGCCTTGTTGGCCGAAGCGATTGGAATCGAAGATATCCGAAGCAAAGCTTTTAATCTGTCCAATAAAGTTGAAGATGACTCCTGATAAAAAACATTATCCGACTCATATTTCAAGTGGAGTCTGGATCACTTCATGTCCAGCCTTAAGGCTCTTATAATGGATAGCTTCAGACATCAATAGATTAACTCAATATTTATTTGAAGGCCCAAACGTTACTGTAGTTAAATTCTCTAATTCTACCGCCTCGGGGGATGGTTCAATTCCCATCCCAGGAATGTGTGTAAATAATTTAAGTTATTGTTGCAGCCAAAAGAGGTTTTGATTTAACAGTTTTTTTATGGTCTATAAAAAGAAGAAAGTTGAGTTTTATATGATACACAAATAGGATGTAGAATTTTTATAAAAAAGGCAAATAAAATGAAAATATCTAATACATAAATGTTTTAATATAAAAGGGGACAGCCGGTATATTAAATATAACTATCGAAGAACAGCTGCCCCTGTTTCCATTCATATTATGTTTTGATTCAGGATCAGGAGCTGCATGTTTTTTTTTATTATAAGGCTGACAAATTGGCAGATGGTCCATCTGAAAAAAACTGATCTTCATCAGCTTTAGACATTATACATTGGATGTTAGCACTCTTGGTAGGTTATATATAGGTATGCGAGTGACGAGTGCTCAAAAGAGTGTACCCTCGTCCCGGCGGAGCATGACAGAGACGGCAAACAGGGGTTTTAGTGGGTAAACCTCCCGGGCCCCCTCTCATTTTTGATATGAGGGGGGGAGTTTGCGGGAAGGGAGTCCCACATAACCACCGCGTCTTTCCCCAAGGCGTGGTGGTATGCGCAAAGCATTTCCCCTGTATAAAAAAAAAAAACAAAAAAGGTTATATATAGGTATATACAGTTTCCGTGGAACCTAGGATACATTTCTACTAACCTAAGGGACTCAATATACATTATAGTAAAAACTTCCGAATTTACCACCATTCGGAGCTATGTCACGTTCACAATAACGTATAAGAGTACGGAGCACCAAATACTATTTCCAAATTTAGTATCTCTTTGTGTAATATGAAGGGCATTTGACCTTGCGTCTGAGGGCCTTATCGTAATACTCCGTGGGAGTGGAAGGGAACTGTAAGCGAATAAATAAAAAGTAATGTTTTTTTACAGAAAAAGGTCCGAATGAAATATATAGAATTATTATTTGCAATTCTGAGTGTACATGTTTATAGTCATGCTGCGTCAAAAGAAATGAAACTTATATTTTGCAATAAGGTGGGATGCAGTGAGTCGAGACTGAGTTCATCTCCCACTCCATGCTAACAATAGAATTGGAATGGAGCAAAAATCTCATAAAATACAAAAATAAATTATAAAAATACATAAATCGGGACAATACACTATCTGTCTGGAGCAAACAAAATGTAGCTGCGATTAAAAAACTCACTTCATTACGAAAGAACAACGGTACACGTACAAAAATAATACACAAAGAAAAACTGTCCCCAGACATTCGGCGTGGACAATCGCAACCGGTTATCGCGGCGAATTTCGCACAAAATTCTGTCCCAATTTCGCCGTTTTCGCGTTCTACGTGTATAATTTCGCGACTGCGCCAGCTTCGGGCTATGCGATTGTTACTGACACTATCTACCTGTGTTCATTTTAAATGCACCGACCGAATTACTCTCCATACTTCCTAGTGCTTGCTTTTATATTTTGGAAATATTTTATTTCGAACGTGACTTTATCGTGATTGCGTTCGTCTTTTATTTTTCATTATGTATATTATTCATCTTTGCTTTTTTTAAATCATAAATTACATAGAGTTCGACTCGTTTGTTAACTTCCTGTGACTTTAGACTAAAAACAACTATTTTGTGGTTGAATTAAATCGTTTCGGCGCATCGAGGCCTCGGAGAGCGGTCTTCTCACGTGATCGGTATTTAGTGCAAGAGATAGGGAGAGCATAGAGGTCGCGATGAACTAGTGTAATTTACTATACAGAATCGAAAGCCTGGAGGATGGTATTAACTGAATACGGGGTCTGATCCGCTTCTACCCCAATTAATGATCGAAAACTAAATAAAATATGTTTCATGTCAAAAGGGTTTAACCAATATGGAAATGTTGTTTGAAAAACAAAGCTGTTCGACTATTTACAGAACTTTACAAATAAATAATTTTCTACTATCCGAAAAATAAACGAACAAACTAAATGAGACTGGGCTCAATGTAAATAAGGGATAGTTACCCTTACAGTCGTACCCTAAGGATACCCTAGTAAAACAATGCTCAAAAATTTTACTGATTTTGCAGTGTCAATAAATACATGTGACATTTTAAATTATTTATTATTTCCGTTAAAATTTTATTTGGAAGACTATCTTCAAATACTCTATCAACTTAATTAAACGTGAAATTGTGTGTGAACACAAACCCTAAAAAATACTAAATTGATTCTGGGAAAACAAAAGATAAACCGAACATATCGACAAAACCACGGGACAGAAGCTAATATTTCTAATATTACTTTAAAGTATAGTTTTTTTGCCTAAGGATTCTTTTTAAGTGAAAATTCTTACTTCTTTGAAAGTCTGATCGGCCCCCATTTTGTGTGACGAAAAATAAATTTATGATAAACACAATCTGTGTTATTTATAAGTGATTGATGAATAATTAAAATGTTTCCTTATAACACAAAAGTTTCACTTCTATCGTGTCACCCTGTTTTTGTTCAATACCTTGTCTATGACTTAATCCTTACCATAGACTTCATGAAATCGAGATTCCTTCACTCGCACAACTTATATCATAGAACGTATCAATAGACGCTGGGGCCAAATTTACCAATTCATGAATTTACGACAGAGAAACAAATCAAAACACGGTACAAACAATAGACGATAAATCTCGTCGGCAATTTCAGATGCGATCTTGTAAATAGCAGGTACCTTATCGTACTCAAGATCGAGTGTCATGTTATTTTGTTTCAAATATTACTCATATAAAGTCTTCATATTTTTTTTACTGCGATGCGACACGGTTTCACTAGGTATTGTAGAATTTTTGGTATGTTTTTATATGGAGTTACGTATGGGTACCTATATTTTTTTAACGTATTTTTCGATCTTTTGATTAAAATGGACACAGTTTTCTTTATTAATCAATAAATTTATACTGTTCGTTGGTGAGTATGTCTTTTTGGAACAGTTGGGCTGATTTGGCATTTAGGGAAAGAAAAATTTAAAAGTAGCTGAGAAAGTTTTTTTTTTTTTAAGTTTTCTATGGGATTTCTGTATGAACTCAAAACCTCACGATTCGTTTTGCAACGCATGCCGAGCACAACTAGTACAGTTTTTAACAATCATTTAACAATGTGACTTAAAAATCTATTTCAGTGGTCATTTAACAACGTTGCATTGTAAGACAGTGACAGGAAAGTGGTCGACAAATACGTGACCAAACATAAATTATGAAATTAAATGTATAATTTCTTCTAATAACATACATGTTGTATACATGACGATTTCTAATCTCGTACTCCCAAACAACTCAAAACTCAAATTTCGAAACAATTTATTCAGTTTAGTCCCGGGGAAGCTCTAATGAAGGTCAAAGTTACCGCCACCACCGATTCGGAAGTCAGCTTTCGTAAATTAAAATACTATACTAAAACTGTGTTAAAAAAGTTATAAATAAAAACAAATCGATAGAATAAATTATCAGACTTCCGCTAAGTATTACCAGACAAAAACAAGGCCTAAAACCTAGACAATAGGAATTAAAGTTCGTTATTATAAACCGTAGCACTTAAGACTACGGGGCGTAAAGTCACAAGTCCACTTAGGGCGGCGCCGAGCGACTTCGCAGATAAAATGGTGTAACATGAAAAATGGGCGTAAGGACTTGAGAGAATGGCTTGAATTATTGCCTTGCGAGTGTACCGATGTTTTTCCTATTGTGATACGGTTTAATGGAGGGGACTTAATGCGCATTTTATAATAAAGTCGCATGTCTATCTATCATTTTAGGAATAACAACTTAATCCTACTTTTGGTTGGAGTATCCGAAAAGTTGAGCATGTGGTTATGGATCTTTAAGGAGTTCGTAAACAAATATCCGCTAGTCAAGTTTATGTCATTTAAATAATTTTGAGTTTTGATTAACGCTTTTGTTTTGGAGCGGTATTAAAGTTCGCTTAATACGGGCCAGTTGGCTTGGTGGTTAGAGCCTGTAACTGCCATGCCAGAGATCGGGGGTCGATACCCACAGCCCAAACATTTGTGTGTATGAACAAGTCTGTTTGTTCTATTTAGCTGTAAATATCTATATATGGGCTATGTATTTAGACAAAATTAGTATTCTACTTCACTACATAGTATAAAACAAAGTCGCTTTCTCTGTCCCTATATCCCTATGTACACTTACATCTTTAAAACTACGCAACGGATTTTGATGAGGTTTTTTTTAATAGATAGAGTGATTAAAGAGGAAGTTTTTATGTATAATAAATGTGGCATCCCACGGGAACGCGGGTAAAACCGCGGGGGCAGCTAGTACATTATAAATGATAAAATGTGTACGGATGTATGGATGTTTGTTACTCTTTCACGCAAGAACTACTATACGGATTTGGATTAAACATGGCAAGTATATAGTATATTACTTAGATTAACTCATAAAATACTTAAAATACTTAAATTTCCGAAATTTTTTATTTTAGTATTATAAGTTATCTGGTTCCCATAGTTCAAGCTCTGCTTAGTTTGGGGTCAGATTGCCGTGTGTAAAGAAGTCCACAGGATATTTTAATGAATACCAGAGGTCCTAATTTGATGTTTTTTCTAAGATATAAATACCTACAGCCTAGTTTTAGTAATGTGCCTGAAGGTGGCGACAATAAGACATGACACTTTTACAAAACAAAAAAAAAATTACTTTACAAAAAGGTTAGGTATACAATCTAAAGCTAAAACTAAGAAATATTTTCCTAACAATATTACAAAAGTGATAACTTATGTCGAAACTTGGACTTTAAGCAACTTAACACATAAATCTTTGAGAAATCGAACATAAACTTCAACGGGTAAATATAGCGACGTCTAATATATATAAGTCGAAGTTGGTAGCTAATTGTCTGTGTCGAAAGCTAATTAGGAGTTATAGCCACGATGCAACAGACAAACATGTTCATTAGCTAATTTATTAGGAAATTTCGACAATCAGAGCTTCGGAGTGGGACATAACTTACGGAGACTGAAATTTTGCAAGTTTTGGACTCCATTATTCTCCTCCTGATACGGAAGTCAGCACTGTCTAATCATATAATTATATAGAAATCGTTGTATGTATTCTATTTGCACTCCTAATTTTTATGGTTCAATTATGAAGAATCTTTGATGAGATGTTTTGCATACATCAGCAAAGGTACCTGGCCGAAAATGAAAAAAGTCACATTGTAACGCATGACGGCTACAGCACTTAATCAAAGAAAATGTTTGATATTTTCTAAGCTATTGACACCTCCAACGCGCGTGTGATGGTGTTGCAGGCGTCAGTAGGCTGCGGTGACGTTTTACCATCAGACGGGCCGCCAGCTTATTTGCTACGTAAGTAGTATTAAAATACCAGCATACATTTGGTAACGAGGGTCGAATGATGGAGCTGCAAGTTTGGCCTCACTTGTTTTAATCTTTTAAACTATTGACGATTGTAGTGACGATCCACATAATGGAAAGTAGTATGGGCCACATACGCACTTTTGCAATCGTCATCGTATTAGATCCCATATGCCTATAAGTCGGCACCTCTTACCTTGCACGGTGTGGTGCACTCCTTCAAAACGGGAACAGATATGGTTGTATTTCCCAAACCTACATTGCACTAAAAGCTTTACTAAATCATAAATAAATCGTATTGTAATATTTATCGTAAGGATTTTCTGTCATTCCAAATTGGTCTTTATAACAAGGTAAATCATTCAGAATATTCTCCATCGTATACACCTTCAGGTAGGTTACGTTAAATAGATTCAATTTATTTAAACTCTGTTGGGACAAAACAAGCCATTTCACGTCGTTAACAAAATACCTACGTCTGTTTCTCCCGGCTTAAAGGTCAAACAATTCTCATTCAAATACACCACCCCTATTCCATTGAATCAAAAATTCAGACGAGCGCGGCCCAGCCACGTTTTTTCAGTCCATTACCTTTTTTCATCTGAATTGAGTTAAGCTGATTACAGTTGCATCAGCGATGGAAATCATATGTTGGCGAAATTGGACATTTACATTACGATTTACTGTACTTTGGTAATGGGTTTCGGTGATTTAAAACGTTTTCATTGTCAGAGGTAGAGGATTACGTTGGAATTTTCTTTTTATCTTATTTTTTCTGGAATATATAGTATCCTATATTTGAGTGTTGATGATCTACCTATCTGGCAAATACTATTTAAACCCATTCTACTTTTACGGCATGATTGAGTAACAAAAATATAAGGAAAATTGCGCTTTAATTAGAAATTTCAATGTATTTCTATACACTTAATCATGACCCGAATCTAAGCTACTTCAACCAGATCCCAGCCAAATTAATCCAACAAAGTGTCACTCAACTACACTGTATAGGTATTGGCTGTTGAAATAAGGAAACAGAAAAGCCTGCCCTGATCGTATCGCGGATATCGGCACAGAGCACCAAATGAAACTAGCATCCTCAAAAACACTATTTGGCAAATCAGCAAGCTGAAATCGCTCTAATACTTCCGACGGAAGGTTCACTTTCAATTTCGTTTCGATGAGACGGCTTCTTTGCATCGTTTACATCAGAGATAACTGTGGATAGAGTTTTAGGTCAGCCGAGGTCTACGTAAGATCGTATATTTTGTATCGTTAGCACGCTTTCACCTAAGGGTCAGTGAGAATTGGTTATTGGGATCGAATGTTAATAGGGACATAAAGAAAATACTGTTGTAACGTTGACAAAGTAAGGTTCGTTTTTGTCTGTTTACTATATTTGTTGAGATCTAAAAGGTCTATTTTGACAGCTAAATATGTCATAGAAAAATCAACTTTATAACTATAAAGATAAGGTGCATATTTTTATTACTTGGTTAATTGTGGTATAGGGTTAATGTTTCTTTGACACTTCTAGCTGTCAAACGGGCCTATTAGATTTCGATAACTTACTTCAACTTAGGCAAGTTATACAAAAATAGTAGTCAAGTATCTCATTACATGACTTGTTATGTTGTCTACGCCTTCTTTTAAAAGAAATGTGGCAACATGAACAGGCACGTCAGAATTCTACATCGCCCTATCGTAGTTTTCTCAGGTTATACGCATATATACAAGCTTCCAACATCAACAGTAACCCGCGGTCCCCAGGCATGTTCACCTAGCCTGGTGACTTTCCCTTTTAAATGGAGGAGTCTCGCACCTTGCTCCTCCATTGAATTTTAAGTAATCTATGGAGCTTCAAAAGTTCTTCCGCAATTTTTTAATTTATAGCTACGTAGATAATCTACTAGCTTCCGCCCGTGGTTTCACATGGGCTAAAATTATTACAAAGACGCTCGCTCCGAATCATTGGCTACGAATGTGCCAATTTTCAAGATCAGTTCAGTTGTTTAGCCGTGAAAGCACACTCACAAAAAACAAACTCACGCTCACATTCACTTCCACTTTTTTGAGGCACGGTAGTAGCACCAAGACGAGGCAAGCGAAGCGCACGGGTATATGTTATATACTACAATAAAACTGAAGAACTGTCGTGTCTAGGTAGGTACATTGAAAATATTTGCCTAAAACTGAATGCGATTAATGTAAGGGGTGTAACAAAATACGATACGACTTGAGTATTCACATAATCATCCTTCGAGATATAACATAAATGGTAAATATTATTAAAGCATAGAAGAAGTAAAGTTATTTCTCTAGTTTATTAGAGCACACATTGATAAATAGCTTAAAAAACAAATAAAATCCAAATTAAAAAAAAATAACACATAAATCCAAATAAAACGAACACACACACAATTATATCTGAATCAAGAAACGGAAACGTTATAACTAAGAAATAAAGTTTCTGTTTTGATATCCAAACACTTTCGTAATAAGCTAATTGAAATTCCAGAATCTCGAGCTTCGTACGCCATTGACGTAGTTTAACAACAGCACGCCTGAACTTATCAAACTTCCACACAAATCTGGGAATTCATCAGCATAATTGCAAAGTAAGCACTGAAGAACTTATACGTACCTGCACTATAAATTTTATTGAAGTTCTTCCGAATTTGGATGGCTTGTGTATTAATTTTAATTAACGTCGCGCGAAAAATAATTGGATTATAATCTACTAGCTGTCCCCCTCGGTTTTACCCGCGTTCTCGAAAGATGTCACATTTTTGCGAGATAAAAATTAATAATATAAATCTAAATCTGTCAGGTAGTTTTTGTATGAAAGAGTAACAAACATCCATACATACAAAAATTTGCATTTATATAAGACAAGCTGTCCCCGCGGCTGCACCCACATTCCCGAGGGATGTAACATTTTCCTGGGATAAAAATTACCTTTTATGCTAATTCAGGACATGCTCTATCTATGTGCCAAGTTTCATCCAAATCTGTCTGGTAGTTTCTTGCGTGTTTGTTAACACTAATCATACCAACACTTACTAGGTACCTATTTCTACCTTAGCGGGTCAAATATGACTTTATGTTTCCTGCTTGAATGTATGAAATATGGTTGTTAGGAAGGAAAATAAATAGTATAACTGTATATTAATTAGTAAGAAAAAGTCATGAAGTCAAATGTGCAAAAGCAATAAGATGATACGTGCATTTTCAATGCAAAGTAAAAAATGGGTCATATGACCCGGTTATGGTATGTTTAGTGTTAAACAGCCATACATACAAACATTCGCATTTATAATATTGGGCTTTCACATAGAATGAGTTGTGACAGTTGAAGGTTTCTTACACATATCTTGTGAAATAGCACTTTATTACTCTGAGGTATTATACTAAATGCTTCATGAGACCTTGCTATTTTACGGTATGCCCTTACATACAACATTGAGAAATCTTATAACACTGTGTCACCGAACTCTTCCTATTTGAAAAATACTACAGTAAAAACTTTTGTATTATGATTTGTTCAGCTAAAAATATCTTAAAATATATTATGAAACTGCCTGTTTTGTTTAGATTGAGATTTATGGAGATCGGACCTCTCACGTTTTTGCATTGTTAAAAAAAGATATAGAACAAATAGTCCGCGACGAAATCACGTCGAGCTAGCGTTTACATTACCGAATCACCCCTGATGACCATGCGTGAAGAAATGTTACAAGATATTTATTTTTATTTCACTGCTATTTACATTGACACTAATATTATAAAGATAAATATTCGTATTGTTGTTTTTTTGAATTAAATTGGTGTAAATATAAGAATATATTTTAAAAAAATATTTATGGAGTTCACTTTAGTTTCAGAAAACTTCAGAAAACTTCCTATCTCATTCTCTCGCAGGCTAAAGATATATAGTTATCTCTATCACTCAAAGGTTTTCTGGTAGAAAACTCAATTTTGAGTTAAGCTCGCATTTGTACATGACATTTCTTATGTAAGATTTAAATGTAAATTATTGGTGTACAATAAAGTATAATAATAATAATGGCAATTACAAAAAGTAACAAATGTACCGATAATACTCTCTACAACAGAGGTTATACCCAAACAACTTCATCATTTTCTCAAAACTCTCGATTTACCACCGTTTATGTTACTACAGAAAGCAGTGATTCTAAATACGTGCAGAATAGTTAGAAAATTTTACAGACGCCTGAAAATACACCCCCTATACAATCTTGACCATGACTTGGCTTAGGCCCGTGATCGTCAAAATAGTACCAGCTCCAAGCTGAGAAAAGAAAAGAAAAATAAATAATAATAAACACAAAGGTGTTGATTAAGTTTTCACTTTTAAAAAATGTATATGTAGTAGCCGTCTGGTTTCCATAGTACAAGCTCAGTTAAGTTTGGAATCAGATAGCCGTGCGTAAAGAATGTCCCAAGATATTTATTTATTGACAGAAAAACTGCTGTTAGAAACTTCTACTATTAGATAACTACTTTAGCCTTATGTTATACTCGGTCTCATCAAGAACAATCAATCAAAAATCATTGGAAGAATGTCGCAGAATATTTAGTACTTGGTTAATTGTGGTATAGGGTTAATGTTTCTTTGACACTTCTAGCTGTCAAACGGGCCTATTAGATTTCGATAACTTACTTCAACTTAGGCAAGTTATACAAAAATAGTAGTCAAGTATCTCATTACATGACTTGTTATGTTGTCTACGCCTTCTTTTAAAAGAAATGTGGCAACATGAACAGGCACGTCAGAATTCTACATCGCCCTATCGTAGTTTTCTCAGGTTATACGCATATATACAAGCTTCCAACATCAACAGTAACCCGCGGTCCCCAGGCATGTTCACCTAGCCTGGTGACTTTCCCTTTTAAATGGAGGAGTCTCGCACCTTGCTCCTCCATTGAATTTTAAGTAATCTATGGAGCTTCAAAAGTTCTTCCGCAATTTTTTAATTTATAGCTACGTAGATAATCTACTAGCTTCCGCCCGTGGTTTCACATGGGCTAAAATTATTACAAAGACGCTCGCTCCGAATCATTGGCTACGAATGTGCCAATTTTCAAGATCAGTTCAGTTGTTTAGCCGTGAAAGCACACTCACAAAAAACAAACTCACGCTCACATTCACTTCCACTTTTTTGAGGCACGGTAGTAGCACCAAGACGAGGCAAGCGAAGCGCACGGGTATATGTTATATACTACAATAAAACTGAAGAACTGTCGTGTCTAGGTAGGTACATTGAAAATATTTGCCTAAAACTGAATGCGATTAATGTAAGGGGTGTAACAAAATACGATACGACTTGAGTATTCACATAATCATCCTTCGAGATATAACATAAATGGTAAATATTATTAAAGCATAGAAGAAGTAAAGTTATTTCTCTAGTTTATTAGAGCACACATTGATAAATAGCTTAAAAAACAAATAAAATCCAAATTAAAAAAAAATAACACATAAATCCAAATAAAACGAACACACACACAATTATATCTGAATCAAGAAACGGAAACGTTATAACTAAGAAATAAAGTTTCTGTTTTGATATCCAAACACTTTCGTAATAAGCTAATTGAAATTCCAGAATCTCGAGCTTCGTACGCCATTGACGTAGTTTAACAACAGCACGCCTGAACTTATCAAACTTCCACACAAATCTGGGAATTCATCAGCATAATTGCAAAGTAAGCACTGAAGAACTTATACGTACCTGCACTATAAATTTTATTGAAGTTCTTCCGAATTTGGATGGCTTGTGTATTAATTTTAATTAACGTCGCGCGAAAAATAATTGGATTATAATCTACTAGCTGTCCCCCTCGGTTTTACCCGCGTTCTCGAAAGATGTCACATTTTTGCGAGATAAAAATTAATAATATAAATCTAAATCTGTCAGGTAGTTTTTGTATGAAAGAGTAACAAACATCCATACATACAAAAATTTGCATTTATATAAGACAAGCTGTCCCCGCGGCTGCACCCACATTCCCGAGGGATGTAACATTTTCCTGGGATAAAAATTACCTTTTATGCTAATTCAGGACATGCTCTATCTATGTGCCAAGTTTCATCCAAATCTGTCTGGTAGTTTCTTGCGTGTTTGTTAACACTAATCATACCAACACTTACTAGGTACCTATTTCTACCTTAGCGGGTCAAATATGACTTTATGTTTCCTGCTTGAATGTATGAAATATGGTTGTTAGGAAGGAAAATAAATAGTATAACTGTATATTAATTAGTAAGAAAAAGTCATGAAGTCAAATGTGCAAAAGCAATAAGATGATACGTGCATTTTCAATGCAAAGTAAAAAATGGGTCATATGACCCGGTTATGGTATGTTTAGTGTTAAACAGCCATACATACAAACATTCGCATTTATAATATTGGGCTTTCACATAGAATGAGTTGTGACAGTTGAAGGTTTCTTACACATATCTTGTGAAATAGCACTTTATTACTCTGAGGTATTATACTAAATGCTTCATGAGACCTTGCTATTTTACGGTATGCCCTTACATACAACATTGAGAAATCTTATAACACTGTGTCACCGAACTCTTCCTATTTGAAAAATACTACAGTAAAAACTTTTGTATTATGATTTGTTCAGCTAAAAATATCTTAAAATATATTATGAAACTGCCTGTTTTGTTTAGATTGAGATTTATGGAGATCGGACCTCTCACGTTTTTGCATTGTTAAAAAAAGATATAGAACAAATAGTCCGCGACGAAATCACGTCGAGCTAGCGTTTACATTACCGAATCACCCCTGATGACCATGCGTGAAGAAATGTTACAAGATATTTATTTTTATTTCACTGCTATTTACATTGACACTAATATTATAAAGATAAATATTCGTATTGTTGTTTTTTTGAATTAAATTGGTGTAAATATAAGAATATATTTTAAAAAAATATTTATGGAGTTCACTTTAGTTTCAGAAAACTTCAGAAAACTTCCTATCTCATTCTCTCGCAGGCTAAAGATATATAGTTATCTCTATCACTCAAAGGTTTTCTGGTAGAAAACTCAATTTTGAGTTAAGCTCGCATTTGTACATGACATTTCTTATGTAAGATTTAAATGTAAATTATTGGTGTACAATAAAGTATAATAATAATAATGGCAATTACAAAAAGTAACAAATGTACCGATAATACTCTCTACAACAGAGGTTATACCCAAACAACTTCATCATTTTCTCAAAACTCTCGATTTACCACCGTTTATGTTACTACAGAAAGCAGTGATTCTAAATACGTGCAGAATAGTTAGAAAATTTTACAGACGCCTGAAAATACACCCCCTATACAATCTTGACCATGACTTGGCTTAGGCCCGTGATCGTCAAAATAGTACCAGCTCCAAGCTGAGAAAAGAAAAGAAAAATAAATAATAATAAACACAAAGGTGTTGATTAAGTTTTCACTTTTAAAAAATGTATATGTAGTAGCCGTCTGGTTTCCATAGTACAAGCTCAGTTAAGTTTGGAATCAGATAGCCGTGCGTAAAGAATGTCCCAAGATATTTATTTATTGACAGAAAAACTGCTGTTAGAAACTTCTACTATTAGATAACTACTTTAGCCTTATGTTATACTCGGTCTCATCAAGAACAATCAATCAAAAATCATTGGAAGAATGTCGCAGAATATTTAGTATTTTGACAGGCCAGTTGGCTTGGCGGTTTGCGACTCTGACTACCAAACCGAAGGTCGCGGGTTCGATTCCCACCCAGGACAGACATTTGTATTTTATGTATTTAAAAAAAATGTAGTACCTATATCTAGTATATCAGTTATCTGGTTTCCATAGTACAAGATCTGCTTAGTTTGGGATCAGATGGTCGTGTGTAAGAGAATGTCCCATGATATTTATTTATAATTTATCTCCTCCACTTTGTTAGCTATTCCTATTTAAGCACTCATAACATACTTACTACAATTATAAATGCGTAAATTGTAATGGAAGTTTTGTTGCTCAATCCCGCACGATCTTGATGAAATATGGTAATAATAATAATGGTACAGAGAAAGATATGAGTATATATACATATATCTGTATAAAATAGGGTTCTTTTGACGTACCACCACCTCAAAGCTACAGAACATATCGGATGGGACTGCTACCATTCGAAGCGAAATTTATCGTAGATGTTTATAGGCTATAAATGATATCGATAAACCGCGGGTGTAGCCGCAGGGGACAGCTAGGCAAGCAAAATAGAGTTCCTTTGATGCACCATCAAAACTACTGAGCATATCGGGATGGGACTGCTACCATTCGACGCGGAATTTTCATAGATGGTTATAGGCTATAATTATACCGATAAACGTGGGGGACATCTAGTATTATATACATATATGCTTTTGATGTACACAACGCTTATATATTTGCAGTACAAACTAAGCTGGGTTTGAAAGCGCAAGTTACTTCATGTCAATACATATTCACAACTAACCATATTTGGTTCCCAATAGTTTTAAGCCTGAAGGTCTTGTAGCCTAGATTGGGGTGTTAGGATGTTATTGGATTTTGATAATTTCTATATTGAAATTTAAACGTACTAATATAGTTTATATGTTGAGTTTATAGTAACCATATAATAACTAACAATAATAATTTTGTATTTAAATTCCAAATTTATAATATTATAGTACATCTTATATTATTCTGTGTTACTCTCTATTTAAATAAAATGTCAAAATGTAGCTGTTTGTTAATCCCTATTTCCCTTGGTCACGGCATCATGCACGGATGGCTGGACCGATTTCGCTAATTCTTTTTTTGTTGTGTTTGTAGAAAGTTGCGTGGAAATTTAGAAAAATTAAGAAATCTTAACGACTTTACCAGCGCTTTTGACAATATAAACTTTTTTTAATGTAGCCTGTTTGACATTATTGTCAGTCGTTTGTCAGAATGCGCGCTGCAAATATCGTTTAAAATAGAGACATGATAGAATAATTAATTCCTAATTTTCTTGTTGCACATTTAGCAGTCGATTCAATCGAAACATTCGAGTTCAATATTCATTGTTAAGACAGGACAACGTCTGTCGGGTCAGCTAGTATAATTATAATTATTGTAAATTCGAAACTTTGAATAGATGGATGTTTCAATCTCACCTGATGGTAAGTGTAAATGAGGCCGAAAATGGCGTTCCGTTAGTAGCCTATTCCGATAATGCTTCTGTACGTGTGTTGACAGGTTTTGATTACTACCCAGGATGTTTGTTCTGTCTAAAAACAAAGCAGGTAAATGTTAAACATAAATATTATTCGTTATTATCATTTGAATACATGTATTTTCATATAAATTCCATATTTGTTTTATATTCTTTGTAAAAACGATTACACAGGGATATTTATAGTTCAAAGAAAGCTTTTTAAAAACTAAAAACATTTATTCCTATAGCACAACTCCGTTAAAGAAAGTTCCGACTTAGTTAAATAAATAACATGAACGGCTTTAGAAAATATATAATTGGCATTTTTATTGCACCTTCAGGCAGAGTTGCAATCTAAAAGATTTCATTTAGCAGAACGGAAAAAATAAAAGGTTCCTTACATTCAAAGAGGCTGCATTACCGTTTAAAGCCTTTTTTATAACAATGGAATTAATGCCTCGACCTCACTGGGTCTAATTAACGACTAGTAGTTTTATATTAGCGCTAGTGATTGTCTCGCTTTATTACTTTTATCTCTTTCTACTAACTTTCACTTTGGAATCTATAATCTCATTGAAATACGACATTAGTTGTGGAATAGATTAGACTTTATATGGCTCCGTAGTAACAATAATATTTATTATCAATCTTATAATTAAGATTTAAGATAGGTGAGTAGTAGAGCTCTTAGTGCAGAGTTCGTCCGGGGAAGTACTACCACCTTACCCATTTCTGCCGTGAGGCAGTAGTGCACTTGTATGACTGTGTTTCGATTAGAAAGGTAAGGGGGCCGGTGAAATTACAGGCACATGTGACTTCACGTCTCAGGGTCGTCAACGCATTGGCGATGCCTCTAGTGGTGTTAATGTCGCCTGTTAGTACGTCGGTCCATGTTACACAAAAAAAAAATTACCATCCCGGGGTGTAACCTGTGTTTCCGAGGGAACTAATGTATCACGAGATAATAACATACCCTATGTCATTATCTCGTTGATCCCAAACTAAGCAGAGCTTATATCAGGAAACCAGATAACTGATATACTACATATACATTTTTTTATCTAAAAACAACCTTATATGGATATTTAAACTCAGACACAAAACAAATATACCTAAAAATTAGTATAGATGAATGCTATAGCATTACTCTATAATAATTTGACCCACTTTTCCTAAATCAGTTTATGCAGAATACGACAGTCGCAACAAAGTGGCAGTTAAATTAAAAATTAAAAAAATACTCTTAAATGCTACCTTCTGTATCATATCACAACACAGTCTATAGACAAGTATAGTAATTAAGCTTATTATGGTAATAAAGCTTATGTTTCCTCATAAATAACTTGAGCCCGCGTATCAAATAGTTAAACAGTAATCGCATAATCCGGGAAACTTACGGAACACGCAGTTACGCCGCTGTACTGCGCCACGCTAATAAATGCTCGACCCACTTACAAGTCAACAATAACTTCATTATTTCTGCCCCTTGCTTCCGTACAACACGCTTTGCATATAAACTTAATCTTTAAATTAAGTTGTGTAGGTCAGTGTTTTGCTTGATCACTTCTTTTGTATTTGCACCTATTGATTATTATTTTTTTAAATTCTGCACGAGTTTAGACTTTACAATCAAGAATTTAAAGCCGAGTTTTGTCTGTCTTTATGAGCTGCTTGCAGTACGCGGGGACAATTTGAGCACTGATTCTCAAAATATCATGTCGACTAACCTCAACGTTTCTATAATGTTACATTGACCGTGGTCACAAGAAGACTGTAGTAATGAATGCTTAGTGCTCGAGGATTAAGTCCAAACCTCAAATGGATTTCAGTTTACTTGCACCAAAACTTAAATCTAGTTTTTGACCAACTAAACTCGGCTATGAAAGTATAACTCTTATAACCTCAAATACAGAGTTTGGTCAAAATATTACTTTGAATTTTTGCACGAAAAAGCCCAAAGAATTTGGTGGACTTTTCGAACTACAATCAGGGCTAGTGGATGGTTCGTCGCGGCCTCTGTGCTCTGTCTCTTTCGTTAACTATGCAACCACGTGAGAGGAACACTTTCGTGCACCGGCTCGCCGAAGAAGTTTGAATTATCTGAATACGTCCTAAGAATTACGTCTTAATGCAACTTGCAATCAAAACATTCATAGCACATTGTTCCTTTATAGATAACTGACTCTGAATTATCTTCAAAGGTTACAGTACCAGGAGACAATAGAGTGAAAGAGTCATGTTATAATCCCTAGTCGACGAACGCTTTGCCAACCGTCACCGTATAATATGAAGGCTTTGAAGGTAGTTTGAGACCTAGGAAGTCCCCCATTCCTGCCACTATCTAATTTTAACCTCCTTTTAATTAGTGTTTTAGTCCCGGCGTTTAGTTCCATCGTACCTTTTTGTAATTAGTGCTGGTCTTTGTTGAAAATTGAGCTTTATCGTTTGTAGTTACGGAGTTAGGGATTTAAAACTTTTAATATGATTTAAATAATTTGTTATTTAGATTTTTTTTCAGTTTTGGAACTATAATTACATAAGACTTCGGCCTTCTTACCTAAATGTATTTTGTGAGGTTCATATATGAAGTATAATACTTATTGGTTTTTTCTGTATTAATTGTTTGTTCTACACTAAATTTATATGGATTGTTTTGACAGCTAAGCATTTCATTGAAAAATCATCTTTGTTAAATTTGAGACAAGGTCCATCTATTGATCCCATGGGTAATTGCATGTTGCTGATAAATTTCACGCTATAGGGTTCATTTTTCTATAGCACTCTGCTGTTAAAACGGGCTTATAAGATCCCGACATCGTTTATGCTGGTAGAAGATTTCAATAAAAATAAAAGAACTCAGTTCCAGCGATTACACCAAATAACTTGGGCTTTTGGTGAAGGTGAGTATGTCGTACCATGGTGAACTTGTAATGTGTTGCCAAAAACCTATGGGTGTGTTCCAGCAGCTGCACTTGAGAGCCGGTTACCTCAGGGATTTCTGTGTTTATTAGCTTCACTCTTCTTGCTACACTGAGATTGTAATCGAACTAAACCTATACTTGTAAAAAAATATCATTTTATGCTTTGTATGTTAGCTTTAGCTGATGTGACCTTCATCAATCATATCGAAATTTTAGTCAAACAAATAATAATTGTGCACAACTCATTATTGCGACTAAATATCAATATATATGGTATAGGTACTTGTATGGAGAAGTGGAGCCCGAGGCCCTAAAACAAAAGCTGCCATCCAACTCTAAGGTCTATGAGGTAGAATTCTTGGTCAGTTATTTTTTTTTTTTATTATTTTTTTTTATTTTTTTTTTATTTATATAAAAACTTGAGGGCATTTGACCAGATCACACCTGATGGAAAGTGACGATGTAGTCGAGGATGGTACACGCGAACTCAAGTAGTCCACTAGTAGTACAGGAAGAGACGAACTGATATAGATTGCTCCCCACAAATTAAGTAAGATTGATAAATTATTTGAAATCATTTACTCCCAAATCCATAAAGTGGCTTTAAAAAAAAATTCAATAACACCATTAAAAACTCAATCGAAGTTGTATCGCAAAATAATCTGCGGCAAACACAAATCTGCTCCAGTTGGTGCCTAGACAGATGAAGAGCTTAAACCCTGCTCAGTTTGTACTTAGAATTGAATTAAGCAACGCTTGGCCAACTTGAGAGTAATCTTGAATCCAACTTAGTTGTATGCCTGCATTGTAACTTCGTATCTGTGTTAAATAACCACCTTTTAAGTTTATGTTTCTTTTACTGTGCTTGTGGCTTATAAACAATCTAAGTTATGTTGTTGAATATGTTTAAGTAACTTTTTCATTAAGTCAAGTTACAATTTAACATTTATGTTATGAGAAAAAGTTCTGAGGCCAGTTGGCTTGGCGATTAAATTCGGAGTGTCACGCCACAGGTCATGAATTAGATTCTAACACAACATGTCGATTTGTACTGTGTCAAGTTGTATAAATATCTAGAAAAGTACACCTTAAGATGCTGCCTGTTGATGGTTGTTTCGGTAACTTTAAATTTGACAATACAATATACTTTATTTGTACAACACACAACAGGAGAAAAAGAAAAAGAAACATAAAGATGTTGATAACAGAATAAGTGTTTACAAACTAGGCGGTCTTATCGCTAAAGCGATTTCTTCCAGTAGCAGGATATAGAAGAGGATAGCAGGTGTTGCACGTTCAGACATTTGAAATAAATAATGAAACCTACATCTATGTTAATAAAATACTTAAAAATGAATAAAGTAAATATACATATATATACACTAACTATAGTAATGCAAGTATTTTATATACGAGTATATATTTTATATTAAAATAAATAAAAAGAGATTACATAAAATAATAGTACAGAAAAAATCAAAGAAAAAAAACTAGTAAGTAACAAAAGAATGAAATTTGACCTTCATAAATGCCCTAAACTGAGTAAATGGTTTTGAATCAAAAAACATTGTATAAGCAGTATATCAGTTATCTGGTGTCCATAATACAAGATCTGCTTAATTTGGGATCAGATGACCGTGTGTAAATAATCTTTCAGAATATTTATTCTATTTCATGACTAATATTGTTAAAATTCGCCCTGCTGTGTTACATGAGTTACCGTAGAATAAAAAGTTTTTATGTAGATATCAATCTATAACATTTTCTTTTTTAAGATTTTCACATACGCGAATCAAAATGAAGTCCAGCAGTTAGTATTATTATGGTAGGTTTTTTTTATAAATTCTAGTTTCAATAAATATTCAGAATTATTTCTAATTGCACACTGTAATTAAAAATAACTAACTTTCTCAAATCCTTTTCTCCAAAAATTGTAGATGAACAGTGAAAACCCTCCCAAATTGGAACAGTAGTTTTTGAGCACATTACACACAGCTCAAACAGAAGAACCACCTTTTTTTAAATCGGTAGAAAATAAGAAATATTCGTCTTCAATCCCAAGAGCTCTAATTCTTGTTGACACACCATGGGTAATGCTCTCAATAGCTTTTATTATTGTTATAAATAAATAAAAACCACCTACAAAGATAGCTTTTTTCGCCATAATCATTTGGCTACATTGTATTCGTATTGTATACTTATGATGTGTCAAACCAAAAAACAGTCTACTAAACAAGTTTCGTATCCAAATGTGCGATACTTAAGCCCAAAATAACATTGTTTGCAGGAATGTATTTGGCACACAGTCCCGTAGTCTTGAGTGTGACACTTAAACAAAATAATATTTCCGCTGAATAACTTCAGAGTTACCTTGTTCGCATAAGTACAGACAGCAAAAGTCTAGAGCAGACTGTAAACATTTTGCACAGTTTAATTTGCAGAGAAAAGTCTGACTAAAATATTACCTAACAATAACGCTATAATTTTATCGTGTTCTCTTTTTGAGAGCCCTAGAATTAAATGCTTGAATTCTGATCTTTGTCTGTACAATTTCATAGATTGTAAATTGTTGATTCTGAAAGTCGCTCCGACTTCTACCAGTAATTGTTTATGTAAGAAAAGTAATCAACCTATTTGAATATAGGTCGAAATTCACTGAAGCAGCATACAAATTCTTTGAAAATGATGTGTCATTATGATACTCATGTTGTGAATGTACTACATTTTTTAACTTTTTTTTTCTGTTTTTTTTATAATGTTTATTAAAAATGTATAATGTTTATGAACATACTTTAGTTATATAGGTAGTACTATAGCCTGGAATGGTGTTATAATTTACAATAAATAATTTCTTAAACACATTATTCATATTTAAATTACAATTAATATGAAGCGTAAAAAACAGCTGACAGAAGTGAAAACTGACATAAATATACATCTATGTTCTACGTATTATATATACACAATATATATTTGTATCATATATAGTTATATTATCAATGTATTTCAACCCGAACTCAATTCTCGTGTAAACGAGGCCAATACGTATTTTTTTTTTTTTTTTATATCAGACGAGATTGCGATTGGCCTCAATCTCACCTAATGGTAAGTGAAGATGAGGCCGAAGATGGAGCTCGCTTTCCCGTTGGTAGCCTATTCACTCTTTTGTAGATACTTAAATACAGAGGTGTCGGTAACGGTGTCGCAAGTTCAATTGTTTTTTCCTATCGCAAAAAATGCGCGCTTAAAGAAGTTTTCACGTGAAAATACAAAATTAAATTAAGCAAATATATAAAATCGCACTTAACTTTCGACAGATATCCCAAAACCGGTCAGTAACAGTGCAAAAATACGACAGATTGTGTCGTCAATCGGCCTATTGTATCCCGTTTGCAACTGATCTGACACTAGCTTATTCTGTTTAGTAACGAACAATAGGTCAGGGGACACAAAGGGCGAAGTTCGAACAAAACCATTGAGGACATTTCACCGGTCTTTGTGCTCACTTTATGAATTGTTCTCCCAAGTCTTACTGCGAATGAAAATTTTAAACTGTATCCGTATTTATAGAATGTATTGTTGAACGTTACTTATTGGGTGCTTGCTGTATCTTTATAGTGTGATTAGGATTCTGTTTTTATTAGAGGTGTTAAATTACAAGTTAAGTAAAGTAGTTGTGTATTATTTTACAGTTAGCACTTAAAAAAAGATTATTTAACAAAGGTTAAAAAATAACAAGTATGTAATGTAATGTGCAAATTGAATGTAGAATTCATATAACTTATTTTTCATGTTACGGTAGTAATGTAAATGCATATAAAAACCAACCGAAATATTTATTATAGACATAATTGTCAATGGACAATGTCCCCAGAATGTCGACGGCATTGCCTAGTTGGATGGCAATGCTAATTCGTTGACTGAGGAACAAGGAATTTAAAATAATATGAATAGCCTAGGTGGTTAAATAGTACAATGCTCCGGTACCGAAAAATTGTGACTTAGTTCCATTTCTAGTATGAAGTTTGACAATTATTTTTAGAAATTTCCACCATTTCGACAATTTTCACCACATAGTTACATTGGGACTTATAATTAGTTGTTTACGTAAATATAACTCTCCTACCTTTACTTAGAGATAATGGATATATTTCTTAACAATATGACAGAGACTTTAATCCTGGAATCGAAGGAAAGACCATTTTCAATACATTGACGTCGCCACAACTGCTATATTTAATGATATGAAATAAAAATATTTTTATTTAAATATGTCTTTACAAGTACTTATGAATAAACTTTGTTATACCAGCTCGGAAGATTTTTCTGGGAAGAGCTGGTTATAAACTCAACATATACTCTTTTCATAAAACAAACAGGACATAAAATTACACTTTACGTTTGTATCTTACCCGACTTTGGAAGAAAAGATGACGCTGCTCATTCATATTTTACGCTTAAAAACTTAAAATCATTATTCATTCCCACTTATATGACCTTAATAGCACCTATAGTTGTATATTGTATGCATAAAGACAGCGGGGATGCTGAAGTGTCGTGACATCGCTTTGTAGGCGGCAATGCGCTAGTGACTACACTCCGCTTTTATCCGTAAGCGCTATGCACTTGTACAACAGCGCTCCTATGAATCCTTTAACTTATGCTTCTATTTGATTGTTCAGTGTTTTGGTACTCTTGGTATAGACTTACAATGTTGTAGAAGATACATAAAGGTATTTTGAGATGATACCGTGGATGTTTCGTCAAATGAAGTGCCGAGAGACGTAGTTTGAATCCTAGAATTAGCTTGAGCTTCCGATGATAGCCAACATGCTGAGGAAAGTTTAGCACGTAATTTTCAACTGGCTAGTATCCTCAAGTATAAAATATGATATATATGTCGCAGTAGCGGTGGTGAGGCATCAGGTCTTCTTCACGATCAGACATGGTAGATAGATAGATCAGATATGGGCACAGTCGTGGGTACGACTGTGCCCACATCTACTTGAAACCATTTGAGTACCCTCAAACGAAAGATAATTTAAATCAAAATAACTTTATTTAAACTAACGGTTTTTACAATGTAAGAAATAAACACGTGCGTTGGTGGAATGTGCCAACACTCAGTCTCTTCTGTAGACCTCGCTGCATCCCCTCTGCCGACGATCAGGTCCAAGCGGTAGGGCGCACTTGCATTTCCAACAAAGATTTTTTTTTTGTATAAATTTTGTCCATTCTGACTTCTTGGTTATTTTACCATTTCAATTTTATATATTAAACAATTACAAAATACTTAATATAGGTAACATTCGAAAACAAAAAAGAAACAACAAGACCACAAAATTATTATAATCCAATTGAATGTCGAAAAATCCAGTTAAATCCTCGGACAAAGAAAATAATATTTCCAACTGCAATAGAATAACAAAATAAAGTAATCAAATGTCAATTCTTATTACATTTCGAAATAAATTATCATTCAATGTAACATCAAGAACAAATACTTTAACAACAACTGTATTTTCGTACAATAATAACCAAATAGAAATAAATATTGTTCTCTCATTTTCATTGAATGTCAATTTTTATTTTACTGATATGAAATTTAACAATCATATTTTTCTTGAAAAGACAAATTTAATTTTACATCGAAAGTGGGTTTACTCACATTTGTAAAAATAAACTAAGTGTTTCAGGGTTCAAGGTTCAAAGCTTTCTACACTAATTTAAGAGACCTTAATAATAAATAGACGCTCTTTACCAGTCTTGACTCGTCAGTGCACAACGCCCTTCACACTGGAGACAGAATCGGATGGAGGAAGATCATCCGTGAGAAAGTGATGCAGAAGAGAGGTCACGACCCTCAGCCCTGAGGAACACGAAGCAAGGAGGAGGATATTGATATTATCCATGAAGAGGAAGGCAGGGATATCGGTATGTAAACCCCTATTTTACCTAAGATATTTTAAGTCCCAAAATGACATGATAACTCCCGGGGCGAGTCTGTATTGTAACGTAACTCTCGCAAACGTAATTGGAATCAATTTTGTTCTACATTGACGGCGCTTCGACTGATTTTCTACACTACTCTTGAGCCAAACCATCAACCTACTACGAAATAGGGTTTCACATTGAATCCTAAAGCGTTACACAATACGGGTGGCAGTGGACAGTGGCGCCCTCTCTTGGGCATATTAACAATTACAGGATTAAACTATATAGCCTTCACTTACAATAGAAAGTAAATTATGAAATTGCCTGACCTAGGAATTAAATCTGGTACCTCCACTCTTTAGCCGAAATACGACTCTATCTCCAAATCATTAGGAACTTAATTTCAACCCTAATATCCTTTTAAGCAATGATAACATCAAAGTACACATACGTCCATGCGGAAAACTCTTAGAGAATGTTAGGGCTCGTTTGCATGCATTTTTAAGACAAGTACTATTCAACCGTAGCGGACTCGTTACTAGAAAACTGAGTCAAGTGTTGTCATGGTAACGGTGGTAACACTGGAACAACTACTCGGTAGAAATAATTAGTGCAACAACTAAATGAGCGCTAAGAAGGAGTATATTGTAAAGAATGTGCAAGTTTTAATTAACAAACGCATCATAAAGGGCAAACGTGTTTATTTTGCTAATTCAATATCTCCTTATGTATATAGTAAGGTCAAATGCCATGAAGATAGAGAGTTCGAATCTTATAACCTTGAGGTTTAAGTCGTAGAGTGCTTTGTAGTTACGCTCTAGTGTGAATACCATCCTTTGGATGAAATTCTTTTGTCAAACGCCTACCTCTCAAGGTACCTCTATAACTGACGGCACAGTGTGTAAATAAATATATAAGTTTTAGGTTTTGTGCTGGTCACATTGGAAATCCACTTATGACCACAACATCAAGTCAATCGACAATCTGCTTTTCAGCCATAAAAATAAATATCCCAAGACATTCTTCACACATGGTTACCTGATCCCAAGTTAAGCAGAGTGTACTGCTTGTAGTATGGCTACCAGGTAAGTGATATACTACTTTTTAAATACTAAAAGTACATATATATAGATATTTACACCCAGACACTGAACAAACAGACATGTACATGCACACATAGTGTTTGTCCTGGTGGGAATCGAACCCGCGACCTTCGGTTTGGCAGTCAGGGTCTCTAACCACCAAGCCAACTGGCCCGTCCAAAAAAAAACGCCTATTGTTCTAATAAATAGGAAGAAGTTCCTTCATTATGTAAATAGTAAGTACGTGTGACTTAAGTAATCTATTATTGCACGGCGTGGCTTGAAGTAAATCCCCAAACGAAGTGAGGGTGCTAAATGCTAAATAGACTACGCAAGTCACGAGCACCTTATGATTTTTCAAAGTTCGTGTGACCCAAACTCACATTTAAGTCGCAGTGTAAAAATGGACTTCTTAAGACACGGAGAAGCGCTACTTAAGTGCGGTTGCACAGTGCTATAAAAATTGTAAGAAATACAAATTAATTCATAACTAAGATACATTTTCTTAGGCACAGAATACTTTAAGCAACAATTTAAAATACTAAAACTAAAACAAACTCTCAAAACTAAACCTTAAGTCTACACCATTAAAAACTGAATACTGCCCAATAAATTGTGATGAATCCCTAAGAGTACACCTACAAACACACCGACACAGATAGCCCTGTTAACAAAGACATACAACAGATCTTCAGGCGTCCAATAATGAAAACCATCCCTTATCTACAATAATTATATTAGGGCAAAACAAAACAATGGGTTGCTACCCGCTTTGTGGAGAGTATCTTATGTTAGAGCACTTAAGAATGCTACCCACTTGAAAAGAGAAGCTAAAGCGATAGTGGTTTATGTTAGCATGGACTCACGCAACTCCTCAAGGAGTTGAAAAGGTCAACAGTAAAAGGCCCCGTTAAACGTACTATTACACATGAAACAAAGTTCCAAGTTATTTGGGAAATAAGAAATCCGTTTTTGATTATTGGACCTGTGATCCCTTATTTGCTGAAAAATGTTGCATTACCTGTCCAACTCTGTAGAATTTATTCATATTGCAATTCAACGCGCAATGCATATCATTGTAGCATTTACAAGTTTTATAGGATATATACAGGAACTAAAATGGACTCTCAATAAATTCTCAATAAAGTTTAAAATCGTCCCGTAAGTTACTTAACTAGTATTGTTGTCAATTTATCAAATCATACAAAATCAAACCTTTTTACGTTTACATACATACAGCCCCCTTATTCAGGTAATACAAACTTCGTCGGCGACCCGCTTCACGGAGGCCTCGGAGAGCTATCTCTCACGTTATTAGTGGTATTAGCGTAGTTAGCGAAAGAGACAGAGCAGAGCCGCGACGAAACATCTACGAGTTAGAGTCATTTTCCTCACAGAATCAAAACCCAGTGCCATTATTATGATGCATATATTTTAAAACTTTTTATATTCGACACTGGCCACAAAGACATTCAATAGACACATATATATTCTATTATAGCTTCTCTGTCGCTCACAAAAGCAAAGCTATTTGCTAACGAAGTACAGCGAAGCCCTTAGTGATCTTAGAGAAACAATAGGGTGTAGATTGTCGATAGGACACACGGCGTTATCCTATATCTTTAATATTGTGTGCACGCTAGTTATCGAACTGTTCTGTACTATTCTCTGTACTATTCGTTATTGATGGTCGTAAATGTGGAGATAGCATCAGTAGGGTAAAGTTCTGTCCAATTTACGTTCTACTTTCAATAGTATCTTGTAAGTGGCTTGAGACAAATTTGCGTGGCGTATATAATTTCATTGAAAGGGTCCGCAAACATTTGGTAAATTGATACAAATAATAGCACAGAACTTGAAATAGGTAGATAATTAAAACAATATTCCCCTTATTTACCAACCTATCAGGAAACTTTAATTTCATTTTAAAATCACAGTTTTGAATATTTTTCTCGAGATCTAATTGGCCTAGTTTGATAGCTAAGAGTGTTATCTATATATATTTATAAGAAGAATAGAGTTCCTTTGACGCATCATCACCTCAAAACTACTGAACATACCGGGATTTTTCGTAGATAGCTATAGGCTAAATGATATCGATAAACAAGGGTGAAACCTTGGGGGACAGCTAGTAGATATATAAAAAAATTAGAGATTTATCCATTGATAAAATCACAACTACGGTGTCGATTATTTACGGACCAGTTTGGCATAGTAGGTAGGTACCCTGACTAACACACCGTAGGTGGGTTCGGTTTCTAACCACAACAAAATATACAATAACATAAATGTCCGTGGGTGAAGAATTTCTCATTACATTTGTTATCCATATATATAAGCAGAATAGGGTTCCTTTGACGCACCATCACCTCAAAAGTACTGGACATATCGGGATGGGACTGCTACCATTTGACGCAAAATTTTTCGAAGATGGTTTATAGGCTATGACATCAATAAATGCGGCTGAAACCGCGGAGGACAGCAGGTCTTAACATATATAATACTTATGTCCGTGTGTCTGTTAATGCTTTTCCTAAACGGCTAGTATGATTAAATTTTTCTTTGTGTGTTCCAGTGGATCCGAGAATGGTTTGAATGGTCACAATTAAACCAGATAAGAGGCGCTGCGATCGAATTCCTTGTTTTTCTTTATGGAACTTTTGGATGGATTTATTTCGACAAGACAACGTCTGGGGACCTATATAATATTTCCTCAATATGAATTCCAATATTACATGAAGTAGCAACCATAGTTTTCCCATTTTAGCAACTGTCGAGTTTGTGAACAAAGACAAACACTTCAAACGTTTCGTGTCGTCTGTTTTTGATGTTCCCAACACATAGTTGTTGTAACAAGGGTGTTGTGATTGGATAATTGAATTCCATCTTGTGAATATACATTGACTATGCGAAATTAATTATTATGTAGATGCATAATTATCACTTTTGTTATAGCTTTAACAATTACGGGAATAATAACCTATTTATTGTTTAATTATTATCATTAATTACATATTGATTTGACGTCAAACATTGTGCTATAAATACTTCATTAAAATATTTTACCATTCATGGTTTTGTTTGACCACGGCCTTACCATTGTTGGTGATATGGTGGTAAGAACTGGTATTTTGTATTACTGTGTTTCTGTTAGAAAGGTAAAGGTGTCGGTGAAATTACAGGTACATGGGACTTACCAACTTCACGACTACACATTATAATATAATATATAGCCGGGGACATTCTTATACACACAGCCATCTGATCCCAAACTAAGCAAAGCTTGTACTATGAAAACCAGATAACTGATATACTACATATGACAACTATTTTATTTTTCTAAATACACACATATGTAGATATTTCCACCTAGACACAGAAAAAAACAGACATGTTCATACACACAAATGTTTGTCCTGGGTGGGAATCGAACCCGCGACCTGCGACTTGGCAGTCAGAGTCGCCAACCACCAAGCCAACTGGCCTGTCGCATCGATGGTGTTGCATATGTAAAAAGAAATAGATAAATTACACGACAATAAAAGGTTTTTTCTTTTTTACTATAAACCGTAGAACTGTCGTTTTTTCTAAAAACTGCATTTGATAAAGGGCTTGTAACAAAATACAGTCCGACAGTTATTTAAACGTTGTCTGTCAGTTTGAGCTCATTAATTTCCGAAACTACTATACTAATTTTAATGGGGTTCACATCTATCTAGAATACAGGTTTGCCTACGTAAATCATAAATGCCTTCTCACGATAAAAATATAAATTAATTTAAAATAATCACGCGCACGACCGCGGGCACAACTAGTATTTTATAAAAGTGGGATTGAATGAATAACAATTTTGTGTCTACAATTCAGAAAATACATTTTTTAAATACCATTTTACCTTATGACGGCGTCTGGGGATGAAGGAGCAACGTAATGAATTCACTAGAAAGAGCTTTCTAAAAATGTAAGAGTAAAATAAACTTGAGGGAAATCTGTGTTTTTCTCCCGACATGAGTTCGACGAACTTTTGATGTAACTGACAAAATGTCCGGAAAATTTACTGCTTTGCATGCTAAGGATTTTTTTAACGTTGTGAGAAAATCATTACTTTTGACTTGTGGTGCATTTTTGTTAGTAACCTCGCTTGATTAACTCATAGATGTTAATTATTACAAGAAACTAGCTGTTCCTACATGCGTTTTAATGCAACTTTTTTTTATGCCTTTTTTGTTTGTGTCTCTTGTGTTTTTTATACCTGCCCGGGCGTACGTAGAACAACTCCCTAAAATTTCATCGCTATCGGAGAAAATAGTATAAGAAGGCATAGGGTACACACATTAAAATATTTATCTGTAAACACTAGTTGTCCCCGCGGTTTCTATATAAACCTACCTCTTGAATCGTACTATCAAAAAACCATTATAAAGAGGTGGCAAGCTTCATTAACCTACGACGTAACAGAAGAAATTATTTTGAACATGAAATGATAAACAAGACGCGATAGGTGATATTGTACACACACAACATGCACATACATACAAACACGCATAAATACATACATACACACATACAAGGCTAATATGGTGCTCTTTGTGGAGCCAAAGAATATGTACCTATGTACTGTAATAGGTTATTATATTATAGGTTATAAGTTAATACGTCTATGTCTTCTGAGCGGTTTAGTCTTATTTTAATTAATAATCGCAGTATTAGGTTTCCTCGATACAGGCTTGCCTAGTAAGGAAACTAATAGAAAATCTTTTTGTTACTTTAAATCTGCAAAACTCTTAACTATCATTGTACTACTGTTGAATTTTATAATAACTGTGTGTTTTTGCTGAAATAAATATTATTATTATTATCTATTAATGAAAATTGCATCAAAATCTGTTGCTTAGTTTGTAAGATCCAAGCGTACAAACGAAGGAAGCACATTTTTTTATACTTTACTAGCGACCCGCCCCGGCTTCGCTCAGGTGCAATGTGGATACTAATACATATAAACCTTCCTCTTCAATCACTCTATCTATTAAAAAAACCGCATTAAAATTCGTTGCGTAGTTTTAAACATTTAAGCATACATAGGGATATGGGGACAGAGAAAGCGACTTTGTTTTATACTATGTAGTAATAATAATATCTATATTATTGTATTATAAGTATGTGGGTAGATATTTAGATAGATTCAAAAGGGTTTATCAGAAAATCGATATTAACTTGCGAAAATGACTCTGTCAGTCTGTCTATTACCGAACCCATTTCGCTCATTTTTGGCAGCAATATCAATCGTATCAATCTCAATTTTAACACTGGTTTACCCGCGGGAAAATGTTAGTCCTTACATAGTATAAAACATAGTCGCTATCGCCGTTTGTACGCTTAGACCTTTTGAACTACGGAACGGATTTTGATGCGGTTTTCATAAATAGATAGAATGATTTAAGATTAAGGTTTCTATGTATGCATGATGGGACAGTAAGTGAAATATAAAATGTTTTTCCTACTTCTGTACACTTATCTATCTCACTTATTTTATCGTATAGCATAGATAAGCAATCAAGTTTAAAAAAAAACATAAATAAAAATTTTATAAGTTCAAAATATTTGATTCAATCACATATTTCCATTTAAACTAGCAATCAGGGATAAAAATAAAAATGACACTTGTTTTTTTGGTTTATTTTACAGTAGGGCGCATAACTGCCTGTTCAAATTAGCCTTATCGCTACCACAGTGGGTAACGATAAATACCGTTCGACATTGTGCTGTGTATTCGTATGATGTTCCACGACTTGAACAAAACTAGATCACCACGCCGTATCCCCTAGGTAAGTTTCTTATCGCTTGATAACACCAACAAAAATCCACGCCTTTAGTGATATCCGATAAGGTTTGAACAGAAGGATAAAAGCATACTGTATTTTGTTTCTTCTCCTTTCTTCTCGTTTCTTCTCCTTTCTTCCCCTCTCTTCTCCTTCCTTTTTTACCTCAACGTCCTTTAACACATTCAAAAAGGGGTAGTTCACTCTAAGGGCTATACAAAGCATAGGGTGAGTCGCATAAAGCCCCAATACACTTTGTAAGTATATAAACGCTACGCTCCCGCTGTCCGAACTCCTTGCCAAACCTGAACGATACAAATCAAAGAATTGTTCGTACACACAAATAACAATATCGTACACAATAAGTGAACATTTCAACCGATAACTGACGGTCCTTTGTGCCTCTGTTATAGCACAATTATGGCAGAATACGCCTAAGTATGACAAGAAATTGTGTAGGTTTCTTATTATCTATTATTGGATATAAATATCTATTTGGATGAGTCAGGATTTTATGTAAAAAATATGCTCGATTTTCTTTAATAGATTATTCTACAATAAATAGCAACACTGTTTTATTTTTAGTCCTCAATCATTCTGATACTAAAACTGGCAAACGATTTATCCCGTCGTTTCGATTACGTTTTCTAACACCAAAATATAGGTATATTTTTTGCTATGTCAAAATAACAACGTGTTACTAACTGCATATAAATATATACCTAGTTCCGGCCAATCTCCGAAATCGCTCGACCGATTTTAAAGGGACTACTGGATACGCCATAATTTTCTCAAATAACATAACAACACCATGTTCTAATTTTAATTCATATCTTACAATAACATATTGAAACAAAATAAATTCGAAAGATCCAAGAATCAATCTTAAACCAGAAACACAAACTCACAACTCGCCCTTCCGGAACAAAAGCCAGGCTGCTTGCTTAGGCCGGCGACACACGGTATGATTAATTGTCGGACTTGCAATGTTTACCTTTGGATCGTGAATAAGTCGCATCAATCATGCCAAGTGTACCTTAGAAATTTCGGTTTGTTTTACATCGCGAGATATTATGTTGTGTGTATAATTATGTTGATATATAGATGCCTAATGCGTATTCACCTGCGTTTCTATGGGATATTAAGTTTTCTCGGGATAAAAAGGATTTATATATTGCTAGCTGTTCCCCGCGGTTTCACGTGTTTAGTGATATCATATATAGCCTATAAGTATCTACGAAAAAATTTGCGTTGAATGGTAACAGTCCCATCCCAATATGTTAAGTAGTTTTGAGGTGATGGTGCGTCAAATGAACCCTATTTTCCTTATATTGATATGTAGACTAGCTGTCACTCGCAGTTTCACCCGTATTTATCGATATCATATATAGCCTATAAGTATCTACGAAAAATTCTGCGTCGAATGGGAGCAGTCCGATCCCGATATGTTCAGTAGTTTGGAGGTGAAAGTGCGTCAAAGAAAGGGTTCCTTTATTTTATCAATCATTTAGCTTATATAAATATCGATTTCAGGGGTTGTTCTACATATAAATAATAAATAAATATCCTTAGAAATTCATTACACACGGCCATCTGATCCCAAACTAAGCAGAGCTTGTACTATGGAAACCAGATAACTGATATACTACTATACTACTTTTTTTCTTCTAAATACATACTTATATAGATATTTACAACCAGACATATTCATGCACATAAATGTTTGTCCTGGTTGGGATTCGAACCCGCGACGTTTGGTTTGGTTGTCAGAGTTGCTAACCACCAAGCCAACTGGCCTACCAAGTTTCATTCAAATCCGTCAATTAATTTATGCGTGAAAGAAAAATCAATACATCATCCTCATTTACATACACATTTATAATATTAGTACCCTGTCATAATACAGGATGTCGTATGAGACAAAAGACCAAACAGATGGACACGTGTTCCCAACACCTCGCACCTTGTGATCAACAACTGCATTCTGAAAGAGAGTTGGCGACAGGCAGGCGGCCGGCCGTAAAAGCATTGCCAAAATCCGATGCAATATTAATATTAACATATTACGCTGACTCCTGCCTTAACATGTTTGGCAGATGATAATTATATATTTTTTTTATTTCAGCGTTTATTTAGAATGATCAGTGGTTTCAAATTAGGAACTGAGAAGTGTTACATAATAAGCATCAGAGATCATTTAAAGTACTTGGAAACAGCCCCCTTATGCAGCTAATACAAACTTCGTCGGCGAGTTCGCCGATCTCTCACTTGATTAGTATTAGCGTATGTAGCGAAAGAGACAGAACACGGAGGCCGCGATGAAACATCCTCGAGATAGTGTCATTTTCGTTACAGAATCGAGCCCCAGAAAAGATTGTCAAGTAATTCCACCCTAATTGTATAGATGTGAAAGATGTGATAGATGTGAAATGGTCTTTTAAAAAGGATATTTTGAAAAATTTTAATCCTCAACCCTAACTCATTAAATTTCATTTATTAATAATTTTTAAATATTGATTTAAAAAAATCATTTTTTTAAATACCACTTCAGACCCTAATTGTAAAACTGACTTTTAGTTTATCATGAACCTTATGAATTTATATAAATACTAGCCATCACCCGCGGTTTCACCCCCGTTTCGAGGAAAGGAAAATATACCGGGAATATAACATAGCCTATGTTACTCAAGAATTATAAGGCTTTCTATCAGCGAAATATTGTTTAAACTCAGATTAATATTTTCGGAGATTATCTCCTATATTAAAAAATACAAATTAAAAAAATATCCTCTTTGTATTTATATTAGTATAGATGTATATATAATATAATATATTTAAAATATACAATTAAACTATCATTGAACTTTGTGTACAGTTTTACAGTGTCCAATGAACGCTATCTGCTTCCTATGCCCATAAAAGCTCCATTCAAGCTTTTTCATGAAGAAAATCACTAGAGACTCCAAGTACTGAGTACTTAGTGCTTAGTACTCAACTTAAACGTTTACTTATCTGGAGTTAATCGCCAATCCTGTTCATAAGTGTGCATAAAGGTTATGGCTCAGTATATTCACTTAGGTTTTCGGCATAAGAATGGCAAATTAAGTCACTGCGGCATAATTAAGGCATTCTTGTATACAAATTGTATATTCTTGTATACAAACAGTATATTCTTGTATACAAATTGTATATTTTGTATATCGTCTTAACCCAATTGTGTGATATTACTCACGTTGTGTTAGATATTAGTTACATAGATAGATGTGTGAATAATATCCTAGGACATTCTTGACACACGGCTATCTGATCCCAAATTATTGTAACTAGATAACTGATACTATACATATTTGTATAGACTCATAAGACACACAGACAATTGTTCATAGACATATATATGTCGTAAACGTAGTGTAGGGCGCCCTCCAGCTAGATGGAGCGATGATATACGCAAGCTGGCTGGCAGCTGTTGGCAACAAAGAGCTGAAGATCGAGCTCAGTGGCGTGCCATAGATGAGGCATATGTCCAGTAGTGGACGGAGATAGGCTGATGATGATGATGATGATGATATCTATGTCGTATGTAAATAAAAAAAAATAGCTTTATTTCAGAAATCATTTTAACAAGATTTACGTCGAGACTTCCAAGTAAATAATCAGAGATACTTGTGTTGGGAATGACTCGCAACTTCTCAATTACAAAGATTTCACTTAATATTATATATTTTACAGTTTATAAAAGAACAAATTAAGATTATTAAAGGTTATAAGTAAGTATAACGTATGTGGGAATTGAATCTACGACCTGTGCCGTGAGTGTCTGGGCTTTTTAAATACCACGCCATCTGGCTTCAATAGACTTATTGTTAGACTACATGGCAGCAGAGTTTAAAAACAAAATTGTTACAATGATGTTAATTTGGGTGGCCTCATTACTTGCTGTCCCTCGCGGTTTCACTCGCGTTCTATAAGGATGTTGAATTTTTCCACGTTTAAAGTTATCGTATGTGTAAATTTAGGTTTTAAAATATATATGTGCCAAGGTTCTTTTAAATCTTTTAGTCGTTTTTATGTGACTAAGAAATATCTATCTATCCTCACCAACAGTGGTAAATAGTATGTACCAGATCACAGTATTTACAATAATAAGATAAAAATCTAAGTGTTATTATAAAGTTCAAAGTGAAAGTCTTTTTGAAAAGATTTTTTTGAAAAGCCTTTTTTGAAAAGCAAATAATTGTTATTTATATTACGTTACAAATAAAAATAATCAAAAAATCAAAAATCTAAGTATTATTATAAAGTTAAAAGTGAAAGTCTTTTTGAAAAGATTTTTTTGAAAAGCCTTTTTAGAAAAGCGACTAATTGTTATTTATATTACGTTACAAATAAAAATAATCAATTATAATACTTAAAAGTGTTTCATGGTGGTTAAAGGAGGTAAGTTAAGTGTAAGTTAGGTATAAATATAATAGTATAACCTTCCAAACTTTCTCTACCTATGTAAATAATAGACTTTATATCCTGGCTTGGCTTGAGTGGAATAGTATAAATATTCTATACACATAAATGTTCGGAAAGAATGTGTCTAAATGATGGAGAAAACCGTAAAAATCTATTGCGGATTTAAAAAATATAAGCGGACAATAGACAAGCAGAAATTTTGACATTATTTTTAACTATTTAGTTATGATGAAGGGTCGTTAAATCAGTAAAATTTTAACTTACATAAAAAATTATCCCCACAAAAAGAAACCTTATTTCCACTTCGAAATCATTTCAATTTACAGTCACATTATCGTATCAATAAGTAAGGTATTTTGCAATAATGATTTTCCTTCAAAAGCAATTTTATTAACCGAATTGCGTAAAAGAGATTTTGTACTCTATAATCCCCCGAGGGATTGTATGGGATTCAATTGAATGTCCTGTATAATTTGAGCTCTATATGTACGTGCTATAAGAGTCAATGGGAAATACGATACGTTTTATTTCAAAGCTTAACCCTTAGGAAATTAACGTACCATTATTTTTTACTGATTAAAAATAAACTCTTTCATCAAAAATACTGTGAAATTTCCTTTCATTCAATTGGTTGATATTTTTTTGTAAAACAGTATTTTACGACACAGAAACAAATAATTAAGTAAAATTTCATTCAAAGTAGTTATTATTACATTGAATATTCTATTAGTTTAAAAAAACAATCGTTTCTCAATAAAGTAAACAGTAATTAAAATCATCATTACGAGCCAAAAAATGATAATCAAAACTTACCGAAAAAAAAAGCACTAAATCACTGACACCTCACTGATCACATAAACCGTTTCACTGCTATCGTCACCAAATCTTAAAATACGTGTTCATGAAACGCGAAATCGTAGCGAAACGCGGCGCGTACGTAACGGTGTTCCGAATCGCGCGGCAACACTGAGCTCGTAGCACCGCTACGGAGCTACGAGGCTACGGCGCGCGCATCGGTCTACGAAAACGCTAATTCAAACACATTTATCAAGCTAATTCTGCAAATTGGACTAAATAATGACGTTACAGAGCCAGTGTTCCTTCCCCCAGTAACTGTTTGTCGAGCCACTCAATGGCGTTCATAATAACGTCTTCGGTGTTAATAAATTTGTTTAAAGTTGATTCGGTAGGGCGGCGTTGTTTGGTAACTCGTTGATTTATAGTGAGACCATGGCGACGGCGGGTTATTCAATTTGTGGAGCCTTAAGGCGGGTTGGCTAATAGCATGGACGCTGTCTTGCAGTAGCCAGTTGAGATATATCTTGCGACAACTTGACAGGGATCAAACAGATTACGTGCAAAGTTTTATGAGAGAAGTGGGTCTCATCCGCGGTCCTAAAACACGAGGTTTTTTTTTGAGATTATTATTTTTCATCGACTTCGTGCTTTCACTAGCGATAAGATTTATATTAGAAGTATATTAAGTATGATAACCTGGTCTTGTGGACTTGTATATTTTTTGCAAACAAACATGCAAATTTTGATTATAATTTTTTTCAAGCCTGAGTATTGAATTCGCTTCCTGTGTATAATAGTCGTATGAAACACTAATACAGTGTGCAAAAAAATCATACTTTTTGATGCAAACTCTATGTTATAATACAACCTACTTTTAATTATAATCTATTCGATGGGCCAATGGGTTTAATGATTACATACGCTGGTCTGGAATTGACTACACTGGACAAAAGTTTTGTGCGAACATATATATTTTATTATTAACTAGCACTCTGACCCGGCTTTACATGAGATGATATTAATATATACACATCAACCTTCCGGAAAAAAAATACTACATTATGATGAAGACAGCATCAAAATCTAATTGCTAGATTTAAAGAAAAAAACGCAGAAACAGATAAACAGAAAAATAATCTTTGTTTTAAATACTATTTGAAGATAAACATCTCTTGAAATCTACAACTCTGCACACAACATGCATAAATTACCAATCTAACCACTTATCATTACTAAGGTTTCCACCCTCACGTTCATGACCTGAAGTAGTTCTTCAGGAGATCAGCGGGACTTTCTTGAGGGGATTTATATAAAAATACTAATACTAATAAACTGTGAATTACGGAATCACTTGTATATTTTATATATATTTAGTGAAAAAAAAAATTACATTTTTTATTAATAATTATTATCAATACCCTAGGACGTTCTTTGCACCTGGCCATCTGATTCCAAACTCAGCAGAGCTTGTACTATGGAAACCAGATAACTGATATACTACACATACGACTTTTTTTTCTAAATACATACTTATATAGATATTTACACCCAGACACAGAACAAACAGACATATTCATGCCCACAGATGTTTGGTGGGAATCGAACCCGCTACCTTCGGTTTGGTACTCGCTAAACACCTGGCCAACTGGCCTGTCTAAAATTTGACCTTCATAAGTGCCTTCCGCGGGCTTAATAACTGGTTTAGGATTTTGAATTTTGCGCTGTCCCCGCAATTTTACCCCCATTCTGAGGGATATCATATTTTCCCGGGATTTAAAGTATATATCCTATATATTATTCCCGTATATAATCTAAGGTGCCAAGTTTCTTTTAAATCTTTTCCTCCTTCTTAATCCTCACAAATTTTCGCATTTATAATATTAGTACCACCAGATTTTTCTTGTTTGATGTGGTCATTGGAAGTGCGTGACTTAACACCGCACTGAACGGATTCCGCCCTAAGGGGCTATTGACTCACGAAATGGTAATGAACTTGATACACAAAACAAAATGAGCGAAGGGGTGGCTTAATTAACACGCCTGAACCCCACGTGGCCTGTAAATACAATAGGATTTAAGAAATTGAAAGCATATTGAAGTTCTTTACATTATATATTTAGAAGGTGTGTCTCTTACGGCGAAAATTAATATGCAATCCCGATCGAAAATCCATGGATTGAATACACGTAATGTCAAAATTCGACTTCAATCTTGCGATTTTAGATAAGGATCGTACATACATTTTGGCTGTTAGTGCATAGTTTATCCGGAGAAGTACTACCACCTTGCCTATCTCCGCCGTGAAGTAGTAGTGCACTTGTGTTACTTTGTTTCAGTTAGAAGAGTAATAGATGACGAAGGTAAGAGAAGACCAGTGAAATTACAGGCACATGAAACAAACCTGAAGTTCCAGGGTCCACAACGTTGATGTTGTAAATGTCCATAGGCAGCAATGACCACTTACCATCAAGTGGACTTTCTGGTAATTTGTCAAACTATTTGACATAAAAAACGAAAAAAACAAATGACTGTGTGTAAACATAAATAAAAAAAAAAAACAGCCCCTTACGTGCTGCCGCGTGAGCTATACCACTCACCTCAGCACTCTCTAATACGCAGCTCGTAGACTGGTACAAAGAGAGGCCCTCTCACTTGATTACATTATTAACAAGAGATACAGAACATAGAGCACGCTATTATGACAGATTCAACCTTCACAAATTTCATAAAAAGAACACTTCATTGCTTTCGAAGTGCATTTATTGATCTTTTAGTTAAATGTACATAATTCAGATAAACCTTATCACAAAGCATTAGAGTTGATTATAGTGTAGCATAATTGACGTTTATCTAACGGAATTACAGCCCGGGAAACGATGCAAATGTAGCTAGTAACTAGTAACTTTTCCGTAGCGAACATATTGAGCATATCAAAGCGCCGACTTACTTATTAATTAGAAATGAAGAATTTAGTCAATTTCCTCGTTACCACGGTAAGTAAATTAGTATCCTACTAGTATTATAAATGCGTAAGTTTGTGCAGATGGATCTATGAATATACTCGTATAGATGTTCGTTTAATAATTTCATTAAAAAAAAAAATATCATCCTTCTACAAGGCGGGTGAAACCGCAGGAGACAGCTAGTTTTAAATATATTTGAAAGTTTGTTACGTTGGATTTTTTAATGTTTGTCTCTTTCACGCAAAGATTACAAAACGGATTTGGATGAAACTTGGCACATAGATAGCTTATAACCTGAATTAGCACATAGGATACTTTTATTCCGGGAAAATGTTATATCCCTCGGGAACGCAGGTGAAACCGCAGGGTATAGCTAGATATCAAGTCTTGGTCAATTCGCGCTACCCGCCCCTACTTATATAAGGGAAACTGTTAATATTGCTTAAATTTAATATCAACAAGGAATGCATTCTCCAAAATTAAACGTTAAAAGACTAATATGAAAATATTTTTAAGGTATCTACGTAAAAATGTTTATCACTTTCTCTTCCGTTAAGGAAAACATTTATGAGGAAAATATACAACGTGATCTGTATATGAGAGTATCATAAACAACTCAGCGGCCGTGTGTTTAGTGACAATAACATACTGTTATATTTTTTACGATTTTCAGCCACTATTGGTTTTTATTGGCTTAAACAATTCAGTGAATTCATTTGTAATGGATTTTTTTAAGAGAAACTTCTTATGGGAGGATATATCTCTACAAATATTAAACTTAGACATATATTTTTATTAGAAATAAAGTAATATAACATTTATTTGAGACTCAGGCAGCATCAACATTGACAATTTCATTTATTTTATTTATTTATAGTTTACAGTATAATTTTAGCTTGCCTTAGTGCCTAAACACCTGAGGGGTTTGACCAGGCACAGCACAATCGTCTCCGTCACTAATTTAATAGATACTCATATTTAGTATATTATGTACCTGCAGAAAGCTAGATAATTATTTAAACTCACTAGTCACAACACAAGCCCACATACCTATTTAAACATAAGGAAGTGACATCACAAATTACACACAGTTACAATATAGAAACAACAACACAATCATACAGTATAAACTGTGTGGGGTCAAAAAGGCACCTATCCCAGCATAAGTTACGGCCGTAGATACTGCAGCGCTGATATTCTGATAGGGCTAGCGGTGCCACGGACAGTCGCGGCACAGGCATCAAAAAAAGTATTAGTAGCTTCTATAGATTTACCCTAGTATTATAATTTTATTTATACTCAAGAAAAGCCCTTAGTGCAGTTTGTCTTGAGAAGTAAAGAAACAAAGAAAACCATTTATCACACACACAGCACCAACATAGACAAGCACTACCTTACCCATCTTCACCGTGAAGTAGTAGTGCACGTATTTACAGGCATTTGAGGCCTCGCAACTTTACTTTTAAGGGTCCACGAATAATTGGCAATGCCCCTGGTGTTGCAAATATCTATGCAGCAGTGATTATTTACCGGTGAACCGTCTGCTACTTAGTCGGCTTATTTAATTATTAGATATGACACATCAACAGTATACATATTAAGCATTTGTATTTTATAATAAAGTAATATTACAGTATTCTGATATATACATCAATTATAGATGTGTACAGCATTTACCACATTTGGAACGAATATAAGACTATAAAAGTTAAAGGAAATAAAATAGGAATAATTTAAAAACTAAAAGTTTAAATTTAAAACTAATTAGTTTAACAAGGTTAGTAACAAGGCTTATGTACTTGCTTGACTTAAAAAATATGGGTCAGGTTATGGATAAACTAAACGTTAACTATAGCTTTGAAAGTCATAATTATGTAGATTCGAGATAAAAAGATTTGAACACTATTTCGAATCTCAGTTGAAACCCCACTCAACCGCAAATGCAAATACAATAAATTAAAATAGAAGATTTCACAAACGTGTCGCAGTAATAAGGCCGGGATCAAACAACGCGACAGTTTTAATTGCGGCCCGGTTTACACGAGAGCCCCTGTTTCATATTGTAATATAAATTTAAATTTCAACTGGTCGGCTACTAATTAAATAAAATCCGCCCCAGACTTGGGTCAACTTGTTAATATATTATGTCAGGAGTGTACAAATTAGTCATTATAAAGTGTTTGTGAAATTAATAAAATGACATTTTGTTAATTGATATTTTCAACTGTTGTTTTTTGATAGTGTTCATTAATTTATTCTCGTTAAAGTCCTTAATCGAAATTGTTGTGATATTAAAGAATTATTTTCTAATAATATAGGTACCTCAAGGCTATAAATTTGCGCTGAAAAGTTATTTTAATAATTTTTTATTTTGTTATAACCTGTGATATTGTAAGTTCGATCAATACGATGACGGTAGACCTAAATTCATCACATCTTACGCCTGAACTGTTCCCAATGGCTTGGGATCGGCCGCAATATACATATATGCTTTCTGTCAATTTGGTGCATTACAGAGGTTGGACAGAACTTCTACAGCGGCCCGCCTATCTAAATCCGACCTCTTTAGGAATGCTCTTTTTGGCCCCTTCGCTTTTTTTTCATTCATTATGACATACCTTTACACATATAGGCTGACAAACAAGGATGTGCATCTGGTAAGTGGCATTGCTGATGCGTTGTCGTCCCTGAGACGTATATTGTTAAGTCTCATGTGCCTGTCACCACTTCCAAATGGTAAATAGCAGCCCCAAATTATGGTGATGAAGAAATAACCCTAGGAAATAGCACCATAGTCGTCAAAAGCCGGACCAATTCCCAGCAGGCGGATAATAAAGTTTTTCCCATCCGTCGTCTCGTAAAAATCCCGCGGCACTTGGTATTCAAAGTTAAACCGCTGCCCACGATCGGTTGCAATATACTTTTAACATCGATCAATTTGTATATATTTACATTTGGAATACATGTTTCAAGAAATATACTCAGGATTATTATAAACTAGCTGTTTCACCTGCGTTCCCGTGGGATGTTACATATTCCCCGAGATAAAAAGTAGTCTTTGTGAATTTCAGACTATAATATACCTCTGTCCCAAATTTCATCCAGATTCGTTCAAAGGTTTTTGCGTGATTGAGTAACAAAGATCTATCCATCCAAACTTACATTTATAACATATTTATAATAGTCGCAAGATAATTAAAAAAAAATCATTCAGTTTAGGCCCTCGGTAGGCACTTATGAAGGTCAAATTTAAAGTTACTGAAGTAACTACCGGTTCGGAAGTCAGCCTTCAACTGAGAAGGACCGGCAAGAAAGTCAGCATGGTTACATTCTTTATAATTTTATTAAATATTTATTTATATAATCACATCAAAAACTTTTCTTGAATGTTGTATATTTTCTATAATTCAATTCAAATTCAAAATTCAAAACCATTTATTCAGTTTAGGCCCTGAGGGCACTTATGAAGGTCAAATTTAAAGTTACTGAAGCTACAATTAATAATTAGTAATCAGTTTATTTTAATTCAGTATTATAGCGTAATTTAGTACAAAATATACTAGGTCCTACCGTTATTGGTAAATTATACCTTATTTTTTATTTATTTTTTAATGCCACTTGGGCCGAGAAACAAGCAGACGGTCCACCTGATGGTAAGTGGTCACCGCCGCCTATGGACATTTGCAACACTAGGAGAATCGCCAATGCGTTGTCGACCCTGAGACGTGAAGTTGTTAAGTCTCATGTGCCTGTAATTTCACCGGCCCCCTTACCTTTCTAACCGAAACACAGTAATACAATTGCACTACTGCTTCACGGCGGAAAAGGGTAAGGTGGTAGTACTTCCCCGGACGAACTCTGCACTAAGAGCTCTACTACTCTATAACTTATCTCTTATATTCTCTGGGCTATAAAATATATTTTTGCAAAAATCCCGTCGATTTGCTCTGTTATTGCGTAAAAGAAAGACTTATCAACAGAATAAATTAAAAAATTATATTAGGAAAGTTTTGAAAGAGAAAGCGTATTACAAGGTAGTTCATTATAATGAAGATAAAAATGTATGGAAATAGCTGCTTTCTGCACAGTGCACTTCTAAATCTCTTTTGTAAGTTGTAAGTACCTAACTATTGTTATTTCCTATTTTATAGTCTTGTCATATTTTTTTTTTGTTTTGTTTTTTAATGTTACCTATAATAAGTATTTTGTAATTGTTAAATATAAAATTATGAAAAATTGAAATTATAAAATAGCCAAAAAGTCAGAATAGAAAAAAAATTATATAACAAATAAAAAAGAATTTAACCTTGCTGAGTTTCTTGCCGGTTCTTCTCAGTTGAAGGCTGACTTCCGAACCGGTTGTAGCTTCAGTAACTTTAAATTTGACCTTCATAAGTGCCCTCCGAAGGCCTAAACTGAATAAATGGTTTTGAATTTAAAATTTTTTTTTAATTTTGAAACGAAATTAAAATTTTAAACAATAAACAAAATTAAACATTTATACATTTTACATTATAAACGAAAATACCTGATATTTATCTGTCTAGGTACCTTTAAATCCCTTTAATTTGCAATATCCTACTAATCTTAATATATATATTTCTTGTGTGCGTGTGTATGTGACTGAACTCCTCCTAAACGACTGGACCGATTTTGATGAAATTTTTTGTGTGTGTTCGTGGAGATTCGAGAATGGTTTAGATTTACAATTGGACCCGGTAGGTGGCGCTGCGAGCGAATTCCTGCATTTTTGTATGGACTTATTTTGACAGAACGACGTCTGTCCGGGCAGCTAGTTAATTATAAAAATAAAAGCTTTTGAGGGTGGATGTATGGACGATTATTACTCTTTCACGTAAATACTACCGAACGGATATTAATGGAACTTGGCACTTTTTTTTATACAACTTGGGCCGACAACGAAGCATACGGTCCACCTGATGGTAAGTGGTCACCGCCGCCTATGGACATTTGCAATACCAGGGGTATCGCAAATGCGTTGTCGACCCTGAGACGTGAAGGTGATAAGTCTCATGTGGTAAGGTGGTAGTACCTCTCCGGACGAACTCTGCACTATGAGCTCTACTACTAACAAACATAGATAAAGTGTGCCATATATGCTTTATATACGAAAATATATATATCTGGGGAAAATATCTTATCCCTCGGGAATGAGGTGAAACTGCGGGGAAAACAGCCAGTCCTTTAAAAGCTAACGTCTCCTAACCATAAACTACCTACCTGTCAAACTGGTTGCCGTCAAGGAGTTTTAATTTTTTTTTGTTTAGGCTGTAAGTAATTATTTAATAAAAAAGAATGTAACCTTGCTGAGTTTCTTGCCAGTTCTTCTCAATTGAAGGCTGACTTCCGAACCGGTTGTAGCTTCAGTAACTTTAAATTTGACCTTCATAAGTGGCCTTCGAGGGCCTAAACTGAATAAATGGTTTTGAATTTGGATTTTTTTTTAATTTTGTGACCTTTCACATTTATATAAGTACTCCACCGTGGTTTAACCCGCGTTCCCGAGGGATACAATATTTCCCCAGGCTTAAAAGTAACCTATATGTTATTCTAGGATATTTTCTATCCATGCGCCAAGTTTCATTCAAATCTGTCCAGTAGTTTTTGCGTGAAAGAGTAACAAACATCCATACATACTCACAAACTTTCGCATTTATAATATTAGTAGGTTTTTTTAATTCTATTCATTACATTCGTCTTATAAGAAACCTTACATTAGATGAGATTCAATTAGGGTAAGACACAAATCAAAAAGCCCTTGTGTTCAACGATAAATTTATCTCTAATTTATTCAACATGCCTAAATCTCGCTCTCTTTCTCTCTTTAATAATAAAGCATTAGACTTAATAATATAATTTGAAAAGTCGTTCAACGTTTAAAACTTAGTGCTCTATGAATTGATTAAATTAAATTCTGATTTCAATTTATCGGACTTTCTTAGGGATCCGTAGCAATTAGGTGAAACTCTTAAGGTAAAATTGAAGGATATTCGGTGCCTGTGTGTCACGGCTATACTATGTATTAAAAATGCGAAAGTAGCAAAATTATTTTACTTGAATCTTTCAAGCAAAAACTACTGATCAGATTTGGATGAAACTTGAAACATAGATAGTTTATAACCTAGATTAACACATATTATATCACAACTCAAGAAAATGTACCATTGCTCCGGAACGCGGGGAACTAAAAAACTATAATTAAACTTACCAATTCCTATAACGTTATCCAATTAAATACTGCAAACAAAATTAAGTTAGTTTTATTATTACTATGCAGAACTCTTAAAGCGGGAGTCCAACGCGACTTGACTGATTTTCATAAGTCATTAAATTTTAAGTAAAAAATAGTAGGAGCTTGAGAAAGCAATTGAATTTTGATTGAAAAATAATTTATTGAAATGCGAGTTTGATTTGTTTGTTTAGGACGCTCGTAGTCTTTGCAATTGAATCCGTCAGAGAACTCTTATCTCGGGAAAAGGGGAGTATCCCCGGGAACGCACTAAATACCGCGGGCGGAAGCTAGTCATACCATAACAGTAAATAACATTCTGAGATTTTCTCAAGGGAAATAGGGTAATTTTAAAAAAGGTATATAAATTAATAAAGTGATTTTGAAATACAATAAATGTTTGTTGTGTACTCTGTTTGTTCTGGTAAGTATTAAAAAAAAGGAATGCCATTTTAAATTAAAATAAATTTTACATATCAATTATCTGGTCTCTGCTTAGTTAGCTAGCTCGGCCGTGTGTAAAGAATGTCTCAACATTTTTCATTATCATAATTATATCAGGCCAGGGATGGTCTATATATGAAGGCCTCTCCTATTCACATAAGAGGAGAGGGTTTGCCATGATCACCAGGCCCACTTGGGGCTTGTACCACAGGTGTGTATCTTAGTTGCTTTTTACGATACCCATGGGATTGGTTTTAGATAAGTCTTTTTATACGCCGCAAACCACGCGGTATAAGCACTTTTATTATTCAAGCATAACCACTGTTGGATTCCATCATGACCTGTTTTTATTCTTTTAAATATCGTTCATACTCACATATTGTTAATTTTTTACACACGACCATTTATCCTAAACCAAGCTGAGCAAATGCTATGGAAACCAGATAAATGATATACTACTTTTTTTATTTTATTATATACCTAGTACTTATATAGATATTTAGACCTAGACTGAAAACTGACAGACATGTTCATGCACATAAATATTTTTCCTGGGTGAGAATCGAACCCGTGACTTACGGCTTGGTAGTCAGGTCACTAACCGACAAGCTAACTGGCCTGTCAAGCACTAAAAATTACCCTTGAATAAAACCAAGTTGTCTTAAACCACAGCCAAACTCAAAAGTTCTACACACGTAACAACTTCCGTCTTCCGGAAACTCAATTTTGACATAAACACAGTCACCATCATTTCCTCTAACAATTTCGAGGATCTACTTAAGTTCGTTGCTTGACGTCATGCTCGTCATACGCCGTATTGTTCGTAAGTAATTATGATAAGATTTCTAATCAATATGACAATATCATTACTAATTGCTGACTATGATAGATTTTTCATTAAATTTATACATATTTCATTACCAGCTTCCGTCTCGCGGCTTTAATCGGTCATCGCGACAAGGTAATCTTCGAGACTACTCATTCAATTTCAAACACTATTCCCAAGTGACATAGGCTATAATCTCTATGAGTATTAATATATCTCTACACTATTAACCTTTGTTAAAAATTAATAATTTTATTTTTGTTTTTCTCACTTCCATTTTTATTATTTTACATTTATAATTATAAGTTAACTGTACTGGTGCTTCCTGTGTTAGTTGTGGTTGCCTATAACTGAATGAGCACAAGGCACGTATTATTGTAACATCCTTTATTGTATAACTGTGTATCATTTGTTGGCGATCCTTTAAATAAATAAATAAATAAATCTCTTGATACATTAGATCCCTCAGGAATCAGAGTAAAAATGGAGCCGATAGCTATAATATTATAAAACCAAAAGTTAGTCTGTTTGCTTCACTTTAACAGTTACTTCTGAAGGCACGAGACTGGAATACCCTGGGATATTCATAGACATACTATGGACACCGGATAACTGATACACTACATATACACCTTTTTTTGTCAAAATACATACTAATATAGATTTACAGGCACATGAAACTTAACAACTTCACGTCTCAGGGTCGACAACGCATTGGTGATGCCCCTAGTGTTGCAAATGTCCATAGGCGGCGGTGACCACTTACCATCAGGTGGACGGTCCGCTTGTTTGTCGGTCAATGTGGTATAAAAAAAATGGACACAGAACAAACAGACATGTTCATGCGCACATATGTTTGTCCTGAGTAGCGAGCCCGCTACCTGCGGCTCAGCAGTCAGGGTCGCTATCCACCAAGACAACTGGCCTGTCAATATATAAGATAAACCACCCCAGATGACATTTTTACCAACACATATATTTCCAAGCCAAGGAATATATGCCAAACACGAGCTCTTAATCTGAACTATCTCCAATATATGTGTTACATATAGGTACATGTATAGAGAATATAATCTTCAATAGAATAGCTGGGTTATGTTATGTATCGTATAGTTTAGTAGCGCTTCCTTCACTCATGCCGGTAGTGAGGTGAACGCGGCGGAGGCCGTCTCCTGTCTCCACTACCGGTCGCGTATTTGCAAATCCTAACAATAATAGTTGCTCTGAACTCGATTTCGGTGTAGAGTATGTACTTAGAGGTATCGCTGGCTTGATATGTCAAACTAAAAACTCCAAGTGCACTTGATAGCAAGGTTTCTTCTAGGCTTTGTTTGCTTAAGTCCTATTCTCTCATCACGATTTACAAAGCTTTATACGTATTATTAAATAAATAAATATGAACGTCTCGTGGCAAGCAAGTATGTTGGTTATCTGTTTTTTTTTTAAATTATTATTATTAACGATTGATGTGCTTGCATTTTAACAACAATCTCGGTGTGGATTTTGATGATGAGTAAATGTTAATGTACTTAGCTAACTTTATGAAACTATTAACGCAGTTTTTTTATATTATTTGAGTCACATACATACATTTTAAAACAAAATATATACATATAATTATAATTCTAAACCCATGGTCCACCCTACTGAAGTAGGTATCGTTTTTTTTCCAAGATCTTTTGTGTGAATTAATAATAATTATAAAACTTTATTTTATTTTTCTCTCACAAAAGGCTTCACAATACAATTCAAAGCTAATTTGATATACAGTACAATGCAGAACGCAAAGTGCGGAATTCATAACATATTGTAGCTAAATCCGATATGCCATTTTCGTTTTCGTTATCTATTGAGTAAAACAGGATATTAGAGCAGTGATCTATATACCAAGAAACATGATCTGGTCAATTTGAAATCAGGTAGGGTACCTATGTGAAATAATCTTCAAATATATTTCCTCCCTGTACTACTTTTTAACTCGCAACTAAAAAACCTAACCGACGTCAGAGCACTCCGGTACAGTATTTCGTAAATGTGCCATCCGGTCTTGGCCGCTTTATCTTTCTGTTTTAGCACCTGACTCCGGATGGGATCCCAAGACCGGCCACAGCGACGCTTTTACTAGTAAAACTAGAGGAAACTCTAACGGGCTACCAGTTACTGTTTATTTTCGTGTGTTTATTTCGAATGGTTTTAGATAAGCCCAAGTTTATTTTTATTTCGTTTTACTTACAAAGGAGATACGCTTTCAACGCCGTCACTAAATTACCACTCCATTAAACCGCTTATGGACATTACCGCCTCAGTAATAGAGTTCAAAGTAGGATGTGTCTGTAGTTTATAAGAAGTATGAGGGCTTGTATTTTGAATAGCCTACGGTTAAATGTTTTCAAAGACCTTTTGGCTCCACTGCCCACTTTCTTTTGAACTTCCACGGCTTAATTAAGTTCCTAAATTAAACAGTTTTGAACTAACTAGAAACTTAGGTAAGAATTTAATAGTTTTTGTAAGTATTTCAATTAAATATAACCTAGGCCCGAGGTGATTGTTTCTATTTATAAGTAACTTTGTGAGTCTACTACAAAATCTGTTACTGCTCTGAATCTGTAATAATTAGAGCGCTGTTTTTTTTATATTATATCCTAATACTGCCAATGCGATGGATGTGTGGAGAAAAATATTGAATACTAGCTGTTTCTCGCGGCTTCACTCTCGTTCTGGGAGGATGATCCATTTTCCCTGAAAAAAAAATAATGTTCTACGAGTATGTTGTTTCAGGGTATGTTCTATGGGGCTAGTTAAATCCACATCCGTTCGGTAGTTTTTGGGTGAAAGACTTCATCCATAAATACATATATCTATGCTCACAAACTTTCCCATTTATAATACTAGCTCTCCCCCGCAGTTTTACCTGAGTTCCCAAAAGATGTAACATTTTCCTGGGTTGAAAGGAAACTGCTTTTATTAATTTTCATTTAATAGCTAAATAACATCTATTATTACAGGATCTTATCCTCATACGATAGTGTTGATAGTGTTAATCTACGTTAAAATCAGTAATTTTTATGTGAAAGAGTAACAAACATAGATACATCCACATAGCTATACACATATCTATCTTGCGAGGATGGATCACAAACGTTCACATTTATTATATAAGTAGAATATTTTCTGGGAAAAAAATCGAACCCTCGGGATCGCATGTAATTCCGCGTGCCGGATATAGTATACACAATCAAGGAGTGTCGTAGCTGGTCGGTGAAGCGTGATAACCACGGCTGATGTACCGAGGTAGCTGATCTCATTTCTTAAAAGCTTTCAACGATAGGGAGACACTTTATTCGGTGATCTCTCAGACGTCCTTTACTTTGATTAGATGTTGATTATTTAAAGTGTTAGATTTTACTATTTTTCATTATATTTATATGTAGCCGTGAGTATATTTAAGGTATCCTATTGGTCGCCTAGCGATCGAAATTCGACCGTAATACTATATTTTTTAAGTATTTTTTTGTCAATGTATAAAATTCAAAATTGAAAGCCATTTATTTAGTATAGGCACGCAATGGGCACTTATGGAGGTCAAAATTGAAGTTACTGAAGCTACTACCATTTCCGAAGTCAGCCTTCAACTGAGAAAAACCCAAGAAACTCAGCAAGGTTACATTTTTAACCTCTATAATAAATGCAACTTTTTTGAATTTTGTTCTATTGTGTCAGCTGCAAGCGTGTACAAATACGTCATTATGTATTGGACATTGGGAGTATGAACGTAATATATGTGTGTGTGTGTGCCAAGCGCATGGTAGTGTGTATAGTGTTTTTTTATTTATTTATTGTATTTTAAATACATTATTATTAGCTTCCTGCACTCTTTCTCCATATAAACTTTATCTGTACCAAATTTCATACTCCTAGGTGTGCGTTATTTTCTTAAAAAGGGGTCTAAAGTTTTGGCTTCACGTATCAATATATAGATAACTAGCTGTGCCTCGCGGTGTCACTCGCAAGGAAGTAACATTTTCCTGGAACAAAAAGTATCCTATGTGTTATTCCAGGACATTTTCCATATATGTGCCAAGTTTCATTCAAATCTGTTTGGCAGTTTTTGCGAGAAAGAGTAACGAACATCCATACAACATTTTGCATTTATAATATTAGTGGGATATATAGTTAGAGATAGTCGGCTAAAAGTGTCAAGATTTAAAAGGTCCGTTTTGACAGTAAAGAATGTCACAGGAAAATCAGCTTTATTAACTATAGTCTAAGGTTCATCTATTGGTACAATGGTTAGTTGTATTATGACGCTGAAGACCTTATTATAACGCCATATGGTTCATTTTTCTGTAACACTCTTACCTGTCAAAACTGACCTATTTACGACTTACACATTACCAAAGAGGTGTTAAGTAAAAAAACTGCCAAATTTCTCGTCGTAAGTTATTACTTACGGTGGTTTCATCGAATGGACAGAAAGTATACGTACATTAAGCTTTACAACCGTGAGTTGGAGTAGTGACAGAAATACAGACCTTAGTTTAAGCACTAGTCTCCCTCAATTGAATTGTACCTAGGCCTAGACTACTAGCTATGCCCCGCGGTTTTACCCGCATTTCCGAGGGATGTTAAATATTCACGGTATAAAGTAGCTTATATGTTATTCCAAGGCATGCTCTATCTATGCGCCAAATTTAATCCAAATCTGTTCGGTAGTTTTTTCATGAAAGAGGAACAAACATCCATACTCACAAAGTTTCACGTTATAATAGGTATTAGTAGGACCAGTTGGCTTGGTAGTTAGAGACCCTGGCTGCCACGGTGCAGGTCGTGGGTTCGATTCCCACCCAGAACAAATATTTGTGTGCATGAACATGTCTGTTTGTTCTGTGACTGGATATATATATATAAATCTTAGAATGTATTAAAAAAGTAGTGTATGTAGTATATCACTTAACTGATTTCCATGGTACAAGCTCTGCTTAGTTTGGGATCAGATGGCCGTGTGTAAAGAATGTCCCAGGATATTTATTATTCATTTAATCATTACCTATCTAGTTTCTTACGGTGCTTAGCTTCTTAGGGCTAAACCTTCATTGAAATAATATTATAAATGCGAAATTTTCTATGTAAGGAAGTTTGTTACTCTTTCATGCAAAAACTACCGAACGGATTTGGATGAAACTTGGCACATATTTAAAAAATCCCCTGGAACAACACATAGGATACTTTTTGTACCGGGAAAATGTTATATCCCTCGAAAACGCGGGTGAAACCACGGGGGAACGCAAGCTAAACACAAATGTACAAGCACAATATAATATGTGATATATTACGCTATATAATGTTTTTTTTTTCCACGGAGATCGATCGAGTAAACCACATTGAGCTGTTTTTCAGCGGTCAGACTGAATTGAATTTGCCCGCCACGCTTCGATGCTTACAACTGATCCGGAAGGGAGAAAAACAACGATTGAAAACAAACCGACCGTTAAAAAAAATAGTTTTCACAAGAATAGTTCAAGTTTTAAATTAAGAACGAGATTTTTCAATTAAAATTTTTCTTTACATTCTTTAATGCGGGCTGGCTTCGTAATTGGAAATTTGTGAATGGTCATATAGATGGGATCGATTTAATGGACTTCTATAGCTATTACAAAAAAAAAATTCGCTGAATAAAAAGATTGTTTCCTAGTTTACAGATTTAATTACTGCTATCCCCCGCGGTTTCAATCGCGTCCCCGAGGGATGAAACATTTTCCCGGCACAAAAAGTATTCTATGTGTTATTCCTAGGCATTTTCTATATATGCATTTACAAAAATTTAAGGAAAGAATTAAGACTGTTTTAGTACAAAAGGCTTTCAACACAAATGATTATTTTAATGACGACAATGCTTGGGTGTAGCGCTCGCTCTAGCAGGATACATCTTTATGTACAAAATCTTATTTTGAAACGAGTAATTGCTGTGTTTATTGCCGGCTCTTCTCAGTAAAAGCAACCTTCCGAACCGGTGTTAGAGTCTGACCATTCATAAGTGCCTGTTAAGGCCTATTTGAATAAATATTTCATTTCATATATGCCGAGTTTCATCCAAATCCGTTTGATAGTTTTTGCGTGAAAGAGTAACAAATATCCAAATATACAATCTTACGCATTTAAAATCCCGTATTTTTTCTCCGAAGAGACATTTTATTGCACTGAATATATTTTATAAAAAAAACTTTTTTTTACTGAAAAATAAAAAAAAAGCTGGTAGTTATTTCAATTCAAAGGCTATACTACAACCACTGCAACCTGTGAATATCCATAAAGACAAACTTTTCCTTTGGTTTGTCCTTAACGCGAACATTCTTTCCTTTTGTAAAACGATTGCTAGACTTAGCACATCAAATATAATTGTGTAATTCGCTAAATATTTCAGTAATATATTAAATTTAGGCCCAATACACTAATGAAAGTCAAAGTTTAACTGCCATCAGTTCAGTAAAGTTACAAGTACATGAGGCTTAACAACTTCAAGTCTCAGGGTCGACGCATTGTCAATGCCTCTGGTGTTGCAAATGTCCAGAGGCTGCGGTCACCGTTTGACGACATTTCAAAATATGGTAATATTTATTATCCATCTAATATTATAAAGAGGAAAGATTTGTATGTAAGTATGTTTGTTACTCTTTCACGCAAAAAATACTAAACGGATATGGATGAAACCTGGCACATAGATAGAGCATATCCTGGAATAACATATAGGCAACTTTTTATCCCGGGAAAATGTGATATCCCTCGGGAACGCGGGTAAAACCGCGGGAGGCAGCAAGTAATAGATAAACTACGTTTAAAAAACACAGTAGTGTTTCACGTTATGGTTTGTTCATCCCATAGGATGAACTGCCCCAATTCCTTTGGCTTCAAAAAAGGAAGAGGTTCTTCATCATGTTTTTTTCTGTATTTTCACCAATACCTTTATCAATTGTGGAAGAATTTTATTGCGTCGGAACTTACGTCCGACAGAACAAACAAAAATTAACGTTTTTTCATTTTTGGTGGCTATAAAATACTAATTATGGAAATTACATAATTATTTATATTTAAAACAGTGTCCTAATAACACATCACCACCAAAGTTTTGTATTGATAAAACTAATTACAGAGCAGATTGCCAGAACTGGAAAGTGCTGAAGCCTTCATTCTTATCATGACTTTCTCATCATGGCAATTCTCATAAATGCTCTTTTCTTAGCGCTGACTGTTGTGTGCAGGTTGTGTGTATGGTATGTCAAAGTATTTTTTTAAACCAAAAACCGAAAATTTGTTTGCCATCTATTCAGTTTAGGCACTAGAAGGGCACTTATGAAGATGAAAGCTACTGAAGTTATCTTCAGCTTGGAAGTCAGCCTTCATCTGAGAAGAACCGTCGAGAAACTCAGCAAGGTAACGTTTTTTATAATCTGACTTATTTGGCTTTTTTATTTATCTATGGCAAATTACGAATGATGGAAGTATATCTGAAAAATATAAGACCTACCTTTATAGGTGGTACTACCACGATATTAGCCCTTAGTAAATCATGAGTGCCTGTTTGTATACATGATTTTATTCCGCAGAAGTCACTATTATAATATTTATAGACATTAACTTTAATGTGTGTTTTGTACAAGTCTGTAGATTAAATGTATTTACATGAAAAATTTTTAATGCTGTCCAAAAATTCTACTTGGCAGCACCGTCAAGTGAATATATAAATCAATATGATTTATATTTTTCTGTCCCAAATATTTGTAAAAAAATGGTACTACAATATGCCATGTAAAAATATTTAATTGACATACTATTAAAGCGAATAACATTTATCCTACAGCTCTTAATGCAAAATTCGTCCTGAGAAATATTTCCACCGTGAAGGAGTTATTACTGCACTTGTATTACTGTGTTTCTGTTAGACATGGTCAGAGAAACGACAGCGACGCCCCTGGTATTACATACAGCCATAGACGTTGCCTACATCTCATCGGTTTTTTTTTTTATTTTTGCCACATCGGCCGACCTACACGCCGATAATTCACTAGATGGTAAGTGGTCACCACCGCTTATGAACATTTGCAACTCCAGAGGCATCGCCAATGGATTGTCATCCCTGAGACGTGAACTTGTTAAGTCTCATGTGCCTGTTATTTCTGCTCCCTTATCATTCTAACCGAAACACAAGAAGACAAGTGCACTACTGCTTCACGATGGAAATGGGTTTTTATTTTTTATATTACTTGGGCCGACAAACAAGCAGACGGTCCACCTGATGGTATGTGGTCATCGCCGCCTATGAACATTTGCAACTCTAGGGGCATCGCCTATGCATTGTTATCCCTGAGACGTGATCTCATATGCCTGTAATTTCTGCCCCTTATCTTTCTAACCGAAACATAGTAATATAACTGCATCACGACGGAAATGGGTAAGGGATACTTCACTGCACAAAGAGCTCTACTACTATTACTATCAAAGACGTCAAAAAGAGGAGTCAAAGCTCGACTTCGATTATCATTCCTCATACAGCTTCAACTTGAAACATACAACCACCATCCATTCGACAGATAATGAAAACAGATGTATATTTAACTGGGACATTCAACGCTTAACGACACAATCATTCGGTTAACTCGTCGCTAATTTGCGGGGATAATGAACGTTATAATTGTCTTACGAGCTACGGATTTAATGACTTATTCATTATGCCCATTGTTCAACGGACGAATTATGAAGTTGAGTCTTAATAGAACGCGTGAAGACCACTTTTATGGTTTAAGTGTTTTTATGTTGCACTCTATCGATCAATATCTATTATAGGTATATCACAGAAGTTCTGAGGTTGAATTAAGAGTAGGGTTGTGACTACAATGTAAGAGAAACTTAATGTAATCTATACTTGTTTTAAAAAAGTTCTTACTGAGTTTATTGCCTGCTATTAAAGCCTTTTTACAGACTATGGCCTATCTGAGTAAAAGGTTTGTTATATAACCCCATGCAGCAATTTTCTATGTAAGGTACAAGTTCCAACCTTAGGTAGGAAAATTAGCTCTCCTTTTAACAAAGCTGTATGATTTTAATAATCTTTTTTATCTCAACTAGGCTGACATGCAGGCGGACGGCCCACCTAAATGTAAGTGGTCACCGACGCCTATAGACAATTGCCAAACCAGGGGCATCGCCAATGCGTCCCTGAGACGTCAAGTTGTTAAGTCTCATGTGCCTGTAATTTCACCTTACCTTTTTAACCGAAACACAGTAACACAAGTGCATTAACGCTTTACAGCGGAAATGGAGTAAGGTAGTACCACCCCATACGAACTCTGCACTATGAGTTCTACAACTTGTCCATGCATATTTTGTACTGTAACGGTCCAAAATAACCAATTTCTTCTTCTTTTTTTCATTCTCACTCAACCCTCTCGTTTCAAACCATCACGAAAATACGCGTTAAGACTCTTATGGTTATTTTACATCTGAAACAACAACACTCAATGCAGAAGTTGGCCCATACAAAGCCAGCGGTACCCAAGTATGTCCAATAAATCGATGTAATAGATTACTTACAAGTTTTAGCGCCGACTATAAGTTGGAAAATCTTTAAGCTTGTAGAATTTAATACGAAACTCTTGCGGTATAGTTGGTAAACACTCGACGTTAGCCTTTGGCTGCCTTGCTGTTGTTGTGTGAAAGGTGAAGTGGATGCTGATTATAGTGGAGCACACTTCATTAGTTTTTAAAAGTATTTATATTCTACCTATCCCTTGCGGTTTAACCCGCATTCCCGAGGGATGAAACATATTCCCGGGACAAGAAACATACTCCGTTATTCCGGGGCCAGTTCTATCTAGGTATGTGGCAAGTTTATATGTGCATATATCCATACATCCATAAACACATCCATACAAATTTTCGCATTTATAATATTAATAGGAATAGTAAGATAGGATAGAATAGGATTATTATATAAAATGAAACTAATCCTGGTGATTACTTAACGTCTTTAAGTACTTATACCAATGAGTTTGAAGGTAAAAAAGTAATTGAAAAACGGTACGGTTGTTTATAAAGATGGTATGAATTTGTGTAATACAGGCAAGAAGCGCGCGGCGGGCCGCACTGCCGCAGCGGCCGCCAATCCGCGCGAATACCCTGCGGTCACCGGAATTTCGTTATTACCGCTCCTGTTAAATAAACTATGTGATATTTTTCCCAAAATAAATTCACAGTCACACGGCGGCCCACTTTTGTGGTTAGGTCATTTCTTTTTAATTATGTTTTTTCTTTTGCGGTGTAATTCAAACGAGTACTTAGCCGTATCTGCCTTGAATACTTTAATACAAACTTATGGGTGAGCCGGAAAGAGACCTGGGACAGCGGACCTCTCACATGATAGCATAGTTAATAAAAGAGACAGATCAAAGATGTTCCAACACATCATCGAGCTAGTGTCATCTACCATAACTTATAGCATCACACCCCAGCCCCCTTGAAGTTGAATAGGTATACAATTTTCATCGGCAAGCAGCTTCAAGGTAGTCACGGAGCGCGGCCCTCTCACATGATAGCATAGTTAACGAAAACGACAGAGAGTTCACAACGAAACGTCATTAAGCTTGACACCTTACAGAATCACACCCCTAGGGCTTTTTATTTTTGTTTCTTTTTACATTTTCTACGGACCCTTAGTCCGTACACTTTGAAGATTCTACGATAAATTATTTTAAGATTAATTGTATTGTGTTTTTATAAATAAACAACATTCCGCGCTTGCTCAGCTCGTTGTTTTGAACTGAGGCTTGTGGTTCCTTAATATATAGTGTTACATTGAATTTTTCTATTGCTGAATACATGGATTATGAATAAATAACTTAAGATTTACTTAAATTTAGTTACACTTACACCCCTAGGGCTTATAAATGGCAAGACCAGATTACCGATGTTTTGTTACGGCCTGTATGATCTGTCTCTTTCGCTAACTACGCAATCACGTGAGAGGTCCAGTCCCCCACGAGCTTTGAGTTAGAGAGAATACACTGAGCGTCTTTTGCTTTATGTAGATCCTATTTAATTCTACTAATGTTCAATATGCATAGATATGTATATTGTTCATATCTCACTCATACCAAAATGGCTGAATATATTTTAATAATACATAGTCCAAAGACAGATCATAATCTGGAAAAGAAGCTAGAATTTTATCCCGGGCAAAAACATGGAACTGGGATAAAACCGCGAATCAGAAAAAGTGTCCAAGTTTGTAATTTAATGTATCAGCTTACATCTTTGTTTGTTTTGTCATTGAAAAATGAACTCCCAGCGTAGTAATGTAAATAAAGTTGATTATTGAGTAAATAAGTCATTTAAATACATGGTAAATAAAGTGCAGAATCGAGGTTAGACTAGCATGGGAGAAAGGATATTAAAAGTCCGTTCTTGGGAGACAGAGCAAGCATCCGGTCCGAGGGCCCGCGGCGACCGCATGTCGGATCCGTAACGTAGTCGGTTACACGGTACAAGTGATGTGTTACTACATTATTTTATCTTATTTGGGGTAATGCTGGTATATTATTTTGGGTATATACTTAATAATTACCTATAAAAGCCATGTGTTACCACCTGTTATTAATGTATGTTCTAGGTGTTATACTATACGGGGTGCAAGTGAGAGGCCTCCCCGTGGCGCACCCTGGGCAACGACAGCTCCAAGTGCCCACCAGCTTTTGGTGGACACTTGGCGCTGGCGGCTGACTCTCACATCCTTCCCTTCGGTCCTCTTCCCATCCTTCCACTCCCATCCTTTTAAGGGAAAACCCTTATCCTTCCCCCCTTCCCCCTTCCTCCCCCCCCCCTTTCCGGGCGGTCCTGGCGGCAGGTAACACTGTCGTCGGGAATAACCGCCCAAAACAGAGTGAGGCACGCCGCTCCTCTGCGACCCGTAGCCCGGGCATCCTGCAACGACCTCCACCACAACGGCGTTGTGGAGTAGTGGGAGCCCGGAGCGGAGAGCTTGCCTTGATTGGCCGGCCCGCGAGAAAGGAAAACTCTTTAAAAACCCGTCAGGACAAGACGTAAAAACCCTGTACATACCGGGCGACCTGTACAGTAGCCCTCACGGGCACTAGCCTTGCCCCCGGAACGGCGTCACCCGGGGGTCGACCACCTTTTCGTCCATACTCGTGGGAACAACAATGAAAAATGCAAGCCAAAATGATAAGATGACAGAGAGCAGTGAGGATAGGAGGAAGGAAGAGGGAGTGCCTGGAGGCACGAAGGAGCTGCGAGTGACGTCGGGTTTCTTCGGCTGGGCTGAGTCGTCCAAGCCCGAGAACTCGGACTCGGAGGGCGGAGTCCGGCCGGGAACTCCGGCGACCTCTCTGCCCCGGAAAAGAGGACACGAGGAAGATGAGGATGACCCGAGGCCCGACAACACCCCCAAGGTGAACACCTCCCGAAGGGGTGGGGCCAAAGGGAGACTTGCGAGTTTCGCAAGACTGGCGGCGGCAAGAGCGAGGCCCCGCGCAGCGGAGGGCGCAGACTCGGACGACTGCGCTACCTCCGATGCGGGGAGCCTCCTCGATGAAAGCTCCGCTTCGTGCCGGGAGGATCCCCCCGTTCCCCGTCCGGAATCGGTAATTGGGGGGGGAAAGAAGAAAACGGTGCAGGAGCCCGTGGTCGACCCGGTCGGGGAGACACGTAGGGCGGCTGCCCAAATCATAGAGGGTGCCCGCAAGTCGGGGAACCTGAATGGGGCTGTGCGGGGCCAAATCAACAGGGCCTGCCACAGAATCCTGGCCTCCATGGACGTAATGGAGGCCAAGAAGTCGGTGAGCGACGAGGTCCGCGCTCTCCAAGCTGAAAATTGGAGGCTGCGGGAGCGGGCGCTCCTCCGCGATGAGGAGCTGAGGAGGCTCCACGCCGCCTCCACGAAGCGCGGACCTTCAGAAGGCGGGACCCGGGCCCCACCGTCCTCGCAGTTTAGCGCTGCGGACCTGGCGGAGGCCCTGATGGAGATCAGGCGGGACCTGTTCGCCTCCTTGGAGGGTATGATCAATACCCGTCTCGGGGAGGCAAACAAGCGCCCGCCCGCCGAGCCCATCGTCCGCCCCCCGTTGGAGGCCGACGAAACGAAGACTGCGGGACTGACCACGTCGATCCCAGCCGCAAGCGAGCCCGAAAGGGCGAGGCTGGGCGACGGCCGGCCCCGGAGGCCTAAGGCCGCCAAGGCCGCCGCCAGGGCCGCCGCTAAGGCCGCCAAGAAGCCCACCCCGGCAGCCCCTGTTGCCCCGCCGGCCCCGGAGGAGGGACCGGGCCCCTCGGGCCAGCAGCCCGAGGAGGTGAGCTGGGCAACAGTGGCCAAGAAGGGCAAAGGCAAGGGGAAGGGCAAGGGCGCCCCCCCAACCCAAGTGCCCCCACCCAAGAAGGCAGCGCCCAAGAAGAAGGAGAAGGGACCGAAGGTCCCGAACACGGCGGCGGTGGTGATTACCTTGAAAAAGGACCTCGCCACCGCCACCACGCTGCACGCCACTATGGCGAAAGCCATCAAGGGCTGCAGCCTCGCGGAGGTCGGTTTACAACACGTGAGGGTGCGGGCCTCGATGACCGGGGGCAGGGTCATCGAGGTCCCCGGGGCGGACAAGGAGCGGGCGGCGGATGCGCTTGCAGCGAAGCTGCAGGCCATCGTGGGCGACGTAGCCCACGTAAGCCGCCCGCAGAAAATGTCCGCCATCCAAGCGGTCGGCCTGGACGAGTCAGCGACCGCAGAGTCGCTGACGGCAGCCGTCGCTGCTGCGGGGGAGTGCGAGGCGGCTCACGTGAGGGTGGGGAGCATCCGCTCCCGCTACGATGGCACCGGGTCAGCTCTGATCCGGTGCCCGGCGGGGGCGGCAAGGGCCCTCCTCGGGCGTGGTCGGATCCTGGTGGGCTGGTCGTCCATCAGGATCATTCCGGTTGGGCCGACACCCATGCACTGTTTCAAATGCATGGGTGTGGGCCACACTAGGGAGCTCTGCCCCTCTGATATCGACCGGAGCCATATGTGCTTCCGGTGCGGTAAGGAGGGGCACCTGTCGAAGGAATGCCGGGAAGAGAAGGGGCGGTGTGCAGTATGCCACCACGCCCAACTCCCGGCCGGCCACGTCATGGGGGGGCCCAAATGCTCCCCGCCCGCGGTGAGAGGCAAAGTGGCGCGGACAAAGCCCGCCCGCCCATCGCGCCCCACCCCCGAGGCAGCGGCCGCCAGCCGGCCGGAAGAGGAAGACACCCGCATGGACGTCTAAATGCCTACATTATGGCATTTCTACGTCCTGCGGGTGGGTGACTTTACCGGCACGAACGGCAAGGGCCCCCCCCCCCCCGGGGGACTCTTAGTGGCTGCAGGCGGAGGATGGGAGTCCTCCGTCTGCCACATCAAGCCACTTGGCGGACGGGAGATGGCCACGCGTGCTTGGCCATCTCCCTTTGGAGAGGAAGACCCCGGCATTAGCCGGGGCGAGACCGGTGGACATCGTGGGTTGTGCTTAAAAGCGGTACCACGGTGTCCAACCAACCGGGCAGCGGTAGCACGCCAAGGTGGTTTTTAGTGGGTAAACCTCATCTTCCCCTTCTCACTAGGAGAAGGGGAGGTGTAGGGAAGCCCACATATCCCCCCGTCTCTCCCAGGGCGGGGGTCGAACTCTTAATGAGTTTTCCACCTTGCAAAAAAAAAAAAAAAAAAAAGGTGTTATACTATACAACGTGGCACTGCAATAGCGAGATTAATTTAATACACACTATATATATAATTAGTTAAATAATATATAAGTTACAGTAACACGCAACAAACACACAAAAATTATTCAATAAACTAAATAAGAAAAATGTAACTAAAATTGGGATCAGCCTAGCAAGAAGTACCTCTTGTACCTACTCGTGCGTGATCGGTCCGATTCTTTGACTGCATACTATCAAATAAACCGGCGGGTGGAAGGGGGAGGGCGACGCCTGCGCCGCTCGCCGGCAAGGGGATGGCTTTTTCCTTCTGACCCCGGCAAATGACCGCTGCGCGACAGTTCTATAGGTACAGGTTTGCTATAAAATGCTATTTTCAATTTTTTTTATAAATCCGTAATTAATAACTATAATGCCTAATTAATAACTTAAAACTAATAATATATGTAAAAATTCTTGCTCACAAATCTTTATGGCGTGGCAGTCAAGTACCACCAAGCCAACTGGCCCATCGACTAATCAACTCAAAAATCAACCTAACATTGTGATCCGTTTCATGAACCGAGTAACACGAACAAAAGGAATTTCGTGATTATGCGCGAACTGCTCAGATATTACAATAACAATTGTCTCAGCCCGCGGCTGCGCCCGCAATTATCTTTCGAGATCACTCCGCATTCATCTGCTCTGTATTGATGACTCTCCTGCCCTTCATATCCCTTAAACGACTACATAGGGCAGTATAACTCAAAAGGCTGTATTGCTCGAATTAATAACATAAAAGACTGTCCAATGTAAGAAGACCCCTTTGAATCCCAAGCGTGTTAAAGAAATTTGAACCCTTTTGATTTATAATAAAGTGACTTTACGTTAATACTCATTTAACTATTATACTGTGAAATAAAAATAAAATAAAATATAATATGATATCAATAGATGATTCTTATTCCAATAATCATAAAGCAAATATTTGTTTAACAATATTATTTATCAAAAATTACTATACAACGTGTTACAAAATACCCCGTCACAATATAATTAATTATCAAAGCCAAACAACCCTAGTAATATGTCATGTCAAGGACCCGATTATTTAACAGAAAGGCCTACGTTCCTCTTTACCTAATAATTGTCTACTTTAATAGTTTTTCTATTTTTCATTCATAAATATCAGTTTTTGTTTTTTTTTTTTTTGGGTATATTATACGGCGTTACTACGGCTCTTAAATATTGGGAATAGACGCGGTATAAGGCCCCATTTAATCTCCTTTCGGCTTTACGGGTTGTTTTTTAACACCCTGTATATTTCTGCCATTAGGTCTGGTTAAATAATCAAAATAAGCAAGCTTTGCCATTAAAGGTTCATTCCTATTAAAATTATAAATGCAAACGTTTATGAGCATGGATCTTTGTTACTCTTTCACGCATAAACTACAAAACTGAATGGATGAAACTTGACACATAGATAGTTTATAACGTGGATTACGACAGGCCAGTTGGCTTGGTGGCTCTGACTGCCAAACCGAAGGTCGCGGGTTCGATTCCCACCCAGGACTAACATTTGTGTGCATGAACATGTATATTTGTTCTGTGTCTGGTTGTAAATATCTATTTATGTATGTATTTAGAAAAAAAAAATAATATATGTAGTATATCAGTTATCTGGTTCCCACAGTACAAGCTCTGCTTAGTTTGGGATCAGATGGCCGTGTGTAAAGAAAGTCCCGGGATATTTTTTTATTTATTTATTATATTACCACATTGGATCCTTTTTATTAAGACATAGACTTTTCAGAGTAGTAGAGCTCTTACCTTACCCATTTCTGCCCTGAAGCAGTAGTGCACTTGTATTACTGTGTTTCGGTTTGAAAGGTAAGGGGGCCGGTGAAATAACAGGCACATGAGACTTAACAACTTCACGTTTCAGGGTCGACAAGGCATTGGCGATGCCCCTAGTGTTGCCAATGTGCATTAGGTGGCGGTGACCATGAGGTGGACCGGCTGCTTGTTTGTAGGCCCAAGAGGAATAAAAAAAAAAAGACAAAATGTAACTTCCGTCGGTAACTCGGGTGAAACCGAGCACTGTTATTTTTTATCTTTATTATACACTCCTGCATAACACAGCAATCTGTCATGGACATTTGACTGCTTCTTAATCTGAACTTTGTCTGTATTTTGTTTATTTCTAATAACAAGGACAGATATCTAGTAATCATAATATTTGACACAAGGCAGTAAGTTCTCGAGTGTCGAAGAAAACTGAGTTGGAAAGCCTACTCACCTAGGTGGAACGATGACCTGGATAATCATTAGGAGCAGCTGGGTACAGACTTAGACCACATTAAAGCAGTTTGCAAAATTGCTATCTGATCCCAAACTAAGCTGAACTAGTAGACTGAAATTAGATAAATTATACAGTACATTTTGATATGTGGTAACAAATGTAAATAAAGGTATTTACTATCAGACTCAAAAGACATTCTCTTTTTCAATCACGCAAACGTTTGCCTTGGATGGGAATCAAACCTGTGAGTACCTAACCACTTCCAACCTGCCCGGTAATTTTTTAAGTATATATATATGGTTTTTTTTTAGGAAAACTTACAGCTAGATACAGATAACAATAAAATAAAATCTTACTTCTATTATAAATGTTAAAATTTCGAGGGATGGGTATTTGTTACTCAATCACACCGGAACTGCTGAACGGATCAGGATCAAATTTGGCACAAAGATATATTATAGTCTGGAATAGCACATATGCTACTATTCATTCCTAAAATATGTAAAATTTCGAGGGATGGGTATTTGTTACTCAATCACACCGGAACTGCTGAACGGATCAGGATCAAATTTGGCACAAAGATATATTATAGTCTGGAATAGCACATATGCTACTATTCATTCCTAAAATATGTAAAATTTCGAGGGATGGGTATTTGTTACTCAGTCACACCAGAACTGCTGAACGGATCAGGATCAAATTTGACACAAACATATATTATAGTCTAGAATATCACATATGCTACTATTCATTCCTAAAATATGTAAAATTTCGAGGGATGGGTATTTGTTACTCAATCACACCAGAACTGCTGAACGGATCAGGATCAAATTTGGCACAAAGACATATTATAGTCTGGAATAGCACATATGCTACTATTCATTCCTAAAATATGTAAAATTTCGAGGGATGGGTATTTGTTACTCAGTCACACCAGAACTGCTGAACGAATCAGGATCAAATTTGGCACAAAGATATATTATAGTCTGGAATAGCACATATGCAACTATTCATTCCTAAAATATGTAAAATTTCGAGGGATGGGTATTTGTTACTCAGTCACACCAGAACTGCTGAACGGATCAGGATCAAATTTGACACAAAGATATATTATAGTCTGGAATAGCACATATGCTACTATTCATTCCTAAAATATGTAAAATTTCGAGGGATGGGTATTTGTTACTCAATCACACCAGAACTGCTGAACGGATCAGGATCAAATTTGGCACAAAGATATATTATAGTCTGAAATAGCACATATGCTACTATTCATTCCTCAAATATGTAAAATTTCATAGAGAATGCGGGTGAAACCGCGGGGAACAGCTAGTTCTGCCAAGCCTACTAATATTACAAATGCGAAAGATTGTATCTATGGATGTTGGTTACTCTCATGCAAAAAATAGCAACCGGCTTTAGTTGCAATTTGACACAAAGCAGAGCATAGAGCATATCCTGGAATAACATATAGACTACCTTTTATCCCGGGTCAATTTCCCTCTGGAACGCAAGTAAAACCGCGGGGAACAGTTAGTAAATGTATGTATTTAAGCAACTTTTTTTTTACTCAAATTAAATGACTATTCCGCCAATGTCATAAAGTGGTTAATAAATATGTATTCCATTTTTAGAAATCCTTAGCATTATATCAGAGTAACTGTCCCCCGCGGTTTTACCCACGTTCCCCAGGGATGTCACATCTTCCCGGGATAAAAAGAAGCCTATGTGTTATTTCAGGATATGCACTATCTTTGTGCCAAGTAGCATCTAACTCTTTTCAGTTGTATTTGCGAGAAAGAGTAACAAACATCTATACATACAAACATTCGCATTTATAATATTAGTAGGATTTTCGCCTCCATTACTTTTCTATGAAAAACAAAATAACCATGAAAACAGAAATTTGAACTCCAAATTAGAATAAAAGGTAAAGTGTCCCCTTTCAGACCTTACAAACATTATCACTACACACTTGCCACATGTTGCCTTGCTGTATTATTAATATAAGTAAAAATGTTAAGCTTATCCATTGGAATTTACATCTTATTTTTTGAAGGGTTAAGTTCAATTTCGTATGCAAGTTCCTTTCTGTTGCAAAATACAAGCGATAGCGATATAGAATTGTAATATTTTCATTTAAAATATATGTTTTTTGTTAGATTTCATTAAATCCCCTTTTTATGTATCCCAATAGTTGTATGGTAGCAACAAGGAATAACACCACTTTGTCTCATCTCTAGGGTGTCGCAAGACAAAAGAACAAACATGTGACCGCGTGTATCCAGTAACTTGTAGTCTACAACTGCATCCCCGAAGAAGATTGTTGTCTAAAACATTACCAGAACTCGACCCCAATTTTTTGAGAATAGAGAAGGGAGGTGAGAATTTATATATACGAGTATAAGTGGGAAATGTAAAGGATCCTACTCAAAATAATATGGTTCAAGGAATATTTGATACTACAAATCTTCCACGCTATAGTATAAAATACGCATGCTAGTGACAACCTCCACGCTTATAAGCTGACAGGTAAAAAAACAGGGTATGTCATAAAGACATACGATAAAAGTGAAACTTTTGTATTACAGCTTAATTATTCATCAATCACTTTTGAACAGCATAGATTGTGTTTATCATTCATTTATTTTTCGTGACCCAAAACGGTTGCTGATCAGCATTTTAAAGCGCTCCCATAAACAGTGTCACAATCTGTATTGCGATAGCTTTTTACTATTAGGTGAGACATTTTTTTTATTTATGATGGTATTGCGATTGACCTCAATCTCAACAGACGGTAAATGAAGATGAGGCCGAAAATGGAGCTCGCTTTCCCGTTTCCCTATTCGTTAAACTACGCACCGCCTCAACTTATAACTTGGACCAAACACCCCAGAAACGAGTACAACACTGTACAGTAGTGTTGCCATTGGGGCAAGGTCTAGAATTTCCTGCACTCTGCGCATACCGCGCGGGGATGTGGCGTGATGATATACTAGACGTTAGGGAGCGCACACATCTTGACTAACGGAAGACAATGGAATGTACTTTATTTTGAATTTAGTTTGTTATTATCTCATTTTCACTGGAACTATTTTGCAAAAGCTACTCTATAAGGAACTAGCTGTCCCCCGCGGGTTCACCCGCGTTCCCGAGCTTTGATTGTCATATTTGTTTATATCGAATCAACAGCCTAAAAATTTTCCATACTACTTTTCACTCCCCCTTTCAACCCCTTACAACTCTTTCGCATTAAAAAGTAGCTGTTCTCAGGCTCTAAACTATCTGTGTACCGAATTTTATTTAAATCGGTTCAGTACTTTTGACGTGAAAGCGCGACAGACAGACAGAGTTACTTTCGCATTTATAATATTATTAAGGATTCCACTGTATTCAAGATAAATAAGTAAATACTAACCAGCAGGGCAATTATATAATGTTTTATTTATTTATTTATTTATTATGGTTCACCAGCATTTGCTACACAATTACATACAAATCTTAAACTAAAACTTAAACATAAATACTAAATGCATAACCATTATAGGTAGACACCTCTTGCACAAACATTTGATACACACCTAATATCTATACTAAACCATTATGCTTATTACTAGAACATAACAATAAAAAAATAAAAAAAATATACATTTAACTATTATATGTTCTCGTAATCGTCATTGCATTCAGTTTCATGTTACATTGACGGCGCTACAACTATTGTCCCTTACTGCTCGAGCACTGGACCATCAATCTATTATGATAGCTGGGGCTCGATTCTGTAAGGAATTTGACACTAACTCGAGAATGTTTCGTCGCGTCCTCCGTGCTCTGTCTCTTTCGCTAACTACGCTAATACTACTGATCACGTGAGAGATAAGCTCTCCGAGGCCTCCGAGAAGCGGCTCGCCGTAATAGTTTGTAATAGCTGAATAAGGGGGCAGCTTCAACATTTAAATCGAGAGAGTTACATAATTCCGGTATACAGATACATCGAATATGATCTAAATGTGATAATTAACTAGGTGTGCCCTCGAGGGGCACATATCGATATCACATAAAGTCATCGTTCGCGTAATCACTTGTTCTGACTCAATACCAATTTTCATCAAGAATGCTGAGTGCCAAATTTATTTTAAATCCGATCAACCCTTTCGAAACCTATTCCAAACTAGCTGTCAGATTGACATACAAACTAAAAAAAATCTATAAACGGTAATTTTTTATCGTATAAATATGTCAGTAAGTTATATCACTTTAATTATGGATTTTGCAATGTCCTCAAATTTGACGAATCTCTATAACATTTGCCAATTAATTAGATTATATCTTGGGAAGGACAAAAGCAATATTTTGTCCCAAAAAATTATCCTTATCACTTATATATATAAACAATGCACGAGAGACCGCAGAGCAAGTTTATATACTGTAGTCAGAAACATGTCTCAAAACCTACCTCAATATCCAATCCGATAATGTAAAGCATAAGAATAAAAGTCACCCTCAACTGGCAATATGTCATAGATGTACTACTCCGCAGAGGGTACACCCGTATGCTACCTGTATATCAATATTTCAGACCAATAAATAATTCACGTCAGCACCGACGTCCGCTGACAGCTCTCAAGACGGCAACACGTTATGTGGCGATAGGTATTTAGAGCCGTGTTCATATGGTACATTTTGGAATTACTCGATACAATTAGGAGAGTCAGTTTCTTTGGCGGCTAGTACAAAAAAAATTGATCATGAATATGACTGTTTTCTGTGTCTGGATGTAAATAAATAATAATAAATAAATATCCTGGGACATTCTTTACACACAGCTATCTGATCCCAAACTAAGCAGAGCTTGTACTATGGAAACCAGATAACTGATATACTACTTTTTTTTTTTTCTCACAGAACTTGTTTGTTCTTACAAAACAAACTTCAAAAAAAATAATTCTAAATTCAAAACCATTCATTCAGTTTAGGCCTTCGGAGGGCACTTATGAAGGTCAAATTTAAAGTTACTGAAGCTACAAACAGACATGTTCATGCACACAAATGTTTGTCCTGGGTGGGAATCGAACCCGCGACCTTTGGTTTGGCAGTCAGAGCGTTAACCACCAAGCCAATTGACCTGTCAATATAAATGACTATGTATGTATTTAGAAAAAACATTTTATCCTATTAATATTATAAATGCGAAAGCTTGTATGTATGGATGTTTGTTACTCTTCCACGCAAAAACTACCTAATGGATTACCTGGATAATATGGAAAATGTAACATTCCACGGCAAACCGCGAGGGCCAGCTAGTATGTAATACAGTTATATGGTTTCCATTGTATAAGCTCTGCTTAGTTTTGAATGAGTAAAGAATGTCCCAGGATATTTATTTTTTATTAAATAAAGCTGATCCTTCCGTTAATGTAAAATAGGACCTCAATTTAAAAGTTACTATAAAATTTTAAATGCTACAATGAACTCGAATTAAATTGAAAAAAAACGTGTACCCGATTTTGACACGAGCACGCGACAAAAAAAGTTTAAAACAAAAAAGTATCTAACCCTGTTACGCACTGTTCCAACTTGCAAATCCAATGTTGGGAATTTTTATTTATTCCGCCGCATGTATAAACCCGGCCGAATGTCGCAAAGGTGTTTCGCCTAGAAGCTAACACGGCAAAGCTTTCAAACGATCGGTCATGTCGACCCTTTCCGATGAAAAGTAGCCACTTACCTCGTCAAACGTCAATCCCGCCGACCCTGCACGTGAGACGCGGGGAGGGTTGATATAGTTCGGTGAACATAGATTAGATGGTGAAATTATTTAGATAGTACTGTCGTTTTAATTAAGAAAATCCCGGGACTTTCTTTACACATGGCTGATGGCAAAGAAAACAGAGCTTGTGTTACGGAAACCAGTTAAGTAACATAGATACTACATACCCACAGTTTTTATTCTAAATGCATACTCATAGATATTTTCACCCAGACACAGAACAAACAGACATGTTCGTGTACCCAAAGTTTGTCCTGGGCATCAAACACACGACCTGTAGTATGGTAGACAGGATCTCTAACCACCAAGCTTCAAAGATTGCAAAGAGGTTCTATATATCCATTTGAAATACTTTGATGTAGCTTTTGTAAACGAAAATCTTTTTAAGTATTTTTAACCGACTTCAAAAAAAGGAGGAGGTTCTCAATTGGACTGTATTTTTTTATGTTTGTTACCTCATAACTTTTTTAATAATATTATTGTGTGTTCATAATCTGATAAAGGCTGCTCCAAAACTCTATTTTACACAGATTTTGAGTATCAATTTGATTTCTCAATTCCAACAATTGCAATTGCTATAATGACAAAATAGTACAAGTGCCTGAACACTAATAAGAAATAATATACCAGAGCTAAAGACGATAAACGAAAGCAATTAAAGTTTGAGAATATAAATCAAAATTATCACAAATACTAATTTGTCCCAGTGCGAATTGGAACAATTCATAAATTAACAATCTCTGAATAGAACGCCGGGAGCGCTTCTACAACTTATCTAATCTTTGAAACTCATAACATAAGTTATATCAGAAAATATTAGTCTGGATTAGGCTTCACATTGATCAGACTCATCTAGTAACTGATATAACCTAATTACTTCTTAACTCCAAATCATTATCTGAGACGAAATGAAGAAAGTATTAATATTATCTCTATGTATAAATAGAGTATTATGTTTCTTTGACATAGAAGATATTACGTCGAATACACTGACTAGACTGCCCGTGAACTTTTCTGTGGCTATTAAGGATATAGCTGAGGGCCTGCCGACGAAAGCCTTGACTGTTGTACGGGGGAACTCTACTAATATAAGGTAAAACTATTTGCGGTGCCATTTCAGGATAGAATAGAATTTAGAAAAGAATTGTTTTTTTTTTGCCGTAGAAGCTATTTAAGTTTCAGCCCATCTAACTTTTCATAAGCATACAAATATTATTAGCTAGCTGTCCCCCGCATTCCCGATGGGTGTAACATTTTCCCGGCACAAAAAGTATTCTATGTTACTTCTAATACCTCCAAGAATATGTGTACAAAGTTTCTTGATGATCGATTCTGTAGTTTTCGCATGAAAGCGTAACAAACAAACTTACATGCACATATATAGTATTAGTAGGGATTACAATATAACTAAACAACGTTAATAAAATTCAAGCTTTTAGAAATTAAGTGCTTGTGTAAAGAAGCGGGGAAGTGCGAGTCAGTTTCGCACAGGAAGGGCTTCGTACAGTATTTAACAAAACGCCGAAAAGCTTGTATGGGGCCTCTATAATTTTTATGTTTATCCACCTATGACCGTTAATGAGTTACAACCCGCTAATATCCAGATGGACGGATGGGTGAAAGGACGTCAAGACAGCGGAGTCACAAAGTCGGCTTTGCAATTCATGTAGCGTTTCTTGATCTTCTAGTGTGTGTGAACCTGTATGTCCAATAAATGGTTTTTCATCTTTATTCTGATAAAGCGATGATGGCTCAGTTAGAAGTGACGTCGAATACGGTGACGTGGGTCGTGACTATGAATCATAAAATGAGCTTGAGGTTTATTTTTTTAATATCTGGTCATAATCTGTCACCATGCGGTGATTACGTAAGGTATAACTCAACGTTGCCTAAGTGCTCCGTCATTACACAAAAAATATGTGTGTGTACTTATGTACGCACGTAAGAAGTTATACCCAAAATTATGGATGAGAAAAATTGCATTAAAAAGCATTTTTTACTATTTAGTAGTGAAATTGTAATGTCCAAACTCTTTGCACCTGTCTATGGCAACGAATAACAATTATTGACGTTGTTAGGTTATTATTGACAATAACATCATTACTCACTCATTGACACTGACAGTTGCGATTTGTGCGATGTTCCGGAGAGACCGTTATCAGCTAACTTCATCCGTGAGAATTTTGTGTTACAGTGATGCACGCGCATCTTAAAATTTCACTCTCAAAGAAGTATAACTTCAAAAATGTTTGACCTGAGTGAGACCCGAACCCGCGATCTCCTTGGTAGTCGGGATCGCTAACCACCGAGCAAACTGGCCTGTCAATAACTTGATGGATTCTGAATAGAAGGACGGCTGATAGAAATCTATAATTTTCAGGTCTCGTGATATTTTCGAGCTGTTGTGCTTGTTAAGCGAACATAATATTCAAGTGATTAATTTAGACATGACAAAAGATAACAAAGATAAGGTATAGTGACTTTGATTATATAATAATATCTTATTTTAGATTATACACAATGTAGTTGGCTTTTTTTTAATATATTACCGACGATCGTCCAATAACTTTTTAACATTATATTTGATATATAATGTATTTTTTAGCTTATCATCAATATATCAATATTTCACGCCCATCGTCCCCAAAATAGGCAGGCACAGGTCTCAGATCCGTGACTTAGATTCCAACGATGATACTTTGAGCCCCAACGCGCAAAATATGATGAATGAGCAATGTAAATAATAAAGAAATATCCAGGGACATTCTTCACACACGGCCTTTTGAACCCAAACTAGGTAGAGCTTGTACTATGGAAACCAGATAACTGATATACTAGACACATATTTTACACATATTATTTCTAAATACTTACCAATATAGAAATTCATACTTAGACACAAATCAAACAGACATGTTCATCATCATCATCATCATCATCATCATCAGCCTATCTCCGTCCACTACTGGACATAGGTCTCACCTATGGCACGCCACTGAGCTCGATCTGCGGGCCAGTTGGCTTGGTGGTTAGAGACCCTGACTGCCAAACCGAAGGTTACTGGTTCGATTCCCACCCAGGACAAACATTTGTGTGCATGAACATGTCTGTTTGTTCTGTGTCTGGGTGTAAATATCTATATAACTATGTATTTAAAAAGTAGTATATGTAGTATATAAGTTACTTGGTAGCCATACTACAAGAAATATACTCTGCTTAACTTGGGATCAGGTAACCATGTGTGAAGAATGTCTTGGGATATTTATTTATTTATTTATTTATAGCTCTTTGTTTCCAACCGCTGCATGTTCGTGCACACAAATATTCAACTTTTATAGATATTTACATCCAGACACAGAACAAACAGACATATTCGTGCACGCATATATTTGTCTTGGCTGGGAATCGAACCTACGACCTGTGGCAATCAGGGTCTCTTACCACAAAGCCAACTGGCCTTTTGGGTATTTCAATCAACCGCTGAAATATCAGAGCAATAACCGGTAAAGGTAACCGAAACCTTTAAAGATAAATCATATTATAATCAGGTGTAGATTATTATATCTGGATATCGGTATTACCTTACTAGCGGGTCTAGGTAATGATTTACAAGAGACCTTAAAATGTAAAGATATACTTTATCGAAATTATAAAATATCATGACGTTTTTCTTCAACTAACGCTTTTAGGAACATTGACAAGTCACAGTAACTTTTTTTTATGCTTCAATTAATTTCACCTGCCAGTGCGTTTGGATTGACATAGTCGGTTTGGTAGCTAGAGACCAGAGAGTTTGATTCCCACCCAGGACAAACTACTGTGTGCTTGAAAATGTCTGTTTGTTCTGTGTCTGTGTTTTTATGTAATTATACAAAAGTATGTATTTAGATTAAAAAAACATTGTATATGTGGTATGACAGTTCCCTGATTTCCATAGTAGCTCTGCTTAGTTTTGATATCAAATGGCCGAAAAACATGTCGCCGGAAATTTTATATGGTATTGTGTAAACTAGCTTCTAAAATTAAAACCAGTCTCCTCCAACCGAATGAGCTGGAATTTAGGACAAAAGAGTTTTGCCAACAATGTTCCGATCAGCAAAGCGACGTCATTCAAAATCCAATTTGGCGGATGTGATACGATAGTAATTTATTGTTTCCCTAACCACCTTCATTTCATGGATATCAAATGAAAGGGTTTGCAAATACATGGGATTAAAAGCTTGATTTCAAAAGAGATTACTTAACAGAGTCTATAAGTAAACCTATGTTTAATATTTGTATATAATTGTTACAGTACTACAGTTTCCTGAAGAAAGCTTTGGACATATCGGATGATAGGACGAGTCTTATTTTGTGTGAGCCCTACGAATGTGAGAGTGTACTTACTGAGGTAACGGTTAAGAAAAAAAAATATGTAAAAATTTGCTCCTTAATTGTACTACAATAAATAATACAATATACTTAATTTGTACAACACATATAATAAGAAGAAGAAAAATAAAGATGTACAGAGGATAGCAGTTGTTGCACGTTAGAAATAAATAATGAAAATTCACATCTAAGTTGACTACAAATTTCCGTAGTTTTAATTTATCGAAATTAAAACTACGGAAATTTGAGGAAAACCACTTTGACACACTATCAGGTTTATTATTCACTTTAAGCTGTGAAGTACCTCATAAGGTTGTCGTGACTAACGTTTTAATCCAGAAAATCCCAATAACCATACTCTACCAGCTCTACCAACTCTACCAACTCTACCAACTCTACCAACTCTACCAACTCTACCAACTCTACCAACTCTACCAACTCTACCAACTCTACCAACTCTACCAACTCTACCAACTCTACCAACTCTACCAACTCTACCAACTCTACCAACTCTACCAACTCTACCAACTCTACCAACTCTACCAACTCTATCAACTCTACTAACTCTACCAACTCTACCAACTCTACCTACTCTACCAACTCTATCAACTCTACTAACTCTACCAACTCTACCAACTCTACCTACTCTACCTACTCTACCAACTCTACCAACTCTACCAACTCTACCAACTCTACTAACTCTACCGACTATCAATCCAACTAATATCATAATTGCATTTATATTTGCATATATGCAATTCTATAAACTATTTCACACGACGCGGGTGAGCCATGGTAGCAAGAAAAAAATAAAATTGTTACATACAGTGTTGCCGCCTACCCTTACTATATCTTTATAACAATTTATTTCCAACAGTTAACAGAAGACAACCTGATCCATCGCACCATTCTGTACATATTCTTCTGGCCCCATGGTCCTGTGAGCGATAAGTTCCTCGCCACCATGAGGGAAGCCATGAGAATCGCTGTCATCACCAACCCGAGAGAAAGCGTGTATGTATTTCACTCACACGGTATTTTAAACTAAAAGAATAGATGGTGAGACTTTCACAAATCACACGGCACGAAGACCACGACCATTCTGTCAAGAAGAAGTAATACTTTAAAAATCCTTCTACAGGTTCACAATTATCGATGCTAGGTGGTATCATGAGTTATTATGCGCGATCTAAAGATTTTCTTACACACGGTCATCTGATCCCAAACTAAGCTATAGAAACCAGATAAGTGATATACTACATTTACAATTTCTTGATTTCGTAAATATATACTTACTAGCTGTCCTGACAGATGTTGTCCTGTCGATAGGTACATTCGTTCTATAAAAAAAACAATGCAGGAATTCTATCACAGCACCACCTACTGAATCCAACCGTGAATCTAAACCATTCTCGAATCAGCTGAAACACCCAAAAAATTTCATCAAAATCATTCCTTAAAGAGGAGTTCACGTAACATACACATGGACAGAAGAACTATATATATTAAGATACACAAAACAAACAGACATGTTCCAACAAATGTTTGAATGAATCCTAAAAACCTGGGTGGAAATTAAACCCTGTAGCGTAGTCTGGCAGTTAAGGTCTTCAAAGCTAGCCGCCTTAGTAAAGATAGGCCCTGAAAACGTCAGATATACGACATGCAGGCCCAGACAGCGGCCGGATGAAAAAAGAAAGCGGGGCTTCGAGCCAATTAAAAGGATATTACTGTGGCGACATCTATGAACGAATAGTCACGCAAGAATCGAAGATTTTCTCACGATTTGACAAACATACAAACTTCCAACAACAACAGTTGACCGCGGTACCCAGGTCCACGACCACGTAGCTTGGCGGAAGATATTCCCTTTTAAATGGAGTCTCATACCCCGTTCCTACAACAAACTTGGAGCACTAAATTATTTTAAGTGAAAATATTGGCTCCATTCTCATATTAAAAAAGCATAATCGGTAATATTCAAACATGGCGTGAGTAAATAAAGTCCACACTCATAAATCAACATTAACGATGCACTAACCCATAATGGAAATCCTGATGAAGCCGTAATTAATGAATAATATAATAATGGAGCCCAACGCTTACATTTATTATAAAAATATTGACGTATGTACGGTTGTGTGTCTTAACTGAACAATATGAAGTTGTAGTTAGTATTTTTGAAGTTGAGAAAGGAAAATGGGTTTAGTAAAATTAGTATCTTAGTATCTCGTATGCTGAAGCTATGTAGAAACATTTAAGAATATGTTTTTTGAAAAAATTAAAAATTTTCACAGATAATAAAATAAAACATTATTTATGAATCTAAAAGGCATTTATAATTGTTCTAATTATTTAGTAATTCTGTTGATTTAGTTAATGTTGTTGCCAATTAAACTCAACATATTCAAAATATTCATCAAATTAAATATAATCGATCAGTATCTAATTAGTATGACCATATCATATGCTTATTAAAAAAATGCTTCTAATAAAATGTTTTAGATGTCTACCAAAATTCACGGTAAAAACCGGATACCAAACGATGTATTCAAAAATAACGGAATACCCATACTTGTCAATAATTGGATTATTACTATGTGAAATGAATCGACGCGATGTCACATGAGCTGATGGAGGAAAAACCGGTTCGAACCGGATACGTCGCTAATGAATTCCGTCACTAATGCATGTGGACGTCAATAATGATTTCCTGTGTTATTAAACATAGGTAATTAGTTGACATTTATTTTACAACGTAATCTAGGGGGTTGGTTAATATTTTTACTAGAGAAACTTCTGATTTTCCGCATAAACAAGCTTCCTATCTTCAAGCACAGATCTCTCTCTCTTAACTTTGGTCTCAGTTTAGTAAGATATGTTTTTATGTAGAAAACAAGAATACTTGAAAAATGGAATTCTGATTAAAACAATAATCATAAAGGTTAATTATGTGATAAAACCATAATAATACGAAAACAAAAACTAGACTCCATGCTCATAATATTTTATAGCACAAACTATATTATAATGTCCAATCCATTTTTCTCCGAGCGCTCTACCAACAACGCTTGATTGCTCAGCGGAATTCGCCTGAGGGGATTTTTAAAAATTACATTCTTCCCGACTCACTCAGCCTTAGCTAAAGTTCAATAGAGCCGCAAAAGGAATACACAAAGCCTTCAGAATCACGTAGTTTGTAATTCGATTGGGCCGAACACCGATTGTGACTTGGCCGAAACATATTTTATGAGTGCCAGAGAAAATATACAGTATTGGCAATGGTATTGACTAAATATTAACTTTGTTTGTTAGATGTTTATCAATTTGTACGACGCTGATCAGAATACGAATATTGTTGGCTTACGTATAATAAAACCATAAGGTTAGGTTCCGTACTATGATTGTATTTGTGTGTAGCAGGTACTCTTTCAATTGATACAGTGAATGATCGCTACAGTACTGTTAAGTATTTACCTTGCTTCGATAGTGAAAAAACTAATTCCAATTATTCAGCTTTACATTACTTTTTTATTAACGACAAACAGGTACCTGATAGTAAGTGGTCACCACCGCCTAAGGACATTTGTTGACCTTATCGGAACGTATAGGGGCCAGGCAAAAAAATGTGTTAGATGTTTCCGTCACGACCTGGGGTCATAGAAAGAGGTTTCTATAGTGTAGACTTTAGACGGTTATCCATAGCGCGTATGCTTTTGGCCATTCCTTTAATTCCTTAGCTATTTCTGCGAATACAGGGTTGACTGTTCCAATAACCAATTTATAGATTTACATTTTACTAAAAAACTAGACTGCGGCTTACATAATATTCAATTATTTCCAATAAGGTGTGAGTATAATTATATCTCTGTGTGTGTGTGTCATTGAATGAAAGACTTACTGTCAGATGCGTCGAAAGGTTTTACTAGAAATGTGCTGATAAAAACAAAAAAATATTCCTTCTTACTTGTTACACTGCTTTTATTAATGTGTCCTTGACTGTGACTTACACACGTAAATATTTGTAAGGGAATGTGGTTACTCCTAATATTTTAGACCATCAACATTTTCATTGTCATCGTAAAACAACCAAATTACCCTTCTTACATGAGTAACATTTTTTATCATCTTACGTAAGCTTTTCGGCAGTAGAAGTAAGGCATTAATAAGCAATACTAACGTTACATATATTTTTCTAGAAGCCAATGATATGCGAACATGCAAATTAGTCATTTTCTTTACTACCATTTAATTTTTATGTTAGAGCTATTAGGTAGTTTATTACTTCTTTTAATGTCAAGTAGGCCTACAAACAACCTACTATCCACCTGATGGTAAGTGGTCACTGCCGCCTATGGACATTTGCAACACCAGGGGTATCGGCAATGTGTTGTCGACTCTGAGAGGTGAAGTTGTTAAGTCTCATGTGCCTTTAATTTTACCGGCCCCCTTACCTTTCTAACCGTAATACATGTGCACTACTGCGTCATGGTGGAAATGTATAAGATGGTAGTACTTCCTTGGACGAACTTAGAGCTCTACTTCTAAAACCTTTTTAGCTAGCTCTACGCTTAGTTTTCTTACACTATAGAGCTTTCAACTTTGAATAATGTGGACTTTCTGAAGTAGGTCTCAATATGATGTGATAATTATGATCAATTAAAAAAAATGTATATATTATTCTATATAATGGCCCTGTCTGTTTGTTCTGTGTCTTGGTATACATATCAACATATTTATGTATTAAAAAAGTAGTTTATGTATATCAGGTTTTGGTTACCATGGATCAGATAACCGTGTGTGAAGAATATCCCAGGGTATTAGGACATTTATCGTTTCCGTGAACACAGTGAGAGAAATGTAAATATTACCGTTATAATTACATTTATTTAAATTTTCAATCAATTTTATAAGTATAAAGTAGTGTTCAATGATGGCATTGAACACACTACACACATTTTTAAATTTTTTATTTTCGTCGTAACTTTGTAAAAATGAAATCAATTTTTGAAATTAAATAATGTTTGCTTAATTGCAATACTTCCATCCCATCCAACCCGAGGATTCCCCCCCCCCCCCCTCCTCAAATGTTTTCTTTTAGAACATAAACTATCTGTGTGCTGGACTTCTTGCAAGTCCGTTGAACAACAATCACCGAAATTTTTACATTTATAATATTTAAAGGTTTCGCGTATACTACAACCAGGCGACCCCGAACCGGTTAAATCACCTTTCTCTAGTGAACTGGTGGTCCGGGCGACTTTACAAGTCACCAGTTCTACCACCGGCTAATAAGGTTTACCATGACTTCCGAGGCAGGGTCTTTGAGGTTCCCGTCCTTCACGTAAGTATTACTATGACTGTTATATCTTCTATTTCTAAAACTTTATTTTCATTATTTTTGTCCAGTAGCTGTCGATGAGCTTATTAGTTTTATCCATAAAAAAATAATCTCCAATGCAATATATTCGGTTATGCAGGTCTGGATCTATTATTTCACATTCATAGCTTCGTAATTGCTTCGAAAACTACCGTTTAGTTGTAGTAGTAGGTAATTTCATATTTTTCAAATATAAAACGGAAATGATGCTGGTAATGTACCGAATTAGCTCTCTAAGGCCTTGGTTATGGTGTTGTGTGTAACGTTCATCATTTCTCTTTATTCATTCATTACTTTATTCATTAACTCCTTTATTCATTCTGTTTATTTATTAATTCATTTAAAAGCTTAGCGGACATCTATAAAAAAATATTGCATTTAGATGTCCACCATGTTTTTAGATATACATTAGGTTCAGGTACCTTTCCAATTATATTTAATTTTACTTTTAGGCTCCACCGTGGCATTTTGTTATTTACAATAATGATTCATCTGTCAATGTAACTGGTGGTCGCGACGATAAACTCCTAGCTCTCCTTGCCAACGAACTGAACTTCAGGTCAGTTTATTTTGAACCTTATAACTAATTACATAAGAACCAAATTAAGCAACTGTTACCCCCCAGGTATAGGTACTACGACCCACCAGACAGGAGTCAAGGCTCCAGCATATCGGGCAATGGAACTTTCAAAGGGACACTCGGGTTAATATGGAAACGAGTAAGTTTTATTAAAGGGTTATTCAACCCTGCTACTTTAATTAGTATCTAGTTTTCGTAGAAGTTCTTCAATAGTTATTATTCCCGAAGTTGGCTTTAAGTTTCGATAATATTAAGTTTTCCAAGAAAGAATACAATCGTATATATTCTATAGACTTATGTAGAAATAGAAAAATAAGGTTTATACAGCTTTTGAATAACTTTTACTTGTGACTTAAGGTATTAAGGAATTAAGATATGTACGTACGTAGACTGCTAGAATCATGATCCTTGCTTTTGCCTTTGTCGTAGTCCGGTAAAAATAATCAGCTTCATAAAATGCGAACAATAACGAACAACCCCTTATTCAGCTAATACAAATTTCGTCGGCGAGCCGCTTCATGGAGGCCTTGGAGAGCTTACCTCTCACGTGTAGTGTCTCATTAGTAATATTAGCGGAGTAAACGACAGAGACAGAGCATAGAGGCCGCGACGAAACATCCTCGAGGTGGTGTCATTTTCCTTACAGAATCGAGCCCCTGGACAAATATATTTTTAAAGTGAAAACTTCTTTGGTACCTTTGTGATTTGAAACTCTATGAAACGAAAAAGCGACACTAAAAAGAGACAAACGTATACGTTTATTGAAATATGCCTGTGAGAGAATGCGATATGTAGTTATCTGAAAGTTCTACTTATAACATGTGGGGACGGCACACATTTTCCTGTTAACCCTATGAAACGCATTTGCCGACCACCTGCCCAACAATTTTAAACAATCTGACGTTATTTGACTGACCATTCAAATTGTATTTTAGTTTTACACCGTTTTAGTTTGATTAGTCGTCTTGTTGGTCGAGCAGTGTAAAGCTCGCCTTAGAGACCGAAGGCCTTGAGTTATATTCTCAAGTCCAGGCCCGGGATTGGTAAAGTACCCGAGAAACGACAATTGCTCACATGTCACATTGTGAGTTACACCCATATTCTAAGATGTTTCCTCAGATGTCACTCGACTCCAACTCGACTGAGGATACCTTAAGCATTTTCTCGAGGAATTCTCAAAATTGGTATTCTAAGTCATAACTTGAGCAAAACTCGAGCAATCCCGACTGATGTCGAATTGAAGTGTAGTCAAGGTAACATGCCATTAGTTACGTCATTCTATCATAGATAAAATTAATCAAATAAAATACTGAGCTTCAGTAACTGTTTATAAGCAATAAACTTCCTTAAGGTTGGTTTCAACGCACCTTGAAGTTGACAGTTGTTTCCTCACCTCGAGTGAGGGAAAGCGTCGAGTGGAGGAGATTTTTGTAACTATGAATACTAAATATCTTGGAGTGACGTTGAGTGGAGTCTAGGAATTTTCGAGGAAACGAATATCTTCGCTGAAATATGGGGATAATACTCATAATTATATTTATTTGTCAATCAGCAAGCCGAATTCTTCATCGGAGATGTAACGATGACATGGGAGCGTCTACAAGCGGTGGAGTTCTCATTCCTGACCCTGGCTGATTCTGGTGCATTCCTCACACATGCTCCGGCCAAGCTTAGCGAAACCCTGGCTATCATTAGACCATTTAGATGGGAGGTAAGAAGCTTGAAATATGGTTGTAAAAGAGGGTAATGTACAAAGTGATTAGTTATTGTTTCTATGACATACTCAGAGATTTAAATTAATTGATCGCATGTGGAACTAGCGATCATCAACACAGGACTGTGAAATGGTGTAGGTTTGTGTTAAGGAGTGGAATTTATATATTTTGTCTGAATACACACAATTAATTTATTACAATTTGAAATGTGTTAAGTCCAATATCAGAATTTTTTGAAAGTTCTCAATGACTTCCAATGGTGCACGGAAAATATTAATATAGTACTTCTTTATTATTTTGTTAGGTGTGGCCCCTGGTATGCGCTACCCTCATGGTGACAGGACCAGCACTTTGGTTTGTGATAGCAGCCCCCTCACTATGGCAGCGACGACAACGTGATCAAATCGGACTCTTCACTAACTGTTGCTGGTTTACCACCACGCTCTTCTTGAGACAGTGTTGGTTACAATTTCAGTGTATCTATCTAAAACCGTTTATTTGATTGCACTTATGAAGGTCAAAGGTATTGAAATTATTGGTTCGGATGTTGGCCTTCTACTAAGAAGAACCGGCAAGAAACTATTTTTTTTAATGTCAAATACACCAAAATGCAGCATGGTCCACCAGGTGCACTAACCTGGGGTGCATCGCAATGCATTGTCGGCACTTTTTGTTAAGTCTCATGTGTCTATAATTTACCGGCCCCTCTACTTTTCACACACAAGGTAATTCAAGTGCACTAGTGTTTCGACGGTACTTCCTCGGACGAACTCGGCACTAAGAGCTCTACTACTTCTAAATTTAATATTTATCTTAACGATTAACACGGCCGCTAAAACCGTTTCCATGAATACTCGGTGATAAATGGACCTTTACATTTTATTACAAAATTGTATCATGGCTGTTTTCTGGATAACAATAAAAATCGTTTGTTAAACTCAAAATAGTACACGTCCCTATAAATAAATATTTAATATTATATAATTTCATATAGGAGCTATTATAGATATTAATTTCCCAAACCTTTTGGCAAAAACTTATTTTTTAGCAAATATTTATATCATACTTTTTTTTACTATTTTAGCATCGACTAAAGAACCTTCAAGCACTCACAAAGCCCGATTGGTATCAGTGCTCATTTCTCTTGGAGCTACATACGTCATCGGTGACATGTACTCTGCAAACTTGACCAGTCTACTGGCTCGACCGGCGAGAGAGCGGCCAATTGGCACTTTGCAGGCTCTAGAAGAAGCTATGAAGAACTACGGATATGAACTAGTGGTGGAGAGCCATAGCTCGTCGTTGGCAATTCTGGAAGTAAGTTAACCCGCCATAAATACAAATGTGAAAGAAAGCCAAATTATTATTAAACAGAGAAGATGAAGGAAGAAGTGATGGGGAATATGATGGTGGTATGATGTAGTTATAAGTCTGGGTAAATAAAGAGTTCAAATACCTTCACTGTAAGTCTTATATTGTTCAACCACACACACAGATAGTTCACATACACACAGTCTTATAGCGTAAGCAAAGTTATAGAAATAGAAGGAGTAGATAGAAGATAGGAAGCTATAACAAACAGGAAACAATAAGCACAGCTGATAATCGCGCGGCAAGCGTATAGCGTTCGGTTAGCAGGCGATACGGGCTTCGCGAGCGATGGTAGTGGCAGACTGACGCGGCGCGGAGAACGGGCTGCGCGAGCGCTTAACATATGATCGAACTGGTTTTAACCGGAGGCGCAACGTGTCTCCAATGCACTGCTTCGAGAATGTAAATATCGTGTTATGATATTAATAAATAGATTTATGATAATATTTAATTTATCTGTAGTGTTGTTGTTTAGTTATAGTGATTGTAAATATATAGATAATAAAATATTTTATGTATAATATATTGTTTATGTGTGACTGGATAGGCTACACAGTTAATAAAAGAAGTGAGATCTAACTCAATACAGTTTCGAAGTTCCTCAAATCGTGGCTCGTATCAGGTGTAACGTATATCAGTAGCTTTCATAGAAAATATGTTCTTTGTTACTCAATAGTAATAATAGCAGTACTTTCGGATATTTTTTGTTGTTTTTAGAACGGGACCGGTGTATATGGGCGTCTCGCTCGCCTAATGCGTAGACAGCGGGTGCAGCGCGTGCGCAGCGTTGAGTTCGGAGTGCGACTCGTGCTGTCTCGGAGAAGAGTGGCGGTGCTTGGTGGGAGGGAGACGCTGTATTATGATACTGAGAGATTTGGTAACCTTTACTTAGTAATACTTTCTAGCGACTTGCCCACCCCAGGATGTTGGGCCGATTCTAAATTCTGGAACTCCTGAAAAACTTCACACAAAATTAACGAAACTTTTGTTTATTAATGGGGCCAGGCCCGTACACAAATTTCCTCACGAGGTTTTCTACTGAAAAACCGCGGGGATCCACATGTAAGCTTAAAATCTAGAGGTATCAATATCAGTGATTTGAACTTGGGTCCCCGAGATTGTGGATGGGCATGTTCCCAATGGCATATGAAGCAATTATTTTATGGAATTCGAAGGGTGACTTCGGAGAGCATTTGACATTCGTAAGCGTCTTCGCGGACCTTAACAGAATAAGAGGTTTTGAATTTAGAACTTTTTAATTTTGATTCTTACTCTTTACAGGCTCCCATAATTTTCATCTCAGTGAAAAGCTGTACACGAGATATTCTGCCATTGCGCTGCAAATTGGATGTCCATACCTTGAAACGTTTAACAGCGTGTAAGTGAGGCCTTTTTTAATCTCCTCAAATAAAACAACCCTGTCTTTGCTATTCCTGTCATGAAATAAATCAATAAACAAAAAGTTACATGACATTACATCTTTTGTACGATGTCACAGTTAAAATAGATTATTTTTAAAGATACAGACCGTATTACGAGATTTTAAGGGATATTTAAGGATTAGGATGGCCTAAATACTGAGTTCTTTGGCTAACTGAAGGCTGTAATTTTATATTATTTTAACTAGCCTTATTTGTATCAGAATATTTTCTTAAAATAGAAAAATTATCCTTATGTTCAAGACCGACTGTAAATATCAGTTAAGTATGTATTTAAAGAAGAACAGAAAAGCAAATTAAATTTATAATATCAGTTATCTGGTTTCCATGGTACAAACTCTGGTTGATTTTGATCAGATGCTCGTGTGACAAAAATATCCCAAGATCCTAATTGAATAGGTAAGACAGAATTTAGAAAGTCATAATACCCATTTTTAAATTAATTATCTATACGATTTTTACAGCGTAATGACACTATTCGAAGCTGGTATACTAGCAAAGATGACGTCCGATGAGTATAAGAAACTTCCAGAACAATCTAGAAGATCATTGCCTGTAACTGAGAGTGAAAGGGAGAGCAGCGACATGATGGCCGACCCCGCCGCAGCGACTCAAGTGGTATACTGTTTATTATTATTTTTACTACATTACCGACACTATTAGATTAAGCAAATGCATTATAGATAACCAAGTTTGTTAAGGCACCATTGTAAGCCTTATAATGTTTTGAGTTCGGGGTTTGTTGGAAGTGCTTTACTTATTTAAAATTCATTATCCAGGCTAGTATTTAACTTTATTGCAGAGTTTAATTTCATTAATTACGTACACATAACACTTAACAGCTTCGCACAGTTGCAAATGTCCAGAGGCAGTGGTAACGAACCCTCAGGTGGTGGGCCTGTTTGTCAGCCAACTTGACAAACAAAACAAAAATAAAATACATATGTATTCTGGCATCCCGCAGTTATATGTTCCCGGAAAAAGTGTGTATATTAAATCCAAAATATATTCAACATGTGCGCCATTTTTCACTCAAACCCGTACATGACGTATCTAAACATTAAAACTTTCACATTTACATTTAAATATATTAGAGGGATTGTATTTTTAAAAAATAACATAAAGCATGAAATAATACACCTGATTAAGGACACAACAATACAAATTGCGTACAACGTAAACCTCTTCAGTCCTTTGTAACACGTAAAATATAAAAGCAGGAACGGAGTGCCCCACAAACAATGCTTCCCAAGATTCTAGCATAATGATGATTTATTCACAGACACAAGTCGAGTCTACAAAAGGCTTAGAACCTGTTTCCCTGAGAATGCTGCGAGGCGCTTTCTGTCTACTAGGTATCGGACATCTTTTGGCTGGTACGAGTAACTATAACATTTTAAGGACTTCCTTTCTCTGTGATGGAATTTGACTTCTTTCGTAGACTTTTTTTTAATAATTATTTCAATTCGATTCATTAACGATGAGCCAGTGGCTTGGTGGTAAGATACCTTGACTGGCACGCCACAGGTGTCTCATCCACGACAAACATTTGTTTGCATGAACATGTCTGATTGCTCTTTGTCTGGGTGTAAATATTATATATATATAACACTGTAAATAGTAAAAAAGTGTAGTATATCTGGTTTCCATAGTACAAGCTCTGCTTAGGATCAAATGGCCGTGTGTAAAGAATGTCCCAGGATATTTATTTATTATTAACCTATGAACTAATGACTATGAAACCTGTAGACCCTTACTACGCCGACTACGATTCCTACACGTTCTCATAGCATCACTATGAAACCCGTAGACCTTTACTACGAAAGCATTCGAATTCGTGGACCTTGATCATACATAATTTTATACATTGATTCCGTAGCCATCATCTACAAGGTACTACGGGTCGTAGACCTGGACTGCGTATGTATATTAGGGTGTCCCAACCCATAAGGGCGAATTTTTTTTTCGATTTTGAATACGCATACCCGTTATATTTTTTCTAATTGACCTTAATAACTAAAATATAAAATATTATCGAAATTGGATAACGATAACCCGTGCCGACATGATGCTAAACTTTTCAGAAAAAAATTGTATGGGGGTTGTAGGGGAAAATATTAAAACTATTTTTTATTATTAAATTAAACACTTTTTTACTTGTATTGAATATTTATTATAAAAAGAATATTATTTTTTCTTTTCAAAGTTTTCTTTTTACAATCAGGGTATATGAGTCTGGGTTCCCGTACGCAACGCAATAAAAATTGCTTTTGTTCCTCTTCAACGTTGATTTTTCCATGGAAATAGTGCATCAATGTAACTGCTCTCTCTGCTGTATCATTAACGGCTCTCAATGGCATGCCAGTATTTGAAGCAGTGGTGTTACAACAAAGATTTTGGATCTTATCTACGAGATGCCAGTCTGTAACCGCATTCCAAACTGCTTGTGATTGTTCCCTTGAATGAAATTAATATTATAAGTTATTGTTTTCTCATAACAATTACGAGATGCTTACAGGTTATCTTTTCATAGCTCACATACTTCATTTGTTATGTCACTGCGCGTTCAATGAGGTTTGATGCGCAGGAAAATGCAAATTAAAGAAAATTTTATATATTTCTTTACATATATGATGCCCATTGATGTGTGTTGCTACGATTCCGTAGAACTTGGCTACGAGAGTCTACGATATTATTTAGACATAAACTGTGGGATATCACTCCCGGATTAAAAAGCATTTATTTTGCCAAGCCAAAACCTTCTTTACATTGACGGGCTGGCTGACCCTGACTTACATGCATTAGGTCATGGCTTTGATTTCTACTCAGTAAAATCATCTCCGTGCAAGGAAATGGCTGTTTATTCCGTGTCGGCGTGTTAATATCTATACAAGTATATATAGAAATAGAAATATTGCTTACTCATGTAGGCCTTCACAGGCTCTTGTAACTCATCATTACAATTTTTATTTTTATTTAGTACCTATATCGGTCATCCTGGTTCCAATTCTCTTACTTATACAACTCTTCCCTTTTAGCTATAGCTCTAGCAGTAGAGATTCAACTCTACCGTCGAGCCAAGAACCGCTGTGAGCCCGAATCCACCTCGACAAGGAAAGCACCAAAAGTGAGCATGGTCGCCAAAGCACAGAAGAGTATAGCCAGAGCTTATAGAAGAATCATAAGAAGAATTTTCTTGTTTTTTGATAGAGCTTTGGGGCCTGGAGTATGAACAACTTATTACTTAACTAGGTTTGCTCGCGACTTTGTACGCATGTAATATTTAAATTAAGATATATTTTCTTTTCGTGAGCCGATTTTGATTAAATAAATTGTTGCCCCAATCTTCTTTCCAGTTACCTGTAAGAACCTCATAAAAAATCGTTTTGTAGTTTTGGAGAATAGAGTGTTCAAACAGGCTGACGGACAAACCTTTCAAAATTGTACTTTTAGTTTTCATATCAAATCCTATTAATATTATAAATGCGAAAGTTTGTATGTATGGATGTTTGTTACTCTTTCACGTAAAAACTACCGGATAGATTTGGATGAAACTTGGCACAGAGATGGAACATATCCTAGAATTATATATGGGCTACTTTTTATCCCGGAAAAATGTGACATCCCTCGGGAACGGGGGTGAAACCGGGGGGACAGATAGTGTAAAATAAAGAAGCCGTGGGGTTGTAAGTAAAAATTATTTCATAATTTCATCATCTTATTATATTTTTACTTATGAATAGTCTCGAATATCATTTCACAAAATTCTATTGAAAAGTAGACATTATTTCTGTAAAATAATGTAACGTGAGCTTACATAAACATCGAACAACATTGTTTCTTAGACTGACAAGCTTTGATATAATATTCAGAGAGACAAGTAAATTAATATTTTACAGAAGAATACTTTCTTGTTATGAGCTTTGATAATTATTATAAATATTTTGATTTATCTATGTACCCTTTCTTTAAACTCCTCTAGTAAATAATTTAATATATGTAAAGCATTAAAAATACTTTCTTTTAATTAAAGCTTTGGTAATTATTATAGACTAGCTGTCCCTCGCGGTATCACCCGCGCTTATCGATATCATATATAACCTATAACCGTCTAGGAAAAAATCTACGTCGAATGGTAGCAGTCCCATCCTGGTGCATCAAAGAAATTCTATTTTCCTTTATATTATAGGCTAGCTATCGCCCCCCCCCCCCCCCCCCCCCCCCCCCCCCCGTATTACCCGCGTTCCTGAAGGATATCACATTTTAACGGGAAAAAGTAGCCTATAGTTATTCCAGGATATGCTCTATCTATGTCCCAAGTTTCATTCATATCCGTCATATATATATATATCATAGCGTATATCATAGCCGCAAACTCATTTCTAACTAAACATCAAACCATTTTTTTACTCCACATGTAAATTTTGCGCTTTGTTCAAAGGCTCTGTACGAAATAAAATCATAAATTCCCTTAGGAACAACTCAGTGATGTTGTAAAACATTTTCAAAGGGGGTTTTGTGTGCTAGATCATGCGATGCACAACATTTACATAGACAGCCTTTGTTCATACAAAACAACGAAAAAAATATACGATACTTAGTCAAAAGCCCAAAATGTTGATGAAAAGCTGGACTGTTCGACCGTACTGTTCGTCAAATTTACCCGATGTACATGACTTTGTTTGTGACTATTTTGCTTTGAGTAGCTGCTACAAAACCTTGCGACCTATATGGAAATAATAATAAATAAAAAAAAATCTTAATATGATGGGATGACTCGGTGGTTAGATACTATGAGTGTCTCAGCACAGGTTGTGAGTTCGATTCCCGCACAGGATGATCACCTGGGGCTCGATTCTGTAAGGAAAATGATAATAACTCGAGGATGTTTCGTCGCAGCCTCTATGCTCTGTCTCTGTCGCTTACTACGCTAATACTACTAATCAAGTGAGTGATAAGCTCTCCGTGGCCTCCGTGAAGCGGCCCTATGAAGTTTGTATTAGCTGAATAAGGGGGCTGTTTCTGTGTGTACCTAAATATTTATAAAAATATGAATTTATAACGAATTTAGTATATCAGTTAACTGGTTTCCATCTTACAAACTCTCCTTTGTTTTTGATCAGATGGCCATGTGTATCTATAGATTGTCCAAGTATATTCCCAGTATTTATATTTATAATATTATACTCACAGTTGAGGACAGAGTATTATAATGACGGTTAAAGCCCTTTTTCAGATAATCTATAACCTAAGTTATTTAAGCCGCTTGACTTAATATAAAGCGAAAGATCCATTGGATAAGCTCATTGAAGTTCAGGTGCTGTACTGTTCATAATACTGATGATAATCTCGTTTTGTTGCGACGGTTGCTCTAATATCGATGACTAAAGCAATTTGTTCATTACTTTACTGAGATTATTTACAATTATCAAGGTGTATTGGTGTACTTAGGTTTAATTTTAAATCCAATATATTAATTACTTTGTAGTTATAGAAGGCTGTTAAAAAATGAAATCAGGACTATATTATCAGCCCCAAACCTAACTGATCATGATGATGTCATCATCATATCAGGCCAGGGATGTCCATTGCTGAACAAAGGCCTCACCCTTGGATTTCCACATCTAACGGTTTTGAACCGCCTGCATCCAGCGGCGTTCAACGACTCTGACCAGATTAAGGGTCCGCACGGTGGGAGGTCGTACCACTCGGCGTTTTCGTGTACGTGGTCGCCACTCGAGAACCTTTCTTACCCATCGGCTATCAGTTCTTCGGGCGATGTGGCCTGCCCATTGCCACTTCAGCTGGCCGACTCTACGAGCTATCTGAAGTCTTTGTTTATCTTCCAATGTCGCGCAGAGAAAATCCGAGCATAGCCCGTTCCATAGCTCGCTGATTGACTTTAAACCTATGTATAACTCAACAATATACATTGGAGCGAAAATAAACTTGTAACCATAAAACGTGATTAAGGAAAACCAGTTTTTAAAAAATAAAAGAAAGTGATCATCATTAACTTACATTGCTTTGCAGACATATTAAACCCATAATATACAAATTTTATTAAATCAATGTGTATCGTAAAGACAGGATAGAAGTGAAACTTTAATATTATAGGGAAACATTTTAATTATTAATCGATCACTTTTGAATAGCATAGATTGTGTACAACTATTTATTTTTGTATCAATTTGTAAAATTATACAATACAATCTTTATACATAAAAATTTAGTTTCCCCATGTTCGGGTCTCAGAAACTCGAAAAGTAGTCGATGGATAGACTTGAATTTTTTACACAATAATGCATTTCTTTATAAGAATGTTCTTATGTACTTTTTTGTCTTGAATTTCCCCCGGGAACGGAAAATCATTAACATCAGACTGAGCCACAGTAAAGTAAAGTATCTTTGTGGAACAATGTGGACCAGATTTTTTTATGCCATGTATCGATATTTCAGCAAACTAAGAGCCAGACGGTCTACCTGATAAGTGGTCACCACCACATATGGTCATTTGAAGCACCAAAGACATCGCCAATACGTTGTCGACTCTGAGACGTGAAGTTATTAAGTCTCACATGCCTGTAATTTCACCGCCCCCCTTAACTTTCTATCCTAAAACTGTAAAACAAGCACTTCTGCTTCACGGCAGAAATGGTTAAGGGAGTACTTCCCTGGATGAACCCTGTACTTAGAGTTCTACTATCTGCCTTTAGCACAAGACAGGAAGTTATGGAAATCTCTGGGGGAGGCCATTGTCACATGACAAATGGATCGACAGAGCAACAACTAGTTGTAGATAGAACAGACATCCTTATTTTGATTAGATTTTATGTAGATATATCAGATATACAGATTAGGTTAAAATATCTGTATATATGTAACCATTTTCAGCAATAAAGGCTTATTTTATTTTATTTACGATTTTCCATCGTGAAATACGATTACTTTGTAATTTCCTCCATAAGCTAACAATTAAGGTTATTCGTGTACTCGGAAAATAATACACGTTTCGAGTCAAAGGCGGGCGTGTGCTAATTAATTTTATTATTCAAAATTATACTCATATTGTTTTGGGAGTCGGGAGGCGAAATCCAAATATATTGACGCAAATGCAGCTGCCAACCAACCCGTAGTTAGTTCGCAACTTGGCCACGGAATTTGAGAAGTGTGCCAAGTTACAAGCGGACGCGAGTTTATTGTATTCACCTTTCTTATTGCCAAAATTGCCAGTTAAATCCATTATAGATTTCCAATAAGATTTTTTTTCTTCTTTTTTAACCAAGGGCAGTTCTTTACACATGGCAATCTGTTATCAAAGTAAGCGTAAGAGATTGTACCATGAAAACCAGATAACTGACACACTATATAACTACTTTTTTATCCAAATACATACCATATATAGATATAGTATTTAATTTATGGTAAAAAATCCCAGTAAAAGATGAAATGTTAGACAGACTAGTTAAGTTTGAAAATTCTGTGTAGTAAATCTATATTCCTATTTTAATGGAGTAATTGCGAAGTTAATTGTGGGATTTCTCAGTAAAAACGACCTTGCAAACCTAATTAAAGAGCAAAAACAATGAAGTGCAAATATAGTCAATATAAATATACTTTAATAAAACAAACTACAAATATTTTTTTTTTTTATATTTAGCAATATTAGAACGTATTTTACGGACAACATTTTTAGCGGTAATAACCGCTCTCTCCACCTCTCGTAACTTGGGCTCAAGTAACATCTGGACTTTAAATGTAGGGCCAAATGTTTGGAAATTTAAAGTTTATTAGGGGCCCCAATGTCGAGAATTATCGTATATACCCCACCCGTAGGTATTGGTAATTCTTGCTTAACGCCCATGTGGAGGTAACACAAAGGGTTAGCAGTTTTAAACCTTAATAATGAGGTCTCTAGGCTCACTTTGCATCTAAACAAACTATTATTATTACTGGAACCAAGTATTATTAAAAAAAATTGAGGATTTTAAGCAAGATATTTATTAAAGGATTGCTAATATGTTGCTTATCTTGAAATGCTTTTTTCAGGGCTTTATTTTTATAATTCCCATGTCGTGGTTGTGGTAAAGCTATCATGGTGTACTCGTTTCTTACTATCTTATCTATCCAGACAACTGATACTTGAAACATTATTTTTATTATTTTCGATAGGTATATTATTCTATTATTCTAGGACATTTTATAATAATGGGATATATTAAATGGCTCTACATTATAAGTAAATACAAATCCAAGAATTGTAAAGGATTGCAAAATGTAACACAAATCTTAATAATAAATTAATTAAACCTTTAAGGGACGTCATCTTATTGTTCCAGATCTTAAATATTGCGATGAGATGTACACAAAGCATAAGTTAATGAACGAAACCTGATTTTAGGTAAATTAATACCAATAGAGCGTATTTGGGCATCGGCTGAGTTCCAGCGACAAGCGATTTTTAAATATAACTTTTTTTTGAATGCGAATTGGATTTTATTAAACAAATAAGTGTATAGAATAAGAGACAAATATATACATCTTAAGGATTTAGCCTCCGAAATAATGAGATAGGTAGTTTTCTGATGGTTTCACTTCACCGCGTGTAAAATCTACGCACGATGCGCGTGTATTTTTTTGTAGTAAAAACTTTGATTTGAAATTCAATCAAACGATAAAGAGAAACATAAATATACATCTTTAAGATTTAGCCGGCTAAAGAATGAGATAGAATCTTTTCTGACAGTTTCACTTTTATAGCTTGTGACATGCACACAAACAACTCATCAGGTTACAAAAAATCACTAAAAAAGCTACACTAATCCCGATTCATATAGGCTATGGTATAATCCCGATATGTCTTAGATTCCTCGGCAACGCGGGCAAAGCCACGGGACAGAACTAAATAAAGATAACAACCACTTTATCTTACAATAAAATTCAATGTGGTTTTACAACATTCGCTTTATATATATTTCCATCTTACTAAACCGCTTTAACTGGTACCCCAAACTAAACGTAATATCAGAATTATTAGCTAAAACAAAGGTGGCCACCGCGTTTCATTGTTACAAGATATTAATTATATAATTTTAAAGTAATTACAATATCAAATATGTCTGTGAATAATGCTTTAATTAAATAATCTCTTACTAGTATTAGAACAATACAGGACAAACAAAATTATTGTACATGCATTTTTTATGTGAAACTTATTTTTTGAAGTGAAAACTTATTTAGCTGCCTTGAGCACTTTTCTTGGGATGGGTATAAAATGTTAAACTCGCGTCAGGGCACGTGACCTGAGGCCCAATTCCACTAAATGCAACGTTCGAGTAGCACGATTGGTTCGGCAATGGTATGGTTATGATTAATGTCAAATTGATTATTCCTACGCACTACAACCGAAACAAATACATCTTTTCGTTTAGTACAATACGATTAAACGTCAAGTTTGACGTTTGGTTGTGATATGGTAATGGCTCGTGCATAATATGTTGGTGGAATTGCCCCCCTGATCGAAAATTCAAGTTCAAGTTTTCTTTTCTTGGATGCAGTCCGTTGTTTTTATATTAATCAATTAAAGTTGTAGAGATCTAAAAGATCATTATATATATGATCAGATTTGGTTTTAAAGGATGACGAAAAATTGAATACACATTTTGTACCCAGACACAAAACAAATAGACATGCAAACAAATGTTTGTCCACAGTGAGAATAGAACCCACGACCCGCGACGTGGCAATAGCAGTATCTATCCACCACATCAACCATCCCTCACCTATACGATTATTAAAGAAGAAGAGAGGATGTCTCGAATTATTTCTTTTTTATTACAAGGTTGTACTTAACTTCATCCGTTATGATATTTGGAATAAACTTTGCAATAGGTTAGATCATGCTAAAATTTCGCACACTCAATTGTTTTTGTTGACGGTGCAAGATTAGCTAAGTGACGTCATTTTAAATCCAATATGGAGGGCGTGATATAATGGTCATTTATTAATGCATAAGCCATCTCCATGTCATGGGTATCTTTTTTTAAATTAATTTATTCAATAAAAATTATGCAGTTTACATGGACAACAAAAATCGTCAAACTGTACATCAGTTTGTTGGCGATAAGGGCGCTCCTTTACTACTTATAACACTAATATTAATAATAAATAAATAAATAAATATAAACATGTCCTGGGACATTTTTACACGCGGCCATCTGGTCCCAAACCAAGCAGAGCTTGTACTATGGACACCAGATAACTTATATACTACATATACTACTTTTTTTCTAAACACATACTTATATAGATATTTACACTCAGACACAGAACAAACAGACATGTTCATGCACACAAATGTTTGTCCTAGGTGGGAATCGAACTCGCGACCTTAGCTTTGGCAGTCAGAGTCGCTAACCACCAAGCCAACTGGCCTGTCAATAACCTATATATACAATCACACTTCTCTCAAAACTCAAATATAAATCAATGTAAGAACTCAGTGATTTTTAGTATCTTATGAAAGGGTTTGTCAGCAGCATACGTGACGTCAGTTTTATGGCTTAAAACGTTTTTTAACTGAATAGTTTTATTCGCTAAGCTATCTAACTGAAGTTCCAGTTTCAATTCTAAATTTAATTAAAAGAGTAATGCCCTATAACCCCTAACTAACATAAACTTCACTCAAACCCGCCGGAGAACTAAACAAGAGTTACGAGTCTCGATATGTCTTTCGGACCACAATCCTTATTTCAACCTTTAAGCTTTTAAGGGCAAATCAAGAAGGGTTCCGGCAAAGGCTATGCAACTATAGGGGTATCAACGCCTTATACAGCTGAAACAAGGCCTCGGAGAGGTTACCTCTCACATAATTGCGTAGTTATTGAAAGAGATAGAGCATAGGTTTTGTCAGTGAGACTAAATAAATATTTTGTAATAAATCTAAGATCGTTTTTAAAAAGAGTTTATTACCGGTTCTTCTCAGTAAAAATCAACCGTATTAGATTCTGACTATTCATAAGTGCTTTATTTGAATAAAAATATTTGAATTTGAAGTGTATTTTTTTCGTATTGTTATTTTTCATACAAAATCGATAATCATACAAAAATTAAACAATTCAAAAATGAACCTTTTGCTACTGTATACACAATTATTTTTGCTTGATTAAATTATTTATTCGATATATTGCTTTTACTTATAGAAATGCAACTTAAATAGAAACATATCATATTTAAAATATAAGTCATTAATATTAATTTTTTCACAACAAAATATTAATAAAAAAAAGGAAATGATTTCTCGATAACGATTTAATGTTTTGTAAACATTGGTATATTTGATTATTTTTAACTAAACATTTTTAACGTAAAGAGAATCAATGGAACATATCCAAGGATGGTCTTTCTACGAGATACATAATCTATGAATCTTCAATACGTTAAAGTTTGTTGGTAGTATTTGTCGCAACCAAAGCTTGGCCATAATATCGGTTTACTAAAACTGAACTTGCAGATTGAGACAAAAATATAGAACAGTAGAACTCATTTTTGATTACAACTCGATCAAAAATTTTACTCGAAAATAAAATAAAGACTAGCCAATAATTACAAAGCATAATTTAAATTACAATAAGAATGATAGGTCTGTTGGCTTAGTGGTTTGATACGCTGACTGCCCCATGGGTTTGATTCCCACCCAGGACAAAAATTTGGGGGCATGAACATGTCTGTTTGTTCGGTGTCTGAGTAAAATATCTATAGCTATATGTGTTTAGAAAAATAAAAAGTAGTATATCAGTTATCTGGTTTCCATAGTACAAGCCTTGATTATTTTGGGATCAGATGGCCGTGTTGTAAAGAATGCCTCAGAATATTTATTTATTATTATTATTTATCATATCAGTTATCTGGTTTCCATAGCACAAAGTCTTTTTAATTTTGAACCAAAAGGCCATGTGTAATGAATGTCCCAGGATATTTATTTTTGTAAGTTATAATTGTTTTAGTAAGGTTTTGCTTTCTCGAATATTGATGTTTGATTCAACTACTAGAAACTGAAGTGGTAGAGAGTGTAGTAAGTACGGATTTCTCGATTCTACCGATACTCGATCAAAGCTAGTTTAAATTCGAATCACCGTTTGAGCGTGCGTCAGTAATAACTTCAAGAATATGAAATGAGATTAATTCGAATGAAATTCGATTGATTCAGAACTCAATGATATCGGGAGTGAACCCCCTGATTCCAATTATTTAGGGTAGGTACATTTTACTTTCAATCCGTTCAACGCATTACATAATTCCAAGAGATTTTGAGGATTTCACGGCCAGCGTAATTTATTTGGACTTTTGGAAAAGTGTACAGTGCAGTGTAAAAGCAACCCTCGATGGGTCGTTAATTCACTGTACTCTATTAACCGAATAATGTTGATTATCTCTCTTTTCTACCCAATTTTGTTCCGTAATATATGATCCCAGCATGCCTGGCAATTGGTTTTCTTTTCCAGGGCTACATTGAAATCGAATGAATGGTATTGGAGTGCATAAAAGGTGAACAATCAAACAACATTTTTTTAGGGATCCGCACCAAATGGGTGCCAACGGAGACGTATTACTAAACCTCCGCTGTCCGTCTGTCTGTCAACGGGCTGTATCTCATGAACCTACATAAACCATTAAAATGTTCTCAGAATGTATTTTTATTACCGCTATAGCAACAAATTAAAGGTGGTCAAGCTACAATAATCGTATGTTTTTCCTTGATCTTAATAATAGCTGTATCTTTTGAACCGTTATAGATAGATACCTGAAAGTTTCACAGAATGAGCATTACCATAGTCACTATAGAAATACTAACTTAACTATAACTAATTAAAAGTTTAAAAAAATCGTGGGTCTATTCAACAAACGCGTTTATCTCTGCTTATTTTTTAATATTATACAGAACCCTTCGTGTGTGAATCCGACTCATTTTCGCGTTTTTCCTAAATCAAATTACCACCCAAAACTAAAATTTAAAGGCAGCACAATAAATCACATAAAAAAACACTATTATCATAAAACGTGCATCAGTTCGTCCCTTACCAATTAATCACGGGCGAGCACCGTCCCAGGTACACTCAGACAAATTAATTATACAGCCGACTTTGTGTTGCGACGACTGTCCGCGAACCATTAATTATATTTGTGACATTAATATCGTATTCTAGAATTGGAGCTGAGTGTACTTGATGAATGAAGTACAGCTATGAACTCGCTCTAATTACAACATGTTTTTAAATTCAGTTCATTTATGTTCCAACCTTGTATTTGTCAAGAGGCATTCTTTTACACACGGCATCTGATCCCAAACTAAGCAGAGCTTGTACTATGGAAACCAGATAACTGATATACTATATATACTACTTTGTTTATTTTCTACTTCTATTTTATTATCTAAGTACATACATATATAGATATTTACACACAGAACAAACAGACATGTTCATGCACACAAATGTTTGTCCTGGAAAACATTTATTTTGGACTCACACAGCATCAACATAGAAAATTTCATTGACATCACAAATTACATACAGATACAATATAGCAATAACAACACAATCACATACTCTTTAGCTTAGCAAGAAAACCATTATTGATTAGTAAAACTAAGTAGTTAGTAAGATCTCTATTGTTAAAAGAAAAAATGATTTCTCTTCATGGGAGACTGCATGGATTGAAATAAAACTTGCTGTATTGATACAATATATTATTTATTATCACTAAGGATACTTATATCCAGGGAAATCATTCTAACCCCTCAGGAACGCGGGTAAACTCGGTGGTCTGGTACTGGTCCCACTATGCTACTTCACTACATAGTATAAAACAAAGTCGCTTTCTCTGTCCCTATATCCCTATGTATGCTTAAATCTTTAAAACTACGCAACGGATTTTGTTGCGGTTTTTTTTTTAAATAGATAAAGTGACTGAAGAGGAAGGTTTCTATGTATAATACATGTGACATCCCACGGGAACGCGGGTAAAACCGCGGGTCAATTATAAATTCGAATGTAATTCCGCCTCTCTGTGAATTTGATACGTTTACACGCATATCTTAACGAAATTTGTAGTTTTCATTTCAGAAACACAAGTAAACCCGCGGAATGGTAACAAGTATGTTATAAACCGTAAAAATAAATACTTAATTTGTATTCCACAAAGGTACAATTTAATTTGGTAGCCTAGTTTGCTACTGTCGTGGGCAGAAGCGCAGTAATTGGAATGCGGTGGACACAGGACTCGGCTCGCGGGACGCGGGACGCGGGACTAAGGCATGTTTAATATGTATGCTTTTACTTTTTCAGGAATCAAATATAATTCTAATTATGTCGGGCCAGCTGGCTCGGTTGTTAGAGACCCTGACAGCCTTGCCACAGGTCGTGGTATCGCTTCCCACCCAGGACATACATTAACATTATAACTATTAGGCCGAAAGCATCCGATGGTAAGTGGTCACTGCCTTCCGACGTTTGCAAAACTAGGGTAATCGCCAATGCTTTGTCGGCCCTAAGACGTGAAGATATTAAGTTGCATGTCACTGAAGCACTCACCGGCCCCCTTACCTTTCTAGCCAAAATACAGCATTACCGCTTCACAGTGGAAGTAGTTTACACCCAGACACAGAACAAACAGACATATTCATGCATACAAATTGTTTGTTCGGGGTGGAAATCGAACCCGCGACCTTTAGTTTGGCAGTCAGGGTCGCTAACCACCAAGTCAACTGGCCTGTCAACATAATAAATAAGACTTCCAATGCGAAGACGTTAAGTAAAATTATATTCGGAGAATCAAAGCAAGGAAACCCCTTTTTCTTACTTCTTAATTATCGTATAATATGAAAAAAGTTAACAGTACTTTCATAGCGGGTAACCCGACTCCAAAGTTCGATTCGTCCCAAAGATTAATTGTTCAGATCGTTCCCCATTGTCCGTGTTGTTGTTGACGCTTTGGGGACCCTTTTATGAAATTCACAAACCATTGTTTTGGCCGGATTTATAAAAAAAAGTTTCAAAAAAGTTCTTATACAAAAACCATAAATAATTTAGCCGGCTCGAATTCACCCGTTCGATTTTCAACTTTATTATGAATGCAATAAATATCGCCGACTCCTATTGTAGTGGCAAATAATAATATGGTAATCGAAATAACGAGGTCACGAGATTTTTTTGTTTTTCGTCGGTCATTTAAAAACTTTCATTAGTGAATTCGTGCAAGCTAAATATTTCTCACTTTATTTTTCTGAAAGTTTAGTCGCCTGAGCGTTGCGACTACAATGTGGAAACGTTTTAGCAAAGCCTTTTGCGACATAAATGTGTTGCGTTGAATTGTTGCATTCTCATATTCCCTCTATTTACTTATAAAATATATACCTTATATATTGTTCCTAATTAATTATCGCCCATCTTTCACCACCATTTACAACATCAGTACAATACTTATACATAAACATCTTGACGCCCACTACCTTCGAAGAGGTAGGCAGTGGTCTCAATAAAGAGACCCACATGTCACCGATGATATTTTAAGTCTAAACGTGACATGTGACAGATGAGCATTGTCGAGCTATGGTAATCATTTTTAGGCAAAGAATAATTAATATTACCTTGCGCGATCCAGGAATCAAACCCTGGAACCTCAAGTCTCTAGCGGGGCTTTATACCACTCCATACCACAATAATAAATAGAAATGTCAGTTTTTTTCGTTTATTTATTTGTTAATACGCTGTCACGGCTAAATTACTGAACCAATCTTGCTGTAATTTGGCACACACATAGCCTAATGTATGGAGAAGGAGATATACTTTTACCTCGGGAACGCGGGTGAAACCACGATAGACATCGCAAAGTTTATTCTTGTTCAATACCACTATTTACCCAAAAAAGACTCACTTCCATTTTCATCAGTAATAACATAAACTTACCTATAAATCTATATGTAGTGCCTAGAAAAGTATAACCATTCACCGCCGTGAATATATTTGAGTGAGCATATAAGTTCCCCAATTTGTTACGTTAAAGCAAGCGATCCTCCGTCAGACTACCCTCGTCCACTGAACAGATTGAGCCTACGGGAGATGCGATGGATCAAACTAAAAATATACAGCCTTTTTTATACATCACCCATGAGGGCTTGGAGGAGGCAAAAGATGAGAGCATTTAAATTACTCTTACTATTTTTTTTTTCTTTTTAATACCACATGGGCCGACAAACAAGCGGACGGTCCACCTGTATGGTAAGTGGTCACCGCCGCCTATAGACATTTGCAACACTAGGGGCATCGCCAATGCGTTGTCGACCCTGAGACGTGAAGTTGTTAAGTCTCATGTGACTGTAATTTCACCGGCCCCCTTTCCATTCTAACCGAAACACAGTAATACAAGTGCATTACTGCTGAACTGAGGCTTGTGGTTCCTTAATATATAGTGTTACATTTTTTCTCTATTGCTGAATGCATGGATTAAAGATAAATAACTTAACTTAAGTTATTACTCTTACTATTAATGTTATACGTACTTAGTTACACAGTTGGACTTTTTACCATTATAATCCAGTAGGAAGAAAAAAGACGTAAAGGAATATTTTCTCGACCAGTATCCCTGAGGTATCAGGCAACACTGATTCCTAAGTTCCATAGATATTTAAGTCGCAACGTACCGAGGAAGGATTATAAATTATTATTTATAACAAATTCTTATTCAAAATGCTGTCACATTTAAATCGACGGTGTTATGTTTAAAAAAATACTTACTGCAATTTCCCCAAACTCTAGCAATTTTTTTTAATTAGGCAATACCATCATTAGCCATAGTATGTATAAACTCCCCGGTATTGCCACGTAAGTTTACTTATTTTATTCGGGGTAATCTTTTGTTACTTGCTATCTGAAATGAAAATATTTTTACATATTGTATATGCTTATATAGGTATTTTAAACGAACCAGACATGTTTATACACACTAATGTTTATCCTAGGTGAAAATAGTAGCCATGTTTATGTTATGTAAAGATATCCTAACCTCCTTTGGCTAGTATATTATATGGAAGTCCATTCTATTTCAAATTCACTCTGATTTGAGATTTATAAAACAACGTCTGATTTCTTAGACCGTTTGATTACTACTACCACTACACAGGCTAGTCAGGAGCAGGGGCTCGATTCAGAAAGGAAAATGACTCTAACTCGAGGATATTTCGACGCGGCCTTCATGTTCTGTCTCTTTCGCTAACTACGCTAATACTTCTAATCACGTGAGAGATAAGCTTTCCGAGGCCTCCGTGAAGCAGCTCGCCGACGAAGTGTGTATTATCTCAATAAGGGGGCTGGGCTAGAAGTCAATAAGTGCACCCTCCACAGTTTCTTACATCAATGTAAATGTAGACACAGACGAAATCCTACAAACCGATCCTTCATACATACTGCCCCTGAGGGTATACCTGCTTTGTTTAGTGCGGTCCATTCCACTTTGATCAGTCCGCTTTCGTATATCGGATGTGTAATCATACGTGCTCTATGTACCTTTAGATGCCAGTACTTGCAATTTGGTAAATCATTTGGAACCAGAGAGGTGGGATATTGGAATGTCTTTACAAGTCCTATGAATGTTTGGAATGTAAAAAAATCTTACTGGCTGGTTATATTAATACTAAATTAAAAATGAGACAAAGAACCATATAATTAATACTTTCTTCCTTATAAAGTGTAAAACAAAGTCGCCTTTAACGTTTGTACGCTTAGTTATTTTACAAACTTGCTAACAACGCAACGGTTTTCATCAATATAAAGAATGATTACAGAGGAAGGTTTATATGTATACTTATATCTCTCGAGAACGCGGGCGAAACCGCGGGTAACAACTAGTATTCGCTGTTCTCTGGAACTACCAATTGGAGTAGATGATTTATTTAGACGATTTTTGCATATGCATATTTTTGGGCCCAAAGAATATACAGACATAGTCTACTTTTATCCATAACGAGAAAGCGAGTGAAACCGGACTAGTTTCGATGGAAGTAGTCCAATCACAGTTAGTTGTGAAAATCTATAAATTATGTTCATTTATGTCTAAAAGTTACACGATAGCGTACAAAGTGAATCCTAATTTGAGACCGTAGAATGAAAAAAATCTCGTTGTGTCTCCTAAAGTCGTTTGTCTTTTAAAGCTTCTAGAAAAAAACTTTTATGGGTACCTTACTGAATTTCCTACCCAGAAAAAACAGCTACCCTTTGGGTTTAAATTAAATAAAATTTACTCTCTCACATAATATACACTCCTCCACCCTCACTTACCTTCACACTCTTACCCTCACACACACACACATACACAATATTTCATATCCAGCCTGCAAATATATTATGTACTCATTTTATTGGCATTAAGCAATATCTGTTATTAATTTTAAAAACATTAGAGCGCTGTGGATATTCTATAACATATACCATATACAAAATATATCTACATATCGCAGCCTTAGCACGATATGGGCTTAACTCAAAAAATCACTTTTGGCACATATCGATTTTGAGTGACTTTTGCACTGAGCGGGGAGGGTGGGTCCCTGTGTTAAAGTAGTACCTGAAGTATCGGTATGCTTATTCTATCATTAAATTGACTATGTTTGACTATACATCGGGTAGAGAGTACTTTGTTTAGTCTCTCTATGATCGTAACTCCATTTCGCAAAATTTTGAGTTAAGCCCTTATCGTACTGAGGGTGCGATATATCAAATATTTTTTCTATACTCATTCTTTATTAGGTAATCATTACTAATACTATGTGAATTACTCATAAAAACCAAAAAAGCTCCTGAATATAAATAATCATCAAATTAGAAAGCAAGGAAGTAAACCTAGTTATCTTGTCATAATGTTTAAGTAAAGCAAAGAGAATAATTGGTGAATGTTGGTCCCTTCGCAAGCATCTTGGATCGTTGGGAGAGCTATTACAGGACAGATGTGGGACAAAATTAATCAAGTCCCGAACCGACACATTAACGGATCTTAAGATACGTTCAACCCTTGCAAGTTGGGGCCAAGAAGAAGACATGGGCCACAAGCTTTTGATGGCACTCTATTTTTTACCCAAGAGTGTGATAAGGTAAATGTAGTTTTTAATTGTAACCGATTTTAATGCTGTTATTTTATTTATTTTCTCTAAGGAAGATTTGCAGCAAAATATTAATATATATATATATATTATATTTTATGTTGGTTTGTGTACGCTTTAAAAACTCAAAAAGTTCTGCACCGATCGAGCTGAAAATTGAGCATGATATATAAATCGCATCAAGGATTGTTTTTATCTATTTTTTGCATTAGTCACATATCCGCGACCGTCTTTCTTTTGTTTCTCATTTCTCAACTATGCAATCGCCACAGTGAAGCGTAGGGCACACCTAGTTATATTATAAACATATAATGTAGTCATATGCCAGTTATAAATCTCCACCTATAGAATAGATATGTAGCTCAATATTTGTTGTCTAGCCCTTACCCCGATATTCATGATCTCTTTTTTATACTACTAAAGTAGCAAACAAGTTGCCCGCCTGATGGTAAACAGTCGCCGCAGCGTATTGACGCTTGCAACACCGTGGGTGTTACGTTACCGTCCGTGCAACAATATCTTGGTGGTAAGATACCCTGACAGCCAAACCACTGGTCGTGAGTACGGTTCCCACCCAGGACAGACATTTGTGTACCTGAACATGTCTGTTTGTTCTGTGTCTGGGTAAAATATCTATATAAATATTTATTTAGAATATGTAGTACATCAGTTATTGGTTTCCATAATACAGGCTCTGCTTAGTTTGTGATCAGATGGCAGTGTGTAAATAATGTCCCAGGATATTTATTTATTCTTTAATGCAAACGTAAAACGTCGTTTTAAGAGTAGTAGAGCTCTTAGTGCAGAGTTCGTCCGGGAAAGTACTACCAACTTACCCATTTCCGCCGTGAAGCAGTAGTGCAATTCTATTACTGTGTTTCGGTTAGAAAGGTAAGGCGGCCGGTGAAATTACAGGCACATGAGACTTAACAACTTCACGTCTCAGGGTCGACAACGCATTGGCGATGCTCCTAGTGTTGCAAATGTCCATAGGCGGCGGTGCCCACTTACCATCAGGTGGACCGTCTACTTGTTTGTCGGCCCAAGTGGCATAAAAAAAAAAAAAAAAAAAAACGTTGTCGGTGAGCCAACGAGGCCTTGGAGAGCTGACCTCACATGTGATTGTGGAAGATGTTTCGCCACTGCTTTTATAGTCAATCTCTCTGGACAAAGGTCAATTCTACAAAGCCTCGTCATATTGACTTACCAACGAAGATTTTACTGAAGAAAGTAAGGGCTAGCTTGACACCCTATGCCATCAAGGCTTCGATTCTGTAAGGAAAATTACAAAATGTATCGTCCTGGCTTCTTTGCTCTGTCTCTTTCGTTAACTACGCAATCTCGTGAGTGGCAAAGTCTCCGAGGCCTCATTGCATCGGCTTACGGCCAAAATTAATATACGATTCCGATCTAAAATCGCAAGATTGAAGTAGAATTTTGACATTACGTGTATTAAAATTACTGTCAAAAGGTTCAATCCATGGATTTCCGCCGTTACTGATGAAGGTTTTATTAGCTGAATAATGGGGCTGTATGAATTCCGTAACTGCGTGGAGATCAGTTTTAATAAAAAAAATAACTTTTTAATCCTTTTCTCTTAAATCATTATATTTTGCTCAAGCAAGTTTTATCAAGAAATTAATACCAATAAATCTTATGAAGACATTAAGCTTACAAAATTTTTTGTATCACTTACCCTCGTATTTATATAAGTGTAAAGACGTACGGAAGAGTGAGACGGATATACTGTTAAAACGCGGATTTATATTAACAATGTTAATGATCTCACAATAGGTATTAAAACGTAGAAGAGTCGTCGCCGTAAGAAAAACTAAAAATGCAACTTATGTCATAATTAATTTTTCAAAACGTAAAATATGTATAGTATCGCTGGTTTAATGGCCACATAACCTAGGACTGTCTTACAAGAGTTAATGTAACACGGTCCACCCTTAACAAGAGCGGAACATTGTGTTCGACATGTTTATATCCACCCTGTGTATTGAGGCCCCCCACTAATTGGGGGGGATGAAATAACATTACTTCCCTGAACTTGGACCTTGTCAAACAACTTATTTGAGAGATCCTGGCTCATTCATGCGTCTCGCTAAACAAAACTATTTGCGTTTCACTAATAATGCTGAATTCTATGTATTATTTTAAGGTAATAGTGACCTTTAGGTAAGAGAAACGAAAGGTCATCTTATATTTTTTTTAATTTGATGAGGCTTTTCTTTTGCTCTGTAGAGAATTGAGTATCATCTATTGATTTAAATAAATAAGTATAATACTCCATTACAAAATTAATTCTTGATTTACAAATATTTTATCAGCTCTTAAAAAGGTTTTACTTAATCAAGGTAAAAAGATTTTTCACAAATTCTTATTTTAGTAAAATCATGATAATCTGTGACCAATGAGTGTGTTCCGGCGGTTGGCTTCGAGGCTTTCATACTAATTATTAATGTAAATTGATTTGTTTATTTGATTGTTTGGGTGCTTTCATGGTACACGATAGAACCGATCTTGCTGAAATTTGGCACACACATATCCTATGATATGGAGAGAGTAATGGGAATATAGACTTTTATCACGGTAGCGCAGGTAAAACTGCGGGGGACAGCTAGTATACAATTAGTTTAGAAAACCCTATCCAATCCATGAAGGTATTGTTAGGTTAGTGTATTGTAACTCAAAATTTTTCCCAAATTTAAATTAATTTAGCTCCAAATAATATTTGGAACCATACAATTTAGTAAAGGTATATATTTTTTCGTATGTATTATTAGTACATTAATATTTATTAGTTTATTAAAATATTTTACTATATGTATTAGGATTATAAAATAGCCAAAAAGTCAGAATAGATAAAATTTATATAAAAAATTATTTAATAAAAAATATAAAAGAATGTAACCTTGCTGAGTTTCTTGCCGGTTCTTCTCAGTTGAAGGCTGACTTCCGAACCGGTAGTAGCTTCAGTAACTTTAAATTTGACCTTGGTAAGTGCCTTCCGAGGGCCTAAACTGAATAAATGGTTTAGAATTGTTTTAATCATGGGAGCGCAGGTGAAATGGCGGGGGACAACTAGTATACAATTTGTTTAGAAAACCCTATCCAATCCATAAAGGTATTATTAGGTTAGTATTTTGTAACTTAAGACTTTTGCCATATTTAAATAAATTTAACCCCAAATAAAATCTGGAACAATACATGGCTATACACAGGGCGCGCCGCTTTTCGTCGCACTGTCGTTGATGAGCGTGCTGTCACATTTTAGAAATTTGCTTAATTTTTAATCGTGTATTTAAGTCACTAGGATGTTATCATGAATATTGTAAGTTTCTTATTTTATTTGGTAATAGCTGTTCCCTACATATGACTTTTTTTTTATCCGGTGACACAATCGTGTCTCGCGCCAAGTACACGTTCAACATATGGCGTGAGATAACAACGTGTCTCTATTATCTAACATAAGTCAACATAACCTCCTCACATATTTTGGTCTAAATTTTTTTATTATTGCCAAGATTAGATACCTTCGCAGGCGTGCGTAAAAACTATCTTAAGCTTTAAGGTATAGGGAAAAACATTCATAGTTACATTTATAGATGTGGCTTAACTTATATGCCCGTTTGGATCGACATGTTTTTAAATATTGTATAGTTCATTACGTACATTGAAAATTGCAAAAAAAACGCTCCATTCCATTCCACACACGACCCCAATCCGTCATTCTTTATAAAAAGTAGAGTAAAACATAAGGCATTATTGTATTACTCAGCTGTAAAACATCAGTACGAAGGAATGAGCGAAATTGACAGGAGATGGGTCTTCACGTATCTATACATAAATTCAAATAAAGAAAATTGAATTGTCTGTTTGTCACGTCAAAAGAACAGCTTTTTACAAAGTGCATATGAATGAATAAAGTAAATATGCGGTACTGATAACATAATACATTGTTAGCTTTTATGAAACCATGGTGCAAGTCAAACTGTTTTTCGGGTAGGCATTTAAATGAAAATTTTCGGAGAATTATTCGATGTTGATGATGTTGAGTTATTAATCCGTTTTAAAATATCATTAATAAATAGGAATGTCATAGACAAAGACAATTAAAAAAACAGCTTAAGCTCCACAGATCATAGTATTTAATGCTAGCTACAAATAGTCGCTATACAATGAAGGACAGAGTGGACATACATGCCACTGCAGGACACAGTAGGTACACACACAGGCGGGAGCGAGGCCTGTAGTAGGTACACCCACTGGCAGAATCGGCCACCGGGCGCGACTCTGGCTCCGAGCTCGCGGCTGTAATGCGACATGTGATAGATGGACGAAAAAAATTGAGACGTTGGTTAAAAATTTTCACTAAAAAAACTATTTTATTAAATGACCGAAGTGGCGGGACCCATTTTGTCTGGGCTTTCACCGGCAGATAGCTGGCATTATATAAAGTAACTTAAATTACTTTTTATCCCCGAAAAATCGGGGGACAATCAGGCTATATTTTATAACACTGTTGTGACTGTACATTTAAAATATTTGCACAAAAAATTATTACGGTTGATGTAGGCACAGTAGCATAAATTGCTCTAAAATGTTTCTTACAGTTCTACCGGTGTGTTTGCTGAATTGAGATCAAATTCCTTTTTCTCTAGTTTTTATACTAAGTGTATCATCTACGGTCACATAATCACTTACAACGGTTAATTAGTGATTCTAATAATTACATCTTTATTAAACAATCTAACTGCTGTCACGCGGTTTCACCCACATTCCCGAGAGATGATTTTTATGAGATATAACAAGCGTAAGAGTGCGTTCTATTAGATTCTAGTAGATTCAGAGTTGACATTTTTTTACAAACCACTTTACCCGACAAAAAAGCGGTCGGTCCACCTGTTGGTAAGTGGTCACCGCCGCTTATGGGCATTTGCAACACTAGGGGCATCGCCAATGCGTTGTCGATCCTGAGACATGAAGTTGTTAAGTCTCATGTGCCTGTAATTTCACCGGCCTCCTTTCTAACCGAAACACAGTAATACAAGTGTGCTACTGCTTCACGGCGGTCAAGAAGTAAGATACTCAATAACTCCCTAATAACAGTGGTAAGTACTATTTAATTTTAATTTAAACACTTAATTAAACATTGAAATATGATCAAAAAGGTATGTAACGTCTCTGTAAATTCTTAAGAAGGTAAAGCACTTTCATACGCAAATATTTGATATCTTACACTTGCGGAAAAGAGAACCTGGGCGTGCTTTAAATTGCTCCATTTACGAAATTCACTTTGACGTTAAGTCAATGTCAACGAAAAATGTAACCTATTGCTTCATTATAAAGTACATTTGCATAACCAAACAATTCGTAGGATATTTACTTATGAAATATTATTAATTAACCATTGAGTCAATAGATAAACCTTTTTGTAAAATCAATCAAGCAAACTTTTCAATGTCTTCCATAGACCAAGCTCTGGATACAGATGACCGTGTATGATGAAATGTCCAATGTACATATATATATATATATATATATAATATATAATTTTGACCAAAACATCATGTCACTTTAATTGTCCTCAACCACAACAGACGAAAAGATTTTTCAGTCTTTAAATTAACTTTAAATGTAGAATCAGGCGTTTGTAAGAAACGTTTGTGTTAACATATAGTTACTTCAATCTATCCCGAACATAAACTTTATAAACAAACAAAAAATACATCAACTGGTCCTTCATCACATTTAACCCTACATATGGTAATGTGTTAAAGAAATATTCTAACACCGAGTTTTCTTTAAAAACCTCCACAAACATTACGTAAACCTGTCGTTCCAGTCCCGCCGGTGTCGTTTTCTATGTGACAAATTCTCGTCGAAAGCCCCGGATTATTTCGGGATAGACGGGGGAAGAGAGAGGGACGATCCATCAATCAGTGGAATTCGGTATGTCCCCAATAGTGTAGTTTTATCTAATCTCGTATAGACCCACGGACGGCGCAAGGTTTTCAATAATTTATTATTTTTCTCTTAGACCTTTAGGAGCTCGTGAGAGAATTCTTGATTGAAAAGGTTGGTTGCTTTTAATAGTTATTTTTTATTAACAAGTAGATTGAATTTGGAGTTCATCTTCGATAGAATATTAAGTGCTACCCACGCAATTTCTAACCTAAAATATTGATCTCCGTAACGTAGTAACAGTAGTTTCTGTTATACCTAATCCTACTATCTGTCTAATATTAGAAATGCGAAAGTTTGAAGATGGATCTACAGATGTTTGTGACTCTTTCACACACAAACTACTAAACAGATTGGAGATAAAACTAGGCACATAGATAGAACATACTTTGAAATAGCATAAAGTAGAGTTTTATTCTCGGGAAAAGTAACATCCTCCGAGAAAGCGGATGAAACCGTGGGGAACAACTAGTAAACCATAAATCGTTACTATACTTTTCCCAATCCCCCTTTTCATTATATCCGGTCATCGATTTCTGAAACTTATGGGTATTATAAAGATAATAAGGACGCAATTTAGTTTCAAAACTTACTCTCCAATAGCAAAGCGTTACTTAAACATCCCTTTCAAACGAATAACTCGACCTTTTATCAAAGTAAGGGTACTTTGATCAGACAATATTGAGCTCTGATTGAAAATTAATAGCTTAAAGATCACTTACAAAAATATAAAACCTTTAAGAACTCTATTTGTGTATTTGAAAAATGGTTGAGATAGCCGCTATCTGCCCAATGCAGGTAATACAAGATTTGTCAGCAAGCCGGTGCAAAGAGGCGTCAGAGAACTAACCTCTCGCTTGATTACGTAGTTAACGAAACGGACAGAGCATAGAGGCCGCGAAAAAATATCGTGTCATATTCCTTACAGAATTGAAGCCTAAGGGTAGTGTAATAGAATAAAAGTTGGATCGGAAATTAAATGGGACTCAAACAGCGTTGATACTTCATCTTTGTTCATTAAAATTGGAGTGAACCATTACCCATTAACAGAGCTCATAATATAATTACCAACTTTAAGTTTTGAGATTTGTAAAGTTCAAAATACGACTTCGAAGTCGGTTCAGTGTGAGGCGGTGGAATCAATATTTTATGAGATTAAAGAAGGAAATTACGAACGACATTCATGCAAAATACTAGTCTCCTACGGTTTCACTTACGTTCCCGAGGGATGTTAAATTTTCCTGAGATGAAAAAGCCCATTTGTTAATCCTTGTTATAAACTATATATTTGCCAAGTTTCATCGAATTCTGTTTGGTAGTTTTTACGTGAAGGAGTAACAAACATATACATCAGTCCTCTCAATGACATTTATAAATTAGTAAGGTTTTTCATAGGTTTCTTTATGATAAAACGAAAGCAATATATTTCGATTCAGATTCTAGTGTCATAACATGTATGTTAAATAATATCTACTTATGACAAATAATATGATATTCATTATTCAGTAAGCCTACGTGACGACTTACTTAACTTACAAAACGTAATCTTACCACACGTTCAAGAACAAGGCACCGTCTACCTATCCCACCTAAATATTTAAAATTTCAGACGCCACCCGGCAAGAGCTTAATCAAAAATAACGCACCAACAAAATTCAATAAGAGACTGTCATAAAACACGTTTATAATGAAAAATATTAAATTCCAGAGACAAAAAAAAATACATATAATATAATATTTTATTGGGCCGGCGCGCGGGGAGGGCACATAAATAATTTAATTTAAAACGAGCCGGAAACTTTAGCGAGTTCCACGGCGAGAAGTCGCGACGATTTCGGCTTTAGAATGCGGATTGTGTGTGAAATGTGTGGAATAAATCAGTGCCTTTATGAAAATAGCTAGAGCTCTTTCTCGCTGCGAAATTTTCTTATTCGTAAAACGTATTTTTTCGTCTACTTACCTGCTATGCGAACACAACCGGATAATCAATACTATGTTGATAAATATGGAGAGTTGTTTCAATGTACTTCAGGTACTACAGTTGACTTGGTGGTTAGCGCTCTGACTGCCAAACCGAAGGTCGCGGGTTCGATTCCCACTCAGGACAAACATTTGAGTGCATGAACATGTCTGTTTGTTCTGTGCCTGGGTGTAAATATCTATATAAGTATGTATTTAGAAAAAAAAAAGTAGTATATGTAGTATATCAGTTATCTGGTTTCCATAGTACAAGCTCTGCTTAGTTTGGGACCAGATGGCTGTGAGTAATGAATGTCCCAGGATATTTATATTTATTATTTACTATTAAGTAGTTTTTTTATATACCACAGCATTCTATATACATGGCCATTTGATTATATATTTAGCAAAGCTTGTACTATGGAAACCATACAAGTGATATAAAAACTACATATATTACGATTTTAATCGATATTTATGCCCAGAAACAACACAAACAGGCATGTTTATGAACAATGTTCTGGTTGGGAATCGAACCTGTGGCGTGGCGCTGTCTCTAATCACTAACCCCAATCTCGTAAAAAACTAGATACGAGTTAACTGGTTGTAAATTTGAATTTAGAACAGTTTTTCGTGTCAAAGGAATACCTTTTCCAAGGTTTCTCCGTCAACTGAGAAATTGGCCTTCAGGTAGATAAATATAGGCTTGAATATTCAATAGCAAAACGTTTTTAAAATATGCTTTAAAACTGACGTCATGAATGCTGCTTGGCAAACCCTTTAATTAGATACTTATGACAAGGAGGCAGCTTATAATTCCATAAATGCCTGTCTTATCACGTCCGCCATATTGTATTTAGAATGGCGTCACTTAGATAATCGTGAAATGTCAATAAAAACAATTGAGTGTGCGAAATTTCAGCTCCATCGGCTGGGATTAGCCCCCTTATTCAGCTAATACGAACTTCGTCGGCGAGCCGCTTCACGAAGGCCTCGGAAAGCTCACCTCTCACGTGATTAGTAGTATTAGCGAAGTAAGCGATAGAGACAGAGCACGGAGGCCGCGACAAAACATCCTCGAGTTGGTATCATTTTCCTTACAGAATCGAGCCAATACACTAAAATTAATTTGCAAGATTTTTCCCAAACATACTAACAGGTAGAGTTAAAAAGCTAGTAAAAATAAAACCTCCACGATTTGTTTCAAATTTGTGCCTTTGATTTAAATTGAATCTATACTACTCTATAAAGCTGAAGAGTTTGTTTGAACGCGCTGATCTCAGGAACCACTAGTTCGAATAAAAGAAATATTTGTATTTTTATTTATTTATTGTGTAATAATCCATTTATCGAGGAAGGCCATATAACATCACGCTACGACACAGTACCCATAAACGCGGGGGAAACCACGGGTACAGCTAGTATAGAATATAACGAAGCAGAGCTACTTGATGTAATAAAATATCGCCAAAGGGAGGTGTTTTCTGTCCTTCGGAGCAATGAATATAAATAATTTGATTTTCTTCGGAACTGTAAACAAGAGATAACTAAATTAAATGTTTGTGTTGAAATACCAAATCAATGGATTTAGTCTGATTTAGATATTTCGTTACTAGATATAGAAATAGATTTAATGATTTAAATCAATAACTAGCGAGCAAACGTTTTCGAATCGAATTTAGTATTCATATGACGGGATAATTGCCTTGATGGTTAGAGAACCTGACTCCCACGCCAAAGGTTTGATTCCCACCCAGGACAAACATTTGTATACGTGAACTTGTCTGTTTGTCCTGTGTGTAGATGTGAATATTTATATAATATGTAAAATAAGTTATTTAACCACCAAGCCACCTGGCTCGTCAACCGTACCAGTTTCCTGTGAAATCCTGATTAAAATGTCTCAAGAAGTGTCGGAGATTAGCGCGTAACAGACAAACAGACACGCAGATTGAATCTTCGAGAATGGTCTTCATTTCTTCTTTCACACTCCCATACACTAACCGCAGGCTAATACAAACTTCGTCGTCGAGCCGCTTCACGGAGGCCTCGGAGAGCTTATCTCTCACGTGATTAATAGTATTAGCGTAGTTAGCGAAAGAGACAGAGCACGGAGGCCGCGACGAAACATCCTCGAGTTACTGTCATTTTCCTTACAGTATCGAGCCCCAGTTTTCGGAAAATATTTACAATGTAACAGACACGACATAACTACAGTTCCATTATATATAGATAGAAGAAGATATAAATAAAATCACAACAATATACAACCAAACAAATAAAGAAATACACAAACAAATACGAGATGGGATAACAACTACGCAATACTTTTACAACATTGTCTTTCTATAATATTAGGAGACAAACGAAATTAAGCATACATATTTATATATACGGAGTCCCTAATATGTGGATGGAAGAGAGGTTAATATACGTATATTTCAGTTTGGTTTGTATATTTTTTTTTCTAAAAAAATACGATGACATCTGGCGGGCGGTCGGCGCATTTTAAACAATTACTCGCAGACCAACCATAGATGTAAAGTATTAAACATGCTGGTGTTTTAATAAAACGTGTAAAATTTTACTGGAAGCTCATGCAGCGCCAGGATTGTGGACGTGTTCCACTGGCAATAATTTGTATTGTGTTTCAAGTTTATTATTAATATTTATTTTTATATTCCAACAAAAAAATATCTATCCATCCAAATTTTATCTGTACTTATAAAATTGACAGGCCAGTTGGCTTGGTGGTTAACGCTCTGACTGCCAAACCGAAGGTCGCGGGTTCGGTTCCCACCCAGGACTAACATTTGTGTGCATGAACATGTCTGTTCTGTGTCTGGGTGTAAATATCTATACAAGTATGTATTTAGAAAAAAAGAATGTAGAAGTAAAGAATGTCCCGGGATATTTATTTATTTATTACTTATAATACATCTGTAGATATGGCGTATGTGTACATAATTCTTTGTAAGTGAAAACTTATTTAGGATATTTTTTGAGATGGGGAAAAAACAATTGAACCCACGACACCGTTACCGACACCTCTGTGTGTAGGTATCTGCATATTGACCCCGTTTACACGACAGTTGTGTTTGGGTTGAACTACATTTATAATATATATAAAATGAACATATATTTTGTATATATGTATTCATGTCAGTTTTCACTTCTGTCGATACTGCCGTAGTGCCATTTTTTATATAATTCTCCACAAACAGAACTCGTTTCTAACAAATTTAGACATTTTGTCTGTTTGTCTACGGTCCGGATTGAATGTGCATGCTTCACGAGAAAATTACAAATCCAATGTGGCTAGCTTCAATGGACAATATTGTGCGCAAATTAGAGAAGGTCATAGTTTTTTTTTCATCACAATTTCTGTTCTCTATCAAAAGATATACGCATTTAAAGTGTTCAAGGTAAACTTTTCAGTACTCCGTAAGATACATGCACTGACATCTATAGAAACGCGGGTGACACCGCAGGGAACAGCTAGTATTTGAATAAGTTCCAAATTACTTACGAAGAGTATACGCAATTTATCAATCATATGAAATGTATATTCTGTGTCTTTTATTATTTTAGCAAAATTTGTTTTCTTTTTTTCATTTGTACATTTACTATTTCCATTCCTTAAAAAATATTTATTTTGGGTAAAACATCATGTGATTACAATGCAATGTAACCATAGCGCGCTAACAAATTTCATATAAATCAAAACTAAAAAGTTTCAGATATTATTTGAGATCTACGAGTGTTTTGGGAACACTAAGCAATTATGTTTAGATTGTTATTAGAAGGGCTCAAAACTTATTGATTAATTCACTTGGAACTTTATTGTTTATTGTTATAAATTTGATAATAATTAAACATCGGAAAGCATTGACCTCTACTCGATCCTCTTGTTATTTAAGAGACCGTATGTGCCATAACCTGGGCCTTTTTAAACCAGTTTTTTTAGCATCCTGTACCAAGACGTTGAGAGATTCAAACGTTTCTCAATCACACCGTATAATAACTGAAAAATGTAATAAAACATTACACGTCTATTTACGAAATTATTCTATGATTTTATCCCGGGAAATCATTAGATCCCACGGGAACGTAGGTAAACCATGGAGCGGAACCTTATAAGGTAGGCATTGTAAGTACTAAATAGGTTCAAATAACCAAAAGACAACACTAAAACTAACCCGTTCTGTAAAGGCCTAGATTAGAATATAACTAGAATATTATAGACTAGAATATTAGCCAGATTTTTTAAAATACCCGTTTCACTCTATTTTCTCATATTATGAATACTAGTGGAGCACAGTGGTGTGATAAATTACACTATCTCGACGATTTTTCGACGACGGTAAGTTACGTTCCTATCAGCGTAGGCCTCCTCAAGTATTCTCCACTACTAACTTGATTAAAAAAAATATGATTTTAGATTGTAATTAAATATTGACAATATTTCTTCTATTAGACACCGGTTTCTTGATTTTCTTGCTTTCGAACACGTTCCTATCAGCAAAGCCTCCCCAAGTATTCTCCACTACTAACTTGATTAAAAAAAACGTATATTACTGTATTTTACTAATATTATGTCTCATCTAGAAGGTATAATTCACAGCCATTCGAGAATCGACTGAAAATCGTTCAAATAATAATGAGTATCAACGAACCCGTAATTGTTTGTACGGCCTCCTTTCAGAGGCTTTCGCATAAATGGAACCCTTTTATACATAACTGAGCTGATATTTTGAGGATGAAGTCACCAATCATCGTCACCCTTTTTCACTTTGAAATAAGGTTTATAATAGTCTCGAAGGACCTAAAAATATTATTTTGTAAAAAAAAGTTCCGAGGTTGTCAAGGAGAGGGTCCTCCTAATTGTATGTGTCACTGCCTCCTATGAACATATCTTCATCTACACTAATATTATAAACTGTCCATAGGCGGCGGTGACTACTTACCATCAGGTGGACCGTCTGCTTGTTTGTCGGCCCAAGTGGCATAAAAAAATAAAAAAAAATAATGAAAAATTTGTATTTGTGTGTGTATATTTGTAATCAATAAACTCAAAAACTACAGTGCCGATTTCTAAAATTCTTTCCCCATTGGAAAGCTACATTCACCTCGAGTAACATAGGGTATATTTTATGCTATAAAAGATTAGAGATCCTTACTAAAACGTAACATAACCCAAGGTGTAAAAAGAGTGCCCTAAGTAGTACTATAAATGTGAATATAAGTTTGTTACGCTTTCACGCGAAAACTACCAAACCGATCATCATGAAACTTTGTACACATATTCTTGGAGGTATTAGAAGTAACATGGGATACTTTTTATCCCAGAAAAATGTTACATTCTTAGGGAATGCCGGTGAAACCGCGGGGGACAGCTAGTTTCATATATGTTTCAAAGCGTAAAAAGCTTCATGGTATTTTTTACCGATTAATTGAACTAAAACTCTTAGTTTAAGTATAAAATTAGCTAATGAATTCCACTATAGTGCGTGTAAACTATACTATACTAGACTTATACTCCTAACTGATATTACCTAAACGTTGAACTTATTTTTGGAGTCAATCGATGAAAATTGCCTTTTGTCACATATTTGTAGGATGCAAGGGGAGTCTGATATAACCATGCTCTATGAAAAATTATTCGGAATATATTTAAAAGTATCATTTATACTTAGTGTTTTATATAATTGAAATCTATGTAATACTTTAAATAGCTATAAAAATGTTAACTTTCTATTCTGTAATATGTTTAGAATAAGTAGAGCTCTCAGTGTAGAGGTCGACCGAGGAAGTACTACCACCTTACCAATTTCCGCCTTAAAGCAATACTGCACTTGTATTACTGTGCTTCGGTTAGAAAGGTAAGGGAGCAGGTGAAATTACAGGCACATAAGACTTAACAACTTCACGTCTCTGAGCCGACACTGTATTGGCGGTGCCCTTGGTGTTGCACAAGTCAATATGCGGTGGTGACCACTTAACAACAGGTGGACCGTCTGCACGTTTGTCAGCCTTAGTGCATTAAAAAAGTAAACAAAAAAGATCATAAATAATACTTCAAATTTCAGTTTAGAATTCATAAAATAAATTTAATATTACTTAGTGGCATTCAAAATATAAGACCACTTATATTTAAAAAAAAGTAAAGCAAATAAGATATTTTTCTCGCAAATAAAATAACATTCCTAAATGGGCATCTCGAAAAAAACTGAATTACACTGTTTCTGTCATGAATATAAAAATACAACCTATTTTTCATGATAATGTACTTAAACTTTAACGTAAAAAGAATTTATATTTATCCTTTTAAAGCTATACAAATACTTGTTTGAGTGCCGTCTCAAGTACGACTTAGAGGCTACTCGCGAAGACGGATTCCCTTATGCGCTCAAAAGAAATATAATACAAGAACTTATCTGTCAAATATAGTATTAGATTGATGTTCGGCGAAACACCCTCAAAGGAATAAGTCGGCAAATACGAGCCTAACTGATGTTTCGCCTTACACCTTCGGGACTCAAAACTTGTATAATAAATGTAAGAAAAATGTTTTGGGCACATGTCTATGCCCTCGTCATAATGGAATGTTTTGTTTGGGTGATTTCGTTTTACTTCGGCAGTACGACGGGCCTAGTGGCTAGACCTGATTGCCACTGATTTCAATGCTGCTTATTCAGCTAATACAAGCTTCGTCGGCGAGCCGCTTCACGGAGGAATCAGAGAGCTTACCTCTCGCGTGATTAATAATATTAGCGTAGTAAGCGACAGAGACAGAGCATAGAGGCCGCGACGAAACATCCTCGAGTTAGTGTCATTTTCCTTACAGAATCGAGCCCCAGTTATGTAATTCACGTACTAATGGCGTGTGATATCTAGCAATTCCCAGCTTTCATTTGTACAGTAGGCTTGATGGTTTGATACACTGACTACCAAGTCATTGGTCGTGAGTTCGATTCCCAAGAAAAACATTGATGTCCATGCACATGTCTGTCTGTTCTGTGTCTCGATGCAAATATCTTTATAATTATGTATTTATAAAGTAGTATATGGTTTCCATAGTACAAGTCCTGCTTAGTTTGGGTTCAGATGGCCGTGTGTAACGAATTTCCTAGGATATTTTCTTGTTTAAGTTGTAAGTAATTATAGTTATTTTCCATTTTGAAGTCTTGTTATTTCTTTTTTTTTTGTTTTTGAATGTTACCTATATTAAGTATTTTGTAATTGTTAAATATTAAAATATATAAAATCGATATTATAAAAGTCATAACAGGTAAAATTCATATAATTTTTTTTTTAATAAAAATAAAAAAGAATGTAACCTTGCTGAGTTTCTTGCCGGTTCTTCTCAGTTGAAGGCTGACTTCTGAACCGGTTGTAGCTTCAGTAACTTTAAATTTGACCTTCATAAGTGTCTACCGAGGGCCTAAACTGAATAAATGGTTTTTAATTTATCTATAGAGATCTCATCATGACTTTCAGGTGATGAAAAGTCAATTGGTAGTGACGTATAACGTTGTATGTGGGTTCGAATCCTACAAAATACTTGAGTTTTCAGTGAAGATCATGAGGAAACCATAGCTTGGTAGAAGGGTACTTTGTAGTACCCGCCTGGCTGGGTACCACCCTCAAGTGGAAAATCTATCGCCAAACACCTGTCGTTTTACTCCAACAGGTGCCCTTTAGAAACAGTTCTCCATATACCATGGTGAGATAGCCTATACTACATAGCTATACACTACATATACTAAAGCTATTACTTACTTACCTTAACCACAATTTACTTAAAAGTATATACCTTATAGCTGTCCCCCTGTGTATAACCGCGTTCCCGTGGGATGTCACATGTATTATACATAAAAACCTTCCTCTACAATCACTCTATCTATTTAAAAAAACCGCATCAAAATCCGTTGCGTAGTTTTAAAGATTTGAGCATACATAGGGATATAGGGACATAGGGACAGAGAAAGCGACTTTGTTTTATACTATGTAGTGATCTGTAACTTATATGAAAAATGAAAATGAAAATATTTTTATTCAAATAGGCCTTTACAAGCACTTATGAATAGTCTGACTCTAATACCGATAAATAATAATATAGATAATATATAAATAATAATATAGATAATATATAAATAATAATATAGATAATATATAAATCTTAAGATACAGAACTGAGCTCAATTTTTTCAATTTATTTTATCACAAGCAGACGGTCCACCTGATGGTAAGTGGTCACCGCCGCCAATGGACTTTTGCAACTCTAGTGGCATCGCCAATGCTTTGAAGACAATAAGAATGTCGATCTTAAGTCTCATGTGCCTGTAGTTTCACCGGCCCCCTTACCTTTCTAACCGAAATACAGTAATACGAGTGCACTACTGCTTCACGGTAAATGGGTAAGGTAGTACTTCCCCAGGCAAACTCTACACTAAGAGCTATACTCAACTGAGATACTTTTAAGAACATAGTATATAGGAACTAAAACAATAATATGAAACAATAACATTATTTCACGCATATTTATTTGATACAGAAGCAACGCTGAGACATAAAATTACAATATAGTGAACGGCGCGCACGTATCGTAGGTACCGAGCAATTTCACGGCAAACGCGACGAAAAAACCTAAGGATCCGTCCATAAAACGGTTTCAAAATGTCGGTCAGTGAATACGGCGGTAGGTTTACGAGCCGCGCAGGTGTCTTCCCGCGGTAAACCAAGGGTGGATATAAAATCGTTCGCGTCCGCGTAAAGAGGTAAAATTTGGACGTAAAACTTCGCTGCAGAGATTGAGTTCGGGTGGCCATCCTTACGTGTCACACTGCTTATCTTATATGGATGCTGTGTTGTTTTACTGCAATGTTGAAACCTTTCTCTCTATCCTCATGTATATTGTGAGGATGGATGTCTGGATCTTTGTACTTTCAGGCCGAAACTGCTGATCGGATTTTGATGAAAATTGGTCCAGAAATAGTTTATATCCTGGAATTATTTTTATTCCGGGTAATATAATAGCCCTCGGAAAGGCGGGTAAAACCGCAGGGGACTGTGTCCCGTTGGATCTTAAAATATGTTCGGTGTATGCGGGTCTAAGAACCTAATTAATAGAATTGGTCTGCCTCCTCGGGAATACAGGTGTGAAGATATTTATTTTTCAATTATTATAAGGCAAAATATTTGGACAAAACCTGGCTGGAGAGACTTCAGCTTATCCAATATTTTTTTTCAGAAACATTAGGTCTATGTAAAAAAATGTTTAATCAGTCCTAACTTTATTAAGTAATGCGCTAATGCGAGCAAGATATTTCTTTTATTTATAAAGATAAAACGAATAATTTAGTAATAATTTATTTATTTTAGTCCAATCGTTCGGAATAAAGTTGAAAACTATTCAGCAGAGCGATATAGCCGAATTCCTCCCGGAACAACCTGAGAGACCGGGAGCCGAGCCACGATTTTATATGTCCATAACAGAAATGTCAAGATAAAATAAAGATAGATATGAATGTAGGAATATAAAAAATGGCTGTAAACAGGAGAATTTTGAATTTCGAATTTTTTGAATCATGGTTTAATTTTGAGTGTGATTAACATTTATGTAACCATGTAACCCATTTCCGCCGTGAAGCAGTTGTATGACGGTAGTTTTGATTAGGAAGGTAAGGTGACCGGAGATATTACAGGCACATGAGACTTACCAACTTCACGTCTCAGGAACGACAACGCATTGGCGATGCCCCTGGAGTTGCAAATGCCCATAGGCATTGGTGACCACTTACCATCAGGTGGACAACTACAAGACTACCATAGCTCCTAGTAATCTTATGCATTAGAACTGTAATCTGGTGAGAAATGCGTGTGCCTACTCGTTCCAGACTGCAAGGTGCAGGCCCCTTATTCAGCAAATATGTATAAACGTATGTAAGCGTTATAAATGTACGTATACGTATAAACGAGGCCTTTCACAGGATTGCGTAGTCAACGAAAGAGACAGAGCCAGAAGCCCAATGAAACATCGTTGAACTAGTGTCATTTACTTTACACAATTACAGAAACTAAGATAACTTCGTATGTGGCTTCCACGACATTTTATACCTTTTTTTATTACAACCATATTTAGCCAACGGTTATCGGTTCTGCGACAGATGTGACCAGCCCACTGCCACTTCAGCTTGCTAATTCTTTGAGCTATGTCGATAACTTTGGTTCTCTGACGGATGACTTCATTTCGAATTCGATCCTTCAGAGAGACTCCGAGCATAGCTCTTTCCATAGACGGTAGGGGTAGACGTGTTCTAGAGTGGAGACCACGGCTCGGTAAACGTAGTGTAGGGCGCCCTCCAGCTAGATGGAGCGATTATATACGCAAGCTGGCTGGCAGCGGTTGGAAACAAAGAGCTGAAGATCGAGCTCAGTGGCGTGCCATAGGTGAGGCCTATGTCCAGCAGTGGACGGAAATAGGCTGATGATGATGATATTTAGCCAAACAAGCAAACTAGTCGGCGAGCAAGAAATTTATCGAATCGGACTTTTTGGCTATCTGATTTATTTTTCTTATTAATATTTTTTTATATTTTACTAATATAAAATTGGAAACCAAATGAAATAATAATTTCAATAACATAATTTCAATTCTTTATACATCAATAGGGAACTATCCTGTATTCAAGACGATCAAACACTAACCAGTGTATTGAATAGCCAAAAATACATAGATACATCAAATATGACCAAAATTATATAATGAATATGACTTTTTTCCAACCACATTCCAATAGGGTTCTAATCTATTAAAATACAATAAAAATAACCTTACTAACGTCTAAAGAACTCCAAAAGAATAAAACATCCGTAAAGATTGGGGCCAATCTCCCAGCCCACCGGACCAGGTGGCGGGATATCAGTTAAAAGACGTGGCAGTTTTAATTACGCCGGTCTATCGGCATTCCGGACGGCATCCGGTAACCGGATTGCTTCCGATCGCTCCAGGAATCCGTTCCATTAGCCGTCCCGGGAACTTGTCGGATTCTTTAGTGAAAGCCTTCTTCGAATCCGATGTTGAATTCTGTTGATTTTCTTATTAACGTGTTATTGGATGCTTCCACTTGATTGGCTTGCTCTTGGTATGTATAATTTCAATTAATGAATTTAATTTATGGAGCGAGGTAAGGCGGTGTTATTTGGCAACTGATTGCGGGTTCGATTCCTAGGAGAATTGTTTTATGAGTGAATATATCTATGTTCAACAGTTATCTGATTTTCACAGCATAAGCTTTGCTCTTGTTTAGATTTTGATAAATATTGAAATCGACAGTTCACCTATCAACTAATACAGCTAGCAATAAAAAAAATAACTTAGGAGAAAAAATATTATATTTAATTAACAAGTCGACATTGTGACTTCTAATGTATTCTGGTGGAAAAGTGTAATGTTCTACTTTACTATAATACTTGTTCTCCGTATCTCATTATAAGTGGACCGTAAGTTCTTATAAGAAATAAATTCTTTAAACCGAAGTCGTTATCTAAATAATTCTACCGCATACGTATTCAGTTTAGGCGTTAAATTTACCACCGGTTTGGAAGTCAGCTTTAAAATGAAAAGAAAGAAGCAAGAAACTCGCTCAGACATTATTTTTTTATAATATGACTAAAGAACTTATAAAAGAAACAGTGAAATAAAATAACTTTAAAAGTGTCCGAAGTAAGATGCTTAAACAAATAAGTGAGAGCATGCAACTCCTAGAACAAACTTGGAACAAACATAATTCAAAATGGCGGCGAAGTATTTTGCCACAATATCCAGGAGCGAACTATAAGTGAGAAGTTTTCACCTCAACTCACTTCTAGCTCAGGGAAATGAAAAAAAAAAGTTACATAGTCGGAATTAACGAAGAAAATTTGAACTGTTTGGAATTTTTTAGGCACGCATGAGTACGGTTTTTCGATTGGTTACCGACCTACTTCAAATTCTTTGACGGGAATGACATTTTTTTTTACCTGTGGACTTGTGACATCTGTATTTAACTATTTCTTGTTTTTGTATGTGCGCTTACTTCTTTTAATGTACAGAATACATTTTAATGCAATTTTCATTATCATGTAGAAAATCTCTTTGGCTAAGTTTAAGTGTATTACACACCTATTACTATTACTATATACTTATTCCTATCTACTCAGGCCGGGGCGAGACGCAAGTAATCCATATAAGGTCCGAGAAAATTATGAAAAAAAAATTCTATTACCAAAGGGCATGACAAAGCGTTAACAGACATACAAGATATTTCTACATACAACAACAAGCCTTATTAACATTTTATTAAAATCGTTATTTCATCAAATGTAAATCAAAAAACTGATAACTGAGAACAAGCACTTTTGAAAAGAATTTTAATTTTTTAACATTGTTATTTTATCTTGACTCAATCTCACCATAAAAATATAATGATGTAAGTAGGTACCTAATATAAAAACTAGAGGAAATTAAGCATTTGCAACTATGTGTATAGTTTAATACAGCATCAATGAAACCCTCAACAAGGGCATCTTCTGTAAATCCAGATTCCAGGACTAACTTACACAACAAGCTGTAACTGAATACCTCAACTTCAATACAGTGAACCCGCGGTAATCCGACAAACGTTTTGCAGGGCAGTGTCGGACTATCGAATTTGTCGGACTATAGAGTACTGCTTAAGAGTCCCGAAATTTATTTATTTAAAATTACAGATAAAAATGATTAGATACTATCTAAAGATTTGCCTAAATAATATTTGTGTACCTAAATTCAAATGGAAATATTGAATTAAACAGTGGTTATTTACCAGGAACATTTATTGCTTGTGTCAAAGACACTTGAACACTCAAAGAACAACACTCAAATATCGAATAGATTACAAACACTTTGCATTTATACTGTGCCAGTATATACCCAAATGCATATGGCCTCCAACAAATTCAACAGTGATAGGCATGTCGGATTACAGGGGGTGCCGGATTAGACAGGGGCCGTATTAGCGGGGGTCCACTGTAATTGACTTACGGGCACTGTTCTTGGTAACATTTCCATCATTATTCCCAGCCACCTTAATTAGGTAATAACATACTTTGTCGGCAAGTCGGCGCAACGAGAGAGAACCTTTCACCTGACTGCGTATGTAGCGAAAGGGACAGAGCATAGAGGCCGACATAGAACATCATCGAGATGGTATCGTTTTTCGATCTTAATCAACTGAACACGATTTTGTAGCTTGTCCCGTGGTTTCAGGGGTTTGATTCTATAAAATAAAGACACTAGCTCGAACACCTAGGTTTCGACCTCTATGCTCTGTCTCTTTCGCTAACTACGCATCACATGAGAGGTGCCCTCTCTGAGGCCTCGTTGCGGCGGCTCTTCAGAGTTTTTATTAGCTGAAAGGTAAACCAGCTTATGAGGGATTATTACCTTATTTACCACGATCATATGTACCTTCAGTAAATACTCTTAAAATCTATTCTTGGTAATGCGATCAGACTTTTGTTGATATAAAGTTTTAAGTACGTCAAGCTTATCAAGCAAGTCAAAGTCACAAATGTTTAAATCTACTTTGGGTCTAGACTGTGATAATGTGAAAAAATATAATAATACTAATCTCTACGTTAGATGCTTTATATTTGAAGTATTGAAGTATCTTGATGAATTTATTTCTTACTAGCTGTCCCCCGCGGTTACACCCTCATTCGCGAGGGATGTAACATTTTCCCGGCACAAAAAGTATCTTATGTGTTATTCCACGGCATTTTTTATATTTGTGCCCAGTTTCATCCAAATCCGTTCGGTAGCTTTTGCGTGAAAGAGTAACAAACATACATATAAACTTTACCATTTGAAATATTAGTAAGATAAAGGCCACTTGGCATGGTTAGAAACAGTGACTGCCACGCCACAGGTCGTGGGTTCGATGCCAACCCAAAATAAACATTTGTGTACATGAACATGTCTGTAGGTATCTTTATGTATAAGTATGTATTAAGAAAAAAAAATGCAGCAAATCAATTATTTGGTTTTCATAGTCCAAGTTCCGCTTGGTTTAGGTACAGATGGGCGTTCGTAAAATTCCCCGTTCCCGGGAATGTAATGTTTCCCGAGATTATAACACACCCTATGTCCTTTAGAATAATGTACCTTTCAAATAGTGAAAGAATTCTTCAAATAGTAGCAGATACCTGCAAAGGAATTTCGCATAAGATGGTCTGGGTATGAGACGCAACGAAGACCATGTCGTGAAGAGTACCAGATAATAAGAGAGGTAGAGGCCGCCCGCTGGGTACGTGGTGGTCTGCAATATCAAGGACTTGAAACAGGCCCAGTTCAATGAAAATACAACCCAGGATCGACCAACCTGGCGCATGAAAACGAGGAGGGCTGACCCCAAATAATGGGAAGAGGCACGGAAAGAAGTAGCAGATACATCCAAACTTACAAAATTCACACTATTTTAGATACCTAAGCTATTCCATAAAGAGCAGAGTTTTTTTTAAATCCTTTGTTACTGTACCCTAAAAATGTATATAGCCAGATGACCTACATTGCTTATAAGTTCATACCAAATCGAACCAAACTTCTTACTTAACCATTGAATAGAAATAATTAATCAGCGTCAATTCGGAGCAAAGTCAAAAGTTAGCTAATCACTTAAATTGTTGATTCGTAGAGTGTGAAAGACGAAACTTTTGATTAGTAAGGCTTATTAAATATGAATGCTATCGTCCCTTACTTGATAAGTTATAATTCTTGATAGCTTAGAGATTAAGACTCTTATATGGTGAGGTTATAGGTTCATTTTACCTTATCTATCTTAGGTTTTTGTTATGCCGAGAAGGCTGACTTCAAGCAGATGGTCTACCTTATGCTAAGTCACCACTATATATACATTTGAAACACCAGGGGCATTGCCAATGCGTTGTCAACCCTGACACGTGAAGTTGTAAATTCAAAAACATATAGAAAAAGCAGAAAGCATCTGTCATGCTTTCACGGCTAAACGGCTGAACCGTTCTTGTTGAAATTTGGCATACACGTAGCCTATGGTACGGACTTTTAATCAAGTATAACGTGAGTACAAAGTTAGTACACAAAAAGTACATTGAAATTATTTTTATTAAAAATAAAATCACTAAAAAGTATGGTACACATTTACAAATCAGAACACAGCATAACCTAAAAACTGGGTACCACCTTATTCACAGGTAGGTAATCATAACATAGAAATAAAGGTCTAAAACTTATATAGGTAATTAATCACCTACATTGTGGACGATAGCTGTGAAATGCATGAGGCAAGCGTTTTCGATTTTGTTAATTTATTGATCTCATTTATTATTATCCTTTTTTAGATATGTGTAATTAGTGTTATTTGTGAAAACCGTTCTTATTGTTAAAATAAGTAAACATTACTTCAAAAAATTGAACATTCTTTACTTGAATAACATTTAATATTAACCGAAAGAAAAAGATTTATGTCAAAAATTTTGATTTAGCTATTAAATAACCTAAAAGCACCTTTCATTTGACAGCATAACAATAAGTACTTCACTTACACTCATAATCTCTCATAAATATCCTCAGTAAAAGGTTAACGGTCCAATTTGAGTCGTCGTCTTGCATTTTAAGCTGTTTAATAACCACCCCACGTCGCGATTTTGCTCTTTCATTGCTTAATTTACAAATGAAATTGAACTAAATCTCCCTTTACAAAAGGTAAATGGTGTTTTTTTTTTCTCGTCTAAGAAAGGTTCCCACAAAGGCTCCAGCTCCTTTGTACAGCCTTAGGTAAGATAAGTTTCTTCCTGTGTGACCAGTTTTTACAATTTTCTTTTGTGCTAATTTATCGGAAACTTGGTTTTGTATGAGACTTCTTCTGAGTTACGTTTATCTAATTTATGTTAACAAGTTGGAACAACAACTATGGGAAGTCGCATGGCATTATTTGTGTATTTTATATATAACTAGCTGAACCCTGCGGCTTTGCCCGCTTCCAATCCTGGTTATAAACCTTCCTCTTGAATTACTCTATCTACTGCTGAAAACTGCATTAAAATCCGTTGTATAGTTTACGATTCTGTAAAGGATATACAGGCAAACATACATTTTTATATATAGATAGTTTATATATATTACTAGCGACCCGCCCCGGCTTCACATGAGTGCAATGACGATTCTAACAGAAGTAATCCTTCCTCTTGAATAATAATAAATTTATTTATTTTCTCCCAGAATACATACTAATTACATTATAACAAATAAGATAAACTATGCTATGATACGAGTGAAATATGTAGCGGAAGACAGGAGTCCAAACTGAGTAGACCCCGTACTATGGATCTCCTAGTTCCCGCCGCTCAAGATTTGCTACAATTAAAAGTAATCTTATGATATTGTAAAATCATGTACAGAAAAACAATCTGAAACTAAAAACTATGTAAAAACTAAAACACAATGCAAACAGTGTGTGTGTTGGTAGGTGGAATCACTCCATCTATTGCTCAAAAGATCTAAGCGTACAAACAGCGGGAATTACTTTGTTTTATACTATGTAATAGAAAAAACTAAAGTTAGTTAAAAATATATATATTGTCTACACTGTTATTATGGTAGTTCAGAATTAGCAATAGGTTTGCATAGTGATAGATTAGATCTTAATTAGTTCAATTTGAACTACCTAATCCTAATCATGTCTTCCCCAAAGAGACGGATTAGATTCCCTCAATACTAAGAACCATGTTTCGCCGAAGATGTCGTAAGTTCTCAGTGACATGGGGTAAGCATTATCGCAGACTATCAATGCATTATCAATACTGGGTGGAATTATAAATAACGTACGAACGATTATAGTACCTTAGTCGAGCTGAGAACCGAATGCAAGAATACCGAAGCCACAATAACTACTTAAGTTTTTAACGGACTTTAACCAAACATTTTGAGTAGTAGAGCTCTTAGCGCAGAGTTCGTCCGGAGAAGTACTACCACCTTACCCGTTTCTGCCGTGAAGTAGTAGTGCACTTGTGTTACTGTGTTTCGGTTAGAAAGGTAAGGGGGCCGGTGAAATGACAGCCACATGAGACTTAACAACTTCACGTCTCAGGGTCGGCAACGCATTGGTGATGCCCCCAGTGTTGCAAATGTCCATAGGCGGCGGTGACCACTTACCATCGGTGGACCGTCCGCTTGTTTGTCGGCCCTTGTGGTATAAAAAAAAAATAAAAAAATTAGTTTGTCGTTACTAGATATATAACAATAAACATTCAGTTTCGGCCCTAGAAGGGCACACATGTAAGTCATAGCTACTGAATTTATATCAAAAGAATGTTTACCATTTCATAATCTACAGAAAACACGTTACGAATGGACTTTTTACAAACGAAAATTCTTTCCTCCCGCGCTGACTTTACCAGACAAAGATTGTATTAAATTGAATTTATAGGGTGCTGTCAAAACAGAAACCCGATAAAGCCTTATCAAGTCGCCAATTTGTTTCTACTGAAATACCTAACTAAATAATTTGTTTAAGGAAGAAAAATGTATCTAATATTTATTGTATTTTTTTTTCTTATTGAGAACTAGACAATGAATAAAAATCTTGGAATGAAAGGCGCTTTTGAAGACCAATCATCTGCCGTTGGCCCAGCCCATGGCCAAATTTAATGGCCAACTTCAATCTTCAACTTAAATGGCCAACTTCAATGGCCAACCCCATCTGTGTAGAGCCCTAAGGGCGCTTTCTAATCATGAGACATTTGGCATAGTGCTGCATGTACTATGGAAGTCAGATAACTCATATAGCTACTACATTACATTTTATTCTTTTATATACATTACACCCAACCACAGACCAAACAAGACATGCACACATATGTTTGGCCTTGATAGAAACCAAATCCACAACCAGTGGCGTGGTAGTCAGAGATTCTAACAACCGGCCCTAATAACTAATTAATTCTTGTCTTCTCCTTCCATGATGAAATCCCACAAATATATCACTTATTTAAATAAGTGATTTTTTGTTTATTCAGATATTTGCGCATAAACGGCAAAACCATTTCGAATCAAATTGGACACATTGACAATATATTTTGGATGAACACTTTATAAATATCTCCAGGACATTGGTATTACCTAATATGCTATGGCTGAGAGCCCTCTGCGCTCGCCAAATTTGTCCGCGTAAGGGTGTAAGAGCAGTCAGAAGCTAACACCTTCCTCCATTCCAAAAAAAGATATATAACAAAAAGAATTAAAAGATGTAGGCATCTATCGACGAAACCGTCCGATCCATTATTAAACAAGCATTAAAGCCAATCTTTCTTGTTATCTTTCATTTAAGAGAGCAATAAATTTAATATAAAAACATTGTTTCAGTTCGTGGTTAGTAATTTAAATATATGAATACATTGATATTGTAATGGTTTTATATATCGCTGTCCCCGCGGTTTCACTCTATTCCTGAGGGATGATTTCTCGCAACAAAAAGGATCCAGTGTTAATCTATGTTGCAAACTATCAATGCGCCACGTTCCATCTAAATCCGTTTGTGGTATTGCGTGAAAACGTAACAAACATCCATATGATGTTACTCATTAAATTGTTTACGCATCCTCACAAACATTCGCATTTTTAATATTAAGTTTATGATTTGATTTTATACCACATAGGCTGACAAACAAGCAGACGGTCCTGATGGTAAGTTGTCACCGTCGCCAGTAGCATCGCCAAAGCGTGACCCTGAGACGTGTGGGTAAGTCTCATGTGCCTGTAATTTTAATTTATTATTTTAGTTAGACGACCAAAAAAAAATAATGAATCAAAAATATCAGCGTAACTACTTTCAAAAACTAACTAATAAAAATAATAATTGATAGAGTTTAATTAAACTGATCACCACCATGTCAAATCTTAAATGGACTCAGAATAATGAGGATGTCACCACAATAGGACGGTATCACAACACAAAGAGATTCACGAACAATAACAAAACTTGAATTGTCAATTTGGAATTCATCACTGGTTATTATTTAAGCAACAAATCTATTAATCTGAGCCTGCTAGAGTGGAATACATAAATCAATTAACCCGGACAAGGCGGGGCGTGTTGAGGCCGGCAGCCCATTTCGGGGACTAGTACCCTATTTTGGCGACACCGTCCCTGAGGGCCGCTAGAATCGTCTCCGGTTTAATTCAAATATTACTTGTGGAATTGAAGTCTCGGTGGAGCCAGGAAGTTGGCAGGAATCATTTTAATTAGTCAGATAATTAGTTATAGTTGTATAACTTCAGTTATGTCATCATAGGTCTTAGCTCGCCAGTTGGCTTGGTGGTTAGAGACCCTGACTGCCAAACCGGAGGTCACGGGATCGATTCCCACCCAGGACAAACATTTGTCTCCATAAAAATGTCTGTTTGTTCTGTGTCTGGGTGTAAATATTTATATAAGTATGTATTTAAAAAATAAAAGTAGTACACTATGCGTAACTTGGGATCAGGTAATCATGTGTGAAGAAAGTCTTGGGGATATTTATATTTATCTATCAGAAGCGTACCATCATCGTATCGAGTGCGCCAAAAAGCTGGTATGTATACAACGGAGACATAGGAGACCACGGCTCGGTAAACGTAGTGTAGGGCGCCCTCCAGCTAGATGGAGCGATGATATACGCAAGCTGGCTGGCAGCGGTTGGAAACAAAGAGCTGAAGATCGAGCTCAGTGGCGTGCCATAGGTGAGGCCTATGTCCAGCAATAGACGGAGATAGGCTGATGATGAAGATGATGATGATGATACAGTGACGTTGCACGATGTTCAATTTTATTCATTGCATTGGTTTTTGGCGCACCCGATACGATGACAGACGATAGATGTTCGAGCTCAGGGCAGAGGTCACTGATCAGAGTTATCGTTAATAGGACCTTGGAATGATTGGAGGAACTTTATATGAGCATCCAAGTTACTTACAATGTTTCGAAAATCAGCGATGTATACGTACGAACGTTGAAAACTCTTTGCCCTAAATAAAAGGTCCGCTTAGGCTTTTGACAATGATAAATATACATTTTACTACCTCAGTCTATCCCCTACGTAAAGCGTGGATGACACCAGTAGCGAAATAGAATAACTGTTATCTACATAAACTTGACTTATTTACTTTACATAGATATAATACATACACACATGTACTTACATATATTTAAACGTCTATTACCAGCTCTTCTCAGTTAAAGCAGTGATCGTGTAAAAATTCTCTCTCTAAACGCTCCCGCTAAATCCTGTGCAACCGCTAGGGGTATGGCCTAGCAGTATCGCAGCTCATTCTATATTTACATAAAACCAATTACGGTACGGGTCACCGTCTCACGTTACTGAACACCAACCGACGTCATTAAAAAATATAAATGTCTAGATTTATTTTTCAATTCAATGTTGTTGTAAAGTATCGATACCTATTACTTGTAAATCTGTTTCTTTATTGACTAGAAAGTGTTAATCAAAATTACAATGCCATTGTTAGGGTGGGGCGACAACCCCGGGGGCCAAAATTTAAGGGGCCCCGAGTTCTGGGGTCTCCTTTCTCAATACTGTGCTCTACGCTCTGTGATACGTGATTCGATGAAATTCTTAATATATTGTACACATTGGTTCCGTAAAAAATTTACAGACTCGTTTCCATATTACAAGCTCTGCTGAACTTGTGATCAGATGGCCGTGAGTAAAGAATATCCCAGGATATTTATTTATTAATTATTTATACTAGCCTCTGGTGGCTTTCGCACCCATACATCGACTTATCTTCCGGGGTCACTATTTCCCTACACCTTTAACCTGGATTTATTCAAGGCCAGAGTGAATAGGTATTTTCTGGATAAGCGTGCTACATCCTCGGCCTGGTCGTAACTGCTTTTGGGGTAATCGAAGGCCAAACGCTAGCCCAATCTTAAAAAATTAAATTAAAAGACGTGTCTCGATTTTCTTTCAGTCCTCGGCTACTCCTTCTGCATCAGACATTAAAGATAGGTGTTTTTTTAGGGGTACCATAGCGCATAGGTGTTTCGGTTTGCCTTACAAGCCGCCCTATGCTCTATTATTGGGGGACGTACCAGTGAGTTATTGTTTTTTTTACTTAAAGCTTGTTTAATTTAAATAAACATTTTTGACATTTAAAAGTGTTACAGAAAAGATAATCTTTTTGCTTTATGATAAAGTTCATTTACAAAATCATATTATACCATAATACATACTGTACAAAACCTAATGATTGTCTTATAAATATGTTATTGTGATGTTTAATTTTAATCATAAAATATAATATCATTTCATTGACTTTTCCACATTTATTTAGTTGCTATTGAGTTATACTTAATTTTTTCGACTTTGTCATTTAATTATAATTTCCGCTATGTTCTTTTTAATTTCCAATTTAATAATTATTTTCTGATAATAAGTGCAATTCTAGTTATTACTAGAATATATCTAGATAATTCCCTCCGATCCACTGTTATAATTTTGTTGGAGGCCATATGCATTTGGGTAGATACTGGCACAGTATAAAGTGTGTTTGTAATCTATTCGATATTTAAGTATTGTTCTTTGAGTGTTCTAGTGCCTTTGACACAAGCCAATAAATGTTCCTGGTAAATAACCACTGTTTAATTCAATTTTTCCATTTATTTTTAATGCTGTGCTCAGCTTTAATCAGAGTTTAAATTAATTATTGTTTAAGTGCCTTTTTTTTATTTTAATTGAGTGTAATAATTTACCGTATGTAGCCTCTGTAGAAATAAATCAATAACCATTGGAACAATAGGTGATCCTTATTCTAAAAGCTATGAAGTACATTTATGAATGACAATCTAAAACGTCAGAAGGACTTTTTATAGTGTACAGAAAGTTAATTTTAATATTTAAGTTTATTTACAATAGCTATTTGAAGATAGTAACATTGCCTATGATCATTGTGAAAGGAAATTATTGGTAAACTACGTGATTTAAAAAAACTCGTTTTAATAGAAAATAAGAAAAAAACATTTTAAATTATTTTGGTTTTCTAATAAAGCGTGTATTTTATATTATTATTTATTTTTATATTTTCAGTTTGCGTAATCTTTAAAACGTGCTTTTTTAGTATTCCAAATTGCAAATCATAAAGATCCCAGCAAAGATAATGGCACAAACTATTTAAATTATTGCATTGTCCTCGATAAATGTGCAAAGTTTTAATTTAATTCGACTTTATAAAGTCAGCCAAAATCAAGTTCTAAAATTCCGTTACATCCGAGCACCAAGTGATTTATACTCTCATTCGTAGTAAATATGACATTTCGTATTTAGAAGAAACCACGTAATGAACTTGAAATTAACTACAACAATAGTATTGTTTCGATTACAAGCCCCAAAGACGTCCCAGGGGCTAAATTGTCAGCATTGTCCATCATTACTTAGGTACAGTGCAAGTTAAGTGAATGAAAGACCGTGAGTCGTGCCCTGGGTAACTAACTGCAATTTAGTCTGAGTCTACTTACTTATAGCTTAGAAGGATAGGTTGCACCATTCATTGTGTCTGTCTATGGACTATGGCTAGGGTTTAACATTTTTTTTTAAGTTATACCTACTTCTTTTGGCGCATTAGGGAAAAATTATGAGAGTAAATTTTACAATTAGCGCGCATACTGGCACGAAAAACCGACTCCCTGAAGTTAGCTGATAACTGTCTCTCTGGAACATCGCACAAATCGCAACTGTCAGTGTCAATAAGTAATGATGTTATAGTCAATAATAACCTCATGCAAGTAGACACAATAATAAAATCAATTTCACGACTAGTAAAGACAAAAGCTTTTAGTGCTGTTTTTCACACCAATAATTTTGAGTATAACTTCTTACGTGCGTATAGTACGACAACACAATAAGTACACAGGTTTTTTTTCTTATCCTGGTGCAAGCAGTAGTGCACTTGTATTTCTGATTCGGTTAGAAAGGTGAAATTAAAGGCACATGATACTTAATAACTTCACGTCTCACGGTCGACAACACATTGGCGATGCTCTTAGTGTTGCAAATCTCCATAGGCGTTGGCGACATACCATCAGGTGGACCGTCCACTTGTTTGTTGGCAATGTGGTATAAAAAAAACAATATGAAAGTGACGTTTATACCCTTATTACATGAATATAAAATGAAGAATATATTCAGAATGATGCAGTAAATAAAAAATAGTAAGTAATTATATTTCATAGTTAATATTCTACGGGTGAGTTGGCTCGATGGTTAGACCCTGAATGCCATGCCACCATGTCGAACATTTGTGTGCATGAACAAGTCTGATAGTTTTCTGTAAAATAATAGGTATATAAATAGAAGAAGAAAAGCAGTAATCAGTTTACTTAACTAGAGACTTATTCTATCTATATCTAATCTATATAAGTAAAATTCTTTGACGCGCCAAAACCTCGAAACTACTGAACATATCGGGATGGGACTGCTACCATTCAACGCGGAATTTTTCGTAGAAAAGGCTATATACAATATCGATAAACGTGAGTGAAACTGCGGAGGACAGCTAATGTTGACACATAATTACGAATTTTACTTCAAAACTTTTCATATTTATTTAACGCAATATTAGCTTAGTATTAATATATGACAGAGTAAAGGTTTTGGGACCAGAAACCTTATTACGAGGTCACATTTCCAGCAGGTCGACGTCGTCATAACTGCATTATAATTTCTATATAAGGCTATTGACACATGCCTTGACCTTATGGATTATTAAATGTTAATAATTTTAAGGGTAAAAAACTCAAAAGCCAATAGGCCCTCTATAGGTATCCCTATATAGTAATCCTCTAAGTTTATACATAGGACTCAGGTAAGTATATTTTATTTCATATGTACAGAAACAGATTGAGTATTACTTATAAATCTAGATAATTAACAATATGTAAACCTGTAGTTTAATTATAACTATACACTGTATATGGGTATCAACAAAACAAATCATTCTAAACTCGAAGGGAACTTAGAAGTAGATAAAAATCGACTTCGAGATCTTTTTTCATTTAGTTACAAATTAAGATTTATTAATAAAACCATGTGAATAATATTCAGCTTAAAAATATTTTTAAAACAAGTTTTACCCCATAAACCATTAAGACTGACGTCACGTATGCTGGTGACAAACCCTTTCATTAGATACCCATGACATAGCGGTGACCTGCGGTTTTACCCGCGTTCCCGTGGGATGTCACATGTATTATACATAAAAACCTTCCTCTTCCATCACTCTATCTATTAAAAAAACCGCATCAAAATCCGTTGCGTAGTTTTAAAGATTTAAGCATACATAGGGATATGGGGACAGAGAAAGCGACTTCGTTTTATACTATGTAGTGATAAATGGCCATCTTATCACGTCCGCCATATTGGATTTAAAATGAAGTTTTAACTGGGACTTGATTCTGTAAGGTAAATGACGGTAGCTCGAGGATGTTTCGTCGCGGCCTCTATGCTCTGTCTCTGTCGCTTACTACGCCAATACTACTAATCTCCGAGGCCTCCGTGAAGCGGCTCTCCGACGAGGATTGTAGCTGAATAAGGGGGCTGATCGAGCAAAAACAATTGAGTGTGAAAAATTTCAGCTCTTTCGAATTGGGGACCAGAGGCCTAAGCACGAACATGTATCACAAGCGTAGAGTCATCGTATCGAGTGCGCCAGAAAGCTAGTTTGTATGCAAAACTGAACATCGCCCAATGTTACGGTATGCGCGATGTTCTATTTTCCATTGCATTGGTTTTTAACGCACTCGATGCGATGACGTTTACGATATATGTTCCTGCTTAGGGCACTAGTCTAAAATTGCAAGATTTGTCCAAACACACTAACAGGTGAAGTTAAATGGAAGCCTGTTATATACTAACACCGGGCACTCAATCTACGGTGCAACCGACTCTCGTGAGACATGGTGATACCCTCAAAGGTAGCAAAAACCCCCATTCCAGTTACTAATGAGACGGTCACAATCGCCTTAGTCGATACCTTCATTACGCAGCGGCTGATTCCCGGACTAATTCTTCCTTCCCGTATCACTTTGATTGGAGAAAAAAGATTACGTCACTTCAAATGACGAATTGGAAAGGAACGTCGGAATTTGCTTGACGGGATTGCTGGCTTTTTGGCTATTTTAAGAGTTTGATTCCCTCGGCGGCGGCGATCCTTTGCATCATATTTTACTGTAAAATGTTAAAAATTATATTAGGAAAGTTTTGAAAGAAAAAGCGTATTACAAGGTAGTTCATTATATTGAAGATAAAAATGTATGGAAATAGCTGCTCTCTGCACAGTGCACCTCTAAATCTCTTGTTTAAGTTGTAAGTACCTAATTATTGTTATTTTCTATTTTGTAGTCTTGTCATATTTTTTTGTTTTTGTTTTGTTTTTATTAATGTTACCTATAATAAGTATTTTGTAATTGTTAAATATAAAATTATGTAAAATTGAAATTATAAAATAGCCAAAAAGTCAGAATAGATAAAAATTTATATAACAAATAAAAAAGAATGTAACCTTGCTGAGTTTCTTGCCGGTTCTTCTCAGTTGAAGGCTGACTTCCGAACCGGTTGTAGCTTCAGTAACTTTAAATTTGACCTTCATAAGTGCCCTCCGAAGGCCTAAACTGAATAAATGGTTTTGAATTTTGAATTTTGAATTTTTGAACTGTCGGCAAAAAGGGTAGGGGTGTTTTTATTTTTTTGCTCTTTTATCTTGCGATTTGTGAAACCTTTACTTTGTTTTTACCTATAAAACGCATGACTAGGCACTTGTACATCATTCTATTACTCATTGTGTTAATTGCTCTATTAATATTAGAAATTAGAAAGTTCGTGAGTTTTGATTTATGGATGTTTGTTACTCTTTCACATAAATACTTAACGCATTTGGTTGAAACTTGGCACATAGATAGTTTATAAGCTGGATTAAACATAGGGCACACTTTTTATACCGAAAAATTTTACAACCCTCTAGAATGCGGATAAGGAGGGAAACAGATGGAATTTAATATAAATTAATCTGTCGACAAGAACCTGCCGGTATGTTTACACAGCTGTACTTGCGAGCTAGATTCCTTTTAAGCTTGTTGCGCTTACCACCTTCAACCACATCATTACTAATCATGGTAAGATTGTGGTCAAATACCAGCCTCTTAAGCCCATTTCTCGTCGTCTATCATAAATCCCTCATTAAAACAATGCCGTATTCCAGCTATAATCACATTCTATTTATAGGGTGTAGAAATTAGTCTGAAACGCGGGACTACGGGACAAAGCACTAAATTCATTGGATGTCTCATTAGGAAGCGATCCGGGAAACGTGTCGATTATCCCGGAATGCGATGGGAGCTGAAATAATGAATGGCGCTTAGCAACAAGTTGTCTTGGCAATACCTAATAATGTAGGTATGTTATTGTTCTGTTATGTCTATTTAATCGTAATTTCTGTAATTGATTTATGTCTTGTTTTAATTATAATATTTGGGTGTTGGGATCATATTTATTCTGTTAAATGTCATACTTGTACCTACTTGTAATAAAACGTGTTGAAGTAAATAAACATTTTGTGCTTGTATACTAACAACAACAACAACTAACAACGTTGAAGCTTCAGTAACTTGAAATTTGACCTTCATAAGTGCCCTCCGAAGGCCTAAACTGAATAAATGGTTTTGCATTTTGAATTTTTTGAATTGAATACTACATACTTTTAATGAGTTACAATATAAATAATTAAGTAAAAACTGTGTAGTTAATAAGGTTGAAGATGATAATTTTATTTACCCCTACTAATATTATAAATGTGAATGTAAGTGTGTCTGTTACGCTTTCACGCGAATACTACTTAACCGATTATCATGAAACTTTATACACATATTCTTGGAGGTATTAGAAGTAACAAAGGATATTTTTTGTGCCGGAAAAATGTTACATCCCTCGGGAACGCGGGTGAAACCGCGGGAGATAGCTAGTTATTATAAGGGCAATCGGGAGCGAAAATCTTTTGTTTGGGTCCCTATAAGTAGTAGTAGTGCTGTTGAATTATGTGAAGAGTGTTAGATATTCTTGAGAATTGTCTAAGGTTATTTTTCATGCTTGTAACTGTACCCTGGCACGTAACTAGCACCGGTAATGCTTCTTACGAGCTATTTAACTCTCCCAGACGACAAGTTTTAATGAAGCTCAAACGTAGTAAAGTCTGTCCACCCCTATAATTCATCACCCGTAGCGTTTAAAACAAATTGACAACTATGGCATCTAAAAAATTACAGCTACGACGTCGTAACACAAGAAAAATGCGAAGTAATAAGAAAAAAGACCCGATGTTGACGCCTCCATTCGCGCGCCAATGGGCGTCAGTCAAGCGGACTGACTTACCGACGCGTCGCCGTCGCCCCGCCGTACGTTGTTTATTTACATCTACTTTATGTACTGTGCCACTGGATTCGAACAATATTTGGACGATTCACGGGCCTATTCAGATGGAAAACGGACAATCGAAAACGGTGTACGTATTGGAAAATAGGGCTGGTATTTTCTTTGAAAACTTCGGAGAAAGATACAGAAAGGATTGTCAATTTTCTTTATTTTTATTATGAAAAGGCTCGTGTTGTTCATAAGGTTAGCGGTCGTTGATCCCATCTATTCGGACAATGTTCTTTTCAGCTACGAGAAATACATTAAACAAGTAAATGTATAGTTAGAAATCCTCCTAGCTCCTAGCATACTGTTGTCAGGGTGCGGGAAGCCTCACACATTTTTAATTGGAAGTGATTCCAAACACTCAAGTAATATTGAACTACGTAGTACATTGATTAAACAATCTTCTATGAGTGTATTTGTAGGTTTGTAGGTAGGCATTGCATTTATGAAAATGGTTCCTAGTTATGAAGGTATTTAAATTGTTTATGTGTATTGTAGTGATACTGCCATGATTTTCATTTGCCGAACCCAACGGAAGATCAGCGTTGGCTATAGGTACTGTAAAGATGGTATATGCTAGCGCACTGGCCGTTATTACTGTTGTAACTGGCTGACGATAATTTGAATAAATAAGTTAATATTCGTTTTCTTAAAAAAGAAATAGAATGACAGAGTGCGAGCACGGAAAAAGATGTTTTTTATTATAAAATTTGATGGTCTAAAAATATTAAATATGTAAATAATTAATATTTGATAAGTTTTTTTTTTGTTCTTACACCCCCGTTCACTACAGTACCTACATTGATACGTACAGCCAACCACATGCTGAGTTGAAGGACCGATTTGTGGCAATTATGTACCTCGTTTCTTTTTGTAAACTTTTTTCGTAAGGGAAAAATAACCCCTTTGTCACAAATAAATTTGTTTCTTTTTTTCTAAACACTAACCTTTGTCAACTTCTAGGAGTCATTGAAAATAACCTCATCCACAGAATGCCACGGGGTCTAGGTACAGGATTTTGATTTAGGTCTCCAAACTCACTTACCAAAATACCACAGAACCAAGATTTTACACCGTCAAGAAAATGATACGGTCACTAACGAGAGGAGAATACGTCAATACATCTAAACGCGTAAATACTTACTGATGTAGCGAATCTATCGTCGAAGTTAGTTCAAAGGTGAAAACTACCCTCAATAATCAACTATGGAGTCATGTGGCGGTATTTAATTGTTCTTAGGGATAATTAAGTTACTGATCAAAATCTTACCACATTAAGTATCTGTGTCCATGTGGTTAAAGGAAATACAAAAAGTGAAAAAGAGTATTCGCTTTATCTTGGTCTAGATTCAAAATGACTGAAAATTGTATGTTATGGCAATGGTTTTATTCAACCACGATACCCTAAAACGCTCATAAACGAACACTTCACAATCTTCCCCAACAAAAAGGTTGGCATCGCAGGCAGCGCGTATCAATACGAAAATCCAGCCGCATTCAGATTACAGTTGATAGGAACTACTGGACGTTATTGTAGTGGTCAAACAAAGAGATTTGAAACAAAGGCGCTCGCGCGGTGCTCGCTACTCGTGGCTTATCGGACTCTGGCAATGTTGACGCACTGGCAACTACCAGGGGTAAGTGGGAAGTCGAATATTGGTACATGGTTTCAGGTTGTATTCAGAGATTAGAGATATATTATTCCTTGTAAGCGAAATGTCCGAGTTACCACGTATACAAGGGCCTCGATGAAATTACTGGCACATGAGACTTTAAATGTATCAGGGTCGACAGTGCTTTGGTACCCTTAGTACCTATTCGGTGGCCGTGACCACTTACCATCAGGTGGACAGGCTTGACGGCTACTCGGGATAAAAAAACAGGTTTCTAATTATTGACCCAGCGTAATAAAATAAGGTTTAATTAAAATTGACAGGGGTACCCTCCACTCGGGGTCTCGCGGTGTGATAAAAAATCGGGCTTTAGATGTGACAAAAACTCTCGTACCCTCACCGCAAATGAATTGATTCAACGCAATCAATTTTTTCCCACTCGTCCTGTTCTGAACTCAAACCGATCCGCTCATTCACTCTCGCACAGATTAAATCGGTCAATCATTCGGTCTCACCGTTCACTTGGCTGGAAAATTGGTAATTAGATGGTATAGGTGATAAAATGAAGAAGTTAGATCGACGCATGGTGTCACTTCACCAGATAAAGAGTGGGATATACAGAGCGTTCGTGCCTACCTTAATTAAATTAGGATAGGTCAAGCATTTTATTAAGTACTAGCTTCCGTTACGCGGTTTTACCGACGTTCCCGAAAGAATTAATCTTTTCTCAGGCGTAGCCTACATCACTCGGGTGTAATGTAGGTGTCTATCAGTGAAGCATTTTTGAAATCGGGTGAGTAGTTTGGGAGATTAGCTCCTTCATCGAAACCTACAAGATTTACGTCTTTATAATATTAGTATAGACTAGCTTCCGTACTGCGGTTTCATCAGAGTTCCGAGGAATCTTGTAGATATATTCTTACTCTTGTTATATCCGAACGTTAGCATGGCTGGATGTTTGTTACTCAATCACGCTAAAACGGCTGAACTGATCTGGATGAAATTTGGCATAGATATAGATTGTAGTCTGGAATAATACATTTTATCCCTAAGACACAGTAACATCCTTTGTAAATGCGGGTGATACCGCAGGGGACAGTTAATAATAGCATTTTTTGCAGGTCCCAAATACTTACATTACCCTTACTCGAGTTCTTGATATAAACAGCCCCTATTCAGCTAATACAAACTTCGACGGCGAGCAGGCGCACGGAGGCCTCGGAGAGCATACCTCTCACGTGATTGCGTAGTTAGCGAAAGAGACAGAGCATAGAGACCGCGATGAAACATCCTCGAGCTAGTGTAATTTTCCTTACAGAATCGAAGCCCTGATCCATCACATGGACCGTCTGTCCACTTGTCATTATTCTGACATAAAAAAATAATATTCATATTAACTCACAATCATCGTACCTATATCTTTCGAACGTCCAAAATATCTGTATCCCGAATTAAAATGTGCGAACTTATTTGCATAAAACTAATTATATTGTGTACCCACTGGTGTTTGTAAAGTCGATGTGTTGACAAGCCTCCATGGTAATAAAGCTGTGATTACACGCCGCACCGCCGAAAAATAATTAATGAGCTAACGAAAACAGAATTTCCAATTTTAAATTGGTTTTCTGACAGGGACATTTTATGTTTAGGTACCACCTACACTTACGTACCTGTTTATTTAGATAGGTATTTAGGTATGACATTTCGTTTAGCTTAATTGAGTTTTAAGTAAGTAACAATTAGGTTGGAATTCGATATAATGTTAGACCACGATTCACATTTTATATGAAACCGTCAGTTTGAACAGCTGATTAAAGTTGATTCCAGACTTAATACTTTTGCGCTGAATTTCGGTAAGATAAAGTTTTTTTTTTTTTTCTTAACTACTTACTACGAAAGAACGTGCCTTGTTGACAAAAACTTAAATAAACACAGCTAATAATTATGTACAGGCTTATAACAGACGGTCCATCTGATGATAACTGGTTACCGCATCTATAGACATTTACAATACCCAATCCTACTCAAAAATACCGAAAGTAAACCATAAAAAATCACTTAGACCGAATAAAAAACCATCAAACGTGCGAAGGCTGAAATCCTTTCGGCGAGAACAACCCCATCCCTTGGGTGTAGTTAGCGGTGTTCACGGCCCACTGACTCCCATCGGATACAAGTTGGCCGACAGTTCGCTTTCGCCCCTTCTCTATGTTGAGTTTTTTACACGTGCGAGCCAACTTGTTTATTTGTTGGTTTGTAACTTTCGATATATGGGAGTGGACGAAGTTGTGGCGCGGTTCAGTTGTGTCGTCAAATAATTAAGTTCCAATAGTTAGGGTTCGTTTCGATTCCAGCAGTAAGTTAAGACCTGGGGAAAAATTTACGATCGGCGAGGCGGGGGCTTTTGTAAGGAAACTGTTTATTTCCTTGAATTATTTTATACAAGCTGTACCCCGCAGTTTCGACCGCGTTTATGAGGAATATAACATTTTCCCGGCCTGAAATATATCCTAATAATTCATATATAATGTTACTTCTAATACCTCCAAGAATATGAGTACAAAGTTTCATGATGATCGGTTAAGTAGTTTTCGCGTGAAACCATAACAAACAAACTTACATTAATATTTATAATATTAGTAGGGATATACAGACCACGTGGGGTTGAGGCTAAATGAAGTTCATTACCTTTCCTTACGCGACAGCCTCGTGGATATCTTGAGTTCTATCTAACCTAATTAATCCATAATTGTGTAATTTCTCATTTAGTTAGAAGTTATTTCACCTCGATGGAATCGAAGCCTTAAAAGGTTTAGGATTGTGGCAAGCGGATTAGTTGCGATTACTCCCAGTATGCTTAAGCCACGGGCTCTCAAACTGTTTGCCATATTAACTTCGAGAGACCGCGTACCCCTTTTTAATTTTAAGTTCTAGGTATCAAAAATAAGGTTTTAACTATTTTCAGTCGCCGATGCATCATTTACTCCGCACAGTATTGACGTACCCCCTGAAGTATGAGTATACTAGTTTGAGAAACCCTGGCGTAAGCAATTGGAAGCAAGCCCAGTGACGCAAGTCCAAAGCTTCGGAAATGAAATGGAAAATACAAAGTAGATTGAAATTGGCTCGATTGAACCACTTACCTTTGCCTATCTACTATAAAGCCATAGCCTGACAGCATCAAGTGTCTGACTTTAATACCTGACCACGGGAAAACTAAAAGTAAGGTTTATGATTTTTAACCATACATATCTGGAAATGTATTAGTTGTTGATCTGTGATATACAAAGACTATAAGAACAAAACCCCCCTCTCATTGATCAAGTATTTCCATAGCACTAACAGGGTTTATGCTAGGTAATCTCAAATTTAGTTAAACGTGATAACTACCCTCTTTTCAAATAGACCGATCTGTGGGCCGCAACGATAAATTCAGTTGTCAAGAAATAATAGGAATAGGTTATGGCATATAAAGTTTTATCACAAAATGAACTCTATGGAGCTATAATAAGGAATGAACCTTAACTCAAAACCAAAAGAGATAATACTTCCGACATTGTAAGCTTGGTTAAGTTGATCAACTTTAAAAATACTTTTTGACGAGAATCTTCGAAGCATACAAACTCCTTTGTCAAAATGTGACATGTCAGAAAACAATTTTCGTGCCAAATTACACCAAAACACAAAACATGGTAACATCGTCACTCGCTCGGCTGCACCGTACGAGTGGCATACAGGAAGCCAGGGTTGTATTCAAAGCCTTCAATTTGCCGTTCCTACGTAATTAGACACGCCGCGTTCCGTTCCTCTACTGAAATCCACACCCACGTGAAGGTGTTTTAATTGCAAAGGTGTATAATGTAACATTCAATGTTATGTTACTGACGTACTATGAGTTGTCTGGGTTAGATAAATAGATATGAGCCCTCACAAGAATAATAAAATTAAACTTTCTGCCAAAACTTACCAGTAAATTTACTATATTTTTGTCATTACAGACACTGGCAGAAATTGCAATGTACCTACAGACGGTTCTAGTTTAGTGTAGTAACAGGCAGACTACCATAAATGTAGCCAAGTGATAATAAAGCCATAGAATTAATTAAAAGTGCCGGAATTTGAACTTTTACGATGCCTTTATACTCTGTTGACATACTATAGAATGATTATACGGGTGTTATAAATGTTCACTATTTAGGTAGAATGAAAATTATACCAACAATTTATCGATTGTAAGTCACACGTATATTATCCCTAAAGAGGCAAGCAGAGGTTTCAAAAGTGAGACCCACATTCCACCGAATATATTTTAAGCCCCAACAAGACATGTGGTGAGAATTGTCGCCGTCTTTGGGGCACATTACAAATTCAGTTAGCTTTCGAAGCAACGACTCGGGAATCGAACCTGCGACCTCCGGGTCCCGAGCCACTCAAACACTGAGGCGATTCAATAAAATACAACACTTACAAAAAATTGTTATATTCAAACTTTCTAACTCTATAAAAATCACTTATGCGAAAAAAAATACATCAGTCGTTATTTGTTTTACATGTGGTACAAATCAATTACAAAATCATATTAATTATAAAACATTGATTAAAATGGCATACACAAGTCAAGTGTTTATCAAAATGGATGTCAGTTTTCGGCGACAGTCAATGTCAGCAGTTGCTGACACTATTTATTCATGTCAGATATAGCTGGCTGGAAAAAGCAGCTATATATACGCACTATTACGCACTACTACAAATATATTACTCATAATAAAACTTCTAACTGTAACAAAGAAAAACACTTGAGTTTTTATACTATACATAACACAATGACATACAAAATGTAAATTATTACTATCATTAAACTACAATAGTTAATTTAAAAAAATATTATACAGTCCGACACAAAATGTATTCGACATTCTAAATGTCAACATTAAAACTGGTGTAAATTTAATCCTGTGTCAAACTGTTTGACAAATTATAATAGTTACAAATTATTTGATACATTTAAATTCAAAATAAACTATACAAGTTTAAAACCATTACCGCTAAGTACTACAAAATAAATACACGACTCAATACAAAAATCATTAGAAATATTAAAGCTGTCTTAAAAACTAAATTACTTAACAAAAGTCGTACTAAAAACTTATCTATCTCTAAAATCAGGTTCCCTTGGGAATATCAATCAATCTTCAGTATCAATCAACGAAAAGATTGGAAAAGTTCTATTTCTATGTTTCCAACAGTATTAATCTAGCATGAAAACGGTATACTCGTATATTTGTCGACAATTTTTTAATTTAAGTATTTTTTTTATTATAAGACATATGTTTTTCGATATAACCGAATTTTTCATTCAAAGTATTGCAATATCACATCAATACATTTTGATAACGAAATTGCAGGTTGATCCACAGTAGGAAATCGTAAAACAATCGAAAACGTAAAAAAGTTTTCCTTTATATCGAAAAAGCATGAAATATATAGTACGCATATTGCCTCAAGTGTTCCAAAATACAAATTTAATACGTGTTCGCGTATCAAATAGTTTTCAGCGACAATGAACAATAGCACTCAATATTGTAGTTTGCAAATTTCGATTAAATTTCAGACTTCACGAATATGCACACAATAGTCAGTGAGATGAAAGGTTTTCGGCGGTTGATGTTCGGTCAAAGTTATACGTAATTATTTCACACCGTTGTAATATTTGTGTCTATATAAAGAGAAGTGTTCAAAAACGTGTTGATATATATTGCTTATTTTACTAAAGGTGCAATGTAGCGTTATTTGTTCTTACGCAGATCGGTGTTTACCTAATTCAACTACTAAAACACAATTTTACAGTCTAACCTTACACAAAAACGATTTATCTTCTACATATTAACCATCTCACATTATATACAATCTTAGTCATTACCACGCATCTTATGGTCACTACTATAACCTCATAATATGGTCATTAGGTTTACTTCTTCCGTGGTCATTTCCTGGCTGCCATTGGTCTGGAGTATGGGTGTGTCTGGGCCCGGTCGCGCGCCCGCACTGCTTTGTAACCGACTGACTTTTGAGTGACATTACACTTTGCACGAGACACAGAGTCTGTTAGTTTGTTAATTCACGGCACACAGACAGGCACATGTAAGGGAAATTAGTATTTTGTTTAGAAAACATTTATAAAAGTGGAGCATCCATATTGATTTGAAATTCAATCACAATTTTGGAATTGTTTAAAAATGTGAATATTTACTTATGTATTTATTTACATATGGATGATCGCCCATTGTTATTTCTTTAATGAATACAACAAATGATACTCTATTGCCCTAATATTATATTATTTCCAACTAAAATTCATGGTTTGTCTATTAGTTATGACATGGTAATTATTAAAAAAATTTGTTAGTCATCCCCAAATTTTTTAAATGTTAAAGATTCGATGTTTGTGACTCAGCAATAAAAAGCTGAACAGAATTGGATGAAATTTGACCAAAAAATAAATTAGCCTAAATAGAGAAGTAAAAAAATTTTGAAGATTGTCCAAAGTATATCGTAATTTCGTAGTATTAAGAAAAATTTTTACCTACAACGCAAAATCATATTTACTGCAATTACTCGATAATGAGATACTAGTACTGGCTAACTCTATTACCAATCTACAAGGACGTGACACACAATACCGACCCGTAGCCCAATATACATAAAGATGGTATTAGTGTTTACCTTGCACATTCCTCTGACCGGCGAGTGGAGTGCCGTCCCGCGACACGCTAGAGCCGAACCCGGCGCTGCGGCTCTGCGGGCCCGCCAGCGGCATCGCGCGACGGAACGGCAGCGCCTTACCGACCACCGGCTTCACTATCCTTCCTAATAACCAAAATAAATATTAACATCTACACATAATAAGGAACTATCTTGAATTCGAGAGAAATGGTCAGACACTAACCAGTATTTTAAATGTCTCTACACGGGTACAAATTTGACCCGAAATTTACTAATTAATATGATTTTGGCGTACCACGATATATCTTGATGCTGTTTGATTGTGATGTAACAACTTACTATTATATGTATTTTGTATGACAAAACTTCATACATTCGATCGTTTTGACATTTATTTAATTAATGATATTACTGCACTTTTCTACAGAGATTTCATTCCTATTTCTACAGAGAAATCTTAATTTTTTATCCTGGAACATTCTTTACACGTGTCTTATCTGATCCCAAACTAAGCAGAGGTTTTACTACAAAAAATTTACTGATTTTTTCTTCTTATTACATACCTATAGGCAATAAATCCACTCCTGACAAAAAAAAAATTACACCTTCAATGAGTGAGTATCTTGAACTCTCGTAACCTCAGATGAGACAAATTTATATCATGCTTAATTCTGGAGCTGTTACATCAAACTGTGTAGTATATGTAATGTATGTGAGGTAAAACTTCGCCAAATACAAGGTGAGACATTTTGAAAGTTACATAGGAGGTGGTTGTAAAAACAACTTACCCTTGTTGTCATTAAAGCTGATAGTCTTCTGAATAGTGTTAGTCCTGTCGACGAGTCCTCTCTTCACTGGCTGTGCCTCGAGCTTAGCCTCTATTTTAATAGGCTTTTTCAAAGCCTCAATTTTTCCAGCCAGCACAAACGTAGAGTTCAAATCTTTCGGGTCTATCGTAAAGTTTTCTACGTCATTCGTTACATCGAACTCCCTCTTGACTTTCTTCGCAGAAGTCAAGTTTCTCGTCGTGTCTAAACTCTCGAAGGAATCGTTTATAACTATCGTTTCGTTGTTAGCCAATTTGATCGGCGTACCTTTACGCTTCTTAGCCGATAACCGTATCGGTTCCCTGTTTTCTAAATCTGTCAAATCATCACTGTCAGTCACTATGTCAACCGTTGAATTAATATCGTCCATTTTGCCTATATACTCCATTGTGGTCGATGGCATCTGCAGATCTAACGTCGAAATGAATTTGAAGTGCGAATCGCTTTCAACGTCTTTGTCTGACCACGTGATGCCTTTAGCCGACTTGGCTTTCTTCATAATTTCTAGGTATTCCGCAGTTAGCGCCGGCGGCGCTTTATCGTATCCTTTTAATGTTAAATATAGTTTTTTCAGCATGTTAGGCATATCGCTCATGTATTCGGTAAACGCATTGAACTCCTCGTTCTCTATACACAATAATTTGAACCTCAAATTATCTCTGGCTATGATACGTCGTAGTTCGCTCTGCATTTGTATTTTTTCGACGAAGTCTGCCAGATCTGGACATTCGGATAGCGCTTGGTCGCAGATGACATGTAGTTTTTTCCCGACTTCGTCCCACTTAGTCCACGTGGTCATCACTTTAGAGTCTAACGCGACGGATTGCTTAACGTAGTTTTCAGCCGCGCGCTCCTCCCTCGGTATGTCCTCCGTACACATCTGAATATAAAGAAATACATATGAACATTATACAGTAATCAATTAATCTTTGATGAATATTTCCGTTACTTTTACATTTCATACATATTTGTTTGTATTTTTTATGAGATAAATAATTACTAGTTACTTATTTTTGAGAACGGACCTGATCTCGTACTACTACATTCGACTTCAGCTCTGTACCTACGCAGATAAAGCCTTCAGTAATATTGTAATTATTGTATATTTATTGATGAGCGCTTTACCCAAAGCATACGTGGGGAATATAGCTGCGAAGAGTGTTCTGTAGGGTCTTTTGACATATCCATACTAGGGGGCGCGCGGAGGCGACAGGCCGGCTAGTGTATGTAGTGTAGGGTAGTGTAGGGTCGGGTACCTGGTCCATGGCCTCGCTGGAGCAGCGGTGCGCGAGCGCGGCGGCGCGGGCGGCGGCGCGCGCGCGCAGGCGGCGGCGCAGCGCCAGCACGCGCTGGCGGCTCATGAGGCCCAGCAGCGAGCGCTCCGCCGCCCCGTGCCTCTCCTCCGCTTCCAATACTCGTCGCCGCCATTCTTGTTTCACTGTCGACCGAAGTGCATACCGTTTATTTTGAGGGAACGGATAAAGATTATAAGTTTTACAGGAATTGTTGACTAGCTTCCGCGAGGCGGTTTCACTAGTGTCTTGAAATAAAACAATGTTACGACAGCACTTTCTACGACCGGTCGACCACCGTAAAACAAAAACTGTTGTTAAAAAGCTGCCTTTTATAATTTCAATTGATTGTTATGTAAAATACAAATAAAAAAACACACCCTTCTCCTTGGCCACATCAGGTTCCCTGACGACCTTGACGCTGGACAGCGACAGCTTGGCCTCTAGCTCCTTGACCTTCTTCTTCAATTCCTCGTTTATCTTGACATACTGGGACAATCTCATATCTCCATCGACGATATTCTTCTTTATACTAAGCTGTATTTTATTAGCTCTAGCAGCATACTTCAGTGTGTTGTAGGTGTCTTCATAGCTGACACTTGAAGGCGACACGTTAGCGATCATCACGGTCTTGCAGTTGCCACCGAGGCTGTCTTTTAGAAGCCGGGTGAGTTTTGAATCCCTATAAAAAGCAGTTAAACTGTAAGTCTATGTAGATGGTAAGGAAAGTTTTATGTATAAGTATATTAATGCTGTTATTTTATAGGCTTAGTGATTTTATGTCAGTTACACACTTAACAAATTAAGATTTGGTCACACTCTCATTACCGGCAGTCAAACTCGTCAGTTTGTTCTCTTTCAAGATTCTCAAGGTGTACCTTGCATTAAATTACTTTTATTATCAACTAACGCCAAAATATATACCATCTTGCGATTAACCCCATGTTACTGGTGAGATCTTATGTATTCTGGGATTATGGAAACAGTGTAACTCTAAATTTTTTTTATTGTTTGAAAAATTTCCGATCTAAAACTCTTTATAACATTTGTATGGATATAAACTCACCTGTAAGGTATATAGTTACTTCCATCAGCCAGCCTATTAATGCAGTTACCAAGTGATAGCAAGCTCTTGTTGATGTTGGCTCCTTCCTTAAACCGATCGCCGACGCATCCTGTGGCGGAGGCGCGTTCGCTACCAGCCAAGTCTATCATGGACAGCTTCACTAGGCGGAGCTGGCTGCTTGTTTTGTACCGCATTTTAACATACACCTGAAAAAAGTTTTTAATTCATTTTTTAAATATCCACATTAAGAATATAACTAGAATGAGGTGTTCAATTTGTTTGTGCAAGATACTTATTATAATCAAAGCTAATTGAATGAAGTGATATTTTTAGAATAATTTGTGCTAATTAGACCTCCAGTGATATGAAAAACTTAAATTTAGTTAACCAAAGTTCAAAAAGAATATGATGGCCATAAGTAATTGTCACTGCTCAGAATTACAGATGTAAGAAAGTACACAATGGAATCCCAGATATGTACTTTGTTAAAGTATTAGTGGATAAGCTAATCCTACTAATATTATAAATGTGAATGTTTGTATGTATGGATGTTTCTTACTCTTTCACACAAATACTACCAAACGGATTTGAATGGAACTTGGCACATATACAGAAAATGCCCCAGAATACCACATGAATTTTTTATGCCAGGATAATGTAAATCCCGCGGGAATGCAGGTGAAACCACATAGAAATACATCTCAATACTCATACAAGACAATACTCAGTGATTGATCAACCTCACAACTCTGCATGTGTCTGGGACACGGGTCTGGTAATCAGATAGTAATTTAAACCAGTGTCCTGTTTGTATCTTCAGGAGCAGCAGTGAGAAGCCCTATTCAACAGAATACTCTACTTACAAAATGGTAAAATTCATACCTGAAATACAGCATGACTCCTGGAGCTCTCAGCATTTGCATCAGTTGGATGTTGCGTTCTATTCTTATTACCATTTTCCAGCATATTGAGAAGCTCCCTAGCAGTCTTTATGTTGTTTAATGTCAAACCTGCCACCATCACTCCGTACTTTGAGTCTTCACGAAGTTGTAAAGGTTTGTTGGATGGTTTAAGTAGGTCATAGACATTTTCATTGTACACCTATAATTATAGAAGGTTTATATATTTAATTTCATTTTGTATAATGGTAAAGTTATCAACTTTTTTTTAGTGTGAAGTTTAAGAAGTTAATTTTTTACACTTGATTCCTAGAATGACGATGGTATTTAATTATTCAATGATAAATTAAAAGGTCAAAAGTCAGAAAGCAGGGAATAAACAATATTCAAATTTTACACAAACAGATTAAGGTAATAAAATTGTTAATTGGATATATGGACTTATATGTAATTTAAAAAAAATTTATGCAATACCTCAATATAAGACACTCCAATATCAAACTCACGATCCTTTTCAAAAGAGTTCATAATATAGAAAAGATGCTCCATAGTCAAATATGTAATACCAGGGTGCTCCTTACTCCCAATCATGGTGAACGTCTTTCCAGCCCCAGTTGCTCCATACACAAACACAGAACAGTTGTAGCCTTCCATCAGAGCCGACAGCATATCCTTCGTGGCGGTCTCAAAAACATCTTTGTTTGAAGCATTCTGGCCGCAAACATTGTCAAAAACAAACTTCAGTTCTTTATTGCTGCGCTTTAAAAAGTTTTTATTTGGCTGTTGGACTCCTTGATAGAAAAAGGGCCGTATTTCCTCTTTGGGGTCGAATACGAGCATTTTGTCGTCAACCACGTCTACTACAACGCGGTTGTTCAGCTCCATCTCTCTATCGTTCAAAGGCCTTACTCTTACCACAACTTTAATGTTTGCAGCCATATTCTGTGTAGAACCACACTTGGAAGGCGCGATACTTCTAGTGGGGCCCTTTAAATTGCCCAAGTTAGGGCCATTTTCCATCCTCACCATTTTTCACAACACTCGATACAACTTCTATCACAAAGTATTGAAATTATCCGTTCACTTGACAAATCCACAACGAAACTTATCACAATTGATAGACAACACGATCATTAACGGTTTTTCTTGTCTTGTAAGTCACGAGGTATATTATTCAATTAAATTATCCCAATTTCGTTTCGATCATAAACATCCAACTTTGAAGTTTGAATTAAATTCGTAACCGTCAAAATTTAAACTGACATTCGATCGTTTGTGCTTGCTGTTGCGCAGCGCGTCATTCTAGTGTTGCCAAGACAAACTTGCCTAATTGCACTATCGAATCGTTGAAAATTGCTCAGATTTTTTTTATTGGAGGAATCGTTGGTGTAGTAACAAAAAAGCTCATACTACGGTTACTACATATTACTAAGATTCTCTTCTTTAAATGAATAAAAAAAAAATTATAAATGAGTATTTCAAATTCATTTATTCAATTCAATTAAATAATCAAATTGGTTAAAAAAATACATATTTTATCATGTTAGTCGTTCAAGTGTTACAAGACTTATTCATAGATAAAAAAAAATCTTCTTGATTTTTCACAAAGTTGGTAATTTCTAGTAGCTTCATGTTTACAGTTTAATGATTTGCCAGAAACAGAGACCGACATACATACATAATTTTTTTTTAAATAACTTTACATACCAAACTACCAATATATATGTAGGTACCTAATAAGTAGATAGTGGTTGGTTGATTGTTGCATTCGGTAATAAGGCACATTGTATTATATTAAAGTATTAATCTGGAAACAGATACAGCGATAAAAGCTTATTTTCGATACATTCTGTGCGTCTGTGGAGATGTGAGACTTCATGGCTGTGCCCCTGTAGTGAAGTCGAAAGTAGTTACCTATACAATATCTGCAATCTACATAACATTTAATAAATAATATCAAAAATCAAGTTGTTTCATATTCGGCTAGCGACCATAGGTCAGGGATGGGTTACCAGGTCGGGCATTGTAGAAATAACCAGTATAAACTGTGCTAAGGGTCTAACAATAGTTACCATTAGTTTACAATTATAGGCAGTTTATACCTACCTGCGGTTGTTCATGGTAGATGTTAATTAAAACAAATTAAAGACAGTAAGCAATTCATCATTATGCTTTATTTTATTTTTGGAGTTAGGTAATTAGATACATCCATGCCATGTGACCATTTGTGACAGGGACGGGCGAGTGGTAAAAAAATCATAGGATTCGTGAGGTAATTAATGAATGGCCCTTAATGGCCTAATATGACCAAGAGACGAAGACAGTATACACCACATGATACATTGGATCATAAAGGTATCTTCGATGGAATGTTGGTCTCAGTACCGAGATCTCTACCTTCCTCTTCGAGGATAATGGAAAGGAAGATTACCCAATATTCTTATCATCTTATTATCTATTTATATTGAATTATTAATATGCATAAAATGTAATAGAAAATTATTGTTTATTTATAGAACTATGCTTAGCTGAGATGGGATCCGTCTTGTGACGACGTCGTTGTATAAGAAACAAATACAATTTCCTCTTAATTTCCGCCTGTGATCTTATCTGGACATAACGACAGGCTCAGCATTCACCCGGCACTCTTACTAAAACTTCGGAAATAGACAACATTTCGTTAAGATTATTTTCTACGTAACTACCTATATAATATTTAAATTAAATTACTATTTCGCTTTAAAATACAAGTTTAGTGAACCAGATTTTTTTCTATATTCCTAATGTAGAGCAATACAGAACCTTTTAAATCTATTCCAAACAGTTTTTATATAAAATAAAATACAATAACGTACATATTATTTTAATATAATTTTAGTGGTTGGTATCGAAAAAACATTTAACAGTTCCACACATGTCATCAAATCGCGTAAATTACACGTAACGTCCGTAGTTAATTGTAAATTCATACGACCAATATCCCAACCTGTTATTACTCATGACGAAATATATTTCACAACTGCATTTCACTAGAGAAATTCTCACGCCAATTAACTTAAAAGGGATTTATAACATTTTCGCGTCATTCGACTAAAGTATTTTAAGTTTGATAGACTCGCCTGACATTAAAATGCCTTCCACGGTTTTGAATAGAAAGCGATCAACAATTCAGAAGGTACTCCACTTTCTAGAAGATCCGAGATATCCTTCTGTGGGACCGCATCTTCGTCTCTTAGGATTTACGGGTTTGTGGCGTCCGAATCCTGAAAATCAACACACAAGCTTTAAACAAATCCTTTTCTACATCATCATTACATTCTTCATCAGCCAATACATAAAATGTATCTTCAAATTTGATTCTGATTCATTAAAACTCATTCTCCAATATACTCCTTTCCATATGGGCATTGTGAAGTCTTGTTTCTTCCAAAAGGACTGCGTCAACTGGAGGAAGTTGATCGACTACATGTCTTCTCAGGAACGCAATCAGTTGGCCAAAAGGGACAAGGATCATGACGTTATCATCAAGGGATATATAAGTGAAAGCCGTCGAGTTACCTTTTTCTTCTGGGCTCTGGCTTTTTTCTCTAATTTCAGTATCTTTACTGAACCGTATCAGAAGAATCAGGCAAATGAGAATGGGACCAGCGTGTACTTGAATATCTTCGATGGTTACACACCCTTTAGTATGGAACCGCCTGGATATTACATGGCCATGACGATTCAGACAATCTTTGGACATATTGTTAGTGCATACGTGGTTGGATGGGACACCCTAGTAGTGACAATCATGATATTCTTCGCTGGACAATTAAAAATATCCCGTCTTTATTGCGTACAAATTATAGACGTGGGGAATTCTGTGAATAGTCATCGAAATATTGCGAATTGTCATAAATTCCATACAAGTCTTATCGAGTAAGTTGATAATTATTTTTTAATTATTCAGACGCAAATTAACTAGTGTGAGTTATGAATAAAATATTACATCTCTTTCAGATACCAGGAAATATTTAATTCGTTAATTACACACGTGATGTTCATCTATTTGGTAGTAATTTCTGTAAATCTTGGAGTATGTATCATCCAGATTGCTGAGGTATGGATCATTCATTGATTAAACTAGTGTCCCTATTTTTTTCTCATTCTCCTGTATATTCAATTATGTTATTGCAGTAAAGCTCGAACTTAGATACTCCTTTGATCTTACATCGTACTCTAACTGTATCCATTCATTTGTTTCCTCCAATTTCAGACCCAAGACGATCTGGGGACGCTTGTTTCTAGTTGTGTCTTCGTCATGGCTTGTCTAATACAACTTCTGCTTTTCTACTGGTTCAGTAATGAGGTCACTGTACAAGTAAGTACGGCTTACAATTCTGCTTATTGCTTGTGCAGACTATGTATCAGTCTTTACATCAGGTACCTATTTTAGTTACACCAAGTCCAATGACAAATAATTGGATTCAGCGAAGCACTACAAGGAATCGTGCTGTGAAGTCCTCAAGTTCATCGTAGGATGCGATAATTTCATTTAATGGAAGCTTAGATGGCCCCTAGAATTTTTTTACCAGTTCTAGAGATAGCAGATGATTCATGGCGTGCTTTTAACATTCTAGAGTGATTTAATCAGCTACGGGACTTTCGAAAGCAACTGGTTCAAAGCAGATAAAAGTCTACAGAAAGAAGTAGCGTTACTTGGACTGACAACCAGGAAGAGGCTGGTATTTAGAGCTGGTCCTTTCAATGAGATGTCGTTAGCCACATTTGTAGCTGTAAGTATTGGATCAGACCATAACAAAATAGTGAAATTGACTTCTGGAGTTACTGATCCGCTGTATCATATCCAGTAATTAAACTTGATCCCAAATTCTCGCTACATCTAATGTCCGTCTCTTTCGTGAACCGAGCAGTGTGATGAGAGGTCCATTTTGAGAAAATGGTGTGAAAATAACGGCAAGAAACTCAGCAAACAATGGAATATCGGCTTTAACATTTTTAAAATATTAAAAAAAATTTTTTTATATTTATTATTTATAACACTCTTCATACAGTTCTTGGAGAACAGGCGAATATGCATTGGTTTCGTTTCCTGTCCCGTTACAAATCCCTAGAGATTCGAAGGACAATCCCAAAACTATTTAGAAATACAAGCTATGTTCTGATTTTAATCCGATTGCAAATTGTTTCAGATTTTACGTGCAAGTTATAGTTTCTACACTTTACTAAATGGAACCAATTAGAAAAACTAGAAAATAACACAAAACAAAATTGTTTTGCACCATAGGTACACGGTCAGCAATATAAAAATCATTTATTATTCACTTGTGTACGACAGCTATCCATTAGAGAAGATGAATAGGGAAGAAGACACAAACCTAGCGTAGGTAAATTATTTAAATAAAAAAAAAGTTTATGTTTTTCGTACTACTTTTATTCGTGTAAGTGAAGAATATAAGGATACTATCCTGTATATACGTAAGACGGGAGCGCGAAGTAAAACACGTCTTACGTGAACCAAGTTTAATCGGGAACAACAAACAAATCAACCTACCGACTTTAACATTGAGAAAAACTAATGACTAATATATGTATATTTCAGTAAGGAAAAAAATCTAATTCAAACTTGTATAAAAAATTTTCTCATATACAAGTTTGAGATAAGCTACTTTACCATGGATCATTGACGTGTCAAAACACACAGGAGTTCTGCGTCTGGAATAAATATCCATACTTTAATGAAGATAATATAGAATAAAGAAAAATTATTATAAATCGAAATATTAGTATAGTTTCTGTCGTATATCAGCTATCTGGTTTCCATAGTACAAGCTCTGCTTAGTTTGGGATCAAATGGCCAAAAAGTCCGTGTAAAGAATGGCCCTATATTATTTTTTATTTATTTTCCATGTTAACATGTACGTACGTAAACCAAGTAATCACCAAAGATAAAGAAAATGTTGGCAATATTATAGCACCGAAAAAGTAAACATAAAACACTGTAGCAAGATTATCTACAAAAGAGAAAATAACCATTTTTTTTTTCGACCTCTTTGCTACCGAAAAGGTTGAACTCCCAGTGGGACCCCATAACGAGGAACTAGTTAATGAAAGAATAATAAAGTTGGTAAAAAGAGGGAATTTTAAATTGAAAATAATACATATTTATGAAATTATGGTAACGGGGTGTCTTGAAAGATCCTATGTAATGATTTAGGAACGGTGACGCATTTAAATTGTAAGGTATGAATCATATTTACTGTTGGACTGTTGATGGGACTTATTTGACTAGCTTTTGCCCGCAGTTTGACCCGCATTCTTGAGGGCCTTAATATATATATATTTTTAGTATACCACAGGGGCCGAAAAACAAGCGGACGGTCCACCAAATGGTAAGTGGTCACCGCCGCCTATGGACATTTGCAACACTAGGGGCATCGCCAATGCGTTGTAGACCCTGAGACGTGAAGTTGTTAAGTCTCATGTGCCTGTAATTTCACCGGCCCCCTTTCCTTTCTAACCGAAACACAGTAATACAAGTGCATTACTGCTTCACGGCAGAAATGGGAAAAAATATTCGACATTATTATGTTCGGTATTGTACTAAATGGCAACTTTATAGGTTATGTCCAATATTAAAAGGACGGTTATCATAAAACTCTACAAAACCAAAGTGTTCCGACAGCCATCTCCGAGAGTTCGAACAATGAATATCGTTTGGAAACAATAATCCTTTACAAATAATAATATTTATAAAAAACTGTTAAGACAGTCTTGTTTCTCTCAATTTATTTTCAGACTTCATTCGGCCCCGCAGTTTCAGCCGGGTAAAATTGATAATACGTTGCCTGTGTGTGTGTTTTAGCAAGATCGGTTCAACAAACAGACAAGACAGTTTCGAATTTATAATGCTACTAGCTGTCCCCCGCGGTTTCACCCACGTTACCGAAGGATGTTACTTTTCCCACGATAAAAAATATCTAATGTTACTTCTAATAACTCCAAGAATATGTGTACACAGATTCATGATGATCGGCAAAGTAGTTTTTGCGTGAAAGCGTAAACAAATTTACATTCACATTTTTAAGATTAGTAGGGATTACGGATGTATAATATTATATAAAATTATACTATACTTATGACATACCAATTCACTTCAATCAATACGATACAATCAGTAGAGTATTAACTAACTCTAGCAAACTTTGAGATCTCACTCGCTCCCAAGATTCTGTGCAGTAAATCGATTAAGCTAGAAATTACTCGTTAATCGATTCTGATTCAGCGAGTTCTCGATTGCAATTCAGTTGCAGATTTGAATTCGATTAAACGTTATACTGTTCAGAGTTGGGGTCACTCTTGTATGAGCTATCTGTGTCCCAAACGGTCCAACTATGTTTTCAATTACCAACACAATTTTAGCGGTTGAAATTGATGAGCTAACTCAGTCAAAGCCTTTCGTCGCTCAAATAGGGACGTTTGCTGAATGTGTAGCTATATGGACGCTAAATAGATTAACTATGTTGTATTCTATTTATGCATTCACTAACGATGGCATATTATGGGAGGTACTTACACGATTTTAAACTATATATTTAGACTAGCTGCCGTCCGGTGGTATTATCTGCATTTCTGGGGATCTTTTCCCGGGATAAAAAAGATGCTGTGTTTATGCAGCATATTTGTGTAGTCCGCGGCTTATTTTTGACCTAACATAAATAGGAATATCTCTGAAACTCCTCATCCGATTTCTAAAATTATGTTACTCATAGAAAACTCTATTTCCGAATGTCATACCTATGTTATAGGTAATCTTAGGATACATTACATCCCTCGTGGGTGAGACGGTAGCTAGTTTACGGGGATGGTATTAGTTATACAATTAAGGTGTGTTAATAAGGTGTTGAATTACTATATTCTATGTATTTACAAGGCGATGCTAGTTCAGGGATAGGAACGTCATATGCTAAAGCGAATGTGAGCTTGAAGCTTACTTTTTTTCTCTACTGACAGCAATGGGCTGTCAGTACCGAAAAAAAATTTAAAGAAACCATTATGATAGTGATGGAGTACTTAGTATCCTCCTGGTAAAGATCCGGCAGCCTTCAAAACTATTTATTCAGTACGACCCCGCGGAGAGCACTTATAAACGTCAAAGTTACAGATTGACTTCTGAACCAGTAATAACTGGTTTAGAATTCAGAATTAGAGAGTCAACTCTCTTATAGACTTGCCACTTACCAAGGTTGGCACGATCTATAAAATCGACAGTTGTAATGTAGTCGAAACGCTGTGTGAATTTGACGAGGTGTCGGTATTAGCACTTACTCCAGGTTCAGTAATTCGACCGTGTAGAGTACCAAGTCCATACCGGCGGGATTAACATACAAATTGTTTTGAATCCGGTGACTATACCGTGTTAAATTATTTCGCGAACTTCCCAAATTTACATGGTAATTGCTAAAACTCAAGATTTGTTGTTGAATTCCTGATTGTGCGGTTAGACAATTCTGAGTGGGATTAACGAGTTAAGATTCGGATCTGGTAGTCAGATTAGCCTGATGTGTTTGTAAGTACCCCACGTTGGGGAACGGTCGTTAAACAAACAAATTTTGACTTAATTGAGCATTGTGTTCTTATTTGAACGTGTATGTGGCAGTTTATGTTGTATATGTATTTCAAAAACGAAGTAAAATAATGAAATATTTATATAATATAATATTTTTATAAATTTATATAATTCATAAATGCCTATATAATTCACAGGCATTTATGAATGGTCAGACTCTAACGGCGGTTTGGAAGATTCCTTTTACTAACAACTAACACCCATATTCTAAGACGTTTCCTCAGACGTCATTCGACTCCAACTCGACTGAGGATAACTTAAGCATTTTCTCGAGGAATCCTCAAAATTGGTATTCTAAGTCATAACTTGAGCAAAACTCGAGCAATCCCGACTGATGTCAAATCGAAGTGTAGTCAAAATAACATGTCATTAGTTACGTTATTCTATTATAGATAAAATATTAATCAAATAAAATAATGAGCTTCAGTAACTGTTTACATGCAATAAACTTCCTTAAGGTTGGTCGCGACGTACCTTCAAGTTGACAGTTATTTCCTCACCTCGAGTAAGGGAACGCGTCGAGTGGAGGAGATTTTTGTAACTATGAATACTATATCTTGGAGTGACGTTGAGTGGACTCGAGGAATTTTCTAGGAAACGTCTTAGAATATGGGTGTAAGAATGTCATCCATGTGAGCAATGCTATCTATTAAGATCACCAGGCATGCTTATAGAATATCTTTAAGTCTATTGGGTTACGCAAAATTCAAGGTTAGTGATCCTGACTAGCACGTCGCAGGTCTAAGGGTCGATTCCCACACAGAACAAACATTTTCTTTTTATTTATTTATTTATAAGGACAGCCAACAAAACATACACTAAAGAATATAATACAATGGTCACAAACAATACTTAAAGCTAAGTACTGCTTTAATTACAGGCTATCACAACATGGTAAAAGACAAAAAGACATGTAAATATTATAAATTCGAGGTTTGTTAACACTTGATTTAATTAAATTAAAGATATAAAAATTAAAATAATGTGTGTGGATGTAAATATTTATATGAGTAGAGTAGAGTAGAGTATAAATTTAGTATATTAGTTATGTGGTTCCACAGTACAAGCTCTGCTTTGGGATCAGATGGCCGTGTGTAAAAGAATGTCCGATTATATTTATTTATTAATTTAGGTCCTAGTAGGGCAGTTATAAAGATCAGTGTTACTGAAGTACCACCAGTTTAGAGGTCGGCTTTCACCTGCGAACAACCGGTAAAAAATTTGGCTATAATTTTTTTTTATGTTAAATAATATCAAAGTCCTAAAATAAAAATAAATCTCTGTATTGAGGCCATCGATGATAGTAAAGTTATGTGCACTGGGTAGTGTTGTATTATTATGATTTCCAATATTGACCCCGGTTACCATTATACATAGAAACATACACAAAGAAACATAAATTTATACCTTTCCAGCTCAGAGCTTCGATTCTTTGAAGAAAATTACACTAGTTCGAGTATTTTTCGTCGCGGCCTCTATTCTCTATCTCTATCGCTAACTAGGCAATCACGTGAGAGGTAACCTCTCCGAGGCCTCGTTGGACCGGCTCGGCGATGAAGCTTGAATTAGCCTAATAAGGGGACTGAGAATGGCTTTACCTCTTCACCACTGAGGCAAAGCTATATTCTTGTGCTTCCAATTGCGTTGCTAGCCATTTATACTATAAACCCAACCTACAAATGTCAAAAAGATATCCATACTAATATTATAAATGTGAATGTTAGTGTGTTACGCTTTCACGCAAAAACTACTTAACCGATCACCACAAAACTTTGTACACATATTCTTGGAGGTATTAGAAGTAACATAGGATAATTTTTGTGCCGGAAAAATGTTGCATCCCTGAGGAACGCGAGTGAAACCGCGGGAGACAGCTAGTAAATAATAAACAAAGAGTATTAGCAGGAAAAAATATACAGCTATTTAATAAACAGGGAAATAACTAAATTCAGGAATTGGGCAGATTGATTGATTTATCAATAAAATCATACGATCATTTCGAACTTTGGCAATATGTGAATAGTTAAATCAAATAAACGTCCATCCTTCCAACAAACTAAATACATACATAGAACCAAATCAGAAAATCACACAGACAGAGCCAACTATTTAAACACCGTTACACTTCATCTACCAAAAGAGCTATCACTCCCGTTTCCCACATAACTTTCGCAGATCTAAAATGTATTAGAGACGGGCGAGGCTTAATCGATTTTATCCTGTGTGTGTAAATCTAGAAATTTACACCGCAACTAGTTCTATAACTAGTTAAGGCTTAAATTAACAGCTTTTAGTGATTAAATAATGAGTTTGATTCAGAAAGCGTAAAATTTTGTCTTAGAACGCTTCACTATTTGTTCACCGACTTCAAAAAAGAAGAATAACTTCGGATCAATAAAAAAAAATATCTTTTGTGTACTTGGGTCGTCCCAAGCAATACTTCCTAGTCAAGATCTGATGATGGAATCTTAGGGAGATCGAAGAAAATCATCCCAAAATACATAACAACTTCACGTCTCAGGGTCAACAAATAGTGTGTTCCAAATGACCATTACCCATCTAGTGGTCTACCTGCCTGGTGGTCAGTGCTTGACAGTAACAAATAAGACTCAGGAAGCTAGTTATGGTTTGATTCTTTTACTCGAAAGCCGGCTGCCGAATTGTGTAACTCCTCAGATTCAATTTGGAAGCCTATTTCACAATAGATTGAAAGTTCGGCACGCGAGCAATGTAGGACAACAGTCGTAGCACCGTCAATGTAACACAAAATTGACTGCAGCTACATTAGCATTACACAAATGCCATGCGAGTCATGAAAGGTAAAAACTGAAAAAACGAAACTGAACAAAAAACGCTATCTCTCATGAATTGGATGTAAAAGAGTTTTATGTAACGAAGAGTAGGTACACGAATTCAATCAAGGAGTACCTTATTTTGTAAATTCCAACAACTCTTAGTGATTGGCTTAGTTAAGAGTTAGATAGTAAGGCAATTTAGGTCTTAGAAAGTAGCTATCAGGATTAATAGCGTAGTCTTACCGAGCTAGCCTTTTCTAAATTAGTTTAAAGCTCAGGTTCAGGTGTAAGCAGAACATATGTGTTAGATAGAAGGTCATATACTGAAGGGCGATGAGGTTATGTACGTATTTGTGACTCGTATATAGGGGTCCTTTTATGTATCGGTTCGGTGTCGGCTTTAGATGATTATAATTTGTTGGTAAAAAATACATCTATGTAGTTATTATTCATACAGGCAATAAATGGGATTTTATATATCTCTTGTCCGAGTAATGCTGCGTTTCCTTCCACCAAAGACGTATGAGGTCAGGTCACTTCAATGCTCTAATTATGCCATTCTATTGGCACATGTTTCCTCACACATCACAAGGAAACGAAACCTAAGGGCGTAAAAGCTACCTGAGGCTAACTTTCAGATCTATTTTTAATATACCGGCCAAGTGCGAGTCGTATTCTCGCACGAAGGGTTCCGTACCATTATCTATAAACGAATCATGTTGTTGTATATGGTTGTATGGATTTATTTTATTCTGTTTTTTAGTATTTGTTGATATAGCGGCAACAGAAATACATCATCTGTGAAAATTTCAACTGTCTAACTATCACGGTTCATGAGATACAGCGGGGTCTTAGTAATAGGGTCCGGTTTTACCTTTGGTACAGAAACCCTCAAAAGAACACTCTGTAGTATAGGTATATCACGTCGACTTTATCGAATGTGCTAAGTATTTTAGCTACATTCGGACGTCAGGCCGCTTGCTAAGGAATCTAGCTGACCCGCTCACGCGCCAATATCATTGTCCCTTTTTATTACACGATTAAGCTCGGTTGCTCATAATATAGGAGACACTAAGTTATGGATAAATTCATACAACAAATTACCAGACTTGAATAAAAAGAAGTACCAAATTAGTGTTCCACCGAGATCCCAATCCATTATGCTAATCTCAGTCGACAACATCTTTCAAAGTCTGCAGACCTGGGTCCAAAAATAGTGTTATCCAATCGCTAAATCACTTATTAGATTATACTCTCTCCAAGTAACACGGCGGCAAATTAAATTTCTAACGCGATTCAGAAGGCCACTGACAGCTGACGAAGGTCTGCCCTAAGTTTTTCTAGGGTTCCGCGAGTAGAATGACCTTGTACCGATCCATCATGAGAAAGCATCATTAAATCTGCTAAGTGGTTGCTGAAATATTATTTACGAAGTGTGTTGTTTAAATAAATATTTTACTTTTTGGTCCAATTTTTTTTACGAAAGATAAATTATTAAAGTAACTTTTGAAGGGAGAATATGATTGTTGTCAGCGACGTACATATTCTTATTAGCTAGAATTCTTAAAATGTAACAAAAAACTTATATTACTGAGTAGTGTTAAAATGATTGAATTAATTACAGTACCTGGATGCCCTTTATTATGTAAAGTTGATTATTGGCTTAGTGTTGCTTAACAACGCCATCTACTGGAGTAGCTTTAATGTTGTTGTGTCGTTAACAGTTAATGTCAGGAAGTCATTTTTTTCAGGTTATGTTTAAGTCAATTATCGACAAAGTTGATCATTGAAAACATGGATAAAACGACATTTTCTGAAAATGAATCCTAGCTAGATCGATTTATCGCCCCAGAAAACCCCTGCTTACTAAATTTCATGAAAATCGTTGTAGCTGATATGAAATGATGATAATTGGTCGTTTAAAGGTATTAGATAGATTAGGTGTCCCATCAAATAATATGGTTTACATATCAGTGTTTTTTCTTCTTCAAAGGAGTAGTTTAATAACGAGTACATCACAAAATTATTATTCTGCGGAACCCTTAAATTTACACATACATTTTTTCTTAGCAGTTATTTTTCCGAAAAAGCAGTATTCCCGGAACGCGGGCTGTCCACCTGATTGTGGTCACATGACAGGGTACAAGGGTCGCGAGCTTGAGAAAACTAAATCTAAATACCAACACACATTTTTCTCTTCAAGGTGGTTGGTATATTATGTAGGGAGTCTGTTATTTGACTTACAAATGGTTTATGTCACTTTGGAAAGAAAAACACGGTACACTCTTGAAATGTATTTTAATATTATTCTAAGTTATATTATATTATACTATAAATATACCTACTTTTTAATATATAATATATTTAATTACAATATTACCTACCTAAGATCGATATTCTGTCTAGAAAATAGAACTATATTTAATACAATACTAGCGGATCCGGCAAACGTTGTTTTGCCCCGCGGTTTTACCCGCGTTCCCGTGGGATGTCACGTGTATAATACAGAAAAACCTTCCTTTTCAATCACTCTATCCATTAAAAACCGCATCAAAATCCGTTGCGTAGTTTTAAAGATTTAAGCATACATAAGGATATAGGGCCATAGGGACAGAGAAAGCGACTTTGTTTTATAATATGTAGTGATACTACCTGTCCAGACAGAAGTTTTCCTGTCGAAGTCCATACAATAATGCAAGAATTCGATCGCAGCGCCACCTAACGGATCCAATTATGAATCTAAACCATTCTCGAATCCACTGAAATACACACAAAAAAATCATCAAAATCTATCCAGCCAATTAGATATATTTAGATATAGAAACCATTTTTATATTGCGAAAAAGAGCTGTTCGAGCAATTTATAATTTGAGTCCTCGAGCTTCCCTCAGAGAAAAGTTTAAACAAATTGATATCCTCACAGTTGCATCGCAGTATATTTATGCAAACATATATTATTCTTTATGTCAAAAAGAGTGATATGCACTCCATCAATACTAGAAATAAGGATAAACTTGTCACTTCTGCATATAGACTGCAAAAAGTGCAAGGCTCATTTTTAGGACTTAGTGTATGTATGTCTATGTCTATGATAAAATCCCTGCTGAAATTTTAAATTTGCCTTTTCAAAAATTTAAGGAAAAAATTAAGACTGTTTTAGTACAAAAGGCTTTCTATAACACACATGATTATTTTAATGACGACAATGCTTGGGTGTAGCGCTCGCTCCAGCAGGACACATGTTTATGTAAAAAATCTTATTTTGAAAAGAGTAATTGCTGAGTTTATTGCCGGCTCTTCTCAGTAAAAGCAACCTTCCGAACCGGTGTTAGAGTCTGACCATTCATAAGTGCCTGTGAAGGCCTATTTGAATAAAATATTTCATTTCATTTCAGACACGGTGATAATTGCTTTAAGGTTCACTTTTACTTTTAGTTTAGGATTTAATTCGTTTAAATGCAAAGACGTGTGTGATTTTCTAAATTTATTTGACGACTGACTCTGGTAGGCGTACATCTGCGTGTAGTTAGTAGTGACGTTACATTATAGCTATAGTATGTATGTGTTATCTTCCTATGCTAAATAAATATTGTATACATTGCAAACTGTATAGTCAACATACCGCCCACCAAAAGGACTATATAACAATAGTTCTTTTAATAATCACTTAAATTATTTTCACAATACAAGAAACTTAATTTTAATTTACCGGACCCTTTTAGATTAAAAGTATATAAATGTTAGGCAAATTAACAGAGTTATGAAGAATCGATTGGTAATAAACACAACTTATGAATTGGTCTTTTTGTTGTGGAACCGTCACTTCTTACACTGTACACCCGCGTGAAGCCATCAGTTCCTGGATGTTTATCAACAATTCGTCCGAGTGACCATTTTGCAGGAGGTAAGTTATCAGTTTTGATCACTACTATGTCTCCAAGATTTAAATCTTGTTCTTTCTTCAGCCACTTGGGACGTTGCTGAAGTCTTGACAAGTATTCATCTTGCCATCTTCTCCAAAAATCATTAATAAGTTTTTGGATATGTTGCCAGCGTGATAAAGAAGAAATTCGTATTTCTTTGAAATCAGGTGATGGTACAACAATTGGTGCTTCTCCGACCAAGAAATGTCCCGGAGTTAGTGGATTAATATTATCTTTGTCAGTGTCGTCTATAGGGCATAGGGGTCGAGAATTCAGGCAGGCTTCTATTTGACACAATATTGTAGTCATCTCCTCAAACGTAAGGTGAGTTGTTATTATTCTCTTTAGGTGATACTTAATAGATTTAACACCTGCCTCCCAAAGTCCTCCGAAGTGAGGGGTGTAAGCCGGTATAAAGTGCCATTGCGTGCCATCTTTTGCGAGTGTTCGTGCTATTTGACCAGTGAATTGTAGTTTTGCTTCGTTCCATGCTTGTATTAATTCTCTGTTAGCACCCACAAAGTTTCTGCCTTGATCGCTCCACAATTGCTGACATTTACCTCTTCGTGCTACAAAACGTCTGAAAGCACCTATGAATGCTTCTGAAGTGAGATCTCCGACTAACTCGATGTGAATAGCCTTGGTACTCATGCAAATAAATATGGCTACATACGTTTTTACGGTTTTATTTCCTCTGCCCTTGGACATCAATGTATGGAACGGCCCTGCAAAATCGACGCCGCTGTGAAGAAATGGTCTCGAAGGAGTTACTCTTTGTTCTGGTAAGTCCCCCATAATTTGACTTCTTGTCGTTCCTTTTACCTTAGCACATATGAGGCATTTATGAATGTATTTTTTAACCATTGATTTTACTTTTAGAATCCAGTACTTAGAACGTAAGTGGCATAGCATCAGCTGTACACCACCATGTAGTGTTGATTTGTGCGCATCAGAAATTATTAAAGGCGTTAATGAATTTTTATTTCCTAAAATTATTGGATTCCTTCGGTCATGAGGTAAGTTCGTATGTCTAAGGCGACCGCCCACCCTGAGTATATATTTCTCATCTAAATAAGGATTGAGTGATCTCAACAAGCTTTTGTTCTTTACTTGTTTCTTTAACTTCAACCTCTCTATTTCATCTTTGAATTCTTCTTCTTGTGCCTTTCTTATGCAAATATTTAATGAATCATCTATTTCTTGTGTTTTCAGATCTTCATCTATAACGTTAGCATTTTTCTTAATGTTCAAAAATCTTTTGCAGTAAGTAATAGCCATTAGCAATTCTAATAAATTATCGAAGTTTTCAAATTGTGAAACTAATGTTTTTTCCTTATTTTCAGGTTCAACGGTAAGGTAAGTTTTAATCTTTTTTGTTTTCATTTCCTGGTCTGTTTCTGTAACCTCGTGTTGACTCACTTTTATTTCTGTTTCAGATAACCACATCGGACCTTTCCACCATAAGTCACATTCCTTCAGTGCTGAGAGCGAGATTCCTCTAGAGGCTAAGTCAGCTGGATTTTCATGTGACTGTACATGGTACCAGTGTTTATTGTTGAGGTTTTCTATGATTTCTACTACCCGATTTGCGACGAAAGGCTTCCATCTATTAGGTTCGCCACAAAGCCATGCAATAACTATCGATGAATCTGTCCATGCAAACATTTGGGATGTTGGTATCCTCATTGCTTGGCCAATTTGTCTCATTAATTTTGATAGAAGTTGAGCACCGCATAACTCTAGACGAGGTAGGGAAATAGTTTTTAGTGGTGCTACTCTGGTTCTAGCAGCGATAAGTTTTGTTTCAATGTCACCATTTTTAGTTTCGATTCTCATGTAAACAACTGCTGCATATGCTTTCATTGAAGCGTCGCTGAATCCATGTATTTCAATCTTATCTAGGTTAGTTTTAGTTGTACCAAGCCATCTCTCTACCTTAATTTCGTTCACATTTTCAAAGTCTAATCTGATACCTTTCCATTCTTCTTCTAATGTTTCGCTGATCCTTTCATCCCAGTTAACTTTTTCGAGCCATAGCTTTTGTATGAGAATTTTGGCCATGACTGTCTTTGGTGCTATCCAACCGAGTGGATCGAATAGTTTTTGTAGGTCAGATAAAATGTTGCGTTTTGTAATAGACTTTGCAATTGGTGCTAAGCTCATGTTGTATTGAAAATTGTCAGTATTTAAATTCCATGAAATGCCTAATGCCTTAATCGTTCCTTCCAGGTTCATATTGACATTTACATTTGCAGATCTTTTCCCTTCTTCAATGGACTGTATAAATTGCATATTGTTTGATGACCATTTAGTTAGTTGGAATCCTCCTTTTTGTAGGATTTCTCTTATTTCCTTAGCGAGAGCTATAGCATCTTCTGGAGTATCTCCCCCAGAAAGAAGGTCATCAACAAAAAATCTTCTTTGATTGTTTTAGCAGCCAGTGTGTGGAGTTGCCCTTCATCATTAGCTACTCGTTGGAGTGTTTTGACAGCTAAGTATGGAGCTGAAGCTGTACCAAATGTCACTCTGAGAAGTCGATATTCTTGCAGATCATGAGACTCTTCTGCTCTCCAAAGTATTCGTTGAAAGTCTGCATCATCTGGGGTCACTAGTATTTGGCGATACATTTTTTGAACATCAGCTAAAAAGCAAACATGTTTTGTACGCCACCTCATCAGAAGAAATCTTAAATCTTCTTGTAGTTGCGGACCAACAAGTAATTCGTCATTAAGTGATACATTGTTTGTTCCTTTACAGGAAGCATCAAATACGACGCGCGTTCGAGTAGTTTCTTTGTCGTCTCGGACTACGGCGTGGTGAGGTAAGTAGACTGATCTTTTAGTTTCTTTTTCTATTTCAGGTACTCTTTCCATGTGTCCTTGTTCTATGTATTCTTCAATAACCTTTTTGTATTCTCTTTTCAGGTCAGGCGATTTTTTAAACTTTCTTTCCAGATATAAGAATCTTCGCGTAGCTATCTCTTTTGTATTTCCGTATGGTGACTGTATATTTTCTGTTTTAAATGGTAATTTAACCATGTAACGCCCTTCTATGTTTCTGGTTGTTGTTTCTTCAAATATTTGTTCACAAAGTTTTTCTTCCTTTGTTAAGCGTCTTTTTGTGTCTATTTCTAGTTCCCATATTGATTTCAACATGTCATCTACGTCGACTTGATGGTGCATTACAACGTATGTATCTTCTTTAGGTTTGGTACTTATTTCTCCAAAAAGTATCCATCCTAGGCTGGTATTCTGTGCGCATGGTGTGCCTGGGGGACCTTTGATATATTTTTCTTTTAGGATATGTGCATATTCCTTTACCCCAAGGAGTAGGTCTATAGACCCTGGCGTGAAGCAAGATGGATCAGCCAGGCTGAGTCCCTTAAGGTGAGGCCATTGCTGGATTGGAATAGTTTTGGTAGGAATCTTTGTGGTCAGTTGTTTTGGCATCACGTAGGCTTGTATCATTAAACTAAAGCTTGAGTCCCACTGTGATCGTATTTTTAGTTGTACCACATGCTTGATTTCAGTTCTCGTAGATCCCACCCCTATGACATTTCCTTTCATAGGTTTTCGTTCGAGCTTCAGCAGTTGAGTCGCCTTCTCGCTGATAAATGTTGCTTGGGAACCTAAATCTATGAGTGCTCGTAGTGGAATGTGATGTCCTTGCTCGCTTGTTGCTTCCACTACTGCAGTCGCTAGTAAAGCTACTCCCTGTCTAGTGACGAGATGAGATGCTATCATTGTGTTAACATGCATATGTTCTTGCTCTTCTTCTGCATGTTGAGAAACCGACGGATGTTGTGTGGTGCCCTGTGAAGCCGCTGGTTCTTGTTTCTTGTACACATGTAGCAGAGAATGGTGACGCTTTTGGCAAACTCTACAGGACACTGGTAGTCTACATCTTGATGCTGAGTGCCCTGGTACTAGACAGTTGAAACACAATTGTTTCGTTGTTACATACTCGCTCCTTTCATTAGGTTCCATTTTGATAAACTCTTTGCAGTGGCAAAGTGTATGGCTCTCATTGCAAAGTAAACAGTTTCGTTTGGTGATTGGTGTGGCAACATGATAAGAACGTTCTTTTACAGGTTTTGTGTTAATTTCTCTAATAGTACCTGTGGTGATTAATTCTAAAGTGCGAAACTTTGATTCCAAAAACTTTTTAAATTCATTCCAAGAAGGTAAAGCTTTAGAATCATCTTTATAGGCGTGTTCTTCCCAGCTTTTGTGCGTATCTGGGTCCAACTTCTGTACTAGAAGATGAATAATTATTGGATCCCAAGAGTCCGTTGAAACTTCTAAATTAGCCAGATTATTGAGACATTCTGTCGTTGTATCCAACAATCCTTTTAATTGAATAGCTGTTTGAGCACTCAATTTCTTTTGATTAAATAATCTTTTCATAATACAATTTAAAATTAATCTTTTGTTGCCATACCTTGTCTGCAAAGTTTCCCACGCGTGGGAATAGTTATTGGACGTAACTTGAATGTGTTTTAATATTGACTCAGCTTCGCCGGTAACACTTGTCTTCAAATAATGTAGTTTTTGTACCTCATCCAACGCAACTTGATTATGTACTAATGTGGTAAATAAATCGTTGAATGTCGGCCATGCTTCGTAACTGCCGTTGAATTTTGGTAATTGAATTTTAGGCAGATGAACTAAGTTGTGTTGTGTACCTGATATATTTAAATTTGTGACCTTTGAAGAAGATTCCTTAGCTGAGTGTTCCGGTAAACTATTGAGCATATCTTTCAGATCTCCTTGTAAGACATTATACAAGTCTTCATAAACAAAGTATTCTTCGTTGAGAAAATACGGTAATATTCCCTTATGTTCCTTAGGCGTTATTTTCACTAACTGGCTATGCGCATTCTTGAAAGTATTCCAGTAGTCGTCTAATATTTTCATCCGCGCTTCGATATAACCAGTAGTCAGTCTTGCTTTAGGACATTTTTTTAAGTTGGTTTGGGATTTCTGTAGTAAGTTAGCACTATCCTCCAACACCGAGAGTAATTGTTGTTGTTCCTGCGTCGGCACCATATTTTACAACGTTTGTCTGTATGTTTAACACTTTAATTCTTCTTATTGACTCGAAATTTAGTCCATGTAACTTTTATTGTTCACCAAACGTAACGTAAATTAAATGTAAGTTGTTTACGAGTTAGTAATTCGCACAGGTAAAAGGTCGGGCGGCAGCGGTCGGCTCCTTATCGCCTCTGGAATGCAGTTCTTTTGTTCTCGTGGCCCAGGTGCGAATCGTCCGTCGCTAATTATATCCGGCTCGATTGCGACCATATGATAATTGCTTTAAGGTTCACTTTTACTTTTAGTTTAGGATTTAATTCGTTTAAATGCAAAGACGTGTGTGATTTTCTAAATTTATTTGACGACTGACTCTGGTAGGCGTACATCTGCGTGTAGTTAGTAGTGACGTTACATTATAGCTATAGTATGTATGTGTTATCTTCCTATGCTAAATAAATATTGTATACATTGCAAACTGTATAGTCAACACACGGATATTACTAAAATACGTTTTAAATATTTTAACAATTTTACAGTATACTTATAAAATAATTATACAATAAAGTATGAGTTTAATATGTATATAAGTTTATACTTCTATGTAAATATTTCCAAGAAATAATATACTTGTAGTTTTACTCTGTAGAGTATGTTAAACATTCTATTAAATTGATAGCCTTCAGTTAGTCTTGTGGTGGCGACCATGTGATATTAAACACTAGAGAGGGGACTGCTCAATAAAATTGTTTTGCTTTAGATGTTCCAATTCATTCATTGTGACAAATTTGTTTACATTCTTCTAAATATCACAGATAATAATATATGTCGTCAAGATATAATAAACATATGTTATTAACACTAAACATACCATAACCGGGTCAAATGACCCATTTTGAACTTTGCATTGAAAATGCACGTATCATCTTATTGCTTTTGCACATTTGACTTCATGACTTTTTCTTACTAATTAATATACAGTTATACTATTTATTTCCCTTCCTAACAACCATATTTAATAAATTCAAGCAGGAACCATAAAGTCACATTTGACCCGCTATAGTAGAAATAGGTGCCTAGTAAGTGTTGGTATGATTAGTGTTAAACTTATTTAAATATCAGCAATATAAATAAATATCGTGGTACATTATTTACACACGGCCATCTGATTTCAAATTAGGAAGAGCTTCTGCTATGGGAACCAGATAATTGATATTCTAATTTTATTTTCTAAAAGCATAAACTGATATTTACACTCAGATACAGAACAACCAGACACGTTCGTTCATGCATACAAATCAAACCTGCTACGTGGCGTCAGGGTCTCTAACTCTAACCATCAAGCCAAACGGCCAGTCAACACATTGATATTCTTTACACCCTTTAACGCAGACAAATAAAGCAGAGCTCTACAGCTTGTTTTATGGAAACCAGATACTGATATAACTACATACACATTTTTTACCTAAATACATACCGTTATAGAGATTACCAACAAGAAATCTTCATTTAGGACATAAATTTTCCGTTAAATCGCGGTGTCTCCTTACGTAAAACAATGTCAACTTGTCAATAACAACGTCCTATTTTCCGCTTAAAGTTTTCAACATGTTCAGAGTACACGTAGAACTGAATCCTATGCGAATATTTCGCCCAACTTGTAACAATTCTCAAGTAACTCGTGCTAAAGTGACAAAAGACAATGCATTGTAATGTTATGTGACATGCTGATGGTACTACTATTTGTTATACCTCTTTAGAATATCTGCAATATTTTTTAGAAACTGATTTACCATTGTTTTAACTACATAACATTTTTTCCTTACGTCTTAAAGAGTGCATTCATGTGGTTCATAAAATATTTGAAGGATTGTAAGTAGAAAAAGACGATATCATAAAACTAAGGGGTTTACTCTGTCGGAAAGGCACGAAGGGAGCGAACCTCTCATGCAATTACATAGTTAGGGAAATAGACCGGGCATAGAGGCCGCGACGAAACACCTTCACGAAAATCGAACTAATGTCAAAAACCTTACATAAACACACCATAGATTGTAAATTTCTCTGAAGCGAAAACCGGTACGTGTGTATGGAAGGGATAGGTGAAATCCTGTTAGATAGAATTACATAAAGTGCAAAATAGAATCAACAGAATAATGAGAAAATTCGATTCTCGACCATAATAACCATGGGTAACTTTGAACTGTTGATTGTGTGAGAAATGTAGCTCTTATAACCTGGCACTGCATTCTTCACCTCGTCAGCGAGGAGTTACATCAGCTCACGGAGCTATCACGGGTCTCTCATGTGATTGCGTAGTAAAGGTTACGAAGCTTACGAAATCAAACAAGAACTGACAACCCCGTTATCTTCCTAACCAGCGAGGACTGTCTCACTCCAATCTGATATTGCGGCCACCTCTCAAACCAAACCCCAAAAGAAAATCACGCCTGAGCCGAAGTTAACCCGCTTTCTGGGCACCCTTAGAACAGTTGCTTAATCTTGCCCTTAACTAAGACCCTTTAAAGTCATCGGAGGATATCGTACATTCGACATTGAGTCCGAAAAGCACCCTTCATAAATTTCTACAGCGGCCCATAGTAGGGACGCTTGTTACCAGGAGATGAGAGTTTGTTTGCAAGCGAGCCGGAATTTCCACGTTATAATGTGATCCGGACGCGTCATGCCGGAATCCGGAACACATCGTGCGACGTCGGCGTCGCATTTATTAGGTAAGCCGACTCAGTCTTGCAGTGTTGTATTATTGTTGCTAAGACTTGTTTGTGGAATAAGCTTTATGTTATGTTGGGGCACGAGGATGCGTGGTTTCATGAGACGGGGACGTGAATGGGTGACCGTAATTTTTTATAATGTACTAGTTGTTCTCGAAATGCGTTGCTATTTTTGTTTTTTGTGTCAGGATTTTTCGCAAAAACGTAAAACCACTCACTAACGTTTCATGGATATTGGATAAATTGCATAAGAATGCATGTTTTGACGACAATTTCACCAGGGTGTGTGGCCGAATGTAGGAAGCAAATAAAATCTTGAAGAGACCTGGCTCTCAATTGCTGCTGTCAAAACAAATGCTTGCATGCACCAGATGGCTATAGATTTTTAAGTTGAGGGTGGTAGCCAATCAGGCGGGTACTGCTAAGTACATCAACCGCTGTTAGTATGCTATGTTTCCTCACTAGTTAAACTAGCAGTCACTGAAGAGGTCTAGAGAATATCTTCCTTCTCGCTCCAACATCATATCACCTGGATGATATGAAATTAATGTACAGTTGTGCTAGAAGTCGATAGAAACTTCTAATCGAGAACTATTAAAGGAAAGTCAAAATGGACTTTTAAGATTTTATTAGATAGTTTGTTAGTTAATTAGAAGTTAACTTTTAAAAGCGTTTTCAAAATAACATGACGTAATGATATTACGGACCCGATGGCGATCCCTGGGGGGGTTCGGGCGTCCCCGCAGTCTCCAGATCAACCCTCCATTAGCGCAGCAGCTCTGGTCGTGTTGTTGGGCTAAATATCGCATTACCTCGCTCAACTGCCATCTTCCACCAAACCTATTCACTCTACAAAAAAAAAAACAACTAAATGAAAGGTCAAATAAGAAAAAGTAAGTGTCTACAGCGGAGGCACGTCCTCTCTTTCCAAGTGCACTTCTCGAATATTCGAGGGCTGCACTCTAATCTCGATGCGGTCCACCACCATCTAGAGACTGACAAGCCACACTTGCTTTTCTTGACGGAGACCCAGATTAGATGTCCATCAGATGCGGCGTACCTCAACTACCCGGGATACTCAGTGGAGCATCACTTTCTGCAGCGTGCCGGGGTCTGTGTGTACGTCCGTAATGACATCTGTTGCCAACGTCTCCGTCACCTTGAAGACCCTAATTTCTCGACGTTATGGCTATTGGTGGACACTGGTATGGACAAAATTGTCTACGCCTGTGTCTACCGATCGCACAGCGGTGATCAGGAGGCGACTCGACTGTTTGACCACCTATGTGATGCCGCCGATGCGGCTCTGCATCGGCACCCTGATGCGCAGCTCGTCGCTCTGGGGGACTTTAACGCCTGCCATCAAGACTGGCTCTTCCCATACCAGAAGACCGACCATGCTGGGAGAGAAGCGCGTAACTTTGCGATAGCGATGGGCCTTTCCCAGTTGGTTAAGCAAGCAACTAGGGAGCTCGCCCATGGTTCAACGCCGATTGTGCTGAAGCTGAAAAGCGTAAGCATTCGGCGTTTCTCACCTGGGTGGATGCTCGTGACCGCAAAGCTCCGGATTTGAGCTCAAAGAAGAGAGCCTTCAACCATGCTGCCAAGTCCTACAAAAAGGCACTAAGAAAGGCTCGCTTCGATCGTATTACCCATATTGGCAAAAAGCTCTCTGTGCAACCATCTGGTAGCAGAGCATTTTGGTCCCTTGCCAAATCGGTCGAAGCCAACTTCTGTCGGCCCACATTGCCTCCGCTGGTTAAGCCTGATGGAACACTGGCTCATACGGCTAGAGAGAAGGCAGGTCTCTTTGCATCTCTCTTCGCCTATAATTCGCGTCTTGATACTAGCAGCGCTACCCCACCGATTTTGCCTTATTGCGACACTTCGATGCCCGAGGTTCGCATAAGGAATAAAGAGGTTCTGAAAGTGCTGTGTCGTCTGGATGTGAATAAAGCTAGTGGACCAGATGGTATACCAGCGATTGTTCTCAAGGCTTGTGCGCCCGAGTTGTCTCCTGTATTGACACGCTTGTATCGCCTCTCAATTCGGACTGGTATAGTGCCCAAGTCCTGGAAGCTTGCCAATGTGCAACCCGTGCCCAAAAAGGGCAGTCGTGCCGATCCTGCCAACTATCGGCCGATTTCGGTAACCTCCATACTCTGCAAGATTATGGAGCGTGTATTGAACTCGCGCCTCATGGCATACCTGGAAGGTAACGATCTCCTCAGTGACCGACAGTACGGATTTCGCCACAATCGGTCTACTGGGGACCTACTAGTGTACGCCACCCACTTGTGGGGCGAAGCCCTCGAGAAGAATGGGGAAGCAATAGCCGTTTCCTTGGACGTCTCGAAGGCCTTCGACAGGGTATGGCACGCTAGTCTTATTGGCAAGCTTCCAGCGTTCGGCATTTCTCCTGGTTTGATTGCCTGGGTAAAAGACTTCCTGAGTGAACGGTCTCTCCGAGTTGTTGTCGATGGTTGCTCATCGGAACCCATGACGACAAATGCCGGGGTCCCTCAGGGGTCTGTGCTCTCTGCAACTCTCTTCCTGCTGCATATTAACGATCTGCTGATGCCCGGTGTCTATGGGTATGCAGATGACAGCACAGTTGTAGAGAGATATCTGCCGGGTGCTCGGGCTAGTAAGGAGCTAATCCGGTCCGAAAGAGAGGCTATGGTAGAGCGTACAAATATCTCACTTCAGGCAGTCTCCAAATGGGGTGAAGCCAATCTGGTGGGATTCAACGCTGCCAAAACACAGGCGTGTCTGTTCACCGCAAAAAGGAGCCCGTTCACCTTGGCTCCTGCTTTCCGGAATGTATCCCTGGAATGCACCAACCGCCTTCAGCTCTTGGGAGTTGAAGTTTCCTCAGACCTCAACTTCGGGCGGTTCATTGAGTCCAAAGCCAAGACAGCTGCTAAAAAACTCGGCGTTCTTGCAAAGGTCCGGCGGTACTTCACACCGGGACAGCTTCTAATGTTATACAAAGCTCAGGTCCGATCGTGTGTGGAGTACTGCAACCACATATGGGCTGGTGCTGCAAAATGCCATTTAGCTGCTTTGGACTCGGTGGAAAGGCGTGCAAAAAGGCTAATTGGTGATCCAGGTTTGGTTAAATCCAATCTGCAAAGCCTTGAGCACAGGCGTAGGGTAGCCAGCCTTTCGGTGTTCTACAGGTTGCATTTCGGAGAGTGTGCGCGTGAATTGCATGACTTGATTCCGCCATCACCTTTCCACCATCGGACATCCCGTCGTACGGCGAGTATCCACCCCTACGTTGTCGAAACTCCTACGGTCCGGACTAAGCGTTTCGCCTCGTCGTTTATACCGCGTACATCGAGGGACTGGAACAACTTGCCTGCTGCGGTCTTCCCGAGCAACTATAATTTGGGTGTCTTCAAGGCTAGAGTGAATAGGCTCTTAATAAACTAGTGCGCCTCAACATCTAAGATTGCATCACTGCTTACCATCAGGTGGGATCGCAGTCAAGCTCTAGTTTATATTATTTAAAAAAAAAAAAAAAAATTGCGAAAGGTGTGTGACGATTTGCATAAATCAAGCAATCGGTTCCGGTGTCCTCTTGCGGATAGTAAGTTTTGGGAACATTTGGCAGCACAGCGGCCAGAATGGCGCAGGATTGTGAACAGCCTGACAACAGGTTGATACTCTAAATGCTTAATTAAGTTCGGCTGCATTTGCTGTTAGGAAAATTAAACAATTGACGAGTGTTGAGACGGCCAAATTAGTTTATTTTGCATATTTTCATAAATTCTGAATTCAAAACCATTTATTCAGTTTAGGCCCTCGGAGGGCACTTATGAAGGTCAAATTTAAAGTTACTGAAGCTACAACCTTAGCCTCTTGTCTTATGGTATTTTGTTTTGGGGAGCAGCAGCAGATATAGAATCAATATTTATTATACAAAAAAGAGCAATTCGTGCAATTTACAGTATGGGTCCCCGTGAATCATTATGAGATTTATTTAGGGAAATAAATATAATGACATTAACTTCACTATATATTTATGAAAATATAATGTTTATACGTAGAAACATAGGATATTCATAGTATAAATACAAGACAAAGGGAGAAGTTAGTTGTTCCATACTTTAGACTATCTAAACTTAACAAGTCATTTCTTGGTAATTGTGTTCGATTGTATAATAAGATACCGCTCTCAGTAACCAAAATGTCTGATCATAAATTTAAAAATTATATTAGGAAAGTTTTGAAAGAAAAAGCGTATTACAAGGTAGTTCATTATATTGAAGATAAAAATGTATGGAAATAGCTGCTCTCTGCACAGTGCACCTCTAATTTTCTTGTTTAAGTTGTAAGTACCTAATTATTGTTATTTTCTATTTTGTAGTCTTGTTATTTCTTTTTTTTGTTTTGTTTTTGAATGTTACCTATAATGAGTATTTTGTAATTGTTAAATATAAAATTGAAATTATAAAATAGCCAAAAAGTACGAATAAATAAAATTTATATAAATTATTATTTAATAATACATAAAAAAGAATGTAACCTTGCTGAGTTTCTTGTCGGTTCTTCTCAGTTGAAGGCTGACTTCCGAACCGGTTGTAGCTTCAGTAACTTTAAATTTGACCTTTATAAGTGCCCTCCGTGGGCCTTAACTGAATAAATGGTTTTGAATTTTGAATAAAAAGTCAAGTAGCCTTGACTCCTTTACCTTGATTCCAAACGCGATCAGTTAAAGGCTCGCCCACCTACTGCCATACCTTATAATTATGAGAACGGCGTACTCATGTGCCCTCAGTGTGCATGGAGTTACATCGCGAAGATAGGCTACATTAACCATCTTCGGGTGCACCAGCGCCATCACTCAGACTAGGGGTCGAAATAGTCGCCATGGCCGAAATCGGTCGGAACAATCATTATCATCATCATCAGTAAGTTTTAGAAACAGTAGCGCTCTTAGGGCAGACTCCGGGAAAGTATTACCACCACATCAATTTCCGTCGTGATGTAGTAGAGTATTACTTGTATTAAGGTGTGTCAGTGAGTAAGGTAAGAGGGCTGGTGAAAATACAGGCATATGAGATTTTACGTTTCAGGGTCGACAACGCATTGGCAATGGCCTTGGTGTTGCAAATGTCCATAGGGAGGGGTGACAGGTTACCATCAGGTGGACCGCCTTGTTGCTCCCCACTTGACATTAAATAATGAAAAAATATGTGAGCGATCGATACTAGTGCTACTACTACATAGTGGTTCTTGGTTTTTGCTATTTTCTATATAATATTCGTTATTATTAATTATTAACAAAAACTAAAAAACCTCTGTGTACTTTGAAAGCTGAATGGGTAACAGTCAGATGCCGCACCTAATTGGGAAAGTTACCCTACCGCGTGGAAGTTTCCAGAGTCATTGTTTACCCTATTTTGTTGTGTGAAAAGCTTGTGGTGAATTATCAAATGTATTATTTTGAGCTTGTGCATTACTATGTCATCATTATAGTATAGGTTTACTATGTCATTCACAGAATGCTTTTTCGAATACCCCGAGGCGTCATCCGCATCATCCCTACTAATATTATAAATGTGAATAGGCGCATATCAGTTGAACTGCCGGCCTAATATATTATATAATTAATAAAATTGTTTTAATCCCATTTTGCATCAACGGCAGCGATATTTCACATTATAAAATAAAAGAAAATGAAAACTAGCAAAATTTCCAACAATAAAGTACTGATACACATGCGTGCAAAGATACCTTTCCCACGGAATAGCAACGGAATAGCAACGGAAGCGAGAGAACAAAATATGTAACGACTGTACCAGCCAAGAATTAAGATAGGAGTGTAAAACTTTTGGTATCTAATAAATAACAAAAACCAGAATATTGTTGCCATAATAATAAAACCTTGGAAGCAAACAAAAATATTGATAAGGGGGCTCTTCCATTAATTGCGTGAGGTGATTTTGGAGATTTTTCGACCCCCTCTCCCCCCTTGGTGAGATGTCGTGAGATTTCGAACGACCACCTCTCCCCCATTAATCTCACCTGAGACTTGTTACTGCTATGGAATTTGTCCCGTTCGTATAACCGCAATCATAATTTTGCATGTGGTTCACGCATATTTAGTGAATTTTTTTTTACTTCGTTACCCTTTACAATGTTAGTTTCTTGCAGCACAAAATATTACGTGATATTTGTCGAGACCCCCCTCTCCCCCACGTGAGAATAGCTGAGGTTTTGCTCGACCCCAAAAACCGCGGGGGACATAATATTATAAAGAGGTAAAGTTTGAATGTAAAAGGTAATCTATAAAACTACCCGATTTCAAAAATTATTTTACTGATAGAAAGTTACACTATTCCCCAGAGACATGGGTTATATTACAATATGGGGATACATAAGATCCCTCGAGAGCACGCGTGGAAACCGCGGAGTGGGCATCTTCAATAAAAAATTATAAAATGTCCTGGGATATTTCTTGTAGCTTCAGTAACTTTAAATTTGACCTTCATAAGTGCCCTCCGAAGGCCTAAACTGAATAAATGGTTTTGAATTTTGAATTTTGAATTTTGAACACATATCTATTTGATCACAAACCAAGCGGAGCTTGTACCTATTACTTTTTGAATAATCTATATACAAATTTATTTTTTTACACCCAGACACGTTCATGTACCTAAATATTTGTCCTGTATGGGAATCAAATCCACGAACTGTGGCTCGGCAGTCAGGGTATCTAACCACCGCACCAAGCAGTCAAACATCCAGAATGTTCAGTAACTCAAAACAAAAATAAGCTGTAAACTACAACCAGTCTATTACATACCAACCCTTATGTGGAATCGAATCAAATAAACCATACTTTTACCAAAGTTCTATCATATTGTCGAATTTATCTTTCAGTAGGGATCGTTGGTACATGCGCAAGGGATCTTGGTACGTAATCAAATAGCGATGGAGCCCAATTTTCCGTGCGATCGCCCACCGAGCGGCGAGCACCGCGTGCCACCAGCGATATCGGCCAAATTAACCCGCCGAGGCGCTTCCACATTGGTCGCAAAATATTTCTACTTATTTAATACCTACATCTCTAGTTTTCTCTGAATTCAAAGTAACTTGCTAATAACAGTATTATAATTTATCCCGGCTCCTTATTCAGACAATCAGTGGCGTAGCTAGGTAACCATAGGCCAGGGCCCATGCTTACCCCAGGGGGCATAAAATGAAGTAGGGCCCCAACAAAACTATTTCGAAATCGTTTGTCCCCCAGCTGAAGCTTGGGGGCCCCGGGGAACTACCCCGTCTAGCCCTCCGGTAGCTACGCCACTGTTTGTAAGTCAGAATCCGAGGGCCCCCCTGAGCTTGGGGCCCCCGGGGCACTGCCCCATCCCTTCGGTAGCTGCGCCACTGCAGACAGTACATCGTCGGTGAGCCGGCCCAAGGCTTCGAAGACTGGACCTCTCACGTGAATGCGTAGTTAACGAAAGAGTCAGACCATAGAGGCCACTAAAATGAAACCACTGAATAATTATCTACATAATTTCCGTCCTCCCGTCGTACATCATCTACTTAATTCATGTTGCACACTTCTTTTAATTCTTTATTCGTGTCGGGTAGTGTTTTGTTTTTCGGCTAGTACGCTTAGTTGTCCGTGTAAGATGGAAGGGTAACTTGTGACTATGTTAACTTATACCAAACACAATAACACACACTTCACTACCAAATTCAAAATCACCTTCAGATTTAAAACTTTTTGTAGGCTAGAAAAATTTAAGGTAAATTTTCATATTATATTTTTTCTCGTCTCATTGTAGAACAGTTTTCAATAGTCGCGTGCGGTAAACGGATTGTGATGTCTAGTTAGAACGAATCAAATCTAGATTTAGGCGATCAAGAACCTAGCTCAGAGCCACTCTCTATAATTGAACTGTAGGCCCCGTTCCAATGCCAATTTTGGGACTTTAATGTTCTTTATTGAACAACTTTCTCATATTTTTCTCTTTAACTGATAGAATAACGTGAAATTTCTTATATAAGTTCGAATTTAATATTTTAATAAGACTCTTAGACTGAAATATGTATAGTACGCCTATAATTATTTTAAACAGTTTCAAAGAGACTACCATCGCAGTTTCACCCGCGATTCCAAGGGATTTAACGCATCGAGATTATCGATTGTCGATCAATATAAGCTAGTCAAAGTCTTAAGAAGTCAAATGAGTAGTTTCGGATACCTAATACATCTAAACTTACAAACATACAAACATACAAACATACAAACATAAAAACTTTACCTATGTGCAACATTACAGTTAACCAAGCGCGGATCCACCGACCGTTGTGGACACGATGGGCATGCCCACAACCCTACTAGACTTGTGACGTCACACTTCTACGGACTATTGAGGTCTTTAGGCTGGAGATAGTATATCCAATGCCTTTAAAAAAAAGAAAATCCTTTGTAGGAATGTACTATATCGATCATGAGCGAGTTTGTATTCCGAATCACACTTTGCCGATTTTCGGATAACTGTGACAACCTTTTTTTTGGGCTGTTTCCGCGCCTGCTGTTGACTGCCGTATCTCTATGAACTATAAGTTAATATAATCTATGGTAACCAGTTAACTGATTACCATATCAGAAGCTTTGCTTAGTTCGGTATCAGATGACCATGGGAAAAAATAAATATCTCCGGATTTATCTATTAATTATGTTGATATTTATTACCATATTATACATCATTTCGTCGAAGTCGTAAAGTCATACTTTCATGTGCTTAGAAAATGAAATAAAATATTTATTCAAATAGGCTTTCACAGGCACTTATAAATTTTCACTCTCACAAGGACTATGAAATAGACCTATTCAAACAACACAATAATAAACTGTAACATCCAATCTTTGACAATAACCCACTGCTTAAAATCCCAAAGCTTAAACGCTGAAACAGATGAGACATACCACCTCCAACTCCTTAAAACTGATTAAAACAAGAACAAAACTACAGCACATACCTACCTACACAACTAATCATAAATTACGTCACTCATCTCGCTGCACGAGTGGGGATTCATTATCTCCCGTTGATTAGAACCCACAAGATCCGCCGCACTGGCACATTTTGATGTATTACCTACTTTACTGCGACGGATTTGTAGATGATGACGTGAGCTCATACAATAGTTTCCTGCCATGTGTACAGTCGCTCCGTGAAGTTTGTTAGCAATTAGATTAATTCTGAAATACTTTAACAACCTTACTGCTGGTTTTGGGGTACAGGCGTACAGAGAGTGGAAGGCCATAAAAATCATATTGGACTTAATGAGAGACTTTTATTTTAGAACTTAAAGCGTACAATAGAAAGAGAAACTGGATTATACTATCGCTCATACCTAGATTCGTGGCACTGCTACGTCGTAGGCATCGTAGCCACTCATGTTTCGTAGCTGAATACAATGGGTGATATGCTGTAGCATATTGTTTGTAGCATATACAATATTGGAAACATGCATGTTGGATGTATACAAAAAAAAATATGTCATTGAAATTTAAATACCAAGGCAAAATGATTTTTATTCCTCAGATAAAATTAAAATTCACGTTCAATTTATAATTCAGAAAATGTTTTCAAAGTCGAGGCTCAAATTGAAATCTCGTATGGCTGGCCTTTATTAGGTAATAGCGAGCGATCGCTGCGCTGTCGAGTCGAGCCCCGAGGTTTACTGACATCGCATTCCCGCGAGGGTTATCATAATAATATGAATATTTAAATAACTCTTTAAGAATATATTAACTTATAAGAATATTGATTTATATAGAAGTACTGGTTTGGTCTTCACATGCATTCCGTGTGATTTTACGATTAATTTCATAACCTGAAACCTAAATAATTGAATAAAAAATTTCCAGGGACAATCTTTATACTCGATCAACTGACCCCAAAGTAAGCTGACCTCGTATACTATAGAAACCAGATAACAAATACAAAAAAAACTAAATAATTTATTTTGAATACGTTATTGTTAAAAGATATTATTAGTTTTCCAACCGTATTTTATTGCTATCGTAAAACTGAAACCTCCGAACCTAAAATTAATATTAAAAGTATATGGTGTTGCCAGCCCTACGCCACGTTGAGGTGCAACGTTATTATCGAATGAATATTATGATGAAATGCATGAATAATTGACGTTTTAATAAAAAGTGGTTTTATGTTTCTAGATTAGATTGTCCACTGTCGGTTTACGGGGAAATTATATTTATTTTGAGAACAGCCCAGCCTATTAAAGCCGTGAAGCATTAGTACACTTTTATTGTATGTTACTATGTTTCGGTTAAAAAGGTTAGCGAGACGGTAAAATTACAGGCACATCGAGACTTAACAACTTCACGCCTCAGGGTCGACAACGCATTACCAATGCCCCTGTTGCCACCTCCGCCTATAGGCATTTGCAAAACCCTGGTTTTGTTGGCGGGGGTGACCACTTACCATCATGGAACGTCTATCTACCTATATTTGAACATAAAAACTATTTAGTTCAACCTGCCTTGGGTAGCATTAAGATAATGCTGCCAGCGCAGAATTGGAAGATCAGCAGCCTGATGGACTAGAAAACATCGAGTGGATTGCTGAGAAGTCTTGAATGTTATCAATTGGTACTAGACACAAGGCAAATGAAAGCTAACGAGGATTTTTACGTTTCTATTTTTAAAAGGAATAAAAAGATCACATACATTTCCAATTGCTGTGCAGTCACAATTTCGGCAAATAATGGCAACGCGAGAGTCCAAAAGAAGATAAGAACAGTGTTATTTGACTCAGTCCTTCTTTAGCATATGGCTCGCACTAAACAACTCTTTGGCTACACTCAATTGTGGTGAACAAACATTGTTTGAAAAAGGTTAAACTGTGCAACCATAACTATTGACCCAGTCAAAATAGTAATTTCTATGTGGTATATTTTCATATTCTTTCGCATGGCAACCCTGTACCTGTACCGCAAGTCTCAAACTCGTTAAATGTAGTATGGACGTATATGGACGAGTTGAATGGAGTTGAATCTCGCTCCTTCTCGTCTCCATCTCGACTCCAGCACTCCTGACACCTGTCCAATTTGCGTCTCATCGGCCGCGTGCAACCGATGTCAAATTTACTTCAATAATGAGGGAAGATGACGGCAATATGGAATTAAAATTTGATATGGAGTTTGGCTATGGAAGCTTGTTAAACGGCGCTCGAGCGTTTATCATAGACTTGCTGCCACCCCGCAAATATACTTAAAGATAAATGTTGTTATGTTCTCCGCCCTGTAAGCTACTCCTTTGTAAAAAACCATACGCTTTTCTAACGTAAAGGAAACTCGATCAAAACATGCAATTATTACATCGGTAAGCTACTGCAAAGTATATATAATAATATAGCCGAGTCCTGGCACCTCATTTAGATATTTCTGCATGTTTCCATTTGGCAGAAGACTGATAAACAGCCAAACGTTTCACGTGGTAAATGGTCACCATCACCTAGATATTAGAATCTTATACTTTAAGAATTAGGGATATGTTGCCAACCATACAAGGCCTAGAAAGCAGCTGGCTTTCAAATTCGATTTTTTTTTTTTATGCCACTTGGGCCGACAAACAAGCAGACGGTCCACCTGATGGTAAGTGGTCACCGCCGCCTATGGACATTTGCAACACTAGGAGCATCGCCAATACGTTGTCGACCCTGAGACGTGAAGTTGTTAAGTCTCATGTGCCTGTAATTTCACCGGCCCCCTTACCTTTCTAACCGAAACACAGTAATACAATTGCACTACTGCTTCACGGCGGAAATGGGTAAGGTGGTAGTACTTCCCCGGACGAACTCTGCACTAAGAGCTCTACTACTCTAAAAACTCGACTGCACGATTCACGTCAAATGTTCAAATTTGAGTCTTTCCCAGGACACTTATGGCCTTATTCTTTACTGAAAATTCAAGCTTTTTAATGATTTTGCACCCACCACTTTCGTCATGGCATCTCAACTAATATTATAAAAAGAAAATGCGAATTTTGTGTGTAGGTAAGTGTTTTTTTATAGATTTAAAAGAAAAAATATTTATCAGAAAAATTGTTATAATACCAATGCATTTCAAAGTTATCTACGTCGTTTTCTCCTCAAGCCTTCCAATGTACTTTTGAACATCTATTTCATTATTATCATCTACCAACCCAATCAAATCAATCATAATTAAACCAATCATTACAAGTCGGCGCAATTCAACCCTTCTACCTTCATTGCAATATACACTCCTTCTTAACGTTATCATCCCCAACACAGTCATCGAATTCACCATCAGAAGACCAAATTATCGATATAAATACACAAATATCTTTCCTTACACAGCATTACGAACATAAACCTAAAGTAATACACATAAATAACTGGACTTGGGCTTAAAATTACTTTCAGGCAATTTGTCAGGAAAAAAAGTGTCCCACGCGGAAACAAATGGTTCAACCTTTTTTGGACTAACGGAAATTTCTAATCTGTTATCCCGCGTGTATTGCACAAAGATTAGCCATGAATGTAGGATTTATTTTGATAAATTATGTAAAAACTTTGGTGACAGCGTCGGTAACAAGTTAAACTACGGGCCTATTACCTACTTTAATAAGTTACAGATGTAACGTAAAGTATTTATATTACTTATTTTTCAATAAATCAAATCCTCTAATCAAGATATACCTACAACAAAATCAGTTTGATAGGAAATCCCAAGCAGAGCTTCAGTTTTGAAGCTCAGTAAATACAATTCACCTGTCTTGATTTATTATGAAAATTAAAATTAAAATTCTGAGTTTACAATTTAGATTTTTACAAACTTATTCGAGGATGTAGAGAATTAAGATTCAACTCGTTTAATCCCTCGCTAAAAAGCAGATATACTGGAAGACTAGACTAGAACTTCCTCTCGACAGATACCTAACACTCTATGGCTTATCAAGGTACAATCGCTCCATATCATCACAAAACTATAGACTTTTGAAAGTCTACAAACTACCCATAAATAAATATCGCATTGGCTATAAATTTCGGAACTCATAATCACAATATATGTTGCCATGTTTCATAAAGCCGGAATGATGGCCAAACTCCACTCTTTGGCCATGGTTTACTCCCCATAAACGTATCGCAGAATCGGTAATGGAATAGGTGCTTTACGATGTTTTATTAAACCACTTCTTCCTTGATACCAAGCGCCTACCATTGGTACTCGCTTATCCTACTAATAATAAAGAAAGTGGTTCTTATAAATAGCCTTTATATGCTTTGTAAAAATATTATAATACATACAATTTCACACTAAAAATACTTAAATTCGGATAGCTGTTCTGCCAAAATGTCTGGCGAGCAATTTATTGCAAATCCTCTAAAAAATCATATCGGTATATTATACAATATATTTTTATATACAGTTTACTACCTTTTTAAATTTATGCACGTTATGAAAGTTTTTATATTTGTTACTCTTAGATAGATCATTCCCTGAAGAACACAATGTAGATAATACTTTGTATCCCCGAAAAAACATTAGATTCCTCGAAACGATCGTAGGGTGTATCGAAAGCTAGCTTTATAAAATATATTTAAGCCCTTAATAGTATTTTCAGCCCGTGTCTTCTTTTGTATACAAATATCCCTTCAGAGGGTTATGCCATGCTCAACTTGGTAAGGCAGTTCGAAGTGAGCTCTTGTATTTTATATTTCCGAGGGGTAAATTGTAGACATGGGTAACTCAACCAAAATGCGTGAGCTGCGGTTCCGCTCACGGCTCACGTTTGTGAGCCTTAGCTGCAAACCGGTTCACAGATCAACTCAAATATTGCCGACCGATCACAGAGTCTCTACACCGCTGCCACGCCGCAGTTCGACAACGACTCAATATGATAGAATAGATCACAAATTGTATACAGACTGTAAAATAATAAGTGAGCCGTGAGCTGTTTAGCAAACTAAACGGCTCAAGAGCAAACTCTTGAGCCGCAGCTCGACATTTCAAGTAGGTGTGATCTGATCTGTTGAACCGGTTCAAAGCTGAGTTACACATGCCTAGTAAATTGTATCCTATCTCCGTCTTCATACCATTAGCTACGGGCATGCTAAATTTCATCGCGATCGGTTGTTGGATCCAACACACTAACTCACTTTCGCATTGAAGATACTAGTTAGGTTTTAAAGCATATTAAATTCTGAGTGAAAAGCCAGAACTATTTAAACTTCCATAGTTCGAGTTAATCAAATGCTTTTAATTTGAGTTTGAAAAGTAATAAAGAGTTCGCAATCAAGTCATAAGTCCCAAGCACATAAGTAAACCTCACAATTTAAAAAGATTGACGATAAACCTTATTCAATTCGAGTAAGCATGGTAAAGTACGGGCCAATATTTTTATGGGGGAAGGTATGTGAAGGCACCATATTTCAATTGTTCAGTGGACCGACAGAGTTTATAGGCGGGCGTCGAGTGACGTCGTAATAGGGACACAAACATTACCCTTTTAAATTGAATTTCTCGCAATTTATCAGGCGGGCCTTGATAAAATACGGTATCCCCCCCCCTTAAACAATTTAATCTGTGTAAGAGTGAATGTTATTTATTAAATGGCGATTTGAAAAACCTGAGTTAGGTATACTTAATTGAATGTGGCAAGGAAGGTGCACGATTAGAGTCGTTTTCACGGAATGCTTTGCAGTTAGCACTAATACCTGCCCCTCTTTCCCACCAAAGTGGTCCAAGCTAGAATCCAATTGCATTGCAGGAATTTTGAAGTGAATTGACCTCAGTTTGCAAGCAGCGTAGCAAGCTGAACGTAGCTCGTAACATTTACGATTATATCATTCATTTCGATGTAATATTCAACTCTTTTACCGTTCGGTTAAAATAGTTGGATACGACTCAACTTAATGAACGCTTACTTCAAGTCTGCTTTGATTCCATATAGTAGGATGTATATATGCCTTCTGCTACCTAAATCGACTGATAATAAATTAACATTAGGTATCATATTATATTATATAAAACTACAAATTAATTCATGTTAATTACCTTTTAAACAGCAATTATAAACGGCATTAGTTGAAATTGTATAATTGTGGTTTTGATTGGTCATTATCAGTTTTGTTGTATATCGATCAAAAAATTATAATTAATATCAGACTAGTAGCATTAACTCGCTTGTACTAATACAAATTACTATCGGCAACATTGTTGACTCGCAGCGGATGCGACGATACCGAAACTTTAGTCGGAACTTGGCTAACTTCGGACTTCGGCGGAGTTCCGACGTAATGCGATTAAAAGTCGGCTTGGCTGTCCGCACGACACGGCCCGCGACAATAGATGTTACTTTAACATTGTTTTCCCTTGCTCTTGCATCTACGAACTGTGTCCTGCTGCTGGAGCTCCCTATTATCTGATTATTCTTAAAAATGCGATTGAAATTATTTTGCACCTAAGTACCTACACGGTAGGTTGATCATTCCTTGTTACTTAGGCTGATCTACACTTTCACAACTTTCTGTATAAGGTCGTAAAATCTGACGAGAACTGGTAAGAATAACAACGATCTGGGGACCTAGATAAGATACTTCGTTGCCAGCTAAGCCTAGATTATTATACAAGAATCCAGTTATAATAAATAAGTTTGGTATAATTGGAATTTTTTACTTAGCTAGGAACCATAAATAGTTGTTACTTTTACTCATGTATTTTTTAAGAAGTGTTTAAGCTAAATTTCGATACAAAATAGCGCAGCATCGATGGTGTGTCCTAAATTCTAATACACGAACCAATTCGTGCAACTATTTACCCCTTCACATATCAAAAACTATGTCCATCTACAACACAAAATGTTTCACGCGCAGAAATTTTGAAATTTTTCGAAGCTTGCCAACTTGGAACAAACTCTCCAACGTCGAAGTTTGATGAGTTCGACACACGACGGCACAAGCGGGCGATGGCGACGCTTGCACAATAGCTGTTCCCTTACTTTCTTTCTTCTTTTGAATAAAACTCTTGCTGAATTTACATTGTCATCATTTTTATTTTGTCGCTCTTTTATTTCCACGACCTTTGTACTTTTAAAATGTTGTTTGTTGTGAATATTTAGGGACAACCTGAAGATTACATTACTGTATTTAGGTTGCTAGTTATTTATTTACCCTACAGAACTAAACACACAGAGTGTAGGTAATTTAATGTTTGTATGTACTTTTCGATCTCTGAAACGTAGGGAAAAAAAATACTAGAGTTACTTATGGCGTTATAATTGTTTCACTAATTTCAAATTAGGTCACTTGGTTTTGAGCCCAAAAGCCGAAGCAATGGTCCCATGAAACATAAGTAAGGCGTGATAAAATACTTAATCTGTTTGGTCATTTCCTTAAATAGCTAACCTATCTGTAGGTAGATACCCATTTCCTTCAATTACTAGAAGCAGCAACTTCTTATTCATAATGTAAAGAGTTTAATTTCATATGTGTCCATTAAAACTCATAAAATAGGTAAGGCCAGCAGCCAACTCCATCTAGCGTTTAATTACCGTATTATTTGGCATATGGCAAAACGCCATTGGGCCTTGGCCACACTAATTTGTGTCTGAAAACAAAGCATAATTTCTTCTATTTTCATTCATTTCAATTCAATATCAACTGTTAATAAATTGCTCTGGTATTTGTTGGAAGGATTTTTATTGTTTTTTTTGAGAATTTATTAGAGATTATTTAGTGATGCAAAAACAAAACGTGTCTGATAAACATTCGATGACGTTTAGTGACATTTGCTGATCCGTGTTTGCCAAGTTGTCAAAAAAATGTCAGCCAGCAAGGAAAATAACCTTGTTCAGGCTTATATAGAATTAAATAAATTTTGCCAAAATAGTGACTATGATAGAGCACTTAAAGCTGCGGGAAAAAGTAAGAAATATGTCCAATAATTTTGTTTACCCATAGCTCTATGATATATTTTTAATATGAGTATCCTACCGACCACACTTTCTACCTCAGCTTTTTACAATATTTCCTAGATAATACACCATCTGCTTATCTACATACTATATTAAATCTTTTCAATGCCTAACTTATATGTTTGTGGATGTAAAAATACGTCATGTCACGTATTAATTTTTTAATTTGAACATACTAATTTTAGAGAAGTTAGGGTAGGGTAGGATGTCCAACAGTGAACCATAAAAAGTTAAACAATCGTTAATCTAAAGTGTATCAATATAATGGTATGTTTTTTGGCTCAGCTGTTGCGTAATATATTTGATTCTTACTCTGTGTATCAATTTATATAAAAAGATCGAGAGAAAATATCTTATAAAGAGTTTAAAAAAAAATGGAAAATGGCTCATTCATGTGAACCCGACCAATGGACTCACTACTATGAATGCATCTTTGATGTATTTATTCGCGTAGAAAGGGAAGACAATAAAAATACATGATTTATATAAATGTTTTAATATTTTTTAGTAATTTTATTATTATTTATTTAATTATTATTATTATTATTTAATTATCAGGCAGGCAGATGATTCAACTGTTGAGTGCCTATATCCCGTTGTTCTATTTGAGATGGTTGTCAAGTTCGTTTTTGAATTGATTAACATTTTGAGCTGTTACAACGTCTTCTCTGTTGTTTAGGGAATATTTGTGAGGGTTGTTGTTTGAGAGACTAGTGCTCAATTTAAGACAGTGGCCCCTTAGACAGTCATTATTGTCTCGTTTTAATAGACTTTGGAACTCCTGTACGTTGTAATGTCCATTTAAGATTTTGTAGGTCTCAATTAAGTCCCCACGATCCCTGCGATCCTTTAGAGTCGTGAGCTTCAGTGCCTCAAGTCGTTCTTCTTATGGGCGTCACTTTAGTATTCTTGGTATTTTGGTGAAACGACGCTGCACCCTCTCCAATAGCTCAACGTCTTTGACAAAGTAGGGGCTCCAGACCTGAAATGCGTACTCCAGGAGTGGCCTAATAAAGGTTTTGTGGATCTTTAGTATCATCTCCGGCGTCAGTGTTCCAAACGCTTTCCTAGTAAGATGGATTAGGCTGTTAGCTTTCTTTGTGATCGAGGTAATTTTTTCTTCCCATTTTAGATCTTCTGTTATCTTTACGCCTAAGTCTGTTTGCACCTTAACATCTGTCAATTGTGTGTTTTCTAATTTGTAGGTCAAGCGGGGATTTCGTTTACCTATATGTAAAACCGTACATTTTGAGGAATTTAAGTTTAAGAGCCATTCCTTTGACCAGTTACCTATTTCGTGTAGGTCTCTTTGAAGACAGGCGTAGTCAATCAGTGGGCTTGCAAATACCTTAGTGTCGTCAGCAAACATACTGACATTGCATTTTAGGCAATGTGGAAGATCAAACATATAGATGATGTACAGCACCGGCCCCAGAACTGAGCCCTGGGGCACGCCGCTATGTATATCTTGTTCTTCTGACAGTGTTTCACCTACTCTTACTCGTAACGTTCTTTGTCGTAGGAATGCCCCAATCCAGCTCAGTAGTTTTCCACGTATTCCTACAAATTCTTCTTTAAGAGTCTTTTCGTAGGAACCCTGTCGAATGCTTTTTCATAGTCCAGATAAATTATGTCGATAGGGTCTCTTTCGTTGAAGTGCTTTGTCCATGAGGATAGACATGTCAGCAAGTTGAATACTGTGGAGCGATGCGGGCAGAAACCGTGTTGCTGGTCGCCAATTACGCGGTGGGTGGTAAGGAAGCCTCTGATGTGCTTAACTATGCCTTTTTACATTGCCTTGCACACTACACTGGTTAGACTTATAGGTCTGTAGTTCGAGGGGTCTAATTTATTTCCTTTTTTGAATATTGGTGTCACAGTTGCTGTTTTCCATAAGTCTGGTAGGTTTCCAGTATCATAAGATGTCTGCATTATTGTTGCTAGGTATTCAGAAAGGTCACATTTTTGTAGTATTGATACAGGGATGTTATCTGGTCCTGGTGAGGAATCCGTTTTCATTTCTTTAACAGCTTGTCTTATTTTATCTTCTGTGAATAATATATTTCCGATAGAGTCTTACTCGTAGTATTGTGTCTAACATAGGTAGTTGGTTTGGTGGTTCTTTTTGAAAGACACTTGCAAACTGGTCTGCAAATGCTTTAGCGATTTCATGTGATTGAGTTACAATTTGGCCTTGTTTGTTGTGTAGAACTGATGGTATACTAACTTTTGATGTCACTTGTTGCCTGATATATGAGTAGAATCTTTTTGGTCCGGCCAGTAGTAGTTCCCTCTCATATGCCATACGAGCTGCTCTGGTCCGATTTATCAATTTAAATATTTAAATAATTTAAATATCAAGTCTTTAATTAGTCTTCAAGCAAGATTTTGTAGGACATCATTATAAATAATAGAATATCTACTAAGACATACTTATCTTATCTTTATCCTCCTACTTACAACTTACCTGTAATATTATATAGCAGTAGTGAGTTAACTAGTATACCCATTTCTATTAAAATTTTTATGTAGAGAAAGCTGTTGAGACTGCTAGATACAGCTTGTTCTATATAAGCAAACAACATTAATTAATTATTTTTTACAAGAAAAATAAGATTTTTCAAATATTTTGTCCCTTGCAGTCCTCCAAATTGCTCCAAGTGAGCAAAAAGCATTTCACTGCAAAGTGGTTTGCTTCATTCAGCTGCACAACTTTAAGGAAGCCTTAGCAGTTCTTTGTAACCCTAAGAATTCAGCATTGGCTGGAGATTTGCATTTTGAGAAGGCTTATGCACAGTATCGTCTCAACTGCCCAAAAGATGCATTGCAAACAGTTGACAATGCTCCTGAGTTGACCACCGCTTTGAGGGAGTTAAGGTTAGTATTTTTTTAAGCATTGGTTCCAGACAAAATGAAAGGAAAATTAAAGGTTAGGCAATTGTACTCTAATGTTATTTTTAAAGGGACATTCAAAATATAAATCCATAATTGGCTGTAAGTAATGGTATACATATATGTAAAATTTTAGTGACTAAGAGCTGTGGATTTTGTTGTTGAAATACATCAAGGTTCAACATGAAAAATAAGTACTCTCTAACCAGACCCAGATCTTCATCCTCTTAAGAATAGCTTATTTTTGAGGCACGGGTTATGATGCAGAATAACAAAAATATAGCCTTGCTAGATATAATGGCAAAATGAGCCAAATAAGTCAGGTAAAACAAAGTTTTACCTTGCTGACTTACTTGCTGGTTCTTCTCAGTTGAAATCTGACTTGTACTCATGGTAACTGTAGCTTTGACCTTCCTATGCCCTAAACCAAATAAATTATACTATTATTTTTTCATTAATTGGTCATGTGTTTCCCCTCAGGGCTCAAATATTGTACCGTCTAGAGCAGTACCAAGATTGTTATAACCTCTACCGAGATGTTGTCAAGAATACCTCCGATGAATATGAAGATGAGAGGAAAGCCAACTTGGCTGCTGTTGTCGCAAATCTTGCGGCCCTTAATCCTGTTAGTATTTTTTTCATCATTATCATCAGCCTGTCTCTGTCCACAGCTAGACATAGGGCTCGCCACTGAGTTGGATCTCTGTTTCGAGCTCTTTGTTTCCAAGCGCTGCCAGCCAGTATTTCTTTAAATATTATTAATACTTGAAGTTACCAATAATATAAATATTATGTGTTAAATATATATCTTGGAACATTTTTTTGCACCATCTGGTTTATACCTGAACATATACTATGTTTGCCTATAGTGGTATACATAGTCCTTATCTAAGTTAATTCCCATCAGAGAGAGATAATGCTGAGATACTTATACTCAATCACTGTGTTTTTCACTATTCTGAACATATGTTTTGTCACAATTGTGCTATCTATCTATAGGGATAATTTATTATTTACTTTTTAATATATACTTTTGACAACCTGACATAGTACAAACAGACGTGTTCAGGCCTTCATGTTTATCCTATGTGAAAATTCAACCCAAGACCTTTGACAAGCCAGTGTATTACTCCACCACGACAATGGAGCCACCATTACTACCAGTTTAATAATTAGTTTAAAAATTATATTTACCAACTATTCTTTCATAGTCATCAGAACTACCCCAATTTGATGAGAACACGTTTGAACTGACTTACAATGCTGGCAGTACATTGGCCATGCGGGGCAAGTACAATGAGGGCCTACAAATGTTGAAGCGAGCGGAACAGGCCTGCTCGGAGAGTGTTATCGAGGAAGGTGGGACTGAGGAAGAGGCGAAGGAGGAAGCTGCTATTATAAGGTGAGAAAAGAGTAATTACATATCTTGAAGATATCATAGCTGAGTTTGTTGTGACATTGAATCCTGTGATGAGAGTGGTGGGAAATCTAAAATGAGTTTGAGCAACTATCGCATGGTATTTTCTATAACCCATATACCACTGCTGCTTCAGCTCCCGCTGCCTTCCACTATCCGTGTTAAGAATCTTTCATTTGTTTTATTTCTAGAGTACAACAAGCGTACTGCCTACAGCAAATGGGCAAAGAGAAGGAAGCTGGCACCATCTACCAGAATGTGTTGAAGGACAAGCCAAGCGATCAGGCTTTGGTTGCTATTGCTAGCAACAATATTGTTGTTATTAACAGGTATATCTTGCTCTATTATTTAATTAGCACAGAATTTTTAATAATAATTGTAGCTTCATAAATTTTGCCGTCATAAGTGACCTCAGGTCTAACCTGAATAAATGCTTTTGAATGTATATATTTTGGATTCAAAGTCAACATAACTTTTTTAACCAGTTTTGGGGCCTTTCCGTTATCGTTTGTATCAAATGACGTCAAAATGTATGTAAAATAGGTTTGACGGAGAAGCAAATCAGGTGAAGTCAAGTAACTGAGAAGAAACGGGAAGAAACTGCATTATATAAATACCTAATTTTTAGAACCTGTTTTTTTCTTATAACTGAATTTTGCTCATTATTATTTACAATAGTAATTTTAATTACTTATTGACAGAGACACTAATGTGTTTGAGTCGCGCAAACGTATGAAGGCGGCTTCAGCAGACGGGCTTGAACATAAGTTGAACTCGAGGCAACGCGCCTCCATCGCCTACAATCAGGCTATACTTGCAATTTACTCTAATCAGGTATGGCTAACGTATTTATAGATTTATTTAAATATCACAGGTTCCAAAATAAATTTAAATTTATTGGCAATGATTTCAAAATATATTCACTAATTTGAAAGTTACCAACGTTATCAAAAAAAATATTTATAATTACTTTGGTGAAATGTGAGTCTCATTACTGAAAACTTTGCCTACCTCTTCGGGAATATTAGGTGTGAAAATATGTTACTAAGAAATAGATAGATTAAGGAATTAATAATAGACGAGTTAGTTTCTTTTTCGCGAAAACTAAGAAAGTTATCATTTGAAATATACTATAATATACATTCCCTCAGCCATATGTGTTTCGTAATATTAAATAAACTTTTATATTATCTACTAAGGAAGAAACAACACAACAATTAAAACATTCAACACTAACAAGGCAGGTTTCTAAATAGGTAATACCTACTCATCTGATATATTTGCCACACAGCCAGACTTCTGCAAGCAGTGCTGCGTGAAACTAGTCCGGGAGTTCGGTGAAGAGAAACGAGCAGCTTTAGTAGAGGCATCCTCTTTAGTAAAAGAAGGGAAGAAGACACAAGCTGTCACCTTACTTCTGAAACAAGGGGGGACGCTTGCACTAGCCGCCGCACAAGTGTTGCTAGCGCAGGTATGTGGAACTTTAAAGGCGTATAATATATACCATATCTTTGGTGGTAATACAAGCTTTCATCATCATCATCATCATCAGCCTATCTCCGTCCACTGCTGGACATAGGCCTCACCTATAATACAAGCTTTAACTCGGTCAAATTTCAAGGAAATTGGTCAAGTCTCCAGTGTACTATCAAGACAACTATTTTTATAACTTTTAATGTGTTTTTTTATCAATTAATAGGGGAGTGTCAGGTAATTTCTTCTCCGTTGAAAGCTGCCATCCGAACCGGTAGTACCTTCAGTAATTTTGACCTTCATAGGTGCCCTACGTGGGTCTTAACTGAATAAATGATTTTGAATTGAATTTTCTTGAGAAAGACGGTAAGCGCAACTTTTATAAGGTACTGTAAGCCCTGAGTGTAAGGTAATAAAGTATATATTTCCAGGGTGACCGCAAAGCCGCTGTGAAACTTCTAGAAGAGAGCGAGTTCAAATACCGACCGGGAGTGATCGGCGTACTTTGTACTTTACTATCAGCTGACAACGAGTACGTGAGAGCTTCCAACTTGTTCAAGGATGTCTACGAGCATTATAAGGATGATGAGGTTTGTGCTTTAACACATAATACCGTCCAAGGCAAGCTGCTAACATGTAAAAAACGCATATGCGGTATTTGTCTTGTTGTAGTTTAGTTTGTATGTTTTTTGTTTTTAATTAAATTAGAAAGAAATATTCATGTGCCTGAAAAAAAAATTACAAGTCACTCTATTTAGGTAAAGTATGGCAAACTTTTTTATCTTGTGTGCAAATACTGGCTATCGATGCTCACTATTTTATTATTACTAAATATATTTTACATTATGCCCGTTGATATAAATATCACACACAAAAGTGACCCTAATTTTATGTTATTTATGATCGTCTCCTGAGGCCTCATCAACTCTATTTTCGATCCCAATCCAATGTGTGTGGGAAAAATGACGTTTGTAAGTCTAGTTGCATCGCAATAAGAGTTGATGGTGTAATCCTGTACCTTTCATACTGTTACAACTTGCTTCCCCATTTAATACATGGACAATTACAAGGTAACTATTTAGATTGAAGATAAAGATGTCTGGAATTACTTACTACCTGCGCGTTGCGCCTTTAATTGGCTCGTTTACTATTTTTAAAGAATTATTCTTCTTATTTTTTTTTTTACAAATTTCTTGCCGGTTCTTCTCAATAGTAGGATAGCCTCAACCGGTGGGAGCTTCATTAACTTTGACCTTCATAAGGGCTTGAACTGAATAAATGGTTTTGAATTTAGAATGTTGACACTGATAACTGTCCCCCCCCCCCTCGTCGATTAGAAGTCCCCGTCGCTGCGCGCGACGTGGCGCGCGGCGGCGGCGGCGCACGGGCGCGCGGGCGACGCGGCGGCGGCGGCGGGCGCGCTGGGCGCGCTGGCGGCCGCCGCGCCCGCCGACAAGCGCGCGCTGGCCCGCCTCGTCAAGGCGCTGGCGCCGCACGACCCCGCGCGCGCGCGCCGCCTCGCCGCCGACTTGCCGCCGCTGCATCATCTCGAGGTACGCACCGCTACTAGATTTGTTTATCATTTTCTCGTTTGTATATAGATATTTTTATTTTTTGATGTCAATTTAGCGAGATTTGCTGCTAAATTCATCGTTGGGTGATTGCTATCTCATTCGCACACCTAGCAGGAGAAGATAAACGTAGTATGGCAGTCAATGTATGAGTAAATCGGCTTTTGTTTGGATTCCGAGAGCATTACAATCGACCTGCCATTCTTCTCAGTTGTAGGGTTTCCGCCTATTCTGATAATTCCTAGCATTTAAACTGGAATTAAATTCAAAAAATTTAAATTTTAATGATTAAACCCAATCTTTAAATGTTACTATCTAATTCGCAGTTATTTGTCAAAATTATAAACAATATTTTTTTAGGGCAAGATAGATATCGACGCATTAGAGTCATCGAAATGGATGATGGGCGCGAAGGTGGTGAAGAAAACTGTACAGAGCAAGCAAGAACAATCACCTGGGTAAGTTATTTTGTACCACAGATATATTCATAAATTACAGATGCTTAAACAAAAATTCCGAAGTTTTCATAGTGATATAGCACAGTTATTGGCCACATCATTATCTATTGTGAATTAAAGAGTTATTGAAAAAGGAGAACAGTTCTCAAGGCCAGACTTTGTGGCACAACACAATAGAAATATGGATGTATATTTATTAATTACAAATACATCCATATTTTTATAATTATTTTCATAATTTTCCTACATTCAGACTGGGTGGATTTTCAACCAGATGTATCTTTCAGTACCACTTTTCATCCGTTTCCGATAAATTGTTCTTCTAAAAAAACTTAATTTATCACAAGTACTTAAATTTATTTAGTATAGTAAACACATCGCCACACGACACCAACTATACTTTCTTATTTCTAATTCACAGAACGCCCGGATCAGAATTGCTACAGAAGAAGAAACAGAAGCGCAAGCGCAAGACAAAGCTGCCGCCCTCCGCTGACCTTTCCAGACTCCCCGATCCAGAAAGGTAAGACATGTTCTTCCTGTCACAATCCGTAATATTTTATCTCTCTCTATTCCCAGATGCTTTCCGTACATTTAGAAATAACACAGATACCATTGAGGTGTTCATGTTGGATTTTAACAATTCTGAGCTACTTATGTTGCTCACACTCAAAATTGTACATTTAATTCTAACGCATTTATTCAGTTACGCCCATAATAAGGCACTTATATATAGCTAAAGCTACTGAAATTACGACCTGTTCAAAACATCGCTTTCTCGAGAAGACCCGGGAAGATTCTATTCCTGTTTTTCTTTCCGGTTCTTCTCGAGAAACATTTACGTTAGGGTAACATTATTTATGTTCTTACTATGTAGTAATTTTTTTTATCAAAGAACTTATAGACCTCGAATATTTAGATAATGTTTACGAGATGTGATATAACTTGCCAGATGGTTGCCGAAGTACGAGCGCACTGCCTACCGCAAGCGTCGCGGCGTGAAGCGTGACGTCATTAAGGGAAGCCAGGGCATGTCTACCGTCGCCACCGACCAATAGTATGTATTCACAACAGACAACTATTGTATTTTTCAAATAGCATTAGTTCGTTGACACATGGTGTTTTGTAAAATTTCTCAATGATTTATGTTTATTTCGACATAATGAGAGGATACTGCAAGGTCTCATGAAGCATTTAGTGAAGTATCTCAGAGTAATTTCACAAGATGTTGGTAAAAAACCTTCAACTGTCACGACTCATCCTATGTGAAATAGATTAAAGCTCAAAAGATTTTCTACCATACAAAGTAAAAAAAATTGCTTCATGTACATAAAATTCTACTATAATATTATAGATGTGAAAGTTTATGAAGATGTTAAAGGATGATATGATGTAGGTGATGTTTATTACTTTTTCACTAACTATTTAACGCCTTTGTATAAAATATGGAACAGAGATTGTGACCTGGCTTAACACATAGGATATACTTTTCCCGGGAAAATATAACAAATCTCAGGAACCCTGGTCACGCCTGGTAATATATATTTACTCAAATCTTACACACCTCAACTACATAATCTTCAATTGATTTTGATGATATTGATTTTTTACCACCATATTATATTTTATCAATATACTTGATTTTTAATAATAATGTAATTCGTCAGTGACATGAGCAAGCAGCCCGCGAGTACGGCTGCAACAGCTACAGCGACCGCCGCCAAGAGCCCCCGCGTGGAGCCCAAGCAAACTGAGAGCGCGTGGCAACGCAAGCAGCAGCAGAAGAAAAAGGGCAAGGGGCGCAAGTGGTAGAGCAATAAATGTATTTTGTATGAACATACTGACTTTCATTTAAATATCGTTATGATATTTTTGTGCATCGCCTAACTCAATTAATTCTATGTACCTACATATTTTTATTCATTATTCTTTTTTATTAATATGAAGAGATATCTCCTCTTGTCTTATATGAAAGCAAAATTAATCGGTTCTACTATATATACTAGTTTTCGCCCCGAGGAATATGATATAATGTATAATAATAAAAGATAATATTAAACATCGTGTAAATAAAATTTCTCAACTAAAATGTTGGCATTTGTTTTTAAATCACGCGGAGACACAAATTTTATTTAATGGCATATTGCATTCTTCTTTGATTTAAATGGAGACTTGCCAGCATTATAATTTATCAAAGCAAGTATGCATTTGACAGTTTTTTTTTTTACACTATCATTTTAAACTAATGTAATTCTATGGGGGAAGTAAAAAGAAATGACCAATACATTAATCATGAGAAATATTTATTATAACATACACTTATTCTAAACCTTAAGCTATACAATTATCTTTTAGCGTTTTTCCTCTTGGACTTCCCTGGCCTCTGATTCTTCGTCTTATTATTAGGCGTGAACGACTTAGTTTTGAAATTAAAAGGCTTCTTTTTCGCTGAACTATTGAAACCGTCCATATTATTTGACGAGTCCTTCGTGTTTAATTTAGAACCTTTCTTCTTACCGCCGAATCCGAACTTTTTATCTTTATTTTGACGTCTTTTGTTGGCCTTGTTCTGTGGGCCTCCTTTTCCTTTGCTGTTCTTTCCTTTGTTGTCGTCTAAGAAGTCCAAATCTGCCGACTTACCCTTCCTGACTCGTTTTAGTTGTTCCATCATGTGTTTCTTATCAGATGCTTGTTTAAGCCTTGTATCAATCTGAAAGTTTACAAATATAGCACATTAGTTCATAACATATACTTTATTATTATTATATTTGTTACTTATTATAGAGTATCATGCCGACTATTCACATATAAATGACTAATTTAATCCAAATTCCCAATTTTAATAAAATTATCCACCTGCAATTTCTCAAAAACAATATTGCTTGAAGCAAATAAACTTCTTTGTAGTTAATATAATTTTAATTCCACATTTAAAATATTAATGTATTTCAATATATTTAGATAAACAAAAACATTCTGGGACATAACATTGACAGGTACTCCACCATGTTCCAAGGAAATCAGACTTATGAGCAATGTGGACCTTTATAGTCACATTTTTTTATCATGTTCCATAATTCTTTTTTGTTGTTATTAAATATTTATTTTTAATAAGAATCACATAACTCCATTAGTAAATTGAATTAATGATGCTTTAGAGAACTTTAGAGTTCAGTTTGAAGCTCAACTATTAATAACGCTAACTGTACCTGGACACGTTTGGCAATCTTCTTCTGGTCACGTAACTGTCGAACCTTCTCTGTGCGAGCTTGAGCAGCTTGCTTGGACATTAGGTTCTTCCGTACCTTCTGCATATGCTCATCTGTCTTGGCCATCTCTGCAAAGTAGTCATCGGGTCTGTGGAGTAAGTAGTAAAAGGTTATAAGCATGATTGTTTGGAAATATAATCAATTGTGAGTGAAAGAGTGTAAGTTTATAAACAATATTATTGAGGAAGGTTCTTACCTTACCTAATTAGGGTTTGAGGACGCTTAAGAATAGGAGACAAGCAAATAGAAAAAAAGTAGAAGGAATGCCAAGAAAAAAGTAATTTCATAGGCGAACATCGCAATGCCCTGGGTCAACGGCAGGGCAATGCAATATAAACATAAAAGAAGAAATTAACTCGCCAACAAAAGCTAGTTGTAAATAAAGAAAAACCAGTGTTATTGTGGCTGTAGAACTAAAATAACAAGATTCTTTAACAACCATTTTTTATTCCAGTCATTATATGTGTAAAAATCAAAAATGAAAGCTTGTAATATTGATTGGGATATCTGTTTGCTGTGGACTGCAACAGTTTACTAATAATAAATTCATATAAAATCAGCACCAAGTAGTCTTACCTTCTAGTGGGTATTCCAAGCTCTTTCAACTTCTTGATGCCTTCAGTCACAGCAGCCTGAGCTTGTCGGTGCAGTAGATTCTCACGCTTGAATTCATTCAAGACAGGGTCCTGAGCTGCGTCATACAATATGTTTCCTCTGCTGTTTTCTTTTACATTTCTGAAATATTAAATTTATAGATTTTACTAGCTGACCTTACAAACATTGTTTTGCAATATTTACTTTATTATCAACTGTACATGAAAATTTATTATACTATAAAAATCGCGATTTAAAAACAGGGGTTGATCGTAGAAGAGTGAAAATTTGAAGTTGTATGTATTTCTTAATGCCATATAACAAAAAAAAAAAAAAATTTTTATCATCTAAAATATATAGTAGCCGATTCTCAGACCTACAATATACCAAAAATATGCATATAAAATTTCATAAAAATCTTCCATGCCAGTTTGGAGGAGTATGGTAACTAACATTGTGACACAAGAATTTTATATATAATACTTTTAGTGATACCAATACAAGTTATGACTATATTAAAATACCAGATAGAATGGTAAAATTATAATGAACTGAAAACTATATGAGTTAGAATTAAATGCAATTCATTCAATAGTATATACTACAATATTCAAATGCTATTAAATGCAGCCATTAGAATGTTGGCAGGATATATACACAATCAACACCATTGTTTGATGGCTCTCACAGAATGCATGCAGAACTTATCAACAAAACTTTTAAGGCCAATAAAATAAAAAGTAATAATTAATTAATTTTTAAACCCACTTTCTCCTTTGTGCCGTTTCTTGAATTTGGAGTGCCACATCTGGCGCCATTGGTGCTACTGTGGTCACTAAGTCCAAGCTCTCGATCCATGGTAATTTTAACCTGAATTCATTTAACTTTGCATTTAAATCTGGAACATTGTTCACATAGGACTTTGTTACTTTTTCTATTTCTTCATTGAGACCAGGCTTTAACAGGCCCTTAGCAAAAGCTTCTTGCAACTGTGAAATAAATACAAACAAGTTATTAACTTTGGATAATTTAGCCTCTGAAATAGACTTTTAATTCTGAAATTATTTTGCAGCCAGATATCATTACAGTTATTTTCCATCGATGAATTTGACTTAAAATAACTTAAAAACCTCGAGGTTGGTTAATATAGACAAAATGAACAATGAACAATTAACCTCGTAAGAATAGATATATATATATATATAGATAGGACATTATAACCATACTGACCTCCTCATCCGAGTCTACTTCAGAATCACTATCGTTCAATACAAAATCAGTCATTTTCCGTATCCAATATTATTTCAATATCAATTTTAAGACTGATTTCAAAATTTACAACTTAACCTAAAACGTAGTGATTCAATTTAATATTGCCTCTAACTTAACCTACAATAAAATTAAACGTGTTTTTGACGTTTTGGTTCTCCTTATTATTATTTTTGAGTATGGCAAGTAAATTCACTTCTAGGATACGTTATGGTTCTAATCAACATTGAGTGATATTTTTATCGCCAAATCTTGTAAATGAACACTATCACAAATTCAAATTGACAACATTCGTATTAAATAAGATTTTAGTAAAATCAGTCAAATCGCCTCAACCGATTTGGGTGTTAAATCTATATTTTGTAATTTCCATTTGGATGAGGCATTCGATCGGTACACGATCGTGGATAAATACTGCAACTAATTAATTTTAATAATTTAATATGGCAACTACATTACATACACCAGCATCAGCACGATGTTCATACAATAAAATACAATTTTACGGATCGGATTGGCTACTGAGGAGGGAAAGGACTGTCTTCCATATTCTATTATAAATTATGCGCAGCTTAACCCTAACAATAACAGAAATATATGTTTTGTGATCACACCATGTATCGACCATATCATATAAATAGTTTGTTGTTTTTTTTAATTCAGCCTTTGAATGCCGTAATTATTTTTTTTATTTCATTCTGTTTATTGAGTTTAAATTATTTATTTATGTAGAATAATTAAATCCATTCAAGTATATATTAATGAGAAAAAATATATAAATGTAAGTAAATGTTGTTTGCAAATGATCTGGTTTTTAACATGCTTTTATTAGCTTACGGCGAAAATTAATATGCAATCCCGATCGAAAATCATGGATTGATGAACCTTTTAACAGCCATTTTAACACTAATCATACCTTACTAGGTACCAATTTCTACCATAGCGGGTCAAATGTGACTTTATATTTCCTGGTTGTATGTATGAAATATGGTTGTTGGGAAGGTAAACAAATAGTATAACTGTGTATTAATTAGTAAGAAAGAGTCACGAAGTCAAATGAGCAAAAACAATAAGATGATACGTGGATTTTCAATGCAAAGTTCAAAATGGGTCATTTGACCCAGTTATGGTATGTTTAGTGTTAATACACGTAATGTCAAAATTCTTCTTCAATCTTGCGATTTTACATCGGGATCGCATATTAATTTTGGCCGTTAGTGTGTATATAACTAAATCTTCCAACACGACGGATTGATTTTAAAATTTTCACACTTATTATAGACCAATGAAAATGTAATAATTTGTATAGTTTGTCCCTTCTTCAATAGGATCTTCAAGAGGAGCGATTTGAAAAACTAAAAAATGCGCTTCAATGATTACGCGTACTAAAAACTTATAATAATTTATAGTTTAAAAAAACTAAAAAACACGCTTTAATAAAATGCACACTATAAAGAAAAAATAATGTGATTAATATTTTATTGGTAAAAATAGAGTAATTATGAAAATATCTTTAAAATCACGCTTTCTTTCTATAAAATACAGTGAATTGGACTGTAAACATACCCATACAAGAATTGTGTGAAGTTACTACTAAGGTAACTAAGTCGAGAATCAAATAATTATCAACTTTTTTAATTTACTTACTTCATTTAGAAGGCAAATATAATTAAGATTATACCTACATCCCAAGTTAGGTTTTTGTGAAAGTACCTGCTATAGCCTATAATACCTGCATATAAGTAAATGCTAAAATCTGGTCAATCATCCATCAACCATTAACTGAAGGTGCGAAAAAGAGATTCCTCCATTTAAAAAGGAAAGAGATTTCGTCAGGCTAGGTGATTGATTAACTGGCATGATTAAGTCTGGAGACCGGAATCCAATTGTTCACATTAGTCTTTCATCACCCGACTCACCTACGGGTGTCAGTCGTAACCGTTATGATGGATGTCACTACACCACTACTAAACCAAATAAGATTTTAGACAGTGCACAGGTAGACATTATTAGAAGAAACATTACAGGGAATCACAATTATTGGCAACACTGCGAGATAATATAACATTGTTTTATACCACGATTTTGCACAATTGTTTATTAGTATTCTATCAATGAGTGATATGGACTACGAAGCGTATTTATTCCGCACAGTAGTCGATCCAGTAGACAGATACTGCCTATTTCTTTCATTTTTGTAGACAAGTCATACAAGTCAGCGATCATAATTTTTTTGTGTAGAAAACGAGAGCATGCCCTTAAATAGTGCAAAAAAATATTTGTTAATTAATATAAGATGTAAATACTATTTTTACAGTATACGTTGGCTTGCCGATCAAACTATCATTCACATGGCCATACTAGTAAACGGCATATAATTAAGCAACAAAAGTTACTCACTTATATAGTTTGCTCACATATGCTTATAATGAAGCGATGATATTGAACAAGGCTTGAGATTAAAATTCCTAGCTATTGTTAACACAGCGTCCTAATAGATCATATAAAAAGCGAACTTTTCTTCTTTTTAATACTTCTATTTGGATTAACTGTGCCTTTGTCAAAAACAAAATTGTACATTCGCACAATTTGACTTAAATACTGTTAGTGTGAATATTATAATTAAACGATAATAATCATTAAAAAAATAACCTCTAAACTACAAAAGAATATTGTTTTTATAAAAATGGATTTTATAATTAATTTTAATAATTATTTTAATTACTATTCGACTTGGATCTCTTTAGAAACTATTAAGTTTGTATTACGCAGTGTTAACGTCAGCTCGGAATGTTATTCATCAGTCCTTAGTTACTATTTAAGCTCTAGTTACATATAATGGAGGTAGATTGTGAATGAGATCTAGTGGCCGTTACGTTGCCTGGGATTATTCGTTCGGTTTTAGACATGTTTGATGCAATATTATTTTTTTATTCGTGAACGCATTAATAAAACCAAAGACAAAATGAAAAATAAGCATTTTCTCTATAGTTTTCATAGACCAAAAAATTAGAAAAAAAAAAGGATTTTTGTCTTTAATCATAGAGAATACTTTACCCAACTACATTTCTATTTAATTAAAATAAATAAGTAATAATTTTTAATAAATTATTCAATAAATTTTTGAAATTATAAAAGGCATATATTTATAACTGTTATGTTATCCTATTAATTTATAATGGTTAAAATTAAGAAGTTATGCTCTCGTTGGATTTGACCGGAAGTACTTGATTCTCCGACATGTTTCATGAACCCCCGTTGTTTTGTATCAAGAAAATGCAATGGCCGCCATCTTCGACTCTTGTGAATGTTTTGGTCGTAGTTACGGACTTTGAGGCCTATTTCTCATGTGCTATGCAATTATTTGATGGAAATAGTTTCGCTACGTCGTAGGTGTTATTAATTCGTTCATACACAGGTCAGTACAAGTTTCCTTCAGTCTTTTCTCGAAAAGTGTTTACATCTGGATTTCATACTGCTAAAATTACTGTGATGTTGTCATTTTCAATTAATATTTAGTATTTTTACATGTATAATTCTTATTTACTTGTGAAATTTGGTTACTTCAGTCATTATAATTATATTGAGCTGCAAAAAATTATACAAACCTCATTTTCGTATGTACTTATTTCCCATCTCTTTGTTACTATGTGGAATCGGTCACCTAATAAACCTTCTTTTCTATATTATTTCAAGATCTTACCTATTTTTTCCGTTTACTATCCCTATTCCTCGTTAGTGTTTACATTTTTTGATGTTTATAACCGAGACATTTCAGTTTCCGTGCGACAATAATGGCGGCAGTGGATTAACCTATTCACTTATTTTGTGCATTTATTCCTGCGCTGCAGCGTTTGTTATGCCTTTTTTAGCGTGTACCCTTATATTTTCTCGTAGGTAAAAGTTTAAAGTGACTTTCGAATAATTTTGTGGAACAATGACCTCGACGGTCATATCCTATTTGCGGACTATAAATATTTTAAAAGAAAATTGTGGTGTGCATCGCGCTTATTCGTGACCATTTCGAAGATAGACGGATAAAGAATCGATTTTCGATTGCAGTCACATGAAATAAAATTTGGAGGCCGAGGTGCACTCCAAGGCGTCATCTCGGGCTTGACCCAAGATGATAGTATACACAGCATGTCAGCTACATCAGAATATGCACCAGCGGCCCGGCAAGTGAGTACTCCCTTATTCCTAATTATATGTCTAGTCATCACATACATTGTCACAGGGGCATGTGCCTAGCACACAAATTGGTATACCCCTATATTTTGTAAATATTATGGTTCTAAGAACACATTAGACCCTTCACTTCCATGTTCCAACCTCCCAGTGCTAATCTTTGCTATGAGATATCCCATTTCATAGGCATATAACCTAACTAAAATAACATGAAATGTAGATTCCCTATTATATATGTGCAATTGTACCGTAAACATTATGAATATCCTTAGATTTATGTTTCTTTCCAGGATCTTGACATTGTAATAAATAAATCTTTGTAACTAAAAGTCTATTAATTGCTAACATTCTTTAGTTTTTTATGCCCAATTCCATCAACCAATTTATCATGAATTATTAATCAATAGATCTTTAAAAAAAAAGAATAAATATGTAAAAAACGGTCCTGTTATAGATAATTCACTAATGGGTTGATGAAAATGGGATTATTATTTTACAGCTGTAATAGGTAAGTTTAAACATGTGATTTTGTATGTATTTTGCATCCCATGTTATTATCAGGAGTTTGGTTGAATTGAGGATGTTTGATATTATTTGTCACTACATTACTCAAGCTAGTATACACACTGCAACATATGGTGATTATATGATAATAATATGTTTATTGGGTAGGGGACAGTTATATCAATGTTAATGTATGTTCATAAACATGAAAGCTCTTTAGACTCTGTCCATTTGTTGTTGTTAAACAATATGTAATCATTATCATAGTGTGCATATTAGTGTCTATATTATATAATTTTTGTTATAGGATTACGGGCCGGCCTCCTCCAGTGAAAATGTCTATGAACATGGATTGGATCACAAATTGACAGATATGAATATTTCGAGTGTCAGAACCCCTGTTTTAAGGGCTGTGCCCTTATCCCCTATAGAGGGCGATCCTGAGCCCGATTCTACTAACCCTGAGAGCATTATCCAACCTGTTCATACAGTAGATAAAGAAGTAGAATTTCACATTGCTGATAAGAGATGTGATGCCGATATGTCTGTTGACTCCCTTGCTGGATTAGTTAGGATAGAGGAGACTACAATAGACAGTGTGGGACGTATAACATACCCTATTATTCAAGAAACAGATGATTCAAATGATGGAAATTATTTGGAAAATTCAACAACACTTATTCAAACGCCATTGAACACAGCAATTGTTCAGAATGTTACAAAGTTGCCGCAGAACTTCACAATTAATGTGGATGCAGCGGTCAGCAATATTACTGCCATACAGAATGTGTCACAAGATGTATCAAGTAACCAGACACTGTGGCTTCCTACAATTCTTGCAACTAGTGCTACAACTGAGAGCAAAAATGACGAAGACAGAACACAAGCTGGGTTATCACAAATAATAATAACCAGTGAAAGCTATGTGAATGAATCCACGCAAACTGGAAGAAGAGCTAATATTGTTACAGAAACTAGTTACATTAGCCGACCCAAAGCATCCAAAGTTCAAATTTTGAGCAATATCTCTATCCCAAAAACTACAAATTATTCCCAACAGTATATAAATCAAGGTAAAGAAACAGCAACACCTGTGTATGCTCCACAGAACCATGTTTACAAATTGAGCACAAATGTTGTATCTCAGAAACATATGAACAACTCAGTGCTGTGCACGAAGCCTCCTAAGAGCCAGTCTCTGATTGGGTGCTCTAGCCTTTCACCTAATGTGGTGAACAACAGTCCAATTAAAAATGTGTCTTATGGTCAAACATTTACTAAAAGCACAAATATTAGTAAGACGTTGAATAAGATAAATAATGGTGCTAATTTAAATGCTATGGTAGCTGCGTCGCCAAGCAACACGCAATGCCATTTTCTGTCGCGTGTTGTATCCGGACCGAATAAAATGTCTGTACACTCCGGAAGGAAATCTATAAATATGTTTAGAGGATCCAAGAACTCTAGCCAAGTGTCAGGGCAGAAAAGCCAGTCGAGAGCAATAAAAATTATCCAACAGGCTGGCTCGGTTCACAAAACTGAGGGGAAGACTTGGCCTGTCACTATGCCTACTTATGGAGTGGTAGACTCTAATACCTCTAAGATAATACAGAAAGTTGGAAGTCCAACTCATAAAAGCCAACTATATAAGTTTCCTACGAAAGGAGAAAGATTAGTTCTCCAGTCTCCTTGTGGCCCGGTCTTAATTTCAACGGCTCCAATTAGTGCAAGTTTGCCTAAAGGGCCACATTACGTGCAGTCGGGATCTACACCTAATTTGCGCTACGTGCAAACATACGGGCCTGCTGATAACCAATTGTCCACAGTATCACAAGTATCAGCCAACCAACAATTGACAGCTCAAATATTACAATCACTGTCCCAACCCAAGTTGATGATACAGCCGAGTTCTAGCCCAGTCAATCATAGCTTAAGTCCAGTAATAAGCATGGATGAAACTCCAGAAATAAAACCAATCAATCAGAGGAGGATTATTGTGTAAGTTAACTAGGAAACAACCTAAATTAAACGATTTTAATAACAGCAAGCACCTTTAAAATTGTATAATGATTCAGTATGATAATCATTTTTTGTTTTTCTTTTGTTACAGTGGAGACAAGTCAACACTACTTACGGCAGATGATATAATCGGAATGGAGGAAAGACCGAACCTTTCTGAAGAAATTCGCCGATACTCATACCAGCCCTTAGCTTTTATCATGTTGGATCACACATATGCGTTGCCTGCTCAAAAGCAACCCACATCCGCGCCAACCACACCGGTACCCACGGGACCGCCTCCAGAAATAGTATCACCCCCGTCAACCACCACTACTCCATTGAGTCCATTGAAGAGAAGCTCCCCAGTTATCGTGTCTACTGCATCGTATGAACTGCCATTGACGGTGCCGACCAGCGTAATCGGAACTCCTATCCCCGTGACGTCGATTCAAATGACACCATTAACTTATAAGCCCCAGCCTCCGCTGCCTGCGGATGACGACACAACTTCAGTCATATCCTCATTAGATGGAGATCGGAAAGGGGATAGAGGCGGTAGCGATACCGAGACCGCTCCGGAGGGCGAGGAGGAAGGAAAAACGAGGTGTATTTGCGATTTTACGCATGATGATGGCTATATGATTTGCTGTGATCGCTGCGGTGAATGGCAGCACGTCGACTGCATGGGTATCGACCGGCAGAACATCCCCGACGCCTACATGTGCGAGCTCTGCCTGCCGCGGCCCATCGACCGCCGCCACGCTCGTGCTATTCAGCTGAGGAAGCGCGAGGAGCTAAGCGCGTTGGGAGCTACAGATTCAGACTCTTCGGAAGCCATCAGACCTCCCGGTCAAAGGAGGAAGAGACTTCTCACTGTTACTACTTATACGAATACTAGTGGGTCTTGTGTCACAACATACAATTCTACCGCACCAGTGATGCCGCCCGTACCGCAACCGACTCTGCCGTTACCAAAACGAGGTCCCAAGAGACCGAAAAAAGCAGAAGTTCTTCGTAAAGGTGCTAAGAGAAAATTGACAGAGAAACGTGTCAAACGCAAGAAGGAAATGATGCTTAACAGAAGTAAATATAACGCGAGTCTGCCGAGTCAGTCCCACTGGCAGGACTCGTACGAGTTGGCAGTGACTAACCACTACAGTCCAGAGTTGAGAGCCAAAATTATGAAATATAGTAGTAAGTTGGGCAACACTCCGAATATGGCATATGCGACGAATTCCCATTTATGTACGACCGTCCCGCACGCCGGTGGCAAGATTCTCATTGCAACGAAAGATTTGAAAGAGAATACGCCAGTAATTGAGTTGCGCGGTAAATATATGCTGTCGAATCAGCATAGACCGCCGTTGCAGAACTCTGCGAGAGCCGGAAGTCAGAAGCCCGGCCCGTTCGTATTTTTCTACAGATTACCTAAGGACAATACACAAATATGTATCGACACCCGAACGTATGGTAACGAGGCGCGATTCGTCCGCAGGTCTTGCAAGCCCAACGCGGAGCTGCAACATTGCATCGTTAAAGGAACACTACATGTATACTTGGTTTCGACCGGAGTTATTCAGTCGAATACCGAGATCACAGTCGGACACGACTCAGACGGCAGCAAGCAACCGTGCGCTTGCGGAAACCCGAAACATTGTAAAGTAAATGGACTCAACACATTGGCTGCTAGGAAGAGTGTTGATTACCCCCCAAGAGAAAAGAGGAGTAGGAATAGATGTTTCAGTTCATCTTCTGTGTCGCCACCGCTAATGCCGATGCTAGCTACGCCGGTCAAAGAGTACCCGCCGGCTGTAATGTCGATTAAATCTGAGAAGATGTCTCCGATCAAACACGAGTACCCGCCACAATCTCCCGCCAAAACGGCGGTCATGGCTCTCACTTTCGATGAACCGATAAAACATGAAGATACCGTAGATGATATTAAATCCGAAATAGATCTAATGGCCAAAGAAGAATTAAAACCGGAAGATATAGACGAGCCTGATAGCATTAAAACGGAACCAATGGAGGATGATAAAATTGAAGAACTTAAAGCTATCAAAGAGGAAATAAAGCCTAAAACACCGATAAAAGAACCGACACCCTTTGTGTCAACTACAAACAATCGGGTTACAATTTCTACTTTTACAACTAAAGAGAAAGAGATTGTATCTGAAACTGAACCTCTATCGTCGGATGAAGAGCAACTGGAGATACTTTCGAAAATAGAGAAAACAGAGAAAATTGTCAAAATTGAGAAACCTGTCACAATAGAGAAACCAGTCAAAATAGAGAAACCAGTCAAAACAGAGAAACCATTCAAAATAGAGAAACCAGTCAAAATAGAGAAACCAGAAATAGTCGAGGCAATAGAAAAAATTGAGAAACCAGATAGAATTGAAAAACTAGAAAGAATTGAAAAACCAGAAAGAAATGAAAAACTGGAAAGAATTGTAAAACAGGAAAGAATTGTAAAACAGGAAAGAATTGTAAAACCGGAAAAAATTGAGATCATTGAGAAAATAGAGAAAGTTGAAAATATTGAAGATAAAACACCGATAGAAGAGCCTAAAGTAGAAGATGAGAAGCCTCGTGATATTATTCGTGAGTTGACTGCAAAATCTGCATGTCACGACAGATCTTCGAGATCCAGCAGAACGACCTGCGCGAACCAAGACTCTTTAGATGACAAAACTGATGACTCTCAGGACAAAATACAAACCACGAAGGAGAAAGATAAGAAGAAAATGGTAAGAGTCAGTTTCATCTTTACATTTTTTAATATGTTCTATATATCCTGTTATGGCATTCTAATTATAATCGTTTTCAGACAAGGGAAGAGCGCAAAATGGAGGCTATAATGAAGGCATTCGAACGCATGGAGAAGGCGGAACAGCGGAAACAAGAAGTGAAAGAACGACAGAAAAGAAGGGAGTCTGACCCCCATCCTAATGCAACCGAGAAAGATGAAGAGGATGAAATACATAACTCCGCCAAGAAGAGAAGGAAGTGAGTTCTTTTATTAATTTATTACTAACTGTCCCTCGCAGTTTCACCCGCATTCCCCTGGGATGTAACATTTTCCCGGCACAAAAAGTATCCTATGTTACTTCTAATACCTCCAAGAATATGTGTACAAAGTTTCATTATAATCGGTTAAGTTGTTTTCGCGTGAAAGCGTAACAAACAAACTTACATTCAGATTTATAATATTAGTTGGGATTTCAGCCAATGACATGTCACTTCATGTCCTTAGTCCCATAATGGTGTGTGATGAGTTTGACATGCTTAATTTTAGAACTTCTTTGATGTCATGATTTCTCTCTCAGTATAATTTATGTAGTTGGAGAAAGCCATTTTACTTTAAAAAAAAAACGAAAAGTGCGGCTTAAAGGAACGTCGTCGCGCGGAAAGGGTCCCGTATGATGAATAGATATAAGATTTATAATTTAAGAGCGTATTCTTATAGGTGTAATCTATAAGTAAAGAACAATTAATTATTTCTGTTTATTTTTCTAAATATTAGGCCCAGAATAAAAGTAAATTTTCAGCTATTTAAAAAAAATACTATTAGATCTTTTGTCTCGTGAGTTTGAAAAGTACAATAATTTCGATACGCTTTTAATGCACACAAACACAAAAAAACATCGGCCAATAGCGAACCCGATTCGCGCGTATTCTTAAAAATATAGATTGCCAGAACTAAGCAAAACTTTCTTTTACTTCTGATTAAAATAGAGAGATAACATTTATATTCAGTTTATTATACAAGAAGGAATCAGCTTGATTTATTTATCATCTTAAAATAGAACATGTTTACGTTTGTATTATACCTATACCATTATACTGTGGATGCTTAAGTTTCGACAGAAAAAAACTTATTTTATATCTCAAACTACATGACAGGTTATTTAAGTTGATGTGTATTATCATTATTTAATGATAACACAAAAGTGCCACTTGATTACAGCGACGCAAATGAAAATGATAATTCTATAAAAAAAACATGTTACAGTTATTGAATATAATGTGGGTCAGATGCAATTTTTTGAACGTCATCGCGTGACCTGTTTATTCTCAGCCGTCTAAAGCTAGTATTGATTTTGTCTAAATTTGTAAGGCTCGACTGGGAAGCGAAATGTCTGTATCCTACAGCTTATAGAAATCCCTCGATGCATTTAGTGGCTCGTGTTACAGCGTACCGGCTGGTGCATTTCTTGTGCTCGGAATGTATCGGAATTTATATATATCGTGAGTTTACGGTCTCACCGAGTAGATTGCCATTACGCGCTTGTCGATCGTAAGGATTCGTATTAATTTTATTTATAATGAAAATAGAATTGTCGGCCATAAAAATAGAGTGGATATTCCAACAGTTGCGATATTCCTACTTGATTACGTGCGTTTTATTAATTAAAATTATAGCATCAATTCAATTACAATAATTAAATATTAGTTATCATTTTATATTCATCACGATTTACTATCGCTAATTATTATATGAAGATCAAACTCGTAATTGGATTCGAATCGTAGGATTCAATATTCTGAGCGAGCGCATAACCTTCTTGGCTTTTCGACGCTCCCGGACGAACCGCGAGGTCCGAACACGAGTCGATTGCTACTTAGACTTTTACCAATGCTTTCCTTATCGCTAGGCGCAAAGGGCGTGCCCGTACGACGTCCCAGTGCAACCGTCGGCGGCTGAACTCGGCGGACAGCGACATGGTGACGTCAGGGGACGAGGCGCCGCTCGGGGCGCTCAGCCCGCGCGGGCCCGGCGCGCTGGGCGGGCTGGGCGGGCTGGGCGGGCTGGGCGGTCTGAGCGCGCTGGGCGGGCTGGGCGGCGCGCAGCAGAGCGGGGCGGCGGCGGGCGGGCAGGCGCGCGCGCCGCCCTCGCGCCGCCACAGCGCCGCGCCCGCGCACATCGACAGGATCTATACCTCTTCCGATACCATCACCGAGGTACTTGCATAAATTCTTTCACGAAAACTATTTTATTTTTTTAAGGTATGTTTGCCTTTTCTCGTTATTGATTGTGACTTCTCTAATGCAAATCGTGACAATAATGCTGAGGGGTTCTATATCAGTTCTATTCTTTCAGGATCTCAGCGTCAGCTCGGCTTGTTTGCTAGTCGAGGCGGCGGTCGGCTCCGTCGAATCGGCCTTTAAGTTACCCAAAACGAAGAAAACGATGGTCAACGAGTGGATAGGGCGGTCGCCGGAGCGCACCCCGTCGCCCTACCGCTCCCCGTACCGACCCTGTCTCGTGTCCACCCCCTCGTTAGAGAGCTTAGTTAGAGTCGCGTCGACTATGATCGGCGATTTGAGCGGGACGACGGATATCGATCACGAGGAGGACACGCGCGCCTCCCCCCCGAGGACCCCGGGAAGGGAACGAAATAGACCCCCGAAGAAAGCTAGAAGAATCACAAGGAGTACGCCCCCGACAGAGGAGATCATAGTTCCACCGACAATAATGCCCCAACATAGTGCCAAAAAGAGATGGCTCCGACAAGCCATCAGCGAGGAGAGCGACTCTCCTATCATAGGTTTGTACTTATACTTTAAATGCTATGTTCGAATGTGGGTGAAAATATGAGAAATTATGCTATAGTTTAAATAGATGTATTTGTTCCAGAATCGCCGCCCAACGAAATAGTGACGCCTTTAAAGAAGAGGAGGTTAGCGCGGGAATCGCTATCCTACGAGCAGAACACGATTGTGCCTGTAAGTCTAATATCTCATAAATATTAATGAAGTTGACATAATTACCCATAATAATGTTTTGTTTCCATTTATGCAGTGTAATGAAGAAACTTCCCCGATTTTGACGTCTGAAGACTCTCCGGTTAAAGACGACAACCAATCGGTAATTCGACAATACAAAGTGCGGAACATAATGGACAGTATTTACGGTAGAGATAGAACCCGCTCGGATAGCGGGCAGGGTTCCGACGACCAGTGTAATATGGAACACGACGTCCTTAACGTAAACTTAAAAGTCGCACACGACAGCGAAAACATTAGGAGAATAATCGGAGTGCCGACTCCCGAGGATGAGGTTCCTCCAGAGATAACCAAGCCTGACTTTAAATCTAATAATAATAACGTCGATACCGACGAGAGTAATTATAACAAGGTTGTGCCGATGGAAATAGATACCACTATAACAGCTCAGTCCAAGATACAGGACTCGATGGATCATAGCGACATGGTCTCGAAAGGGCTCGAGAGCCCTAACGACAAAGTGAACAGCAGCCAATCGGCGGACACCAGCGGCAACTCATCACCGCAACGCGATGAAATGGACGACATTCAGAAGAAGATTCACTCCTTTCACACGGAAAACATAATGATACTTAAGAGCAGAAATAAAAAGCCCAAGGAGAAACGGAAGAAAGTGAACCTCAACTTCGATCTCAACATGGTCGATGACCAAATCAGTATTCAGTTGCGAACGGAGAACGACTCTAGCAGTTCAAAATCACCGGATATAAACGGGGACATGCACGATGACATGAGCAATCCCACTCATGACGTACACGTTTCGCCGGAGAATATACCGCTGCCGCCTGTCGAGTCGATACCTCTACCGGCGCCGGAGACCATTCCTCTGCCGGAGGAGACCAGTCCGATGCCTATCATCCAGCCCCCCGAGACCATCCCGCTACCCGAGGAGCCGATGATGCCCATGAAGGTCACGAATCCACCATCCCCCGAGGACAAACCGGAAGAGAAGTCGTTCCCGAACGACCGGCCGTCTGTTCTAGAAAACTCCACGTTACCCTTCTCTTCGCGTTTCAGTTCAACGGGGTTATTCTCCGGAATTTTCAGTAACATGTCGCAGTCGTTCAATGTGGACACGTCTATAAACGAGAACGTACCGAACATGTCAATAATAAAGAGTGCAATAGATAGGACTACAAGTTTAGATAATAGTATATTTGACAAGGACAGTATTACGCAGGTGGACGATTTGACGAGTGTACAGGCGATACTGACCCGTGTGAACAATATGGACTCTAATAACAGTGTTTTACTATCGGGGGTGTTGAAGAGCTCCAACAAGTCTGGTCTGCTGACGCCCTCGCCGAAGCCGGCCGGCAAGCCTTACTGCCCGCGGAGCAACGACCCCAGACTGAATCCTCCGCCTGTTGAAAAACCAAAACCTGTTCGAAGGAAGGTTAGTTGAATTTACTACTATTTAATATAATGTTGAAAAAAATAAAATAATATACAAAAATACAAATGTTTTGGTTAAGTTATTGTACTGTTTGGTTGTGAGTGAAATAGTCGAGTCGCTGTAATAAAATCAGACCATGGCTCCAGATTAGATAACAAAAATTATATCAACCTATGTAAGGTCAACTGCCTCGTGTGTTTATATGAATAATTTATTAATGTTTTGAATGTTATGGAGATATCCATAAAAACCAACAATTTTAATTATTTTCATTGATCGATTATAGCACTGATAATTTAATGATTTTGTAACTTAACCGCGGCTTTTTCAAGAGTAGCTCGTAGTTCCATCTCGGCCATAATGAACACAGCATATAATTTGGCAACACTGCTCACCACATGTCTCGTTACGATTTAAGTCTCTTGGGTGGTATGTTAATAACAGTACTGAGACCGGCGGTTACAGAATAACCTAACAAGGGAGTACCTTTATAAAATCTGCACACGTTCCTTTTCGTTGTCATAACGTATTGCGAAAATCAAATTAATATTTTCTTACTCAGGTTTTTAGTTGTAGTATGTACCTCTAAACTTTAGGATTTCTTTTCAAGAATTTTTTTGATCTAAATGTCTTCCCTATAAATTTGTGTTATCTACACTACACCATCCGCATGTTTTCGCTTTTAATCCAAAGCCCATACTGAGTCTGTTATACTTTACATGTGGCAGCTCTCTATAAGCGAGTACCGCAAGCGGCTCACCTGCTCGGGGCGCAGCGGGCGCAGCGGGCGCGCGCGCGGCGCCTCGGACGGCGTGGAGGGCTCGGAGGGCTCGGAGGGCGCGGGGGACGCGGGGGACGCGGGGGACGCGGGGGAGGCGGGGGACGCGGGCCCCGAGTGGTCGTCGGAGTCGTCGGGCGCGAGCGAGCTGTCGCCGCAGCGCCTCGACGCCGCCGCGCAGGCCGCCGCCGACGAGCTCGAGCAGCGCCTGCACCGGGAGCTCGTCGCCGACCATCTGCCTAAAGGTAACCCTTGCCACTGATGTCTCATATCTTTTTCAGGAATTCAAATTTCAAAAATTGTTGTGAGTTCTGTTTGAATGCAGGTGGTGCCGGCTATAATGAATAAATATCCTGGGACATTATTTACGCACGTCCGTCTGGTCCCAAACTAAGTAAGCGGGGCTTGTCTATGGAAATCAAGTAACTGATATACTATTTTTTTTCTAGATACCTCCTACATACTTATGCGCACAAGTATTTGTCCAGCATGGGAATCGAACCCATCGGTGATGATCTTATGTACTCGAAAACTACTTCACTGGGGGCATTTATCCGCTTTGTTTGTATAGGGTTCACGCCTTTCTAATTATTGTTGTGTGCTTATACTCGGCAGGATGGGTCATTGGTCCGATACCTATAAACCGTAACTTTGAAATTTTGTTTCTAAGAAAATATTGCGATATCTAATATGATTGTATTAAATTTTTGGACTATATATTACAGTAACGCAGCCGGTGTTTAATCATTTTAAATAGCATACCGAATTGCATTGAATTACAACCACGCGTTATCTTAATGTACTAAATGTGATAATAACTGCAATACTCTATTTTATTGCGCATCACCGGACGCATGTCAGTTTATAATTTTTGCTCATTTTAGTATCTACTCAACTGCAAATTGACCAAACGATTTTTACAATAAAATTAGCACTTTTATTGCTAAATGTTTTAGATTATTGAAACATGTCGGTTAGGCCCTTGAATCAAAGCATCCCGGTAGCTGAATTTTATACAGCTCGGCCACAGAGCCAATTATTTTATTATAGATATATATTTTATACTACTTTGTTCCCTGCGGCTTCACTTGCATTCCCCAGAGATGTTCTATTATCTCGAGATAAAAGGTGGCCAAAATCAGAGATATACCAGTAAAAGTTCGGCCAAAACCGGTCCAGCCCTTTCGGAGATTAGCCGGATCAGACAAAGACAAATAGTTTTTTTGTTTCATGTACCCTAATATACTACTTATATACTTTGTAAAAAGCTGTTATTTTGACCTAACAAATAGACACTTGAATTTTATTTATTTGTATAGATATGTATGTACATATTTACACTCCGAGTCATTGATAATGATGCATTGTTTATTACTTTACAACAATACATAGTGTCCATGTCCGTAAGAGAATATATTACATGACATTATTTTCAAATGGAAAATTGTTATGTTGTATTAGTTACACATGTAATTTTTATTTTTTACTAACTGTCCTCGCGGTTTCACCTGGGACCAAAGGATTATTTAATTAGCCTGGAAAAAATGCCTTAGTTACTCTTTAAAACATCAGCTATGTCCCAGTGAAAGTCCAGTCAAAATCGGTGAAGTCATGCCTACAAAAGTTATAATAAAAACGTAGACGCCTCGCGCCTACGTAATGTAGATGGCGCTGTTATGAATAATAATATTAATGAAAATAAGAATCTTGCAAACATGTCACTCACATAGTCTTCCAATAACTTTCGTGGAATACTTATTTTCCATTTAAATTGTTTACTCTGTCACCCTCAATTATTACAAATCTAATGACGCCTCATATTTTAAAATCTGTCAAACGGTTTACACTACAGAGCGTGCCAAAAAAAAACATTCGCAGCTCGGGAAACAAAAAAAAAAAACTCATGCTATTACCGGTTTTAAAGTCTGCACTCAATTGAGAAGAACCAGCGAGAAACTCAGCAAGGTTACATTTTCTTTAAACGTTTTCTTTATTTTATTATTTCAAATTTATATTTTTACATTTGCAAATACTTTAATAATCGAAAAGAAAAGAAATATATGCTTAACTATAATATTTTAGCGAGTATTATTAAAACTATTATTCACTGAGTATATTCCAATACCGAAATCACGACGCAAACGACCTTGGCAATACAAAAACAATACACTTGTATGTACCTATAGAATACGAACATACTGTACACTATATTTTTTGCATTTCGCACACATACCAATGGAATGAGATAATCATCTCGGCACTCCATTGTCTGAATTAATCTCTGTGATAATATAATACAGTTGCTAATTGCTTGGCAAATGAGCCAACGAAATGAATTGATGTTTGCGCATGTTATTTTTAGTGCACTCACTGCGACTGTAACACTGAGTTTTCGTTTTTGCCGTGCAATGTGTTCTGTATTGGGATTTTAACAGCTGTTATTTTATTGCTACATTCTACATTTCAATAACATTTTCGTATAACAGAGATAATTTCTAAGTCTATAATATTTTCAACCTGTAAAAAAAGACGCACAAGACATAATAGCTGTCCGAGGTTGAAAAGTCACCTACCTTGCTTAAAATAAAGATGACGGATTTTACAACCCCAACTCATCTCTAGGATGTCATAAAGCTGACTAAACGTTATGGCAACCCTGGTTAAGAAGCCGTAGGTTGTGGGTTCGATTCCCAAACATGACAAGCAATCGTGTGCATGAATATGTAGATTTGTTCTGTATCTGGGTGTTATTGAACTCTGTTGAGTTTGGGATCAGATAATGGTGTGATAAGAATGTCCCAAAGTTATTTTATTATTCAAATTTGTCTCTAAAGTATACCAATGACTGCCTCCACTTTGCACCTAACACCAAGTGGTCAACAAAAGCATAACCAAAGTGGTTTGGTGTCGGATAAGCTGCCAAATATGTTGTAATATGTAATAGATTGAATGGACAGCAAACATAACCCAATGTTTAGGACCAAGATGGGGAAATGATGATCTATTCTGGTCCAGGTTGGTCTCGCCAATGTCTAGTTCACACCCATAATAAAATATAGAAACCATAAATGTATTAAAATCTTAAATTGAAAAATTAAAACACTAGGTACAATTCATATTATTTAACAAACAAAACAAATTGAGACATTGTTTAAAACAGTTTAATTTGTCCAGGTGTTTTCGACGCGCAGCCGACCGCTTCAGAGCGCCAGCGAGAGAACCTCAGCTCGCGGCTGCGGCGGGAGTTCGGCCTCGCCCTGCCCGACGATGAGGAGGCGAGGTCGCCCACTGATAACACCGGTACGGAACATCCCGCAAATAACATCAACAACATTGCTAGCGAATCACTTTGTACCACCGGAATTATGACCCAACATTTGCCGACATATATTTCCAACACTTATACTTACACTTCAGTTAATAATGTTGGCACTAATATGGCCAACATTGGTCGCGATTCCAGGCATAATAATATTGTCGCAAACTTTGAAAGTGATGCAGATGTTTTTGTTTATAATTCGGGTAATATAACACATAATTTCGGCCCAATGAGTGACGTCAGATTCAGACCCCAAAGCGATGCCTACGCTAATGCACATTTGAATAGGGATTATAATAGACACAAGAGATTTGATCGCAGAGGTATTTAGTTAATTTTAATTGTCATATTGCAAAGCTATGTGGTTTTTGTTTTTGATTTAAGTGATATACCTACTTAAATTCTAACAATACTTATTCTTGTTAATAAAACGAAAGCTTATTAATTTGTTTGTGTAATAAATTTTTGAAATAAATCATATTTCTTATCCAAAAACTGGTAGTTTTTGTTATTTCTAATGTGCAAGTTTATTTGTCCTGCAGATGGCGGAGCTGGCGAGAAGCGGTGCGACAGGTAGAGGCCGCCCATGTCATGTCGCCTCTATGCACATATAAAATAAGACATATTTTTGTAAATCTCACGTCGGCGCCGGCCCGTCGCTTGTATTATAATAATATAATTAATATAAACTTTTTTATGAGTACGTGTTAGGACGCGCCACGGCGCACGTTTTGTATATTTTCCGTTTCACTTATACGTTTTTATTTTTCACGGTTTTTCTGCAAGTACAAATTGTTTTTATTTCCCTTTGTACATATTGTATATAGGAGAGTTAAGATTAATAAAGAAAAAGGTAGGGAACCTACTCGATACGTATGTATGTATTATGCTATAAAAAGATTTTTTATATATGTACAATGTGTATGTATCTTATTGATATATTTATTTAATATCGATCTATCGATAGTGCGTCTAGGGAACGAGTAATAGAATTTTTGTACGCATAATGTTTAAGTAAATTATAGTTGTTTTTATTGTTTTACGTTTTTTGTAGCGTATATAGGGGGTCCGAGGTCTCGTCATAGTGTCTTAGTTCTCTCGTTAGTGTTAGAGGATTCACATGTAACTTAGAGATGTTTCGATACGAATACGCATTAGCCATCTGTAGAGGTTAAATATTTGTTATAATAATTTAAGTGGAGCGCATGCTTGTGCAAAAGTTTTTATTTAATATTTGATCTACCATCACAAGACGAATGTTTAGGCAGCTGGGTTCATGTACCAAGTGACGTCGTGTCACGAAGCCGCTTTGCTCTCTGCTGTTTGAACGTAAAACATCCATCAATTGTAGAATGCACTTAATGGCTATAGACTGAAATAACCATCGCATATTCTATATAATATGTTTAAACTCCAGAGTTGCAAAGTCCCGAACGTATCGTTCCATAATCAACTTATTGAAGCTCACTACAATGCATTATTGTATTCAATAGATTGAAAATGGATGCGAAAATTTAAATAAATCTTAATAATTACATAAATTATCTATTATCATATATTAAATTTTATTAACGTCGAATAGAGTCGAAGCTGTCAATATCTTAGTTTTACTGCGAAGGCCACGGGTTACTTGCTAATGCCCTAATTAGTTAGTATTTTGGACACTAGCAAGTCTATCATGCAATAGATATTATAAATAATACTTTAGTACTCTGTCTGCAACGTGCGTACATGATGTTTATTAGCGAATTTTACCTGTGTATTAAAAATTCTATTGACAACATTTCAAATTTTAAACATTATAAATGAAACCTGATCAAAAATGTGATGCTTCCATTTTTTGTGATTTTCCGAATTTAATTTTTATATTGTCTTCCAAACACATATAATGTAAGAGGCATAATAATGTTACTTGTATGGCTGACAGCTGAGCCAAGGACTAGGCAATAATAATAGGGTTTTATTATAGACGTTCCTTTAATTTATGAAATGTTGTCAGTTACGCACATCGCTTCTCTATTGATACTACACAGTACAGTACCTGATATTTACAACAATATACATGATTGGCAACTGTATTATTTTTAAACGTGTGAGTAGATTCTCGCTACCTTTGCACGCTGTATATTGAACATTCAAGTAGCATGACATTTCTTATTATATACGAATTATTGCCATTAATATTGTAAATATATGCAGAAACTACCAATAACATAAAATAGTATTATGATAATATAAATAAATATTACATTAGACGTAGAAACAGACATATGTATCGCAAACTAATATATTTTATAACTAGGATGTTCAAAATGCAAAGTTGCGCATTCGTCTAGTTTCTTGTTTAAAAATCATAATATTCACATAGCTAAATTCTAATGTACAGTTGTCTGTCACAATTTTCGCCTACTACCTTCTACCGTATTTGTGCTAACAACGAATAGATGTTGTGAATAACCTCGGGCTAAATAAACAATAGGTTATACATACAATCCTACACCCAGTGATCTAATAAGTCTACACAGGCACTTGCAAAATATTCTGTTCGTTATAATTAGGGATTTTAAGGGATTCTAGTGTATTTTATGTTTAGTTTAAAACCGCCTTAATTTTAGGCGATAATCGCAGTAGACAGCTTTTCACCACATTGCTCGTTGTATTTTGTGATTGTGGCCTAAACGCTATTGTAATGGACTAGAAATGAAGTATCTACAAGAGAAACAAGTACTTACAACAGACAAGTGTTCGTTCCTAGTCCATTTGTATGATTTATGAATAAACGAACATTATGGTAACGATGTAATAATAGATTTCCATAATGAATGTAGTTAAACTACAAATTTATAATATAATGCCCAGTGTCTGACGCTCCATCCTATTAGTTGCTCAAATTGTGACTAGGTTCCGGCGTAGTAACATTCTGTTGTGGAACTCGAGTGTTCGGATGGATTGTGTGCTTTTTGGTGTTAGAGACGGTTTGGTACTGGTAATGGCTGCTTATTTATTTACGAGTCAATTCTTTCATGTCAATAGTGAAGTCAATTGATTTACATTATCATTTATTTTCTATAAGGCTAAGCCATTATAACCCTTCTTTACAAAACATTTCTTTAATCTTCTCATCGTTTTTTTTTTTTCAATACTTGCACTTTGTTTATCATGATCGCCAACTTATTGAGCCATGCTTGCTCTAAATTTAAAAGTAGTGTATAAGTACTTATAACGTAGGTGATTATATTCGAAAGTGGTGGAATGTGAATAAAGATAAAGATTGTTAAAGATACTAGATTAGAACGAATCTGTACTGACGCAATGGGGTTGATTGAGACGTAGAAACTCGTGTTCTACAAATAATAGCTTGACTAGAGAATCAATTCGTTAAATAATAATGATGATTCCTACCAAAGAGGCCTTTTATTTGAAGATTCAATTATTTATATTGTATGTACTGTATTAATATTTTTTGTATGTATGTACAACATAGCTCAATCCGTCGGTCGATCATTTTTAAATAATATATTTTTTTTTAAATACCTACTTAAAATGCAATCTATTTGCATAATCGTGAATACTTAGTATTTAGTTAACATGTTGCAATAATACACCTAAAGGTGTACACATAGTTTATAGAAAGAAATTTTTATATAAACAGAAAAGGTAAATGATATTTTAAACAGCTTCTATTTAATTCATTATTTAATGTTTTTTTTTTTGTAATATGTACTATAAATCTGATTTTAAGGTGTTTTTATAATATTATTTTTCGATCGAATCAATTGTGAGATAAAATGGTATGAATTGAAAGCAGCCGGTCTAGAGGGACGATGTCATTTTTATGTATATGAATTGAACTTGTAAATATTTCGATCTGGTTGTCTACTAGAAATGTGTAAAATTATTGCTTACTGTCTGGTTGTTAGAGTGCATTATGCTGTGAACGCATCCATTAACGAAACAATAAATTCCACCGTTAAAGTATGGCACATTTGAATGCCAAAATTAATATTTGACCCCTTCCAAGAACCGTGGATTGATGTACTTTTTGACAAATTTCTATGTAAGCAATATAAAAAATTCATGGGTTTTAGATTTGGAAAGAATATTAATTTTGGCCACGACATTCTAATAGCTGATTTTCTGTTTGAGTGAAAAATTTTATGACGTGTCAAATAACCTATAGCTATAATTAAGCAATATACATTTAATGGCAGCCATAATTAATTAATTTAAGGTTGACAGCATAATTTAATCTAACCTTTCAATGTTTCTGTAGTATATTTAGAAAAATCTTTGTGATAAAAAAAATCTTAATAATATCATCCAGTAGAGAAACTGTCTGTGTATATATTATGATATAATTAATGGTAAGTGAAAGCTATATTTTGTTATGGTGAACAAGAAGCGCACTCTCTATCGTTTGCCATATTATACTAGTTTTTGGTACTTTCGACTCCCTTGTGATTGCCCCCACCTTCGTCTGTCCCCCTTCTTCGTTAATTAATTTTTATGTAAGGTATTCGATGTAACAATGGAATATTTTGCAATATTATATAATTTTTTATCTCTAAGTGGATCATAAAATAGTAGAGCTGTATATTATCCAGATGTTAAATATTATTATTTTTTTCTTAATGTTTGAACTAAGCATGTAAAATTTAAAATAATAATATAGAATAAAAGATGTTATGATAATTAATTACATAAAATCTTTGTTTGAATGTGATGCCTTTTCCTTAATTCCTGCGGTGTGTTTAATGAAACGCTGTCTGTAATCCGTAAAATATTATAACATTTATTTCTTCAATCATTTTTTTTTACAAAATATGAACTAGACATACACTATCTTTAAACTTATCTTATAAAGAATTACGTACAATTTTACACCTTAAATTATGCACTGAATTCTGACCCTTGGAGAGTTGAAATCATAATACACATATATTTTAACAACTATGTAAACAAAACCTCAGTCTTGAACCCAACCGCGCTGAGCGGACGCGCCACGCTATTTATAACCATTCTACCATTAACCTTGATAGGTACCTCTAATCATATATTATTTAATTATACCGATAATTAAAACCACTTAAGCGGTGTGCATAATGATAAATAAACGCTTTTGACTACTTTTTTACGTATCACAGCCGTAACTAATGAACACTGAAAACTTGTGACTGTTTTCAATTCAAAAACTATAATAACAAAAACGCATAAACATGTAATAAAAAAAAGTGTCTTCATGCTTTTAATTAATTAATCGCAATCTCGTCCGAAATAAAAAAAAATATAAAAATTATTATTCCAATCAAAATTCACTCCCTTCTTATTAGTATCATCCCTCACACAATCCATTCGTATCTTCTTCTGCCCAGATTCTTTCATATCCATTACTCTATTAGTCACTTGCCCCTCCTTATGAAATGCATAAACGGTTCCCTTTTAGCTTTTTAGTGACTGGCGTTGCTTTAACGTTTCTCTTATATACTCATTCCTGATCTTGTCCATTCTTGTCACTTCATACCTTAACATTATCATCTCAGCACCATGGGATCGTTTTTTATCCGTTTCTTTAATTTTGCTTTGCTAACTTTGACCAACAGTCGGAACCATACAATAAAACAATTCATATCACGGACCTATAAATATTATCATTCAGCTTTAGAGACATCTGTGCATCACAAGTTGTCCGTGTAATCTGATTCTATGCTTTATGTCACGGACGATATCGCCATCATTATGCATGAGTGAACCTAATCGAGGGCAGTTGAAGTAAACGTGGAGAGACTACCGAAATCGCAGAAAATGTAATCAGTTTTAGTTCTGCTGATTTACAAGCGAACACTCTCCTGCTTTTGTAGCCATTTCGATAACCTGTTGTGAGCCCCAGAATATTATCACTAAGTAGCATACACCAGGGACCCTCCTCCCGCAGGTCTGACGTCAGAGCGTTCATAATCAATAGACCGACCCATGTGTAGGCTTACAGACACTTTGAACTTGTCGGTAGACCGGACGTATGTGCTGCATATTTTGCTTGAATAAATTTTTTATACTACTACGGTAGCAAACAAGCTGACGGCCCATCTGTTCTGTGGAACCTGATTGAATCTTGATTGCGCATACATTTAAATATAGTACGATATTATAATATCTACACTACACACTGACACACACCTCCCTCTCATCCCCACACCCCCGCAAACTTTCACATTTACAACTGAATCTATTACTCACAACACAGTACGCCTGGCAGAATTCTGGTCTAAACAAATTTAGCCAGAACGATCGACACGCAAAAAAAAAAAAAAAAAAAAAAAAAAAAAACATAATATCACTCTTCACTTTGCTTTCGCCACAAAGGTTTTTAACGCATTTTTTCAACATTTTATGAACATTAACCAGACTAAATAAAATAGGTAGGTAAACTTATGTGAACAATTCGCAGAGAATAAATATTCATTTTATTGCGTAAGAGCGTAATTCCGTTACATATTCCCGTTTAGTTCGTCTTATTAAAGTCTAACAATAGTTTCAATAACGATATAATTCAATTCAATTGCCGTATTCATGCGTTGTCTAGCTACAAAAAATATTCTAATTTGATAGACAAATAAAACCAATGGAGACGATAAAAAGAAATACGCGCAGCATACAGGCCCGATGTAGAGTCCACATCAAGTGGTTTTAAATTGGTAGAGTACCTATACCCATGTTAATCATACGTTTATGCATAGGCAGAGAAGCGGAGAGGCACGTGCCAGCAAGCGTGCTGCGTGCCGCCCGCCCCACAATTCAATCGACGACATGCCACCACTTAGCCACCATAATAATGGATAATTATGTTTGACCCGAAAGAGGATATATCTAATCACTACGTGTATAGCCCATCCGTTGCCACGGCGTACATGAAAACAGTTTTCTTCCAAAGTTGTAGGTCCTTATTCCTACGTCAGCATGGGAAGTATAAGGAGTAAGTAAACATTCAATCAACTGTTGAATGGACTGGAATATGCGGGCTTCAACAGTCCGAATCCCTGTAGAGTCTGTTTAATTAATGAAATTCCAAAGTGTCAGCTTTATCGAAGGCGTAATAAGGTAGATTTTCATTTATTTCGCGAGACTTCTCTTAAAGAAAGGAGTTTAGGTATATTATTTTCCGGACGGATCGCCGCGCGCCGACGGCGACGACGCCGCCGCGTCACATGACTGACTCGCACCGGCCGGTGAATGAATTCATTCGTTCCAATCAGAATGGCTGCGAAGCTCGTACAGTGAAGTAGTCCGTGTTACTTTATAACGTACAAGCAGTTTGATACGATTATAAAAATTCAATTAAGCTGTTTGTTTCTTAAAAATGAATAGAGAAGATCTGACATAAGTGTTTTATTGTGATTAGTGGTGCGGAAGAAAATGTAAAAAGATTTTTGTTTATTTATTATTGTTATTGTTTGTGATAAAGTAGCACATAACACAGTGACTTGTTTTTGTTGTGACTGTAATAAATTGTGAATATGGAAACAAGGCACTATTGGGAGGAGACCGGGCATTCCGTTAAATATGACAAGTAAGTTATCAAATAATATTGAACTATGCTATAGGTAGATACAAAATTTTATCGAATTCGCTTTTGAAAACAGCATTTCACTAGTATTATTTAGTCCAAACTTTGCAGGCTATAAAATCATTGCTTGATTATGTACCTACCTATGTAGGCAAGGTATTTAGATTAAACATACATAGATTTTTTCATTCGTTACAATAATTTCGCATCATTGTAGCACTGATCGGAATTTATTCAATTACATAGTTACTTCAGTAACTGTAATCGATTGTAGATATTCTATTGCTTTTTATAATATCAACTGGTAAGGCGAGAGAGCTCAAGAAAGTTTCCTTGGATTTGCTTCACCCTTGACCTAGAAAATTCTAATCGTATCGCTTTACTTTGCGAGTCACGTTATCACATGTGACGAACGTAGTTTTTTACAATTGCAGCATAACTGGTTCAAATTTAAACCTGTCAGAAAAGGCAACCTTATCCATTAAAATACAGGTTAAAAAATGCAATGTAAAGGTAATTAAATATATTTTATATTCAAATTACATTATAGTTCAAGAATCAACAAGTTTGAAGATATAAAAAACGTTATGGACATTTCGCAATTGCACTTTTCTAAATTGGCGGGGGGCAAAACAACCATTCGTAATCGAACAAATAAGCTGCCAAGCCATAAAGTTTTAATTAACTAGTTTTTGGATAATCTGGATCAACCTTCTTGCATCAGTAACTATGGATATTGCCAATAATAAATGAGAATTTTACCCTTTTTATCTTTATCATGTCAACATATCGTTGCACCGTTAGATAGACGTGAGAAGATGACCAAATTAGTTACGATTTGTTTGCATTAAACAGGCGCTTTTCCTCATTTGGTTGAATGATGCATTTAATGATTATTGCTCCAAATTATTTGTGATAATAGTTCAATAAATGAACCTTAACTTCAAAGGAATAAAGTAGATTATTTCTTCGACATTATTAGCTGTCAATAATTTTTTAATTTTCGTTCATCATTTTAGCCTACACCAAACCTTCATATTCCATGTAAATAATCATAGCAGGAACAAAGTCCAATTTCGAGTTTAGACTTAAAATTTTCCTGTGTACCAAGGATCTATTGGATTTTAGCGACCGTGATTTCGTTAACTAAGCCTTGCTTGTAAATACTTAGTTAACGAAATCACGGTCGCTGAAATCTCATTCATCTCAGTCATTTCTTCATCATCCAACCAACAGAATGATGTGATCTCCTACAAATTTACTACCCTTTCACTATTCTAGATTTTTTAAACCTGAAGTTGCCCAACAAGTCGCTCACTAGTTTGACCTCCTTGGTCAGAATGCCTCGTTTTCTAATACCCCACAGGGTATGTCGACTAATAAATACAATTTATTAATTGGTTAACAATAAATTATGACCCTAATTTTCAGAACATCTAGGTTTAAATTACTTCCAATTGTCCACTTCGCTTTCTCAGAATAATGTCACATTATAATATTGTATTGATACCTACCCACATGATAGGTATCGTGGGATGGATCACATTAAAAGTCCACGTGCGTTATTCAAAGAATAATGGTGTAATGCTGTTAGCCTTACGATCAGTACAACTGTGCCACCTGCAACAAGTCTGACGTCATCGGTACACGTTTTGAAATTACACGTAGGTATTTATGTTTTAAGTATTTATTGCAGAGTTCAATGCTATTTAATATGTACACAAGATATTTCTATATCTTATTGAGTCGATACAATTTTCAAAGTACTACGAACAAGGCACCATTCAATCAGGTCTTCTGCTAAACAAATAATAAACACATAAACGGTTGTAGTGGTTTTTATTCCTTGAAAATAGGTAGCCATAACAATAAGCAAAAAATATGTAGATACTACACGTCCTTTGCACACTTATTATTCGTTATTGTAATTCGAAAATAACAACCAAAAATAGTGCGTAAATTGTTAATTACGATGTCATACCTATCGTGCCTATTTTACCCGACGTTCAGAACATGTACATAAACAGAATTCAATCATAGAGAGTAAAAGTGTAAAAAATTAGTAGGGCGAACACATTTATAAATTAATTCGAATATCGAACAACATAACTATTCAATTTGTAGCGCAAGCGGGGCGAAAATAGCTTCTTGTAACACGTGATTCGCGCGAGACCCAGAGAAATGTAGTCGGGCTTGCACGCGCCGCGCCGCGTCGTCCACACACCGCGCAAAACGTGACCGATTATCGCACACATACGTATAGTTGGTGTTACATATACACACACACTGGCGTGTCTAGCTCACATTTCACATTTCATAGTGGTATCGACTGACGGTTTTCGCCCCGTACTAGATTGTCATAATCAGTTACGTGACTTAACAAAGTTGGGGTAGTTACGAGATCGCTCCATTCTGTGATTCTATATGTACAAACGTAGTTCCACGAATACTCTTATTTATTCTTAACTATAAAATCTATTAGGTTATTCTATGGTAAAATATTATCTCAATTGTATATTATTTTACTAACACTTCGCAGCGTTTTTATTTTCCACTACAACATATTACGACATAATATTGAGAAATATGTTTTTTACTGATTTCTGTCAGCGATTCCAGCGAATACACCAGATCATTCACATTCGTAATATGCAGTATACAGAGAAAAAAAATCGAATATCAATATTATTTTAAATTTGGCAGCCTTGTAGAAACAAAATAACACATTTTTAATTTTGGATGGTTATTAGTGATGATGTGATAAAGCGACCATGAAGTGTGAATGAGATGGGGAATCGCACATGGAAGGAAACGTGCACCGATCTTTTCGTAGCGGACAATGATTATAGGTATCTATCTACATTATCTGTACAAAGTTTGTGCCTAGAAGGCTCTTCTATACTTTGACGATGTGGCGAAATGTGATAAGCGCACAATCTTAAAAGGGATCTGACGATCAGGTGCATTTCTGCTTAGGTATTTGGAAAAAAAATGCTCAATATTAATACAGAATACTTCGGATCTAAAGCCATTTGATTAAAAGTATTTTTTTGCACTACTGCAAATAAAAAGCCAATATGCAGGAAATAAAAGGTGTTTTTATTTCATAAGTATAATAATGTAATAAGTACATCTGGTAACTGCTAGAATATAACGAAAGTGGACGTGGTCATTGTCCCAGCAACAATGATATACGAACGTCCATTACTCATGTAACACGTGTGGTCTTTCTGGTCATTAAACTGTGCATGCGCAGTGCAAGTACAACAGTGTTGCCAATATAATTGATTTGTATAATTTCTAAAGATGTTATTGTAAACAACATCCGTGACCTAATAGATTCCAACGTCGATTGATACTAAACTCGAATTCGTCTGTAATGATTAACTACGTAATACAAGTTCTTTATAAATTAACTAATTTACGTAATGTGTCTGGTATTCAGAACTTACTTAACGTCACACTACTTCATCTGATGGGGATACTTAAACAGAAGAACCAGAGTGTCTGTAGATTTAAATAGGTATTGAGGATTCAACACAATTTTTCTCCGTAACCTACAAGTTATTCATTGAACCTACAGATTTTCATGGGTCTTTATAGGTTAATTCAGAAATCTCACTATCCTCACTTAATTGAAAACATTAATAATGGAGGAACCTAGATCAATAAACTATAATATACAAAAGCGGAAGGCATTCGCTAACTAAACACGAAATCTCCGCTGAAGTTGGGCAGGTACCTAGGTAGTTTATCGTTTTAATTTTGCGACAGGGAAGGGGACTATCGTAGGTTAAATTTTTTTGCTGCTAAGTTTCGGGCAAAATTACTTGAAGCTTGATTAACGCTTTCATGAGGTTTCTTTACACGGAGATAGCTGACAGGGCGGTTAAGGCTATTAGGCCATGTTTATTCTGGGGACGCTGCGCCAGTGAAATCGCAAGGCAATAAGCTAGTAAATAATAAAGAGATGAGCCAACATTATTTTATGTGGTAACGTGAGTGCAAATGCGAGGGTCTGCTAATCTGCATTCAACATAAACTCTATGGTATCATCGTAGTCAACCACGTTCAATAAAACAACATTAGGTAATAAAAGGTAAGCAACAGGCGTCCAATGTCTCAAGATTTAAGTCTCGCGACTCGTGTCACCTGTAAATTCGCGCGACATTACTGGATATCGCCAGACTTTGTTCAACATGACGAACAACATCGCGTGCAACTTTTAAACGTAAAAAAGTTATGAGTGAAATGTTGGTTGAATGTGCTCCATTCACTGTTGTCGCACGAGGAACGTGTTGAAACGTGTCCCAAATTCATGGGCTTTATGAACGGGTAAATTATGAATTAAGCGAATTTGTAGTGACGGCGAATGCCGTGACCGTGATCTTTGGTAAGAATTATAAAATGAGCTTTAGACAACATCGTGAGGAAACTAGATGGCACGATGGTTCTTCATAGTGTCCATCAGGAAACTCAGTTGCCAGCCAACTACTGGTCTGTTTTGGCTGTTGCACTTGAGGGTCATACGACACCGCTTTGCAGCTTCCTTCAATTACCACAGAACTACAAACACATCATAAAAAAATAACATACCCATTAATTCTCGGTATTTTGGTAGAGGCCTTAAAATAGCCCGAGTTATCTACCTTAAATTGGGCCTACTGTTTTTGTGTCTTTATAAGTAAAATAGCTTTCAGAAAAAGTACGAAGTCTCTTAATTTCATACATTCAGCCTGGATAATGTTAGAGGGCTCAAATTCTAGATGTTGTTAGCAGACTTATGAAACGCTTAGTTTCATTTGTTCAAAATTTATTGGCATGCAACTAATCATGAACTCTAAAATTTTGATTGATTGTCTTTTATTAAAAATCAATTTGAAACATTTTGTGCCATCGTTCCCTCAGCCCCTGCTCATTGAAAGTTTCAGACCAAAGTCTCAGGCAGATTCATTGCAAATCCTATGCATATCCACAATAAAAAAAATCTTTTCACATGCTGTGAATTCGGGAAATTTATTCCGATCAGCAATATTCTCGCCCCCCAAACTTGTCGCATTTTTTACGATCTCTCTTTCAACGAAGACATCATACAAAATTTGTTTCCAAATCACTAGTATAAGCAATAAAGAACCCTAAGTTCAATATTTAATACCTCGATTAATTTATTATTAAAATTTATCTTAGACCATCGACAGGATTCTCAATATTTGGAAGAGTAAAAACATATTTGCCCATTCTATATTTGTTTATTTAAACGCTCCATGTAAATTTTATTAACCGCCTACAGTATGAATGAAGCCGTTAAATACGTCATGAAAATGAAAAAACAAGAATTTTTTACACTTCTCGTTAATTTACAACTCCACTCCTAACTGAACTTTGTTGAGTAGGAGTTGTTAACAAAAGATAACCTTTAAACAAAGGATAACCTTTTAGCCAGAGAAAAGTTTCAGTATATTTTTTAAGTTCAAGATTTTTTGATGGATTGACGTCAAATATGAAACCCTAAATGTTCCCAGCTCATTGGTTTAATGCAAAAATTTAAGTATTTTGCGAGGGGAAGATTTATTTCCTTATTTTTTTACGTGGGCACACTGGAACTGAAACTACCCACATAACTTTTAACGAGTTTGGGAACCGGTATTCTTTATTAGGCTTCGAGCTATTTTAAGTGGATGATTTTTGTAGGCTGATATAACTTATGAGGGTTCTGATATTTATGGAGATATTCGTTTTATTTTAGAATCGATTTAATTTGATAATAAATATCTGAAATTGAAAAAGAATATAATTTATATTTGTAATTTTTTTCATCACCTTTGAAATTGGACTTTATTATTATAACAATACGTTACTTATATACGCTCTATACCTAATGTTACAGATAATACATATATTAGTATTAATATGATTAATTAATAGATTAGGACGCAGGTATGAGGGTAACTTTTTTATTTTTCTTGATTATTATTATCATAAAAATCATGCTGCAAATTCATTCGCATGCACATACTTATAAATAAGATCATCGGAGAGTTAGGTCCAAAATAAGATTTGTGATGAATCGATATACTAGATATATACGGTGTGGCAGTAAATTTAAGGCACGAGAACTATTATTAATTAATATAGTCTGAGGGATACTTTATGTAGCTTAAACTGAAGCTCCATATATATATATTAATATTGGGCTTGCGTTTGGCCTTCAACTGACCCCAGAAGGAGTTATGACGAGGCCGAGGATGTAGCACGCTTACCCAGCGAATGCCTATTCACTCTGGCCTTGAATAAATCCAGGTTAAAGCTGTCGGGAAACACTGACCCCGGCAGAGATATATAGAGATTGTATGTAGCAGGTAATATCCGAAACTGTCCATCCTATTACAATATTCCCGAGACACAAGCTATGTTATAAACCAGCGATACATTTGATTATTCGGGAACGCGGGTAAGACTGCGGGGCGCTATATAATGGTAGCATTCTGTTCTTCAAGAAAGGTGTGACGAGATTTTTGCAGGGTCGGCAACGCGCAAGTGATATCCACGGTGTTGCAAGCGTCCACAGGCTGCGGTAACCGTTTACTAAGACGGGCCGTCAGCTTGTTTGCTACCTAAGTACTGTAAAAAAATCTATACTTTTATACTAATATTATAAGGATGAAATATTTGTATGTAAGTATGTTTGTTACTCTTTCATGGAAAAACTGCTAAATGGATATGGATGAACCTTGGCACATAGATAGAGCATATCCTGGAACAAGATATAGGCTTTTATCCCGGAAAAATATTATATCCCTCGGGAACGCGGGTAAAACCGCGGGGGGCAGCTATATAATATAGGGAATGGATAACAACAACTTTTAAAATTTAATAATAATAAAAAATATGGACGAATAGGGATAGGGTGCTTTATCGCAAAACAAAGACAAAATCTTAAAATGAATTTGTATATACGTATTGATAAATATTCTACTTATAACGCATGTCAGGCTTGGTTGAGGCAATTCATTTGATGTCACATATCGTACGATAGTCAACCTCGATTGATAACATTATTTTCTTATTGTTCTTACAAACTCCTTCAACACATTTTTTACACGTTGGTAAGCACATCTCTTGAAAACAGCGGCCCTAATTTGGTTATTTTTTGGTTTTTAAACGTTTTTAATAGTCCGAATTAGTTTTTTAGGGAATATATGAGTATTCAGGAGACATTTCATGTAGTTTTTTTCTAAAGGATTTTTAAGGGAGGGCTGTGAAATTCTGATCCGCAACCTTTTTGTGTGATGAAAAATGGTGGTGGTTCACACTGTGTCTATGCTTTTCAAAACTGATTGATGAATAATTAAAATGTTTCCCTGTAATACAAAAAAATCACTGAAATCGTGTGTCTTTACGACATACACTGTTTAACAGTGGGAACAGCAGATTGTTAAAAATTCCTACCATATACGATATGTACAACCAATAATAAACGTACTTACATACAGTTTGACATGTCTTAAAGCCCAAAATTCCCCGACTGGAGGTATTCCTCGACTTAGTTATTGGCTGAGAATTACGTCACTACCCAACAACCTGTACTATCGATACCGAAATCGCCTCGTGGAAGGCAACGTGACCGACGTCGATCGAAGCACGTGGCCAGCCATGCTGCACGATAGTTCGGCTAACTAAATACTGGCTAAGATGGCCGCTTAACTATTAAAAATACCATTCAAATTTGAACTCTAAAACATTGCCATAAGGTTTTACAACATCGTCATACAATTACGTATATAGATGCACCTTATTGCCGAGGGTATAAAGTAAATTTTTCAATGGCATAGTTAAACGTCAAAACGGCCGTGATTGCGGTTTTAAAACCAGTGATTAACATAAAAACGATTGGAATCGACCGTGATAGATCTTACATCACTATGACAAAATGAAACTCGATCTATTGAGTGGAAATTTATTGATTATTAAGAAAATATTGACCTCGCTGCACTGTTTGGGTATACATAGGAAAATAAATAAATAAAAATCCTGAGACATTCTATACACACAGCCTCTAATCCCAAACTAAGCAGACCTTGTACTATGGTAACCAGATAACTGATATACTACATGATTACATGGGATCTATTTCTTGTGGATATTTACCCCCAGGCACAGAACAAACAGACATCATTAACATGTCTGTTTCACACAAGAGTTTGTCCTGGGAATCGAACCCATGATCTCTTACGGGGCAATCAGGGCTTCTAACCACCAATCCAACTGGTCCGTATTAAAGAATTGACTAGGTGGCTACTTATTTATTGCTAATGGTTCTACCATTTAAATAAGTGGTACAAACCGGAACTACTATAAAGAATTCTTAAACTACTTCAAAAAACCTCTAGTCGCAAAATAGTATTGAATTTCCCCCATTTCTCTCTGTTTGTTTGTGCGCTTAGTTCTTTAAAACTATTTAGTCGATTTTGTTTACACTATAATATAGAGAATTTCTTCTGGGTTTATGTGTATACTATATTTTATTAGCCGTTAGTAGTAATATACATTTTATTAGTAGAATCCACAATGAAATGGGAAGGTATCAATCCTTAGAACTAAAAAAAAATATTAATATGTCATCAATAAAACTAGCCTAGAATAAAAAATGTCATATTAGCCATTACGATCGAATCGGATGCTAATAAATTGAACGTAAGAAGATAATGGTAAAGATTCTAAACTGATGTCGCCTCTTATACTTATATTAAAACATTTTCTATTTAATTTCATATAAAACTCAACATACTAGTTTATTATTTTTACAGACAAAAAAAAACTATTCTAATAAAACCTTTTTTGGCTGCAACACAAACTAACCTAAATTCTGTGCCTATCTGTGGCAATGGGTATAACAGCACCCCTACTTCCTGCGGATTCACCACCGTATTTCATCGAATGTAACTGCCCTGAATGGGAAAATTGTAAGGTAAAAATACGTTCAATCTCATGCTTAATATTTGCCATTTGTTAATGAACATGCCCTTTAAAGAAGCCACAGCGCGACTCGTGCCGCCCAGGCATACTCCCGATCATCAAAAGCGTAAATTGGTTTAAAAATAGAACAACAAGCTATTTTCGTACTTTTTTTTAGCATGTTTATGGTGACGTAGGAGAAAGTTCGTCACGATTGTTCAGTGAAAACCTTAAAAAATCTCACGAGTTCATATTATGTGGAAGTTTTCAGATCTTGACCTTTAATTGAGAATACGTAGAAGCTGAGGTATGAATACGCACGATATTACGTGGGTTTTAGCTGTTTCCATTTTCGAAAACCTTTAACCATAGATGTCTCTTCATTCAGTTTCTGCTACCAAACTTATTAGTTAATAAACTACAATACGTAGGTATGTAAACTTTTTATTAGATTTCAATAAAAAGTATGTATTTCATTAATTTTACACCATTCCATTGATATATTAGCATCCTTGTGAGTTATAAATTTGCGTGAGAATGAGGCCCAATACAATGGCGACCAAAATATTCTGTAGGTATTTTAGGTACATATAATACTAAATAACACATTAAAAATTTACTTAGCACATTATCTACGACAGACGACATGACATGAGTCACGTGAATCGTTCCATGTGCGAGTTCTGCGTGTTTCCAATTTCTTATTACAACACATCACATAAATTTCAATAGTTGTCTTACAACAATGCAGCCTACGCCATTGTCAATAAGATTTCTTATTCATTGCAAGCTACATGCGTTGTGATCATTTAGTTCCATTCACATCACTGCACGTGACACACTCACATTAACATTCACAAACATCGCACGTTTTTAATATCTGTTAACTGTATTTAGATTCTTATGTAAGAGACTTTAAAGTCAAAATTTGCGCTAACGTCGCCATCATATAGTTATTCCTTTGACTTTAAAATTGGAACATGGAAATACATTGTTGTTCTGAGACTGGAAACCTATTTGATAGGATAGAATTTAAAATTCAAAACGATAAAATGACCTTTAAATAATACTAAAATCTAGTATGTTGAATTAATTTTAGGTTATATTTTTACGCGGCTATGCGAAGTATGCCAGAAATATCGGAACCGGAACAAAATTATAACAAATACAAATGTAGGTATAGCGTTATATATGTTTAAATACCTATGTATGACTATTTTCATGGCGATAGGTCGAACAGTAAGTATCGATTGAAATAGATTCATACATGCACTGCAGCGCCATCTAGCTGTGTCAAATTGGACATAAAAACATTCTCCATTAAATAACAATTAAGCTAACTTTCATAGTGATCGGTCAAACGGTGTTTGAGTCTATTAATCCCAAACATGTTATATACCTACTTACTACCAACTCGTTCTATAAATGTATACAGATTGCCCCGCCTCACACGTGAATATGACAACGGCACGTGACCTGTGACGTCACACCACGTATTAGCACAACAGCAACACTGCAATTTATTTCTGATAAAGTGGGCGAAAATAGAGCAATGCATTAGGTACTAGTGGAATATCACTGGAGGTTATCGAATTGAAATCGATAAAAAGTACGCTTTTGGTGATTGAATCGTAGCGAAGGCCGGCCTGAACTGTTATAGATAAATAACTAATCGTGCATGTAGGATTTAAATGCATTCCTAGACCGTATCTGTAGCCTAGCCATTTTATAGTTTAGAATTTATACAGAATATCGTCCGTAAATTGTTAGGACTTTGAATTATATAACTTGACAGCGAATTCTGACAACTCTTTTGTACAATGCACCAAATAGACCATAAGTTATATTACGCCGACTTCAATGATTTGAAATTGGGTGGCCAGTGGATGATTAAATTTAATAAAATCAGGTCTGCAATTGAATAGTGGAATTTTCACATCACAAGGGTACTTTCTTCTTTTTACAGGCATGAATCAGTTTAATTAAATAACCAATACATATTTAAAATAACACTGGGAACAATTATACGATGTAAGTAACGTATTATGTATTAGGTATATATATTTAACTAGTTGTCCACCACCGGTTTCGCCCGCGTTTAGTTTGAAGTCGATCAGACTAAAAAAACAAAATGTTCCATACAAACTTTGCAACCCCTTTTCACCCCCTTAGGGGTTGAAATTTTAAAAATAATTTCTTTGTGCCTACGTTATTAAAGGAACCCCTGTGCAAAATTGCAAGTTTCTAACCCTTATAGTTTAGCCCCTGCGTTGATATGTCAGTCAGTCAGATTCTCCTTTTAAATATATAGAAGACTGTCAACAGGTAAAACTAAATACCAGAGCCCCATAGTTCCTATAGGATTAGTGTCCATTTGGTTACCTTCCTACCGTAATATTTACCACTCTGTGACGTTAATATATTACTGCACATACCACTGGAGCACCGGCGCACCGCATTACATAATATAAGACAGAAATGTAAAATACACAGAGCAATTTGTTTTCATTGTTTCGGCCAGAATATTTATGGACGATAATGTAATGAGTTATAGTGAAAGTGATCACTGATAGTAGCTGACATACACAACAACAAATAGAGTTTGTGTTCACTATGAAAAAGTGATATTTTTTATAATTAAAGCATATGTGTTTTTAAATACAAAATAATATGAATTTATTTTGTAGCTGAATATGTGTTAACAAGATAGCATTATAAAAATCATTCTATTTTTATATTTTATCACAACCATAAATATCGTGGTTCAAGTTAGTGAACGCAAACTTTTTTAGATGTGTGTGTATTTTAGCAAGGCACACATTAATATATCGTACAAACAATACATAGATACAGCGCGGTTTGGCTCGTGAGCGCGCGGTCACGTATACAAGACTCGCTGCGACACGTGTTTTAAGTAATGTGGCCATACATTAACATAAGTAGGTGGATTTCTTTTATAAGAGAAAAGAACTAGTGTCAATTTCAAGTTTAGAACCTTTTAGTTTTCGTAGAGACAATACTGTGATTTTTACCGCCTGTATTGAAGAGCGAGAACATTATGTGTCAACTTTATTTGATTCCACCGCTTGATAATGATGCAGACAACACGTTTTGCGGGAGAATTAAGATATGGAATGGAGATGAGGTTATTAAAAAATAGGCGTAAAATTGTTTCTTTAATTCCAGCTACACACATGCAAGGTACATGATACTAGCTCATGGCCTCTATGCTATGTTTCTTTCGCTTACTACGCAGTAACGTGAGAGGTCCGCTCTCACAGATTTCATTGCGCTTGCTGAAGTAATTTGTATTCACTGAATAGGAGAGCTGGTATAACAAAAGACCATGGGTGATGGTGGACACTTATCGCCTGTTTATTGTGGTACCATTATGCTGGTAATATATGTACCTACATACATTAATAAATATCCTGGGACATTCTTTTTCACACGGCCATTGGTCCCAAACTAAGCAGAGCTTGTACTATGGAAACCAGATAATTGATATACTACATACACCTACTACTTTTCTTTTCTCGATACATACATATATTTACCCATACACAGAACAAACGTGTTCATGCCCACAAATGTTTGTCGTGGATGGGAATCGAAACAGCGACCTGCAACTTGGAAGTCAGGGTCGCTAACCACCAAGCCTACTGGTCTGTCAAATCCCTACTAATATTATAAATGTGAATGCAAGTTTGTTACGCTTTCACGCGAAAACTACTTAACCGATCATCATGAAACTTTGTACACATATTATTGGAGGTATTAGAAATAACATAGGATATTTTTCGTGCCGGGAAATTGTTATATCCCTCGGGAACGCGGGTGGAACCGCGGAGGACAGCTTGTAAAAAATATTAATAAATTAGTACATTTTTTATAATTATTCATACCTACAGTCTTCAATCGGATGTATGCATTCCATCTTGAATTGACGTAAAACCTGACACTCGCTTGATAATTTTATACTATCGTATCATAACTTATTAATATCACGTGAGAAATCAGATAAAAGGTAACTGTAACGTGACGGCTTTATCAAGTCCACAACACGAAGTGATGGACGATAATTATGTTGTAAAACATCCTTATAAATAAAAGTGAATACAATATGGAGACTTTATCAGATGGCTTAGGTAGAAGAAATAAAATAATAGCATGGATTATTGTTATAGAATATAATTTTTGGCAATTTTTTTAATAATAGCAGTTTTATATTCGCTACCATGCTTACATTTTATTCACATAAAGGTTCCGAAATAAATTTAACTAAATGTTTATAAATGAAAGCTAAAATATATAAAATGTCTGTCAGCCTGTCGCTCAGCTTCTTCTCTTCTTTGTACTCCGCGTCACACCTCCAGCCGTTACCATGGTTCCTTTACTATCAGTGCAGTGCGTCTCTGGAATTCTCTCCCACACTCACTTCGCGACAGCCCCTCCCTGAACGTGTTCAAGAAGAGAATAAAGGACCATTTCCTCTATAAATAACATAGTAGGTATTTATTTATGTATAAATTTATTTAGGTATATTTATTTATTAATATATTTATTTTGTATTAAATAGGTTTATGCACACTATTCATTTAAATTGTACACTGGTTCTTACCCTCAATATATGTAGTTATCTCTATCACTCAAAGGTTTGCTGGTAGAAAACTCAATTTTGAGTTAAGCTCGCCTATGTACATGACATTTCTTATGTAAGTTTTAAATGTAAATTATTGGTGTACAATAAAGTATAAATAAATAAAATACTGAGCCCCACGGTTTTAAAGGCGATCCCTTAGTTACTGCTTATAACATCAGCCAGCTGCCAGTGAAAGTCCTTTCAACATCCGTCCATATAGCACATACACACATCGATGTTATACATATAGATGTATAGTATATCTACAAAATTACATCATACAACGTATTTGTATATATATTTGGCTTATTAAATTATATAAATAAAATAGCTGTCTCGATAGACGTTGCCCTGTCGAAATAAATCCATACAAAGATGCAGGAATTCGATCGCAGCGCCACCTACCGGGTCTAATTGTACACATGTACTTATTGAACACACACAAAAACATTCATCAAAATCTATCCAGCCGTTTAGGAGTTCAGTGACATACTCGTATACACGTACAGTAGAATTATATATATAAAGATATAGCCAGTCCTATATTTTTCGCTATCATATCCACCCTACGCAGTCACGTCATGATGTATATATCGCGTTACAGACTACAAGGAATCCTGACACGAGCGTGGACACCTGCCGTAGAACTCCGCTGTATTTTCATAACGAATAAAAAAAGTTCTAAAAGATAACATTTTGTGCCATAATAAAAATGCATACATCTAATTGTGCGATGTGACCTTAACAAATATAATAATATTAATTCCGTTCCGTAAATAAAAATGTATTTATGTCATGCAAGTAAATTTATAATTACATATTTGTGTTAACACAATTGGGTGTTGTTTATAATGAACGTGTTGCTCAGACCTTTCCCAAAGGCGGTAGAGCAAAAGGGTATCCCTGATCAGCTCCTGTTTGGAATACGATCGTGAGTATCTTTTTTTCTGTGCTTCGACAAAAATTTGGAAAAAATATCCGAGATACAGAATGTTAAAATTCGTCACAAAGCGGACATTTTACTCTCTAAATACCAAAAATTGCGTCACAAAATGGACATTTCATCTTGCTACCGAAATTTTATTTTCCCATTTTTAACGTTTATCATAATCGAGCAGATATGGTATAGAAATTGTAATAAACACGATAGCTCTCCCCCGCGGCCTTACCCGCGTTCCCGAGCGATGTTACTTTTCCCGGAATAAAAAATAACATGCTCTATCTATATTTATACTCAAATTAAATGTTTTTATTATTTATTTACTTAAATTTTTTTTTACTCTACTTTTTCTCAAACTAATTTCGGTATTACTTTAAAAACTCACAGGATCGAGCTTCTTGTAAAAATTTCCATAAGAAGCCAACTTTTATTGCATTTATTATTATTAAAACTAAAGCCATTTAAAAAAATAGCTAAATAAATAAACCATAGAAGCATTTTATGAAATCCATTGCGACGCGGGGTTGAAGTTACCAATACCTACTTAATAAAATTATGTAAAGCGGTCGATCTTGGTTCATAAAATCACAATAGTTTGCTATTCCATCCATCCTTCCACGTGAAACAATAAATAACACGTCGGGAGGCACACATCACGTGGCGTTATAAAAAAAATCACCGAGACTGTCTGAGCCACATACCTATTATTATAATAAACTGTATGATAAGACAGTCAATTGTTTAGTTAAACTATTCCAAACTGACCTAAGATTTCATCGTTATGCCAAATTATTTAAAACTTCTGCGCATTATATTATCTATGTAATGTATTATATGTTTCTAGAAAAAAAGTACTCGTATATGATCTTGCTTAATTTGGGATCAGACGGCCGTAGGTAAATTATGTCCCGAGATATTTATTAATTGTATGGCATTTTTTATAATTTTCTATCATATTTTTTTTTATTGTATCATCGAAATATAACATCGTTATGGAATGCGCAATCAAAGTATATAATGACATTCAGATTCCAAGTAAAATTATTTTTATGTATTCCTCCCTCACATCACATATTATCTTGATCGAGCAAGTTCTAAAACTGTACCAAATTGAAAGATGCATTTAGTGTTCTCAGCCGTGTCACACAGGTAAGCATTTCCATTTTGTTACGTAACCCCTAAACATTGAAAACTATTTTGTTATTGGAGTAGTAGTTTCTATTAAACTATAAATAACCAGCCTGTTCCAAATTACAATAAATCGTTTAGTTTTCATGAGTTTCGAGAAACCATGCGTGGAACACGTTTTAAAATCACATGTTGATACAGTTGCGTTCAGCTTATTTAATCGAATTCATCGATATTTATTAGGTGTACTCACGTGGCACCCCATCCCGTCGCTACTTCTATTTAAATGTCATGTTACGTCACGTCAATATTGGAGGTGGGCTAGGTTGGAAATAAATTAATTTCTTTTTTCAGCTACCCTTTACATTGATATGGATTCAATTTTATTTTTGCTTGACATTTAAGGAGTTCACGTAACCATTTATTACAATTAGATGGACGCTTTGTTAAACGAAATAAACGAGCATTCTCTTCTTGATATTTATTTTAGGATCATTTGAGTTTATTTTCTATGATACTATTTTTTTTTGGGACGATTGGAAAAAAATATGAGTATTTTTTTTTACGATACGCGCGCACACAGTAAGTACATTAAAATTAAGTTAGCCGACACTCAACAATTTCAGATTTTTTTTATTATTTAAAAATCAGAACTAAAAAACTATTTAAAAAAAATTCCACGTATAATTTTGAGTTTTGGTACAATACCTGCTGAATTAAAGCAGTATTTAGATCTGCCAAATATTTCAAGGACTTCAAAAGCCCTGAAATTTTGGATTGATAGTAGGCATTTCACTCCCGTGCTATCAGAAATAGCTGTTAATTATTTGATTTCTTCTGCTACATCTGTAGCATCTGGACGAGTTGCTTCTACAATCAATGTAGCTTCAGTAACTTTAAATTTGACCATCATAAGTGCCCTCCGAAGGCCTAAACTGAATAAATGGTTTTGAATTTTGAATCTTTTAGTGCCTAATAATCGTAGTAGCCAAACAGTTGAACATATAAAACAAAGAGTAGATATTTTTAAAAACTCTTACTGAAAAATATTGGTATACATAATCGTCTTATTTAAATTTAAAAAATCAAGACAGAACTATAACCTAAAACTTATATACATTTATAATTCAATTTGTTTAATAAATATACTGGACTATAAACTGTGTAGGTAATCATTTTTGAGCTGACTTACGATATTTTTTAAATAATGCCGATATATCGATACTTTTTTTTCGATATATCGAACTCCGATATTCATATATTTAAAAATATATCGATATATCGAAAATCCGATATTTTTAAAAATATAAACAGCCCTGTTACTCATTGACAGTTGTGATTTGCGCGATATTTTTTCGCGCTTCTGAATAAAGAGGCATTTTCCGTATTCATTTCAAAAGCCGCGCTCGTATCATGGGGCTAAAAGGTCTAACTTCTTACGTGCACAAAAGTACAATGAAGGAACGAATGGAAGTTTATTTAATCGATTTATCCTACGATAGGTATATTAAATAGATAGCCTGCTACCATACCACTAGTTGAACTTGCCTCTAACTAATCTAAATGTTTTATTTTCTTATTTCAGTAGTGAACACTAAGCATAACGCACATAACCAACTATATTAACTATACCTACCATATCCCGGTTTCACCCGCGTTCCTGAAGGATCTAATGTATACCGGGATTATAACATAGCCTATGTCACTCGGGAATAGTGTAGCTTTCGATCAGTGAAAGAAGTTTTTGAAATGGACGAGTAGTTTCGGGGATTATATCTTTATAATATTAGTATAGATCAATAATAAGTAAAAGGTACTGTTGCGGAGGAGGAGGCTTGCAGCAAAAAAGCTGCATAATTGATTTCAGTGGAGCTTAATGTATTTACAGTGCTAGATTTATAGATGAATTTGCAAAAAAAAATCCGTTGCGTTCGTGTTTTTATTAAGTGTGTAGTGGGGGGGAGAATATAGTGTGGATGACCAATCACTTGAGTAGGTGCATTTTTGAAGACAGCTACGTAGGAGCGTCGACAATACTTAACAATTAGATTACGGATTTTGAATGTGAACCAATTCAAAACTTTTTGGGATGTGTGGCGGCATCTATGAACACGCCTACAATCCTAGAAGGCGGAAGATCTTCCCTTTTAAATGGAGGAGTCTCATACCTCGCTCCTCCATACATGCATTGTTTGTACTGGTAAACACGATTTTGTTTTGTTTTTCGGTACAAGGTCAATGCTAGGTGTTGCTAAGGTTATGTATCACGAGAGTATTTTATATGGTTACTTTACATTACATCATACAAAAATATTTATACGACAGTTGTTCAGTTTTATGAGTCGTGTAAACAAACTTTCAGTTTACCCTTGGAGACGTAACTCTTTAACCTACTTTCTACTTACTTACTAGGGATTCTGAAATTTAAGAAAAAATATATTATACTTTATAAATGATTTATTCAAAAATGGTTAAAAATACTGACTTGAAATTAATGATATACTGTAGTAATTAACTAGTGATTCAAAAATTTAAAATAAATATATTATTCATTAAAAATAATTAAATCCAAATAGTATAAAATTACCGAATAGGAATTAATAATTAAAAAAAAGCTAGATTGGTTTTTTAATGAACCTAATTCATATAGCATAAAAAGTTAATTTGTCTATGAAATTCTTAGCTGTCATGAATCAAAATGATGTGATAATTTTATCTATGATGCAGGCATAGACGGTCCTTTTAACACGCTTTTATTACTTGCTATGTATGTAACGGTATCTTTCAACGTGATTTTCACCCACTTAAAAACGTCAAATTAAATTGAAACTTTTCACATTTATCAAGGACCGATGACAATGCAATTATTTAAATAGTTTCTCCCACTATCCTTACCAGGATCTGGATAAGTGATTTGAAAAACAAAAAAAATCGCTTTAACGATTACGCCAACAGAAAGTCTAGAAAAAGCGTATTAATAAATTATACTTAGCTTAAAAAAAACGCTTTAATAGAAAACCATAAAATGTATAAAATAATTCTAAATAATAATTTTAATTATACATAGTTTAAATTAAGAATAGTGTGATTACAAAAAAAATTATGATTAAAAAGCGTCAGCACGCTATTCTTAATTTAAATTTATTGACTTTTTTTTTCTACTTTATAGTTTTTAATACAATGTTTCTACACTATTCCATACAGCCAGGGTAAATGTGGTTACATTAATAAATATACTGTATTTTTTCAGTGCTTTCCTCACGATCTTTGTCTACCACCAATACTAGGATGTATCTTGTGATAATGGGGTTTCGTACACGACCTACAAAATTAAATGACCTACAACGTAACTTTCAGCAAATGCCAAAAAAGCCAGAATTCGAGTGCCCGTTACGTTCTGACGTAGGAAATATTAAGGCCAAAAAAATAAAAATGAAATATTCAATTAAATGGCTGATCTTTAGAATTTGAACTTAGCTTTATGAAAACAGGCTTCTTGTTTTAAAAGTTTGTTTTTCTTTGACAATGGTATTTAACTTTAACATTTAACCAAGTTACATTTGTATGGGTTGTTTAGAAAAAAATGACGTCCAATTATTTTCCTTAATTCAATTTGAAACATAAATTTTTTTCTTAATTCTGCGTACTTTCGGAAGCCAAGATTTAACTAAACATGCCTAACTTAAATCTCTATATAAATACGTGAAACGACTTTTTGTGTGAAAACTTTTGACCTCTTTTTAAGCATATTGCGCACACAGAGGCGAGGGAACTTATTTAAAATTACATTAAAACGTTACAAACAAAATTACGTTAAAATAAACATTGTACCATACGTTTGACACACACACATAGTTTTCAAGATAGCTTACGCTCATACAGTCAATGGCAAACAGAAAATTCAAAAGAGTTCTATACAATGATCATAGAGGTTACATACTCTGACAAAAAAACTCAATAAAGCTCAAACTTAAATTATATAGAATTACGGTCGAATTTCGATCGTTAGGCGACCACTAGTACTAAGTAGAAACTTACATACATACTCGTCGCGGAATGTAATAAGAATAGGAAAAAAAAAGTTGTATTGTAAAAAAAAGCGTGGGGTGCATGGTGTCAATATGTAGTTATAAATATTTTATTGACAGATATGAGTAGAAGCATTACGATTTTGATAATATCTTAAAAAGCACCCCACACTTTTTTACAATAAATATTTTGTTTTAAATTACACTATTCTTAAATCAAATTTATTAAAATTAATTTTCTATTTTTTAGTGCATTTAGTAAATTTCAAGTTAATCCGACGTTTAGAATGGGGTCAAAATCATGTTCAAACCTTTCCGTAACATGCTACTAACATACATACGTATGAAGCTAATAAAAGCATGTTAAAAATGTATTCATATACTACATATATCGTTCGCCAACCCCTAAGGCCGCCTCTGTGTATCAGACATCCATCCTCGCAAACTTTCGCATTTATAATATTAGTAGGGTAGTATTTATCCTAATATTGTAGATGTATTGATGATGTACTGGGGCTCGATTCTGTAAGGAAAATGACTCTAACTTGAGGATGTGTCGTCGCGGCCTCCGTGCTCTGTCTATTTCGCTAACTACGCTAATACTACTAATCACGTGAGAGATAAGCTCTCCGAGGCCACTGTGAAATGGCTCGCCGACGAAGTTTGTTTTAGCTGAATAAGGGGGCTGATTGTACATAGGCAGGCCAGTTGGCTTGGTGGTTAGCGACTCTGATTGCCAAGCCGATGGTCGCGCGTTCGATTCCCACCCAGGACAAACATTTGTGAGCATGAACATGTCTGTTTGTTCTGTGTCTGGGTGTAAATAGTAAATATATTAGTACGTATTTACAAAAAAAAAATATTTATGTAGTATATCAGTTATCTGGTTTCCATAGTACAAGCTTTGCTTAGTTTGGGATAAGATGGCCGTGTGTAAAGAATCTCCCGGGATATTTATTATTTATTGTAGTTATTTAAAAACACATACAGTTCAGCGTAAACAAATAAGTACCTTGAAGTATTTCGCGAAGCCTGCTTGAATAGGTATAGTAAACTATAGGTATTTATATCGATCGCATGTTTTGTCGAAGTAAAGGTGTATTTGGGCAATGTACCTTGGTATTTATACGTTTCTATAACAGCCTACCTTATAGAATTTACTAGTTCATTAAAGTTCTTACCTTACTTCACTTTAAGAATTACCAGTGAATAAAATTAAACCTTTGATTTATTGTCGCCTTATAAAAAGAAATAAAACAATTTAGTTTTTCGAAATTACTGGCACATGTGTCTAACCAACTTCACGTCTCAGGGTCGACAACGCATTGACGATGCCACTGGTGTTGCACATGTCCATAGGCTGCGGTGACCACTTCCCATTAGGTGGACCGTCTGCTAGTTCGCAGGAAAAAAAAAAGATTCAAATTTATGGTTTTAGTTTTAAAATTTTTCTTTTTCTGAACTTTTATAATATTATTCGTTCCAAATATGACAAATCGTCGTTGCGACTTTAAGACCTCTTATGTGTCACTTTTGGCAAAATCACTTTTTTACCCCAGCCTTTTTTACCTTTTGATGCTCTATCGAATGCAAAAACTTTCATGTGTATACGATGATTTAATCCTCATTTGTTTACCAATTTCAAGATCTACAATGTGCTTCCCAATAAAAAGTTGGTGCTTAAAATATTTTTTTTTCAAAAGGTGAAAAAGGCTAGCGTAAAAAAGTGATTTTGCCAAAAGTGACACATAAGAGGGCCTAATGTCGCAACGACGAAATGCTGTACACATCTATATTGGGTGTACATATTAGAATATTGTTACATTAATTTATTATAAAAATATAATACTTACTTAATATGTATACCGTTGATGTGATCCCTACTAATACTATAAATGTGAATGTAAGTTAAGTTTGTTTGTTACGCTTTCACGTTAAAACTCCGATCATCATGAAATTGTACACAATATTCTTGGAGGTATCAGAAGTAACATAGGATACTTCTTGTGCCGGGAAAATGTTACATCCCTCGGGAACGCGGGTGAAACCGCGGGGGACAACTAGTATTTAATAAATAAATAAACTGTGGTAAAGTAAACTTTTTATCAAAAGAGATGTTTATGGTATAATACTCGTATATCGGATTATTTAGAGGATACACCTAAACTATTAAAAAACTTTTGTCGTAGGTACTTAAACTTTTTAGTTTCTATTATTTAAAAGATATGAAATAATTTAAAAGAGCCTCGAAGTCCACATAAATAAAGACTATTTCTCTTGTTACAGCTTCAATTCTAACGACGGGTTCGGGCGTGCGGTTGGCGAGCAGCTGAACTTCGCTGCACCTTCCGAAGATGAAGCTGAATACGCGCCCAGCAGTTACTTAAAGAAGGGGAAGGTCTCGAGGGCAAGTCAAACTGAATATGCCCAATTATATTTTTCTATTGATGTATTTTACACCTGCTTCTTTAAGTTCGTCCATTAATCACTGATGATTTTTTTGTAACTTTTTATCCCCCTTGCTAGTGGTGAGATTTTAAACTAACTACTCTCCCCTTATCTTAACATAAAATATTATTGTATCTTCATCGCGCTTTACCGAATAGATGTTAATAGACAAGATTGTTGATTGTAGACTATGGTCACATGTTGAGAAGCTCAAATGGCAACTGCCTCTTCAGCGCAGCTTGGCAACAGATTTAAATCATGAGGATATAAGCCAGCTAAGCGACTGTACCTTCCCATCGTGCATTGTGAATTCTAACCTATACTGAAAATGTTATGGTATATCTTAAAATAAGAATCCAATGCTTAAATCTAGAACCCGCGGATCTAAAGATCATGATAGTTCTACCCGTAATTATTTAGTTGCATGTGTAGGTATTAGAGATTCCTTTATTCTTCGAAGCTACAATGTGAATTTCTCCAACAGCAAGACCCGATGTCTCATCGTATCATCGAGAAGCGGCGAAGGGATCGTATGAACAACTGCCTCGCCGACCTCTCCCGGCTCATTCCACCAGAATACCTGAAGAAAGGTCGGGGGAGAGTCGAAAAGACAGAGATTATCGAGATGGCAATTCGTCACCTTAAGTTCCTCCAAGATCGCGCCAATGGTTTGTACGAGGCTTCTTGGTATGATCTTTTTGAATAATTGGATAAATCTACGTTAATTATCAACTCGTATTAGTCAAATCAATTTAATTAATGCAATGCCTTAAAGTTGTTTGTAACTTTTGGTTTTCTTCTCATTCTTTGAAGGTAAATTTTGTAAAGGCTTGACTAGTATGAGTTGATGTACCTACCAAAATTTTATGATGAGTGAAGTCAAATCAAAGAGCATGATGCAAATTTGTCGTCTCATTGATTCGTCTTCACTCAATGCCCCGAATTCTAATTAGTAAAATATCGGATGCCACACAAAAAAAAAACATTTAATAGGTAGTAGATTTTTATCAATTATTTACTTCAATCCTGTTTTTCCTGAAAAAAAAAACATAAAATAAGGTTTCAATAAGCACTTATTACCTTTTTGGACGGATAGGATTTAAGACATTTCTCAGGGCAGGTGAACCTTTAGCACTCTCCATTATCTCTAAGCCATAAACATTCAGATGTCACCATTTCAAAACCAAACTTTTGAGCGTAATCCTCAACAGCTGTCGTTGTTTTGGATGACAAATCCTATATAGATTTTGAAATTGTTACATCCTGGAATATCCACCCAATAGATATTATCGTTTGATTATTTATGTCTGTAAATTTTGAATCACGAGGTTGTTATACGGCCAAAATTATTATGCAATAGCGATTCAAAAACGTTGGGTCGTTAAAGGCAGTTCTAGGGGTTTTTGTAAAGGTCGAGTGGTGAAACAAAAGAGTTGAAATCTTGGCAAAAACGTGCAGTTGGTACCTTTACCGTTGTATAATAAAAATGGTTACTTTATGTAACCTATTATTTGGCTTTCTAGTGGTCGTAATCACAGATAGGTAGAAGGTAAATCAAAGAGTAAGCTAGAATTTGACTCTCTATGGCAGATTAGGCCAGTGCTGTATAAACTTCCTAAGACAATAATTCTCAAAATATAATGAATGTTCTATAAAATTAGGCGAAGGTTTGCCAACCCTGCATCACGCCATGCCAGCGCGCTGACAACTAGTAACATAGTTTTCTTCAGATACTTTTAAATGTTTTTAGATTAATGTTGGAAATATACAGTAATTAATACCTAAGCCTACTTTCATTAGGTTTTTTTATTACTTTGATAATATTTTCCTTATAATCTCAGAATGGTTAAAGTTATTCTTATGCACCAGCAGAAGTGGAACTTGTAAACTTGTAAGAAACTTTAACACAATCATGGGATACATTTCATGAGAAATAACTCGATTATATTCGCCATAAAACTGTAATATCGAACATTTTAAAATTTGTACATACCTGACAATGTCGAACTACCACAGATTACTCACCAGTCATTCTAAACGCTATTCACTGTACCTGTACACTTTACTAAAATACTGTTTAAATTCTGAATACCTACACAATTAAATTGTTTACAAGTTCAAAAAAAAATACGAAAGGTGCACGGACTGAAGATTTCTAATGTTATTGGGAGTCACCCGCAGGAAGATGTTCCATCTTCGAGTGGGTTGTGTTTTAGCTGCCGAGCGCCAGGTTGGTGAGGAGCACTTCAGGGTCGGCTTCCAAGAGGCCATCTCCGAGTCCGTCAGGTTCCTCGTCGAGGTTCAAGGCTATGGGCCGGGCGACGGGCTCTGCATGCAGCTGGCCTCGCATTTACACAGGCACTGCGACGTTGTTACTAAAGGTAAGTCAGCATTGGAGTTAATCATCACTATTATCTGTCCAATATAAGAAGTCCCCTTTGACGTATCAGGATGTTATAGAGAAATGTACTCTTTTGCTTCAAGATAAGGCTCATATAGATCATCATACATTTAACCGTGGGGTCAATAGAGGAACCTTATTTCTAAGCAATTAAAGTTGATTTTTCAATGACTATCTTAAACGGGCTTCTTATAGTAGATAGATGAACGTACTTTTCAAATTTAGAAGCTCAACTCAAGATTGATGAATGAACGTCGCTTTTTGCCACTAATTGTCACGTAATTAGGCACACACATGTAACAGCTATTGAAGTCGTAACTATACTGTATACAGGGCCGTCTTAGGGCATGCAGGGGCGTGGGTGCACAGAGTTGGGGCCCTCTTAAAATACAAATATGTTTTTAATAATAATAGCAGAATGTACAATGAAATGTAGGTTATGTTAGTAGGAATTAGTAATGGAATTGAAGGCATATTCTGTCCAGCAATTGTTTGTTTTGTAAATTATGCAAAAGCTATGTTCTTTCTCAATGAACAAATTCGATAATTATACAATATGTAACAAAAACCCTGTGGTTCCTCCTACCTACGTTTTAAGAATCGGTATACATACGTAATAAAGAAAGTCATTTATAAAAAACTGTAAACAAAAATAATTAAAATAAATATTTAATTATTAATATTTGTAATGTTATCCTGATATCATACCTCTGCATGAAGCGATGACCCGAAATCACAAATAATAGGAAGAAGTTCTACCCGACCCGACAAAGAGAGTGGCCTCTCTTTTTCGGTGCCGCCGCGCCGCGCCGGTTATCTACCTATTTTTTCTACACAAGTTCACGACTTTGTCAGCTGTTGTTTATCACTTTAACGAATGAATCTTTGAAAATGTTGGTTTACACGATATTTTTATGCACAATTGATAATTGTTAAAAGTACATTTAACACTTTTACATAAACAAAATAAAGTTCCCGCGTCTGTCACACAAAACCTTAAGTACCTACTTGCATTTTAATGGATTAATTTATTATAATGTCTTCTAGACGGCCACGGAAACGCTGTTCAATATGACCACCTTGTACCTCGACACATTTGTTGCAACGCCTAATAACATTTACACGTACGCTTTGTAAAATGGAGGTATCAAACTTGATGTGGTCAAATGCTGCTACTATGCGTGAACGCATTTCGACCTCCGTATCACACGTTTTTTGAACACCTGTTGCTTAACAGTACCCCAGAGGCAAACAATCGAAGGGCGTCAAATCAGGTGATCTTACGTAAACAAAACACAAGTCACTCACTAGGTCAACAATAACATCCGTTCGAAAGTAAGTTGCGCAGGAGACTAAGGAATTCGCTTATGATTCGCAGGGCGGCGGGTGGTGGGGTAAAGGGGTAGGAAGGCACGTGGCAGGGATACGAGGCACGCGCCTACGTTTTAGCGGCATCTTCTGTCGCATCAATGAAAGCCGCCGAGCTCATAGGCTATTTAGCGAAAATAAGATGTATTTGTAAAATCAGATACTCTAAACATTTTTTTGAATGTGTCGATTTTAATAGTTATTTGATTTTGACCTTTGTACTAGCCAATGTTTATAATTGTTAAATTCTAATATCATTAATGTTGTGCTTGTAGGTAATGTATAACGTTCCTAAAAGGAACAACAGGGTTTTTGTTACATACATACGTATAGACACAGAGGGGCCCTGGAGACGTGCCCTATATAACTGACTGTATACCTACAATAAATCATACATTTCAATATCATACTTACTAAAGAGAGAATTACTAGCGAGACATCGAGTAGATAATATAAGCCAGAATTTCACAACTATCCACAAAAAATAACTCACATAGGCTAGCGCATCGGTCGATTGAAGCTCATACAATAACCCAAAACAATGATAGGCAAGTATTATTTTTCAAACAGGATTACTGCACACAACCCACATGCTTCAGAGCGAATAAATACACCAAAAATGGTAGGTATTCCGTCAATTGAGATAGTAGGCGGAAGAAATGTTTTGCAGCACCCAACAACATGATAATGCGATCAGGGGATTGAACTTGTCGATGAAAGGAGTATAAAATCGGGCCAATTTTAAGCGACTCTCTATTCTGTGAACGCATTTTTAAGGCATAATTTTGTTTGCAGGTGACAACTTGACGCATATAAGGGAGAAGTATCGAAGCCACACGGGGTCCTCGTCGGAGACGGCGAGTTCGTCGAGCAGCTCGCACGGCTTCGGCACGAAGTCTGGCGGTGTTATAACGCAGGCGCCTCCCCACGGGCCGCCGACCTTTGCCACATCCGAGCCCTATGATGCTGGGAGACAGCTGGAATCCTATCCTATGGAGTGTGATAGAGGTACGTTACATTACTAGTGGATTATAAAATATTCAGAGACCTCAGGAACGCAGAGGATAACGCGGGGGAAAGCTATTATTATAACAGTTAAAATTTTAAATAAAGTATAAATTGTTTGCACTTATAATAATTTGTAAAACACTTTTTATTTAATTTTCTCTGTATGTGGTGTGAACAATAAAGCATATTTGTATTGTATTGTATTGTATAAATGCAAAAGTTTATGAGGATGAGAACTAGAAGGCGAATTTAGTTTAAACTTAGCACATAGATGAATTAACTTATCATCTCGCGAAAATGTAGCATATAGGTAAGAGCTAGGTAGTTATTTTTTATTTCAAATTTTATGTGCGTTTTATCTTGTTTCATTTCTTTTTAAAGTTGTTATTTTTCTTTGGGTGTCGAGGATATTTTTTTTTCCTGCTAATGGATAGAGGATTTTAAGTATGATTTCCTTAGTCTAATATGAAAATATCTGTATCATTCCAGTGAGGGAGACTCCGCTGGCAGGGTGCGAGGGCTCTGGCTCCGGCTCGGGCTCTGGCTCCGGCTCCGGCTCCGGCTCTGGCTCGGGCTCGACCACGGAGCCGCAGCCCCTGGACGGGCGCCGCCAGCGCGAGCCCACGTTGCGCGCGGTCCGCAAGCCAGAGCACGCAGATGACTACCTCCACTCCTACAAGTTCAAGAACTCCATCGAACGCCGGTTCTCCAGGTCACAGGATGAGGTAGTTGACCTTTTTGAATTGGTTTCTTTAGCACCGTTGTGATTTGACACTCGATAAAACGAATAGCCGTGAAGCAGTAGTGCACTTGTATAACTGTTTCGATTAGAAAGGAATAGGGGCTGGTGAAGTTACATGAACGTGAGACTAAGAACTTCGTGTCTCAGTTATTGCAAATATACATTTGTAATACCTGGGGTATTGTCAATGCGTATAGACCCTCAGACGTGAACATGTTAAGCCTCATGTGCCAGTATTTTCACTGCCCCCCTTACCTTTTTCACCGAAACACAGTAATACAAGTGCTGCTTCACGGCGGAAATGCTTACGGTAATACTTCCCCAGACGGACTCTGCATTAAGCGCTCTCCTTCATTTAAAATAAGGTGCACTGCCCATTTGTCTGCCACGTACTATATGATTTTAATAAATAATATAACATTATGGTACAAGTGTGTAATGTTGGTGATTACCGCAGAGGCGCCATTGAGACCCGAGCCGTGAAAAAGTCACAGTTTGATTACAGGTGTCATTATGTGCCTAATTACGGTGAAATTAGAGCCATTTTATGAGCAAGTGTGTTGAAAATATAATTATGTTCCATAGGCGGCCGACAACCTAGCCCACACAACCCACGCGCACCCCAAGCTGTATTCGCACAAGAGACGGCGCGCGGCCAAGCTAGCGCCCTCTACATCCACATCGGCCTCTGGATCCAACGAGGATGCCAGAGACAACTCACCACAGGTAGTTAATTACTCTTTTAACATTTAATAGTAATCATATCCTGCCAATATTATAAATGTGCAAGTAGTGGATGTTTGTAACTGTTTTACGCAAATCTAACGAACGGATTTTGATGAACCTAGGCATGTGCCCTGATAGAGCATGCTCTGGAATAACATATAGGATACTTTTATACCGGAAACGGAACCCTCGAGAACGCACGTGAAACCGCGGGGGACAGTTAGTATCGAATCATGTACCAACGTATTTTGAAAAAAAATTGTATAGGCATCTAGTAGGTATGTCAGTTATCAGGTTTTCATTGTACAAGTACTGCTTAGTTTAGGATTCGGTAGGTGTGTTATGAATGTTCCATCCCAGGAGATTTATTGATTAAAAGGCTTGTATTCGACCATGTTACCATAGAAATGATTACCATGATAGTGGTAACTTCTGTACCTTTAACAAATAGGAAATAAAGGGCAATTTTCCTACTGGAGTCTAAACTTTGATTTTGAGCCTGGGTCTGGAGTACTTGGCAATAGATTTCCAATATAAAGGTGATACTTAGCTACGACAACGAATCGATCAATCATTGACTCTTATATCCTGAACTTTTAAGATAGCCTAGATTATGGATATTTAAATTTTAGTGCAGTGTGCCTCTTGGCATAGGCCGCCTCTTCCATTGCTCCCTATTTCTATTACGGTTCCATTTATACATAGCTCAAGCTTCTTAAATCAACGGCCTTCGTCTTTGACTTCACTGCCACAAAAACCTACTTGGTTTAAGTAAGTTGTCTAGGTAATTCTGAATCTCAAGGCGACGTGATTGAAATCAGAACATTGAATCCAAGGATCGGTTCTTAATTCTTGTTACCTAGATAAAGGTACCACTTTTTAATTACACATTGCTATATATATAATATCACAGAAATAGTCATGTATAAAATATATTTTATTTATTCTGCTTGGATTAGGAATTGAACCCACTATCTATAGTATAAAGCCGCTACACCTACAACATCTTATAGTATTAATTATCGCAAAAAAAAAACTATCTTTGCGGCTATGTACTTGAATAACCTCTTCATAACAGATTTTTAAATACAACTACATTTACTTGGTAACTCTACTTGGCCCTTAATTCTATCAATAAGCACCTCAAAGTTTAGGCTTCGGCAGCAGCAAATAAATGACGACCTGAATGTCCAAGGCCTTCTTTAAAATAACGATTATATAATAAAAGGCCTTGCGCGCTACTCAATGCTATTTATTTTAAATGAATCATTTTAAGCTGTGTTTAGTAGGTACGTAAGTAAGTAGGTACGTTCCAACGCCATGTTAGTTATGTAAAGATTATAGTATGGAGTGTAGAAGTAAAGGAGGACCATCTCAGTGTACTAAAAAGTGTCCCGTGAAAGGGAACAAATTAAGGTGGCGCTGCTGTAGCAAGTGGAAGAATTTTAAATTGAGCGCCACAAATTATTAGAGTAGGATAGAAAATTAATAAAAAAAGGAAATTAACATTTCCGTTTTGTTACAGCGGATTTTTTATAATTATTATAATATATAGACAAACATGAGTATGGAATAAAATTATACTGAGTTTTTAAGTACCCCAATTAATTGTAAATAGGAATTACCGGAAACCAACCCAGCACACTTCACTCTGTTCATATCATTCCCACTTGCTACACTAGCGCTATTTCGGTGAGAATTCGAAACCTAATTTGCTGTTTACAAGTGGACACTTTTTCGACTAGTCCCCCATACAAGATGGTCCTACTTTACCTCTACACTCCATAGATTATAGTTAATGTTGCCACAGACTATGTAGAACATCCATAAACAGTTGAGGCTCTCCCTCAAGAGAGCATACAGTGCTATACATCTCAGCGGTTATTGGTAATTTAATAAATATTTTAATTAAAATAAGTTAACAGCCAACCCCCGTGATATTCGACACCTCAAGGCCACACAATCGGGCACCCGTGTTGTTTACAAAGAGTGACTCATTGAAGTGTCGACTACAGACGAAATTTACGACACTTGAATAAACAATGAAAAACATTTACGACTTAGCAATAAAAAATACCATAAATAAATACCAAAAATACCAAATTTTTGATGGTAGTCTCTCGGTTGAGAGGCCTCAGCGCTCACCGAACTGTTAGCGCGGGTATCAAGCTGAAGGTAGCAAGGGTATTTGCAACTAACATCTTCAAATAATAAAATGGCTGTGATCAAAAATTCCTCACAGAAAAATCTATCGAGCGATGTATTTATTACGGTATATACAATAAACTAAAACAGATCTCATGATTTCATCACCTAAATCGAAATCCTAAGCAACAACAAGGCGCAAGCGAAATAAATTATCAAAAAAAGGTTTTATTTTATGAACTATCCTTCATTGAGTTGGAAATATCGGTCAAACAGACAGATTATTTCTATCAAAACTTACTCTTAGATACTGCCCAATCCAAGATTATAATAATTAATAATGATTTGTTATTTCAGGACACATCCAGTGACTCACCGCATCACCAACACTATGAGAAGCCACCACCAGCTACACAGTATGTTCCCGTCTTCGCGTTGAATACACTAGGTAAGTAATTTTATTTTCAAGCTACTACACTGGCGGCTTAAAAATGTAACCTATTTTATCAATGGACTGGCTTCAATGACCCTTGTAGTTTGGGAGTCTTGTGCCCCTATACTGTGGGTATTTGATGATGAACCGGAAAATTGAGTCATACAAATATAATTTCCCTGTCGTATTAATAGCTGAAATGGATTGGGGCGTTTAAAAACTGATTTTTAATAATTTGTTCTAATTTTTCCAGGCAAATATTACGTTCCATTAAACATAGACTACGCATGCCTGGCGAGGCACCACGACTCGTACGACGTCCTCGACGCGCGAGCGGTACAACTAGCCGCGCCTCTCCATCCAGTCACCATACACGTCAACTTTCAACCGTGTCTGAACTACCACGTGAAGAGAGAGCCTAACGACCGGGAATGGCGTAACGCAACGTAAACCTAATTCGTGTCCAGTGCCAATATTTACATGACGTGAATTTTAACTATTTTTGACGATTTTCTTCTTTAACGGCGGGAAGTGATTGGTGCCATTTCAACATGTGATAGACTTTTATTGACAATTAAAAAGAATTGAAAGTAATTTATTATGTACTGGGAATTGGAAAGTATATGGTTATTTTTGTAATTATAAAATTGATACCTATAAATGTAATATTCGGGGTGTAGATCTATGTAAAGAAGCCAAAAAAAAAATATCTTTATGGACTGACGTCGAGCTATCATTGAATGTATTATATTAGGTAGACATGACTTCATTACTATCCTATTGTGAGAAAATATTTCGAGAGGGTAGGTAGAAAGTGTACGGCTTAACCGACTGGAAAAAAGTAAGAAATGTATATAGTACTAATTACTTATCCAATCAATGATAAAATTTATTCTTAACATTGATATCACTAGTGTGATCTAGTCAAAATTAATTTATAGAAGTACCTAGTACTAGAAACACTTCTTACATAAAATCATACAAATACTTTGTTTTTGCTCTATATTTGTTTGTTGTACCTACCTATTGTCTATCTCGGGATGCATTTAAAGAGTTGAATAGGTACCTATGTATATTTCTCATATATCCGATAATTCAGTTAGGGTATTTTCCGAACTAGATCAATTCATTTGACGATAATTGTCAGTTTTATGACTACTTATTATATTTTGTTACACAAACTCAAATGAATTGGTTCATTTAAGATGTAGGGCTGGATTTTAGATGTCAAGGTGTTCTCTCGCTCCATGGTACCTACGCATTTGTATTTTATTCTCAAATTTCTTCACATCTGAGATATTCTATTTTCTTCACAACATAAATAAATTATAATTTTGTGACTTAATTATACAGTAGCTTCCGTCCCGTAGTTTTACCCGCGTACCCCAGTTTGATATTTCTCAAGATTAGAACATAGATTCATATGGTATGTATCTGTACCTTTCAAATAGGTTTAGTGGTTCTGGAATTACCTTCCACATACGGACAAACTAAATCAGATCTCTTTCTATCATTAGATTTCAGAACGTTATATTCCCATTTGAGAACTAGTTTCTGTCCACGGCTTCACCCACACTTCCGAGAATTTCTCGGGATAAAAAGTATGCTTTATTATTTCAGAACTTGTTCTATGTTCCAAACATCCATACTTCCTCTATCCTTTCGCATTTATAATATTAGTACCTGTGGAGAAAGGTGAAATCTCGTGCCTTGCGTCTTAAATTCAGCTTTATAAATATTTATCTTGGCTTAATTTATGTACTTGTCGTATATTGTAGATACAAACTTGGGGACAAAACTAAGCCCATTTAATTCGTTGTTTAGGAGCAGAGACACAAAACAATAACGAATCTTTGAATTCGTTGATTTGGACTTTTGCTCCCAAGCATCTTCATTCTGGCCCCAACATTGTTGAAATTGCTAGCTACTTAGCAGTTATCATCTTTAATGAAGGTTTTGAAGGTGTTTTAAAAGTAATGTCGGTTATGGGATGCCCCATTGGCCGCGAAGCCCATACGTATGTTGAGAAACGTGATGAAAAGCGAATCTCACGTTCTGAGCGGCGCGTAAGTGATGTCGTTAAACAAGCCAGAATTGACTCAAGAGCTGAACAATCTGCTTTAAAAGAGTTTCAAGAGGAAGAGGAAGGAATACTCTATGGACCAGGCATCGCCGATTGAGGGTAAGTTGAGATTTTCATAGTTTTAAATGGACTTGAAACTTTAAACGCGTTTTTCTCAAAACTGTGTTTTTCAAACTTTCCTCCATCGTATCTCAAAAACGGCTTGACCGAATGACCTGAAATTGATAGGGCACACTCAACACATGTAAACGCATGGAATGGACTATTATCAATCGAAAATTTCCAAAATTTCGATTTTTTTATAGCAAAAAACAAAAAAAAAAAACGCAAAATTCGCAACTTTTATTTCAAATGTCTACCAAAAGTCCAATTTTTTGTATATTCACTTGATAATAGTCCATTCCGTGCATTTAGGCTTACAGATTAAAACGCCGTTTTTTTTTTTTTTTCAGATAAGCCAATCAGCCGGAATCGTGGAGGAAGTGCGAGCTCATTTTTTCGAGGCGGGGGTGTTCAGAACGCTGTAACTCAAGTTCTACACAATATTTTTGGCTTAAAATTTATATTTATACTGTTGAAATATATGTTAATAAATGATAATAAACTTAAAGCTCTATCTATTTACTGGTCGTAGAAAAAAAATCCTAAAAAATCCCTAAAAAACAGGCCGTCACATGGGATGACCCCCTTAATAATTCGTCTTTCGATAAATCTTCGAAAATCGGTTTGATAACTACTTGTACTTCTGGTATTAGAGGTGGTTTATCGTGATGAAATTGGTCGAGCTCATCCTTAGCTTCTGCCTTACGCCATTTACACCAACTTTCTTCGCCTTCTGGACAAAATTGATGTTGAGGGTTTTCATCTGAAGAACATTTGTGATAATACGTTGCCCAAACTTCCTTTTTCATATCTTCAAGCGAATCTGGATGACGTCGAATAGCTAATCCGTAGAATTTCGTTGTTTCTTGAATAACTTTATCAGTAAGTTTACCTGGTCCTTTTCCACCGATTCCTTTATTTCTTTTATCCTTTTTAACAGCCCGAAGTCGTGTTCCCATTCTCTTTTCTACGTGGCCCACACATTCTTTTTTTGTTACTACAGTATCTCCATACGGTTTAGCATCTAGGATCCCCTTGTAAGTTTTACTGTCACCATCGCCGATGTATGTAAGATACTTTACGCCATATTTTTCCATAGACCTCAAAAACATTTTCGTGATGGCACTTATTTCCATTTTACCGGAACTTCCGGAATGGTTTATGGTGCATTCATCTACATGCGTTTCATACCAAATTTCGTACTCTAAAGGATCCGTTGTTTTTTTACTTTTCCACAAATTACATGCACCACAAAAACTACTCATAACCATGACATCTACAACTTTCCCAGTGTACTTTCCAATCAATGTAGAAACTCCAAATAGAGATGAAAAGCCTCTTTTCTTCCAAGTACCGTCACCTGACACAATCAATTCATCCTGTGGTTTTCCTGATTCTTCATTCATAGTTTTTTCTTGCGTCACAGCGAATGATAATAAAGTTTCGCAGAGTGAAGATGTGGCAATATGAATGTTTTTCAGTAGTGCAGTATAAGTTGAATTTCCAATACCTGAACATATGTCCATGAAGCTGCAGAAAAGATTTATTCCTTCGTGACCAACTCCTAATAATCGCATCACAAATACAAATCGGCGATTAACTTCAAATGCATTCTCGATCAATGGGCCTGAGTTTATAACTGTCTGTTTTTCACACTCACACGATAAAATAATTTTAAAACCTAAGCCACGGAAACTTGATTGCGAAATAGACACATCACTTTTACAAGTTTTACATATTACCATTTCAGAAATAGCAGCGAATACAGAAACAAACTCCAAAATGCAATACGCGAAATTCGAAGCGATGGGAACCTCCATGTTCATGCTATTTTGAAGTTTTTTCGCCGAAGCTGATGTAAATGCCGTTTCATTTTGGGTGGTAAAACGGTTTCCACTAAACTTTCTTTTTTTACTACGACCAGGATGAACATTTCCACTCATACTTCCTTTCCGTCCACTCATTATGAAAAAAAATAATTTGTAGTTGTTGCACTCTTCGAAGTTCAACCAAGACTAAAATAACTTCGGTAAAATATTTAATATCTATAGAAATTTCTGTTTAAGCCTGTAGAAACTTGTCTAAACTTGTATAAATGTATATATGTATAAAAAGGGGGCCAGGTATACAGCCGACGGTACACAATAGGCCCGGACCCCAACTGCCAACTCAGCGCTCCAAACAGCTCTTTCTTCTACCTGCTGTATCTTTAAAACGACTTCGAATTTTCAAAAATCACTTTACTACCGTATTCTAGACATGTTAAGGAAGCAATTTATGAAAAAAAAAAAAAATCGATTTTTTGAACCCATCACATGGGATGACCCCCTTAATATATAATAATAATATATATAATATAATAATAATAATTATATATATATATATATATATATATATATATATATATATATATTGTGCCAACCCCAAATTACCTACTAGAAAAAGTAATACGATGATAATTTTTATGAACTAAGAAATTTCTCCTTTTTTATTTCACATCCCACTAGGCAGGATTGTACAAAACCAGGCACCCCATTAATCAAAATCGGCTTAGTAGTTCAGGCGCTACGGCGCGGCAGAACATACATACGAGCTGTGTTTTCTTTGATAAATACAAACTTGCTTTACATACTACAATAATCATAACATTACGAGCTTTGCCATAGTAGACAAAAGGCATATAGCTTAAACTTTTGATCTATTTGGAAAAATTACTAAAGCAGTATAAAGTTTTTATGATTAACTTATTATTTATACTAGTTATATCTAATAGGTTGGGGAAAAAGTTCCTTCGAATTTTTTAAGAAAATTCAAAACATTTTTAATATAGTTCATTTACATTTAACTAAAGTATGTAGGTACCATTTTGTTCGATAACTTTTGGCCATCTTGTAGGTAGGGACATAATCCCATTGCTATAGAAATTTTGGGACTTCTGATCAAAATACTGCGACAAGTGGTTTTGACAGTCCTCTCGTGATGTTAACCTGACACTGCCTAAAGAATTCTGAAGAGATCGAAACAGGTGGAAATCTGAAGGTCAGGACTATACGGCGGATGCATTAATACCTCCCACCCAAACTCTCTTAATTTTTGCTGAGTCACTAAAGATGTGTGAGGTCTAGCGTTATCATGATGAAAAATGGCTGCTTTCTCTCAACTTCTTGCTTTAATCTCATCAGTTGTTCGCAGTAGAGTTCAGAATCGATGGTCCTGCCTGGTGGTACCAGCTCATAATGAATAATGCCCTTCCAATCCCACCACACACACAGCATCACCTTGTTGCGAGTTAACCCGGGTTTCGCCACAGTCTGTGAAGCCTGACCTGCCTTTGACCACGACCTTTTTCGCACGTTCTTGTCGTACGTGATCCACTTTTCATCACCAGTTATCAGCTTCTTCAAAAATGGTTCGGTTTCATGACGTCGTAATAAAGAATCACAAAGGAGTACACGGTTCATTAGGTTTCTTTCAGTGAGCTCGTGAGGTACCCAAATATCTAGCTTTTTTGTGTACCCAGTTTCTTCAAATGCGCCAAAACTGTTTTGTGGTCAATTCCCAGTTCTTCAGCTACGTCGTAACTACTGATATGCCGATCTTGCTCCACTTTTTCAAAAATGGCATCCATTTTATCCGTAATGGGGCGACCAGAGCGACGTGCATCTTTGACATCAAAATTTCCGGATTGAAAACGCCCAAATTTGTGCTACTCTCACAGACACTGCACTAGGTCCATAAACATCGCAAATTTTTTTCGCGGCTTGCGTTGCATTTTTACCTTTTTTGCAGTAAAATTTTAAAATGGATCGAATTTCTTCATTAGATTCACTCATCTTGGCGGTACGAAAAACAAATGCAAATCACACATTTTCCTAATTTGAATTTGGAATTATGTTCTTTAAAATTTAAACTTTCAATGATACCAAAACCAGCCAGATACAAATAGTATAGCCAAAGAGATTTTATTACAAGTTCATTCATAATCATTTATAAAATAAATAATAAGTGATGGAGATATGATGATGATGTGATGAAAGTAATGTAGTTACCAATGTATAAGCCTACGAGCGATATAATAGCATAATGGTACGGTAAAGTTAAGATAAAGAAACGATAAGGAGTGGCAAAAATAAATTTGTTTTAACCTCACGCCTCAGGGTCGACAACACATTGGCAATGCCCCTGGTATTGCAAGCAAATGTCCATAGGCAGCGGGGGTGACATTTACCATCAGGCGGACGGTCCTATCGGCATCTCAAACAATAAAAAGGTGCATTTCTTTTATTTGACTCCTATGTTTGATTTTTAACTCTATGGACATAGAACGAACTACCGTCAAGATCGACCAATCAGGGATGGTTCACAATTTCACGAGTGATAAATCGATAAGATTGTGAACTCGCTATACTTCTATAAACTCGCTAGATAGATTATAAATTAACGGTGTTTACAAAATTACGGTGACATATATTATATAATAGTAATCAATGGACGCTCATCTTTACATAAAATTATTAGAATTTTTTAAAAATAAATATTCATTTTGAAATCAAAGTGGTTTTCTAATACAGTTGTATTCACCTAATTTCCTTCTGAGTTTTATATATATGTTTGTATATGATATTATAGTATTTTTAAAATAATTTATTATACAATGCCGGTAAGCCTCTCCTTTTACGGCGCTTGATTGATTGATGAGTACGTTTGTATTGTGTCGAATCACTAGTGTAAAAGTTAAATACGTACCATTATGGACATTATGAATCAACTCAGAAATTGATAAAAATCTGTCTGTTGGTCTGTATATATTTTTGGCACGTAGGTGAACTATTTAGAATCATTATATTAATAATATTACATTAAATCTTTCAATTTCTATAAAATAATCTTTATTTTAGTACGGTACACAGTCTATAATGGCAAGATTTTATTATAAGTGTCAGAAACGTTTGGTTATTTACTATAGTGATCAATACAAACTCAAATTGAATACAAACACATTCATAGATCATATTTAAATTTTAACAGAATCAGTGAATGATAGAAATATGTTAGATTTTACAAAATATTATAATATTATTTAAAATTCAAACAGCATTACGTTGACAATAGTTGATGTAACAAAACGCGACTGAAAATGAAACTGTCAATCAAAATTGTGCAGCGCAGCAGTCAGTTTTCGGAAGAGGCGTTCGTAATTTTAATTTTTCGGAAACTACACATTGATTAATTGTTAAAAATGCTTTCTTTGATCAATCGTATCCTTGATTGGATTAAAAGCTTGTTTTGGAAGGAGGAGATGGAGCTCACACTCGTCGGACTGCAGTACTCTGGGAAAACAACTTTTGTTAACGTCATTGCTGTTAGTATTATCTGAAAACAATAATTTTGCTTATAACAAACTTCCTTGTTCACTACACCGTGGTAAATCACGGTTCTGTGCTGTGCCGACACTGTCCATATTGCACGATATCGAATTTCATGTACTTACACACGGATTAGATAGTTTATTTTGTTTCTATTACCAATTAGCTGGGTACCATTTATTTGTTCTTATTACTCATTCTAGTCATAACTTCGTCACAGCACAGAAAACAATGGAATATAGTTTTTGAGTTAATATTGTAATTGTTAAAATATGGTCCTTCAAATAATTTACAAATATGCTAGAAATTACCAAAGTAAAGAATTTTAATTTAAATTTTTGGTAATCTAGTTATATTCTAGTTAAGAATTTTGCCATAATTACTATTAATAAAATAATTAAATTTCCTGGGACATTCTTTATACATCCCAAACTAAGCAGAGCTTGTATTATGGTAACCAAATAGGTAACATTTATGTAGCACACAAAGACACAGAATAGACAAACATGCTTATGTTCACAAATGTTTGTCCAAGCAGGGAAACAAAACCATAACCTGTAGCATGGGCTCCAGGGTAACTAATCACTAACCTATTTGGCCCGTCAAATATATTTGCTTACCTATTTGTTGTGAAAAGGCTATAGTTTATCATCTTTACTTTGCATTTGCCTCTGTTGAAATTTGCAATTTTGTATGTTTATTTTAAATGTATGGACATTTTGCAACTAATGCAACATCCAGATGATGGATGGCATATCACATTCCATCTCGGCTATAAATAATTTGATTTAATAACAAAAATGAATAATTCTCCAGTTAAAGTAAATAAGATGTCCTTCCATAACCCTTTTATAGTTCCGGAATGATGTAAGCCATATATATTTTTACAAGTTTGATATGTACCTGTGATATGGATAAAGCCTATAATAAACATGTATTTGACTATAGATAGATAGATAATACATAATAGTTACATCACATGTGATCAGAGAGGTAAGCCACAATGAGTGAGAGTGTTACTGTGGACATTTTTATCAGTATCACAGATAGAGTGATATCTAATCCTTATTATTAATTGCTTTAAAGTTTATTTTCACTTTGGCACAACACAAGCTAGTGGTTCAAAACAATGTTTCTATAATATCACAACTGTCAGCGCAATAAAATTATCTCTAGCTTTTCTGGGATTTGCAAGCCATTTTATTCATATTGAGTTTTTAGTTTAGGCCCACAGAGGGCACTTATGAAGGTTAAAACTACTGATGTTATCACAGGTTCACCCTTCATTCATGACAAAATTTCATAATGTGATAAAAAGAAACAAATGTTAATTAGTTTCAATGTCATTAAATACATAACAGCATTCAGTTCATTCACTGTGGATTTTATATCTTATCTGCTATCAAGAACTTTATAGTTATTATTTTAATGCTAGCTGTTCCCGGCATGCTTTTTCGAAACCTTAGTTAGTCTTGTGTTAAAAAATCACATATATGTAAATGTTTCCTCTAATTTCGAGTTTAATCATGAATTTTTTTGCTATAAACCTTATTTGTTTTAAAGTGAAGCTCTTACTGACAAACATAATTTATTTTGATTTATATATATGTAAAGTTTAAAGGTTCTCTTAAAGGTAACATTCTGATGTATGTAATACCAGGAAATGGATTATGATATCTCTACTACTATACTAGTCATGCTATAGTTAGTACTCTACCATTTCAACCTGTTATAGGTCACTAAAAATAACCTAATAGGTAATTTAATTGTTAATGGAACATGTAAACATTCATTGCAATTCCCTATAGAACTGTTTGTGTGTCAGGTTGTAAATACCTACATGAATATCTATTCATTCTATATATTATATTCTAGTCATATAATCTGAAACAGCTATTTGGTTTATACAGTACAATCTCTTCATGGTTTAATTAATTAATTAATTGGTGAACAAAATAGATTACAGACATTTGCAGTCAGTTAAATGTAATTTATATATTAAATATCTGGTCATAATTCTTATCATGTACATTCTTATTGGATCATATAGCTGTGTGAATATTGTACTAGAAAAAGAAGTACAGTCATATGGAGTTTCATACCGCAGCACATATAGCAGGCTATAGTACATGTGTGTAGCAAGTTTGGCCAACCATTGGCTTTGTGGGCCAATCATTTACATAATTAATACTTATGGCATTAATTAATTGCTAAGGATCACTTCAAAGGTTCTATAAGTGTATTAGTGGCCAGTGGCTGACAGTGCATCGGTGAATTATAGCCTGTGCTGTGACACATCCTCATCTGAGTTCAATTATGTTAGACTAGCTTTCGCACCGCGGTTTTACTCGCGTTGAATATTATTGGAGGTAAGATTAATTTCTTCTTAACCTAGATAAAGAAATCGAAAAGCCACATAATTGTTGTTTTATCCTTAAAATTTCATTGCAATTCATCAAACCCTTTTGGAGCCTAATATAGACAAACTTTCAGACAGACAGACAGAAATTCTAGAATGATCATTTATTATAAGGTATTGTATTAATAAATAATATACATTGATTTCATGTAACTTGGAGTCATATGACAATCACATTACTTATAGCATTAATTTACCTACTTATTCACACATAAAACACTATACCCATACATACAGCAAAACACATAATAAAAGAAGAGTATTAACGGCAGTTGGAATTAAAATTTCAATTTTAATTTATTAGTTTAAATTGTAATCAAAAGTCATTAGGAATTTAAGTTAAGTGAGAAGGGTGGTCGACCATATTTTTCATTTCATAAACATAGTTGAATTGTTTTAATTCCAGTCTGGCCAGTTCAGTGAAGACATGATACCGACTGTGGGCTTCAATATGCGCAAAATCACCAAAGGAAATGTCACAATTAAGGTAAGAAATTTAACTTTGGTTGAATCAACTATAATTGGTCCAGCATTACCATTTTACAAGTTTCTTATCACTACATAGTATAAAACAAAGTCACTTTCTCTGTCCCTATACCCTTATGTATGCTTAAATCTTTAAAACTACGCAACGGATTTCGATGCGGTTTTTTTAATAGATAGAGTGATTGAAGAGGAAGGTTTATATGTATTAGTATCTACATTGCACCTGAGCGAAGCCGGGGCGGGTCGCTAGTTAAACAATATATAGGGTCGATTTGACTCACCGTCGGATGTGGTAAGCACACAAAGCCTAGAAGGAAACTGGCTCTGCAATGCAGCCGTCGAAACGCTGCTTGGGTACAGATTTTCAACATGGGGGTGGAAACCAGCCAGTGTACTTTAAAGCTACCCTTCGCTGTGCCATGGTTTTCGATGTTTTCCCTAAAACTAAAGGTCATTGAAGGTCTTGTATGATTGAAAACTTGGCTCTCGTCTTGGTATTCGAGGTCACTATCAACGCGCCAAACTGCTTTCTACAACACTTATGACACTACTTAGTAATGGATTTCCCATTAAAGAGAGCTTTGTTGTTTCAGGTATGGGATATCGGTGGTCAGCCGAGGTTCCGCTCCATGTGGGAGAGATATTGTCGTGGTGTCAACGCCATTGTGTAAGTTGTAAAATAAAACTGTATTCAAAAAACTTATTTATCCTATTAGATTAATGGACTTTGCTCACATCAATCAAACAAATAAATTGTCACTGCAAAATTTTCTTTTTAAAATAGTGTTTAGAATACTTCCTTAATCTAGTATATTTAATATATTCTCATATCTAGTAATATCCGGAATTTACTAGATTAGTCGAAGAAATAACTTACCGTGTAAAATTATGTCCACATTAATATTAATGTTATGGTCCATTTGGCTTGGTGGTTAGAGATTCTGATTGCCACTGGACCTGGGATCGATTTCCACCCAGGATAAACATTTGTGTGCATGAACATGTCGGTTTTGTATCTTTAATTGCAAAACGTATCTAATTGTATGAATTTAGAAAAATAAATTAGTTATAGGCTTTCCAAAGAACAAGATCTGCTTAATTTGGGATCAGTTGACGTGTTTTAAACGTTCAGCGCTGCTAAAGAAATTTTCATTGTGAAGTATTTTCATTTATTTTCAAATACTATCGCTACAGGTACATGGTGGACGCAGCGGACCCCGATAAGATAGAAGCGTCCCGCAACGAGCTGCACAGCTTGCTGGAGAAGCAGCAGCTCACCGGCATCCCGGTGCTGGTGCTGGGCAACAAGCGGGACCTGCCGCACGCGCTCGACGAGCACGGCCTCATCGAGAGGATGTAAGTACCCTCAGTACCCCTCTCTTCTATAGGGCACCCAGGGGCCCGGCATCCATGGGGCCCCTAACTTCGGAAGTAATGGAAGCCGTCGGAGGGCCAGTAGTTACAGTTGTCAGATCTGATTAATGTGTCACGCTCTTAGAGCTCTCATAGCATAGCCTTAGGGGCCCTATTATCCTAGTGTCCAATAGTAAAATAATGGCCCTGACCCTCAGAACCTTTATTTAATCCTACTACTTCATATATTTGTGAGGATGTATGTATGGATGTTTGTGACTCAATAAGCTAGTAGCAAGTAGTAGAGGTCTTAGTGCAGAGTACATCCGGAAAAGTACTACCACCATTTTTTGCTAAAAGCAGCAGTGCACCTGTATTCTGTAAGGTAGGTTAAATTACAGGCGCGTGAGAATTAACAACTTCTCGTTGGGGTCGACAACGCATTGCGAACACCCTTGTGTTGCGAATGTCCATAGGCGGCGGTGACCACTTGCCATCAGGTGGACAGTAGACCTGTTTGCCATTGATCATTTATAATTGTTTAGCAACTGCTGGTGACCTAGGCATATCTATGTATGATACAGCACCAAATCCCCAAAGACATGTCTTACTTTAAAACTAGTCTTATCAATAAAAATCTATTACGTGGTTTAGTTTTGAAATAACGTAGTAATACTGCCTTAGTTTTATATGGCGGGTAAACAGTATGTATTAATTTAGGACTAACTCACTTTCAGAAATAAAATATTTATTACTTAAAAATTTTACGGAATTACTCATCAACATCACACTATTCATTCATTCATTCATAAAAGAGTACCTTGTATTCCGACAAATTACAGATTGAAATTATATTATCATCATATAATCATGCATTACATTAGTGAAGATTTGCCAAAATAATGTATGTGTACCTACATTCAACAATGGCATGCCGTATAAGACGGCCCGGATTACCGGGGATTCGTTTGTTTGTACAAAATTCGGAACTCGTTACGTTACCCTTTGCACGTACCTACGTCTTTAAATAAAGTTATTAAAGGGCACAAAACCATACAACCGTCCCTGGTGACGTTGTTCACTTTCCAAGTACTTTTCGATTTTCACCGAAATTCAGCAAACATTTCCATTCAAATAATAATGGAAGCCATAAGTAAAGAGAAGGCTTTTTTAAATTTGGTATTAAAACGTTTTTAAGGTATTCCGCGTTTTTTGTTATTTGAGAAACAATTAAAATGCCAAATAGGTCGACAAAGGTTAATTAGGTATGGTGGTAGTATTTCTTCGGCCCAAATGCACTAACAACTCTACTACTTTAATGATTTACTTCTTATAAACTTGACAAGTATCAAACTAATACGTATTATAAGTACAAAAAAGCTTAAATAGGTATGGTGGTAGTATTTCTTCGGCCCAAATGCACTAACAACTCTACTACTTTAATGATTTACTTCTTATAAACTTGACAAGTATCAAACTAATACGTATTATAAGTACAAAAAAGCTTAAATAGGTATGGTGGTAGTATTTCTTCGGCCCAAATGCACCAATAACTCTACTACTTCAAATGTTTACTTTTTATTAGCTTGACAAGTCATTGATAACTGTGTATTGTTTATTCGTCTATATAGTAGTAATAGTTTTAATAATTCGCAGTCATGACCGAGGTAGGTCAGTGGTGAAAGTACCATTGACCTGTGAAGATGTGGTCACCACTGAGGCAGTAGTGGCTATAGGTTTGGGCGCGGCTAGGCGACTATCCAATGGCGCCAGGAATGAAGTAGCGCTAAACATTGACTTTTATGCCGTTATAGACCAGGGTCGATAATTTTTGAAACCAAATAAATTACAGTAGGATGAAACCCATTAGAAAAGGAGGGGAATGTGATAAAAATGAAAGGAAAAGTAAATAACGGTCGATCCGAGTTCGGGAAGTGGGTGGGGGTGAGTTTTTAAGGGTAAAAATGGTTCATCTTCAATTCCGGCAAAACTACAAGTCCTATGGAAAAAAGTTAAATGGCAAAGTTGTAGGTAATAAAAAGATCTACAACTTTTGTATTTACAATTTTTTCACATATCCTCAAAATTTTGGTGAAAAATTCAAATAACCAAGTTTTTGGTTTTTTATTTATATCTTTTTCATAATTTTAATTTTTTCTACGAAATTTGGTGAAAACTTACCTTTTTATGTCCCAAATACACTGTAATTTATTTGATTTAAATTATTTCAATCGAAAATTCTGACGTCAAAATATCAGCTTTTTCCAAAAAGTCTGTGGTCTTTTTGTTCGTTGAAATATCTACTTTCTGATGGTGTAAAAAAATATACATTACTATAGGAAATGTTCTCAACAAATGCAAAAAATTGAAACTCAAATTCGAATTTTTTTCTTTAATCATTATATACAATTTTGAGGTATTTATTAAAATTTACACTTTAATTACTCAAAAAACGTAAGATTTCATGTTTTATTGATAAACGAAAATATTTAAATATACTTCTATATTTAACAGACAAATAAGTTAATAAAGTTAATATTTAATAAGACATCTACAATATTTTGAAAAAGTTGTAAAATCTTCTTAAAATAATATTTGTAGATGCCTATTTATTGCTGTGTTAAGATAATTTATATACCTGAGTGACCTTCGGTAAATTTTAGCCCTTTTCATGAAATCTTACGTTTTTTGAGTAATTAAAGTGTAAATTTTAATAAATACCTCAACATTGTATATAATGATTAAAAAAAATTTTTCGAATATGAGTTTCAATTTTTTGCATTTTTAGAGAACATTTCCTATGGTAATGTATATATTTTTTTACACCATCAGACAGTAGATATTTCAACGAACAAAAAGCCCACAGACATTTTGGAAAAGCTGATATTTTGACGTCAGAATTTTCGATTGAAAATTAGGGTGCTTTTTTGATATTAAGTTAAAATAAGGCGATTAAAGCGGCCTAAATTAATCAACAGAAGGGGTGTGGTTTTTCATCATGATAACGCTAGACCTCACACATCTTTAGCCACTCAGCAAAAATTAAGAGAGTTTGGCTGGGAGGTATTAATGCATCCGCCCGTATAGTCTTGACCTTGCACCTTCAGATTTCCACCTGTTTCGGTCTCTTCAGAATTATTTAGGCAGCGTCACGTTAACATCACGAGAGCACTGCCAAAACCGCTTGTCACGGTATTTTGATCAGAAGTCCCATAATTTCTATAGCAATGGGATCATGTCCCTACCTACAAGATGGCAAAAAGTTATCGAACAAATAAATAGTAAATAAACTATATTAAGAAATGATTTGAATTTTCTTAAAAAATGCGAAGAAACTTTTTCCCCAACCTATTATGTGACAACTGACCTAAAACATTGTGAAAATGACTATTTTAAGCACTAAAAATATTATTTCAGGAACCTGTCAGCTATCCAGGACCGCGAGATTTGTTGCTACTCAATCTCATGTAAGGAGAAAGACAACATTGATATTACATTACAGTGGCTTATTGCGCACAGTAAGTCGGGAAGCGCGCGCTAACTTCGCATCAAATTCTACCTTAAATGCAAGATATCTCTGATCATTAAGGCGTAGTTTCGCTTGCACATTTTCGTTTAAATAAAGGAGGGTTCGCATTGCATGAGGCAAAGATGAGGCGCGTGTAAACTTTGCATTATTGCCTCAAAATTTTAAATTGAAGTTGTTTGTAGATTTTTGCTTAGTTAGTTTCAATATTTATTAAGATCTTGCACAGAAGTAATGTTTGCATAAAAATATTTATTATTGGATAATAATGCTTTTGTTAGGTAAATTAACTTAATACTACGCCTTAACTATCAACGTAGATAATCTTGTACTGTAATTGAATAATTTCCGATGGTAGTGAATTAGTTGTTTTTCACAAATTATTACATTACACTACAATTGTATATTACGCACGAGGCAGAATATTAAACGCTGCCTCAAGTGACTGCCTCACACAGTGTAATTATAGCCTAATTAATAATGTAATTGATATGTGGAAAATAATATATATTCATTAAAATCGTGGTAAATAAAATTTAGCTTGAGTTATGCACTCTCTCAATTAAATGTGGCAATTTATATCTTATAATAATGTAATACGTGAAATGGTGTTATAATTATTTATTTTCGAAAAGGTGCCAAGCTAGCTCTTTTTTTTTCCAATACGTAATTTTGTTAATAATATTAAATATACCTATTCGAGAACCATTTGTCGTATTGCAAAGATATTATTGCCGCATGTATAAAATGATAATTCCTACATTCAAAATATATTCACTTATATATATATTTGTGTTGTAATAATATTTATTATATTATATTTACTTACGTTTTACTATTTGGTGAGTTTTCTGAAAATAATGTTGTGCTATTATCAGTATATCCATCGTTATCAGATAAATCGATTTCCGATTCACCATAATAGTAAAATAATTTCTTGTATAATTTCTTGTATAATTTTTTGTAATATTAATTAACTAAGCTAATTAAGCTTTTCCGCGACCTTTTTCGCTGAACATATCACGTAAATTTTTATGTTTTTAATTTTTTTTATACATATTTATATCTATTAGTGAATGTATTGTGTATGTAAGGAAAACTTGTGTTAGAGTATTTAGATTCCTTAATAATTATAGCATTATAATATAATTATATATATGATATAAATATTCTCATATTGTTAGCTGAAAAGAATTAAGTTTAAAAATAATTCTAGTGTGAGACTAATTTTGCTCAATATATTATGTGAGTTTATATATCTTACAGTGATAGTTGTATACAATGTTATTGTTAATTTACTTACGTGCAAATATATTGGTTTTTCTATGACAATACGTACCTGTGACAATAAGTGAATACTGACTTTAATGCGGAGGGCACAAGAGCTAATCTAGCTTGCGTTTGACGATTAATTTTTCGCAAATAAAAAAAATCCTAATTATATGCTCAAATAAGGTTTGTGTCAGTTAGGTGGTCTTCAAATCCAATTAAAAAATTTTAAGAACAGGATGGGAAATTATACATATTACGCCAACTCCGGTAACAGGACAGGCAGAGTTTGTTTTTATAGGTTTGGAAATATTTATAGGAAATTTGTATAAAATCAACATGTTTGTTAACGTAAGTAAAAGGCGTTAAACAAAATTAGACTCACATTAGTATAGAAAAGTCACTAGATGTATAATTGATTAAAATTATATGAAAAAAAAGCTTCGACTGCACATTACGTTTATATAAACGATTATAATATAGTTATTGTATGTAAATGATTCAAATGTGCGCGTACGCATTACGGGCTGTCAAACTATTGACACTTCAATCTATCCATGTCGATTTAGTATTAACTCTATTTTATAGTTTTTTTTTGAACAAATAGATATCTCAAATGAGTTTGGTGAATTACCCTTATATTTGTACATGATTGGCAGAAAATAAGGTTTTGCAGGTAATTAATATAAGATACTTTCTCTTGCGTCACCAGTTTTATACCAGCTGAATTGTCAGAAGAAAACGGATTTTTATGTCGTGATTTCATTGTTTTTGTATGGTACTCCTGCCAGTTGTTCGTCTCAATACATGCATACATATATACTTGGATTCATAGTTCAAACCACTCACCTACCACGATTAATTTAATATTATAATTTATCTTTACGCCCGTTATTCCCTAAAGGGTAGGTAGAGATCCACATTCCATTTAAGTCCCAGAGCAACACGAGGAGAGCGTTGTCACCGTCTCTAGGGCACACCAATATCAGGTAATCATTTCTAAACAGAAACATTAAATGTATGTATGTCTGTAAATATAAAATTCAATAAATGTATTGATTGAATTTTATACTTCATTTTCCTATTGTATCCTCCTTGATTTTGACAGCTAAGTGGGTTATAGAAAAATGAACCTTAAAACCTAATGATAGGGTTCACTAGCATTATCATATTAACTATTGGAACAATAGATGATCATTATTTCAAGAAGAATACGGATGAGTTTTCTATGACATTCTTGCTGTCGAAACGGACTTTTTGAACTTGACAACTAGAACATCAGAGCCCTAAGCACGAACTTCTATTTCTATCTATTTTCTATATAAATTACCTTTTTGGCTCACTCGATATCCATATCGCATACGTAATGCGATAGATGTTCTTTTTTTTTTGCCTATATGGTTAATTTTTACCACGTCGAAGCCCTATTAGAAAGGTCTAATAGGGCTTCGATGCTATGCGAAGGTTATGGGGTTGAATCCTACATGTCACAGAAAGCTCAAAGTGGCATAAGACAACATTGTGAGATAACTGGGGTACCACACCTTTCCATGAATGTTTTCTGTTCATACCACCTTAAGTTTGAATGAGATTATACCTTCTATCATATATTGTCTGTGGACCCTAAATTAACAATATACCTATTTCAAAATTTTGTGTTAGTAAGTAAAGGAGGTTCGATTATGATTTAATATTCTGTGATATGTTTTTGAATTAGGAACTGGTGAATAATGACAACTAAATTTACATGGCATTTTGACAGGTGTGTTACAGAAAAATTTACCTTATGGCACGTTATTACTTCAGAAACTTATTTCAAAAGCAATGAGGTCGAGTTTTCTTTGCTCTCATCTCGACAACTTTAGTGACGTATGCCATTACAATAGTAGGATCGAATCGCAAAATGGGCTTGAGGTTTTGTTGAAGGAAGGAAGCTTTAACATTGTGCAATATTTTGAAGTACCCGCAGGAAAAAGTCCCCGGGTACCTGTCGGTGGATTCCGAAATCTCGTTCACTTTGAAAATGTATTAACTTTAGTTAATTCTTCGCTTTGTGTAATTTCAAATAGACAGCAAAAAAATTTGAGATATCCATTTTTAACATATAGTTTATTTTTTATTTTTGTAATGGTGCGTTTATATCATTATGGCTGTAACATAATTATCTTTTTTTTATTTATTATGTATATCTAAAATAGTGGAGATGTGAGAAAATATGAAACTATATGTTCGATCAAAGAGTATTCATTTATTTATCGGCCTTTCAATGTTACTTGTGGTGCAACAAAATTTGTTGAAACTATTAAAATTTTCGCTTCAGTTATTTGATTTCTTTTTTCATTTTATAAAGCGACAAATGGTAAACTAAGAGACTAAACTGACAGTCTACATGCAAAGAACGAAGGAACCTATGTTGTAGGTGTTTTTCTTTTAATTTCATTAAAATCAATTGTCGCTGTTAAATTGCAAAATAATTAAATTAAAATGGTTTCAACGTCTTTAGTTGGTTACCCTATATGGCGAATTTAATGAATAATGGGGGGAAAGGGTTTTTTTTATTTCCACGAATCTTTTCGAATTTCGAACCTAACATAACAAAATTGCATTGTATATAGGTATAGAAGCTTCTACATAGTTTGTACTCTGTTTTTACGAAGAAATAAATATCCATAGGCTACATATATATGTTTTGGTCATTTATGTGATTCTGATTATATTATTTAAGTTATATTAAGGGGTAACACCATTGTAAATTTGGCCAAAAAACCTTTTTTTATGATCTTACTTACATACTTTGAACACGTCTTTATCGGAATTTACTGGATCGGTAAATTACAAAATTTTTGCTTCGAACCCGACGCAAAGCGAATCGAACACACCGAACGTACTTTGACGGATGCAGCAAAAGAAGCGCGCTCTGCCATGAAATCGTCGAGAAAAGCAAGTGTGGAGGAATTTTCCAACGTTGAAGCTTTATGGTCCAAGGATAACAGATTAAAGGTAAAAAATGTTAGTTATCCTTTTATCATATCAGTCATATGTAAAACTAAAAACACGTTTTTCTCGAAATGACACTTTTAATTTCAAATATTGACAATATCTTTGAAATAACATTTCGAAGAGAACCACGTACGGGACTTTCGATATCGTAATTCAAACATTTTTTTTTAAAGAATAATGGTCTTTCTTTTTTGGAAAAAAACACTTACTGTTTCATTTTTCGCAAATTTTACAAAAATATATATTTTTAAAATCGCCTACGTCATTCTCTAGCTTTAACCATATAGTTATTGAGAATGTTTGTTTTATGTTCCAGGTCAAAATTGCATCAGTTATGCTGCGTGCCGCGGTGCGCCTTGAATACGTCATGGCTCCTGAGAAACGGCTCGAGCGTCGCCACTTTCGAATATATTTGGATGTCAATTTCCTGTGACATACTTGAATATACATCCAATACTTTCTTTCCACCCAAAAAAATAATCGTAAAAACAGCTTTTTTTAAGCCGTTACGGTGGTGTTACCTCTTAAATAATAAGTGCAACACCACGCAATAGACAATAAAAAGGATGTTCGCACTACGAGTCATGTGCGGATACAGAGTGCAAGTACAAAAACTTAATCATCATAGTACATACCTCGATATATAGGTACAAAACTCGTAATTACCACATCACTACCAATTTTATGAATAAATAGCTGTCCCCCCGGTTTCAACCGTGTTCCCGAGGTATGCAACAATCTCACGGAATAATTAATATATTTTTGAAATTTCTTTTTTCATGTGGTTCATAGTTTTTATGCACCGTCAATATTTTCTCAGCGCATGCCATAAAATGAATTTATGAATGAATTAATTGCAATTTTCTTAAGGATTAATTTGGAACTAAATTGTAGCCTATTGATAATTTAGCTTTCTATTGCTAAAAGAATCTTCAAAATCGTTTCAACAAACTTTACCTCTTAATAATATGTATTAGTATAGATAAGGAACTATCCTGTATTCAAGATAAATTATCAAACACTAACCTGTGTAATAAACATCCAAAGATGGCCGGACAATTACATAAAATCTTTATAATTAATATTGTAAGCACAAACATTTACATTGTGTAGGTATATCGTTTGAGGCTGTACAATTGTGACGTCACAACAAAACTATAAATTAGGTATTTAACATTTCGAGGACATTACAGGATTTTGACACACACACATACTTTACAATATAAATAGCTTGCGCACATACAGTTAATGTCAAACAGAAAACTCTAAAATGTTATATGTAATGATCATAGATGTTATATACCTACCTACTCTGACATAAAAATCTCAACCAAATTGAAACTTAAAATATATCTAGAAATACGGTCGAATTTCGATCGCTAGATGACCACTAGTAATGGTAAAACTACAAAATTTGCTTCCTAATCGATATCCTGTGTCCACTCTTGCATGCCGTCAATAGACATTCGTAGATGAGCTAATTCTTCACAGTGGAAATAGGTACAGGAAGCAGGTACTTTAAAATCAAACACAGGTATATTTCTTATTTTTATTAGAAAATTACCTTAATGTTGTAAATATTTTTTTCTGATACAATATTATAATCCCTTATTTTATTTTACTTTATTGGCATACCAACAAAATGGCTACTGTTGTACTTGCCAGTATAAGGCAGTACAACAGTAGATCAATATATAAATCAAAATTTCATAAATCAAGATTTTGACGAGTCTACTTACTAATTAGATGTGAAATAACCTATAGGTTCTACAATAATTTGCATTAATATGAGAATAGTAAAACAACTTATCTACAATCGAATAGAATGCAAGTACTCAAGATACATATTATATTCCACAAATTATAGAAATTCCAGTATACTGCGTATACCCATACAAACGAAGAAATATAAAATTCGATTAGATTAATAATAAATATCTTGATCCTTGCACTATTTAGAATTATCTTTATTTACACCACTAAAAAAAAATTATAAAAAAAAATATGCACGTATGATATTATGTTATGCCAAGGTACATTGGCTCTTGACAAGATTATTTTACATAAGTAAGACTAGTTACTCGTACCATGAGTATGCTCTGGTATCTTTTCCCATTCTTCAACTTTAGTGTCGAAATGTATCTGATCACAGCTATTTAACCCTATTGTTTGACGTTAAGTTCAATGAAATGTAGCTACAGGAGGAATATTGTCGCGTGAACTACACAAATATAATATGTTCCTACATCCACTTGGTTTTACATTCAATTATCGGTTAGTATGCACACTAATGAATCTTTAATTACTACCGCAAAGTAATTAATCTAAGGATTTATTGCTTGTATACCAGTATTATCACTACTCCCAATTCTGGACATGACAGACAAAATATAATTAAACAATTTATATTTGACAGATGGTCCACCATCGCCGATACCGGGTCTATAGCTATCGTCAAATGTTGCTGTGCTTGTATCTGGGTTCGTAGTATCGCCTAACAAGCCACTTAGATTCCTATTACGTATGGGCCGAATTTCCTCAATGTCATCAAAATAGAAATGAGTTAATTCATCTAACTTTACATCCTCGTATTTTATTTTCCATCTCTTCGGTTCGCCGTCACAGCCCAACATCAACCCATTTTTCTCAGCTTTATCCATTAGTTTGTTAAAGGTAGAGCTCAATGCTTCGAATTTTTCATGGTAACCTTTCTCGCTCTCCAATGCTTCAAGCTTTTCTCCTTGTTTCCAAATTTTTTCCTCTAACTCGTGATATTTGTTTTTCAAATTCTTCAAATCCTCATATGGCGTTTCTCGATTGCAGTGATTTAGGTAATAGATGAAGATCACGTTGAGGCTTGCAATTTGTGCTAAAACTGAGACATGGTCCGGTAGACCCAGTACACTCTTAGTGAAAGTAGACGTGGGTTCTGTCCGAGACTCGGGGTCCGTCGACCCCTGAGACTCGGGATCCATCGACCCCCGAGACTCGTTAAAAATGCTCACTCCAGGCGTTGAGCTTCCTGAGCATGAAGCGGTTGGTTGTTCATTGAATTTCTCGCCTTGTTTATAAAAATCTGAATTCTCGAATTTTTCCAATTCATCTTCCGTTAATAGAAAGGACACAACTCGATCAACGAAATCCGCTCTAATACAATATTCAACCCTATCAAGTTTATAAACATAGTCTTCTTGCAGGTTGGTATCTAAATTTGCGATAAGATTGAGTTTGTCATTCCAAAAGTAACGAATTTCTTTCGTTGTGATTGCGTTTCGCAGTTTCACTACCATATCAAGGAAGAGATTGCTTATTTTACCCTCCCAGTAACACTTATTTTTGTTTTCGTACACTTCCCAGAGAAATAGAGTTTTGATGAAGTAGCTAGGGATGCTTTTAAAGCCTAAAACATCTCGCAATTTTTTCACCTAAGAGATAAAAGTAGCGTTAGTACAAAAATATTTCGTTTCTGGTAATTAACTGTTGAAAAATATCCAAAATATTTATTTAACAGATCTATGGGACTTGACTCTTAGGTATCAATGTCGAGATATTTAATGGGTTCAATAAATTACTATACAAAGTGACTGGTGAGATACCTTCGACACTTATGGAGACTAATACCTAAATACGTAGGTAGGTAGGTAGTTTAATTAAATTCAATCGTTGTACATAGGTATGATTCCATTTTTTAAATACGCCGAAAATACCAAGGTTCTTGAACTTTTCAGTGGCTCTGTAGATTTAACCTTGTCTTAAATTCTATTGTCTACATTCTACACTTTATTTAGTCAAGAAATTAGTGATTACCTTGGTATTTTTGTCTGTCCTAGGCCAGGATTAAAGTATGAAGGGAAAATAGATCATGCTCATGCGGATCATACATGGGGAGAGGTCTTGATGTAGGTAGGCAACAACTGTACAGTGTACGTACTTATGTATTCTGTGTTGATAGCGCGCTGCGCGTATCCAAGTATTGCGCAGGTAAATACGGGACTCTCGGTGTACTGTTTACTATGTTTACTAAGAAGTAATTTAATATTTATTTTTAATGTTATATTTTTTCATCATATATGATCGCCAACTATCACGTCCTCAAATATTGAAGGTATCTCACCAGTCATCCTGTATAATAAATGTCTACAGTGAAAATTATGTTTAAGTTCAAAGTCGATTAAAAAGCTTGAAAGGTACTCACAAGTCTAATGATCACTTTCAACTGATGACATCCTTTCATAATTTCACGTTCGAACTCTTGAAAGGAGAGTCTCCAACAGCGGTTTTTCAACACCTGGTCATCTAAGGCTTTATTCGGTTTAGGTACTACTAGCCACTCTTTGCATATACTGTGCCCTAATTGTCTGAAAGCAAAAAATAAAATAATTCTTTTTTAATGTTTCCCCGTATCTGCTATTCATCTAATTTGATGTAGTTTGTAGAATGCATCGAATTTCTTGCATCGCCAGAGGAGAAAGGGAGCTTGGAGCCCAATTGAAAAGACCCCAACGCATATAATTCAAATTTCGCCAAATAACCTGGAAATAAAAATATGAGGGCGTTGATTCTCTCCCGGAGCCTTTCATTACGGCCAAAATTTGTATGTGATTCTGATCCGTAATGCCGCTATTTTGAGAGCTTGGAAAGAAGCAGTGAATATACACCCTGAAATTTTCCTGGTTGTTTATCCGCGGCAGACCAACTTGCCATAGGGAGTACTTTCGAAGCATAAAGTAAAATAAAAAAAATAAAGATGTTTTTGTATCAAAATACATTAAAAAATATTCATCAACTCGAAAACACGAGAATTAATAGTACCAGACGTAACTTTGTAAGTTGTACTCTTATCGCACGCGACCCCGCCAAACGGAACAGCGATACAGCATTACAAAGATTACGCGAACATTATTTTACTTTGAACATTCTCAAAGTAAAATAATGTTTCCTACGTGGGTGATACGGCACAGGTTACATTGTACGCAACAATACAAAGCATAGCCGCGAAACCGACAAAGGAAAAATCAATTAAAAAATGTTCAAAGCAAAATAAGCGCTCGGTGCACTTGGTTGTCCCGAGAAACGCGTAAGCGCAGCACGTGTTTTACTCGTACTTAACAGTGCAATGGATCGGCATTACAATTATTGCAATTTGGAGAACGTCGCTATGGTGCAGCTGTATGCTAGGGCGGCTTACAACTCACATGCTGCCAGGCGGCTTTACGCCGAGCCACAACACTTGGAGTCGCTCCGTCTTCGCGGGGTTCTGAACCCCCAAGTCCCAACGGCCCCAACGATCGTAGCGGCGACACAGCTGCTACTCGATCATGGGCAGTTCCAGATACCAGCACATGCACAGGGCAGAGGTCGATCGGCCTTTATTTCGCCAGAGCTCGATAAGGATATCATACGAGTACTTCGAACGGGATCCTCGTCGAAGTACGCGTAAGGCTGCGGCTAGGTTTGGCGTAAGCCAATACTACGTGTGGAAACTGCTGAACTCTGAAGGACTGCATCCTTATCATTTTCGCAGAGTTCATGCTCTCCCCGAAAACGACGCGCAGAACAGAATTGTTTTTTGTCAGTGGTTGATCGACAATCAGCATACAAACATTTTGTGGACGGACGAAGCTACTTTTACGCGAGTTGGACTCTTAAACCAGCATAATGAACATTATTGGGCTTTGAATAACCCACACGTTATTCGCGAGTGTACACATCAAGTGTGTTAATGTGTGGGCCGGCATAATTAATGGCCACCTCATTGGACCGTATTTCGTGACAGGACACTTAACAGGTGGAACCTACCTGGAAATGTTACAGAACGTTATCCCAGACTTATTGGACGACGTTTCGCTAGCGGTGCCCGTGGAAAATCTGCACTATCAGCATGACGGGTGCCCGGCTCATTATCACCGCGCCGTGCGAGAGCACCTGCACACACAGCTAGAAGCCCGGACCTAACCCCGTTAGACTTTTATTTGTGGTCTGAGCTCAAGCGACTGGTGTATCGTGAAGAATATGAGACTCGCGACGCGTTAATGACTGCGATAGTGGACGCTTTTAATATCGTTAGAAGTGACAGAGACACATTAATTAAATTGAAAGACAATAATTTAAAACGTGCTCGATTATGTATTCAACGCAGTGGATTGCACTTCGAACAATTACTCCGTTACCGGGAAGTGTAGGTAGGTACCTATTCGTACTTTTGTAAATAGTAAATCTAAAAGTAGTTTAGTTAATCAAAAAGTTGATTAATTTTTTTTAAAACGCCTCAAATACTTTGTTGAATAGTTATCTAATTCAGAAAATAATTTTTCTTAGATAATTAACTTGTTTTGATTTAAATTCGTGTCAAGTAAATGGCAGCTAAAAAAGTATTCATGACGGTCCTAAGCCCGTAAAAGTATGAAGGAAAAATTTGAATAACTTGTTGGCTAACGCTTGTTATTATCAAGAATAAGTTATCAGCTGATTGTAAGCACGCGGGTCAACGGCCGCGCGGCTAGTCGGCACCCGGCTTGTGCCGAGCGTAGCTATCGGGAGATATCAGTAGTATTCAGTGTCAGTACTATTGGTTTGTGGTCACTTTCAAGGTTTGTTTTTCACATTGGTTAATCCGCCATTTTTGGTTTCTGATGTTTTATTTGTTTTTAAAACGATTGTATAACCAAGACAAAACTATTTCGCTGCGGGAAAACAACCACTAAAATTTCACGGCGTATATTCAGTTCGTTTGTTTTTAAAATAAATAATAAGCGCTACTGTTTTTTTCATATTATGGAATAAGAACTCTTTTTATATTTTGCCAATATAGACAATTCTTTAAAGATTTAAGCCGGCAGAACTTCCTGTAAATTGTAAGATAATTCGTGCCGGGTATAGTATTGATGGAACTACACTAACATTATTTAACTTGTGGCTAATAATCTGCATTTACCTACCTGTAACCCTCAGGCCAGCGCGGCAGCGAGAATTTGATGACGGGCACCAAATCAACATCTAAGATAAACTCTTCACTCCCAGCAACGTTTCGGACGTTTAGCGTGTATGCAGGCCCGGATTCCCTGTACGTGACCAAGTAAGTCGTCTCACCCACTGTCACTCTGCCACCCATTTCGTTCAACGCCTTGTGGACCAGACCATGGATCCAATTTCGGAACTCATTCTGAACAAAGTATTTCTCTTCGTCCCTCCATTCGCGCGTTATTACATGACAATCCTCCCAATCCTTCTGTTTGTCTAGATTGTCAAAGGCATTTACGATTTTCATTTTGACGTAACCTGGCAGATCATTTTCGAGGATTATACCGTTTGGTCCACCTTTTTTGCAAATCGGCAGACGAATCACGATGTCCATGTCGAACTCGTCAAGCTTGGATACTTTGATGCCATCATACACGCTGCCGGCGTACATCACCTGCGGAAGTGCCAAAGTAGATTGAACATGAACACACAACTCACGAGTAGTGTGACCTTTGTGGTTTCGGTACACCAACATTATATTATTATAAGAAGACTACCATTATTCAACACTTGATTTCTAATTCGGGTCTTGCGTATAGTTTGGTTCCCTTTTGCTTAGTCGAGTTTGCCTTGAATATTGTTTGAGCTAGGGCCGGATTTAGGGGAGGGCAGGCGGGGCTGCTGCCCGGGGGCCTCCACAAGATAGCCCCCACACTAAATATAAAAATGATATCCAAATTCCGACGGATCAGCTACTTATTTTTTTTCATACTAAAAACCTTGTACATTTTCAGATCGATCCATTGAGCACTTTTTCTACTCCGGGTAACCAAATTTTAAATAAAAATTTAAGAAACAACATTTATATCCATTATCGTGGCGTAATCTTCATAAAAATGAAAAGTTAATTTCTGCGTTTCTACGTTCTGCTCTTAATTTTGCATCGACTAATCACTAAATTAGACCTCAAAATCCAAAAACTACAGTCTTGGAGCTTTTAAATGCTTTTCTTATTTTGGCGATACGATCATTTTCCGCTGATATACAGGGAATAATTAGGGGCCTCCACTTTTTCGTTGCCCCAGGGACTCCACACAACCAAATCCGGCCCGGGCTTGAGCGTTGAAGCTGTATTTTTTGTTGCTTTTTAGTATTTCTGTTGAGGTGTACTTATATTCTTATAAGAAATAAATAAATATCCTAGGACTTCACACCTAGTTACTTGATCCTAAATTAAGCAGAGTGTACCGCTTGTACTATGACTACCGGGTAACTGATATTCTACATATACTACTTTTTGCAATACATACTTATATAGATATTTACACTCAGACACAACAAACAGATATGTTTATGCACACAATTTGTCCTTATTGGTTAGAGAACCATCAAGCCAACTGGATACTGGCCGTCAATAAAGTATATGTTATTTTTCGATATTCATAAATACGATTAGGAGATAAAAATTACTAAAAAAACACACTGAATGTGAGAGTGTACTGTCCATTTTAGAATGTACGGATGCCGTGCCGACGTGTTGTATTGTAGAGTATTTGAATACATACCTCTTTGCCATATTTTTTAAAATACTGGCATTTGTCACGCATTTTGTTGACAACTTCATCAAATACAGCCTCGAAGACACGCCGCGACTTAACTTCATCTTTGACCGCTACGTATTGTTTGAATACCTCTTCGAGATATGCGTTCATGCTCTTTTTTTTCGCAGGCATCGTTATTGAGTACTGATATATTTCTTAAGATATATGAGGACAACTCTGATAAAAATACAATCAAGAATTGAATTGTAATTTTAATTAATTGAACACTTATAGATCTATCTTTAGGGCGCAATATGATTACCACGCGATGTTTGCCTTCACCGACAGCTTATATCATTGGAACCCAGGACTCGTCACGGCGTTCGACGTCGGTACCAACTGAGCTATCATCGCCTCCCTATGCAACCTTAGATATAAACGAACAAACACAGATATAACACATCTTTATTATTAGTGAGGATCATGTAGGTGTTATTAGGGTTCCCAAATTTGTGTACAAGAAATGAATTTAGTACCATTATAACAGTATTTTATAAAAGAAAACAGCTCTTTTAGACCAGGGCCAAAGCCTTCAAAAATGGTAAAAAATGAAAAAAAATTATAGTAGGATGAAACCCATTAGAAAAGGAGTGGAATATGATAAAAGTGAAAGGAAAAATAAATTACGGTCGATCCGAGTTCGGGAAGTGGGTGGGGGTGAGTTTTTAAGGGTAAAAAATGGTTTATCTTGATTTCCGGCAAAACTACACGTCCTATGGAAAAAAGTTAAACAGCAAAGTTGTAGGTAATAAAAAGATCTACAACTTTTGTATTTGCAATTTTTTCACATAACCTCAAAATTTAGGTGAAAATTTCAAATAACCAAGTTTTTGGTTTTTTATTTATATCTTTTTCAAAAATTTTATTTTTTCTACGAAATTTGGTGAAAACTTACCTTTTTATGTCCCAAATACACTGTAATTTATTTGATTTAAAATATTTATTTTTTCGCCTTATTTTATCTTAATATCGAAAAAGCACCCTTGTTTTCAATCGAAAATTCTGACGTCAAAATATCAGCTTTTCCAAAAAGTCTGTGGGCTTTTTGTTCGTTGAAATATCTACTTACTGATGGTGTAAAAAAATATATACATTACTATAGGAAATGTTCTCAAAAAATGCAAAAAATTGAAACTCAAATTCGAATTTTTTTTTCATTATATACAATTTTGAGGTATTTATTAAAATTTACACTTTAATTACTCAAAAAACTAGTCAGATTTCATGAAAAGGGCTAAAATTTACCGAAGGTCAATCAGGTAAATAAATTTTAATAAATACCTCAAAATTGTACATAATGATTAAAAAAAAATGTCGAATTTGAGTTTAAATTTTTTGCATTTTTTGAGAACATTCCCAATAGTAATGTATATTTTTTTTACACCATCAGAAAGTAAATATTTCAACGAACAAAAAGCCCACAGACTTTTTGGAAAAAGCTGATATTTTGACGTCAGAATTTTCGATTGAAAACAAGGGTGCTTTGTCGATATTAAGTTAAAATAAGGCGAAAAAATAAATATTTAAAATCAAATAAATTACAGTGTATTTGGGACATAAAAAGGTAAGTTATCACCAAATTTCGTAGAAAAAATAATTTTTTTGAAAAAGATATAAATAAAAAACCAACAACTTGGTTATTTGAAATTTTCACAAAATTTTGAGGTTATGTGAAAAAATTGTAAATACAAAAGTTATAGATCTTTTTATTACCTACAACTTTGCCATTTAACTTTTTTTCATAGGACTTGTAGTTTTGCCGGAAATGAAGATAAACCATTTTTTACCCTTAAAAACTCACCCCCACCCACTTCCCGAACTCGGATCGACCGTAATTTATTTTTCCTTTTATTTTTATCATATTCCCCTCCTTTTCTAATAGGTTACATCCTACTGTAATTTTTTTTGGTTTCAAAAATTATCGACCCTGGTCTATTTATTTTTTTGACGTCCTTTAAAAGCATACTTTTTTGAGCATCTGGCACAATTTAACAATTTATGTATCATTTTAAAAATATTCACAAGCCTCTGCACTATTTTTTTTATAGAACAGTAAAAAGTATTAACGAACGAAAAAAGTACATAATACTGTTTTTAACTTACAATGGTTTCGAATTTTTTAACACTATGGTTGGGAACCCTAGTATTAATGTCTACATTTTGTATCAGATAAGCGTGATATCTTCACGCTTACACAATACTGATACCACTCCTTGAAAAATCTGAGATTTCGAAAAGCTGTTGGGTTTCTAATTAATAACGGTATTTTATAGAAAAGAAAGAACAAAAACGAAATGCTAAAAAGAAGAAATGCTCGTGCTAAAATATTCTTTACTCTACAAGTGCTAGGGTTCATTCTGTTAACAAACGATACATTCAGCGCCAACTCATGTATAATTTATTATTTAATTTGGTTTTGTTAACCTATTTGCAAAAAATTATATAAAAGAACAAGAAAAAGTTCACGGGCACATTATATGGTCGCCCGCGCCGCTTTCGGAGGCTTTTTGGAGTCTCGACAGTGATTTTATTCTGGTATAAAAAATGTAACCAAATTATTATCATTATTTAATTATCAGGCTGGCAGCTGATTCAACTGTTAAGTTCCTATATACTGTTGTTCTCTTTGAGATGGTTGTCAAGTCGGTTTTTGAATTGATAAACATTTTGAGCTGTTACAACGTCTTCTGGGAGCTTGTTCCAAATGTATTGATTTGAGATATGGATTTGCAACAATGCACCTTAAATACTATACAATCATACAGTTGCGTATTATGGCTGGAGCTTCGTCAATTATAGCATATTATCATGCAATAGCCTGGAGTTAGCAGAACATAACACAGTACTTTCTTATCAGATAAATGAAATTTCGTGCCTAAACAATATATAATACAAAATATTTTATTTGCCTAATCATACGTCGTGTTATATATTTTATCTATCACTTTTATTAGAAGAACCCACTCTTTTATAATAATATTAAGTACACAAAGAAAAACTTAATTAATATATTTGGTACTTACAATCATAATGCATGTTAAGTCAAAATGTAAAATAGAAGAATCAAAATACTTAATAACATGAGAAATTGTTAATTACCAATAGTTAAGTTTCTGCGCGATATTCAGCGGAATATTCCTTTGTTATCTTCACGAGTGACTGTGGCTGCCAAGCAGGGAATTACCTATTAAGATAGAGTAAGCAATGCATGCTTACGTGACTTATATGGCAGTGGAACAATAATAACTATTCATAACTCGCACTGTAATAACAAATAAATCTCGAATATACAAGCTAAAATGATTGAAAAATGGCTCCTAAGATTATTTTTAGAATTTTGTAATCACAATTTAGTTAAAGCACACACATCGTGCGAGACGACATACGTTGTCGAGTTTTAACATAAATAACCGAACACAGAGTGCGCAAGCGCCGCACGCGCACAGACTATGCGCTACATACGCACAGACTATGCGCTACATACGCACAGACTATGCGCTACATACGCACAGACTATGCGCTACATACGTACAGATAAAATAGTAGGTAAGTATGTAAAATTCATTAATATAATTTATACATAATATATAGCTATATTATCGTTATTGGGCTCTTCTCAAGTTCCGATTTCAACTATTTCATACTTAGTCCTGAAATTGATGAGGTTGGTTATCTGTTATGAAAGACATGTCTAATCGAATACTATGTTTTTGTTGCGGTAGCCAAATAATAAATAAATATCCTGGGAAATTCTTTGAACACGGCCATCTGATCCCAAGCTCGAGCTTGTACTTTAAATCAGATAACTGATATACTACATTTACTACTTGTTTAAATAGGTACATACATATATAGGTATGTAGTTACATCCGACAATAACAGGAACTCTTATAAATTCGTCTATTGGCGATTTATAAGTGTTACCTTTGAATCGTTGCACAATGTAAGAAATTGTACCTTATCCAAATTTGTTGGACTACATAAGGGCTTGTACACAAAACTGCGATGCGACGTCGCATCGCAAAAATCTGCGAGCTCCCTCTACGCATCGCAAGAACTTGCGAATTGATTCGCATCGCGCATTCCTGCGATGTTGCGTCACACTTGTTGACGCCATTTTAGTTCGCTCAGGGACAGCGTGTGGGCAAGACGTGTACTTTAATAATGACAGAATACGACATGATGATATGATATGCTCATTCTAAAATACTCCAAAAAATTTTTTTTTTCGTCGTTTTTCAAAGCTTTATATTTTAGAAGAAAATAGTTTCCATCGGGATTCATAATAGTAATAAATGGATGAACCCAAAATCTTCTTTGTTTTTTTTTCCTGTATCTCCTAAGCAATAATAAAAGTGCACATTTCTTTTTACGATCCATGTCACGACCTAGTTTTCAATTCAAAATACGTTTAGTACGGTTAACGGTCGTCGAAGGAATGGTCACCCTGGGAGACGCCTTGCCGCACAAAATCGCATCGCAGCAATTCGTGTCGTAATTTTCTGCGTTGCGAATTCGCATCGCGTCGCATCGCAGTTTTGTGTACAAGCCCTTAAACTGAGGTATGAAAAAATGAGTATGATAATCTGGGGCTCGATTATGTAAGGAAAATGACACTAACTCGAGGATGTTTCTGCGCGGCCTCTATGCTCTGTCTCTTTCGCTTACTACACTAATACTACTAATCACGTGAGAGATAAGCTCTCCGAGGCCTCCGTGACGCGGCTCGACGCCGAAGTTTGTGTTAGCTGAATAAGGAGGCAGCAACCCGTGGGGTGACAGTTAAATAAAGCGATCTATAAAGTGAGAAACAAGTGTGGTGCTGAATGCTTTTTGTAATTAAAACGTTTTTTTATGTCAAACTCGAAAAGATTGCAAAATAAAAAAAAAACCAAAGTAGTAGTAGAATTCTTTGTGTAATGTTCATCCGGGAAAGTATTGGTCATTAACCATTTCTGCAGTGAAGCAGTAGTGCACTTTTATTACTGTGTTTCGGCTTGATAGGCAAGGGGCCCGATGAAATTACCAAGAGATGAAATTACATGGAATGGAGTCATCATAAGGAGTCAGGAGTTTTCATATATAATGGTAAGATATATCGGCGCGCCTTAGCAATAAAACCGACTCGTAAGCCGGCAAACGGCGTGACGCTCTCATTGCATATGAGAGCGTCACGTCATGCCCCCTTATACACAGATGCTTTCGACTCTCTTGCGCGCGCGTACACTGTACACTTCGTTACTTCTCTCTTGGGTGGGAATCGAAGTTACGACCTGTGGCCAAGGGCGGATCCAGCTTTGGCGGCAGGAGGGGGTCACATAGTCGTGGTCAAGTCAAGATCTTATAATTTAATTTTGATAACAATAGATAATAAGTAGGTATTTTATTATTGTACTTAAGTACTGTATTTAAAAATATTTATAGACTAGTCAACAAGTGCTTTTAGGTCTAAACTTTTTCTAATCCTCTGAAAATTATAATTTTGATGTCATTCGATTCGGAATGTAGTCCGGTCAAATTAGCTTCAAAAATAGGGGTAAGGTTACATTAATTCGCACCTAGCTAAAAGCTGGCATGGATGTTGAGAACCCTATTACACATAATTTGTCAATTATCCACATCAATCCGACGTGTGGAAAAAAATTTATTCAAGGTCAAATGTTGCAAAAATCGGAATTAGACAACTAACAGATGTAGATACAGCACGATTAGTATATTTTAGATATTTTCATAGCGTTATGTCCTATGGCATTTTGCTCTACGGCAAAGCTGCTGATATAGAAACTATATTTATTTTGCAAAAGGGGGCGGTGCGAGCTATGTATAATTGGGGTTCTCGAACTTCCCTCAGAGATAAGTTTGCAGAAATAGGAATACTTACAGTTGCATCACAGTACATTTATGCAAACATATTATTTGTTTTAGTCATTTTGCAAAAAAAAGTGATATGTAATTGCGGAGTTTATTGCCGGCTCTTCTCAGTAAAAAACAACCTTCCGAACCAGTATTAGAGTCAGACTATTCATAAGTGCTTGTAAAGGCCTATTTGAATAAAAAATATTTTCATTTTTTCATTTTTATTTTTAATGAAACTATTCTTTTTTAATATTTTACTACATAATTCATTAGTTTCTATTCATTAAAAATTCTAATATTAACTTAAATGTTTCACATCTACCGGGCGTCTCGTGACGGCCAACTTATTAAGACTATAAGTTATGAACTCACGGTTGTTAGGTCCAAGGTACCATTAATTGGTCTTGGTGTCATAGTTCTCATTCCTTCTCTTTCGAAATCAACCTCTCGGGCTTATTTAACATGAGATCTTTAAATAACCTTTAAACGGTGAAAGAGACAGAGCATAGCGGCTGTGACAATACACCGTTGAGCAAGTGCCATTCATTAACTATACACTCACATTGAGGTGTTTATTGTGGCTGTGACGGCGACGGCCGACTTAATAAGAAAAGAATATGAGATGCACATCTTCTGTTAACAGCAAGGACACAACTCGATCCACATAATCAGCTCTTAGGCAATTAATAACCCCATCAAGTTTATAAACGTATTCTTCCTGAAGTTTTGGATTCAAATGAACAATAAGGTTAAGTTTGTCATTCCAGAAGTAAGGGATTTCTTTAGTTTTAATGGCGTTTTGAAGTTTCAATGTCATATCAAGAAAGATAATGCTGACTTTACCTTGCCAATATCTCTTATTTTTGTTTTGGTAAACTTCCCATAAGAATAGAGTTTTGACGTAGTAGCTAGCGATTGCCTTTAATGCAAGAACATCTCGCATTTTTTTAACCTGTAATAATAATTAATTTACAATTCAGTTAATAAATCAATTGCTGTTGTTAATAAAGTCTTACTCACAAGTCTTATGATCACTTTCAACTGATGACATCCTTTCATAATTTCATGTTCGAACTCTTGAAAGGAGAGTCTCCAACAGCGGTTTTTCAACACCTGGTCACCTAAGGCTTTATTCGGTTTAGGTACTACTAGCCACTCTTTGCATACACTGTGCGCTAATTGTCTGCAAAGCGATGTATACTTTATTTTATAATCAAGTAAACGAATTGGTATATATTATATCGTCATTTACCTGTAACCCTGAGGCCAGCGCGGCAGCGAGAATTTGATGACGGGCACCAAATCAACATCTAAGATAAACTCTTCACTCCCAGCAACGTTTCGGACGTTTAGCGTGTATGCAGGCCCGGATTCCCTGTACGTGACCAAGTAAGTGGTCTCACCCACTGTCACTCTGCCACCCATTTCGTTCAACGCCTTGTGGACCAGCCCATGGATCCAATTTCGGAACTCATTCTGAACAAAGTATTTCTCTTCGTCCCTCCATTCGCGCGTTACTACATGACAATCCTCCCAATCCTTCTGTTTACTTAGATTGTCAAAGGCATTAACTATTTTCATTTTGACGTAACCTGGCAGCTCATTTTCGAGGATTATACCGTTTGGTCCACCGTCTTTGCAAATCGGCAGACGAATCACGATGTCCATGTCGAACTCGTCAAGCTTGGACACCTTGATGCCGTCGTACACGCTGCCGGCGTACATCACCTGCGGAAGTAACATAGTAGATTGTAGTAGTTCGTTAATTATATTAGTAAGTATTTACGAAAAGAACTTGTATTTAACATTTCACGCCTAATGATTGCTAAGCTGTGTCTAATAATACAGTTTGTTTGAATCTCGAATGACTCGAAGCGTCCAAGTATAAATTCGTTGGCACTTATAACCTATTATAAAATCAATAATGTTCATTCTTCTGTCATTCTTTATCCCCAAAAAGGACTATCAGGGACGCACTATAGAGCTCTCGCGTACACGTACCTCTTTGGCATATTTCTCGAAATACTGGCATTTGTCACGCATTTTGTTGAGGACTTCACTAAATACAGCATCGAAAATACGCCTTGACTTTTTCATATCACCATCTTTGATTGCGACGAATTGTTTGAATACCTCTTCAAGATGAGCATTTATTCTTTTTCTTTTCGTAAACATCATCGGCTACAGTCCTTTAAACTTCTATTTAATTATGACTTAGGTTTTTTGTTTGAAATGTCAAAATAAAATGTCCTGAAATAATTCACATTATTTAATTGCTGTGTACTTGTGTCTTTACGTTGCATGCATTTGCATTGTTTAAGATATGCATATCCTTAAAGGCAGAATTTAAATGGCATTAAAATGCTTTGCTCGCGAGAAGTAAATATAAATATTTATATATTATTTTAGTGCATCTACACTAATAGCCGCATAAGAAGATAGGTAATCTTATACTTTTTAACCGACATCCAAAAAGACATCTCAATTCGACATGTTTACCATTGTATAAATTTGTTTCATCCTTATAGTAGAAATATAAATTTCCTATCAGCGTGTGTTCGATATGCTTCTACTAGTGCTAGACTGTATTAGATGTATTTTTGTACGTATTGGTAAGATTGGAGCCGATAGGTGGAGTGGTTGTAAGGATCTAGGATTCGAGTAGAACGGCGGGGAACCAAGATCTATTATATGTATAAATATACTTAGGTAAGGATCAGCTTTATAGTAGTTTTTTTTTAAATATTAAGCTTGGCAATACAGCGTATGAGGGCTAAGCGGGGAATAACCTTAATCATAATTATATTAGGATGGGGAAAAAGTCTTTTCGCATTATAGTATGTATGAACTTGTAATAAAATCTCTTTGGCTATACTATTTGTATCTGGCTGGTTTTGGTATCATTGAAAGTTAAAATTTTAAAGAACATAATTCCAAATTCATATTAGGAATTTGGAGTTTTATTTTTTTACCGTCAAGATGAGTGAATCTAATAAGAAGTTCGACACATTTTTAAATTTTACTACAAAAAAGGTAAAAAAGCAACGCAAGCCGCGAAATTGCGATGTTTATGGACCTAGTGCAGTGTTTGTGAGAGTAGCAGAAATTTGGTTAAAGCGTTTTCAATCCGGAAATTTTGATGTCAACGATGCACGTCGCTCTATTACCTACGTATAAAATGGATACTATTTTTGAAAAAGTGGAGCAAGATCGGCATATCAGTAGTTACGACGTAGCTGGGAATTGACCACAAAACAGTTTTGGAGCATTTGAAAAAAAACTGGGTACACAAAAAAGCTCGATATTTGGGTACCTCACGAGCTCACTGAAAGAAACCTAATGAACCGTGAACTCATTTGTGATTCTTTATTACGACATAATGAAACCGAACCATTTTTGAAGAAGCTGATATCTGGTGATGGAAAGTAGATCACGTACGACAAGAACGTGCGAAAAAGGTCGTGGTCAAAGGCCGGTCAGGCTTCACAGACTGTGACGAAAGCGGCCGGAGTTAATCAACAGAAGGGGTGTGGTTTTTCATCATGATAACGCTAGACCTCACACATCTTTAGCCACTCAGCAAAAATTAAGAGAGTTTGGCTGGGAGGTATTAATGCATCCGCCGTATAGTCCTGACCTTCAGTTTTCCACTTGTTTCGGTCTTTTCAGAATTCTTTAGGCAGTGTCAGGTTAACATCACGAGAGGACTGCCAAAACCACATGTAGCGGTATTTTGATCAGAAGTGCCAAAATTTCTATAGCAATGGGATCATGTCCCTACCTACAAGATGGCAAAAAGTTATCGAACAAAATGGTACCTACATACTTTAAATTAAATGTAAATTAACTATATTAAAAAAATGTTTTGAATTTTCTTAAAAAATGCAAAGAATGTTTTTCCCCAACCTATTATGTTTATTAAATTAAATTTATCGTTACCGATTAATTATCTACGCAGATAATAGCTACTTATTTTATTTTTGTAATGTTTTATAAAAAAATATTATCCTGTTGCATGCTATAAAATTTTATCTTCCTTAATATCATGGCGGGTATACAGTCGCGGGTGGTTCCGAGCGTTATTTACCTACTTTTTTTTTTTGATTTATTGAGGTAAAACAAACAGTACTTTAATTAAAACGACGGTTTCTCGGTATTTTACTATGAAACCTACATATAAATGTTACTGTTCTAAAATCTTCACAATATTTCCTGATTTCCTGTCCATTCTGATAACTTTCATTGTAATTGGCAAAATAATAAAAGTGCCTTCTCAAATTTCGTTTGTTGATGTTTCATTCTTTCGCATATAGGTAAATACTTCAGATATAAACAATCACTTATCAGTAAGGTATTTAAGCATTTAATTACTTAGCTGATTCTATTATCTACAAGATTTCGTAACCTTAATGAAAAGAAGTCATCAATCTTCCACTAACTTGTAACTATATTTGTGTACCATCTGGTATAAACAAATGGCCTTTTATCGCGACAAGGTCCTTACTAATCATAAAATAACACTTAATGTCTTTCGAACATGTATTATTTGATGTATTGATATTATTTTAATAACTAAAGCCCTGCTTATGAGTGGGTATCGTCACTGTCCCTAAAACTTGTGCGTGTACTCAGTAGTCAGTACACTGTAGGTACGTACTGCGTAGTTACATGAATACGTCCGAGTTAACCGGAGACGTGCGCACAGACGCAAAATATAGATAGGTTAGTAATATCTACCATAGACTAAGCAAATCTATGGTTGGCTCAACTGCTGGCCCAATTTCGCAGCCAACCAGGGTAACCCATCCTCGGTATATCTTGCTGTTTTTTAATACGGGTATTTGGAGGAACATCTTTAAAATCACCAAAAAAGGTTTGTATGAGAAACTTTTATTTTATTTTGTGTTATGCTACTTTGCATATCCTGTAGTTTTTTCGAAAATATACTGATTTATTTAATGAACTTTCGATTTATTGCACATAGTATATTATAAATACGTACGAATACATTCCGACCTGCGGTTCCACCCGCATTTCCAGTACTATGTGTGTAACTTCACTAGCGAATAATTCAACAAATTATCAAGTTCTACAAAGTAATTCTATCCTTTTTGGTTTCTTAATTGCGTTATAAATAGGTATATTAGCGCCATCAATAGAAAAACCTTAACTTTTAAACATCAACGATGTGGTAAAACAATATTATTAGGTATTTAAACAACATTACTTAAATTCACAATCATTTATTTAGTCAGTTAGAGCCTAAAAGTTAGTAGTTGGTTTGGAAGTCAGTCCAGTAAATCCATAAATATAAGTATATCCGTGAAGTTCCAAAGTATTCGAATTCATTAGAATTTGCTGCAGAAAATTTTGTAGTTCAGTTTGTAAGATATTTGAATTCTGCATTTATATTTAAAGTCAAAAATAGCTTGTTTAGGTTTCGTAACTTCGTTTGACTTTGGTTCAGGTCTCTTTGCTTTCATTATCAGTATCAATGCCTTCATCATCCGAGTATCTCCATCCGGTTGGTTTACGATCATTGACCGCCATCAAGCCATTTCTAACAGCATTATTAATAAATTCGTTAAATGCCATAGTTAAACCATCGAATTTCTCCCGGTAACCTCTCTCACTTTCTAACAGTCTCAACTTTTTCTCTTGTAACTGGACTGTTTTCTCTAATTCCAGGTATTTCCGTTCCAATTCGTACAGTTTCTTGTAAGGAGGGGTCGAGGATTGGTAAGCTACCACCTCCTCGTGAAGACTTGCTATTTGTGCGATTACGGACACGTGAGCCAGCAGCCGAGGCTGGGCGAGGCCTGTTTCAGAGCCTGTTGTAACAGGGCTCACTAAAGATACTGAGCTTGCAATAGTGATATCGGCTTTAGCTTTCATTTGGTTCTTATAAAAATCGGAATTTTTGAATTGTTGAAATTCTTCTGTGGTCAATAAATAAGCTACTACTTGATCAACGTAATCAGCATCAATGCATAGAATAACTTTCTTAAGCTTTGGCACATATTCCTCTTGAAGGGTTGATTTTAAATCTTTAATAAGATTGTGTTTCTCGTTCCAGTAGTATGGGATATCTTTATTTTTGATAGCATCATGTAGCTCCTGTACCATATCGCGGAAGAGAATCCCCAATTTTTTCTCCCAGTATGACTTCTTGTTTTCGTTGATTTTCCATAAAAATAATGTTTTGATGTAATAGCTTGCGATCTCCTTCAATCCAAGGGCATCTCGTAATTTCTTTACCTGAAACGTAACAAATATACTTATTATATTTAATGTAACAAATAGAGTTAAAAAAATGTCTGTGCTAGTTATCTATCTACCTACCAATCTAATCGTGATTTTTAACTGTTGGCATCCCTTCATGATTTCACGTTCAAAGTCTTGGAACGAAAGACGCCAACATTGGTTTTTCAACATTTTGTCCTCTAATGATTTGTTCGGTTTTGGTACAACCAGCCACTCTTTAATATGACTATGTCCTACTTCTCTGAAAAAAATAAAAGCTGTTACAGTTGAGAAGTTCTAATGTGTCCGTTTTGATAGCTAAGAGTATTATAGAAAAATTAGCCCTATGCCGTTAGGGCAATTCAAGTATTACGTAAGCACTACATTGGGGCGGGGGGATCTTTGCTTTGCTTATTTCGATGACATGGGGGGTTCTACATGGTGATTACGTAAGCAGTTTTTTTACACATATGGCAAACATTGTCTATGCTTGAAAACGAATACCGTGTCAATAAAGTTTGTTTAAATGAATATTATGTACGTTGAAGTCCTCCGTCTTAAGCCTATTTTCTTATTTCTAGAATTATGTCTGCTACTCGTAAATAAATAAAAAAAAAACAGAACGACCCGAATGGCATGATAAGGTTCCTCAGCGTCTTTATACAAATATCCATTGAATAAATACATGAACTTGATATTAAAACGATGATTTTCCTATGAAGATTTACGCATATGTCATATTAGACATCACTTGTTATTAAGAAGGAACTTCAATCTTGATAGTTACCTATAGCCGTCCGGCCACCGCGGGAGCTGAAACTTGATAACAGGCACCAAATCAACGTCTAGGACGAACTCTTCGCCCCCTGTGTCGTTCCGAATGTTAAGCGTGTATGCAGGCCCAGATTCTTTGTATGACACAGAGTATGTGATTCCCCCAACTGTCGCTTTACCACCCATCTCAATCAATGCCTTTTGAACCAGCCCATGGATCCAATTTCGAAATTTATTCTGAAGAAAGTATCTGTCGCTGTCTCTCCAGTCTCGCGTCACTTCGTGGCACTTTTCCCAATCTTTCTGTTTGTCCATATTGTCGAAAGCGTTCACAATTTTCATTTTGACGTAACCTGGAGCTTCGTTTTCAAGGAAAATTCCATTTGGTCCGTCTTTGTAGTTGATCGGCAGACGGATCACGATGTCCATGTCGAACTCGTCAAGCTTGGACACCTTGATTCCATCGTACACACTGCCGGCGTACATCACCTGCGGAAGTGTCAAAGTCAAAATGCTGTCTCTTTTCTGAGGAAGATTGAACTGATGGAAATTGTTTCATGACTTACCTGTTTACCATATTTTTTGAAATAATTGCATCTTTCACCCATTCTCCGGTGAACCTCTTCAAACACAGCATTGAAAACCGCCTGTGACTTCTTATAATCGCCATCTTTGATGGCTACGAATTGTTTAAATACTTCTTCAAGATGTGTGTTAATATTCTTTTTTTTAATGGACATAAAATAAATTAATATTTTTGGGCCCAGCAGCTATTGCCCATTAGTTTCTTGCAAGGATAGAAAATAATTGAGGTAAAGTTACAAATAATCTGAAAATAAATGATTCGTGCTTAACATTTTCATTATTATCTCATGAATTTCTACTTCTTAGGCTAAATTGCAAATTGATTTTCCATAAAACCAAAACATAGTTATTCTTAAGTTAACGACGCCTTTCGTCCTAATTTACTCTCACAAAGAATATGAAAATAAATGTTTGCCAATGGGATCCTATTACGACATATTATGTTATCTCACTTGCCTCAATTACGCAAAATGGCTTAACGAAATTGAATAAAAAGTTTGTATTCCGAGAAATAATAAGATCCCTCGGGAACTTACTTAAAAATTAAATGTTAGTAGTAATATTATAAATGCGAACCTTTGTAGGTGTTTATTACTCAACCACGTCTGTAAAATTTTAATGGAACATGGCACACAGGCCGGGTATTCCCCGCATTTATATTCTGTATTCGACTTTTTATCACGAAACATGATACAGTCGCAAACGCGGGCCATACATGCAAGCGAAAACTATCACTTATTAATACACTGTTAAAAAAAGTCGCACTGGTACCTAAACTCAGGGTTAGAGCTAGCTGAGAATACATATACACTTACATTACATACCTCGTAATTCTCGTAAGGTATCAACAATTTCACAATACTTGATTAAAAAATTTTACATGTGTCTTTTAAGTTAAACTTAAGGAATATGTTTCTTCGAGGAGCTCGCTCGGCTATATATAGGTACTATAGCTATTTTTGATGCCTAACAATTGATATGTGTCATTTGGTGGTTCCACTTATTGGAACTCAAATTCTACCAATTTAGTTCAACTAGTTACATAAAATAATGTCCAAATTGTATACTATCGGCAGAGTGAGCTCTGGTGACCTTGTAATACAGGTTTTTCTAAAACCTACTCGGGATCGACTCAGCAATAGTTGTCTATTTTTGGCGCAATTGTTTTATTTTTATCCTGTGTGTTTTTTTCTTCCGTGGAACATGTCTGTACAAAATGATTTATGAAATGTATTTACAAACAAAATGCTAATGCTTTTTTGATTTACTATTTCAAATGAAAAATATAAAACTGTTTTGCTTTTTATAAGTATTTTAATACTAAATGCATACTTTAGTCAAATAAATACTTTTTGTTGCATTAAAATGTGCTCAAATTTTTTTCTAGCGGTGCTGAAGTTGGTAAGCGTCTTGTATTTTTAGAATGACTTTTTTATTGTTAGATACGTGTTTAATATCGCCAGACTTATGCCAACATCTTTTTAGTATTGGAGAGTCACTGGTCAATACAAGCACCTGTAGTTCATTTTATAACAAACTTTACTGGTAATGTTGGCAAAATTGGCAAAATTTCCATTTTGCAAATAGAAAATACAACTCAAAGAGTATTTAGCATTTTAAATACAACAATTTCAAATTAATCCCATCTCTGCCTCTCTGTAAAAACTTTGGGAGATAAACACAATTGACGCTAGTTTAGGAATCAGGGGCTCGATTCTGTAAGGAAAATGACACTAACTCGAGGATGTTTCGTCGCGGCCTCTATGCTCTGTCGCTTACTACTTTATTACTACTAATCACTTGAGAGGTAAGCTCTCCGAGGCTTCCGTGAAGCGGCTCGCCAACGAAGTTTGTATTTGCTGAATAAGGGGGCTGGACTTTATTGAGATTAATATTTAGTTTTTTTTTATGAAAATAATTATTATTGTATTACGTATATATTAAATGAAAACATCTACGAAATAATCGAAGGTCGGAAAGAAACGTATATTATTAGTAGATATTAAAATTTTGGTTATGTGGGCTAATTTATTATTATTCTTATATATTTATTTATTATTGATGTACGGAACACCTGATGCGAGTTCTGAAGGTCCAGCTAAAAAACAAAAACTACTAAAAAGTAAAAAAATACTAAGTCTGGTCACACATAAGTGAGTCAGGCGTTATCAAAAATTTACCAGCTTAAAGGATTGAATCATTAAATCACATACATTGTTGCGTCATCCGTCGGTTACGTAAAACAAAAAAGAATATAATATTACAACACTCATAGAGTGTTAAGGAGACATAATCGCCAACGCCAGGCCGTCCGACTCGATGTTATTAATATTGATGCCATATCTTTATTTAAAGCCGTGAAATTCACGAACCAAAACTAGCCGATTAATCACTCAGATGAACACACATAGCAGACCTCTCTCTAATTGCGGAGTCGCGAGACAGGAATAGCCACTGCGTGAATTCATTGTCGGGTGTGATTTCTGGCTGGTTACAATCTCATTGATACTTATTATTATACAGGAAAAAATTTTATTCAGTGCGCAAATTTTGACAAATTAAACCTAATTAAGTTTTATTAAACACCTAATTTTTATTTTGATAAGTTTTAGTACAAAAAAATAAAGTTACAGTTAACGAAAGATATAGACTTTAAAATTGATATTATGGCTACTGTACGACTGTCTGTCGGTCGCCCACCCCGGCCGTGGCCTTGGCAACAGCTGGCTCTACCGCCGCGTGCGGCGCACGTCGCGCGCGCACTTCGATATTATTATGAATAGATAGTGTTTGGTGATTTTAAAGTCGAAAAAAAAACATTCTTTTTTTAACAAATAATGTAAATGTGTTCTGTTACTGATACTCGTTCCTGTTTCTATCAGTCAGGCAGAACCTTTGATTTGCTCACTTTTTTGTTATTGAGACACAACTTACAAAAATGCGAAAGATTGGGAGCATGACTGGATGTTTGTTTGTTCACGCAATAACGACTAAACGGATTTGGATAAAACTTGACACATATGCAGTTTATAACCCATAGGTGATGACTCTTTTTTTCCGGAAAACATTTATTTATTTATACTTTATGCACTGAAGTACAAAGGCGAACATAATGCCTTAGGCATTTTCTACCTGTCTACCTTAGGGTGATGCAGAAACAAGCGAGGCAGGTGCACTAAAAGATCCTTTGCGAACACAGGTAAAACCTCGGTAGACAGCTAGTATTATATTACAGTAAAATGTTAAGTCCAGGAACGCGGGTGAAGCCGCGGGCGTATTGTATCAATGTGATTTCAATAGGCCAATGGCCTTGATATTAGTCAGCCTGCACAGAAAAATCAAAGCCGTGATTTGGGGACATCACTGTCGTTTATCATTGTAACAATATGTCAAACATTTGTTTCTATATGTATTTATTTTCCTGGCACGGCTATACTAGGGTTAATGTAATCCATATTGCCCTAGATAAGTTAAGCCTACTAATTTACTAACATTTTTAAATGTAAAATTTACAAATCCAATAAAAAAAAAAAAAAAAAATTTTTTTTTATATAATTCCGCTAATCCGAACTCACTAGCCATATATAAGCCCATAAAGGCTTTTGTGGTTTTAAGTATAAGAACGATAACTATGTATATTGCTATTTTGATCAGAAATAAAAAAAAAATAAAAAAATATGGGTTTTTTATATAATTGAGTTTTATTTAGTTGAAATCCAAAATAGGCACATTGACTGTGAGGTGGCGCGTGGGACGACGTCTTAAATGTCTTTGTCATTGATAAGACATTGATTTATTAATCATAAACGTTGACGCGAATGAAATTTACGCAGAAGTTTTCATCATTCAATTACAGTAAATTACCGACCATAGAGTAACTGAAACTCTTCTTATATGACCATAAAGATTGCCACGTTCTAATTATTATATTAAAAAACTAAATTAAATATTTTAAATTCTAACAAGCACTTATGAAATAAACCGTCGACGCACCGGCAGACACAAGGATATTTAGAAGAAAATGAGTAGTATATTTAGCATATCAGTTATCTTGGTTCTATAGTACAAGCTCTGCTTTGTTTGGCAGTGGGTAAAGAATATCGTTTTAGAGTAGTAGAGCCGTAACCTTACCGTAGAGTAGTAACCTTACGCATTTCCGCCGTGAAGCAGTAGTGCACTTGTATTACTGTGTTTCGTTTAGAAAGGTAAGGAGGCCGGTGAAATTACAGGCACTTGAGACTTCCAACTTCACGTCAACAACGCATGGGCCATGCCCCTGGTGTTGCATATGTCCATAGACGGCGATGAGAGTAGTGAGGTGGACCAGGCTTGTTTGTCGGCGTATGTTGTATATAATGTATAGTGTATATATATGTTGTATATAAAAAATGTCTTATGATATTTTATATTATAATTAATATATATTTATAATATTTACAAAAAAAAAAGCAAACCTCAGTGAATCAAAATCTAACAATATTTTTTATGAATTTTATTTTATATGCATTTAGTTAAATAGGAGTAGGGGCACTATAAAGAAAGGCATAAATAAACAAATTTATTATATTTTTATTCAATGACATAGCTAAACGGAAAATTACACAAAATAGTATTATTGGTAAGTGCACGATGAAAATAGGCATCGCATGCCTTTACCCCGAAGAAGTAGTAGTCTTATCCGAATTGAAATTGTAGTTTTCTCTTGGGAATCTTGCACAGTGCCAGATTAACCAAGTCGTAAGTGCAGCAATAGCTAAAGCCCGGGACAAAAGGGAGCCACGCGTGTCGCGCCCACCTCCGCATGCGCGTAATTTTTTGAGTGAAACTATACCGGACGTTTCAATAAAAATTAAAATCATTTATTCAGGCAACACAGAAAGCAAATATTGTTAGTAAGATCTTAAACTATGTTAGTTTGAGCGGTACATAAAAACTATAATATGAAGACAATAAATATTTGATTTCGTCCTCTGTGCGAGTTTACACATCAGAGGACAATCCACCTCATTTGCGAGCGCGGACGGCTCTCAGCCAGCCCAGAGCCTCTAGCAGCTCTATTCCAGTCTACTATAACTTTCAATAGATTGGTTCTTTATTGTTGGATACTTTTGGATGGCTAATTTTTTATTAGATACCTTGAAGTTGGTCCCATAAGGAAAATATTATATATTATAATAATTTCAATGCCTTACTTACACGCAACCTAAAATTAAGTAAATATGTAGTTTAATTAGATATTTAAAAAAAATACCATTTCAAAGCCGATTCCGAGTTTCGACGTAGCGGTTAAATTGTAAGAATGAGTTTATGGCATCGCCACAATATACCATCCAAACTCAGGTTGATCACCAACAGAGCGATCGGCCGCCCAAATTAATCTGTCGCTGAACAAATTCGGATTGTCATCTAATTTCAACCCTTGATTAAAGTCACGACTGATTATGTAAAAGAGAACTTCGTTCGTGAATAAGTATGTTTCTATATAAAATTGATGTAAGGTTGAATGAGCGTCAATCGCGCCCCAGACATTCCTTACACCTGAATGATCGCAATTGAAATCCGTTTTTAAGGAAATATTTAGAACTCGATACTTCTTAATTTTAAAATACACCATATTATTGTCCCAAATGGGAATGAACACCCAGCTTAACTTGAAGTTCAACGCGCCCAAACCATCGCCCATCGCTCGTTTTCCATACATAGACCACAAATTATGCAGTTTAAGAGGTAAATTATGCATTTTGTTAATAATTTGAACTCTTTCCCCATTGAAAAAATATTTAAACTGTTGAGGAAAGTCATTACATACGATGTTTTGAAAACCTGCGTACCATAGTTTGTAAGCGTACCCCATAATATTTTTTGGGCTATCTTTTAGTAACTTTGTGATGAATTCATGACTAATAACTTGGGTGCCACTTTGCTGCATAGTTCTGGTCTTCATGACGGCCCTATCAAAATCACCATTGACGATGTGATTGTACAGTTCGTTGGCTTTCAAGTCCATTCCGAATGGACTTAACGAATGGACGTTTCGAATCACCATTGTTAATTCGCCGCCGTATAAAATATGGTCTCGGTGTATTGTTCTAAGGTTATCCTCACTAAAGAAATGCTGAAACTGTTTGGGAAAGGTATCACAGACAATATCTTGTAAGCCTGCGAGCCAAAGTTTGTAGGCATATGCCTTAATATTTTCTACGTTGTCATCTAGTAACTTCGAAATAGTTTCGCGATAAACATCGTTTCTGCCACTCTGTTTCATAATTTTGGTCATGGTGACGGCTGTGTCGAATTCGCTGTTGATGATCTTATTGCAAAGTGCCGTTTTCAAATCCGTAACATTCAAGTAGATTTTGAACGGACCATCTAAGCTCAGATTTTGAATTTGCTTTGGTAATTCAGCTCCGTAGCAGTAAATAATTGACTTTGATTGAAGTTCTATACCGAGCCTCTCGTTGTTCTGTCCAAAATCTACAACTTTTCCAACTTTGTCATTGATTATGCGCGCTATGTCTTTGGCACAAGTAGAATCAATAATATACGAAACGGTGACCAGTTTAACAGAGTTTTCTTTGATGTAATTGCTCGTATCACATTCGGTTTTGCTCTTTATTGGTATTCTGTTTGGTATTTTTCTGCCGGCGTCTGGTCCTTTGCTGACCAGCTGGTGCTGATGATTGATGTTGTAGGATTCAGAGAAACCACTCGCGTGTCCCGGCATCACGATCCTCCCCTCTCCCCAATAATCGACGTGCTCAATTAGATCATTCTTATTTGGTGGTATTTGGCTCAAATTGGGAACCTCCGAGTAAGGAAAATCCGAATAAGGGAATTTGAGATCTGTGTTAAGGGAATAGTTTGGTGACTTCGCTTCATTCCATTGAGAACCTTTAGACTCGGGTTCTTTTCTGATATCGATTCCACCTGTGGAAAAACACATTTATAAGTATGCGCTTCTAGACGTTTTTACAAGGATAAACAGGAATCAAAGACAGCAGTATTACTCCTTCATGATGGGAATTGAAAGAGAAAATAAAAATACATTATTAGTGAGTACGTACGTATACTTCTAAAAGCAATACTTCCGATTATGAATCACATTGGGTGCCACTTTAACTGTAATATTTTCAACAATTCATCTAGGTACCTTACTCTTATAAAATATACTCGTATACTCTTCATAACAAAAATATCTACATTTACATTCAACGCATACTTAGTCTCATCCATCCTTACATTCAAAACCATTTACCATGTATTCAGTTTAGGCCCTCAGAGGCTTATGAAGGTCAAATTTTAAGTTACTGAAGCTACAACCGGTTCGGAAGTCAGCCTTCAACTGAGAAGAACCGGCAAGAAACTCAGCAAGGTGACATTCTTTTTTATTTTTTATGAAATATTTTTTTATATAAATTTTATCTATTCTGACTTTTTAATATCAATTTTACATAATTTCATATTTAACAATTACAAAATACTTAATGTAGGTAACATTCAAAAACAAAACAAAAAAAAAAGAATTAACAAGAATACAAAATAGAAAATAACAATATTACTTACAACTTAAACAAGAAAATAAGAGGTGCACTGTGCAGAGAGTAGCTAATTCTCTACATTTTTATCTTCAATATAATGAATTACCTTGTAATACGCTTTTTCTTTCAAAACTATCCTAATATAATTATTAAATTTATGATTAGACATTTTGGTTACTGACATCTTATTATAAAATCGAACACAATTACCAAGAAATTACTTGTTTACTTTAGTTAGTTTAAAGTATGGAACAACTAACTTCTCCCTCTTGTCTTGTATTAATATTATGAATATCCAATTTTAACTCAAACATTCCTATGTTTCTACGTACAAACATTATATTTTCATAAATATATAGTGAAGGTAATGTCATTATATTTATTACCCTTAATAAATCTCTTAATGATTCACGGCGACCCATACTGTAAATTGCACGAATTGCTCTTTTTTGTATAATAAATATTGATTCTATATCCGCTGCTGCTCCCCAAAACAAAATACCATAGGACAAGAGGCAATGAAAATAAGCAAAATAAACTAATTTGGCCGTCTCAACATTCGTCAATTGTTTATTTTTCCTAACAGCAAATGCAGCCAAACTTAAATTAGCAGCTAGAGTATCAACCTGAGGTCCCCATTGCAATTTATTGTCTATTGTAAGACGCAAAAATACAGTTTTATTTACAACATCAATGTTTCATCATCATTTACAATAATGTCACAAAAAGGTCGTTTTGACTTTACTGCCAACTCTCGCTCGCAAGTCAAACACGTCATAAGGCAATGGCTTTTTAATCTCTCCTATGATCAAACAGAAAACATAACCAGCCGTAACCACATTAATACACAAGCCCTTCTTCACATACACTTACACACACTCGCTCACCTTCATACATACACACAAAAAAACAAATGCCGCTTTCATATCGACGGTTAAAAGGAATAGGGTAAATAAGCGACAAAAAATGAAATGTTCAGGAGAGCCGTTCAAAGTTTAAATTTTTAGAAAAACTGATGTATTTTTGTCATTTATTTAGATATCGTGGAAACTAAAACAGTTATAAAATCAGAAAAAAATGGAGCAGTTACTGGTATTTTTAGTTTTCATGATTTAACGCTATTTAAAGTGGTTTTTGTCGCAGAAAATATGGCATAACATACAAATGACAAAATAAAATATTAAAGGATAAGAAGCCTAAGCGACAGACCGATTTCTCACATCGCAAGGTAAAAACTTATAAGAGACTAGACAGTTCAATAAGTGTTATAGGAAAAGCAGGATAGGTACTTTTCACAGTGGTTGTATAAAAGATAATAGAGCACAAGTAACAGTCGGCTTTCAAAACAATACCAGGATATAAGACATTAGTGACACACCATGTCACTTGAGAGCAAAGGAAAAGAAGGATAATCAACATTTGGTATAGAAATATGGATGAGAAGACACCCCAAAAATAATGAATGAAAAGCGCAACCAACACGATCCTTCATCAGGATAAGAGCTAAAACGGGTAATACTTCACCTTATTTTACGAGTTAGAGGACCCAATAACAGTGTATTATATTATATTATAATGTGTAGTGTAACAACGCATTGGCGATGTCCCTAGTGTTGCAAAAGTGTATAGGCAGCGGTGACCACTTACCATCAGGTGTACCGTCTGCTTGTTTGTCGCACCATGTGATATAAAATTAAATGTATTTAAGGACATTACGATTATAATACATATCATAACCAAATTGTTTTCAACTCACCTTTTTGCTTGTCTGGTAGCATTATGGATGGATATGTGTTTCTTCTAGCTTGTTTAAAAACATCTTCTATCTGAATACTTTGAAATTCTTCAGGTGTCGTCAAGAATTCAATAACTTGATAGATATGGTTCGCGTCTAGGCATTGGATAACCTTTGTCAGTTTGTTAACATATTCATCATTAGCATCACTTTCACGTGCTATCTTTGTATCTTCGATAAGGTTAAGTTTCTCGTTCCAATAATAAGGGATGTCTCTTTCTTTGAGGGCATCACGTAACTTGCAGACCATCTCGCGGAAAATTACGCTAATCTTTTGTTGCCAGAATGTCCGATCACTGTCATCGGCTTTCCATAAAAACAATGTTTTAATGTAGTAGCTTGCGATTGCCGTTAGTTTCAGCGAATCACGCATTTTTTTTACCTTAAAAAGACATCATACATTAAGGGTAAGGGGTTTTTAAATCCCCGAAGTAAAAAGACGGGTCCCATAAGCACCCTACTATATTAAAAATGCGAATGTTTATAGGTACGAATGAATACTTCGTTGGTACTCTTTTACGCAAAACTACTTAACGGATTCGGATGAAACTTGGCTCATAGATAGGAAACCTGTAATAACACAAAGCATATAATTCAAAAATTAAGTCAGAAATTTGTCTTACACGGGTCAGTAGTTTAAAATTTGCTAGTGTTTCGTGGAGTCGAGCGTATGTAGAACAATAGCAGCAAATTTTATGTAAGGCAAGACAACCACAAAAGATGGTTAAAATAAAGGAAGTCTTGTAAAATCTAGGTTTTAAGATAGCAGAGACATATTGATATTGTTTTAAACCTATTATTTATGTATGTTCAAAGCGTCGATATTTTTTGGGCGAGGATATCACAATTTTCCCTCGGCGTACAAGACATTAAACGTTTTATAGTAGGTCCTCTTGACAGCATGGAAGATGGTTAATAAATTTGAGGCGTATGAGTGCACAGATGTGGTGCCTTGGTAATGATCACTCATAAAGTAATATTGAACTAACGTACCAGTTTCAATGTAATTCTCAAATGACCACGATTTTGCATCATTTCTTTCTCCTGCTCTTTGAAAGAGACTCGCCACGAACGGTTCTTTATTTCTAAGTCTTTTGTGGTTTTCTTTGGTTTCGGGACTGCCATCCACTGGGTTGTGAGGTGTTTATGGTGCCTGAAATAAAATTGCTTTTACTTCATTAACGTTTTGTGGATAATTAGAGCTCTTCGATTCAGTTAATCAAGTGATTGGGTCATCTACAGAATGGAACAGCTTCTATTCTGTAAAAGGATGTAATTGATCGCTACAAGACCGTGGCAAAAATATGCTGCGACTTCCACAACATCAGCACAGATTTTATACAATATACTTGTACCTAGCTATTAGAATGACTCGGTTGCCATTATTATCGTTCCATACGGGTAATCGCTTATAAATGCTGTTTTGGTGAAACCGCAGTCGCTGTATGGCGAATAAAACAGGTTGTACTCTGGGTGCGGTTATCACCATTTGTTATAGTTTGTACGATTAATAAATATGCAAGTATACCATGAATCATGACCGTTGATAGCAGTCGTTGTACGGTGGTCTGACAGTTAAAGATTTAAGTGGTGTTGCCAATATATTCTGCCCATGACGCCACACTGTGACCAATATAAAGTTCGATAAAAATACTACACACAATTAAAGAGGTCTACTTTGATAGCTTAGAATGTCATACAAATATTTATTCTGTTGTTCTAAGATAAGGTCCATATTATCATACACTAACCTGGAGATCATCAATGGATACATAAGTTATTTCTAAGATTATTCGTTGAAGACGAATCTGTCAGAATATGACAACGTTCATAATATTACAACTAAGACCGTCCAGTTAGGTTGGTGTTTAGCGACGCTGAGTGCCACGCCGCAGGTCGCGGGTTCGATTCCCACCCAGGACAAACATTTGTGTCCATGAACATGTCTGTTTGATTGTAGATATCGATCTAAGTATGTATTTAGGAAAAGTAGTATATTAGTTATCTGGTTTCCATAGCAAGCTCTGCTTAGTTTGGGGTCAGATGGCGGTGTGTACATAAATGTCCCAGGACATATAAACTAAGGGCTTTGGTACGTATACCGGCTGATAACCAAAAATACATTAAAATATAATAATAATCCCTAAATGGATAAAGATATGTAATTAATTATCTGGGAAAGTCGCGTAAAGTACTTGTATACTACCTGCAATGGCCAGGCCATTGTGGTCGAGTGAATTGAATAACGGGGACCAAGTCCACATTAAGAAAAATCTCATCTTTATTCTCTTCACGGATGTTCAATGTGTATGCCGGTCCAGACTCCTTGAACCGCAGCTGGTATGTGACATTGCTCACGGTCACCTTCCATTTCAAGGCTTCCAAAGCTTTTGCTACTATGCTGTGCAGCCAATTCCGAAATTTATTCTGCAGGAAATATTTGTCGCTATCTCGCCAACCGCGCGTAATTTTGTTACAGTTTTCCCAATTCGGTTGGTCGTCTAATTTATCAAAGGCGTTCGTTATTTTCAGCTTGACGTAGCCAGGTGCAGCGGTCTCGATGGTGATGCCGTTCGGACCGTCTTCGTAACTGATCGGCAGGTTGATCACTAGGTCCACGTCGAACTCGTCGAGTTTAGACACCTTCGTTTTATCGAACACACTGCCGCTAGGGGTCACCTGAAATTAGTTATTGATTTAGTGGTCGCAGGATGTTCCGTATTTACTTCCTTCGTGGTAGCTTTAGTAACTTTAAATTTGCCCTCCGCGGGCCTAAACTGGATAACTGGATAAATGGATTTGCATTGGGATTTTTTTTTAATTTTAATTTTTAATTTTTTTTAATTTTTGGACACGAATGCCGACAGTTCCTACATATGTAGATTAATTTAAAGAAAAACTGTTTTGATTTCCTTCATTCACTCAGGTCATCAGAAAATCTCATTTTGAAAACGCCTCCACATAACAGTTCGTTCTATGACAAATCGTTTACAGTCCAAGCAGTTCGCCTTTGGAATGCGTTGCCATTCTCTTTAAAGGAAGCACCTTCACTAACTTCATTTAAATATCAGGTGAAAAAAAATTATCTCTCCGATTGACTGTCGCTGCTATTTTGGTAATGAAATAAAATGAAATAAAGAGTTATCTATCTATCTATCTAACTGTTTTATTAGGTGCCTATATGACAAGAGAAAATTCCGAATTTCTTTAAAGTCTGTCCAATTAAATAAACCACTATTTCTAAATTTTTTAATTTAGTTATTAATAAGGTATATCGGCGCAAATACTTATTATCTGCCTAGTTAGTTATAAAGAATGGCTAAAATTACGTAATTATTGTTGTTTCTAACGTTTAGTTTAATTTAAGTAATAAAATAAGAAGTTACTTTCCGTTTTGCAAAACTTTGTAAACAACAGCTGCGTGGCTGCACGTGCACGCTTGTTGTTGTCAAGGTAGTGAGTCATACTGGGTATAAATAGAGGCGACGGAACGAATTATGAGCCATTATAACTCGAACCGTCGTGCTGTTCGGACCTCTGGAAATTGTTAAATAAATCGGTAAAACACATTTTGACTTTCACTATTACTATGGACAAGCAACCCCAAATGGATAATCAACTTGAGGAAGTATGTGACGTCAGTACTGCTGACGTCACTATTTCTAAAAACAATGCCGCTCGGGATTCTTCGACATCAGAAGTGGGATACGAAGGGATCCATGGCACTGCCTCATCAACACCTTCTGCACCACAACTCCACCTGCTGGAATCAGTGCAGGAGTCAGGGCAAGTAATGGATACACCTATGCCTAGTACATCTATGAGTGGGGTACCACCCGAGTTCTTCACCCACATGATGAAAATGATGCAGCAGATGTCGGAACGTTTATGCAAGCCTTATGAACCAAAAGTAAAGATCAATGATATTTACCTACCATCATTTGACCCGGACTTGAACGTTGGGATTCGAGAATGGTGTCAACATATAAACAAAGCAATTGAAACATACAACCTGAGTGACTTTGATGTACGTATGAAAGTTGGAGGTCTTTTAAAAGGAAGAGCAAAGATGTGGGTTGATGACTGGATGGTCACTACATCTTCATGGGAGGAACTCCGTAACAACCTCATCACTACATTTGAACCCGAAAACAGATACTCACGGGACATTATTCGATTCAGAGAGCATACTTACGATTCATCAAAGGATATAGCTGAATTTCTGTCACGCGCATGGGTTTTGTGGAGAAGAGTTACAAAAGATAAGCTTGGTAGTGCAGATGAAGTGGAAGCCGTTATTGGATGTGTGAATGATGAACGTTTGCGCATTGAATTACTTAATGCAAGGGCTGCTACAGTTCCAGAACTAATTTCGGTGGCATCTTCAATACGAACGAAGCGATCTCATCCAGGTTCAACTTCTGTAGTACCAACTAAACGTTCAAGATTTTCAGAAGCAGCTTCGTCATCATTGTATTGCCATATATGCAAAAGGAACAATCACACATCTAATGATTGCCGCTTTAAACCTAGAACTACGGATACTAAGCCTGGAGAATCAAACCGTATGGAGCAAAAACAAACAAATGTACCTACCTGTACATTTTGCAAGAAGCTGGGCCATACATACGAAACATGTTTTCGACGAGAACGCACAATCACTACGAACATAAATAATATAGAAGGACATAAACTTGCACCCATCAAGGTGACTATAGGAAGCAAGACCATTAAAGCTGTTTTTGATAGCGGTGCTGAATGCTCAATCATACGAGAAACAGTAGCTAACACCTTACCAGGACAAAGGAATCAAATCGTGAACTGCCTAAGAGGAATTGGAAGATTTCCGATCATGTCATTAACAACATTATCCACCATTTGTACAATTAATGATATCACAGTCGAGTTGCAGTTCTATATACTTCCGGATTACGAAATGTCTACAGACGTCCTAGTTGGGATGAACTTGATTAATGACACGAATCTATGTATGACAATAACGGCAACTGGAACTAAACTTATTCGTCAACCATCTGTCTACCAGGTCGGTAAAAATAATCCAGTTTTTGAAGTACTAGATTGTGACCTCACCGATGATGATGAAGTATTCCAATTACGCTCACTGTTGAACAAATATGAGCATATGTTTATTCATGGATACCCAACCACACGAGTAAATACTGGTGAATTAGAAATCCGATTGAAGGACCCAAATAAATATGTAGAAAGAAGACCTTATCGCCTTAGCCCAGTAGAAAGGGAAAAAGTTCGCAAAATCATTCAAGAACTTTTGAACCACAATATCATCCGTGAGAGCAAATCCCCATTTTCGAGCCCCATCATCTTGGTAAAAAAGAAGAATGGTGATGATCGCCTGTGTGTGGATTTTCGCGAATTAAACGCTAATACCTTACGGGATCATTATCCACTGCCTTTAATATCAGACCAGATTGACCAGTTGGCGAAAGGAAAATACTACACCAGTCTAGATATGGCAGCTGGATTCCACCAAATACCTATATCAGAATCATCAATTGAGAAGACGGCATTCGTTACTCCAGATGGATTATACGAATATATCACTATGCCATTTGGACTAAGTAACGCCTGTTCAGTCTATCAAAGGTGCATCAACAAGGCATTATCCTCTCTCTTGGATGACACGGCTCAAGTTTATGTGGATGATGTGCTCTGCAAATGTGAGGATTTTTCAGAAGGTTTGTCAAAAATTGAACGCATACTTATAGCGTTGCAGGAAGCTGGATTTTCGATCAATGTTGATAAATGCAGTTTTTTTAAACATTCAATTGAATATCTCGGCAATGTTATTTCAAACGGACAAGTTCGACCAAGTCCGAAGAAAGTTGAAGCCCTAGTGAAAGCTCCAGTACCAAAAACACCCAAACAAGTAAGACAATTTAATGGCTTAGCAGGGTACTTCAGACGATTTATACCGGATTTTTCACGCACGATGGTGCCATTATACGAGCTCACCAAACAAGGGGCTAAATGGGATTGGAATGAACGTCATGAAAAAGCCCGAAACGACATCATCCAAATCTTAATATCAGCCCCAGTACTCACTATATTTCAAGAAGAAGCACCAATACTACTATATACTGATGCAAGCAGCCTGGGTTTTGGATCAGTACTAGTACAAATTATTGAGGGACGCCAACATGCAGTAGCATTTATGAGCATGAGGACTACTGACGCAGAAAGCCGATATCACTCTTACGAGTTAGAGACTTTGGCAGTCGTACGGGCTATCAAACACTTCCGTCAGTACCTATATGGACGCAAGTTTAAGGTTATAACCGACTGCAACGCTCTTAAGGCATCCAAACACAAAAAGGACCTTCTTCCAAGAATTCACCGTTGGTGGGCATTCCTACAGAATTTCAATTTTGATATTGAATATCGCAGAGGAGAACGACTGCAACACGCGGATTTCTTTAGCAGAAACCCAACCGATTTAATAGTCAACATCATGACAAAGGATTTAGAGTGGTTGAAAGTAGAACAAAGAAGAGACCAAGTACTACGACCAATAATGGATTCAATTAGCGATACCAACTCAATTAATGGGTACATCTTGGATAATGACCTCCTCAAAAGAATTGTTCAGGATCCGATTTTTGGACAACAAACCTGTTCTGTTGTACCAAAAGCATTTCAATGGAGCATAATAAATTCCTACCACACAGCCCTGAAACATACTGGTTGGGAGAAGACTTTGCAGAAAATAAAAGAAACTTATTGGTTTGACAAAATGGGTACCATTGTCCGCAAATTTGTCGACAATTGTGTCATATGCAAGACATCAAAAGGAAATTCAGGGGCGACGCAAGTCCAAATGCATCCTATCCAAAAACCGTCAACTGCTTTCCAAGTAGTACACATGGATATAACCGGTAAACTTGGCACTCCAAACGATCAGCAATACGTCATAGTAACAATAGACGCCTTCACGAAATACTCCTTGTTTTACCATGCCACTGATAAGAGTCAGCACAGTACATTGGGTGCCTTGAAACGCCACGTACACCTGTTTGGCCCACCGGTACAAATAATAGTTGATGGAGGAAGAGAGTTCTTAGGCGAATTCAAAATTTATTGTGACCGATTTGGGATAAATATCCATGCTATTGCACCAGGAGTTAGCCGAGCCAACGGTCAAGTTGAACGGATGATGGCAACGCTAAAAAATGCTCTGGTCATGATCAAGAATTATGAAACGGAACAATGGCATACAGTACTCGATGAACTACAATTGGCTATGAATTGTACTGCACATCGGGTCACAGGAATCGCACCACTTACGCTTATAACACAGAGAAAACATTGTGTACCTCCAGAATTATTAAGTCTAGTTGATATCGATGAACAGACTGTGGACATAGTTGCTCTGACCAATCTTGCTCAACAGAAGATGTCTCAAGCTGCAGAACAAGACAGACAACGCTTTAATTTACGTAAAGCCAAAATACACCCATTCCAAAGAGGAGAATATGTACTCATTAAGAACAATCCTCGCAACCAAACTTCTTTGGATCCTAAATATAGTGAGCCGTATGAGATTTGCAGGGTACTAGAAAATGACCGATACCTCGTAAAGCGAGTTGTTGGCAGAGGACGACCACGTAAGGTAGCTCATGACCAACTTCGTCGCGCCCCACAACCCGGCGATCAGGTGACCGTATCGGCGGAAATCATGCAATCTCCACCACCTGAGGCGGCCAGAGAACCTGTACCAAGTACATCACGCGCTGAAACGTGTCAACAACAAGCGCAAGATCAAAACGAGGAAGAGCAACTAGCAGACTAACAACATGTGAGTAAAAACATTTTATAAATTAAAAAGATTGCAAGCTGTGTGTGTATCACATCATAAGGGCTGATATATTTTATTATCAACGAGTCATCGAGTCATCGAGAAATATGTTATCAAACTTCCTTACCATTTTAGAACCTCTGTGTCTACCACAGCATCGACCTAGTCCTGCTTTCCTTAGAGCCTCTGTGTACCACGGCGAACAGGACCGCCCAGAGCACAGCATCACACCTTCCACTACGAGTCTTCGAGAAATGTAAAGTCTTCGAGAATTATGAAATCTTCGAGAATTATGAAATCTTCGAGAATAATGAAATCTTCGAGAATAATGAAATCTTCGAGAATAATGAAATCTTCGAGAATAATGAAATCTTCGAGAATAATGAAATCTTCGAGAATTATGAAATCTTCGAGAATTATAAAAGCATCAGATTCAAAAACACTTGCATACGGATACCAAACTCAGAAGATATTTCAATTGTTTCAGATAAAAACACAAACATAAGACCCATCATAAATACCTAATTCCGTAGCCGCAAGAAACCACGAATCATTAAAATTTTTGGACACGGATGTCAGTGTTCTTAAAGACTACTGTGAAAACTTCGGTATACGAATGAACGTGGCGTTCAGGAAGGAGTCTTAGAAAGCAGAATGGTGCAGAGCGCGCACCACCTGTCAGAATGGCCGTATCGGCGCAAATACTTATTATCTGCCTAGTTAGTTATAAAGAATGGCTAAAATTACGTAATTATTGTTGTTTCTAACGTTTAGTTTAATTTAAGTAATAAAATAAGAAGTTACTTTCCGTTTTGCAAAACTTTGTAAACAACAGCTGCGTGGCTGCACGTGCACGCTTGTTGTTGTCAAGGTAGTGAGTCATACTGGGTATAAATAGAGGCGACGGAACGAATTATGAGCCATTATAACTCGAACCGTCGTGCTGTTCGGACCTCTGGAAATTGTTAAATAAATCGGTAAAACACATTTTGACTTTCACTATTACTATGGACAAGCAACCCCAAATGGATAATCAACTTGAGGAAGTATGTGACGTCAGTACTGCTGACGTCACTATTTCTAAAAACAATGCCGCTCGGGATTCTTCGACAGGTATTATTTAATTTAATTTTAATTTATTGATTTTACTTTATAATTCATGTATCTAATTAATGCAATAGTTTATTGTATGATGTAAATTAGCATTAGGTATCACACAGTCTACTAGTATTAATACTAGTATACTAGTCTCAAAATAAGTACAGTGTAAACTCTTTATAACGAAACTCAAGGGACTGAGCATTTTTTGTCGTTATAGAGAGTTATCGTTATATGGAGTGAACAAAAAAAAACAAAACAAAGTGAACAAACCAACCAACTTGGGCTCACTTCAACGTTATAGGGAGTTTATCGTTATAAAGGATAACGTTATAAAGACTTTACACTGTACTACACTCACCGATTTACAATTACTTCTAAAATAGTTGCATTGTGCTTTCATCTCCTTCAGTACAATCTTAAGTATTTCATCAAAGATTCGCTTCGTCCGCGAACAATCATTGTCGCTGATATTAACGAACGTGCGATGAATGCACTCTAAAGCAGCGTCCATAGTGTTCATGTTCGTGGACATTACAACAGTTTAAAGTTGGTTATCTTCTGTATTCTTTGTATGTTGATGTTGATCGCTGTAAACATTCAAATTAATTGATAAATCGGTCGGTAAATAAATGAAATGAAAAGCGTCGTTTTCAGGATTCCGAACACCAAAAGGAAAAAACGGATCCCTTATAGGATCATTTTGTTGTCCGTCTGTCTGTCCGTCAAGACCCTTTTTCAGAAACGCGTGGTAGTATCAAGCTGAAATTCATATCAAATACTCAGGTCTACTCTTTCTTGGAGCAGAAGAATCAAATTTCTAAGCCAAGGCAATCAAAAGATACAGCCGTTTATGCTGCAAATTTTCGACACTCGCAAGGGAATCAAAACCTACAGGGACTTCCCGTGAACTAAGAATCTAGAAATTTGGTACGAAGAAACGTCTTGTAGCACCGATAAAGGAAAAATTGCGAAAAGCATAAGGCAGTGCCCCGTGCCCCCAAGCTCTGGAGGAGGGGAACAAACGTTTTAAATAGTTTAGTTGGGGCCCTACATATTTTTTTGCCCCAGGGCCTTTGGTTATCTAGCTACGCCACTGCCCTCGGTGCGCGAGTCCGACACGCACGTGGCCGGTTTTTAATTGAAATCTAGAAAAAGTGGTTAGTGACACTAACTACTAAGACTGAAAGAGTCAATGAACTATTTGGAAAACTAAGAACATAAAATAACTCAAAACCTCCGACTTAACACAATTATTGTGTACCGAAATATTATAATAGACGTAAAACTACTTTCTAAAAAAAAGAGTTGATATCTCGAGAAATCGGTAATAGATATACTTAAGTACCTAAACAATGAATATCGATGTTTACAGTTTTTTCCTAACGTGTCTGTTTCTCGAAGATATACTTAAATGTAGCAATAATAATTTTATCATAATACATAACCGAGGAATATCCGTCGAGTGACGTGAATACAATTATTGAAGAATTGTAGATGTTTAACGACGACATAAAATACACTTATGAGTATGATAAAATTTTTGCTGAAATTTCATATAGGAAAGGCAGCATATGGTTAAATTATTATTGCTACATTTAAGTATATCTTCGAGAAACAGACACGTTAGGAAAAAACTGTAAACATCGATATTCATTGTTTAGGTACCTACTTAAGTACATCTATTACCGATTTCTCGAGATATCAACTCTTTTTTTAAGAAAGTATTTTTACGTCTATTATAATATTTCGGTACATAATAATTGGGTTAAGTCGGGGGTTTTGAGTTATTTTATTCTTTTTCGATTAGATTTTTACCGTCGTGGGTTTATTCAAAATTTTTAATTTTGCTTAATTTTTAGAAAGTATTTTTACGTCTATTATAACATTTCGGTACATAATAATTGGGTTAAGTCGGGGGTTTTGAGTTATTTTATTCTTTTTCGATGAGATTTTTACTGTCGTGGGTTTTTTTCAAAATTTTAAATTTTGCTTAATTTGGGAACATGCATTAAGCTACCACGTACACATTGCTGAAAAACAGAATTGTAATCGGACATTTCGTTTTGATTATATTGCAACATTGTTTTGCACTAATATATCAGCGCCCCCTAGTGAGTTAATATCATAAGACTTATCTTAGACCATGCACCAATCAACTACGAACCCATTGCTGAAAACCGCATTGAAATTGGACAATTCGTTTTAATATTATTGCAATATTATTTTGCACAAATATTGTAGCGCCCTCTAGTGAGTTACAGACGTAATTTTTATTATTATTATTTTTTTTTATTCCTTTATTACAGGCTCAAAAATAACAATAAAATAATGAAAAATTTGGGAACATGCATTAAGCTACCACGTCACATTATATTGCAACATTGTTTTGCACTGATATTGTGGCGCCCCCTAGTGAGTTACAGCCATGACACCTCTCTAAGAAAAGAACATGAACTCATCAAACACAAACCCGTTATTGAAAACCGCATCAAAATCGGATCATTAGTTTAGAAGATAGGTGGGAACATTACTTTGCACAAACGCAGAAACATCTCTCACCCTAAACGCATATACCTGCTCCGTTCCGTCGTGGGTAATAAAATAAATGAGAACAATTGGCGCAGAAACGGGAGTTGGCGTAATTGAATTTCAGCGTTGTCCATCCATTTAAATGCTAATAATAGATACGTATCTATGTTCTGGATATAAAATTTCAAATAAATTAAATAGCAATAGCCTTTCCAATATAAGAAATCCCTCTTCGCGTTTCAGGGTGTTCGTAAAATTACCATACAGCTTTTGTAAGAGGATTCAATTCATCTTTTTTTATTTCTCACTTAGTTCGTTTTTATTTCGCAATTTTTATATGCACATATAACAGGTAACAATAATAAATTAATAAAGAAAATAGATGCAAAATGTAGATGGAGAACTAAAAACTTAAATTCACAACGTGGGTAAACATAACGAAAATTCATAAATTTGAACAATTGAAGAGAAATTTAAGAATAACATAAAATAACAGAGGCAAGGGCATTGAGCAAGAGTTTTGAACCAAAATGTTCTATTACATACTAAGATGTCAAAACGAGTTTAATTTGCCATGCTAGGTCGGTACTCACCACATATCTTGGGCCCTAAAATCCGTCTCGGTTCCTTGGGTCCTTGTTGTTCAATCCAAAGTCTAAGATTTCAAATATGATTGTTTAACACTAAGTATTTATTCTTAAAATACAACAGCTCCGTAGTGTAACGATGCAGCTGAGACGACAGTGTAATACGTCATCGTGCAATACTTTTTTTAAGTGATCGGTATTTTTACCGTGCATAAATTTTGGCAGATCTTATACTCCCAACTCATCTTGTTCAATCAGTGTTGCTTGTCTAAAATTGAAGAGATCCGAAAATGTCGCACTGTCACACCACAAGTCACGAGTTCAATTCCCACCCGGGACAAATATTTGTGTTATTATGAACATGCCTGATTGTTCCGAGTATGGGTGTCTATACTAGCTAAAATTATAAGGGCATTTAGCGACAAACTTTGATTATAATAAACTAGCTGTCTTCCGCGGTTTCACCTGCGTTTCCGAGGGGTGCTAAATTTTCTTTTTCTATCATCAATAATTAAGCAGTGCACGCGATATAAGGAATTTTTAGGACATTTTTTTACACCTTGGTTACATCATTGAAATTTTAATCAAAATCCCTATAAAAAATATATATACATAGCTTGTGTCACCTGGGGATAGCGTAGCTTTCCAATGGTAAAAGAATTTTTCACATCGGTCCAGTAGTTTTAAAGTTTATTCGTGACATACAAAAATACAAATTTTCCTTCTTTACAATATTATTATATTATATATTACATTAATTAATTATTATTAGTGTAGATAATAAATCAGTAAGATAATCTAGTAGTACATATATATTTGTCGCAGCTTAATGTACATATCTTTAAAAAAAAAGATGCATCTATTCATTCAACAGTTAATGGTATGACGATGCAGATATACCTTTTCAAAAAAGCATTAGGATTGATTTTATATGAGATTCTTAAACGAATTAGGTATGGATTTTACCGGAAATTTTTGTTATTGTAGAAGATAGATTTTAAAACAATACGACAAATTTACAGTAATTTTGTCGTAGTTGGAAACGCTGAGTCTGCGAACGCAGCCGCCCGCGCGGTGAAATACCTACTCTATGCCAAAATGTTGCTTCCACCTTTCTTTTTTATTGTAAGAAAATTTTTGGAAATTTCCGGCCAGGTTTAAGATTTTGTGAAAAGAATGCTACTAAAATTCGACTATGCGCGCGGTGACTGAGTTGTTGACCGCATGATAGTGTTCTCGAACATATAATGCAACTCGACACTGGTAAAGATAGTTCCTTAAAGCAGGATTTGGTAGCTATACTTAAAACTGTAAAGTGGATTTTAATCCATTTAAATGCAAAAAAAAACAACCTTTTAATAATTTGTAAATTTTTTAAATATGTATGAAGTTATTCACATAAATAAATAATAGTTTGTGTTTCTAATAAATTATAAGCTACTTTTTGTGAAACACGGTACACTCGATTCACAGTATAATTTGTTCCAAAATTCCATTCGGTCTCGCTCTGCATATTGTCCCATTGAAAACTTCTTGTCTATTGACAAGTATTCTTTTCCAGATTTCGTGTATGGAAGCCATTTGATTCCAAGGCTGTTGTCTGGTGTAGGATTTCTGAAGAATAAAATGTTTTCTTTAATATAGCTTAGCTAGTCTTTAGCTATATTTTGAACGAAGCTCAATAATTAGTTGCTTAAATTTTTACTTTGTTTGAAAGCCCTCGGGACTCTCAGAATTATAAGGGTGTAAAAGCCATCAGAGGCGAACATTCTTGTAAAAAAACAAACAAAGAATTTAGAGAATTACGTTATTAGTCTAGAATGTAAATATGTTTTTTATATCACATGGGCTGACAAACGGACCGTGTTTGGACACTTGAAACACTAGGTATCGCCATTGCCTTGTCGTCCCTGAGACGTGAATTTGTTAAGTCTCATGTGCTTGTAATTACACCGGCCCCTTAACCTTTCTAACCGAGCCATAAATTATAAACATCGAACGGTCACGCATCTCAAACACAAAAAATTAAGTCATCTCCGAACAGTTAACAGTTCCGCAACAGCTACTTAGTTAGATCTGTGAGGTAAATATATCACGTGAACTGTCTGCCAGTTTGTCACCCTTATGGTATTAACAAAAAAATCCCTTCAGATATAAATCTGTAATAAATTAAAAATAATAATTTGAATTAATATTTTACCTTCAAATGTGTTATAGAAAAATGTTACCCTTTGGCGTTGAGGTTAGGTTCATCAGCATATTCTAAAGTTTTTGATGCCAAATAGGCCGACAAACATGGAGGCGGTCCAGCTGATGGTAAGTGGTCACCGCCGCCTACATTTGCAATACTAGGGGATTGCCAATTCGTTTCGGTTTCGATTCATAGTATCAACTATTAATGGCAAAACATCTACAGCAAACAGCGACGTTATCGCCATACAAACTCGTGCCGTGTTTCAATCATATTCAGTGCTTCTATTCTTGAATAAATAAATAAATAAGATTGACGGATTATTTGAGAGCGACTCGATTCCGGTGACGAGTTAAGCGAGTCATTGAAAGAACCGGATGGTTTCCCCGTAGTCATTTCTAATTTCCAGCTGGAATGAGACACTCTAATGGCACACGACCGCAAAACTACTGAGACTAAATGGAGTTGAAGGTCTCTCTAATGGGTTATATACTACAATTTTGCGAGGTCTCTCTATTGTGCCCCAATTGAAGGAACTAAGAAGCAATAAAATTGTTCCTACTGATAAGAATAGCGAGCTAATAGTTCTTAAGAAAGGGTATACCTATTGTTGTTATGAGTATATTTATAATTTTTAAAGCACTTACCCAAATCTAGCAAAGTCAGTCCATAATTTTGTTATGTTAAATACAATCTGTCTCAATTCCTCTTGTTCAGCATATGCGTCCTTGTTCAAGTTATTACAAAATAAATAAAACAAGTCGTCAACGTGAGCGACACCGTTCATATCCCAGAAACCCAACAATATCTTCAGAATATTCATATCGGTGACTGCATCAAACCTGTACATGTAAACAGGCATTTTTGTTTCACTATAAAAGTGCGCAAATCTATGCGAATTGTAAGCGAAATGAATATCAGTCTTCAAATTAACAATCGCTTCTGCCGTATCATTTGACAAATCTTGTTTACCAACGTAAAAACCTTTGATACGTTCGCCATAGTCTATCAACTTATCCTGCGTTAACTTTTCTGCGAGTTCCCTCTGTACGTAATAAAACGGATGGGCGTTCATAAACTGTGTTTTGTTTAACTGATCTGACAACATTATCAGACCTTCGGCAGAATTGTAGCCCACCATCAATGGTACTTTGTGAATTTTTTGTGCTAACAACATATCAAGAGGCTCTTCTGTTAAGAATGCTTCCACATCGTCAAACTTCATCTCAACGACCGGTGCAAAATGTATCGGTAGGTCTCTGTATCTTTCCTCTGGTGTGCTTGTCTTTGTCGTTAACTTTGCTAAGCTGGTAGCTGGTACGCTTCTCAAAAACTCCAGCAATTCATTAATATCATCCGTCTCTTTCCCTAATACTTTTCCGACTCTAAATGCCCTCGCTCTCCCGTCCCTTCCAATAGCCCAATCATTTATACCCACTCCACTTTGAGCTATGGCCTTGTGGAACAAACCTTTCGACATTGGTGATAACATATGTAAAGTAACAGCAGCTGAACCGGCACTCTCACCAATTATGGTAATGTTATCGGGATCTCCGCCAAATTGAACTATGTTTTTCTTAATCCATCGAAGTGCGGCAACTTGGTCTTTGACACCAGCATTTCCTGGTACCTCTGGCGTATCTAGAGATAAAAATCCTAGTACTTCAAGTCGGTAGTTGATTGTAACTAAAATGACGTCATGAAGGAAAAGATACTCGGGGCCGTACGTATCGGAATTTCCAGAACCTGAACAGTATGCGCCACCGTGAATGTACACCATCACAGGTAGTTTGGCAGAATTCTGTAATGACTTTGTGTAAACGTTTAGAAACAAACAGTCTTCGTTTCCTTCTCTAAAATCATTCACGCTAATATCGTATTGTGGACAAACTGGACCATGTTTGGATGCATTTCGTATGCCTTCCCAAGGTTTTGGCGGTAGAGGAGCCTGGAAACCGTAATAATACATAATTTATCCATCTACTTTATATGCATCACAATCTAACAGCCCCGTCTAGACAGATAAATGTTATTGTGGAATTGACCCTATTGTTCAAGGGTGTCGTTCATTAGCATATTTATAAAATTACCCATTAGATCAATAAATGAACCTTTCTTCAAACGCAATAAGGTATTTTTTTCCATGGCATTGTTAGCTGTCAAAACGGAGCTATTTGATTTTGAAGACTTTAATATCGGAATCATAGAATGAAAATATTATTTGCACCCAGCTTTTCTTACGAAAATTTGTCAAAGATAAATTGTTGCTTAGGGGCCGTTCAAGTATTACGTAAGCACTATGAGGGGGCGGGGGGGTCTTGGCTTTGCTTATTTCGGATGACATGGGAGGTAGGGCCAGATGATGATTACGTCATCCGTAATTATTTACTTTTTTATGCATATGGCAACCTACACATTGTCTATGCTTGAAAACGAAACGCATTTTCGGGGATTCTCACAATAAACGTATACCTTTAGGTACTCGCTTAGAATCGAGGAGGGGAATTACCGCGCGGTATTCAATTGTCAAAATTTTCTCTGTCAGTGTATTGTTTCATTTGGATACTCTGACGAGTAGACGTATTATAAGCATAGCAAAGCACTTTAAGATTTGTTGTTTCAATGAGCCAAAGTTTAATGAAAATGTCGTTTCAAATAGAGAAATCCAAATTATACCAAAAATTTTTCAAAAATGTTAAAATATCTCGTACAAATACCAAAGAACGAAATGTAAAGTTAGTGAATAAAATGTGGCGTAATTATAAATTACAAGCAAAGTCCGACAAGGAAATTAATATTATTGTATCTAATAGAATTAAAAAAGAATTACAAGCAGCGACTAAGAATAAATCCAATCCTATAAATAAAACAATACATTAATTGAAAAATGTTTACGAAAGCATGGGGGGAGGGGGTAAGAGCTTACTTTTGCTGTCAAGGGGGTGGGAGGGGTACATTATTGTAATAAACCTGCTTACGTAATACTTGAATGGCCCCTTACCTACAATTTGCCTTTCCTACTAGGTATTGAGATCACTCTAATTGAAAAGTCATAATGAACCAAGCTAGTTTTATAGATAACCTTTATAAAAGTTTAATTGAAATCTATTTCTACGACAAGTTTACAATTGCACAGAGCATACATCATATATCTATTCTAACATTATACATTCGAAAGTGTCATTCTGTCTCTTAATTACTTTTTTACAGAAAACGGCTGAACCGTTTTCTCATCAATAGCATATGGTATGCAGTGGGACATAGGCTAATTTTAATATATTTTAATGCAGGTGTAAACCGTGGGGTGGAAGCCAGTAAACTAATATTTTATTAACTCCATGTGGTCTTTGTAGAAACACATTTGGTGAGGATTTTACAGATGTATCTTACCCTAAATCTGAGTGGTCCAATCGGCGGCTGGGCGTAAGGAATGCCTTTAAAACTATAATATGGAGTCCCATTTAGGAGTGTTTTTGTTGTTCCTTGTAGTTTACCTTCACTTACTGTTATGATCGGTGCTGTTGGCTGAAAATGAGAAAACGAACGATCTAAACTTAGGATAAATAACAATTTTAAGAAATTTATTTGCGACATATAGGTATAATGTGGTAAGTACCTTCTTGAAAGTATTTCGGGTATTAATTAAAAAAGGATCTGACCATGTCTGACAGGATCAATTAATTGCTATGGGTTCATATTTTCGCTTTCTTCCACTGAAAGTTCAAGCTTCATTAAATAGTATATGATTCGAATCTATCATCGCTATCACTAGAAATTCTTTATTGCATTAAAACGAAGTTAAATTGTTAAGATAGTATTATATATAATTCAAAATTCCAATATATTCAATTTAAGCCCGCAATGTTGCCAATCTAAGAAAATTAGTTTACACTACCAACAACAAGGGTTACCAGTCTAAGAAAAATCAACCATCCCCAAAAATGGACAAAAACATGGAACTATTGTTAGCGAAGCTGGACGAAAAATTAGACCAACAAACGTTCCTCATAACAACCGCTGTAACAAATAACGTATTGAACGAAAAACTCTCAAACATAGTGGAAGAGAACAACAACCTTAAAAAGAAAGCAACCTACTTGGAACAATAACTAAATATCGTAGAAAAAGAGAAACGCAAAAACAATCTCATCTTTTTTGGAACTCAAGAACTAGACAAAGCAGAAACTGAACTCGTCGACTACATTAAAGAAATGATAGTAGAAGCAGGCGTGCACCTGGATAGTCAAGAGATCAACTGCGTGCAAAGAGTAGGCCGTTGGACAGTGAAGAAAAACCTTCCCATAGTGGTATCCTTCTCTTCCACATGAAAAAAGCACCTAATCATGAAGAACAGAACAAACTTGCCACAGGGTATTTACATCAAAGAGGACTTCCCCAAGGAGGTTCTTGAAAAAAGACGTCAATTACAAGTTCAAGTCGAAGAGGAGAGAAAAAAGGGAACATTGCATTCATAAAATATGATAAGCTTGTAGTATGAACATCCTCAGATACAAGCCGTGACAAAAGGAAAAGAGAGGAGTCCGGATCACCAAACGTGTCACAGCAGAAGAAAACGAATACAAAAAATAAACCAGCACCTACACTGCATGGAGAAGCGAGTACAAATACAATTGTGAAACCTGGTATACTAAGCTTTCTCGAGCAAACCAGATCAGCCTCACTACCTGGACCTTCAAAAAACTAGCTACTATCGACACCCGGAACCGAAACAACCAGACCAAACCAAAAAAATTGCACCCCAAGCCGGGTAGTCACCGTGGGGTTAAGCTACTATAACCCTCCAGAGAATCGCAATAATATATTGCCAAAGCCACCACTTAAGACGCTACACATCTGCACATATAATGTCAAAACCCTAAGTACCCACGAAAAACTCCTAGAACTGAAAGAAACTATTAAAAACATAAAATATGATATCATCGGGCTAGCTGAAGTACGTTAAGGAACAAAAATTACAGAATATAAAGATCATATCTTGTGTACTACGGGTCAAACTCCAGGCCAATACATCGTTGGATTCCTAGTAAAAATTGAGTTAAAACACAACATAGAAAGCTATACCGGAATATCGGAGACAGTATGCTTACTAAAATTAATATTTGATGATTACTATCTTACTCTTATACAAGTTTATGCTCCTTCAGAAAGCGCCAACGACGAAAAATTTTACCAAGACGTCCAACTAGCCCACGAGTTAGCAGGAAAAAATGTGATAAGCATGGGAGATTACAACACAAAAATTGGCGAACTAAAAAACGAAGAATCACTGATAACTGGGAAATTTGGTTATGGTACCAGGAATAAACGAGGAGAAAGACTACTTCAATACGCATACGAGCAAAAGTTAACAATAATCAATACTCTATTTAAGAAAAATTAAAAATGGACATGCTTCTCCCCCGACAAGAAGACGAAAAATGAGATTGATTTTATCTTATCAAATTTCCCACGTTCATTTACTAACTTCGAAACCATATCTACTGGTTTCTTAACAGACCATAAGATGCTAAGAGGTAATTACAGTTAAATTAAAAGCCGCGAAATTAAGTAGGAGAAACTTCACCAACCCAAGAAACCAATTAAAAACATTAGAAGACTGATCAGAATATATCACCAACTTAAAAAACGGCGAACGCGACCTCTTTGAAAAAGGAAACGAAATGCTAGACGCCAATACATAGGTACTACAAAGAGATTGAAAACACAATTAAAACATGTCTAAACAAACAAAAAGACTATAGTCTACGTCAAAAACCAAATACAGAATACACCTTAAACTTAATGAAAGAGAGAAGTCAACTACTTCATAAACAACACCTAAGCTACGACGAAAAAGCTAGACTTACCTGCCTATTCAAAACAATTAAAAATAGATTAAAAAGAACTATAAATATCATAAAGAAACAATTTTTACGAGACATTTAAAATCTTCCGGAAGTCTTAAAAAGGCTATGAAAGAACAAAATACTGCAAAAAAGTATAACTAAATTCAAGGATGCGGGCAAAATTATCATTAAAATGGCAATGGACAGGACATATGTTAAGAGAGAGAAATGGGAAATGGACAAAAACTATATTAGAATGGTACCCCAGAGACGGGAAAAGGAGTAAAGGGCGACAACCAAAACGTTGGGAAGATGATCTAAAGAAAATTGCTGGCCCTGACTGGATGAGAACTGCGAAGGATAGAGATATGTGGAAATCTTTAGAGGAGGCCTATGTCGAAGGACAAGCTGAGGAACAAGAAACCAATCTACCGCAATAGTAATACATATTTATGTAATTAATAAGTAACTTAGCAATAAAGGCTTATTTTATTTATTTATTTATATATCTACTTAGGCAAACAGGTATCCTTTCGCAAAAGTAACAACATTGAAGAAATAGACAGGCGTATATCAATCACATGGAAAAAGTTCTGGGGCTATAAAGAAGTTATGAAGTCTTACATAGACTTAAAACTAAAAAAGAAGGTAATGGATTCATGCCTCTTACCTTGTCTCACACATAGCTGCCAAACATGGATATTTGATTCAACAGCCAATAGAAATGTTAGCTTTCTATTGGCTGTTGAATCTTTGTCGAACGCAGCTCATTAAAAATAAAATTAAAGGACAGAGTCCGTCACAGGGCAATAAGAAAGCAGACTGGCGTGGTAGATGCCTTATCCTTCGCACGAGGTCTGAAATGGAGGTGGGCGGGTCATGTGGCACGCTACACTGACAACAGGTGGACGAAGATCGTGACTATGTGGAGAGGACCTCATGGGCACAGAAGCAGAGGGAAAGGACGAGATAGAGACCGTCGGAACAAATAATTGGTCCAACCTCGCAAGAAATCGCGACGAGTGGCAGTCTCTGGAGGAGGCCTTCACCCGAAGAGGGGTCCAGATGACAATTATGGAATAATAAAGGCTTTTTTATTTTATTTTTTATTTATAAGCCCACAGAGGCCACTTATGAAGGTCAAAGTTACTGTAGAAGTTAAAGACCTATGATGCAAAAATAAAAATGTTATAATAATTTTAAGGTAAAAAAATAAGAATAAAAAGATGCTTTTTTTTTATAACAAAGGACAAACCAAGAACAATGCTCAGTGGAGGGGTGGGGAGAACTATGAAATTATGATGCAATAAATGAAGATTTAGATACATAAATCTTTAGCCTGTCCAGGCTACAAGACAGGGTGCACCAAAAGCCTTATTTTACCTCATCATGCTTCACCATGGTTAAAAACCACAGGGGAAATGCACGTAAGGCAATATCACTTGCTCTATCCAGCTTTGTGCTCAGACAAGCTAAACATTTGTTTTTTTTTAGCAAAAAAGTAATGTATTACTGTAAATACATATGAATAATAATCAGCCCATAGATGGAAGATTCTCTAGAGCTAAGAGATTATTTTAAGTGGGAAGATTCAAGGCAGAATATGGGTAAAACCAGGGCGAACACTATTCCTTCAGAAACAATATAAATATTATGAGTATTTTACCTGTGGAGTACCAGCACCAAATGATAGCAGTGATATAAGAGGAAGAAATGATGCTTCCTTCTGCACCATCACCAAATTAAGAGAAACAAATTGACAGGCTTGATGGCAAACTGACTGCCAAGCCGAAGTCCATGAACATGTCTGTTTGTTCTGTGTCTGGGTGTAAATATCTATATAAGTATGCATTAAGAAAAAAAAAATAGTATATGTAGTATATCAGTTATCTGGTTTCCATAGTAGAAGCTCTGCTTAGTTTGGGATCAGATGGCCGTGTGTAAAATAATGTCCCAGGATATTTATATTTTATTTAAATAAAAAAAAAAGAATAAATATTGCCAGATATATCACATGACGCCATCTGACACCAATCAAGCAGATTTATAATTAAAAAGCCAGATAATTTATATATTACTTATAATAATTAAATAAACAAAGTAATTTACGAATATTCTACGATACAAGGCTGTATAACTTAATCCTTGACCTCACATTGTTCTACCAATAATAGGTACTGTTTTTAATTACGACGTATACGAAGTTTATGTTCATGCATAAATAGTAAATACCTTTAAAAAGCATTGGAATCTTGGGCTATGTAAATTATGATCATGAACAAACTGTAGATACCAGTTTCAAAATAAAAAGGTCAATTTGGGTCTACATTGACGAGGAGATATTCAACTTTAAATAATGGGTCGTTTTAAATAAAGTTGTATTTACCATTGTATTAGCTGCACCTGACGAATATTTATAGTTCTGCCTCACTCGAAGCACAAACTTTTCTAAGTTTCTCAACACAAACATTGTATTTTATATCAATTCAATTAGGTAGGTATGTATTTATGAGGTATAAAGTTTGATTGAACTTTGACCAACTTTGTATAGACCTCTTTCAGGCTTCTGTGTATTCTGAATTCCAGATTCAATTCCATACAAACTATTTATTTGTAGCATTAGCACAAGCGTTAGCAGTAGTATAAGTACAATATTAATCTAGTATGTTATGTGAAATAAATATGTATTCTTTCATGCTAATATTACTGTTTGAATCTGAATTGAATCAAGCAAGACAAGTAAATATTTATGGTAATTATTTATTTGATGTTTTATGACATTGACGTTTCATTTTCCAGTGTTGCCAGTTTAGAGATTTAGTAAGAAAATTTTAAAATGAAAATAATAGAATTTTGTGGTTATGAACGTATTGGTTTTAGTTTTAAATATATTTAGGGGCATTTTTCACAATCTACCAACAAATTGAAATAAAACAGAGCTTGTGTGTATTATAGTTTGGGAACTTACCTATACTACGTGACCCATTTTTATTTTACTACTTATTCGGCGTAATGTTGTTTATTCCTAAAAAGAATTGGTATATATTATATAATTCTTGGTTATTCTTGCATCGGTGTCTTTTAATGCGGTGTCGTTTAATAAGGTCCTCATTGAGTACAACTCAATGGTATAGACTTGGCCAGTTGGCTTGGTGGTTAGAGATCCTGACTGCCACGCCGCAGGTCGTGCGTTCGATTCCCACCCAGGACAAATATTTGTGTTCATGAACATGTCTAATTGTTTTGTGTCTGGATGTAAATATCTATTTAAGTATGTAAGTATTTAAAAAAGTAGAATATAGTTACCTGGTTTCCATAGTACAAGCTCTGCGTAGTTTGAAATCAGATGGCGTGTGTAAAAAGAATCTCCCAGGATTTTTATTGTTTATTTATTATTATTAATTAATTTAACAGTTATTATTAATAAGATGTCGTGAGTTTATATTTTCAAAACGATGTTTGGTCTGTTTTTCAGTATTGTACGTTTTTTACATCAAGAGATCCGAAAATTAGACAGACGGTCCACCTCATCGCAGGCAGCGTCACGCGCCGCTGGACGGAGATTGCCAATGCGTTGTCGACTGAAGAGTCATAAAGTTCTTACGTCAGCATCTGCCATGTAATAAAACAAACAAATGTTGGCATGCATAGTGATTAGTTTGATTTTCATAAGTGATTTTTACCTCACTACATCACCCATGCGCTTTTATTTAACTCCTACTTTTAAAGATATGAATATTAAAAATGGGTATAAAAACCTCTTTAAATGGCTGCCAATCGGAGGAGCCCCTCTCTTAAATAAGGTGACAAAAGGGGATATTTACTTATGAAGGGGATTGTTATAATACCTTTGGGCTATGCCTATGTATATTATTGTGAATATTGTGATTATACGAAAGTTTGGAATCATATGAACCTTCTTAACCTATCTCTTAAGTCAGAAAATAACTAAATATGATTATGAGAATAATTTGGGGATGAATATTTAATTGATAACAATACTACAGAGCGTAGAAAAGAAAAGGGGTTTTACAGTAAACAATCATTACCGTCAGCATGTAGGACGCACTGATTTCAATTATGAACAAAGACTGAATAAATTCAATGCCCAACCTGTGTATACGTAGGAAATATTTAGAGTTTTGCATACTTATTAAAATTATTCATTCCATAATAGATTCCCCCGTTCTGTTGTCTCATATATCCTTCAATGTTAAATACAGCGCACGCAGGGCAAACATTTCTAATCTCTTTGCACTTCAGATCTACAAAAATAATACATCATACTTTAATTCAATAGTAACAATGGCTCGTCAAATTAACGAATTGTCTAAAAATAATTCAGTACTTGATATTTTTGATCCTAAGTTTAGCAATTAAAAAAAAAACATATAAGTTATCTTCCAAATCAAACCGATTGGTTCATACCCAGCTGCTAAATTAAGTCTAAATAAATAATATTTATTTATAGTTTCTAAATAATAAGATTTTTATCTATAAATCATCGCATTTGGCTTAGTATTCTTTCTAGTTTTGTTTTTCTGTATATAAATATGTTTTGAGTTACAGCCCAGCTCTAAATATATTATAACTTATTATGTGGTTACCTTTTGGTTGTGATTAGTATTGTGTATCCTAAATAAATCAAATAAAAAATAAAATAAACTGCATTAAAACTAAAAGTACCTACAACTTTTATATTTTCAGGGGGAACAGTTTTTAACCAAAGAGTTTGATTGGGTATTGTATTTTTAAATATTGATTACTAAATACTTTTTGAAAGGACAGAGACCGTTATTTTGGGGAAATTTGATAGCGACATTTTTCACTACGCTGTGGAACAATGCTATCCGCATGCGCAAAACGCATTTTATGCGCGTCAGTTCCAAGCTCTCTAATGAAATATTCACGACAGAATAATCCTCTTATTTTACAAATATTATTAATATTATTTTAATAAATATTCATCACATAATACTTTCGATAAAGTGAACCCTATATCAATGACAAATGTGAATTCAGGGAGATTCTAACACCGCGATATGAATAAAAAAAATTACCTGTAAACACTGTATCGTTGACTTGCTTATCAGCCACTTCAACCACCATCAATGTAAACAAGGATTACAATGATTATCAATTTTTACTATAGTTGGGAATTATTACAACATAACATTTGCGAATGATATCAACTTTGCGAACAATTGTGCAAATAGATGCATTTTTTTGTAGTTATTTGTTGAGGGATATTTTTAGTTTTAGTTTTAAAGGGTTTGCACGTGTGTTATTATTATTTGTTGTGGGCAAATGCACGCAAATTGTGACGTAGGCGCTACGAGAAGGTGCGTAGCGGGCGGCTACGAACGCACGCGTTTAGCTCGTCTGTAGCGCGAAATAAACTTGCGTGCACATGTATTATAGTATTAATTTTTCTGCCAATGAATTGTTGAAACTACAAATATGATAAAATTTACAATACGATAATGTATGTACTAAACTTACTAAATAAGTTTTAATGTTAATTTACTTATAGTTACTTAGTAATACTTTTAGTAAGCATCTAAAACGGAGTTACGAATACAACTATGGTATGTTGATTATTCTATAAAACATAGATGAAGGGATATTTTTATATTGTATACCTATTTTGTATTATTTATTTTAATATTTAATTAAAATCTTAACCCGTTAAAACTCGTAAATTACCATTTATTGTGATTATTGTTTTGTAATATTATGGAAACATATTGATTATTAAATAATTATATATCCTGCCTACATTTATACTGTAAGTATTATATATTATTTGAAATTACTAGGTACACATCCTTTTGAATTAATAGAAAATTGTTGGTTGTACAGTGTACTTGAATTTGTTAAATTATATTAAAAATCTAAATTTAGGATTACATGTATTTTATGGATAATAAAAATAAGTAGAATTCGTAATTAAAACACTTATATGTGAGACATAAAATACAATAAATGAAAGGTAAGAGGATGAACCCATGTGTCACAAATAAAATGTGGTTTTTATTATAAGCAGTTTCGTGTAATAAATTTAAGAAATATACAAATACAAGCATGAAAGCAATGTCAATATTAACTACTTCAGAAAATAGTAGTAATTTATAAATGTAAATCAAAATGTTATATTTACAATGCAATACAAATCATATCGCACAGGGGTATAAATCACGCGTACCGGGACAAAGTAATATTAGAAGAGTATTGAAAAAAGGGTAATATTGCAAAAATTAATAAGAACGCTATCTGTCACTGAGACACCTGACATTCAAACTAAAATTCTCACGCCTCTATCTACAAATGTTTCCAATAATAAGTTTTATTGTGATCATACTTTATTTATTTGGATAGCTGAGGTATAATGACTATTTACATGTTATATTGTTTTTGAAAAAATATATTAATATTGGTGACAAATTTGATGTCTTGTCGATGTCATGTCAAGATAATGTCAGTTGCATTAGATAATGCAGTAGTGGTATACAATTTTTATTCCTATGTATTTATTTCTTTTGTACGTTTTTTTAGGACGGAGGGCCATTGTTTAACGTACTATCCGCTTTTATAAAATATATTAACTGCTTAATGATTATATTTAAAAACTTATATTATTAAATAGCTTACAAAAATATAACTTTCATATATTTTTTTAATAATAGTTTTGTTTCGTAAAATACTAAGTATTCAATTATTGATGCCGTTTGTAGGTATAACAGTTTTTATATTTACAAAATCTTTTGTATTAAAATATATATACCACTTAATAACAATACTTAAAAACTTATAAAAATATATATAATAATTTATTTGACAGTAGTTTATTTTGTAAAATATGCATTCAAATATTCTTGCAGTTAATATAACAGTGATTGTATTTACAAAATCTTTTATTTCATAGATATGTTCATGTCTTTTTTTCAAAATACATTTTAGAAATATCCTTTCACCCTTATAAAGGTTACCGTTTAGTTTTCTATAGAGACTTGCATCGTCATTATTTACAACCCTTTCGGCTAAGCCCTTAACAACAAAGCTTTTTAACATTTTAAAACGGCGTCCCACAATGGATGATGTATTGTAGTTTTTTCCCCGCCTGGATTACTCAGTAACTTGGCCGTGTAAATGTTTTAATATTTAAAAGATTAGCGTCATGTTATTGCATTTGAGTGTAAGCAAATATTGTTAGTATTTATTGCAATGTTTTATTTAAGCTACAGTATACAGAGAAGTCAAAATGTATGTTAAAAACGATATAAATTTACATTCAGTAGGCCTTCTTCCACTTGTCGCGGATATCGGAATATTGTGGATAAACACAAGCCACATACCATTATACCTAAATAAAATAAAAATAAACTTAAACTTACAAAATCGGTTCTAAACAAACCCGCTACCTACTATATTTTGCCCAGACTTTTGGAAGTTCGGACCACTGTTATGAATCCGTGCCATTTAATTAATATTTCATCAATTAAATACTATTTTATTTTGCTGTTAGCTTTTATAAAAAAAATCCTTTTTAGCTTCAATTTATTTGTTTAAAATTGATTCTACTTTAAATTATAAATAAACAAGTTTACTAAGCCATATTCGGTACGGGATAAGCTGGAAATAAGCAAATAATTATCACAATTTGGACGAGCGACGAGTTAAGTCCGCAGAATTATGCTTGGTGGCGAGTGGTATGTTTTTACCCGCTAGGGGCACGCACGCGACGTTCAAGGGGTTGCTGATTATAGTGATGTAGTGTGGTCATACTACCCTATATATCGATAGATGCGTACCTTCTTTATCGATATAATCTCCCACCTGTGCTGGAACCATTATACCACATATGCCCTGCCCCTATCATTACTTAAAAATACTTTAAAAAAATAACCATCTTTGTGCTTCAATGTGTCTATGAGAATCAAAACAATACTTTTATGAGAAGGTGCATTTTTTTGTTAGGTTAGGTTAGGTTAGGACCTTTAGCAGGTATTAAAAATTACTCTTTTAAGTGGTTTAAGCTGTCATGCGTCTGTAATAGAAGGACACATAATTAAATCTATATAAATAAGAACTAAACGTTAGTCGTTGGTACATGCACTTGACCAAGGCTGAACTAATTTGGCTATGATTTCTTTTTCTAACCTTTGTTCTAATAAAGTTTTTAGGGATATAAAAATTGGAAATTTCAGCAATCATCTGAAGTTTTGTATGAGCTGACGAAGAAAAATATACTTTAAGTGATTTTAGATCAAGATTTATGTGTATGTGTAACGTTAATGTAAAATAATAATTAATGAATCAATTAGCTTGTAGTATTTATCACTTCAGTTGATGCAACATAAAAAATGTGTAAAAATTGCAAAAACTAAATAAATTTCAAGAAACAATCGATTAAGTTTTATTTCAAATTCACAACACTAGTTAACCCTTCAAAACGTACACATGTAGGCGCACATTTTAATGCATTCATGGTCTCTCGAGCGTGGCGACTGCAAAGTAACTAAACGGTCGCCCCTTCCGAGCCCTACTACTCCACATTCACTCTGTATTTTATTATTTTAAACTGCCAAGCTATAGTTTGAGATTTGACGTAGAGCACGTGACGTATCGATATGTTGTTGGTTTTATGCGTCCAACATTATTAAAGTAAACCTTTGGATGTTTGGTTGTTTGAGACTCAATCGCACATAAATGGCTGTTACAATTTAGATGAAATTTAGCACATCAGATAGAATATTTCAAGAGTAGTAGAGTTCGTAGTGCAAAGTTCGTCCTAGGAAGTACTACCACCTTGGTCATTTCCGCCGTCAGTTGTTCAGACAGTTAACAACTTAATTTTTCAGGTTCGACAACTCATTGGCGATGCCCATAGGCGGTGACCACTCATCATCAGGTAGACCGTCTGCTTGTTTGTCAGTCCATTTGGAATAAAAAAAATAAGTTTATTGAATAGCTTTGGAAGTTTGGTAGTTTGAGACTTAATCACGCATTGATGAATAATAGGATTTAGATGAAATTTAGCACATCAAAAAGAATATATTCTAGATTAACACATAGTATACTGTTTTATTCTGGAAAAGCATCTGATCCGTCAGTAACGCCCCGTGCGTTGGTAAAAAATCAAAAACATTTTCTTATGTCCTAATGGAACGGATACTTTAGAAATGCTTAATTTTACAAGAAAACCCCTTAGATATGAAATGTAACGGAAATATAAAAGGTAAATAATGTCCGTAGGAGAAAGAAATGATGTTCAATGTATCACATCCAATAACATATTCCGCAATCCTTTATCAAAATCACCGTGACATAATATATCAATATTTTACAAGGTATGTATAGATGTCGAACCGTGAAGAGCGATTTTTGGTGTTAAAATGTCGCTTTGTGTGTTTGTTTGTCGACCAATCACCCGGAAACTGCGTGGCAAATCGCAGGGTTGTCGCATGTTTTTTATTTCGAAATGAATTCGCAAAATGATTTGATTTATCAAAAGGCGTTATAAGGTGCATATAGGTTTAGGAGTTTAGAAAGTTCGCTCTGTCTCTCTCGTTAACTACGCAAGCTCGCGAGAGGTCGGAAGTCTCTCCAATGACTCGTTGCACCATCTCACCGACGATGTTAGTATTAAAGAATATAGTTAGTGGTTTGTCCGAGTTTTATGTTTAATAATACACATGTACTATAGAATACTATACAATATCATTCTGTTCTTAAAGACTAATAATAATATTATTTGTTCTCTTTTGAAACATTATAAAAGTCATAAAGTAAATTCGTTTCTTTGATTTGGAGGAGCTATGTACCCACAAAAACCCCTGTCGCCATATTGTTTTCGGAAAAGCTCAATTAATATCCTTGATTATTATGAGATTTTAAAAAAAGCTTTTTTTGTAACCTGCCAGCAATAAGTCGCCAACCAGCATGGCGCATACTGACAAAAGAGGTAAAATATATATACCGAGAAATGTGAGATTTGGCTATATAATAGGTTATAGTTAAATCTAATACCTTTAAACGAGCAATTCTTGTATATATAATTAGATACTCGGAAACGGCTCCAACGATTTTCATGAAATTTAGTATGCAGGGGGTTTCGGGGACGAGCTAGGATTCATTTTCAGAAAATGTAGTTTTATCCATGTTTTTAGGCAATGAAAACTGCTACCATGTCATTAGAAGGAAAGGTTTTCAATTACATCTTTTGTGAGAAATACTGTTATTGGGAGCCCTTTATTATCGCATTTAATTCGTATCTAGGTATACATGACAGTGCATTAAAAAAAAGAATACGGGAGAAGTCACGTTAGTAAAGAAATCCCGAGCAATGCTCGGCCATCCAGGTACTTGTATGTAAGGAGTATAGACTAAATAGAGTAAATACTTAAATAAAATAAAATAATTGACTTTCATACTGCCAATGTCAAACACATATCGTACACGCTCGCAACGGACGTAGTAGAACAAAATTCAAAAATATTGGGCTTGTAAGACTAGCTAACTTTCCGCGGTTTCATCCGCGTTCCCAAAGGATTTAATTCATTCTAGGATTATGCCTATGTTACTTCTGAATAAAGTAGCTTTCCAATAGATTTCTACAAAGATTCAGTAGAAAGAGTTATTGAAATCGTTCGTGTAGTTTTTGAATTTATTCATTCCAAACAGAAATATACAAATCTTTTCACTTTATAACATAAAATATAGGATATCCTTCTTCATCTTGTTCTTTTTGATAACGAACCTCAAAAAGCTTAAAAAAAAACAATTGAATTACGTAAAAAAAAAATTGTTATTTTTACTGTTCGCAAACCAACATACTGTGCGATACACAACAAATCATACCGATGCGTGTCAGATCAAACATTTAATACAATTTATTGTATGTCGATATCGACAAAGGGTTGTGCAATAAAAAACGGCACAGTTTGCACGGACTATTAAACAATTACGAATAAATGTATTATACCATTACTTAGTGTGTCACATGTGTTTTTGAAGAGGAACTTCTTAGGGGGCTCTAAAATTCTATGTTTAAATTAAGTCCGATTTATGCGACGAAAAATTTAAGCAATGTGTAAAGCGTAGCGTATTTTTTTTTATAGCATTATTATAAAAAAAAAATTTTTCTTGATTTTTAATGTCTTGTCAAATTTCTTAACTTTTTTTTTGGTTCTGTTCTTTGTCTTTTTTTTTTAGACGCTTTATATGAGCTTCACCTGTATGTATGTATGTAACCGGCCCCTTTGAGCTCGATTTTGTCCTACTTTGAACGATCAGATTTAATTCAAACTTTGCACACCTGTCAAAGACCGATGACAATGCAATAATCCGATCACAGCATCCGACTATCCTAATTAGATTCGCCAGGATTAATTAATATCTTTCCGCATCCTTTGCATGCGAGTAAGAGAGATAGAGCTAGTGCGCGAACTACGCATGCGAGCAGTTCCAGACTTACTCTTTCGGGCACTCAAAAAAATGTAATGAAAAGTAAAAATGAAAAATAAATAATAGTTAAAAAAAACTAAAAAACACGCTTTATATAGAAAACCAAACTAAAAAACAGAAAATAAATTTTAATAAATATTAATTAAGAATAATGTAATTTTTTTAATAAATATACGTTATTAATGCATGCGGTCGTCACCTCTAATTGGGACACCATTTATATTATTTATTTATTTTATTAACGTTTTGATACCTGCATTTTTAAATGTATTAGTGTGTCTTGTTGGTATAATAATAAATAAATGATAAACACAATCTATGCTATTCAAAAGTGGTTGATGAATAATTAAAATGTTTCCCTGTAATACAAAACTTTCAAAACTATTTTGTGATGTACCTATTTACCTATTGTCCGGTGTCTGAGCACAATTTTACTATGGTAATTAACTATGTGATTGAATGAAGTAACCTCACAAATCTTGAAAGGAAATATCTGAAATACATCTGTTTGAACGCAACGGCATCGCGGCAGGTGGTTGTCAGATTGTCAACTTGGATGGTAGCTTGCTAAGTGGGTACCACACACCGATTAATGTAAGCCTTCCATTCGTTCAGTAATATCGGTTTTCGGTTGGAATTAGGGGGCCCAATGGATAACGGGGCCCTGGGCATCTAGCCAGAGTAGCCAATGGTAAGGAAAGGCCCTTTTCAAGTTAGTTAGTGACAAGATATAGAAATGAAATATTTATTCAAATAGGCCTTCACAGGCACTTATGAATGGTCAGCCTCTAACGCCGGTTCTAGAATATCCTATTTGTCAGCATCATCAAATCAGGATTAAGGAATCTTGACGGGCTATGTATCATACCGTAGGTCGTACGTTCGATTCCCACTTAGGACAAACATTTGAACGCATGCGACTGTTTGTTTTTTCTGGATGTAAATATCTATACATGTATTTATTTATAAATAATAACTATCTAGGGACATTCTTTACACACGGCCATCTGATTCCAAACTTAGCAGAGCTTGTACTATGGAAACCAGATACCAAACTGATATATGTACAACATATAATTACTTCGTTTTGAATACCTACATACTTATATTAGATATCTAAATTTTAAGTGTAGTAGGTAAATCAGGTATCTGTTTGCCATAGTACATGTCTTAGTTCGGGTCCAGGTGACCATGTGTAAAGAACATCTCAGGAGATATAGTTATAGTTTTTAGTCAGTTTTGTCCCAAAGTTGGCACAAATGTTTGTCAAAAACATTTTCAAATGGTAGGCGTGTCTCTCACAATCCGCCCTATCCATGACCCTATCATTATATGTCAACATAAAATAGGGCGTCGCAGCGCTTTGAGCCACAGTGCACCGACGCACGCGCGGCACCACAGTGCTCCAAACACTCTAGTCATGGACAATATACATATCTAGTGCTAATTTGTGAATTTATATGAAACTTTAGTGTTGTGATTTATATTTATAAGTTAAAGCAGTTTAAGTGAGTGTAAGTATCTTCGAATTACAACAACACTAATTCTGTGTCTTTGTATGTGCGCTTAGTTTTTCTAAACTACTCAAAAGATTTGGATGCGGTATTTACAGATATTAGAAAATTTATTTCGAAAAGTTTATGTGTATAATGCATTTATGCTACCAGTAGGGTATCCAAGCGAAGTCGTAGGGTTGCTAGTTGATGATAATTAAAAATAATCGATAAGCAACGCAAATTTTCCCTAATTAGATATGAGTCACGTAACGCTTTGGAAACTCCATTTTCTATTTTCGTAAAAAAATATACATTTGACATCATTGTTAGGTATTGAGTGATGATATCTATGATAGGAGTTAAGTTTGGATTTGGTTAGTGAAAATGGGTATTAACAATTTATGGTATCTGAGGCTCGATTCTGTAAGGAAAATGACACTAACTCGAGGATGTTTCGTCGCAGCCTCCGTGCTCTATCTCTGTCGTTTGCTACGCTAATACTACTAATCACGTGAGAGGTAACCTCGCCGAGGCCGTGAAGCGGCTCGCCGACGAAGTTTATATTAACTGAATAAGGGGGCTGAAGAGCTGGTCAATCTCCCAAATGAAAGCTAGTTTTACCCCGTGGTTTCACCTGCTTCTAACGTGATTACAACATAGCCTATGTCACTCAGGAAGAGCGTAGCTTTCTACATTGGAAATTAATTATTATGAATTAACAATAACTATTTGCAAAATTACAAAACTGTGTTATAATAATTTTGAAATGATATTTTTGGGCGCTCTCGTATAGACATAAAATAGTGATTTACTTTGTTATATTATACTTACCTCTTTTGTATCTATTTCGAGAAATAAACAATAAATTGTATATTAAAATATCCTCTTTTGAAGCAATTTCAACAAACTTTTATGAGTTGCTCCCACGACAATCCAAAGTTAACATAAAACCTTTCTTGAAAGAAAGCTACCTAAACAGGCCGATTATTTCCCAGACCGAAATACTGTCAAGCTTAACAATTAACTTAACGACTTTCCGATTCGGTCACGCCATTGTGGCCAAACAAATATAATTGTTAACAAATGTTGATCGCGTGCCAGGCGCGTGGCGTCTACAGGTGGCCCGCTACGAGGGTGTAGTGTACCCTTTCACTAAAGCGTTGTGGAGTTGAGTTATTTTAGAAATAATTTAGCTCGAACATGAGGATTTATACCACCCATAAGAGTCTGGTCATTGACTAATTTTATCGTCACTAATGCAAAGGAACCAACTCTAAATTATAACCAACGAACTGTTCCCCACGGTTTTATCCGCGTTCCCGAGGAAAGTCACGTTTTCCCAGAATATAAAGTAGCCGATATGTTCTTCCACGATAATATCCATCTATAAGCCAAGTTGCATCTAAATCCGTTTGGTAGAATCCCTGGGCCGGAAGCTAGTTTAAAATATTTAGGTTTTATTAGCTATATAGGTAGGACATAACGAAAAAAGGTTTGCTTTCACCAGAAAAATCAGTACATTTTTGTGATACAGTTTATGCATTCTTTGTTTCAAAATGACAATAATAATATTAATTTATTTTGAAGCTCAAATGTTACATATTTAAACTAGATAGCATTATTAAAAACCTTTTTTTTAATATTTTTTCATAACTATAAAATCTCTTAAGTTTTCCAAGTGAACGCAAACTTGTTTTGTTGCGTGTATGTAAGTTGGACAAAAAAAAAGCACTGACCTTAATTATGAACTCTAGCAGTGTTTTAATCGCCCTCCAATCGGAAATCACGCGCCGGAAGTAGGAAGTGATATAGTTCGACTGACTTTCCGTCGCCTGTCGGTCACGCAAAGATTTATATTGCTAGGGGTTGGAAACGCTCACCTGTCCGTCACTTGACATGAAAATTATTCTAAAACAAACACATAGGGTGTACACGTGTGTAGGTTCAGGAATAAACGTTAGCTTCTTATAACAGGCTATTATAAAAACTACTGAACATTAAATGCATACTAATATATATACGAATGTGTATCCGTCTGTTGCTTTATTTGTAAACTACACACAACTGAACGAAGGATCGAAAAAAAATGTTGTGAAAAAATTATGCATTTAAAGAACTTTGTAAACGCCTGGTCGAATGTGGATCTTAGTAATGAGCTCTCTACCTACGGCTTCGCCAATAATGGGCGTGAAGTAATTTTTATTTTCGGGGAAATCATTAGACCTACACATAAAAACCTCGGGTACGCGGGTAAAATGAAGGTGATAAATAATTATATACTTAATTTAGTTTTCTCTTTTCAGAATCTCATCATGTTCGGTACAGACTTCAATGATTATTGTGACTTCAATGATAGCATCTGCAGCAATGATTCAGGGTTTGAAAGGTCTTACAATGACACATTATCTACACCGGTATCTGTAACCAGTACCCCACTGAAACATGATACTTCAGATCTTGGTATATCTTTCACTCCTACCAAAGAATCGACGGTGAGGAGAAAACTCTTCAGCGGTGATTACATACCCTACAAAGAGCACGAAGATCCTTGCGCCAAAGTTTTTGAACAAAACATACAGTTTGATAATACTTCTACTCCAATCAAGAAAGAGAGAAAGCCTAAAGACCCGAATAAGCCTAAAAGGAAATACGCAAATGGAAAAAACAGAGTGAGCCGGTCTAAGAGTCCAACACAAATTTTGAAAATTAAAAGGAATCGAAGAATGAAAGCTAATGATAGAGAAAGAAACAGAATGCACATGCTTAATGAAGCTTTAGATAGATTAAGATGTGTATTACCTACATTTCCAGAAGATACAAAGCTGACCAAAATCGAAACGCTACGGTTTGCACACAACTACATTTTTGCTTTGAGCCAAACGTTGGAATCATTAGACAATATCAACACTGGCCAAGCTGTTGAAAGTTTCACCTTGAGTTATGAAAAGATACAAAATTTCTCAATCACTGGAGATAAAGTTACCAAAGATGCTTTCAGGGATATATTTTCAATTCCAAATAAAGAAGAACACAATAGCGATGGTAGTTATCGCAGCTTTCAAGGTTACAGCAAGCCATTTGCAAATGGATCGAACTTTATGCAAACTTCTGAAGGAGTACTCATCAATGTTGGTAACGTAACAGTTTCTGTTAACAATAAGGGTGGAAATTGCATAACATCCACGACGGGCAGTGGCTTCTTCACGCATCCTTCCAGTTTGGGAGAAGATTTAAACCTGCAAACATATCATCAGCAAAGAGTTTACGGACCATGCAATAATTACAACGAAACTCCTTATGGAGGGATGATAAATGAATCAGAGGAATACTTCAATCAGAAAAACTACGAAATATTCAAGAACGCTTTTGAAAATGCTAAGAACAAAAGGAGCTCTAAGACTGAAAACTACGGCTCAAATTATGAAAATTACGGTAACTCTATGTACGGTTATAATGAAAGAAATTGTTATAATAATAATAGTAATGATTATGTACAAAGTAGCTTTTATTACAATGATCAAAGGTGTTATAGAAACTTTTATAACCGACCTGCTGGTGTTGTTAACGCTCAAATTTAATAAATAAATATCTTGGGGTATTTGTTATACACGGCCATCTAACCCCAAACTCAGAAAACCTTGTATTATGGAAACCAAATAGGTGATATGCTACAAATACATTTTATTGTATTAAATACATATTTATATAGATATTTACATAAAGCGACAGAACAAAGATATATGCCCCTGTACGTAATGAGCCCACGAATTGTGGCGTGGCAGTCAGGATTTTTAACCATCAAGCCAACTGGCTTCTTTTAAATTTAATTCATGTAAAAGCTAGTCATTTTTGTATAATTTTAATATAATTTCTATATTTTTTAAATTAAAAGTATTTAGCGTAAGTTTGTATACATAACATTGTAAAATACCAAAGACAATAATAATAAATTAGCATTTTTAAGTTGGATTTATAAAGTTTACACTAGTCATTTTTGTGAAATTTAAATATATTTTTTATTTTTGTAAAAATACTTTTTTTTCTTCTCCCTATTTATAACATGATTAGAACAACACAAGGCACTTCAGATATAAAACTTTGCATCAGAAACTTAATAATTATAAAAAGGAAAAAAACACGCATGATCAACCGTTATGTAATAATACAAGTAAGTAAGTACCATGAATATAAATCAAATTGGAACAAAGGCCGCTAAAGAGCGAAAAGTTGTGAATGCTTCTGTGCACCCTATTGCAAACTCATTGTTCGCAACCTATAGAATATCTACCTACCACCCCAATGTCATGCTCGAACTTCAACCTTATGCCATCAGAATAAGTATTATCGTAATATAGTAAACCAACTGAATTATAGGGGCACCCGTTCGTATCAAGTTGCCAGAATGCCGAAAACTAATGTTTACTTTGGAAATTCGTTACGGCCTATTGTGAATATTCGCTTGCTCCAATTATATGAATGTTATAAGTTTTTTGACTTATTTAGATCATTTTAAAAGATTTATTATCTACATAGTGACATATATTTAAATCCTTCTTTGAAGAAGTTGAAAAGTTTAATATTTCACTACTAGACGATGAAGACTTAATTAATGGAAAAAGCACTTATAACTTTTTCCAAAAACATAAACAGACATTACTTAACACAAGATAAGACTAAAGTAAAAGATTTCCATAAGCTATTTAAACTACATATTATTTCTACAACAAATTTTAATCTTTATCTCTATTAAGTAAAGCAACAATGAACGGTCACCTGCTTTCAACAAATACCAACTGCCACAGATAATGTATACGTTCAGACCAAATCAGCGCTTTCGTCACGCATTATTGCTTCGGTCATGATTTAAAACGGTTTTATGACAGGAAATTGAATTCCGAAATGTCTATTAATTTATTTCCCTTCGGCTACCATATTTCTATTCGTAAACTAAACATCTGCCTATATCATGTAAGTTTTAATAAAAATCGTATATTAGTATATAGAGAAAGGAATCTTCTAATAACAATACCCAGCAGATTTGGAAGAACTACCAATTTTAAAATAACTTTTATTAGAGTTTATACACATTTTTAAATTCAATAGGTGTTACTGTTATTTTGCTTGACCTCTGTTTACGCTTATAATAAATGCCTAAATACTTTGTACTTGAGAAAATTATAGGTTTTTCTCATACTACTATCTCATTAATATTGTAAACTAGCTGACCCGATAGACGTTGTCCTGTCTTAACAATGAATATTGAATTCGAATCTTCGGATGAATCGACTGTGAAATGTGCACTAAGTAATAATAATTCCGACCCATGCCTCTGTTTTAAACGATATTGTCAAACGACTGACATTTATGTCAAACACCATAAGGTTGAATTATAAGAGTTTATATTGTCAAAAGCGGTAAGGTTACATTAGAAAAGTAAATATGGTCGTTATGTTTCCTTAATTTTTCTAATTTTCCACACAACTATCTCAACTTTTTCTTTTATAAGAACCTTCTTTAAGAAGAAGGAAAGAGAAGTACCTCCGTAAAGAAAATTTATTAGTAAGATTTTTGAAACATCTAGGTTTTGATTCTGTAAGGTAAATTACACTAGCTCGAGGATGTTTCGTCGCGGCCTCTATGTTCTGTCTCTTTCACTAACTACACAACGTGAGATATAAGCTCTCCGGGGCCTCCACGCGCCAGCTCGCCCACGAAATTTGTATTAGCTGAATAAGCGTGCAGAACATTAATGCAAAACTGTCGAATCACTATTTACAGTTATCTGATAATAAAAAAAACTGGTAACTTTAATATATTTGTCATTCAGTAATAGCGTTTAGCGACTTCAACTGCTGATTGTACCAAAAATTTCACAAATTTTCTGCTCAGCAGAGTAATATATTTAACTCTATTCACGTTACAATGCGGACTTAATGCTTTAACATCCGCGTCTGTTGTCAGCGCGCCCGAAACCGATGGATTATCACGGTTCCAACCAGAACCCAAATAATTATTACGCCCCTTTTGCTTGTGGACTTATTTGACATTCATTTTTGTACTCTATTGTTCAGTTTTTAAGTAGCCAGTTTATATCTTGAGTTCACTATATAATTCTAGATAAGTGGTTTATTTTTGACAGGCCAGTTGGCTTGGTGGTTAGCGCTCTGACTGCCAAGTCGAAGGTCGCGGGTCGATTCCCACCCAGGACAAACCTTTGTGTGCATGAACATGTCTGTTCGTTCTGTGTCTGGGTGTAAATATCTATATAAGTATGTATTTAGAAAAAAAAATTGTATATGTAGTATATCAGTTATCTGGTTTCCATAGTACAAGCTCTGCTTAGTTTGGGACCAGATGGCCGTGTGTAAAGATTGTCCCGGGATATTTATTTATTTATTTATTATTTATACTTATCTAGTTTCAAAACAAATTCTCTCTAATCTAAGAGTATACTTAAGCCAGGTACCCTCCAACTAATTGACTCAGGCGTGGCTTTGCGGAAATCCATTGTAAGATTATACAAAAAACAGATATCTAGTAACTAATTCCGCTGGATCTTCTTCTCTGTCTTGACAGACAAAAAAAAATCAACAGGAAATCGACACGTGTTTCGTCTTCACACGAAGCATCTTGAGGACGTATTAGACCCGCTGTCACTGACTCGACTCACTCGACGGCCGGATAGAAAGGTAAAAGGAAAAGTACCAACTAAACAAAATCTGATAGTTTCACAAATGAATAGTAAAATATCTAAATGTGGTATTTAACGCTATCTCCCCACAGATCGACAGTAATGTTCATTACTATACATACATCTACCAAATCTGTAATCCCACACATTTGGCGAGTCCTGTGGCGCACCCCAATATAAGATAAATCCAATCACTTTGACGATTGTAATAATAATAATAATATGTATGGATTTGAGCTTTAAAAGCTGTGTCGGAGGTCTTAGTTTTCATTACAAGGTTCGGGCGAGGTACAATTGATATTTTATTGTTAGGTATGGGTACCTGTAACCCGGGATGGGATATGGGCAACGTGTTCGAGAGACGGCGACGCTGGTCAAACATAGCTGAGAGTGAAGCCTGCTATGATATTCTGCAGTTAAACTCGACTATGAATTGATGACTATTTCCTGTCTCTCTCGGGACTCCGTAATAAGATGAGAGGTCCGCAATTCCGGATTTCTTCACGATTTTTTGTTTGTGAATAGCATTACTGGTCTTAGAAACACAGACAAGAGATATGTACATATATTTTTTCTACTTTTGTACTTTACTTCAAATACGATTATAATACAGAGAAAACACTTTAATACTGTAAAATAGTGTATTTTTATAATCAGTTTATTTATTTATTGTATGGTCATAGGTTTTACGTTTATATAATTTGTGATTAAAATGGGTGTAATATACCAGAATAAATGTTATTATTAGTTCATTAATTCTTTTTTTTTTCTACTCGTTATTTAGTTATGTAGTTTAAAAAAAAGTATACATTTAACCCTACACAAAAAATACTTTCCCACCGGCGCATGGGGAACAGGGTCCAAGTTACCGGTGGCCAAGGCTCTAGAGAGAGGAACTTCCTCTTCATGTGGGCCGTCTCCAGGAGCACTGTCTTCTGAATCTGACCCTTGATCCAGCCACCTCACGCGAGCCTGTTACGGTGTTTGTAGAGGCTGGAGGAGGAAACGGCTATTGGTACAATCGTATTATTAACTACCGAACCAAAACTCAATATTTAGGTTTAAAAACAAATCAAATACAAGCACGTGTTCAATATCATATGTCCAGCATCCTAGCTTACGGCTAATTGGTGCATTGTTTGTCTGTATGTTTGCTGGTCCTGTTTAAAATTCATGTGCGCGAGCAACGCTGGGGGCCAATGTTTGCTCTGCTAAGCTAATATTGAAGGTTGTTTATTTTAGCTTTTTTAAATGGATTTTATTAAGGGTTGATTTTTATTTAGTCGTTTCGAATTTTATTTTGATTGAGTTGGATTTTTTTTCGATGACCGTGTTTAAATAAATGTTGGGTATACCATTGTTAATTAGATGTGGTACTTAAATCATTTTTGGGCTTTATAATGAAGATGGAAGTAGAATTTGACTACAGATTGTGAGTTCGAGGTGTATTCACAATAATAAAAATAAATACCTGTACAAAATTATAATTATACACATAGAAAAATATATAAAAAACTATATGGCTTAAGTTACAGCGGCTTGTGTTTATACAAATTCTGTTACATAATCTATTTAGTATAAATTAAAATATGGATCTAAAATAAATATTGTTCTATGATATCGATATATTTTCAAAATATTTTTTTATGTACCTATGACTTACCTATGTAAATATACTTTGTAAATGGCATAATTACAATAGTTTTTAAAGTTGAGAGTTGGGAAATATTATTATAGCAGGTAGTTAATTATTATTTATTTATTTTAATATAAAATGCAGTTGGAATATAATCTCGTTTGAATGATTGAGTGGCAAATAAAACGAAATGTTATATTTATATAAATCGATAAATATTACTATAACTCCCGCAACTAATTTATAATATTTGCACTGTGTCATACCACTAAGCTTCTGGCTCCCTATTTCAACAGAACCATTATAACACGACCTTCATAATACTCCAACGACCCTGTTATATTCATTACTTCAATATAAATCAAGCGGATGCGGGAGATCTTTTAGACTGGTTCCCCGGCTACCACATTTTGATCGACCGAAATAAAGTTCCTATTCCGTTGTCATAAGAGTGAATTTTCAGTATTTTTTTCGGGATTTAACTAAATATACTGTCAGCTGTATAGCCAATTTGTGGCGATGCCAATTCATCTTTTGGAATTAAATGCGGAATTTGACAGAACAGATTCTATTAGCTAAGTATTGATGGTTTGGTCATTCCATTGGGGGGCTATGAATATTCTCGTACCATTTTATTACACTACTAGTTGCCCCGCAGTTTCACTTGCGTTTATCGATATCGTAAATAGTCTAGGAAAATTCCGCGTCGAATGGTAGCTGTCCCATCCTGATATGTTCAGTAGTATTGAGGTGATGGTGCGTCAAAGGAACCTTATTTTCCTTATCTTATATTATATCGTGCCCAGCAGTGGGATAGCTAAAACGGTAATCCTATAGCCCTATAATAATGCAAGAACTTGTCAAATAGGACCAGTAGTTTCTGAGGTGAGTGCGTTCAACAAAACAAACAAGAAAATTCTTCAGCTTTACATATTAGTACAGATTAAAATTTATAAATCTTTTCGCTACAAAATCACTTCGTAGGTATATATTATTTAATATTTTTCTTTCAACAGAATCCTTTGTTACATAATCTGTACAAATGCAATTTCTAAGAACAAAGTTAACGTTATGTAAGCTCTACAAAATTTCATCAAATGCTTTATTTATTTCACACCGACCGTAAACACTTGAGAAACCATCACAAATAAGTTTTAGCCAAAAACAACTATAACGCACTGTCATAAAATCTACTTTTAAAGCAACGCTGTGTGTTTCATTTGAAAGTTAGAGTTAATATAGACTTTACGCCCTAGAAAATAAGGGCTATAATTTTGCTTCCAACAGGGTGCGTTTTGAAAAGTTGTAGCAACATTTGGTACACTTCATCCCTCTGTCTACTTGAGGTTGATTGAAAACTAACCATATCTTTGTTTGTTTGTTTATAAAGATAATAAACTATTGCGATGCAGAGTCGAGTGGACATCTGTGGATACTTTGTTAATTAAATAATACCTATTTAACAGTTGGAACTTGAGTAAAACTCGCAAATAAAGTGCCATCATAAAAAAGCGGCCATAAGTGTCGAATGACGTCACTAAAACGTTGTCTATGGTAAAAGTGTTAGTCAACATGCAGACTAAAACGTAGTGATTATATACTCTTTGATGCAGACATAAAAACAAAAAAAAAAAGATGGCGTTCTTTCCTGGAGAGCGGTACCGCCATTTGCATGACTGTCATACTATCATACAAACTTTTTCAGTGAGCAAGGCGCAACGAGGTTTAGGGGAGCGTTCCTTTTACGTGCTTGCGTAGTTAATTAAACAGATATGCAAAGAGAACGTAACAAAACGTCGTCAAGCTCGTGTCATATTTTACAGATATCGAACGTTTTTTTTTTCACAAGCTTTGTAAATATACAACTGCTAGTCGTCGAACTATGGTAACGAAAACTTTCTTCTTGTTCATCACCGTTTTGACGACTGCTATCTGCGAGCACAATTCTCCAAGAAAAGAAGCAAGTGACTCGTAAACAAATCAAAATAAACAGTGAAAAATTTATTAGTATAGAAAAAAAAATCGATAAATCCTCCTCCTACGGTGTTGTATCATGATTGCATCCGGTTCGCAAGCTCAAAGGTTTCTGATACAGATAATAAGATATGCGGATAGAAATTTAACTCTAAGCTGTTGGATCTCAAAAATTGCACTTTATCCAGTCGGGCTCGTTGTCCTGCCATGTTGATTACATGATAAAAGTATTTGCATAAAATCCGATCAAATTATTAGGTACCTACTTATGGCATCAAAGCTACTGTAGTTACCATCAGATTAGAAATCAGCTGTCAACTGAGAAGAACCGGTAATGAACTCAGCAAAGTTACATTTAATTTTTTTTATGATCTGACTTAATTATTAGAACAACTCACTAAAGTTTCGTTTGCTATTGGATAAATAGTATATGAAGGCATGGGGTACAAACATTCTTATATACATAGATTATATATTTCAAAAGGCTGAATACTGACACGGTATAAACACAATAATAACCGCGTGTGAAAATTTGTCAAAATTTTTGGGCGAGAATTAAATGCCACCAAATTCAAAGCTCACTTACATACATACATTTTTACTATAGCTAAGTCAATAACCTAAAAAATTGTTGTGTGAATATTTCACACGCTGCATCAGTGCTTAAAATAACCCTATCATATTTCGATGGCCATTCAAATGACTTGTAAATGATATAATACTGTCCCACTTGAAATGGTCCGTGTCACTTTTAGTGGCAAAAAGATTGGCTTACAAAAAGTTGAAGTGCCATTTTAGGAACAGGATTACAAACATTGGCTCAGGATTACAATAAATCTCGTCAAGTATTTCACACGGTATTTCGAAAAAACAATTTTCGCACAGTACTTGTGATTTACTACCAAATACTTCTCGATTTACCGCGTAAGTAGTAAGTTTTATAAAATCTAGGTTTTAAAAACAAAGACCAGAATAAGCGGAAGATGGCCATTTCCAACATTTGTCTGACATAATAATAATATTAAAATCAATTGATATTTAGTAACGTTACAAATAATACTTTATGTTTAAAGCATGACAAAGTAAGACATGTACACACAGAAAGAGAAACACATAACAATAAAGTGACTCCAATGAAGCCATATCTACCTGACAACCTTTTTGCACAATAAATTTTAATGATAGCAAAATAAATAGCTTTGAAAAGTTCACTTTTGACAAAAAGGATAAGAATAAGTTATGTATACATAACCTACATGTATACAACCAAATTTGTTAAATCCAAACATGACAATATATATTTTTTTATATTTAGTAAAATATCTTGATCCATGATATTATGCAGTTCCTTACTCACACCCCGACCAAGACGATTCATTCTCAAAAAATTGTTGTTAATACAAAGACCACATGGGTTTTAAGTGAGAGGTAAAATATAACATAAAAAAATAAAAATCCTGACTTTACTCACGGCCATCTGATCCCAAGCTAAGGAGAGCATACTATGGAAACTAGATAACTGTTATACTACTTAAAAAACTTTTTTTTTGTTTTTAAATACATATTTATATAGATATTTACACCCATACACAGAACAAACAGACATGTAAATGCTCACAAATATTTGTCCTCGTTGGTCGCACCCACAAACAGTGGAGTGGCGGTCAGGGTCACTAGCCACTAAGCCAACTGGCCCGTCAAAATGTTATAATATCAATATTAAATCTTTCAGTGCTAAAGTAAACTGATCGAGCTAAAATTTACAAATATACTGAACACTTGTACATAATTTGGATTTGTGGATACTCAAACACCATGTAATGACCGCCACACGGTCTCCACTAGCTGACACGTGACTCCAAGTGTGAAAACGTGGCGGAGGCGTGTGCCCCGCGTGTGCGACGCGTGTCGCGTATCATAAACTGTTTATGATAACCAGATTGCCATCAATTACGTATGAGTTTCAATGTTTTATAAGTGACCAACTGCTCTAGTTAAGGGATGAATTTTTATTGTTATTGAGGGTAATATTTTTTTAATAACGCATGATTAGTGGTCCTGCGTATTTGCCGTCTCTAAACTTTGTGTAAGTTGGCAACACTCACATTTTAGAATTGGTTCTAAAATCATCTTAGAGATCAGTTTCAAAACATTAATATTCTGACTGTGCCGTCACTCTATTATTAATATTATTGTTTGTAATAAAATAAAAAAAGAACCATGTAACGACGATTTATAAGAGCCTGTGAAGGCCTACATGAATGAACAATATTTCTATTCTATTCTATTAAAATATCCAAAATATAAATAATAATCCTAATCAAGTATTATTCCATATCCACCTCCATGTCATGAGTATGTAATTAAAGGTTTCACCAAGCAAAATACGACTCCAATTTTATTTATTTATGGTTTAAAACAGCTTATCTTAAAATGGATATTTTAAATTGATTTAACATTTTTTTGATTGAGGAACACAAAAAATAATAAAAGTTTTTTATTCATCCTATTGGCTATTGCAAACAGTATCTTCCTGGCCCTTTATTCAGCTAATACCAACTTCGTCGGCGATCCGCTTCACGGAGGCCTTGGAGATCTTATCTCTCACGTCATCATTAGTAGAATTAGCGTAGTTAGTGAAAGAGACAGAGCATAGAGGTCGCGACAAAATATCCTCGAGTTGGTGTCATTTTCTTTACAGAATCGAGCCCCTGTAGAATAATAAATGGCGACGCATACCGAAACAGCTTGCACCAATTATAAATGTCTCTGGGCATATGCATTCTCCTTACCTTAATAGAACATATGTAGTTTGTTCTATGGACGCTGAAAAATAATAATCATAGGTTAAAAATCATAATAGAAATATAATCAGCGTTAAATTAACTAGCTAAACATAAATAAACATTAGTTCATTCGGATTGTACCACATCTGACTCCCACGCGTGACGAATTTGCCAATACCAAGCCAATGTCACGGTATTAAGACCGATAATTGCCTAAATGCACCATTTGATATGCGTTTATAATTGGAGATATAAATAAATGTGTTAATAACTAGAGAGGTTAAGTTATTAGTCTTTTGACTGACTTCTGAAGACAAACAAAACATACGTGGTTGGAATTAGGAATATACTACAAATTTACTAGATAATACGGAAAATAAAATCAAGAAAAATCAAGTTTATCAGTATGCTACACTGCACCTATAAAAACCATTCAACAACATAAACGATAATTTTAATAACAACAATGCTTGGGTGTGGCGCTCGCTCCAACATCTTATATTTAGAAAAGAGTAATTGTTAGTATATTGCCGGCTCTTCTCAGTAGAAGCAACTGCCTATGAAGGTCTATTTGAATAAATATTTCATCTTTTTCATATATCATAACGGGAAAACATAAGATCCGTAGGAGATGCGAGTATACCGTAAGGAGTAAACATTCGTAAATTAACAGAATTTAAAAAAAAAAACCTCAAATTTACTGGACTGATTTTAATAATTATTTCACTATTCGAAATCTACTTTATTGAGAAGTAAAGTAATGATCTCTACTGATCTCTACATAGTACAAAACAAAGTCGCTTCCTGCAATCTGTACCCTTTGATCTTTTAAACGACGCAACGGATTTTGATGCGATTTTCATCAATAGACAGAATTATTCAAGAGACTATAGATAAAGTGGTGCGAAGCCGGGGTGGGTCGCTAGTAAGTTATATAATATCCAGGGATACATATGTTCCTTCTGGAGAACGAGTGAGACCACGAGACGAAGATGTCACATGATTTCTTGGTTTCAATTTCTTATAAACATTATTTCAAGCCGTTTTTATGGACAGTTCGATGATTATTTAAAACAATTTGACCGATTGTCGCGGTGTCAAACCGTTTATCCTTATCGTTTCTATAGAACACCCATCTGTCGTCCCATAGATGCAGCGGTGCACAACAATGCATGCCATTCATACAGCGATTCCTTTTTTATCGAAAAAATGAATTTCGAAACCGAAAACACGTTTTATGGGGAAAGCGGTGTTAGCTTAAAGCGGGTCTCAAAAGAGGGGAACGTGTGATGTGACGGTTAAAAATGTAGAATGGATTATCTTAATTATTAGGACAAATTATATATAATATACCTACTTTTTGTAGTAGTATAGCTCTTAATGTAGAGTTTGCCACCCGAATTGAACACTTAGTATAGAGTTGGTCTGGCGAAGTACTACCACCATACCCATTTCCGCCGTGAAGCAGTATTGCACTTGTATTACTGTGTTTCGGTTAGAAAGGCAAGGGTGAAATGACAGGCGCATGAGACTTAAATACTTGACGTGTCAGGGTCGACAACGCGGCTGGTGATGCCCCTGGTGTTGCAAATGTCTATAGAACGCAGTGACCACTTACCACAAGGAGCCCTCCTTGTCAGTCAACTTGACATAAAATAAAACATTGAATTATACGGCGGTTTCCCCCGCATCCCCAAGAGATCTAATATAACCCGAGATTATACCTGCCTATGCTACTCAGGTATATTGTAGCTTTCTTTAAGAAAAATAATTTTAGAAATCGGATAAGTAGTTATTTAAAAAAATATACCTTTTTCTTAACACGCAAATTCTTATATATTTTAGGCCAGTGCGCGGGATATGACTCTGCAGATGGCTGATTTCTAACCTCTCGATCTGCTTCATCTGCCCTGTCAGTACAAACTGTATGTGCCATTAAATCACAAATAAAATAAAGTCAACTGAGCTATTGTGCCATACACACATAGCTGGCACCTGGCACGTCCGCGCTCATTGTGTGAACCCTCCCTTATTTTGTGTCAGAGCCCTTAGCCCGAGCTCCCTCAAGATTTAATTACTTGCCTTTATGGTAACCGCTTTTAGAGCTACCGTTTATTTTTATTATTTTCCGATTTATATGTGTTGTATTTTAACCTATCAAACTAAGTATATATTTAAAAATTGCCGCCTGTATGACAGACTTTTTTTGTTGTCGACATAATTGTTTGGACAAGATTAGTATGAAAGATTCAACGGAAATGAAGACAATTTCTGTATGTATACATTAATTTAAAAAACTTCATATGTTTACATAATCAGGTGGGCCCATAAATTAATAATAAAGTTCGTCATAAATTAAACACACTTCTTCTCGCTTCTTTGCGTTCATGTCTGGAACTTCCCACTGATACGTACGTTTAAATTCATATATTATTTATATATGGGATCATAATATACTAGTAATTCTGTATTCTAATTAAAATATGAGTAAATGAATTTGTAGATAGGTACTAACATTTCTTTTTGATCCCTAAAACCCGTAACAAATCCATGGGGAATGATCATGAATATCAAACATGCATCGCATTAGGGTTCTGCAGTTATCTGATCCGGATTAAACCGGTAAAAAGCGGTCATTATTCCGCCTCCGTGGGCCAAATGAGATTTTTTATTTTGCCCACACCTCTGGGCATTGTTGTTGTCCGTTGCCACTGGGCTGGATAATATCAATTGTAATATATTTGGTATATTATATGAAATAGGAAAATATGGCAAATAGAAAATAATCTTCATAAGCCTCTTTGTTTTTTTTTTTTTTATAATTTAGCGCAAAAAACACGACTACTGTTTGTAGGTAGGTTTTGTTATGTATGGAAAGCCTGCAGCATTCACATGAAATAACGGATATTTCAAAAACTATATCTTGTCGAGCCAAATCTCGTTGAAGGTCCATTTTTGTAAATACTACCATCCCAAATATGTTATTTAAAACAAAATATAAAAGGATACAAGCTTAAGTACTGGCCAAAGTAAAATGTGTTCTATTGACACAATTTTGACAAATAACTGTCAGCCAAGCCAAAGTACATATCTTTAGGGTAGATATAGGGTAGATAGTAGATCAAAGAACACGATAGCTTTGTAATCCAAGATGAATATCTTTGGGATTATCACTAATGCACTGAGATAACATCTTTAATACAGGGTTGTCAGACTTTGAATCTAAATACCGAAACCAAAAGGACTATTTTTACTTACTAGTGCCTGGATGATAAATTTAGGACAACATAAGTCTGCTATGATAAAATATGCTGTATTATAATATATATTGACAAGAAAAAAAACATTTGGGAAAGTGGATAAAGAAAATGTAAAACAAAACATGAACAGAATTTCGTCCTTTTAAACTTTTAAGAGAGTTAAGGAAAAAACTCCCTTCCTGCTTTATGATTAGGTTCATGTACATCATCATACAGTTAACCATAGAATCAAGGGGTGGAATTTAAATCCTAACAAAATAAAGTACATTTTCCTTTGACATTCTTAAACGTCAAAAGCTTCGTATATCAGACAGTATAGTCAATGAAATTCATCACAACCATGGCGAACCAATTGTCACGCGGCCCATTGTCACGCTTGTACGGTTTATTTACACAAACCACAGTGACAATGTCACGCAATTATATATTCAAAATAAAATGCATACTTGAAAACAAAACACATAATTTTGCATTTGAATGCGTGTTTACGATAAACAGTTTGAGTTTGTGGCGTGTAGAAATCGAATTAGGTGTTTCAAAGACTATATGGAATATTAGAACTTAGTGAATCAGTTTCAATTAGAATTTATGTGTACACGGTTATTAGTTTTCATAGGGAACTTCAGATAGATGGATTTTATGTACTATCACTACATAGTATAAAACAAAGTCGCTTTCTCTGTCCCTATATCCCTATTTATGCTTAAATCTTTATAACTACGCAACGGATTTTGATGCGGTTTTTTTAATAGATAGAGTGATTGACGAGGAAGGTTTTTATGTATAATACATGTGACATCCCGAGAGATGTAAAATTTTCCCGGCACAAAATGTATCCTATCTTACTTCTAATACCTCCAAGAATATGTAAAAAAGTTTCATGACGATTGGTTAAGTAGTTTTCGCGTGAAAGCGTATCAAACAAACTTACAATCACATTTATAATATTAGGAGGTATATCTGCGGTGTCACCTGCGTTCCCAATGTTACATTATCCCTGTTAAAAGTATATTTTGATTAATTCTGGCTATAAAATATCTATGAGTTAAAATTCATCCAAATCCGTTTTGTAGTTTTTGTGTGAAAGAGTAACAAACATCCATCGTCATAAACATTCGCATTTACAATAGTAGTAGAATACTGGGACATTCTTCACACACGGATATCTTACTTCACACTAAGTTACGCACTATGTAAGCCAGATACTACATAAGTATGTTACTTTCACATTTATAAACATATATATGCAAAACTGTAATTTTCATGGACACGAAATGTTTTGTCTGAGTTGGGAATCGAAACCACGACCTGTCGGGTAAAAGATATGACACAAATCGGTATCATACATAAATTACCTGCATAAGAGAAATTCTTGTATTTTTTGGTTTTGGTAGTCTACGGTGGTTTCTAAAAGAATAATTGAATCATGGTTTAAACTTACAACATGAATATAGTTTCTTTTTTAAATTACAGTTTCCCTAACGAGGCCAATATATAGAAAAATGCAAATTAACTTATACCAGTCAGCAACGAGGGGTGCAATCCGCCCAGCAGTGGGCCCCATCGATCGGTCATCGTGCCCTAATAGTTCTAACTCGTGGGGCCCTCCCCCATTTCAGTGCCCCACTTGTGACATACTTGTTACCCTCGGGAACTTAACCATAGAGTACAAAATGTTGACTATATTTTTGATATCATTGATTTTTTCAATAAATAATAACAAAATTGCTTTTTAAATACATACCGGAGAAGTTCAAAAAAACATTTCCAAGATAAATCATGTAGATATGAACAAAAAGTTTTTATGCAGGTAAGTATGTACCTAAGTTTTATTTTACTATATCGTACTGGCCATCCCAATTTTTCAAAAAATCTCAAGTACAAATTCGAAAATGGAAAATATTTAACAATAGCTCCAAGCGGCCCAACAGACGGGCGTTGATTTGCAATTTTTTTTCTAAATTTCAGTCGGAACAAAATTTTTGTACTAAAACAGTTTTAGTTTACAGTTTTATTTATTTATTTTTAGATAGGATTGTGGAAAATTATCAGTAATCATCATGGTAAGTATTTTATCCATTATTATGCGTGTTAGCCACTGTTTTATTGTGTTTTCGTAGCTTTGCCTCTTTAGGATTTTTATTAATGCCTTTGTACCTTGAATTTTCATTATCTAATATTAATAATGATAGGTTTATATTAATAGTATAAAGGTAAGACCATATTCAAAAATATCGTTTTGATTTTGTTTTTACTTGTAAAAATCTAGTACAAGTTCTTATACGCCTATATATGACTTATAATGATTAGAAAATACATCGGAAACTATTGGAAAAGCTGTAAGAAAAGATATTGTATTTCGATATTGGTGAAAATATTTGACAGTTTGATTTAGATTCTACGAAGCTATGACATTATTTTTACTGACACCGGTCGGCCATTATGAAAATTATTTTTCGTGGTTTTATTTTTGCAGCTAACTTGGTAATTATTTCAATCTATTGGCATCACCAAGATTGAGTATATCGATCACTTCGATGGAATCCGTATTTTTTGATTATTCACTTATTATTTTATTGCGTTTACTAATGTACCATAGAGTAGCCTTAGGAGCAGTCAACATCCTATTGAATCGCTTATTGTAAGCCATTCCAAAATCTATTGAAATATGGTCAAATATTAAAACGGCATTGAGCAATAACCCGTGTATATTTGTACGCGAGCAGAGGGAGTGCATCTCAGTGCACGTTGGGCAAGCGGGGGTCCAGATGGGCGTGGCGTGCTGGCAGCTTTACTGCCTCGAGCACGGCATCAGGCCTGACGGGACCCTCCCTTCTTGCGAAATGGACTCCAACGCTACAGACTCTTGCTTCAACACCTTCTTCTCGGAAGCCGATCGGGGGAAGATGGTGCCGAGGGTTGTGATGGTGGACTTGGAGCCAACCGTTATTGGTAAGACCTTGATCCGATGCTAAACATTTGGGGTATTTCTTTTAGTATAGGTAGGATCTTCATTTACAAATCCACACGGCGTCGGCTCAAAATTTGTAAATGCAACTACTTGATTTTTGGATCTTCTACGCTTCTGTGCCCTGAGCACGACCATCTTTCGTTTGTGTATCGTCATCGTATCGAGGGCACCAAAAACCAATGCAAAAATGATCATAATGCAATTAATTCTTCACATCTATGATGACTGAATCTGTAATCGAATTTGAAGGCAATATAGCTCCGTTGTTAATGACGTTAAATGTCGTGGCAAAAGTCTTAGGTTGGAATCCTATGAACTTGATTTATCGGTAATGGAAAACGTAGTGAAGAAACTATAGGATGGTGTAAGGGGACTTTGTAGGACCCACCTGGCTGACTACCTACTGGCCTCTAGTCAAAAAAATCTATCGGCAAGCACCGGGAGCTCCGATTACTGCACATGAGAGCCAGCCAGTCCTTTCAAGGCTTTGTGTGCTTACCACCTTCGGGCCACAACATCACAATACCATGGTGAGATTTTAGTCAAATTCAAGTTTTTACAATGGTTTAACGTTAGTAACTGTGAAACAGACGAAGTCCGCTCTGGCGAATACCGCCAGCTGTACCATCCGGAGCAGCTAATCACCGGCAAGGAGGATGCGGCCAATAACTACGCGCGGGGACACTACTCGACGGGTCGCGAGGTGCTGGGACCGGTGATGGAGCGAGTGAGGAAGCTGGCTGACCAGTGCACAGGATTGCAGGTGAAGTTTCCGACCAGTTAAAGGCGTTGGGACCAGCATTGCATTTTCAGTTCTTTTTTTTTTGCTGATTAGGCCGACAAGCTGGTGGCCAGTCCACCTCATGGTAAGTGGTTACCACCACCTATGGACGTTTGCACCAGGTCAAATTGTTAAGTCTCAGGTAGAGTAGTAGAGAGTACAGTAGAGTACAGTGCATGTGCTCTACTGCTTTACGGCAGAAATGGGTAAGGTGGTAGTACTTGCCCGAATTAACTCTGGAACTTCGAGCTCTATTACAAGAGCATATTAAATTATTACAAAGCACATGACCCTTAACTAGGCGGGGATCTGTGATTCTAGGATTAGTCATTTGTACAGGTCGGACAACTAGGACGAATCTCAAATTACGTGTTAATTTGCATAACCCTCTGATTACCACTACGTTTATAATTGTCGCGAGATTTTGACGAAAGGTATAGTAATAGAATAGCGACAAAAGTGTAACTACCATAAGAAGTAATTTATTTATTTCAAATTTCATAGTGTGATGTTTGACTATGTGTACGACATTTCAATTTCATTGCCTATCACCGATAGTTTCTTTTTGCTTTAATTATTGCATTACATTGCCTACGCACATTATAATGTGCAATGAACCGGCGCGTATGATACTGTTCATGACCCATTCTTCATTTTTAGGGTTCCGTACTGTCTGTTAGTCTGTTTGTAAGTTACTGGTAGTGCATTAGACACAGCTTAACTTGCTAGACCTAATCAAATCCCATGTACACGAAAATAAAAAAAATAAGTATTTTATAAGAAAAGCGTATCCTATAAAAGGGTTTATTTAATAAATGAAGTTTATTTAATATCATTGTACACTACCCTAAACGAGGACGAGCCCAAATAATAGGTACTTCAATCATTTATTCAATTCAAAATTCAAAATTCAAAACCATTTATTCAGTTTAGGCCTTCGGAGGGCACTTATGAAGGTCAAATTTTTAATTAAATTGACAAATGATTTGATATAAATTATATATATATAAATATACTGTTATTCCTATTTATCATATAATGTATCTTTATTTTAATGTATGTGTAAACAATTGTTGGTAAGCCTGAAAAAAAAATTATCGAATAGGTACAAATTTAAGGTGGTAAAACTACTAAAAACTTTGACTAGTTAATGATTTCCCGATGACTATTTGCTCAAAACCACTTGCAATGAACAAATAAAATAAGTGACTTCCAGCTATCAACTTGTATTTAGCGGCCAGTATTTCATATCGTTGAGTTTTTTTTCTTACAAGATTTTGGTTTTGGGTGATCAGTGTTATAGATATTTGGTAGATTGTTTAATTCGTGGGTTTGGAAAATATTTGACAAAAATATGTTACGGGGATCCTGTCACATGTCACCACACAATATTATGAGATTGTGATGATATGGGTCGATTTACTATCTCATGGGCAAATTAACAATTTCAGGTCATCATTTCTTTTAAAAGAAACCTTAAACATATTTAATTCCGTAAGCGATTATTTTAATAACTACAATGCGTACAATGTATCGCTCGCCTGCAGGACAAATCTATATGTGCAACATGTTATTTTTAATAAAGTGCCTTATTGCCGACTCTTCTCTGTATAAGAAACCTTCCGAACCACTGTTAGTCTGAGTATTTATATGTGGCTGTGAAGGCCTATTTGAATAAATGTATTTTATTCCATTTAACCGAGGCAAATGGGAATATATCAGAGAGCAAAACTATTTCCCAGGGTTTCTTCGTGTTCCACTCGTTCGGCGGAGGTACCGGATCTGGATTCACATCGCTGCTCATGGAGAAGCTATCAGACGAGTTTGGAAAGAAAAGTAAATTGGAGTTTGCCATCTATCCAGCGCCACAGGTAAGATATAGCTATATTAAATGTATGAATAATGTAAAATAGGTATCTATCAGAGCACTCTGACCTAGGGTGTTTAATTTTTTTCATTAGTTAATTAAACAATTTAACATTAACTCTACAAATATTATTATAACCAATTAGAAGCAACGGCTTGCAATAATGCTTTTGTTTAGTCTACATTCAAATTAAATGTAAAAACAAAATTATTTAGGATTAGTTGACCATAATATCATGTTTTAGAGATTACAATTATAGTACCACTAGCTGTCTGCCGTGGTTTCTCCCGCGGGGACAGCTCCCTCTGTCGAGGGATGTTACTTTTTACCAGGATGAAGAATATATGCTAATCCACATTATAAACTATGTGACAATTTTCATTCAAACACCTACGTTTTGGCATTTGCGTGAAAGAGCATCATATATATATAAGAGCAGAACATCCATACATCGAACCTCACAAACCTAGGTAATATAGATAGGATTAATTTATAGTGCTCATGGGCACTAATCCTAAACTAAAAAGTGCTTTACTATGGAAACAAAATAACCCCACATCTACTACGTTTTTTAATCAACTGATATCAAATCAACTACATGGTGGCCTGGCAGTCAAGGCCTCACCTCCAAACCAACTACTCATCGACACACTCAAAGTTGTAATATTTGTCGTGTCAGGTATCGACTGCAGTGGTGGAGCCTTACAACGCGGTGCTGACGACGCACGCGACCATCGGCCACTCAGACTGCGCGTTCATGGTCGACAACGAGGCCATATACGACATCTGCAGGCGACGCCTCTCCATCGAGAGGCCATCTTATGCTAACCTAAATAGGCTTATTTCACAAGTTAGTTTCCATGGTCACTGTTAACATATAATAAGGCTACTGGGAAATGGGAGGTATGCAATAAATATGCTAAGCAGGGGGTCATTAAAAATAAAAGAGAACACTTGTGTTAAGGGCATCCATTATGGCAGTTTCAACTTTCTCCATCGCGAACTTCTTGCAGCTTCTTGTTTTGCTATTTTTTATGGAGCATATTGTCAGAACCGGTATGAAGTCACTGAAGGCTTCGGAGGTGGAAGCGAGAAACATAAATTTGGTTTGTTCAGGTGGTGTCGTCCATCACAGCATCGCTCCGGTTCGACGGAGCGCTGAACGTGGACCTGACTGAATTCCAGACGAACCTCGTCCCCTATCCGAGGATACACTTCCCACTCGCTGCGTACGCGCCGGTGGTCTCAGCTGACAAGGTAACAACAAATTGCAGTGTCCTGCGAATACTACTATTATTTTACTCTCGTTCCCAAGGCTTATATAATTATATTCCTGTGCCAGTTTTCGTAAAACGCTACCAAGTCAATCGTTAATAAATAGCAAGTAGTAATGCACCTTCAATCATTTTTTGGATTCGCTTGGGCCTATAATTTCACCATAGTTAATGACAAGGTCGAACATCGTCTTGGAGGGAACTGGCTGAGGATATACTTATTTTAGCATACTTATATAAATTCGATGACAATGCTATGTTACGTTACCATTGAGCTGATCTGAAGATGAAGTTGAAGGTTGAAATAGGACCTCCCTGAACTACACTCGGATAAACCCATCCTCATATTTGCGCTCGATATCCCGACTACCATTGAAAGTTAAACCTCAATATAAGATCCACGTAGTCACATATGAACACCACGGCATCTAAGCTCTTAAAGCCTGAAAATGTATCTGACTACAATCTCTTTCAGGCGTACCATGAAGGCATGTCAGTATCCGAAATAACAGCAGAACTATTCGAGCCACAAAACCAAATGGTGAAGTGTGATCCTCGCGACGGCAAGTACATGGCGTGCTGTCTCCTGTACCGAGGTGATGTCGTACCCAAGGACGTGAACGCGGCTATCGCAGCCATGAAGGGGAGAGCGGGAATACGATTTGTTGATTGGTGTCCAACTGGTTTTAAGGTAAGTCTTGTCCTTATTTGACCCAGGATAAGTATCTCAATCTAAATTCTTACTTCTACAGGAGAAATTGTAGTTGACGATAATGCTTCTTAGTAAAAACAATTACTAGAACTAAATATAATGATAAGTGTTTAATATGTGGTTATGTTATTTGCTTCTATTATGTTATGATAATATTTTTATTCCAATAGGCTTTCACAATTAAGTCTCCTTCTAATACTGGTTCGGAAGTTTGTTTTCAGTGAAAAGAGCCGGCAATCAGTCTTTTTAAAAACTAACTTCTATTAATTATATAACATTTATTTACTTTCACTGACAATACTCCAAAGATGAGTCAGCTGTACATAATTTCTCCCTATAATCCGTCATATCAGTCACACCTTTCTTACAACAATCCTTTCTACGGTCTTTCTCCTGTTCTGGGGCATACATTTTGTTGGCCACACATTGACGCTTGTATGTACTGGTCGAGCAGGTGGGCATCAACTACCAGCCGCCGTCAGTGGTGGCCGGCGGCGACCTGGCGCAGGTGAAGCGCGCCGCCTCCATGCTGAGCAACACCACCGCCATCGCCGAAGCGTGGGGCAAGCTCGACCACAAGTTCGACCTCATGTTCTCCAAGAGAGCGTTTGTGCACTGGTCAGTCTTTCGACTACATTCCCCCCCGCGGTTATACTCAATATACCAAAGTATACCATATGTCCCTTCTCATGCCACTGCCTATATGCGTAAATTTCAAAAGTTAATCAAACATTTTTTCGCCGTTATATTTAGGATACACTTTTGCCATCTAACTATGGCATGATATGGTCGATGGTAACGAACTTTGTGCAGTTGAAGCATCACACATTTATGGCTCTACTAAGTATGTACTAAGAACTAAGGTCCGGATCACTGCACAATTGCAGTCATGAATGTATGGCAAAGTTTTTGAAACTAGCACGGTGATCCTGAACCTAGATCATGACCGTTGTAAGTTCGTGAATTTGATTCACAAAATCCTTGGCGTCAACAGGTACGTTGGTGAAGGTATGGAAGAAGGCGAATTCTCAGAGGCACGGGAAGATCTCGCTGCTTTAGAAAGGGATTACGATGAAGTCGCCATAGAGACCTCGGACATGCAGCCGGGATGCGACGACGAGCAGTGACGTCACCGCGGCCCCACCGCACCCGTGACGTCACCCGCCATGACACGCCTTGACACGACATTGTGCATTCACAGGTTTTTTAAAATATTCCATGAATGTAATTTACAGCAGTACCAGTTTTGATGAAGTTACCAAGCAATCAGTCTCTAACTATAACCTCTTCAAATACCTCAACATAATGACCATGTAATAATATTAAGAATCTGTAGTTTCAAACAGCAAAATTACTATTTATTAGCCTGGCAGTAAAGGTGAAGTAGGTAGTGGCATCAAAACTTGTGTGGCAATTTGATTATTGTTGCTTGTAATCAGTGCATTGTGCTAGTAGTGGGTGTGCATCGTCGCCGCCGAAGTGGACGCCACAAAATCGCGGCCGCAAGTTTATATTAATATTAATTATGGCAGAACTGCGAAAATTTTTTTAAAGGTTCGAAAATGTCCGCTGAGGTCGGTTGGCACTCTTTCTACTTCCGTGTCCTTAACACCACAACTTTGTGGCGTGATCGGTGTATGATCGTGACGTGATCGTAACGTGATCGTGGCAATACAGTTATGAAACCGTGACGTGACTGAGATTTACTCTCTCCACTATTCTTCTTACTATTTTGCACCCTAAGTTGATACTTTATGCTGCAATACACACTTCTCCAAATGATATCGATGTTTTACGGCTTCTTAATAACTTAATCGATGTCTGCGGCGTATTGCCGTAGATAGCATTTTTTATATTATAGCCAATTGAAACATCGTCCAACTCCGTCAACGGAGATTTCACATTTCAGCCATAAAATAACAAATAGATAAGTTTACCAGATACTTAAGCCGTTAGAATTCTATGAAGTTCTAATGCAGTATCGATTCAAAAATTGAAGCAAAAAGTATCGATTTAGTTGGGGCACTTCTAATTTCTTCGTCGAGCAGTCTTGCGACGTCTTTTATAATGTTTTTTTTTTTACTTTGGATATATATTTTAAATTTTATTAGCAAATGCTGGGCGAAGAAATGTTTACATTATTTTTATCAATTTATATTTTTTTATACAAATTTTGACGTGTTTATGGCGAGTCGCGTGAAAAGTGTGCGACGAGATTGCGTCTTATTGTAAGTGTAATTGTGTTTGTGCACGTTTGTCTGTGTTGTGAAGGATTTTAAAATGTTTACAATGTACCGTCTGAAGTCCTCGTTTAATAAAATGTTCAGTTTATTTCCAATTTTATCGTTTCATTGGCAGTTTTAACTGGTTTGGTTTATAAAACACAAAGTCACAGTAAACATATATTTCTGAAATACACATTTATCTATAATATCCATTACATTGCATTTGATTACATCTAAATAGAATAGGTAGGTACTTTGTACATACTTAAAATAATAATATAATTATAACATAATTTATAAAACGTAACTATCAACACGAAGGTAGGTACATCAATTACAAATCCTTTATTTCATAAAATTCATATTCTCTATATTTTGGATACACATTCTAATAGATTCCCTACGTTGGTTATTATTTCTTTACATGATAATAATTATTATACACTTTCGTCTTTTCACGATATTTTATTCCTCCATAAACTTTATTAATGATTATTGGGTTGTTTGTTCGGCTTTGGGCATTTATTATACTGGCACGTACATGAATTTCTAGGTACAATTGATACAATCCGGTTCGTCGAAGGTAGTTGTTGTCTGACCGAGTTTTGGTTCTGGCTTCGGCCACGGTCTGCCCATAAACTACTTTCGGCCCGAAGTTTTACTTAGCCCAAGCCGAAGGTTTTTAGCAAGCGCTAAAATTGAACGAACGCTATATCCTTGTAAAAATGAATAATTTTGACAAGTTGCTAGTTAATTTTATTTGAAATTAATTTCTCGGGTTATGATACCTTCGGCTTCAGTTCTGACTCATTGATCAGCTTCGTCTTCGACCAAAAATCGACCTTCAGTCTGACACTAATTGGTTCCTAACGGAATGCATGCTAATTCGTTACATTACACCCGCCATCCTGATGTGCACGAAAATATACTATACAAGACAGACTTTATTTATATTTTATAGATATTTTAATCTTAGAGGTATTCAATATATATTTCCAGATTTTTTCTTAAATTGGTCTAGGTACGTCCCTAATAAAAAAATTCCAGCCAACAAATTGTCATAGACCGAACAAACAACACAATCATATTATATATTATATTTAAGCTACAGGTGCTCAGCTAAGGTCTACAAGAATAACATATGGATAACGATCATTTATATTTTTAACATCAATTTTAGTATTTTTAAATATTAACATTTACAAGCTCTATATTATTCTTAAATATGGTAAATTTATAACAAACCTAACACACATGGTTTTGCATTTCTCGCCGTAAGTAAATAAAATACTTTCAAGACCAATATTCCCAAAGAAAAGGTAGGCACTGAGACCCCCGGTTCACCTGATGACATGTTTTACCTAAGGATGATTACACCACAGAAATCTTAATTTAACATTGCCAGGTCCGGGGATCGAACCCAAAAACTTCAGTTTCCAGTCAAGTTTGGACTCGACGACATTACGATGTTGGGTACAAAAAAAATCGAATAATCCAGGAGATAGAGGCAGATCCTCTTTTGTTCCCAACATAAGTATGGGCCTCATTTATAAATACTGAGGAACACACAACATCCTACGCACCTTAGCTCATTATAAAGCGGGGGAGTAGCGGCTTGCTTAGCTTTTTAAATACAGACCTTTTACACCGCAGCTTAAAATACGGTCCAGAATTTGTGTGAGTAGCCAGTATTGTTTGGTATGCATCTTTTGCTACGTCTATAGTCCATTTACAATATTCCTAAACTGATATGACAACCCCTTTTACCCACTCTGATTCGGATTATTATATTGCGTATTTGACGCAGCTCAACATCCACCACTGTAGCCTTTTATAAGATACAAAGCTTTGAATGCTTTAGAATACATTTTTCACTAAGCGAGAACATGCTAGTATCGGTACTATGAACAAGAGGACATCACATGCAAAACAAATTCCCTAATTATAGAGCGAACATAACACGAACAGCATATCTGTAAACACTGACCTCAAATTATGCAAGGCCTAATTCCTACACAAATACACTAAGCGATACAGATGAAGCACCCAAACCGTCCTCATTCACACCGTCTCCTCCGGGAAGGAGTCGGTGAGCGTCACCTAGAGTTTCCTCGGCGGCGGAGACTCGGACACGCTCGGTGTGAGCGACAGCCGCCTGATGTTTGGCTTGTCGTACTCTTCCATGGACATGGCACGGGACATGCGGCGCTCGACGCCGGGCGGCGGCAGAGAGGTCAGCAGACCTTGACCTTGGCAGAACAGGAGCAGTGATTGGGCTATTTTGGCGGGCTGGAACATAATAATATAAATTTTTAAACTTAACATAAGTTCTACCAGTGCTGGTTGTCAACTATGACAAAGAATTTGTAATTTTCTTTATCACATTTTTTTTTTTGTAGTCCCAAGGACTAAAGCGCCTCTACTACCATCGGAATCGTTACTTCTTACTAAATAACTATAATTGAAATACCTATATATGTAATTGCAAATAATCAATCAGATAATCCTTTTTAACCTTGTCTACATCCTCGATATGGCTGGTTGATCGGCATCCAGCCCCTACCTCACAAAATGTCTAATAATAAAAAAACGTGTAATGCAATAGTGCATCATAAACATATTGTGCATGAGCGCGGAACATTCCGGTAATTAACACTTGTTTTAACATCGACACGTGTTCATGTGCCTAGGTTAATTGAATTAAACAAATGAATTTTTTGGAAGTCTTTGTCACCACAAGAGTATATTTTCGAGGTAAGTAATAATAGAACCGAGGGTAGGTCCAAAAGGAAACAATGACATATGTGTTTACATGTACGCTGCTCATCTATACTAATATTTTAAAGAGGAAAGTTTTGTATGCAAGAATGTTTGTTACTCTTTCACGCAAAAATACTTAATGGATATGGATGAAACTTGGCACATAGATAGAGCATATCCTGGAAAAACATATATCCCGGGAAAATGTGATATCCCACCTAGTTATGTATATATACGAATATGTTCATTTATGTCCAAAGTTATAACGTTTCCATACTTAAAAAAATAATATGGGTATAATTTCTTGTACCACCATTTGCGATAAGTTTATTATAAATAATTATGAAATTTTAGACGTTAGGGACAGGTCTACCTATGTATGTATATAGGTAGACAAGTAGACAGGGAGACAGGTAGCCTTTGAATATATTTCGTTTGGAAAATTATAAAGCTATAAAGACATGAACATTTTTCTAACACTTCCATAATTATCGCGTAGCTATTAAATACTAGCTGCCCACGGTTTCACTCGCGTTCCCGAGGGATGATAAATATCCCCAGTATAAAGTAGCCAAGCTTAATCTAAATCCGTTCGGTAGTTTTTGCGTGAAAGAGTAACATACATCCATAATCACAAACTTTCGCATTTATAATATTAGTAGGAAGGATGTACTTTAAACTTAGATATATCATTAGAGGCAGGTTGAGCAATGCTAAGTGCTTCCATAAGTCGATGCACCTGCAACCTGATTGCAGTTTGCGGCTAGTCAACCAGGTCAAGGATCGAAGCCCCATCATTACCCTCATCACCACAGAACAGAATAGAAATATTATTTATTCATGTATGCCTTCATAAGCTCTTATAAATTGCCTTTACATGTTTTTTTATTTACAAAACTCTTTCACACAAAAACTACCAAGACGGATTTAGATGCAACTTGGCACATAGATAGAGCATATCCTGGAATAGCATATAGGCTACTTTTTATCCCGGGAAACGTGACATCCCTCGGGAATGCGGGTAAAACCGCAGGGAACTAGTACAGTAAAAAAATAGTTTAATCGATAGTCAAACTAACAAATCAGATTAAAACCCTTTTGGTATGAAGTATCCTTTACTACCATTTTAATTTTACACAGGTAATTCTTGCATATACATACTCGTATATCTTAAAATAGTTTTTTAATGAAACGTACTATATAAACTGCTTCTTTAAGGTACACAACTGACCTGACAATAAATTAGTTTATTTGCAATTAAACTATACACAGTTAAACATTCTGTATTTAGGACTTGCTTGGATTCCGTGGAACCACCTAAGTCCTCCCACCATCCCTTTGCATGGAATTAGACTTTTTAATGCGAAATAAGAACAGACTCACATGTTCGTAAGATTAACTCAAAAACACTTACTTGCTAATCTAAACTAAATTGTCATCTAACTGGATTATATACTTCCAAAACTCGCACTGTACTCTTTATCAGTAAGATGGACAAGTCTGATGGATTCTTCCCATATTTGTTTAGCTGACTTATCATCATAAGCCGCTTCACCAGCCCGTGCTAGTGCGCAGTTCATAAAATACTCTCCACTGATTTTACCAGCTCTATTACTTGTTGCCACATAGAGTGCAGTTTGTGCACCTTCCCAGGGGTGTTTAAATAATATTCCAAATATAAACGTCAAGAAATTCCCAAAAGATTTCCCAGAACTGTTGAAAATCTTCGTGCCCACTGCTCCAGGGTCGACGACATTTATCACCACGTGAGAACCCTTCAATCTCTTCGACAACTCACGAGCAAACAACACCAAACACAGCTTACTGTTTCCATAAAGTTGGCACTTATACCAGTACCCGGTTTTGTTTAGTTTTTCAATATCAATTTTCCCAATTTTGTGCATTATCGATGACGTGTTCACTATCCTACTCGGTTCCGACGGCTGGCCCGTTTTCTTCAAAAGCGGTAGGAGTAACACCGTCAGTAAAAAAGTTCCGAAGTAATTCACTTGCATGATAAAGTTCAAACCGTCCGACGTGAGGAAATCTCCAGGGACTCCCACGCCAGCATTGTTAACTAGAATATCCAGTCTGTCTTCGGTATTCAGAATGTCTATTGCGAATTTGCGTATAGAATCCAGGGATGATAAGTCCAGCAATTTGAAGATCACATTGTCACTGCCGGAACTTCTTATGATGAGTTTCTTCGCGTGCAACCCTTCTTCTTCAAAAGGGCATGCGATGATAACTTTGGCTCCCCGGTGGGCGAAGTCTGCAGCTATTTCCAAGCCCATTCCAGTCGTACCGCCGGTCACAATAACAGTCTTTCTATCGTACCGCTTCTTTGATTTGCACACAACGTTCGTATTTTTTTGGTACAACCCCACAACCATTCCCCCGATAATGATTATTTCAACGATGAGTAAAATTATCGACATTTTGATTGTTTTTTTAAGGTGTAGCTATCGATACTAATTTATTTGCCACATAGTTCCGGTCGCGGTTACGTGAGCGCGTCTTCGAGGCGAGTTGTAACTGAGTCAACGAACGCGGTATAAACACTCAACCTTTGCTTTTACTTTCATGCAGTGCAACAGCGGACGTCGGGATTGCGTTGCGACTCGATCGACGTCAGAGACAAGTTATACTATGAAGGAGATTGATATGCGTATACGTATTTTGTGTCGTACTTGTGTAGCTACTTTGTTGCTGGTATTATGTATACACTCATATAACTTGAAAAATGATAATAACAAACAACCTACTTTCACTTACTCGGTAGGTATTCGAACGAGGCTCAGATAGTGAACCTCTCTTAAGATTGAGTACTTTATGAAAGAGACAAACCATAGAGTCGAGCTAGAGTAATTTACTATCACGCACTAGATTTAGGTTATTCCTTATTTCTACTATACTGCAAAATTTTTACTATGGGTTTACTGACGACAGTCAACAAAAAACAAACATCTCCTAACATTCAAAGTTTCCTAAAAATACTAACCGCCTCAGACAAGACGTCACCAGCCCTGTCGACCTTGAGGATGGTGACCTTGTTCCGGTCGAGCTCCTTGTACATCTTCTCCACCACTCCGGAGTAAGGGCTCAGCATGCCCGTGATCAGCAGGATGTCTGGCTGGCAGCCTTTCAGTATTAAGTCTTTGCGGCTGTAATGTACATATTAGAAAATAAGAAAATGTCATCCAGTGAGGAAATAGCACCTCCAAACTTCATAAATTTATGGGTCAGTTGGCTTGGCGGTTAACAAACTTGAATGCCACGCCGCTAGTAGTGGGATCGATTTCCACCCGGACAAAGATTTGTGTGCCTTAACATGTAGGTATGTTTGTTCTGTTTCTGGCTGTAAATATCTATTTAAGTATGTATGTAGAAAAAGTAAAATGTATATTTAGTTAGAAAAAGTAGCTCGGGATATTTGATATTTATTATTTATACATATATTCGTATACATTTCCACGGAAACTCATTACTCATATGAGTCTCCAACTATATCTTCCAAATGTGAATATTTAGGAATGAATCGCTCATAAACGGCTCAACGGATTTAGATCCGAACAGGTGGTAGCATCAATAACTTATATAATTGCCCTCCGCGGGCTTAAACTGAATTGAATGAAAATATTTTGACAAAGATAAAATTTTTCACGTAAATAGAACGCATTCTGAATTATCTTAGGCTTTTCGTTCTTTCTTTTCTGTAATGCTTTTTCATCTTCCACTTCTCGACCTCATCCCACAACTCCTAATCTTTCATAGCATGTATTTACAAGGTAGTTACTCACTTGATAAAAGCCCTCACATACTGCTTGATGTTGTGAGTATTCAGGTTCCCCCGAAGCCGGGACCGGTATTCTGCTAGCATGCGCTCGCGCTCGCCCGCCTCACACGAATCGCTCGATATTTGCTGCCAAAGATAACGAGTGTCTTTAAGAATAAATCCGATTCACAAAATTTGACAGCAATTATTTTTGAAATGAAATGTTATAAGTTTTACAGGTTTGGAAGAAAGAATGAAATATAATGTTTGTTTATTTACAAGAAAATCAACACTTACATACTTGTTTAATAATGTTACAGACATCAAAACGCATATATAATAACGAAAGAGTCTAAATAAATTTCCAATAGAAACTAAGTAGGTACTTGGGTATTTACAAATAGCACAAAAAGCGAATATCTAAAGTCAGGTTAGTGTGTTAGTTGAAAAGAAATGCTTCTACAAACAAGCCAAGGTGGTTATGGTAACTTAAAACCACTCGAAAAACAGAAATAAGAAGAAATGAGAGAGTATATATTTAATACATATCGTGCTTCACCATTTTCAGATTCCACGTCCTACCTACTTACCATGAAATTTGCTTTTTTTAAATCCTGATTTAATTAGTTAAAAATTGTTACGTAGAAAATTCGGCACCGTCAAAAATCCTTACTTATGGGTCCTGTGGGCTCATTCCAATATTACCATCAATTCCTACATTTAAATTTGATTATGTAGCACTTTTCAATTGTGTAGCAATTTCAATTTATTTTTTAAACATTAATTGTAACTTATTAATTCTGGGTTATTACGTCTCAAAACTTCGACAATAATAGAATACTCGATATTTTTAAAAAGCATGGCGGAAATATATGAAAGTGACAGTTATTTTCGATAAATATCGAGTTGGGCCGGTCTAAAACTACTTTCAATAGTTTTTTGAAAATGGCGAAACCAATTATTTACCTTAAAGTATTTAAATGTAGCACCAATTAGTATAAAGTTAGTTACAAAAACAAACAAAGAATACCTGATAGTTATAGTCAAACGTCTCTAGCTGGTAACTCACATGACCAAACTTATGGTAGATGAGGAAGTCTTCTTCCGACTGGGAAATATCAGTGCCCCTCCATCTAGAGAACCTGCTGCGGAATGCATCGGCTACTGAAGAAGTTGAGGCAGTGCAGTTCACCAGGATCAGCCCGAGGAGTCGTCTCGGGTGAGCTAGGCCACATCTAGCCAGGACATTGGCACCGGCCCCTTCTCCCAGGCCGACAGCATAGCGAACGTGGAGAAAATCCAGCACGGTTATCAGATCTTCGCCCAGGGTTTGCAGGGATGGGAACTGGTAGCTGTAATATATGACAGTGAAGTTATGTTGACATTGATTTCCAAGTTGTTTTTAATGATTTTTACTTCTTCAGCTAATTGGATTACTTGCAAATATTCAATTTAGACTAGCTGTCCCCGTGGTTTCTTACCATGTACATTGTGTGCCAAATTTCTGCAAGAACGGTTCAGTAAAAGGTTTAGGTATCTCATCTTTAGGTTATACATAGATACAGGTGTAGATCAGGACTTAGGCACTTTTCGTTCCGGCAACTCAGGTAAAACCGCGGGGTGAAAACTAGTTTGATATAAGTTATTATCTAACATCATCATCATATTCATCCTAATTATATCTCAAATTATAATATCGAGAATATAATCTATCTGTGAGCAAACACAATCAAAATCCGTATAGCCGTGGTTTATCCACAAACATTATACTAAAGTCGCCCTGAGGAATATGATGATGCACCAGTTCCGAAGCAAGGCTTAGTATTGCAAAGTTAACTTACGAATCTGGAAGATCAGGCGAGTTCTCCTCATGTCCTGGCACGTCCACGTGTATGAAGCAAGACCTCTCCTTGATCTCACTCATGGCCGGACTGTTCACGTAATCAACCAGCGAAGAGTCTGTAAAGTTATGTATCATTGTCACGTTGAGACTAAGGGAACTTAAGCTTTCGGTGCCTAAAAAGACGTGATGAATTTTTGTCAATAAGTATGTACAGCTTTTAGCTACTCTCTGCTTTTAGTGCAGAGTTCGTTCAACGGAGTGCTTCTACCATACCAATTTCCATATGAAACTGTCCACTTGGAAGAAGTAGTACACTTAGAAAGGTAAGGGGGCCGGTGAAATTACTGGCACATAAGACTTAGCCTCACGTCTCAGGTCGACAAGGCATTGGCTATACCCCTGATGTTGCAAATGTTCATCGGCGGCGACTACTTACCCTCTCAAACTCAATAAAAAATATCAAAATCGAAAGAATTAATATAATACTTTAGATTTAGCAACCCTTTGACCTAAACTACCTTCTTTAGATTTAGTAGAAACATCAAATTTATAATGCTTTTCTACCAATATTCCCCCCTTATTCAGCTAATACAAACTTCGTCAGCGAGCCACTTCTCGGAGGCCTCGTAGAGCTTATCTCTCACGTGATCAATAGTATTAGCGTAGTTAGCGAAAGAGACAGAGCACGGGGGCCGCGAAGAAACATTCTCGAGTTAGTGTCATTTTACTTACAGAATCGAGCCCCAGAACTCGTTATGTATTTTTTGGGGTTACGTATAATTGGTTAAACCAAAACCATTTCAAGCGGCTTATAAAAAGGATAACAATATATCTTCCTTCCACATTAACGGATAAAAATCCATTTACGACGTCGCCATGGTATATCATATGGCAACAAGTGGATAGTTTTATGAAAGCAAAAGCCTCTTACAGGCCTTTTAAGAGGGACATTTACGAGGTTATAAAGTGGCTCTTACGATTGGTCCCGAGGTCGTGGACCGTGAGGAAGACGCATCTCTTGTCTTGTTGGCTGAGGTCACCCTGGAATAGAGAAACAGAAAATTACAATAGGAACGTATCCTGTATTCAGGAAAATGATCGAACATTAACCAGTGTATTGAATATCCAAAAATATATGGTTACATAAAATATGATCAAAATTGTATAATTAATATGATTTTTAGTAACAATAAGAGTATATTAATTGATTATGTACAATAGGGATGTGTCCTAACATGTCAAATCAGCAATTCTTTATGAAGTGTCAAAACGATCGAATGTATGGAGTTTTGTATGAAATAGCACGTTGTGACGTCATAATTGTACAGCATCAAATAATATACTCTTTATGATTCGATCGGAACTGAAAAATCACATTAATGATTTAATTTTGATCATATTTAATGGTTTCGTATATTTTTGGAAGTTCAATACACTGGTTAGTGTTTGATCATTTATCTTTAATACAGGACACATCCCAATTATGACGGCACGACTTGCTATTTCATACAAAACTCCATACATTCGGACGTTTTGACATTTCATAAAGAGTTGCTGATTTGACATGTCAGTACACAATACACATCCCTATTCAAGCTATATTTTTAAATAAATAGATTGGAACTTTGCACACGGCCAGCTGATCCTTAAAGGGGCACACCTAGTGTTAAATTTCGAAAAAATCGATTTTTTTTCATATTTCGGTAAATTACACCTTTAAAAATAACATATTAAAATTTCAAATCGATATCTCATATAGTTTTTGAGTTATAACATTTTAAAGAGCAGTCGCTCGGCAGCTAGAGAGTCCCATTAGCTACGAGACGTACCTGAGGTATTGTTCAGAGTCTACTGTCCCTTCCAGCCCCTATAACACGATTCCAGTTTCTATTGTTGGCTCTCAGGTATACTAAAATATATCATTATAATAATTTCTAGAAATTTTTCGTTTACTGCCACGTAAATTATTTTCGGAGCCAGACACATTTAGTCTCATTGTGATCGTTGTATCGAGCGCATCATAATTTTACACGTGCTATTTTCTTGAAAATGAGTGATCAATCTTCATATTCTAATAAAAAAAGGAACTTACAATGTTCCTAAACATCGATCAATTGCGAAAAAACGCAAGTTTACCGGAAATAGATTTACATTTGAGCAATCTACTGCGAATACCAGTACGTCCGCAGAAAAGTTATATGTTAGAAAAGCTTCTTCAGCTGAACAAGCCCTTTTCGAAGAAGAGGAAGGTGAATTATATGGCCCTGGAATAGCAGATTAGCTGTAAGTATGATTTTAAACCATTTATAACAGTGAAAACGATCATTTTATCTTTAAACGCGTTTTTCTCGAAACAGCATTTTCCGAATTTGCTGCAGTGATTACTCAAAAACAAATGATCCGATCACTATCGATTTTTTTTTACATGTTCTATATATAGTTCTCCGTACAATGACCTATCGAATTTTGGCAGGCCAAAAACGACCAAAATTTTTGGTAAAATTCGACTATTTTTTTTAAAACGCCGCCATATTGTCAATTTTTTTATTTTTTTTTATCGTAGGTCATTGTACAGACAATATTATCTAGTTTAACGAGAACTTTTTTTTTAGATTTCATCCACGGAGAAGGCCGGAATCACTGCAGCAGTGAAGGACCTTTTTTTTTCGCGCCGTTGGAGATCGACGATAACTTAAAAAATATTTTTTTTTTTCTTCAAAAATTTCACAATATATTCTTAAAACATGTATAAATATATTCTTAAAATTTTGAAATAATTGATAAAGTATTTTTTTTAATAAAAATTCCCAAAAATTACCTTTTTTTTAGGCCGTTACACTAGGTGTGCCCCTTAACTAAGCTGGTAGGTAGTATAGGTATATTGACTATGTACGTAAGTATACATAGTACATAGTCAATTGTTTAAATGTCCATAATCTATATATTCTATAACATAAATGTAAAGTTGGTTTATATATTATATGCTTTGAAATGTCAAAATGTTCTGTACCGAAATTTAACCTACAAAACTGCGAGTAATCAGTTATTTCGACGGTCAACTGTGTACCAGCAAAGGCGGGTGAAACCGAGGGACAGTAGCTAGTAATATTATAAAGAGAAAAGATTTGTTATTTTTGAAAAGAGAAAAGAGTTGTTTACAGGCAAAATCTGCTGGACCGATTTTGGTAACCTGTTTTACTCCCGGGGTACATTAGGACCTTCGCGAACGCGGGAAACCACGAGACGAAATCTAATACAGACAGACAGAAAATACAGATTAATGCATACTAAAAAAAATCCTAGTTGGGATTCAAACCCAGAACCTGTGGCTTTGCAAGCATTCAACTACCACGTCAACTGGTCTGTCAAAAAATTAATTATGGTCTTATTTAATAATATTTCGAACAATCGAGTTTTTTATCTCAAAAAACAGGTTTACACTTTAGGTCGCTGAATCGAGGCTATGTCCCTTATTCACATTAGTCACTATAAAATAAACCTGGGATAAGAACTTGCTTATACAATTTCAGTAGTACATAAATAAACATATTTTCCTAATGCTTAGATAATAATAAAAGATGAAGAAATCTAAACCAAGAACAAGTCTACATCAACGAACAGGCATGTGATGTGTGAACAGTAGAATAGACTTTCAGGAAATGGTTATGCGCTCACGACATGTCTGAAGCTCTGTCCTATTTAAATGTCTGATATGCAATATTGTATCTTAGAAACAAAGCACGCTGTTTTTCATTATTAAATATAAAAAAGTTTCATTAATATATTAGCGTAGATTTTAGATTTTAAATTGGTTTAGTATAGTTAGCGGTATGCGTTTACAAACTGTATCTCAATTTGGATGTTAAATAAGCAAATTTCCGAATTGGCGTTAGTCTGAGCTTTCATAAATGCCTGTGAAGGCCTCACAGGCACTATTTGAAAACCATAATTTAATTTAATTGCTGGCCTGATTGTGTAATATTTCTTAATTTATTAGGAACTTTTGTAAGAAATAAACCAAGTATGTATAAATATTTTTCTTTCTTAAGTGTATAGACACTTAACTGTCAACTGTCTTTTATCATTACATGTAATTTGTGGAGATAAATAAAAAAAAAAATATTATAAAATAAATTATTATGTTATTATAGAGAATGCGAAATAGTGAACGTTAATTAATTTATCGTGGTGGTTTTCTCCGAAGACAAACATTCGTGCGCATGAACATGTCTGCTTGTTCTGTATGGGTTTAAATGGCTATATATCTAAGTGTATTTTTTATAGTAGTACCTATATTGTTGTTTGTTGCTTATCTTATAATCAGATGTAAAGTGTAAATAAATGTCTCAGGATATTTATTTTATTTATCTAAGTTTTCTTCAAAGCGACAACCCTGCTTTGTTTATTGAGTAATACAAAACACAATTTCCATCGACGTTTCCCTATTTCCAACCGCGCTTTACCCGTCTTATCTTATTATGTCTTCTATCTCCTTCACTCGGAAATATTGGAAGGGGATGGAAAAGAAAGTAGAGGTAATAGGACGTAAGTGAAAAGTTTTGTGATTATGTTGGTGGGAAATTGAACTTAGGATGATGTATTACTGAAACTTACAGAGAAGTTAAGCAAATTATAGGAGCCACTTTGAATTTCCATAAAAGCTGACCACTTTGCTTATCTACTATCTAATCTGATAAACAAGCCATTCTTGTCTATAACATCAAATAAATAATAGTGATGAAGTTTTCATTGACATCAAAAAACGTATAAACTAATAAATAAATAAAAGTAAATAAAAAAAAAAATATTAATAAAAGTCACACTTCAATTTTATTTTTTTATAATTTGAATTGTATATATTTGATAATTTATTTTTTATTTCATTTCATTTATTCGTTAATTTATATATTTTTTAAAAATTAATGACAACTAAAACTGCAACATTAGATTTTCGAAAAATCTATATTTATAGCTCAGCATCGAACTTGTTGATTTTGTAAAATCACGTTATTATTACACCATAATGTGACTAATAAAGATCAATGTCAAAGAAGTAATGACTTACGTCTAACTTAAGAAAACTGTTGATATTACCTAAGAAATTGATTTACATAATATATTATCTATATAGGTATTTCCTGAAACAGCGCTTTCCAGAATAAAAGTGCTAGACAGCCAGAGCTTTGCAATAATTTACCTACCTCTTCGTTTTGCAGAAATAATGTACCAAGAATTAGATTGGATTTATCTTTTGGTGGTTAGAATCACTGACAGCAACGCCACAGCAGGCGCAGTCCGAAGGGAAGGGTCACAGGGGAGATGACCCCCAAAATAGTACGTATGTCAAATTGAAAAATCTTCTAAAAATTTACAAAATAAAACAAAACATATTGTTATTAGTGACCCCCACCCAATATTTCAGGCTGAGACCGCGCCTGCGCCACAGGTCATGAGTTCTTATTCTACCTAGGACAAACATTTATATGCAGACATAGGGTACAAACTTATATTTTAATATAAATAGAAAGATTATTTATATTTCAAAACGGTGAACACAATCTTATAAAATAATGTATGGAAGACAAATAAAATTGTAGAATTGGCGTCAGTAAATCCTAAAGCGAAAATTTATTATAAAATTAAATGTACATACAGATACTTAAGCTTTATAGAAAGAATAGGTATATAAGCACAAAACATATAAAATTATTTACTTTACTGACCTGTACATGCCGTGGAACAATCCCCTTGGAAGCAGCATGAGAGAATAAACAAGATAGAATAAGGGCTGTTTATGTTTTAAGTCTACTAAAGGTCGATATCAATTACTCCGTTTTGACAGCTAAAAGTGTGATAGAAAAATGAACCCTAAAACGATGTGACAAGGTTCATCAGCATCATAATACAATTAACCATTTAATCTATAGAAAAACTTTATAACAAAGCAAACAAAGTTGATATTTCGATTACATGATAGCTGTCAAATCGGACCTTTTAGTTCTAAAGGGCTGTAACACACCAATTTAGTTGATGTGTTTGTGTATTTGCTAGTAGTTGGTATGAAAATGCCTTGGGTTTGATTCTGTAACATGTTCTCTCTCTCTATCAATAACTATGCCGTGAGAGGTCCGCTCTCCGAGGTTAAGATGTGGCGGCACCCTTTAAGGAGTCTGGTTGATTCGTTAAACGTTTAGCTATTTTTTTTTCAGGAACGTGTAGTTTATATGCCTTAACTCGCTACAAAATAGTTTAGTGCTATTTTCTCTTTATTTGTAAATTGTGTTTGGTAGATATGATGAGCTATAAGTTACAATAAAAAAATATAAAATGTTTTGCGACTAATGTTTAATGATTTATTGTCGAAATTCGACCAGTGAGCGAAAACTAGTCTATATATAAATTACCAAGGTACCATTTTCTCTTTTTGAAACTTTACTATGTGTTTAGTAGCTATTGTTATTATAAAAAAAATTGTTGCTTTTTAAAGATTTGGCAAATTTAATCAATGGGCCAACACTAGTAACCATAAACTTACTGCTAAACAATGTAGTTAAGTATATATAATTCATTCAACCAATACAATGAACAGATAGACATAAAACTTGTTCAGAATGTGATACACGGTCAATATCAAATTGAAATAGATTGTCTGACGTTCATTGAAGTGCTAATATTATTTATTGCGCTCGGCGTTAGAGCACAATTTCGCATGAATTTGTATGGTAAAGATGAATTATTGTTGAATTTGGTCGAAAGTAAACATTAGTATTTGGATCTCTCCTGGCTATAATATAGGCCTCTAAAGTTTACCTTCTAACGCACCTACACTGGTACGATATAGAGGTCAAAATCAAAAACAGTAATTGAATAGGTTTTTTAAATGACGAAGCAACTTTAGACCCATCCCACTTGTCTTTTTTACGATTTTGAATTTAGAACCAATAATGGCCAGAATTTTATAAAAATAAGAAGGATTTATAATAAAAACTGCATAACCTCTTCAATTCTAGTTATAATTTGCCTATAATAATAGCTTGTGGTAGTTTTACTATCTTGCCACAAATTATTCTATAGACAATCCATAGATTAGTAAAATGAAAATGGCGGTATTTTTTTCTAAAGTCAGAAGATTAAAGTGTTAAAAAATTGTCCAGATTGAAATTAACGTACAATCTACAAGCCAATTTCCACCGAGATGAAAATAGAAAAAGGGAGAGCCCATTACGGTAACGCTAAACGAATATTAGACTGCCCCACTTACCCAAACAACCGGGAACGTCTAATCTACGGGGACTGGGGACATAATCCGTCGAGACATTTCCAACATGGCGTTAATACCGTCATTTTACCCGCCATAAGTAGCGGCAACTGAAATGTCACGTGCTTTTACTCGTTTAGCGTTTATAGGTTAGGTTTGACATTTCAGCCAGTGACATGAAATATATTTATTTTTTCTAGAAATTAAATGTATTATCTTTGAACAGGTAGGCTCAGATATACACTTCATAAAGATTTTTAAGTCCAAATGTGACCATTGTCGCCATTTCTCGGGTAAATATTAGAACACTGTTTCATTAATTTAATATTAAGTGCTTGATATCCATGTACGGGTATATACTGTTGATGTGTCATATTTAATAAAAAATTAATTACCAATCTAGATTAACACAATGAAACATTTAAATTTAACATTTTATAAAAAATATTAAAACGTCAATCGAAAATAGGGCCCACAGTATCTTGCCAAGCATACAGAATTTGAAACAAGGGCAAGGCCTCATTAGCATATCTTCTCATTGTTAGACATAAAGTTGTAAATAAGAAATTAAGTCATTTTTGAGGCTGGGAAACCAAAATTAAAATTGATATATTTCCGATTGAAATCGTAGCAATCAATTGTCATAATCCAATCATTGTTTGTTTGTCGTGTTATCGGAACATAATTTTTGTGTCGTAGCATAGTTGTTCTTTGGTGCCCCACAATCGTAGGCCGGCTGTCGTGGCCTCCCGTCGTAGCCCAATTATCGTAGGCCTCCGTAGACTGTTTGTGTAGGATTGGTTGTTCAGGCCTTGAAGTGACCCATGCGTGTCTATGACTTCTATATATTTCATCATCTATAGTCTATGTAGCTACAAATAGTCTCATATTCTCTGTTGTCAATATAAATAGCCAAAAAGTCAGAATAGAAAAAAATTATATAAAAATGATTTCATAAAAAAGAATGTAACCTTACTGAGTTTCTTGCCGGTTCTTCTCAGTTGAAGGCTGACTTCCGACCCGGTTGTAGCTTCAGTAACTTTAAATTTGACCTTCATAAGTGCCCTCTGAGGGCCTAAACTGAATAAATGGTTTTGAATTTTGAATAGATTTTAATTTAGACAATGGTAAGTGGTGTGTTCATTTCTGGCACTTTTAGGTAGAAAGAATGTGGTAGGAGGCGAACACCACCATTCGAAGAGAGATAACTCCAATATCTTGTAATATCGACTCAAAATTATTGGGAAAAGCCAAAACATGTTAAAGTAATAGTTTCTTAATGTGTTAGAAGAAATGAAAATTGACTTGATTGCTCACCTGTACATGTACATGGATGTCTCCGCTCCGGTCCGTGCTGACCACATATTTCTGCAACAATGGACAAAGACTTTAGTATTTAAGGAACTGACGCAGAAATGGTAATCGAATAACACTGATTTTTGAAACTAGCATATTTTCCTTCCTTAAAAAATTGAGACAGGATTTCTTTTTAAACGTATTTTTTAAATATTACATTATTATTCCAAAGATATAGTAATTGGGACAATAAATTAAAATCTATAATTTTTTTCAATATTAGATTTTTCGTTTATGATTGTTTCGAAGCTCTATTCAAGCTTTGAAAATCACGTCGAAAATGAAGACAAAATCTCATACCTAAACGTAGTAGTCCTAGCAAAAATGTATTAAATCGTTATTTTAACTTATTCCCAACTTTAAAGTTAAAGCGTAAGCAACAAAAAAAAAAGAAATAAGATTTAAACAAAAACATTTAACAAAGAAATAAGACAGGAAACATCAAATATGTATACTCTAATCTACTATATGCACTAGTAATGATTTAAAAAAGATTTAATGATCATGTCAATTTGAAAAGTAACTGCCAATTTTAAATCCATTGCGCGTCTATTAAGATAAGTCTTATTGGTTATTGAACGGGGCGAAGCATGTATATATTAAACGACTCGAAGGTGTAACCCTTTTGATATTTACTGCCCTACACGGACAATTCAGCCGAGGACTCTTAACTGAGGTTAGATTTAAGCAACTGAGCTGAAGCCGCCCCCTGGGGGTAACCCAAACATGTCCAGTCAATGCATATTTAATTCTACTCCTTGAAGGTTTTCAAGTAATACGCAATCTTTAGTATCTCCTTACATCACATTATCCTTTACAATCTTTTTTAGCTTCCAGACTTTGAATACTGACTGACATTCTCTCCTTTCCTTTATTGTTTGTTGGTTTTATCAATTTTATTGTGGTTTATATTATGTTATGTTAGCCAGGCTCCAACACTCAATAACGGATCAAAATTATTATTTTGTTTTGTACCCTTCGTCTATCGTCAACTAAAGTGACATTGGTGGAATTGTGCTACTGGCAACAATCGCCATTTTAATTGAAGAAGAAGAAGAAGCTTCCACAGACTCCATAAAATTATACCAACATAACCTATAAAGTTTGGGATACGCATGAGTTCGGTAAGAACTGAGTTATTTTTACCTTTGAGAATATGTGGCCACTAGTAGATATCAATATTTGGTACTGAATTACAAAGAATGAAGCCTCAATTATTCTAACTACAATTAAACTTAGCAACTAATCGTTAGGTGGTATAATCTACCTATTACTTACGTACTTTCAAAACATACGCATTAAAAATGGCGTACCTACCTTCCTACCAGTACACAAATCTCATTAGTGGCTCGATTGACGCAGGAAACTCGATTAGGCTTCCGTCTAATCACGGTTTAATGTAGTCTGTAGCATTGAATAATATAAACGCTTTGTGTGTAATTTTGTTGATGTTACGTACCTTTTAATTGACCTATGAAAGATTTTCAAAGGTTACAAAGTATCTTACCGCTTGCAAGATGCTAAGTGAATTTCTTTTAAAATTTACTCAGTTTCAATTATTATGAAATATTTATTTATTACACATATTAACCTAAAATTATATTTTTATTATAATACATATAAATAATTTATTAAAAGAAACTTAAAACTCTACTTAAAATTAACTAACTAAGAAATAAAGCAACAATCTATAAAATAAATAACAATTAAATACTTTTTACTGCTGCCTGCACAGCATTGCAATACTAAGAAACCTTTTTGTTCAAGATTTGTTTTTAAAAAAGAGATGGGCAGTTTTTAGGTATTCGTATGGTATGGCTGCTTTTAATATGGTAATCGGAGGAATTAGGACTCTTTTTAGGTTTAAAAATAAGGTTTAGATATAAATTATATCTATTTGCAATATTCAAGAACAAAATAATCCTTGAATTTCTATTAGAACAGCGGCCCGTGAGATCTAATAATTTTCTTTATATTATTCCATAGTATGGCCAACACTTTACTAAGTTTCATCAAATACCGTTAAGCCGTTTATGAATTACTACCAAACATTTGCACAACGATGCTGACAAACAATTTTTAAACGGGTGAATCCTTTGCAACTACTAGATCACATCTAAATACTAACACGATACTCTCGTAGCCTGTTCCTATCGTATAATGGAGTGCTAGTGAGTGCCGAGAGCTTTACGCTTTTTACAATCGTGGAGTCGTAAAGTGGTACATAAATCTAACATAATGAATGACACTCCATTAGATTTTTACTATGGGCTTGTATTTTATCGCCTTTCCATGATAAGTGATGATTTGGCCGTAAAGGTGGTAAGCATTCTAAGCCAAGGTGTGTAGCAAGGATGCGTGATAACCAGCCAGGCAGTTATTTCATTGCACTCTTCAATTGGCTTGGTGGTTAGCGACCCTGACTGCCAAGTCGAATATCGCGGGTTCGATTCCCACCCAGAACAAACATTTGTGTGCATGAACATGTCTGTTTCTTCTGTGTCTGGGTGTAAATATCTATATATGTATGTATTTATAAAAATAAAAAGTAGTATATCAGTTATCTGGTTTCCATAGTACAAGCTCTGCTTAGTTTGGGATCAGATGGCCGTGTGTAAAAGAATGTCCCAGGATATTTAGTTCGTTTAGAAAGGAAAAGGGTCCATAGAAATATCAAGCATAAAAGTCTTAACAACTTCACGTCTCAGGGTCGACCGCATTGGCGATGCCCCTGGTGTTGCAAATGTCCATAGGCGGTGACCACTCACCATCAAGTGGACCATCCACCTGTTTGTAAACCTATTAAGCAATATAAAAAAAAGCCTACCACAGTGCTATGGTTTCACGTTCTTGATTTGCAGATAGTTATTATAGCCTCCCTTTATTTGGGTTTGCCATTAAATAATTGCATAGAAATGGGAACCTTATTGCTTCGATATAAGGTTTATGTACATCATCATACAATTAACTATTAAACCTATAGATGCACCTAATTTTAGAACAATAGAGGTTATATTTCCATGACATTTTTAAGGCTAAAACGGCCATCATAGCTTGCTATATTTCATATTTAGCTATACATTGCTTCGAAGGTATGATTTAAGCTAATACTCTTGGATTAAATATGATCCGACAGACGTTTTCCTGACTTATATGAATAATGAATTCGAATCTTCCGATTGAATCGACTGTGAAATATGCACTAAGAAATTATAAATTGATTCTTTTATCAATATAATTCCGACTCATTCCGATAAAAGATATTTGGAGCGCGCATTTAGTCAATCATGCAACTGTCAAACGACTGACAGTGAAGCCAAAGGCCATATGGTTATATTAGAGAAGTTAATATCGTTATTAAGATTTCTTAAATTTTCCGCGCAACTTTCTTATTTTTTTTCTTTCATAAGAACCTTCTCCTGACAATAACATACACATCAAAAAAAGAATTAAAGAAATCGGTCCAGCCGTTCACGCGTGATGTCGTGACCAAGGAAAATAGGGATTCTTTTTTTAATATATAAGCGTTTATCGATAGCAAGAAAACTATATTCAGACTGTAGGTAGCATATTGGTTCAAGATATTCAAGTGGTCATTACATGCGGTCTGTCAAAGTGCAGTAAACTAGTACATTCAGTCGTTACTGTCGGCCCAACCCAGTTTCACTTGATGTACGTGGAAATAACGTTATTTCATGACATCATATGTAGTAGCTATTCTTTGCACACAAATACTGCTGGTAGTGTTAATATTACTAATAAATTACTTTTTTTGTTATTGTTTGAATGGCGAGAATTAAAATCATGTCGGTGTCTTCCCAGTTGCTTCTAGGCTTTGTAGAGACTGCATTCTATGAATAAATAATTTTCTCAACCATTCACCAAAAATTAATTAATAAATAATATCCTGGCACATTATTTTATACACGACCGTCCGATCCCAAACTAAGCAGAGCTAATATGGAAACCAAATAACTGTTATACTACATAATTTTCATACCGAAACACAATAATACAAATGCACTACTGCTTCACGGCAGAAATGGGTAAGGTACTTCCTTGGACGAACTCTGCATTAATAGCTCTACTAATCTATATACATAAAAATGAATGTTTGTCTGTATGTCCTTTATAGGATCGTAAACTATGCAATGGATTTTAATGCAGTTTTCAGCAACAGATAGACTAATTCAAGAGGAAGATTTATAACTAGGATTGAAAGCGGACAAAGCCGCAAGGCGCAGCTAGTCTGATGTGTTTTGAAAATTAATTTTTCAGCGAAATTTCAGAACGCAACTTTGTATACGAAATACGCTCATAATTGGCCAAGATCGAACGGAAAGCTGTCATTCAAAGAGCTATACGTCGACAACAACAATAGCCCACCTAAATACCTAACAAATGACCTCAGAGCCATTAAGCCGGTTGTACCGAGTCAATTCCATCATTAGCTCAGCACTCGGCCGTAAACAAACATCATTGGAAACACAATGATGTTTACAAGCGAGTACGAGAATAGATCGCCGCAAAATCTATTGCAATAGTGCAAGGCTGAGCCTTACCAATACCATCAACTATCATCGATCCAATTCGGCCTGAACTGAATTGTTTTCATGACAGAATGTATGTGTATAGGAGCTGGTAGTAACCTAGTGGCCTGGTGATTTGAGACTCTAGGGTCAGTAATGAAATATCTGTTTGTTCTGATCTGTTTTTTGGGTCTAAATATGACATAAGTATGTATGTATTAAAATAAAATAAATGTTTAGTATATTAGTTATCTAGTTTCCATAGTCCAAGGTTCGTTTGGTTCGAGATCAGATGGCCATTCATGCACACTAATTCCTAGTCCTGGGTAGGAATCGAACCGGCGACCTGCAGCGTGGCAATCACGGTCTCTAACCACCAAGCTAATTAGCTCGTCAATCAAATGACCCTGTGTAATGCATGTCCCAGAATATTTATTTATTTACACTTAGGTTTGGAATGTTATTTTAAAGGTATTTATGCTAAGGCTGTAGTAATATTGTTTTGAAATTGTAGATTACTTGACGGTCCACCTAATGGTAAGTGGTCACCCCCGCCTATGGGCATTTGTGATACCAGGGCCATCGCCAATCTGTTGTCGACCCTGAGACTTGAAGTTGGTAAGTCTCATGTGCCTGTTATTTTACCGGCCCCCTTACCTTTCCAACCAAAACATAGTAATACAAGTGCACTACTGCTTCACGACGGAAATGGTTGGTAGTACTTCCCCGGACAAACTCTGCACTAAGAGCTCTACTACTCAAAAGTTACGTACTTATTTACTAACAAGCCATACTCTAATTAACATAGTACCATAAATCCTTAACGCTTTAGGGCACTTTGAATCTAATTTCCTTAACATAGTAGATGGAAACACTATTTGCGGTTCATTAGCAAATTCAATTCGAATCGATAAATAGCTTTGGCCCCAGAAAATGTATCATTATAATGGGAACCACCCTGCTGGTCGCATGGGAAATCAGTCACGTGTATTATATACCCCTGAACGTATGTTGGAAACTAAGAACCCGCTCACACGAGTGGACAAAGGATAATCACATGAGACGATCCTTATTTCCGGGCTTCGATTCTGCAAGGCACGACCTTAGCTCGAGGTTACGTCGCGGCCTCTATGCACTGTCTCTTTCACTAACTACACAATCACGTGAGAGGTTTCGTTGGGCCTGCTCGCCGACGTAATTTGTATAAACTGAATAGGGGTGCTGAATACGTGGACTAAATGGTCTCCGTGATCGAGTGTATGACGATCCGGGCTGGGCATAAAAAAATATAATAATACTTTTACAATGGGAATAAGACTAGGTACAGTTTTGTATGGTTAAACATTTTTTATGGATAAGATGGAGTCGCGAAAGACATACATATTTTCATAAAACTTAAAATTGAAATAAGTTGATGATAATAACGGACATATGTAACTATAATAAATATTCCCGGGACATTCTTTTACACACGGCCATCTGATCCCAAACTAAGCAGAGCTTGTACTATGGAAACCAGATAACTGATATACTACATATACATTTTTTTTTCTAAATACATACATATATAGATATTTACACCCAGACACAGAACAAACAGACATGTTCATGCACACAAATGTTTGTCCTGGGTGGGAATCGAACCCACGACCTTCGACTTGGCAGTCAGGGTCGCTAACCACCAAGCCAACTGACATGTGCGTTTGTTTGTATTTGAGGCGCCACCATACGGTTACTATAAAATATGTTTGGTGTTTTATTAATGATCTAATGGTGTTAAATTAATGATAAAAAAAAAGTTATCTTACTTCATTATTAATTGTAAAGTCAATACTTTACACTTTATCGAAATAAAATGTTGAATAGTTAAAATCTGTATGTATACTTTTCGATTCACTGACTACTTTTGATTTATGAATTTTTTCCAAGCTCTCACAAGCTTTCACAATTTACATTGATATCCAAGCTTTCGAATTCAAAAGCCCTTGATGTATCGCCGAACCGTATCTCGCTTTGTGATGATTGAAATACTTTAAATCGACTTTGGCGTTTTAATAGCGCTACAGACAGACAGATTGGACACTGTTTATTATATATTGAACCTTTGATTTTCTATATTTATTGAAGCTATCAGGTATATCGCATTCATGCGGAGTTATCGAACAAACTCACGTAGCCTTTTTTACCCCCTTAGGGGAGGATCTATGAGAAATACTTTAGTTCAAATTAAATGATTGTATGATATACTGTTTTGTCTCTATGTCAAGGACTTAATCTATCAGTCCGAACGTATTCTCATTTATAGTTAAATTTTGACATTTATTTCAGTATTATAATTTTTACAATATTTTTTTTAATTAAGTAATTACTTTGTATTTTTCTATGATATATTTATTTTAAATTCGTTTAGACGTTATGGTGTAATTAAGTGACGGACATCCAGACAAAAATCGCAATTTAGTATCCTATTTCACTGTAAGAAAACGAAAGTAATCCATAGCTCATAAATATTACAAATCATCACTCTGCATTGCAAAAAACGATATACAATTCTAAATCTATTCTCAAAGGCTTTATATTCGCATACATCATACTATTTTGACGTCAGAAACCTTTGAAAGAGTAAAATCTTTTCGAACATGGAATTTATTCAAATGGGAAATATCAAACACCTATAAACTTCTTGCATTAATTTAAGTTGTCGAAAACTATTAGGTCAATTTTGACACTTTAGGGTGTTATAGAAAAATGTACCCTATGGTGTTATAATAAAGTTTTCATCAGCATCAATATACAATAAATATCTGGGACATTCTATACACACGGCCATCTGGTCCCAAACTAAGCAGAGCTTGTACTATGGAAACCAGATAACTGATATACTACATGTACTACTTTTTTTTTTTTTTTTTTTTTTCTAAATACATACTTATATAGATATTTACACCCAGACACAGAACAAACAGACATGTTCATGCACACAAATATTTGTCCTGGGTGGGAATCGAACCCGCGACCTTCGGTTTGGCAGTCAGAGCGCTAACCGCCAAGCCAACTGGCCTGACAATGAACCATTGGCTCAATAGATGAGCTTTATCTTGAAGCAGTAGAGATGTTTTTTCCGTGACATTCATAGCTGTCAAAACGGACCACTTTACCTGGACTTTAATGATGGATCGTGTTGAAATGGTTTTGTGACCAGTCTAATAAGATTATAGGTTATTATTATGTATATAGTGTTTAGTTGCAACTAGCTGCTCTGTGGTTTCAGCCGCGTCCCCGGGGGATGTTAAATTTTCCCGGAATAAAAGTTATATGTGTTAATACAGTTTATATATCATCTAGATATGTGCCAAGTTTCATTCAAATCCGTTTAGTAGTTTATGCGTGAAAGAGTAAAAACGTCCATACATATATCCATCCACAAAAAAAATCGCACTTACTGTATTAGTTATATAGTAGGACTAGGTTTCCCCGCAGTTTTCTCTGCAGTTCTTAAGGGACTTCGAGGGAGGTTAATCCATCTTATAAACTATAGCCGTCCCCCGCGGTTTCACCCGCGTTCCCGAGGGATATCACATTCCCGGGATAAAAGTAGTCTATATATTATTCCAGGATATACTCTATCTATGTGGCAAGTTTCATCCATATCCGTTTAGTAGTTTTTGCGTGAAAGTGTAACAAACATACATACAAATCTTTCCTCTTTATAATATTAGTACCTATAGATATACTCGTATGTACCATGAATCATCTAAATCCGCTAAGTAGTTTTTGTATGAAAGGGAAACGAACATCCATACATCTATCATCACAAACTTTTGTATCTACAGATTATGGATATCCAACTTGAAAATCATTTGTCTATATCCGAATATAACGCTCCGCAAACTGATTGAATATGCGAACAGATCGATCATTCAACGCTTGTTTCGGCATGAAGCTCGACTTAAGATCTCTGACATCGGTCTATCAGTCAGGCATCTTGTATATATATTTCTGTCTATCTATAATAGAGCTTGATGGTGTAAAAAGAAGTAGAAGTCAATTAGTTATTATTTTGTGATTATGTGTTATTTTGTATTTTTTGTATCACTGTAACATTAAGAGGCAAAATTATATATATTATGCTATTCATTTTTAAAATTGATCGTATTAGTGTCGTCACTTGTCGCCAGGCTCTGCCAGAATACCAGCTTTGCTCTGCGCATGCGCAGTGCAACATCATTAATAGATATGTGTATTCTTTTGCGTGTATTAATAAATGTCTTTTTCTTTCTTTTTTTCATGTCTCTCAAACTCAGTCTGATTTACATACTTTTTGCGTACGTTAGAGTAGTAGAGCTCTTAGGGCAGAGTTCGTCCGGGCAAGTACTTCCACCTAAGCCATTTCCGCCGTGAAGCAGTACTGCACTTGTATTACTGTGTTTCGGTTAGAAAGGTACAACTTCATGTCACAGGGTCGATAAAGTATAGGTCATGCCTCTGGTGTTGCAAATGTACATAGGCGGTGGTGACCACTTACCATCAGGTGGACGGTGGACTGCATGGTTGTTTGGGGCCCATATGTATTTTGGTTACTAATATTTGATTGAATGATATACCATAAATAGTATAGAAAATGTCGAACAAGGCAATTTGGCAATTTGGTCGGTATTATACAAAAAATATGGGTACATATAATTATCGATAATATGTGACTTATCATATTTATTATAATATTATATTTATGAATTACTAGCTATCCCCGGCGGTTTACCCGCGTTCCCAAAGAATGTTACATTTTCCCGGGATAAATATCCCATGTGTTAATCCTGGTTATGAACTATCTACCTACGAAGTTTTATCCAGATCCGTTAATCCGTTCTGGCGTGATTCAGGCAACATCCATCTATCCAAACACTCCCATTTATAATAGAAGAAAGATGGGCCTTCAAAAATTGACTGTCAAAAATTATAATTATCCAATACATCTTTTATATAAAATACAATGTTGTCCGCGATATCAAGATACACATGTTTGTAAACAATGTATTTTAAGAAACGGCATTGATGCGCGCTCGTTTCGCGTAGATTCTTCAACCTTACACCTGTTTGTAACCCTGGTGTGTCAATGACCTATGAAGGAACCTACGTATTAACCTTTCTTAAATAGATATGCTATAAATCTACGCAAACCAAAACAGTGTCTTGTTTGTTTAACTTTTGTAGCTGGTGTTTATAAATCTGGTTGTTTTGAACCTAAAGTTTTGGCTGTCTCTTACATTGTTTTCTTCTTATTTTTGTAGCCAGTATAATCCAGATTGTCTTACCTACTAACGACAATCACATAGCTTTTCTTTTAAAAAAAATCTACGCCTTTTACATGAAACCAACAATATGTCAAAGGCAATCAATGCATTTTTACGAGCATTTCAGAAAAATAGGTGACCCAGCATATTTTAAACGGTAAAACTCCATAAAATGGAGGAAATAATAAAACCCCTTTAAATTATTCCCGAATCTTCAAAATTTCCCGGAAACTTTTCTTATTTCTTTCCATAAAACCCCATTCGGACTATATCGTAATTTTTAACAAAAGTAACTTCAGCCACTCTAACCGATGCGCTTAACAAAGAACAGCGTTTAATTTTTATTTATAAAAATAAAATAAAACAAGTTTGAATCTATGACGTGAATCGTGCTCTCACTCTCTCAATATTTAAACAAATCGCTAAACTGACTGGCTGGGATTTATTTCTGGCCTCGGTCGATACGGCGAGCATCGGACCAACGGATAAAACAAATTCGGAAGATCTTACTTTAGGCAACGAAATAATAATAACTTGACTACCAGATTCCAACCCGCGGCTAGACGTGCATTCCCAAGGAAATTAATGGCTTCCCCAGATAATAAGTATTCTATGTTTAATCCAGAATATGGTCTGAATAAGTTATATCATATAAGTATATAATCAAAATTGAAATCATTTATTCAGTTTGGCCCACGGAGTACACTTATGAATGTCAAAGTTACTAAAGCGACCACAAGTTTGGAAGTCAGCCTATATTGAAAAAATAACTACAAACGTACAAGTGAATTCCCGACTAAAACATTGTACCACAGTTGCGAAATGGCACCTACAAATAATTTGCAGCAGAAACAAGATTTACAACAAATAGGTACATATTTTGATATACTGGTATTATTGCAATTGGTGTGTCCTGTATTAGAGATAAATGATCAAACACTAACCAGTGTATTGAACATCCAAATATATACGAAAACATTAAATATGATCAAAATTAAATCATTAACGTGATTTTTCAGTACCGATCTAATCATAAAGAGTATAGTATGTTATTTGATGCTGTACAATTATGACGTCACAACGTGCTATTTCATACAAAACTCCATACATTCGATCGTTTTGACATTTCATAAAGAATTGCTGATTTGACATGTCAGGACACATACCTATTGTTCAAAGGCGGCGGTTACCACTTACGATCAGGTGGACCGTATGCTTGTTGGTCCGACCAACTAGCAAAAAATTAAATAAAAAAACAATGTAACGTTCATTAACACTTCACGGCGGGCATAGGTAAGCTGGTAGTACTTATAAAATTATACAAATCTTGTAATGGACTACAAGTATATTCGTAGACAATTAATATTAGTGAAGCAATTCGTTAGTCCTAATAGGTCAATTGGCTATGATTCGACACGACACACGCGTCACTATAATGCGCCTGCACACGGACATGTGTCCTTCATTGCATTTGTCTTCTATCTTAGTGAGTTTAATAATAATAATTTGTTTATCTTATATATTTTAAAAGCCAAATAAAATTACTGTGTTCCCTGGATTAAGCACAGCTTTTATCGCATAAAGATAGTATAGATAAAATGGTTAAATTATTTAAACTACAAGCTAAATTAATAATGACCATATGTGTATTTTTTTTAACTTACAATTAGGCCGACAAACAGGCAGTCGGTTCAACTAATGGTAAGTGGTCACCGGCGCCAGTGGCGTAGCTACCACATGGCTAAACGGGGCAGTGCCCCGGGGCTCCCTAGCTCAGGGGGCCCCTCCGACTTTAACTTACAAACAGTGGCGTAGCTACAGGAGGGCTAGACGGGGCAGTGCCCCAGGCCCCCAAGCTCCGGAGGAGGTGGGAACAAACGATTTTAAATAGTTTAGTTGAGGCCCTACTTAATTTTTTTCCCCAGGGCCTTTGGTTATCTAGTTACGCCACTGACCGGCGCCTATGGACATATGCAACACTAGGGGGCATTTCCAATGTGTTGTCGACGTGGGAAGATGTAAGTCTCGTATGCATATAACTGCTCCGGCCCCTTTACCTTTCTAACCTAAACACAGTATTAGAAGTGCACAACTGCTTCACGGCGGGAATAGGTAAGGCGATAATATTTCCCCGGACGAAGTCTCAATATCCTACTTCCTCTTAATATAATATATGGAATACAATATAGGCTGCTTTTACCTCGGGAAAACATAATACTCCTCGAGAACGCGGGTAAAACCGCGGGGGACAGCATGAATTCATAAGGGTGATTTTGTGAGTGCGTGCCCATTACAAACGAGACCTGCCAAATCGGACAGGCATAAACCCATAGAGATCCAGAAGGCTTCTCTTAATACCTTCGAAATAAAAGACCTCTGGGAGACTCTCCGGCCATTACTTTCGCTATTTTCTTCCACATATAAGGGTATTTTATTTTTAGTAGGTCATCAATCGTTTAAGTTAATTAACTGAGTGTATTTCTCAGTCCACAATTACTCCCAGCGCTCTGCTTGAATTGCGGATAATTGACATTTCAACGTAGTTACTTCCTACTATCCTGCTCATAAAATAAATGCCAAAGTTCATGAGGATGGATGCTGTTTCATAAAAAACGGAACGAAACCTCGACACTAAAAAGGAGACTAATATACATGTAACCTACGAGAGAGTGAAATTGGTAGTTTAATGAAGGTCTTACTTCTACGGCGTGCTGATGTGCATTTTTTTTAAGTTTGTACGAACTCCGGTAAGAAAAGGGGGGTTCTATAAATAATGCAATATCAAGTTACAAATTACTTTTAACCATAAGAAATATTCACTTTATCAATGTCCAGATTGAAATATCCGCGTCTTACAAATTATAATATCAAACAAGCATTCAGAAGTATAAATATTGTTCTATTTATTCAACACAGCGTAGTAACAGTTTATAATGGCCGTAAACTTTAATATTGACTCAGACGCAGAAGAACATTAAAGTTTCGGTTTATTTTGGTACTGAATAATATTTGTAAAGTATGAACATACCTACGTTACATCAAAAATTGTTTAGAGTGGTCTGTGCCTTTTGGTGCCTTACGAAATACTTAGGTACAGGACCATTGTTACCAACACAAAAATTACTTGGAAAAGTCTTGCTATTTAAAAAATATATTTAGGGTATTAAAAAAAAGATTATTGCTAACACAACGGGCGTCATGTCAACATCCTGTTTAAATAAATTAATAAATATAAAATCATTTGAGAAACAAAAAAAATTTACTTTTCCTATAAAATGTTGGTCAGAGATAGATCTTATTGCGGTTAAAATACAGTTGGTTTTATTATTATTAACCCTTCCTAATCTTTCCCGGCTTTTCCTTATACCAACCTAAAAAAGGCAAGGGAGCAGGAAACGAAAATAAAAGTTGCAGAAAATCTACAGTGCTATTACACGCTTTTTTTATGAATCTTAAAAGTCAGCAAAGATCGCTTTCTGAATATATCGACAACTATTTAACATATTATCCATCTCTTTCTACCTCAGAAGCATGTAGAGGATGTCGCTCACAAACGCGAAAGGTCAAAGGGCGCGGTAAACGGAATCTAAGACGAGGTCGGAACTCGGAAGGGATTTTCTTTCCGAGATAAGAATAGGGACTTATTCAGACTTTCATATAACAATACATTCATTGTACCTATTGTATTGTATTGTTGGTACGCGTGACATTTTATAGATCCGGATAGTTTCTGTTATGTTTGAAGTAATTGAAAACGGATCTTATTCGAATCCAATTATTAAGAAACCCTTTTTGTCCTTTAAGAATATTAAAGAAAATGTTCTTTATCTCTTTTGAAATAAGGTTCATCTATTGATCGAAATAGTTTATTGTATGATGATTGAAATATACCTCATCATAAAGAAAAAAAATCATTTTTCTATAAAATTCTAAAAGGATAAAAAAATACTTATTTTACTTGTTAAACTATAGTATTTTATCGAGCAGACTGGCTTGGTAGTTAGATACCCACTCGGTCGTGGGTTCGATTTCGATTCTAGACAAAATATTTTTGTTAATTATTGTTTTCTGTTTCTGGGTGTAGTCTATGTAAGTACAGATCGGTTAAGTTAACTATAAATAAAGGTACCATAATAAAAGCTACTTTGGGATCGGATGGCCGTGTGTTAAACTAGCTCTCTAGTAATGCTTGAACCTTTTCACGCCTCAAATACGTTTAGTAGGTTTTGGCGTGACAGAGTAACAAACATCCATCATCTATAGATCCAACCTCGCATAGTTTCGCAATAATATCTTAAGAAATATGATAGAAGGATTTATTATAAACGTACAAACGGATAGATACATACATTGTAATCTCTATACAGTATAAAATAAAGTAACAATTCCTCTGTCTGTATTTTTGTCACTTATCACTTTTAAACTACGAAATAGATTTCGAAGCGGATTTTACTCTCATTTTGAGAATTTCTTTCAGAAGGTTTTTGTGTATAATACCATTTAACAATTACACTCAGGCGAAGCTGGGCGGATTGCTAATCTTTAAATATGTATATAATTCTTCTGTACGGGTGAATGATTTTTTTTTATATGCGTTTTGGTGGCGCCCTGGATGGTAGATTCACAATTGGACCCGGTAGGTTACGCACAATAGCCCATTCAAGAGACCAAGTGCGGAGAAAGCCCTGTTTAACCAACTAACTGGACCCAGTAGGTGGCGCTGCGAGCGAATTCCTGCAGTTTTGTATGGAATTATTTCCACAAAACGACTGTCCGGGTAGCTAGTATAATATAAATAAATATTCTGTGACATTCTTTACACATCAAACCAAGCAGAACATGATACACTTCATACATTTACAACTTCCTTAACACATACTTATACAGATATTTAAATTGATATCATTAATAATGTTCTCCGCAAGAATGCTAACTACCAGAAGTTAAAAATAAACTTCCAGCCCGCCCTGGCTCGGGCCGCCCGCCTCGCGTTGTTTGTAAACAAACTTTTTCTTTCGGTCTTTTTTAATTTTACCAAAAGTTTCCTTTTTAATTAAGCTTGTATACTCTGAAACATACAAAATATGAAGTTTGTTATATTTATCAAATGATAGCTTCGGCCACGCGGTTTTGCCTGTGGATAGGTGCTCTTTTTCTCATTTATAATATTAGTAGGATTTCAATTTAAAAAGCAATAATTAAAATATAATAAATATTTGTTTCTCTGCGAAAGCAACTTTTTGAAACAAAATTATTCGACAAGCGATTTTAGATTAAAACAAATTTTATACTCCCCTGAATAAATTGTAAAATTATTACGATTTTACATTTAGGAAGCGAGGAGAAGTATATATCAAGTTGGCTTTATACATAAAACTTAAAATTTCGTTCAAATGAACATAGGTTCGCCCGCGTTCCCGAGGGAACCATGTATCCTGATATTATGACATAGTGTAGCTTTCTATCAGTGAAATAATTATTAAAATTAGATGAGAAATTGCGGAAGTTACCTCCTACACCCTAACTTACAAACCTTTACCTTTTTAAAATATTAGCATAGACAATATTTGTTTCATTAAATCGTGCTAACTAAAAAGTCACCTAAAAGTGATGTTAAAAAGACACAATATTCAAAAATACTAACGTACAAAACTGTAACCAATTCTTCAATAAAACTATGAATAAGTACATTTTTAACTTTTAACAGACCAAAAAGTGATCTAAAAGCGAAGGTAAAAGGACACAATATCCAAAAATACTGAACCCGATAACAAAACTGGAACCAATCGTTCAATAAAACTATAAATAAGTACATTTGTAACTTTTAACAGACCAAAAAGTGATCTAAAAGTGAAGGTAAAAGGACACAATATCCAAAAATACCATCGTAGAATACTTAACCCGGTAGTCTTAAAAGTCATGGTAAAAGGACACAGTATCAAAAAATACGAACGTAGAATTACTAAACCCGTAAACAAAGGTGGAACCGGTATATTGTTCAATAACTATAAAAAGTATATTTGTAACTTTTAATCGACTCTAAAAATAACAGAGTTAACATACCTGCTCACCCCCTTTCTCATCCGAATCAGCCATTTCACTTTATTGAACTTGTATTGTGTGAATTAATCAGTATTGGTCAGTGAAGAAGCGACCACTTCACTGTGAGGTCGGGAGTGCAGTGAGAAAGTGCTGTGACTAAGGGGAAGTCGGGAAGCCGTACGGGTTAGGTACATCGCGTTGTTATACGCGAAAACGCTCGGAGATGAATGCGCGTTTCAACCGCGGGTATTCATTTTAGTTAGCTGTTAATAAAGAATGTGAATTTCATTCAAAGATTGAATTATATTCGTACAAGCTTCTGCTGCTTATCCCGCTTTAGGGGTAAATTTATCTGTGTACCAATTTAAATCCTAATCTGCTCAGCCGTTTATGCGTGATTGAGTCACAAACGGCACATTAGTAGCTTCTGTCAGTTCTGTCCCGTGGAGCTACCCGCGTTTCCAAAGGACTTATTTATTTATTTTATACTTTATGCACTGAAGTACAAAAGCGAACATAGGCAATGTCTTAGGCATTTTCTACCTGTCTACCTTAGGGTGATGCAGAAACAAGCGAGGCAGGTGCCCTAAAAGATGGTCAAGATTATGTGTACTTGTAAAAGCTTATGGAAACATTCTACATAATAATTCTATTGTACCTATATTTTAAAATATTGAAATAAAATAGTTAAATAAGCTTACACAAAAATACAACATTACATATACTTACATACTATATAAAAAAGATAAGATAGATTACTTAGGTATGAAGACTATCCATATAATTATCGAGAACATTTTGAAAACGGTTGTGCCATGTTTCCTCTAAAATTATTGCAGCTTATTATGTGTGATTGAGCTTAAACGTAAAAAAACCCAAACAGCCAAATTATCCTCGCCCATTTATAATATTAGTAGGAAGTATGATCGCAGCGTATAAAGCTTTGCTAATAGTGATTTTGTAATGCTCTCATAATCGTCACCGCAGTAAATTTTGTGTTACATTGATGGCGCTACGACAGCTGTCTCACAATAGTCGCGGGGCGAACCATCAGTCTTTAATGAAATCGGGTTTAACATTGAATCTGCGAGTGTGACACAATTTTGGTGCTGAAAGTACTTAGTTCGGGTAAGGTAATATTAATGTTTCTTTGTTAAGATAATTTTACGTGTAGTCTGAGATTGGTAAAAGTACCCGAGAGACTGCGATAATGCTCACCAATGCAACGCAACACAACATGCCGCATTGATACTTCAAATATCTTCAGTTAAATATCGGACTTATTCCTGAGCCCACAACCTACCTCTTCGGAGAAAATGGGAATGAAATTATGTTATGATAGAAAGTAAGTAAGTAAAAAAAAAAGTGATAATATAGTGTAGGTCGGATATGAACTTTAAAATTAAAAAGTGATGACAACAAGAATAATAACATGATAATTACTTGATTGTTTCATAAACAATACATTTATTTATTAACGTTATCGCAATTATTATATATTCTCACATAATTAGTGGAGGTGAAATTTTAAGGTCACAAAGACGTTTATTGACTCTGCATTGGAAGTTATCTGCAGGCATATCTTTTTTCATACTTTAAGGTAGCTACAAAAATAGTGTGCAAGTTTATTTTTTACTTGTTTAGATTTGCGACAGTTTTCATATCGATTAACCCGTCAGGTTTTCAGCGTTCTAAATGCTTTGTGTACGTCAACCCTATTGGGTTCGCTTAGTTATGTGTGATTGAAATATTGTGTGCTGTTTATAAAGACATTATTTTATCAGAAGCGACCATTTCGCATTAAGTAGAAATTCGAATAACCTATTATTTTTTTATAATCTGAACCTAGAGCCGTTGTATAAATAAAAATATATCCCGGGACAAGCTGATCCTGAAGTTATTGATATACTACTTAAACTGTACACACACGTTTGTCCTGGGTGGGAACCGAACCCACGACCTGCAGCGTCTTTATAAAAGCCAATAAAATCGATTAGGGGCCGTTCATAAAATACGTTCGCATACAAGGGGAGGGGAGGGGTCTAGCTGAGTGTGACAAGATGTGACAAGGGGGGACGGGGCGTATACGGCAACGTGACGTTCGCCGTTTTTTTATTTATATTCCTTGCTGGTGTAGTCCCAGCTGGACTACACTCTATGAATATCATGTACAGCCAATGTTTGTTCGGCAATGAGCCGAGTCCTCACAGTCGAAGATAATCGAAAATTAACCTGGCGCATAGCGAAAATTATCCGATCATGGTGGGACTCGAACCCATGCCTGGCCAGTACCCGTAGTTCGAAGTTAAGCACGTTAGCCGCTCGGCTACAAGTACTGGTTACGTTCGCCGTTTATATTATATGTTTAGTTTATATTTATATGTTCGTTGTGAAAGATATTTATTAATTTATTTAAATTTTAATATAATAACTAAATAAATATTTTTAATTTTCAGAATTTGTGTACTATCATTTAGAATTTATCATACTCAGCAGGGGGGGGGGGGTCTTAGTTTTTGTGACGAAATATTTCTAGGGGGGGCCTAAAAAGTGTGACACAGCGTGACAATGGGGGGAGGGGGTCAAAAAAAGCTGATTTTAGTGTGACGTATTTTATGAACGGCCCCTTAACAAAAGTGGACCTTACTCTAAAAAAGTGTGTGATTGACTCAAGCTTTATTATGTATTAAAATACCTAATATTCTAGCCCTATTTTTTTATTTTTTTAAGGGCATCGCCAATGCGTTGTCGACCCTGAGACGTAAAGTTGTTAAGTCTCATGTGCCTGTAATTTCACCGGCCCCCTTACCTTTCTAACCGAAGCACAGTAAAAGAAGTGCACTACTGCTTCACGGCGGGAATGGGTAAGGTGGTAGTACTTCCCCGGACGTACTCTGCACTAAGAGCTCTACTACTCAATTTAAAAAATGTCGGATTGTTATATTTTTGACAGAAATATAAATGCATTTTTTAATTTGATTAAAAGTTTTGATTTTAATGTCTACAAACAAAAATACGAATCTTTTATAATAGTAGTGTAAATGATGATAGATACCTAGTTCGCTTAATAGGGTACATCTACTAATATCATCTGATAATATCGTAGGCAATCTTCTATTCTTCATGGTAGGTATTATTTCTCAATATTCATTTAAGAGTTAACCTATAGTATTAGTAAAGAATTCCAATTATAATAAGTGAAATTATGAACCAGAGACACGTTATAAGTACCTAATACTTAGAAAATAGGCGAGTAATCTCGTTAGGGGAAACTTCACCACACTTCCACCCATGCTCTTGGTTATTATACAACATAAATCGATTTGCCATCTAATCGAGTTGCTCTACCAATAATATGAAACGACACAAGATAAAAGTTACAGGCTCAGGGGCTCGATTCTGTAAGGAAAATGACACTAACGAGGATGTTTCGTTGCGGCTTCTATGCTCTGTCTCTGTCGCTTACTACGCTAATACTACTAATCAGTACCTCAACCATGAGTTGCTATCGAAACTTACTTTAGTCACTAGCGAGTAAACTACTATCGATACAGTATTTCTCGATAGCAACTGTCAAATTTGTGACTCATGGTACCGAATTTTATAGCAAAGGCTAAAAAACGTTGCTCGCTAGTGACTTCATTTCGATAGGTTTTTTACCTATCGAGTCGTACTATCGATTTTAGTTGTTTAGGTGACCGCTAGTGGCGCTGTACACATTTGCCATAGAAATGTTTTACGCCTTCGCTAACGAGTACGTACGTTAAAAACTCATGGTAAAGGCACAGGTGAAAGATAAGCTCTCCGAGGCCTCCGTGAAGCGGCTCGCCGACGAAGTTTGTATTAGCTGAATAAGGGGCTGGTCTTTCCGAATGCCGGCAAGCAGATAAATGGACCACTAAGACTACTATAAGTACGACTATTCTTACCATCAGGTGGACCGTTTGATAATAGACATTAGAAATACCAGAGATTGCCAATGAGTTAACATGAAATGATGAATTAAGAAAATAAATGAAAATATTTTAAACAAATTGGTTTTCAAAAGCACTAATGAATTGTTTGACTAATAGCAGTTCAACTAGAATAAACTATATCTTAAGAAGAATAAAAATGTTATTATTTTTGAACTAGTTTCGTCGAACAAGATTGAGTAGTGAGCGACAGAGACACCGAAACATCGTCGACCGAGTGTCATTTGCCTTCCAGAATCAAGACCCAGGTTATAAGTATATACGTGCAAATTAGTGATAGGCTTACAAGAGATACTATATATAAAATTTGTAGGATAGTAGGGTAGAATAATATAAATAAATAAATATCCTGAGACATTCTTTTTACCCACGGCTATCTGATCCCAAACTAAGCAGAGCTTGTACTATGGAAACCAGATAACTGATATACTACTTTTTTATTTTTCTAAATACATACATATGTATATAGATATTTACACCCAGGATAGGATAGGAGTAGGATTCATAATGTAACTTTTAGCTCATGTCGCACTAGTTCCCAGTGTTACTCAAGCAACGTGAGAGGCTCCATTCTCAATGTTGTTTCAATATAACATAGATGCTACTAATTATATTAAAATAGTTCCTGCTTTTTCTTAAATGGTTGCACTTAATAATTTACCAGTTACAAGGAAATGAACAAAAATCCTACTAATATTGTGGATGGATGTTTGTTCCTCTTTAGTGCAAAAACTACCGAACGGATTTGAATGAAACTTGGCACATAGATAGAACATTTATTGGAATAACATATAGGCTTTTTTTTTTAGCTTAGACTTTTTATCCCGGGGAAATAGTTACATCCCTCGGATACGCGGGTGAAACCGCGGGGGACAGGTAGAAATATTATAAATGCGAAAGTTTCTGAGTATGAATGTTTATTACTCTTTCACTGAAAAACTACTTAAACGGATTTGGATGAAACTTGGCATATATATAGAGCATAACATATTGGATACTTTTATCCCGGGGCAATGGAACATCCCTCAAGAAAACGATGTAAGTATCTATATAAGTATGTATTTAAAATATTAGTAAGTCAGTGGTCCGATTTCCATAGTACAAGCATTGCTTAGTGTGTTGTCTTAGGATTTTTTCTAAAGCGTAATTTTTTGTTTCTTTATTCTTGTTTATCTCGGAAATAGTAGCCACATACCATTAAATACTTTATTTTTTCCTATAGTACAAACAAACGTCATTATCGGATATTTTCATGATTGCATTTGATTTCAACATGTAGGCTTCAGTTACCCTAATTTCAAATATTCCAATACCATAAAACTAGTAGAACACAAATCCCAAAGCTTATCGGAACCTAGAAAAGGATTTCTCGATCCCGCGATTTTTCTTTACTGGCAATTTTATTTTACATTGTCAAATCTCCCGAAACCTTTCTGCTTTGTTATCTCTTTCTATCACTATATCCTCTCTTTTTGTAAATATCCAGTATCGATAAATGACTTTGTTTTCTGTTCTATATACCTTTACCAATATAGCCATTTCTGAATGAAGTACTTACTGAAATCAACAGCACAAAGTTATGTTTTTTTTCTTATTTTATTATAGCTGTCCCCCGCGGTATTACCCGCGTTCCCGAAGGATATCACGTTTTCCCGGGATAAAAAGTTGCCTATATGTCATTCCAGGATATGCTCTATCTATGTGCCAGGTTTTATCCATATCCGTTTAGTAGTTTTTGCGTGAAAGAGTAACAAATGTACTTACATAAAAATCTTTCCTCTTTATAATATTAGTATAGATATTGAAGTGAAACTTCTTATCTTACTTCGCCTTTGAAATTGTGAACCGCAACCTTTTTGTGTGACAAAAATAAATCAATGATAAACACAATCTATGCTATTTAAAAGTGTAATATTAAAGTTTAACTTCTATCGAGTGTCTTTACAACACACTGTTTTTTCTTCAAATTAAATTCTGCTTTCTATATTCCACTTTTTTTTTAGTTCTGTAATGGTTATTGCAAAATTTAAAATTTGCAATATCATTTATGTCGGTAAACATTTTACACATATAGGTTCTAACCGAATTTAAATTGTGTCTCATATAAGGTACGTGTCAATATGTATACTGTTGGTGTGTCTTATTTAGTTTTTCTTGTATGCTTTGTGTATTGCATTTTATGTAAACAATTGTTGGTAAACCTTAAATAAATAAATAAATAAAATAAAAATCTATACATATAATAAACTAGCTGTCCCCGCGGTTTCACCCGCGTTCCCGAGGGATGTAACATTCTCCCGGGATAAAAAGTAGCCTATATGTTATTCCAATATATGCTTTATCTATGTGCCAAGTTTCATCCAAATTCGTTGGTTAGTTTTTGCGTGAAAGAGAAACAAACATCCATACATACAAACATTCGCGTTATTTCGCGTCACATATTGGGGAAATAGGATCTGTAGTCTGTAGAGGTAGTTTATGGACATTGAAAATGAAAATAATAGGGGTAAATAACTAACAGAACCCATTTATATAATTTTCGTCTGTTTGGATGTTTGTATGCAGACGCATCACGTGAAAACTATTCGTAACGTTCGCGTGTACCATCCTCGACTGCATCGTCACTTTCCATCAGGTCAGATCTAGTCAAATGCGCTCAAGTTTTTATATAAAAAAAGAAAAAAAAAAAAAAACTACTCGGAATTTATAAACTTTTTAGTTATAAAACACAATACTTTCACAACGTTCAAAACAAGCCCTTTAAATTGAAAACTCAACAAAAGGGAACTAGGGTTCGAGAGGCATAGACAAGATAGGTAAAGGTGGATGGGAGGAAGCGAGCGTGCTCAATTGCTCAGTAATTGGGTCGGCCACTAATTGCAATACTTCCTACCTTAGACGTAAGTATCTAAGGATAAATAGACGGCAGGAACATAAATATGGTTACTCGGAAAAGTTTTCTGTACCATCGATTATGTGAATCGATTTTCTAAACAAGATATTACGAATATCCTACTTCAGTTACATTGACCTTCATAGCCTTTCGTACCCAAAGGGTGAAACGAGACCATGTTAATAAGATTCCGCACTCTGTCTGTCTGTCTGTCTGTCGTAGCCTGTAGATGATGTTGTCTGTGAAGACTGTAGTAGCGTCAGTAACTTTAAATTTGACCTTCCGCGGACCTAAACTGATTAAATGGTTTTGAATTTCGATTATTTTGAATTTTGTCCGTCCGTCACCAGGCTGTATCTCATGACCGTGATAGTCAGACAGTTGACATTTTCACAGATGATGTATATTTGTTACCGATTTAACAACAAACAAAAAAAAACAGAATAGAATAAATATTTAAGAGGGCACACAACAGACATGATTTTTCTGCCGTTGTAATAGATTATGATACGGAACCCTTCGTACGCGAGCCCGACTCGTACTTGGCCGGTTTTTTTATATTGAGGCATGATTTCGAATTCTATCTTACTACCATTATAAATACAAAATTTTGGATGGATGTGTGAAAATCACGCCAGAACATTTGATCGAATAAGGATGAAATTTTGCACGGAGATAGATTATAGTCTGGAATAGCATAGATATACAACATGTTACAAAATACCCCGTAAAAATATAATTAATTATCAAAGCCAACAACCCTAGTATGCTGTCATGTCAGGGAACCAGATGATTTAACAGAAAGGCCTACGTTCCTATTTTACCTAAATCACGCCAGAACATTTGATCGAATAAGGATGAAATTTTGCACGGAGATAGATTATAGTCTGGAATAGCATAGATATACAACATGTTACAAAATACCCCGTAAAAATATAATTAATTATCAAAGCCAACAACCCTAGTATGCTGTCATGTCAGGGAACCAGATGATTTAACAGAAAGGCCTACGTTCCTATTTTACCTAATAATTGTCTACTTTAATAGTATTCTATTTTTCATTCATAAAAATCTGTGTTTTATTTTTTTGGGGTATGTTATACAGCGTTACTACGGTTCTTAAATATTGTGATTGGAATATTGAAGGCCTGATTTAACCTCCTTTCGTCTTGCGGGCAGTTTTGTAACAGCCTGTATATAGAATAGATATTTATCCCGGGAAAATTTAACATCCTCCGGGAATAAGTAGTAATATAATAAATCCGAAAGTTTGTGAGTATGGATGTATAGATGTATGGATGTTTATTAATCTTTCACGCAAAAACTACCGAACGGATTTAGATGAAACATGGCACATAGAAAGGGAAAGCTTTGGATAACATATGTTGTACTTTTTATACTAACTAAGCAGAGTTACTATGGAAACCAGTAATATGCAACTGTTTTTGTTTAAATTCGAAGGTATACAGGAAGTTACTACTAGTCCTACTAAAATAGTGAAGGTAAATAGTAAAATGGGATTTAGTGACTGGGCTACAAAAGGTATTCGTAAGAGCAGGGATAGGTTGTATGAACTTTATCATTTAAAATCTCTAACTCAGAACGAAGAATTTCATAAATATGTTAGAAAATTTTCAAAGACTTTCAAGTTAGTGTGTAATCAAGCTAAATCTTACTTTATATGTAATAAAATAGGTAATGCTAATAACAAAATAAAGACAGTCTGGAATGTTATTAATACGGAAACTGGTAAAATTAGAAATAATAATGAACAGGTAACTCTTAAAATTAATGAAAAAATTCTAACAAATAATTTAGATGTAGCCTGTGCTTTTGAAAACTTCTTCACGAGTATACCTGGTAAAACTACTAAAAGCCTTAAATCATGTCCTATAGCAGCGGAATCTTTACTCAAGCAGCATATTCATAATACATTTCCAAGTTTTAAATTTGACCATATTAATGCTAGCGATATCATAATAACTTTTAATTCTCTCAATATGAAAAGTACTGAAGATTTATGGGGCTTATCAGTAACAATCGTAAAATCAATAATAACAGTGATTGCACCTGTTTTGTCAAATATTTTTAATGAATGCATTGATCAGGGTTGTTTTCCTGATTTAATGAAATATAGTAAAATAGTACCTATTTTCAAGTCCGGTTGTAGGGAGAATCCATCTGATTACAGACCAGTTTCCGTTCTGCCAGCACTTAGTAAAATCTTTGAAAAATTGCTGCTTAATCAAATGTCAAGTCACTTTACTAAGCATAAGGTATTGCATGGTCATCAGTTCGGTTTCACGAAGGGAAGATCTACATCCGATGCGGCAGCAACATTGCTGAGGCACATTTATGGCGCATGGGAGGATTCACAGGATGCGATTGGCATTTTTTGTGATCTGTCCAAGGCATTCGATTGCGTTGACCACCGTACGCTACTACTAAAACTTGACTTCTACGGAATTCGTGGAACTGCTCATGATCTTGTTTTATCTTATTTATCAAATCGCCAGCAAAAGGTAGGGATTACCGGCACAACATCCAAGGGCTCTTTAGTCGAAATGGGGGTACCCCAGGGTTCAATTTTAGGTCCATTTTTGTTTTTAGTATATATAAATGATTTGCCATATGTTGTAAATGACCTCACAGATATTGTCTTGTTTGCTGATGATACATCATTAATTTTTAAAGTTAATAGAAAAGACAAAGATCTAACTAAAGTTAATCATACTATGTCAATTGTCTGTGGGTGGTTTGCTACAAATAATCTATTACTAAATTCAAAGAAAACTAAATGCTTAAGGTTTTCTTTACCAAATGTAGCACAAGTAGATAGCCAAATAATAATAGATGGGAGCCATATTGATCTTGTAAATAAAACGGTATTTTTGGGTCTTACATTAGACAATAAATTGCAATGGGGACCTCAGGTTGATACTCTAGCTGCTAAATTAAGTTCGGCTGCTTTTGCTGTTAGGAAAATTAAACAATTGACGAATGTTGAGACGGCCAAATTAGTTTATTTTGCATATTTTCATAGCCTCTTGTCCTATGGTATTTTGTTTTGGGGAGCAGCAGCGGATATAGAATCAATATTTATTATACAAAAAAGAGCAATTCGTGCAATTTACAGTATGGGTCCCCGTGAATCATTAAGAGATTTATTTAGGGAAATAAATATAATGACATTACCTTCACTATATATTTATGAAAATATAATGTTTATACGTAGAAACATAGGAATGTTTGAGGCAAAATTAGATATTCATAGTATAAATACAAGACAAAGGGAGAAGTTAGTTGTTCCATACTTTAGACTAACTAAAGTTAACAAGTCATTTCTTGGTAATTGTGTTCGATTTTATAATAAGATACCGCTTTCAATAACCAAAATGTCTGATCATAAATTTAAAAAATATATTAGGAAAGTTTTGAAAGAAAAAGCGTATTACAAGGTAGTTCATTATATTGAAGATAAAAATGTATGGAAATAGCTGCTCTCTGCACAGTGCACCTCTAAATCTCTTGTTTAAGTTGTAAGTACCTAATTATTGTTATTTTCTATTTTGTAGTCTTGTCATATTTTTTTTTGTTTTGTTTTTATTAATGTTACCTATAATAAGTATTTTGTAATTGTTAAATATAAAATTATGTAAAATTGAAATTATAAAATAGCCAAAAAGTCAGAATAGATAAAAATTTATATAACAAATAAAAAAGAATGTAACCTTGCTGAGTTTCTTGCCGGTTCTTCTCAGTTGAAGGCTGACTTCCGAACCGGTTGTAGCTTCAGTAACTTTAAATTTGACCTTCATAAGTGCCCTCCGAAGGCCTAAACTGAATAAATGGTTTTGAATTTGAATTTGAATTTGAAAAATTTGAGTTACAAAACTACTCGCAAAGCTGAAAGGAGGTTAAATGGGGCCTTATAACCGTAGTAACGCTGTATAACATACCCCAAAAAAAATAAAAAACTACTTAATAGGAATGAAAAATAGAAAAAATATTAAAGTAGGCAATTATTAGGTAAAATAGGTACGTAAGCCTTTTTGACAAAAAAATCGGTTCCCTGACATGACAGATTACTAGGGTTGTAGGCTTTGATAATTAATTATATTTTTACGGGGTATTTAGTAACACGTTGTCTAGATTTGTAAAACACGACACAAGATCTTTACATGTTATAAAGGAAAGTGGCTCCCGGTGTTTGTACGCTTAGATCTTTAAAACTATGCAACGGATTTTAATGCAGTTTTCAGCAATAGATAGAGTGATTCAAAAGGAAGATTCAAATGCAGTATACATACATATTATAGAAGAGAAAAGCCGAGAAATACATAGAAAAGCTACTATTATAACTGCGCGCGTTTGGCAATTCGCACTTTACAGAGCTTCGGTACGCGTGTGAGACCGCGGAGGACACCTAGTCCCTATTAATACTACAAATGTGAAAGTAGGTTTCTCTGTTACGCTTTCACATGAAAACTACTTAACCGATCATCTTGAAACTTTGTACACATATTCTTGGAGGTATTAGAAGTAACATAGGATACTTTTTGTGCCGGTAAAATGTTACAACCCTCGGAAACGCGGGTGAAACCGCGGGGGACAGCTAGTATTATATAACATTAGTGTACGCTAGGTGCGAATCGAATCCATGACATTGCTATTCCTATATATATCATATGAATGATTATAATGTATTATTTATAGGGTGTCATATAAATCCACGCCATCTATACGCATTTCAAAGAACTACCTGAAGGTTTCAGCGACTGTGCTGAAAATTCTTTGCAGTGTTTCTGTAATTGTTTCCATCGTATTCCGATTGGCGCCACCATCGCCACCTAAATAAATATAATGCAGCTCAGAGGCCTTACTTATACGTTGAAATATATATCCTTCTTTGTCATTAAACCTTCTCGCTTTCTTCTTCAAAATACCCACTTCTGCCAGACAGCCAGTTTCCTTTTAGACTGTGTGGTCACTCTTTTTTTCGAAATTCATAATTCAAAACCATTTATTCAGTTTAGGCCCTCGGAAGGCACTTATGAAGGTCAAATTTAAAGTTACTGAAGCTACTTTCGGCCACACCATCACTTACCAAGGATAGCTTGTGATCAAATAGTGGTGTCTCGTATTTATTACCATCATTGCAATGTTTTAGCTCTTATTAACGTAGAAGCATTTGTTAATTTTCGTTTATTTGTTACTTCATTTCAAAATAACTATAGCAAAGTCTTTCAAAGCTATATAGACACGGGAGTATAGGACACACTTATAGTAATACCTGGCGGTATGTGGTCACCGCCTATGGACATTTGCAACACCAGGGGAAGCGCTAATGCGTTGTCGACCCTGAGACGTGAAGTTGTTAAGTCTCATGTGCCTGTAATTTCACCGGCCCCCTTACCTTTCTAACCGAAACACAGTAATACATGTGCACGACAAAGAAATGATGAAATGATAAGGAGTTAACTCTAAAAATTATTATTAACATGCCCCCCCATTACCTATGGATTTTTATTTTATAGGTAACTAGCTGTCTCCCGCGGTTTTACCCGCGTTCCCGTGGGATATCACATGTACTATACATAAAAACCTTCCTCTTCAATCACTCTATCTATTAAAAAAAACTGCATCAAAATCCGTTGCGTAGTTTTAAAGATTTAAGCATACATAGGGATATAGTAGACTTTGTTTTATACTATGTAGTGAAGAAACAAACAACATATTCAGAAGTAAATATAAATGTAGACAATTAACAATATATAACTACTGCTACTTTTCCCAAGATTAAAAGTGTCCTATATTTTTTTTTTATATAAAAACTTGAGCGCATTTGACTAGATCTCACCTGATGGAAAGTGACGATGTGGTCGAGGATGGTACACGCGAACTCAAGTAATTCATTCCTATTCACTCTTGCCTTAAAGACTCCGAGATATATATATGTCTGCAGGTTATAAACTAAACTGTCTATGTGCCAAGTTTCATGCAAAAACGTTGAGTAGTTTTTGCGTAAAAGAGTAACAAACATCTATAAATCCATCCTTATAACTTTCGCATTCGTAGGTATTTCATACATTAGTAGGACGACAAATAACCAAGACGCACAATTGTATGACACGAGAATAATAGCTCTATTGGGGGGCTCGTCCGTCCGTATGTCAGAGGCTATTCTTAGCACAAGAGACATATTCTGAGTGTAATTGCCTTAATGTGTGTAGGCTGGCCTGTGGGCTATATCTATTGTACGAAGTACTTAGGTAATATTGCATTGCGATATATACAGGGAGAATTTGTTCTCTGTATTTTTGAAATGAAAACTTGTTTTGGCGCACCACACACCGATATTTTCGTAGGCTGTAAGTGGGGCTGATCCGTCACGCTCTGAGGTGAAAGGCTCGGTCGGGTGAAATCGGGATCGCCGAGTGTACCCGAAAAATATAATTATTATAAAAAGTGATTCGATCGCATTATATTATATTATTACCAATGAAGTTTTCACTTTTGCGGTCTTAAGCACACGTACACATATTTTTATAAATATATATTTATATATACCTATATGAACAAAATAGGAACCCCTCCTTTGACGCACCATCACATCAAAATACTGAACATCGATATGTTCAGTATTCAGTGTTTTGATTGAGGGATGGATTGCTACCATTACTATCATAGGACTATGCCTAACCACGAAACCAACTGGTCTGTCCGTTGTGAAATCTGTACTAATACTAAAATGTTGAATTGGAGCTTTATCTATATGTTTATTATATTTTTTTTCTATACGTTTTCTATACGTTTTCTATACGTTTTCTATACGTTTTCACTGCTAAACTACTTATTTGATTTTGATAAAAATGTATAGAAGAGCAAATTGATGACATTGATGATTTAGAACCCACTATTCCTTCCTATCTAGGACAAACATTTGTGTTCATGAACATGACTGTTTGTGTCTGGGTGTAAGTATCTATATATGAATGTATTTAGAAAAATAAAAAAATGTAGTATATCAGTTATCTGGTTTCCATAGTACAAGCTCTGTTTAGTTTGGGAGCAGATGGCCGTGTGTAAAGGATGGCCCAGGATATTTATTTATTTATTATTTATTAAATATTATAAAACAAAGTCACTATTTCTGTCTGTATGTGTACTCCAAAATCTATCAAACTATACTATACATAGATTTCTACTGTTTTCACTTTCATTAAAATTATTTCTTATAGATGGTGTATGTCTATTTTCCCACTCAGGCGAAGCAAGTTGGTAAATATATCACTGTTTAATAAATGAGAACAATACATCCTGTCACACTACTCAGTCACTCAGTTCCTCCCACAGATGAGTAAACTAGAACTAAAATATAGAATTGACTAAAAAAACATTTATTTTTCATCCTGGAATATCTTCACAGAGGTGATTCAGAAGCAGAACTTGTAGTTTGGCAACCAGATAACTGATGTACTACGTATACTACTTCTTACATATGTATTATACTTGTATATATATATACAAGAATTGTATATTATATGACGACAAAGCTTGGGTGTAGCGCTCGCTCCAGCTGGACACATCTTTATGTACAAAATCTTATTTTGAAGAGTAATTGCTTAGTTTATTGCCGACCCCTCTTTGTGAAAGCAAACTTCCGATCCGGTGTTTGAGTCTGAATAATAATGCCTATTTGAATAAATATTTAACTTCATTATTTACATCCAGACACAAAACAAACAAACATGTTCAAGCACACAATATATTATTAATTATTAAAATATATACTATGTGGTTAAACCTGTATTCCCGAGGAATCTACAATTTTCCCTAGATATCAAGTATTCAAAGTTAACCCAGAACATATTCTATGTATGTGTTAAATTTCATCCAAATCCGTACAGCGTAATGGAGGCACAACATCAAAACATTAATAATATTAATAGAATCGATCCCACACATTTTGTCGAAAATATTTGTTTTCTAAACAATTATTAAAAGCTTTGAATTTTTCTTTACACTACATCTGCAGTCTGAATTGAAAAGTAAGTTCGTTCAATAACATATATGTAATATTATTTCTATTCTCGAATTCTAAAGTCGGTGATAAAAATAGATAAATCGCCTCTGTCATATGCAATTATTCTATTCGACGAGCGAGCACGTCGTTATAAAGATTGTGTGCTTGGTTTACATAACATCTAATATATGTATGTTTAGAAATATTAATCTAATCTTCAACAGTTTAAATGAATTAAGGACCTTACTACGTTTTAAAACTTTCTAGAGACCTTGAGCCATATAAACTCATGTCATCGCCATTGTGCTAAAAATAGCTTGGATAAAGATTCTCACTCGAGCGTAGAGGATGTAACTACTCATTTCGTTTTTATATATCTGTTAGTTCTCAGTGTCTTTATATCTAGAATAAAAGAATGTCATAATTTCTGTCGGTCTGTTAAGCGCTTAGTTCTTTTTAAATAACGCAAACTTTTTGTAGTTTTACCATGACTTTATGTATTTTTTATGCCACTTGGGCCGACAAACAAGCAGACGGTCCACCTGATGGTAAGTGGCCACCGCCGCCCATAGACATTTGCAACACCAGGAGCATCGCCAATGCGTTGTCGACCCTGAGACGTGAACTTGTTAAGTCTCACATGCCCGTAATTTCACCGGCCCCCTCACCCTTCTAACCGAAACACAGTAATACAAGTGCACAAAACATCAAAGTCTTGTCATAAGGGTTCTTACCACTTTCATTCGGAACCCCAACTAAGAAGTTATTGTGTGTGGCACGGGGTACATTAAAAAACTGACCATCTCAAACATAATTCACAAACTTTCTCAACATAAATCTTAGGAGATTAATTTAAACTAAACTACCGAAGTCATGTTCATAATTTATTGCAGGTGTGTTTTCAGTTTGCGGTTTCTAGACAGCGTTAGTTAGGTATCGTAAATTTCATAATTTTATAATATATCGGAAGACATAAAAAATCCACGCCCACGTTGCGGTTTTAGTGACTCAGTATATATATATATTTTTTTATAAAATTAATTGCCGAACTAAATTAAGCCCTTTCGTAACATCTTTTGAAATACGTCTGCGAAAAACTGTTTATTAATATCAAGTACAATCGTCAACAAAAATGTAAATATTATGACTCGTGATAACTGGAAAATTTTCTTTGTTTGATAATTATGCTATTGATAAAAAGTACCCTTGAACTAGAAGCTTCAAATCGAACAAAATGAAAAAAATAAACATTTTTGTTTAAGTGTTTTATAGCGATTTATTTAACTTTTCATAAATCCGATTAAACTTAGATACTCTATTGAAATGTACAAAAGTATAAAACAAAGTAACTTAGCTTCTTGAAAAGTTATCGTATCATCCTATTTACCTTGTAGATATAATATTTACACCCAAAAACAAAGATGTATATTATGCACCCATTTTTTCCCTAGGTCTTCAAATCCACAACTAGCTTTTCAGGCAGGGAACTGACCACGCCTACCTGGTCAATAAGACATCAATATTTAGCGCCACCCATATACAAAGTAGCCGTCGCAGACTATCCTTATCAAATGCATAATTGTGATCTTGGGCAAAGAGACTTCAAGGAGCCGTTGTGATTGCCCAAACGGAATCATGGGCAAAGTGCCCAATATTCCACTTCACGAAGACAATCGTTGAGGAAGACCTTTGCAGCAGTCAATAGTTTGTTAATGCATATGACAGTTCATTATCAATATTTGTTGTGATGTAATCAGTGCCACCAACCGTAAAAAAATTAACGGAATATTGCGAACTAAATGAGTTATACAACGAAACGATATATCAAAGTGACAGGTCAGTTGCCTAAAGACTATTGCGGTGCCACATTGTTGTGGGTTCGAATCCCACCCAAAACAAAAATTTGTGTGCATGAACATGTCTGTTTGTTCTGTCCCTAGGTGAAAATTTATTTAAAAATATTTTTGATATGTAGTATATCAGTTGTCTGGTTTACAGAGATGATAATTTTACGGTATTGCCCTGAACCGGATACCAACACAATTATATTATCTTACTAATATATATAATCTTCACTTAACATCAGGTGAGATTGAGGTCAATCGCAATCCAGTGAGAAAAAAAATAAAAAGAAAACTAGATTTTAAAGTGTGGCTGTATATAGATACGTGTAGTAGTAATAGTACTACTTAGCTAAGTAACGGATCTCATCGCATTTTAATGCAGCTTAGACAGACTGAACATGATTTACACAACCGCGGGCCAGAAGTTTTATAATGCAGCAGAATTCGCAGTTCACCAGCCACATGTAAACATTGTAATTAGTACACATTTTACTAGAGCCGTAATACGACTGAGTAGCGTATTGTAAACAGTGTACCGACATGTTTGTTATTGTAGCAAAATACTCACGTGTGCCGAGAAGATGCAATCTTTAAAACAACTGTCTGAGACCTGATGGACCACTCGTCATGTTAACTGTATAGATATACTAGCTGTCCCCTCGGTTTCACCCGCGTTCCCGAGGGATGTAACATTTTCTCGGGATAAAAAGTAGCCTATATATTATTCCAATATATGCTCTATGTGCCAAGTTACATCCAAATCCGTTGGATAGTTTTTGCGTGAAAGAGGAACAAACATCCATACATCTATACATCCATACATACAAACTTTCGCTTTTTTTAAATACTATGTAGGATTTTCGACGGGCCAATTGGCTTGGTGGTTAGAGACCCTGACTGCCAAGTCGCCGTTCGTGGGTTCGATTCCCACCCAGGACAAACATTTGTCTGCATGAACATATCTGTTTGTTCTGTGTCTGGGTGTAAAATATATATTTAAGTATGTATTTAGAAAAATAAAAAGTAGTATTTCAGTTAGCTGGTTTCCATAGTACAAGCTCTGCTTAGTTTGGGATCAGATGGCCGCCTGTTAAGAATGTCCCAGGATATTTATTTATTTATAACTGGATATATTTTATCCCTCAAAGAAGTAGCAACTCTCGGTGACGTGGGTGAATCCAGAGAAAATAGACCACCACCACTTTCTATGTTCTATGGCTGAAACCGCGAAGGTTAGTTAGTAATATTATAAACTAGCTGTCATCCGCGTTCCCGTGGAATGTCACATGTATTATACATAAAAACCTTCCTCTTCTACCTTCCACTCTATCTATTAAAAAAAACCGCATCAAAATCCGTTGCATAGTTTTAAAGATTTAAGCAAACATAGATATAGGGACAGAGAGAGCGACTTTGTTTTATACTATGTAGTGATTCGAAAGTATCTCTGCCTGTCAATTGTTTTACGTTTTCACGTCAAAAGGGTTGGATGAATGATAGTATATACCAAGATTATATTGGAGAAGTACATATCCATATTTCGTATCAAAAAAATAATCTTGAAGGAGGAAATGTGTGAAAATTTGTATTACCAACCCCCATCATTCTTCAATTCGGGAGATGATAATACATATTTAGGTTTTTGTTAAGAAATACGAGATTCTGTGTTTTTGCAAAATCATCCCTGAAAGGGGAAAATAGGGGGGGCTATATTCATAAATATAAATGCGAAAGCGATGTTGTCTGTTTGTTACCTTCTCACGGATAAATGGTTGATCCAATGTTGATGAAATTTAATAATAGTAATAAAAAAATAATAAATAAATAAATATCCTGGGACATTCTTTACACACGGTCATCTGCTCCCAAACTAAGCAGAGCTTGTAATATGGAAACCAGATAACTGATATACTACATGTACTGCGTTTTATTTCCTAAATACATACTTAAATAGATATTTACATCCATACAAAGAACAAACAGACATGTTCATGCACACAAATGTTTGTCCTGGGTGGGAATCGAACCCGCGACCATCGGCTAGGCAGTCAGAGTCGCTAACCACCAAGTTACATTGGGTCATAGATTAGGTTTAGGGTTATCGTCCTTGGAACGCGGGTGAAACCGCGGGACAAAAGCTAGAAAGTATATTGATATATAATATTTGAAAGCAGCATAAGTATTTTTGGTATATCAGTACAAACTCTGATTTGGCGTTAAAGAAATGTGCAGTGGAATACTCTGCCCTGAGATGTCCACTGCTAAACATACCTACTGTACTCTGCTGCATCTAGATTTTATGCTCCTCGGTTCATTTATAAAAAAATGTATAATTATATTTTTCAACACACTTGCTCATAAAATGGCTCTAATTCCACCGTAATTAGGCACACAATGACACCTGTAATCAAACTGTGACTTGTTCAATGCTATTATTCTCAAGTAAGTTCTAGGGTTTTATTTTATTTTATTTATTGAGTTGCTTTGTTCTTAAAAAAGTTTCGATACAAAAAAGAACGTGTTCAATAGTACAAATAAATTAATGTCCCTACCTAGTGCTTGCTCATTTCATGCAACTTCGTATTTAAATTGATAATTTCAACTTGTATTTCATCAAATATAACTTTTTTATTACTCCTCGGCTCCCTTAAGACCTCAATGGCACCTCAGCGGTAATCACCAACATTACACACTTGTACCATAATGTACTATTATTGTATAGTAGAATAATCTTCACCGAACTTTTCCCTTATCAAAATATTAAAAATATGTGAAAATTTGAATTGGTGATTTGCTGGTTATCAAATAGTAGTGTTTTAATTGCCGTTAATTTAACACACTTAATGTATACAAACATCCGATGATCCGCATCGCTAATAGCTTCAGTAGTTTAACCCTTTCATGGATCTAAACCATGCAATAGTAACAGGGGCTCGATTCTGTAAGGAAAATGACACTAACTCGAGGATGTTTCGTCGCGGCCTTTATGCTCTGTCTCTGTCGCTTACTACGCTAATACTACTAATCACATGAGAGATAAGCTCTCCGAGGCCTCCGTAAAGCGGCTCGTCGACGACGTTTGTATTAGCTGAATAAGGGGGCAGATATAAATCTTTGACGTTGAAAGAAGAATTTGTTCTAATTATTTTATCTAATTGTTTGATATGCGCAATTAGGATGCTTCGAAAATTTTCTTTATTTTCTTCGCAATAGAGAATATCGGCAGTGAACTTGCTCGTCATGATGTCAAATTACGTATACGACACTTGTCAGTCATCGAACATGACGGTGCCAAACTATTCGAGAGCTTATTGGTCGAATAGACAGGAGCTTCCACATAAAACACAAATAAACACAATATTTCATATGTTTATTATTTTAGAACAAAACAACTGTTATTACTTGAGTCTTTGATCATTAACACTTAATACTAAATATTCGAATATACCAAATGAAAAATCGTATGAATGTCGTAGAATCTAAAAGCATGCACACGAACGACAGAAAATACAAACAGGTGCAATACAAATAATTAATTCATATTTAATCGATTTCTCGCATTAGGCAAAGCACTGTAGAGGAAAAAGAAGAAAAAGCTACCAATAAGTATTTTTTTTTTATTTCATAAAAACGACATGTTTTTATTAAGTGAAATAATATAATTTGGTCTATTTAAGAAACGCCTTTGACCTTATCCTTTTTGCTTTGTAGGTTAATGTAAAATATACCTAAAATGAACTACTGAATAGACAAACCTTATATCAAATGCGATAAAGCACTTATTTCTATAACATAAATTTACGTCAAAAGGGCTTTCATGTATTGGACAGTATAAAGAGACAAAATATTAAATACAATGACATGAAGTCAGTGTAAGTACACGATACATAATTGAATTGTCATGTACTGCCAATGCCAAAGCGCTTTCTTACAACCTTGGTATAGGCACAGCCCGTTTAATTTTGCTTAATAGACGTTGCCCGTTGTGCTATATTTACGAACGTTTCTTTTCAACTCCCACTCAACTATAAATTATCATTCCTTTGTATTCCCATTCTGTCTCGGTCATGTGGTAACTCACTATTTGTACACATATATTTTCCGCTTGTCTACGTTTTAAAACCATTATTATGGTGCCCATTTGAACAATTAAACTGATATAAATGCTAGTGGTAAATAAACACTATCAAGATTTAATACCTATAAAATACGTCGGCTACTTTAAACTTCGACTCAGGAATCGCATTCAAATGACATCATAAACTTAAAGTATTTATAAACGTTATATTTTGACAATTATGACAATATTTCATCATCTGTGGAATGATTCTTTGACACTACCCTGACGTTTAATCATGGCCTCTTTGCTGTCACTTTTGGTTACCTACCCAATCACGTGAGAGGTCGGTTCTCCGAGGCCTCTTTTCACCTTCCCGCGCCCTGTGCTGACCCTTTTTAAATCCAGTTCAACATTACAGAGTAATGCGAATTTACAATACGTTAGTTATAGTTATAATAAACTATTGTTTATGACAAATGCGTGCGCGCATGCCGCAGGCCGCTTTGCGCGACGTCACTACAGGCCCTGAAGGCGAATAAACGCGCTAAATCTGTCATCACAATGTGTTTATTGTTCTACTAATGACGATTTATATGTATCGCTGTAAATATCTCGCTCAATGTGAAAATTTAATGCAATATTATTGATTTTAAGTGGCCATATGTAAATTATAGAACCATTTACAAATAGCAACGTATCATGTTGTTTACTTTAACCGGTGAATTATATTTGAAACATCAATATTCCTATTTTATTTAAGATTTTAAATCTATGTACTCCTTCAACGGCACAGTTTTAGGTTCTGTCATCTTATTCAATTTAATCATTATGATTACTAATAATAATTTTTAGATATAAATTCAAACTGGAGCCAATAGACGCTATAAGAAGACAATATCTACTATTCCATAATAATAAATATCATCACGCTTTTTACCTCGTAGAGGTAGGCAGAGGTCGCAATACGGAAGCTCACATTCTACTAAAGATATTTGAAGTCCCGCGTGGCGTACAAGTATTACGCTATTTCTAACAAAAGAATAACAACCGCAACCTCCGAGGTGGTACTGCTACTATGCATATAGGTATATATATCTTAGCGACATAACAAGAACAAAAACATTCATAACAAAATGACAAAATCACATTTCGGTGGCATATTGCCATATCGTCGTCTAAACCCGTCAATTTGAATGTAATTCTTGTAGCATTGTGCGTGCGCAGGTGTGTTTCTATTCTTGTTATTGTACTCAATAGAACCGATAAAATGTTTAGTCTATGCCTCAAATGTTGGTATGGTCCAACACATTCACACCATTTGACATTGCATTAAGACGAGCCGCTGAGAAGATTTCCGTCAATCAAACTCATCAATTTGCGTTTGCAATTTGGAAATTGTTTACACTGATAGCTACTTGATTACAGAGAGATGCTGTGAAAGATAAGATAAAAGTGTCTGTCATCGATTATTCCAATGGTAGGTTTTATTATTTTTAAATTGTGAACTAAGTAAATAGGTGGTTTACATAAAAAAATATAAATTTAATAGATCCAAACTAAAAACCATTGGAAAAATAGAGTGAGCAATGACTGATGGAATTACCCATCGAAACTTGGAACAAAAAGAATATGAATTCACATAACCACATAATATTATTTACGTTATCGTTACCTACACAAGCAGCGAAATGTCTGAATGATGCAATTTATATCAGAATAAAAAGAATGGCGGAGTTAATAATAAACTTAGTAACATTTATTTTAGTTACCAAATACAATTTTAGAACAGAGTTTAAAGCGAGACTGCAGTATTTTAGACACGTAAAACACCATATTTTTTTACACACTCGGGTATCGCTCTGGCCACGTTATTGACATAGCTTTTGTAAGCGACAAATACTATACTAAAGTATACCTGATTACAGCACTGTCTCGGGCAGGGTACCAAATGGTAAATGTGGCTCACCGGTGACAGCGGGGTCGGGATGCTCGCCGACCTGAGCATGCTCAACTTGCGACGCTGGTCGGCCGACAGCGAAGCGCGACGACTCCTGGTAAGGCCATAGTCGGAGACATCAGGTATGTCCGCACTCATTCCACGGGTTAACGACGGACGGAACATTATCTTTATTATTGGTAATCTTTTTTCGGAAAAAGAATAGTTTGGTACTATGTAGGTACATTGACTTGCAATGTACGTTTTGTAAGTCATTCAAAGCCGTTTGTAAATATTTTAGTAGCCGTGCGGAAACAATACGTTAATTCAGACCTCTGTAATTAGTTGGTTTAAGGGTGGAAAATACTTGGTGGATTACGTCACACAATTTGTTATCCTGTAGGCTTTCCTTCCAACCTAAAAAAATATTAATGAGTGTTTACAAATTAGCCACGCTTGAAAATAAGCTTGATAGTATGAGCTTGGTGGAGTGGGAATCAATGACCGTGAACTTATCATATAGCCTACAATATACCTATCCGATTCTAGCTGTTTATAATATATACAATATGTAAGTACATTATAGTGACCATAACGTATACAACTTTTGGTGAATAATCATGGATAATAGAACATGAAGTCCCTGGTCGAGGAACAGCTATTAATTCAGGCATACGGTCCGCCTGATGGTAATGGTCACCGCCAATTGCCCATATGTTCTCGATCCTGAGACGTGAATTTGTTAAGTCTCATAAGCCTGTAATTTCACCGGGCCCCTTACCTTTCTAACCGAAGCTCAGTATGGTGGAAGTACATCCCAATGTGAACACTTCACTTTGATACTTGAGCTTCTACTATTGACATAATTTGTAGACAAATATGTCATAGAAGAAACCACCTGATTCTTGGCGACAGATATTCAGGTTTAGAGTAGCTAGCCAGGTGGAACTACAAAGTACCCTTCCACAGTACTGTTGTTTAACACCAAGTTTCCCATCACCGAAAGCCGAAGCTCACCCTAGACTCTCGTCACAGTGTTCCGAACACGCATGAAGCACAGATTTTCGAAGTCATTACCAACAGTGCTGAGTTAAAATCTGATTCTCATTCGACTGATGAAAATGACACTATACCCCATTATTCATTTTTACAGTTGACATAAGTGAGGGTTCGGGTACTACTTCCAATGGAGTACTCTTTCATGTCACTTGGTTATCCTCTTTAATAGCCCAAAGCTTTCTTTAGTAGTAGTAGAGCTCTTAGTGCAGAGTTCGTCCGGGGAAGTACTACCTTACCCATTTCCGCCGTGAAGCAGTAATGCAATTGTATTACTGTGTTTCGGTTAGAAAGGTAAGGGGGCCGGAGAAATTACAGGCACATGAGACTTAACAACTTCACGTCTCAGGGTCGACAACGCATTGGCGATGCTCCTAGTGTTGCAAATGTTCATAGGCGGCGGTGACCACTTACCATCAGGTGGACCGTCTGCTTGTTTGTCGGCCTAAGTGGCATAAAAAAAAAAAAAAAAAAAAAAAACGATACGTAAGTTCGGAATTATTTATTTCTTATCATCTTTTAAATGTAGATTAGTAACTATTATTTTTAATAATACTCTAACTAGCTAACCTAACCAGCTATACACAGTATACATAGTGATGGCGAAAATTTAAATAAACTATGTTACGTAGTTAAAATGAACTAAGCGCAAAAAGAGACCGACAGAATATGACTTTGTTTTTAAATTTTGAGATAATCTAATTATTTGTTTATAAATAAAGATTCTTTATCAGGTGTGTGCCCTAAAAAGAACAAGTCAATATAACATAGACAAAGTTAGGTAAATCACTTAATTCAAGGACTCCAACGAAAGATTGAGAAGCATGCGTTGTCCTGGACAGTAACTCTAAGCTACGGCCGATGCTTACTTAAGCGCCAATTTACTCTAATCAATGCTCGGATTAACTTTTCAATGAATGTAACATAAAATTAATGCGTTCTAATAAATAAATCGCAAGCATAAAAGTGAGTTCAAATTGTTATGGGGCGAATTCATATTATTATCTGTTAAAACGAATAAAAGTATTAATCTAGCGGTTATTAGTTGTTAGGACTTCAATCAAAAACATGTAATGCAGGTCATAAAAACATAATGCAATTGTAGCTGTAAATATTTCGAAGCTAGAATATTAAATTGAAATTATTTCCACTAATTTCCACCGAATTCCCACATCAAATCACCTTTTCCTTTCCATCGTAAAAAGTTTACGAATTTAATAAAAGAAAACACTTTAAGGAGCTATTTTAAAAACATAATTGTCACGGTCACTCCGCGAAATTGTCAAAAATGTATTTTGAGCACTAAAAAAACAGGACAATAAAAAGTTTAGTTTCGCGCGCGTACGGCGACTTCAGTCGCAGTCGGTGGCCACTCGGAAGCGACGCTTAGCACGAGTAAGAGACGAGAACTAAAGTATTTCAGTTTCAATTCGGCTTCGGGAGACAGGTCTACGCTTGGAACAGTGTTGATCGGTCGCCAAAACGTTGCACAATTATCTATCTGACATTTAAAATTGGATCAGACGATGCGTAGATTAGCGCGGGAGCCGGGACGCGGTTTACGTGGGTTTGTTTGAAATCATTAGACGAAATGAAAGTCGGACGGTTGTCGGTTTGTTTGTGTTTCAACTAGACAGGAAACTAGACTGAAGATTTTTCATTGCCATTCGCGTGGTTAATGCAGTCAACTCGTGTTTTATTGATTTCTAAAATTAGTTTCTTTTGTTTTTTCGATGAGTTGAAATATTTCGGACGGAATTTCGTCAACATTTTGTATGCGTTTCATTTTATATACCTACTAAGTAAACAACACATTGTTTTGAATTCTCGATTGACCTTTTAAAACTATAAGCAACCGTCAATCATTTTTTTTTATTCCTATTAAATGTAATGTTTACTGTGTGCAAATTTTTTGTTTTCATAATTATATCGTATTCTTTACCATATTTACTTAATAAGAGTTGTTTATAGACCACTGTAACACTGTGTCTCGACTCCCGCGCAATCACTAGTTTGTTGACACCTATTTGTTCGTTGTATTAATATTTTTGTATTCTAAAATTGGGCTCGTTTATTTTAACATATGATCCCGCGCCTGGACTTTTATAAGAAAGTAACATTGTCGCAGAGAAAACAGAGCTTAAAATAGATCAACGTAAAAAACACTGGCTGGATTTATTTATTTTTCTAAAGTAGTTGGTTTAATAAGAAAGTGGCTTTTCATGTTCGAATTTGCTATTCAATCACAACTGAACGATTCGTGCACATAGAGAAATGAGTTTCCACTCTATATTAAGTGTGATTAGGTGCACTTTCGAATGGTTTAATCAATGAGAACATTTGTGCGATATTCAACTTAATTACATTTTCAGTAAGACAGGTTATTTTTCAAAGTTAGATCTTGTCTTTTGTTATTTTTTTATGGTTTAGAAGGTCTGATGACTTCAACAACCTTACCCGGACAATTCGGCGAGCGTTGAGGTCTCTCAAGCTAGGGGCCAGGCACCTATACCTTCTTAATTTTGATAGACCTTGGGTGAAGTATGACCATGGATTTCTATCCTCCTTATTCAGACCTACATGGTTTCCATTCCGTTCCATTCCTTTTACCCTTCTCTTTCATTTTTATGTCAATTAGACCGACAAGTAGGCAGATGGTCTACCTGATGGTAAGTGGCCACCGCCGCCAATGAACATTTGCAACACCATAGCCATTGCCAATGCGTTGTCGACCCTGAGTCGTGTAATTGCTGCGGTAGTCATTGATAGGATTGTCACATTCGAAATGGAATAAAGAAAATAGAAGCGCTTCTTAATAATGCCGAATTTATTAATCTTCAATTTTAGGTCATAGTAGTTAGGTAGGACTTGGTCATATTACATCACTTTTTATAAATCTAGATGATAACGGGTGTCAATGACCATAGATAAGTAATCAGTAACATAGACAACTTAATTTTCTTGCTAGTAGATACTAAGTATTATTTTTTCTTTCTTTGCCATAGTGGGGTTTATTGTGGAAGGGACCCTTTCGCGGACAAGTCCATTTAACACACATTAACTTTTAGGAAGAAATTTTCTAACTGATTGGGAAAACCGCAACAAAATCTATTTCGTAGTTTGTAAGAGTAGCCGTGCTATTCTCAAACCAAAACTCGCCGAGTGGTCACTCAGGTGAACACGGATAATACACATATTCATCAATTATACCATTTTATGAAAATTATTGGCCGAATGATGGCTGCCACATGCGTCATGCTTGTGAACCGGTGCTGCTTGTGGGGGCTGGTCAGCTATGGTTTGTTTGTATTTTTTTTATTATTAGATATTCATATTATTATTGTTTAATAATTCTTCACTTCTGCGATAACACACAGGTTTTGTCAGTGAGACTAAATAAATATTTTTTTTAAAAAGAGTAATTGCTGAGTTTATTGCCGGCTTTTCTCAGTAAAAACCAACCTTCCAAACCGGTATTAGAGTTTGACTATTCATAAGTGATTGTAAAGGCCTATTTGCATAAAAATATTTTAATTATAAAAAAAAATTGATTAAGTTGGTAATTTGGTACTTAAATAATAAAAAAGGTGGTAAAATCTAAAAGGATCAGAGAAAAATGGTCTTCATTGCTTTTAAGATAAGGTTCATCTATTAAACCAATGGCTAATTATATGATTATTATTTTTTTTTAAGTTTTTACCATATGCGATTCATTACATGTATAGTCATTTACAAACAATCGCTAAATGCTAAAAACAGCTAAAACCTTAATTAGTTGATAAGCAGCTGATATAGCTTCAGCTACATACATATTTATAATTGAAGACACTATTATCCATGTAAATATAGAGAGAAGCTATTTCCTTTATCATAACCCCCATAGAGTAAATTTTTCAATAACAACTTAGCTTATCTCAAACTTGGTAATCAAAAAAAACATACCCTTTCGAAGTACGGCCGGCGTCGTCGAAAAAAATCCGATATTCCACACAAATACATAATAATCGAACGCTCAACTCCACTAATTATAAAACACTGCACTTGCAATAAATTTGAACACTTAAAATAAAACAAATTCTCAAAGTGACGCGCCGTATGATAAAATATCAATAACAAATATAATTAGAGGGTACGAGATGAGATGTGACATTGTACGGAATTTTACTGAAGCGATTGCTCGCGATGTCTGATGCTATTGGTTTGTTCTTAATAAACTACAGTGGGTACCATTGTTTGTATACAGGAGAGGTTAGTTTTGGATTGATTTTTTTATTTTTTTTATTTTTCCATCAATTTATAAAAACAAGAATGTATAAAACTTGTAAAAAGCTATAATTTCTTTTTTAAATAATTAAAAAAAACGCTTTTGATAGGAGGTGCATCTATTGATACAGTAGTTAATTGTAATATGACAGGATAGTTTGGTGGTTATACATCCTGACTCCTACCCTACAGGCCTTGGGTTCAATCCGAGCATGAACATGTTTGATTGTTCTGTCGGGGTGTAAATATCTATAAGTAACTTCTTTAACACTAAACATACCGTAACCGGGTCAAATGACCCATTTTGAAATTTGCATTGAAAATGCACGCATCATCTTATTGCTTTTGCACATTTGACTTCATGACTTTTTCTTAGTAATTAATATACAGTTATACTATTTATTTCCCATTCTAACAACCATATTTGTTACATTCAAGCCGGAAAAATAAAGTCACATTGGACCCGCTATGGTAGAAATAGGTACCTAGTAAGTGTTGGTATGATTAGTGTTAAAATAGTGTAAGTAGTATATCAGTTATCTGGTTGCCATGGTACGGTATAAACGATACAAGCTCTGCTTAATTTGGGATCAGTTAACCATGTATGAGGAATGTCCCAGGATATTTCTTAATTGTATTTATTATATTTTATAAGGAAAAATACATAATTTTTGAGCTACAAAATAAATTTATATTATTTTTCAAATTTTAAAACTTTATAATACAGCTATGATATTCTGCCCCCTTATTCAGCTATTATGAAATTCGTCGGCTAGTCGTTTCACGGAGGCCTCGGAGAGCTTAACACTCACGGGATTATTAGTCTTAGCGTAGTTAGCGGCCTCCGGGCCGCGACGAAACATCCTCGAGTTAGTGTCATTTTTTATTTATTTATTTCATAGGCATATACAACAGATCACAATCGAATATAAATGTAAAATTGAAACAAAAATATTTAGTCTAGATTGAGACCCAAGAGCGTATACACACAACATGATAAGCTTAACGTACTACAAAAACATAGAAACAAAAACTTAAAATCTTAACATATTAAAAAAGGAAAAAAAAGCCACTAAATTATATATTTAATATTAAATTACAAATAGAAATTAATTATATTATCTTATCAAACGAGGATACTTAGGATACATTTTCTAAATTTATGGTGGTGATAGTCAAATATGTCTACCTGTCCGTTTACGGCTGATAAATCTTCATCCTTACATCGAAAATCATTATCCTTACAGAATCGAGCCCCTGCATTCAAACTCGACGATGAGTTCCCGGAGTGACTATTCCGCCTCTCGCCAGTCTTTTGTTCACCTGGGTAAACACTCATTCGAGTGTTGCTTTATGAATAAAACAGCTGAGCACTGATGTTCAGAATGTATGTTTCAGTTTTAAAGTTTTCGAGTGAACGAAATATTTTTTATTGTGTGTAACTGTGTCTACTATTCGTACATTTGAATTACTTTACACAAACACAATTTTGTTTGATTTCAACCGTCGAGGATCCGTCAACTTGTCGAGGCAAATCTGGACAAGAGAGTTCATGAAAGGGACACTCTGTAGCGCAGGCGAGTTAGTTAAAACCGCCTGAATCCCGAAGGAACTGCCACTATTTAATTGTTAACAACACTCGTCCCACTTCGACGTTCTTGTATTTATTTTGCCTTGTCTCTTATGCCTCTGTCTTTGGATTTCCGACCATAGTATATTTGTATTTAAGCATATTTTTGGAGTAGGTATTATGGAATGTTAATTTGTCCATCTAACCACCCCTTTTCTCAGCCGCGTTCCCGAGTGATGTTACATTCTCCTGGGTCCAATATGTTATTTCAGGGCCTGCTCTATCAGTTTGATCCAAATCCGTTTGGTAGTTCGTGAAAGAGTAAAAAACATGATCACAACCTTTCGCATTTCTAATAAAAGCATGTAGTATATTGGTAGCTATAAAAGCAGTGTGTAATTATGTAAGTATCAATAATTGTGTGCATTTTCATTTAATTTTGTGCAAATACAACAAATCTTGGTCATATACTCCGGCAGAGACAAATAAACATTTCTGCTAAATGATAAGTACTGTCGCATAGTACATTTCCACAAAATTCGATGAAAATAGGGGGATTTTTATATTCGTGGGTATATAAATATTAAATAAAAATTAAATACTTGAAATGGCACTATAATGCGCGATGGGAGACCGCATAAGTAAGTCACTTTACTTGATTGACTATCTATTAATTTACTAGCATTTCTGACCAATTCGCTTCGATACCATTTTTGTTGTAAATTTAGTTATATTAAGTGTTAAGTTTTGAAGTCTATGCGCGCTATGAGTATGCAATCTCCCTGTTTGAACCCCGACGCATAAAGAGGGGTAAGGGGTACCTAGGTAGGGGGGCGACATTTTAGCTCCACTCCAAACGATCAAACCCTATCGTGCCAAACATCGATAAATTCAATTTCTACAATTAATATATAGGTTACTCAATCGAATTTAATTGCTCAACGTTAGGTATTAGTTGAAACTTAATAAATGTTCGCTTTTGCATTGTGGGTTCTTAAATAAAAAAAATGTATACCCAAAATATCAATATTCCCCCGTTCTTAATCGCATTTTGTGAAAATTTACTTGTGCGATGTAGGTATAATTTAGCAAAACTGTTTATCTGTCTTTGCCAGACTATTTGACAAAGATTTGTTCAATAATTTTGGATTTAATATAAAACTTTGTTACTAGATGGCGCTGTTCAATATTTACCCAAAACTAAATCGCGATGATAAGAGTCTCCGTCGTTTAATAGGGTCTCGTCATTTTGCATTTTTTGGTAACTCTGGTTTCCCTTCAACACGATCAAATCTTTCGCCTTTTACTAAAGATTTCCGTGGAGGGGAACACTCAAATGAGTCTATAACAATTTTTGATGAACTTGCTTACGCGAGTTTTAATAAAACCTAAATGAATGTCCCCGTTAAAGTTAACTATGATAATATTAATAAATAATTATAAATACTATACTGCAAACGAACGTCTGACTGAATAGGCCTATAAATTAAACGCTTTTATATCAGCTCGCCTCTCCGAAATCTGTTTTGCTTTTTATTTTATTACTATACGTAACGTAGTTGATTATTAATATTATTTATCAGTCATATTTAGTTTTAATCCCAAACAATAAAATGTGGGTTTCTTTTATTTACTTTTTAAACTATGGATATAAAACGCCCTACCGCCAAGTCTGATTAATCAGGGACGGTTTATAATTTTACGAGGTTATAGGAGTCAAATAAAAGAAATGCACATTTTATATACAGGGTGACTGGTGAGATACCTTCAATATTTGAGGACGTGATAGTTGGCGATCATATATGATGAAAAAAAATAACATTAAAAATAAATATTAAATTACTTCTTAGTAAACAGTACACCGAGAGTCCCGTATTTACCTGCGCAATACTTGGATACGCGCAGCGCGCTATCAACACAGAATACATAGGTACGTACACTGTACAGCTGTTGCCTACCTACATCGAGACCTCTCCCCATGTATGATTAACATGAGCATGAGTCCGTTTTCCCTTCAAACTTTAATACTGGCTTAGGACAGGCAAAAATACCTACCAGTTTTGGGGAAAATATTGAACAGCGCCATCTAGTAACAAAGTTATATATTAACTCCAAAATTATTGAACAAATCTTTGTCAAATAGTCTGGCAAAGACAGATAAACATTTCACAGCTAAATTATACTATCGCACAAGTAAATTTCCACAAAATGCGATTAAGAACGGGGGAATATTGATATTTGTGGGTATACATTTTTTGTATTGAAGAACCTACAATGTAAATGCGATCATTTAAAAAGTTTCAACTTATACCTAACGTTAAGCCATTAACCTATATATTAATTGTAGAAATTGAATTTATCGATGTTTGGCACGAGAGGGTTTGATTGTTTGTAATGGCGCTAAAACGTCGCCCCCCTACCTAGGTAACCGTTTTTCTGTGTCGGGGGTTCAAATAGGGAGATAGCGTACTCATAGCGCTCCCAGACTTCACAATTGAACACCTAATATAACTAAATTTACAACAAAAATGGTATCGAAGAGAATTGGTCGGTGATGCTAATAAATTAATAAATAGTCAATATGTTGAAGGTTCTGGGGTACTTATGCGGTACCCCACCGCACATTATAGCGCCGTTCAAGGATAAAAAAAATATTTACCCACGAATATCAATATTCCTGGCTGCAGAATCAGACCAAGAGTTTTAACTTGCATAGTGATATAGCATAAATGGGTGTTTTAAATTTAGGTCTCATATGTTTGAAAGTAAAGTAAATACCCATTATGCGTCTAAGATCCAAACCGCAGTTAATACAAAAGAGCTGATGACTTATTCAAACTTATATATTGATTTTCTTAAATTACTCAAAAATTATTGTGCCACTGAGTTCACCTGTATACCCGAGGGATGTAATGTATCCCGGGACTGTAACGTTACTGATGTCCATCCGGAATAATGCACCCTCAATATACAACGTGTTAAAAAGCCCTATCGCAAAAAGCAACTATCAAAGCTGTCATGTTAGGGAACTAGATTATTCAACAGAAAGCCCTACGTACCTATTTTACCTAATAATTGTCTACTTTAATAGTTATTCTATTTTTCATTCATCAAAATCAGATTTTTTATTTTTTTGGGGTATGTGATACAGCGTTACTACGGTTCTTAAATATTGTGAATGGACTCGTTATAAGGCCCCATTTAACCTCCTTTCGGCTTTACGGGTAGTTTTGTAACATCATGTTTATGTACCACATATATAATGTACCACTCAATTGGTGATAGACTTTCAAATAGATGCCGTGGCTGGCATACAAACTCACAGTAAAATTCGCACTCTCTGCTTAACATTAACTTGCTTTTGCTGAATGCTAGCTACGACGAATAAAGCAAGTTCTCATGAAGCATTTAGTGTAGTATCTCATAGTAATCAAGTGCTCTTTCACAAGATATGGGTAAAAAACCTTCAGCTGTCACAACTCATCCTACGAGAAAATTATTATAAATTACTTAACAAGCCTAGCATAAAATAAACAAGTGTTTAATATCTGAGAACATAAGATAGATCGTTATGGATACATTTCCAATTCAGAGAGGATGAGCTTAAAGGGAGATCTGAATGTATGTCATTTGTCTCCTTCGCTTTTCTTCCTGCAATATGCTCTGACGGACCCGGTCAGCTGATCTCCGGGCTTGGCTTTGACTACAATATTGAAGTACCTATAGCCAGCCCCACCCCGAAGGATTATGGGTATACCTTCCTTGGATTCCACTGCTAGGTGAGTTATCTGGAAGAAAACATCACAATTTACATTTTCCTTGAAAATTTCCTGATTTTTTTAAATAGCAATTATGTGTGCTCAATTGAATTGCAGAAAAAAGTAGGCTCTTTTAATTTTTTTATATTCTTATAATAATACTTTTTAAATCTAAATGTTTTCAAACTGCGTTTAACTTACAATACAATTGAATAGCGCTTCACACAATACGTGATGTCCATCAATCTTCGGTTTAAAATCAAAACTTTTTCTGTACACTCTCGTATCATTCTTGATTCTCCTTCCCTGGTAAACTTTGTTGAATGGGAAGTGGACGACGGGGAGCACAGACGATGGCAGAGGCTGAGGGTAGGCGTATAACTTACCAATCATTCGACGGTAGTTGGGTCTAAAAATATACTTTAATTAAAGAAATATTCAGTTAAAGAAAGGTGACCCCATGTCATGGGTAGCCTATGACCAGCATACGTAACGTCACTTTGATTTGTTTTAGGGCATAAAGCTTATTTTAAAAATCTAATTATAATTAATTTAATTTTACCATCATATCAAGTCCGCCATATTGGATTTAAAATTGCGTCACTTTGCACCCATTGTCAATGGAAACAGTTGAGTGTGCAATTAGTGCAACTGGATTCAAATTCGGAACCGATTTAGATGGATGCTATTGGATCTAACATCGATTTCAAGATCATTACACAATCGCCATGTAGATCTCTTGCCATTATATCACTCGATTACCGATATACCTACCTCATTATAATACGAAGGTTCTTATTTTAGCAATATTGATTTATTATCACATATTGTACTTACATAACTCTATTACCCAAGCCAAATTTATGGCTTTTCTCATAAATAAAACTTTGACTAGAGTTAACCAAACATGCAACATAACACAGAGCAAATAAAAATAAATAAATGGACAGTTTCATCGTAAATTATTCTTCATAACTATATTTTATAGAAACGACTTATTTTTATTTATAGCGCAAACATGTACATATTCATGGTTAAATATTACAACTCTGTGGTATTTTATATGGCCAAAAGCGTAAAAACTGCGGTGTATTTTATGATCGTTTTATTATTCGATACGCCAACGAGTTTTCAACCATATGGTATTTTTAAAGACTATTCAAGGTCACTGAAAACAATAAAGATGGATTACTTTATTAGTACTTATACTGAAACAACTAAAATTTTCAAAATTTATTTTACTTTTATGTGATTTAAGTCGCACAAACCATTAAACACATAAAATAAATATTATACTACGAAATCATACAGAACTTCATGGATTTTTTAAAGCGAATTTTTGACATACATCGATCCTGAGCCGCCTGCATCCAGTGGCTACCAGCGACTCGGACCAGGTCCACCTGGTAAGAGGTCGTCCCACTCGCCGTTTCATTTGGAATCTCTCCTTGGATCTCACTATTCACCAGTGGAGATCCCTGGGCTGATATGATGATGATGAAAGACATCAATATAGTTAAAGTTAGGCCGCCTGCCTACTTGTCAGCCTCCCTGTGCCACCATTGTCACTGTGTGAATGAAATAATGAGCTGATAAGTAGTCCAATCAACTTCTCATGATCTTCATCTGGCTTCTGTTTTCACAACTACCTACTATAATGTATAAAATAGCTATAAATGCACTCTGAACAGTGCACTTTTAATTTGTAGGCCAGGAAGAAACTGCCCCCGTTCATTGTCTAGGGCCATCTTGCAGATGCGTAGAAAAAACTCCATATTAGGATATAATTATCAAGACACCCGCCCCTATGAAGGCAGATTTTTCAGTAGGTAATAAATAGGTATTGTAACCCTTTTATTATAATTTTAGTTTCATGTCGAAATTCCCGCTAGGAAGGTTGTTCTAAATTTGAAATAATTAAACCTATAGATGTGGTAAAAAAAAATTAAAAATCAAAATAAAATTCACGAAATAACCTTTATGTAATGTTAAAATATTATGGAGAATTGAGGGATTATGACCCCAATGGTCACAGCCTACTGGTTCTTTTACCGACTAAAAAGAAGGAGATGGTTCTGTGTTAATTCAGTAGGTTTTTTTTATGGAGATTGATAGTAGGGATTTTATGGTTATGAAATTTCGGATCCGATTATGGATACGGATATAAGAAAACTATTCAATTGGTTAAGGTTTCGGATATGAAATTATTACGGATCATCCGAAAGCTTCGGATAGTTTCGGTTACGGATATTAGATTTTTTAGGAATTGTACGAGCTCATACGAATAATTCCTATGCAAGGATTTGACTTTATTTCTTGGCTATCGTTTGGTACTGAAAACGAAATTATAATAAACAAAAGCAACATTTTTATTAGTTCCTATATTATTACTCAAGATCGTTATATAATTATGCCTCGTTACGTACTAAACATATTTTGCCTAATACTTGATTCATAAGGACACAAAGAAAGTTGTTATTGGCACATCAAGAACGCATCCAATTAATCAGTATTTATAAAAGCCCTTATTATAATCTAAAATCTAAATTAACGGGCGTTAAACCTGTCATAACAAATCTTATTTAGTTGCCGCCTATATCCAAAATCATCCGAAACTTTTATATCGGATTCGGTTACGGATATCTTTTTCAGGAGTGCACGCAACAAACAGAAATAGTTACTAGCGAAAACGAAACGTTTCAATTTGACGCTTGTCTGAAGTTTGACTGAAATTATTTACTTGACAATGACAGAATTGATTTCGTTAGTACTGTCAGATTTATCACTGAAAATTTTTGCGTTTTTGTTTTTGAATAATTTTGATATTATTTTCGTAAACAATTTAGTACTATGATAATTTCGTCAATTATATAAATTATACTGTCTTTTCGACGTATTCTTCACTCTTCTACATTCAAGTAAATACCTCAAAATGGACGGTAAGTATAATTAATGTTTCAACCGCATTCTTGTAAAGTCCTGAGTAATTCTCATACTATTACCATTTCAGGCCCTTCAGCAAAGAAATCTACGTCTCTAGAAACTTTAGTCATTCAGAACATAACCAATGTGAACGATTTGAAATTAAAATTAAATGAAATTATAAAATCTGGCAAAGATTACGAATACGATGTATCATCGTGCCTCAAGTCATTATTGACCAACAGCGACCAAGAAATTGTGCTTCTAACAGTGCAAGCGATATCTGAACTTGCCAAATGCGAGGAAAAACGAGAAACATATGCTCAAATAGACTTTATAGATCCTATATTAAACATGCTTCGCAACGAAATTACTAAAGAAAGAATTGAACTTGTGAAACAGTGTTGCCGGTCACTTGGTAACCTGTGCTGTGACTGTGATGCAGCGAGAAAAGTAATACTTGAAAGTGGTGGTGTTGAAGCACTTGTTAAAATACTTGTAAAGAGTTTAGACATGTCTCTGTCAGAAATAAAAATATTTTCAAGCAAAACTTTGCTTAATTTTGCAATTGGTGGTCAGGAGTTTACGGAGTCTATTCTACAAGGAGGCTTAATTGATGCATTACATAGAATACTTCTTTTGGAGCTTTACAAAGTGGATATGGACGATGATACTGTCACAACGGCATTGTTGATACTGAGTGTCATTAATGACAATACACCTGAAATTCTGCATAAGACAGAAATGAATACCACAGTACTCAATGTGCTGAGGGACACAACAAATATTGAGATTTCTGAATTGTGTTTGGATCATTTACATGCACAGGCAGAGCATGGTAAGAAACACAATAAACTGTTTTTGCCACTTGTTTTTTGATGTCCATTTGTAACTATTTTAAAGTTATCATGTGATGAAATCAAGTATTTATGTATAAATCCCAGTTGTGGGGCAGAAAGAATTTCATACTCCTCTCTGACAGGACTTTAGTTACAATAATATTACTAATATTACTACAACTCATATAAAGCTACAATTCAACAGATTCAGTAAAAACCCTTCTAGCAAATGAAGGTGGCGTCCAGCTGGTGTGTTCCCGTTTAGAACAACTAGTCCACAGACATGAGGCTGGAGACCTAAATGCTGATGACTCTGAAGTGGATGCCATTATGAAGCATGCCTGTGATTTAGTCATTATTGTCCTAACTGGGGGTAAGATCATGACATAGAGTAAATTATGTATATAGAAATAATTGTTGGGGTGTTGGGGCCACTTGGTGTTTGGTAGATGAGGTCATGGATAAGTGATAGTGATGATGTGGTCAACGCAGAAAAGTACACTCTCATTTGCAACTATTGCCATGCACAAACAGGTGCTTGGAAACAGATTTTCTTAGGTAGGACCATTTCACCCTAATACAGTTTCTTCACTATGCTTACCTTCAGTGAAAGGTCAAGCTCATTGAATTATTAGAGCTCACAGCACTGGCCATGAGTTATCATCACCTAAATTATCACTCTTATGTCATGTTGGAGATGAGTAAGGTGGTGGATGAACAATGTATGTGTGTAGTGGAATTTTTTTTAAGATTATTGTGATATAGAAGGTTACTTGTGAACTCAATTTTAATTGTTTTGTAGATGAAGCAATGCACATTCTCTACAATAAAGGGGTAGGTGAAGTCTATCTTACTGTGGTGAAATGGTTGGATTCCTCAAATTACCACCTGCTGACCACTGCTGTGCTAGCCGTGGGCAACTTTGCAAGACAAGACGACTACTGCACCCAAATGATGGAGGACAAAATCTTTGATAAACTACTTGGTAAGTAAAATTTAAAAACATCTGAAAATGGACTTTATCATTATGTACAGAAGATTATTTTGTGGTTTAATAAATTCCAGAGTCCAAGACAATAAATTCAGGTAACATACTACAATGAATATACTTAAGTAGGAAATACTATATCTATAATTCAGTTTCACACTTATTCATCTTCATTAAATATTGCAGATATCTTTGAGGTGTACCACGGCTTCAGCGTTCGCATGCATAAGGAGCCAGACAAAATCCACCCTATAGAGATAACAACAGTAACTAAAATCCAACACGCGGTGTTGTCGGCGCTCCGCAACCTGACCGTGCCCGGCGCCAACAAGCGCGTGGCGGCCGCGCGCGGGCGGGCGGCTCCGCTCTTGATCAATGCTTTGCCCAACGTTGAGGAACACCACGTGGCTTATAAAATGTTAGCTGCTATTCGAATGTTGGTCGATGGACAAGGTTAGTGCTTAGTTATCCTCCGGGCTTAATTAAAAACCTTTTTCGTACATAGTTGACGGTGTCAAATTTGAAATTGACAAGTTTCTGGTCCCTTAATATTCCTCCATGCAGCACATATAACATTTAAGAATTTGTTGGCATTTAGAATAGAAACAGTTGTATGGTTCGTGTACAGAGGGTGTAGCGAAGCAGCTGACGAGCCGGCCGGCGGCGCTGGCGAGCGTGGCGCGCTGGGGGCACGCGGCCGAGCATGCGGGCGCCGCGGCCGAGGCGCCGCGCCTGCTGGCCTGGGCCGTCAAGCAGCTGCGCGCCCCGCACTACTACTGCATACTGCAGGTATGTGCCATGCGACCTGACCATGGACACCTTGGTTGGGAATATCTTTCTAAGTGTGTAATAAAAAAAAGAAGTAGCGAGCACGAACATCTATGTCTAAATATATCTAAGTAAGTATTTAAAGAAAAAAGTGTTACCTATATGTAGTACATCTGTTATCTAGTTTCCCTAGTACACGCTTTGCGGATCAGATGGCTGTGTGCATAGAATGTCAAAGGATATTTATTCAATGAATCTATCGCAAGCATAGTGTCATCTTGTAGACTGCGCCAAAAACCTACAACAAATATTATGTACTTTCTCTATTATTATTTTTTTCTATTTCACAGTCGGAAGGTTGCCTATCGAGTCTAGTGAACATGCTAGTGGCCTCCCACTCGGTGATGCAGAACGAAGCAATACTCGCCCTTACCCTACTCGCTATAGAATCACTCAAGAAGCTTTCACCCGACGCCGAACCGGACTTCGATTACGAAAAGACCTTTATCAGTCAGTTAATAAAGTCGGAAATCGGTAAGCACGTATCAGTACTAATAGATACAAACTGCGCGAAAATGCCAGTAGAGGTCGCCGAGAATCTACTCGCATTTCTCGATATAACGTCGAAGAAAAATAAAGTCGCCCTCGATTATAAGGAAGCCAAAGTCCATGAGTCATTGCAAAAGTTCGCCGATTCCAGAAATGATTTGAGCGATGATTTGAAAAGCTGTATCAATGGTGTTGTGATGGCTATTTCTGATAATGTCGAATAGTTTTGTCTCTTTTGTGGACGTGTTTTCTCTTGTAGATATTTTATTGTGGCTATAATTTTATTTTCGTTACGATTTACAGAAATATAATACTATCATCGTATGACGAAATAATCGAGGCATAGTTGAGGGCCGATAGTCGATTTAATTGTATCAAATAATGAATTCCATATAAAAAGAAAAACTAATTTTAAATGAGGCAATATATGAGATGTAATATCCTAATTAATTTTAGCTTTTCTAAACTTCTATCTATTCTAGTCATAGTTCTATTGACTCTATACACTTCGTATTTGCTAGAATATGCGTGCATTTATTGCCTATTTTTAAGCGAGTTCCACTATGGACAATTTAATTTATAATATAATATAAATTAATTATTTTTGCGATTCTCTCGGAGTTTTACATTCCATTTTAATATTCGCGTTTTTATACTCTCTCTTATTGTAATTTATAAATATTATGTAGTACATTGAATACTAAAGAAAACTGTGGCCAGAGAAAGATACAATAAATAAATCATAACACATATTCTGAAGCCTGTTCTACATACACAATAAATGCGGCTTCATTACGTCTCTGGCCACACTTTCCGTAAGCGCGCTGTCTCAGGTCGCAAATGGTTGTTACTTAAAATCCTAATAAAATTGTACACTTGATGAATAAGGCCATAAAAACCCTTAAATTCTCCTAAATGTACCTTTTGTATCTGCGATATAAACCTTTGTTCGGCCGGTGGCAGTGCGTTTATACAATAATGTCCCGTTTACAATATACGCCTTAATAATTGTTTATATTTCCATTTATTGATGATATATATGTATTTAGTACACTGCTAACTACCCTTTACATTTTCCTATGTAATTCTTTCCATCCAATGGTTGTCTGGAAGAAATTGCTTTTTAGCGATAAGACCGCCAATTGTACCTTTATTTAAGTATCAACTTCTGTACCATACTTCTTTTAGTGTACAATAAAGTATATTTATTATTATTATTATTATTAGATATTTTTTTTTTATATATGTATTTGTTACCATTACTATTTATTTTTACAAGAGTTTTCACAGAATATATTATTATAAACATTTTTTTTTTGTGTTATACCTAATGTAATGTATACTTAATGACGTATTACACTTTACTAACGCTAGTGCCACTGATGTGTGGCCGCCAATAAACAGACCATGGTGACTGCATATTATCATAGCTTACAGGCCACAGAAGCAGGGAGTAAAAGTCACTTGTTTGTATTAGTAAAATTAATTGTCTACATGTAAACGGGACTTAAATTTACATAAAATAATTATTTTATAATACTAATACGACACATATTGAATTGAAGAGTGAATTGACTCAGCATTCCATGTACCGCAGCTCAAAATACGCTATCATGGCAGAAATTCAGCTACGTAAAAAAAAATGAAATTCCTTAACGTCTAGTTGAAACACTTTAAAATCATTATGTCGAGAGACTTAACATACCGTCATGTATTTTGAACTAACTAATGAGTGCAAGTTACCGCCGCGTTAGCGTATATTCGCCTGCGGTGCGTAGAAGGCTTTACAACGACTTAATAAAGATTAAATTAACACGAAATGTACATGATTGCTTTGATATAAGGTTAATTTTTATCCCCATTCTAATAACTATTAAATTTAATTGATACAATATATTTTTGTGTTATACCTAATGTAATGTATACTTAATGACGTATTACACTTTACTAACGCTAGTGCCACTGATGTGTGGCCGCCAATAAACAGACCATGGTGACTGCATATTATCATAGCTTACAGGCCACAGAAGCAGGGAGTAAAAGTCACTTGTTTGTATTAGTAAAATTAATTGTCTACATGTAAACGGGACTTAAATTTACATAAAATAATTATTTTATAATACTAATACGACACATACAAATTAATAGCAATACTGATGGAATACTCAAGAGTACAATGTAGTTCACATAGTTATTGTAATAATATATAGTGTAATGTAACTTTTCAATATTATAAAAATAATTTTTAATTAAAATTCCCGCAAGTTATGCTTAAATTCGACACTTAATATTGTTATAGTTCGTACATGAGTAAATTCGCCTCTATTTTTTCTAAATTCTAACGTATATCTTCTATTTATTCAACTTCACTTATATTAATACCGCACGGCTGTTTTGACTATTTGATTATTACAAAATATTAATGCTCAGTCTTTACAAATGTCGTAAAGATATGAAGGCGTATTTATAAAAGCCCTTTCAAAAATACAATATAATTTTTAAGATAATCCGATAGTGCACTTATTAAATAGTTTTGAAACGATATGCTTGAAATGTGAGTGTTTAAAATAGAGGAACATAGTGTTTATGAAATTAAGCTGTTTGTGTGAGCTGTGGATGCATTTAATTTATTTATTGGAGAGACTTGTCTATGAGAACTAATACTGCATAGAAATTGAAATAATAGTCTTGTCCTATATGCTATAGAATTCAGTTTGGGCTTAAGGGTACATTAGAAAACCATAGTGAAAATAGTCCTTAATGTTTTTTTTCTGCAACAAAAGTGTCGTTAATGGGGTTACAAAGCAAAAGAACAACGAATTAGTAGTTTGTATAAATGGAACAGAAATATACTGATAAAGGCCGACATTAAATTATAGCTCGACAAGTCATCAAATAAACGTACATAAATATCTTTTATTGATTAATTGGCAACATTTTATATTAAAATATGCTCAATATTATATTACTTTCTTAAGTATTTATACAAATAAGTTCGTACCTATAAAGTTGCTGTTTTACAGAACTGACCTGAGTTTGGCGGGGAATTCAAAATTCAAATAAATTTGATATCAATATCATGGCATTCAATTTTCTTTTTTTTTTTTCAAATTTCAAAGAACCAACCTCAAGTGCCAAAGTGAGCTCACTTGCTATGTCAAGGTAGGGTCCCGTGTTAATGCGCCACTGTCCCTGAAAAGTGTATCTATTGAACACGACTTTAAGCCCATTTTCGAATGTTCATGTTTGGTCGTGCGTATTAGCAACACCGTTTCACGGTTTACGGTTCTTCTCTGAAATTAAACGTTACAAGAAATATTTTTATATTTAACTGTTTTAATTTTATTTATGAATAATGAAATGTTGTCAATTAACTTTCTTTTGTGACTGTAAGCAATCAAAGCAGTTTCTCATTTCAAGCTTTTCCAAACAAGCTAGATTATTCGAATGATTGTTTCGAATGCATTTTCGATTGTTGCAATTCGATATTACCTACTTGTAATTAGTATTTTGAGCTTCAGATAGTTTTATTAGAGTTGTATGTAATGTTAATGCACTTTTTTATTGACATAGTTTTATGGACCAAGATTTTTACATTGTACAAAATATTTACGTCAAGATTGAGACCAAGGAATGAAAATTGTGAACCAGTAGTATCCATCGCGCGGTTTCACCGGCATTCCCGAAGGATCTAATGTATCCCGGTATTATAACTATAAGCCTATGTTACTTCTGGATAAAGTATCATACTAAAGTAGAATTATTAAAATTCATCCAATTGTCTTTGAATGAATACAGTAAAAACATATTTTTTCTTAATAATTTTGGAATTGACTCAGCATTCCATGTACCGCAGCTCAAAATACGCTATCATGGCAGAAATTCAGCTACGTAAAAAAAAATGAAATTCCTTAACGTCTAGTTGAAACACTTTAAAATCATTATGTCGAGAGACTTAACATACCGTCATGTATTTTGAACTAACTAATGAGTGCAAGTTACCGCCGCGTTAGCGTATATTCGCCTGCGGTGCGTAGAAGGCTTTACAACGACTTAATAAAGATTAAATTAACACGAAATGTACATGATTGCTTTGATATAAGGTTAATTTTTATCCCCATTCTAATAACTATTAAATTTAATTGATAAGGTTATTTTTTCTATGATATGCGTACAAAGCACTTCTTATATTGAAGAATCGTTGTTATATTTGAATGTGGAACCTAAACTAGCTGCTCGTTTTGATGTTTAAGAATTTCATTGAAAAATATACTTTATTTAATTTGAAATAAGGTGCATCTATTGATCCAATAGTTAATTGTATGATGCAAATACACCTTATGTTAAAGCAATAAGGTAAAAAATTCAATGACTCTCTTAAACACTAATTAATTCATTGAAATCTTGATGGTAAATGTATTTGTACGTAACATTATAATACATTGTTATAGATATAGTTTTCCGCTGAAATACAATTATATTCTAAATCAATATTGTTGTTTTATTTAAACATTTGAAAAAAAACTACAAAGATTTTCAAATCAACATTTATTTGTTCGTATCACAGTGTCAGAAGTATAATTAATATTAGTAACTTAAAAAAAAATGAAACAGAAACTTATGGTTTTTGTACTATCTTGTACCTCATTAACCTCGATATGCGCAAGCGTGTACGCAGTGCCCTTTGGTCTGCTATGAGTTCTTAAGTATAAAGTGTTAAAAAGAACAATCGTAGGTAGGATAGACACGCGGGGCCCGTAGCAATTACTACTCTTGCTTCGTAGTTAATCCGGCACTGCATTCAAGCCATTGTCGTCTCTAAACGACAATAAACAGTGCCCTGAGCATGTACATCTATTGTTAGCGTAGCCTCATCGTATCGAGTGCGCCAAAAACCAATGCAATAAGAAATTGAACATCGCGCAACGTCACGGTATGCGCGGTGTTAAATTTTCCAATACCTACCAACTTCTTGGCGTACTCGTTACGATGACGCTACGTTCGCCTCTGGTCACAGAAAAATACAAAACAAACATTAAATCATAACTATTGTTGCGTTACCGCCAGTTTAATGTGGAGCTTACTGCAAGCCTCCTCGGCTGGATAACTGATTTATTATATAATAGATGAATTTGTACCAACATTCCGTTGCGTTCGAGTTTTTAAAGGAGTGTGTAGTGGGGGGAGAATACTGTGGGGATGACCAATCACATGAGTAAGCGCGTTTTTGAAGACGCTACGTAGGAGCGTCGACATGCCCCCGGCCTTGGAAGTTGTAGCTTTCAATGAGTTGCGGCGACTTTAGTATCATCAGCCAATGGAACGGGTAGCGGACGTATTTTTAAAAAGGTCGCTTGACAATTCCTGAAGCAGTTTGAATATCAGCGACTCTGGGATGCCATCATGTCCAGGGAATACAGACTTTGATGATGACTAGAGTTCCGACGTATTTGACTTCCATTTAGTTCTAGTCTGCAGCTCTGACACGTACTCCTTCGACCAGCGGCTCCAAGTGTTGTTATATTTGTTCTACACGTTGGTAACGTGACAAAACATGCATTGGTTTGTTTTCTAGGTCAACGCAAACAGGTGCATTCAATGGACGACCATCCAGGAAATGAGCAGGACTTAAAGGAAGTAGGTCTTAAGGATTTGGAGATAAGGGATTTCAGGAGAGCCTTAGTCTGTGCTAATGCAGTGCTAAACTCTTCGACAGTATGGTGTGTGTTACCTACCATACGTCGTAAATGGTGCTTACAACTCTTGACACCAGCCTTCCACAGTTCACCGAAGTGAGGTGCATAAGGTAGAATCCAATTTAATTTCTTTCTTTAATATCTTGACTATTCGCGTAATTTATTATGTCGTCAGAAAAGATGAAGACGGTTTGGAAAAGTCATTTTTAAACCTACAAAGCATTTTCCGTTGTCAGAAAATATCTCGATAGCTTAATACGTCGAGAAAGTGCAAGTAAATATGCATCAGCCGTGAAGTCGCTAACTAACTCAAAATGTATAGTGCGTGTTGCATGTAAGGCAAACGAATAAACAAATATAAGCTTAAATAAGTTCAAATTAGCTGATGTTATTTTTGCAATATATTAAGACTCCTCCTCGGTAAAATACTGTAAAACTGAGTAACTATGTAACCAGTTTCGTCAAACTTGTACTAATAAGTAAAATAGGTCTAGCGAATAGCTTAAAATATAGGAATTATTAATGATATTCGAAGGTAAGTAAATGTACCTATAGATAGTAAATAATTCCAGCCTGGTTTCTAGAGAATCTATATTTCTAGCAACGCTGATGCTGTAGACATCATTTCCTTATTTTATACAGAAATTGATGCATCATATCTGAACTGATAAATAATATGCATGTAGCTGATCTGAGTGGTGATTGTCTGAGAGCAAACTGTGTTGAGGGATAACCTTCATTTTACTATACTGAGTCACTTCTGAGCAGTGGCCTGAGTTTATGGACTATTTTTAAGTCGCCTCCGCCACCCCTTGTAGCGACCCCTTTCCTCTCATGTCCATCTGAGTTTACCTGAGTGATATTAATGGCCGAGTATCGAGCATGATCCAACGATCATCTCCTTACCAATGTCTGTCTGAGTCTGAGCCATACGAATAGCTGATTATCTGCGCATGATCCAACGATCATGTCCTTACTAATGTCTAGCTGAGTCTTAGTAACATGAATAGCTGAGCATCGGAGCATCATCCAACGATCACGTCCCTACTAATATGCATCTGAGTCCACCCAAATGATATGTCTGGCTAAGCAATATGAATAGCTGAGTCTCTGAGCATCATCCAACGATCACGTCCCTACTAATATCCATCTGAGTCCACCCAAATGATATCTCTGTCTAAGCAATATGAATAGCTGAGTCTATGAGCATCATCCAACGATCATGTTCTTACTACTCCAACCATGCCTTGGTGTGTGAGTAAGCATATCCCACTATAGCAAGTAATAACAACTGTAAGTACACAGTTTCTGAACCGCACGCTCGATTGTCAACTAGGTACTTGGTATTACAATCAACTAAATCTAAAGCGCTCACCTAGGCCTCCCGCAACACGCGCACCCAGGTTGCCACACTCACATCTCTCAATCTCTAAACCTCTCTCTCGTTATGAATTGATGAAACGCGTAGTTTTTAAGTTTAGTGGGTAGCAGTGGCGGGAAATGTGTCAAGAATAGAATCAAGAAGATATCTCCCTTTCACGCCACAGGTCGTGGGTTTGAGAAATTGAAAAATGACATTTGAGTTTTATTGGTAGTCTTATTATTAATATGTTTTTTCTTCTTTTATAGATCACGGAATGAGGAACTATCTAAATTACAATCTATAGGTGATGAAAACCATGCTAAAAAGGTAAGATGAAACATCAACACTTGTATAGGCATTGTACGACTATTGATAGTTGTCCTTGAAAATTAAGTTAAGATTAAGTATTGATGATGTTACTATCAACAGTATCGTTAGTGCAAGTTAATCTTAATAGTACAATACTATAATCAGAAAGGAAAATAAATAACTTACTAATACTTTCAAAGGAATCGATATATATATATATACGGATAGATTAATACTCAATTCTATCGATAAAATCATTTCTGTCAGTGTTGATCAATAGTTTTGCTCTCAAATGTCTTATTACTGACGTGCAACGCAAATTAATTTTAAATTAAAATATAATTATATGTACGCATGTGTTTCAGGAACAAGTTGATGACACAAATAAAGAAATAAGTATACTAGATGATGTATGCGATGTCAATGAAGGTTCAGATTGTATCGAGGCATCGGTGGAGGTGTGTATTGTTAATGTTAATTATAACACTTCGTCTACGAGTAATTAATTACGTGTCAACTGTTGTTATCTTAAATTTGGTTTCAGAATGTAGCTGATGTGACAAACCAATTTACGCAAGATATTGTACGTGTGGAAAGTTTTACCGAGGATGTAAATCTTTCAGCACCTCCGAAAAAGGAATTACAAAAAAAGAACCTCCAAGATTGTTTTCCCTTGAAGGACGAAAGAATTGTAAACATAATGAATATATATTCTAAACTTCAGGACATATCCACTCATGGTCCCTTAAATTCCATTTTGATATGTGTGGATATAATATCTGAAAAGCAAGTTGGATTGCAGTCTACTTTTGCGCTGAAATGTAGATTATGTAACATGAAATTTTACATTTCAAGCGGCGAAGGCAGTAAAATGGATATAAACAACTGTGCAGTTCTAGGAACGGTTGCAATTGGTGCTGGACATTCACAGCTAAAAGAACTTTCTGCTGCTTTAGATTTACCACTGATGGGTGAGGAAACATAAAAAATGTTATGAAAATATTTCAGAAATGTGGGAAGGAATTTCTCTTAAATCAATTACCGATGCTGCCAAAGAGGAAAGAGAATTAGCCATATTGAAGGATCGAGTTGATGAGAATGGAATACCCATTATAGATGTAGTAGTCGACGGTTGTTGGTCCAAACGAACGTATAAAAAAAACTACTCTGCGTTGTCAGGAGCAGCCACTATTATAGGCAAAACGTACGGGGAAAATTCTATATCTTGGCGTAAAGAATAAAAATTGCTGCATCTGTGCCCAAGCAGAATATAAAAAGGAAACGCCACATATGTACAAATGTTTTAAAAATTACTCCGGTCCTTCAACTGGAATGGAATCAAATATTCTAGTTGAAGGATTTAAATGTTCAGTTGGGATGCACGGTCTAATGTAGTGTGGGGTAGGTCCTGTGTATGACTCCTCGGTCCTCCCACGTTCTTGCTTACCCAGGATCAGAAGGATATAGTATGGACGTTAACGAAAGATGATAAAAATAACAAACACGAAGACGGTATGAAAGGTAATATTTTTATAGAAAGAAAGCAATGATTTTATTTGAGAAAGAAGTAAGCACAAGAACAGCAATTAAATGAATAAAAATTAAAATGAGCAATGAATAAGCGTTGTTGAGCGAGTAAGTAAGGGAAGCGAAGTGATCGCCGGCTGTAGTCGCCGCGCACGCTCGCGCGCCGCGATGCAGAAACCAGTTCGGGCTAAGGTGTTGGCCCAAGTTTAACTTCGCCATTAGCGGAGCGGTAAGCGGAGCGATTAAACTTGTGTGGTACAAGAATATTGTCCGCCACAGTAGAATGATTAGTGATTGAGATTCGTCTACTTACTCAAAAATAATCGCAGCTCGACCCTATTCAAATGTTACAGTTCAAAAAATTGAGTGTAAAAATCATATAATGAGAACTATGTGTAATAAACTGGCACAAATTAAGACTGACACAAAGTATCCTTCACGACATAGGAAAAACATGACAGATCGAAAAATTATATCAATTCGTGGAACTATCAAAAAAGCTATGGAGAAATATACGTCAGATTCCGAATCGGAGAAACGAGCTCACGTGGAACTCCTTTATAATGATATTTTATTAGTCCATTTACATGTCTTTGGAGACTATAGCAATTGCAAGTCTTATTTTTGCAAAAAGGCAAATGAAGGAAGCAATAGCGACCACGATTTCATGACTAGTACTAAAATATGCCATATCATATCAAACGTTGCTTCTTTCGCACATAGTCTTATTCATAATGTCGAATGTAACAAGGTCGAAAATTTTAACAGTAAAATCGCTAAGTTGGATGGCGGTAAACGCATCAACTTTAAACTCTAAAATCCGACAGGAAAGTCGTAAAAACCCTGCACATACCTGGCGACCTATGCAGTAGCCTTACCTCCGGAATGGGCGTCACCCGGGGGTCGACGTTTAGTTCGTCCCATACTCATGGGTATTAATATGGACATAATCAATAGAAATGGAAATAGTGAGAAGGTGAGCAGGTGAGGAGAATGAGGAGGAGGTGAGAATCTATGTGGGGCCATATGAATCGGGCCTGCTACACCATTTTGGCGTCGATGGACGAGGTCGAGGCCGAGAAAACAGAGCGTGAGGAAATCCGCATCCTTAAAGCGGACAACAAGAGGATGCGGGAGCGTACCACCTTCTCAGAGCGCGGGCATATGGCCGACGCCATTGGCTCAAGAGGGACCTGTTCACCGGTTGTGTTGGGGAGTATGATAAACACTCGCATGGAGGAGGTGAACAGATGCCTGCCAACGAAGCCCCCCACTGGCGGCCGATAGGAAAACGGCTGCGGGACCGGCCACGTCGGTCCCAACCGCAAACGCGGCTGCGGCTCCTGAACCCGAAAGGGCGAGACGGCGACGGCCGGCCACAAAAGGCCGAAAAGAAAAAGTCCAAGGCCATCAGGACGACCGCCCCGGCAACCGGAGCTGTCGCGGCGGCCCCGGGAGAAATACCGGGCCTCCCGGGTCAGCAGCTGGTGGAGAGCTGGGCAACAGTGGCCCGGAAAGGCAAGGGAAATGGGAGGGCGGAGCCAAGTGCCTCCCGCAAAGAAAGCAGCCCAAACCAAAGGCGCTGCGGGTCCCAAAGACCGCTCACATAGCCCCGGAGAGCTGGACACAGAGGTGCAGGCCTACAGAGACCTACAGAATTAGGTCCAGGGCCCGGGCAAGAGGTGAACGCCCGGACCCTGAGGAGGTAGAGGCCTCACGTCGCATGACGGAGCGAGAGGTGCGAGAGGGCAGTCGGCGCTACGATGTTTCGGCTCGTTCAGGTATTGACTGGACACAGCTGTTTCGGTCATTACCTGCACATAATAGGGAGGGAGCCTGGCCCGCAGCGCCATGAGTGCCGTCGTCCCGACGACACGGCTGGCCACACCCTCAAGGTGTGCAGTCGTTGAGACGCGGAGCGTGGCCTTAGTGATTGCAGGCGGAGGATGGTCCTCCGCCTGCCGTGACAATTCACTGGGCGGTCTGCGAGATGGCACGCGTACATGGCCATCTCTCCATCGGCGCGGGAAGCCCTGGGACTAACCGGGGCGACCGACCGGTGGACATCGTGGAGAATGCCTTCGCGGGTTGCACGAGGTCCAACAGAACCGGAGAGCGGGTACGCCAAGGTGGTTTTTAGTGGGTAGCACATATGCCCCGTCGCTCCCAAGGCGGGGGTGAATGCGCAAAGCATTTTCCACCATGTCAAAAAAGGTAGGCAATGGGAGGGAAACTGGGTGATCACTGAAATACAACTGAATTGCAATGCTGATCACTCCATCAAAGTAAGTTTGTCGCAATATCGTGTATGTTGCTTCTTTTTTCGTCACTGATCTGGCCTTTGTTACAGCAGATGTGGAGTGTTGTCCCGTAATCCGGCTCGAAGGACCCTTTGTTGCGGGGGAGGAGGCTTGCAGCAAAAAAGCTGGATAATTAATTTCAGTGGAGTTTAATGTAGTTACAGTATTAAATTATAGATGAATTTGTACCAAAATTCCGTTGCGTTCAAGTTTTTATTGAAGTGTGTAGTGGGGGAGAGTATTGTGGGGATGACCAATCACTTGAGTAAGCGCGTTTTTGACGAACACATAAAAGTAATGATGTAATATGTTAATTTTGTATTTTTCTGTGACCTGTTTATTGTCAAGACGATAATCGCGGTCACGCTTGCGCATGTCGAGTATAGCCGACATTGGCGTTCAAAATGTTAAATATTTCTTCTCTAGAAATTATAAACTAATGTAATTATAATAACTCCATGATGTTATCAAGATCCATGATAGATCTTTCCTGTATCATAGTGGAGTGCTGGGTGATGGTCATGCGGAATTTAAGCTCTTCGTCTGTTATCAGGTGTTGCTTTTGAATAGGTCCTCTGTTAGCGCAGCCAACAACTGTAATATGAAATTATATTTTTATTTTTTTTGCTTTCTATGTATGGGCTTGTGATTGACCCCAATCTAAGTGGTGATGTGGCAAATGATGGTAAGCACACAAACCCTAGAAAGGAACTGGCTCTCTGGGTATTTGGTGACCAATTTTCAATGTGAGGGTGGTAGCTATGTACTACAAAGTAAACTACCACTGTGCTATGGATTCCTGAAAATGTAGCACTAAAACTACCCCATTTTAACACATTCTTTATAAGCATGAAGTCTATGGTACTATTATTATACTACTATGGTAGTGGGAAGAACTCAAATGAGAAAAACTTGATGATGGTAAGTATAGTAGAATCTATGTTGTAAATTCCAAAAAACAGTGATAAAAACTCATAACGCTGACAAGCAAAATTGTGATTTAAAATAAGTGGGATTTGTGTCATAGTACTGACTCTGCCTTCGTCCTTCCTCTTAGGGCCAGAAGATATTATTAGTGTTTTTTTAAATATTTACCTGGACATTTAGTTCTGTTTTTCATTTTGATCATATTAAAAATGGTTTCTCTCTCATAAATGTGTCCACATATGGTGTTCTTGACAGGGTCCACTATTGGCTTCTTTGTTATTGGATCAATCTGTTAACATAATAAAGGTAAGGTAAGCCATATGGGAAGGTAACATATATAAACTCAGGATAAATTAGATCCTTTGGGAAAGTGGGAGAAACAGCAAGATGGAAACTATACAGTAGTCTCACAAATCCATTATTTCAGTACTCACTACTCTCATTCTGCGCTTGTCATCGATTATCACAATAGCACATTCATATTTACTGTTTTCAAAGTGAAAATTGTAGCTAATAATTTAAAGTTAACTGCAACATAGGACTCTTATCTTTGAAGGATAAATGGATTTATTTTATGGACATATTATGATTTTTTTCCGGCACCTAGTTTTGAATAGTGTCAGGTTAGTAAGACTATTGTATAACATTAAAAAAATATTGTCCCACTCCCATGGCCCAATGCAGTGGTTTTACAGTTAATCTATTTGCTATAGCAAAAATAATTTCAAAAAATATATCATAAAAACTTACATATTGATCCAGTGATTCTGTTATAGCCAAATCTGACTCATCCAGATTTTCTGCAATACAAATATATTTGTTTAATACTACAAACTGGGCTTGGTGGTAAGAGACGCTGACTGCCATGCAGGTTGTGAGTTCAACTCCCACCCAGGACAATCATTTCTGTGCATGACCATGTCTGTTTGTTCTTTGTGTAGGTCTAAATATTTGTATAAGGATGTATTTAAAAAGTACTACCTACATGTAGTATATTAGTTACCTGGTTTCCATAGTACAAGCTCTGCATAGTTTGGGAACAGATGGAAAGAAATGTCCCAGGATATTTATTAACTATTTAAAACACAATATAGTGTATATAGTAGTAATCTAGTATTTTGCATAATATCACTGTGGTATGTAATGATGCAAAGGAGATATATAAAAAAAATATAGCACACAGTAATATAAGCATTGTGCTGAGGGTGCCCCATGTGGGGCTTTAGCACCAAGAATATGCTAGTACTTGTTATCAAACACTACCATCACACTATGTCCCTTTATGCTTTCTCTTCCTGTCTGTTTTTAAATAACTGTGCATTTTAGCACCAAAGGTTTAATTTTGCTAGTCATCCTTTAATAGACCAGTATCATACTTACGCCTAACTGTTTGCTGTGCCTGGTTGTACCGTTTATTCAATTCTAACATGTAAGGATGGTTCTTGACATTCAGTCGTTTGTCAGCGAGGCTGCGCAAGTGAGCTGTAAACCTCTCTTGTAGGGTGTCTACATTTGATGTGTCTGTTTCTCTCTGGATTATAGAAAAGTTCAGTTAGCATCACAATTAATACAGGAATCAAAATCAGGAAGCTCTGTTGGGCATTTTACAGCAGTTAGTTATATACAGCAGTTTAGAGAAAGGCTCTGATGTCAAATCAAGTCAAAGCTGCTAAGTAAGAATGTTTCCAACGGTTCGAAAATATTTTATGAATTTCAGGATTAGACTCCAATTAATATTTGCAACATAACCTTCAAATTTACGCCGGCATACCTTTGCTTTTTCTAAAGCTAGAATTGCGACATCCTGTTGAGCCTCCTGCATGATATATTTCTCCACGTAGCCCTTAAGTTTAGAAAATTCCGCTTCTTTGTCATCATCCAAATACTTGCAAACGTTTTCAGAGCACAAATACAAACTTGTTATGCACTGTTTTCTTAATTCGGCTAAATCTGTGTCGGCCATTATTTGAGTTATAATAGGATAATCAACTTTATGTATTTCAAAAGTTGTGTTCAAAGCGTTAAACCAAACGACAAAAAAGATAAATAATATCAAACGTAAAATCGGCCAAGTGCAAGTCGGACGGAATGGTATGGTATGGAACGGAAGTTGAAAAATATATCGATATAAATTTTTATGTAAATAATCGATAAATTCGATCTCGTTTTCTTGAAAATCCCTATTTTTAGAGTGCCAGTCACGAAATATGCCGATGATTTATATCTTCGATATTTTGACGATGCATTTTCCAGGCTTATCAATTTTAACAAAGATTTTGTAACATAGAGAAATACTACTATTTATTGTTTGATTGTAAAAATCATGCTTGTCACTCAGGATAACAATTCTATAGACTGGGACAAGTAATAAAAAAAATCTAGTGTTCAGTCTGAAGTCTGAACCTAAAAGTAACGCACGAATATTTATAATCTATCGATGAAAAGTGTTTAAACACCTATCCGCAACATCATGGCAGCTTGGCAGCGCCGCTGTAGACTTGCAAGAAGATTTTCCGGCCGCCCGCGACAAGTAAAACAAATTGCAGACGTGCGTGCTGTGTTATTATCGAGGTACAAGCTTACCTCAGGACTTTCAGTAAGTCTGCTAATAAAATCGTGCCCAAATTGCTTTACATTTCTTTTCAACGCTAGGCCCGGACACTTTAGTCACTTCGACTCCCAATTTACCAATTAACAAATCAAGTTTCGAGACTAAACAAAAAATCCACATTAAACACATGTTTCAACGTACACAAAGCTTTAATACTAGTCAAATTCAAGTAAGTAATAGCGTCTATAATGGCGGTCGGTGAAAAAGCTGATATCGATCGTTTGTTGCAGCCACCAACCATTTGTTCTTTATTATATTATATTAAATTCTTACAACTGTTGCAAAAGATTTGGATAATTTGTTGACATTAATTAACAGAATTCGCTTTATGTGTTAAAGACATCCATATTTGCCGCAAAACATTCCGAACAGGCCATCGGAGATATATAACTACTGATACAAGTACGAGCTTAAAACTTTTTGTTCCATGGATATATTGAGCATATAATTTATTCACAAAATTCAATTCTTATATTGGCAAACTTTAGGCACACGTCCCAGCTCCATACCGGCTGGTACAGAGAGGCCTACAGATGTCATTCGCCTGGAAGCTACCACGTAGCAACAGCCTCAAGGGACGAATCTTCAAATCCACTACTATACGTAGTGGGCGCGGCAGACCAGGCGGGTAGGTCTTTCTCTTTGTCCGTTTGGGTGTTAAGAACATATTGGTAATATAATTGTCTTGAGGCCGATTTGAAGCGCGTTCTACATTCCTGCCAAAACTAGTCGAGAGTAACCAAATACGATTAAAGAGGCCCTATTCGGCAAGTCTCGCCTATGTTCGTGTGGTCTCCATTTGGTGTCGATATTTCGGACCCGAATCAAAGGGAATCGGCTCTCGCGTTTTTGTGTTCCATCCACTTTGCCATTACCGGCAGCAGGGTCTGTTATGTATACAATGTCATATACAAGTATCGAATGGAGAACTGCGAGAGTGAATGTGGAGAACCGGTTTCGGTTTCATCCTGTCTCGGCGAAATGTGGAGCGTGCTTAAGACTTGGGAATCCATTTGACAGACTTGCCATCCGGCAGCAGTCAATGATTGCATAGTGGTTACGCAATGAAAATGGTAAAAATATATTGTTGTAATATTAAAAATGTATTTGTATGTTTTTATATTTGTTAAGAGATGAACCACCATGGGAACCAATGACGCACAGCAACACATACCGAGAAGCCGCCTCTGCGAATAAAAAAATAAAAAGAATAAATCGAACAATCGTCACGCTAATTTAGTTGTAGTAATTAATTAATGTAATATTGTAGTATTAAATTTATTATTAAATAATTATAAAGTTGACTTCAGTTTTTTTTGCGTCCTCAACGGCAGCCGAACGTTATTTATTTATTCTGGACTGCGACACCAACACGATAGTAATTAAATTTGTTTACAAATACATGGCAAAAAATGTCAAAATTGTTGGGGAATTAGCACTTCTGTTGGCAAGTGGTGGTGAGTTTTGGTAAGTGGTGGTAAATTATGGTAAGTGGTTGTAAATTGTGGTAAGTAGTGGTAATTATGGTAAAGTATGGTTAATGGTAGTATTTTGTGGTAAGTGGTCGTAAATTGTGGTAATTATGGTAAGTGGTGGTAAATTATGGTTAATGTTGGTGAGAGGTGGTAAATTGTGGTCATTATGGTAAATGGTTGTAAATTGTGGTAAGTGGTGCTAAACTAGTACGTGATGTTAAATCGTGGTGAGTAGTGGTAAATGATAAACTTGTAGTGACAGTGTCTTGGTCGGACAGAGCGAGCACCAGGCGCGCCCGCACGGCACTCATCGCCGCCGTCCGCCAGCGCCTTTGCCACCAGCGCGCACTATAGACCTGAAATGGGGTTTCATTGGAGAGGCTTATAGATATACGAGGCTAGGGGCGTTAGCAAGCAGTTATGGTATATATTCAAAAAATATTTACAAAAATTAACGTTTAGTGATGTCTATAATTCTGACAATTTGGATGGGGCTTTTAGTATTTTTTACGAGGAAATTTAATTAAATTTCTGTACAAACTTTGATTTCCTAAAATAAAAATCATAATAAGTAATACCCGAAAAATAACTTGGCTGACTAATTATTTATTTATTTATTTATTGAAGAATTGTATAGATGTTTCTCGAAAAATAAATAATCAAAAATACTTATGAATAGTAGAAATAAAGGTAAAGTTTCATGGAATATAATAAAAAAAGAATCTGGAAATACTATACTTAACTCGTATATATATCATATATATCAAATATCATCCCTTGCGGGAAAACTCAGTTCGGCAGCTTACGCAGTGAGAAAAATTAGACAACTAACAGATATAGATACAGCACGATTAGTATATTTTAGTTATTTTCATAGTGTTATGTCCTATGGCATTTTGCTCTGGGGCAAAGCTGCTGATATAGAAACTATATTTATTTTGCAAAAGCGGGCGGTGCGAGCTATGTATAATTGGGATTCTCGAACTTCCCTTAGAGATAAGTTTGCAGAAATAGGAATACTTACAGTTGCATCACAGTTAGTGTTGCCCAAATTCAGTCTTGGTCTTGCAGTCTTGGTCTTGTTCTTGCGTTTTTGCAAGACCAAGAACAAGACCGCGTATTTTTAGCAAGACCAAGACCAAGACTGACCGTGCAAGACTTGAGCAAGAACAAGACTAAGCCTGCAAGACTCTTGCGTCTTGCAGCTAGGACTTAGCGCTATTTCACGGAGTAGTTAGGTGTAACAGTTCGGTGTATAGGTACGCTTAGGAATTCTATGAGACGCAAAAAACTGTATCATAGAATATGAAAAACTGGACCTATGCGCATTACGACTAATACCATAAACATACCTACATAGCGAATAAAAAAATATCCATTAAAATCAAACTGAGTGCATGCATAGTTATGTTTTAACCATCGGCACTTTGATAATGCGGCATCAAAGGTTTTGTACTTACTTCTCAAAGAAATTTGCCGCTTTTCGGAAGTACATGGTTATGATACACGCGCCGGCGGCTTCTTTAGAAATCATATACAACAATCGTTGCCGCCGCGCCGAAATCACAACATTTGACACTATTTGATTGCCGCCACAGGGCGTAGGTATACTCATGTAAAATAATTTCGAATTTTAAGAGTACCTACAGGTGTTCCAAAGAATAAATAAGTTTCAGAGTGCTTAGAATGAAAATGAATACATTATACTGATCACGCAAGTAGTATTATGATAGGAAAAAATGTTAAGGATAGGTAGTAGATGTCATAATAATTTATTCTAGTAAGTATATATTATAATATTGATTATATGGTTTTAAACTAATTACTTAGGTACTATTATTGTACATTTAGTAAAAACTTAAGAATATATTTCTTAAGTTTTGTACAATAATAATTTTTGTCTTATGTACAATAATATTTACAAGAAAAAATAGCAAAAAAGTGTTCAAATATCACCCGTTTGATAAATATTGTTGCCACTTTTAAATATACTTGAAACGTGTAAAAAATATCTACAAAACTAATAAAATAGGTAAAAAGGTAAAATCAAGCTCACATTGTTTCAATTCTAATACGTTTTTCTAAGATTTAAAGTAAACTTTAATAAATAGTAATGACTAATAGGTAATTGCAAGACTTGCAAGACTCTTGCTGCAAGACCAAGACCAAGACCAAGACTGGGAGCGCAAGACCAAGACCAGGTGTATTGGCGCAAGACCAAGACCAAGACTGGCTAAGTCTCGTCTTGTTCTTGCATTTGGGCAACACTAATCACAGTACATTTATGCAAACATATTATTTGTTCATCGAAACATTAGTCATTTTGCTAAAAAATGTGATATGCACTCAATAAATACTAGAAATAAGCACAAACTCGTGACCTCTGCTTATCGACTGCAAAAAGTACAAGGTTCATTTCTGGGACTAGGTGCGCGCTTCTATAACAAAATCCCTTCATCGACTTTAGATTTGTCCTTGCAAAAATTTAAGGATCATATTAAAGCTGTATTGGTAAAAAAGGCTTATTACAACATAAATGAATATTTAAATGATAATAGTGCCTGGTTGTAAATGTATTGTTGTATGGTATGATTTATTTTTTTATTTGAATGCAATTTAAATTTATCTATAACTTTGAACATGTTATGGTCACAGTGATAACACTTTGTGTGTATTCTAAAATTCATAATTTTTTTTTTTTTGATGTGCTTCAAACTTAAATTAGTCATGCTCGCTTTAATGCCTTTGCTTGTGGCGGCGTCGTGTGGCGGGTCGCTCACTTCCCTACAATATGGCGAGGAGGGCGATGGCTGCCACATGCGTCATACTTGTGAACAGGTGCTGCTTGTGGGGGCTGGTCGGCTTTAGTTTGTTTGTATTTTTTTTTTCATTACATATTTATAATATTATATTATTGTTAAATAATTCTGCAATATTGCCATAACACACAGGTATTGTCAATGAGACTAAATAATATTTTATGTAATAAATCTAAGTTTGTTTTTTTTTTTAAAAGAGTAATTGCTGAGTTTATTGCCGGCTCTTCTCAGTAAAAAACAACCTTCCGAACCGGTATTAGAGTCAGACTATTCATAAGTGCTTGTAAAGGCCTATTTGAATAAAAATATTTTCATTTCATTTTCATTTCATTTATACCACAGATAAAAACAAAAATAGATTTCGATAGCGCAAGAATTTAATAAACATTTCCTAGATTCCACTGAAAATGGTAAAGAATATGAATGGTTTAAGGATGATTATTGTGTGAATTTTTCCCGGCATAGCTCAAGTATTTTCCTAGCAGCCGTTGATGAAAAAGAAGTAAAAAGCTTAATTCATCTTCTAAAGAACAGTAAGGCTGAGGGCTATGATGGCATATGCACAAAAGTTCTAAAGGCTTGTTCAAGTGAATTAGCACCATTATTGTCATATTTGATCAATCTCTCATTTGAGGAAGGTAAATTTCCAAATGTTTTAAAAAAATCAATTGTAAAACCTTTATATAAGCGAAAGGGAAATAAATTGGAAATACTTAATTACCGCCCTATAACCTTAATTCCTGTTATATCTAAAGTTTTTGAAAAGTCTACGCACAATAGGATAACTAGCTTTTTTCATTAAAACTGTATACTTACAGAAGAACAATACGGCTTTCAGAAAAATAAATCCACAACATCTGCAATATTTGACTTAGTCACAAAAATTGTTAACTCTCTCGATTGTAAACAACTGGTAACAACTGTATACTTCGATATGACCAAGGCATTCGATTTTGTTGTGCATAAAATACTATTGCATAAACTGGAATTAGCTGGCAAACGGGGCCCAGCACTGGACTGGATTAAGAGCTACTTATCAGAGAGATGGCAATGTGTCGAGATTACAAACCTAAACAATAACGGTATAACTAAATCGTATAAGTCGGATTACCAGCAAAACAGAAGGGGAGTACCTCAAAGAAGTGTACTTGGGCCACTTTTATTTATTATATATATTAATGACCTTCCAAAGGTAACAAAACGTCCATGTATTTTGTTCGCTGATGACATATCTTTAATAATAAGCCTACTAATAAAAATGACATAAATAAACATGAATTTGACATTAACGAATCAGTGAATCGTATTATAGATTGGTTGGACAAAAATGGGTTGAAAATTAATTTGAATAAAACTAGTTACATGAATTTTTCTATTAAAAATGAGAAAAGTCACAATTTAAATAAAAATTATAAGGGTCAAACAATTAATGAAGCTAATGAAGTGAAATTCCTAGGCCTAAATCTTGACAAATCTCTAAACTGGAAACCACATATTGACAAAGTAAATATTGGTATAAATAGATTTGTTATTGTCTTAAACAGATTAAGACGAACTGCAGCTACGGAAACAGTACTAGCTGCGTATCATGGGTATGTTTCCTCTCTCTTAAAATATGGATTACCAATTTTCGGAAACAGCGTAGATATAAATAAAGCATTTATAACCCAAAAAAATGTGTCCGGGCAATCTGCGGCGTAGCACCTTGGATTTCGTGCAGACCATTATTTAAAAGATATAATGCCGTTAGCTTGCATGTACATTGCTGAAGTATGTAAATTTGTGAAAGGTAACATGCATTTATTTAGTATGGCAAAGGATGTTTATCCTAGAAATACCAGAGATGCAAACAGATTGGTCTTGCCGCGTAAAGCTTCAACGGTATTTTTGCAAAGGAACTGCTACGCAATGTCTATTAGGATTTATAATGATCTTCCGGATTTCATCAAAGAATTACCTATGACGAAGTTTCACGTTCAATTTCGGAAGTGGCTTCAGTTCCACAATTTTTATTCCATTACTGAATACTTTACACATTGCAAGAAAAATTCCTACTAGTCACAATTTTTTATAGTAGTGCGCTAAATATTGACAAACCGACATAATTAATGACATACTTCTAATTAATTTATTAACATTTTATTTGACAATCTAAACATTGTAAATTTTGCATGCTATTATTCTGGCTCGTGTGACCACTCTTAATTATTTTTGTAACATCTATCTGTACACAATAAACTAAAATTATTATTATTATTATTATGAGACTCGGGAGAAAAACCATCCGAGGCCGAAATGTTTTAAGCTAATATAATAATTTTTATTAAATATAATGCTAAATTCATGCAATTTAACAATAGAAAAAAAAGGAAATGTAATACTATATATTAAGGAATCATAAACCTCAGCTCATTGAGCTGAGTAAGCCTTGAGAGATATTAATCATAAAATGCAATACAATTTATCATAAAATATTTAAAGAACTAGGAGCCCGGAGTAAATAAATAAAATGTGAGCCATCACGGGACGCTTGGCAGATGTGAAACATCGAAATTATTTTGTACAAGTAATATGTATAAAATAACAGTTTACGATAGGAACTGTGCTGACATCTATGAACATGCATACAATCCTTCACCGCCCGCACCACGCAACACGCTAGAAGCCTACATCGCTATATCGAGATTCTCTCAGGATTCGACATATATACAAGCATCCAACATCAACAGTTAGACCGCGGTCCCCAGGCATGATCTGCGGCAGCTTGGTAGAAGATCTTTCCATTTAAAAGGAGGAGTATCATACGTCACTCCTCCATAGAACTAAATATGGCATAATGTAAAAAAATTATATTACGATATTTTTTCCACAAAAATAATAACTGTTTTTTAATAAACATTTATTTTCATTAAACTCAAAAATCCAAAATTAAAATAAAATATTCACTTTTGGCAACTCATCATATAACCACGGCATGCGTCGCCACGCCAGAAATCGGTTTTATGTGCGGCTATAGGTCGATGTTTCACATAAAAAAAAACTTCATATTGATAGGTATGCAAGTACCCTCTAGTTTAGTTCTTTAAAAACACCGCTTTCAAATCGATAGTAAATTTTGGAACCCAAATGGTTTACTGAGCAGATAATCGAAATATCGAACTTAGGCTGCGTTTCCACTGTCGCGGAGCTGGACGGAGTGGAGCGGAGCGCTCCGTGATTTGTCCAAATCACTCAACAAACACTGCCCCTTTTCATTGCTCCTCTTCACTCCACTGGGCTCAGCTCCGGGTCATTGGAAACACAACCAAAATCTCTTGTTCGAATTGGAAGATGCTGACCAATGAGAAGGCATGTACAGAAGACGCTGAATAAAGCTAGTCTCGGGAGTGGTGTAACTTCTCAGAGCGAATCATAAGAACCAATGGAAATGGAGGAATGGAGTATTTCAGATATTATTGTACAAAACTAAATTATGCTACTGATTTAGGCTATCAGCGTATGAGTGAAAGAAAGTAAATTCTCTAATTTAGCATCATGATGGAAATTATTATACGTAGAATTACACATTTACACATACACAATTATCTTACGGTTCTGATCGCTGATAGGGATCTGAGTTCGTATTTTCAGTATAAATCCCATGAAAAGGACAAACAAGGATATTTTATGTAAATTAAAGTATCGTATTGAAACTAAAGTAAAAAGATTTATTTCACAAATTTATTGGTTACTTATAACAGTTTTGAAATTATATAGTTCCCAGTGTTTAATACCCAAGCTTCTGGACAATAGTCGGTCCAGCGTTTATACTCATCTTTTGCGATGTTGTGGTTGGGTTTCATATAACTATGTAATTGTAAATATTTTTTAAGGGTCAAATATCGATTCAGGATTATAAATCGATTCTTCTGGTCCAAGAAATCGATTCTACGATCAATCGATTTCAGATCGCCATGCCTACTTGTGGTTCGTGAAGAAATATCAATCTATTACGTGGGAAATACGAATAATTTGCTATCCGCTTCGTACACATTTTTTAAATATTGTCGCAATTTTTTATAGTGTGTTCAAGTGTGTTATTCTTTCGAATCGACAAATTTGAGCCTTGCAAATTTGCATTATTATTATACCTTTACCGGTTTTACCTTTATTCGTGTTACCGCGCTTTTTTAATGACCAATTGAAACAGAACAAAATAGATTTATCGGACCTTATTCAAGGCGTTATATTACAGTAATTTGGATATAATAGTTTTGCAATCTTCGGGCACGGATCGACAAATTCCAATAGGACATACCGCGATAATTTAAAGGAATGAACTTAGGATTCCGTGCTTCAGGTGAGTAGTAGCCTTTCCTTTGTTTTTTAGTCATTTTTATAGTCGAGGTGGAGGGTCTGTGATTACTGAGCTGTTTAATCATGGCATACCGTCTCAAATATTATGGGAATACCTACTCGTGGGACAATTTTAAGGATGTTTCACATTAGAACACGTCGTGCGCGAGCCGAGGCACGGATTGGAAATGCTACGGACATAATTTGTAGTGATGATGCATTATGACTATGATTTATGATAATGACTGATGGTACTTCTTGTTGATCTTATAGCCAATATTAGCTCGCATCGATATGTAACTCTCCAAATGTAACTAATTTTGAGGTGAGAGTAAATAAAATTCATTTGAATAATTTATTTTAATTTATTACCAAATAATAACGGTATATATGGGTAAATAACATTTTCAGAAACATAAATATGTTGATTATCAATAAAAAATAAGTAATCCTATGTATAAATAATCATTTTATTTAGGCACAATATCAATTTGAAAAATGTATGAATCCTTTCAACAATTTTCGATAAGTAGCCAGAACACTTTAGCCTTATAGGTTAATATACTTGAAATATAAAATACGTGTCCAATAAAAAAATCTAATCAATGTTTACATAATATAATCTATAACGTAACAAAAAAGCCATTGCTGGGCGTGTTTAAAGCATTTTCTCTATGTCCAATACAGTTGAATAAAATAAAGATGTGTGCGAACTACGCCGTAGAAGCGAAACCTTCAAAAAGCTCATCTCATTCTTTCGCAGGCTTAATCCTTCAGATATATGTTTGTCTCTTTTTAGAGCCGCTTTTTCGTTTCGTCGGGTTTCAGGGATCGAGGTCTTCGCTTCAAAAATATAATTTGTGTAACTGATGCACACATGTGAACTGAACTTCTCGCTTCTCCCACTGTACTTGTATTATTATATGTATCAGTCTAGTTTTAGGTCATTCATGTTATACAGTGACTCCAACATGACCCAAAGCCGTCGAGAGTTGCTTGAGTAGTTCACGTTTTACTGACTGCGAGAGGCCCCGTCGAGCGCCGATCACTTTGAAAGCGTTCAAATATTCTAACTCTGTGAACTGAGCACCTTTCTCTCGTACTGATGTTATTATTTCCTGCGAATAATGGTATAAACTAGTCGTAAGTTAGAGAGCGATAAGAAGTAGTTTATGTCTCAATTAAGAATGTAAAAATCTTTTAGAATTTTAGTCTGCGGAGGACAGTTACGAAGGTGATACTACTGAAGCTGTCTAATACCAGCATAGAACTTTAAGTCTGTTAAAATTATTGAGGTCTTACAAGCCCGTTTCTACAATGTAATCGATTCTATAATGTAGCTCGTGTATTAATTCTCTGAATAGGATAAATTCCAAAAAAATAGATAGTAAAACATGTGAATACCTCGGGCGTGCAGTTGAGTAGGTGCAGGTAGGCGTGCGCGCGGTGCAGCCCGTCGTGCGGCAGGTGCAGCGCCGCCAGGCAGTGCCGCAGCGTGGCCAGCCGGCCCTCCGCGCCGCCCGCGCCTGCGCCCGCGCCCGCGCCCTGCCAGCGCCACACCACCGCCGCCGACATCATCTCCCCCAGGCCCCGCAGTACGTACTGGACAAATAAGATCAAATAAAAAATTTCAAAAAAAAAAACGACATACCATAAACCGCATAGTTCAAATTAAACTTATTATAGATTTATTTTTCTTGTTGAGAGCGGTCCGAAAGTCGGTTTCCTCTTTGTTACAAAATTTTCGGCGGTGGATAAAACTCTCACTATCGAGTTTGTAATGCAAATTTGCTAATACATGTATTAGTTTTAAGGCATTACTTACTAATCATTTTGTTCATCATGAATTAGTTGGTCAAATTGGGTAATCGGATCTGACAACGAAATAATACCCGGGTATATTCGGATCGACGTACCCGGGTAAAAACCCAACTACTGATTCTCTCGCAGGTTTAATCCATACGTAGATGCTCGTGTTTGTCTCCTTTTAGTGTCCTTTTTCTTTTCATTGAAGTTTTCACTTCAAATGTCTCGATTTGCTATCTGTAGTTTTTAATTACAGACTACGGTAAATTTATTTACTCGCTAGCCGGAGCAAACTCAAGATAGGTGTATATAGAGTACAATATAGAGTAGTGTGTGGTGTACTGACGGCGAGCCGGTGCGGCTGCAGCACGGAGGAGGCGCGCTCGTGGAAGGCGAGCAGCGCGCGCGCCAGCCGCGCCGCGCCGTCGCCGCCGCCCTCGCCGCCGCTCGCCTCCGCGCCCGCCCCGCCCCCGCCGCCCCCGCCGCCCCCGCCGCCCCCGCCGCCGGCTTCCTGCCCCAGGTAGTGGAAGCACTCGATACGCAGCTACGGAAACAAAAACCACGGTTTATTATGTATAGTATGCACTCGGCGCTTCTGCCGGCTCAACTTGAAGGTAACTTGCGGTAATAGGAATGGGTACTGATATATCAAATAAGATACTTTCTAATGTTAAATTGTTAAATGTCGAAACGATGGTTTGTATGGAAATTTGTATGAAATGACAAATTGTGACGTCATAATTGTACAGCATCAAAATACACTATTTATCGTTAAATCAGTGCTAGTGTTTGATGCGATGTTAGTTCGCTATTAACTATATACCTATTAATGTGTGATTCTTAAAGATGTATGAGAAAAGCGTGAAGATTTATCGTCTGCCTAATCATGTGAAAGGTCAACGCTCCGACGAAGTTCGTATTAAAGAATGGCCTATAATCGAATGGATACCTAGCTGATAAAATCTATGGTAGGGCGTCATAGAACAATGTGTTAAGAAAAGAAGTTACCTCTAAATGTAAGAACAGCAAACACTTATGCGATATCTCGTCAAATATCATGGCCGCGGAGGAGATGTCGTTGAGAATCTTTTCTGACACCTTGATGCCACCACCGCCAGATGACCCGCTCAGCATTGCCGGTAAACCCTTGATGTTTGTGCTTAACCAGTCCTAAAGGAAAACACGATTAAAAACATATATTAGGACTTTAAATAAAATACCAAACCACTCTATTCAAATAGGCCTTTACACTTTTTCGATCTCCTTTAAAGTCTTATTTTAGCCCTTATTGTTCTTTAACACATTCAATGCCATCGACTCGCCCTGCCCCGAGTCCACGTAAATTTTATTCCAGTACCGGCGAGTCATTGGCGAGTTCAATGTATTTCGGTAATACAGTAAAAGCTCCGTATTCGCGCTTCCTTCATTCGCGTTTTCACTATTCGCGGTTAAAAAAAATGCGACCCAATTCCTATATTCGCGTATAAAGATTTCTTTATTCGCGGATCTAATCGGTACATACATATGTATTTAAAAAGGATTCGGTATCCTTTGTAAACGCGTCGTCAAATGGACAAATAAAAAGCTAAAATATACCATACAACTACGCCTAAAGTATGTTGTTAAATGATTCGCCCCTGTATAGGCCCGGCTTTTCCCTTGACATAAGCCGCCATGGCCGCGGTCGGTGTTTTTGAGAATGTAAACAAACAGAATGTTTATGTAATCCAACTTTATTTTTCAATGTATAAAGTATGTTGTTAATTGCTGCCACATATTAGGCGTTCACTATGGTCAAAAACTTCAATCAAATTGTTTTTTTTTTATATATTAGTTTTTTATTTTGTCACCCAGGAACGTATCCCCCATAATCCCATATAAATTACCATTCCATATTCACGGTTTCTGTATTCGCGGCATATTTACGGAACGTATACCCCGCGAATAAGGAGCTTTTACTGTATATCCAAAACGCATGAGTATGTAATGCTCAAAATTACAGCGTAGACTAAATATACGTATACTATATATAACCTATATATTTACGTGGTGGCCTTTATGCAAACACAATTTTATATTTGAAAAAATAAATAACATTATGGAGTGCCTTTATGTACATATAGTAGTGGCATTGGACGTGTTAACACCCACTCTTCAGTCTTTGGCCGATATGAACCAGTGCCTTCCCGCTACCCTAACTATACTGTCCTCACTATAGTTAGTCCCTCTAAGGATCTAATGTATCACGGGATTATAACATAGTTACCTATGTTACTTCTGGGTAAAGCTTTTTAGTTTATTAACTACAATACAAAATCTTTTCGCTTTACATTAATACTAGCTGTCCCCCTCGGTTTCACCCGCGTTTATCGATATCACATATAACCTATAACCATCTAGGAAAAATTTCGCGTCGAATGGTATCAGTCCCATCCTGATATGATCATTAGTTTTGAAGTTATGGTGCCTCGAAGGAACCCTATTTATAGATATATAGAAAACTAGCTGTCCCCCGCGGTTTTACCAGCGTTCCCGAGAGATATCACATTAGCCCGGGATAAATAGTATGTAAGTGTGCCATGTTTCATCCATATCTGTTTAGTAGTTTTTGCGTGTAAGAGTAACAAACATACTTATATACAAATCTTTCCTCTTTATAATATTAGTTAGTATTTATTTATATCGAATCAACAGCTTAAATAATAAGTTTCAAGCTTCTAGCTCTAAAAAAGAGGATAGTTCCAAACAACTTTTCATCCCTCTTTTAACCCCTTACAACCCTTTTTCACATTATAAAGTAGCCTTTGTCCTTTTTCAGGCTTTAGACTATCTGAATACCAAATTTAATTTAAATCGGTTCAGTAGTTTTGGCGTGAAAGCGAGACAGACAGACTGAGTAACTTTCGCATTTATAATATTAGTTAGGATTAGAATACATATATAATTAAATCTTAAATTCTCTAATTAAAAATATTACACAAGAGCTTTATTTAACTTACCATTGATTCACACAATACGGCGAGATCAACTAACGCGTTGATGTCAGTGATAATTTCCTTGTGGGTGATCGCACCGTCGCCCAAGCTGGACCCTAAAATTTCCGCCTCACGTTCGTACGCTTGCTTCAGTTCCTGTCAATAATTTATGCGTTTTACAACAATGTTAAATAAAACCGGTTACTGCCGGTTACTTTTAGATCCATTAACCATCTAACTAGCTGTATATCATCATGAATCAGAAACTGGTATACTATATACTTACTTATTTTCTAAATAGATATAAAAACTCGTATACTTAAATATATATTTACAACCAGATATTTTAAGATACAGAATCCAAGACCTGTGACGTAATAGTTAGGGTTTTTAATCTAACCACAAGTCCACCCTAACTGTCCTGTCCATAAATATAATCCAATGTACTCGTATGTCTATATTCTATAAGGATGATAGTGATAAAAAATGCTTGTGATAATAGGTGTACCAACCTGAGCTGACAGCTTAGTTTCTACGTCCGCATGGGTGGCAAGGTGCCAGTTGGGTAGCGACTGCAGGAAGCGTACTATGTCGTCATCAGCCAGCCAGCGGAGCGCGCGAGCTGACCCTACGTGGTGCGATAGAGTGCATAATACAGTTTTTTTTACTCTCAAGGTTGATTATCATCCTATCTCTAAATAGCTATAACTTATTGTGAGAGGTATTCAGTTGATATATATCATGCACATGACATAGACACTATGGGTTATTATGGTAGATATTGTAACAATAAAATAAGTTATATATTAAGGGGATCCAACAAGTAAGACACGAGTAACAAAATGAATATTTTGGTTACGCCTACGCGTAATATCATTGCAATTGCAAAGCACCATTATTACAAGAGAAACCGAGTCTGAATTCCTAGGCGAATGGTACAAAACAGAACCTAAATACAGTATCGGCGATAGGGCCACTGACGCCTTGGGCAAGAATATTGTGGCGCCCACATAAGGAAATCATTATTTTGTTAATTTTTTCACCAGACAGTGTGGTCGAGGACCGATAAATAAACCGAATAAATATTTATTTATTTATCAATATTTATGTTGTCCCCTTCAAAGTAATCCCCCTCAGATACAATACACTTATGCTAACGGTTTTTCCAATCCTCAAAGCACTTCTCATAAGCACTTTTCGGTATAGCCTTGAGCTCTTCCAGGGATGCAGTCTTTATCTCTTCAATCGTTGCAAATCTCCGTCCTTTCATAGGTCTCTTTAGTTTTAGGAACAAGAAAAAGTCACATGGGGCCAAATGACCCTTTTGAGTAAATCTGGGTCGTCGTTGACGTCATTCAACAGTTCTTGAGCGATGCTCATGCGACGGTTCTTTTGGTCAAAATTTTGCAATTTCGGGACAAACTTCGCTGACACACGTCTCATGCCCAAAACGTTAGAAAAAATTTCATGGCACGAGCCAAGCGATATACCAACATCCTCAGCAACGTCTCTGATAGTGATTCGACAATTTTCCAAAACAATTTTCTTCACTGCTTGAAGGTTTTCATCAGTTGTTGACGTGCTTAGGCGTCTAGAGCGAGGCTCGTCATTGGTATGTTCCCATCTTGGAAGAGTTTGTACCACTTGTAAAAAATTATTTTACTCAGAACAGTATCATCTTGTTTCCGTATGCCACTGTCAACATTTCAAGTGTTTCGGAGCACTTTATTTTATTTTTTACACAAAATTTTATGAAAATCCTTTGATCCATATATTTCGATAGCAAGAAATCGCCGAGCACGCAAAACACTTATAACCTTTACGCCTCTCACAACCAAACAAAAAATGCTATACACTTGAAACTTGGTACAGATGTTCAAAAAATCGATAATCGAAAGTACGTTGCCCGCGAAATTTGAAAAGTCACCTTACTTTTTGAACACACCTCGTACTAGTATGGGTGCGTATACATATAAGCGTATACGTATACTTAGTAAAGAATTTAAAAAAGAACATACCAATTTTATAAACAGTCGACAAATCATAATAGATCCTACCGCCAACCAAATAAAGTAGCTTTTGCTACAACACTGTGTATTCGTTCAGGTACTCACCGGCGGTGGCGGGGGCGGCGGCGCTGTTGTGCGCGGCGGGCGCGTGCGGGCGCGGCGTGAGCGCGTGGTGCGCGGCGCGCGCGCGCACGGCCAGCGCGGCCAGCGCGGCGGCGGCGGCGCGCACGGCCTCGGCGCCGCCGCACGCGCCGCAGCGCCGCGCCGCCGCCGCCGCGCCGCGCACGCCCTCCCACGCGCCCCAGCAGCACGTGAATATCACGCTGTGCTGCCCGTGCGACCTGACACACCGACACCATTCAGATAATCATGCTCTTGATATCCATCCATATCGAAATCTAATCCTGGTAGAGGGGCTAGCTTATTTATTGAATTATAAGTTTGCCAAAGTAGATGAGCCGTTACACTACAACTTGATTAAAATAAACTTCATAAAACTAAACCCATATCCATAAGGTGTAGAAGAAATGTATGCTTTCTTTCCTTCTCACGTGAATTTACAGAGGATAGAGTTAGGAACTTATCACACTGGCGATTTCCGAAACAGTTCAAGGCGAAGCGAGCCCGCCGCGAAGTAAAGGGGAAGAATTAGGGCGGGGCGGGCTGTTCAATGCGAGCTTACAAAGGGGCTCGATGGCGCTATGGGCAACGGAGCTCGCCGCGCGCTAGCTGCGTACTTGCCTCGCTTTGAACTGATGATTTACGAGCATCATCAGCGTGATAACGCTCTTAGAGTCATACCATTTATAAATGCATTTCTTTTAATTTCGTTACAATCGACTAAATAGTCATTTATAATTTTAGTGTAGATAAAATTCGAAAAAGATATGATCAGAAAGAATGTTACTATTAATTTACTAATATAAGTAAAACAATCGTATAGACGTCGTTAAGCCATTGAACTCACCCATTGTTATAATTGGTAGTAGGAGGCGGCCCTCTCTCCCGCCACGCAGAAGGTGCTCGCATGCTAAGGTCTATGGCTGCCCGCGCGGCGGTCGCCAGCCTCTCGGTCTCGCCTGAACGTACGTAGTCCGTTATGAACGCGCGTAGCGAGCATTCTCCACCGCTGTATATTAATAAACACACTTTTAACGATGTCATATGACTTAAGTCTTATTTTGGCGTAAAAACTAAGCTCTGAAGGACCATAGACTAGTATTTGAAATTGATTTAAGCTCGATAACTCTGGGGCGGACAACAAAGTGATCCTATTGGGGTTTTTCCCTGTTGCGAACAGATAACACATTTTGTCATTGTTAATAATATGTTCGTAAAACACAAAGTGTGCATGCACACGCGCAACTTTCTGAAGACTAGCTATTTCATACTCGTTGGCTATAGATATACAACGTTGATAAAAGCGAGAGGCATTTAATTAAATCACATATAATATACGTGTTTACGATTAAATTTAAACTTATAAATAAAAGTTTACGTGAAAAATACGAAAAAAATAGTCAAAGTAAAACTTAAACACCTTTGCAAAAATGTCCTCTGACCTGCGTATCGGAATGGCAACATCGAATAGCGTAGCGCGAGAGTCGGTGCGGCGCGGCGGGGCGGCGGGGGCCGTCTCGGGGCCGCTCGCAACAAAGCGGGGTGGTGGTGCGTTTGATGTAAGTAGGTAAACACTTACGTAAATAGTATACGTAATGTTGGAAGTTATGCTCATAATAAGCAATATTTATTTAAATTAAATTATTAATTGTTAGTATGTACCTACTGCACACAATCATACACAGCAGTCACAGCACGATTAAGTGGCTAAAGTATTGCTTTTATTGCTCTGATTTTTGGTGTGTGGCCTGAAAATGATACATAGTAAATGAGGTTTCATTTAATGCCCCTCGCTTTTATAAACGCTGTATAATATATATTTATTGTTAGTATCGCTTTTTCTTACATCGTGGTATCACAAATGTGTTAAAGATGGTTTCGCTTCAAAGATAAAAGAGGGGTCATACCTGGGTCTGGGCTGCGGCTCGATGTGCGCGCACAGCTTGTGCAGCGCGGGCAGCGCGGCGTGCAGGTGCGCCGGGTCCGCGCGGCACACCAGCGGGTAGCGGTGCCGCCGCGGGCCGTCCGCCGCCGCGCCCGCGCATGCGCCCCCGACGCCGCCCGCTACCGACCATATTCAACTCTTTTTACAACTGCTACGCGGTTATGAACGAAATTACGTCTTTTGACCCCCCCCCCTAACCTAACCTAAAACTAAAACCTCTCTAAACTAAAGCCCTCTGCGCTCGCCGAAATTGTCCGCGTAAGGGTATAGGAGCCACCGGAGGCTAACAGCTTCGTCCCTACCAAAACACCGTCATTAACGTTGCTGCCATTTTTGGGCGAGCCTGCTTCGGCCTATTGACTTGGTTCAGAAATGTGCCATCATAATTGTCAACGATCCCGAGCTCACAAGCGAATTAGAACCCCTAAGCTTAAGGAGATACATTTAGCTCCTTGTATGTTTTTCACCACTTGTACAAAGGGTAGCTTTTGAGGAATTGTTTGACTTGATGCCCACGGCTACCTTTTCCGTCGCACCTCTCATCATCGACGGGGAGTTCATCCTCACAAATTGGATCCAAACTGGTCTCGCACGGTGCGATTTCAAAGGAGCTTTCTATCACGGACGCTCCTGTTTTGGAATAAGCTTCCCGTGGTTTTCCCAAGTGAGTACAGCATGGGGTTCTTCAAGAAGAGTGTGAAGAGATTTTTGCAGGGTCGGCAACGCGCGATTGTTGTCCCACGGTGTTGGAAACGTCAATGAGCTGCGGTGACCATTTATCATCAGACGGGCCGTCAGCTTGTTTGCTTCGCTTTGTTGCAGCGTAATAAACCAAGAAACCGACAAACACAGTCTCAAACTGACCTATCGCATCGAATCACCTGATACTTCGTTTTCACTGAGCGTTCTTTCTGGTTTTTCATTTTGCTCGGGTCCTAAGGGTCGTAGCCTAATGTTTTATAGCCTGTATATATCTGCCTAAAGTTGGGTTCTCAAATCCGTTCGGCTGGTTAGTACTCTTATTATATTTTTTTATAACGCTTTTATTAGCTTCATACGTATGTATTATGTAGTATGTAACGGAATCTTTGAACATGATTTTGACCCCCTTCAAGACGTCGGATTATCTCGAAATTTGGAGATTTTGGATCGGGATCAAATATAATTTTATGTTAAAATTTACTTATAGTAAAATAACTGAAAAGATTGTGATAAAACACGTAAACACTCACTACAGATACATACACACACTACACATATACATTCACTCACACGTCTACTCCACATACACGCATAAACACACCCCACCATACACAGAATCATTTGCATATAGAATAAGTTTACTTTTACTTACTTTTACTTTTATTTACATACATTTTAGATTGAGTATGTTTTACTAGGGCACTGGCTTCTGTAACACAGGTATGTATGCCTAGCGCAGAAGTCAGAGACTGAATTTAAATTGTGTAAGATTATTTATGTGAATAAATTTAATTATTATTATGATTATGGGCCCGTATTTAAATAAACGAATAGCAAAATAAGTGTTTGCGATGATAAATTGATACCTATTTAATATTCCTTAAAAAAAGCTGTTAAAGTGAAGATATGTCATATGATAGCCCCATCATAATTAAAAAAAAAAAAAACAATATTGCCACTAGTAAATATTATTATCTCATATTTATGAGACACACTTTCATTCAAACTACAGTCCCAACAACAATCAATTTAAACTTTACATCAATGACAATAAATTTCAAAACCCACATTAGTAGTCATTAGACTTACCGGTCAATTTGAACAGCTTAGTCCGTCTTCTCTGAGGCCTCTTTTTGGAGAAGTAGTCAGTTATTTTCAATTCTGTGTTAGTACCCTCAACGGTTGTGACGCCGACAGACCTTTGAGCTGCTAGGTTCACGCTTTCAATCTCTAGGTATTCAGTCAGTAGGAGCTGCATCTGAAAGTAGTAAGTTTCTTAGTGTAGTAGAGCTCTTAGTGCAGAGTTCGTCCGGGGAAGTACTACCACCTTACCCATTTCTGCCGTGAAGCAGTAGTGCACTTGAATTATTGTGTTTCGGTTAGAAAGGTAAGGGGGCCGGTGCAATAACAGGCACATGAAACTTAACAAGTTCACGTCTCAGGGTCGACAACGCATTGGCGATCCCCCTAGTGTTGCAAATGTCCATAGGTGGCGGTGGCCACTTACCATCAGGTGGACCGTACACTTGTTTGTCGGCCTATGTGGTATAAAAAAAAAAGTGTATGGATTTGTTAGAAACCACTGTACAACTATAGTGTCACCTGCGGTTTCCCCTGCGTTTCCAAGGAATTTCTTTTTGAGACGATTGGAATGTGTTACCTTCAAATGGCGTACGCATTTTACGCGTTCTTTTCGGTGAGCGCAGAGGGACCGAGAACGTTCCCGAGGGATGTTACATTTTCCCAAGATAAAAGTAGCTATATGCTAGTCCATGCGCTATCTAAGTTCCCAGTTCCATCTAAATGCGTTCGCTTTGCGTGAAAGATTAACAAAACCCCATAAATATATCCTAATATACTTTCGCATTTATAAAAAATGCTGTCATGGGACACCACATAGTAACGAAGTTTTCATTGACATAATACATGCTTCTTTCAATTCAGTGCGATTCAAAATTTACTTTTAACTTATTCCTTGTCTTATAATAATTACTAATTATACTAATTTATAAATGGAACAGAATTTTAAACATGTTGTATGCCTTTAAATAAATTATGAAAAAAACAAACCCAATAATAAACCAAATCATTTAAATTTCGAACGTAACAATATGAAAAAAGTGTCGTTACAAGTTTTCGTATGATCTTTTTCCGTCTAGCCCCCTTTCACAACGCGCGATAAGGAACTTCGTTCCAATACTAGTTGTCCTCCGCGTTCCCGAGGAATGTAACATTTTCCCGGGATAAAAAGTAGCCTATATATTAGGTTGGGGAAAAAGTCCTTTCGCATTATAGTATGTATGAACTTGTAATAAAATCTTTTTGGCTATACTATTTGTATGTGGCTGGTTTTGGTATCATTGAAAGTTTAAATTTTAAAGAACATAATTCCAAATTCAAATTAGGAAAATGTGTGATTTTCATTTGTTTTTCGTACCGCCAAGATGAGTGAATCTAATGAAGAAATTCGATTCATTTTAAAATTTTACTACAAAAATGGTAACAATGCAACGCAAGCCGCGAAAAAAATTTGCGATGTTTATGGACCTAGTGCAGTGTCTGTGAGAGTAGCACAAATTTGGTTTAAACGTTTTCAATCCGGAAATTTTGATGTCAAAGATGCACGATGAAATCGTACCTTGGGAAGAGAATTCAAAGTGTTGATGTAAATAGGGTCAAATCGTCTGGTTCTTCCGTGCATATGGGTGTACCGCAGGGCTCAATCCTAGGTCCATTTTTATTTTACATAAACCTTCCATTTTATGTTAAAAATACCTGTGGAATTGTACTGTTTGCTGATGACACCTCACTGATTTTTAGTGTTGATAGACTGAAATCAAACTATGACGATGTAAACGGTGCATTGGCCCAAGTATTAAATTGGTTTACAGTAAATAATCTAGTTTTGAATGCAAAGAAGACTTAATGTATTAAATTTGCGTTACCCAATGTGAGAAAAGTAGGCTGTAATTTAATGATAAATAATGAAGCTCTTAATCTAGTTTAATCTACAGTATTTTTAGGAATTACTTTAGACTCAAAACTTCAGTGGGGTACCCAAATATCATCCCTTGCGGGAAAACTCAGTTCGGCAGCTTACGCAGTGAGAAAAATTAGACAACTAACAGATGTAGATACAGCACGATTAGTATATTTTAGTTATTTTCATAGTGTTATGTCCTATGGCATTTTGCTCTGGGGCAAAGCTGCTGATATAGAAACTATATTTATTTTGCAAAAGCGGGCGGTGCGAGCTATGTATAATTGGGGTTCTCGAACTTCCCTTAGAGATAAGTTTGCAGAAATAGGAATACTTACAGTTGCATCACAGTACATTTATGCAAACATATTATTTGTCCATCGAAACATTAGTCATTTTGCTAAAAAATGTGATATGCACTCAATAAATACTAGAAATAAGCACAAACTCGTGACCTCTGCTTATCGACTGCAAAAAGTACAAGGTTCATTTCTGGGACTAGGTGCGCGCCTCTATAACAAAATCCCTGCATCGACTTTAGATTTGTCCTTGCAAAAATTTAAGGATCATATTAAAGCTGTATTGGTAAAAAAGGCTTATTACAACATAAATGAATATTTAAATGATAATAGTGCCTGGTTGTAAATGTATTGTTGTATGGTATGATTTATTTTTTATTTGAATGCAATGTAAATTTATCTATAACTTTGAACATGTTATGGTTACAGTGATAACACTTTGTGTGTTTTCTAAAATTCATAATTTTTTTTTTTTTGATGTGCTTCAAACTTAAGTTAGTCATGCTCGCTTTAATGCCTTTGCTTGTGGCGGCGTCGAGTGGCGGGTCGCTCACTTCCCTACAATATGGCGAGGAGGGCGATGGCTGCCACATGCGTCATACTTGTGAACAGGTGCTGCTTGTGGGGGCTGGTCGGCTTTAGTTTGTTTGTATTTATTTTCATTAGATATTTATAATATTATATAATTGTTAAATAATTCTGCAATATTGCCATAACACACAGGTATTGTCAATGAGACTAAATAATATTTTATGTAATAAATCTAAGTTTGTTTTTTTTTTAAAAGAGTAATTGCTGAGTTTATTGCCGGCTCTTCTCAGTAAAAAACAACCTTCCGAACCGGTATTAGAGTCAGACTATTCATAAGTGCTTGTAAAGGCCTATTTGAATAAAAATATTTTCATTTTCATTTTCACGTCGCTCTGGTCGCCCCATTACGGATAAAATGGATGCCATTTTTGAAAAAGTGGAGCAAGATCGGCATATCAGTAGTTACGACGTAGCTGAAGAACTGGGAATTGACCACAAAACAGTTTTGGCGCATTTGAAAAAAACTGGGTACACAAAAAAGCTAGATATTTGGGTACCTCACGAGCTCACTGAAAGAAACCTAATGAACCGTGTACTCATTTGTGATTCTTTATTACGACGTCATGAAACCGAACCATTTTTGAAGAAGCTGATAACTGGACATGAAAAGTGGATCACGTACGACAAGAACGTGCGAAAAAGGTCGTGGTCAAAGGCCGGTCAGGCTTCACAGACTGTGGCGAATCCCGGGTTAACTCGCAACAAGGTGATGCTGTGTGTGTGGTGGGATTGGAAAGGCATTATTCATTATGAGCTGTTACCACCAGGCAGGACCATCGATTCTGAACTCTACTGCGAACAACTGATGAGATTAAAGCAAGAAGTTGAGAGAAAGCGGCCGGAATTAATCAACAGAAGGGGTGTGGTTTTTCATCATGATAACGCTAGACCTCACACATCTTTAGCCACTCAGCAAAAATTAAGAGAGTTTGGCTGGGAGGTATTAATGCATCCGCCGTATAGTCCTGACCTTGCACCTTCAGATTTCCATCTGTTTCGGTCTCTTCAGAATTCTTTAAGCAGTGTCAGGTTAACATCATGAGAGGACTGTCAAAACCACTTGTCGCAGTATTTTGATCAGAAGTCCCAAAATTTCTATAGCAATGGGATCATGTCCCTACCTACAAGATGGGAAAAAGTTATCGAACAAAATGGTACCTACATACTTTAGTTAAATGTAAATAAACTATATTAAAAATGTTTTTAATTTTCTTAAAAAATGCGAAGGAACTTTTTCCCCGACCTATTATTATTTCATGGGCAATCTAAGTAACAAGATCCGTTCTGTAGTTCTTGCGCTAAAGAGTAACATATATCCATGCATCCATATTCACAAACATTCGCATTAGTATTATTAGTAGAATGATTTCTATATTTTCTTCGTCTCCTATGTAACTTTACTAGGTAAATGTAAAATCTCTTACCACTTGTTGTACAGCACTCCAGTAATGTTGCTCGGTGTGTAAACACGTGTCGGGCAGTTTGTGTTTCTGCAATGCGGCACGCCATAGTTGCAATAATCTGTAACAAATCAATATATCATCTGATTGGCGCAATACATATGCTCTCTGTCTATTCCGTGCATCACATAGTAAATATCCGGGGACATTCTTTTACACATGGCCATCTGATCCCAAACCAGAGTATATACTATGGAAACTAGTTAAGTGATATACTATGTTCATATTACCCGCGTTCTCGAAGAATCTTCTGGATAAAGTAGCTTTTGAGTTTATTACAAACAAAAATAAAAATCTGTGAAAATATTATAAATATTTTTTTCATTACCTCTTATTCCTTACAGCGCAAGCTTTAAACTCTTCTCCTAAGTTAGTGACCAGCCTGGCTAGTGGTCGCCCCGTCTCAGTCACTCCCTCAATTTCGGGCATCTCTCCATCCTCTTCGCACTCCACATCGACCTCTACATCACCTTCCTCGATGATACGACGAGATACCGAGTCTATTACCTCTAGAAGCTCGTTCTGAATTTGGACTTTGAATTTCTGTAAATGTTGAAACGAAACCGATTTTATTGTACAACTTTTAACTTTACTCTTCTGAGTTGAATCTATAACAAACAACATAAATAAACATTTGCTTGAATACACGAGAGTTCCCTAAAAATGATTTTAACGCAACTCACACAGCCGCTCACACCATTCGAGGCGGAAACTATTCTGATGAAATAATATGTTTATCAATTTGATAATTTATTCGGTTTACCAACGTATGTTACACAATATGTTATAGTAAAAATCTCAATTGAAATAAGCATGATCATAGTGCAAATACAGTTTACAAATTAGTGCAGTGCGGGAACAAAAGGTAAGTTAACGACTTGGTGATTACAATTTTTTAACATACTAAACTTAAAAGAAATATTTTATTACCTGTACTTGTTAATAACATTTTAATACTAATACCTATTTTATGTTATGTGTGTAATGACACACCCAAGATCTTTAGTTTATTTACATTTCATCATGTTACTCGTATTAAGAGTAGGTATACAAATGTTTATTGTTTTTCATATGCCGATGCCTTTCTATTTCCTACTGAATAGGTATATTATTAAATGAATGAATTGCTTTGCCACGAAATGTAAAATCGCTTTATTTTCTGGATGCGGCAATTGAAAGATGGCTGTTCAGAATACCGTATTTAATGGAATTTACGGTAAAATTATTGATAGGCAAAATTTGATCAACTTTCACCACAAATTAACAGGGTACAATGTAGATCCACAAATATATTTAGGTATTTTTTTCCAGTATAGAGACATTTCAATGATGCGTGGTTGGTAATAGAAATGTGACACAAAAACTGAATTAAATATGTTTACGCAAGAGTTCTTACTACTAAGACCCACATTCTAAGATAGTTTAAATCCCAATTTGACATGGGAAGTTATCAATCCCGGGCAACAGGTAAATATTCCTGATAAAATAAAAAATTATTTAGTTTTATCATTATGGAAATGTTTGTCCTCAAAACTATGTGAAATGCCTTATCCATTCAAATCGTGTCCCTCTTCACAGTTATGTTTTTAGTTTTCCTATTTCAATTCATTTAGAATCCAATACGAGCTTGATGGAGAAATGTACACGTAAGTTATTCTTAAATATTTTTTAGCACTTTGGGGGTTGCAAAACCTGTTTGATTGATTTATTAGGTTTTAAAAGGGTATTAACGTGGATTTCTGATAACTGGTTTCCAATACATAATCTACTGGGTAGTCATGTGAGGAAAAGTGCCTTGGGATATTTTTTTGGCTTAGTAATACATCGTTATTTGTTATTCACCGATTGAGTTTGCTGGGGTAGGTACTCATCATTATGGACCACTATTGGTATCAGAAGTAAAATATGTCCCCCGCGTTTATCGATATCATAGCTATCGTTCGCGGAAACAGATGTTCTGAATATACCAATATTCATAATGCTCGGTTAAATATTATTTAATCATCAAAGGACAGACAGACCAACAAAAAAAAAATAGAATTTTCGTTAATGATTTGTAAATATTAAATCAAAATTTGACAAAAGAATTAAATGATTTATATCCTTATTGTCCTATTGACCTAATTGTCATACTTAATGTAATTATGTTTTGAATTTCAGTTTAATAACAAGTACCACATTTGCATTCATAGTGTTATACTTCCTGGGTTGGTCGGTAGATCACGTCTTGAAGACCATGCCTACATCCAAACCGATAACGGTCGAAGTGCCATATGAAGTTATGGTTCCAATAACATATTTTCCAACCAAGCCAGTTCATCGAATATTAAGACAAAATAATAGAAAGAAAAGGAAAAGATTAATAAAAGGAAGAGTTACGAGGCCATCGATATGACACGCAACTGTTAAGGAAACCAAAACGATGTAAATAAACATTAAAATTACAAGACTTTAAGTATAGTGACTTAGGACATAAAATTGAATAAATCTGAGATCTGTTGAAGGCAATTTATAATTTACTTTGAAATTAATAATGAGTGAAAAAGGCACTGTAGAGTATACTTTATACTGGAACCTTTCCCATAAGTCATTATAAATAGAAGACACCAATGAAAGAATATAAATTTAAAAAAATCGCTCATGTAGATCGTATAATCAAACTTACTTTCCCCCCTTAAGGTCTCTTTTAGATTTTGTGTACTTACCTCCTTCGGCCACATCACATACCATGGTGAGATTGAGGTCAAATACAAGGTAATATTATACATACTTTATATACACAAAAAAAGAGGGATAGGGAATCTATTAGGGACATTTTTATCACAAAATAATATGAATTAAAATCTACTGTCTGTGTGTCAACTTATATTTTTTAAGCTACGCGGTGGATTTTCCGTAGATTTTTGTTTAGATCTAACATTTCGGAAGTGTGGAAAGCTATATAAAAAATAAATAATAAAACATATATATATTATCGCACTCAGTCGAAGCAGGGGCGGTTGCTAGTTAACAAAAACATTTTTTTTTCTTTTCGTACCTCAGTAGCCTCCTTCAGTTGTTCAAGCACGCCGAGGGCCTCCAGCGATATCATGACGGTGGTCTCAAATGTTTTGTCCTCTTCGGAGAGGGACGCTTCGAACTCCGGCGTTATGTCTTGGAGATACGCGTCTGTTACCTCCTCGCTTTTTGTTAGCTCTAAATAAAAAAAAATACCTTGTTTACATTACTTAAGTTTCGTAGGTTGTTTATTAAATGTTGCTTATTGTTAATTGCTATAAGGTTGGATAAATGTAATTAGTAATGTTTAATTAAAATATTAAGTTATTATAATTTATGCTAAGTACCAACCTAGAGTTTTAATTTCTAAGAAAATAGAAAAAAATTTCTGTATAGGTAAAAATGATAACCCTTAATGATAATATCGAGTTAGTTAGTAGACTGCCAAAGTCCTACCGACTTCCTAAATAAAATTAGTAAGTTAGTAGTTGCCCTAAGTCTGTCCGGCTGCCTAAACAAAATTAGTTAGCTAATAGTCTGCCTGAGTCTCTCCAGCTCCCTTAAAAAAAATAGTAAGTAACCCCCCTAATCGAGCTTAGACTGGCAGAAATATATATACTTATGTATTTTTTGGGGCGGGGTAGAAGTTGTAAGCGTAAGATGGATTTTACACTCTTACGCGGACTTTTCGATGAGGGCAGAGGGCTCTCCTGAGCTCGCAGAGAAGCTGTTATAATTGCTTACCAGCAAGCAGCAGCGCCGTTCGCCGTCGTGCCGACACCCGCCGCGTGAGGGGAGCCCGCTCCCCACGGTACACGGCATCGCTTATGCGACGCACTATCACCTCAACTAACTCACATTTTTTCGCCTGGAAAGAAAATGTACATAACTGTGATTTGGGATGAAAGGAACATTATAAAATTGTTGAAAAAAGGTAGCCCAACGGCCTTTTCCTACTTATGGTTAAAATATCGAAAAGTTTTTGCCAAATGTTGTCAAAGTAACAGTGGATAATAGAGCACAAAAGTTTAGAAGGTAACTAACGGCATCTGTGAGCAGGCAGAGCGATTCTCAACTTGCGGGTGGTAGCCTGCCACAGTGCACCACTTGTACCAGCACGGGTCTCACTCACGCATTGCCGACCCTGCAAAAAGCTCTTCAAACCTTTTTTGATGAACTCCAAGTGTGGTATTACCGAGCCACTCGCCGACACCACCGCGCGCTCGCTGAGTAACACGTACCTCTAAGTGTTCCCGGGTGGCGTTGAGCGCGTGCACGTGCTCGAGCGTGGAGGCGGCGGCGAGGCGCGCGGCGCGCAGCGTGCCCGCCGCGCCCAGCACGCGCCCCGCCGCCACGTGCGCGCGCGCCTCGCGCTCGGACACCACCACACGCTCACTGCACACCACATGCCGACATTATACATTCTTCAGTAAGTGATCAGATAACTGATATTACAACCTACCCTACAGTTAAGACATATTTTGAAGAGATTTGTTGTAAATACCATTAGTGAGGCTAGTGCAAACAGATGAGAGACCTTTGTCCAGCAGTGGGATCATATAAAAATAAAGTTTAGAAAAAAAGATTTGTGAGTTTGGACCTTGATGGTCACCGGGATGGTTCTAAGATATAGTTTGACCCGGTAAAGGGCGCTATTGTTATTTATTTTTTTGGTGGCACTGTAGTTGAGTTACTTGTAGCAGCATTACGCAGTCGTCTGCCAAGTCAGCTTAGACTTATACAGGTATCCAGGTATAGAACAAACAGACATGTTCCCACAAACAAACATTTATCATGGAACCAACCTACGAAACTGCAAGTCAGCTATTGTACCATAATGCCAATTCAAAACAGGTTAACTACTACCTAGACTGCTATATGTAATAAACTCCAATTAAAAAATTTTAAAAAGCAAGATTCAGTTGCTTAATTACAACACAATTAACAACTTTGCATCAAGAATGTAGCATATGTGGATATAATTGTAAATTCCTTAAAGGTAATCTGCCACTCACATGTCAGTCAGCATCTGCAATGCGTAGTGGTGAGTGCGGGAGTCAGCCCACAGGCGTCGCAAGTCGTCGCGTCTAAGTCGCAAGAGGCCGCGACATGCCGACAGCCGCGCGACTGCCGCGTCGCAATGCTGTCCCCATACTGTTAATGCTGTACCAACACTGCTGAATTTCTGAAAATAAATTTAAAATAGTTACAATGATTGGCTATCATATTTTCTTAAATCTCTCTATATATCTATTCAAAACATTTTAATGATGTTAACACAGAGTCATCGAAACTTTTTTGGCAATTGTATAAGTAAAGTTTTTAAAGATTAAATTTCATATGTAAAAAAATGCTGTGCTACTTTAAAATTTAAAATGAAAAAAAAATATTATTTACAAAAAAATACCTTCTGAATTGTGACCTAAAAATGGATCCCTAGAAAGTTTATATTCCTTTATTAGTCTTACCTGCATGACATCCATAATCTCTTGAGCATGTGCAGCAACTAGCTCATCAAGTCTGGCATCACTTTTCTTATACTCTTTCTCTAGTTTGGCTCTCTCTTTCTCCCGCTGTTCATTTGTTTCACTCGCAGATAGTGTACGAATGACTGACATTAGAAGTCCACTCTGTTGAGACAATATTATCTGATTATACCTATACCTAATACTTTCACAGTAAATACCAAACAATTCTCAAAGTGCTTCCTAGCTTATTCAATGAACATTAGATATAAGATTAGAGTGATTTAGAATTAGACTAGCTTTTGGCTACATTATGGAAGAAACTTGAATAATTCATTAAAAAAAAATATAAGTCAGTTGCGGAGTTGTTCTAGTGCAAAACCTTATCCATTCCTGATTGTATTGTAGCCTCAATTTAACTTTATTCAAATGTATTATTACAATGTACAAGAAGTAATATATAGGTTCCCTTTCAGGACTTTTTGGTGTGGACCAAATTTTAGACAGTGGGTCAGAGAGTAGGTGTAGAGGTGGGTTTTGATGCTCTAATGTGAAAGCAATACAGATGGCCATTGAAACAGGGAGGCAAAGGCGAGCCAAGGAACACAACAAACATAATTGAATAGTAATATGACTTGGATAATGTTCAGAAAGATTATATTATGCATTTGGTGAAACCATGAACTGAATACATAACAAACCGTTTCTTTCCCTTGCTTCACACCCCGAGGGGGTTTAGTTGGTGGCGGAGAGGACGAGGACATTGTGTGTGTTTATTTAATTACTACACAAGTTAAAAACAAAGTACAGAATTTGATAATAATTCTCCACCCCTTGCGTTCCAATTATGATGAAATTTTGTTTATGAAATAGCGATGTTGCTGAATAGAAAAAGAAGAGTTACGCCAAAAATGATGTTGTAATTGTAGTAGATTGGAGGTTGGAACGATTTTATCGCAGCTGTCAAATCGCACCTTTAGAATTGAAGTGGCTTAATCCAAAATTCTTGTTTTTTGGTAAACACCAAAAATGTAATAGAAGAATTAGCCGTTTTGTAGATTTTCAATTTTATTGCTCTAAGTTAAGCGTTTATTTTTAATTTTTTTGTTATTAACCGTAGGGTAGGAATTGTTTTAATGATTGGACACTAAACCTTTACGTATAACTAATTAGAACATTTTATAATTAGTCATTAAAAAAAAAATGGCACTTATTTTCCGAAATCAATTTAATATTATTGGCATATTTGACTTTGAGTCAATTTTTTACTTAACGATACATAAACAAATTGTGCCTATTTAAAAAAGAGGCGATTAATTTCTAATGTTTTATTTGAACATGGTGACAGATTTTACAATATGCTAGTTTAATTATTGTAGACTAATTAAATTAAAGGAAAGTGATAAACAGACTTTGGTTTCAAAATCGTGTATTTTGAAATTTTCCCTCACTAATCATCATTAAACACTAATCTACTGGTACTGCTACCAACATAACATTACCACCTGGTATTCAATTAAAGTAAGTTTATAAAAATCAATGGTTTGAAATAATCTCCAAATACTATGTAAACCTTTGATAAAATAATATAAAACAATGAAATACTTCTTATCAATGGAGTAGAAAAATAAGAAAGTAAAAGTCATTTTGTTATATTTGAATAACTGGCCAAAATATATTTATAAAAATGTCTAAGAAAGAATTTACGAAATAAAAAAACTTTTATCAAACTCAACTAATTAACATAATCAACCATTCACTTTTTTTAAATAAACAGCAAAAATAACATATCTTGATTCAACACTAAAATGAGATCAAAATAGATCATTGAGTTAATTTATTAAAAATAATTATAAACGCGAGTCATAGAACCAGGCGTAGATACTAGGGATTGCTTTAGTTCTTATAAGATAATTCAGATCTTTTTTTTTATTTTCTGCAAGCACCATTTTGGACTATAAGCATTCGTTATTGTAATTTCACACGCTTTTTTCATTTTATTTCTTAAAGTCTTTTTCAGCATATGTATTTTTATAGTAAAATAAAAATAGCTCGTCTTTAACTAATTTTAACACTTTTATCTCGCTATCTAAGTCCCTCAAACCCACTGCATTTTTATCAACATTCGTTCTGCAACACATTTAAGTCTATAAAAAATTGTAACCTTAACTCTTTAACTCTAATTGGGGTGCCAGTTTTTCTAGCACCTCTTAGTTAAGGCATATATTGTTGCGGTTTGTCAATAGGACCAGATCTTAGGTTTCTCTTTATTTCTTTTCAATTAAACTATATGCATTGTCTCCCTCTTTCTGTGTATGTCCCTTAATTCGATATTTATGCGTTATTGATTGAATGTTGTCAAAATGGGCCACTGTCTTATGCAGTGGCCTAAACTGCTATAAACTGGCAATATATTTATATTATATTTTGTTTTGACCAATACAATTTCTGAATAAAATATTAGATTTAAAGTTTTGTCTGCATTATTTTCACTGATGGGACTTTAAGTAATCAAAAACGCAGAAACCTATTTCAATAGCCCCTTTATTACCATGTCTTCTTTTCCAAAAGTAGCAATATACTTCTTCATATGCACCTAGTTCACTATCGTTTTTCTTTTTATTATTATGTTTTGATTTAGAAGCTAGTTCAACTATTGTAAAATTATAACAATTAAGTCTTGACCTATAATAAAAAGATGAAACATCGCCTTTACGACAGGTCATTGCAGCTTCGAGATCATAAACAGCACATTTAGTTTCGTTAATAATACATATTCATATATTTATATCTTGTACATTAGTCTCATAAATATTTTTTGGCCTTAAAAAAAGCTTATATTAATTTCAGTTGTAAATATTAAGTAAAAAACCCAGTACGGGCGTGAGACTTGTTTTGATTATTATTAAAGTCCCTACATATCTCTTTTATACTCTTGCTGCCATCCATATAATCTCTTGAAGTAGAAGATCTTAGTTAATGTGATTCTATGCGCGGTAGACTATTAATATGGTCCTTAATATCTTGTACAAGACTTGGGTTAATCGGGGCTCGGCTTCTAGAACGCCCTCTAAGATCTTCCACAAGGCCATTAGTTTTCAGTTTCACAGTTCTTATCTGTCTCTCTGTAATACGAGTATCTAGTGTATTGATAAAAAAAGGTTTTACAAACGCGAATTCTTTGGCAATCAGCTGTAAAATAAATGGCTTTGTTTGGTTTACGAGGATGGGCAGCATTTTTGTACTGATATTTTGGTTTCACCTCCATCGTGCATGCCTTGATAAATGATCGCTTCAAGTCAAAATTACTTAGCTGCCAATAATAGTCGTATATTTCGCTCAGGGGTTATGTTATCGGAACAACGAAGTCTACAAACACAATTACTTTGTTAGATTTAGAAAGTGATTGGTAGGCTTTTCCGGTATTTCGAAGAGATTTAACAATATTTTGTTTCCATTGAGACGGATTGCGCAGGCGCTTCCTAGATTTTTTATTCTGAGGAAACAATTGCATCGTCACCATCATGTGCCCCATCCCTGTCAGACGTGTTGGTTGATGAACTGAAAGAGCGTCGTAGCGATGAATCGTTGTAAGTCGGATCAGCGTCACTCAGATCGACTTCTGATTGCAAAGAATGCACAGGTGATTGACGGTAGTTTATGTCTTTATCTAACCGTATTTTGCTATTTGAGGGCTCGGCACAAATTATATTCGTGTAATCGATTTGAGTACCTGACATGATAGAAGGTGAGCTATTTATTTTCATTTCGTCTCAGCTTTGCTTCGGTTATGTAAAAGATTTTGATGACGACGACGTTGTGCTGGAACTTGAAGATTATGACATAGAAGAAATGAAATGAAAATATTTTTATTCAAATAGGCCTTTCCAAGCACTTATGAATAGTCTGATTCTAATACCGGTTCGGAAGGTTGTTTTTTACTGAGAAGAGCCGACAATAAACTCAGCAATAACTCTTTTTTTTTTAAAACCAACTTAGCTTTATTACATAAAATCTATTTAGTCTCACTAGTAATACCTGTGTGCTATCGCAAAAGTGAAGAATTATTGAACAATAATATAATATTATGAATAACTAATAAAAAAAAAAAATAATAATAATACAAACAAACAACAGTAGGCCTACCATCAACTTTTACTTAACCATTCATTTCCGATGCAATTCAGTTTAGGTGCCTAAACTGAATCGCTAAGATTCGTACCATGAAGTGCCTTTTGCTGACTGGCGTTTGAATTGCTCACGGAGGAATGAACGAATGAAATTTGTCTCTGGTCCGCGGTGTGAGAAAGAGATGACGCTATACCGTCGTGGCATAAGGCAGTCTCTTTTACTCGCACCATATGCGTTGCGTTTCGAAACCTAGTTGATATGATTTACCGGTTTTTATGTGTATAAATAACAACAAATATATTTTAAAATTGCGCTCTTTATCATCAAATTAAATACCACTGAGGCTTTTTTAGTACTAAATTAATAAATAATAGTAATTTATTTAATTCTTTACATTACAAATTAAAAGTGTGTTTAGTGTTGTCGTAAAAATAAATTGATTATGATTATGAGTTTAGAACGCACCTGGATCATGTTGGATTTGACAGGAGGCGGTTATTGTTGATTTGTTTTAAAAGTTTATCTAACTATTTTTGAAAGAAAATTACGTAAAAGTGTTTTTAACGTTGCTATGGCTCGAAATAATTGGTAATACGAATAATGGCGTAAGTATCCTTGTGTAGTTTATGTAATAATGTTATATATTCATAAAGTAAACTTACAAACTTCATTATCTCAAACGCGTACCTAACTTAAGTACCAAAGTATTTTAAGTGTTTGTTTTTACAGTGATGTATCGCGTCGAAGAGTAACGTATGGTCAACTTGAGCAGCTATGGGAGTTTCTGAATCAAAATAAAGCCATAGCAACGGGCTATAATAAAACTTCCCAAGCTAGGGAGTTTTCAAAGAATATGTGGGAGAATATAGCCCAGAATTTAAATTCCCATGGTAATGGTGCAATTAAAAATTGGAAAGGTTGGTGTAAAGTAAGTAAAAAGAATATACTAACAAAAAAATAATTTATATTTGTCAAATAAATATTTCTGTGCAACTTGTCTAGTCGACAACTTGAAAATGATCTAAAATAGAGATACTGCTCTTAAAATGATGTGTGATAGATAGCTGATTGGATCAGGAATAACGCCTAGAAAAATGTGCCAAAGGCATGTATTGGCACATAAAAAATTGCAAAAGTTATAAATAATTAAAGGCATTTCGTTTTTCGCCAATATTTCACAAATAAAAAAAATATTTTTAAAGAGGAGGAAATTTTATTCTCTAATTTAGACCATTTTCAACTGATAAGATAATGTATATTTTTCAGTATTGGAATGATTATAAATCAAAATTAAAGAAATTGGCTGCAGCTACTAGAGCATCCCACCAGCAGACTGGAGGAGGTCCGTCAGAAATAAAAAAGATGACGGATATTGAAAAAAAATTTCTTCAGATTTTAGGAGATGACTTTGGTACCGGCCTGCCCGGTATGAGGGTGGACCCATTTGAACAAGTGAGTATTATTTTTTATACTTGCTCATTGGTTCATATTGTATAAAAATATTTGCACAGTGGCATGTAATTTTTCCCATCTTGTCCGTTAGCGTTGGCAGACGACCTTAAACTCACGGCAGGACATCAGTGGCGTAGGGTAGCACGGGACAGGTTCCAATGGAAAATATTAGAGGAAGCCTATGCGATGAGGCAAACTGAACTTCGGGACATTTTAAAAAAAAAACCAAGAACATGTATATGATATCTACATGAGTTTAGATTGAAAGGGCTTATTATTATTATGTAATTTTTAATGATGTAAATAAAGGAAGAAAATTAAATATGATTGCAGGATATGCAAGAAACAGAGAGTGGTTTGAATATTGGTACATGTACTGTCCCCACAGTTCTGGAAGTTGAAACGGATTCTGAGAGTATACTGACTCTCTGTCCAGTCCAACTTCATGAGGGGATCAGTACAGAAATCGTGCAACCAGGGCCATCAACCACAGTGGCACCCCCTCCACCTCCATCACCACCCACTCACGAGCATACTACCACTGGTGGACCAGTCATGCAGAGCACTCCTCGGCGCTCACCACGCCACCGACGACGACACATGCGACGAGAGCTACCAATGGGACACAGGACACGGCTCGTCGGGCTCTTATTCGCATATCTGAGATGAGAGCCAACATAGAAGAACAAAATAGTGTAACCCTCAGAAACTTGTTGCAAGAAATTAGGGAAATAAAAGAAATATTGCGGTTGAGGTAACTTTATATTTTTCATATACACAAATTGTTATACTCATTAAAAATAGTACTCTTAACTCACACTAAATATTATGATTAATTACAAATACAGTACTAATAAAACTCTTATAAACAACCATAGCTAAGTATATAATACATAGAAATACTTATAAATTAAAATAAAATCATCTTCATTTGCTGGAGAACTTATATAAGTAATAGAAAGCAAAAAGTTTTGATAATACTATACTATTATCACTCATCATGTGTATTAGAATGTAATTATTCTATAATACCTACTAAATATATAATATAATATTATCATTTTAGGTCAGTCGGGCATCCCACAGATGGCGAATGAGGTTGTTTCTGATGGTCACACCATATTGAAGAGCTTGGTTGTTGCTGCTGACACATTCATTATGATTATCAGTCATGTTCACCTGCATCTGGGCTTCTTGAAGTATGTCTTCGCTACTTAAATCTGGCATGGGAATGTTAGCCCTATTGCAAATGTTATGCAGAATCACACAAGCATTTATAATAGAGGCGGAAGCTTTTGGACTGTAATGTAACACTCTGTGTACCAGAAGGCAACGAAAACGTGCCTTAAGAAGCCCAATTGTTCGCTCAACTATATTTCTAGTCTGGACATGCATATTTGTGTAATAGCTCTCTGGTGTATCTGGATTTGCGTTGATAATAGGTGTCATCATGTAACTTCTTAATGGATACCCCGAGTCACCTGCAAATAGGAAAATTTAATTCATGTTAAAATACATATTGTTACTTTAGAATTTGTAAGCCAAATAATTATAAATATTTATTATAAGACTAAGACAATGCCAAGGTTTTATATTTTAGTGATTATTAATGTTAAATATATGACCATTTACAAAGTATTTAGATACCAAATTTTACATTTACTACACATTTATCATTAAGTACTTACTAAATTTATTTTATCAATAGTTGTAGAATTTTAGAATAAAGTGATTAAGTTTATAATTTGTTTTAATTTATTAAAAAAATATACTTCAAATCTTACCTAATAACCATGTAGACTCATTAATATTTTCAAGATATGATTTTAAAGGATGCACATTCCAAATAAATGAATCATGTGTTGCCCCACCATAACTAGCATCTACACTTGTTATTTGCATGTCAGCATCACAAATCTGTATTTCGTAACATGGTAAATTACATTATACAGTTGTAATTATTTACTACACATTCTGTATTGTATGTATTAACAATATAGTAACTAAAAATAAATTACCAACTGAACATTTAATGAATGATAGTGTTTTCTGCAAAAGTATCTGTCTTCATTTTCAGCTGGTCTAACTATTGCTACTTGTGTGCAGTCTATGCATCCCAGTACACCAGGGATGTTAAATTGTTGATAAAACCTAAAATAAAGTTTTTTTGTATGTAAATTACTGTTAAGCAAGTGGTAACACAATAGGCTTACCTTATTTATAGAAAGAAATAAAGATAACAAAATAAATTAACCTTGCCCTTATTTTATTTCTTTCTTCCACATTTTTGGGAAAAGTAATATATTTCCTTCTCATCTCGGGAGAATCTATGCATGCTGTTACTGTAGCTATTACAGAGGAAACAGTTTGTTGAGCTATCGAGTGAGCACTGATGTCTCCAATGGGTCTCTGATATGACCCTGTTGCATAGAAAGCCAGTGTAGTTAAAACCTAAAAAAATTATACTGTAGTATTTTTCAAATAGCATGAATTGGGTGACACAAAGTGTTTTATAAGATTCCTCAAGGGTTTATTTTTATTTCTACATAAGGGTATACATAACAGAGCAAGGTCTCATAAAGCATTTCATGTAGTATCTCAAAGTAATCAAATGATATTTCACGAGATAGAATAAACCTTCAACTGTCTAGACTATCCTATGTGAAAAAGTTTTTTTTAATTCACTTATGTTTTTGATACATTGTAAATATGGGTACTGGGTAGGTAGGTGCATGTATCCAGATAACTTAATTTAATGCGCCTTATAATGTTTTTGCTTTGTGAATAATTTGACTTCTACCTTTGTCTCTACTGATAAATCAGTTGATTTTTTTGGATTTTTCAACGATGGCCTCAGTTCATCACACAGTTCTTATACCAATTGTTTAGACAACCGATATCTCTTTATGAATTCTGCATCTTCCAAATAAAAGGGGTCCGATTGTTACCGTGTTAGACGTTTTTTTTGTCGCCGTGTTGTGTTTATTTCATTATCATTTTCCATTAATTCAAAAAGGACTAATTCGTCAGACATCTACAATAAAAAATGCTCTACAAATCACTTGTTTACATTAACACATAAGAAACACAAAATATTCAACTGAAATACTTTGAATTACGTATATTTTCACTATTTTTTAAAAGTTATTAACAAAACGATTCACTTCACGCCAAGAAAGAAGCAACTTTTATTGGATCGCTTAATTTGACACTTAAACTATCCAATTTAGGTTGATATGTCACCTCATGGTACGAAAAATGAACGAATGAAAACAGTTTGCCATCCAATTGCAGACTTGATTTGGCGTCAACCTAAACTGAATCGCGTTAATGACGTCGTGGTATGAAATAGCGGGGCAGTTTATTTTAGGTCGTCAAATGAATCGCAATAAGAGTTCATAGTAGGCCTGCAGAACTGGATGATGATGAACTACTGGGTCGATCTCTCATGTTTTGTGATGTTTGTTCTTTGATAATTGGATTAACGCTATTCTCACTGCTGATTATGGACGTATTGTTAATCTCCTTTAGAATCCGTTGTTCAGTTTCCACTTGCAGTAAAATTTCAATTCAATCTAGGACTTCCATCCGTCGCCTTATCCAAGGGTATTTTCTAATAGTTTTCCTTATCACGCTCTTTGGATCCATTTTAAGCACTAGTATAACCTTCTGCACTTGCTGTTCTCATCTCTTCACCCTGTTCATGCATAATATTCCAGTTTAATAGATGCAAAATAAGATCTGCACTTCTTTTCATTATTGATCTCAAACTTTAACTGAAATAAAAATAAAAAGACTCAACTCAAAATAAAGCTCACTAAGTCTCATATCATTCAGTAAAGAATAAACATATTTACCTATACGTCTCCGTAGTCACAAAATTGGTAGTAAAGTAAAGCAATAATATAAAATAAGGCTCGATCATTTAAGCAATATTTGGTAATAAAATGACGGCAGTACTAATACGACACCACTATATTATAATCATTTAGTATTGAAACGCCCAAAACCAAAATGAGTCATTACAAAAATATGTATCAAAGAAATAACTTACCTTGCGTTTAGTATTAAAACTGCAGATTACAGTTTCCGCCCTTTACGGAGCAACCGCACTACGTCCAGCGTTTAGCACTGTTGACGCAACTTTGAATGAGATCCTTCAATACAGAGGGATGCGCGGTAACCGCGTGATTTTAAAGAGACGGAAATAGCACGTTTGTCCTTTTCTGGACTAAAATAATCTATTTATTTATAATAAACTGATAGAATACATGTTTATAAGTAATTTCATGTACAAAAGTCATTTTCTTAAAATTTTGAGTTATGCCACTTCAATTCTAAAGGTGCGAAATACAATCAAAACACGATTTGTCCGTCATTTGTCAAAGTATCTTTTCTTTTTTCTTTTTTTTTAACTTTTCTTAAATTTTTTTCGATAATGGTTGCCAAAATTGTTATTTTTAACCTACATATACCATTCACGTCAGTACACATTTTTGTAAGCTAGTAGCCCGGTACATCAGTCAGCAAGACAACTATACTCATAGAAATTTAAATACAAAACTTAACTCTCATCTGACGGCTCAAATTATTCTATGCTAAATATAAGCGCCTATAAATATTTATTTCGCGAATATATGCCTGATTTAGCTGTAATAAAATTCAATAATTATGAGAAATAAATAATACAAATTCGCCGGAGAAATTCATATGATGTTGGCATTTTAAATGCTTAGTTAAACTTTTATTGGGTTTTTTTCGTAGGCTTTTAAAGTATTATTTTATATGTAAAGTTAAGTGCGATTGTATAATTCAATTAAAATGTTAGGAAGGCAAGATGTCTAGCCTTTATTTGGTTGAGTATTTCTCACTTATTTATTTTATTCTCACTTTTTAGTTTCCTCACAGTTTAATTGGAATATGTTTGCTAGAAGTCGCTTCTTTGACTGTGTTTTAATTGTAGTTTTGAAATTCAGAAAATTCGTTTGTTTACTAATACGACGATTTGATGAATTGTAAATAGAATAAGTAGAAACATTACGTTAAAATGATGATTAGTATTTGGCAGCACTGCAATGTAATTGTCAAACAGTCAAAATAAATGTCAATGTCATATTTATTGTTATGCTTTTGAATTCAAATGAAAAAGTTCGTTTCGTTTATAATTCGGTTCATTGTGTAATTAAACAATAATTAAAATGGATTATTCAACGATAAGTAACAAAATAAATTGTACGGAGATAGAAGAAATGACAAATGGTGAACTAAATGAACGTTATTATTTATTGAAGAAACAATACGATAACTTATCTAGTAATTATGAATCCATTAAGCAGGAGCTCCACGATACTAGACGAAGTTATCAAACTGCTTTGGATGTTCAGAGTCATTTAAACGCTGAACTAGAGGCTCATCAAGCCGATGAGGAGCGGCGAAAGGCTGAAGTCAACTCTCGCATCTCCTCACTGCAGGAAGAAATATCTGTGCTCCATGAAGAACGTTCACAAATAGCCGACAGTCATGCAAACGAAATAAAGAAACTGGAGACCCTCGTACGTAATTTGAAAGAAGAACAGGTGCTCAAAACACGAGAGTCTCCGGAGCGTGATAATACAGAGCTGGACGAAGCTCGCGCCTCTGTAACGTCTGCGTTATCTGATGCGGCGGTGGCGAAAGCAGCGCTTGAAGAAGCTCGCATAGAAATTGCATCTTGGCGCTTTAAAGCTGAAGAATTAGTATCGGAAATGGGTGAGATGAGGGAAGCTGCTGAAATACGAAGGGAAGAAATGAGGGCTGCAGCTGATAGGGAAGCAACAGCACTTGCAGAGTTAGCTGAAGCAAGAGCTTTGTTGCATCAGTATAATGATTCACAGGATCTTCAGCCACATGGTAAGACAAATGATATGGAGAGATAATTTTAAATAAGTCAAAGTAAAAAATGTAATATTATCTAGGTCCTAAGTTACCTTTCCTTAGTTAACCTTTCAGATTTCCACATTATGGCTTTGTAACTATATTGTTATGGTTAAAATATCAATGTAGAACCCTAATTATTCTCAATCAGCCTAAGTTACTCCTTATATCATGAGCTATCTGTCAATGAAAGTCCCATCAAAATCAGTCCAGCTGTTTCGGAGATAAGCCAGAAAAACATAAAAAGCTTTGTGACCTTACAAACAGATGCTTGACCTTTATTTATTTGTATAAATTAATTTTTACTTCACAGCTGCAAAAGGAAACTCCATATTTGCTGAAGTGGAGGACAAAAGACAGGAAATGGCAAAAAATCTGATAAACATGAAGCAAACTAATTCCAGGGTAAATAATACAGTTATAATGCTTCCATATCTTTGAGAAATTAATGTCATGTGACTAAAAGAGTGTTGAATATAATTATGGAGGTAAATAAGTAACTAGGGGACTTCATTGACTGCTTAACATCAGGCAGCATGGAGTCAATTTGGGCGGTAGCAATAAAAAAAAAAAAAAAAAAAAGACTGACAAGAGATGAATGGATTATAATAGATTTTATATGAGTAGAAAATTAGTGAATGTTGAGGTGATGAATAAGATATAGTATCCATATCTTAAAAATGTCTGACTATTTGAGAAGTAGTCGAGCTCTTAATGCAGAGATTACCTAAGTACAATCACCATACCCATTTCTGCCGTGAAGCAGTATTTCATTTGCATTACTGTATTTTGGTTAGTAAGGTAAGGGGGCCGGTGTATAGGCACAACTTCATGCCTCAGGGCCAACAACACATTGGCGATGCCCCTAGTGTTACAAATCTTTATAGGTGCCAGTGATCACTTACCATCAGCTGGACCGTCTGTATCTTTGCGGCCCATATGGTATACAAAAAAAAAGGATCCACTTTTAATAACAAAACTCAATGTGTTTCAGTTACGCAGAGACCTGGCAAATAAGCAAGCAGAACTGGATGTTCTCCTGCATGAGAAACAGACCATTTGGGAGCAACAAGCTGGAGCAACTGCACATTATGATAGAGAACTGATTGGTTAGCAACACAATTTCTTGTTAAGTCCCAGTATCTGGCTTGGTTGGTGTTGCATTGTTCGATTCCTAACCAGGACAAAGACTTGGGTAGATATGTCTTCGTCCTGTGTCTGGGTGCAAATATTTAGAAACCACTTGGGCTGACAAACAAGCAGACGGTCCACCTAATGGTAAGTGGTCACCGCCGCCTATGGACATTTGCAACACTAGGGGTATCGCCAATGCGTTGTCGGCCCTGAGACGTGAAGTTGTTACGGCGCATGTGCCTGTAATAAAGTAAAAGTATTTAATAGACCATCAATTTAGTAATATAGAAAGAAAATAGTATATCAGTTTCTGGTTGCCATGGTACCAGATCTGCTTAGTGTAGGTTCAGACGAGAGTGTTTAAAGAATTTTCCAGATTTATTCATCTATTTACTAATTAGTAGGATAGGAGTATTTTATTCAACTGAAACTTGTAACAAAATATTACCCTAATGCCTATATCACAGGCTTACCTAGTTTAGGCATTAGGTGCTCAACCGTGCAACTTTATTGAAACCAGCTGGCACAATGAAGATTATAGTCATAGTTGTAATTTTTGTATGTACCCAATAATGTGTCAATAAAGAATTTTATTATTATATTGCATCAGATAAAATTACATTCTCTGTTTCTGTCTTTTGATCATCATGATCCACTGCTGAGTATTCACTTGTATTCTGCTAATATTATAAATCCCAATGTTTGTGAGAATAGATAGATAGATGGATTGATGGACGTTTGTCTGTTACTATTCTAAGTGGATTTAGAGGAAACTTGGCACATAGATAGTTTATAACCATCATCATATATCACCATCAAGGATACTTTATATCCCCGGGGAAATGTAACATCCCCCTGGATCGCGGATGAAACGATAAAACAGCTAATCGGTAAATAATCTGTAAATCTTACAGAGAGCTATGAAGAGCGTATCACGCAACTTGAGGAGGTATGCGAGAGGCAAAGGCGTGAGTTGGCGCGCTGGTTCGGCAAACATTGTGAACCAACCGCTTTCGGCTGGCTTCCTGGTGTTATGGATCATTTGAAGTGAGTATATGAGCTGCAATAAAATAGGGCCTATATTTCTCTACCTCCTCTACCCTAGTTCTCTTGTCCGCGTAAAGGTATAAGAGCCACAAGAGATAAGGCGTCGTTCTAATTGGCTAACGATCGCACGATCAAACGATGCGTTTACATCGCGCGATGACTGATTGTGCAATGGACTAAAGGGTCGCAATGCCGCCCGCCGTCTCCGCAACGGCGTCATTTCATCAAAGGCTCATTACAGACATGAACAGTTTTTTCTTTCAAGCAATATTGCTTTGAAAATTGGAACTGATATTGAAAAAGAAGATGTAGACCACAAAAAAACGAGATTTTGTAGCTTCGATTGCACGATCAAACCCACTGCACGATCCTAATCAAGCATTTTCTGTAGTCGTGCGATGATATAAGCTTCAATTAGAATACTAAATAAATATTGTCTTTAATTTAATCTCGCTGTGCGATGATGCGCATCGTTCCATCGTGCGATCAACGCCAATAAGGTCGACGCCTAACACCATTATCTCATTAACATATAATAAGGAGCAGGATTCTCTTGTCCCCGTAAGGGTGTAAAAGCCTCCAGAGGCTAACACCTTTGCCCCATCAACAAAATAAAATCGGGTAGGATTCTTTTTCATACTGAATACCTGCGTTAGATTCTGACATTTATATTCATAAGTGCTTGTGAAGGCCAATTTGAATAAATACATTTTTATTTCATTAAAGTACTGTTTAATGCACGTAGATTAGTCGATAACATCAAATCTAGGTTTGATAACGCAGAGGCGATAAACTTTTTGCGAGGAACATGAGAAGTGATGTTGCGTTTTTGTTTTATTTGAATAACAGTATGTTATTGTAACTGTATTGAATAGTTTCGGTTGTGTAACGGTGTCGTTGTGTAATGGTGTCGCTAACCAACTTGTTTCTTGTTGACTTGTCAACTTCTCCCAAAAGTATTTTAGTAGGACTATTACCATTTTACTTTTATATTGCGGTTTTACACTTATTCTTGTCTAATAACTGGTATTTGAACATTTCAGGTCCGAATGTGAGCAGCTCAGAGCTGAAGTATTATCCCAAGGCGCGGCACAACTTGCAAGCGCCGCTCAAATACGTGAACTACGTCGGAAAGTAGCTCTTCTCACTGCAAACAGAGCTAAACCATCCATCTCACCTACAAATAAACCTGAGGCTAATGACGATAGTAATAAAGATGATGTTGGCGTATCAAAAGTACCACAATTTAGGAAATCAAATGTTGACGATGTGAAGAAAAAAGTGTCTTTTAATTGATAAGTAAGATATTAGATATAGACTGAAATAAAATATTCAATAAGGATGGTAATTCTCTTTTATTTATATTAAATATTTTACTAAAGTTGTCGTCAGGTTCAACTTACAAACGAAATAATTTTACCTGAGCTAATAAAACTTATACGACACTTTTTCATTGTTTTTAAGGTTACGTTAATATCTACATATTATATATAGACATGCGTTGTCTGCGTATATACGTCATATTGTTAATATTATATCGATATGACTATTGTCTAATATCAATGATAATTAGGTAGGTCTAAGATACTGCTATTTCTTTTAAAAATACTGTATTCACTGATGGTACATAACTCGTTCACAATTTTGTTGATACAAAAAATAAATTACAATGTTCGTTCGTGGGAAATAATTGCTATCTTAATGACCTAATACAAGCGGTTCTTTTTATGACCTTGAAAATAAATACTTATTTATAATATAATATAAAAAAATAAATGTTACTAATAACACTACCACACACTGGTTAATAACTACAAAATAAAAGAATGACAGTTATTTTGTATTTCCCTTTGTAATATATAGACTAGTTGTTTTGGCAGGCGTGTTGTCTTGTAGGTGGGGCTATGAGCTAAAAGTAATGTAACTACAGCAAGCACTACCTGGTCCCAGTAGGATCCAGTGGCGTAGCTACCGGAAGGCTAGAACGGGCAGTGCCCCGGGGCCCCCGAGCTCTGGAGGAGGGGGGGATCAAAATATTTTAAATAGTTTAGTTGAGGCCCTAATTTAGGGCCTTTTGGTTATTTAGCTACGCCACTGGTAACTTTAAATTTGACCTTCATAAGTGCCTTCCGAGGGCCTAAACTGAATAATGGTTTTGAATTTGGTAGGATCCAAAAAATATTTACTATAAATCAATCCGAAAAATATAAAGAAAATTACTTAAACTCGATCGCGCCACCTACCGGGTCCTATTGTAATTCTAAATCATCCAATGACCCACTTAAACACCCAACAATATTCATTAATATAAGCAGTTCAGTCACATACACACGGGCACAAGGAATAAATATAAACAGAATTAGCGTCACTAGGAATCAAGTTAAATCGCGTGTTATGCCCATATGTTAAAGAAGGGCTAAGAAGCCCCCTCAGCCACTTGCCGTGGCCCCAGGTCCTTCAGGGCGTGTTCCCGGGCGTGCGCCACGTGGCGGGTGCGACGCGCATACTCGCGCGCATCCTTCTGAGTTCGCGCGCGCAGCCGACTAGTCGATGCGTCTTGTACGCACTTTGTGAACTCACCTGTTGGGATTGGTGGTAAGAAACCTTGATAGGATTTGACTCCCACCCAGGATAAACATTTGTGTGTTCTGTGTCTGGCTGTAGAAATCTATACAAGTATTAAAAAAAAATCCTCTTTTTTTGAAGTAGGTTAAAAAGTAGTTTTAATATTAGCGTGGTTTCAGCTCTGGTTCATTTTGGATCAGACATCCGTGTGTAAAGTATGTTCTGTATACAGAACTTAGTCAGGTTCTTAGTCAAGCTGCTCTATTAATCAGCCAACACAACAGACTCCCTCGTTGACCCGTCGCAACGAGAAGTCTGGGCGCGGATCTCTCACGTGATTGTGTAAGAGACAGCATAGAGGCTGCGGCGAAACATCGTCGAGCTATAGCAATTTTATTTACCAAAGGATTAAACCCCAGGTAGTCGAATCATTGATGGTTCAGTGCTTTCTATAACTAGCCCACATCCGGGAGCAGAGAGATAATGGGCACTGTACATTAACTTACCAACAGTATCCCAACACTTGATAAACTCGCTGGTATCACCCGTGTCGTTGTAGCACTGGATGACGCGTTCCTTGCAGTCTGCGCATACCGGCTCCACGCTCACCATGTTTGCTGTTCTGATGTCAACGCGCGCTGCTATTGCGTTGACGTCCTCAACTGTCAACCTGACATAAGCCCATACAATGCATTTGCATTGCAATGCCTTTTGCAAATGCAAAAGGCATTCAAAACTAAAACATTATTCTGTCTAAAGACGTATTTTATTAAATTAAATTGGTAGTATATGTTATTACTTACCATACACAGGGACACACGGGACAGTTAGTAATAGACAGCTACATGTTCTTCCAAGTGTCACCCAAATAAGGTGGTTTTTGCGTGAATTGCGCATTATTACCTACTCTAGGTAATAATGCGAACATTTGTCATATTACGAGTTTCAATTCGCAAATATATGTAGGGTAGGTATAATGGATACTTCAAATGTTTGAATGCTTGTATCTCAATCACACATGTACAAACGACTGATAAGAATTTGGCGAAATTTGGCGAAGAGATAGAATAGAATGTTCTGGATTGTGTATCATATTAAAAACATTGGATCCATGGAAAGGTAAAATTTGCAAGTTTTGATGTAAGAGGGAATCTCCGAAAAAACTCATCCGATTTCAATTATTCTTTCAGTGATAGAAAACTACACTATTCCCGAGTGAATAATTAGAATTAGATGCCTCGGTAACGCGGGAGAAAGCGCAGGGCGGTAGCTAGTTTTCTAATAATACCGCTAAGTAAACGTACCCGCATCTCTCAGAGTGGGTGTCATCCATGCACCTGAGCTTCTCCATGTATATTTTATCTTTGAAGTCACCTCGAGGAGTGGCAGTGACAGTCGCAGCCACCGCTGCCGCGCCTCCTGCTAGAGTCGCGTCTTCTACGAGGCGCTCCACCTGATGTTACAAATCATAAACAGGTAGCTATTATTTTATCTATTCATAAATAAATAGGCAAAGACTTTTCTCTTCTGGTTGAGAATCGTGTTTTTAGCTATAGACGATTAGTGTTATAAATAAATAAAAAAACTTGAATATTTAGGTATTCGTTATATTTTTTACATGCAAGTACTTAATATGTTTGATAATGGGATGAATTTAGACCCGTGGGCGAACACTAGTTCTTTGAAACACTACCATATAATAGATGTGCATTATATACCAACCCTACTTAATGAGTTGTAGGTACATTCATAGTTCAATGCAGGCCGTAAAACGGAAAGTTAGCGTAGACTACCTAGAACGGAGCGGAATGATCACGTTCTTTTCTTTGGTACCTACTGACCGATTGCAAATTTCTTTCAGGTACTAAACAACACAAATATTGTGTACCCCCAAGAGCTTTGATTCCTCTACCAAATGGCTTTAGTTGGAAGAACGAAGAAATTTCGAAACAAAGAACGGTGAAGGCAAGCGCGGATCCACCGTTATGGGCACGATGGGCATGCCCACAACCCTAATAGTCTTGTGACGTCACACTTCCACGGTATAATGAGGTCAGGTGGTTAGGACAATGAGGATAGGCTGATGACATTATATTCAATGCCTTTATAAAATATAAAAAAAACCTCTTTGTAGGAATGTACTATATCGATCATATATGTGATATGTGATGTGACTACAACCTTTTTTTTGGGCTGGGTCCGCGCCTGGGTGAAGGGTAAGTATTTTCTATTCATCTGAGACCGACCAAAAACCAGACTTGGTTCTTGTAAAATGCCATTTCATATCCTGTTGAGATACGAAATCTTAAGCTTATTGCTTATTCTCATATTATTATTGATTTCGCTTTTGAAACTAGGTATCTTAAATTGTTAACTGCTTTAAAAAAGCAGGAGATTCTCAATTTGACAATTGCGAACCAATTTTGAATATTCTTTTTTTAAATATTTGAATCAGACGAAAATCGGATTAGATAGTTACTAATTCGTGTAGAAGCGAGTCGATTTCCTGTTGAGTTTCCTTGTTTCGGACTTGACAGAGAAGGAGATCAGCAGAATTAGTTACTAGATATTTGTTTTTTTATATAATCTTGTAATGGATTTCTGCAAGAGCACGCCTGAGTTAATTAGTTATCTGAAAATCGGATTTTTAAACAGATACAAAATCGCCTCATTCTGTTTCGCCTACTTATATAAAACATTACAACAATTCCACGGAGACTTAAAAACAGACTGCAAAAAACAACCTTTTTTTAAATTCTTGTAAGTCTCTTAGAATCTGTGTGCTTTTTCACACAACAAACGGTATACAGCTCTTACTCGAAACGTGACGAGAATGTCAAGAGATGAGACAATAACCACACGCCGGAGTTGTTCAAAATGACGCATTGTACCTGTAGTCTAGGGTGCTGGTAAATTGTCTGTTCCGTTTCTGGCTGAGAGAATTTAAGTTACCTAACAAACAGTTAGCACACAGCAAGAGGAGAACCGTAAAACGATGAAATTGACGTAATGATGACGTAATGTAAGCAAAATATTACAATACACAGAAAAGGATACAAGTAATACTATGAGCGTACAGAATTATCAATAGGGGCTTGGAATAGCCTCAACAAAATTCAAGAACAATCACATGAAATTTAATAAAATTGTCTGCGAAATACGTATTTTCGGCAATTATGAAGCTGTATATGTTAACCAAATAACCGATCACATTTTTATTGAGTAAAATATTTTTATTAATTAAATAAAACATAAAAAAGAATGGTGAAATTACAGGCACATGAGACTTAAAAACTTCACAACTTAGGGTTGAAAACGCATTGGCAATGCCCCTGGTGCAAATGTCCATAGGCAGTAAACCATCCAGGTGGACCGCCTGCCTGTTTTTCGGCCCATCTATACTTATATCATCACTACATAGTATAAAACAAATCTATTTTAGCTTTCTCTGTCCCTATATCCCTATGTATGCTTAAATCTTTAAGACTACGCAACGGATTTAGATGCGGTTTTTTTAATAGATACAGTGATTGTAGAGGAAGGTTTTTATGTATAATACATGTGACATCCCACGGGAACGCGGGTAAACCCGCGGGGGACAGCTAGTGTGGTATAAAACAACAAATTACATCAAATATTTTGTAAAATATTTTTTATTTTTTTTATTTTTTTTTATTTCTTTTTACATTTTCTACGGACTCTTAGTCCGTACTCTTTGGAGATTCTACGATGAATTATTTTAAGATCTATTGTATTGTGTTTCTAAAAATTAACATCTTTCCGCGCGTGCTCAGCTCGTTGTTTCGAACTGAGGCTTGTGGTTCCTTAATAATAGACTACTATTATTGTAAAATAATTTTAAACCGTACCATGCTACTACCACATCTCTTTCGAGTAGAGCACGAGGTATTCATAATCACTTGTTTTCAAAATTAATCGAAATATTAATGCATCATAATGAAATAATCATCGTCTGGAAATGTCACTGCTGAACGGGAAGACTTTATGAATAACGTAATAATACACGATTACTCAGACACTCAGGTGATCCGCAGTCTCGTGATGCATTTACCAGCAAAACAATTTCAGACATTGTTTTGATCTGTATTTCATAATACATAAGGTTCTTTATACCATTTTGTTGGATATGCTGATGTGTTGCTCCTCCGAGCCGTCATCTTCCTCTGCTGTTGACTCATTTGCAGGGTGTTGGAAGTGAGTCGCTCGCGATGAATGTCCACTGCCCATTTTGTATCTTAAAGCTTGGGAAGAAAAAACATATTTCGTTAAAGATCTTCAATATCGTATATTATCACAAATAGTCGTTTCATACAAGGTGTCACATGTCTAATTCTTGTTGCACAGTATTTTTTGTGACAAAACATTTTTACTGGTTACAACTGAAACTCGAATGATGTTAAGGTTAATCGATAAATATCATTATTTACATATAAGAAAAATATCCGATTTCTAATAGTTTGGCTGCGTAGTTATTGACACTACGACGCTATAGTTGCTGCAGATATCAAATATTTCATGTAGGTTGATAAACAGGGACCAGATGGTAAATGTTCACTCCGAGGGACATTTGCAACACCAGGAGCATCGCCAATGCGCATTGGCTCGGTCGACCCTAAAACGTCGTTGTTAAGTTGGAGGATTTCTGCCTCAAAAACTCTACTTTTAGAAACTTACTTTGGTATGCAAATATCCATATGCGGTGGTGACCACATACCATCGGCTGGACAGCCTGTTTGTCGGCTTACATGCCAAAAAAAACATATTTATAAAGGAGACATCTTAAAGTCAACAAAAAAAAAACATTTACGATAAGAATCTTTCACAAAACTTATAAGGTAAGCATCTAACGAACACGCACGCATGTTATTATCATACCAACGCATGATGCAATATCCCGGCACGATCTCATTGCCCCGGGGTATCGTTTTGTGAACAAGGGTCTCGGATACCAATACCATACCGGTAGATTCGATAAAATCTCGAAATCACCCGGAAACGTTCAAATTGCATCGAGTTGAGATTATTCCGAAACGTGAATGAGTTATTCGGATGATTGTTTTGCGGATGTGGTTTATGGAACTAATATTAGCGAACATGTTTGCAGACTTATCTTAGCTAGGTATTTAAGTAGGTACCTATAGGTCGTTGCGTTTATTCAATGTCAAATGTTAAGATGATTCCATATACTCTCGATTTAACAATATGATCTAGCTTTAATCACCTTAGTGATTGAGTGAATCTTTTAATATATCTAGGGACATTCTTTACACACGGCCATCTGATCCCAAACTAAGCAAAGCTTGTACTATGGAAACCAGATAACTGATATACTACTTCTCTTTTTTTTTTTCTAAAGAAGTACTTATATATGTAGATATTGACACCCAGACATGTTCATGCACACACATGTTTGTCCTGTGTGGGAATCGAACCGGCGACCTTCGGCTTGGCAGTCAGAGTCGCTAACCACCAAGCCAACTGGAGGTCCTGGAATTGATTCCAGGTTGGGTAAGGGGCAGTATTAACAATGTACAGTAGTAACAATAGTAGAAATGATTACCTGTAGCACGAGATTAGTAATGTTCTTGAAAGACGGCGAAAGTGCTTAGGGATGTCAAAATCGGGAGTTAAAATATCTTCGGTGGAATGTGGGTCTCATAACTGAGATATCTGCCTACTTATTCGAGGATAATGAGTGAGGGGATATGTATAAATCTAACGGGTTTTTATGCGTTTAAAAATTGCTCATGATCCGTATACTCAGGTGTTAATTCATAAAAAATATAAGTAAATTGGTAAGAAAATTAGTCATAAGTTGGTATCATAAATTAACTGTGTCATTTGAGGAAAAATAGGTCTCCAAATACTTGTCACTTCAACATCGCTGACTATAAATTTATTCGCATAAAATAGTGAATTAATATGAATTGATTTATTAGTCATTGATGATTTATTTGATTAAATCGGATGACCTTTGATTTTTATTGATAGATAATAGTTTTCTATAGTATTTTCAAAAAGTCGTTCAGATTGACACGCAAATTTTCGATCAATATTAAAATTACATACAAATAAAATCATTTATATTTTTTAATGGATTCCCTATTTATTGTACTGACTGGGAAGTGTTGTTATCTTTATTGAATATTATCGCAAAGAAAATATGGATATTGTCTATGCATTGTGGATTGTATCGACTTAGTGGTAATATAGTTGATAAAGGGCAGTATGGCCGGCCCGAGCTCAATTTTACATATAGAGCAATATTTCTCTTGAAAATAAAATTGACTTTATTATAGAAATTTATTCTCATAATCCCCTGACGGATTAAAAAGGAAACACAGGAGAAAAATAGAATAGGTTTTTTCACAATCGAATGACACTGCAATTTCTTAAGATGGACTAAAAAAATAATTTTTGGAGATTTTTTCGAGCCAACTTTAATCAATCGTGTTTCGGGCCCTATAATTCGCTAACTGGTATATCTAAGTCTCATTATAAAAAAAATACTATGAATTTAATTGCATGTGTGTTTTGTTAGTGTTTCTGTGTCTTGTTTTTTTCCGATTTGTTGACGTGGTCTTTAACTTATTCATGGTTTGCACATGTTCAAGATTTACTGTTTATTTAAAAAAAAAACATTTAATGATGGTTGTAATTATGTTAGTACTAGCAGTCCCCTGTGGTTTAACACGCGTTCCCGAGGGATGTAACATTTTCCCGCCACAAAAAGTATCCTATGATACTTGTAATATCTCGAATAATATGTGTACAAAGCTTCATGAAGATCGGTTAAGTAGTTTTCGCGTGAAACCGTAACAAACAAACTTACATTCACATTTATAATATTAGCAGGGATATTGTTTTGTGTGTCTAATACATAAAAACGAAGTCAAAATAAATACTTTGGATCCCACTTCACCTTAACGCAAGTTTAATATACATACATACGCCATACGATATTACCACCCATTCCGTGGGTAACAAAATAACTAGTTATTAATAATTGTCTCGCTAAATACGTACTCGGCGTCTATAAATTCTCATTTATTCATCGAAGATTATTTTACCTGGTTCCGGGATGCCCAAAGCCTATAAAATACCCCTATCTTTTGTTTTAAAACTGGTATTCCACACGACAAGTGAGCCGGATCTTGTTTATTTCTTTGTAGCAATTATTAATAATAAATTATATTATCGAGATATGAAGAAATAATAATAATTGGATGATAAAACAGCTTAGTCTATAAGCGATTGTAATACGTAGCAATAAAGTATATTTTATATTTCAGTCACTATTGAAGATAGAAATAAATTGGTAAAAATCATTTAAAAAACAAACTTTTTCTTGTCTGAGCTGTTAACTCATAGGGGGTTCTGGCCGTCTGTAAGCATGCATCAAAATGCATTGTCATCGGAACTGAACCAACTTACTAAATTTCAACTGCGTGAAGCCTGCAAGAATGTCTATCAAATGCATAAATATATATTATTACGATCTGAAGGACATTTTACACAAGCGTCTTGTTTAAATAGCGCATGTCAGGGTCCACATGGCCTGCCAACGGAATCTTCTATACGTGTAGGTCATTCGATAGCAAACAATGATACTTTCCAATTTATGGCCTACGCAGTGGCGGTCGCCGCTTCCGTAGCTGACCCGGGCGAGCTGATCTTTCACACCAACCTTGAACTTTAGCGATGAGCCAAACAGATGTAATAATCCTATCGCCATGGAATAGTAATGCGATCCGAGTCATGGAATAACATTTGCATGCATTTGTATTATATTTTTTCTATAATGTCTGCCGGATATTCGATATGAAATAGGAGTCCTCTTAGTTTCGCATTATTTATGGAGATACGCGTAATGGTGGGTGGTCTGTAATCCTTTTAGTTGTCGTTGAGGAGTAGGGTTGGCTGGGATCAAAACAATGTCTGGTGTCATGGAATATTGAAATTTATTTTCTTTGCTAAAGCCTTAATTTTGCATTGAACATTTTCTGTCTTCTCCCGTTACCTCTAGGTTGGTACCCGTTCAAGACATGATACTACAGCATTATGTTCAGTAGCCGAAGATGATATGCGTATAAAGTCTAAAGGGACAACTTGTTAACTTAAGGCGATCACCTAGAGACACTAACTTACTCTCTACCACTACGATATGGTTCCAAACAATGTATATATGAATACATAACAAATAAATAATTATAAATGTATGATATATTGTATATGTAATAGAAATAGTAAATTTACCATTTTTATTTATTATTTTACCCACCATTGCTTCCGAACGCACTCAGTTTCCCTGTCGGTTGGCAACAATGGTGAAAGTAAGTAAGTACCTATCTATGGTTGAACCCAATGTGAAATGGAAGAATAACCTAAAAGCCTATTATTTTACATATCACACTGACCATTTTAAGTTTGTGGTCAAGCAGTATCGATATACATATCGCACCCTCAGAACGATAGGGGCTTAACTCAAAAATACACTTTTGGCACTTCTCTCATTGGGTCTCTTTCGCACTGAGCGGGCAGGGTGGGTCCCAGTGTTAAAGAGACTGAAGTATCGGTATGCTTATTCAATCATTAAATTTACTATGTTTTATTATTCATCGGATATTGATTCATTCTCTATGATCGTAACTCCATTTCGCAAAATTTTAAGTTAAGCCCTAATCGTACTGAGGGTGCGATATACATATATAAGAAAAATATGGTTCCTTTGACGCACCATCACCTCAAAACTAAACTACTGAACATATCAAGATCTGCTACCATTCGACGCGGAATTTTTCCTAGATGGTTATAGGCTATATATATGATATCGTTAATCACGAGAGAAACCGCGGAGAACAGCTAGTACTTACATATAAATAAATTACACGTATTTTTAACTTAAACATTGGCGTCACAAACAATAAAAATAGACCAAAAAATACACTTTTTTTTGGTTTTTATTGCAGGTTAAGTTCATGATACTCGTAAAACGACCACGTTTTCGATTCAAATCATTCCTTCACCCAACAATGTTTTATTTTTAAACAGAGGTATCAAAAGCCTGTTTACTGTAATTTACCTGCATTCATTTATCATTGTGTTTGCACCCTAGAAATTATTGAATGCTATATAAGGGATTAAATAATGCAGTGTGGTATTTCCCAAACTTTTCCATGAAGAGTGTTTCATTTAAAAAAAAATGCGTAGTATTAATGTTGACTGTTTTCATCACTTAATGTTTAACAATAATTACTTGATCTTTTCCTTTTGCGTAATATAATGTAATATGTTTTAAACTTGTTTGAAGCTTTATATATTGCATAACACAAAACTTCTCCAAAATATTGAGTAGTCATGAAACCAATGAAGAAAATAATTCAATATTTATCAACAGGTATATCTTTCATGGATGCGTGAGACACGGGAACGTGATAAATGGAAAGGTTTAGGAGAGGCCTACGCCGAAGAGGCGACTACTACTAATAAGATTTAGCTTATAATGTCATAGTTTTTAGAAATTATAAGAGTTTAAACTTTTTTGTTTTCTAGATAGTTTTGAATTCCATAGTTTTCTTGGTCACATTATTAGATAAAAGCTTTTAAACATTGTAAATTAGGAAATAAAGGCTATTTTTATTTGATTTTATTATGTCTTTCAAGTAGGCGTGAATAGTCACATCTGAAACAATGAGGAATAGCGAAAAATATTCAAAGGAGTCTAGGGCTCGATTTTCATGAAAGCTGAACATGCATTATGGATTTTCGAAAAATCAATATTTAAACTCGTAAATTTTCCGTTTATAATTGTATTAATTAAGGTAATTAATTGTTCGATTGTGTCGTTAATAAGAATTCAATTCTAGGAAGTAATGACACTGTAAATTTAAGGAAAACGTAGAAATTTCCTTAAATCGATTCATATTTACAGCAATTTCTCTGATTCAAACAATTTAATACAATATGCACAATATATTGAGCGCTGTCACCGCTCGAATTATCCGTGTGTACAACACATTAGTTATTACACACATTTAATTGTTAAAATAAATAAAAATAAAATAAAAAATAAATAAATTAGATATAATTTCATGATGCCCTAAAAGAACGGGCCAGATGGCGTGGTGGTTAGCGACCCTGACTGCCAAACCGCAGGTCGCTTCGATTCCCACCCAGGACAAACATTTGTGCGCATGAAGATGCCTGTTTGTTCTGTGTCTGACTGTAAAATCTACTTATGTTTTAAGAAAAAAAAGTAGTATTTGTAATATATCAGTTATCTGGTTTCCATAGTACAAGCTCTGCTTAGTTTAGGACCTAGATATGTATCTATTTAAAAACGAAACCTAAATCAATTAAGTTCACGTTAGGTTAGTTTTAGCATCATACGTATCAAATACGTTGTTTGGATGACAAACATAACGGGTGACAGCACGGTAGTTGTGTTCACTTACATAAAATGGGGGACAATCGTCCTGGCAAAATGCCTATAATGTTTGGGCGTGCTACATAAAAAAACCGGCCAAGTGCGAGTCTGACTCGCGCATGAAGGGTTCAGTATCATTATCTTTAAAAACGGCAAAAATGACTGATGTATGCCCCCTTAAATATTTATTTTATTCTGTTTTTTTTATTATAGCGGCAATAGAAATACATCATCTGTGAAAATTTACAGGTTTAATTTTTTTAATCTACAGACGGACAAACGGACAGACGGACAGCAGAGTCTTAGTAATAGGGTCCCGTTGTACCCTTGGGGTACGGAAACCTAAAAAGCGAGGAATAATAGTTAAAAAATTTAGTAAAATGCATATAATAATTATGAGACAACAAAGATTCTATTCAACATTAATAATATCGATCGTATTCTTAAACATGTTTTATATTAATGCAGATTGCTAAAAAAAAATCTTTATTCTGATTAATGAGATGTTCTCTATATAGCATGCGATCACATATAATACCAAATTTATTCTAGTCTATTCTAATCTATAGAGATCTATGCTAAATTATAAAGAGAAAATATTTGTATGTTATATAGTAGCTGTCCCCGGCGGTTTTACCCGCGTTCCCGTGGGATGTCACATGTATTATACATAAAACCTTACTCTTTAATCACTCTATCCATTAAAAAAAACGCATCAAAATCGGTTGTGTAGTTTTAAAGATTTAAGCATACATAGGGATATAGGGATAGAGAAAGCGACTTTGTTTTATACTATGTAGTGGATGCTAAATAGATTTTTGTTTGTTCTGATCAAACTAAGTAATTACTAGACCAATTTCGATAATTCTTTCACTATTAGAAAGCTAATTTATCCAGAAGTAACATAAGCTCTGTTATAATCGCGGAATACATAAGTCCCTTAAAAAAAGCGGGTAAAACCGCAAGACAGAAACTAGTACATAATAAATAAGGATCTTCTTTATTTCTCAGCGTGGGAATCTTTATTGTATTCTATTTTATTTATTGTCATCCATTCCAAACATTATACGTAATGATCACATTACTTACTTAGTCAAGTTAATATTATTCTATTGAATTAATGACATTTTTCTGCTTGTTCTATCTACAACTAGTTTCCGCCCTGTGGTTTCATTCGCCTTTTAAAGGCTAAAGATTATTTTTTGAGAGAAAGAGTAGCCTATGTCCATACATAAGATACAATCTATCTATTTACCAAAATTCATCAATATCCGTTCAGCTATCCGATCCGTGAACGTAACAAACAGACAAATTACGTTTTTCACTTTTATACAAAACTTTTCACTGTAAATCTTACTTTAATCTAACTTTTACTTTCAATTTAAATGAAAATATAAAGAGTTTTAGAGAAATCTATAAAATTCTCTACTTAATTGGAATATATTTTTACCCTCACAATTGCTACATTTTTTTTCATAAATTTTGGATATTTCATATGAAATAGGGGCCAAAAAGTTTGAGAGCCTCTGCCCTAAGCTGTCATTTACTTCCTACTCAGCCAGCAATTCAAAAATGAATCACCAGTAGCCAAAGGTCGTTAATTTATTGAAAAATACGCACTCATGATGTCACAGTTTAATTTGAGGGGTTGTTAAATGAGGAAACTTAAAAAAAAATAAAGGGAACTTTACTAAGAACATAAACAAATATAAAAAAAAAGAAACTAATCCGCTTATCGATTTATTTTTGTTTATGCGTGATGTAAACTTATAAGGGGTTCAAAAGATGGATATTCTAAATATCCTCAAGATTTGGATCATGTGTTTGTAGTTTTGCAAGGTCTGGGTTTATTTTCCACTTAATCTCAGACATTGACCTGTTTTTGAGAATTTTATTTTATGTTGAAGTCTGCGGTGTCCATAAACTCTAATAATAACATTTTCCTTAAAACTGCCTATAATATTAAAGATTATTTATCAAAATACGCTTTATAACTTAAAATACCTGATTATTTTAACGTAACTTCAAGTACGGTACGCATCCTTGCTTAGCTAGATCAGGAAACAATGTATTTGTTCAAATCTTTATAAAAATTTGTAAATAAATCAAATCAGGGTGATTGTCGATTCTCCGTTTCCTATTTTAAAGTTAATATTACTATGACAATTACTATAACAATTGTACCAGACTTAATGTAGACAAACTGACATTGACGTACAAACACACTTGCATACATACGTTTATAAGCTAAGCAAACACCGCTGTATTTCCAACTAAATCTCAACTGCTGTCCATTGCCGGCCGTTAAAAGAACTTACTGGAAGCCGCGTGAAAAATCGACAGTGTATGTGAAATGAAGGTCAAAAGTCGTGAAGATGAGTCTTGGAACGAGTTTGGGGGGAGTTCACGAGGTGGGGCGGGGGGAGTGACGTCATTGGAGGCTGAGGTGGTATATAGGAGATGCGCAGGCGCATCGTAATATTAAGTTTTGTTTTGCGTGAGAGTATTCTAGTGTTAAAGAAAAATGCTGCGTTACGTTACATTTTTAACCGCTGTAAGTAGTTATTGATTTGTTTACGAGCATGTATCGACTTAAAAAAGACGAAATAATAAAATATACTTAATAGTAATTAATAATATTAATTGATGTTATTAAAACAGTAATTATTTTATAATAATTAGATTCTTTTAAATATATTATTTTAATAGATTGATGCATATGGTTACAGTTTTCATTAAAATATTAACGCTTTTATATGTAGCTAATTAAAAACTTAAGGGTATTCAATTAGGAAATTCATTTCACAAGGCATTTACAGGTTGATATATTAATTACTGTTTAACCACATTTTCATTTTATTTTAAATAAAAACACAGTCGATTATTTAAAAACATTGTACACATATTTTAGTAATATAATCATAATTTGGTTTAAAATACATTAAAGTTGGTTCTATATTACGTAAGTATTGGATAAACTCACGTAAGTTCTAAATATAGTGTAGAACTATCAGTTATCTGTTACCGTAATACTACTGCAAAGTTAAGGATCAGAGTAAATGTCCTAGGATTTTTTACTACAAATATTATTTGTCATAATATTTGACATAATTTTAGAACAACGGGTCTTAAAATCTATTCATATACTTATATATGGTATATTTAATGTTATTTTATGGCGGGCCAGTTGGCTTGGTGGTTAGATGCCTGATTGCCACGCTACAGGTCGTCAGTTCGATTCTACACATGACAAATATTTATGTGCACGAATATATCTGTTTTTTCTGTGTCTCAGATGAGAGAAAGTATCTTATGAAATACTTAGATATCTGGTTCCCTTAGTACTAGCTCTACTTAGTTTGGGATCAGATGGTCGCGTGTAAAGAATGTCGCAGGACATTTATTATCATTTTAATTATCCATTATATTTGCTACTAGCTGTCCCCCGCGGTTTTACCCGCGTTCCCGAGGGATATTACATTTTCCCGGGATAAAAAGTAGCTTTTATGTTATTTCAGGATATGCTCTATCTATGTGCCATGTTTCATCCATATCCGTTTAGTAGTTTTTACGTGAAAGAGTAACAAACATACTTACATACAAATCTTTGCTTTTTATAATATTAGTATAGATGAGAAAAAGTTGTATCTGTAATACTCTATGTAAAATAAATGTAAAGCTCTGTTTAGTTTGGGATCAGATGATCGCGTGTAAAGAATGTCGCAGGATATTTATTGTTTTAATTATCCGCTATATTTATTATTCGAAGTAACGAAATGATAATTGTAGTTTAATTAACCAATAATCATATGTATGAGTTGTATGAATAATTAAGTTACTAACACGTGTATGATAAGTAATGTGTTTCGGTGATTACATGATGAAAGAATATTAAATATTTTTTAAATATTTTTATAATGATAATCTATATCTATACTAATATTATAAAGAGGAAAGATTTGTATGTAAGTATTTTTGTTACTCTGTCACGCAAAAACTACTAAACGGTTATGGACGAAACTTGGCTAGATAGAGCATATCCTAGAATAACATATAGGCTACTTTTTATCCCGGGAAAATGTGATATCCCCCGGGAACGAGGGTAAAACTGCGGGGGACAGCTAGTTTGGAATATTTGTTTAATTATTAGGTAACTATAAAAATTTGTATAATAATCCTATCGTATTAATATTATAATTGCGTAAGTATGTGAGGAATGTCTGTCTCTTTCACACAAAGACTACCGGTACGTAACTGGAATAGGATGAAACTTAGCACATAGATAGAGCATGCCCTAGAATAACATATATAATAGTTTTTATCCCGGGAAATGTAACATTCCACGGTAACGCTATTGCATGTGTAGTTTTCGAAGACCTTATTAAAGGGGATGCGTACTGAAAACGTCCTAACGAAGATACAAACTAAGTAACTAAATATTTTTTTTTGGATTTTAATGACCTGGTCGCTTGGACCTTTAAGTCACTGTAACTAATTCTTAAAATAAAGCAAGTGTCCTATTAAATGAGGGAAATCCAGCAAAGTTATATAAAGGTGTAGATTAAAATGAAATAATTATTTCTATCTGAAAACACCACAAAATATCAGCGCACAAGAACACCAATTTCTCGACAGAGCTTCGTCGAAAACCAGTTTATAGAAATATAATATAATAATAAATATACGTACGCTTTTAAACGGAGAATAAGACTTAGAATTTTTAAATTTATCACAATAATTTTGTATTGATGCCTGACATTTCAAAAAAAACTGTAACTAGCAGAATTGACACTTCAGTACCATAAATAATAAAGATCTCAGTTGTAGACGCTCTACAAACTCTACGGATTTGCGGTCTACAAAAAAGTTTTTATCGATTTATTAATCTATCACCTCTGGATTTAAAAACCATGTCCTGATCCTTTGTTTATTGTTTCGTTCATATTTAAATGACCCGTGACAATATACAATGTTTTTCTCAAAAACTTGTTTTATATTAGCAAAGTAATTTTAATTGTTGTTTTTGTGTTCTCTTTTTGAAATAAAACAAGCGCCTTGAACATGAACAGGCTTCCATCAAGTTAACGAGATAATAAAGTGTTTTTTGAATTGTTTCCGAGTTCCATCATTTCTTTTACACCTCTATAATTGTTCGAGTGACCTTAAAAGGATTTTACATTTAATAGGGATAAGAACTAAAAAGAATGTAATTGGGATGTTCAAAAATATGTTAACAATATACGCGCATACCTACTTATAGTCAAGTTTTAATAAAATACATCACATAACCTACTAATATTATAAACGCGAAAGTTTGTAAATATGGATAGATGTTCGTTACTATTTTACGCAAAAACTACTTATCAGATTTAGATAAAATTTGGCACATAGATAGTTTATAACCTGGATTAGCACATAGAGTACCTTTTATCAGGGAAAATGTAACAGCTTGTGCTTTATACAAAAATATCTGAGACACAAAAAAATTACGAGTCTGTTAAAGCTGTGTCCAAATTTTTGCTTAAAAAAAAGTGGCTGAATCCTCAACAAATTTAATTTTGTTTTTATTACTTATTCTTAATAAGGATAACATACGATATTTTTTGCACATCTAATAGTACAATAAGAATGGTAAATTACAATACAGGCGTGTCGAAACATGATTATATCAAAAAACACATAATATTGTATCAAAATAATAAATCCATCAATCACCGAGCTGCGTAGAAACTAACGCTTTATGTTGTAATTAAACTTGGAGTAAAAAATAGCATGTTGTGATCATCTTCCTATTAAATGAACATTAGTTTTTACTTTAGAATGGAAGTCTTAGTAAAGTTGTTTATCTGTTTATATTACTTCCTCATTGACATTGTATAAAGGCAAAAGATTATCAGGTTGTATAGATGTCCTTCACTCTTTCACGCAAAATATTTACGGATTTAGATGAAACTTTGCACAAAGATAGAAGCTGGATTAGGAAATCGGATCTTTTTATCCTGGAAAAACAACAATACCTCGGAAACTAGTACATAAATAGACATTATTAAGTCTGACGTTTCAAAATCTATTATCACAAAATGCCTATCACATTGCTAAAAATCTTCACGACCGATGACAAAAAAAAAGTTTGCATCTATTGTAAAAATGAATGCCAACATGAGAGACTGTATGTCATCAATTAAAATGATGTATGGTGAAATGAGCCTCGCGATTCGTCACAGTGATTCATAAATATTCAACAGTTCCGTCGATTTATTGTCTCGTCTTGTTCCTGCTCACCTCTCGGTGGACCTTGGAGGGTTGATGGGTGTTTTATGGCTACGTTTACCGAGAAATATTATTTTATGTGTAGTTGTAAAGCCTTTGACCACAGAGTCACCATCATACACGAATATTATAGAAGCAACTTTTTTTTATTTTTTTTTATTTAAGACGAGGCCGAAGATGGAGCTCGCTTTCCCGTTAGTAGCCTATTTGAACTTTTCTTTAAGAGCCTCAAGTTGTAAGTTTCTGGGAACACAGACGAGGGGAGAGAATGCCAATCTTGAGCTCTGGAGTTTGTATTTAGGAGGATGTAGGAGGTCGTTTAAGAAATTACTGATCCGTTTCTGAAATTTCATAAGAAGCTTTTCTTTTCCTGAGTAGTATAGGCTAGGTCTTTTCGGGGATAAAATAATTCCACGGGAAATCAGGTGAAAGAAATGAAATCCGTCATAATTATTTTACTCATTATTTTGAGTTTTGATATCTAAGAGTGATTTACAAAAATTTACCCATTTCCCAGGTTCACCAGGCTCATTATACAATGAACCATTGGATAAGTAGACTAACCTTATTAAAAAAATGATAAAGATGATTTTTCAATGACATTTCAACCTGTCAAAAATCTGACGACTTTAAAGGTTACTATATAACGTGTGCACATAAAATTATGATTAGGTTTTTCTCAAATAGTAAGGTCGATAAGTGAGATAGTGTTCGACAGAAATTAGCAGTATTTGGGTGCGGCTTGTACCCGTAGGTACTTAATAGTCTCACACGCATTGCAAACCGTTCGTTCTAAAATTACAGTTCGTACGTAGAATATCAAATACTATAGAAGGTCGAACTTAAGTCTACATTGGGGCCATAGCAACGGGTGATTCTTTTGACGCTCAATAAATTGGTTTTTTAATAGGTTTCGTTATTTCTGTCACATTACTAATTTGACAACTTTTTTTATTTACTTTTAACGATTTAAAAGTCCATGCAAAATGTTTAATAAATTGTAGTTTTGTTTATTTTTTGGTACTTTTTTTCTTTTATGAATTTCATTTTACAAATTTGAATAAATTTTAAACAGGATTTCTTTTTTATTAACCAAGGTTTATTATTATATCAGCAAATGAAAAAAAATGTATTTAATATTCGTATATAAATATATGTTAATATGAATTTCGTTTACGTGGAAAATAATAATTATAATTGCAGTTGTACTAAAACCGTTTTTTATCCAATACAAATACGGCAAATATCTTCTAAAATTTAATCTCTCTTTTTGAAGTTTACTTACTAGTAAAGACTCTTACTCGTAATTAAAACTCTTTGTAATATGCTTGATTGCCGTGTTACTTGGAATCTCTCGGCTTTTTTCTCTCATTTTAAAAAATTTACAAAAAAATAAATAGCATAGCAACGCATCCCGAGAGCCGCTAGCCAGTAATTAATTAAAAAGATTATTCTAGCTAGAAATGTTGTCGCCACTTCCATGGCCCAACCAGTCTGTATAACCGATGCCACGTTCAAGTTCACGGTGATGGATCTTCAAACCAGTTCCTAAAGCTCTCTGGAATTCTTGTAATAGTTTGGTAATGTTAGGTAACTATTGTTAGACGACTCTAAAGTAGAGCTGTTTTATCCTCTCGTAAAACTTTCTATAGAGAATTTTTGTATATTTGTAGCCCTTCCCAGGCTCTTATAAATCATCTTAATGGTTTTAATAAAATATAAAATTTAATCAATAATAAATAATATCACAATGAAAGTACTTAATTGCTTGTCAGGCGAGCAATTCAGTGCCAATCGTTATTATCCTCTAAATAATCAGATATAAATCCCTTTTGATATAAAGTATTATTTATTATCTTTTAAATTTATGCACAAGTAATTATTGTATGTCTTTAGGTATTTTATTAAAGTAACGTATACATTGCACATAAAAATATGTTTTTTCTTCAGTTAGACGAAGGTACAGTGAGTTTTTCTAATGTTATTTCGATATATTTGTCAGTTTTAACATTTTTGTGATGATGTTGCTTCTTTTTCAAATGATTTAAGTGGCGACTGTTGCCAGTTGTAAATTCCTCCATTGTCACGCTAGATGAAGATTTATAAAGAAGATCTGAACATAAAAAAATGTCGGTTCTTGTGTGCTGGTTATCATAACGTAATAACAAAAAAACAAATCACATAAAAAAACAACATAGAATTAAAGTCATGACGCTTAATGTGATATGAGAGAATGTATTTTAAATAAAGATTTGACAGGAGATTGAAAGAAATGAAAAAAAAGTGCCTTTGTTTATGGTCACAAAGAGTGCAAAGAGAATGAGTTATTATATGTTTTTGTACTAATCAAATTAGTGTTTAATCGTATATAAACGTCATGGCTATTAAGAAACATAAAAGTTTCTTTTTCATGAGGGTCAAAAGGTTAATATCTTAGATTTCCCCAGCGTGTGCGATATGCTATTAAAAATCCAAGCGGATTTATATTTAAAACAAAAAATACACGATTGACAGGTTTATTTGCCAAATCATCGATACGATTCAATACGAGTTTTGTACGTCATAGGTCACTTAATAAACGAGGACCCAATTTTAAAATTATTAGTATTCTTTACTGAAAATACTTGACATATTCATTTTTTTTTATACCACTTGAGCCGACAATCAAGCAGACGGTCCACCTGATAGTAAGTGATCACCGCCGCCTATGGACATTTGCAACACTAGGAGCATCGCCAATGCGTTATCGACCCTGAGACGTGAAGTTGTTAACTCTCATGTGCCTGTAATTTCACCGGCCCCCCTACCTTTCTAACCGAAACACAGTAATGCAAGTGCACTACTGCTTCACGACAGAAATGGGTAAGGTGGTAGTACTTTCCTGGACGAACTCTGCACTAAGTTCTACTACTCAAAAATATTATTTGAATAATATATTACCTATACTATCCAATATTATTCAAATTTACATTGCCTGTCCGATAGGTCCTACTAATATTATAAATGCGAAAGTTTGTGAGTATGGATGTTTATTACTCTTTCACGCAAAAACTACCAAACGGATTTTTATGAAACTCCGCACAGAGATAGTATATAACCTGGATTTAACACATAGAATCCTTTTTTCTCGGGAAAATGAAACATTTCACGGGAATGCGAGTGAAATGTTATAAAATAGAAAGAAGAAAGGATGTATGGATTTTTGTTACTCTTTCACGCAAAAACGACTAAATGGATTTGCATGAAACTTGGCTTGGATAGGTTAGTTTCTGGATTAGCCCATAGATTACTTTTGCGGCGTGTCATTCAGGGCCAATTGACGATTGATTTGACGGGCCGGTTGGCTTGGTTAGAGAGCCTGACTGCCAAGCCGCAGGTCGTAGGTTCGGTTACCACCCAGGACAAACGTTTGTGTGCATGAACATGTCTATTTGTTCTGTGTCTGAGTGTAAATATCTATATAAGTATGTATTTAAAAAGAAGTTTTTTTAGTATATCAGTTACCTGGTAGCCATACTACAAGCAGTACAGTCTGCTTAATTTGGGATCAGGTAACCATGTGTAAAGAATGTCCTGGTTTATTTATTTATTTATAACTGGTCTGTAAATTATTCATACAAACAATGGTACTTCCACTATAGAAAAAAGGTTATAAGATCTAAATTACATTATGTTGATAATAATGAGGTATGAATTACGAGATACGGAGCTAATGAGACTTCCTTCTGACCTTTGTGGCCATCTTCAGTAATTATATACAGATACAAACAAACATTGACTTGTGAGGTCAGCTTGTGGCAAACACTATGTATGTATTGTAGAAGTGACATTGGTTAATTACATGTTTACGTGTCAATTCTATTCGAATATAGTTTTTAATAACAACTCCAGTAAAATTATTTTTTTTTATCCAAAAGGAAGTATAAAATCCTAACTAGTATGATAAATGGATTTATTTTAATATAAGTAAGTTTGCTACTGCACGATGTATGTTTGTCTGCTTGTTACGATGTCACAGCTAAACGCCTGATGATTTCGCTGAATTTTGGCAAACACATAGCCTATGGTTTGGAGTGGGACATAGGCTACTTTATATTTTGGTAACGCTTGTGAAACGCGGCTATAAATATGTAAATAAAAAGAAGAGTAAAATAATTTCATACGCCAGACATATTAAAAGCAAATCAGTTAAAAATGTCTACAATTTGCTTTAAATAAAAAAATAATCAATAGGTAGATTAGGTATCGTGACAGAAAACTCACATTAATTATAATAGAAGTGACCTTTCTATAACACATCAATAAATTATTATTTGCAAAGAACACGTGTACTATCACGTTTTAGGTACAATTTTAGAATGGGTTAATGTTTGACCAAAGGCGTAGGCACTTCTATCAATATTCAATCTATGCGGAATGTTCTAGGAGGAATTTTTGTAGGTATACCTACGATTGAACTGTATAGCTAAGCAGGTGTTTTTGGCGTAAACAATTTGAATTACTGCTTTTAAAATATTTTTTTCCACCTTTATACGTGTTTATGGGATAAGTGTATTTATTCTTATTATTTTTATACCAGCCAGTAATAAAGCCAGTGGCATAGGGCCTCGGTGGATAGGGACCCAGTCTGCGCTCAGGTTGTCGGTTCCATTCCCACCCAGGACAAACATTTGTATGCATGAACTGCTTTGTTCTGTGTCTAGGTAAATTTATGTATGTATTTAGAAAGTAGTATATGTAGTATATCAGTTATCTGATTTGGGATCATGGCTGATGGGAATAATGTCCCAGGATATTTATTATTATAGACCTTTTATAACGGATTATTTTTGGAATATTCAAACTGTTTTACTACGTTTTATTTAAATAAACCAGTAATTCTTGCATAAATTCCGTGTTCGAGTCATAATATAGATGCACTAAAGTGTTGAAGAGGAAAGATTCTAGAAAAGTCGGTTCTGTTATAGGTACCTATACTTAATTATGGTTATTAATTAACTATAGGTATATAGATACCAGTTTATGATGTATTTTATACATTAGGTAGTCATTCATTGTGATAATTAATGAGGATCTTGACATATCAGTTAATTCACAAATACCTATTGAGAAGTCATCTGTGACGGTAAATAAAATTCTTAAATAATAATCAATATTCCGGGATATTCTTTACACACGGCCATCTGATCCCAAACTAAGGAGATCTTGTACTATGGAAACCAAATAACTGATATATTACATACTAGCTGCGCTCTGCGGCGTTACCCTCTTTCAATACTGTTTATAAACCTTCCTCTTGAATTACTCTATCTATTGTTGAAACTGCATTAAAATCAGCTGCATAGTTTACGATTCTATAAAGGACATACAGACAAACATAAATTTTTATACATATAGATAGATGTATACTATGTTTTTTTTGTGAACACATACTTGTATAGATATTTACACTCAGACACAGAGCAAACAGATATGTGCACACGAATGTTTGTCCTGGGTGGAAATCGAACCCGCGACTTGGCAGTCATTTCGCTAACCACCAAGACAACTGGCCTGTCAAATATTGTTGAAATTATGACTCATTCAAGCAGGATGAAGTCACTAATTATTTAAGGATTTGGGTACACAATTATTTGTGTAAACGAAATAAAATATCGTAATCTGATACCGGTTTTTTTGTTTGAGTGAATAATTGTAATTTGATACCGGATTTATTTTATTTTAAGGTCACGAAAGCTCGAGATTTGATGTCATTTAGCTTGCTTGCTTCATAAGTAGGGAGCTAGTATTTTTAAAGCGAAATAATGCAGGAATGCATTCACATTCAATGTACCTTTTATAGAGCACTTTAATTTGGATGTATTTTTACGCTTTCAAGGCAAAATTGACAGAGTGATGCCTGGGACAAGCTAGGAAAAATAGCATTAAGACAATAGGAACGCGGGGCACCATTGAAACATGGTTCTTGACATATTCCATCAGTAAAACTATTGATAGAAAGAAATCTTTTTTATTTAATACATAATTTGTTTATAATTTTATGAAGTCTGGTAAAATCTATCAAAAGCCGACACAGACAAGACCAATTCTTATCGAACTTGATCATAAAATTTTGATTACAAAAAGTATATATAAATAGTCAACCTTCAGTCGTCCAAGACGAAACCGCAACCTTACGAGCAGCCCGAGCCGAATAAGCGTATCATTACATTTTAAGCATGGGTCCGAAAAACTATGAATTTAAAATAGGGTACAATCAAGCGAAACCATCTAAATTGATGTCTGGACTCATCCAATATGTTTTTGCTTATGAATTATTGAATAAGCCACTTAAAAGATTGATGCTGTCTCACAATGATGATTAAATCAGTCACGAAGGCATGTCATCTCGTCAGGGCTTTGATTCTATAAGGTAAATGACACTAGCTTGTCGAAGTCTCTATGCTGTCTCTCTTTCGCTAACTATGCAATTACGTGAGAGGTCGGCTCTTTGACTTTGCGCCGGTTCGCTGGTTATGGAGTTGGTACTGAATAAGGGGCAGGTCAATGTTGTTAGGTAATAGTACGATAATATTTCTGAATGACTGTTATTTACCAGCAATTGAATGTCTGCGGTCAACGTAATAGATATTCATTGTATGTTTATTAAGGACCATTATGGCTTGAGCGTATTTAAATATGGTTATTTTTGCAAATTAAATGTACAAGTAAATATTGTACTTATTGACATTAGTATGGGAATGTTTATAGTTCTGAATTGTGTAACCCATATCCAAATATGGACATAATAACCTTATTACTATTATAAATGCAAAAGTTTGGATGTATGGATGTTTGGATGTATGGATGTTTGGATGTATGGATGTTTAACTAAATCACGCCGGAACGGATCTGGATGAAACTCGGCTCATAGATGAATTATATAGATATTGTCTAAAACAGCACATAGGCATTTTTGTTTTATCCTGGCAACATTAATTTTATTTAGGTAACGTGAGTGAAACCGTGGGTTATAGTTAGTAATCTATATATTATAAATAAAATGAAATACTGTTTGTTGGTAAAAGTATTTTAGAACAGATAGATTTGGCTAATTATCTTTTATGTTCGTAATAGTCCGAATGAGGTTTATATGAAAACGAAAATTGGATAGCTGTCCGAAAAATTGCGAAATTCGAAAATAAATAGATGCTATTTTCTGTAGGATTTTGTATGATTTGATCAGAACATCGTTTGGCAGGTCAGTTATTTTCTAATGAATCCACAAAGCAAATATCAAAATACTGCAATATTAATATCGAGTGATGTCTTAAAACACATTGTTTTTTATATCCCCAAGGATTTAAACTTCTGAAACAAATCACATAACGACAAAACTCTGACTGAGACCAAGTGTTTAAAACGTGTATTACAAATTATGCAAATATATTTCATTCAGACGACTGCGTCTCCAATCGGTCACAAGTATGTAAGTTTTACCTCATTCTTCATTCGTTCATGTAGTTTCACTTTCAGCTCGAAATTAGGTCAAGAGAATATTGTAGGATATCACCTGACTACTACAAATGTAAGCTTGTATTCCCAAATAGCTAGTTACTGATAAATGTGTTCAGCAATTTCGATTCTGTATCAAATCACAAGTTTTGAAAAAAAGAGTTTGATATGAAGTTTGCAATTTTCAGTCCCGATGTGTAAGAAATTTGTGGTCACTGTTTCTCAGGTTACTAAAATAGATAACTAAATATCCAAGGATCTTTACACTAATAATAATGTAATGATCCCAAACTAAGCAGAGCTTGTACTATGGAAACCTGATAACTGATATACTACATATATTCCGTTTTTTCCGCCAACTGGCCCATCAATCTATTAAAGATATTATTGGTCAGGATTATTTTAGTCTAATAAATGTTGGTTATCCTATAAATACATACCAAACAAATACTTTTAAAGTTATTATGTTGTGGATAAAGTGTTCTTTTTTTGCGTTCTATTAAATAGCGTATTCTATGTATGCATAGAAAACGTGTAGCATGTTTTTTACTGTAGTGGTCGGGTGTAAGAAAATAACGTATCTAGTAGGTACAATGTACATTTACTGCATAAAATAAATGTTGTGTAAAATAAAAAATTATTTAGTATTTATTAATGAAAATGCATTACAATATGATCTAAAAATAATTTTATCACAAAATCTTTAAAGAGTACCTACGGACTAAGAGTTCGCAGAAAATGTATATCAGAAATAATAAAAATAAAATAAATAAATATTTATGTTGGTGGTTATTGACTCTGACTGCCAAGCCGAAGGTCGCGGGTTCGATTCCCACCCAAGACAAACATTTGTGTGCATGAAAATGTCTGTTTGATCTGTGTCTGGGTGTAAATATCTATATAAGTATGTATAAAGAAAAAATAAGTAGTATATCAGTTATCCGGTTTCCATACTACAAGCACTGCTTAGTTTGGGATCGGCTAGCAGTGTGTAAAGACTGTTCCAGGATATTTATATTTATTACCTATTTTAAAGCTAGGGTAAACATCAAAGAGGATGCTAGTTCCTAGTGTAGTCTTGTTATTTCTTTTTTTTTGTTTTTGAATGTTACCTTTATTAAGTATTTTGTAATTGTTAAATATAAAAATATGTAAAATTGATATTATAAAATAGCCAAAAAGTCAGAATAGATAAAAAAGAATTTAATAAAATAAAAAAGAATGTAACCTTGCTGAGTTTCTTGCCGGTTCTTCTCAGTTGAAGGCTGACTTCCGAACCGGTAGTGGCTTCAGTAACTTTAAATTTGACCTTCATAAGTGCCTTCTGAGGGCCTAAACTGAATAAATGGTTTTGAATTTTGAATGTTATAACTATACTATAATACTGCCAATCAAAACTTGAGAGTTGATCTTGATTTCCCAAATATAGGAATTGCTGAATCTGTCATTAAACAAACAATATGTCAGCGCCTGCATATAAATCATTACCTAACTTATTTTGGAGACACGAATCAATTGGTTACACATCCACAAATAAATAAGACATGTGAAATACGTAGAATCACCTCTTATAGCGGCATAAAAATTATCACCTTCGCTTTTAAATCGGTTCGTGTTTATAAATAGATATAACATGGCTTTATCACAATGTAACCTTGTTTTGTAGTTAGTGCTATGGGCATTGACAATACATAAGCGTCGTAATGAGTTGTCATAATATTGTTTTATGAATCGTTGTTGTTTAGAAAGAACGTAGATCATTCGAATGGACTCTACTTTTAATTGTATCACTATTTTTGTAACCAAACCTTAATCCCCAGCGTCGATTAGAGAAGAAGTCCAGTCGAATCGAATCGTACGGTTCGCTGAAGCGATGCGATGCTGTCAAACCATCAATAGTTTTCTGAGTAGTAGAGCTCTTATGGCTGAGTTCGTCCGGGGAAGTACTACCACCTTACCCATTTCCGCCGTGAAGCAGTAGTGTACTTGTAGTACGCTTGTTTAACGGCCCACCTGGTATAAAAACATTATAAAAAAAGATTCGCTCTATTAGACCTATGACGGGCTAAGCTGATAAAATGAAGCGATCCTATTGCCGGACTCTCTGCATAGCTACCTTGCAAACCTCTGGTGGAAACACACCCTAACAGTACGGTCCTCATAGGTTGTAGTACTGATGCAGTATTCATGACAATGTTATATAGGTGGCGGATTATTGCAATTGGACTCGGCTTGTTCCAGTGCCCTAGTAGACCCTAGCATATAGCCTAGGTATCAATTTTATCGTTTTTTTGACGTCCCTGTAGTAAAAAAAATAAACTAATTTGATGGCGCAGCAGTGACCGTCAGACGAATTTTCGATAAACCATCATATTTTTTTCCTTTCCGTATGCACGTGTTTTAGGTAAGGTCTTAGTAAGGTCAACTAGGAAAGTGATATGTTGTTTTGCTAATAGAATTGTGCTAAAAGAAGTAGCTTCAGTAACTTTAAATTTGACCTTCATAAGTGCCCTCCGAAGGCCTAAACTGAATAAATGGTTTTGAATTTTGAATTTTGAATTTTGCTTCGACCTGTGACCTGCTAGGTATTTGATAAAAATCAATATTTCAAGTTAATCGTGTCTATAGCTTTTTTATTTGGAAATGAAAACCCCACATTTTAAATAGATATGTAAATAAGCATAAATAATGGCATTACATTTTTTATGACTTTGAAAGGCTTTTTTATAATAGATTATTAATATATTATGATACTGGCCAATCAGCTTGTAAAATTCGGTGGCAAATTTTATAGAAAATATAATTTAAAAGTAAGATGAAATTTTATACAGATGATAAAATACACGTTATGAATAAGAATAACACATAAGACTTATTTGAAATTCGGTCGGACAAAAACCCTGCCATCACTTCTATAACCTGAAAATTCACAACAGAATCTATTTCGTAAAAAAAGCCTATTTAGGTTTCGCTTCGTCACCCCTTGTTCATAAAATGAAACACCTAAGTCTAATTTAGCATTCGTTTTTTAAACGAAAAAAAAAGATTTTTTTTTATGAATGGCCAGAGTTAGAAATAAATTAAAGACATTATGTCCTTCAAATATCGTATTGCCATTAATAAAAACCATACTAATGAATATTATTTGTCATATATATAAGAAAACGTGTGTCAACGTGTTAACGTAAACCAGTCAATTTAAATATTAGCAAAATGACGCCATGATTCGTGCCGCTATCGAGTGTTCGGTGAATTATTAAAGGTTAAACGTCAAATTGCGGTTTTAATTCTACAAGTGATGAATAACCGACTGGTGTTGTAAAGCGATAAGATCAGTTCAAACATCCTTTAAATGAGTTCTTACTATAGTCGGTGAATCATCATCAGCTTTTGGACATCCACGACGTAAGGTGTCTGACCTTTTTTTTTTTAATTTCTGCGTCCTCTCCAAAGAGTATATTAACTTGTTGTCTATATTGCATACACACAACAAAAAAGTTTGCGTTCAAGATATTTTATGAAGTAGGATGATGGTTCAAAGATCTTAACGGAAAGCTAATGTAATATTAATTAATATCCTGGGACGTTATTTATACACGGGCATCCAATCCCAAACTACTTAAGCAGAGCTACTATAGCTACATATTAGATACATGTTCAATTTTTTTTCTTTCAAAATTTTCAAGACAGAATAAATAGATATGTGACTACCCACCAAGCCAACTGGCCTGACAAATCTACATACCTCTCTTAAGATATTTATGTGAACAATCTTCTTTGCAGTTGGTGGTGGCTTCCGCGGCGCCGAACCCCGAAAACATTTTCCAGATCGACCTGTCCCCCGAAGAGGCACAGAAGTACCTGAACAGCCCACCCTTCACAGCACCTGCACTGTCTGGACGCACTGCTGTCCTACCTCTGGTAATTTTGTATTTGGCTCTCGATTGCTGTTTTAAAAAAGCCTGATCTACAAACTTGTAGGTGCAGTCGGCCATCACCTTTAGTTTGCCTTTTATGAACCTTCCTTTTTAGCTAAAAGTGCCTGTAAATTTGATTAAGAATATTGATTTATATTAATTTATTTTCGGACAAATTCATAATATAAAATAACGATTACTAATCGATAACGATATTAATTACTTAATAATGTAATAATTTACCGCATTCAATACTTCATTGAGAACGGTAGTGTACCTACTGTGGAGGGATATGCCTTTAACAATCTTTAGAGCAAACATTTTGCATTAGGGTTTATTCCAACAGGCGTTTTATAGATAAAAATGCAGCAATAATCACTCTTAATACAATATGCTTATGTTAGATATTTGCTCCATCAGGTGCGATACAACGACCCTAGGTTTCGTGCCGCTGAAGCAGGCCCCACCTTTGGACACTACTGGAAGAACGGTAAAGAAATTGAGAACACAGAAGACTACGTTGAGGAGGTAAGCATTATTATGTCACAGACTACGTAATTATTTTTAAAAAGATCAATTGATCTATTAAATAGATTCCAGATTCACCTTTTGTCTGTGTGTCACTTTGTATGCCACATAGGCCGATAAACAGGCAGATGGTCCACCTGATGGACCGGTAACTTTATGGACATTTGCAATACCAGGTGCATCGCCAATACGTTGTCGACCCTAAGATATGAAGTTGTTAAGGCTCATGTATAATTTCTGTCCATTTCTTGCATTCTATATTGTAAGAGATTTAGCAGAAATTTCCTACTTGAGGCTCTCTTTGGGCATGCTTTTGTTGACCACTTGGTGCGAGGTTTAATGCACGTGGTCAATATACACCTTGCTTTAGTTGCCTCTCGTTAAGATACAATTGTATCTTTCCAGGTATACAATGCAGCCCAATACCACGGCCAAGATGGTCTAGGTGCCTACGGATATGGTTATGAGACTCCAGAATCTTCAAAGGTTGAGAATCGCGTCAGGTCTGGCAATGTTGCCGGCTCCTACTCCTACAAGGCTCCTGGACAAAATGACTTGATCAAGGTACTTACTAATGTTATAAATTTGGATGCTTAGGTTTTTTGGCCAATCATAATGCATTATAAATGCGAAAGTTATAAGGATGGCTGTATGGATTTTTGTTACTCTTTCACGTAAAAACAACGGAAAGTTAAACTTGCGGCACGCTATGATGGCCGTTTTGACGTTTAACAATGACAAAGAAAAACAACCTTTATTCCTTCGCACATAAGGTGCATCTATTGATTCCACAGCTAATTGTATGATGATGGAAATCAACCTTATTCCAAAGCAATACAGTTTCTTTTCCGTCAAAACGGCCATCATAGCGTGCCGGTAGTAAAGTAACACATAGGATACTTATAACTCGGGAGAATGAACGCGGGTGGTACTGCAGGAAAAGCTAGTCATGCAGAAATAACTCAACGGATTTAGATTATACTTGACATATTGATGGAATATATAATATTTTTGATTAAGTTACATTATATACCTGTTGAAAATATGTATTCCTCACTATATAAAAGTTTTGCAGGTATTAACATTATATATGATATGCATTAATAGCTAGTTTCAAATTTAAAGTTAATTGTGTAACTGAATATAATAATAATTATTTCAAATCTCTCATATCTCATGATCTCTCTCTAATCTTCTAAGAGAGTTCACTCTCGTCGTTTCTAAAGGAGAAATAACATAATGTATATTTTTTCTCAGGTGCGTTACTGGGCTGACAGCCAAGGCTTCCACCAAGAAGACAACATCCCCAAGGTTGAGCTGAAGCCCCAAGAGGAGGCCGCTGACGTCAGGGAAGCTCGTCTTGCTCACGAGAAGGCATGGCAAGAAGCCGCCGCAGCTGCTGCCCAGCACCCCGATCCTCAGTAAGCATTTAGAACTAGAACCATGATGCTGCATATGGAAAGGTTGATTTTTTTAAACTCTTAAGGTTAACCACTAGAATGGTGACTGTATCAGTTATTAAAATAATATTCTGGGACATTTATTTACTCACACACAATGAAAGCAAAGCTTCCGTCTCGCTGTTTCACCCTTTCGCGTTTTCAAAGTAACTAATGTATTCTTGGATTTATAACGTAGATTTTTACTTCTGGTCCTTCATTCTAATCGTGAAGTAATTATTAAAATATACCAAATTCAAAACCATTTATTCAGTTTAAGCCCGAGGCACTTATGAAGGTCACTAAGTCGTTACTTAAGTTACTAATGCTACCATATGTTTGAAAGACAATTAAAACCAGTCGAGTCTTTTGAGTTTATGCATTATAGCTGTCCCCCGCGGTTTTACCCGGATGTCACATGTATTATACATAAAAACCTTCCTCTTTAATCACTCTATCTATTAAAAAAAACAGCATCAAAATCCGTTGCGTACTTTTAAAGATTTAAGCATACATAGGGATATAGGGACATAGTGACAGAGAAAGCGACTTTGTTTTATACTATGTAGTGATAAAGGAAAATATAAACATACAAAGATACAACTTTTTCTCTTTAATCTTATATTATTAGAATCTACAAACAGGCATGTTTAATGACTGAATGTTTAGTGAAAACTGATCCCACAACTCGCCATGCAGTTATTAAAAGTCTTAATTCACCCGAATTAAGCAGTGTTGTAATCAGTAAGATATCTAATAATATGAATTCTTCTTCCAGGGGAGCCTACTCTGCCGACAAATACGACTACCAGCCCCAAGCTTCAGAAACCCAAAGCGTGGTAGCCGCTGCACCAATAGACTCCCAAGTGGCTCGTGAAGGCAAGGCCTACTTCAACCAACCCCAGAACTACCCGACCGGACAGCAGGCCTTCACTGGAGCACCCCAGCTCCAGGGAAAATTCGAAGAGCCAGAACCCACTGTATGCATTTCTATCACACCTTTATAATTTTAGTTTAATCTTTAGAGATGCTATACGCATGCTTTTTGAACAGCTAAATTGAAAGAGATAACTTGGTACGAGAGCAACATAAACCTATAACGCTGATATTAAATAGGAAGTTTAGAAGGTAGTTAATTAGTAGTTTGCTAAATGAAAACCAACTATTTACAATACTGATTACTGGAATACAGTAACAGGACGCTATGCAGAAAACAAAAAATATATTTATGGGTTAAAGAGTGTGCGGGTTGAAAGGAAACAACTACTTGACTTAGCAACGGGTCTGTACGATGCTCTTATTCAATTCGCAGTTCACTTCTCACACAAAGTTCTGACCAATGTGAACAGTTTTAAAATTCCTTTTATTTTAAAATAAATTATCTTGAAGGAGAGTGAAATAGCCAATTTCGTCGACGAGTTTTGACATTTTATAGTTACATTACCTGACCTACTCTTTTTTCTTCCCAGGGTCCTCCTCGTGGTTTCTTCTACAGTTACGAGTACCCAGTTTCCATCATTGTTGCCAAGAACGCCGCTAAACCTGGTGACGTCAACCCTGGCTACCCAGTCGACCATGACACCGTAGCCGTCAGCGGGCTGAGAGGTTAAGAGGTCTTCCTTAAGTTGACGTGATACTCTTTGATAGAACTATAAGTTGGTTTAAGAGTTTGTATCATATTTAAGTTTATGAAGTAAGTTTATGAAAGTATTTTGGACTGAGGACTTGCAACAAAAAGGATTTAGTAAATATGCTAATATTGCACGATAGTTTGTTTTAACATAAGCCCCCTCTCAGTAGCATCCAGAGTTTTGCAGTGGGTCTCTTCATGTAGTTTTCGTTTATAGCTTTGGTGGGATTTAAATTATATCTCAAACGAATTGTTTTTTTAAGAGTATTTGTTGCATTTCCTCCGTCTGAGTTAACTTTTAAATGATACCGGAATCTGATTTCACATACTGATTTATTCAGTGCGTAGAAATCATTGATGGTTATCAGGATATTAGTTTTATGTGATTGGCTTTAGTGATTCGAAGGTCTAATGAGCCAATTCGTATGGGCCTCCAATATACTCATTATAAGCCTATGATATCGATGGCAAATTTGGTCGTAGGTATCTATGTACATGTCATACAATTATCGTTTAGACTTTCGAAGCTAGAGTAAGGCGTGGGCTACATTACACCGAAACCGAAACGTGACATGATGTGTAAAATCGACATTTTATGCAAGTATGCGTCAGTGCGGTGTAGTCGAGGCCTAATTTGACGTTGCCATTTTAGCGATGTAGGTTAGGTTAACGATTTTATCTATATCTATTCATTTCAATTATACTTTTGTATATGACAGCTGTCAATGTCATAATTTTGGTGAACCTGCTTCGTTCGTTTAAGTATACGAGACTATTATTTTGTTTTTGTTGATTATTTAAACTCTTTTTAACTAAATGTAGTTGTTTTGTTACTCTTTCTCGGTTTTATTATTTATTTATTTTAACTTTATTGTGTCAACGTGACAGCTGTCAAAGGGTATATGCATATTTTGAAACGATATTTTTGGCATGGTCGGAGTTTGAAAGTGTAACATCATTGTTTTATTTTTGTTATATTTTATTATTTCCTTAATTGCTCTTCTCTGTTTGTATAAATAAGAAATTTGAACACAACCGAGGTATCTTTCTGGTTAAACTCTTGAGCCCGGTCTTGCTTGTAAAAATATAAGTTACCATATCGTTAGCTGTTATCTAAGATAGGTTATTATAAATTAAGAGTCCATAGCCAGTTTTTGCAATATATAATGATTTCAACTTTTATAATAAAGCGCTGTGCATTTCTTATTGATTATTTTATTTATGTTGCCCTATTTAGCGTAATTTTATTTTTAAAAATATATTTAATAAAAATTAAGAGTGTTGACGTTTGAATAATGATATAATGTACTAACTGATTCTTGAGAGTTTTTGGTGCCCAGTTGGTGGCGGTATGAGCTAAAAGTAACATAACTTGAAGACCATCTAGCAGGTATCATATATTGAAAAATATTTTCCTATACACTATACCGGGTTGTGAATTTAAACCATTAAGGGACCAACTCAAACACCTCAATCGGGTCAGCCATTTAGAAAGATTTCAATAACATTCACTCTTACATTGGAATTTTATGTGTATAAAGACATAATGTTATAGACTGTGTTTGAATGATAATCGTAAAGATGAGAGTTTAACAGTGGAAGGTCATGCTTACATATTTAACCCCGCCACAGATGAATAAGTTTAAATATACGATAAGTAAGCAAAAAGAAAAGAGATCATGAATTAAATCTAAAAGTAAAATAAAATACGCATAGGTAACAATGTTTTACTTATATTTGCATTGGTAACATTGGCCCACCAAGCGGCATCATCAAAAATGGTAAACCGTTTTGGGTCCTTTGAATTGTATCTAGATTAATCCTAATATTGTCTTGATTTTGACCTGCAGGTTGCTGCGGTCGGAATGGTAACCTCTGACCAATACCTCCTATAATTCCGGCGATTCCATTGTAAATCCAGGATATAGAATCTGGTACGTTAATTTCAAATGGCAGAAATGGGATGCTTGATATGAATTCCCCAATAGAAAATCTACCATTACTTGGTACGAGCAGTATGGCCCGCTTTGGTTGGATTTTCACAGCATCTTCAGCCTCTACAACGATGGAATCTGATTCGTCGTCTTCAACTCCATGAATTTTAAGATTCGTTTGCTTTTGTTCGTTTTCGTTTATTTTATCATATCGATCGTTGATTGTTTTAGTATTTGCTTGTATATTACTTTCTTGCAAATTGGGTAGTAATATTAGTAAAGGACGTGTTGGGTTTCTGTAAACAAAAAACAAGTTAAATGACAAAAGAAGGGAGAAAGGGTAATTTTATTCCATATATCTTCGTAGTGAAGTAACGTTTAATAACGTTATATGCGAAGATATGAAGGGCCATTTGGAAATTGTGGAGCTCATAGTGCAGAGTTCGTCCGGGGAAGTACTACCACCATACCCAATTCCGCCGTGAAGCAGTAGCGCAGTTATACTCGTATTACTGAGTTTCGGTTAGAATGGTAAGGGGGCTGGTGAAATTAAAATGTATTAACAATTTTGTCTCTGGGTCAACAACGCATTGGCAATGCCTTTGGTGTTGCAAATATCCATACGCGACTTACCATCAAGTAGACCGTCAGTATGTTTGTCAACTACTTAACCTTTAAAAACCATAGCACGGTGGTAGGTACTTTGTAGTACCCTACTACCCTCAGTGTATTCTGACAGCAGGACTTAAGACCCCAATCCCTTCTAAGCTTCGTGTGCCTTCCATATCACTTACTAAGACGAGATTGTGGACAAACACATACCTGATATTCAAAAGTCTTTAACATATATTTATTTGACAGGCTAGTTGGTTTGGCGGTTAGAGACGATGACTGCAACGCCGCAGTGGTTCGATTCCCACCCAAGACAAACATTTGTGTCCATGAAAATGTCTGTTTGTTCTATGTCTGGATGTAAAGATATATGTAAGAAAAGTAGTATATGTAGTAAATTAGCTATCTGGTTTCCATAGTACAAGCTCTGCAAATGTATGAGTGTGTTGTCTCGTATATTATTATTTAAAGCCCTTGAAGGACTGGTGAATTGTGTAAATAACTTCAACTCCAGTAAACCTCAATATGGAAAAACAATATTGGTCCATTTCGTCCAATCTGGTTTTTTAAGGTTTACTTCATGCCATGGCAAATAATAATGTTTTTTTTACATTTAAAAACTGTTTTTAGCCTTTACAGGAACGAAAAAATAGGCAACAAATATTTTTGAAAATGGCATATTAGGTTCCACATAAGTATCTTTGAAGGCCGATTTCAGTAAAATAGTACCTACTACTGAAATAATTCTAGTCATAAACAAGAAAAGTAATTTTTAGATTTTTAAGTCATTGAAAATTCAAGTTTGATTACTTGAACGCTTTTGAAAAATATACTTCCCGTGATCAATAAAGCTTAGCATATTACGGTACTAATGTATTATATGGGCCGATCCCGGCGGCACTGCAATGCCGGGCCGACCCGCGACAGGAGTGGAGCGAGCCCCGTTCATCCCGTCTAGATACAAAAATCAGTTTAATATACTGGTCCCTCAGTGAGGGAACTTTCAGATATTAAGCTGAAAAGAACAGATACTACACTTTGATCTTAGCCAAAAGGCCGAGAAGCGATACCGTTCCTGGACTATCCTTTGAGGGTCATTAAATGGCGGAGACTCTTAACATCGCGATGTAGAATATCAATATAAACAAACAGCGACATCTAGTGAGTGAGGGTTGTATGTAACTTCGTAAACATTCTGAACCGTATTTCATGAGTTTTAGGTTTCTGAATTTTCACTTGGTCGCTTACCATGCTACGTAATGGGCAAGAAGTTAACACTGATAATATATCAGATGCAGAGTATCATTATCTATGTTTGAAAGCATATTAACTGATTAGTTTGTGATCTGATAGTCGAAATATGACAGAAATAACTAAATACCTTAGGTAAACAGATGCTCTCTTGAAGATAAGTATAATATGTTCAGATGAAAATAACATTGATCAGGTTACTTGGTGAGGTTGAATTTTGGGGCTTTTTAATAATAAATAATACAATTTCATTTAGATTCTGAGATAACTCAATTCAGCCACTCATATTTATTTATTGACATAGCACCACGTCATGGCATTTAGAGCAGTTCTTCTTAGAAATATTTTCTTTTATTGTAGCCAAACAGGAATTAGGGTCCATTTTTATCGATAAGTTTGGATAATGTGCATATGAGAATGTGTGATTGTTGTAATTGTTATAATAATTATCGTTTTATATTTTAGGGTGAGCTTAGGGGAAAATATATTTATATCTATCTAATACCTTTAAACGAGCAATTCTATACTTTCTATAATTAGGATCTAGGAAACGGCTCTAACGATTTTCATGAAAGTTTACAGGGGTTTTCGGGGGCGATAAATCGATCTAGCTAGGATTCATTATCAGAAAATGTCGTTTTACCCGTGTTTTCAATGATCAACTTTATCGATAATTATAATAATAATAAATAATAAATTGACTTAAACATAACCAGAAAAAAATTATTTCCTAACATTGTTTTAACGACACAACAACATTAAAGCTACTCCAGTAGATGGCGTTGTTAAGCAACACTAAGCCAATAATCTTCTTTACATAATTTACCAAGAAAAGAAATACCGAGCAAAGCTCGGGCATCCAGGTACTATATACTTACACACAGTAGTACACACACGGATATTTTCGTTGTTATGTCAGGATTCATGACACAAGTTGCTTCGACCAGGCGTTTGCAAACTTCTCTGTATGCATGCTGGCATAACTAATATACTATTATCTAAATACATACTTATATAGATATATATACCAACACACAGAACAAACAGACATGTTCATGCACAAAAATGTTTATCGTGTGTGGGAATCGAACCCGCGACCTGCGACTTTGCAGTCAGGGTCGCAAATCACCAAGCCAACTGGCCTGCATACTTGAATATATATTTACACCCGTAATATTAACGTACCTATTTATCATATTAATTTTCTACTGTACCTTTAAAGCCAAATTCCTATATTACTTGATTGAATGAATGATTCGGTTAACTGAATTTTGAAAACAAAGTTATTTTCCATTACACAAAACATTACCGAAAATGATATACGAGTATATTGGATACTTACGTCATAACATTCTGCAACGCATTCAATCTCTGCAACGCCTGCAACTGTTGTAGTTGTTGCAACGCTACCATCTGTTGTTGCAACGAAACTTGTGAATGCAGTTCATTCTGAAACGGCTGCAACAACTGCAGTTGAATCGGAGCTGACTGTATAACCCACGTTTGAAAGCACAACACTAGCAGTGATATGAAAATCATAGTTGGAACTTTGCAGTCATAAATCACTTCTCACTTGTAGTTCTTTTCTAGATGTTATTATATTCCATCTTCAGTCTTACATCCAGTTCTTTTAGGTACTATCTTCTGTGACTATCTGTTCTTAACGTCCTTTTAAACTCCAGTTCTTTAAGATGGTTTCTTCTGTGGCTCTTCTTAAAATCCTTTGTATAAAAGCTGTGGCGTTTTAACGCGGACTGCACGTTATATTCGCACTTTTTTTCTTTTATCCTGTTTTATCTTTTTCGACACTACACAGGGTGTGTTTGCTTCGGCAGTATCAGTATGTGTGACGCGGAAGTCGATGCGCATGCGCAGGTAATGTGATTATTATTCATTGAAAGTAGTAGCATAGTTACCTACTGACAGGAGTTGTGACCTTGTCCCCCGCTTGGCTTTCTTTTTCGGGTGAGACAAACATTTTGGCAAGACTCAGACCAGTTAATACGGTGGTAAGATTTACTGACTATGATGCCGCAGTTGACCTGATTCCAACCCTGGACGAATATTTAAGACATTAATATTTGTGGCTGTATGTAAATCTAAATTAATATTGATTAAATGCAAATGTGAGTTTGTTTGTTTATTTGTTACGCTTTCACGGCTAAACGACTGTACTGATTTTGCTGAAATTTGGTACACACATAGCATTGGTACGGAGAAGGATATAGGATACATCTATCATGAGAAGCGAGAGACACCTAGTATCTATATAAGTAAGTATTTATTTAAGTTGTATCAGTTATCTGGTTGCCATAATACAAGCGCAGCTAAATTTAGCTGATTACCGATAGCCGTGTGAAGAAAGTCCCAGAAAATTTACTATTTAATAAAGATGGTCTTCATTGTTTCCTGAAATAGTCAAGAGTATAAATATGTAACCTCGGACAGTTCTGCAATAATATTTGTTTTCATGATTCATTAATACATTTCTCTTCAATTAATTAATTCATTTCTCAACTATTACAACAACTCAGTCGCTGTAAGTACTAACAGTGCTGTTGAATTACGTAAAGGGTATCACATATTGTTTCCAATTGATTCATGGTTATACATTTATGCTCGTGAGTGAACATTATCTCTTTGTCTTAGACGAGAATATGACTAAGATAAATCTTCTTATGAAATTGTATCTTATGTGCGGTAAGTTGTCGATTGCAAGAACAAGACCGAAATCGAGCGCGCGAACGAAGTGAGTGCGATCATTCCGTTCACTCGAGAGGATAATCGACAATAGCGCATGACTTGCAGACACAATTTTTTATGACACATAAGTATGTGCTATTTTTGCTCACTTTTTTGGTATTGACACTCCAGTTGATCTTTTAAAGTTCATTTTAAAATGTTAGCAGTTGATCAGTTGATCAATCGCCCGCGAGGTCTAATTGACTCAGGTGTGACCTTGCGGAAATCCATTGTAAGATTATACAAAAACAAATATTTAGTAAACTAAGTTAGTTTAACTAATCCCACTGGATATCATTCTCTGTCAAGTCCCAAACAAGGAAACTCACCAGGGGCCCAATTCCACTAAATGCAACGTTCGAGTACCACGTTTGGTTCGGCAATGGTATGGTTACGATTAATGTCAAATTGAAGTTTGACATTTCATAATAGCATTTCCATACATTTTGACGTAATCTTTCGAACGAATGTGAACCATAACCGAAACACAACCGCAGTTCGATCGTTGGTGTATGTAGTACAATGCGATTAAGCGTCAAAATTGACGTTTGATTGCGATATGGTGATGGTTCGGTGCATAATATATTAGTGGAATCGCCCCCCAGGAAATCTACACGGGTTCGTGTTATACACGAAGCATCATTCAGGATGTATTAGACCCGCTGTCAGTATACCAGATTTGATTGTCATTTTGGTTCGACAAGAATGATTTGCATGCGGTAATAGATCTTACAGCACCCAAATGACCGTTTGATTTATTCGAAATTCACTTAATTATAAAATAAGTAATCAGCTTATCTAACTTAAAATCGTTTGCTAAGGATAGTACTTAACGCATATGTAAAAAAAACCTACACCTACAATAAGTACACAGCCTTTGTTAAACTAATGAAGTTATCTATGTAGTTATTAGGGTGACCTACTAAACCAATACCTATCTATAGGTAATATCTATGTGGGTATGTAACTAATAACAAATGAATATCGTCATCAAAATCCATTCAGCTTTGACGTTTAATTATGTCATAGAAAAACCTATCCTATTCCTTTGTGATAAGGTACAATTGCATCATCATACAATTATCCCTTGGATATATAGATGAACCGTATTTGATGGACAATGGAGTTTATTTTCGGTTGGCATTCTTGGCTGTCAAAACGTGCGTATATATTGTGCGTGTTATAGCTATATAATTATCGTTTAACCGTGTTGGAAATGCTATTATAATAATAAGGACTTCATTATGTGTTTCCTTGGTTTTACTTAAACATCCTGTGCAAGTAACTTGTGGTGCCATGTTTATTATTTATGCGCCAGGTAGAGGTCGATTTTGAGGATAATATTTTGGATTTATATTTCAGATTTAGATGGGAATCTTGAAAGATTTACTTTGTAATAAACGAGCGTCCCGCCGTCCAGCGTGCAATAAATATCCCAAGACATTCTTCACACCTGATCCCAAGTTAAGCAGAGTATGGCTACCAGGTAACTGATATACTACATATACAAATTTTCAAAAACATACTTATATATATATTTACACCCAGACACAGAACAAACAGACATGTTCATGCACACAAATGTTTGTTCAGAGTGGGAATCGAACCCGCGACCTTCGGTTTGGCAGTCAGGGTCGCTAACCACCAAGCCAACTGGCCTGTCAAATGTAGATACTAATACATAAAACATTCCTCTTTTTTTTATAAATTTATTAATTAACGAAGACAATATATAGGGAAAATTAAATATAGCATTAACTACAAAAATCTTGAACAATTGTATCTGTTGCGTAGTTTAAAGACCTAGGCGTACAAACATCAGGAGCAATTTTCTTTTATACTATGTTTTAAAAATAAAGATATAGTTCTTTCTTTACACACGTCTATCTGATCCCAAACTAAGGAGAACTTGTATGGAAACTGTATAACTGATATATAATATATACTACATAAACGACAATATCTTCTTCTAAATACGAATTTACATAGATATTAACAAACATGTTCATGTTCATGCACATAAATGTTTGTCTTGGGTGGGAATCGAACCCAGGACCTGCGGTGTGGCAGTCAGGATCTCTAACCACCAAGCCAATTGGCCCGTCACAGATAATATAACACAGCGCTGACTTCAAATAATTTAAAACATTGCAACCAAAAAATGACTTTATATCAAGGATAGTAAGTATTAAAATACTTCGGCTAAAGTAAAACAACAACCAATAATCGTTTTCCATCTCAGTCACGAACAGAGCACTGCCCTTCTTGTTATATACCATCTAGAAGTTTGATCTTATCGTTAAACTCAGTCTCATCTCTCAGACTGTCTAGATCTTCATCAAAGTTTAAGCTAACTGCATTGTTGTCACAGTATACAGATGAACAGTGGTACAAGATGCTTTTATTTTAGTAACTAGCTGTCCCCCGCGGTTTCACCCGTGTTCCCGAGGGATATAAGTGGCTGGCTGATTTGATAGTGTTCTGCAGAGGCATCGAGCGTTAACCCTGATAAACTCTAATGCCCAGAAAATTATTTATATTATTTAATAATTTTGTGTGTATTTAGAATGCAGATTGCATTTCAATAACTTTCAAATGTGTAGTTAACCTTCCTGTTGAATAATTCTGTCTTTTAACCCACGCCATAGCGTTAAAAGATCTAAGTGTACACACGGCGGTAGCGACTTTGTATGGACTGTTTGGGATGTGCTATAATAATAATAATAAATATCCTGGGACATTCTTTACGCACGGCCATCTTGTCCCAAACTAAGCAGAGCTTGTACTATGGAAACCAGGTAACTGATATACTACATATACTAGATTTTTTTCTAATTACGTGCTTATATAGTTCACCCAGACACAGAGCAAACAGACATATTTATTATGTGGGATTCGAACCTGCGACCTGTAGCTCGGCAGTCAGGGTCGCTAACTATGAAGCCAACAAGCCTGATATAAACTTAATATATCTACAATAAAACTAGCTGCCCCCGTGGTTTCACCCGCGTTCCCGAGGGATGTTCCATTTTCCCTGGATAAAAGTATTTTATATGTTATTCTAGAACAAGCTCTATACATGTGTAGAGTTTCATCCAAATCCGTTCAAAAGATTTTCGGTGAAAGAGTAACAAACACCCATACTCACAAACTTTCGCGTTTGTAATATTAGTAGGAAGGAAAAGGTAAAAAGGCCTTGACATACAAAAATAATGTTCTACGCATGCGAGCTACTGTTCAATTTATACTATGGTTATCATTACATCGGCCACAGTGCAGTTATGGTAACCGCTGTTTGTAGAGCCCTCGTGGTCGTGATATGGACTGTGACATACATACGAACTGCTAAGCGGAATAACTGTGCAGTCATTTGCTAAACAAAAACAACTATGAAGCCAATTTTTAACTGACTTCAAATTAGGAGTAGGAGTTTGTTACCTCAGAACTCCGTCATTTATGAGACTCTATGGCAACATTATTATTTGTAGTTTTCTGTTTTGATACTTATCTTTTTTAAATCAGGTTAATTTAATAAAGCAGATAATTTTACAAGTCTAATCTATGTAACTATGTATTTAGAAGTAAAAATTAGAAAAAAAAAACTAATTTCAATAAAATATTCTGCTTTGTAGTACAAACTAAATGAAAGCAGTGCGGGCCAGTTGGCTTTGTGGTTAGAGACCCAGACTCAGTCGTGGGTTCGATTCCCACCCAGGACAAACATTTGGTTGCAAATACATGTCTGTTTATTCTGCGCCTGGATGTAAATATCTATTTAAAAAAAATAGTATATCAGTTATCTGGTTTCCATAGTACAAGCTCTGTTTAGTTTGGGATCAGATGGCCGTGTGTAAATGTCCTAGGGCATTTATACAGGCTATTATTTACCTTATTTCCGTCTCAAATAAATACTCCGGCATTGATCACTTACCATCAGGTAGACGGTTTTTTTTTTTTTTTTTTTTTTATGCCACTGGGGCCGACAAACAAGCAGACGGTCCACCTGATGGTAAGTGGTCACCGCCGCCTATGGACATTTGCAACACTAGGAGCATCGCCAGAGCGTTGTCGACCCTGAGACGTGAAGTTGTTAAGTCTCATGTGCCTGTAATTTCACCGGCCCCCTTACCTTTCTAACCGAAACACAGTAATACAAGTGCACTACTGCTTCACGGCGGAAATGGGTAAGGTGGTAGTACTTCCCCGGACGAACTCTGCACTAAGAGCTCTACTACTCTAAAAACGGTCCACTGTTTATTCGAATTGTAATATCTACATTTCAAGTGGAGTGGAGGGAGATCGCCTATCCTTTATAATTAGTCCTACATCCTAAGTATTACTAATTTACAACTTTCCCTAAAGAATATTTTGTCCAAACTGCATTGTCTTTATATAGTTAGGTATTTGAAATAAATACCTTAATCAATATTGTATATAAAAGCGAAATTCCACTAACTGATTAAAAACAATTTCTCCAAAAGAATACATGCTACAAACTTAGCATTTTCATGAATATCTTTTGGAAAGGGTTTTTGAAAATGCGACCTCTGATAAGAAAAAATACCTCAAGAACCCATGGAACAAAACACAGTTATTTCATAAATTATTTTATTAATTTATAAATATGAATAAATATAATATTTACTAATATTATAAAGAGAAAAGATTTGTATGTTTGGTTCTCTTTCTCACAAAAACGACTTAAGGGATATAGATGAAACTTGGCACATAGATAGAGCATATCCTGGAATAATATATAGGCTACTTTTTATCCGCCGGGGTGGAACGTTATTAATAATAATAATTAATAGCTAATAAAGTGTCTTTGATAAGAATGTATATCTGTGGCCGTATATTGGTTATGTATTTCTAAACTTTATTAAAAAAGTTAAGTATTTTCTAAGTCATACATAAATCACTAATCAGAGTAAAATACAACGAAAGTAAAGTAAGTCTGTGAGGATGAATGTACGGATGTTGGTTACACCTTCCCGCAAAAACCACTGAATGGTTTCGAATGAAAGTTGGAACATAGATAGAGCATGTCCTGAAATAAAATATAGCATACTATTTATCCCGAGAAAATGTTACATCCCTTAGGTATGCGGGTGATACCGCAGACGCCGAGTAAAACCGAACAAAGTTCTTATTTTGAGTTATAAAACATCAATTTGCAATAGATCGCTAACCATTATTATGAGATATCATATAATAATAGTAGGTACGTTTATTTGCTTAAAAATGTTTACCTGGTGCCCGAGATTATGAATGAATAGCTGAGAGACAATGATAATGCAAGGTCGCATTGTTGAGATTCCTGCTTGCAACTTCAGGGATAATGGGCGTGAGGATATATGTATATAATTGTTGTACTTGAATACCGATCATCATTTTATACTATATATATTTTATTTCTATAGTTTATATTTATTTATATTATAGTATATTTTTACTCCTTTGGAACTATCCCCTCTATTATACAACTTATTATATTTAAAACTAGCTGCCCCCGCGGTTTGATTCGAATTCCCGATGTAACATTTTCCCGGCACAAAAAGTATCCTATGTGTTATTCCATGGCATTTTCTATATATATGTGCCAAGTTTAATTTCATAAGTAACTTTCTCATTTATAAATATTAGAAGGATAGAGACAACTGCTTTCATAACGTTGATGTAAACAACTACATCATTAAGGCAAGTTATTATACTTACTGGCAGGTTGCTGGCGGCTACACAAGCACAGATCCAGTTTTTCCTGATATCCTAGAAGTAGTCAGGTTAGGTTGTTCTAACTAATACTAACTAGTGTTTTAATAAGGAAAACAGAGCTATCGTATTTGCTGAGGTAATTAGCTGGTTTATAATGTAATAATTGGTGGTGATTAATTAAGAGGAATTTTCTTTCTAATAAAGTAAAGTAACCTTTAATATTTTTGTGCAAAAGTTTAGTTATCATAAATATGTATTTTACTAGATTCCGTTCTGCGGTTTCCCTTGCATTTCCGTAGGAACTAACGTTTTCCCCTAGGAGAAAAATATTGACAATGGTTTTCTATCTGTGAAAGATTTTTTATCAGTAGATTCAGTGATTGTCCCTTACATATAAAAAAAAAATACCACTAAATAATAAAGTTAAAGAAAAATTGTGAACAATGAAGTAGAATCTTCATCGATTACGTATTGTTATTTTAAAATTCATCTATTCAACGTTAAACATATTCCTTTCTAACCACTTTCATTGATTTCTCTCTGCTATTTAAATAGCATTGGCTACCGTGCAATATATTACTTGTCTAAATCACACAATACAGACGATGTCGTAAGAAATAGGAAAAGAAAAGTAAGATTTTATTTCTCTTAATAATATGGCAAGAATAAATAAAATTAAAATAATATATTACGACTGGATGTTCACTTACATCTAACATTACAAGTAGTAAATGCAAAACATTAATATCACGAAGTTAGCAGTACAGACTATTTTGCCTTATTATCGGGCTGTCCATCGTCGACGACCACATTAATTTCCACTTCGAATGTCCCAGGCTTCGTACTCGACGGCCTGACCACCACACCTGGAGTCCTCGACTGCTGGACGCCATCAACTTCATTTTCCGCTACATCAGCTATAGGTACACTCCCGGAGTCCACAGGTAAATCCGCGTGTAAGCTATTTAATTGCTCCGGTGGCAGTCTCACAGACATGAGACCTTGGAAGCGCTGCACTAGATACTCCAGTAGGGGGCCGAACCTCGATACACCGTCAGTCGTCAGTAGCACACGATCGACGGCATCTTGGCGCGGTCGTAGCACGAACATGTTGAAATTCAGGGTCTTTTTCACCGGCCTGGCCGCCGCCTGGCTCGCGCAGGCCACAGCGATGAGCACGAACAAAGCGCGGGGCGACATGGTGTCAGTTCTATCAGGTACGAAGGCTGCGTGCGCCCAGACCGGCGTGTGAGTCCACACTGCGCCTGTTGCGTTTTTGCCCGGCATCTAAGCTAAGATAACGGGTCTCCGGCAAAAAGATCATAATTGCCTCGCGTTGTTACCGCTGGACGACGAATAATTGCACCGATCTCTCGACACCTTTCGTTTGGAAAGCGATTCCATCTTAATTCGAGTGAGTCATCATTATCTGATGCCCAAATGTTGATGAGCCGCCGGTGACTTATATTGAACGATGCTTTCGTTCGTGTTTTATGGTTTTCGAAGAGTTAGAGGGGTCGTGCTCGATCGGTTATGGCCGTATCATTTAAGTGCTAATAAAAAGATGAGAACTCGAGCGTGCGATGTTGGTGCAGTTGGTGAGTTCTTTAACGGTGTGTGTTAGAGTTGAATTTCGATCGTTGGAGCTGTAGTAGATTTGCAGAATACTGCACATCAGGTTTTTAAATCATACTTACGGACATCAATCACGGGCAAGTTGTACATGAAGCAGGTGATTGATGCTAACATAATGATGCAGTATCAAGGCCACGGCACGCAATGCGGGTCAACGAAAATAAACAAAATGCGGTTTGTAGGATTTTGCATTGTTTTTTGCTTGTGAATAATATAATAACAGTTATTTAAATGATTTTGTGGTCATTTTGTAATATAAGAACGAATTGTTAATTTGTTACTTTCGAAGAAATTGGCAAATTTCTTCAAATTACTTTGATTATACCTTTAGTTTTTCAATATACTGGTATATTTAGAGCTGGTAGTTTTAAGACTGGCTTGTTTATTATTGTTGCCAACAAACAAAAACTGTCAATATTCAATTACCGTACATTCTATTTAGCTATGCCAACCTGTGTAATTATTTCTTTTTCTCCTCCGTGCATTATACCAACAAGTATAATGTCTTCCTCATCATAATTACACATAAAATTTCTTTGCGGATCATAAACTGGATATCATTCTTGGAATTCAACCACAATATTAAAACAATTGGCTAAGAAACAATATTAACTAATGTGGCCTCTATTTCTAGAGGATTAAAGACCATGTTACTTATCTCTGGGCTGTAGAATTAAGTTGGTAAGTATTATAGTTTATGGAGTTGGATGTGGTCGCAGGATGGTGCTCCGTTACTGTCCATTTAAGACGATAAACTACAAGTTTAACTGACAACAGTAGCGGTTGTTTAGATTAAAGATATAACTTCTTGTGCTGGAGAGTAATTTAAGAGTTGCATTTCCGCAGAGCTACCGAAGGGTTATGATCGTTGTTTATTTAGCTAATGACATATATTATTACCTATGAATGATGTACAACTAAATTCAAGCATATCAATTATTTCTTGAAATCGGTGCGAGATTATCTGGAAATTTGAGAAGAGATTTTTCAAATTTGCTTAAATTCTTTAATGAAATAATTTTCAATTTGATAAATGTTTATGATTATTTAATTCGATAAACCGTTTATTATCTGATTATGAAGAAATTTAATTCTATCTTGTGTGAATGTTAATTTTAAGTCATTATTAGACCTGGGATTGCTATTCCTTTGTAGATTCCTTGGATTTTAATGTATCGTTGGTATACTTCGAAAGTATAATGGAAAATTCCATAAAGTCATGTATTATGCTCGTATTTGAGTAATGCTGATATTGATTTTGAAAGTTTGTTTTACATGTAGTTTATGTAATATATTTTGGTGAAGTTCCACTCAGGTTTTGAACTATTATAATAATTATGTTTGTAGTCTCTTCTAGCTGTTCCCGGCATGCGTCTTGAGTTTATACAAAAGGTCCTTAGGAAAAAAGCCATTAAATTTTTTCTCGAATTTCCCAACTTTCGGGGAAACTTTTTCAATTTTCCCTATAAATCTTATTCGGACTTATTAAAATAAGAAATGTCCAAATCGGTATAGCCAGCCAAGTGATGCGCTAACCAACAAACAGCATTTCATTTATGTTACATATAGATAGACAAGGTGTACTCCGCGGCTTTATCCGCGCTCCCGTTATATGTCAAGGTAAAAAACCTATGTGCTATTCCTGGCTATAGTCTATCTCGGTGCCAAATTTAATTCAGATCCGCCCGCCTCACACTCCTCTAACTAAGTATATGCAAATGTGTGTAATTATATAGTTTGTATTTATGTGTGTTGATTATTAGTTTGTATTATTAGTATTACTAACACTTAAATTAAGGCTTTACTAACAAATATGGATCCATGTGTCTGAAATAAATGATTATTATTTTTAATTTTTAATTTTTACTCAGCTAGGAGCTGGTACCAATTTGACGATCACACCAAAGCCAAGTTATGGTCAAGATTGGAGGTAGACATAGGGGGTGTACTTTCAGGTGTCTGCAAAAACTTTCTAACTATTCTGCACGTATTTAGATATTATTAGACGTTTTGTCGCGGTTGTGTAATATCCATTCATCCAAACTTTCGATTAAATACCTATTTAAACTATTGTATTCGCTGGATTGCTCATAAAGTACATCTTTATAGTTTTACTACATCAATGGGATGGGCCAAGCTTTAGAAACCAACTGATAAACAAATAACCTTATGTTACCTTTGATTCTCTATGTGACTAATGTCGCTAATGGCATTCTCATGAACTTAATCGATCTGTCCTAAAAAAGTCAAGATTGAACGTCATTGTCGAAGTGAAACTTCTTATGGGAGACATTGGAAATTCTGATCCGAAAAATAAATAAATATAAATATTCTGGGACATTCTTTTACACATGGCCATCTGATCCTAAACTAAGCAGAGCTTGTACTATGGAAACCAGATATCTGATAAACTACTTTTTATTTTTCTAAATACATACATATATAGATATTTACATCCAAACACAGAACAAACAGACGTGTTCATGCACACAAATGTTTGTCCTGGGTGGGAATCGAACCCGCGACTTTCGACTTGGCAATCAGGGTCGATAACCAATAAGCCAATTGGCCATGAATGATAAACATAGTCTATTCTATTCAAAAGTTCAAAATTAATGAATAATTTAAATGTTTCCCTGTAATACAAAAGTTTCACTTCTATCGTGTGTCTCTACGACATTTCCTTTTTTTTTTAATTGTATGAGGTTATACTTTACTGTTAACTATTTTGCAGAATTCACCCTCGGATTGGTTGATCTAAATTTAAAGTTACTTGTTTCAGGCTACAATAGACTTTATTACGGATTTTATAGCTTGGGATTTTCAGATTCTGTATAGAAAATTACACTTGCTCGAGTATTTTTCCCTTTTGCTAACTACGCAATAGTTTTTTCCAAATTCTATGGTTTTTTAAGAAAGAAAATGTATCGAAAGATCGATTTTCCGATCCATTTAAATGCATGAAAAAAGTGGTTTGTTAATATCCATATAAAAAATCATTGCTTTATTAAACACAGCTCTTCAAAACTAAACTGCACTATACAAAACAATATATAACAGACCATAGACAAGCAGAATTCTTATCAAAGCTGTGACTTAGATAAACCTCATTACTGTCCGAGGTGTGTCCGTGCAACGGGGATACAGGTCGGAGCCCTAAGTTAGATATGGAGCGATAGCGCATCTGCGCTGGACCGGCTGCAACCAGGCCGGCTTTCTACCTGCCTCGTCACCTCATTAACGGTTCTGATCGAGGTAGGCTAGCTTAGCAAGCGAGTTATTTAAAAAAAGGGATTCTAATATCTTCCTATGCTTCCTATTATCCTATTATAAATGGGAATGTTTGTGAAGATGAATGTTACTATTTTACGTTACTTAACGAATTTTGATAAAACTTATCACATAGATCATTTATTTCCTGGATTAAGACATACAATGTAAGATTGCTCGGGAATCCAGATGAAACCGTAAGGGTAGTATGAAGAATAAATTGAAAAAGTAGATAATTTTAAATGTTTATTTTCACTACGTGTTTTACAATCAGGTACAAAAATAAAATGCATACAACATTCCAGTTAAGTTATGGTAGAGAAGTTAATGATATCACAATTGTAGAAAAAAAAAGAAGAAAGAAATTTAAAAGTTACGTCATATTATATTCACATAAAGCATTAATATTATTTCAAAAGAAGATGTTTATAAAAAGGAAGAAGACATAAATTAAACATTTAAACTTCTTTTAAAAATACAGGAGATTGCTGGGAAAGACAGAGTAAAAATATTAATGTAAGAAAATAGTAAAATGGTAGAGAAAAGAAATATATAAATAATATATTTTATCTATTACTAATAACACAGAAAACTAGGCAAGGCAAGGTAAATAATATAAATATTGAAGTAATAAAAGAAAGTAGAAGTAAAGCTATTTGAATGTCACACATTATAACCTATAATAAATCTTTTGTTGTAAGTACAATACTACGCCTTGTTTCTAATCTGCGCGTGCGGCGGCGAGGGTCTGGCATTGCGCCTTGGCTTCTCTTCACCTTCTTTGGATTCAGTGCTGGCTTGCAGACGCTTAGGTTCAGTTGGTTCAGCTTCTAAATTAAAATAAAAAAAACAATATTCACACAATGGTCGCTTGTTTAACAATGGTCATCCCTGAGCTAATATAATGTTGAGCTAAGTATCTTGGATTAGGGTACAATTGGAAGTACTTACCGTTAGCGGCTGGCTGTACAGCGTCTGCAGGCCTGGGGGGTTGGGTCTGGAGACCGACGAGCTGGGAGAGACGCACTGACCCTTGGTTTCCTTGGTACGCTTGTTGTTGTTGAGCTTGTCTGTAGTGATCGAGTTTTGCTTATCATTATTGATTCAATTGTTTATGCCGCTAGATGTTTCGTAGATCCAACTAATACTATCCTATTTCCTACAAATATTATATATTTGATATCCCCAGGGAATAGCTAAAGATGGCAGTAGAATATTAAAACGTTGATGTGTCCAAACTAGAGAAAGGACGGACCGATTTGGCTCTTAAAAAATATTTGTATAAAAAGTATAGTTGATATTTCGAACGACCAAAAAAAATGTTTTTGCCGGGATAAATGATAATGACTGAAATAATGGCTGATAGGAGGAAATAGATGATAAAGCGATGCTCTACCGGAAGATAAAAGATCCCCAATTCACTAACACCCATATTCGAAGACGTTTCCTCGAAAATTCCTCGACTCCACTCAACGTCACTCCAAGGTATTATATAAGTATTCATAGTTACAAAAATCTCCTCCACTCGACGCTTTCCCTTACTCGAGGTGAGGAAATAACTGTCAACTTCAAGGTACGTCGCGACCAACCTTAAGGAAGTTTATTGCATTTAAACACTGACCGAAGCTCATTATTTTATTTGATTAATATTTTATCTATCTAATGACGTTACTAATGACATGTTACCTTGACTACACTTCAATTCGACATCAGTCGGGATTGCTCGAGTTTTGCTCAAGTTATGACTTAGAATACCAATTTTGAGAATTCCTCGAGAAAATGCTTAAGGTATCCTCAGTCGAGTTGGAGTCGAGTGACGTCTGAGGAAACGTCTTAGAATATGGGTGTAAGCCATGAGATGATCGTGATTATGAATAGGAGAATCTTTTTATTAAAAGAGTTTCAGTGTGTAAACTGATTATGATTGTACATATTATCTATTACTTTCAAAACATAGCCTATATCCATCCCGAATAATGTGCATTTCAAGTGGTAAAATAATTTGTCGAAATAGTGCCCTGGTTCTGGACACTTCGCAGAAATGCAAATTCACATATTTCGCACTCTCTCTTTAAAGTAATATTATAGATTAGAGGTAAGTCCTTCAAAGATATATTACGATACTTACTGATAGGCAAGAGCTGGGTCCTGTTGGTAACCTAAGTCGAATGGTCTATTGTATGTCAGGGGAGCTCCCAGCACGAAGCCAGGGTTGGCTGCTTGTGGTGCCACCCCAGCTACTCCCGGTCTTTGGTATCCCACCAGTGGGTAGCCGACTTGTTGACCCGACGGGTCTACGAGTACTGCATTTTGGTAGCCTGGTCAAAAAGTTTATGTATTTTATTTTTCAAGTAGATATGCTGGTATTTAATTGCTATAATGGTTCGCCTCGAAGATAGTGGTATAAAGCTCGGCTACTGACCTGAAGGTCGTGGGTTTGATTCCCAGATCGGGCAAAGTAATATTAATATTAATTTTGTTTTAATAAATTATTACTCCTAGCTCGGGAATGTTATTGTTCCCGAAAGACTGCGAAATGCGCATGTCACGTTGATACTTCAAAGAAATATCTTCAGAGGAATGTGAGTCTCATGACCGATACCTTTGTCTACCACTCCTTTTGAATTTTATGTTAGGACTTCAATGAACATGCTTACCACTTCCTGGGTAACCAGGGTTGCCTTGAGGTCCAGCAGCGACTATGTAGACTGGCTGGTAACCACCGATTGTACCAGGTCTGAAAAACAATAAATAATTGGTATATTACCGATATCCCCTTCCATTTATCGAGGTCTTTACATTCTAGAAGGGTTTTAGAGAGTTCGGAATCATTATTCTGATTTGTTTCTTAGTAATTACTAATTTAAGAAGCTGACGTCAGCCGCCTGACCCTCTATCAAAAGTTCTCCGAAATCTCGTTAGTCAAAGCTAAAAATCAGCACTGTATAGTTTAATGGTCAGCTGGGCTCTTGTTTACCAGCACACAACGCCGTATAGGTTTGGATGGTTAACTGGCTACCACCCTCAACCTGTCGCCAAGCGCCTGCCGGTGTGTTTTGACCTGATTCTGCACATGAGAGCCTTCTAGACTATGTATGCTTAACACGTTGGCCGCATCCTCTGATACTATGGTAGGATTGCGATCAAGCACAAGCCTATATTGTGTATTTAAAAAGAAAATAAATTTACATATAAGATCTTTCGTACCTTTTTTTCTTTTTATTCTCATTTTTACTAAAAAGAGTTTTGTGTATAAAGTGTAATAAATGTTTTTTCTTTCTTTCTGTCATTGTCCGGCCAGTCATTTTAGTAACTGGCCCAAATATACAAACCACCAGTTTTATACATTTATCCATTTTTTTTATATATAGTTGTTTAGTGTAGGAGTTTTGTAATTTTGGATCAGTTTTGCTAACTTATGATTTCTGTGCTGTGCTTGTTTGGTCAGGTTTCATTGTAAAATATAAACATCAACTCACCTATATCCAGGGACGGGCATGTGAACTATAAACACACGTTGTCCAGGCAGCAGACCAGGAAGATTAGGTGCCACTGGTGACTGAAATATTATCATAGAGATATATTCTATTTTTAGATATTTTTATTTTCTTACTAACCAGTTTCAGGACAAACAAATTGCTATAAAACTTCAAACAGGTGTTGCCAATGATTTAACTAAACAATATCAAAGCACGATAGTCTTTTTATTGAATGCGGTTTACCTGCTGCGGAGGCTGCTGAGGCTGTTGTGCTCCTGGTATCAGCTCGACTTCACTGTCTGGCTCTAATGTCTCGAGTCGTGAAGGTGCACCGTTAGGGCCGTTGTTAGCTGGAACATAAAACACTACGTCAAATATATCGTCAAAAAATGTGACAAGCGCAGTTTTATTTGCGTTCCTGAGAGATGTTACATTTTTACGGGATAACAAGTATTCTATATTTTATTCCAGGACATGTTAGTATTTGCGTGAAAGAGTAAAAAACATCCACACTCCATACATCCATCCTCACAAACTTTTTTTTTTAATTACAAGTACAGACATATATTTTCATTATACTTTCTGGTATTTTTAGATAAATAAAAATACGATACATTATAATCTATCCTATTCTACTAATATAAATTATAAATGCGAAAGTTTCTGAGGATGGATGGATGTTTGTTGCTCTTTCACGTAAAAACTACTAAATGGATTTTGATGAAACTTGGAACGTAGACGTACATAGGGTCACCCTGGTGACCGCAGATGAAGCCGCGGGGTACAAGTATGTTAATATAAACAAGTTATAATGTAACGATAAAATACATTACCTTGCTTCTGTTGCGGTTGGTTGTAATAGTTGGCAACTTCGTGGTTGTCCAGATAATAGTCTAGCCTGGAATTAATAAATACACAATTAGTATTTGAATTACATCAGACACAAGAGAGGAACAAGATCCGTTCATTCAGATTATAAAAAAGTCCAATGTAAAAAGGAGGAACTAAATGTGTTACCGCTGTGTTGAGTTGTCATATTTCAGAGCTTCAGAAATTGCCGTTAGTATCTTAACATGCTCCACTGGAGAATAGAAGTAATAGAGCTCTTAGTATAGAGTTTATTCGGTACTGCCTTAGTTACCTATTTCCGCCGTGAAGCAGTATTACTATGCGGGTAAGAAGGGTATGGAGGCCGATGATGTTACAGGTGCAGTAGACTTATAAGCCCCTGGTATTGCTAATATCTTTAGGCGGTGACCACATGGTGGATCGAATGCCTGTTTGGCATCAAAAGTATAAGATCGAAAGTAGATTTAAAAACAGTATTTATGGTCAACTTACGGGTTTATCTGTTGAAGCTGCGCCTGCGCATGTTGTGGGTAGAGGCGGGGAGGCGCGGGGGGCGCGGCGCTCACTGCCACGCACATTGCTGCTATTACATACTGCAAATATACGTATTTTTTTTTTAATTTACTTTATATATACATATATATATCTGTCTATTTCTTCAATCCATGTGTATGTGATAGAATTCGTAAACGGCTGAACTGATGTTGTTATTTTTTTTAATTATTGTTTTTTTTGTGTCATCTACATAAAAATCGGTCCCTGGATGATTTGAATTCACAATTGAACCCGGTAGATGGCGTTATGATTTACGACTAGGATTTTATTAAATTCTCCGCCAAATTTTTTATGGACTAGTTTTTTTTGTACTTACCTACTGAGATCAGATAGGTGGCACTATAGTTAACTTACTTTAATTGCTTAGTAAGCAGGACAACTTTCAGAAAAAATCAAAATTCAAAACCATTTATTGAGTTTAGGCCTTCGGAGGGCACTTATGAAGGTCAAATTTAAAGTTACTGAAGCTACAACCGTCAAGTTAGCTATTTTTTATACTTAAATAAAAATGAAATGATGTTTGTTGGTAAGCGCATAATATGAAAACGGCTGGACCGCGCCTTAAACGCAATTATTCCGCATAAGACATTTAAAGTATTGACTTATTTATCAAGGACTAAGTCACGGACTGAAAGTAGTTAATATCATAAAGTTAATTACGATTCAGAGGGCGGCGTGTAACTAACACTGTGTCACCTTCCCTGAGGTCACAGAGGCCGCCTACCGGACAATTGCTACCAATGTTACATGGCTCTTACGAAATGGCTTTAACTTTTACAGATATTTGCACACGCAAGTATATCCTTTCTACAATGCACCATAGAGTAGGTATTGCATCACAGTTTATAACCTAGATTAATAGATATGGTACTTTTTATCCCGGGAAATTGTTACATCCCCCGGGAACGCGGATAAAACTGCAGGAGATAGCGAGTCTGTTATAATCAGCAAATACACCAAATGATTGGAAACAGCACAGACAGATGTTGATAAACATTAGAAGATTATATTTAGAACGTCATTAATATTTATTTGTGACTAACTGCGCCCTGCGGCTTTGCCCACTTTCAATCCTGGTTATAAACCTTCCTCTTGAATTAATCTATCTATTGCTGAAAACTGCATTAAAATCCGTTACATGATTCTATAATGGACATACAGACAAACATTAATTTTTATATAGGATTTACCCTTTAATAACTAATGTTTTTGCAAAATAAGAGTTGTCTTATTACACGGTTAACCTCATGAACTAATTCCAGAAACATACAACTCCTTTGTTTATTGCATATTTTATACATATATGGTAAGAAAAATAGGTTTCTATTGACGCCAAAAGTTTTTTTCACCTTTAAACTACTGAACATATCGGGATGGGACTGCTACCATTCGACGTGGAATTTTTCACAGATTGTTATAGGCTATATATGATATCGATAACGCGGATAAACCCGCGGGGACAGCTAGTTTGTAATAATAACAAACCAGTTCCGAAGATCTTAAGAACAGTCAAAATTGTTTAAAATATAATTCGTACATTAAAAGAGATGTTGTTTTGACTTTGACAGTGAACTTTTCAAAGCGGTTGTATAATCTTAGAGGACATCTTTAACATAGTGTTTCTACGAATTGCGTTTGTATTTCTGAGGCCAAGATGTACGTAACTTGTTTTTTAACGTCCAAAAAGACCGGTAAAGTTCACGTTTGAATTTATCTTTAAACTATATGTAATACTAGGTGTCCCCCGCGGTTTCACCCGCGTTCCCGAGGGATGTAACATTATCCCGGCACAAAAAGTAATCTATGTTACTTCTAATACCTCCAAGAATATGTGTACAGTTTCATGCTGATCGGTTAAGTAGTTTTCGCGTGAAAGCGAAACATACAAACTTACATTCACATTTATAATATTAGTAGGGATATTGAAAATAAAGTATATAAAATGTAGCCTTGCTGTTTCTTGCCGGTTCATCTCAGTTGAACCAACCAGTTAGTTCCACCACTGAAACCACAAAAAAGGTTTCGGTCACAGCCATAAAAAAACAAGACTAAGTACGACGCGCAGTATGAACTCGCTCATGATCGATATAGTGCATTCCTACATAGGAGGTTTTCTTACATTCAATAAAAGCATTGTATATTATTATATACAATGCATTTTTTAGCATTTCGGCCTCAATAGACCATGAAAGAGTGACGTCACAAGTCTATAAGGGTTTTGGACATGTCCAGGGTGCCCACAACGGTGGATCCGCGCTTGGTGGAAGGCTGTCTTCCGAATCGATGGTAGCTTTAGTAACATTGACTTCATAAGTGCCTTCCGTGGACAAACTAACTAATTGGTCTTTTTTTTTAGTTAATATCTAAATTACAACAAAGAGCACGATATCATTTGAAAATATAATAAATGTTAAAATTATCTTAGTTACCAAAAGCGGTATTTTATAATAGAATACACAGAATCAAAGAAGGAAGACAATTATATCTATAACTATTATAATTATTATCGAGGGATCTTGCTCCATCGAGATTAGGGATGCTCGGACAAAACTACTAAAAATAACTAAATAAAAAGTAAGCTCTACAGCAAACGTAATAAGCTACCTAAAATAGATATTATAGGTTGAATAATCTATTATTACATACGAATGTAATGATTCCATAACATAACATATGTAAACGCTTTCGAACAGTACTACCTACTGAACTGTAAGATTTGTTATATAGCAGATTTACATAATAATACATATTTTGTTATGTTGAAACTGGAGTTAACGGTTTTTAGTAATACGTCTGTGTACATAGTGCCATTGTTTTAGCTTTAGTTTACTTTGGTAGACAAATTTTGACGAGATCTTTGAAGATATATGATAGGGCGGCTTTGACAGCTAATAGTGTTATTAAAAAATAAACTCTATGATGTTAAATTAAAGTTCATCAGGATTATCGTATAATTAACCTTTGCACCAATAGATGGACCTTATAACAGAAGCAATAAGAACGTTTTTAGCCGTCAATGTGGACCTTTAAGAATTTGTTTGGACAGCTTATAGTGTTATAGTAAAATGAACTCTATGGTGTTCTATTCAACCTAATCAGGATTGTCTTACAATAAACCGTTGAATGAATAGATGACCTTATTACAGAAGCTATAAAGTTGTTTTTTCTAAACCGTTGATAGTTATCAAAACGGACCTTTTAGAATTAATTTTTCCTCTTATTTGAGTTAGATGAATTGTAGCTTGCTACTAACTTTTTTAATCGTTTAGGTTCGTTCCCGGACCAGACAAGGTATTATTGACGTTTCTTTGCTTAGAATTAACCCGAACATTAGGTGGCGTTGAACACGGCACGATGGTACTTAAATATATTTTGTGTTATGTGGGTATCTATACTAATACCTCTACCTACATCTTAGTTGATAATTGGCGTGAAGTTTTATTGTCATTTTAATACTCACAGCTGAGGGCACAGTTTGACCAATACTGTTCTGGATTTACAAAATTTCTTAAAAAATTGTGATAAAAAATAAAATAACAACTTAGAATTTCCGCATATTAAGAAGATACCTATTCTTAAAACGTGTATACCATTACATAAACATAACAGATCGTAAAATGCGCCTTACGCTACTAATCATGAAGTGCAATTTTAAAAATAAACATTACAATATCATTGACGAGTGATGCCAAGTATCGATTACCATAGCTATTTGTTCCCTAGTTAGCGCAGTTTGCTGGAATAAATTAACAAATATAAATAGTAATAACGTTTGTTTGTCCCGACATCTAGTCTCGACTGCGGATTGTTCGGATTCTTAGCAGTTAGAGTGATGAGGTTGTTAACAAATTCTTTGTTAGTAATTGTCACTTTATGACTAAGAAAATTCATGCGCTCGTAGAATATAGAATATTATAACACACGGATAATTAAACAAAAATGAAATCTTAATAGGCCATTACATTACATTAAACAAAATAAAATCTTAGTAAGGCCATTTCATTACATTAAACAAATATGAAAAATTTGTTAGGCCATTTCGTAAAATTAAACTAAAGTGAAATGGTAGTAAGGCCATTTTATAAAATAAAACAAAAATGGAATCCTAATAAACCAATATCACAAATTTACACAAAAATGAAATCTTAGTAAGGCCATTTCAAGAAATTAAACAAAAATGAAATCTTAGTTAGGCCATTTCATAAAATAAAACAAAAGTGAAATGGTAGTAAGGCCATTTTTGAAAATTAAATAAAAATGAAACCTTAATAAACCTATATCATTAATTTACACAAAAATTAATCTTAGGAAGGCCATTTCATATAATTAAACTAAAGTGAAATGGTAGTAAGGCCATTTTAGAAAATTAAACAAAAATGAAATCTTAGTAAGGCCATTTCATATACATATTAGGTTGGGGAAAAAGTCTTTTCGCATTATAGTATGTATGAACTTGTAATAAAATCTCTTTGGCTGTACTATTTGTATCTGGCTGGTTTTGGTATCATTGAAAGTTTAAATTTTAAAGAACATAATTCCAAATTCAGATTAGGAAAATGTGTGATTTGCATTTGTTTTTCGTACCGCCAAGATGAGTGAATCTAATGAAGAAATTAGATTCATTTTAAAATTTTACTACAAAAAAGGTAAAAAAAAAACAAAAAAAAATTGCGATGTTTATGGACCTAGTGCAGTGTCTGTGAGAGTAGCACAAATTTGGTTTAAGCGTTTTCAATCCGGAAATTTTGATATCAAAGATGCACGTCGCTCTGGTCGCCCCATTACGGATAAAATGGATGCCATTTTTGAAAAAGTGGAGCAAGATCGGCATATCAGTAGTTACGACGTAGCTGAAGTACTGGGAATTGACCACAAAATAGTTTTGGCGCATTTGAAAAAAACTGGGTACACAAAAAAGCTAGATATTTGGGTACCTCACGAGCTCACTGAAAGAAACCTAATGAACCGTGAACTCATTTGTGATTCTTTATTACGACGTCATGAAACCGAACCATTTTTGAGGAAGCTGATAACTGGTGATGAAAAGTGGATCACGTACGACAAGAACGTGCGAAAAAGGTCGTGGTCAAAGGCCGGTCAGGCTTCACAGACTGTGGCGACAGACCTCACACATCTTTAGCCACTCAGCAAAAAATAAGAGAGTTTTGCTTGGAGGTATTAATGCATCCGCCGTATAGTCCTGACCTTGCACCTTCAGATTTCCACCTGTTTCGGTCTCTTCAGAATTCTTTAGGCAGTGTCAGGTTAACATCACGAGAGGACTGTCAAAACCACTTGTCGCAGTATTTTGATCAGAAGTCCCAAAATTTCTATAGCAATGGGATCATGTCCCTACCTACAAGATGGCAAAAAGTTATCGAACAAAATGGTACCTACATACTATCTAACTAAAATTAAAACTTAGTAAGGACATTTCATAAAATGTGACATATCGTTGAACTCTTTTTCTAGGTGATAATAATAATGCAATCAGTCAAATATTAACTAGTAGCTATCCCCCGAAGTTTTACCCGCGTTCCCGAGGGATGTAACATTCTCCCAGCGTTAAAAGTATCCCATATCCCTTATTCCAGAGCACTTTCTATACTTGTACCAAGTTTCTTCCAAATCTGTCCGGTAGTTTTTGCGTGAAAGTGTAACAAATATCCACGAACATTCGCATTTATAATATTTAACGATCCAAAGTAATTGGATGATGATCGGAGTTCAAAATATTGTATATTATATGAGACTAAATGTCCCCAGCGGTTTCAAATGCTTTCCTAAGTGATGTAACATTTTCCCGTGATAATAAGTATCCTATGTGTTAATCCAGGGGCTCGATTCTGTAAGGAAAGTGACACTAACTCGAGGATGTTTCGTCGCGGCCTCCGTGCTCTGTCTCTTTCGCTAACTACGCTAATACTACTAATCTAAAATAAACTTAGAGTAGTAGAGCTCTTAGTGCAGAGTTCGTCCGGGGAAGTACTACCACCTTACCCATTTCCGCCGTGAAGCAGTAGTGCAATTGTATTACTGTGTTTCGGTTAGAAAGGTAAGGGGGCCGGTGAAATTTCAGGCACATGAGAGTTAACAACTTCACGTCTCAGGGTCGACAACGCATTGGCGATGCCCATAGTGTTGCAAATGTCCATAGGCGGCGGTGACCACTTACCATCAGGTGGACCGTCCGCTTGTTTGTCGGCCCACGTGGTATAAAAAAAAAAATCACGTGAGAGATAAAGTCTCCGAGGCCTCCGTGAAGCGGCTCGCCGACGAAGTTTGTATTAGTTGAATAAGGGGGCAGGTCATAAACTGTCTACATGCCACGTTCAATCCGATGCTGTTCGGTATTTTTTACATGGAAGAGAATACAAAGATCCATACATCTTTTCATTCATCCGTCCATACTCACAAACTTTCGCAATTATAATATAGTAGAATAAAACTGATGTGATAGTATCTTCTCTCTAGGTAGCTGTTAAAATATTTTTCAAATTAATTGATTAATTTATACTAATATTATAAAGAGGAAAGATTTGTATGTAAGTATGTTTGTTACTATTTCACGCAAAAACTATTAAACGGATATGGATGAAACTTGGCACATAGATAGAGCATATCGTGGAAAAACATACAGGCTACTTGTTATCCCGGGAAAATGTGATATACCTCAGGAACGCAGGTAAAACCGCGGGGGACAGCTATTCATTACTAAAATAGAGATAGACATTTAGATTTTCGTACAAAAGTAGAAAAAAAGGGATTTTCTGGTAGGGTTTTTCTCAATAAATGTAAATATAGTCTTAGCTGTAGTTATTGGAAATGGGGCCAAAAAGGGGGTCAAGTAAAGTGAAGTTACTAAGGACATTTCAAATATGGTGTCTTACATAAACGGACATTGTTTGCAATTTCTAACTAGTTTTTTTTTATGAAAAGTTTTAGACTCATGGCCAGTAATTTTTACTTCTAAGTTATATACCCCATATTATTAGTGTCAAATTAAAACCGCCTCAAACCGGATACAAAACAATTTTGTAATTTTCATAATTTGATGACATTTGTCGGAAGGAAGCCGGTAGGTAAGTGTGTGGCACGTCTCGGACGCACATTAGTATGTAACTGTCGTGTGAACCTTCACCTACTTCGCTATATCATCTGCCCGTGGTCGCTCTGTGGTCATGTAGAACTTGTCACATCATGTCGTGACGTCATTTAATTGAGAGCCATTGAATTTGCAATGTGATTGAGGTTAATCTCTTTGTATGCTTATTGAATTTCAAGAAGAATTCAAAATTGGGAATTGTATAAAGGTCTCGCCTTTTTAAAATATTTTTTTTTGGCTTCAAGTCGCCTTAATAACTATGACACTTTACCGACACAATTAGAGGATCTTAAATAAATAAATTATAATTTTAATAATGTGTAAATTAGTTAAAAAAATACTATTGTACAATTTTATTAATTTTATTTTCCAATAATTTATTTTTATATTCCTTTTATTAACCGACTGTAATTCTTTAAATAACTGTAAAATTGTATCATGACAATAATGGCTGTTTGTCGGTTTCTTCTATTTTTATTTTCTCTTTTTTCATGTGAATATATATTATATATTCTATAGTATATATTATTTAATTGTAACTTTTTCTTTCCAAGAGGGGGAGCCAGGAAGCTAGGAGCCAGGGTAACCTAGTTTGGGTTCCTGTCTCCCACAACTAAAAGAACCTACCTGTTTATGACAAAAAAAAAATGAAATTTTTATGTGTGTGAGAAAAATAAACGATTTTATTATTATTATTTATAAAAAAAATACATGACATGAAATACATATTTTATGTGTTCCATTTACTTCTTGGAGTGTTTACAAATTATTTCATTTAATTTCAAGTATCTTGAATTTATTTCATACCAACAATATCTCAAATGAATACAAAAAAAAAATATAAAAAATTTTTAAACCATTAAAATTAAATAAATAAAAGCTATGGCTATTATTCTTGAAAGTCATAATTATAATGACAAAAGTTTTATAAATTACATTGCTATTAAGGTACCTACGTTATATTCGTTTGGTTTTCGACCTTGTCAGCTAGTTTTAGTTTATGACATAACTTAATATGATGGGATCATTCAACTTGAAGTTATGTACTTGTCGTAGGTAATTCATAAATCTTATTGTTGAGTCATTTCGCAAAGTTTTTTTTCATGTTTTGTTGTGGGTATGTGCGCTGAATTTTAATATTTAAGGCTTTCTTTTATTTACCTTATAGAAGTTTGCAAATAATATATTTTTTTATATTAGGTTATTGACTCAAAAAATTGTGGTTGGAAATAATATTGTTTAAATCTAGCCATCATATTTATTTATTTGATGCACAAGTTAGCTTTGTGGCTTCAGACCTCTACTGCCACGCTACAAGTATTGGGTTCGATTCCCATTCATGACAAATATTTGCGTGCATGAGCATATTGGTATGTATTTAAAGAAAGAGAACAAGTTGTATATCAGTTTTTAATTTCCACGATACAACCTCAGCTTAGTTTGGAATCAGATGGCCGTGCGTAAACAATGTGCCAGGATATTTATTTTTTTATAATATAATTCTAATCTAATCATTGATCGATAAAAACATTTTCTTTATTAACGAAGTTGACCAATTCTTGGCTACAATAACCTAATGAAGTTCATCAAATCTTCACTACAATCCATATCGAAAAGTTGTCACAAAAGTGAAAACCTTATAACAATAAGTCTCGAAACTGGGTGTTTATTTTGTAACATACGCATGTTAATAATGTATAATACAACGATGATGTCAGTTCTTCAAACAAACACAATTAGTATTGTCCAAGCTAACGACAAATAAAAACTATCCCACATTGCGAAATATTGCAAAACCGTACAATGAAACTGTCACACGCATTTAAACACGCATATGGGTAAGTAGCGGTGTGTCGTTTGTCACAGAATTATTCCTTTTATTGCGACACCGAAGTGTAATTTTCAACGTAATTACTGACGGTTGACAGTTGGGGACGCGCCTCGGTAGCTCTGGCAGCTACTTACTCTATGTGCGACCTGGATTTCACGTCTATGGGAAGTTACGACTGATATATGATTATGTTTGTTAAATATTAGAAAAAAAAACAAAAAAGTTAGATATTATTAATTTAAAAAGTGAGAGTTGGACTCGCGCACAAAGGGTTCCGTGCCATTATCTATAAAAACGACAAAAACATCATGTCTGTTGTATGGGAGCCCGCTTAAATATTTATTTAATTCTGTTTTTTCGTGGCAACAGAAATACATCATATGTGAAGCTCAATTGTCTAATTATCACAGTTCATGAGATACAACCTGGTGACAGACGGACTGACAGACAGACAGATGGACAGTGAAGTCTTAGTAATAGGGTCCCGTTTTGCCCTTTGGGTACGGAACCCTAAAAAACCGTACTGTTCTTGCCGGTTCTTCTCAGTTGAAAGCTTGTGGTAACTTCAGTAAGTCTAGGGCTTAAACTGAATACAAAATATAAGCTTAAAATGGCTTTGAATTTGATTTTATAATTTTCTTGTTTCGACCTATATTCGATGTTATGTAATTTTACCTTTGTATTTGTATTGGGGATTGTTTGTTTGTCTTTTTGAACATATCGTTGAAAATTAAAACCAAGGTATTAATAAATTGACTGAAATTTGAATTATTTTTAAAAAGTATTAAATTTATCAATTCATCAAAATATCTACTCTAGGTATCTACATCATTAAAATGTCATGTATAGAGCGGTCATATTTTTTTTTAATTTAAAGCTGTCTTATATTACTGCCCTGTATAAGTGACGAAAAGGCTGGCACTATACAAATTTCTCAGATATTCAATATTAAGATATAATAAAATATTTTGTTTATATAGTTAATAACAATTACTTATAGTTTTCATTGTCTCTATAAAAAAAATATTTCAGGCTTTTTATACATAAGGATCACAAATAACAAATACTAATTGCCAAACTATTAAAAAATATAAATATTTCAACAATAATCCTCTGAAAAAAGTTACACGGTATAAAAAATAATTATGATGTAACTACTAAGATCTATTCAGAATAACGCATTTAAAAAAAAATTACTAATTTGGATTTTCATAAGAATTATACAAAAAAAAAAAAAAACAAAAATTACGTTCCACAAAAATCATTAATATAGATTATAAAAGCACATATAAATGTATGAATAATCAATATTAATTTAAGCTAACTCATAATAAAGAAGTACTTACGAAACAAGCTGCCATGTTCGTTTGACAAGATCACTGTCGGGTAGTGTGCGCACGCAAATATCCGTTGAAGAAATGCGCACGTTCTTATATTGGCTTACAACATCGCGTGCGCAGTCACTTAGGGGTGTAAATTATACACGGACGAGTTGAACGGAGGGTTGAATAAGTATACTACCTACTTCCTACTAATTATAAATGCGAATGTATGTATGGAGGTTTGTTACTGTTTCACGCAAAAACTACAGGACAGATAGTCCCGCGGGGGACAACTAGTGTTAAATAAATGATTAATGGTTTTATGAGGAAGTATTTTAACAAGCTGTATTTGACTAACAGGAAATTATTATGGAAATTAACGGATGATGAAATAATAATAATAAATCTTGGGACGTTCTTGATAGACGGCCATGCGATCCCAAATTAAGCAGTGCTTGTACTATGGAAACCAGGTAACTGATATAGTACCAATTTTTTTTCTAGATTCATACTTATATAGAAATTTACACCCAGACACAGAACAAGCAGACATGTTCATGCACACAATTGTTTATCCTGAGTGGGAATCGAACCCGTGACCTTCGGCTTGGGAGTGGTTAACCACCAAGCCATTTGGCTCGTAAAAAATGCAGTAGAAGCTCTCACACGAGTAGGTAAGTCCTTACCTTCACTTACAATCTTCTGAGTCTTACCTGACAATCCCTATCCCTACTTTATATTATAAATGAGAATGTAAGTTTGTTTGTTACGCTTTCACGCGAAAACTACTTAACCGACCATCATGAAACTTTGTGCACATATTCTTGGAGATATTAGAAGTAACATAGAATACTTTTTGTGCCGGAAAAATGTTTCATCCCTCGGAAACGCGGGTGAAACCGCGGGGGACAGCTAGTATAACAATAAATGGAAACTCAAGATCAACATAACACAACATTTATTAATTTTAAATAATGACAGACTAATAAATTACCCTATAGACAAATGACAATGATAATGGCGGAAGATCAGATATACTAACTCATAAATACTAGCATATTCCGCATTTACAAGGGTTTATATGGAATTGAATTGGCTGAGATCCAAATGGGTAATGTCCAAGAAAGAAATATCAAGGATTATGGAAAGTAAAATCCTGCTAATATTATAAATAAATAAAAATCGTAGAAAAACAAAGGCTCTAAGAGTCAGCCAGCTGAAGTGGCAATGGGCAGGCCACATCGCCCGAAGAACTGATAACCGATGGATTCTCGAGTGGCGACCACGTAGAGAAAAACGCCGAGTGGCACGACCTCCCACCAGGTGGACCGACGACCTGGTCAGAGTCGCTGGGAGCCGCTGAGTGCAGGCGGCTCAAGACCGTTTGAGGTGGAAATCCAAGGGGGAGGTCTATGTTCAGCAGTGGACATCCCTAGGCTGATATAGTGATGATTATAAATGCGAAGGTTTGTATGTATGTTTGATACTCATTCACGCAAAAAGTATGGATTTAGAAGCAACTTGGCACATAGATAGAAGATTTCCTGGAATAATATATAGAGTACCTTTTATGACGGGGAAACGTGACATCCCTTGGAAACGCGGGCAAAACTGCGGGTAATATTAAGGCTTGAATTTAAGGGTTTTCCACTATCAATTTTATCTCGTAAGATAATGTCATCTTCCCCATGTCTTTTGTTTGTTCTTCTTATTTAAATGAAATTTTAACACTCTTAGTATAGTTGTGAGGCTGTTTTGACAGCAAAGAATGTCACAGAATAATCATCTTTATTGCTTCATAAAGAAGGTTCATTTATTGATCCAATGGCTAAGTGTGATGATGTTGATAAACTTTATAATAACCACATAGAGTTCATTTTTCTATAATACTCTTACCTATCAAAACGGAAAAATTAGACCTCGAAAACTTATACATGTATGCCTGCCCCTATGGTTTGACCCGCATTCCCGTGGCACGTCACGTTTTCGGTACAAAAAGTAGCCTATATGTTATTCCAGGATATGTTCTATCTAAGCCCCAAGTTGCATCTAAATCCGTTTGGTAGTTTTTGCGTGAAAGAGTAACAAACAACTTTTGCATTTACATCTGCAACATTTGCAATTATTTCAAGCGTTTAAAAAATACCTGGCTAGTTAAAGTTATTACAGTAATGAGTACGAAATAAGTTAAATTCACGTTTATTTAGTTTAGTTTAAATACGAATTTAAAGCTTTAGTTCTTTTAGAAACATGTGGAATGTTTTCAATTAAAATTAAAGCACCGGTCCTGTTCAAGTTGCATTCGCGCACTAAAGGTTCCGTACATTAATAATAATAATATATCTTTATTTCTCAAAATAATTACACAAGGGTGCAGAAATGTAATGTTATGTAAGTTGTTAATAAGATTAAAATAAACAAACTGCAGTTGCGACTACTCTCATTAGTAGGCAAAATAACCCGTATTAATGAAGAGCAGGCCCATGCCTCTAGAATAAATTATACATATATAACATTATATTAATATGTGATATATTTGTGTAATATACAAAATTATTTCTAATGTTAATATTTGATGTAATAATTAGTAGATGTAAGATTTAACGTAATAAGAATATCAACTTTAATTTGTATGCAAAGCTTTTTCCTAGACGATTTATATAGACAGGTAGATAGACAGACAACAGGTTACAACAGTAAATAAAATTTCTACGGAATTCCTTCAAAATGGTAAAATAAATATCCTGGAACATTCTTAACACTCGGCCATCTGATCCCAAACTAAGCAGAGTTAGATAACTGATATTCTAAATATACTATATTTTTTTCACAATGTATGCTTAATAGAAATTTACACTCAGATGCAGAACTATCAGACATGTTCATGTACACAAATGTTAGTCCTGTATGGGCAACAAGCCCGCGACCTGTGGCGTGGAATTATGGGTCTCTAACCACTAAACTCAGTTGGTTTTAAATTTAAGTAAATTTAAATAAATAAATAATAATAATAAATAAATATCCTGAGACATTCTTTACACACGGCCATCTGATCCCAAACTAAGCAGAGCTTGTACTATGGAAACCAGATAACTGATATACTACATATAATACTTTTTTTTTCTAAATACATACTTATATAGATATTTACACCCAGACACAGAACAAACAGTCATGTTCATGCACACAAATGTTTGTCCTGGGTGGGAATCGAACCCGCGACCTTCGGTTTAGCAGTCAGAGCGCTAACCACCAAGCCAACTGGCCTGTCGATATTTAATACTTATATTGGTTAATTTTAATTTCATTTAAATAAATAATGTTCAAAAAATTTCAATTTATATATTTTTCTTTTTTATTACCTTATCTAATAATAATTATTTTCTAATTTAAGGGTGGTCTAAGTTCAGTGAATGATGTGTACACCTGTAAGAGACGTTCATATCAGAACCTTACTAATAAATTATAATATTGTGTTTATCATATGTATGTTGTAGGTGTTCCTTGTGAAATTATAAATAAAGGCATCGACGTAAAAATAACTATAACTTTGAAAAAAGGTCATCATTGTCATAATTATATTATTAGTATTCTTTTATAAGATACTAGGTGTTCCCTGCATGGGTTGCTAGGCGATTTTTTTTGTGTCAGGTGTATGTAGAATATAAGGGAGCCTTTTAAGGGAGCTGGTGAAATTACAGGCACCTGAGACTTAACAACTTCACGTCTCAGGGTCGACAACGCATTGGCGATGCTCCTAGTGTTGCAAATGTCCATAGGCTGCGGTGACCACTTACCATCACGTGGACCGTCTGCTTGTTTGTCGGCCAAAATGGCATAAAAAAAAAAAAAAATTACTCTCGCTGGTACGATTTGAAAAATTCGTTCGGTGTTTGGTTAGTGCATTTATCGAGGAAGGCTATAGGCTATATATTATCACGCTACAACCCATAGAAGCGGAGCATCAATGAAAAATGTAGCAAAAACGGGAAAAAAATATTCCTTTGAAGGCTTTCGTTGCGTGCGCTGCATAAACGATTAATATATTATATATAGATACGAGATCAGGAATAGCACATTGCCTTTTTTATTCCGGGAATATGTATCTCCCTGGAACGCGGGTGAAACCGCGGGGGAGAGCTATATTGTACCTATAAGAAGGCGTAGGGTACAAACTTAGACGGTTCATTTATTTATATATAGACATGAAACCTAACTCTAACCGCCAAGCCAACTGGCCCGTCATTATAAATTTAACTAACTTGTTCATGTTTCTCATATTTTCTTAACAAAATCCTACTTATCCCTACTAATATTATATATATATGAATGTAAGTTTGTTTGTTACGCTTTCACGCGAAAACTACTTAACCGTTCACCATGAAAATTGGTACTCTCATATATATCTCATATTCTTGAAGGTATTAGAAGTAACATAGGATACTTTTTGTACCGGGAAAATGTTACGTCCGTCGGGAACGCGGGTAAAGCCGCGGGGACCGCTAGTGTTTTATAAATGCGTTAGTTTTTGAGTATGTTTGGATGCTTGTTACTCTTTCACGCAAAAACTCCCAAACGGGTTTTTGTAAAATTTGGCACAGAGTACCTGGATTAACACATAAATACTTTTTTCCCGGGGAAATGTAACATCCCTCGGGAACGCGGGTGATACCGCGAGGGACAGCTACTCCTTCATAAATTTGTTGTTCTCCACATTTCATGTAGAGTGCATTTACGCAGTTCCCAGATTCACATTTCAACCGCAGACTTTGATGTACATTTCCATGAACCAGTTTCTGTGAGTCAGAAAGTATGGACTGTAAAAACATCATTCTGGCTAGAATTAAAAAAAAACTAGCGAATCGACTTGCAATATTATTTATTGAGTTTTATATCTTCTTTATTAACTTCTCAGCTAGAAGTTAGTAAAAAAGATAATTCCTCTTTTCCGATTTTCCTATTCCCCCCCCCCCCCCGGTTCCACCTGCATTCCCGAGGGATGTAAGATGTTTTCCCGAACAAAAAGTAGAACAAAAGTATCCCATGTTACTTTTAATACCTCCAAGAATAAGTGTACAAAGTATTATGATGATCGGTTAAGTAGTTTTCTCGTGAAAGCGTAACAAACAAACTTACATTCACATTTATAATATTAGTAGGGATTTATTTGTTATGGTGTCTATGCACTTAGTGCTGGTATAAATCCTCTCTTTTTTTAACCATAAAGTTTTACGTTAATATAATTTTAATAGCTTCCTTATCAGAGACTATTATAAGTGGAATCTTCTTTCTTCTTTAAAATCAAGCTTGAACCTGCTTAGTTTTACACGCAATAACCAAAAAGGCTTTATTCTTTATTACTTACAATTTTCTAAACACATTATATAATGGTTAATGCTTTATGAAGCAAAATAGGGTTCATTTGACGCATCATCACCTCAAAACTACTGAACATATCAGGATGGGACTGCTACGATGCAGTTTTTCGTAGATAGATATAGGCTATACTCGTATATCGTCGATGCGACTGCAATAGCGCGTAAGAGCAATTTGCAATACCGCGTATTTACAAAAATCGCAAAAATTCGTTATTGCGCCATCGATTTTTTATTGACCGAGATAATCAATTATTTCTTCCTCCTTAAAAATTGATAAAATACTGATACGCGGTATTGCAAATTGCTCTTACGCGCTATTGCAGTCGCGTCGACGATATGATATCGTAAACGTACGAGAAACCGTAGGGGACAGCTAGTGGTTAATCTGTATATTTTGCTTACAAAATGGGAATGCTTTGACGCACCATCATCTCAAAACTGTTGAACATATCGGGATGGGACAGCTACCATTCGACGCGGATTTTTTCCTAGATTGTTATAGGCTATATATAATATCAATAGACGTGGGCGAAACCGCGGGGGAGAGCTAGTACTACATAAAAATATTAACAATGTATGACTAAAGATGACTAATGTAATTATGGGATTAACCCAAAGAAAAAGTGTAACGAACATATTAATAAATATTCATTGATTGCATATTTCACTTCACCTGAGCGTTGTATCATTAAAATGTTAATACATTTGGCACGTGGTATCGGTAATAGCAAATAGCTTATGTAAACAAACTCTCGAACTACGCATTTAAACTAGAGCTAGACTATATACTATACCACTGTATGCTTTACTACTATTATACTTATTTTTTTAAAGCCACATTGGGTGCGTGCGGTACAAGCAGACGGTCCACCTGATGGTAAGTGGTCACCGCCAATGCGTTGACTATAACAGGGACTACCTGACACGTTGACTGAAACGTGACGTTGTGAAGCTCATGAAGCTTTAGTTTTAAATAATTTTTTATAAAACATATATCCCAGTACGTTCTTCACAAACGGTTATCTGATCCAAAACTAAGCAGAGTTTGTACTATGGAAACCAGATAACTAATATAGGTACTGTAATAACATATTTTTTATTCTTAACAAACATACATGTTCATGCACACAATGGTTTGTCCAGGGTGGGAATCGAAACCGACCTGTGGCGTAGCGGTCAGGGTCACTTTCCACTAAGCCAACTAGCGCGTAGTATCGATGGATTATTTATTTTTATACGTAGGAAAACAACTTACATCATAAAATATACTCGTATATAACTGACCCGACAGACGTTGTCCTGCCTTAACAAAGAATATTCAATTCGAATCTTCCAATTGAATCGACTATTGTGCAATAATTAAATTAATTCTTTTATCAATATAATTCGGACCCGTGCCTGTTTTAAACGATGTTGTCGACTGCCATTTATGTAAAGACCATAAGGTTGAATTAAATGAGTTTATACTGTAAAAAGCGGTAAGGTTTCATTAGAAAAGTTAACATGGTCGTTACGGTTTCTTAAATTTTCTGCGCAACTTTCTTAATTTTTTCTTTCATAAGAACCATCTCCTGACAATAATAAACACAATAAAAAAAAATTTGCGTAATCGGTCCAGCCGTGACCAAGGGAAATAGGGATTCATTTTTATATATATAGATGACACCAACTTCGAAATATTCTATGGCTACAGCAATGTACCTACTGATAATATTTTCTAGAAAAAATATCAAGCGATTATCCTACCAATATTATAAATGCGAAAATTTGTGAATGTATTTTTGTTACTCTTTCACGCAAAAACTACTAAACGGATTTGGATCATCCAAACTTAAAAAATAGGAAATGCCGTAGAATAACACGTAAGATACTTTTTATGCCGGGAAAATTTTATGTCCCTCTGGAATGCGAGTGAAACCGAGGGGAACAGCTAGTTCAAATATAAAAACATGACTTCTCGAATGCATGTATGATTCTGCCCTATTTCTTTTTGACGTCGATGAAAGTTTTATGAGTTGTTCTATAATCGTCCGTCAATGTTCCTGATTAAAAAAAATACGCCTTATAAAACATGCCGGCAACGGCTAATAATTAAAAAATGTTGTATTACACAGTAGAAAAGAAATGTAGGAATTTCCCTTTGATTGAGGAACAATGACTGTGCAAACATTTGAATCATCATTTTATATTGTTTTGCGGAACATTTGTTTCCTGGTATGCAAGTTGCAAGTGGACAAAACCGTTAGTACTAAGAATTCATTTTGTTATTTGTCGAGATTTACGAATTTTTACAACTAATAGTTTACCTTACGTGCACGTTTATTTAAGTTTGTCTATACTCAACAAGAAAGTTTGCGTTCACCTAGAAAATATATTAATATTTTTTTAATTTCATGTTATGTTGTACTTTATTTAAAATACCAATATATATGTTTTCTTTAATTCAAATGGTATGTAGTTAGATAATCTGTATCAGTTTTTTATTTATAGATTATACCTTAATTTATTAGTTAATTTTAAGTAGTTTAGTAAATAGAGTCCTAAGTTATTTTTTTATTTAGATTAATGCTCTTGTTGTATTAGTAAAAGGTTCATACAAAATTATAATAAAATTGCTGTCCCCCGCCTTCCCGTAGAACGTCTCATTTACTCGGATTCAAAGTATCTGAGGCATAAATCCAGGAAAGTAAATAATAAATAAATATCCTGGGACATTATTTACACACGGCCACCTGATCCCAAACTAAGCGTACCTTGTACTATGGAAACCAGACAACTGATATACTACATTTACTTCTTTTTTAAATATATAGTTACATAGGTATTATACATCCTGGTATTAAACTATCAATATGCCAAGTTGCATCCATATTCTAAAGAGTAAATCCTCACATACTTTCAATACTAATAATAATAATAATAATAATAATAAAACTTTATTTTATTTTTCTCTCACAAAAGTCTTCACAATGCAATTAAAAGTTGGTATACAGTACAATGCAGACCTGCTTTGTGAGAGACCTGGTGCTTGTGGTAGGTTAAAAACCTGTATTACAAGTCACCAGCGCTCCCGACTCCACGGATATTGCAATACACTGCATTCCCGTACAACATATATTTAAAGATGGATACAGTTTCATTCGTTTCATGTTATACGACAAATAACAGCATAAAACTAAATAGAAAAAAAATAAAAAAACAAAGATAAACAAAATATAAACAAAAATAGAAAAAGAAAAAGCCATGATTACAGAGGACATACAATAGGCATGTTTATTCAGTGTGTGTGGAACAGTGTATTGATGTGAGATAAATGAAGAGTGCAGAAGAAGAAGTTTGTGTGAAGAGGGAATGGAGGATTGAGTTGTGAGGTGTGTGAGTGAGTGTGAATGTGAGTGAAGAAGTGAGACGTAAAACGAATGATAAAAGGAGAATCAAGAGCATCAAAGCTTGGGGGATAAGAGGTCTTCAGTCTGTTGGTAGGTCAACGTCCTTAGCCATTCAGTAACTGCATCTCTACACTTAGTCCGAAGAAGTGGGTATATAGCTATAATACTGTTAACCTTGTTATACAGGTACGGCCCAAGAAAACATTTAAAGTGGTGGGATAAGCTCGTATGACATGTACGGGAACGGCAAACGGTACCCTTCCTACGAACATTTCGAACCAACTCGGGGTCGTAACTTGTTTGAGAATGCATATTGAGCACCATTTGCAGAACAAAGTACTGCGTAACCGTAAGCACTTCCCAGATACTGTAGAGCTCGGCGGAGGGAAATCGGAAAGGGAGACCCGCCCCTACCTTAAGTAAAGCCCTTTGAGCTCTTTCAAGCTCGATAAGGTGAGACTTGGCTGCGCCTCCCCATGAAGAAACACAGTACCCCAGAATCGATTGGCAAAGGGCAAAATAAACCAACTTGATAGTATTACGATCGGCTACATTTTTGAGTGATTTAAAAATATAGATCAGTTTACGCAGTCTGTTAACCAGTGAGCTAATATGTTGTTTGAAAGTAAGCGTATGGTCTATGAGAACGCCGAGGTATTTGACACTGACAGCACGTGTTATGATAGGGCATGAACACATGAGGGTTGCATCATTGCAATTGTGGGCAGCAATTGTGAGGCTTGGGGGAGGTAGAAGATTAGTTTTTAAGGCGAAGGCAATGTAATTAGTTTTGGTTACATTTAACGTAAGAATGTTTGCCCTCAACCATGAACACACCTCTGTAACTCCACTTTGCGCTGCAGAAAAAACGTCTTCCCAACTGTCCCCACTGAATATGAGAGCTGTATCGTCAGCAAAGGTAAGGACTCGACCTTTTTGTATGTGGATGTTGCATAACTCATTTATGTATACCAGGAAAAGGGTGGGCCCCAGAATACTTCCCTGGGGTACTCCACATGTCACTGGCTGTTCCTCGCTTATAATATGGTCAATCTTTACCCGCTGAGTTCTACCAGTGAGGTAGTCGGAAAAGAGTTTAAGAGGGAGTCCTCTAACTCCCATTTCCTCTAGTTTGCTTATAAGGGTAGGGATTGACACCGTGTCAAATGCTTTAGCAAGATCCAGGAATACGGCTAGGCACTTTTTCCTTCCATCTAGGTTAGATATGATGGTATCAGTCAGCTCCTGGACAGCATCATTAGTTGACCTTTTAGAACGAAAGCCATACTGTGCGGAAGAGAGCAAGTCGTTGCCTTCCAAGAAACCCGTAAGCCTCTTATTCATCAGTCGTTCCAGAACCTTGGACATGGACGGCAGCATTGATATGGGCCTATAGTTATCAACACAGTATCTGTCCCCACCCTTGTGTACAGGCTTGATGAGTGCTGTCTTGAAAGCATTAGGATAAACGCCATTTTCAAGCGCTAGATTACAGATGTGCGTAATAGGGACCGCTAGTATCCCAGCATATCTCTTTATAATGGTACCAGAGATTCCGTCAAAACCTATAGCACATCTGTCTTTAAGACCCATTATTAATTGTTGTACTTCCATTAAGTCAGTTGGCAGGAAAGCTAATGATTTTTTGGGTGCGTTGGTAGTTACGCATTTTCTGTAAATGTTATTACTAGAGTTTATATTAATTAACGGTTCAGCCAGTTTTTTTCCAACATTTGAGAAGTAAGAGTTAACATAGTTAATACTCTTGGCTAGGTTATCTGATGCTAGTAAACATGGAGCGTAATCGGCAGATTTCTTCTGGCCGCTTATGTCTCTTATTACTTCCCATAGCTTCTTTTTGTTGTCTCTTGCGCTCTCAATTTCCCGCTTCTCAAAAATTCTTTTTGCCTTCTTTAGAAAACCATTGCAATAATTTCTGTATCTCCTGTATGTAACTTTTAAAACTTCATTTTCAGGATCTTTTTTTAGTTTCTTGTAGAGATTATCCCTATTCCTCATGCAACGCAACATGCCTTTCGAAATCCATGGTTTATAAATTCTTTGGCGTATAGGTATTTTGACTAACTTAGTACAGTTTTTGATGGTTGACACCAAACAATTGATAAGTAAATCGTAATAAGTAAATACTAGTTTATGCATTGATGTTATAAATGAAAAGTTTATTTAAAAATATGTTTTTTGGTACTGCAAGCCGATAGGTTGTTTATGCAAAAAACATTAATATTACTTGCACGAAAAAAGGAGCATTGACCTGTACAGTAGCGGGGCTTATTTACCAGCAAATATTTAACTTGGATTAACTGTTGCATAGTTCATTATTATTCTGTTCTATTACGTGATGGTCCGACAAGAATTTGGTTTCGGTTTCTATATTGAAATTGCCGTTTTATTAGAAGTGTGTGTGATATATTTTGCCCACGTTTCAGATTATTTTGCGTTACTGGAACTTGAGTTTAGTCGATCAAGAGGAAAGAGGAGACTCGTTTATCTCCTCATCTATATTCTAGAAGACCCCCCTTAAAGTCAGTCTTAAGGGGAGTCTGCACAAGTGAAATTACAGGGCTATTACATTTCCTAGAAGACTAAGCATTGTAGATGACCCTTATTGTTTTACAAGGTGGCAAATGCTTTACGCGTTCGACACGCGTTCGTTCCTTGGGAGCGGCAGGGGTGATATGTGGGACTCCCTCTCTCAAACTCCCCTTATCAAAATGAGAAGGGGCCAGAGAGGTCTACCCACTAAAAACCACCTTGGCGTACCCTCTACCCACTAAAAACCACCTTGGCATTCTCCACGGTACCCACCGGTCGCCCCAGCCTCTGCCGACGCTTCCCGCGCCGATATGGGGGGATGACCGGTAACGCGTGGCCATTCCCCAGACCGCCGAGTGACTTATCACGGCAGGATTGTAGATGACCCGTGTACAACCGTATACAAACTACTTAAAGACATTCAAGAATTACCAGTGTATACATTTAAAATGGTAATAAGGAAAACATTGTATCAAAATAGGTTTTTTACAAAATATCGGTTTGTTTTAGGAAAGATACCCTTGACAATGAATTGGTCGGTTGACAAGCTATTTAAACTGCCTACTTTTATTGTAAAATTATTTACTAGTATATTCTATATAAAAAAAATAGAATTTATGAGACTCTGAAAACCAACATAAAAAAGAGTGTTTCTATTGTGTTAAAGAGCAGGGTAACCATCAAGTAGACCAGTCTGCCAGTGTCAACCTTCCTGACATTTAAAACAAAATTATTAGCATTGTACCTAAGTAAGCTACTTAGAACGCTTCCACTGTAGGAATCTATGGTGGAGTCTTGCCAAGCGTAGTGCTGTATGAGCACGAATCTGAGATCCATCATAAATAATTTTCGTAAACTATTAAGAAATATAAACTATAATATAATATACTACCTGTCCCCCGCGGTTTCACCCGCGTTAACGAGGGCTGTAACATTTTCCCGGCACAAAAAGTCTATCCTATGTTACTGCTAATACCTCCAAGAATATTTGTACAATATTTCATGATGATCGGTTAAGTAGTGTTCGCGTGAAAGCGTAACAAACAAACTTACATTCACATTTATTATATTAGTAGGGATAAACTATAATGTATTAAGTATAGTATTGATTCTATAAAGAAAATATCATTGACCTACAATGATTCGTCTCATCCTCTATGCTTTATCTCTTTTGCTGACTGCAATTACGTGAGAGGTCCGTTCTCTGAGGCCTCATTGCTTCGGCTCTCTGACGAAGTCTTTTGCTGAATAAGCTGATTGTAGGCAGACTTATTTCTCCCAAATTATCTCAATTCGGTTGTCAAAAACAACTACATTAGGTACTGCCCCTGTCCCTACGATTTATTGCCATTTATATATGCATTGAATTGCATTCTCAATAAAATGAGATTACGTTCAATACAATTTGTAATGCAACTAACGCTCATCTGATACGATTGAACCATTTATCTGAAGATAAATAAGACGTGATCCGAAATATATTAAAGCATTTTAGATATATATAACTATAACGACTGTTAAAAAAATCATACTATAAGGTTGTTTATTAAGTATTAGGATTGAGGTAAAATTTATTCTTTTATTTATTTGAGTAGAGCTCTAAGCCCAGAGTTCGTCCGGGGAAGTACTACCTTACCCATTTCCGCCGTGAAGCACTATTGCACTTGTATTACTGTGTTTCTGTTAGAAATATAAGGGGACCGGTGAAATTACAGGTACATGAGACTTAGTAAATTCACGTCTCAGGGTCAACAAAGCATTGGCGATGCCCTTAGTGTTGCAAATATGTATAGGCAGTGGACATTTAGCATCAGGTGCCGTCTACTTGTTTGTCAGCCGATGTGAAATAAAAAAAAACAACGAGTTGCCCTCTGGTAGTGCCGGGAGAAGTGAAAACTTGAACATTAACGTTGTTCTTTTGTACCTCCTTACGAATTTTCGATCAGGTCACGTGTCCTGATGCGAGTTTAACATTTTGTAGCTTTAGTTACTTTAAATTTGACCTTCATAAGTGCCTTCCGAAGGCCTAAACTGAATAAATGGTTTTGAATTTTATACCCATCCCAAGAAATGTGCTCAACGCCGCTAAAGAAGTTTTCACTTCAAAAATGTTATAATTGTTATATTTGTAAAAGGAAAATAAAACAATATTACACATTATGTTATTGCACTTACTTTAATGAAATAAATAATTATTTTTTTGTCTTTTCATGACATCTTTTATCACAAATAAATATAAATCACATTTATAATGGCATATTTAAGTAGCCTTCGTTAACTTAATTTAACTTACTATTTCGTATCACCAATTCAGGTATAAATAAAGCCTTTGAAACAGCTTGGTGAATTTTAGGATATCCTAAACTACTTGAGAAACCATTAAAAGAAAATTGCTATTGTAACTTGACAGGAGGTCTAAACTTAACTGACATTATTCAGAAAGTTTGCCAATTATGCGAATTTGTGAATCTCCGTGTAAGGTACGCTCCAGACCCATATCACCAATCAAATATTTTAATGATGGAAAGTGACCCTATTCCCTAAAGGCATAGGTTATAAATTAGAGTGCCAGGATAACTTAAATCTCTCGGGAACGCGTGTGAAAACTCGAGATGGTCGCCAATTTAGTTTTTTCTATTAAGTAATATCTTAAAGTTTGACATTTACAAGATGTTGGTCGTACAAATATTATTATGAAAATTATTTTTTTCTAATTTAAAAAGAGAACTTTGAAATGGGCAGTGTATGACAAAACCATTCCTTGTATTGTATTAGTAACGATTGACATTACAATGAAGATAAATTATCTTAAAACCTAAGAGATACAAATAAATTTGTTCAACCTCGTATCTATCATAGATATATATATATATTAATAGACACATCATTTAATGCCTAGCCTGGTTGATATTGAAATTGATGCCCAAAAGCGTAGGGTCTAAGCCTGCAATTGCTGTGGCCATTGGACGGGCTATAGCGATGCCGGAAGATGCCACAGCAGTGGCTACTGGTCTGGAAGCTGCTAGTCCATGTTCTCCAATGACAGCCAGACCTGAAATTAGAAATTTTTCTAATTAGTTCTTCTAAAATCCTTATAATTAGTTCTTTAAGATACCTTACAAACCTACGTGTAAGAACAAGACTTCTTCGTGACCTTTATGAGCACGGAAGTGTTATTGACTAAAAACAAAAGGGGGCAGCAAAAAAATATATAAAACTTTATCATAAAACCGCGTTAGATGCAGATAAACTGTAACATAATACAACCTTTTTGCTATAGACTGACTACCGTGGTAGGTGGTTTGAATGGATCAATGTAATCTATAAAGCATAAGTCTCCACCTTACGGTTTTACCCGCGTTCCCGAGAAATGTAACATAAATAAATAATAAATAAATAAATATCCTGGGCCATTCTTTACACACGGCCATCTGGTCCCAAACTAAGCAGAGCTTGTACTATGGAAACCAGATAACTGATATACTACATTTACTACTTTTTTTTCTAAATACATACTTATATAGATATTTACGCCCAGACACAGAACAAACAGACATGTTCATGCACACAAAATGTTTGTCCTGGGTGGGAATCGAACCCGCGACCTTCGGTTTGGCAGTCAGAGCGTTAACCACCAAGCCAACTGGCCTGTCAAAGTCATCATAGTCCCAGAAAAAGTAGCTCATGTGCTATTCCAGACTATAATATATCTCTGTGCCATATTTCATAAAGATCCGTTCAGTAGTACTGGCGTGATTGAGTAGCAAACACACATCCATCCAAACTTTCTTCATTTATAATTGTATTAAAATTAGTCTCCGCCTTGCGGTTTCACCCCCGTTTCCAAGGAATTTAAGGTTTTCCGTGAGTGAAATCTTTTGTAGGCGCTTTGAAATAATTTAAAAAATCGATAATTTTATTGGTTCTCGTCACTGACATGCTAAATTCATGGTATGTCAATAGTTATAAATATAACGTGTTGCGCGTGACTTGCAGTAAAGGCATATAGTTTTTTAAACTTAAAACATCTACCGGCGGTATTCATGACTGCCAATTTGTTTAATAGAGCATATTGCTTATTCATTTAATTATAAGTAAGGTGCTTTTTACCAATAATAATGTATTTATCATTGGTCTCGGTGATCTAACTTAGCTAAGCTTAGGGACCAGAGCTCCTGGATCAATACCAGTTCAAGCATGGTACAGACTTAGCCGTGTTTAAACTATTGGAGGCCCTCGGCATTATGATAATGGGGCCCCTAAAACTATGATAATTATGAGAGCTATAAGCGCTCATGCGTTCTCTGGAACCTCTGGCCATCCAACGGCTACCATTCCTTTTGAACTAGGAGGCCCCATGCATCGCGGGGCCCTGGGAACTTGCTCAGACCGCAACAGAAAGGAAAGCCCTGGGTACAGTTGAAGTTTCCTTGTTAAAGGGGATTATCTGCACCCGGGATCGGCAAATTACCTGATTTTAATTGGTCGTCTCGACTATAAATGCTTACCGCATGTCAAGTTGGGACTTAAAATATCTTTGGTGAAATGTGAGTTGCCATGTTCAAATATGGCTCTTCACAAATTGTATGGGTGTGAAGAAGGAGTATTTTTTTCACTTACCGAAAGGCTTCGCTTCAGCTATAGTGGGGCCATCTACTTGGTCAGAAGGGTATGAATCATCCGGCGCCTCAATGCCGATGCCTTCTTCGACAACCTGGAAAATAATGGAATTGAATTAGATATAATAGTTAATTAATAGTCAAGTCAAGTCATTTATAATAACTGTAGGTATATACAGAAATACATAACTCATAATTAACAGACGTGTCTTATAAATATTCAACGTTATGATCTAGATTCTAGATTCATATCGAAGCCATTTTTTATGTAATCGTTTCATTAGAAGTCCACAAGATGTCGCTGTACTCAATTATGATATACGATGAAATAATGATTTATTTTAATGTATTTAATGTAAATATCAAATTTTTACTTTTGTACAATGGGGTGTTTTTTTTAAATTAGCATAAAGAATTTTATAGTCATTAGAAAAACAAAGTAAATTTTAATGAAATAATGTCTTAAAAGTTAAAGTCATAGTCACTTACATAATCTTCATCAGGTTGCTCAAAACGCCTTTGAGTCACATTTTTCTTGAACAGCATGTCGACGTTATCACCAACTTCTTCCAGTAACTTGATAGTATTCGACGCTGCCTCTCCTAGCGATGCCAGCTGAGCCCTGAACCTGACTTTCTCAGCATTTCCAAGGAAGCCGGCCTTCCTTCCAATATTTTGAAGTTTCAGCAAGTTGTTAGAAATGCTTCGTAAGTTTTGTAAGTTAGCAGCCAGGACCTTACCAAGGAGGTTCTCGTCATTGTTTTTAACGATGTTCTCACTGCTTATTTTCTCTTCTGATACAATTGTCTCACTTGTGACAGTGCCTGCGATGTCTTTCTTCACTTCTAGGTATTGACCTTTAGCACCACCGTAGAAAGGTATATATTGTATTGTTCGCCTGAAGAAATTTAAGGGCATTAGAATCATTAATGAATTTATATTACATCATATTAAACAAAAACATTTATACCTTCAGTGTTTGAGTTTATATCCCATTATTTTGTATTTTCAAGGTAAGAGGTTTAGAAAGAAAACAAAATATTAATATTCGATTTTTGATTTATTTCACCTGACACATAGATACAATTTCAAAACAATGTTTCTTTATATAGTAAGCAAAAATATACAGAATTCGAAAATCAATTTCAAGTGAAAATGTCGAAATTCATTTTCGAAGCGTGATTAGAATACTATGTACATAATTAATCTATGGTAATATATTCGTATACATATAGGTCCGATTGAGCATGAGCCACTCCCCCCGGCCCTACTATCGCAGAAGCCATAGGACTATGAATAATGGAACCTACTTTGCCTCGAGCGATCACAACTTTGGAGATAGGGTTAGCTATAGCAACTCCATTTTCACTCGAAGCATGAGCCACAGGGCTTACTATAATAATGAACGTTGAATCTTCCATCTTCAAAGGCCCATTGTGAAAGTTCAATCCGTCGAATTGATATTCATCCGTCTGCCTGTTGTATGCTGACCCTTGCCCTCCAGTTCCATATCTTCGTACGAAGCTTCTCCATTCTGGTCTTCGGTAGAATCTAATGAGTGACAAATAATGAAAAGTTAATATTTACAAATGCATGAAATGAATTAGAATAGATAAATATCAAGAGAGTTTATAAAGGATGATAATAAATAACGGGACCCGTAGCAACAATTTTTCCTTCAGGTATAGCTTTTAATAATTGAGGTACAGAACCGTCTATTGCTGACTGCTTTTGGAGACGAGACACGATGGAAGAGAGATCGGAATCGGCTGACAGGGCGACAACGCGAGCGGCCGGTCCAGCGACGGCGACACCTCCAGGTTGAGTGTAGGCTAGTCCACCGGGACCAACTATTGCAGTCCCACCTTTTCCAGCAGTTGCAACACCCCCTGGTCCCGCAATAGCCACACCACCTCTTCTGACTTTCAGTCTATTTATGAAGAAACCAGGACTTGGTGCAACAGGTTTTCTATTTCCAAATAACGTGAAATCCGAAAAAGGGAAACGTAAATCGCTGGCTTCATCGGCATCTTCAATTTTAGCACTATGAGGTTTTTGTGCTGGTTGTGGTACTTCTGTTGTATGTCTCACTGGCTTACGAGAAGGTTTGCTTGAAAAAAGAGTTTTTACTTTCTGTGTTTTTCCTAAATCTTGTTGAGTTGCAGAATTTGAGATTGTGCGTTTTTTGACAGACCTTTTTTGCCTTGATCTATAGTTATTTATTGGGTCCAGTAAACTTTTGAGATTATTTTTAATGTACTGTTTATTTTCAGTAATATAATTGTCTAAATACTGATCATCAGTATTTTTATGTTTTCTACTGCAAACATCAGCATTTTGGCCGTATTCAATTAAATTATTCCAGCCAGCACCACTCATTAAGCTTAAAAATGGGTCTTTTATCAGTACAGGAAATATTTGGGCGAATGGCCATTGAAATTGAAAAGGTGACGGTGGGGCTGGTGACTGCCGCGTTTGATATGAAGAATCTGAATTAATATTATTTGTTGCAAGACCATTATACATGTTGTTTGATGATGGCATAACAAGAACTGGCATATTCATAATGTATGGTATAGGCATAGTTTGCATGCCTTGATTCATTGCTAGTAGTTGCTGCATCTGTCGATTTTGTCTCATTAAGTTTATGTTGTCATTGGATATCGAATTACTTTCTTGTTGTCTTAAGGCTTCATGATATGAATGCAGTTTTCCTGAAGAGATAACTTGCTGTAGTTTCTCTAATGTATCTTTGTCTAAACTATAGCTACCACCTGTTTCAGGCTGTGAATTTGGCCATTTAATATGTTGCTGCTTATGTGGTTTTTTCAAAGCTTCGTTAATAGCTTGTATTTTCTCTAGAATTTCTTTTGTAGCTTCGTCTGGGAATTCAGAATCAATTGGATTATATATAACGGATCTTTCTTCTTTATCTTTTGCATTATTTATTTTAGTTGATTCTTCGAGTGATTCGATGCTTATTGACGTCGTCTGCGACGGCCTGAAAACCATAATTGGGTCACTTAAAATTTACTTTATAAATAAAGATATGCCTTGCCCCAGAAGCCCTTATCATGCGTGTAATATAAAGTAAGCAGTGGGTAAGCAAAACTTTAGTATTTGAAAAGGACCATACCTGAACCAATACGATGCCCGAAAGGGAAACTCCAAGCCGCTATCCACTAGTGATAGTTTTTAAGCAGTCTGCTCTACTTATGTTAGTTGTGCATTTTTATTCTGCGCATTGTAAGAGTTGCAATTATATTTTTTTCCGAAATACGGTAAGTATCGAAGCGTGTGTTAAAAAGTCATTAATTTTAACGTCATTCTTGTAAATATCAATTTCTGTACAACACGTTTTTAAACTACAAATGTAATATTTCCTTAATACCTAATGCGGTAAGGTCGTTTTTTTATGAAACTGAAACCATGTATGGTATTACTTTAGCTGACTTTTGTGAAAGAGAGGGAACCATATCTACAATGAATACTTACTATTCATTAACTATGTGTGAAAGTTTCTCTCTCCTTCAACAATTGATCCAATCCAATATTTTACCGTCAACATTATCACATAATGAGATCAGTTTCATTTCTGTTGTGCCTATGATTAGTTTTTGATTGTTTAGCTATGTTCTATTAACTTACTCATTGTTTGACGGCAGTGGAGATACTTCAAGAAGAATACTACCAAGCACCATCTGTAAGGAAGAATAATTATTTATGTCTTTGTCTCTCTTTAAAACATCTACAAAGGTGTTATGCACGGTGAAGATTATAATAACAGCCGTGTGCTGGCTCAGAAAGACCGTAAAGTGAAATTTGCGTCGTTGCTCATACACGTGAGCCAATACTTGACTTCTCTATGGTATTCCTAAATAAGTTTTGAGTAATATCTGATACGAATACCATACGATACCATAGGGTGATACGAAGCAGTGTTTTATAAATTTGGCAAATTAACACTAATCATACCAACACTTACTAGGTACCTATTTCTACCATAGCGGGTTAAATGTGACTTTATATTTCCTCCTTGTATATGTATGAAATATGGTTGTTAGGAAGAGAAATAAATAGTATAACTGTATATTAATTAGTATGAAAAAGTCATGAAGTCAAATGTGAAAAAGTAATAAGATGATACGTGCATTTTCAATGCAAAGTTCAAAATGGGTCATTTGACCCGGTTATGGTATGTTTAGTGTTAAATCTATTCTTCATATCCTGCTTCCTACTAATATTATATGCGGATGTTTGTGAAGATGAATGGATGTTTGTTACTCTGTTACGTAAAAACTACTGAACGGTTTTCGATAAAACTCGGTACATAGTTAGAGCTTGAATAGGATATTTTAAATCTCGGGTAAATGCCTCGGAACGCGATTAAATCTGCGGGGAATAGCTATATATTATAAAGAGACAGAGGGCGGGTTTTTGTAAGTGTTTATAAATGGGGGAAATCTCTGGAACCAATGCATAACTTATATATAACTTTCCAGTTATAGGTACTATTTCCGATTGACATAGGTTGTTATATTCCCGAAGCACATTAAATCCTTCGAAGCCGCGATACTGTAGCTAGTAACCAATATAGAATAAGGCAATAGAAAGCGTAGAATATGAACAATTTGTGATTACTTTGGCTATAAGATTAATTAATATAATCTTCTTATGAAGCCGGCTTCTTGGGCTTGTTTCATGTTCAATGTTAACACGAATGGAACGGATGGAATAAGATTTCAAGGACAAGAAAGTTCTAGAAAGTAGATAGTAAATATCTATAGTAGAGTATTAGCATGTTTTCTATCTATGTTATAGTCAATGTTGCGAAACCTTCCCTTTTGCATTTATTAAATTGAATCACTGAGGCCAAAATGTAAATTAAATTCGCGAAATTTTAATGGCATGCGAAATCGTTAACACGTGTTGTCATTAGGGTTGTATTTTAATGTATTATTTTTTTTTCATTTCTGCGGTCGGCCATTTTGGAAATCTAATTTGTTGTATTAAATATTTTTTTCATTGATGTTAGATGATTATTCTCATTTATTATTTTATAGATACTTTAGCTGTGTAAAAAAAAACAAAAATAATATGCAAAGTATTTTTTTTATTGACAGCCCTAGTTCAGAAGATCCTGCTTCCGAAATCGGTCGTTATAATTATATCGATTTTACGATTCAACTTTCATCCATTTACAAGTTCGAAGTTGTTTGTTTTTAAATGGAGAGATTATTTTTAAGATTTTTATTAGGCAACAACCTCCTTTGGTGAAAATGACAGTTACCGCATTCTTATTATGAATATAATTAAAAAATAAAAAATAAAATAAAATATCCTGGGACATTCCTTACACACGGCCATCTGGTCCCAAACTAAGCAGAGCTTGTACTATGGAAACCAGATAACTGATACACTACATATACTACTTTTTTTTTCTAAATACATACTTATATAGATATTTACACCCAGACACAGAACAAACAGACATGTTCATGCACACAAATGCTTGTCCTGGGTGGGAATCGAACCCACGACCTTCGGTTTGGCAGTCAGAGCGTTAACCACCAAGCCAACTGACCTGTCAATTAAAAAAACTATACTAAAAATTTTGCATAATGTGTGAAGAGGAGTCACAGAATATTATTTTTTGCCAGAGCTGCATACGTATTATAGCATAATGGCATTACTGACAAATTATCCATTCCAAAGTTGGTACAAAATAACAATTTGAACATTGTATTTACTAAATAAAAATGCTTTTCTAAGGATTTAGTTTAATTCGTTTTAATTTTGAAAATTCTAATTACTTTTCGTAGAGAGAAACTTAAAAATTTTAAGACACATAACATTTTTGCTCTTACATATTTTCATTGTAAACCATAAGTCTTTTCTACTAGAGAAGGAAAGCCTCACCAACGAGTAATATTTCATTATTATACACTATTGACAGTAAATAGACGAGTGGAAAGTGAACTGATTTAGTGCAAAGTAAAGTGAAACTTTTTCACCATCGTACGCGACGACAGTGCTGACCGGTTTTCGATCAGAAACATTGTTAAAAAGGCTACAGCTTCTTTTTTTAAAAACACGAATGTCATGATTGCCTTGATTGTTACTGGACTTACGCAGTTATGTTATTTTTAAACATTTTTTTTTACCAGAACAAAGGAATTTCTCCGAAGGATCTGGGACATGATGAGTTGTTGTGGTGATCATATATTATTACACATTGGAAAGGTCAACGGCCGAGATTGGTCGTGATGATCGGTAAGAAAGGTTACATAACAACCTTGAGAGATGAGTAAACTTGAATTAGACACTTGATAAAGATTCTCGATATTTTTTTAATTTAGAATAAATTCGAATCTTGTTCTTTAACTTTCAATGGCCAGTCACGCGGTATCTTACTTGTAATTTGAATTTAGAACACATTATGTCATAAACTTAATGGAACAGCGTCCGAGGTTTAACCATCGATTCAGAAATTGGCTCTAAATAGAATAAGAAAATTACAATCATTCTAGGAGCGTTCAAACAAACAATAACGGGTAAATACGGTTCGATAACAGTAATCTCGTCAAATTGCAAGTGGGCTATTGGCAGCCGGCCCAAAATAGCCAATTATTTAGAGGCATTTCGGCAGAGGTGAAATTTGTAGGTCATATACGCTATACTCATCGACACTGGATGGAATATTGGACCGTTATACTTTGCACTTATTTGTGGTGAACAAAAAATCACAATCATGCTTCGTGATTGGTTTGATGCTTAATTGTGGTAGAATAAGTTTGATTTTTGCCTAAGGAAAAATCGACAAGTAAAAAAAGGTTGATAATTAATTATTTTTAGAAATACTTATCGATTTCTATGCTATCTGACTTCTAGTAAAACGAAAATGCAGGGTCACTTAATGTCGTAAGTATTTTTTTTCCAATAATATTACACTGCGTTAGCTACACTTACTTTCAACATTATTGCTTTGAAACGTGTAATTTTTCTAACTGGCAGTAATTACTAGCTGTTATGCCAAAAAAATACAAAGAAAACAAAAAGAATTTCATAAATGTGCCGTGTTTTTGAAATTGGAAAGCGTGTTACTCACTCGTTTTAAACTGGACTGAGTTAAAAAGTTTTGTTACAAGGATAATATTTATTGCGTACGGTTATTGAGATTTAAAAAAAATATATCTCAAGTTAAAAGTGGAGATATTTACGTTTTTTTTGTGTTTAAGTGGCTACCACCGCCTAGGCAAATTTGCAACACTAGGGCATCGTCAATGCGTTGTCGACCCTGAGACGTGAAGTTGTTAAGTCTCATGTGCCTGTAATTTCCTTTCAAACCGAAACATAGTAATACACAAATCGATGGTAGTACTTCCCCGGATGAAATCTGCACTAAGAGCTCTACTAAAAAAGTAATTGAATTCATTGATATAGAACCGCTTTATTGCTTTTGAAATAAGGTGTATAAATCAATTCAATAGATAATTGAATGACGTAGATAAACTTTATCACGAAGCAATAGGGCTGAATATTCTTTGACATTAGACGTCAAAACAGGCATCATATCGTGCCGCTAGTTTTGTTGTAAGTGGCCTACGGCACCCTATATAAGTAATCGATCTTACTTATATTATAAACGCCCAGGTTTGCGAGGATGGATGTATGAATTTTTATTACTCAATTACGGATTTGAATGAATCTTGGAATATAGATAGAGGATGTCCTGGAATTACATAAATGATACTTTTTATCCCGGTAAAATAATATTCCTCGAGAATGCAGGTCCTGCGATGGAAACTGGTGATTAAATAAAATACAATAACAGACCATAAGAAAAAAATTGTTTTAACATTATTATGACTCTATCCTACTAATATTATGCGAAAGTTTTTGATACATACACCATGTATGGATGTTTGTTACTCTGTCACCCAAAAACTACCGACTGGATTCGGATGAAATTTGACACATAGATAGACCATACCTTTGAATATATACTATATATATAAATAGATATATATGACATTTATTCCGGGAAAAAAGAACATCCATCGGGAACGCAGACAACGTGAAACCGCGTGTGACAGCAAATATTTTAAAATATAAAGTGCGGAACATAATATGTTTTTTTTTTTAATTTTTATTACTTTATATCTACCATTAAAAATGAGGAAAACGTTCTGAAACTTCAGTAATCTGTTGTCATGACAATCAGGAGAAGCTGGATTAAAGTTTTTATTTGTTTTACAGATTGAAATGGAGTCACCATGTCATCTCATACGTGCGTAAGTGTTTCCACTTTCCCTTAATCTAAGATCAACCTTTTATCTCTAGTGCTCGTGACCCTTTTCATTGTGCGTACACCATTGTAACTCTTAGTGACATACATTAAGGGTATATTTCGTGTGTAATGTAAATGTGGACATGGATTTCTATTATGCAGAGTGTTCTTTTAAAGTTATACTTGTAGCTTCAGTAACTTTAAATTTGACATTCATAAGTTCCCTCCGAGGGCCTAAACTGAATAAATGGTTTTGAATTTTGAATATATACGTGACTATAGTTTTCAAACAACATTTGGTTTTTAAGTTTAACCGATAGGGTTCTGTACCTAAAGCCTGCCAGTGGGACCCTATTACTAAGGCTACTTTGTGTGTCTGTCTGTCTGTCACAGAGTTGTATCTTTTGAACCGTAATATGTAGACATTTTCATAGACTATGCACTATGGCTGCTATAATAACAAATAAATATAAAACAAAGTAACAATTTAAAGTACAGAACCCTTCGTGGGCGAGTCCGGCTCGACGAGGCCACTTTTATTGATGAGTTCGTTTTTATTAATAGCACGTCGAAAATTCATTACAACTTTAAGGAGCGTATCTTAAGTGCTTATTATTTATCTGTTATACAAAACCTAGATAGAGCCAACTACCTACCATATGACCACTATGAAGTTGGTTATGATAAAAAACGACAGATGACACTTACGTTTAGTTACGTAGTTAGTTTTACGACGATTTTAAAAAGAGCTTCGAATATTTTAAAGCCCTTAGAATAATTTTTTCTCGCGATGACAAATCTTATATAAATATCCTGGGACATTCTTTTACGCACGGCCATCTGATCCCAAACTAAGCAGAGCTTGTACTATGGAAACCAGGTAACTGATATACTACATATACTACTTTTTATTTTTATAAATACATACACATATATATTTACACCCAGACACATAACAAACAGACAAGTTCATGCACACGATTGTTTTTCCTGGGTGGGAATCGAACCCGCGACAGGGTCAGGGTCGCTAACCACCAAGCCAATTTGCAATTATGGGTCGGACGCTCGATAGATGGGTTATCATTGTTTCAGGATATGTGGTTACTAAGGCATGAACAGTTAAGTCTTTGGTTAATTACATTATCTTGTACCATTTCATGAGCTATCATAGCTGTGTGATGCAGCCTTTGATTTTAATACAACGATCCTTCTGTTAAACATTTATTTTTACAAGCTCGGTAACGCCCCATTGATATTACAAGTGGCAATTGCGGTGATCACTCACCATCAGCTGGACTGGCTTAATTTATTATTTCCTTAAACACCTAGGCCATCGTAGGTATTTTTGGGGTAAGCTAAGAAGAACAAGTCACGTAAGAGTCACTCGTTTCAGTACATGGTTTAAGAAATGCTCGATGGATATCGGATACCTATATTAGAAGATATTAAGTTATCTTAGTTTGGGTTTGGGCTGCCACTGTATCATACAACTTTACTTACTTAAGGATTATTTTAATTGTAAATTCAAGGTGCAAATTTTTTTTATGGATGAACGTCACTTTTGAAGCAAAAAATCCAAAACGATTTGGATGAACACATAGATTGTTTATTTATATAGCACATGATATATTTTTTATCAGGGGGATATGTCACATATCTCGGGGACACTGGTGTAACCGCAAGGGACAGCTCGAATGTCATAAAACTATAAATATTGGTACAGGTATATATGTAAAAGCTGTACCGTATAGTGCCTAATCACCGTATTTGTAGACACAGATTTCGCATTATTTTGTTTACCATACCAATTTAGTCGAGATATTAACAGAAAGCTGGCTGGCAGCGGTTGGAAACAAAGAGCTGAAGATCGAGCTCAGTGGCGTGCCATACGTGAGGCCTGTGTCCAGCAGTGGACGGAGATAGGCTGATGATAAGGTTAAATAAATATAATTTTAATGTACCGTACCTACTAGCGCTTTTTTTATAGTTTGTATTTTAATATATCTTTGTTCGACTATAAATTATACATTACAATAAATGTGCGGGCGGTCAAGCGAATTGATTAATTGCTTCATCTCAAATAATATGTAATGTATTCTAAGTTATATTGAAAAACCCGTTTGCATTGATGTAAGGTACGGCTTACCAACACTTTTTTTATAATGAATAATAATGATAATTATCAACCGTGATTTTTATGTTCTCCTTTCAAGAGATCAAAGGAATTTACCGTAACTTGATTATGACTGGGTGATTTCTTATTGATTATAATTATATGGACACTAAAGATCCTGGTTTGAAAAAAGAAGCGAAAAAAATACATGTAAGTACATTTGGTTTGGCCTTTAGAACCACATAAAAATAACGGTGTTCCTAAATAATTCAGCCACAATAATACAATAATACAATATCTTCAACTATTACATACACATATAAAAAATAAGTGAGAATTATTTATTTACTGACTGAAATTTGCACCTTTTTTTTTAAAATTTTCCAAGAATTCCAATTTTTTTTTATATATAAACCTTATTTATACTATTTATGATCATAAAAAAAGGTCTATTCTAATATGTCCAGCCACTCTCAAGTGTGGCGCTTAGCAACGAATAGCATTTGATTTTTATTTAAATGGATAAAAATGAAAAGATTTTTGTTTTTGGAAATTTATACTTATGTCACAGATGCAAAAGACTGATTTTAAAACAAGTTATTTGGAAAGTAATCGTAATACCCAAATCATTTTATTGGGATATCCTTTAAACGATCCAAGTCATTGAACTCAGAGTGTTTACGAAAAAATATGGTAACCTTAGCAAATATTGCCAAAAAACTTAACACACCAATGATAATTTGAAAGTCCTTAAATAGACTTTATAATTTTATTTAATAAGGTTTCTTTTTGTATATTGGAGATACAGATAATATGAGGAAGTTATTTCTTCACTCCTTATCTGGACAATACCTACTTAAAGCTTAGTTCTGACATTTGTTTGAAGGCGATTGACATTTGTTTTTCTAAATGTCAAGTATAGAAAAAAATGTATTGTAATTTTTTCAAACCCACATGCTACGGTTTTGACCTTATACCTTATACAATTTAAAACCTAATTATTTTATTAAGCATAGTAGCGCCCTGCGGCTTCACCCGCCTAGTTCCCGTTCCCGCGCGAATACGGGAATAAAATTTTATATTACTCGAAAAAAATATAGCTTTCTATTGGTGAAAAAAATTTTAAAATCGGTCGTTTAGTTTTCTGAGTAAAATCGTAACAAACAAAAAATCTATTCTTTCTTCTTTATAACATTAGTATGGATGGATGCAAACCAAATAAACAGTATTATTTTAAAGCTGTTGGTTTTAATTACCGGTAATTTCTGGTTTTATTGTTTGGTAGCATTATAAATAAACTCTTAAAATGTAATAAGAACAATAATATTTTTCAAACTTACCAATAATCCCAATAAATAAATTTGCGCCATCGTTCCTTTCAATATCAATGTTAGATGCACAAAAAAGTATTTACGATAATTATTATAAATGTAACCGCGACCACGTGCGTCCTCTCTCGCGGTCAACTCGTGAGTTCGAACCTTGAACACATCTCGCCGGTTTTTGCTAAATTGGACACTTGATAATACCATGTGACTGATTCTCGAACTCATTTGACACGGAGATAGTGTCTTATATTATTTTAATGACGGGCCTGTTGGCTCGATGGTTAGAGACCCTAACTGCCAAAGTTGCAGGTTTCGGGTTCGATTACCACCCAGGACAAACATTCGTGTGCATGAACATGTCTGTTTGTTCTGTGTCTAGGTTGCCATAGTACAAGGTCTGCTTATTTTGGGATCAGATGGTCGTGTGTAAAGAATGTTGCAGGATATTTATTATATATATTCTAAACTAACAATAAAATTAAAGTAATTATTAAATTATATATTGAATTGAAAAGTCATTGACAATTGTCCAATTCTATTACATATTATAAGATAAGATAAATGTAAGTTACTATAAATGTCTGTTATCTATTTTGTTCACCAATAAATAAATCGAATACCCATGCAATATTCACACAGTTTTGTATAAGCAAAATTTTGTAGCTGTATTACGGAACCGAACACTACTTTCATTTAGTAGTTTCTTAGTTTGGACTTACTGTGAGTTTCTTTCTTTTAGTAGTTATTAGGTTGTAATAAACACTCTGCTTTCTTTATTTACAAAATAAATGTTTATTGAGTTTTTTTTAACGTTAAATTTTTTATACTAAAACAAAAAGGTAAGTTCAGATTTTTAAAAATAAACACAACCAGTCTATATTCGATTCTGACAATTTCACCAAGGTGAGTTTATTGTGAGTTCGACACAATAGTAATGATGTGACAGGGATGCGAAATGTGAAAGTCGAGATCTGTCTAATTAATGCCATAATTTTTTTGTCATTTTTTTAATTGTTTATTAATAAAAAAATCTTTGATCAAACTATGTGTTCACACGCTTTGAATTATTGTAACCTTTTAATTTAAAACCGTCTTTTGAACTATAATTTATCTGTTTTTTCTTTTGACTGTCGTTTATCATAACCAATTTGGTTGTAAAATAAATTAAAACAATAATTTGAGTTCATTATTCACAAGTCAATTAAGTATTACATATATATTTATTGTTTCGTTTGTGAAAGGTGATAAATAAGCAGAGTCTTATCGACCCTGATGATGTTGCATTTAGAAAAACTAATTGACTTTTTAGGGTCATGAATTGTTTAATGACAATAGATAACTAAAATATTTATGATCCGGATTTAATTTTAAAATCTTGGTTTTGATAATCGCCGCCTACGAAGGAATGACTTGAATAAAATCTGTGATGGAAGATAATAAAAAAAAAAAACAAATTTAAAAATATTAAAAGGTTCAGAATTGGCGAAGCTATAAGACATATCCAATACCTGCATATTACTAAGCTGTAACATAGTTTCACGCCTATTATCACCGATGAGGTAAGCAGAAGTCTGAGTAATAATCCAAAAAATTGAGATATTAATACATTGCAATCCAATATCTTAATTTTAGTTAAATTTAGATGTTATAACACAGTTCACGCCTTTTATCCCCGAAGAGGTAGGTAGACGTCCCCACGTGACATGTGCTGAGCATTGTCCATAACAATCCCAGGCTATATATAATCATGTTTGATCTGGGAATCGAACCCGGGTATCTAACCAGGCTGTATGCCACACCACCGTGGCGATAGCTGCTATAGTGTAGTTATGTCTCATGCGCACTGATGACGTAGACTTAAAAATATAAACGATATTTAAAACATATTCGCCTACCTATAGTTCATTGTTACAATCACTTCCTTAACTGTTCATGAACTTGACTTAATGGCTCTTAAAATGTTATGCATTCGTCGAATACTAGACTCAGTTTTATGTGCCAGTGTCTTTTATTTTTATTTATTTTAAATAAAAAAAATATGGGTAAGTTATGTTTTGTTTTCATAACTGTCTGTCTCTGGGTTTTCACTCGAGTTCCCCAGAAATGTAACATTTTCCCGCAATTACAACCGGTCAACAACACATTCGCAATTTCCCTGGTATTGCAAATGTCCATAGGGGCGGAGACCACGTACCATCAGGTGGTTCGCCTTCCCGTTTCTCAACCTAGTGAAATAATAAAATAAAAAATAGTCATTATGTTAATGCAGGTTTTAAACTATATATGTGCAAAGTTTCAACTAATTCCGTTATGTAGTTCTTGCGTGAAAGAGGAACAAACATCCAAATATCTCAAACTTTCGCATAAAATAAAATTTGTAAAAGGAATATGGATCCGAATGTTGCGATGGACGTATGGAGTGACTAGATATATATATATATAGAATGAATATATTAAATAAGCTTCAAAGTACTTACCAGTAGTTTTAGAGTAGTAAAGCTCGTAGTACAAAGTTTAACCGGGGAAGTACTATACCACCTTACCAATTTCCGATGTGAAGCAATAGTGCACTTGTATTACTGTGTTTCGGTTAGAAAAGGTAAGGGGTCCGGTGTAATTACGGGCACATCATTCTTAATAGCTTCATGTCTCAGGGACAATGGCGATAAAAAAAGCTTCCAAATTTGAGGTAATCTTGCATATAATTACGTAAAAGGACATAGTTTTAATGCATTTATTTTTAATTACGTTATGACATTTGTACGCACAGCAATGTGATCCAAACAAGGCTTTTTATTATTTATTTGCAGTTGTTCTGCCGGTCTACTTTCACGTTTTTGCCATATTTTTTTTGGAAATAATAGTAATACTTAAATAAATTAATATCCCGGGACACTCTTCAGACACGGCGATCTGATCCCAAGCTAAGCTGATATGGAACCAGATGACCGACATACAATATTTTTTCTAAAAACTTACATATATATTTACACTCAGACACAGAACATTCATGTACACGCACCTTTTTTATCCTGGATGGGAATCAAACCTGCGTCCTAACAGTCCGGGTATTAACCACCAAGCCAACACGCCCGTCAATAACAATAAATGAATAGTTTATTATCAGCATTAAGATTGAATAGTGATTTTATTACTTATAAACTGGTCTAATATGTTCGATCACAATAATATATACGAATTATGCAAATTATGTTCGCTAAATATAATAAAAACAGGTTTTACTGTTTGTTTGTAAATATATAATACCTCTAAACGAGCAATTCTTGTATATACATATATATGTAATTAGGATCTCGGAAACGGCTCCGTCGATTTTCGTGAAATTTAGTATGCAGGGCGTTTCGGGGGCGTTAAATCGATCTAGTTAGGATTCATTTTCAGAAAATGTCGTTTTATCCGTGTTTTTAGGCAATGAAAACTGCTACAATGTCATTAGAAGGTAAGGTTTTCAAATTACATATTTTGTGAGAAATACTGTTATTGGGAGCCCTCTATTATCGCATCTAATTCGTATCTAGGTATATATGACAGTGCTTTAAAAAGAGAATACGGTAGAAGTCACGTTAGTAAAGAAATCCCGAAATGTTCGCTATCCAGGTACTTAATAACTTAAGAGGTATAAAGTAGTCTAAGTATTCCCCTGCCCAATAAAATTTATATGGAAAAAATTACTAAGATTACTTAGAGTTCTTCCACGATTTTTTCTTTTACTCAGCTATTAAGGGTCAATTCGTGATGTTAGGCTATCAAATGCAAACATATTTTTTCGAATCCGTCTATTTAAGTCCCCGAGATTAGCACGCTCATAAGCTATGTAGACTTATATATATTGCTTGTATATTACATAATGATGTTAAGTTTTCTTGAATGCTTTAAATTCGTATACAGAGAACGGTTATTGCGATGAAAAAAAATCTAATAAAATAAAATAAAAAGAATTCACGTGATGCATACAAATTCCGTCCACATACTGACATACATTCCATAAGTGCTAGAGTTGGGTTCTGTTTGCTATCTTTAATAAACAATTTTTCAAAATAATATTAAAAAAAACGTCGATATTACGTCTACAGATGAAAAAAGATTGAAAAAACAATATAGAGGTCACGTCACTATGGTTAATATTTTCGATTATTCGACTTAATATTTGAGTCGATTGTCTAGAGTCATTATATAGACGTAAAAGAGACCAAAATGTAACCCCTAAAAAGATACGGGTCGGAAAGGAACGTCATACGATTTTTAGTTTAAATTCTTGTTGAAGTAATCGTTCAATTTAGTGGAATTTTATATAGAAATCAAACCCAGGCGGCTAAGTGTTAGTCGATTAATGTATTTGTATCAAATTTTATTATTGATACCGTTGGTTTATTAGCGTCGTGGGTTGATCTATACATTAATTAAAGCGGGATCATCGTACTTTTTGGACGAATTAGTTTTAGAGGAGGTTATTTTGGATTTATTAGTTCCACTATTCTACCAGACAATACCAACTGTGTGGCGCAATGTTTTACAGTTGTATTAATTTTAGTTCTATCATTAATTACATAAATTTTTTTTTATACCACTTGGGCCGACTAACAAGCATGGTAAGTGGTTACCGCCGCCTATGGACATTTGCAACACCAGGGGCAACGCCAATGCGTTGTCGGCCCTGAGACGTGAAGTTGTTAAGTCTCATGTGCCTGTAATTTCACCGGCCCCCTTACCTTTCTAACCAAAACACAGTAATACAAGTGCACTACTGCTTCACGGCAGAAATGGGTAACTATTTTCAAACACGCACTTTCACCCGTGCTAATAATAAATATATAAATAATAAATATCCTGAGACCTGATACACTATCATCTGATCCCAAACTAAGAAGAGCTTGTACTATGGAAACGAGATAACAGATATACTACTTTTCTAAATACTTATGTTGATTTACAGTTAAACTGATACAAAATTATTGTTTGTATAATTCTCCAAGTCATAGGCTATGTAAAAGCCATGTTTCACCATGATCGGTTCAACTGTTTATTCGTGAAAACGCAACAAACAGACGACACATTCGAATTTAAAATACAATATGGATTATACAGAGCGTATTTAAAAAAGGATTTTATACAAAATTAGCTCTGTTTTTTAGTTTGCCGTAGTGTATTTACTTCCCAGAATTAGATCTTTACACAATATTTTTGTGGCTCTCACACCCTTACGTTGACACTTTCGGCGAGCGCAGATTTCGGTTGAGAGCCCTCAACCAAGGTTTTAGATTTTATATCATTAGACACTCCTTAGACACAATGGGATGATGTATTTAAAGAAGAAAGAAAAAACATTTATTAGCAAATAATAACACAAAAAAAAAAAAAATTATATAAAATAAAATAATTAATACAATGATCGTCTTTTTTTCGAAAATCAACGGATTTGATGATACTGTATATATATTACGTACCTGGGCTATTTATTTATCACATTCATTGCACATTATTCAACCTATAGCATATGAAGACAACTTCGATAAAATTTATGACCAAAAAGCAACATAAATGTTTTCAAGTGCCTTAAAAAGGTTTTATTGTGGTTAAATATAGCTACTTGTCTATAAAGTGGTCACATTGGATATTTAAAAAAAAATAGGTACTTACCTAATTTATATGACAGTAAAAGGTTTTTTAACAGGTTTTTGGAACGTCCTTGTTGTATTCGATAACTGTCAAAAAACATGGCGGGATTTTTATACATTTTGACAGTTGTCAGCCATGTTTTTTAATGAATTTTGAACAGGATATGAATGTCTATAGAGCGGGTATCGAGGCTCACATATATGGGTATCATCATCATCAGCCTATCTCCGTCCACTGCTGGACATAGGTCTCACCTTTGGCACGCCACTGCGCTCGATCTACTGATCTTTGTTTCCAACCGCTGCCAGCCAGCTTGGGTATATCATCGCTCCATCTAGCTGGAGGGCGCCCTACAATACGTTTACTGAGCCGTGGTCTCCACTCAAGAACGTCTACCCCAACGGTTACGGCAGATGTGACCAGCCCACTGCCACTTCAGCTTGCTAATCCTTTGAGCTATGTCGACAACTTCTGTTCTCTGACGGATGACTTCATTTCGAATACGATCCTCCAGAGAGACTCCGGGCATAGCTCTCTTCATAGCGACTTTGAATTGGTGAACCAGTAAGTGTTATACGTATGAATCTCCAAAAATAGTATCAGATGCTGAGTGCCATAAAATACGAGAATAGTGGATCTGGATTAAATTTTCGGATCAAAATTTAATTATTTATTAATTTTTGAATATTTTTGCTTGCTATAGTATGATACCCGGGTCACGGCTGCAATACCCAACACAAGTGATGATATTATATTTGGTGAAATGTGTGTCTCGGTAAGACCTCGTCAAAGATTATGGGCGGAAAGATATAAATAAAATAAATATCCTGGGGCATTCTTTACACCCGGCCATTTGATCCCAAGCTAAGCAGAGCATGTACGATGGAAACCAGTGCCCGTAGCGCGAACGCCTATCGCAAGCGTATCGTCATCGTATCGAGTGCGCCAAAAAACAATGCAATGGAAAATTTGACATCGCGCAACGTCACGGTGTGCGCGGTGTTCCATTTTCTATACAACCTAGCTTTTTGGCGCATCTGATAACTAATGTATGTACTACATATAATTTTTTTTTGTCTAAATACATACATATAAAGATATTAATCGATAAAACCTATATATTTATTTTTATATCACCAATTGGTACTATAATTGAATGTAGCTGTTCTGCGCGGTTTGCACGCGCTCCCGATGGATATATTTTGCCCGGGATAAGTCTATGTGCTATTCCAGACTATAATCACTGTGCCAAATTTCATTAAGATCCGTTTAGCTGTTTAAGTCATTATTAAGAAGTTTATTGATTGAGTAAAAACATCTATCCAACCAACTTCCGCCTCTATCTATCTAATACATTTAAACGAGCAATTCTTGTACATATAATTAGGATCTTGGAAACGGCTCCAACGATTTTCAAGAAATTTTGTATGCAGTGGGTTTTGGGGGGCGTTAAATCGATCTAGCTAGGATTCATTTTCAGAAATGTCGATTTATCCGTGTTTCTTGGCAATGAAAACCGCTACAATGTCATTCAGTCATCAATGTCAAAACCTTACCTTCTGTAAGGTTTTCAAGTTACATCTTTTGTGAGAAATACTGTTATTGGGAGCCCTTACTATTAAGAATAGTAGTATGAATTTAATTGATGAACACGGTACCCTAATAAGGTCTCAAAACTAGACTTCTTTAGTTAACCTTGCAAATAGGTCCTGCATCGACCTTGGAAATAGATTGGCATGTCTATCGGAATGCATTGACCATCTGACATTTGGCAGAACACTTCAATCTAATGTAGGATAGACAGACGGAAATCAAAAACTTGTCTGACTGAGTTCTAGTCACGATTAGAATCGATATTTAAAATTATATCTAGGCCCTTAGGTGATGGCAGAAGTCGTGTTTCTATGTACGTGCCAAAAACAAACACAGAATAAAAAAAATATCCCGGGGCATTCTTTATACACTGCTATCTGATCCCAATCTAGGCAGAGTTTGTACTATGGAAACCAGGGATGTTATGGAGCTCCGTAATCGTAACCAAAACATTCGGATATGCGAAATAAAAAAATATCCGTAACCGTAACCAAATCCGATATAAAATTTTCGGATATAGGTGGCGACAGTGGTGGAGAAATGAAATTCGTTATGACAGGTTTTTCGGCCGTTAATTTAGATTTTACTTTATAATAATGGCTCTTAAAAAGGCTGATTGATTCAAAATTCAAAATTCAAAACCATTTATTCAGTTTAGGCCTTCGGAGGGCACTTATGAAGGTCAAATTTAAAGTTACTGAAGCTACAACCGGTTCGGATGCGTTCTTGATGCGCCAATAACATTTGTATTTCTGTCTAATAAACCGATATAATTTCATATCCATAACATCCCTAAATGGAAAGCAGATAAATGATATACTTCGTTTACTACTTTTTTAAACATGTACTAGATATTTACATCCAGACACAGAACAAATAGATATGCTCATATTCGCAAAGCTTTGTGCTGGGTGGGAATCGAACCCACGACCTGCGGCGTGTCAGTCAGGGTCTCTTAACTACCAAGCCATCTGGTCCTATATAATAAATTGATATGTACCTAAATCTACGAGTGAGGCAAAAAAAGGCTAATGAAAGGAATATTTTTGATAGCCGATCGTAAGATTTATAGCATTTAAAATGTTAATTTGATACAAATAACATTTTTAATCAGGCATTCAGAAGAAAAGGCAAACCTTTTAATTATTAAAGTATCTATATATTAAACATCGAGATGCAGTTGTCATGGAAAGTCTTTTGGGAGCGAAACCATCCGAGGCTGAAATAGCTTAAACTTTAATATTTAGAATTATAAATTTTGATGAATAAGTGTAACTAAATTTAAGTAAATTCTAAGTTATTTTAATCCATGTATCGGCAATAGAAAAAATTAATGTAACACTATTATTAAGGAACCACAAGCCTCAGTTCAAAACAACGAGCTGAGCACGCGCGGAAAGATGTTAATTTTTAGAAACACAATACAATAGATCTTAAAATAATTCATCGTAGAATCTCCAAAGAGTACGGACTAAGAGTCCGTAGAAAATTTAAAAAGAAATAAAAAAAAAAAAAAAAAAAATTATTAAAGTATCGATATCTTTACCTTACCTTGTTATAAATAATCTATCATTTATATAAAAATGAATGTTTGTACCCTATAACTTCTTAAAATAATTATATGATAGCGATGAAAGTTTAGAGAGTAGAGTAGTAAAGAAATCGCATAGCACCGCATGCCGGTAACACATAGTTCAATTATGAAATACCAAAACAAAAGAGTTTTGGAAAATATTAGATTTGGGAATCAAAACCAGCATCACCGGTCTCTAAGATGAACTTTATATCACTCGACAACACAGACTTCTAATTCGTATTCCTAAAATAAATATAACGGAGTTATGCCTAAAAGACCGCTTTCTTGATTATTCACAAACGTAATACTTATAATACAGAATCTCATAGTAACTTTACCATTTTGATAAGATTAACACTAAAAACATCTATTTTGGGAGACGTGTAGGCAGGCTGGGAAGCAACAAGTAACGGTTTAATAAATAAAGCTTATCCAAATATGGTTGGGCTGACTCCAAAATGAACATATTTATATGGTCTGAGCTGCGTTCCTTTGTCCTCCATAATTTATTGCGCGTAAATCACCAGGTTAAATTGAGCTGCAGTAGTTCTTTTTTTTTATACCACTTGGCCGACAAACGTTCCATCTAATAGTAAGTGGTCACCGCCACCTATGTACATTTGCAACACTAGAGGCATTGTCGAGCCTTAGACGTGAAGTTGTTATGTCTCATGTGCCTGTAATATCACCGGCCCCCTTAACTTTCTAACTAAAACACAGTAATACAAGTGCACTACTACTTCACGGCCGACATGAGTAAGGTGGTACTTGCCTGGACGTATTCTGAACTAAGGGCTCTGCTACTCAAATTCTTATAAATACCAGGATAGTTATTTTTAATATGACAAGCTTTTTAAGAGTAGTAGAGCTCTTAGTGCAGAGTTCGTCCGGGGAAGTACTACCACCTTACCCATTTCCGCCGTGAAGCAGTAGTACAATTGTATTACTGTGTTTCGGTTAGAAAGGTAAGGGGGCCGGTGAAATTACAGGCACATGAGACTTAACAACTTTACGTCTCAGGGTCGACAACGCATTGGCGATGCTCCTAGTGTTGCAAATGTCCATAGGCGGCGGTGACCACTTACCATCAGGTGGACCGTCTGCTTGTTTGTCGGCCCAAAAGGCATAAAAAAAAAAAAAAAAAAAACTTCACCTGTTACTATGGTTGAGATAAATCTTGCAACTGCATTTAAGACCAGATCCTTTTGCACACTCGATTGTTTTTATTGACAATACACGATTAGCTAAGTGACGTCATTCTAAATCCAATATGGCGGGCGTGATGTGTTGGTTTATTGATTTTATGCCTCCTCCATGTTGTTGGTAGCTAATGAAAGGGTTTGCCTAGCACCATACATGACGTAATTTACAAAATGTTTGTCATATTTATAAATCAATAAAGCGAAAAAAAAAAAATGAATTATTAGAATGATAAGGCCCAGGATGATGATATATTATTGCAATGAATTAGTATCAATTTAATATCGAAATGTAAATAACGGACACAAAATACGGTTTTGATATAATTTTACATATAGTACATAAATCAATTACAGAATAATCTCATTTGAGCTTTTAAAAACAGAGTTCAGTTTAGCTTAACCTAATTACAACTATCACAAATTGACTTATTTATTCTCATTAGATTATATTCCATCGATCAGAACAATTCAGAACCGGTCTTATTTTTTTTTACTCATTTATATCATTATTTGATAGAGCCTAAATCACTAGTTTTTTTTGTTCATCAAGTAAAAAACTATTTTAGTATCTAAGAATTGATTGCTGGGGGGTATTGTAGGTATTTATTGATTTCTCTGGTGTATCGTTGTCTTGTCTAAATAGAAAATAGGATTTGCAACACATTATCGAATTTCCGTGTATCCTGATTACTTTTATCTGGTTTCCACGTCGCTGTTTCACACATCATCATATCTTCTTCAACTTTGTGTATCAAATCGCCAGCTATTTTGACTTCTTGAGTGACTTTGTTATTATCTTTCTTCTGATCTCCTTTGCTTCCCATTAAAGCTTCGCTTCTTTCAAGCTTAATTTCTTGATTGATATTAAACACATTCTGAGGCCCATCACTTCTTGTTTCATTGTTGTTTCGTCTCTCAAGTCTTGTATCACTTTCACTGTGGCTGACAGTACCTCTAATGTTTACAATAACTGTAGGTTTGACGATTGTTTGTGATTCTCTATTACCTATTTGACTTTGACCAGCCATAGTGTTCATCATCGGAACGGAATCATCAGTTTGAGTTTCAGAATCATCATCATTTTCCTTATTCTTAATTGGCCTTTTGTTTTTGCTTACATTTGGCTGCGGTCGTCTCTGTTTTTTTGGCTTTTGGGTCGTTGACTTTTTGTTTGTGTCTATATAAACAACCACTTCCTCTTTTGGTATCTCGATTACTTCGTATATGCTGTCGTTTATGTCGAGGCTTTTAGGAAAACGGTATTTGAGTGACGGCATTTCTATTCTGTCATTTCTTCTTGGAATGAATTCCGCGTCACTTGGGAGTTGGGGTTCATTTTCGAAACCGTATCTGTCATAGCCGTGGGATAGATTGTTCTCGTCATTTTGGTTGATGTCTTCGGGTAATTGTGAACGGATTCTTAGGGACTCGATGACGTCACGGAAGAGGGATCGTTTCTCATGATGGATGGAAATCTCTCGATCTTTTGCAGGCTTTGCACTGCACAGGATTATCATATAAGTGACGCATATGAAGCATTGCATCTGTGGAATAAAAATTAACATTAGAAGCATCAGAAAAGTTATCAATCATGAAGATTTGATTGATGAAAGTATTTTTGATAGCTTTATAAGATAATTATAAGTATAAGATAAATAAACAATAACAGACCGCATGGAATGAAAGAGCAATCTGTCCCAGTGACCTAGATGCTAACTGGTCGCGGTGACACAGATCGTGAGTTCAAATAATGCAAATTGTAATGAGTCTTTGTTGCTTTTTGTCACATTCTTATTCTTAATTACATCTCTTTATAAACGCTTTCTGAAGAATGAATAACATTTTAATCTTGTTTTAAATGCTGTGGAAACGGAGACAGTATGTTGCTACACTGTTTTATTTGGGTACATTTACTTTTGGGAATACTAATGTTACTATTTGGTACCCATAGCATTATTATAATGAATGCATGTTGTTTAGCTACGATAACGGTGGAAGTGACGTTGTATGTCATGGTCAACGGTCTTAAGTTTGAATCCTACGGTGAACTTGAGCTTTCTGTGTTAGAAAACATCTTAAGAAAACTTTAACACCAAGCAGGGTACTTTCTAGTACCTGCCTAGCTGACTTGGTGCCACCCTCAAGTAGAAAGTCTGTCACCAACTTCCAAGTAATTCTGTATTTTGAACTAGCTGTTTCGTTGCAAATCGTCTTAGAATCGTGAGTTATCGTCTAGAGCAGGGTAGGCGAACCTTTATGCATCAACGTGCCATTTTTTCTAAAGAATGTTTAATGGGGTCATTGACGTGCCATCAAATAATTTTGACTTTCTGATTATTTGGAAAATAATAATAATAAATACTATCAGAACTCTTTATTAAATAAAGTAAACAAAAAAGGTACATTTTGGAATGTTTTTATTACACGCATAAATTAAATTACTGTAAAATTAGTGTGACTTCTGTTGCTGCAGGTTAGATGACAAATAATTTATGTTAGGATTGTAAGATGTTATTTTTAGCAAAATGCATGCTGAACTGGATTCATCTGTCAAACGGTTTCTAACCGAGTTTTTAATGTTATTCATCTCTGAAAATAATGACTCGCAGGCATAGGTAGATGAAAACATTGTTAAAATAGCATGAGCCAGCTTCTTCAAACAGTTAAATGTGTCTGGTAACGCATTCCATGTTTCCAGAATTTTGTTATTAGCATTTTTACTTAAATTACTCGTCAATCTTTCAGTTTCAATTAATTCCAACTCTTTCCTTGTTTCAATAAATTTTTGAATCCATATTGAACTAGATTGGAAATCAATTAGCTGTATTTCAAATTCTTCAATTTCCAACCAATCGAATTGAGAAAAGTTCAGTTTATGAAATGACGTCACATCTGGGTACATAATAAACTTGAGTATTTCCGACAATTCTTTGAACTGAGAAAATCTCTCTGAAAATTCCTTGATTAAAGAATCAATCGCAGAAATAAATTCTTCAGTAAATTTTTCTCTGTCTGCTGTCTCGTGAATATCAAAATCATTGATATATTTTTTCAAGTTTGGAAAATACTTGTAGTTTCTTGTGATAATATCGTTCTTGAAAACTTGCAGTTTAGCCTCAAAAGCGCGAATGAGATCTATCATGACAATAATTGTTTTGTTTGTCCCTTGAAGCTTTACGTTTAGTGTATTTAAATGTTGGCATATGTCTGTAAAAAACATCAATTTTGAAAGCCACATAACGTCCAACAACTGTGGGTATTGTTCAATTTTTCCCTCATTTCGCAAAAATAGTCTGATTTCTTCCAAGCAATCAACAAATCTTTCAAGTACATTCCCGCGACTCAACCAGCGAACATTATTATACATCAGTAAGCCATTATACACCGAGTTGACTTCATCCAACAAAGCATCGAACTTTCGCTTGTTTAAAGCCTGTGACGAGATGAGGTTGACTATTTTTGTAACTACCGCCATTATATTATCAAGGGATATTAAACCACTCTTAGCACACAAAGCTTGTTGGTGAATGATGCAGTGGAATTCAAGAATTGAATGTCCTACGTCTGTTTGAAATAAACTTATGAAACCATTTTTTTTACCCACCATACTTGGAGCACCATCAGTTGTTACAGAAACAATTTTTTTTATATCAATTTCTTTTTCAGCAAGCGAATTTTTAACTGCCGTACTAATATCTGTTCCCTTTGTAGTTGTTAGCAACGATTTTATCGCAATTAATTCTTCATTAATGACGTTTCCTACGCAATACCGAGCAAAAACAGCTAAACGTGCAGATTTAGTGACGTCAGTGCTTTCGTCAAGACATAGCGATATAAAAGAAGCATCGTTAATGTCAATTTTTTGTTGATCTGTTATATTTTCGGCCAGTTTTAAGATTCTTTCTTTCATTGTGTTTCTCGATAGAGGAGTCTCTTTGATGCGCTGAATTATCTTATCTTTATTATCGAAATCATCAAAAAGGGAGGGCGCGCATGCTAACCAGGCTTCCTTCAAAAACTCTCCCTCTTGAAAAGGTTTACTATGCCGAGCAATGACATTTGCAGCTGCGTAACTTGCCGCGCTCGTATGACAATTTTTGCCAACAAATTTAATCATAGATGTTGACTGTTTATTTCTGTCATTCAATGCACTTGCAATTAATTCTTTTTGCTCTGCTTCGCTTTTTTGACTAACAGATTTGTGATTTGTTTCAAAATGTCGTTTAACAGACGATGTTCTACATACCACTGTTCCAGAACATAAAACACACACCGCTTTGTCACCTTTACTAATCATGCCGTATTTCTCAGTCCACCAAGTTTGAAATTCTCTGATACACTTACTATCTTGCACTTTTTGTTTTTTTGCTGAACTGGCCATATTAAATATTAGTTTAAAATCATAAAAATCACTCGTATAAATTTTAAAATACAATTATGTCAACAAAACTCACTATTACTTCATGCGTAAGCAAACAATGCGTCATTCGCAATTGAAACCCACGACCTATAAAAACAAACGAGCGCCGCGCAGCGCTTCCTGCCTGCCACCGCGCCGCCCACACCCCGCGCACCGAACACTCCGTAGCGTAGGATCACTCGCGTTCGATTGTCATAAAATACTAAACACATTTTTTACACATGTTTTATGATCGGCGACGTGCCCAAAATATTGTGTCGCGTGCCATCAATGGCACGCGTGCCATTGGTTCGCCTACCCTGGTCTAGAGCATATACAAATTTCCACGGAGAAAGCATTTTTTCGGGCAACTTTTTTTTCCCTGATATGTGGAGCTATATAGGACTATAAAAAGCCATTATATAGCAAAATCCTTCCAGCAGTTCTGAAATGATAGATGTGCTTGCTTATGAGCAGGATTTTATATTATTTATATAGATTCGAAACTAAGAGGCCCATAACATATTATGGTTGCAAAACTGATAGTTTGTTATTTAGTACCACGTAATGTATGTTTAAACAAATATTATAAAGTAGTAAAGTAAGTAAGTTCGGATTAAGGAGGTCAACTCCAGACAACTCATACGATTTCATTACTTCTTTCTTGAGTAACATAGGTCATGCTATGATCTCGTGAAACATCAGATCCCTCGGGAATCAGCGTGACACTCAGGGACGGGAAGCTAGTAATACTAAATTGAATAATTTCATGTTTTAGTTATCCAAGATTTTGCAAGTCAGCTGCTTAATTAAAATGCGCCAGCAATAGTTACAAATTAAAATTATATACAAATATAGTCCCAGTTCCAAATAATGTCTTACCGATTAAGACAATTATTCTTGTCATACTAGTTTTACAAAAAATGCGGTGGTAATAGTGGAAATCCTTCGCAAATTACATTTTAGAGTTGTAAAGTATATACAGAAATTATTAAGTAACCAGTTTAACGAAGGTACATCCTTTAATAGAAGTAGTCAAGTAACTACAGGTCACTATAAACAATTTTTATCTTAATATACTTCCTGCAACCCTTAGCAGAATAAATATACGCTTGACTTCAAGAAAAATCTATTTTAACTACTGATAGCTTTTAGGTCCAATTTCTATTAATACTTATTACTTTTCTCGTCTAAATGAGGACCTCAACCTCCTCTGAAGATGTATAAAAAAAAAATCTTCAAGACTCACCTTAAAAAATTAGTTCTCGATCAGATCTTCTTTTGTGAAATAACTCTGGATGACGTTGTTTCGTATCACAGCTCGCGCCGGAGTGGCGATACCAACCGGGAAGCGTGTGCGAGGGTTGATTGAACTCGTCTGAACTGCTACATGGGTTACCAACAGTTTTATCTAGTGTGTAGGATAAATATCTTTGCTCAGCTTGGAATATGTATAGTAGCTGTGAAGTAGCTGATCAATCAGATAATAGATTAGATAGAGGACACTAAACTATTTAAAAAATGGAAGAATCAAGAAAAACGGTGTTTTGTGTCTGCAATAAACTTCATAAATATATTTTTGTACTATGGATTGTATTGGATGGTTTGTACAGATGTTTTGTAAATTGTGATCACTTTCTTTCTGTTCGGCAGTCGCTGAGGTAGCACGTCTGTGGTGCTCGAATCGGTCGAATCGGTGGTAACAGGTCAATTATGTCGTGATGATGTTTCGTGTAGAAGCGAAATACGTGTTGATTTCTTACTGAGTTTCCTTGTTTGGGACTTGATAGAGAAGGAGATCCAGCGGAATTAGTTACTAGATATTTGTTTTTGTATAATCTTAATTGTGATCTGTTAAGCTATTTATGTTGCTGATACACTCCTGTATAATTTCCAACTCCACACTACTTTACAAAAGTAGAGTCCGACCGAAGGTCGATTCCTGGCTGAAGCCGAAGTCATCGAATAAGTTATGATAGCTTTGATTTTTAAATGTTTATGTTTTGCTTTATTTAAACACTTTAACGAGATGATTAAAAAAATACTAACATATTCTCCATCGCGTTTTAGCGGATACGTAATAGTTCATAAAATTACGGCACTTGCTAGAAACCATAGGGTCCGGTCAAAACTTCGGCATGAATAAATATAAAAAAGTACATCAATTTTTTTTTCCTCTGACCTCATCGTGGTTTTTTTAAATAAATTTTAACTGACTATTCGGTGACGAATTACAACGAGTGCCGGGCTAGAATATTTAATTAAAAAAAGTTACAATGCAGTTTTGGGCTATTATAAACGCAAAAAAACGAAAGCGATCCTGATGACTTCACTGTTTTCTCATGATTTTTTATTGGCGATTTGATAAGTCTACATTTCACTTGATTAACATTTATTACTTCACATGCATATTTATCGTTTTTTCAATAGCCTTATTGGATAGTTATCTATTTGTCAACAGCCGTTTGGATAATAAAAAAAAATATCTAAACTTCGAATCAGGTGTTTGAGATACGTCTAAGTTTACTATCTCTGTCTTGAATTAAACAGCAACTTGTCTTGTCGGGAACTTCTAGACTCATGACGTCCGGAAACTGGACACAATACTTTTATACCAGTTCTTGTAGTGCAATGCATTATGAACCCTATTGCTGTGCTTGTAGGATCATTAGGAAACATCCTCGATGTTAATTTTTTCTTTCACTGCGGTTTGTAAATTGCATTGCTTGCTATAAAACGATATGGTTCATGGAAATTGTTTTTCATCTTCGGTTTAGTGTTGAAGTAATAGAGATTCGTTTTTAAACTCTGATATCCGAAGAAGTATTATAATCATTATTATTATGCTTTATGTTATAGAGAAGGTATGCCCAGTGATTTTACCCGAGTTCTCGAGGGAAGTACACTTTCCCAGGGCAAAATGCCTTACTCTTTATAACACAAGCTATCTGCCAGTGAAAATCCCGTCAAAATCTGTCCAGCCGTTTTGGAGATTAGCTGGAATAAACAGACAGACAGACAGACAAAAAGTTGAAAATTTTTTTTGTTATAGATACTGTACATACGGTGTACATTTCCGTTTAGTGAAAAACTGTTTTGATTTTGATATTTCAAAAAATCAATTTTATTAGCAAATTTTTTTAGCAAAGAAGTTGTGAGAAAAGTATAAGCTTTTCTTGTATCGATCTTTTCTTCACACATTCTAGAATTTTGTCTTCCATAAAATCTTATTATTCATCGATATAAATAAACCCATGATGGGTAGAATAAATATATATCAAAGACCAGACGTACCTAGAAGTCAATTATCTGTATTCTCAACCAATCGGAAGAAGTCAATTTATTATTTGTTCTATTCAGAGTGCCATTGAAAAGTGCTTGTTATTATAAATGCGAAAGTTTATGAGTGTACGTGTTTGAGAGTGGATAAAAGGCTGAATTAAAAGCATAATACTAACCAGCTGTGCCCGCAACTACGTGCGAGTGATACCTTTAAATTAATGTATCTTTTTTGTGAGCCGATTTTGATGAAATAGGTCCTATATGTTGTGGGTTCGTCTTGTAATTTTGGAGATTTGTGTGCTCAAATATTTAGAAAAAGTTTTCAATATTGGGCTTATTGTGTTATGTTACACTACCAAAACATCCATCGCAATCAGTTTTGTTAAATGTATAGATACGACACTTCTACAGTTTTTTTTATAGTATAGAAAATCTTATGGTTCTTTTAATCCGGATTTATTTAAGGCCAGAGTGAATAGGTTTTTTCTGGGGTCAATCGAAGGCCAAATGCAAGCCCATACTTAATAAAAAAAAAATGATTGAAACCAATATAGGACTCAGTTCCGAAACGGCTGAATGGATTTGTATGAAATTTGGCACACAGATGGAATAGCTTCCAGATTTATTCCAACCATTCTTGCAACACGGTAAAACATAAGATCCCGAGACCTGGTTAAAATGGAGCAAGAGCGGACCGTGCGAATTGGAAACTAGTATGATCTTAAAAACGATAGTAAATCGACAGCAAATCTAACTCACCTTACTAATATCTAGATATAGTATACCACGGCACTTGACATATTGCGTCAAGTGGTCAACAAAAGCTTTCCAATTAGTTAGGCGTGAGGCAGGCCATTGGCCGCAAATATGGCGATTTTTTTGTAGTGTGTAATGCACTGAATGGACTGGGAGCAGTTGCACTGGCCTCAGGCTGACAGATGAATGATATAACGATTCATGATAATGATTTGTGACAAAGGATGCAAATGCACTTAACCCATAGAAATGTGTCCAGTATGGCAACATCTATGAACACGCATACAATCCTTCACCACCCGCACCACAATGATGTGGCGACATCTATGAACTAGAAGACATGCGAGAGTCCTACATCGCGATATCGAGATTCTCCCAGGATTTGACATATATACAAGCTTCCAACATCAACAGTTGGACTGTGGTCTGGCTGCCTGGTGGAAGATCTCCCCGTTTAAATGGAAGATCTCATACCTCTCCTCCACAAAAAAGCTCGATATTTGGGTACCTTACGAGCTCACTGAAAGAAACCTAATGAACCGTGTACTCATTTGTGATTCTTTATTACGACGTAATGAAACCGAACCATTTTTGACGAAGCTGATAACTGGTGATAAAAAATGGATCACGTACGACAAGAACATGCGAAAAAGGTCGTAATATCCAGAATGATAGAAAAAAGGGCCATTATTCAAAGTGTCAGAAACACAAATTATATTTCGTTCGTAATTTAAGTTTTATTGGATATACTATCATCGACATACTGATCTCTATATCTATTGTCAATTATGTAAATAGTAGACTTTTAGTATCAATAAAATGTGGTCTATACAATTGAAATGAAAGTAAACTATTCGTACGAGTCTCTCGAAAGTATAGTCAGTAGAAAGCTGTGGAACAGTTTTAGTACTAGGCTAAGAACTTATCTTACGTTTATACTAAATTCACGCCTATTATTCCCAATGACGTAGACACAGTTTTCAGTTCTGTAACTCATATTCTAGCTTTGATTAAGTGGGTAGTCAGTGTTGTAAGTGAGTTTTGTCGCCGTGTCTCTACCATCCTGCTACCCCTTTTTTTTTTTTTTTTTTTTTTTTTTCAAGGTGGAAAACGCTTTGCGCGTTCGACCCCCCGCCTTGGGAGCGGCGGGGAGGATATGTGGGACTCCCGCTCGCAAACTCCCCTTCTCATATCAAAAATGAGAAGGGGCCCGAGGGTATACCCACTAAAAACCACCTTGGCGTATTTCCGCGACACCGGTTTGTTGGGCGCCCACGGTACCCGCCGAAGCATTACCCGCGGGTGCCCACCGGTCCTCGCCCCGGCCGAAGCCAGGGGCGCCCTCTCCGATGGGGAGGCCGAATACGCACGGCCGTCCCCTATCCTCTTGGTGGCTCGTCAAGGCGGGCGAAGGTCTCCCATCCTCCGCCCGCAGCCACTGGGGGGTCGGAGCAGCGGGCCTCAGCCGCCCCTTAAGACCCCCCCTCCTCTGTGGGACCCCCGGTGCATGTGCCGCATCCCTCTGACGCGCCTGGAACCAGGGGCCCACGGCGTACGGTGGCATCCGGTTCTCGCTGCCGGACGCCGCCTGCCGCCCCTCTTGGTTTTTTATAGAGGTTTTCTCCTCGCAGCCCAGGCCATACGTGACCCGGGCCGCCGGTCCCGATTGCTCAGGATTACGGGTTGGCAGACGGCTGGGCATAAAAACCAGCCGCCGCCCTCCCGTCCCCCCACGCTGCCGCCGGATGCCGGACAGACGCAGCGCAGGTAAGACGCCCTCCTCCGCGGCGTGAGCCGCCCCTCACCCTCGACTACGTGCCTACGCTGCCGCCGGACTCCGGACAGACGCAGCGGGCACGAGTCCCCCTCCCTGGTGGCCTGAGCCACTCCTCCTTCGCGCTGTGCCGCGCTGCCGCCGAATGTCGGACAGACGCAGCGCGGACACTAGTCGCCTCCGCGGCGGGCCTCAGCCGCATCGACACCCACCACCATGGATGCCGTGGCGCTATCGCGCCCCTCCCCACGCGGCATAAGCCGCCCCTCTTGAGCGGCGCGAGCCGCTGCGACCCCCGCCGGCAGCGGGACTAGTGCTCCGGTTGCAGAGCCGGCCTACCCCCCTCATGGGATTTCCGGGTGCAGAGCCGGTAGTCCCCGCCTTGCGGGTTACGCTACGGCGCGAGCCGCCCCCCTCCCGAATGGCGCGAGCCGCTTGCCGCTTCGACCCCCGCCGGATGCGGGACTCCGGATGCATATGGCGGATCCCTCATTGATCCGCCTGCAGAGCCGGTAGTCCCTACGGGTTACGCCGCGGCTTCGCAGCCGCCCCACCCGGTGTTGAGATTAGCCGCCGGCCCAAGTGTGATGGCACTTGAAACCGACGTTGCCCAGGGTGCGCCACGAGGAGGCTCTCAACTTGCACCCCATCCTGCTACCCCTAGGTTGTCTGGAAGAAATCGCTTTAGCGATAAGACCACCTATTTTGTAAACACTTCTGTTATTCACCTCTTTATGTAACTTCTTCTCTTGTTATTTGTTGTACAAAGAAAGTATATTGTATTGTATTGTATATTACCGATCCCAGGCTGCAGAGTTAAATTATATTTGAGTAAGAAGCATCAACTGTGCCTTGTTCAACCTGGGAATCGAATTCAGAACCTTCTTTAAGCCCAGTCCTGTATTATCTCTTTCAGTCGTAGTGGTTAGTGTCTCTAAGCACCTTTTCCAGGTGGTTTTAATTAAAAACACCGTTTTCTTTCGATTGTTGGTTGCACTTACACGATAATACACATCTTCTTTGACAACGACTGACTACATTTCTCTGCACATCGGTCATAAAGTCATTGCTAAAATATTGGTATTATTATGCATTATGTAAACGTGCGCCTGAACGAGTTTTAAAAAACTAACTAAATTGCTGCAAAGTAACTTTTAGCAGGCCAAATATTATTTAAGATAATAATGGTTGAGAAGTTACTTTCTTTCTAAGCATAGAAATCAAATAAAAAAACATAAAACCTGTTATTCGATTCGTTTATTATTATTAAGTAGGAACCTAAATACATATTTTAGCTATTAGTTGTATATTATGAAAGTATTCAATAGATTATAAAATGCCTAGAAGACAGAGAGAGAACAAAGATTAATCCGTGATATAAATTTTTTTCTTTGCAAAATTTTTGACGTCATTTTCACAAATTAATTCTATCATCGTTTTTGTTTACTAATTTTGTCTAGAATAAATGATTAGGCAGATAAATATGGTGGTGAAAACATACTTTATTTTGTTTATTTCTCGGTTGAATGCACAGTAACTAATTAAGAGCATTTATTAATGAATGATCTGACAATAGAGCCGGTTGTTGCTTTTGCTGAGAATAGAAATAACGAGTTAATTCTAGCAATCCTATTTATATTATATTATAAATGCGATTGTTTGTGTGTATGGATGTTTTCTCCCGGGAAAATGTGACATCTCTAGGGAACGCGGGTAAAACCGCGGGGGACACCTAGTGAGGTAATGAGCAATTACTCTTTCAAAGTCGGAAGTGCGAGCGCTACACCTATGAATTGTAGATATCAAAATAATTTATATTAAGTATAATAGTTTTTTATTGTAGAAAGCTTTTTGTAGTAGAATAGTCTTAGTTATTGCCAAATTTTTTGTGAAGGCTTTAAAATATATATTCGATTCATAGAAAAATACCTTATTTCTCACCCTTTGATAAGCTTCATAGTTTCAAATTTGATACAGTCAATTCAAAGTTGATACAGACGACTTTTAACCATTGGATCAATTATTGAGCTTGATTTCAATGTCAAATAGCACCGAGATTCTCTTAACTAAATTTGCTGTGTCATCTATCGAAGAAGTTAGGAACATGTTTCGTCTGCATGACGTGTCAATGCAATATTTCCTACAAGAGCCACAAGGTCTGCGACAGCGTTCAAATTAGTTCCGTTGCTTTCATATAGATGGCGTTGTGTTATCAATGCATTACTTTTAAAATTTCCTTTCGTTAAACTCTAACCGACTTCCTAGAACGGAGGATGTTCTTGATTCCGCTGTAGGTGTTTTCTTTTTTTTCTGAGTGTATATTACATCATCATTTCGTCGATTATCAAAATTTTCTTGTTTTATTTGTTTATCAAAGTTGGTTTTGGTATTTCTTGATAAACATGTAAATCAAATATTATTCCTTCAGTAGATTCAGATAAAATTTATTATCATAATATCTATTTTATTTTTCTCAAAATGTAATAAACACATTTATTTTTAGAGCTCATATAAAATAGCGTTATTGTAGGGTCAGCATCATCATACAATTAACCATTGGATTAATAGATGAACTTAATCACAAAGTAATAAAAAATATTTTTCTTTGTAATTCTTTGCTGTCATAAGGCCCTTTTAGATCTAGAAACAACTCAACTTTAGCTGGAAATCATATTCTTGAATCCCAACTAACTAATCATTTCAATTTTTCAAAAATTTCATATTGTAAATTAGATGTTAATTTATAAATAAATAAATATCCTGGGACATTCTTTTTATGGAAACCAGATATCTGATATACTACATATTCTAATTTTTAAATACATACTTAAATAGCTATATATTTTACATCCAGACAGAACTAACAGACATGTTCATGCTTTTGTCCTGGGTGTAATTGGATCCACGACCTGCGTGGCAGCCAAGGTCTCTAACCACGAAGTCTACTGGCCAGTCAATATTATTTTAATTGTTTTTTTAAAGCTTGATACAAGAAGTATTTATTCAAATTAAAATATTTTAAAGAATCGTTTTATTCCAAGAGTCAAAGTTTCGTTTATACAAAAGTGTCGATTGACTATTTATATAAAATAAAATAGGTAAGTAAAGGACTCTTGAAGGATGAAACGGCTCAATAAAAGGGATAATGAATTCCCTATGAGTCCGAAGGACGAAGATTGGATAAGTTAACCCTTTACACTGTTTCTTTCGTACTTTACTTACAGAGTTTTATTTTAGCTTCGATTTACAAGCACGAAGTAAATTGATTTATTTTATTAAGTTAAACTGCCCACGTTTTCTTTCACGAGAAAAATATTGTTAAAATAAATATTGGAAACGTTTTAGAAATTCATTTATATTTGCTTCAGAAATCTTACTTTATTCAGTTCAGAGGTTAAAGGTTGACTAGCTGTCTCTCGCAGTTTCACCCGCGTTAAGCGATATCATATAATAGCATATCATTTGCACAATCACATGTTCTGACGATATACTAATTTTCATCAAGATCGATCAAGTCGTTCCTGAAATATAAAGGCAAACATGCAGGCAGATCCAACAAATTTGTATAGCACTAGTATAGATAGATTATATTATAGATTATACAAAAACAAATATCTAGTAAGTAATTCCGCTGGATCTTCTTCTCTGTCAAGTCCCAAACAAGGAAACTCAACAGATGAATGAACGTATTATGGCCAATCATTAACAACACAAATAATTACAGAGACAGCATCTATCCATAATGCAGTCTAAGGGTTAAAAGGTTTTTTAATTCTAAGAGCATTACAAAAGGCACCCTGATGTTAGGATGGCCCTAAACATAATAAATAAATAAATATTTTAGGACATACACCGCCATTTGACCTCAAACAAAGCAGAGGTTATACTATGGAAACCAGATAACTGATATATCTACTGAATATAGGTACTTTTTTCTTAGAATGTAAAATATGTAGATAAACATAATTACAGCATATGCACAAAAATGCTCCTGTCCTGTGTGGGAATCGAACCCAGGACCTAGGTCGTGGCAGTCAGGCTCTCTACTCGCCAACGCAATTGGCCTCTCATATCATATCATCAAAGCTTCTCTGCAAGAAATATGTCATCTTAACCATATACCGCTTATTTCCATGCCAAATTCTCTGCCACTTTCTTCTTCCGGCCATTTAAACCTTCAGAATTTTCGGAACAGTCGTACATACTCCTGCCTGTTCCCTTGGGACTTCCACCAGTCTTTAAGACCGATGGTCATTAGAACCCCCCCGTCAGTACCAGCTATTATTTCCCGTGTCGCTAGCAAGAGCGTGCCTGGAATATTGAACCGATACTTATTGGAATACAACCTTTACGCTTTAACCTCTATGAACTGTAACACGGCGTGATAAAGTTGGTTTTACACTGATTGCCTATGGTTATAAAGTTGTCAGGGTAGTGTAGAGTGGAGCTCGCAATCACAGCTCTTTAGGGATTGTTATAAACAAGTGACCTTAGGTGTATGTGTGTTTCTATGTGTACCAACTAGTTTTGTTGCTGTGTGAGTTATTTTATCGTGTAAGGAGTTTATATTTACGGTAGTATTGATTGTCTTGCACATTCTAAAGAAATGAAGGAGGCAATGTAGCAAATAAGCTTTTAAATTTGTTGTGACATAGAATGTACACACACCAGAAAAGTTTGCGTTCTCTTGGAAAAATGGTATTAAAAATGTTCTTTGTTTCAAAATATCATAGAAAATAATATAAATTTATTTTGTAGTTGAAATAGTGCGATTAAAGAACAAAGCATGAATAAATATCTTTATTTTTTGAAGTAAAACTTTTTTAGGCGCGACTAGGGAGTAACTCAGATTTTTTTTCTGACGGAAGTAACGTTCTGAAAAATAATGTATAGTTTATTTATGGGAGTAGTCTTAATATGCTTTGTGCATGTATAATATGTATATAATTTTCAGTCTTATATTATAATAATAGTTATTGCATTAGTTCATTTTAGTTTATATTGTGTTACTTAAAAGTAATTATATTGACATTTTAATTGTTTTCTTCTGACGTCCGTTTTTTCTCATCAAATACTCTAATGGCTATAGAAGGCAAACTTAAAATAAGGATCTAATCCACGTGTAGCTAGCTATAAACATATATGTATATTATATATATATTATAATTATAGTATTTAGAAAAAAAATTGTAAATGTAGTATATCAGTTATCTGGTTTCCATAGTACAAGCTCTGCTTAGTTTGGGATCAGATGGCCGTGTGTAAAAGAATGCCCCAGGATATTTCCCAGGATATACTTTTTGTGCCGGGAAAATGTTACATCCCTCGGGAACGCAGATGAAACCGCGGGGGACACCTAGTAAGTAATAAATAGAAGTCGAATAGTTTTAACACCACGCCTGTTTTAAGATCACAAAACATTTGGAAATCCTCAGAAAAATACTACAGTCGAGTCACAGTAAAGCGGTATAACAGTATCCGAAAATACTCTAGCTCCGATTAACGGGATACCAATAAATAAACGAGGATCAAATGGGCTCTTGCCGTATTAGACATAAGGTTTATTCTCACACTAAATACAGGAGCGAGGTAAATGCACGATAGTTACCGTGGAAGGTACAAATAATTCAGTTTACTACATATTTATTTGCAAGGCTAAAAAGAGACAGTTTACCTAGCATTGTTATTAGATTACTTCTTTCTTCTTATTTCTATGTTCTCACGTAATTCACTCAAATGTACTGTAAGGTAATTGTATTCGCTGTAGTTCTAATGTAATTTGGTTAAAGGAGATAAGAATAAGAAAAAAATAATAAAAAATAATTTGACGTAAAATAATAATATTTTGCTTTTTGTAAATTGTTCGTAATCATCTTGTAATAGAAATCATTTTCCTTTAAAAAAGCGCAGCCACTCTCCTTTCGCTAGCTTGTTGCCTGTCATATTAGTGTAGGCGCCAATAAAATTGTAGAGAAATAAGCTCCTATATTTTATAACATGAACCCTGTCAGGAAGCGGGCTCAATGAGGCCTCGGAGAGCGGATTTCTCGCGTGATTCCGTGGAAATGAAAGAGACAGAGTTAGACTAGTATTTACCTTATGTAATTACAGTAAGACCTCTTATTTTACTTGTGTTGTATAACGATAATTAAAATTGTTATATTTATTTTTTTTGTCGGTTCGAAAGCCAATGTAGGTATATAAGCAATAAAATCATATTATTCTTCTTCCTTATATTCTAATATTGTAAATCTGTAAGTTTGTGAGTATGGATGTATGTTTGTTGTTGCTCTTTCATGCAATAACTACTGGACGGATTTGGATGAAACATGGCACATAGGTAGAGCATACCTTGGAGTAACATATGGGATAACTTTTTATACCGGGGAAATTAGCATTACTGTCGAATGCGAGTTCAACCGGGGGAGACAACCAGTCGTAGTACTATTATAAATGCGAATGTTTGTATGTTTGGATGTTTGTTACTCTTTCACGCAAATACTACCAAACGAATTTGAATGAAACTTGGCATTTAGAGCATGCCTTGGGAGTAGCATATGTGATACTTCTTATCCCGGAAAAATTGACATCCCTCTTGAATGCTGGTGCAACCGCGGGAGACAGCTAGTTTATTATAAACATAACATTCTAGTGATTTTATTTCAAAGAGTTAAAGTTAAACAGATTTCGCCGCGAGTTTTATTGAAACCGGAATAAAAGAGTAGTCACACAATGGTACCGTCTCGCTTACATTTACGAATCGTAGGAGCTGCATCCTCGTTTACGAGGAGTAATATTGTTGTCAGAATAATTTGCACAAACTTCGCGACCGTGGTACCCGGCGCGTAAACTTTAAATGAACGTCTTTTTCTATGCCGTGGCGAAAACGCTAGGTGGCCACGAAGTGTTTAAAGTGGTCTGAGTAGCGAGATTTGAGCAGTTACAATTACGTTGAGTTATAAATAGAAGAGCTACCCCGTAATCCTGAGTTCAGGACCGGGGGTCCGGGCCAGTGAGGATTGGGTCGTGAGGAAGAAAACCTCTTTAAAAAATGACCCGATGTGCGGCAGGCGGCATCTGTCCTTCGTGGGCCGGATGTCGCCAGAAGCCGGGGACTGCGGGTGGCGGATCGGGGCAGATCCGCCGCTTGCACTAAGGGTCTCATGCTGGAGGCACCCATAGTTCCGGGGTGCCTAAGCGAAGGAGCGGGGCAGTATTGGCCCCGCCCAGAGAAGGGTTCGCCTGAACAAGGCGAGTGACGCGGACGGGGCTGGTGCTCGTAGGACGCGTATAGTCTCGCAGCCCGTCAACGGGAGAGAAGGAACTCGACGGGGTTTTAGTCCGTGCGAATCGGACATAACCCACCGCTGTCCCTTCGGCGGTGGGTATGGGTTAGGCATATCCCCCTCGTAAAAAAAAAGAAATACAAGTGCTCCTAGTGCAAAGTATTAAAACCACACATTTCTTGTGTGAAGTATTAGTGCACTCGCACTTGACGGCGTATCGGTTAGAAAAGAAAATGGGCCTGGTAAAATTTTAAGCATGTAAGATTATAACGATGATAACTATTGCTCATGCCTCAAGGTCTAAAATGCATTAGCGTTGCTCCTGGTATTACATATGTCCATAGGAGGTAACCGTTATACCTACTTATGACCGATCAGATAAGAATAGCTAAATCTAGCTTAAGCATTGGTAAAGTATTTACTTAATCATATCACCTTAAGAGAAATGTGATTCTAGAAGGTAAATGATCTCTTTCAGATACTACGCAATCACCTGTGAGAGGTCCGATCTCCGAAGCTTCGTTGCGCCGGATCACAGTGGAAGTTTGCATTACAGATTACGGGGACTTATGTTTTTTTTATTTGTTGAGGTAAACAAACAGTGAAAAAATAAGTAATTATATAAATTTGACATCAAGACTTTTAACCACAATTTAACCATAGCGTTTCAATTTATAACGAGCAGTGTCACATAAATTGGGGCCACCACAAAATTAAAAAAGAACTAGAGACACGAAATGTTTGAGCGCTCAATAATTTCGCGCGTCCGATCACTCAGGCGGCGGTATAGTTTATAGCACACGAATAACCATGTGGTTTATAGTGAGTGCTATGTTAGCTATCTTATTAGGAAATGTACTAGCACGCGTAACTGCACTGTAATTTTTTATTTTTTTTATACTACTAAGGTAGCGAACAAGCTGACGGCCCGTCAGGTAAACGGTCACCGCAGCCTATGAACGCTTGCAACACCGTGGGAATCACTCGCGCGTTGCCGACCCTGCAAAAATCTTTCAGACCCTTCTTGAAGAACCCCATGCTGTACTCCCTTGGGAAAACCAAGGTGGGGAGTTCATTCTACAGCTTAAGCGTGTAGTATTTTTGGCACAAAAGGTTTCGCCTGTATCTTGTACCACTCCACATCGACTTGAAGTAATCGGGTGCCAGCGACTTTGGAAGTCGGTACAAAACGAGGGCAGGCTTAGTACCAAGACAAGTTTATCGCAAACTTGTTTACAAACGCGTATTCATCACAGTCTGACACGCCTCCTCGGGCCATACTTCAAAGGAACCTCATAATTGTATTCTGATTTCCTTAAGGCGGAATTAAAATATTTTAATGTGTATTTTTAAGGTACCGTATCGAAACCAAAAGGTGAACCAGTCGATGTCCGTTTGTCTATCAAATGTCAATCTCAGTTAAGTTAGAAAATGTATACTTTAACATCTTACCGCGCTTGCTAAGCTTGGTGTTTTGATCTGAGGCTTGTGATTCCTTAATATATAGTATTACATTTCCGTTATTTAATTGCATACTGTATATAACTTGGCACATAATAGAACAATCGATCCAAACATCAGGGAATTGAAGAGATTTTAGAATAGCTTTTATTGATAGTCTGGGTACATTAGGTACTTCTCCGTGCTATGGTTTTCTTTACAGAGCTCATTGGATGATTCTATTCTCTCCATTAAAATAGAAGTCACTACCACCGACCTGTTACTAGATTTGACTGATTACCAATAATAAGTTCTATGTAGGTAGCCTAAAGCCGTATATTAAACAAAAATTTCAAACAAACCGTCGGCACTGTACTTTTATATCCAATCTGTGTCGGTTACGCTATGGAAGTTTGGTCTTTGCCAAGCAATTTTCTTTCCATATTAAATTTTCCTATTTAATTTTCTTCCATAGAAATATTTTTATCCCAATTTTCCTTATGATTAATTTTGTGAATTATTAGACGCTATTCTTACAGCTTATTATTCTGATATTATAAATAACAAATGCTTGGATGTTTGATGTGATACATTGACGCATGAACAGTTGAAGTGATTTGAAGACTTGAAAGCAACACAAATATAATGTTGTGGCTCCATCCATTCTTATTTTTGACCCCAAGAAAAAATTTAATCCCTTCGGGTAAAACCACGGTAAAACCAAGTGGCTTAGGCCATTGTTGATCACGATTATGGAAAGCTATATGAAAATAACAATATTATTATCCAATAAACCTTTTTTTAATGAGAAGAGCCGGCAATAAAGTGAGCCGTTAATCTTTTCAAAACGAACTTAGATTTATTACACAATTTATTTAAATAATTATATAATATAATAATAGTCTTTATTTCAGACAGTATCAATTTAACAGGTTACATATTTTACTTATTAATATTCATATTTTACTTATAGGTACTTATATTACTTCCGTCCTGTCTGTATGCCACTTATTGGCAAAGGCCTCCTCCATCCTTCACACAATTTATTTAGTCTCACTATAATAAGTAAATTATTAAAAATGTAGTATTAATATTTAATAGAAAACCTTAACTAAAGCAAACTAGTTCTCACAAGCAGCACCTGTTCACAAGTATGACACATGTGGCAACCATCGCATTGTAGCTAAAAATAGTAATGGTCATAGTGCAGAGTTCGCCGGGGAAAGTACTACCACCTATCTTTTGCCGAGAAGCAATAGTGCACTTGTATTACTGTGTTTCGGTTAGAAAGGTAAGGGGGCCGGTGAAATGACAGGCTCATGAGACTTACAACTTCACTTCTCAGTTATAAGTCTATGTAAGTTAAAGTTTTTGTAGACCCTAAGTCTTCTAACCAATTGGTAATTTTAGCAGCAGTGACCATCATAAGTGGCTTTGGTATATAGATTTTGACAATATTGTCAAACTATATAGTTTCAATAAGAATAAACCAATATAAATCCTACCTTATTTAAATAATGCAACATATTGTTATCATTTTATGTCCCGCGGAAAATAAGGAACGCTCTAGACAAAACTCTTAGTTTTTCCCCACTGTTCACAAATTACATTTTTCCCACCGCCTTACGTACATATAACTGGGTTTAGCAAATATAATATTCAGCGCTTTCCGAGAATATGGCGGAACAAGCGTCTTTTATAAACAGTGCAGGCTGTGCACACAGCTGGCGGTCGCAACGCTGGAGCGTATGAATGTCGTTAAAGTATTTCTCTTTTTGAAAAACTTTAATTTTCATTGTAGCATTTACAACACCACTTTCACTTCATTCAAATTACATCTTCTCTGTGTAAAGAGCCGCCGATTATAAATCGATAATAAATATGTCTTAAAATCTTTACTTTCCTACTTAATACTGTAACAGATGTTCTAATTTCAAGATGAAGGTTGTTGCTACGAATCTACAAGAGCCTTATCTTTCAGAGCAGGAAAACAACGTGAGAAAATCGTAGATTGGAAGTAGAGTACCTACTTTGATGCGCCTGTCTGGCTGTCACCCTCTAATTGAAAATCTGTCGCCAGCCAGTATTTCGGTAGCTAGTCTATCTTAGAAAAATTGAACGTTTGAACTGCTCACGTTTCCAGAGCCTTATTCACCACGCACAAGTACCACGCGTTTATTAGTGATTTCCCAACGGTTTCGCACTCACACTATGTCACATGACCTTTGGGATTGTTTTATTGTCGAGCATACCCTTTGTACCACACTGTATCCTATACAAAGTTACTATTAAGGTTGCTGTTATATTAATTCAATGCTATGTGTGTTGCAATTAGTGTGGTATTGCTTTGAAATAATTTAATCGTGGAATAGTTTCATTGAATTCAATTTATGTAGCGGCGAATCGTGTCACCTCTTGGGGTATAGATTAGTTAGTTAGACGTGGGTAACTCAACCAAAATGCGTGAGCTGCGGTTCAGCTCACGGCTCACGTTTGAGAGCCGGAGCTGCGAACCAGTTCACAGATCACCTCAAATATTGCCGATCGAACACAGAATATCTACGCCGTTCGACAACGACTCAATATAACAGAATAGATCACAGACTGTAAAATAATAAGTGAGCCGTGAATTGTTTAGTTTGCTCTTGAGCCGCAGCTCGACAGTTCAAATAGGTGTGATCTGATCTGTTGAACCGGTTCAGAGCTGAGTTACACTGCCTATTTGTAGTGACGTCGAAGGGTGTGGCTTGAGTTGTGGGTTTGAAACTCAGAATTAGTTTGAGCTTTGGTGAAGGTAAATATCGTTGGGATAGTTTGTAGTTGGGTCATGTTAAGGTCCATTCTGTCAGTACATAATAATAAATAAATATCCTGGGACATTTTTTACACACGGTCATCTTATCCCAAACTAAAATGAGCCTGTACCCGAGGCCTGCTTGTCCCAAGTCAAGCTTGTTTTATGGAAATCAGATTTGTGATATTTTTATTTTTATTTATTTCATAGGCATATACAACAGATCACAATCGAATATAAATGTAAAATTGAAACAAAAATATTTAGTCTAGATTGAGACCCAAGAGCGTATACACACAACATGATAAGCTTAACGTACTACAAAAACATAGAAATAAAAACATTAAATCTTAACAAACAAATTAAAATCTTAACATATTAAAAAAGAGAAAAAAAAGCCACTAAATTATGTATTTAATATTAAATTACAAACAGAAATTAATTACATTATCTTATCAAACGAGAATACTTAAGATAAATTTTCTGAATGTATGGTGGTGATAGTCAAATATGTCTACCTGTCCGTTTACGGCTGATAAATCATTGTATGATCTGCACATTCTTATTAAAGGATTGTAGTATGAGGTGTTATTAATATATACTTGTAGTGCAAATGTCTTAGGGCATCGACTAGTATGTCTTGTGTTGATATTTAGAAGATATACTACATATTCAACTTTTTTATATACATAGGTACTTATACATATACTAGCTGTCCGGACAGACGTTGTCCTGCCAAAATAAGTCCATACAAAAATTCAGGGTTTCGATCGCAGCGCCCCCTACCGGGTCCAATTGTAAATCTAAACCATTCTCGAATCTCCACGAACACACACAAAAAATTTCATCATAATCGGTCCAGTCGTTTAGGAGGAGTTCAGTCACATACACACGCACACAAGAAATATATATATTAAGATATTTACATCCATAATAGTTAGTCCCTATTTAGGCTGTGCGTGCTTTCCATCTTCGGCTACATCACTAGTAATAGTATTTCAGTAACTTTAAATTTGACCTTCATAAGTGCCTTACGAGGGCCTAAACTGAATAAATGGTTTTGAATTTTGAATTGTGGTCTTACAGAAGCTTAACTCAGAAACCGACTTAAGACGATTCCGTGCAGTTTACACCTTGCACTAACAACATACAATGCAAAAGCATTTCCAAAGACGCTAGTCTATTGGCTGGCTGTGCAAACTATCAAATCTGTTATGTGTAATGTCATATATTGGTAACAAGATAAGCAAATCGTTATCAATTATTAATATTATAAATAATCAAAATAATTATTAATAATATTAGTTTGAATTACGGAAGCGAACGGTACGGACGTGTCAACAATATTTTAAATAATAATTAATAACTTCCAAATAAAAGTGAAACTAAGTACTGTACACCAGCTGATACACGTGCGCAAACAGCAATAACTCAATAGCGCGGTGCGGGTGTTGTATCTTCGCATATCTGAATCTTTTCGGATAAAATAGGATCTGACTTTGGCTCAATAATCAGTAACCAAATAACTGATTCAGTCATGAATTATTGTATGCCAGGGGCATCATACAAACAAATAGTAGATAAAATTTTGCATACAAAGTTTGATGAACAAACCATAATTATAATTTTAATTGGCAATGCTTTAAATATCAGTAAAAAAGATTTGATAAATAGTCTCAACTCATTATCAAAACTAGGGGTAATGAAAATAATGTTATGTGCTTTCCCATACTCTTCAAACTACTCAGATATGGAGAATAATTATATTTGGCATTTAAATAACCATATGCATAATGTTACATGTCATAGTGCTAATTTTATATATTTTGATACTAACAAGTTTGTTAGTAAGTTAAAATTGAAACAGGATACACTGTTTATTCCAAAAAAGCTTAAGAAATTGATTGCGTCACTTGTAGCATATAATATTAATAGGATACGGGATAACTCAGTAAAAATAAGTAATTTTAACATTAATATTCAGAATAGTTCTTTAAACAAAAACTTTTGACAACAGAGAAGCTCAACAGTTCGATTTTTGTAATACATCAGAATATTAATCGCTTCTTTGGCAAAATTCTAGATATTCATTTATTGTTAGATAAAATAACTATAGACATATTATGCTTTACAGAGACATGGTTGAAACCGGGCACTATGCTTTTTAATATTAAAAACTTTACAGTTGCCAGTATATTCAATAGATTATCTGCAGAAGGTGGCGGCACAATAATTCTTATAAATAATAATATTAAATTCAAGGATCGGAAAGATATTTGCAGCCTCTCTGTTGAGCGTGTTTGTGAGGTGTCTTGTGCAGAGTTGCAGAGCTATATTATTGTATGTGTTTATAGGCCACCGGCATCAAATTTTTTATTGTTTACCTCTATAATAGAAGAGATTCTTCGTAAGTTATTTAATAATTGTAACAAGTCAATAGTTCTATGTGGCGACTTTAATGTAGATACTCTTAGTAATTCATCTGAAAGTCGGAATTTAGTTGCCTTATTCAAATCATTCAACTTAGATATATTATTTAATGAGTCAACAAGATCTACAGCCACTTCGGCTACTTGTATTGATAATATATTAACTAATAGTAGTATACTAGGGAAATCGATTATTAGTGGTGTTCGCTCGGATCATAAGGCTCAATTAATAGAATTGCCATTTAAAAGACAAGTATTTAAAGTAACGAAAGTAATTAGACCTACTACTAAGGCAAGATTAGACAACTTTAAGAATAATTTAGAACTGAAACTCTGTAATACAATATATCATAGTAATGAGCCCAATGTCTTGTATGAAGGTTTATTGTCCGGGATTTGCGATAATTTTAATAGAGCCTGTCCTACTAAAATAGTGAAGGTAAATAGTAAAATGGGATTTAGTGACTGGGCTACTAAAGGTATTCGTAAGAGCAGGGATAGGTTGTATGAACTTTATCATTTAAAATCTCTAACTCATAACGAGGAATTTCATAAATATGTTAGAAACTTTTCAAAAACATTCAAGTTAGTGTGTAATCAAGCTAAATCTCACTTTATATGTAATAAAATAGGTAATGCGAATAATAAAATAAAGACAGTCTGGAATGTTATTAATACGGAAACTGGTAAAATTAGAAATAATAATGAACAGGTAACTCTTAAAATTAATGATAAAATTTTAACGAATAATTTAGATGTAGCCTGTGCTTTCGAAAACTTCTTCACGAGTATACCTGGTAAAACTACTAAAAGCCTTAAATCATGTCCTATAGTAGCGGAATCTTTACTCAAACAGCATATTCATAATATATTTCCTAGTTTTAAATTTGAGCATATTAATGCTAGCGATATCTTAAATACTTTTAATTCGCTCAATATGAAAAGTACTGAAGATTTATGGGGCTTATCAGTAACAATCGTAAGATCAATAATAACAGTGATTGCACCGGTTTTGTCAAATATTTTTAATGAATGTATTGATCAGGGTTGTTTTCCTGATTTGATGAAATACAGTAAAATAGTACCTATTTTTAAATCCGGTTGTAAGGAGAATCCTTCTGATTACAGACCAGTTTCCTAACCTGCCAGCACTTAGTAAAATTTTTGAAAAACTGCTGCTTAATCAAATGTTAGGTCACTTTACTAAGCATAAGATATTGCATGGTCATCAGTTCGGTTTCACGAAGGGAAGATCTACATCCGATGCGGCAGCAGCATTGCTGAGACACATTTATGGCGCATGGGAGGATTCTCAGGATGCGATTGGCATTTTTTGTGATCTATCCAAGGCTTTCGATTGCGTTGACCACCGTACGCTACTTCTAAAACTTGACTACTACGGAATTCGTGGAACTGCTCATGATCTTGTTTTATCTTATTTATCAAATCGTCAACAAAAGGTAGGGATTACTGGCACAACATCCAAGGGCTCTTTAGTCGAAATGGGGGTACCCCAGGGTTCAATTTTAGGTCCATTTTTGTTTTTAGTCTATATAAATGACTTGCCATATGTTGTAAATGATCTCACAGATATTGTCTTGTTTGCTGATGATACATCATTAATTTTTAAAGTTGATAGAAAAGACAAAGATCTAACTAAAGTTAATCATACTATGTCAATTGTCTGTGGGTGGTTTGCTACAAATAATTATAATATTAATAATAATAATAAATTATAATATTACTAAATTCAAAGAAAACTAAATGCTTAAGGTTTTCTTTACCGAATGTAGCACAAGTAGATAGCCAAATAATAATAGATGGGAGCCATATTGATCTTGTTAATAAAACGGTATTTTTGGGTCTTACATTAGACAATAAATTGCAGTGGGGACCTCAGGTTGATACTCTAGCTGCTAAGTTAAGTTCGGCTGCATTTGCTGTTAGGAAAATTAAACAATTGACGAATGTTGAGACAGCCAAATTAGTTTATTTTGCATATTTTCATAGCCTCTTGTCCTATGGTATTTTATTTTGGGGAGCAGCAGCGGATATAGAATCAATATTTATTATACAAAAAAGAGCAATTCGTGCAATTTACGGTATGGGTCCCCGTGAATCATTAAGAGATTTATTTAGGGAAATAAATATAATGACATTGCCTTCATTATATATTTATGAAAATATAATGTTTATACGTAGAAACATAGGAATGTTTGAGTCAAAATTGGATATCCATAATATTAATACAAGACAAAGGGAGAAGTTAGTTGTTCCATATTTTAGACTAACTAAAGTAAACAAGTCATTTCTTGGTAATTGTGTTCGATTTTATAATAAGATACCGCTTTCAGTAACCAAAATGTCTGATCATAAATTTAAAAATTATATTAGGAAAGTTTTGAAAGAAAAAGCGTATTACAAGGTGGTTCATTATATTGAAGACAAAAATGTATGGAAATAGCTGCTCTCTGCACAGTGCACCTCTAATTTTCTTGTTTAAGTTGTAAGTAATTATTGTCATTTTCTATTTTGTAGTCTTGTTATTTCTTTTTTTTTTTGTTTTTTGTTTTTGAATGTTAGCTTTATTAAGTATTTTGTAATTGTTAAATATAAAAATATGTAAAATTGATGTTATAAAATAGCCAAAAAGTCAGAATAGATAAAAAAGAATTTAATAAAATAAAAAAGAATGTAACCTTGCTGAGTTTCTTGCCGGTTCTTCTCAGTTGAAGGCTGACTTCCGAACCGGTAGTAGCTTCAGTAACTTTAAATTTGACCTTCATAAGTGCCTTCTGAGGGCCTAAACTGAATAAATGGTTTTGAATTTTGAATTTTGAATTTTTGCATATCTATAAAAAAACGATGAATGTCGCTCGATCGCCACCGCAGTCGCCTAATACGTGCAACGATGGCAATAGAGATTCTATAGCAATAGCAAGTGGTATTGGGAGATATGAAACGGCTGGTGGTTCGCAACCAGACTTGCGTAAGATGGCCTTATCTGACACCATCAACCAGGTAACCTTTCGTGGCAAGAGAAAGCTACCACATGACGACTTTGGTACACAATTCGGAAGATTCCAAGACAAAATGGAATCGCTAATAAAGGATATGGCTAAAACCCAGGCCGAAAATCTCAACAAAATATCCCAAGATGTTTCAGCTATAAAAGATGAAATACGACAGATTAAGGTAACAACTGATCTCCTATCCTCAGAACAGGTCAAAATAAAATCGGAGTTAGCTAACATTTCTGGCTTCCGGGCTAATATTGAGAAAAAAGTGGACAATATAGAAAATGAAATTACTTCACTGCTATCTGGGTCCGCTTCCATGATTACCACGCCTCTGCTTAACTATGAAGACATTATATCGGAGACCCATGACCGATCTCAGAGGGAGAAAAATGTCATTATACGAGGGGTAAAAGAAGTAAGATCCTCGAACTCTGAAGAGAGACAAATTCATGACAGCCAGGAGGTAATGAAGGTTATAAGAATGGCTGTTTCAGATTGCACGGAACCAACAAAAACCATACGACTAGGAAAATATAATCCTGATACATCCAGACCTTTAAAGGTCATATTCTCGACATCTGAACCAGCGAAATCCATTCTACGCCACAAAACAAACATACGATCTGAAAATATCAAGATCTATTCTGATGAGACCCCCTACCAACAAAGGTATCGGAAAAATTTTAGAGATGAACTGAAACGGAGAGTAGACAGAGGCGAAACGGATATAACAATAAAATATATCAAGGGAATACCTACAATCACGAAAACTCAGCCAAAAAACTAACGGTACAAGACTCAGATGATGCAACTCTAAACACTACATATGATCTAACTGATTCTTACAACAACCTAATAAAAAACACTAAAGCTCTAAAATTTCTTTACGCTAACGCACGTAGCATAGTGAAGCCAGGAAAGCTAGATGAATTGAACTGCGTTATACAACACATCATACCCAGTCCTGTGCATGTGATTATACTATCGGAAACCTGGATCAAGTCCGAATCTGAAGCCAAGACTATAAAACTGCCAAACTACTCGCATTATTATAATATTAGAGAAAACGCAAGAGGCGGTGGAGTATCCATATTTGTTCATGATTGCTTAAAACACAATTACATAGAGGATCTTTGCAAAAAGGATAATCATTACTTATGGGTCCATTTAGATAAATACTCATTGGATATAGGCGCCGTATACAAAGCACCAAAATCAAACAATCATGATTTTTTGGAGGAATATTCACAGCAGCTGACAAGAAGGAGAAGAGCTTTAGTGTTCGGTGATTTCAATTACGATCTGCTTAACCGGAACTGATCGATTAATAATTACACAAAAATGCTGTTAGAAAATGGACACCTAATCCTAAACAACACAGATGAAAAATTTTGTACCCGTGATACTGCTACAAAAAAATCGATTCTTGACCATGTCTCATCCAACCTAAAGAATCATAAATTTCATGTAACTATAGTGGAGTCTCCAATGTCAGATCACAAGCAAATCTATCTCGAAGTAGGTAAATATACACCTGAAGTGAAAAAGAAAGTAAAGTACCACACCTTAGATTACACAGCGGTTTACCAAACACTTGAAAGTAAAATTGCTAATGTCCCTGAGAGTGACTATGAGAGCTTAGAACAGACAATAAAGGAAGCAGTAGTTAAAAATAGAATACCGAAATTCAAAATTCAAAATACGTTAAAAACAGACTGGATTAATAAAGACATAATCGGAATGTTAACTAAAAGAAATCAGCTGTGGTCTGCTCATAAAGAAAATCCCAATGACGACTTAATAAGAAACAACTTCATAACCCTACGAAACAGCGTGTCGGAACAAATTCAGAATACCAAAAGTTGTTACTACTACAAAGTCTTTAAAAACTGTGAAAGAAAACCTTTAAAGATGTGGAAGCTAATCGGGAACTTAGCTGGAAATAAACCTAAATTATGCTCCGCTCCTTTAAAGCTAGATACGGTTAGTGGTCAAACCACAGACACTAAAGAAATATGTAATTATTTTAACACATTTTTTGCTACTATAGGGTCTGTTTTAGCTAATAAGATTACAGGGCCTAGGGGCCAAATACCTACTCAGCCAACAACTCAAACAACAATATCTAGTACAAATGAACTACTAAACTTAACCCCCTCTACTGAAGCAGAAGTCAGCAAAATCATAGACAATCTCAATTCTAACACTAGTGCGGGCTTAGACGGGATTAGTTGCAAAACCATAAAAAGTATTAAAAATCTAATATTAACTAAACTCACGATGAGTATCAACTACTGCTTACAAAACGGCATCTTCCCGGACACTTTGAAAATAGCGAAAGTTAGTCCTATCTTTAAGTCAGGGAAAAAGACTGACCCAGGCAACTACCGCCCTATCTCTGTCCTACCAATAATCTCCAAAATATTCGAAAAAATATTACATAAACGTTTAGATGATTACCTCAAAACTATAAACTTCTTCTCTAAAAAGCAATATGGTTTCCGTGCAAAATCAAATACTCTAACTGCAACAATTGACCTTGTGACCAATCTAAAAAACAATATCGATGAAAAATGCGCAGCCCTCGGTATATTTATTGACCTGAAAAAGGCATTTGATACAATTAGCCATAGTCTCATTCTCCAAAAACTGCATGAAGTTGGCATCAAGGATACTGCCCACGACTTGTTCCGGTCCTATCTCTCTAATAGACAACAAATTGTTCGGATTGGTGATGTACAAAGTAATTGCGAAACTTTAACCTACGGCGTACCGCAGGGTTCCATTCTTGGTCCACTTCTCTTCATATTATACATGAATGACATACATAACCTAAATCTGGCAAGCGACATAATACTTTATGCTGACGATACAAGCCTGTTTATTTTTGGAAACAATATCGAAGAGGTCATCGAACAAGCGCAACATGACTTAGACACTCTCTCTAGATGGTTCCAAGACAATTTACTTACTGTTAATACCTCTAAAACAAACTATATTATTTTTAGTGCTAGGAACAAAAATGTCGCAAACAACTCAAATCTATACATAAATAACGTACCTATAACCCAGGTTTCTTCAGAGAAGTATCTTGGTCTCCATCTAGATAAACATCTGACGTGGCAGACACATCTAGATAAACTAAGATCTAAACTATCTTCTGTCATGGGCGCGCTTCGAGGCATCGTCCGCTGTTTGCCGAGATCTGTTAGATATATCATTTACAATTCTATGGTAAAACCCCACCTAGAATACCTAATAGAGGTGTGGGGCACTGCGGCTAAAACACATTTAAAACAAATTGAAACTTGTCAAAACAAAATAATAAAACTCTTATTCCATTACCACTACCTTACACCGACAGAAAAAAATTACAAAGAAACTAAATTGATGACACTATCACAGATATATAAATATAACACATGCATATTTATATATAAGATAATAAATAAAAATATACACTCTAAAATAACATTTACCATAAAGCACCAAACACAAAAACGTAGTACTAGACGAAAAAATAACATTTGCTTAAGACCACCTCGAACTAATTACGGAAAGAAGAACATACTATACGAAGGAGCAGAGTTGTATAATAAATTACCTAATGACATTAAAGAGATACAGTCCTTCACTTTGTACAAGAAAACCATAAAACACCACATCTTAAAAGATTTCTCTAGGTTTTAAATTCAACCCACCACAAAATTTCATTTAATTTACACATACATCGATAGTTGAGAGATAAATTGTTCAATATGTAATTGCAATTGACTTGCTTTCAAGAATCGATATGTAATAGTACACTCACTTTTTCCTTTTACCCACAAGACGGCAAAAAAAAAAAAAAAAAAAAAAAATTATAATAATACTGTGTCCAGTGTCTACTACTGTTACTTTTACAAGTACCTACCTTCTTCAAAGTAATTCTTATATTTAGTCTTAAAATAACCTTGTATTTCTCATATTAAGTGAATTGTATTCTTTTTGAGAAATAAATGTCTTAAACCGTAATAATCAGTATCATTCCAGCTTCAGCCTCTTGAACTATAAATGTAAGTATTTTCAGGTCACGTTTTCGAAAATAACAATTTCTCTTATTCAATTTAAGTTAATAAACTACATTACAAATGTTAATTATTCCGCTAATATCAAAGTTCAAAGAGCAAAAATATTTGATAGCTTTTCTTATCTAACAATTCGAAACACGCTATGAATTAATTGGTCCCGACGAAATTAGGTAAATTGTCACCTCCAGGGAATTCCCGAGACAAAATTTATATAAAATAGACGCACGTGACTTGCGTTTATACTTGGCATACTAAATAATACAGTCGGCAAGTTTATAGCGCCATTTCCTTATCCGGAATTAATTGATATTAAATTCATAAAGTGTAGCTGAAAATCGTCCCTATTAATGTTATTTTAAGAACTCATTCATCTTGAGGATTATATTCTGTGACATTTGAGAAATATACGTTTAGTTCATAATTGATCCTGAAGTACAAAGGCGAACATAATGCCTTAGGCATTTTCTACCTGTCTACCTTAGGGTGATGCAGAAACAAGCAAGGCAGGTGCACTAAAAGATAGTGGAGATTATGTGTACTTGTTAAAACTTATGGAAACATTCTACATAATATTCTGTTGTACCTATATTTTAAAATATTGTAATAAAATAGTTAAATAAACTTACACAAAAATACAATAGAAATGTGTTCGACTGTGGTAAGCATCCAACACCTGGAAATTAACTGACTCTGAGGAGTAGTTGTCGAAACACAAGGAGTTTTTTTTTTATACCACTTTGGCCGACAAACAAGCAGACGGTCCACCTGATGGTAAGTGGTCACCGCCGCCTATGGCCATTTGCAACACTAGGGGCATCGCCAATGCATTCTCGACCCTGAGACGTGAAGTTGTTTAGTCTCATGTGCCTGTAATTTCACCGGCCCCCTTACCTTTCTAGCCGAAACACAGTAATACAAGTGCACTACTACTTCAGGGCAGAAATGGGTAATGTGATATTACTTCCCCGGAAGAAATCTGCACTAAGAGCTCTACTACTCGTCAAGGCATTCAAGCAACATGGCGTTTAACAAGCTTTGGTAATCCACATAACTAGCAGTTGCCAGTTATGAAGATTTATAAACCAGTGGCAACGTGTTATGACAATGATCGGACTGTAGCTGTCGGCTGAGGCACACAAGTGAGATGCGATGCGGGACGGCACTGATATCACGTTTGTTTCCGCCTTTGTCGGTATGGCCACTAAAATCTAATGTTCTTGCATGGTTAATATATATATTTTTTTGATAAAGCTTCTGTCTCATATAGGATAGCGGCGATTTGTCTCTGAAGAGCATGCATGAAATAACATCAATTGATATCGGTCGGTGAAATTATAGGCACATGAGACAACAAGTTCACGACTCAGGGACAACAACGCATTGGCGATGCTCCTGGTGTTGCAAATATCCTTAGGCGGTGGTGACACTAACCATTAAGTGGACCGACTGCCTGTTTGTCAGACTAAGTGATATAAAAAAAATATGACGAGCCAGTTGGCTTGGTGGTTAGAGACCCTGACTGCCAAACCGAAGGCGCGACCTTCGGTTCGATTCCCACCCAGGACAAATATTTGTGTGCATGAACATGTCTGTTTGTTCTGTGTCTGGGTGTAAATATCTAAAGATGTATGTTTTAAAAAAGTAGTATATGTAGTAGGTATATCAGTTACCTGGTAGCCATGCTACAAACAGTACACTCTGCTTAACTTGGGATCAGGTAACTATGTGTGAAGAATGTCTTGGGATTTATTATTTTTATTCCGGGAACATGTATCATCCCTCAGGTAAAATCACAGGGGACAGCTAGTATTATTAAGGTAACCTTGATAAATGCAAAAGATTGTCAGAATAAATGTATTTTTGACACGTTATCGAACTTGGGATTACATTTTGGGTTACATAGCGGTTTGACTTAACTATCAATGCTCATACCAAAAAGTTACCCTTTTCCAAGCCCAATTTCACCAACAAAGTATGCCACTCAAAACCAAGTAGATACTAAAGAAGAGCAAAGCCACAACGATCACAATGTAATTGTGAGCTCTATAATAACTGCAAGTGTGCGATGAGACAAGACACAATGAGACCGCGAGACGGAACTCTGCCGTGATAGCTTGACGGCTCACCTCGCTCGAAGTCCGACGGGGCCGTGAAACAAGCCTGGGAAATAATAAACATAAGTAAATAAAAAAAAATTTTAGACACGCGAACACTAAAAAGTGACAAACATATACATTTTAAGGATTTCGCCTGCGAGACAATGAGATAGGTAGTACTCTGAAGTTTGGCATGTACATATTTAACTTTTATTCAAATGGGCTTTCACACAAACAGACAAAATAGTGTTTGTATATAATCTAGACTAATTTAATTTAATTTTTATATTATAAACAGTAAATTTTAGTATTTTTGTGTGTGTGTGTATGTATGTAATAAATAAACTTAAAAACTACTGTGCCGATTTAAAAAATTCTTTCACCATTGGAAAGCTACATTCACCTTGAGTAACATAGGCTATATTTATTGCTAGAAAAGATTGGGGGTCCTTATTAAAACTTCAATAATGTAACCCAGAGTGTTAAAAAAAATCCTTACATCGCGTGCGCTGTGAAAACTATTAATGATATGAAGATGAAAATATTTTAACATTCCTCGGGAACGCGGGTGAAACTGCGGGGGACAAATCTATATAAATATTATTAAGAGGTAAACTTTGTAAGTGAACGTAATCTCTAAAACTACTTATCAGTTTTCAATAATTCATTCACTGATTAAAAGCCACACAGGCTATGTTTTAATCCCATAATACACTAGATACCTCTGAAAAGCGTGACGGTAGTTTAGTGATAAAACGCTTCCAGCTAACCAACATGCCATTTCATAGCCGCACCGAACCTGCGAACGGCGCAGCTTGGTATCATTCCATTCATCACGTCCGCCTCGTCGTGTCAGCGGGATTTTATTAATTCAGCCAGCGCTGGCACCGCACGTCACTCTATTTGTTTCACGCGTCTTGACTGAAGCACTGTCGCTCTAGTGATTTGTTACCGTCAACCTGGTTCGATGTTACTGCGGTGACTTTTGATGTTTCGCTTTACTATGTATGGACTAGCTGTCCCCTGCGGTTTCACTCGGATTGTAAAGGACATTATATTTTTCTGCGTTGTAAACCGTATTTTTGCCAAGTTTTATCCAAATCAATTGAGTAGTTTTAGCGTGAAAGAGTAACAAACATCCATACATACATTTGCTCAAACTGACTCATTTAAAATACTAGCTGTACCCGTCGGTTTTATCCGCGTTCCTGTCGCGAACTACGTCCCGAAATGTACCATAAATTGTAAATAACTAAAACGTCAAACCTTGTTAATATTAAAGACTGGCAACACAAGAAGTCCTGTCACCGGCATTAACACATTTTCCCGCGACTGCTACCCACAAAAATAAAAAATCAATTATAAAGTGTGAACAAAGAAAATAACTAACTATTCAGGCAGAGATTCAGAGATGTAAGTGTAGCAACCGGGAGGCCTAGGTGAGTGCTTTAGATATAGTTGATTGTAATACCAATTACCTAGTTGACATTCGAGCGTGCGGTTCAGAAACATTGTACTTACGGTTGTTGTTGCTATAGTGGGATGTGCCTGCTTGCCTCGGATGGTTATTGGTAGGGACGTGATCGTTGGATGATGCTCAGAGACTCAGCTATTCGTATTGCTAGGACTTAGACATACATTGGTATGGAGAAGGAGATGATCGTTGGATTATGCTCCGATGCTTAGACATACGTTGGTATGGAGAAGGAGGTGATCGTTGGATCATGCTCGAGGCTCAGACATACGTTGGTATGGAGAAGGAGATGATCGTTGGATCATGCTCGAGGCTCAGACATACGTTGGTATGGAGAAGGAGATGATCGTTGGATCATGCTCGAGGCTCAGACATACGTTGGTATGGAGAAGGAGATGATCGTTGGATCATGCTCGAGGCTCAGACATACGTTGGTATGGAGAAGGAGATGATCGTTGGATCATGCTCGAGGCTCAGACATACGTTGGTATGGAGAAAGAGATGATCGTTGGATCATGCTCGATGCTGAGACATACGTTGGTATGGAGAAGGAGATGATCGTTGGATCATGCTCGATACTTAGCCAGTCATATTACTCAGGTAAACTGAGATGGACATGAGTGGAAAGGGGTCGCTATAAGGGGTGGCGGAGGCGACTTAAAAATAGTCCATAAACTGAAGAGAAATAGTAAGAGAAAAGTAAGAAAAAGAGAAAAGTAAGAGAAAGAGAAATGTAAGAGAAAGAGAAAAGTAAAATGAGGAGTATAAACCCTCAACACAGTTTGCTCTCAGACAATCACCATTCAGATCATCTACATGCATATTATTTATCAGTTGAGATATGATGCATCAATTCCTGTATAAAATAAGGAATTGATGTCTACTGCATCTGCGTTGTTAGATATATAGATTCTTTGGAAACCAGGCTGGAATTATTTACTATCTATAGGTACATTTACTTACCTTCAAATATCATTAATAATTCCTATATTTATCAGCTATTCGCTAGACCTATTTTACTTATTAGTACAAGTTTGGCGACATGGTGGAGATGCTGGGATTTGAGGAAGTAGTCCTGTTTGTCCAAACTCAGAGGCTGATTCATAATATCATGAGAGAATATTGATAAGTTAAATATGAGGTGTGTCCTTGGTCTTGAGTGATTGTAAGACTATTAAGGTATACTATTAAGTCCTTATTGTCTAATATATTAAGGTAATAAATGAATAATAATTAAAACTATGAATGTGAGGATTGTGATTGAACAATTGAATAAATCATCTGAAATAAAAAGATAAAATTATAGTTAAGTTACTATGGTGAGATAGTTTTAAACAAGCACACAAATGCATTAAGTTGAGAATTCAGAGTATTAGAGGATAATAGTTGTATGTGAAATGAAAATAAAGAAATACCTACTGTTTAAAAGATTATGTGTAATACTACAAGGTATTACTAATGGTACAACAATGATATAGAATACTCATGATGCTATAAACAACAACAATAATAAGCAATTATCTACAAAAAAAAATGCAATGATAAACAGTAATTAGAAAAAGAAAATCAGAATGCTTGTGGCATAATATAGAGGTTACAAAACTCAGTGGTAAACCTTATTTGTGTACTCTTTATAGAAATATCTAATATGAGATTATTAATAATGTAATAATAAATAGGTATGTCCTCTTTTATGTTAACATATAGAGATCTACAGTTAACAGGTTAACATGATGGATTATTATGAAAGTTTTGCATTATAAAAAAAAGGTATTTATATGGGTTATAAAATAAACCAGATTACATAACTAATTACAATGAAGTAAGATAGATTGCTGATTGTGCTTGCAGTGGTCAAGCATATAGGAGATGTCTGGTGTATTTGTCCTCTGTAGGTACAATAGGTACATATTGTTCAGCAACAGTTCTTGCAATGGTCATGCATACTGGAGATGTTTGGTTTGTTTCTCTTTTGTAGGGACAAAATTAAGTAATGTTGTTTAACAATGCTTATCTAATAAATTGGTCGGTATAATCAAGTTTAAATAAGGATGTTTGAGATCTACTAACAAAATAATATGTAAGAGAATAAAGGCAAAAAAAAAACAAAAATTGAATAAATAATAATGAATATGAATAAATATATGTTACATGGTTTCTATGACTAAATGCATATAGGATGCATTACATGCTTATTGTAGTAAATTAATATATACAAAGCTTTAAAAGTATAATGAGAAGTAATATCTTCAAATTGTAATATAATTTATTATTGATGTCATGCAATTGGGAGTTTTATGAATATAATTATAAATATTGATTTATTGTGCATGAATCTTTATACAATGAAAATAAATTATCACATAGAATTCTAATTAATAGAATACCTAAGTAATAATATTGAAATGCTTTCACCTATACCCAAAGGTTACTAATGAAATTTACTAGGTTGAGATGGTAAATACATATATAACAAAGGTGCAAAAATTTACAATATACAATAATAAGAAATACAGCAGATTATATTAAGCTTTCCTTACATTGGTGAATCATCAAAGGTAATGATTGATAAATAAGTATAAGGGCCTATTGTGCTTATTTCCAGGCATGGTTGGGACAAACACGCTTTCTTAAGTTTGTTGTGGAAAGTAATAGGAAACGTGTACACTTGATGGTATTTGCTGTTTATTCAAAATGCAATTGATTGTCAGTGTTGACTCCTTGTGGGGATTACAATATGCAAGCCTAATTAATGCCTGAATTTTCAATGTCCAGATAAACAGTATCTGAGAATTGATTTCAAATTATAACTGCTTTGTGTGGCTTAGTGGTCAAATAGCTTACCTCAGGTTTTTAAAGTCATTGATGAGTCAATGCCTTGATTTAATTATTAAAGTTATCATGCATGTAAAATTATGAATTTAATAGCTACTTGTTGGAAGTTGTAATGAACATCAGAGGCAAAAGAAAACAAGAATTATCTATCAAAATGGACAGTTTTCATAAGACGATTGCAACAGATTATTATTATTATTATTTAATTATCAGACAGGCAGTTGATTCAACTGTCGAGTGCCTGTATCCTGTTGTTCTTTTTGAGATGGTTGTCAAGTCGGTTTTTGAATTGATTAACATGTTGAGCTGTTACAACGTCTTCGGAGAGCTTGTTCCACGCTTTGACCACTCTGTTGTTTAGGGAATATTTGTGAGGGTTGTTGTTTGAGAAACTAGTGCTCAATTTAAGACAGTGGCCCCTTAAACGGTCATTACTGTCTCGTTTAAATAGACTTTGGAACTCCTGCACGTCGCAATGATAATAGAAAGCTGGTGTTAAATTGAAATCTATATGTAATTTCAATGATGATGAAACAAAGGACGCTAAAATGGTCTGTAAAAGGCTAGAGATATTTATCACGAAATTTACTTCAGGTTGAGCTCAGAGCCATCAGCTGATGATGTTTCCCACTTCACCACGGTACAACTACAGGCTAAAGAAATTCATATTGAATTAGCGTTAAAAGTTAAACAAATGAAAGGGTGCGAATTGAAACATGTCAATGTTCTTTCCAGGAAATTACCTAAACTAACATTACCAGAATAAGATGGAAATATTTTACAATGGAAAGTATTTTGGGATCAGTTTGCATCAAATATAACTGAACGTGATTAAGCCGACGTAGACAAATTGCTTTTCGAGACGTATTGGAGAATACCTTATCAGCCAGAGAAGAAGCAAGTCATTTGGTACAAGAAATGGATTCCCATTTAATTTAAAGGACAATACGGTAGCAAATCTCCATTTATTTGACCGGCCAGTTGGCTTGGTGGTTAGCGACTCTGACTGCCATGCCGAGGGTCGCGGGTGCGATTCCCACTCGGGACCAACGTTTTTGTGCGTGAGCGTGTCTGTTTTTTCTGTGTCTGGGTGTAAATATCTATAAGCATATATATGTATCATAGCATGTATCAAGAAACAAAACATAGCGACAACGGTCAAAACAACGGAACTACAAATTACAGAAGAAGTAGGGAAATTTAAGATTCAAGAGGAAATTTGGTCGACTCGATCATAGAACAACAGAAAATACAGAAATACCGTTAAGATCAGAAGCATCAGAAATGAAGAAGTGAGAAGAGATGCCGTGTCAGGAGAGAAGTTACGAGTCGGAGGAGAAAAAGATAAAGTAATGTATGGTTTGTAGAGATTCCCATTTTAATGACGAGTGCGCTGAATTCGAGTCAATTGTAGAAGGAAAGGCTGGACTGATCGTTGCTGCGGTTGATTTCGCCTGGGACACAGTAGTCGGAGTTACTGCCGGGAGAGACTTTGTGTGCACTGTAAAAGGAATCCGATAGTCATAGTGGAGCTCTATGTCTCGGAATTTTTTCCAGTCAAGAGTGAAGCATCAGGTGCGTTTCAGCCAACGCAAGGAATACATCGACTGTGGTGCGGCGATTGTGTACGTGCAAAGGCACTCAAAACTTTACTCTTGCTTGAATTTTACAATGTCGTAGTCTCATAGATTCTTGTAGTCAGTGTGGCTATATAGCGCAAAAAATTGCCAAGGAACTTGATCATTTAATAGCAGAAGAGATCCATGGGGGCTCAATGGTAGAGGTGAAGTTCCAAACACGAAGAGTTGGGACTCGAACTATATCTGCAAGTGTTACGTCGGTGATCTTTATTGTTCTAGTAATAAACATAATGGTTTAGTATAGATATTAGGTGTGTATCAAGTGTTAGTGCAAGAGGTGTCCACCTATAATGGTTGTGCATTTAGTGTTTATGTTTAAGTTTTAGTTTAAGATTTGTATGTAATAGTGTAGCAACTGCTGGTGAACCATAATAAATAAATAAATTTCTCAGTGTTCCATATGCTAAGCAGAGGTTCTGCAATGAGGGAGATCCCTATATTCTTGCAGATGGTTCTTTCTCTGATAGAGTTAACATATTGATTGGTAACCGTGCCGTGATGTATGTAAAAGTACTGCTTCAAGAGATTTTATTTCGGTCTATTCTAAACTAGGCTATCTATTAGGAACTGTTGTGGTTACTGAGTACTGCGATTACCTATTCTCAATTCGGTACGGGTTTGGTCTGCTGGACCTACCATTAGATGAGGGGAACTGGAATCTATAAGTGTCATAGATTCAGCTAAGGCGGATCAGTAAGAGGAGGCAATGAAGAATTTGAGTTAGACTGCAGTATTGGTGAATAATAGTTGCTGTGTTTGTTGGGCCTGGACTGAATATTCCCCAGACTTGCCCACTAATTGCGGCCTGGCATTTTAGTCGTTTAGTCAATTTGATTTTTGAAACCTAGATTCGAAAGCATTGCTATCCTATTGTTGGGATTTAAACAGACCTTAACAAAAAGGGCTACGTACATTCACGAACATTCATAATCTGTGGAATAAAAAGGTATTTCGACGCCAATCAGCATCATCGTTTTGGCGCCACCGGATACAGTACACAGCAAGCAGAACTCTCACGCCAGCCGGCAGCGAAAACCCCATTAAGAAGAAAATACTTCAAACGTGTGTGATGTGAAATTATTGGTGTATGAACGTGCCTCAAGATATTCAGTAAGTGCGTAGTCAATAATATCAAGCCCGAATTTCATTACATTTCATTCAAACGCTAGGCGCGTACGCCCATAATTAAAAACTATAAGAACAACTAGAAAAGGTAATAACTGTAATAGTACTACGGATAATCTTCAAGAGCATCCTCTACATTACCTACCACATCATAGTGTGAGACAATTGGGAAAACCTATTAGAATTATAAGATTTAAATCTCACTGGATTGGAATATCAGCAGATATTGTGAAGGCGTTTCTACAGATTGGTTTGATAGAAGGGATAGAAATTTCTATGGGTGAAGTATACAAATCAACCGATAACAGAAAATAATTTATTACTTGCAAGGTTCAGTAGAGTACCATTTGGCATCATATCAAGTGCATTTGTACTGAAAGCTACAATCAAGTATCACCTTTGTAAAACGGAAACCATATAATGAACTCTCATTTCTCGCTGGGGAGGGTCTGTCGAAAACTGATGAACTTATAAATACAAAGATATAGAAGATGATAGTGTTAGTAATACACACGAGAATTTAAGATGAAAATGAAGTTAACGTTGTAGATGAAAATTATTCCTTACAAGAACTTGGAAGAAATATACAACGGGAATATTACCCGGAGGAAACTTGTGGCATGGAGGCGAACTTTAGTCGAAATTGGAAACTCCGTTGCTGTGGATGGACTTTCACGCTGCAAAGACATTAACAGATAAGATTACTGTTAGAAGAGAACCCTTCAGACACAATTAATAAGAAACAACGAACTGCTTACAATCATAAAGGAAGTTGAAGCGGTTCTTAACACCTGACCACTTACCTACGTCGACTCTGAAGTGGGTCATATATTGAAACCGTTGGATTTTGATCAATGGGTAAAAACCTTACCTTGCAACAAACGATTAAATTATGTAAAGATATATTCGCTAATCGGTGTCCACTAGACCTGGGAGAACGGTATGGGCATGCAAACAAATAGCCAAGAGTGATAAGTGAGCCTTGCTAGTGAATGCAAGACTGTATGGATTAAAGGCGACTCAAAATATCGAGAGAACTGGAGCGTCGGGAAAATAGTGGAACAATTTAAAAGCAAAGATGGTCTTTGCATAGTATCCCTGGGCAAATCCGGAAATACGGTATACACAAGATCCATCGCTCATATGTATCCCCTCGAATTTGAGGATACTAATAAAGATCATATAGAGTAAATTGTCGAAGCAACAATATTTGAAACAGTTTGTACCACAAATCGAAAGAACACCTTTTCATGAGACCATCAATGTGGCCATGCATGAGACCCTACATCAGCATCATAAGCGACATCCTTGTCAATATATGATAATACAAGAGATATGGAATCACGTGAAGTAAGATTGGATAAACCTTAAAATTTTACTGAGAACGATGTACAGACATCACAGAGTAATGAAAGACCTAAAGTAGCTCGACAAAAAAGGCTGCGGCCAGCCGTGCCCTTGAAAAGATAAGGGAGTGGACACGTAATAGAAATTTATAGCTTTGCTCCAACATTTCCCCGGTGGGAGTGTCGCGAACTACGTCCCGAAATGTACCATAAATTGTAAATAACTAAAACGTCAAACCTTGTTAATATTAAAGACTGGCAACCCAAGAAGTCCTGTCACCGGCATTGACACATTTTCCCGCGACTGCTACCCACAAAAATAAAAAATCAATTATAAAGTGTGAACAAAGAAAATAACTAACTATTCAGGCAGAGATTCAGAGATGTAAGTGTAGCAACCGGGAGGCCTAGGTGAGTGCTTTAGATATAGTTGATTGTAATACCAATTACCTAGTTGACATTCGAGCGTGCGGTTCAGAAACATTGTACTTACGGTTGTTGTTACTTGCTATAGTGGGATGTGCCTGCTTGCCTCGGATGGTTATTGGTAGGGACGTGATCGTTGGATGATGCTCAGAGACTCAGCTATTCGTATTGCTAGGACTTAGACATACATTGGTATGGAGAAGGAGATGATCATTGGATTATGCTCCGATGCTTAGACATACGTTGGTATGGAGAAGGAGGTGATCGTTGGATCATGCTCGAGGCTCAGATATACGTTGGTATGGAGAAGGAGATGATCGTTGGATCATGCTCGAGGCTCAGACATACGTTGGTATGGAGAAGGAGATGATCGTTGGATCATGCTCGAGGCTCAGACATACGTTGGTATGGAGAAGGAGATGATCGTTGGATCATGCTCGAGGCTCAGACATACGTTGGTATGGAGAAGGAGATGATCGTTGGATCATGCTCGAGGCTCAGACATACGTTGGTATGGAGAAAGAGATGATCGTTGGATCATGCTCGATGCTGAGACATACGTTGGTATGGAGAAGGAGATGATCGTTGGATCATGCTCGATACTTAGCCAGTCATATTACTCAGGTAAACTGAGATGGACATGAGTGGAAAGGGGTCGCTATAAGGGGTGGCGGAGGCGACTTAAAAATAGTCCATAAACTGAAGAGAAATAGTAAGAGAAAAGTAAGAAAAAGAGAAAAGTAAGAGAAAGAGAAATGTAAGAGAAAGAGAAAAGTAAAATGAAGAGTATAAACCCTCAACACAGTTTGCTCTCAGACAATCACCATTCAGATCATCTACATGCATATTATTTATCAGTTGAGATATGATGCATCAATTCCTGTATAAAATAAGGAATTGATGTCTACTGCATCTGCGTTGTTAGATATATAGATTCTTTGGAAACCAGGCTGGAATTATTTACTATCTATAGGTACATTTACTTACCTTCAAATATCATTAATAATTCCTATATTTATCAGCTATTCGCTAGACCTATTTTACTTATTAGTACAAGTTTGGCGACAGTTCCCAAGGGAAATACATAACATTATCCGGAATAAAAATTATTTTATGTGTGATAAACATATAGGTTAAATAACTTATATCTGTTGAGTATTTTTTTCGCGAAAGACTAACACAACCTTAATACATCCATACTCGCAAACTTTTGCATTTAGAATATTAGCAGCCTTACTATATTATTACTGAGGAAATAAAAAGGCTTATTATTAAAAATATACCTCTATTTTTAAAATACTTGCTTAACAAATTTTTTATCTACGCCAAAAATAAATTTACAATTAAGGTAGGTATGGTAAAGTATGAGCTACCCACAAGAGCAACCACGCTCAAATTTTGCGGCTTAATATAGCGGGGCCTCAGTGTTGAATTTACAACTCAAGAAACTTTTGGTAGCATGTTTACGGGGCATCGTTACAGGGTTAAAATCTAACCATGAAAATTTAATAATGTCAACTTGGGTTTGTAAATTATGAGCTTAATTTTTATGAAATAGCTTCCACCCGCTGGTTTATCCACATGTACGAGGAAATATCGCACCCTCAGTACGATAAGGGCTCAACTCAAAATTTTGCGAAATGAAGTTACGACCATAGAGAGACTAAACAAAGTACGCTCTATCCGATGAATAGTAATACATAGTCAATTTAATGATAGGATAAGCAGACCGATACTTCAGCCTCTTTAAAACCGGGACCCACCCTCCCCGCTTAGTGCGAAAGTGACCCAATCAGAGATGTGCCAAAAGTGATTTTTTGAGTTAAGCCCCTATCGTTCTGGGGGTGCGATATGTTTTTAGGATTAAAAGTCTCCAACATGCTAATCAACCATGAATCAGTGATGACTCATAGAACAGAGACTGGTCTTTTACTGCTGGCCGTAAAAATAAGCTCAAAGTAACTCAGCGAGCTATGGAACGGGCGTATTTCGCCAGGTGACAAGGTCCGAAACGAGGACATTCGTAGAAAAACGAAGCCTTGTAGGCAGTCATTTGATATGGCAATGGGCAAGCCACAACGCTCGTAGAACTGATAAGAGATGGGGATGAGGTTCTCGGTGACCACATACAGGAAAATACCGATTAAAGTCAAGTTAAATTTATTTTATAATTATTATAACTGATGGTCGCCTGGTGATCGTAATTCTTTAGTTTTTAAGTTTGAACGTTACTGTTTTTTTTGTCAGAGTATAACTACTATAAAGTATTTCATAGAACTTTTTTGTATTTTGTTCTATTACGTCAGGTGTGAGCGTGTACAAAACGTCCTCATGTGTTTGACATTGGCAATATGAACGCAAACAATTTAATTTAATATATTTGTAACACTTAATATATTTTAATATCAGTTTTCTGCTCTCTTTCTCCATATAAACTTTAACTATGCAAAATCACTTACATTCCAAAGGGGTACAAAGTTTTCTCTTCACGTATAAATATATAGGTAATAATTTATGTGGATTGAGGGCGTTTCTTCCGCAGATTTTGTAAGTCTGTTTGGTAAAAGGTGCGTTCTCCTTCTCAAGGTATTCGAACACTTAGCTGGTAAAGATCTCTGACTATACACAATCGGCCTTACAATAAATATTAGATAATGTTCGCACTTTACTCAATAGCATCATTATCTCTCTGCCCCGCTCCAAATCTTTTTATTTTTATTTTATACCACTTTGGCCGAATAACAAGCAGGCGGTCCGGTCTACCTGATGGTGAGTGATCGAAGCTGGACGCCAAATCGTTGTCGATGTAGATTTCAGTTATTTTCACGGGATTTTTAATTTACTTTAGTTGTAGGTATACCTAAAACCGTCACATTAGTTTTTTCATGGCACGAGGCACAAATATCCTATACCTACAGTTCACTTAAATCCATTATACTGCCGCTTTGAGAATACTTTTGTGCTACCAAACTGCTTAGGCCAACATTTAATTAACTTATCCAGTTAGTATGTATGTTTAGAACAAATCTTGCAACCGAATTTTAGACCAGCCTAGGAGAGTAGGGCATGGAGAGTGTACCTCTCACATGATTGCATAGCTAGGGAAAGGGATAGAGCATGGAGGCCGCGACAAAACATCCACGAGCTAATGTAACTTTACCTTACAGAATGGCTCACCAGGTCCTCCATCCGATAGACCTGAAATTTTGCACGCTCACATTTTTTGTTGATATTTGACGATTAGCTAAGTGACGTCATTCTAAATCCAATATGGAGGACGTGATAAGATGGTAGTTTATTAATTCCTATATCACCTCCATGTCATAGGTATCTTACGAAAGGCTTTCCGCATATGCGACGACAGTTTCATTTGTTTTATGGCTTGTAGCTTGTTTTGAAAAACGTTTTTGACCAGGGGTTTTTAAGATACAAATTTCAGTTATCAGGTGGAGGCTAGGAGTTCATCGCGTCTTTCGTGATGTTTCTAAGGGCCTGGTCGACGCTTACCGCGACCAAAGGGCTGGCGAATACGTCGGCCAGAGGATTAGCATTCAGCGTGGCAATGCCGCCAGCGTTCTGGGCACGCTTCCCACCGGCAGCGATTTAGATCAGCTGTTTCTACTGTCAACTGCACCTGATCTAACTTTTCTATCCTTTTTATTTTTATGTCATTTTCAGTATTAATTCGGCAAGCAATAATAAATATTTATTCGTTATCTGATTCTAATATACTCGTACACTTCATTAATTAATTATTTATTGAATCTATTTCAATTAATTTTAATTCGGCTTAATTTGTTTGGTGCACAAGTTGGTACAATTAAAATTAAGCCTCATGGAATGTAAATGCGTATTTTTGTTCAAACAGAATACACATAATTGGATTGATACAAAACAGTTTGAAGTAAGTAAAGTGATTTATTTGATAAATTGGATTCTTATAGCTTTTCAGTATTATTATGTTACACGTTGTATATATTTTTATAAATAAAACAATGAAAAGTAATTAGCCTCTTAATTCCCCCCCACACTTCTCACAGTTATTCTCAGTCTTTTACTGTCCAAGCTATCCGCCTTTGGAATTTTCTGCCTCAAACTATTAGACGAGCCCAGACACTAGATTCTTTTAAATCGCTTCTGAGAATAAGTGTTTACGAACTAGGCGGTTGTATCGCCAAAGCGATTTCTTCCAGACAACCTAGGGGGTAGCAGGATATAGAAGAGGATAGCAGGTGATGCACGTTCAGACATTTGAAATAAATAATGAAACCTACATCTATGTTAATAAAATACTTATAAATAACCGTCTTATAAAAACTCCGTCATTTCGTTCTTTGATTTTTTCTGTGCTATTATTTTATGTAATCTCTTTTTATTTATTTTAATATATATAATACTTGTATTACTATAGCTAGTGTATATATTAGTATATTTACCTGATTATTATTAATTTATAAGTATTTTATTAACATAGATGTAAGTTTCATTATTTATTTCAAATGTCTGAACGTGCAACACCTACTATCCTCTTCTATATCCTGCTACCCCCTAGGTTGTCTGGAAGAAATCGCTTTAGCGATAAGACCGCCTATTTTGTAAACACTTATTCTGTTATCCACTTCTTTATGTTTCATTTCTCCTGTTATGTGTTGTACAAATAAAGTAAATTATATTGTATTGTATCCTGGGACTTTCTTAGAGATGACTATCTGATCTCAAATTAAGCAGAGAACTATAGAAATCAAAATTTTATTTAAACATGTACTAATATTTTAACGCCCAGGTTACAGAGAAGTTCATGTACACAAATGTTTGTCCTAGGTAGCAATCAAATACACGACTTCTCGCGTATCAGTCTGGGTCTCTAACCAAAAAAACAGGCTATAGGAAATGAAATGAAGTAAATTCATTTAAATAGGCCATCACAGGCACTTGCGAGTTGTTAGATTCTAACTTCCATATATTCTAATAATTTATACATGAATGGAAGCTGGATACGGATACTCAACAATAGCAAACATTCGCAATAATGTTGCCACTACCGCTTTCCGTGTACAAAAGGCCGGCAAATAATGTCCATTGTGGAACAACTATAATGAACTAACATTATGAACTCGAACATAGGGGATCATGCACAACGTTTATGGAATATTAATGTTTGAATATAATTTAATTATAAATAAGAGAATACTGTGTCATAGTTCATAATCTCTTTGATGAGTAACTGTTTTTTTTTTTATGTAACATTACAATTTCTGAGCCTGTGTGCGTGTTAAGGCCTCTTTGCTTTTCTCTATAAATATAAACATGCAAACTGGTACGGTTATTTGAGAAGTTCTGTCTCCCAAAGCTCTACTAGCTTTTAGTATAAAGTTAGTATAAAGATATTTTTTTCCATTGTGATAAAGTTCTTGTAAAATAGAATCACATTTTTTTTTATTTTTAATTTTTCAAAAAAAATTCGAAATTCAAAACCATTTATTCAGTTTAGGCCCTCAGAAGGCACTTATGAAGGTCAAATTTAAAGTTACTGAAGCTACTACAGGACACTGTCGGACACATGGGTTACGGCTTATCTGATGGTCAGTGGTCACCGTCACTTAAGAACCAAACGCAATACCAACGCCAATTCGTTGTCAACACACACTTATGCAAGTGCACTACAGCCTCTCGGTGGAAATGGGTAAGGTTCTCAAATTACCACCTCAGTTTACATGTTTGTAAGTTTGGATGTAAGAGGTAATCTTGGAAACTACACAGCCTAATTCAAAATCTATTACTGATAGAAAGCACAGTATTCCCGAGTGACATGAGCTATGTTATGATCTGGGGATTAACTAATTGACTCAGGCGTGGCCTTGCGGAAATCCATTATAAGATTGTTCATAACAAATATCTAGTAACTAATTCCGCTAGATCTCCTTCTCTGTCAACACACGGAGGCCTTGGAGAGCTTACCCCGACGTGATTAGTAATATTGGCGTAATAAGCGACAGAGATATAGCATGGAGGCCGCGATGAAACATCCTCGAGTTAGTATCATTTTCCTTACAGAATCGAGCGTCAGGTATGTGGTGGTAGAGCGACGAGTCAGTGACGACGGGACTAATTATTCCTGAAAATACTTCGTGTAGAAGCGAGACACGTGTCGATTTCCTGTTGAGTTTCCTTGTTTGGGACTTGACAGAGAAGGAGATCCTGCGGAATTAGTTGCTATATATTTGCTTTTTGTATAATCTCCGGATTAGATTCTCAGGGAACGCGAATGAAACCGCGGAATAGTAACTAGATAAAAAATGAAAACCAGTTTGCCTATCATTGTGCATTCCCCTTTCACCTTCAACATTCATTTGTTTACGGAGTCAGCTCCGAAAATAAATGTTTACAGTTAAGCAGACCGAAAGCTTTGCCAATATTGATAATGGAGCTCAATTTGATAAGCGCTTCATAAATTTATTATAATTACTAGCTGTGTCCCGCGTTCCCGAGGGATGTTACAGTTTCCTATGTGTCAATCCAGGTTATAATGTCTATGTACTAAGTTCCATCCAAATCCTATAACTAGTTTTTACGCAAAAGAGTAATAAACGTCCATACAAAACTTTCGCATTCAGGTATATCACTATGGGTCCATTTTTATGGTATTACTAGCTGTCCCCCGCGGTGTTACCCGCATTCCCGAAGGATGTAACATTTTTCTGGCACAAAAAGTATCATATGTTGCTTCCAATACCTCCAAGAATATGTGTAAATTTTCACGATGATCGGTTAAGTAGGTCTCGCTTGAAAGCGTCAAAACACACTTACATTCACATTTATAATATTAGTAGGGATCAGTGTTGATCTCCAGAAATAATTATACTTCCAAATTTAAATTCAAAATTCAAAACCATTTATTCAGTTTAGGCCCACGGAGGGCAGTTATGAAGGCCAAATTTAAAGTTACTGAAGCTACCATTTAATATAGTACGCTGAATTTAGACTTGCGTTTAACCTAATTTGTAATTACCAACATAACAGCGCACCTAGATACCTGTAGCATTGAAAATTCATAGGAGAGTAAAGCACTGCTCATGAGTGAATAAAATTCAATGGTAAATAACGAACCTTTCAGAACATTGAGAAAGCTCTCTCGCAAAGAGGCTGATATCGCGATGGCTCAGGCGCGGGCGGGGAAAGGCTAAGCATTGTTGCGGGGCTTATTGTGAGGAACGTCGCTTGAGATAATTATTGTATTATATACTCATATAATAGTTTTCTGACTTATTCAATCATGATGCGATGACAAAGACAAGGTATTTGCCCTTAGCATTAGCTGTCCCCCTCGGTTTGACTCGGGTTCTCGAGGGATATTAAATTTTCCCAGAATAAAGGTATCCTTTTATTTAAAAAGAAAAAATTATGTCCTTTATTTTTGGAGTAGTAGAGCTCTTAGTGCAGGGTTCGTCCCAGGAAGCAATACCACCTTACCCATTTCTGCCGTGAAGCAGTAGTGTACTTATTACTGTGTTTCGGTTAGAAAGGTAAGGAGGCCGGTAAAATTACAGGCACATGCCACTTAACAATTTCACGTCTCAGGGCCGACAACGCATTGGCGATGCCTCTAGTGTTGCAAATGTCCATAGGCGGCGGTGACCACTTACCATCAGTATCATAAAGTATTTATTTACTTAAACGTGTAATCCGATTACGATGAGTATTTTTTGTCTGAAAGAGTAATAACCAACCATACGTCCATACTTAGAAACTTTCGTACTTATAAAATTATTAGTAGACCCTGTATTGATATTATTTTTTGTGAAGCAAATAAACGGTAGTTCGATAGCCGGCAGTCGTCCTTGCACCGCTCTCGGAGCTAAACGATTTTCGCCTAGCGATCCATTTTGCCAAAAAAGTCTGGTCTTTTACCTTTCTACCTCAACCCTAGCGCCTCCATCGTTTACAATAGGTATTATAAATGTCTTTATTCTTATATTTTTTCTACCAGGCTTTACAAGTTAGGTATTACACAACTACAATTTAATTTATATTTCGAGTTAACTTTACCATATTTACAAAGTTTATAGACAATCTAAACTCTGAATGTAAAGCTGATGTATACCTTTTTTTTATTAGGGGTTAACATATTTTGTTGCTTCATACTAATAAACTAAATCAGCCTGTGAAAATCTAATGACATACAAGTTCAAACAGACAGATCCTCAATCAGTTTTTCGTAAATATATTGAATACTAGCTGTCCCCCGCGGTTTTACCCGCGTTCCCGTGGAATGTCACATGTATTATACATAAAAACCTTCCTCTTCAATCTCTCTATCTATAAAAAAACCGCATCAAAATCCGTTGCGTAGTTTTAAAGATTTAAGCATACATAGGGATATAGGGATAGAGAAAGCGACTTTGTTTTATACTATGTAGTGATAGTGATAATACAGATGCATTGGTTGTATTATTTTGTATCTATGGTTTGTATCTCTCGTATTTCTTTTCTTGGTTCTCATCCTCTCAGTCTAGCTGCTTCTATATATCCCCTTTTTATTGCATAATGGTCTATGTTATCATTATCAATAGGGTCCTAAGTTAGTATACCCGATTTTTGAGCGATATAAAACATTAAATAAATACTATACAGGTTATTAAAACATAAATCATGAACTTGTGAGTTCGCGACTCGCGATTACCAATAAATTACATGACCAATATATTATCATTTCAATATCGTTCCTCGTCATCATCCCGTTGTTTTCAGCGCATCGATGTCAAAGATTTAATATTGAAGCAAGAGCTCCGCGATCTCGTTGCCTCGACTGAATTATTCATTTCACCTGGGAGGTGATTTTAAAACTATATTTGCACATCGGTGCGCGCCGTGTTGATTTTTCAAATACACTTTTATAAACTCCAAGTATAACTGATCATTTATGAATAATTATATATTCAGAATGGCAATAACTACTTTTTGATATTGTTAGGTTTAGTTACCTTTATTTAGCGGAAGTCGACTTCATAATACTTGAAGTTTTATGAGCATTACTTGAATGGTATAATTCTACATAATTATTATTTATTATAGTTTAGGTTATACTCCGAAACAAATCGTACGCGTAAAAATTAAATTTCACTGATAGAAAGCTACAATATTCCCGAATGACGTAGGCTATTATATAATCCCGGATATTAAATCCCTGGCCAGTAAATCCTAGTACGTTATAAAAAAAAAGTTCAATGGTGTGCCATAGGTGAGGCCAATGTCCAGCAGTGGACGGAGATAGGCTGATGATGATGATATACAATTTATTGATGTTTTCCGTTGAAGGCTACCTCAAGTAGTTTCAGTACCTGCGACCTTTATAAGTAGACGACAATTGTCTAGTGTATCTCCTCTACACTTTACAATTGATTTTAATTCAAATTATGGCCAGTTGGCTGGGTGGTTAGAGACCCTGACTGCCAAACTGAAGGTCGCGGGTTGGATTCCCACCCAGGACAAACATTTGAGTGCATCGACATGTCTGTTTGTTCTGTGTCTGGGTGTAAATTACTATATAAGTATGTATTTAAAAAGTAGTATATGTAGTGTATCAGTTACCTGGTAGCCATACTACAAGCTCTACTCTGCTTGACTTGGGATCAGGTAACCATGTGTGAAGAATGTCTTGGGATTATTTGAAAGAAATGGGATATTGACATCGGTTTGTTGACCTTGAGACATAAAGTTGTTAGGTTTCATGTGCCTGTTATTTCACTGGTCACCTTTCTAACCGAAACACAGTAATACAAGTGCACTACTGCTGCTCGAGGGAGATAGGTATAGTTGTAGAATTACTCCGGTAAGAGCTACTCGAGATGTAAACATCGATATAATCTGTATACAAATATGTATAAGGGAAATACGGTTCCTTTGACGCTCCATCACCTCAAAAGTACTGAATATATAGGAATGGGACTGCTACCTTTCGACGCGGATTTTTTCCTAGATGGTTTTAGGCTATATATGATATCGATAAACGCGGATGAAACCGCGGGGGAAAGCTAGCATACATTAAGTTAAAATGACGAACCAATTAGCTTTTTTAACAGATCGTTTGGTCTAGTGGTGAGATACTCTGACTGCTATCCAACAGGTCGTGGATTTAAATCCCTCTTAGTACAGGTATGTTTGCCCTGGTAATAAGCCTTGATTAGTTACATATCGATAACCGATAATAAAGATTGTCATAGAATATTTATTATAAGAATTTCCTTCTGATACATATAAATAAATAAATATCCTACGACATTCCTTAAATACGGCCACCTGATCCCGAATTAGGTACAGCTTATACAGCTTGTGCTATAGAAGCATATATCTAGGTATAGTGTTTTAGTATTTTTTGTTCTATATACATACTTAAATAGATATTCTAATTATTATAGACAACGGGTCTAAATCGTGAAAAAGTTTGAGGTATTTTACCTTTTTTTAACCCGACGTTACGGGTGACTTACATCAAGCCGTGGTCACAGGAAGAAATATACCTGAAATTATAACACGATTTAGACTCGTTGTCTATAATAATTAGAATGTATACGAATCGTGAAACCTTAAAAACATTAGATAGATATTCACCTACGCCTAGATACTGGTCCTTAATATTTTCTATTCCCAACACAGCTGTGTACGAAAATTGGCTTATTTTCCAGTAAAACCTAGGGACCTGCACGTGTGGGTGCTTCATGCATTTTTACGTAAATCAAAAAGCTATCTCGCTTCAGGTCTCAATCGGGGAATATTTTACAAGTAGTGTTGAGTCGATAAAGATACGACATCGCCCCGCTTTCTACCCAATGAATACCTGATCAGAACATACGGTATGAGGTAGGGTATTTTATATTGGGAAACATTGGGGCTTATTTCACGGCGCACCCATCCGCTGTTAGAGGTGAATGAACTAGACAATATTAAGGTACTTTTTACGAATTTATTAATAAATATTCAGGGACATTCTTTACACATAACCATCTGATCCCAAACTAAGCTGAACTTGTACTATGGAAACCAGATAACCATTAAACTGCAAATACCTACCACCTTTTTTCTAATTACATACTTTAAAGATGTTTACACCCAGACACAGAAGAAAGAGATATGTTCATCAATACGAACGTTTGTCTTGGGTGGGAAACGAACCCGCGACCTCCGACTTGTGACTCAGGTTCGTTAACCACCCAGCGAACTGTCACTAGAAGCTCATATCTCACAAAAATATATATTATTATTATGGTTTTCAGCCCAAATTATTATACCTCCCAGTTTTAAGTAATGTTACATGTATTGAGTGCCACCACAATTTATTTTTGTATTTTTTATACATAGACAGGAAACATCTTAGAATTTTTTTAACATAATGCCCGGAATCTCCAAGTAAAGTAGTTGTAACATACGGACTTTTCTGAACCTCTACTAATACTAGCTGTCCCCCGCGGTTTCGCCCGCGTTTATCGATATCATATATAGTCTACTAACCGTCTACGAAAAATTCCACGTCGAATGGTAGCAGTCGCATCCAGCTATGTTAAGTAGTTTTGAGGTGGTGGTGCGTCAAAGAAACCCTATTTTCCTTATATATAGATTGTATCGAGGTAAAGTTTGAATTTACGAAATAATTTCTGTAAGTTCTCATCCAAAAAAATATATGTTTTCACTGAGAAAAAACTACAGTTTTCCCGAGTGACATAGTCTATGTTATGATCCCTCAATAACGCGGGTGAAATTGCAGGGTGGTAGAAAGTAAATTATAATTCGACTCGTAGATATTCCAAGAAATATGTTAATATTAACTTTGCAATATATGTATAAGGCTGTCGTGAGATTCCTTAATGTAATAATGCTTGTATAATTTGCAAATTTAATAGGACGCTAATAAAGAGATCGGCTCTTCTGTACGTCCACTAACTTAGCGGGTTCTCTTCTTCTCTCAGGCTCTTTACCGATAAAGCTTTTTCAATATCCCGCTAATATTATAAATGCGAATGTATGAATGGATGTTTGTTACTCTTTCACGCCAAAAATACCAAACAGATTTGGATGAAAATTGGCACATAGTTAGAGCATATCCTAAAATAATATATAGGCTACTTTTTATCCCGGGAAAATGTAACATTCCACGGGAATGTGAGTGAAACCGTAGGGGATAGCTAGTACTAAATAGATTAGAAGATGATAGCTCAGTTGGTGTGTGTGATTGCCGTGACGATAGCTTGAGCGTGAAGGAAAACTTCGCGAGGAAACATGGAGGAAGGGTACTTTGTAGTACCCGCCTAGGTGACTGCAACCGTCAAGTAGAAATCAGTCGCCAAGTACTTCAAGCTATGTGTACGTACTACCTTCGGCCACATCGTCACGTTCTTAAACAAATAGATAGCTAAAATTAAGTAAAAGAGAGCAAATACTATGGCCACGTATACCATACCTTATTACAATTCAATTAAAAACTAGCATCCGCCCCGCGGCTTCGATAACTTTCCCGAGAGATCTATAGTTTTTCCGGGGTATAAAACTTTATCCCTCTCGATGTCGGCTAGATGCATATCAAATTTCATCATGATTGTTTGTGCTAATAAGACACCAAGAGGTAACACACAAATACCGTGTTGAAAGTGTATAATTGCAACACTGAACACTTTAGTCTAATTAAATGGATGCTTGATCATTGATCATTGCTGTGTTGCGTATTTCATTATTAATAAAATAATTAGTTCTGGAATTACATAAAACTCAAACTATCATACCGAATGTAAGTAATTATGTTTAAAATATTTAAAGCGTAAATAACAGTCTTATTAACATTAACGAAGTCCTGCATTGGCCTAGAGTTAGAGGTTAGCTCGCCGGCAAAAAAAAAATAGAAGAGAAATACCAAAAAATATTTTTATTAGTTAGGATTAGCATAATGCTTTTTAGGCATATGTCAAAGGGTGAAAATACCGAATATTATCCATAGATTTATGTAAAATGATAATTATTTGAATCTCAATCCGCCATTTGAATAGCCTGCCTGGGAAACCTCTGTTAAAGCACTTATCGTTGGGCACAGCTCGCTATGATGACGTCATTATCGTAACAATTTCACTTTTGGCATAATGAAGCTATCATATCTGCGCATATTCAAAAATAATTTAAAAAATCTGTAGTCTTAACCTGAGGTACTATAGTTTCATAATCCAACATTTTGTTAATTTGTACTAACCTTATTTCGTTGGTAGGGTGGATAAATAATTTAGGACAGTGTATAGGATTTAAGTACTTATGGATACCAGAACAATTTACTGGATTGCACGCTTCAGGAATTATAGACAATCAAGTTTCTTTTAAAACTATGAAATAAACGTTGTTAAATCTATTTAGCGCAATTCCCACAATGGCACATATACCCATGAATCTTTCTAACATTGCAGACTCCCCAGGGTAACTGTGCGGGCAGAGTTTAAATTCTCCTTGATTTACGTTGGCATGGTCACTCCCTCGCGTTCTGATTTCTCACGTATTTCTTAACTGCATGTTTGCGTGATAAAGGTCTCACAAACGTTTATTTATTTATAAATAATCTAGATTTATTTTTATTGGATAGAAATAATGTTTTTTTGTGCCAAACTACGATGTCATTAATGGTGTTTAATTCTGCAAGGAGAACGATAGCTCCACGGTGTTTGGTCGCAGTCTCTGTTCTCTGTCTCTCGCTAACTACGCAATAGCATGAGAACGGACTTTGCGTCGTTGCGCCGGCTTTTGGATGAAGAATGTAGTATGGAGCGCAATTAATAATGTTCCAAATCTGAAACTCTTATAGCCGAGAAGATATAGAATTCTAAAAGATGTTAGAACATTGATGTACAGTAGTGCACTTGTATTGTTGTGTTTCGGTTTGAAAGGTAAGGGAGCAGGTGAAATTACAGGCTCCTGCCTGTCAAAGACAACGCATTGGTGATGCTCTGGTGTTAAAATCTGTCAATTGTCTGTGTCAAATATATATTATATGTAAATGTCTATATAAATGCTATAAGCGGCGTTGACCACTAACCATCAGGTGGACAGTACGCTTGATTGTCGACCCTTGTGGTAAAAAAAATGTCAGATATGTTTTTTTACTAGATGCGGTATGTTGTACAATCAACACCGCACACAATGCCCCAAAAACTTACAGTGCCTCACTTAACACTTGGCAGCAACTAGTTGACATTGAATCTGAAATGAAATAAAAATATTTTTATTCCAACACACAGGCCTTTAAACACTTTCAAATACTCTAACTTTAATACCGGTTCGAAAGGTTGTTTTTTACTGTGCGCCCCGCCGGCAATAAATTCAGCAATTACTCTTTTTAAAATAAACTTTTTTTACATACAATTTATTTAATCTCATTGACAATGCTTGCGTGCTATAAAGGTGATACAAACGCGGTAATAAATTAATGAAAAAACTAAAGCAGAGAAGCCCCTACAAGCAGCACCTGCTCACAAGTACGACGCATGTGGCAGCCATCCCTGATCATATTGAAGATGACCCGCCACACAACGCCGCCGCAAGCAAAGGCCGTAAAGCAAGCATGCCTAATTGAATAAATTACTATTCAATTGCTAGTCAAATAACAAATAATAACATAGGGAAACAAAATAACAATCACAACAACGTTTAAGAGGAATGAAAGATGTCTTATAGCAAATGAGAGTCTACAGCCATCCATTATCAAATTAAAGCAATACATACATGCTTAACAGTCGGGATAAGGCGGGGATTTCATTTAATTATTAGCAAAACGAAATGAGCCTCTTTGAAAAGACGACGCGGAAACAATTTGAGGTGCGTTGATGCGATGAACACGCTTTGTTCCTCTCTAATAATATTGGTGATTTATTTATTTGAGATAAACTGTTGACGACGGTTCTATTTGATGATTGTTTTCCGTGTTTTTATTTGAGGATTACGGAAGTAGGAACTGTAAAGTCGGAATTTAGCGTTTTAAAAACCTAGCAGTGCCGGATTAACCACGTAGTAAGAGTAGCAATTTCTAAATCTGACACTGAAACCTAGTTTAAGAATTAGTTTTGCGTAATCGAATCCAAATGTTGATTTTATTCTTGGTTTCCTGAAACCGAACTCACCCTCATCGTCTTCGTCCAAACTAAACCCTATGCTTTTCCATTATAATTTAAATAAAATAAATTTATAATGCTTGTTGTTTTTTAGTGGCACAATATTTAAAAAAAATACAACGACGAAATTTTACGAATCTTGTTTTGATTTTTCTGTCACCCATCAAGACAAATCCTGGGCCCCTCATGTCTGTTACATTGTGTGTGTGAAAAATTTAACTGACTGGAAGAAAGGTGCACCCATGATATGGACTGAACAGCAAGATCACGTTTCAGATTGCTCTTTTTGTCTCACTGACATAAAAGGTATAAATTACAAGAAAAACTAGATAGGAACGAAGTTTCTTATTATAAATAATATGAGCAAGTATAAATTTTGTGATTATTTAAATAAAACGGGCTGTCAACTTGTTTGCCACCTTAAAAGAAACAAATATTTTTTATTATGTACAAAAAACCTGTATACTCGCACACTCAACAAAAATAATCGTCGCGACACCACACTGTTCAATGCGAAATAGAAAGACGAAATGAAAATATCTGGCTTACTTTCTATAAGAGAGAGAAAGAGAGACAGACAGAGAAACATGCGCACGCCGCACGGCTTACAATAGCTTGCTATTGCAAAAAGTGTCGTTACAACTTTTCGTATGATTTTTTCCGTCTAGCCCCCTTTCACAAGGCGTGATAAGGAACTTCGTTCCAAAAACACAGTTATTTACCCTAACTTAACTTCGGCTATAAGAACTGTCTCTCATTGTAAAAAATTGCCAGAACTAATACCAGTAGCAACTAGGTCTATTGAGAACGCCAATACACAACCGTCTACTTCAGGTCAATGTGTTGACGAGGACGATGACTTTGAGTTTGAAGGAATTGTAAACGAGCCACATTTGATAACTCAAGGAAACCTAAATGATTTGGTTCAGGATTTAAATTTGTCAAAAAAGCGAAGAAAAATTAAGCGATTAGAAAAATCTGCATGGCGGGATGGCGGGCTTTTAAAAATGTGGTTGCACCACAAGAGTGACAGCTACAGAGTGTTGGTTAGCGAGCTATTATTGTCATATCAAGGATTGGGTTGCAACATGTCACTTAAGATCCATTTTTTAGACTCGCACCTGGTTTTTTTTCCCTGACAATTTAGGGGCTGTCAGCGACGAGCACGGTGAGAGGTTCCATCAGAACATTTCTAATATGGAATAGTGGTACCAGGGCAAATGGAGCCCAAATATGTTACCAGATTACTGCTGGACAATTAAAGGGAGAAAGGGAAATTAAAGAAGCTAAATATTCAAGAAAATATTAGATTTTTTAAGTCATTTATAAAAAAGAATTACTTTTGATACACGAAATGTGTTTTTCCTTAATATTTTAAATTACTCAATAGAATAAAATCCTTGTCTAGCAAATATTTTTTACTTTTTAATTTTTTCTTACAATCACCAATTAAAGTAAAAAATATCAAAAGAGTCCGTGTGGGACGACAAAGTTAAAATTTTGTTGACCAGTGTAATTAATTATATTTTTACAGGGTATTTTGTAACACGTTGTATATAATATGTATGTTTTCTGTCCATTTGGTGTAGGTATTATATCCCGGACGGTGTGAATAGGTTGATAAGGCGAAATTGTACACTTTTCAGAGCAGCAATTTTTAGGTTTACGTTCTATCTGTACTTAATTACTCTTTTACTTGAATGTGCTTAATTTGATTAGAATTTACAACATAAGAATATTTTAGAAATTACGGTATTTATCTTATTACTGTTATGATGTTAAAAACATATGCTAATCGATTTATCAACCTATTCGCACCTGGGGCTCGATTCTGTAAAGAAAATGACACTAACTCGAGGATGTTTCGTCGCGGCCTCCTTGCTCTGTCTCTTTCGCTAACTACGCTAATACTACTAATCACGTGAGAGATAATCTCTCCAAGGCCTCCGTGAAGCGACGAAGTTTCTATTAGCTGAATAAGGGGGTTGGTACGGACATATTACTAGTTATTTGGCAGAATTTTACCGGTCGCCGTTAGCTTGACGATTACTCTCTTTGGAATGCTTTTGTTGACCACTTGATGCAAGGTGGTCATCGGCACACTCTTTAGTTCCCTTTACGACATTCTAGAGACCATTCAACTACCAATATATATTGAACAAAATCCGTTCGTGTATATATTTATTTTCTAATAAATATTACCTAAATTATTTGTCACGAAATCGAGATGATAGTATAATTTCCTTACATGCGAATGTTTGACAAAGGACAACATTATGAATTTGTATTGGTGAGGAATGCCTCTATGGTAGGGGAGGCCGGGGTTCAAAGTGCCGGGGGCAGGTTGTTCCGATTGAAATAGCTCCGCGAAGAAAAGAAATAGCAATAGATGAGAAGTGCGTCGCGAAATGACATATCATCGCGCCATTGCGTCAGCCATTTTAGTGACGCTCTGTCCGCGTGTTAGCGTGGTAGTCGATTAGTGACACTCAAACATCACGTAAGTAAATTTTTTCGTCATCATACTTTTTGGTCTATTTCAATCAATTTTCTAGCTATTTATGTGTGACTTGCTATTATCTGTCGAGCAAACTATAGTGATTATCTTTTTAATATCATTTTTTGCTTTTGAAAACCTATTCTATTATAATTGGATGTTACTTTAGAAAATAGAATTTGGGGTTCCAAGTTCCTCTGGCGGGGGGCTAGTTGTTCCGCAGAACAACCTGCCCCGTAATGAACACGTAAATAATAAAATTTAAACTTTATTTTAGGATGAGAAACTATAAACGAAAAACCGAACGGGGCAAAGTTTCAATTGAGCTTTTGCAGCGGGCTGCTGATGCTGTTATGAAAGACGGTCGTAAACTTAAGACGGTAGCTCGGGAATTAGAGATATGTCATATGACATTGTTTCGCTTTGTCAAAAAGTTGAAAGCTGGTGTAACACCTACTGTGGGTTACTATTCTAGACAGGTGTTCAACCAAGACCAGGAGAAGACATTGGCGGATTATTTATTAAAATGTTCATCAATTTACTTTGGTCTTTTGCCAGAAGAAGTAAGGAAGTTGGCATATAGTTGCGCTGTCAAATTTTACATGCCTAATATTCCAGTCTCTTGGCATAGAATTAAAGAAGCTGGACTACGTAATAACCCAGGCAAGACAATGTCTATTTATGAGATACCTGGAATTGTCAAACATGCATGGCCTTTAGCAGCTACACCAAATAACATTATGAACGCATTTAAAAAGGCAGGCATAAGTCCATACAACCCTGATATATTTACGGATGAAGATTTTGCCCCGTCGTTCGTAACTGATCGACCAATGCCCGACACTGCTAATATTTCATTGGAATTGGGATATCTGGAACCACAGCTTCAAGTATTAGCAGACGTTAATGAACCTCAGGTGCATCATTATATGGAAACCATCCCAGGTAACGAGCCACATCCAGCAATAATAGACAGCAACCAACTAACCTCAACCAGGACCCTCGCACATTGCTAATTTGCCAAATAATGTTGTCATTCAAGCCACATCTAGCACATTTTCACCTGAAGCTATTAAACCTTTACCAAAAGCACCACCAAGATCGTGTGAAACAACTAAACGACGAATAAGAAAATCAGCAATACTGACAGATACGCCTGAAAAGAATGCTTTGGCTGAAGAAAAGCAAGAAAAGTAAAGAGCAATAGTAAAATAAAGACGAAAGTTGAAAAAAGAGTCAAAAAGAATAAAGTAACTGGTACAAACAAGCGAAAGAAAGTGGCAAGTAAATCCGCAAATGGTAAAGAAAATGTGAAAAGGAAAGTCCTGCAAGACGATAATCATGGAAGTGATAGTGAAGAAGAGACCATGGAATGGTATTGTATAATATGTTGCAATTTATATTCCAACTCACGACCAGGTGAACAATGGATTGAATGCGTCATGTGTAAGAATTGGGCTCATTCAAAATGCCTGAAATCTGAAGATGTTCATTCTTATGTTTGTCAACATTGTAATTCTGACGACGACTCTGATTAATTTTTTTAAGTTCTTCTGAAGACTGAAATGAATCTGTTGTCACAGAGTAGGTTTAGATTATTGATCTCAGTAAAATGAATGCTATAAGACTGGGTTAAGAAACTATAACTCGAAATGTTAAAATTTGTTATTTTTGTTTAAATTAAAATAAATAATTTAGTTTTTTTGACAAACAAACGTTTGTCAAAGTTGATTAGGTAATATTAAAAATGTTTATTACTCTTAAGTCTATTAATTAGGTTGTACTACACTATTAACTGGTAGTTAATGCTTGTTATTATTTTATGTTTGTAGTTTTGTTCATTACATTTTAAAATTTTGTTGAAAAATGTGCAAAAAACATTAAGATTTTGTACTTTTCTAGATAAAACTCTCATAAATATTGAATTACATATACCTTATTTATTTTATATAATACCTTTCCAACTAATACTACATTATTAGGGACTGGAGTTGATAAGCGGAACAACTTACCTCAGCTGAGGAACAACCAGCCCCTTTGTGGGGCGAGTTGTTCCTTGTCGACTTTTTACAAAAAAAATATCGTGAGCAAAAATATATGCTTATTACAAAGAACTTAAGTATATAATTTGAACTAGGATAAATTATGCACCATTTTTATATAGGAGTCGTTAATTTTAAACCTTTCTATTACATTCATATTGCCCCCAACTCCAAAATCGGAACGTCGAACCCCGGCCTCCCCTACTACTGTCTACAATTTAATGATTTTGCTTGTACTGTCATCTTTTTCGCATTACCTACCATTGTTTCAAGTAACAAAGAGCGTTATGACAAAATACAGTTATTTTCTAAGCTCTGTGAATTGATAGGAAACGGTTGAAAATCATTAAAAGTATTATTAAAACCATGTTATTCTCATGACACATTATTTGCCGATATCATTAGCCACTATCATTATTTTTATTGGCCGTTTAAATAACTCTGATTGGAATTAAATTCACATTGACTAGCATAGACTGTGCATACTAAAATGATTCCATAAAGTATTAACGAAATCAACGTAAATATATAATTACTTTCACCGATAACAGATGGCGCTGTCCCGAAATTAAACAAGCTATGGTTACATTCTCACGGAAACATTATATAGGCAACTTCATTGTTCTCGTCGTCGAACGCAAGTTGGTTAAACGCAAGTTGGTTAAACGCAAGTTGGTTAAACGCCAGTTCTTCTATCGCACTTCTCCACCTTAGCCAAGTTCAACGGTCAACCTTCTTTCTATGCCATGTGATCATGCCTTCACGGCGTTATTTTGATACGACGCGACGTTTCACTAAACGTTTGTGTCCTCATAAACATGTTAATGCCGTTTAAGATTATATTTAGACGAAATATAATCTTAAACTAAAAATTCAGTATTAAAAAATTTACAAAGTACTATGATCGCGGTCATAGCGCTATGACCGTGATCATACCTTTACTGTTGATATTTAAAAAATTAGTTGTAAAAATAGTTGTTTAGGTCAAAGTTTTTTAATTAATAAAAAAAAAACTAAAATCGTGTCTGCCAACTTAATTTTCATAAATAAAATACGGTAGATTATGTTTACGATGATTTTGTAGCTTAAATGAATTACGAAAAAAAATTAAGTTTATTTAAAAAAAATTACGACCACCGATATTGCCATTTCAATATCGATATTTTATCAACAGTCCTAGTGAGAGGTAAGCTCTCCGGGGCCTCCGTGAAGCGGCTAGGCGGCTCGCCGAAGTTTGTATTAGTTGAATAAGGGGGCAGATCTCAGTTACACACGTAAATTGAGCTTAAGTTCAACTGTCATTCAGTAATTTCCATTAGGGAAATAAACCAAAATTGACAGTCAACTTCCAAGCTTACCTGAACTTAAACCTTAATATTATTTTAAGCAGAACCTCCTCTCTGACCTCATAAACAAAATCTGCGATACCAAATTATGGTCACGTAGTGTTTGTTGTCAACTATTCGCGAATTAATCTCTACCTGGACCAATGCGACTCACGTCTCGGAGACGTCTCGGCGACGTGACCAACTTTCACCTATTAGTTTGTTTGATTACGAAATAATTCAACTTACCTATAATAAGGCCTAGAGATTGAACATTTCTAGGCAAATAATAAGATATCTGATCGGAGTACACGACAAAAATAGTTCGCGTTCACTTAAAATCCTTAACCTATTGCATAGCATATTGTATTTTATTTTTAAGGAATTTTTCCTTAGTTAATTTAATTTTTAGTGCAATTGGTGTGTTTTTTGTTATATAAAGTAGCATTATTATTAAAACATATTATATTATATTAAGAAAAAGCATGTGAACGAAACTTTTTATATTGTGTGTACTACCCTTTACAGCATGAATGGCGACCTCTATGTGTGTGTAAGGAAGTATGTATTTCCCCGAGCGAACTACGCACTAAGAGCTCCAATACTAATTAGTTATACTATAGAAATATATCAGTAAATACAATTACTAAACCCGTAATGTGTGCGTCATTCAAAAGCTATAAAACCACAAATACTAAACCTCCATTTTAACGTCTTCGCTTCCATTATTCCCTCGGTAAATAATACTATGTTCCTCAACTTTCCCTATAAAACAACATCTAGTGAACATATCCACAGTTAAAAACTCTTTAACGGTAGAACACCGTCCGGAACAAATCGAGCGAGTTGTGAACTCGCTGAAAGCATTACAGCTAGTTTCGACAACTCGTTACCGACTGGGGAGAACTGAAAAAGTTCAGACACAGACCGCAGCTTTTTCCACGGTTCCTGTTTTTATAATTTGTTAACATGCGAGTCGTGCCCGCGCGGCCAACTTTTTAATGTGGTGTGGATTTTTATTGTCGGTTTTTTATGTCATGATGAATGTATTGTGTTATTGGGTTTGATTATATATGATACTAGCTGTTCCTCGCGGTTTCACCCACGTTTCTCGATATCATAGCCTATAACCATCTTTGAAAAAATCCGCGTCGAAACATTCAGTCACAAATATTCAGTAGTTTTGAGGTGATGGTGCGTCTAAGGAACCCCATTTTGCTTATATATTTGTGTGATTCCCAGTTATTTTTTATACCGTATTATTAAAGTGTAATAACAAACAGATACAAGCTAAGTTGTCGAGCCGGGCGCATCGAGGCCTCGGAGAGCGGATATTTCACGTCTTTGCTTCGCTAGCGAATGAGAGAGCATGGACGCTGCGATGAAATATTATCGAGATAGAGTAAGTTACCTTAAAGAACTAAAAACTTGAATAGGTAATGTAATCAGCCATTGGGCTCCATATAATTTTTAAATCAAAACTTATTAATACTATCGAGCCCTTATAATATAATCATGAAACATAGTTGGTGTAACGTCAATTATTTCTGAATTGGTAAAGGAGCTGGCAACACTGATCTGGAATATTAGCGTTAAAAAGTATACATTACGTCGTCTACTGTTCTTAAACAGAACAAAATGGTATAACCTTCAAGGCCCGTCTTATTTCATTATTTAAAAGGTCTCTTAATATGTCTTAATTTTGTCGAGGCACAGCCTGTGGTTAGCATAATGAAGAGCTAATTATTAAAACCTTACTGTGTGAGCGAGAGTTTGCCGAAATTTAGAGGATAAATATATACTTTGAGTATTGGATAATATTGGTTAAGAACAATATCTTTATATATAAGGAAAATACGGTTCCTTTGACGCACCATCACCTCAAAACTACAGAACATATCGGGATGGGACTGCTACCATTCGCCGCGGAATCTTTCGTATAGGTAATAGTTATAGGCTATATTTGATATCGATAAACGCGGGTAAAACCGTGGGGGACAGCCAGTTATGAATAAAAAACAAAACCTTTTTATTTGAAAATAAGTTTCTATGTCCACACGACATAGATAAATAAACGTAATCATTTTCAATTCGATTTTCCTCAGGAACGATAGGTACTTCTCTATATCATAATCAAATGAAACTCTGCATTCACATTCATCTCAACAACTTTTTACCATTAATTCCCTAACTTTTCAGTTCTGTTAACTTAGGTAACGTAACTTCACCTCCACGTTACGTTAATGTTCTTAAACTCTAGCTTAGTTAAGCTGGGGTGTAAGTCATTCGCCTTAAACTCATCACACCTAACTTCTAAGCTGAGAAGTTCATGAAATGACGTGTGAGCGTTTTTCTCTAATCATGAATACTATGTACCTAGATATAAATTTGCAACTGAAAATTACATGAAGTTTACATCGAGCGTTAATTTACATATAATATGAAAGATTGGGTAAAAAAATAATTGTTCTTTGTTTAAATTAAATTTAAAAACAAATTGTATGTATTTAAACAATAAAGTATTTTTTAAAAGTATTTTTGCAGTACCCGGTATTTAACTACATATTGAGTCAATTATATTAAGCAGCTCAGAGCAATTAAATCTACTAATATTATAAATGCGAAAGTTTGTGATGATGGACGTCTGGATGTTTGTCACTCTTTCACACAAAAAAACGAACGGATTTAAATCAAACTTGGCATAGAGCATAGAATAACATACTCGTATATATTACTTTTCATCGCGGGACATCTCAACATACCTCGGGAACGCGGGTGTAACCCCAGAGGATAACTACTAGTCGATTAACAGCCCGAAATCAGCCCATTGTCTTGGAGGTTAATAGAAACTGGAGGGAAATTCACAAAACAAAATCATTTTCACAAAACCTATGAATAACTGTCATGTTCGTGAAAAACTTACAACAAATAAGTCACGTAGTCACTCGGTCCCCGAGGTTTTGTTTCAAGAATTCCGAAGTGAGATTAGTCCAGGTGAAGAAGTTGAGTTCATATTACGGGCTAGTTGGCTTGGTGGTTAGAGACCGTGACTGTCACGCCGCACGGTCGTGGGTTCGATTCCCACCCAGGACAAACATTTGTGTACACGTCTGCTTGTTCTTTATCTGGATGTAAACACGTATTTAAAAAGAAGTTTATGTAGTATATTAGGTTGGGGAAAAAGTCTTTTCGCATTATAGTATGTATGAACTTGTAATAAAACTCTTTGGCTATTTGTATCTGGCTGGTTTTGGTTCATGGATCATTGAAAGTTTAAATTCTAAAGAACATAATTCCAAATTCAAATTAGGAAAATGTGTGATTTGCATTTGTTTTTCGTACCGCCAAGATGAGTGAATCTAATGTAGAAATTCGATTCATTTTAAAATTTTACTACAAAAAAGGTAAAAATGCAACGCAAGCCGCGAAAATAATTTGCGATGTTTATGAACCTAGTGCAGTGTCTGTGAGAGTAGCACAAATTTGGTTTAAGTGTTTACAATCCGGAAATTTTGATGTCACAGATGCACGTCGCTCTGGTCGCCCTATTACGGATAAAATGGATGCCATTTTTGAAAAAGTGGAGCAAGATCGGCATATCAGTAGTTACGGCGTAGCTGAAGAACTGGGAATTGACCACAAAACAGTTTTGGCGCATTTGAAAAAAACTGGGTACACAAAAAAGCTAGATATTTGGGTACCTCACGAGCTCACTGGAAGAAACCAAATGAACCGTGTACTCATTTGTGATTTATTTACGACGTCTTGAAACCGAACCATTTTTGAAGAAGCTGATAACTGTTGATGAAATGTGGATCACGTACGACAAGAACGTGCGAAAAAGGTCGTGGTCAAAGGCCGGTCAGGCTTCACAGACTGTGGCGAAACCCGGGTTAACTCGCAACAAGGTGATGCTGTGTGTGTGGTGGGATTGGAAGGGCATTATTCATTATGAGCTGTTACCACCAGGCAGGACCATCGATTCTGAACTCTACTGCGAACAACTGATGAGATTAAAGCAAGAAGTTGAGAGAAAGCGGCCGGAATTAATCAACAGAAGGGGTGTGGTTTTTCATCATGATAACGCTAGACCTCACACATCTTTAGCCACTCAGCAAAAATTAAGAGAGTTTGGCTGGGAGGTATTAATGCATCCGCCGTATAGTCCTGACCTTGCACCTTCAGATTTCCACCTGTTTCGGTCTCTTCAGAATTCTTTAGGCAGTGTCATGTTAACATCACGAGAGGACTGTCAAAACCACGTGTCGCAGTATTTTGATCAGAAGTCCCAACATTTCTATAGCAATGGGATCATGTCCCTACCTACAAGATGGCAAAAAGTTATCGAACAAAATGGTACCTACATACTTTAGTTAAATGTAAATAAACTATAGGTATATATTTCTTTAATTTTCTTAAAAAATGCGAAGGAACTTTTTCCCCAACCTATTATATAGTTGTCTGGTTTTCATAGTACAACATCTGCTGGGTTTTGGATCAGATGGCCGTGTGTAAAGTATGTTCCAGGATATTTATTTATTTATTTTATTATAGCTAGTGAGATACTTACTTTAAAACCTTTATAAAAGTATATCTATAAACGAAATATATCTCAATATGATTATCTATTTTGGGGGTAAGGGAAAAGTGCTATGATAAGCTGATGGTGATTTTCGAACAGGTAATGTCGAGTAGTTTTGACCTTTTTAGGTTCGATTTTAGGCTTTGATTAAAATTGCTCACCTAACTCGTACAAAGAAGAACCGATAATGGTTTAATAGTATATGTGTTTGCTGCATAGCGGTGTTAATATCTTTTTATAGTATTTTGAATTTTTAAAACATTTGAACAATCTGTTGAAGTCTGTAAAATCGAATTAATTCTGCTATAATTGATTTGTTTAAAAAAATTGAAAAGTCGTCGGTTTTGGGAAAATCTGTAGCCAGAGACACTAGAGTCTCTCAAACAACAAAAATATCTCTCTTGCAGACAACAAAAAAACAGTACAAGCGCTGAGTAAATAACAAAATTACACTGAAACCATTAATCTTAAATTACAGAGTGAGCGGTAATAATGTTTAATTACAGGGCAGCTGTTATAATGGTATCATTTATAACGTGCTCTGTGGGGATCGCGTCACGTACGGAGATGGGAAAACATTGTGACTTTTACATTTTGCAGCATTATACGTATCGACATAACAATTCAACGAGTACATGAATTTTATAGGGGACGTCGGAAGTTAGTCTGAAGCTATGTTTTCTAAGAAGAGAGGTGCTTTCACAAAGCGGCCATCATAATGGTGTTATCACAATACCTACATAGAAAATCGCTACCAAAGTACGACAAAGATACCCTATTTGAAGTTGCAGTGACGGACGTCATTTATCACATAATTACGGCCGCTATATTACGATACCGTCAACAGCACTGTTACTTACAGCCACAGAGTTGTTGTAATAGTTCAGCCATTTACAAATAATAGAAGTGGGGAATTCAATTAAAACAGCCGTTAAACAAAAAAAAAACAAATTAAACTGACGTCAGTTGTGCTGCTTGGCAAACCCGTTCATTAGATACCGATGAAATAGAGGTCGCTTAAGAATTAATAATGACCATATCATTACTTCCGCCATATCGTGCAATGTCAATAATTATTTATTTATTTTATAACTCTTGCTTGTCTTGGTAGTTTTAAGAAATGGATCCTTTGAAAAAAAAAATAGTTAAAATTATTTTATTCAGACATAAAATAATTTTAACAATTTTTTTTAACAATTACTATGGGATGGGAGACCTAGTCTAAAATGTTGTTCCAAGTTTTGTCCCAAACATAACAGATCTATTTAGCTGACAAACAAGCTGACGGTCCGGCATATGGTGAACTGTCACCGCAGCTTATTGACGCTTGCACACGCGACACGAGGTATGTAGCGTAAGGGTATAAATGTCTCAGAGTCGACAACGTATTGGTGATGATATCCCTGGTATTGCAAATATCTGAGAGATTATATTGATACTATGGAGGAGCGAGGTGAGAGTCCTCCATTTAAAAGGGAAGATCTTCCGCCGGGGTAGGTGATCATGCCTGGGGACCGCGGTCCAACTATTGATGTTGGATGCTTGTATATATGTTCAATCCTGAGAGAATTTTGATAGCGCGATGTAGGATTCTCGCGTGTTTCTACTCGTTGATAGATGTCGCCACATCACTGTAGTGCGGGCGGTGAAGGATTGTAGGCGTGTTCATAGATGTCGCCACAATACTATTGACATTAGTATATAGGTACTGTTTTTTTAGTACAAGCTGTAAGTTTCTAGTATTAATAAGTAAACCAGAGATCAGTCAAGAGGCTTTAGCTAATACAAACTTCATCAATAAGCCGGCGTAACGAGACCTCGGAGAGTGGACCTCTCATTTGATTGCATAGTTTAAAGAGACAGAGCCTGGAGGTCGCAGCGAAATATCGTTGAGCTAGTGTAATTTACCTTTTAATTGAACCCGCCGTTTTTGAATTCGAGGTTGTCATATTATTATTAGATTTTTATTATTATAATACGAATTAGTTGATTTTCCTAGCCGGAATTGAAGAAGGTCAACTTTTTGCAAAATCCATAATAAAAAAAAGAAACAAGCAGGTGCACTGCCGATAGCAGTATACGCATATAATTCTGGTAAGTAATGAGATGAGGTAAACAAATAGGCCGTTTTTTAAATATAAAAAAATGATTCTTACTTGTAAATCTCAAGAAAAGCCCATCGAGCCACGACGCCCTAGCCCATGGTTCGTAAATTTTTGCTATCATATTCGTTGCGCTCAGATTCGACTCAGCGCATTTCTGCCTTAGTAGTCGACAGGCGTTATACTCATCTGAAGTCTGTGCATTACTTTTGTTCATACCTTATTTATCTGTGGTATTCATCATACAATTGTCAAAATGATGTCACTGTATATTTTGTAATTTTTTTAGAAATGTAATTGAATAATTTTATTCAACAAAAATGTGTGAGATATTCCCAGAATTTGAAAACTGTTGCGTTTTCTTTTCTTTGAGGATTGGTTTGATATTAATAGGCGTTTTAAGTCTCGTAAGTATATACACAGTTTTATTATAAAACTAGTTGTCCCTCGCGGTTTTACCCGCGTTCCCTAAGGATGTCACACGTATTATACATAAAAACCTTCCTCTTCAATCACTCTATCTATTAAAAAACCGCATCAAAGTAGTTTTAAAGATTTAAGCATACATAGGGATATAGGGACAGAGAAAGCAACTTTGTTTTATACTATGAAGTGATGTAATTTGGCTCTGTAGCCCCTGTAAACCTAACGAAGAAACTTACTTCTCCATCCTATAATCTATACCTACTTAGCTAAAATAAAATCTTCACGCCCATTATCCTCGAAGAAGGAGGCAGATGTCACAGTTCTGACAACTATATTACGCCCAAGATATTTGATGTCCCTTTTTTTATACCATAGCGGCAGTCATACAAGCACACGGTCCACCTGATGGTAGATGGTTACCGCCGCCTATGGTACATTTGCGACACCAGGACATTGCCAATGCGTTGTCGATCCTGAGACATAAAGTTATTAAGTCTCATTTCCCTTACCTTTCTAACCGAAACACAGTAATACAAGTGCACTACTGCTTCACAGCGGAAATGGGTAAAGTGAAAGTACTTTCCCGGACGAACTCTGCATTAAAAGCTCTACTACTCAACTAGATATTTAGCTATGATCACGTATTCACAGATTTCAGGAGCAATGGGACTATGCGTGCTAGAACAAAATTCTTCCGCCAGCTATAATTCCTTGCAAAATATTACAAACATCAAAGGTAAAAGATCAATTTATGAAATAAATAAACCAACTTACACATCAATAACCCACTTATAATATTAACTCTAGACTCTATATAAACATACATGATATATATGTCTTTAAATACATAATATAGAGTTAAAAAATAAAACATCACTAATTTAGTTCTATGTTTTAATCTATAAATCCGGTTTCTTATAATCTAGTAGAATTATCCATGCATTTGAACCTTCCCAGTCAGGCAAATGTGCAGTCGAATAGCGAAAACCTAATCAAAATCTGATTAGTAGTTTTTGAAGAAATAATAAACACACCTTATTTACTTACCTACTTATGAGACAGACAGAAAATAACATTTAAGTATCTTTTTAAATAACAAAGTAATAAAATCAAAGGAAAATGGTAATTTTCTAATATAAAAAAAACACTTTAAAAATACATTACACATAGCCCTATTTAGCCTTTATTAGGTTATTTGAATAGCTTTCTAAGTTAGGTACTCTTTATACGATTTACACGAATAAGCGAGAAAATATCAAAAGATTTACTAAAATATTAAAGATGTCCCCCGCGGTTTTACCCGTATTCCCGAGGGATATCACATTTTCCCGGGATAAAATTAGCCTATATTTTATTCCAGGATATGCTCTATCTATGTGTCAAGTTTCATCCATATCCGTTTAGTAGTTTTTGCGTGAAAGAGTAACAAACATACTTACATACATATCTTTCCTCTTAATAATGTTAGTATAGATAGCAACTTTAATAACTCAATAAATTTTTTATTTCATTTCTAACCGTTTGTCACTTTGGCTAAAATATTTGGAACTGACATGGCTAATACCTACGTTGTTTTTAACCGATGAAAATACGGAGCAAGATTTCAAATCAACCAGTAGACTATATTATTACTGTGTATGAACACACATGACTTTTTACAGAGTAGTATGGTTTCGATAATTATTTTCATGGTACAGGGTAAGTATACTTCAAAGTTGGGCCTATTTATTTTATTAGAAAATAAAAATATATAAATATAGTTCTATTTTGACTTTTCAGTTCTTTTCTCATTTCTAAGTTTCAACTGAAAAGTTATAACAATTTTCAAATAACTTTAAATTCATTACAACTGTCACTTCTTTCAATCTAAAATCAATCAGCTTAGCTCTTAGTTGTAGTTGTGTAGTAGTGAAATAAATGCCGTGACTAATGTCAAGGGTTGAGCCTTTGGTGAAGTAACACTTCGTTGGAATATTTTGTAGTAAATGTAGAGCTATCACGGTCTACTTCAAAATCTACCAACCAATCCTATCGTTGCTACTTAGGATTAGTGTTCACAATCTTTAGTCACATTATTACTTACCATGATGAGATTGTGGTCAAATACAAGGTATCTAGAAGATTATACGAAAAAAAAAACCAACTAAAAAATAGAAAATAAATTTGAATTAAGAACAGTGTAAATAAGAAAGAAATATATTTTATTGAAAAAAAGCGTGGGGTGCTTGGTGTCAATAGTTATAAATATTTCATTGACAGATATGAGTAGAAGGACTATCATTTTATAATATCTTAAAAAGCACCTCACGCTTTTTTACAATAAAATATTTGTTTTTCTTATTTACACTGTTCTTAATTCAAATTTATTTTCTATTTTTTAGTTGGATTTTTTATAAAAGCGTGTTTTTTAGCTTTTTTTAACCCTTATTAATTTTTCATTTTTTTGTTAAACCGCTAATCCTGATTATCCTAGTAAGGATGACGGGTCAAATTATTTAAAATATTGAATTGTCATCGGTCCTTAATAAGTATGCCAAATTTTGAGTTAATCCGACGTCTTGAAGGGGGTCAAAATCATGTTCAAAGATTTCGTTACATACTAACATACGTCTGAAGCTAATAAAAGCGAATAAAAAGAAATATCTACCAACTAATTCCGCTGGATCTCCTTCTCTGTCATGTCCCAAACAAGGAAACTACAAGGTACACGGAGCATCATCAGGACGTTATAGTACCGCTTTTTTGTTTTTTGTATAATCTTATGGATTCCGCAAGGGCGAGCCAGAGCCAGTTAGTTACGGTTTCAACAGTTAAAAAGAGAGGTGAATATATAAACGAGCGTCAAGATTTCAAGTAATGTTTTTTTTGTAGATTCCAAGCAAGCGCAAACAAATTTAAAATCTTTAGTACAAAGCGGTATCACTTTCATGTGTGCGGTGTTCATGATAATGGGACTACTTGTGTTGATTGCCAGTTTTATGGTAAGATTATATGAATCAATAATAAATAAACAATAATAATAAATATTCCAAGACATTCTTCACACATGGTTACCTGATCCCAAGTTAAGCAGAGTGTACTGCTTGTAGTATGGCTACCAGGTAACTGATATACTACATATACAACTTTATTAAATACACGCTTATATAGATATTTACACCCTGACACAGAACAAACAGACATGTTCATGGGCACAAATGTTTGTCCTGGGTGGGAATCGAACCCGCGACCTTCGGTTTGGCAGTCAGGGTCCGTACCACCAAGCCAACTGGCCTGTCATAATCATCAATCTCTTGAAACATTCTTCACGCGCGGTTATCTGATACCGAATTAAGCAGAGCTTGTACTTCTTGTCCTGTGGCAACCAGATACTAACTGATATACTAAAAATACTTCTTTTTAAATATGTACATACAACAACAAGCATGTTAATAGTTTTTAGTACATCATTATTATTTTTTATGTCCATAAGGCCGAAGTAAACGGCAATGCATTTTTGACCCTGAGACATGAAGTTGTTAAGACTCATGTGCCTCAAATTTCATCCATCCTACTGTCTAACCTTTTTAATCGAAGCACAGTAATAGAAGTGCATTACTGCTTCCCGATTAAATAAGGTCTTTCAATCGCGATCTAGATTTTCTTCCGCCTATTCAGCTAATACAAACTTCGTCGGCGAACCGGTGCAACGAGGCCTCAGAGAGCTTACCTCTCATGTGTTTCCTTAGTTATTGAAAGAGAAAGAGCATAGAAGACGCGAAGAAACGTTGAGCTAGTGTTATTTTCTTTAGAGAATCGAAGTGTGATTTTCAATTCTCAAAATAATCTATGAGTTTTACTTTAATTACAGGACAACGAAGGTATTCTTCAGATATTCGTTTGGGTGTCATTTCTCAATGTAATATTTGGCTTTTTTGTTTTACTTGCGATTTTATATGAATGCGTGCTGAAGCCGACGTGCATTTTGAGTAACATGGATTGGCTGTCATCATCCTTACTGATGATTATTATGACAACGTACCTAATTCGTAAGTATTTTAACTTATAATATATACAGGTTTGTGATGACTTAATACTTGTATCATTGTTAGTTCACATATTTATAATTTTATGCCTATGCACGCTGTCTCCTTTAGTTTCTCCCACGTTCTCGAGGAATATTACATTTCCCGGGATAAAGAAATATTCCTATATGTTATTCGAGGTCATGCTCTATCTATCTGCCAAGTTTCATCCAAATCTTCGGTACATCGTGCATGAAAAAGTAAGAAACATCAATTTCTTGCGTGCCTGAGTATCCTGCCGGAAGATCTTCCCTTTTGAATAAAGGAGGCTCATACCTCGCTCCTCCATAGACCCATATGGTATAACAAATAAATAAATGTCCATCTGCGAAAACTTTCGTATTTATAATAGTAGAAGTGATTGAATAAGTTTCTTCTTGTTTCAGTTTGGGTTTACTTCATTAGTGTGGCGAACAGCTATGTTTTGAATGGAGGATAATAAAAAAAATACTCTCCACTAATAAGAATGTTTTATTTTCACTAGCTCTTAGTGCAGAGTTCGTCCTGGGAAGTACTACCACCTCACCCATTTCCGCCGTGAAGCAGTGATGCCCTTGTATTACTGTGTTTTGGTTAGATAAATGCCGGTGAAATTACAGGCACATGAGACTTAACAATTTCACGTCTCAGGGACGACAACGCATTGGCAGTGCCTCTGATATTACAAATGTCCGTTGGCGGTGGTCATCATTTACCATCAGGTGGACCACCTGTTTCCACCACCTTCTTTGTTGGCCCATGTGGTATAAAAAAACCATCGGCACGCTGATCACGTAGAGTAAAGGTAGGCCTATAGAGTCGGGTTCAATTCTCAGATATACTCTCCCAGAACGAGCTCAATATATATGCTTGCCTTAGACATACTAATAAATATTTGCTGTTAAAAGTAAAAAACCAATTAAAGTACCCCTATTTTACGGCACGTCCCCCTATCTGTCAGTGCGTAAACTGTTGCTTTCATCAAAGGAACCAAAAGAGGAACTTTACGCATAATTAAGGATACTCATTTAAATACTTTTTCTACTTTCAACTTGTTTCCGTAAATTATGTTTTACAAAGTTGTCCTTGGACACATACGTACTGGGGCCATAACCTAATAGAAACACGATAGCTGTTGCCATAGTCTAACTTTATTACGAAGTTAAATTATATAAATAAAATACATAGAAAAACATAGAAAAACATAGAAAAACATAGAAAAACATAGAAAAACATAGAAAAACATAGAAAAACATAGAACAAACTGCATTAAGATTTATTTGATATATTTTAACAGGATTATATACGTATGTAAACTAGCTGTCCCACGCGGTTTCATCCGCGTTTATCGATATCATATAGCCTATATCTACAAAAAATTCCGCGTCTAATGGTAGTAGTCCCATCCTGATATGTTCTGTAGTTTTGAGGTGATGGTGCGTCAAAGGAACCCTATATTGCTTATGTCCCCCGCGGTTTTACCCGCGTTCCCGTGGGATGTTATGTTACATGTATTATACATAAAAACCTTCCTCTTCAATCACTCTATCTATTAAAAAAACCAAAGTGGAAGCTTCAGTAACTTTGACCTTCATAAGTGCATTCCGCGGGCTAAACTGAATAAATCACCAATAATATCATACAATCACCATCGTACAATCTATTTTACTTACCAAAATTTATCAAGCAACATAACCAACAGACAGAGAGGGAAACACTTCTAATTAAAAAATATTGATAACTAACGACCCGCCCCGGCTTCGCTCAGGTGCAATGTAGATACTAATACATATGAACCTTCCTCTTCAATCACTCTATCTATTAATAAAACCGCATCAAAATCCGTTGCGTAGTTTTAAAGATTTAAGCATACATAGGGGTATAGGGACAGAGAAAGCGACTTTGTTTTATACTATGTAGTGATATATTGACTATACATTTTTTAATACCACTGGTTACTCAGTAGTCAGTAGTCAATATTCAAATATAGCATTTTTTTTAGTTAATTTGTGAATACCTTGCTCAACGCTTACGTATTGCAAAGAGCCAACGTCGCCAGCATTCTGGGCACACTACCACTTGACAGCGATCTGGGTGAGGTAGCCTACTTTTTTTTATATATTTTTTTATTTACAATGGGCTTGGGTTTGGCCTTCGACTGACCCTAGAAGGAGTTATGACGAGGCCGAGGATGTAACATGCTTACCCAGATACTTTACTTTACTTTACTTTACTTAACTTTACTTTACTTTTATATATTGATAGTTTTAGTTTTAATATTATATCATAACGTTTTATGTATTCAATTAATATTGAAATAAATGATGATAGAAAGAATAGTTGTATAATATTGTCTATGTTAATATTATAGACCCAGTGGTAATTTAATGTGTTTGTATTCGAAGGGTAAACTCCGGAACCTATTTGAATATTATTTAATAATTTGAAACGTACGTTATTCCGAATTAAGATAAGCTGTTATAAAACCTATATATATAAATATATCCCATATTAGATCCTCGGGAATGAGGGTGAAATCTTACCAGGAAATGCTACTTATAAATGTATTTTTTAATTGTCCACGCCTTCCCCATATAAACTTTAAGTGTGTAAATCTTATACTCCTCCTTGCCCGTTATATGCCTTAAGACTGTTATAAAGTTTTATTTTCACGTATTAATTTAGTATATTGATTATTTCCAGTAATTGGTAACTTTAATAAAAACAGGGTGTGTCGTAAAGAGACATTTGTTTTCAGGGAACCATTTCAGTATTTAATGTTTGTCATACATTATTTGTCGTCACTCATAAAGGTTCGCATCCTAATTTCAAAGCCCTTCTATAAGAAGTTTCAGTAGTAGCTTCAATTACTTGAAATTTGACCTTCATAAGTGCCCTCCGTTGGCCTTTTTCAAAATTCAAAATTCAAAATTCAAAACCATTTATTCAGTTTAGGCCTTCAGAGGGCACTTATGAAGGTCAAATTTAAAGTTACTGAAGCTACAACCGGTTCGGAAGTCAGCCTTCAACTGAGAAGAACCGGCAAGAAACTCAGCAAGTTTACATTCTTTTTTATTTGTTATATAATTTTTTATCTATTCTGACTTTTTGGCTATTTTATAATTTCACATTTACATAATTTTATATTTAACAATTACAAAATACTTATTATAGGTAACATTAATAAAAACAAAACAAAAAAAAATAAGAAATATGACAAGACTACAAAATAGAAAATAACAATAATTAGGTACTTACAACTTAAACAAGAGATTTAGAGGTGCACTGTGCAGAGAGCAGCTATTTCCATACATTTTTATCTTCAATATAATGAACTACCTTGTAATACGCTTTTTCTTTCAAAACTTTCCTAATATAATTTTTAAATTTATGATCAGACATTTTGGTTATTGAAAGCGGTATCTTATTATAAAATCGAACACAATTACCAAGAAATGACTTGTTAACTTTAGTTAGTCTAAAGTATGGAACAACTAACTTCTCCCTTTGTCTTGTATTTATACTATGAATATCTAATTTTGACTCAAACATTCCTATGTTTCTACGTATAAACATTATATTTTCATAAATATATAGTGAAGGTAATGTCATTATATTTATTTCCCTAAATAAATCTCTTAATGATTCACGGGGACCCATACTGTAAATTGCACGAATTGCTCTTTTTTGTATAATAAATATTGATTCTATATCCGCTGCTGCTCCCCAAAACAAAATACCATAGGACAAGAGGCTATGAAAATATGCAAAATAAACTAATTTGGCCGTCTCAACATTCGTCAATTGTTTAATTTTCCTAACAGCAAAAGCAGCCGAACTTAATTTAGCAGCTAGAGTATCAACCTGAGGTCCCCATTGCAATTTATTGTCTAATGTAAGACCCAAAAATACCGTTTTATTTACAAGATCAATATGGCTCCCATCTATTATTATTTGGCTATCTACTTGTGCTACATTTGGTAAAGAAAACCTTAAGCATTTAGTTTTCTTTGAATTTAGTAATAGATTATTTGTAGCAAACCACCCACAGACAATTGACATAGTATGATTAACTTTAGTTAGATCTTTGTCTTTTCTATTAACTTTAAAAATTAATGATGTATCATCAGCAAACAAGACAATATCTGTGAGGTCATTTACAACATATGGCAAATCATTTATATATACTAAAAACAAAAATGGACCTAAAATTGAACCCTGGGGTACCCCCATTTCGACTAAAGAGCCCTTGGATGTTGTGCCGGTAATCCCTACCTTTTGCTAGCGATTTGATAAATAAGATAAAACAAGATCATGAGCAGTTCCACGAATTCCGTAGAAGTCAAGTTTTAGTAGTAGCGTACGGTGGTCAACGCAATCGAATGCCTTGGACAGATCACAAAAAATGCCAATCGCATCCTGTGAATCCTCCCATGCGCCATAAATGTGCCTCAGCAATGTTGCTGCCGCATCGGATGTAGATCTTCCCTTCGTGAAACCGAACTGATGACCATGCAATACCTTATGCTTAGTAAAGTGACTTGACATTTGATTAAGCAGCAATTTTTCAAAGATTTTACTAAGTGCTGGCAGAACGGAAACTGGTCTGTAATCAGATGGATTCTCCCTACAACCGGACTTGAAAATAGGTACTATTTTACTATATTTCATTAAATCAGGAATACAACCCTGATCAATGCATTCATTAAAAATATTTGATAAAACAGGTGCAATCACTGTTATTATTGATTTTACGATTGTTACTGATAAGCCCCATAAATCTTCAGTACTTTTCATATTGAGAGAATTAAAAGTTATTATGATATCGCTAGCATTAATATACTAATTAGCTTACTACGTATTAATATAGCCTAAACTGAATTAATGGTTTTGAACATAGAATTTTTTTTGACTTAAAAATTCTAGCTCAAAATTTCTCAATTCGTTTTCTGTAGTGCGGTTTGTAAGTATTTATTCTTAAATATGTCAGTTTTTGTCCATTGGTCACAATGAGTAAATTATAATTAATCTCCATTTGGAATCTATTTCTATTACCGGTGGCTAGGGACTAAATTACTTCGCCTTTTATGGCGACAAAATTTTATCTACCAAAAATACGACTGAAGTTCGCGACAGATCTCCGCTAAATGGTTTTTATCTACGTAAGAGTTATTAAAACAATTACGAAGTAAGTAATGTCACTTCAGTGAGACTTTTTACTCGACTGCCGAAGGGTAATGGTGTATGTCTATTTCTTAACTGCGCTCTGTAGTCTCAACGGATTTGAGTATATGAGGTATCATTAGATTCTTTATAATTATGGGAATGGCATAGAACGGCCGTGTACAAACTAAAATATGGTGGAGAACAAATTTAATGATACATAATAATAACAAGCTATTGTATGTTATGTATTCTCGTTTTAGATTTATGATTGTTTACTAGGTTTGTTGCATTTGATTATTCGCCGTAAAAAACGGACGGTCGAATTTGACAATCAGAAAATCAGTATTATTTTGTCAGCGCGGAAACAAATGAACTTCAATTATAAATTTAAAATAAAAATAATATTAATTTAATACAATAAAAATACATTTTTATTTTATAACTATATTGAATCAAGCAAGTGTTACCAACAGGTCGATTTTAAGTATATTAAACCACCAAAATAAAAAGAAACGTATCACGGAAGCATTTCGTCAAACATTACTCCGAATCAATAAAACTTTTTGGTAGCCTTCGATAAAAAATCAGAAACAAAAGAATTTGATATTTTGATGACACGGAAGAGTTTTCTTGTAGCCAGAATTTTGAGACAAAGCAAGGGAAGGGTCAAAGGCTTTGGGGGAATGTAACCCTGGACGACGAAGGGTCGTAAGGACTTTTAAGATTTCCATTGCTATCTTCCATTGGCCATTACAATTGAAGATTTAGATCTTTTTCTTGCATTCTTTTTGTAATTTATTAGTTATTTATCATTTGTATCGTTAAAATAGGATACCGTGATTAGTTTGTTGATTTCGTGTAATTTTATTAATAGATCTAGTTAATAGCGATTCTTTTCAAACCGCGGTTTTACCTGTGTTTTCGAGGCATGTTATTTTTTCCTGGGATAAAAATATAACCCAGGTATTCATATAGGTCACCTATAAATTATCTAGGTGCTAAGGTTTATATGAAAGATTATTTTATTGATCAAAGATAAAAAATACATGGGAAAAACAAAAAGGTAATATCATTCACAAAAAACCACAAAGGTTTATAAGAGGACTTATTCAAGATTCATTCCTTAAGTTACTAAAATACTCATCTAAATCCGTTTAGTGATTTTTGCGAGAAAGAGACACATCCATTTAACTTACCTCACATATTCTCGCATTAGTATAATATTTTTTGTACCTTATGTTTATAATAAAGCTGTCCCTGCGGTTTTACCCGCGTTCCCGAGGGATATCACATTACAACCTTTTTCCTCTGGCTCTAGACTATCTGTATACCAAATTTCATTTAAATCGGTTTAGTAGTTTTGGCGTGAAAGCGAGACAGACAGACAGACTGAGTTACTTTCGCATTTATAATATTAGTTAGGATAATGTATGTTTTGATCATATTGTAAATCTATACATGTTACGCTATCTTGTAGATGTAGTATAATGTTCTGCTCGAGCCTAATAATAATTAATATAGTTTAAAGCCTATAATTAATTCTACAAGCCCAACGGTTTGGCGCTTAACATGTTGGCTTACTTACATAAATAAATAAATAAACTCCTATAATAGAAATCAAAACTTGTCGTTTCAACCAACAATTGTCAAAACTTATGAATAACTTCAGAGACTAGTCGCACCATTTTTAACTACAACCGCTGAAGTGAAGTTTCGAGAGTGAACAGAACTAAAAGAATTTTGCTAACAAGACTGCACTGTCAGACTTTGCAATTGGTCTTACCATGAAAATTGTACCGCGGTTCTGGAAACTTGTGGGCGTGTCTTCTAATCTGATTCTCCTTTGTCATCAAACGTTTCTTAACTCTGAAGTTAAGTTTGAGCTGGTATCGACGGCGACGTAATGAGCGGGCCAACTTTTCGATAAATTTGTTGCTCCACTGCCAATATTTTGGAGATGTTCCACGGTTGAGACGGGTGAATTTTTGATTATGAACGTTTGAGTACTTTGGTCGCACTTTGGAAGTTAAACTTCTGTTTCGTTTTTTTTGCTTCTCATTATATTTTTACTAGATTCTGCCCTGTGGTTTTACGTGTTTGTCATTTTTTTTATATTGGCTTGCGATTTTTTATTGGACGTATTACTTTCTTTTGTTACAGTTTGTCTAGTCGCAATTTCCAAAGCATTACATTTTTCTCAGAAATCTTCTCGGCGCGCACAAAACTTCCCCAAAGTTTCGTCTCAATCGAATGAATGGTATTGGAAAACATAGAAGAAAAAAAAAAAACAAAAATTAATTTTTAGTTATATAATTTTAGCTATTGAATCTCCGAGATATTGGTACTTGTTACCACTTTTAGTTAAAGACAAAATAATCACAAATAATTTGTACAATAACAACGAACTGATTTCATGTTCCATCACAAATTACCAGAATTTGAAGATGGATAAACTTGACTTGCCCCAGGGCCATGTCAAACACAATCTTAGGAACTCCTTAACTAAAGGACAGTTGTACAAAACTACAATTGAGTCGTTTCCTGGAAGTCGAACGGTTAGTTCTGTAAATTGAATTTAGATGGGTTATTTAAATCAATGTTACAGATTTTACAAATCTTATTAGGAAAGGATGTTTGCTACTCTATCAAAGGTTGAATGGATTTAGATGAAAATTGGCGCTCATATAGATACTATTCTTGATAAATATATAATTAATAATAAAAAAATGAAATGAAGGTAAATCCGACGGTCCATAATGAAAATGTTTTTTTTTAAATTAGTTTGTGACTCTAGAGATAGCCTATTAACACTGATGATGAAAAATAATCTGACATCCTACTTCCTACTAATATTATAAATGCGAAAGTTTGTCTGGATGGGTGTTACTCTTTAACGCAAAAACAACGTAACAGATTTGGATAAAACTTGACATATTGATAGTTTGTAGCCTGGATATAAAACATAGGATACTTTTTATCCCGAAAAATGTGACATTCCTCGGGAGCACGAGTAAATTCGCGGGGAACACCTAATTATAAATATTTTCATCAGCCTACACACATTTAGTCTTCTACTAGCTGTCCCCCGCGGTTTCACCCGCGTTCCCGTGGGATGTCACATGTATTATTCATAAAAACCTTCCTCTTCAATCACTCTATCTATAAAAAAAAAACCGCATCAAAATCCGTTGCTTAGTTTTAAAGATTTAAGCATACATAGCGATATAGGGACAGAGAAGGCGTCTTTGTTCTATGTAGTCATTTTGAGTACATACCATGGGAGGATAAAAATCTCTTAAAAAATAATAAAAGTATAAAACTACAATGTGAATTTGTTTTAATCATTTTGCAGAGGCCACAACTTATCGGATGCATTTCATTTGTACGCAATCGGCCGAAATTAATGTGGAAAATAAATTAATACTTTTGATTCGAATGAACGAATCACCGACATACGTTTTAAATTATTTTGTTTACGTACGGACGTTTAATTACTGAAGCATTTTATAAATACCTTATTTAACATTGTGAAATGTTACTTTTATTAATTGACTTTAAAAGTATGGGGGTCTTATTAATTAGATTAGGGGAAGTTTTAAGGAAAGTTGAGGGTCTGTTAGGTTCTGTATCGGTAAGCTCAGCTATCAGAAAGGGTCGATTCCCGGGTCGGGCAATGTGATAATAGCTTTTCTTTGTCTAGAAATCATGTGTCCATCAATCTATGTCCAAGAGACGGCAACAATGTTCACCCCGGTGGAATGAGGGTCTTATTACTGAGACCTCTGCCTACCTCTTCAGGATATTGACTTAAAGATATGGCCTACAGATTTCCTGATTGCGCTATGTAAAATCGCGGGGGACAGCTTGTATATTATAATATTATAAAGATGTAAATTTTGCTAAGTTTGTATACATGGATCCTCTCGGGAACTTAGGTGAAACCGCGGCAAGGAAACTAGTAAGCTATAAAAATACATCATCCGTGTAACGATGTCAAACCTCATTCAGAAATGAAGTGATTGCGAATTTTCATAGTTTATTATATCAAATAATGTGGAACAGATAAAGAGGCGTGTAATGGCGTCCGTTTATCCGTGTTAATGTGTGGATGCTGTTCCAAAATATGCGGCATGTTTTATTGTTATGCGTTTAAATATGCGTCGTTATGCGTCTTGGTAATGCGGCAAAAGTGTGACGGTTTTATTATAGTTTTTATTATTAAAATATAAGTATATAGCTATGTAGGTACTAAGAATTTAATTAAACGAATAATGTTATCAAATCTACTGTTACCAAGGCTTGGATTCTGTAAATTAAATTAAACTAGCCCGAGGATGTATCATCATGGCCTATATGCGTATTAGAGTAGTAGAGCTCTTAGTGCAGAGTTCGTCCGGGGAAGTACTACCACCTTACCCATTTCCGCCGTGAAGCAGTAGTGCAATTGTATTACTGTGTTTCGGTTAGAAAGGTAAGGGGGCCAGTGAAATTACAGGCACATGAGACTTAACAACTTCACGTCTCAGGGTCGACAACGCATTGGCGATGCTCCTAGTGTTGCAAATGTCCATAGGCGGCGGTGACCAATTACCATCAGGTGGACCGTCTGCTTGTTTGTCGGCCCAAGTGGTATAAAAAAAAAAAAAATGCTATAATTATGGCATCACGTGAGAGGTAATCTCTCCGTGGCCTCCGTACGCCGGATCGCCGTCGAAGTTAATATTAACTGAATAAATGGGCATGTTAGAAGTAAAACAAAAAGAAAGTATAGTAAGTACCAAGGTCTTAGTGCAGAGCTCTATCGGGGAAATACTACTACCATACCCATTTCTGCCGTGCTTGTATTACTGTTTTTTGGTTAGTAAGGTAAGGGGATCGGTGAAATTACGGACACCTTTCAACTTCACGTCTCAGTGTTAACATCAGATTGGCGATGCCCTTGGTGTTGCAGACCACTGACCATCAGATGACATAAAAAAAATGAGCAAAACCTCAGGAGTATCGTTAGTTCTCGATGTACAGGTCTGAATGAAAAGTTTCTAGAAAATAGTGAATAGGCTACTAACGGGAAAGCGAGCTCCATCTTCGGCCTCATCTTCACTTACCATCAGGTGTGATTGAGGTCAATCGCAATCTCGTCAGAAATAAAAAAAAAATTATAAATAATGTTGAAAATGTTTTTTTTAGAAAACTTTCTAGGACTATAAGCATCATATTCTTTGATTTCTACACTCAATATAGCTTGTCAAAAGGCACTCTTGTATAACAAATCTAATTCGTTACCATTTTCCACTCTATCTGAACATTCATCAAAATCACTTCACAACCTTTTTCCGATTGGGAAGAACTCCACTGCAAAATTTTACGTGAATATTGCTGGTGCTGAAAAAAATTGTACCTAGACGAAAATATGTCACAGTTACCATTGCTTCAGTAGAAATATATTTTTTTGGACTGTCCCGCGTTCTGCAGGTACATGAATAAAAGGTACAAACAAATGTGCATGTCTCGCTAGCTTTTATACGAGTCTTAGGAAAAATCACAAATTGCGTGCACATACTCGTATAGGTACCACCTTCTCCCATAAAGCCATTTAAATAACGCAAAAAAACGATAAAGTTCCTGTAATTCATCTCCATTATCCCTATTTACTTATCCTTTGTCAAAAATATGTTATTCTATGTGACTAATATTATAAATGTGTATGTTTGTGTGTGTTACGACTTATCAGAATTGAATTACATTAACAGGCTGTTACAAAACTACCCGTAAAGCCGAAAGGAGGTTAAATGGCCCTATAACGAATCCATTCTCAATGTTTAAGAACCGTAGTGACGTTGTATAACAAAAAAAAAATAATACACCTAAAAAACCATATACCTAAAAAAATAAAAAATCAAATTTTTATGAATGAAAAATTGATAAACTATTATAGTAGACAATTATTAGGTAAAATAGGTACGTAGGCCTTTCTGTTAAATAATCTGGTTCCCTGACATGACAGCTTACTAGGGTTGTTGGCTTTGATAATTAATTATATTTTTACGGGGTATTTTGTAACACGTTGTATACAAATAGTATACAATAGTACATAATACTATAGTAGCATTTATGCTTTTTATTCCTTCGGGAACACGTTCCGGAAGCTTTATTGTGCGGAATTGTGTATTTGTAATTTTTCTGTTCCAAAAAGTTTGACCGAAAGTGAAGTTACTATGGGGACACCTAGATGGATGGCGACCCAGTTAGTGGCGCTGTCTAGATACATTGTGTTTATTACCTAATTTAGTTTTTTTTACGGTCTAGGAGAATCTAGTGTAGTAAAGATACTTTGAGCTCTTAGCGCCTACGGAGCAGAACAGCGTCAGCAATTTCAACTAGCCCTACTAATATTATAAATGCGAAAGTTCGTAAGAATGTATTGATATTTGGTACTCTTTTACGCAAAAACTACCAAACGGATTTTATATGCTACTTGGCACTTAGACAGAACATATCCAGGAATAGCATATAGGCTACATTTTATCCCGAGAATAAGTGACATACTTCGGGAATACGGGTAAAACCGCGGAGGCAACTAGTATTAAATAAAACTTACATCGATTCGCGGGTAAACCAATATTGTGTACAATCCTACACTTTACCCTGCTCTTATTCTTCGCTATGTAAACTAACAAAGGTAACGTTTCCAAGGCATTTTCGACTCGGTCAAGGAAAGATTAATAGTACACTGCCACAATCAGATACCTGGGCTTTTATACCCGACCCGCCCTGACAAAGATGAGTAATGTGTTTTTTTATTATTTCCTATCTGGGTTCCGTACGATAAGCGAATGTTTTTCAAACGATCGCGGCTTGATCACGTTTTTGGCGCCCGTAAAGATATATCTTAATGAGCTTTTGTTTGTACAATGTTTAAAGGTGAAATGGGATATAAAAGCTGGTTTTCAGGGGATATTGTAAAAGGTTTTTTGTGGTTTTATGTCTAAATAGCATCTGATCGTGGTCATAATTGATATCTTTTGAATGCAAGGAAAATTGAGCTATGGCCTATTTAATTTTAAACTTGTCTACTTGCTCTACGGTTCTTTCAAAATTCAAAACCATTTATTCAGTTTAGGCCCTCGGAAGGCACTTATGAAGGTCAAATTTAAAGTTACTGAAGCTACAACCGGTTCCGAAGTTTACTTACCTTTCCTTGAAATCTTATGTGATCTTGATAAACAATTATGTTTCCTGATCAATTGTTTCCGTGGGGTGTATTCTAGGCTTATACCATAGCCTATGTCACTCGGGAATAGCCTAGCTATCAGTCAAATATTTTTTTCAAATTCGATGGGTACCTAACAAATTAACACTGTCTTACAAACTTCCCTCTTTACAACGTGTTACAAAAAACACCGTAAAAATATAATTAATTATCAAAGCCAACAACCCTAGTAAGCTGTCATGTCAGGGAACCAGATTAGAACAGAAAGGCCTACCTATTTTCCTAATAATTGTCTACTTTAATAGTTTTTCTATTTTTCATTCATAAAAATCTGTTGTTTTATTTTTTGGGGTATGTTATACAGCGTTACTACGGTCCTTAAATATTGTGAATGGACTCGTTATAAAGCCCCATTTAAGCTCCTTTCGGCTTTACGGGTAGTTTTGTAACATCCTGTATATGAGACGGAAGGGATTTACTTTAATATTATGCTTGTACGGAACCCTAAAACAGTTATATTCCTACCCAGCCTGTCCGCTACACCTTTTGTTATTTTCCAACACATCAATCTTGCATCAAAGCATACACACACGAGGCACCATCAAATTCCCATTACAGATGTATTTTACAAACGTTTCAATATAAGAATTCGTACTTTTAGATTTATATCTACCATACTTATGTTGTTGCTGGTTATTTTAAATGTGAGTTTTGGGAAACATACAACAATTATATCCTTACTTCACTACATAGTATAAAACAAAGTCGCTTTCTCTGTCCCTATATCCCTATGTATGCTTAAATCTTTAAAACTATGCAACGGATTTTGATGCGGTTTTTTTAATAGATAGAGTGATTGCAGAGGAAGGTTTATATGTATTAGTATCTACATTGTACCTGATTCTGTAGTATTCTCATTATACCTGTAGACTTGTTCTTTGTTTATTATCTTGCTTTCACGACTAAGCCGCTCTTGCTTAAATTTGGCACACACATAGCCTATGTTATGGAGAGAGAACAAACTACTTAGCTTGTAATATTATAATTGCTAATTTTGTGAAGATGGATGCATGTTAGTCTTTCACGCAAAATTTACTAAACGGATATGGATGTAACTTGGCACAGAGATAGTTTATAACCTGGATTAATACTTTATACTTTTAGGCCTGGAAAATGAGGCATTCCTCGAAAACACGGGTGAAACCATGTGGGACAGCTAGTAGATAAGCATTTTGCCTTCTTTCTTCGAAGACGTAGGCAAAGGTCTTAGTTCTTAAACCCACATTTTATACTGTAATCATTTCTATTTTATATTCCTTGAAAAATAAACAATGGTACCTACTTGGCAAAAATGCGGGGGCAGGCTAATATATTATAAAATTTCCATAATACAAATTAATTCCATCCAAAAAGCATCTTATTTATATCCTGCAGATCTTAGACTTATCTGGGGCGTAGAAAATAATATATTTTAGCAATATAAAGTCTTACTTAAGCCAAAATATTGCCCCGGGATGGCTCGAGGCCTTCCAAGGAATTCGTTCGCGGCTGAAGCGAGAAAATTAAGTTTTCTTTAATATTAAACATGGCGTCTTATAAATGATTGGCTGGGCTTTGGCAAGAACTTTGTAGCAGAATATCTAGGTTTATTAGATGACAGATTTGAAGGTTGATTGTTACTTTAATTTAATTTTTAGAGTACCGTTCACAAAGGGTGTCTGAGACCTTCGCCAACAAACTAGAACGGAAATTTTATTTACAAAAAGCAAGGCGACAACAGCAGAACAAAAGCCTTTAATAGCAAATCCATAGATTCTTAGCCGTTGGAGGATGACAATTAATTAACAAACACAATTCTGTCATATTTATGTCACGCTAGCCTCCGTCTCGCGGTTTCACCCGCGATTCTGAGGGTAAATAATATCTCCCCCAGAAATAATATCTCTGTACCAAGTTTGATCCAAATCTGTTCGGTGAAAGAGTAACAAACATCTATACATACTCACAAACTTTCGCATTTATAATATTAGTAGGATTGTCTGCTATTTGGTGCTCATTGTCAAAACCCATTATGATAAAATTAAAAAAAACACATTGTTATGGATAGCTCTCGGGTCAAAAGACGCACGTTCCATTATGAACCTAAAAAAGATACAACAAAGGATCACAATAGAACACAAAACGTAACATTTTTATAATCGAGTTCGGGACGGAATGGGAGAATCGTGTATTTTTTCCGTTAAAAATGTACAAACTGGGAATATCATTAATTCTCAGTGACAACTGACGAGGTATGCTGACAACTTAATTAGTTGGTTTCTTATCTGTACACAAAAATTAATGATTGAATGATTTATTCTGTGGTTTTCAGGCCCTTTGATTTCGTAAATATACTAGTTTCTAGACCTCAGGTTGATATTCTAGCTGCTAAGTTAAGTTCGGCTGCATTTGCTGTTAGGAAAATTAAACAATTGACGAATGTTGAGACAGCCAAATTAGTTTATTGTGCATATTTTCATAGCCTCTTGTCCTATGGTATTTTATTTTGGGGAGCAGCAGCGGATATAGAATCAATATTTATTATACAAAAAAGAGCAATTCGTGCAATTTACAGTATGGGTCCCCGTGAATCATTAAGAGATTTATTTAGGGAAATAAATATAATGACATTGCCTTCATTATATATTTATGAAAATATAATGTTTATACGTAGAAACATAGGAATATGTTTGAGTCAAAATTGGATATCCATAATATTAATACAAGACAAAGGGAGAAGTTAGTTGTTCCATACTTTAGACTAACTAAAGTAAACAAGTCATTTCTTGGTAATTATGTTCGATTTTATAATAAGATACCGCTTTCAGTAACCAAAATGTCTGATCATAAATTTAAAAATTATATTAGGAAAGTTTTGAAAGAAAAAGCGTATTACAAGGTAGTTCATTATATTGAAGATAAAAATGTATGATAATAGCTACTCTCTGCACAGTGCACCTTTAATTTTCTTGTTTTAGTTGTAAGTAATTATTGTCATTTTCTATTTTGTAGTCTTATTATTTCTTTTTTTTTTGTTTTTTTTTTGTTTTTGAATGTTACCTTTATTAACTATTTTGTAATTGTTAAATATAAAAATATGTAAAATTGATATTATAAAATAGCCAAAAAGTCAGAATAGATAAAAAAATTAATAAAATAAAAAAGAATGTAACCTTGCTGAGTTTCTTGCCGGTTCTTCTCAGTTGAAGGCTGACTTCCGAACCGGTAGTAGCTTCAGTAACTTTAAATTTGACCTTCATAAGTGCCTTCTGAGGGCCTAAACTGAATAAATGGTTTTGAATTTTGAATTTTTTTTCAACTGGTTATGCTAATAATTTTCTAGGATAGAATATTATGTCTGTAAAGAAATCGTTTCTATTATTGGAAACATTTTGGGAATGAATAAATTGAGTGATACTGAAATCATTTTGATTTATTTGTCTATCTCATATGTTCACATATAACTCATGATCTACTGGGCATTTAATGGGCTAAAATTTCATAGACATCCATGAAATTTTATGTACAGGTATGACCCTCGTCAATACTAAAGGTGAGTACTTTTTCCGACTATGACAATGAGAATATGAAGAAACAAGTATTCTGTTTTTTTCTATTATTTTCATACAAGTAGATGATATGAAAAGTGGAGCAAATGTTCAATATTTCACCTCGTTCGATCATCAAGAATAATCGCAGGAATCAGAATGTCTTTAGCTCAAGTCATATTATAGATTTGAAAGCGTGTTTTTTGTTTTATTACGCAACACCTGAGCAATGGATTCACGATATTTTTTGCCTAGATATATTGTATGGGGAAACAGTTTTTAATCATTACAGGAACGCGGGTAATAGTGGTAGACAGCTAATCCAGAATATAATTTATCTATGTCCCAAATCTTAAACAAAAAAATATGTAAGGATTCAAACTGTCAGCCAATTCTAATCCGGATTTGTATGTAAGTATTTAACATTAATACACATAAGAGATAAAAAAAAGATATATATTGTTTTACTAGTTTCTGCCTGGAGTTTTAATCATTCTTACAAAAATTTGTCGCGCATGTCTTTCTCCATTATCTCATCTACCTTTTTGTTTTTACAAATGCAATACGTTGTTCTTTTACGACGTAAAGAAGTATAAACAAACATTTTCAAGTTTAGAATATATTTAATTGAGAGTTTAAATAATAAACAATTAAAGCCTTCAGAGATAAATTGCATTTTAAATTAAACTGATGGATATTATTGAGTGAATAACACAGCATACGTGACCGAGCTGCAGTATCTCGTAGCGATCATTTTCGACCAGTGTGCTACGAACAGCTACAAATTGCTACGACGTGCTACGGAATCGCACCGAATGCATGTACCTTACTTGAATAATTGCTTTTCTTGGAATGTCAATATGTCGATTCGTTGTCAAGGTACGTTCGTTGCAATATAATAGGTTGGGGAAAAAGTTCCTTCGCATTTTTTAAGGAAATTCAAAACATTTTTAATATAGTTTATTTACATTTAATTAAAGTATGTAGGTACCATTTTGTTCGATAACTTTTTGCCATCTTGTAGGTAGGGACATGATCCCATTGCTATAGAAATTTTGGGACTTCTGATCAAAATACTGCGACAAGTGGTTTTGACAGTCCTCTCGTGATGTTAACCTGCCACTGCCTAAAGAATTCTGAAGAGACCGAAACAGGTGGAAATCTAAAGGTGCAAGGTCAGGTCTATACGGCGGATGCATTAATACCTCCCACCCAAACGCTTTTAATTTTTGCTGAGTGGCTAAAGATGTGTGAGGTCTAGCGTTATCATGATGAAAAACCACACCCCTTCTGTTGATTAATTCCGGCCGCTTTCTCTCAACTTCTTGCTTTAATCTCATCAGTTGTTCGCAGTAGAGTTCAGAATCGATGGTCCTGCCTGGTGGTAACAGCTCATAATGAATAATCCCTTCCAATCCCACCACACACACAGCATCACCTTGTAGCGAGTTAACCCGGGTTTCGCCACATTCTGTGAAGCCTGACCGGCCTTTGACCACGACCTTTTTCGCACGTTCTTGTCGTACGTGATCCACTTTTCATCACCAGTTATCAGCTTCTTCGAAAATGGTTCGGTTTCAAGACGTCGTAAATAAATCACAAATGAGTACACGGTTCATTAGGTTTCTTTCAGTGAGCTCGTGAGGTACCCAAATATCTAGCTTTTTTGTGTACCCAGTTTTTTTCAAATGCGCCAAAACTGTTTTGTGGTCAATTTCCCAGTTCTTCAGCTACGTCGTAACTACTGATATGCCGATCTTGCTCCACTTTTTCAAAAATGGCATGCATCAATTTTATCCGTAATGGGGCGACCAGAGCGACGTGCATCTTTGACATCAAAATTTCCGGATTGAAAACGCTTAAACCAAATTTGTGCTACTCTCACAGACACTGCACTAGGTCCATAAACATCGCAAATTTTTTTCGCGGCTTGCGTTGTATTTTTACCTTTTTTGTAGTAAAATTTTAAAATGAATCCAATTTCTTCATTAGATTCACTCATCTTGGCGGTACGAAAAACAAATGCAAATCACACATTTTCCTAATTTGAATTTGGAATTATGTTCTTTAAAATTTAAACTTTCAATGATACCAAAACCAGCCAGATACAAATAGTATGGCCAAAGAGATTTGGTAACTAGATATGAACTGTGAACCGCACAAATTTATATTTGGAATTGATTGTAGAGGCAGTAACATAAGTAGATAAAGAAAAAAGTTTAAAAAATCACTGGTGTCCTACAATTAATGTTAAAATGGAAATATGAAATAAACAGATATTTTGTCAATATGTGACTATAAAACCTATACTATCATAATATAATACTAAATTTTCCCCGTGGTTTCACTCACGTTCTCTAGAGATTTTACATTTGTCCGGAATAGAAAGTATCCTATGTATTAATCTAAGATATGAATTATCTATGTGCCAAGTTACATCTAAATCTGCTTAGTGGTTTTTACGTGATTGAGTAACAAACATCTATACTTACTTTCGCATGATATTAGTATTATTCTATATTACAGATATATAGGTTTAAGATTACGTAAGTGTAATTTACAAAACTCTTGTAAATTACACTTGTAAGTGTTTTGTAAATTAGGAATTGTTCAGCTACTTACGATACTAAAATTCTCAATAAAAATAAATTTATGAATAAAGACTATTTTTATATAATTATAAAAAATTGATAATGCAACTAGTAATTTTATAAACATGTCCATTGCACCAATATAATAGAAAATAAAATACTTTAAAAAGTATTAGTATTTTACTTACAACCAAAACTAATATAACCCTTTTCATCTTACGCCTTTGAACTTGCCTCAATTACACTTAAACTTAACTTTAAAACATTTTTTGGGGTACCTGACGTACATTTAATTATGAGAAAGGCAATTATTTCATAACGATACAAAAGCACCACTCCCACGATTATCACCGCACATCCTTTGGCTTTCCATCTGCCTTTAATCCTAGACCATCTACCGCGATACAAACTCAGTCTCTAAAACCTTTAAGACAAAGGTAGTAAAACTCAAAATTGTATACCTCGAGTGCATTTTAAAGTCTGTATCGCCAAATGACCAGTGGCTCCCTCCTCGGGGACTGTGGCGACACGAACAAATTAGGGGACAATGGACAATTAAGATAGTTCCAGACACGACGTAAGTTCCAATTATTTGAGAATTAGATGCTTTCTCAGGAATGGAGGTTTGTGCGAAGTTGGTGCTTAAATTTTAGTAGTTACTCCGTTGAGATATATCGCTTTATTTAGTTTTAGCTCTGTTGTGGGTTTGTGAGTTTATTCTTCTGTTATTTAACTCTTTATTTCCCAGGGGAATTGCTAATGTGTTGCTGAAATTATGAGTGGGCTTGTGACTATAATCTCCCTATGTTTAATGATGCTATGATAGATGAATACTGGCTCTCCGATACAGTCGTTGGTTGATGCTACGTGTCAGATTTGAATGCAGGTTGTTATTTCAAAGTGGACATAAAGCTAATAGGATGTATTCCACCATTAGGTACTCTTAAGAGCCACTTCTCTTCTGGGTTTTGTGTGCTTACTGCCAGTGGTCAGAACATCAATTGCCAGAGTGATCTGGATAGAGAGCCTGGCAATTAAGCAGCCCACTGATAGACAAAATTGCATCTGAAATAAAGACTTATGATACACATGTGAAAATATTGTATTATAGGGAAACTTTTTAATTATTCATCAATCACTTTTGAATAGCATAGACTCAGTGCTTACCCCTACCACTTTTCGTTACACAAAAAGGTTGCAGATCAGAATTTCAGAGCCCTACTATAAAAATGTTTCACTCCATCAAAAGAAATCCACTACCTTTGCTGTTGCATTCAGCAACAAACAAAGACCTATCATCGCTTAAGTTTATTTTAGCTTGGGTTTATCCACAATCTTACCGTCTGAAAATACAAAAGAAAAATACAGTGTCATTAAGGGAGTCTGCTTCCAACGGAACACGGTGCTAGGTGCTTGGGGACACATTATCATCTGGAGGGTACCAGGTGGATGGTAAAATAATCCCCACCACTCTCCCATAGCTTGTGATTAAGAATGCTGTTTATAAGCCCACAAGCATTTTGTCATTTCATCGTCTTTCTACCCGGTACATTCCATACAAGAGATTTGGCAGAATTTTTACGATTTGCTTTCTGCCTGAAGGCTTTGGGAATGTCTTTGCCTCTAAAGTGCCCAAGGTCATCAGTATACTCTCTAGTCGCCTCTTCCAATACCCAAGTGAGTGAATGAGGTGGTAGTATTAAACACAGAGATACACAGAATTAGGTATATCGATAAAAATTTTTTTTATACATTTTTGCTAATATTGCTAACACCGAAAATATTGCTTCTAATGTATTTAAAATGCAAGTAATTTTCTGCGTACAGAGTTCTTCGGACTAGATGTGGTTATTATAATTGTGTTCTCGGATTTTTTTTATAAAGCAAATGGAACACAATATCTGCCTACACCTTAAGCTTACAGAATATTCAATAATATCTAGATATCGAAGTCTAGACATCGATCATTATAATAACAAGCGGTATCAGCCCCCTTATTCAGCTAATACAAACTTCGTCGGCGAGACGCTTCACGGTGGCCTCGGAGAGCTTACCTCTCACGTGATTAGTAGTAAAAGCCCGCGACAAAACACCCTCGAGTTAGTGTCATTTTCCTTACCGAATCGAGCCCCTGTTATGGTGTATTTTTACAGGATTTGATGATAAAGTAGTTAGGGTACTTTCATTTTATGTTACCATAGCCTTTCAGATGAGCCGATTTTTTTTCTTATATACAAGTTCTCCCCCGCAGTTTCACCTGCGTTTCCGGTATGAAAAGTAGACTATTTGCTATTCCAGACTATAATACATCCAATGCTCATGCCAAATTTCATCCTGATCCTGATTTGATAAAAATCCTCCAAATATTCGCATTTATAAAAGTAATAAGATAAACTACTTACTGAACTAAATGTTGTTTTTGTTGAGATGAGTCGACAATTAACTCAGCTATAATTTTTTTGTTCGTATATATTCCGGTAACTGCACTTGAAGGCAAATTTCCGTCATCCTTTCAATCATTTAGTAAAGTACGGTTCTGTTCGAGACTAAAGTAATAAAGGTGTTCAATGAAATTATGAAAGAGTAGTAGAGCTCTTAGTGCAGAGTTCGTCCGGGGAAGTACTACCATCTTACCCATTTTCGCCGTGAAGCAGTAGTGCTATTGTATTACTGTGTTTCGGTTAGAAAGGTAATGGGGCCGGTGAAATTGCAGGCACATGAGACTTAACAACTTCACGTCTCAGGGTCGACAACGCATTGGCGATGCTCCTAGTGTTGCAAATGTCCATAGGCGGCGGTGACCACTTACCATCAGGTGGACCGTCTGCTTGTTTGTCGGCCCTAGTAGCATAAAAAAAAAAAAGAAAAAAAAAGAAAAGCAATCTTCAAATTGACAATTCAAACTCAGTTGTGTTTCAAATACACTAGAAAGAGTACTTACTAAAGAGGTAGTAACCTAGCTTCCTACACAGTTTCCCCGTACTGTACATACACCCTGACCTCATAAGTCGTGGGTTCGATACCCACCCAAGACAAATACGTACATGTAACACATATAGTAACTGGATACAGAAACCAATAACCTGAATAGTAATTATTATCTTATGTCCCCAGAGTCGGTTCACAGACTCACAGTAGACGGCTAACTTGTTCTGTACATAGAGGTCTCTAAGGTACAAATCACGAACAATTTACCTCAGACCAAACTGCAATTAGCTAGGTACGATGATTGTGGGACAGGATGGTTGTTAGCTCTGTTGCCTATAACGGTTGGCAGCTAGCTATTGTTATGCGGTTTCTGATGTGATAATAATACTGTACTAATAATAATAATATTTTAAACAGGAAAGGTTTTATTTTATAAATATAAATAATATTATAAAGAAAGATTTGTATTTTTGGATGTAACAAATAAACTACATTTTTTTTGCCGTTAGAAAGCTACATTATCACTTACGAACATAGGCTATAAAGTATTTTTATTAAAAACTAGGAAAAATCCTTTAAAAAATTCCAATAATAACCAAGTAACCTAAGGTTTTAAAAATTACCAAAAAAATTCACTACATCGCTTGCGCTGCGAAAACTATTGATGATAGAAAGAACAAAATAATATAACATCCCTCGAGAACGTGGGAGAAACCGCGGGGGACAGCTAGTAAATAAAAATCGTGTTTGCGGCAAATTTCTTAGCATTTACTCATACTAAGAAATTTTCCAATAACATAACACTATATAGTTTGTATTCATTTGTCACGTATGCCGACATACAGAGAGACGATCCACCTCTGTACCTATTATAAATTGTTGTTTTAAGGTAATTGCTGATATAATCAATAGTCAGTTCAGTATCTTCTGTCTATATTTACTATAGTATAACTGTAGAAGGGTATGTCTGTAAATAATATATCCCAAGACATTCTTCACACATAGTTACCCGAGCCCAAGTTAAGCAGAGTGTACTGCTTGTAGTATGGCTACCAGGTAACTAATATACTACATGTACTACTTTTTAAATACATATTTACACCCAGATGCAGAAAAAACAGATATGTTCATGCACACTAATGTTTGTTCTAGGTGGGAATCGAACCCGCGATCTTCGGTTTGGCAGTCAGGGTCTCTAACCACCAAGCCAACTGGCCCATCAAGTAAATAGAACATATTTTACAAAAAACAGATTTTGAATTTAAGACCAATATTGAAAAAAAACTCTGTCTTTGAACACGTTAATCCCCAAAATTACAAAATTCATGTTAATGGGGTTTTCACAGAAAATTGGAACGTGGCTTGGGGTAACATAGGAAATTTTTTAAACAAAATCGAGTCACGAAAAAAAATACTTTTATTAAAGTTATGACGCATAAATTGACGTTGCGGGCACAGTTAATAGATAATTAATAGTAAAATAGTTTCAATAATTAGTAACAAATGACGTTTGTATATATAGCTGTCGCAGTTTTACCCTCATTCCCCTTAGGGGTAAAATGTAGTCTATGTATTCTCCGGCTCATAAAATATGTCTATGCAAAAAATGCGTCCGCCCGCGCTATTACTTCGTTTCCGCTTAGCGTTCTTTCTGACTTTTCTTTTTCCTGGTCCTGTAAGGGTCTTAGATTGGTGTGAAATTGCATACAGCCTTCCTCTAGAGTTAGGCTATCAAATGCAATAAAGACAAATCAAATTTGACTTATAGTTCCAGATGTTTGGGCGTTTAAGCACAAAATCTACAGCTTTATTATATTAGTATGGATTACTACGAAAAATAATCGAGTATCTAAACTTCAAATCGAAAATTTAAATATATATTACCATTTCCTGTTACATTATATGCATTTTCTTAAACGAGTTTAGGTCGACCTTATTAGATTGCTGACCTCATCCCATTTTCAAGGTAAGAATCAGAGCTCTGATCATATTAAAAATTGAGGGGCAGTAAAAGTTCTCTAAAAAATGACGCCTACTTCAATATGCACAAATATTATAACTGTAGTCAATAGCTGTTTATTTACGCTGTACCTGTGCATCTAATACAAATTTCGTCGACGAGTATTCCTTGCGCCGGAAAACTCGAAGAACGGACCTCTCCCGTGTTTGCGTAGTTAACGTAAGGGACAGACCAATGAGACTGCGAAGAAACAACGTCAAACTACTAGTAGTCATCTACCTTATAGAATCACACTGATGCCTTAAAGGTAGTCTGAAGGCGTAACTGTGTTACATATATGAAAGTCTCGCAAATTTAATTTAAAACAATCATCTTAGAATAAAGTCAATCACTCTCAAAAATCATTTTTTTACCTTTAAGGTCTTCCTCGCTTCCAAAGGATCAATACCTATTTAAACTAACTATAAGGTCTTCATAGTAGGCCGATCCTGTTTTCATCGCCATCTGTTTAAATGGTCATGTATTTAACGACCATTAGCTGACATTATGCTAAAGTTTGAGCGCAGTGGCACCTACCGGTTCTAATTGTTAATAAAATCTATCCAGGAACACATTCAAACACACTCGAAAATCAGTTCAGTGACGTACACACGTTCAAAATAATTATTTATATAACAATTGGTATGGATACCTACATATTATGGTTTCATACGATCATAGCTGAAATGAAACAAACTCAATTTTCTTCAAGAACATTTTTCTATTACTGTATATTCGCAAGCCCTTCGCAAACTGCATTGTAAGTAAAGCTACATAAAGCTCAAGATAACATTAACCACTGTACTTTATTGCAAATTGCCCTGCGGTTTCTATGTAGCGAAAGTACATTTTTAAATTAACATTTCACTTTGATTCAAGTAATTTTCATTGTTGCGAGTAATTTCAAGTGAACACACTTTTATGACGCCGTAAAAACGCCCGACCCGTGTTATCTATTAAAATAATGCGTGCTGAAAAAATATGCGAAGTAAAACAGCCGAAAATATATGGCACCTATAAAAAGCAGCGTCAGTTTACTCGCGGCTAAGTAAAAGGTTTCCCCAACAGCATAATAACAGTCAGCTCCGTTACATGCATTTTTCACTCCGTCCATTATGCGCGAGCACGTTGTCGCGTGCTGCGGTAATGAAGTGGTCGCCGCGCATGACGTCACGCCAACACGCTCTGAATGCAACTTGACCAAATGACAGAGTGACGGAGTTGTGCACAGAGTCTAAAATGAAAAATGTCTTTGTATTTTCAAGACATTGTGATTTTATTTTTAATTTAATTTTGTAACTTTCAGTCTATTTATGTTTTTGGATGCTGTGGTTTCCTCTAATTGAAGGAACACGCCACCTCACATTCACAGTGTGTTATAATAATGTAATGTAAGCGTGTATCTTTTGTTGGAGATCCATAAATAAATAAGACAGCGGTAGATGGGTCAAAAAATATGACGGGGAACTAAGAAGTAAGCTTGAAGCGTGATTAGGTATAAATTGCAGATTATATAAAATAACGTGTAAATCTATTTTGGGTTTATTTAAGTTTATTACATTATATAATATATATTAGTGTGTCACTGTTGGATTACCAAAAAAAAATCGACGAGCGTCCATTTGATTTCAGTTAGGTCGATGGTACACATGATGGTAAGTGGTCACCGCTGCCAATTGGCATTTGATACACATGCATCGATCTATTTCATATTATGTACCTATATATATTCCTATTAATTTATTTAAACAAAACTTTTGTTGTCAAAATTAAGAGGCCATAGCAAAATATCTTTTACTCCAACAATACAATATTAAAGAAACTGAATTAATTAAAGAGATAAGCAAGAACGATTTCTTTAGTTTTTGTACACAAATTCCTATTGTTGTGGAAAAGAAGCCTCTTTTAATCTAAAAGTGGCAAACAGTGAATTAGAGTTGTACACTGTACAGTGAGGATTCGGAGGGATACAATAGTTTATCTAGATTTAGAGTTAAGAACTTTGTATTTTTCTAGATTGAGCACTAGAAAAGCTTACTTTAATTCCTACAGAAAGTAATTGCGACTAAGAATAGTAAAATGTGCATATCTCATTTTATATTAAATACTAGCAGTCACCGCGGTTTCACTCGCGTTTATCGACAGGCCAGTTGGCTTGGTGGTTAGCGCTTTGACTGCCAAACCGAAGGTCGCGGGTTCGATTCCCACCCAGGACAAACATTAGTGTGCATGAAAATGTCTGTTTGTCCTGTGTCTGGGTGTAAATATCTATATAAGTATGTATTTAGAAAAAAAGTTGTATATGTAGTATATCAGTCATCTGGTTTCCATAGTACAAGCTCTGCTTAGTTTGGGATCAGATGGCCGTGTGTAAAGAATTTCCCAGGGTATATATATATTTTTATTTATATCGTTCGCGCAGTCACATGTTCTGACTGTATACCAATTTTCATCAAGATCGGGTCAAATCGTTCTTGACATACAGACATAAATTTTGAAAATAATAGAATTAGTATCTATGGAGGAGCGAGGTATGAGAGTCTTCCATTCAAAAGGGAAAATCTTCCGCCCGGGGTCGTGCGTGCCTGCGATGCCATGGTCCAACTGTTCATGTTGGAAGCTTGTATATATAATCAAATTCTTTTTTTTTTTTATTTGAGCTTATCATGTTGACTACGCCCTGCCTGATCTGAAGCAGCAATGGAGTCCAAAAATGAGACCCGTCGGCGAGGTGCCGAAGTCACAACCCCGCGATCAGCATCACCTTGTCGGCCTGCAGATATGCTTTTTCACGCTCCGTTTGAAAAACCCGGGATCGTAGGAAGAGGGGAATACGTGAGCCGGCAACGAGTTCCATAACTTTATGGTGCGGCACAACTATGTGTGCAACAATTCTAAGATACTTCGATATCGCGATGTAGGATTCTCACGTGCCTATTCGTTCATAGAGGTCGCCACACGTCAATCAGTCACAAAACGAAATTTATTCCCAAATTTATCAAAAAAATAAGAAGTAAATGTACAGACAGATCCTAAGTAGTATTCAATATATAGTAGTTTCTTAGAGTAGTTGAGCTCTTAGTGAAGAGTTCGTCCGGGCATGTACTACCACCTTACCCATTTGTGCCGTGAAGCAGTAGCGCACTTGTATTACTGTGTTTCGGGTAGAAAGGTAAGGGGGCCGGTGAAATTACAGGCACATGAGACTTAACAACTTCACGTTTCAGGGTCGACAACGCATTGGTGATGCCCTTAGTGTTGCGAATGTCCATAGGAGGCGGCGACCACTTACCATCCGCGTGGACCGCCTGCTTGTTTGTCGGCCCAAGTGGTATAAAAAAATGTGATGTGTTCAGAAATCTGGAGAGTAAACTTTGCTCAAAGGATAACTTATCTTCTTGAGAATTGTTAGAAGTTGTACGGGTTTTAACAGTGTCAGGTTGGTATTGTATTGAAAATTTCAAAATTTGAAACTATTTATTCAGCTTAGGCCACAAGAGGGCACTTGTGAAGGTCAAAGTTATTGAAGATATCACTGGTTCGGAATTCAGCCTTCAACTGAGAATGGAACATATACGATACTTTTTGTGCCGGAAAATTGTTACATCTCTCGGGAACGCGGGCAAAACCGTGGGGACAGCTAGTTCATTTAAAATTAAAATAATTGGGAAGAGAAACATTTTTAAGCAATATTAATAGTACCTAAACAAGCAGCATGAAAAGAAAGGTGCACTGTGCAAAGAGCAGCTATTTCCAGACATATTTATCTTCAATGTAATGAGCTACCTTGTAAAGCGCTCTTTCTTAGAAATCTTAATATTAATTTTAAATTTTTGATCAATCATGTTAGTTATTAAAAGAGTTATTATAAAATCGAACGGAAATACCAAGAACTAACTTATTAACTTTAACTAGTCTAAAACGTGGAACAACTAACTTCTCATTTTATCTTGAATTAATATTTTGGATATCCAATTTTATATGTTTCTAAGAACAAACAAATCTACTAATTTGAAAGATTGAAGTAGAATTTTGACATTACGTGTATTAAAATTACTGTCAAAAGGTTCATCAATCCATGGATTTTCGATCGGGATCGTATATAGTAACCCGGCTTATATCTACTTGAGTAGTAGAGCTTTTAGTGCAGCTTTCGTCCGGGGAAGTACTACCACCTTACCCATTTCCACCGTGAAGCCGTGGTACACTTGCATTACTGTGTGAGGAGGCCGGTAAAATTACAGGCACATGTGACTTAACAACTTCACATCTCAGGATCGATAACGCATTCGCGATACCCCTAGTGTTGCAAATGTCTATAGGTGGCGGTGATCACTTACCATCAGGTGGACCGTCTGCTCGTTTGTCGGCCTATGTGTTATGAAAAAAACAATAGTTTCATAAATGTCACATCACACACTTTATTATCGCTTACCATCAGGCGATACGTCTGCTCGTTTGCCTACCATAACATAAAAAAAAAAAAACTTGAGACGCGGAACTGTGCCTAGCGTTTCAGTTTAGTATAATCTGTGGAAATCTTAATTGGCATTATGCTTATTATAATTGCAATACGTAATATTTAACCTAGACTGCTCATGAATGTAATAAGGTGATTTACCCAATAAATAAATATATTTGGCATAAGCCTTACTGAAGTTAGTTAAAATCAAACAAATTTTCTTTTTTAGGCAAGCTATAAACTAAATAACGAAAAGATTTTAGGATGAATATTACTAATTATAACTCTTTTTAGTATTGACCCAACCGGTTCAAATCGTACAATATTTATCTATCAAAGTTCTTGTTTCACTCCCATTAATTCCCACGAATTGATTAATAAATTTATTCACATAAATAATCTGACACAATTTAAATTCAGTCTCTGACTTCTGCGCTAGGCATACATACCTGTGTTACAGAAGCCAGTGCCCTTTCTTATTAAAACATACTCAATCTAAAATGTATGTAAATAAAAGTAAACTTACAATACAAATGATTCTGTGTATGGTGGGGTGTGTTTATGCGTGTATGTGGAGTAGACGTGTGAGTGAATGTATATGTGTAGTGTGTGTATGTATCTGTAGTGAGTGTTTACGTGTTTAAAGTGTAGCTGTGTGTTATTTACGTATTGATTAGATGATTCATCCCGCGGGGTAATTAGAGAAAGGGGCAAAATAAGCTATAAAACTTAAACTGAATATTACATGCCATGAAATTATTCAACATATATGCAACAAAAGTAAGCTACAAAATGTTAAACGAAATTCAACTTAATTAACATTTATTAAAGCGGAAAGCATATCTAGTTCATTTCCCTGACTATCTGGCTAATGTGTTCTTAAGTAGATCATAATTCTTACATGTGACGTGACTACAACTCCTAATGGCAAAGTTTACTATAAAGTTACAATTAAATCATTTTCTGGTCCGGAAATTTGGTTGTTGTTTGTGGTAAAATCTTCTGTATTATTCAACTAATAACATAAATGCGATTGTTTGTATGTATGGATGTCTATTACTCTTTAACGTAAAAACTACAAAATGGATTTGGATGAAACTTGGCAGATATATAGAAAACTAGCTGCCCCCACGGTTTTACCCGCACTCCCGTGGGATGTCACGTTTCCTCGGGATAAAACGCCTATACGTTATTGCAGTATATGCTCTATATATGTGCCAGGTTACATTCAAATCCGTTGGGTAGTTTTTGCGTGAAAGAGGAACAAACATACATACATACAAACTTTCGCGTTTATAATATTAGTAGGATGCCTTGGAATAACATATAGGCTGGGGAAAAAGTCTTTTCGCATTATAGTATGTATGAACTTGTAATAAAATCTCTTTGGCTATACTATTTGTATCTGGCTGGTTTTGGTATCATTGAAAGTTTAAATTTCAAAGAACATAATTCCAAATTCAAATTAGGAAAATGTGTGATTTGCATTTGTTTTTCGTACCACCAAGATGAGTGAATCTAATGAAGAAATTCGATTTATTTTAAAATTTTACTACAAAAAGGTAAAAAAAAACGAAAAAAATTTGCGATGTTTATGGACCTAGTGCAGTGTCTGTGAGAGTAGCACAAATTTGGTTTAAGCGTTTTCAATCCGGAAATTTTGATGTCAAAGATGCACGTCGCTCCGGTCGCCCCATTACGGATAAAATGGATGCCATTTTTGAAAAAGTGGAGCAAGATCGGCATATCAGTAGTTACGACGTAGCTGAAGAACTGGGAATTGACCACAAAACAGTTTTGGCGCATTTGAAAAAAACTGGGTACACAAAAAGCTAGATATTTGGGTACCTCACGAGCTCACTGAAAGAAACCTAATGAACCGTGTACTCATTTGTGATTCTTTATTACGACGTCATGAAACCGAACCATTTTTGAAGAAGCTGATAACTGGTGATGAAAAGTGGATCACGTACGACAAGAACGTGCGAAAAAGGTCGTGGTCAAAGGCCGGTCAGGCTTCACAGACTGTGGCGAAACCCGGGTTAACTCGCAACAAGGTGATGCTGTGTGTGTGGTGGGATTGGAAGGGCATTATTCATTATGAGCTGTTACCACCAGGCAGGACCATCGATTCTGAACTCTGTACTGTCTGTACTGCGAACAACTGATGAGATTAAAGCAAGAAGTTGAGAGAAAGCGGCCGGATTTAATCAACAGAAGGGGTGTGATTTTTCATCATGATAACGCTAGACCTCACAAATCTTTAGCCACACAGCAAAAATTAAGAGAGTTTGGCTGGGAGGTATTAATGCATCCGCCGTATAGTCCTGACCTTGCATCTTCAGATTTCCACCTGTTTCGGTCTCTTCAGAATTCTTTAGGCAGTGTCAGGTTAACATCACGAGAGGACTGTCAAAACCACTTGTCGCAGTATTTTGATCAGAAGTCCCAAAATTTCTATAGCAATGGGATCATGTCCCTACCTACAAGATGGCAAAAAGTTATCGAACAAAATGGTACTTACATACTTTAGTTAAATGTAAATAAACTATATTAAAAATGTTTTGAATTTCTTAAAAAATGCGAAGGAACTTTTTCCCCAACCAATTATTAGATACTTTTTGTGCCGGGAAAATGTAACATCACTCAGGAACCCGTGAAACCACGGGAGACAACTAGTTCTATATAATATACTAAAATAAATCATTGTTTTATATATTTTGAATATCTGGAATCGTTTTGACTTAAACTCTCAGAATGGAGGTTAGATTCCCCGGTTGGACAGGTGACAGTAGACTTTTCTTTGCAAGAAATATTGCCTGTAGCTTAGGCATGGGTAATGTGCCTAAAAGACGGCAACAATGCTCATCACATGTCTCGTTTGGACTTAAAATATCTTGGGTGGAAGGTGGTCTATCTATAACTACCTCAGCGGGGATAATATCTTATCTACATCAAAGTTTGTTTATCAATCTAAAGTAAATATGAAAAAAAAAAATTGCAGGATAAAAATACGTATAATCGTACTTCTTGATAAACTGTATCCTAAATAAATAAATAGTTTCCAATTAAAAAAAGTTACAAAAGATAAATGAGTGTTTAATTACCCTGAGCTCTAAAAAACGCTATCTCCGTCAGATAACAAAGCGGAATATCTCGTGGAAATAAATTTCTCCGTTTAATCGTTCGCCTTTACAGCCTTAATAATAGACCCCGGGCAATAAATAACTTTAATTATGTTGTCACACCCTTTGCCTACCGCGTCATGTTTTCGGGTCAAATGTATTTTCCCTTTATTAAATTAATTTTTAATAAAATCCCATTGGGCCTTCAGAAAGGTCTGCTGTAGCGTGAATTTTGGATAATCGAAATGAAAACGCTTTATATACAAGTGTACTTACCTATAGTAAACTTATAAAAAAAACCTGATTATTCATTATAAATGGATGGAATTTCCTCATACTAATAACAAATAGTTAGTGATATCGCTCGAAGAACTGATAAACGATGGGGAAGAAAGGTTCTCGAGTGGCGCCCACGTACAGGAAACCCGATCCTGGTCAGAGTCGCTGGAAGTCGCTAGATGGAGGTGGTTTGAGACGGTTCGGGGTCGACATCCGTGGGCTGATATGATGATGATGAATAAAAAATAATGTAATGAAATCCTTTGCTTTATAAAGGTTTAACAAATTCCAAAAACCGGTAATTTTTAGGCTTAATCAAAATTTAATTGTTATCCAATAAATTCCGTGGGCTAAACTTTGTAAATTCAGTTAAAATGAATGAATTTTATCACTGGCCCGGATTAATACGGAATCAATTACTGCTGGCAGGGCCTCCGTTACATAAACACTGAACTCATTTTAACCCAAATTTTGAAACATGCCATCACACCGTGGTATCAATTTAAACCCTTTAATTTAGGAAATTAATTTATCTTACCAAAAAGGACATAGGAATAGTTTTTACTCTTTAATAAAATCCCCAATATCAGTAAATAGGTCTTTAAAAACGGGTCGGAATGGTCGAAATATATATTTATAATCCTTACTAATATTATAAATGCGAAAGTAACTGTCTTCACGCCAAAACTACTCAACCGATTTAAATGAAATTCGGTACACATATAGTCTAGAGCCTGAGAAACGACATAGGCTTTATAATAAAAAAAAAAGGGTTGTAAAGGGTTGAAATGCCCCCCCTTTGATGAAAAGTTTTTAAGTTGTTGATTTGTATAAATAAATATGACATTCAAAGCTCGGGAAGGCGGGTGAAACCGTGGGAGACATCTAGGGTATAATAATTTACAGTGGATATGGTAGTAATTCTACTTTCGACCAATATTACATTGCGAAATTTGTGTCGACATATAGATGTAGACTGACAAACAGACAGACGGTTCACCTGATGGTTAATGGTCACCCTCTCTGGATATTTGCAACATCAGGGGCATTGCCAATGCGTTGTTGACCCTGAGACGGGAATATGTTAGGTCTCTGGTACGCCTGTAATGTGACTGGCCCTTCTCGGGGGAAATTCGTATGGTGGTAGTACTTCCCCGAACGAACTGTGGATAATGTTGCTGGTTGCACTTGTATACAAAACTGTGTTGTAAAACTTTAATTTTATCATTGTGTGCAATTGTTTGTTGTCCTCAATAAAGGAAAAAAAAAAAAAAAACAAACTCTGCACTAGGAGCTCCACTATTTCTAAATTCATGAAAATAGATGTTATACACATAGATGAATAATTCATAAGCATTTCCTTACGTGATAGTCGATTCAGAAAGTAAAATAAAATTCTCGCTGTTGTCCTTATCACGGTGTGATACGCGCCCTATCCGAGTTCAATACTTGCCTAACGCCGGGTTTTCGAACAACGTGGGTGAGAGGCGACGTATTTATTTTATATCACCAGTGATTTTGACCATGCAATAATTAGGGTACCCTCACGATAAGGTCGTAGGGATAATACTATGGGAGATTTCTGTTGTTATTTCGCAAGGAAGGTTTGAATGGGAATGTTTAAGTTGAGCTTTGAACGCGTGATGGTTTTGGTTTTGTCGAGTGTCCATGATTTTGGCTTAGTTTGTGTATCTAATAATATTTATTACTGACTAGATGTCTATTCTCCATGTGGCACCTGCTATTCTTTTTTATGTCGTCACATGGAGAAGGAAGACACAAGACCGCACTTTATGGCAAGCTTTAGGAGAGGCCTATTCTGAGTAGCAAGACAATCTTCGCGAAACTGGTGTCAATGATAAAGTATATAACAAAGATGGTTTTAATAAAGGCTTTATTATTATTTATTATTGTTATAGATTTCTATTGCTGTTTCACCCGAATTCCTAAAGGATGTTACATTTGTCTGACATATAAAGTATCTGTTATGTTATTCCAAGACAAGCTTTGTTTCTTTGCCAAGTTTCTTTTCATTTATCCTAATCCGCCTGGTAGTTTTTACCTGAAAGAGTAATAAACAAACTTTAGCATTTATAATATTTGTAGGCTTTTATATCTTAATCATTTTTCATATGTCGGAAGAGTCATCAGTAGGGAGGGATTTGGCAACGAGGCGAAAGCGTTATGACGTCAGCGCTTTGACAGAGTCTGGACTTGTGTTCGCGCGAGCCGAGATAACGAAAACATTCGACAATCCCGAGCACGCACTTCTCTGCTGGCCGCCGCGCGGACAGCTAGTCTAGGAACTGTCTCACGTTTCGTTGTGATTAGTGTCATTGTATTAAAGTAAGCAAGTTAACCTACCTACGACTTTCATTTTTCTCAAAGAAACATATCTAAGCCCATATAATGTCTAACGGTGATGATACTACCTATGATCGGCCTCCCTATCCCGACACATATAATGTGATGATTTGTCCAAATATGTCCAGTACCAGTAGTAAAGGAGAAAAAGTGAAACCTTACTAGGTTCCTTGCCGGTTCTTTGCAGTTGAAGACTGACTTCTGCACCGGTGGTTGCTTCATAAGTGCCTTCCGCAGGTCTAAACTAAATAAATGGTTTAAGTCGAGTTCAGATAAGGAATGGGTCCTCGAAAGCCGAAGAAGGTGCTCGGTGACAGAATAATACCATGAGGGTTGTTATGAGCCACGTTAAGCAACTCACTCTACCACAATGCTATGTCCTCATTGTGATATTTTCCTCTATTTGTATTCATAAACGGATCAAGCGGTACAGTTGCATCCATCTTGTTTGTGAGAGACAGCTTCTGATTATTAGGTGTTCCACGCGGCAACGGAAAGTTGTAGTTTATTGTAGATGGTAATATTATGATTTACTCGCATTTCCGAAGGATGTTACTGTGATTTTCATAAAGAAAATGTATTCTTAGTGATAATACAGGTCATAAACTGTTTATGTGCCAATTCGATCACTAATAATAATAATCGTTTATTTAACTCAAAATAGTAGTAAAATTTATACATGCTTGTCGTGAAAGGGAAAAAAGAACAAACATCTATACATACATCTTCCAATGTTAGAAATATTATAAATGCGAAAGTTTGTGATATGTTGTGATATGAAGTTAAAAATAAATATCCTAAAGTTATCAGAGAGCTGATATACCCACTATAATATTATATATAAGTATGAATTAAGTAAATTAATTAATTAAATTAAATAGATACTTACATACATATTTAGTTACATCCAGATACAGAACTGATATATACAACGTGTTACAAAATACCCCGTTACAATATAAGTAATTAACAAGGTCAACAACTCTTCAAAAAAAAGGAACGCCTACGTACCTATTTTACCTAATAATTGTCTACTATAATAGTTTTTTTTGGTATGTTATACAGCGTTACTACGGTTCGTAAATATTGTGAATGGACTCGTTATAAGGCCCCATTTAACCTCCTTTCGGCTTTACGGGAAGTTTTGTAACATTCTGTATAAATATATATAAAAATAGAAGATACATGGAAATGAAAATTTAATTATATTCCTCCAATGAGGGAATCTTAATATATATTTTATGAAGGTTTTCTGTCATGTTATTACTTATTTTGGTAGTTTATTACAATGGAATAAGGAAAAACATTCGAATCGGAGCAGGAACTGGGGATATAATAAAAATCGCACAATATACATCATGTTGTATTAGATTTTATTATATTTTTATATAATAATGTAGCAATTGGGTTATGGAGGAGCGGGGTATGAGAATCCTCAATTTAAAGGGGAAGATCTTCCGCCAGGCTTGTATATATATCAATCCCTAAGAGAATCTTGATAGCGCGATGTAGGATTTTCGCGTATTTCTACTCGTTCATAGATGTCGCCACATTACTGTGGTGCGGGCGGTAAAGGTCGAAGTAAGTAGGCCGCAGGGTGAAGTATTCCATTATTTATTAAACAAAATACTAATGAAGTAAGGAGAGATTAAAAACAGCGTCAGACAATTGTTACCACCTCTTATCTACAGTCAGTTGATTGTGTCAATTCAACTGGATTTTATTTTCAGTATTGCGTGTATAGTTGGTATTTGGTTTATTGATATTATCGATGTTTTTACTCCTAACACTCTCTGTAAATATGCCTTACCCTTTTTGTAGATGATAGGTTTTTTGTTATCATATAAGTTTGCTTTTAGTCACGAAAATGGTTGGTATTATATAACAGATAAAGGTGGCGGAAATTAAATGAATATGAAATAGAAGATTCAATGTTATGAGACAAAAATGTGAAGGTCTTGAAAAGTCTTGAGAAAGGTTATTTAGGTCAATAACAAGTTCGTAGTTGAAATATTTAATACAAATGTATTTCTGCTTCACGGTGGAAATATGATGTTAGTACTTCTCAAGGCTAACTCGGCACTAAGATATCAACTACTCAGGTACTTATTTCAAACATCGAACATATAATGATTAAATATGAAAGTATAAAATTTAAAAATAAACACTTTAAAGAAAGTAAAACCAACTTATAAAAAAAAACATTTGCACTAAAAAAGCGAAAAATAAACTTAGGAAACATTTAATTCACTGCCTAGGTACCAGTTCTGTTCTCCATCTGTTGGAAGTCCGAGTCACACACGGTGTTTCAGTCGAAAGTTCTGAGGTAGCAAACAATAGTCGAAATAAGAACTTTCTCCTATTTTGACGTCGGTTAAAAAAATCCCTGTATAGTAGAGCTGAGGTTTCAGTAAGAGACCCAAATTCCTCTTTAAATATATATTTTTTGAAATTTCAATATCTACTCGGGCTACAGGTTATCATTTCTGAAGATAAAATAATTTTACGTTGCCAGACACATGGAATAGACTCCAGGAGCATTAAATCTCGAGCCACTACACAACCATCGAGGCGATCACACGTGCGTCGGTTCATTTAGGCAATTATATATGGATGGTGATTTAAAATGCTTAATTCTAGTACTTCAATGGACTCTTAACAGATTCAGATAATTTACCGACGGTAGAGCCTGACCATTCTTATGTGCCTGTAAAGGCATTTGAATGAATATATTTCATTTCATATTTGATTTCATATTCCATTTTATATTTAAAAAAATATTTCTTTCGTTTTCAAATCCAGGACTGAATAAAACAAACAAATACCTAATTAAAAAGTAGAAACTCCATATTTAGAGCGTAAATAATGGAACAACCTCCTGTCGTGACTTAAATCCACAATAACTTGTGAATATTAATGATATGTCCTCTGTAATCTTAATAGACCAAAAGTCTATTTGTCTGTACTTTGTGTTCTCTACAGAGTTGAGAGTAAAGTTAACAGTTGTGTTTACTTTCAGCTGTGCTACAGATTATATGAACAAGGCGGTTAATTTCGTCAAACTTGGAGCTTTATATTAAGTTCAAATTGAATAAGATTTTTTTATGCAAAGGTAATATGAGAAATATGAATATATGTCGTAGAACCTATAACCGTTGGGGTAGACGTATTCTAGAGTGGAGACCACGGCTCGGTAAACGTAGTGTACCCTCCAGCTAGATGGAGTGAAAACATACGTAAGCTGGCTGGCAGCGGATGGAAACAAAGAGCAGTGGACAGAGATAAGCTGATGATGAAGATGCGAAGACAAATTAATATTGTCTTTTATTTAATGCTAAAATAAATGTTTTCTTTACTGTAAAGGCAAATTTGAGTCGATATTAAGTAATGTTAAATATTTTGGTACGTTCTTTTACACGGCCATCTAACTCCAATTAAGCAGAGCTTTAGTGCTTGTATGGAAACCGGATTACTGATTTAAGTACTACAAATGCCAAGTTTCATATTTCACAAAATCAATACTTTTATTTATGTTTATACACAGACACGGAATTAACATACATGCCAGCTATCTAGTACTGAACGTCTCATCAAAATCGGGCAAGCTGACAGACGCTTAAATTTTATTTACTTGAATAAATATGGGACTTTCACAAAGAAAGGATATAAACAAAAGTTTTTTGAGATTTATTTTAGGACTTTTTTAAGGTATTCATGACCACTGGCCATTCTAATAAAAGGCAAATATACTTTGAATGCATTTTAGTTGTAGCGTATTTGTTGAACTACATAGTATTTCTACCATTACCTTTGTCAGCATTAAAAAGTGCAGCACTACAGCTTAATTATGTCACGAGGATTAAAAGATTTAAAGATAAAAACTACTTGCATAAAGAAGGCAAATTCAAATCACCACTTACTTCCCCCTTGTATATAAAAGCACAATAAAAAGTAAGAACAAGATTTTCCACCTAAACACTTTTTAATTCCTTTTAAACGAAATTAAATAAGAAACAGGTTTTCAGCGCTCAAGGCTCCCACCATTAGGTGAAAATAAATGTTTTCATTGTAGAAACACACGAGTCTACATTTTGAATAAGTGTGAAAGTAGCGTTTTTTTTTACTAGTAGAGCTCTTAGTCTTGGGAAGGACATCTATATTTTTTATCAAAGCGATAGCCCCCCTTTTCTATTAGCTGAAATTGACAATTGCGCAAACTGCGTTAGCGAGCCAACGAGGCCTCAGAGAGCTTACCTCTCACGTGTTTGCTTAGTTATTGAAAGAGACAGAGCCTAGAAGGTCTGACGAAACATCGTTGAGCTAGTATCATTTTCCTTACAGAATCAAAGCACTGGTGTGAATGTCATTACATTACTGATTAGAATTAAAAAACCAGACAGTAGAGCTTTTGGTGCAGAGTTTGTCCTGTGAAGCAGTTATGCATTTGTATGTGTTTCGGTTAGAAAGGTAAAGGAGCCGGTGTAATTACAGGCACATGAGACTTAACAACATCGCGGCTCACAACGCACTGTCGATGCTCTGGTGTTGCAAATGTCTATAGGCAGTGGTGGAGCGCGTGCTTACTTGTCGGTTTGTATAAAAAAGAAATGTTTCAAATCTGACAACTGTACATATGTTTGACAGGTTTGACTGATGATCTCAAAAAAAAAATTGTCAATTTTATAAATGTAACTTTTGTGCCGAACTTCAAAGAAGTTTTAAATTGATGATTAAGATCCGGTTTGTAAAAAAAAGTCACAATATTTTACTCTCAAAGTCGGTCCCGTTCAAAATCTACTCGCGTGTGTTTCTGTTATTACTCGTCGAAGAAAAAAGTTTGTTTTAATAGTACTAATGTTAGGGCGCTTAATTCATTAGCTTGCCCTAAATCACCAATAAATCCCAGGGTCCTCGTTAAGGGCGATCTCCTACAGATTTATCTTCACGCCAACGTCCCTTCGGGCCGAGTGGTTCACTATTTTTTTTTTATTGGACAGGTTTTATTGAGGGAAACTATTCTAGCTAATTAATTCCACGCTTCGCATTATTCATGACGTCTTATTTTTGTATGGAAATAGGCAATTATACTTCTTTGTTCTAACCTTCTTTACCACAAAGGAATTTGACAGCATACATGTACCTACATTTTGTGTTATGTACAGTTAATAATAAATTATTTTGTAGTGTCGGCACCGCATATACACGAGAGCCTTTGATATTTTCCTATGATTAAAAAATTGTAAGAGATTAATTTGTTTTCCATAATTTGATTAAAACCCAAGCAATTATAAAATAATCAGTAAATGGAAACAGCGGCAAGAGCCAAGGGATAAAATAACATTTGCCCATTCCATTATTGGTAAAACAAAATATCAAAACATTATTTTTATATGGCAAAACCTGAGTTATCCGTCCATCCAGACACTCCCGGGAGATTATCCCGGATACGACCGGGTTATCCGGTCCATCGAACATGGACTTTTGCTACCCGGCTTTTTTATTTTTCTGACTTGTACAACACTAATGGTATCTCACTTGATTTGATTTCATTTTTAATTCCGTCGAAATGGGATATTGTGTACATTGCAATATTATTGACCAACACGCTTATTTTATTTATTTTGCTGTGCATTTATATATTCCTATGTCTATAATATACCGAGATATAGGATAGGGCTCATTACCATAAGGGCATAAATCGGTGGAAATAATACAAAAATACCAAAAGAATATTACTTTTAATATGAACTGAAAAATTGTTTATTTCGTAAGTGCTTTTCTAAAAATGCTAAGCACATATTTATAATCTGAAATAGATAAAATTTAATACATTTCGCTGCCCTCGTGCTATTTTAAAAACACTGAAGTTAGTTATTACCTGTTAACAATGCATGTTATATATTGGAATATGCATGTTTGTTATATGCAAGTTTTTTTCTATTCTCTACAATTATATTTATTTTATTGTTCTTCTCTGTTATCTTCGTTTGATACAATATATATTTCTTACAAACAATAATATTTAACATAATTGCACTTAAAATAAATTCAGTTTAAACTAGTTTACATTTTAATATACAAATTCCGGGGTGACCGTGTAAGATCTACAATAATTTGTTCATGCAGCTTCTGTATTGAAATTTATAATCAACACTTAAACTTGGAAATGGAACATGTCAGTTGATTTTAAGATTTATTATTACAAACTGCGTCAATTTATATCATTATTTTAAAAGTTTGACAAACAAACAAGCCACAAATCACTGAGACTTCCCTTTCAAAACTTGCTGTCTCTAAAAGTTCAAAATTACAACGGAGAGTCAAATTCATTTTCTTGCCACAAAATCTCTTGTAACTTGTTAGAGACAAGGTGTTTCCGTAACTACCTTGTTTCACCCTGTTTACTTTACAGAATGATCCCTCTAGGGACCATGAATCTGGTTCTTTCCCCGTTCCTTGTTACAATATTCCCTGGGTCATTATAAAAAAATTGGCTTCAATTTGCGAAGGCGTCTCGGCTAATTGACGGGGAAGCCAAAATCTACAGGTAAATGTGGCCAATATTACTTGAGCCAGCTCTCTTGATCTTATACTCAAGGTTCTTTAAGAAGTTATCGTTGGGGAAGTATTTAAGAAGGTACTCATGTCAATTACCGGTTAGTAGGTGCCTGGAAAGAGATTTTCCGTTTTATCATGTGTTCTTACAAGAATTTATTATAATCCAATATTTTTTATTATTTGGGCCGATAAATGAGATGGTACACCTGATGCTAAGTGATCATCGCCACCTATGGGCATCGCCAATGAGTTGTCGACTCTGAGACGTGAAGTTGTTAAGTCTCATGTGCCTGTGGCAATATAAAACCCACGTCGTCAGTCGAGAATAGTTCCGCTTTCATCATAAATATTCGGATCAGTAATTCCAGAGATTAACAAGGAAACCAGCAAACAAATTTTGCATACATAATGATATTTATCGTAATTTAAGCCATGCACAGGTCCGGCATCAGTAAACATTTCGAGCTTAGAAATATAAATCTTAATTCCCACCTTTATAGCACATTTTTGATCACTTATTTCTGTTCCAACGACACCGGTTAGTGGCCGACAATCGGGCTGAGCTCATTTGGGGCGGATTAAGAATTAATTCGCTGGAGCCCGAATGGATGCGCGATTAATTTCTCCCGAGAGCTGCCGTGGTTGCGCTTCACTAGGTACAGGGTCGGAGTCCAGTGAGTGAGGCATGGAAAAAAATATAGACGTTTTGAATTTGTTCAACCAACCATCGAAACAGTGCAATGAAAATGTATGTCATTCTTGATTCAGATACAACTTGTCCTATTTTTCAAAACTTTTGCAAGGGTAATATAATTTTAAATGGGTAATAGATCATATTACTGGCAAGATATCCCTAACTATTTTCGTTTAATATTTTTATCAGGTGGTAATCTTAGGTAGATACAGATTACAGATTGAGCCGGGTTATGTGGGATTCTTATCCACTAAAACCACGCCGTGGTATACCTCACGTGTATATCAGGAGACTACGGGTCCTCCATAGGATTGGTAACCAAATCCAGCCCTGTTCAAATAGATGAACTGGATTAGGTCGTTCAATTGAATCAAATAGAATTTTAATTAAATTACCTACCTGGTACCGGAGGTTTAATTTTCTTCAAAAGATAGAATCGTGAAGGATTTACGTTTCAAATGACACTTTGTTAGAATAAATCTTAAGGCTTCAGTACAATTTGAAATTAAACTAGCAGGGTTTATTTAAGGACTTGTACCTTTTATCCAATTTACTTCATAGGAAGTATAGTTAAGTATGAACGAACATTTTTACTCAGCTTAATAATTTTCACGTTTACATAATGTAGAGTATGAATATGAAAGTAGATGAACATTTGGGTAAAAGGAGAAGTCGAAATGGATGAATTGTATGAGAGAAGATATTAATAAGAAGGAAGTGAATGCTGGGATGACAAGAAGAAGGGTTGAAAGAAGAAATTAAGATATCACGCCGACCTCAAATGACCGGGAAAAGGGCAGGCAGATGATGACAAATGTCTTAACGCATAATCTCAAAATTACTGGGAAAATTGGCCTGCCATTTTATAACTCAGATAGCATTGCAAGCTTGCCTACAGTAGAAGTACTTATAATAGGTATTTGTGGTAAAATTGTAAGACATTCGGTATTGGAAAACATTGTCAGGAAACCATAGCACAGTGAGACTTCTATATAATTCTATTTTATAAATGTAAGGTGTGTGCATGAAAATTACTTATAAATTTTATAAAACATAAAATATCCCTCACTCTTTTCAACTTTAGGAAAAAAAAGAGTGGTTCATATGTTTAAATTTAGCTTAGTTTTATGTACAAAGGGAAAATTGACAACGTTCTTGTTTATTATCGAAGTGAATGTGTTGTGTGCCAAATCAACGAGATTTCCTTTCTGTTCATCCCTACCTGCCTTTTCCGGGTCTAATTATTTATACTAACTTACCTATACCTCTGGAACTAAGCCTCTTAAGCGTGTATCTGATGTAGAATGTCTAGATCTGACCGATATAATATATTTGGTGAAAGGTTTTTGAGGCGATGTATTAAAAGCAAATATCTCGAATATGGTTGAATCTATATCACTAAAAAGTTACCCATTTCTGCCGTGAAGCAGTAGTGCACTTGTATTACTGTGTTTCGGTTAGAAAAGTAAGGGGGCCGGTGAAATTACGGGCACATGAGACTTAACAACTTCACGTCTCAGGGTCGACAACGCATTGGCGATGCCCCTAGTGTTGCAAATGTCCATAGGCGGCGGTGACCACTTACCATCAGGTGGCTGCTTGTTTGTCGGCCCAAGTGGTATAAAAAAAAAAACTAACTTTTTTTTATAATGTTCTATTGTTAATTTGTATTGTTATTTTTAGTTTCGTTACATGGTTTTTGTAATTAATATTGTACATACATATGCATAAATTGAATACATAAATCAAATCAATATTCTTCTATGTCCATTGGAAAATGTTCAGTATGTATTTAGTTGGTAAGTCTATTCTAAATAAATAAGCTACTTTTCATTATAATTTTGAGAACTTCTTCTGAACGGTTTATGTGTATATATTTATATTGTGGTGTCTTAAAGTAAAGCGGGAATCAGTATTCCACTGCCCCTGCATACTTTAATACAAACCTCGTTCACGAGCCGGTGAGTAAAGCCTTAAAAAGCGGACCTCTCACATGATTGCCTAGTTAAGGATAGAGACAGAGCATGGATTCTACGATGATACATCACCCATTCAGTAACACGGTACTTAAAACACGCATTAAGCTAGTCTACACCTACACTGTGTCACAACTATCAACTTGCAATGTTCTAACATGTCTTTTTACCACCCTATATAACCTTATATGGGCTACTAATTAAAATAAATTAAATGTAACCAGGCGGTCCAAATGGTGTGGAGGTTAGATACCGGATCACATAATAGGTAGCTTCTATTTGAGCCTTGGCAAACACAATGTTTGCCATATCTGTTTGTTCTGTGTCTAGGTGCGTTACCGCAGTCAATACAGTGTATCAGGTTAGGTTAGCACAATATCTTGTTAAATTGAAAGTCTATGACATTGTGTGAATAATGTCCTGGAATATGTCCTAGGATACTGTAAAGATAATGTAAATATCTATATTTCTATATAACTATGTTATTAGATAAAAATATGTAAAAAAAGCGTATCAGTTCTCTGGTTTTCATAGTACCAGTTCTGTTTAGTTCATCATCATATAGCCATGTGCTAAAAATGTCTCAGGATTTATTTTGTATTTATTTTTTGATTATTTTTTTTGGTTCTTGGCTCTTCCAGACTCTTGATCATCGCTAACCGAACTCGTAAATAGACTAACTACGTTAACACTTGAGCTTAAGGTAAATCTTGCGCTCGTGCGCTTTCGGATATGTGCGATATACTCTACATTATCTCCTATAATTAATTAGCTAAGTATTCAAGATTTTATTGGATGCATTCAGCAAAGGGATTCAATAAAGCTAATAGCTCAGTTGGTAGTGACGTCAAATGCCGTTCAAAACGAAATGAAGAGTTTGAGCTTTCAATGATGGAAAACATCGTAAGAAAACCATAATATTTGAGTAGTATAGCTCTTAGTAAAGCTCTTACGCCGTGAAGCAGTCGTACTTGTATTATTGTGTTTCGGTTAGAAAGATAAAGGAGGCGGTGAAATTACAGACACATGAGACTTAACAACTTCACGTCGAGGGTCGACTACGCATTGACGATGCTCTAGTGTTGCAAATGCCTATAGGCGGCGGTGACCACTTACAATCAGGTGGACCGTATGCTTGGTATAAAATAAAAAAGGCAGGGTGATATGCTACTTTGTAGTATCCGCCTGGCTTCCACTTCTATCCACTTTCAAGTTATTAATCTGTCGGTAAAAACTACCGGTGTGTTCCGACAGCAGCAATGGAGAGCCAATTCCCTTCCAGAATTTGTATTCACCACCTTCAGCCACACTATCGCTTACCATGGTGAGATTGTGGTGAAACACCAACTTGAGATTAATGCGTTGGGAAATTAAGTTGTAGTTGATAGAGAAGAATCAGTAAGTTAATTGGATTCGTTTTCGATTTCTACCCATTTTTGAACTTCCATGTTCTTTTATTATTAACATTAATAAAAACTCAATTTACAATTTTAATACTATCATAACGTTTCCAAGAATTTAAGCTATTTTTTTCCCGATAATTCTACATGGCAGGTCCATATAAGACCTTATTTACAACTACAAAGTAACAAGTGACTAACATTGTATTTACCTCGTTTTATCAATAAAATGTACGATCCTCATTAAAAACATAGCGAATATTCTCATCATGTCCCACATAATGGTTACCATGGTAACGTTTGCGTTCATGAAACTGCACACTCACAAACTATAACCTCGACATTAAAGCTCAAAGCAATATCTTCAGCGAGATGTTATTTTCGTAGCGGCAAATAATAAGTTTGTAGCCAACGCCGGGGGCTGCACAAAATTTCCATTTTCCACCCGATTTACCACAAATTAATGCTCCCGAAACCGTCGACGCCTCGCCAATTTATAGCGGGTTTTGCATCTAACCAACTTAGAGTTAAGTTTTTTCCACCGGTCGAGCGGTTATTGCGATTTATTAATCGCTAAATTTTGCTTATAGAGCGCTGAAGGCTACGGAACACCGCCTCCGGGGAAAACGTTCAATTAGTTTTATCGTGTTGCGATAGGATTGAGTGTTTTTGAGTTTTGTTATAGAACATTGTGTATGATTTACGTTTCTATGTTAGGAATTATCTGTGGTCCAAGCAACGGTGAGAATACTCTCTCTCTTTAGGTAAGTCAAGTTGGAACTAAAAATATTTTCGGTGGAATGTAGGTAACTCTACTCTTTTGGGGGTAATGGGGGTCATATCAAGGTCAAAGGCCACTATTTTCTAAAATACAAGCCTCGTTACTCACGTAACTCACCACCGTGACTGCATAGCTAACGATAGAGATAAAGACTGCGCTGATTTATCGTTTACCTTATAAAATCAGAACTCTGTTCTAAAACATTACTTAACAATACAAAAATAAATATTTAATGAAACGACTTTAGCCGCTTCTTAACTAATTAATGTGTAAATTGGATCTCATTGAGGAGATCATTTTGAAGTAATAGTACTCTTAGTGTCGACAACGCATTGGTGATGCCCTTAGTGTTGCAAATGTCCATAGGTAATGGTAATCACTTACCATCAGGTGGACCGTTCGCTTGTTCGTCGGCCCATGTGGTATAAAAAAAATAAAATAAAAATCTGATTACTAGTTAAATTTCAAGTATTTATTATTTAATTATTGAGTTAAAATAATCTATTCGTTTAAAAAATTAACATATTTGAATTAATTTGTGCAAATAAAAGTAAAGTTATCAATTAAATTGTAGATTTCATTCCCTTCTTTATATTATAATATACTAAAAAATGATAATAAAAAGAAATGGATCAATTTTATTCATAAAATTATGCATTAATTTCATCAATGTTTTGTTATGACGTTGTCACGTTAAACTATCGTCCGTAAACCGACTTTATAGACAACATTTTTTTTAAACATATTACACAAGTAGTTTTGACTACATCCACTTACCTCTTTGGACCGTCTACCTGTTTGTCGGACAACTTGCCATAATAATAAAATAAAAAATATATATATTATGACATTAAACTTTTTATACAGTTAATAGTTTTTATACATTCAGCTCGAAAGAGATAGTGATTCTGTATGGAAGATCTTATTGAATTCGTGAGAAGCTCGCGTAATTGCAAATGGAAGTCCCCTATTATATATTTATATTTATACCCACAGATTTGGTTTTCTCATCGATAAACAAGATTTCATTTCCATTTTTCACAATGTTTCCCTTCTAAACATCGCTCTTATTACCATATTATCATGGGCCACAATCAAAATTCTCGTTTCAGTACATTTGAGTGACATGCTGCTAACGAGCTCGACAGTTGCGGCACACAAATAAAGGTGGGGTTCCAAATGGGGCGGGGATTAGAAATGTATTTATATAAACGGAAATTTTATGCTGATCGTTGGAAAGTGCATGCTTAAGAACGGCTTAACTACGGATTAAAAAACCATATTTTATTTTTCTATTATATTTTAGGACTGATCTAATAATTAAAAAAAACCTTCTTTACGTTGTTATATATGTCGGAAGAGCCATTAGTACGGGAGTTGATTTGACAACGAGGCGAAAGCGTTATGACGTCAGCGCTTTGACAGAGTCTGGACCTGTGTTCGCGCGAGGCGAGATTACGAAGACATTCGACAATCCCGAGCACTGGAATGGACTAAGGCAATTTTTCTAGAGAAGTGGACCTTCTGGACCATGTGCAAGTGCCCAAGCCCCGCGTTGGATGGCCAGAGATTACAGAGAAGGCATGCATCAGATCGTGTCATCAGATCTGATCGGTATGTCGATCTCTTAGATCCCTCATAACAAAGTCTTAGGGGCTCCTTTATGCCCATGGCCTTCAATGTCAATGGCCTTAGAAGTGGAAGGTACTAATGTATATAATTGTTTATTTTTGCCATCTTCGTTCCCAAAACACAATTCCACGCTCGCACACCGCACCCACTTATAACTCCCATGTCACGCTCCCCGTGACTCACAGCCCTAACTGCAGCCGGTCACGCGTTCGATTCCCGACTGAATCAGTGCTTAATCGGTGCGGGCGGCTGGTTTAATGGGGATTTTGCCCATTTTATTATAGGGCATGGTGTATTTGCATGCCGTGACTAATAGTAATTTATCGACGCTCAACAAGGCGAGGTTGTGATGAAGAGATATTTATGAGTGTCGTTGTTTCCATCAGGGTATTGTTTCTTTTATGGCGAAATTACTACGCCCAACATAGACTACATCGGGCGTAGTAAGATTTGCAACTGATACAAACATGCGACAGTGTTGGTTCGTTAAGGTGGAGCTTTTCTATTAAAATAATAAATAAATATCCTGGCCCTTTACACATGGCCATCCGATCAGAAATTAAGCAGAGCTTGTACTATGGAAATCAGGTAACCGATTGTGACGACAACGTCCATGTCTTACATATTTACACCCAGACACAGAACAAATAATTGTTTGTTCTGAGTGGGAATCGAACCCACAGTCTGTGTATTGGCAATCTTGGTCCTAGCCCCGAGCTGACCCTATCTATTAAAAGGCCAATGACCCCGAGGTCGAATCCACATGGATACAACACACAGACATGATGGAATGACTTTTTGGACATTGGCTAATTTGGAAAATGTTTTTTGGAATTAAACTCTTGATTAGAATAAGGATCACATCTACAGTTCAAATTAAACCTGAACAAAACCTCGGAATCGTGTACTTTTTGACAAAAAATTCAATACAGGTATATTCGAAATTCAATCTAAAGGTTTTAGATCGGTATCGAATATTAAATTTGGCGTTAGTCACTTGTGTTTATTAAACAAATAACCCAATCTCGTAATTGGATTAACAATATACATAGTTTTCGCACCAATAACTGCACTGGGAGCGATGGGACGTGCTTTACACATATGTTGAATATTTGAACTGTTGAGTTGATTTGTTTAGATTTAGTTACAGGCTTAAATATGTTGACCTTTATTTTATATCTATACTTATATATAAAGTGGTAAGTTTGGTTTTCAAAAATCCTATCATTGATAGAAAGCTGAACTATAATATTCTCGAGGGACATAGGTTATGTTATAATGCCGGGATACATTCAATCCTCGGGAACACCCGTGAAACCCCGCGTCGGTAAGTCAGGTGTCAACTGTAAAAAGCTAACCATTGTTTATAATTAGAATCCAATCATCAAATAAAAAAAATCATTCATGCCAACAAATGCCCACCTGATGGTCACTCTTGCTTATGGACATTTGTAACACCAGTGGCATCGCCAATGCACTGTCAACCCCGAGTCACAAAGTTGTTTAGTGTGCCATGTGCCTGTAATTCCTTACCTTTCTAACCGAAACACATTATTACAAGCGCAGTACTACTTTCCGGCGCCGGCGGTCATGGGCAAGGTGGAAATAGTTCCACGGACTAACTTTGCACCAAGAGCTCTACTGCTTCTAAAATATGTACTCGTACATATCATACAGATGCGACTATTTTGAGACAATGTTAGCCACAGGTTGTAGTAATTCAATTAATTCACTAGGCAGACTTGACTCCATTTGATGTGAAACATCAATAGGTGGAGGGTAAACCTGATTATTGGCGTGGCGATACAGGCCGAGGCGAACGCTTCGCCACGGTATATGTTTTGTTGTCAAAATTTAAAAAAAATTCTTAAATTTAGAATTTTTGAGTTTATTGAAAATAAAATACAATATACTTTATTTGTACAACAAATAACAGGAGAAAAGGAAACTTAAAATGTTTATTACATAAACAGTTATAATGTTTCTGGAAAAATCGTAATATTTTGTTTTTACATTATGCCATATTTTTATACATATTATTTGTAACAAATAATTTCGATGTTTCACATCTGCCAGGTGTCCCGTGACGGCACACATTTTTTTATTTATTGACGGTCCAGTGGGCTCGGTGGTTAGAAGTATATCGTAATATTGTAGTATGTATATTAGTTATCTGGTTTCCATAGTACAAGCTCTGCTTAGTTAGGGATCAGGTGGCCGTGTGTATAGAATGTCCCAGGGTTTTTATTTATTTATATAATAGACAGTAATTTATTTTCTAAGGTAAATAAAAGACATCAGTGAATCACGCGTATCGTTTTATTAAATCGAGTGTGGTAGCTAGGCTCTCTTCTATTTTTCAATTAATTACACATTAATTGACAATAATAATAATATTATAATATAAATTATCCTTAAAACTAAAGGTATAAAAATAAAATATAAAAAACCGCTAACTACATAAAAAACGGTAATTACATATTAGGGCAAATGTTCTACTGATCAGTGATACTAAATGATTATAAAAAATATTTTTGAAACGATGCTTCTATATGGACTTGCGTACTCGCCGCACGGCCTCTCTATCCGCGCTAAGCGTCAGACGTCAGATTAAGTAGCGTTACACGATATATACAGGTGTAACTATACAGAGTGGCAGTTGCGGCGCATGCTGCCTCCCCACCTCAGTGTGAGTGGCCTTTTATATGATAGGAACGTTCAAAAGCTAGAATAAGGTATATTTGAATGCTGAATGAAAAAGGCTTTTGGACAACACAAACGTAATAATATGATAATTGTGCCTATTATGACTGGTGTATCTAAATTAATAAAACACAATTAAACCCATGGCTTATTGAATAAAACATGTGATTTTGACGTATCGCTAGCTGATACATCCACGAGTATAACTATAAAACCACAGAGTTCTGCATTAATATCGGGTTTCATTTATTTCTCTTCTTTCTTTTGTACACGACTCGATTTTTACAACAACTCTGTCTTAAAGTAGTAACAGTGCTGGGGCTCGATTCTGTAAGTAAAATGACACTAACTCGTGGATGTTACGTCGCGGCCGTACTCTGTCTCTTTCGCTAACTACGCAAATACTACTAATCATGTGAGAGATAAGCTCTTCGAGGCCTACGTGGAGCGGCTCGCCGACGAAGTTTGTATGAGCTGAATAAGAGGGCTGTTGAATTATGTGAAGGGTGTCAGATATTATTTACAAATTGTCCATGGTTATACTCGTATATTTATGGTCGTGATTGTACCTGTGTTAAAATGGTTTGAGCTCAAATGTCATGCATTTTGGATTTGCTATAAGTATGTCAATATAATTTTTGACAGTGAATTTTTAAATGTATCGCTAAAATATACGATAAATTAATTATTTTTAAATATAACGCAACATCTGAAAGTATCTTCGCAAAAAATGTCTTTACAATACGTATTTTTAATTAATTAAAATCATGTGACAAATAAATAATTATTACAACACCTCTTCTATCTAAAACAATTTGGTATCTAAATATCAACCCTATCCTAGTTTTATTTGTTACAAGGAGTCTGTTTTTCATGAAACCTCTTACTAATTATAATATTTTATTTATTAATTAAAATTACTTCGCAAGAAATTTTGAATCAAGCACATCAACACACGTTTTAGTTATAAAAATTTGCTATACACATTTGTATGAATAGAAAATATTTTGTTACCTTAATTAATGATAAATAAAATAAAAAATACATATAATAGCCACGATAATAGAAAAAGATCAATGGTTAGGTATTTACTATTTACGGTCAATATATAAATGTACATATATTAAAGCACATTACAGAATTTAACCAAATTGTGAATGACAATACGCGTATTGTTGAAATGGTGTGGCTAGAAATAAAATTTTTTTTTTTTTTAATAACCAAATAAATATACTACATTTGTTTTAAAAAAGAATGTATAGGTATGCATATACCTTAAAAAAACTGTCCACGTATTTAAACACGATTAAGATTATTTTATACATTTTTAAACAACTATTTTTAAAATCGCTATCAGTCTGGTTTCAACAATAATAATGCTACAATATTACTTCTATTCGCTATTTACATTTTATTTACTCTATTTCATTGTGAATTTCAATAAATATTAATAAACACTCAATTATTTATTAATATAGGTATTTATTTAGCTTAGAGCACGTATTGATTACTACGTATATTAATAAAAAATAAAAGCGTCAGCAAAACCAAAATGGAATCTTATAAATATTTCATAGCAATAATACATTATTATTTGGCTTCAGTTCAAAACAAATAAATTGTATTAGGTTTCAGCTGAAACGAATTTACAAAGTAGGTAACATACTGTTGTACAGTTAGATCGAATATTTTATAACTTGGCAAGCCCTGGCGTTGCTTTCTTTGGAAAAGTTTGGTACTAAGATGGACTTAAAATTAATTTAATTTACTTAAATCACTATACGTTATTATGCACACTATGTAGGCACGTTTTGGGAATACAAAACAATTTTAACACTAAAATATAATTATATTTGAATTATATTAATAAATCTTATAATGGGAAACCTTCAGAAAAGGGGTGTCACTTGAAACAATACTAATTTGACACACAAATTTTAGCAAGCATACTTTCCCAAACAAACTTATGTTTGCGGGTATAATCGTCGCTGAAAGTAGCAGGATTTCACATTAAATGTATCTATAAATTTGCTAATCCATGTGAACTAGACGATGCATGGTTTATTACTATGTCATTCCATTTTATAAATCCTTAAGTTAAAACTGAGGACTTAAAACTTGGGGTTTTTTATCAAATATCGGTCAATTGTGCAAATACTAACACAATTTTCACCATTTATTTTTAACTTCAATCAGGGTATGACTACATTTAAAATCATCACTCAGAATTAGGCTACTCTTACTAAATATTTACAAATGTCCACGAGCTCATTGTTGTCAATGTTTTCCTTCGATACACGTATCTGTTATTAACAATATAAAAATCTTGAATTATATTCTGATATACCAGTTCAATCCTGTTTTCGCACGACAAGCGACTATAGGGTATACATTAATATTCAATAGGGTAGGGTATCAAAATTCTCGTCACGACGTCTCATTGTGATCACACACCTGTGACCTGGAAATCGGTCCCTCCCATCAACACCTGTATTGTATAATATTGAATCTATTTGTATAATATTATCTAGAAGTATCGGAATTGCAATTGTTTGTTTCAGTGCGTTAATATGAATAATATTGACAGAGGCGTATTCATAGCTTAAAAATGTTTAACACGCACAAAAACTGTCAAATATAAAAATCTTAACAAATGTAAGTACAATTTATAATTTAAGTACTAAGTTAATACGATCGTATTAAGTGTCATTAGAACTAGAACTTTGTTTAGTCTCTGGTATTTCACTATTTAAAGTCGGGTTATGCACTAAATAGTTTTAGTCACGATACTACTGTCACTCGGGCTTGAGCTGTCCTCGAGTCTTTGATTTTTTAAATCCTGGAACAAAAATAAAATGAATTTAAAAAAACAACCAATCTCTATGGCCTATAATTACCGCTTGATGTTTATCATTTTATAAATACACTGTTACCAAAAAAGTACGAAACAATCCGTATAACAAGATTAATTTTAAATCAGGAACAAACGATACAAAAAAAGGTTTTTTAATGTCATTAGTGAGTTGAGTACAGAAAGGCTTAAACATAAAATACATTTTGCTTTCACAACAAAAACACATATTGTTATCATTCGTTCAACTTTTTATATGTTCCCAACTAAGTCCTAAGTCCCAAAGCGGATGGGACGTCACATAAGATAATTTCCTCTGTCGAACGGGAATCAATTTACAATGAAGGAAACACAAGAGCGGAAAATTGTCAAAGTTACTCGCACATGAAAAAAGCTCTTTACGAGCCCTCCCGTTCAGTTTTACATGCATAATATTTTCACGCGATTCTCTTTAGAAGATAGAAGGGGCATAATATCGGGAAGTCATTTCTTCTGACGTCGCTGTTAAGGAAAGTGATGACGCGCCTTTGTGTTGAGTGTAATAGAAATAATGACTGGAGGCATATTGAAAAAGTGACATAAAACGACACCATATTTTTTCTCCAAATAAATTTTGTAAGGCAAAATATATAATATATAGGAGAATTTTGACAATGGCTAAGTAGATATGTGAAATGATTATTTTTATTTATTTAAATAGGCCTTCACAAGCACTTTCAAAAAGGTTGTTTTAACTGAAAAGAACCTGTAAAAAACTCGGCAATAAGCCTTTTCAAAATACTTTGAAATTAATTAAATACAATAAGCGAATAAATAAAAAAAGATTATCACCCCAAATTAAGGTAGACCAGCTCCCATAAACTAAATCTGTTAATAATGATATGACAATGTCTACTAACCCTGGATGTGGCAAGTCTTTGGACGACAATCTCGAGACGGTCACCAGCAGCTGCGATCAGTGGTACAGTTAGGCAGCAGTCGTAGTCTACCGTCCTTGTACCATTTACCTGCGAATAAATACAAATTATTTAAATTTTGCTATTCAAATACAACAAATACAATAAAATGCTTTATACATTGGTTTTGCCAAGTAGGTCGACAAAGAGGTCTACATAGACATTTGCAAATCCAGCCTTATTGAGCGAATACATACTATGTAGGCGAGAGCTCTAAGAACCTGTCACGCGATTGAGCAAAAAGGCCGCATCAAAACAACGTCGAGTGTAATTTGCCTTATAGGATTGAACCCCAGGGGCATTGCCAATGCGTTTTCGACCCTGAGATGTGACGTCGTTAAGTCTCATATGCCTGTAATTTCACCGGACTCACCATTCTAATCGAACTAATATATATAATTGAATACAAACCTGCAAAATTCTATCATATGGCCTTAACAAGCCCACAATATCAGCAGGGCCACCTTTCCTAATCCTATTGATATAAACGCCACGTTCATACAAGCCGTCAGATACTGAGAACCCGTAGTCGTCGTAGATAGCGTCCTTGTATAGGATAACGTGGTGGACTGACCCGCGGACTGGAGAGACGGTTTCACTGCTGTAGAGACCTGTTGTAAAATATATTTAGTGTTAAACCAAATACCACAATTCATAGCAATTTTGTGAGTTTAGGTCCTAGAGGTATCAATCACTTTTAATGTTTCCACTGTTTCGGACGCAGGCTTTTCATTGAATGGAACTGGCTAAAATACAGCAAAGTATTTTTTTCATTTAATAATCACGGTTTGGTTTTTTAAATATCAAAAATCTTGTTAATGTAAACATTAAACAACAAAAAAAGAAAGATAAGCAAAAGAAAAATAATAACCTATACATACAGGTTCATAACAATTAGAGCGAATACTAGTGCGATAAATAGTGTTCCAAGGTAGTAATACCGATATTTAAATTAAGCAATTACCTGGAATATCATTTTCGTAGATAGGACTTGTTGAGAATTGAAAACTAGTTCCAGGCACACCAGGTTTATGCGGCGATTTCTGGGGTGTAGTCATGGTGTAAATTCCATTATTTAAATAATCATTCTCCCAATTTGGCCGCCTAGGTTTTGGCGAAACTATTCCGTACGGCCCCATTTGAACATAATCACATTTGCACGATGATTTTTCCATATTGTGCAACTGACAGTCTTTCATGTTTGATGTCAATATCTCAATTTGCTGCACGTCATCTTCTCTTGTTATATTCTGTTTATTTTTCAGGGTGTTCTCAGGAATGATGCATGTATTTTCATAATGGAACGTCTTAAGGGAATTGTTTAAGGAATAGTTTGGGAGCGGTAGATCGTTAACGCTGTACGGAGCGGCCGAATTGAAATTAGATGCCAAAAGTTTATCCTCATCTGTCGGTGAGTAAGACTGTTTCTCCATAATTCGACTTTTATCCGGCACTGCGTATTCTATCACTTCCGAATTACCTATAAAATAAACTTTATCCATTATGAGTATGGCAATTACTACAGTTATGTGAAAGTTGTTGTATAGCGGTTTTTTTTAGGCTTACCACAATTTGCACTAGTTCTGACAGGCGTGTTTTGGTCCCAAGACTCGACAGCACTGTCATTTGACAGCCCAGGACTCGATGTAGAGTGACTAGAATCTCTAGCACTTGATTCTGCACTTTCCAGTGATCCTGCATTTATTAATTTATTTAGTTGCAATATACTTATCCTACATTTACAATAATATGTCCGTACACGGAAGCCTCCACGGACTTATCTGTGAGACGGCACATATATGAGCGATACATACGTATATTTAAGAATTTATTAAAAAAAACTAAGATAAAATTGTGTGAAAGCCAAGATTACAGATGGAAAAGTTTAATGGATAAATCAATATATAAAAATACATGTTTCTATGTTTCTTATGGACTCCAAAAAGGCTGGACTGATTTTGACACACTTTCACGTGCTGATGTAATAAAGATAAAGTTAGGTTACTTTTCATCCTGGGAAAATATACTATTTCTCGGGAAGGTGGGTGAAACTGGGGGGACAGGTATATTAGAAAAATATATGTAGTTACCTGTAACTTTCCGACATAGCTGCAAGTGGACTCTTTGACCACTCTGTTGTAATAATTTAATTGCTTCAGATAACGGCTTACTCAGTACACTTTCCCCGTTTATACTTAAAAGTTCATCTCCTATAGCTAATTTACCACATTTTTCTGCTATACCACCTAAAATTAAAAGATACATTAATGCAACTGTTTTTTAATTTATGACTTTAAGTTAAACAGCTATAAGTTATTTATTACCTTCAACAAGGCCGCTCAGGAGTATAGGTTGTGTTACATCTTCACTGCCGGCAATAGTTAACCCTAATGGCCCGTTTTCTTGTTTAATCAGCTCAATAGCAAATACGGCTGTGGCACCATTTTCATTGCTACCATGGCTTCTTTCACTCTCCTTTGCGCTATTGTTAGGACTCTCAGTATGATGTCCAGAGTCTTCTCCGCTGTGGACAACTGCTTTTATTTCTATGTTACTGAAACTTTGCAATGAAAGTTTTCCATTATGCTTGTGGATGCTTGACCAGTCCTCTGTCAAATCTCGCTTTCTGATCTTTAGGGTTATAATGTCTTCTGGTGAGTTTTGAAGAATATTGAAGGCCGTATCCTGAAAGTCAGTCAATATGAGTTTTAGTACGTTAAAATTTTCTTAGTCAGTTAAATTATTGTTCAAAGTTTTTAGACATACCAGTGACAGATTATGTAGTGGCTGTCCATTTATTGCCAACAGCTGATCTCCCGGAGCCAACGCACCGCTCCTATGTGCCACTGATCCAGGCTTGATGTCCGATATCACCATAGGCTCTTCATTACTTAAGAGCTTTTGTTTACATCCTGTTGACATTGGATCTGAGGTGAGAAAATATCTTATACGATGTAAAAAACGTATAGACTTCTTTTAACACTTTGACATAAAGTAACAAACGAAACCGTATTATCCTGTTTTTTATTGCATGCATTTCACCCCTTTTTTCTGTCCTACATAATATATAAAAATGCATACCTGTTATTGTAATACCAAGACCAGCTGTAGTCTTAGCAAGCTTTACATTAAATACTCCACTTGAAGCTTCTATAGTGTTCGGCATACTGAATTCTACGTTTAACGTCAAATATTTTGGATTATGAGAATCGTTCCTCCGTTGCAAGATCTCATTAGCAACATCCATAGTTAAATTTTCATGTCCATTTATAGACATTACTCTGTCTCTTATTTGGAGGCAGCCAGACCTTAAAACATCGTTGTCGAAACTATACATTGATGCTCATTTTTACCATAATGTCATTCCCCCATTTTCACCAATGCTGAACTTAGAACAATATCATAACAAACCATATGGATGAATTTGTATAAGTTCATACAATTGGAACTTTTACCAGATTTCCGATATATCCCGATTTATTTTTAGATTTTTACAGGGTAGTTATTCATTGGCAATTTCGAGTTGCCTTTCACAACGAATACAATAGAGATAGATTAGAAATTGGGATGTCAAATTGGTTTCGCATCACAAAGATCGTAATATTCGAATTCATGTTTTGCTTCAAAAGTGACAAACAGTGTATTTTTGCACTTGAAGCCATGCCCAATTTATGAATTTGTGGATTTAATCTATTTCTTCTCAAATAGACTGATCAGCAAACTTACAAAGCCGAAAGTCAAGTAGATAACAAATTTGGAAAGCAAACTGATAATCTATGTAGATTTTCTTTATAGATGTCCAATTTAAGTTACCTATAAGCTGGAGACTGTGCAGCTACATGAGATATCACCAGCATTGCGTTGTCCTCATGAACTGCTAGACCACAGCTCTGGCTTGGAGGTACTTCCATCTGGATGTTCAGCGATTCTGTCCTGCATACTCCCATGCTCATATAGTTCTGTTGACTATCTGTGGAGCAGAAATTTTACCTATTACTTGGCCATGATTCGATAAGTCAATTAATGATCACCGAAGTTTTACATAAACTCAAAGTTCAATATTTAAATCCAATTTTATTTAAAATTACTGTAATTTTCCATGTCTTATAGTTTCACTTTATCCATCTGTCCGCGACAGAGACCCTTGGTACTAATGATTTCGCCGAAAAAGTTGTGAAATAAAAACTCGAAAATTTGGGCAAAGGTGTAAGGATAGTTATTCTGGGATCCAGTTGCCAAACATAAAGCTTTAAATTGGTAAATTTGTTAGAGTCGAGAGTCCTTCTCCTACGAGCACCATTTTTATATAATTTACAAATGATTTAAAATACGACGCAGAAAAATAGAAAGACTAAATTAACCGCTCTTTAATAGAATATTGAAAATCTAATTAAAGATGATTAAGTTCATCGACGTAACTATGCATGCAATTAATTAGACGAGCGCGATTAATTAAATTAGATTTTCAACAAAAACAAGTATGCTCTCACAAACTACTTACTTGTTTAACTACGGGGACAGGAAAATCCTAAATAAATATGGACTCTTGGACGATATCCGGCACCCTTTCTATTCAGACCCCCATTTTCAGTAGAAAATTAATTATATATTGCCGTCCTTTTCTTACCACGTTTTGTTTACTTTCTTAACCCGGAAGAAAATATTAAATATTTTGATGAGATTTGTTCTTAGCATGATATGCTGGGTGTATCAGTAACAAACAATGAAAGGATAACAATCCTGGGTACCAAAAGGTTTCTGGATTTTTGTTCTATGAGGTATATATATCATACTTATATTATTAATGTGTTTAGTTAGTGGAAATGTTCTGTTTTTAAATTACGCATACATGCCTAAACGGAACATGAATAATTCGGCGCATTTGGTGCGTTGAATTAACACATGGGATACTTTTTGGGGGCAAAAGACATAAGGTTCTATGTATATGTTCTTAAAACAGAGTGGAAGCTTTTAAATAAATAAATACCGTTTAGTAAAACTTGGTATGCTATGGACACATGGGTACAGTTTTAAATAATAATACTTCATATTGTTCATCCGATCTCAAACTAAGCAGAGCTTGTACTATGGAAACCAGATAACTGATAAACTTACTATATTTGTATTTAACTTCTAAACTATAATATCTATAATTATACAGAATAAACACATATGTACACGGTGGGAATCGAATACTTGACCTGTGGCGTGGCAGCCAGGTTTAGAGTAGTTGAGCTCTTAGTGCAGAGTTCGTCCGGGGAAGTACTACCACCTTACCCATTTCTGCCGTGAAGCAGTAGTGCACTTGTATTACTGTGTTTCGGTTAGAAAGGTAAGGGGAAATTACCGGAACATGAGACTTAACAACTTCACGTCTCAGGGTCGACAACGCATTGGCGATGCCACTAGGGGCATGCAGGGTTGCAAATGTCCGTAGGCCGCGGTGACCACTTCCCATCAGGTGGACTGTCCGCTTGTTTGTCGGCCTATGTGGTTTAAAATAAAAAAAAGCCAGGATCTCTAAACACCAAGCCAACTTGGATTAATCCCTAGATTTTTTTGAGAAGTACTAAACCCACTTTGTGGACTAAAAGTAGGAGACTATCTGTGATACAGAACTTTATTAAATGAAAACGGTTAAAAAACTTTATTTTCTCAAAATATTTACAAAATCACTTACAGAGAAAATAGTTTGGTAGTGTAGCATGCGAACGAACAAGCTCGCATACTCATACACATACATACAAAGATAGTGACCATTTTATAATTAACTAAAATAGATCATTCAAATTAAATAAAAATAGTAATAACAGTCCACTACTAATCTACTTTACGAATACAGACGTCTCGAAACACTTTTGGAGCGAGTGTTTATTTTAATTAAAGAATCCACTCGTGGATGATAAAGTGATCGGCATTGAAGTGTTTCGACCCACTTCCGTAGTGCCTCATTACACTTGAGGCCGCGATAATGTACGATGTAATTATAACATTATTTTTATTTACATACTAGCCTTTGCCTCTAACTTCGTCATTTGTAATTCATCTATATATATAAAAACGAATCTCTATTTGCCTTGGTCACGGCATCACGCATGGACGGCTGGATCGATTTCGCTAATTCTTTTTTTATTGTGTTTGTTATTGTCAGGAGAAGGTTCTTATGAAAGAAAAAATTAAGAAAGTTGCGCGGAAAATTAGAAAATTTAAGAAAACTCAACGACTTTACTAGCACTTTTGACAATATAAACATTTTTATAATATAACCTCTTTGACATTACCTATTGTCAGTCATTTGATAGTTGGTGCGATTGACAAAACGCGCGCTACAAATATCGTTTAAAATAGAAGCATGGTCGGAATTATATTGATAAAATAATTTCATAGTTCATAATTAAGACAGCACAACGTCTGTCGGGTCAGCTAGTTATTTAATAAATAACCAATATTATGTGTCAACGATGTGAGTAAATAGATAAAATAATAATTATTATTTGTTTAATTGGGATGTAAAATTAGCAATTCTAGAATGTATGTAACATTAAATTTTACTGGCCAGTAAGCTTAGTGTCTCTCTAGACACCAGTCAGGTCACTAGTCACAAGTCAGGGTCTCTACCCTGATTAACGTGAGGCTAAAGAACCATTTTAAACATAATTTTGCAGCCAGATATTTAATGTCTACTACCTAATGATTGACGAAGTAAAACATCAAACCGATATAATCTATGATATCTTTTAGGAGAGAGAGAGAGATAGAAAGCGGATTACATGTTTGTTTATGTGGAGGGTAATCTCCGCACGTATTTGAAAAGCACTCTATTCCAGATGGAAATAGGCTATGTTATAATTCCTTGATAGATACATTTCATCTCTTAGGAATTCGGGTGAATGCGCGGTGCATAAGCTAGTACCTATTTTACAAATAACATTATACATTAACATTTTTTAATAGAATCTTACCCTACGTATGGTTAAGCCATTCTACCTTGCTCCCATAATAGGTACAATTTACAAACGAAACTCTAATATTTCTTACAAATATTATAAATGCGAAAGTTTTAGAAGATGTCTGAAAATGAAAAATGAAAAATGAAATGATGTCTGGATGTTTGTTACTATTTCACCCAAAAACTACCTAACGGATTTAGATGAAACTTGGCACACAGATAGAACATGCCCTAGAATAACCCAAAAGTCTGAATTATTCTGGGAAAATATAACATTCCTCGGAAACACGGGTGAAACCGCAGGGGGTAGCTAGTATAAAATTTGTACACACATAGTATAAAGAAAAGTCGCTTCCCGCCGTCACTACGCTTAGATCTACGCTACGCAACAGATTTTGATGCGGTTTTCATCAATATATATGTAGAATGACTCAGAAGATTTTTTACATGTATATTAAACGTGGGTGAAACTGCGGGGGGAACTAGTCTATATATATAAACATTAATGTTTGTCTGTATTTCCTTTATAGTATCGTAAACTATGCAACGGATTTTAATGCAGTTTTCAGCAATAGAGTAATTCAAGAGGTAGGTTTATAACCAGGATTTAAAGCGGGCAAAGCCGCAGGGCGCAGCTAGTATATAAAAATGAATACGGTCTGATACAAATATTGTAAGAATCAGCACCTCGTATATTTCTGTCAGATATCGAATCAACGCTCTTCATACTCGTATACTCCTATTATTCCTTTTCAAAATCACGCAGTAGGCATACAGTTTAATCCTTATTTGATTACACATATGGGTCCGAACGTCCGAGAGAATCAATCAAATCCGGTAATGGGGGGCATTATCGGATTTACCTCTTCATCTCTTACCGTAATCATCCTGTAAGCCTAGTTTGGGCATTGAGCTTTGTCTGTAGTTCCTTTGACGGTGTTTCTTCGTATTCAGCGTCGATGTGCCCGATATTGAGTTTTCTGAAACAAAGGTAGAATGGTATGGTAAAGCTATTCACTACCTTTGGCTATAATAGGGACAATGTTTATACCAAGGAACCCCTGATGCTTCCTAGTAATGTTATAAATCCGTTTGAAGATGCATTAATAGATGTTTTGTTACACTTTCATATAGAAGCCTGGTACGTTGTTAGTTTTTAGCCCGGATTAAGACCTAAAATGCTTTTTATCCCGGCAAAATGTAACATCCCTTTGGACCACGAGTCGACAGCTACTAACACTATGCTGTACCAATTATGAATAAATACATAAAAAATATTTGTTAGAAAGTTGTAAGTTGTCCATACAACTACATAAAAAGCCCTCGAGACTAGACCTCTATATAAACACTAAATATGCCATAACCCGGTCAAATGACCCATTTTGAACTTTGCATTGAAAATGCACGCATCATCTTTTTGCTTATGCACACTTGTCTTCATGACTTTTTCTTACTAATTAATATAGTGTTAAGCATTATTATTATACATTACTAATATTATACAGAGGAAAGATTTGTATGTAAGTATGTTTGTTACTCTTTCACGCAAAATCTACTAAACGGATATGGATGAAACTTGGCACATAGATAGAGCATATCCTGCAATAACATATAGGCTACTTTTTATACCGGGAAATGTGATAAGCCTCGGGAACGCGGGTAAAACCGCGAGGGACAGGTTATGTAATAAAGTGCTATTTAAAAATTAATAAAAATATCAAGACATCAGTAAACTCTCACGTTTTTCAAAGAAACAAAACAACAGATTAAACCAGTTACCTCAGAAATTATCGTGCCTCACTCAACCGAAAGCAAAGAAGATGAAAACTGTGCAACTTTACAGTAAGTGTAGTTGAAACTTGAATTAATGTACCTGCGCAATATAGTTGGGGCACATTACATACATCAGAACTTGGGCCTTTTGAGTTATACGAGCTAAGTTTGATGTTAATACGCTCGTGCTTATTACGGGATGGCGCAAGTTGGAAGTTACTGGTCAATTGTTTAATGTCTTTTTTTTGCGTCATTCTTTACATACTGTTATCTGATTCCAAACTATGTAGGACTTGTAACTGACGTACTGCATAATCTACTTCTTTGAAAAATTCAAAAGATTTATTTGCAGCGATTATCATTTTAACAGAAGAATAAACTTACAATTAACGGTTTTTCTAAAACCATGCTAATCACTGGTAGAATTCTACATTTAAATTGTATACACAGTAGACAACATGCTTGTATCGTGAGGACCTATTTACGATTAACTATAACATTTATATATATTGATATTGTAGTCTGATTTTAAATCTTTATTTTTTTACAAATTACATACGTATTTACATTGACATTAACAGTAGTTACTGTAGTAGGTTTCCATAGCATAGGCTGTGCTTAGTTTGGGTTCATACGTGTGTAAAGATGGCAAGATATTTTGAAGTAGTTTCCGAGAATAATAAATAATAAATTATATATTCAAACAACTAAATGTTACAGTTACTACCCGACTTTGTTACAATAACTTGAACGATGGAATTGATATAAATTTCAAATTAGAAGCTTTTCTCAAAACAGAACTCAAACATGTGGGTATTATGCCTTTACCATAAATTTATTATTATTAAATACTGTATTCATAAAAGAGGGCGAACTAAACCATAGCAGCATCGGTCTCGCTCTACCTCACCTACCACGTCACAGATTTTTGACGGTTTTTTAAACCCACTCTAACCCGGCAGTTTATAACTTGGGCTGCCTATTTCCCTTTCAAGTTGGGCTGTTCAAAACGAGTTTGCCCCAGGCTGCCGAAGAATTAACTCTGTAATTATAACATCCCTTGAATTGCTAACGTTATATGCTATTGGTTGGCTAAGAGATATCGACACCCGTTACTAATATTGCCGGCTCAGACGTTTTACTAAGTCCTCTCTGTATTTTGTATCTAAATAATTATCGGCGATGACTTAGAAATTATACCATCGTTAATTACTATACGGAAATAAGCAGAGGTAATAGTACCTGATTTTTTAATAAACGTCAAACGATTTTTTTTTCCTTTTACATGTACTTCGGACTCTTAATTTGTAGTCTTTAAAGATTTTGTGATAAATTATTGTAGGATAAATTTGATTGCATTTTGATAAATTAATACCTTTCTGCGTGTGCTCACCTTAATGTTTTGAGCTGAGGCTTGGTCAATCGAATCTTTCATTTAAAAATCTATAAACTGTTATGTTATGTTGGATTATACAAATCTTAAAACAGTTATAATTTTATTCATTTAATTTTGATGATGAGATAAATGTATTATTTATTATTATTAAAAACACAAGTTTTAATTTATGGATGTTTGTAACTCAATCACGACAGAACGGCTGAAATTTAGCACAGATATATTTTAAAGTCTGAAATAGTACATTGACTTTTATTCCGGGAATATGTATGAATAATCCATCAGGAACACGAGTGAAACTGCGGGGGAGAGCTAGCTTAATATAAAAACACTGTGAAAGGCTAGACCTCTAATTAAACTTGCTTATGGCACATTAATATACAATACCTCAAATCATCAACTAAATAAATGCGGGAATAATAGCAGGATGGAATGTGGAATAGAAATAAAGGGCAAATAATTACCTCGAGTATATCTCCCGCCGTGTGCCAGGACATGTCTGGGAGCAATATGTAGCCTAGTGAAACCCCCTTCACAGTTTTCCAGGTAGCACATCACCTCCTCAGCCGTGTAGTTATTCCCGTCGATCACGTGGTCGTCGAAAGCCAGGAGCTGGTCACCGGGATGAAGAGCACCGCATCTACAGTAGGGAAACAGAGTTTTTGGTGAAGTTACCGAGTCGACGTGAAATTCATATTCAAAATATCCTTGAGATTCCTTAAACACGGCCATCTGATCCCAAACTAAGCTCAACTTGTAGGTACTATAGTAATCACATAACTGATATATGTCATTTACTACTTTTTTAAATCAAAATACATACCTATATTTACACCCTGACACTGAACAAATAAACACATGTTTGTCCTGGGTGGGAATCGAACCCACGTCAATTGTTGAGGCAGAGTTACTCTAAAATAACAAATAAGTAGAAGCCTTAAAATTACCGGATCGATGCAAAACCTTTGTGTAAAATAAATTCAGTTAGGATTATTATTATCACCAAATCCCTAAGTTACATTATAATTATTGATTTCATATATTAATTATATAATAATGACTAACTTAGACGTGACAACGAAATATGCGATGTAATAGTTAAAATACATCAATACAAACACCCTAACTTAAATATGGTACTACACGATCTAAGTAGATACATAACTCTATAAATTCCTTTGATCAATTAATTACAAAGCACCCAACATATTCCATGAAATATTAAAGTTAATTAAAAGCTCCGACACATCCGAAGAGTGCGAGCTTAGTTTGCAAGTGTAAGCTTCGTCAGTTTCGAGCTTAATGCTTTAAGCTCACTTGGCCAATCTCACAGCTTACTTACCAAGCAGCACAATCAGGGATATTAAATTATACTAGAAACGGTTTTTCTGCTAAAATCTTGATAAATGATTTAAAACATATGTTTTGGTTTTAATTATGGCCGGCTTAGGTAATTAAACATTAGTAGCTTAAATACCTTTATAAGTCCTTCCAGGGCCTGAACTGAATAAATTGATAATTTGTACATCGTTTTTTTTTGTAATATAAGAACCGGCCTTAATCTCAATTATGTATTTTTTACTATTTTTGTGATCTGATTTTAAAATGTTTAATACTTTTTAACCGACTACAAAAAAGGAGGACGTTCTCAATTCGTCTGTATTTTTTTAATACTTCACTTAATATAAAAACTAGAAAATTGAGAGAGTACCTACAACATATTTACTACACGCCTAAATAAAAGATGATACTCACCTATCACTAATGCTAGCCGGCAGTATACTATCAATGTAAATAGCATTACACGTCCCGACTCTCTGATAAGTGTCTGAGCCAGAACTGTAAACGTCATCAGAACACCTCTGATTTGAGAGGAACAGCCCTAGGTCTTCATTGCATGGCCTCTCGATCTCGATGAGGAGGGGTCCAGTGGCTAGCTTCACTGATTCCATGATGGAGACATCGTATTCTATCGTGAGACTTGTCACTTGGGGACAGTTCTGGAGTATTTGATGGACTTCTGACAGTGTTTTGTTTGTAAGAGATATCTGGGGAGAAGAAGAGATATAAATATCCTGGGAGATTCTGAACACATGGTTATCTGATACCAAATTAAGCAGAGCTTATACTGTTTGTTTTGGCAACCAAATAACTGATATAGTACGTGTACAACATTTTTGAATATGTACATAGTTATATAGATATTTACACTAAGACAGAGAACAAACATGTTCATGCATATAAATGTTTGTTGAGGGCGGGAACCTGACCCTATCTCATAGCTTTCAGAGTTTAACTAGAAAGACAACTTGCCCTTCGAAGTATTATGATATTAGTGTTAATAATTTTTTTTTCCTATATCGAGTAGGCTGACGCACAGGCAAACGGTTCACCTGTACCTATACCATGAGTTGCTATCGAAACTTACTTTAGTCACTAGCATGTAAACTACTATCGATACAGTATTTCTCGATAGCAACTGTCAAATTTGTGACTCATGGTACCGAATTTCAATAGCAAAGGCTAAAAAACGTTACTCGCTAGTGTTTACATTTCGATAGGTTTTTTACCTATCGACTCGTACTATCGATTTTAGTTCTTTAGGTGACCGCTAGTGGCGCTGTACAGATTTCCCATAAAAATGTTTTACGCAGTCGCTAGCGTACGTACGTTAAAAACTCATGGTAAAGGCACTGATGGTAAGTGGTTACCACCGCATCGATTTTCTGTCCTCAAATTTGTAATTGTAGACCTAACAAGTATTTAAAATAGTTGAAGTTAAAGTACCAATTACCTTCAAACTTGCTCAAACCTAGATATTTCTTAAAAGTTTGGAGTTCCAACTTTCCTAAACAAATTCATACTTACATGATCAACTTTCAGCAACCTATCGCCAGGTTTAATTCTAGATGTGTTATATGCTGCTCCACCTGATCTGACATGCGTCACCACCAACGGCTGAGCGTCTAATGACCTGCTGTTCAAAACAAGGTCGGCGCTGGGGGCCGAGTTCTCCGGGAGGCCACCTCGGATGGTCACGCCGAGAGAACCATTGATCTTCTCAACTGGAACTTCTGCTAGCTTCGTCGTAATGTAAAGGGAGTTTTGGGACGCTGAAAAGGAATTTAGAGGTCATAAAACTTTAGTAATTAAAATGGTATCATCGTCTTATATTTAAATTAAATTCTAATCCTTAACCTAACTATAGTATATTATCACTACATAGTATAAAAAAAAGTCGCTTTCATAGTCCTTATATCCCTATGTATGCTTAAATCTTTAAAACTACGCGACGAATTTGGATGCGGATTTTTTAAATTCATTTTTGATTCAAGAGGAAGGTTTTTATGTATTATATAATATATGTATATTATTATATAATTGCGAAAATGCGAGAACTTTAAAGAATTAAAACTACTTTAACTGCGCGCGTTTGACAGTTCGCGTATTACAGACGTCCGAGGCGCGGGTAAAACCGCGGGGGACAGCTAGTATTATTATAAATGCCAAAGTGAATTTGTTTGTTTATTTGTTAACTTTCACAGCTAAATAACTGAAACGATTTTATTAAAATTTAGCACTCACATAGCCAATGATATGGAGAGGATATAGGCTAGATTTTTATCCCTTGAATGCGGGCGAAACCGCGAGGGACAGCTAGTCTAACATACTCGTATAACAGATCTCTTCACATCTTCTTTTGTCTGATAACTTTACTAAAATGTATGGTACGTTTGAAAACTACGAATTAATTTTGTTTAAACTCCTATTGAAAGAAATGTAAGCATGTGTAAAAGTCGATATACTTAACGATATTTTTGGGCCAAACTTGAGCTTCAGTCTTATCTAGGCACTTCTTGCTGTAGTAATGTGAAATCAAGTACAACTTTTATTCACAGACATACTCCTCTAACAAATATTTTTCTTACCCTTTTTTATGAAATGGTTATGACACTAAAACAATTCAGTTTTGCCCTTAATTAATTGCAATACATGACTCGTTTTACCATAGATGACTTTATAAAATATAAATGACATGGATGTGAAAATAATATTACTGCTAATGCTTATCATATATAGCTGTCCCCAGCGGTTTCACCCGCGTTCCCGAGGGATGTAACATTTTTCCGGTACAAAAAGTATCCTATGTTACTTCTAATACCTCCAAGAATATGTATACAAAGTTTCGTGATGATCGGTTAAGTAGTTTTTGCGTGAAAGCGTTTTAAACAAACTTACATTCACATTTATAATATTATTAACTGACCCGGCAGACGTTGTCCTATCTTCAATGAATATTGAATTCGAATTGGTATCATTAATATTATACGTGATGGCGCTCTGAACTAACCGTGATGAACAAACACTTCTTAAAAAACTCACTTTACATTACAATACAATTTTCCGATTGAATCGACTGTGAAATGTGCACAAAGAAATGATAAATAAATTATTTTATCAATATAATTCCAACGCATGACTGTTTTAAACTATATTGTCAAACGACTGACATTAATGTGAAACACCATAAGATAACATTATAAGAGTTTATATTGTCAAAAGCGGTTAGGTTACATTAGAAAAGTTAATATGGTAGTTGTGTTTTCTTAAATTTTGTAATTTTCCCCGCAACTTCCTTATATTTTTCTTTCATAAGAACCTTCTCCTGACAACCACAAACACAACAAAAAAGAATTAGCGAAATCGGTCCAGCCATCCATGCGTGATGCCGTGACCAAAGGGAATAGGGATTCATTTTTATAAATATAGATTACTTAAGTTTTAGTAAGGATCCCAAATATTTTCTAGCAATAAATATTTTTAAAATCGGCACAGTAGTTTTGAGTTTATTTATTCCAAACATAATTTTTCCTCCTTATAATATTAGTGTAGATTAGTGTGGATTATTACTAGCTTTCCCCTGCGATTTCACCCAAGTTTATTAATTTCATGTAGCTTATAACCATCTACCAATAATTCGATTCAATAACCGAATGGTAGCAGTCCCGTCCCGATATGCTATGTAGGTGATGGTGCGTCAAAGGAACACCTACTTTCCTTATACATACGAGAATACGCAGCTGTTTCCGGCATGCGTTGCTATGCGACCTTTGTTTTTTTTCTATCATAAGCCTTCGTGGGCCCATGCACAACACTTTGCTGAAGATCATCACAAGATCAAATGCATAGTTTACGATTCTATAAAGGACATACAGACAAACATTCATTTTTATATATTGAGATAGATAACAGCTCTCAGACATTATTCCGTGTTAAGTTTCCTAGGCAACCGAGGAGAGATTAAATTCCAAGATCATTTGCTAAACTAGGTGGCGAAACGTACTGAGTCTAGAATATATTGAGATAATATACGGTTCTTGCTCTCGGTCTTGTCTTACAGTCTACATGATATATGATGCGCTGCGACTTCGCCCGCATTTCAACACATATTTCATACGCTCGCATGAATTTCAGGAACGATATGATAATGTATAACTTGGCTTTGAATTTGAAATTATTAACAGTTAGGGAAAAGGGGAAGGTTTAGATATATTTAAATCTACATGTTTGTATTTTTTCTAAAGGTTGATTCATGTTTGAAAATCACCTTGGTAAGTGATGATGAACCCGAAGCCTTGATCAGAACGATGACTCTCAAGTCACATGCAACGGTTGGCCGAAAGCTTTGGTGACACATTTTAAAATTATGGCCAAATATTTGATTTTGTTGCGAAATTTATGTTCTTATTAACAAAAATGTATATGGAAGTATATAATCAAAAATCTATATACATCCGGATATTTTGAATCGAGATTGAATATCAATTTTGGCAGTTAATATCACGGATCGGAATCCTATCTCGGTAAATTATCGCCTAAGACTGTCGCAAGTCTCCTGCTAGTCTTCTCTCTCCTCTACTATTTGGCAGACCATTTGGCTTGGTGGTTAGTGACCCTGACTGCCAAGTCGCAGGTCGCGGGTTCGATTCCCACCCAGGACAAACATTTGTGTGCATGAACATGTCTGTTTTTTCTGTGTCTGGGTGTAAATATCTATTAAAGTATGTATTTAGAAAAATAAAAAAGTAGTATATGTAGTATGTCAGTTATCTGGTTTCCATAGTACAAGCTCTACTTCGTTTGGGATCAGACGGCCGTGTGTAAAGAATGTCAAAGGATATTTATTTATTTACTATAAGTATCCGATGTTGCAGTACTCATTTCAATGCATAATCAAATAGTATTAAGTAATACGATCTTTACCGAAGTAGGAATTTAATTGAACTGAGGGACCCTTTAAAGAGTAAGGAACAATCACAGAATGAACCTCGTCAGTCGGGCGAGTTCTAAGTATCATATTATAAGTTAATTATTTGTACAATTAAATAAAGCTCTACTATTATATAGTAATCCAATTCAAGAACTGATTTTTTTTTGTAGCGAAAGACTTCAGTATGATGGGGCCGTTAGCTGTATCACATATGAGACTTTTTGTCCTGGTAATATGTACATACCTCGGAAACGTGGGTGTAACAAAACGAGACAACATTCTATGGATTAAATTATAGATGAATAGATATGATTTGATCGCCCATTTGTAGTATTTCTCTGGTTTTTATAATTATATTAATTTTTTTATTTTACATTTTATAATTAACAAAATAATAATAGTTAAGATTAATGTTGCACACCATGGACATGGTAGAATGTAAGAGCTTGAAATTATATTAAGAACACCATGTAAACTACATTCTCGCAATAAACGATTTATGATTTATATTTGTTACGCTTTCACGCAAAAGCGACAACATTTTGGATGACACTTGACATATAGTTAGTTAATACCCTAGATTGACACAGAATACTTTTTATCTCGGGAAAATGTCATATCCCTAAGGAAGACGGGAAACGACTGGAGATAGTATGGAAAATGAGTCGTTTGACTGGAAAGTTAATCAGTGTAGTGTTTATTAGACCCAGACTGACTATTATTAAAGCACGCTATGATGGTCCTTATGACATTTAACAATGTCAAAGAAAAATAACCTTTATTCGTACCAAAGTAAGGTTCATAAGGCATCTATTGATCCAACAGCTAATTGTCTGATGATGGAAATAAACCGTAGTCCAAAGCTATACAGTTTCTTTTCCTATGACAATCTGAAACGTCAAAACGGCCATCATAGCGTGCCGGTAGAGTAGTTGTAAAGGCCTATATGAATAAAAAAAAACTACCATTTGAATCATAATTATATGAGATAGTAAAGACCCAGGCGCCTTTTGAGTAGCTGCGATAAAATTGAATAGCTGAGATTTATTAATGAGCGCTTCTATGATAATCATTCATATCATCATATGTATTTTAATAATCACGTGCATAATCTTCCAAAACAAAACTTGAATAATTGGAAAGGCAGTGTAAGTTTCTAAATAAGTATGTATTTTAGATAAAAAAGGTAGTAGGTTATACATAATTCCTATATTAGTTATCTGGTTTAGTAACTGTAGAAGCACTGTTTAGTTTGCGACCAATCCGTGTAAAGAATGTCCCATGATATTTTTTGCTTGTTTTTTTTATTATAATTGTAAAAAACTTGTTATAAAAACAACAAGCAATAAACAAGCTCTGGTAACCTTTGGGATATTCCGCATTGGGGAACAACCCTAGGTGCAGCAGCCAGGTTATGGTGTAATCTTCACTACATAGTATAAAACAAAGTCGCTTTCTCTGTCCCTATATCCCAATGTATGTTTAAATCTTTAAAACTACGCAACGTATTTTGATGCGGTTTTTTTAATAGATAGAGTGATTGAAGAGGAAGGTTTATATATGTTAGTATCTACATTGCACCTGAGCGAAGCCGGGGTGGGTCGCTAGTTATATATATAATTCTACTATACGTGTATATGTCACTGAAATCCTCCGACTAAACGATTAGTCTTTTTTTTGTTTGCGTTTGTGTGGCAACCTGGATGGTTTAGATTCACAATTGAACCCAGTAGGTGGCGCTGCGATCGAATACCTGCATTTTTGTATGGACTTATTTCGACAGGACAAAGTCTGTCCGAACAGCTGGTATAAATATGACGGCGCGACACCTTAGAATGAGAATCTAATCTTTGAGTTTCGTTAATAACTAAAGTAAAACTGATTGTAATTCCGTAGATTTGTTGTTGTTAGATTTAAAATTAGAAAAATAATAATTTAAGTAAATCGGTTTAATGTTTGAATCCATCGAATATAAAAGTATGAGCGGGTAACCCCGAATAGAGTAGCAAGTCTGCGCCTACGCGGTGACGTCGGTCGATCATTAGACGGACAGCGCAAGAGGTGCACGCGTGCTAACCTATTCGGGGTTACCCGCTTATACTTTAATATTCGACGGATTCAAACATTAAACCGATTTACTTAAATGACTATTTTTCTAATTTTAAATCTATCAACAACAAATCTACGGAATTACAATCACGTAATGTTTTTACGTCTCCACGGAGTTCCTTTATCTGAGGCCAATTCTGCATCGGAATTGTGTAATATTATTAATCTAAAGCTATTCATTAGTAGATTGGTGGTTCAGCACGCGAGCACGGCGGGACAACATCCGTAACGCCGTCAATGTACTACAAAGTTGTCTGCAACATCGATTCCGCAATCTCTTTGCTGGTAGTGGAATCAAGTCATGCTATCCATAAATTAACTTGTAAATTTTCAACTCTGTAGAATAAGAGACGTAGCTTTGAATTCAGCTTGCAAGACTTGACCTAATCAAACTAACTAACATTAATTGCAAGTTGAATACAGCTTGTAAAAGTTAAGTTATTATAACTTTTAGAAGGAGCAGGTAAACGAAATAATTTGTATAATACCATAATGATAATACAAAACTAAAATAGCGCACCAGACGCGTGACTAGGTCAATGTTCGTACAATCGACTCTCCCTGCGCGTGCCGATAGAGAGAGCGAGAGTCTATCTCGCTCTACCAAATAGGGAGGAAGACCGCACACCGTAGTGACATTGTTGATTTATTAACTACATCTTAATTACTGAATTAATGATGTTTGTTATCTTAGAGCATTTTTTTTTAATGAGTTATATTGAAGATGGATATCTTATCTTTATTTACAACAAATACCTGGATAAGATTACGTGTATTTGCTCTAATAATTGTCTTGCTATTTTTTTTTTATTTATTATATTTTCTGATGTAACTGTGAACTAGGCCTGTTGATATTTTTAAAAATATCGGGTTTTCGATATATCGATATTTTTAAATATATCAATATCGATATTTCGATATATCGATATATTTGGCTACTACGATTATTGGGGACTAAAAGATTGATTGTAGAAGCAACTCGTTCAGATGCTACAGATGTAGCAGAAGAAATCAAATATTTAACAGCTATTTCTGAAAGCACGGGAGTAAAATACCTACTATCACTTAATTTTCATAAATAAAACGGTAGATTAAGTATACGATGATTTTGTAGATTAAATGAATTACTAATGTATTTAAAAAAACATCGACCACCGATATCGACATTTCAATATCGAACTATCGATATATCGTTCAAAAAAATATTAGTAATAAATATCGATATTTCGAAATAATAATATCGATATTTTATCAACAGTCCTACTGTGAACGCGTCTTACTTAAGTGTAGACTGTAGAGTAAAATAAAAGTAAGTAAATTATTCAAAGTTCTTATTAATTAGGTATATTAGTGTAACTAGCATCCCGTTTCGTTTTTGTAAAACAGAACATCATGTATCGGAAATTGTAACTATTATTAATTTAAAAACATTTAATTTTATTATATTATTTTTATTTCAGTGGGTAGGATTCGTGCTTATAAATATATTTGTCAGCATGTATGACATAATTACGTAGATACTAATTAGCGGCGTGAACAAATACTTCAAACTGATTAATCTGTAACATAAAACTACATTGCATGCAACGCTTGCTAACTCCATTTACGGTCAGCGTCCTCGCAGACGCTACTGAGCGAGAGAGGCGACCGCGTGCGAGATGTATCACTCTCTCACTCTCCCACTCTCAATGTCTCAGTGTCGCGTTAGCGCCCTACGCGCTCGCCCGAAATGTCGCTGTCCGATGAGAAACACGTTTGGCGCAAAAAAGAAGTATTTACCTTAATAAAAATGTATGAACAAATGCCGGAACTATGGAACGTGAATATCTCAGAGTATAGAGACCGCAAGAAGAAATTAGTGTCAACATTGAAATTGGCACAGCATTTTGATACCACAACCGACGAAATAAAACGTAAAATGCATAATTTGAGATGTCAATTTAACGCTGAATTGAAGAAAATGAAAAAGAAGAGTGAAGAACACAATCTAGATGTGACAATGTTATATAGCGAGTGGACATATTTCGAAGCGATGAAATATCTATCAGAAATCTACAACGGGGTTGATAGAAAATTGATTGGAGAAAATGTATGGCCTTTTTTAATACTTTTATGCTATTCATTCCTATTCCGTTTATGTTTATAAGACGAGGTGTGGTTGATTATGAATGAACGTGGTTAAGTCTTGTTAGTGCTCGTCTTTAATTCAACTCAAAGTGTACCTTCAATTGTGTGCAATAGAGTTTATTTTTAACCCAACCATTATGATTCTTGACTCATACTATAGCAAGCAAGGTCATTGAAGTAGGTATTGAGTCGATGTACCAAGAGAAAATAATTGAGATGATCTGTTACATGCATAAAACACTATTATACCTTGTATGTAAATGATTGGATGTTAGTGACTACGGATTTAGATGAAATCGAATCAATTCTATATAAGGATAGCGCTTTACATAACGGGGAGATATTAAATCCCTCGGGAATGTGGGTAAAACCACGGTGTGAAAGCCGGTAATAGTTATTTTTTGAAATTATCTATAAGTCTTTCGGCCCAGTCTCACGCACCATATAATTCTTCAATATTTATACTATATAGCTGTCCCCCGCGGTTTTACCCGCCTTCCCGAGGGATATCACATTTTCCCGGGATAAAAAGTATCCTATATGACATGTTATTCCAGGATATGCTCTATCGATGTGCCAAGTTTTATCCATATCCGTTTTGTAGTTTTTGCGTGAAAGAGTAACAAACATGCCTACATTCAAATCTTTCCTCTTTATAATATAAGATAGATATAGATTAGTATAGATCAGGGGTTGACTCTTTTACCTTCTAGTTATATCTGAGCAAACTGCATTTCTATGCTTTGATGCTCGATAGTTTCACAAATTTCAGTGTAAAATTATATAAAATGTATGTTTACAGGGTATGGCAGATTCAGAAGGTTCAGAACTCGATTTAGACGGACTAGTCGAATCCAAAATTGAACCGATAGAAATACCAATAGAAACAGGAGAATTAGAAATGACTGAGCCAGAAAAAGTTTATTTAAGACACCATGGTGAACTTAGCGCAAGCAGATCGATCACCGAAGCTGATCACACCATATTCGGAGAATACGTTGCGTATGAAATGAGATGTTTGAACGAAAGGAACGCTAAGAAACTCAAACTGTTAATTTCAAAGGCTATTTTACAAGTTTCCGAAGAGCAATTCCATTCTGAACATGAAACTGGATATGAGGACTCCGTAAGCCAACCGACATAGTTTTGTATTTCTTTACTTGTACAATAAAGTATTTCTTATTGAGTTGGATTGTTTTAATAAATACTTAAATTATATTTAATAACTGAAAGTTAAGTAAAATAAATCTTCATTATTAGTATTAGATAGAGAAGAGTTGCCAAGTGGGAGTCGAAGTCGCACAAAAAGAGTTACGTACCACTGTACTATCTATTAAAACGACTACTATCAACCAAAAAGCCGTTAAATGTTTCTTTTACCTCCCTTAATTTCGAACCTTATTTTATTTTTATGTTGTTTTAACGGCCCTAGTAGCACACACTTTCTGAGAATTTCAATAGTCTACCTGCTACGGTTCATGAGATAAAGCCCCCTGACAGAGGGACGGAGGGAGCGCAGTCTTATTAGTCGGATTGGGAGGATTATTATTTGGATCCCAGTAGCACCTTTTTGTACAGAACTCTAAAAACAGACAATAACTCAAATAGTCTCACCATAGTTTGGCATATAATACTCGACTTCCAGTGACGCTCGCTCCTCAACATTGTCCAACAACCGAAGAACTTCATCGTTGGTCAGTCTTGCGGTAGATATGCCGTTGACGCTGCAGATCCTGTCGCCGGGAGCTAGCCGGTCTGACTCTTGGGCTACGGAGTCTTTTGTGAAGCCCACTATTGAGGGGACGATGCCGGGCTCTGATCGACCTGTGGACAAAATAGAGAAACTGTGCTTAGAATTTTGATGAAGTATTTAGACGATTTTGATATAACAGTTGATAGATCAAATTTAATAAATGGTATGTACTTTAGTCAATTAATAGGATAATTCTGCAAAATAATTAATAAATATCTTGGGACATTATTGACACTCGGTCATTATGATTCCAAACAACTGACCACTGATATAGTACATGCACAGCTTTCTTTTTTTAAATACATGTTTATATAAACCTATATAGAAGGTATAATGTTTTTGTTAAAGCGTTAATAGTTCACGATAACGTCATTTGTGATATTGACATACTAGCTGTCCCCCGCGGATTTACCCGCGTTCCCGTGGGATGTCACATGTATTATACATAAAAACCTTCCTCTTCAGTCACTCTATCTATTAAAAAAAACCGCATCAAATTGCGTAGTTTTAAAATACATAAATAGGGATATAGGGACAGAGAAAGCGACTTTGTTTTATACTATGTAGTGATTATTAAGGCCATGTGGATACAGTATCCACATTTTGTACATAGTTATCCATATTTGATTATTTAATAAAACAGGATAATTGGGCTTCTTAAATGTTAATAATAATATTATTATCAGCACAGGAATATTTTCAAACAATACTAATTAAACTAGAGAGTCTTATTAAACATCATTAAATACTATCTGCCTCGCTCTTTCGTACATCGAGCGTTAAGAAACAGAAAGAGATAGAAGCATTATATAACACGTAGCAGAATGTATGAATACGGGGGGCGAACCCCTAAAAAAATAAGGCCAAATGAATTTTCACATAACTTTTATTGACACACCATAATAATAATTTCTCTCTTATATTGAATTTCATGTGCCAACATGGGGCCACAATTAAAGTTAATGTTCGGTAGCCCACGATTTAGCAGTACCCATAAACTGAACGATCAATTATGGACCAAACCGAATACGAGCACAAGTCAAATGAACCGCTAAAGTGTCCGCATAAATAAATAATATATGGATGCTAAATCGAGAATGCGGTCTACAGCCAAAATAATATTGATATCCCACAAAGGATTATCATATACCATATATTTTACAAAGCAGTGATGCTTAGGAATACTAGTATTTTTATGCGCATACGATTGGGATATTCAAATGATTGTCTGCAGTATTCTGTGATTAGTATGTGAAAGTCACCTTCTTCTGCTATTACTAAGGTACGTTTTAGGTTGTGACTTTAATTTTAGATTAGTACATGAAGATTGGTTACACCAGGGGAATTGCCTATGCGATGTCGACCCTGAGACGTGAAGTTATTAAGTCCCCAACTAGACTATTTAAAATCGTTGGTCCCCCAGCCAAAGCTTGGGGGCCCCGGGGTACTGCCCCGTCTAGCCCTCCGGTATCTACGCCACTAACATTAATACAAGTGCACTACAGATTCATAGTGGAGATGGGTAAGTTGGTAGTACTTCCCCGGACGAACTTTACATTAAGAGGCCTTCGTCTCAAATAAAACAGACCTAGAAAGTACCTGATTTGAATAACCTACGGGCTCTAATTACTGGCAGATATAGAACATGGGTTTGTGACAGCTTCTGTCACCGCGCAGGCAATCACACTTGTTGCTTGCTTAGTTAAGGTCCCAACCTATACAAACATGTCCCGTAACAAGCTAAGCTTGTCGAGATCTAATGGGTCCGTTTTGACAGCTAAGAAAGACATACAAAAATAATCTTTATAGCGTTTGTCATAAGGTACATCTATTGATCTAACGGTTTATTGTATGATGATCATGATGAACCTTATTACAACAACATAGAGTTATTTTTCTAATACACATTTAGCTGTCAAAATGTTTATGGGCACGCACATCATGTAAAGTAAATTGACACTAGCTCGAGGATATTTCGTCGCGGCCTCCGTGTTCTGTCTCATATGCTAACTACGGAAACACGTGAGAACTCCGCTCTCGGAGGCTTCTTTGCACTGCAATCGCTGACAAAAGTAATTCTATCAGAATAAGGGGGTAGAACTCAACAGCTTTAGCTTATATGCTGCCATAATACCTCAAATATTATGCAGTTGATTTGACGCAATTAACTGACTGGAGATAAGAGCTGGCAACAATTGTCTGACGCTGTTTTTAAAGTCTTGTTATTTCATTATGTATTTTGTAAATAAATTATGGAATACTTCACCCAATAGCTATATTATTATGGATGAAACGTGTTTACGGCTAGACTTTATAGAGTCCCGTTTTGCATACTCGTGTACTGCATCTTAATTGTCAATTTCTCGCGAAATGCTTTTTAGTGTTGACATCTTTTGCTGTTTGCGACAAGAAACAGAATATTTTGTAATTTCAATACTTTAATTTAAATAAATTAGGTTGTTTTTAAAACTATAAAGTATAGTGAGAGTGTGCGAATTTTGTAAGTTTTTGTATGTGAGTAATTTCTGAACCACAAGGTCTATTTAAAAAAATCTTTCACTGTAAGCTGAAAGCTACACTATTCCCAAGTCCTGGGATACATTAGGTCTCTCAGAAACACGGGTCGGTAACATTTTTTTTTGTACCGTTAAGGAGTGTTATTGAAATGTGGCGATGTGTGGGTGGCTACCACATCATCGTACCTTTGTACTTGAGAGCTGGTATTATATTCTTAAGTCAGCTATTAATTACCACAATTTTTATGTTGAAAATATTCCGGGACATTCTTTACAGGCGTCAATCTGATTTTAAACTAAGCAGAGCTTATACTATGGCAATCAGATAACTACTTGCTTTAAAACTATTTAAATTTTTATGACAGATGCCTTTTTTAATAATTGTATTTAGTTGGTACAGAAGATTGTTAATAACGGTCACCAATATGATATCTCTTATATCAATCGCTATACTAAACAACTTATCTACACATGGTACATCTTTCAAGACAGGCCGCGGGTTCGATTCCCACCCAGGACAGACATTTGTGCGCATGAACATGTCTGTTTGTTCTGTGTCTGGGTGTAAATATCTATATAAGTATGTATTTAGAAAAAAAAGTAGTATATCAGTTATCTGGTTTCCATAGTACAAGCTCTGCTTAGTTTGGGACCAGATGGCCATGTGTAAAGAATGTCCCAGGATATTTATTTATTTATTATTTATTCTTCTAAATATTTTTTATATAGATATCTACACTTAGACTCAGAATAAGTCGACATGTTTATCCACACAAATGTTTGTCCTGAGTGGGAATCGAGTCCAAGACCTATAGCGATTAGGGTCTCTAACGACCAAACCAACTCGCCGGTCATCAACATGAAAATATGCTTCAACATTAACAAAACACGATATTCAAGGCGGACCATAAAATACAACAAAATATGGAGTCATGTCTCATACGTAAACTCATAACTCAAGGCAACAAAGTCGCAGATCGTTTATACTTTGAAGTGTAAAGTGTATGGGTCGGCCTTCGCTAACAATGCTATAAACTCAGAGTAGTTTGAACCTTCATAAAAGTATCGGAATGGATCGTAAATATGGAATGGCACTTCCTGGAGCGGTCAATCGCGTTTGATAGTTGTGTGTCAAGTGTTACCATCAGTATACGAGTAAGTCGATTTTGCAGATTTGAATAAAACTTTTGAACACATAAATGTGAATCAATCCTATAATTAGGCTGTATGACCCGCGGGATCATGAAAAACGGGCCTTCCGGCTTAAGGAGCCAGACTACTAACCAAAATTTTAAATCAAAAAAACACTTTAGGCCCATTATCCCCACATAGGTTATGATACTCGAACTACTCCAACGATATAACGAGACATGTGGAGATTGTGGACATCTTGCAGGTCCTTATCAAAATGGGGATTGCAATCATTTTTAATAAAGACATGTTAAACGCCTGAGCTGTGAATCAAACCCAGGATCTTGGGGTCGTGCACAGTCCTCAGTAGATAAACCAGAGCCCTCACCAAATTCTCTGCGGAAGGGTGTAGAAGCCAACAATTGGTTTTGCTAAGTTCGCAATGTCATTGAGAGACTGGGGAAGGTACCGAAAAAAAAAAAACATTACTTTAGTGCAATAACATTGATAGTATAGGGGCTACAACTTTTTCTGTAATTTAAATCATCAGGCGCGAGACTGATGTGTGACGCAAAAAAAAAATAACTTAGTATCGCCATTTTTTATTTCAGCTTGTTTTGAAAATACATATTTTTATAGCCAAGTTAATCTAACCGACGACGTTTCAAGTGATATATCACTTAGACTTACTTTGTGCCAGGAATGACTAGGTATTTGCATAAACATGTTTTGCTGTTTTATAGGTCACTCAGACGCAAATAATATTCCATCACATTTAAATATCTCGCCTTCCTTCGAATCTTCAGTAAATCCTTGCAATCCAAAATAAAAGCGAAGAATCTATGATATAATCGATGTGTGTATGAAATAAAATGAAATATTTATTCAAATAGGCCTTCACAGGCACTTATGAATGGTCAGACTCTAACGCTGCTTTAGAAGGTTGCTTTTTCTGAGAAGAGCCGGCAATAAACTCAGCAATAACTCTTTCAAAATAATATTTTGTACATAAAGACGTGTCCTGCTGGAGCGAGCGCTACACCCAAGCATTGTCGTCATTAAAATAATCGTTTATCTTGTAGAAGGCCTTTTGAACAGTCTTAATTCGCTCCTTAAGTAATTGTAAAGGCAAGTTAAAAATGTCAGCAGGGATTTTATTATAGATGCTCTAGACGTTTTATATGAACTCAAAAACAGCTGGACCAATTTTTAATTCTGTAAGTAATCTTCAGATTTGCTGAACTTGTGATCCTGTGAGTATGGTAGCGATCGGATTAACGATATTAGAAAGTCCAGGATATTTAGTTTATTTACATGGAAAATATAAAACGCAAATTTTCGATGAAATCAGAAATATGCAAATAAATTAATAGATTAAGCTACAAAATTAAACGCAAGCACCGCAACATTAATAAGCTCGGTACGGTCGAGTTAGCTTATAAATCAATGGTTAAACTAAGATATAGGATCGTTAGTAACAGTACGTGATTGTACATAAATATTATTAATATTAGGCTAGATTTGGATATCGTGGAGATTTGTGGCGTATCTAGGATATACGAGTATATGTAATGTACAAACAAACATTAATATGTCGCAGTAACGGTGGCTGATACGTGAAGCATCGGGTCTTCTTCACGATCAGACATGGTTGCAAGTAGATGTGGGCACAGTCGTGGGTACTCGAACGAAAGATAATTTAAATCAGAATAACTTTATTCAAACTAACGGTTTTACAATGTAAGAAACAAACACGTGCGTTGGTAGTGAGTGTCTGCCAAGGTTGTCCGGGCTCGAATGTGTCAACACTCCGTCCCTTCTCTAGTCCTCACTGCATCCCCTCTACCGACGATCGTGTCCAAGCGGTAGGGCGCGCTTGCGTTTCCGGTAATGATTTTTATTAATTCACAAAAGTATTGTGAGATGGCGTTGCTCGTTACTATGGCTCCATCAATCCACGACACGGCCATCTCTGACTAGCACCCGTCCTCGGGTGAAGTACCTGTGGACAAAATGTGCTCAGAGAGTAAATCTAGCTCGGCTATCCTGCCAATCGACACAAAGGTTTATTCTTAATGGTACTTTATTTCTCCTAAATCTAAGTACAATAATCAACTACCATGATTAACAATGCCTTGTTATTAAGGCTTCGTACACAGTGCTTCCTGCACAACATCATTCATTGGAAAAGGTCCGATCAACAAGTTACAACAGTTCTAACAACTCTGTTACTCTTACTGCTACTCTGCTACTCCATAGCTCATAGGCATTGCACACTCAACCCATGAAATTTTCATTGTAATCTGCGCACCAACGCAGGTCAGAATCGCACCAACGATTCTTTACATATCTGCCGCCACATATGCTACAAAATATGAGGGGCTCTGTGCACCAACACAGACTAGAATCGCACCAACGACTCAGCAATCTAGCGCAATATGTGCTACAACACACAAAGCACTCTGTGCACCAACACAGACAGGAATCGCACCAACGATTCCTTACAGACCCATCGCCACATGTTACTCATGAGGTGCGGTCCGAAGTTTCGAGTATGAGTGTACAAGCCAATTCTTAATCAGATTTGGTCTCACTACCACTGTCATCAACTATGACATCTAGCTCTCGAGGAACTTGGTGATCGGGGATTTTCCTCATACGATCATGGGGGTATTTGTAGGTTCGCTTAGAGTCCAGCGCCTTTAGTAGGTATCTATCCCCTTCTAACACATCAATAATCTTAAATGGACCTTTAAACTTAGGATCTAATTTCGTTTGATTCCGTTCCTCATTTTCGATTAAAACATAATCATTAATAGCCAATTTAGAAACCTGAGCCTTATTTTGGTCAAATCGATTTTTATCATACTCGGCATTCTTTTCAATGTTCTGTGTCGCGTGCTCTCTAATCTCATCTAAATTAACGTCAGTCACATCATCATCATCACCGGTCACCAAACTGAGTGGTCGTGCTACCCTTCCTATCATCAACTCTAGAGGGCTAGATTTAGTTACCCTATTAATAGTAGAGTTCATAGCCAGTTGAACCTCTCCTAATGCGTCCTGCCAAGAGCGGTCACGACTAGTCTCTACAGCTGTCAACATACTCTTGAGGGTACTCATTACCCTTTCGACCTGACCATTTGCACGACTACCTCCAGTAGCTATCAAGTGTAACTCTATGTTGTTAGAAGTACAGAAACTAGAAAAATCTTTGCTAGCGAAACAACGACCTTGATCCGCTATTATGCGTTTCGGCGCACCAAACAAAGCTATACAGAAGTTAATAGCACAAATACTACTGTTAGTGTCGATGCTGAGCGAATGACGGAGTAACACAAATTTAGTAAAAGCATCTATGACGACAAACACGTATTCCTTAATATCATTCTTACCAGACAGTTTACCAGAAGCGTCAATATGAATCGTGTGCCATGGGATATTGAACTTGGGAATTGGGTGAAGTGCTGCTTGAACTTTACCCGAGTGGGGCTTCGCTACTTTGCAAGTAATACAATTGTCCACAAATTTCCTAACATATTTAGACATGCCTTCAAACCAATAGTGCTCGTAAATCTTTTCGAGAGTTTTCTCCCATCCTAAATGCATGACAGACTCATGGACATTATTAATTACAGACCACCTAAGCGACCTAGGTACAATAGGTAGACATCGAGTGCGACCGTTACGCTGTATTTTGCGATACAGAATGCTCTTACGAATTTCGTAGGTTTTGCGAGTTTCCTCAGGAAAAACTTCATTACGAAGATCAGAAACAATCTTACTGATCTCTTCGTCCTTTTCTTGTTCAGCTTGCAACCAGTTACTAGAAAGCTCAGCTAAATCGACACGCTTTTGTTCTACACGAGTGAAAGCTTGTTTAGATGCGGGGAGAGGATTCCTAGACAGAAAGTCTACATGGCTCATCCTACTGCCTTCACGATAAACAATGTCAAACTCAAATGACTGCATGTAGGCCCACCACCGATGAACACGTGGAGACAAGTCAGTTTTGCTTTTAGAAGCTTTAACAGAACTGCAGTCTGTCACAACGGTAAACTTGCGACCTAGCAAATAATGTCGAAAATGCTTTATGGCATTAAAGACAGCTAACGTTTCTAATTCAAACGAATGATACTTAGATTCGGCTGGGGACGTACGACGACTATAATAAGCAACCACATGTTGTTTCCCATTAATCTTTTGAATAAAAATGGCACCATATCCTTCAGCACTGGCATCGGTATGTAGCTCGATTAGTTGCGCAGGGTCAAAGATTGTTAGAACAGGCTCACTGGTTAAGTAAGAAATAATTTTCTGACGAATTGCCTCATGGCTCGGTTCCCAACCAATGGACCTATTCTTGCCACTCGTTAAACGAAACAGGGGAGCCATCGTTTTGGAGAACTGAGGCACAAATTGTCTAAAATAAGTGGCCAGTCCTATAAACTGTCTCAGCTGAGTGATGGTTTTAGGTGGGGGAAGTCTGGACAAAGCTACAATTTTATTTGGGTTGGGTCTGATTTGACCGTTCTCAACAACAAAGCCTAAATATTCAACACGTCGCTTGAGAAATGAACACTTAGCAAAATTTAGGGAAAAACCAACTTTTGTTAATTTATCGAGTACAGTGCGAAGACGAACTAAACTCTCCTCCACAGACGATCCTATCACTAGAATATCGTCGACATACGTCACAGCATAGCTATAAGCAAGATCACCCAATGCTTTCATCACTGCACGCTGATAAACTGAGCTTGCATTCTTCAAACCGAACGGCATGGTCAGGTATTCCCATTGACCGTCAGGTGTAACGAATGCAGTGCGCTCTATTGACTCAGGATGAACTGGAATCTGGTGATAACCTGATAACATGTCAAGACACGTGAACCATGTAGCACCACCTAACCTGGATACAAGGTCCTCAATTAAAGGCAATGGAAACCTATCCGATACAGTGTTGTCGTTCAGTTCCCTGTAGTCGACACACATGCGATCTGAACCATCCTTTTTCTTGACGAGCAAGACAGGACTCGAAAAAGGCGAACAACTTGGCCTAATAATACCCGCTTCCTCTAATTCTCGAACTTTAGCAATAACAACTTCGCGTTCACTAGCACTAAGCCTATAAGGGCGACGATTCACCGTTCGACCAGGATCAACAAGCCTAATTTGTAACTGTCCTGTCGTAACACGGGATCTAGATACGTTAGTAGAAAACGATGATGAGTATTCTGACAAAAGATCAATTAATTGGGAACGAAATTCAGGCGGAACGTCTGTGTCAACTTTATCTAAATCAATTTGATAATTACAATTATTTTTGAGTTTATTTGAAACATCACATAACCTAACAACCATATCACGACACAAAACAACACTATCAGAAGTCATATTAACGCTAAATCCCTGATCTAAAATCTCACGGCCAATTAAAATATCATTTTTAAGGCAACTATCCGGTACAACATGGAATAATATCTCTAACCGTAAATAATTAATCATAACCTCAGATAAAATTTGTAGGGTACTTTGCACACTACCATGACCGATTCCGGTTAAATTAACAATATTGTGTACACGTTTACCACTAAACTTTGACGCAACACAATCTTTGATGAGAGAGCATTCGGCACCAGAATCATAATAAAATAGGTACGACTCACCAGTGTTCATCAGCACGCCGCTGGGATTGGTGACATAGCAAACGTCAACGCGTCGCTCGCTGCTCGTCGCTGCTGCAGTCGCTGCCCCGGAGCTGCTTGGTCCACCAGTCGCGCCGGTGCCTCCACCCTGGCTTCGTGGACATCTTGTTGCAAAATGTCCGGCGCTGCCGCATCGGAAACAGATGATGTCCAAACGCTGCTTTGGTCCTGTAGAACTTGACGCCGAGGTGGTAGCATTGGCTGGCTTGCCTTTCGCCTCACTTCTTGATCGGCAGTCAGATGCTCGGTGACCTCCTTTACCGCAGTTGAAACACTTCAGCGTTATCGACTGAAACTTGGATCGCTTGAAATCTGGAACGGCGTCGGTTGAGTTAACCGTTGAAGCTTTCCTTTTCAAAAACGAGAACGCTTGAAGTTCACACTGCAGCTTATTTCTGTTGTCGACTTCGGTAGTAAACGCCAACCTCTGAATGCGCCCATCAAATTGTGCCATATGAGCCAGCACCGTAGATATGGCTATCTGCTCAGCGCTCATGTTCTGCCAGCGTGATGTAAGCGTAGACAATGATCGGGCAGCATACGCAGCATAACATTCGCCTTCCTTGGGCTTGCTACTCATCATTGTGACCAGGGTAGCAGCTGGTGTATCCACGCAATCGTACCGGGATAAAAACAGGCTTTTGAAGTCACACCATGTCATACCCGCAAACGACACTTGCGCCAGCCATCGTGATGCACTTCCTTTCAGAGCCTTGCTTAAGGTGATGATTAAAGCACTTCCCTGAAGCGGTACCTCCGATAAGCATAGGTCCGCCGTAGCACACCAGGCACGTGCGTCTCCATCCGGCTTATCCGGGTTAAATTCAGGCAAAGAAATATGCTTGGTACCTGCCGGGCCCTTGATGGCTTCTATCAAGGACATCATGTTCTGGTTTTGAGCAGCCAGCAGCGTCCGAAGTAAGTTCTCGTCGCACCGTGACGTCATCGTTCCAGTCTCAGTGTTTTCTTCAGCTCGAGTGAATCCAACTTCTGATGTCGCAGTAACGGTGGCTGATACGTGAAGCATCGGGTCTTCTTCACGATCAGACATGGTTGCAAGTAGATGTGGGCACAGTCGTGGGTACTCGAACGAAAGATAATTTAAATCAGAATAACTTTATTCAAACTAACGGTTTTACAATGTAAGAAACAAACACGTGCGTTGGTAGTGAGTGTCTGCCAAGGTTGTCCGGGCTCGAATGTGTCAACACTCCGTCCCTTCTCTAGTCCTCACTGCATCCCCTCTACCGACGATCGTGTCCAAGCGGTAGGGCGCGCTTGCGTTTCCGGTAATGATTTTTATTAATTCACAAAAGTATTGTGAGATGGCGTTGCTCGTTACTATGGCTCCATCAATCCACGACAAATATATTAGATTGGGCATTGTATGTGTATGTTTATTACTCAATTGTGTATTTGATTTGGGGGATTGGGATTTAGTATTGATTTTAATGGGTTTTTGTAAAGACTGCTTAGTGCCGTTTGTAACCAAAACCAAGAAGCATTCTTTTTAGTTATTTTTACTGTGCAATCAGATCGATATGATTTTTTTAGGGACCCTGGCCTGGGTTAAAGAGAGAAAATATAAATGTAATATATTCCTTAACTTTTCTAAATCAATTTTCTATATGATAATGGAAAACGTATTAAAATTGATTGTGTAGTATAAAAGGACTGAGTGAACAAGCAGAAAGACAGAAATAATAATTTTGTGTTTTATTATATAGATTCAACATGTAAAAACATTATGTTGTTGGACTATCAACTAGAATACCGATATATTAATTGATTCATTATTATTAATGAATAATGTTAAATATTCCTTTCGTACTTGTGAATATTTTGAAAATGATTTACATTTTCATATTTTCGAAAACAATGTAGGGGATTATGAATTATTCTGGTTTTCAAATTTACTTCAATGGGAATTCCGGGTTCCTTGATAAGGGTCCGATTCTCATATTTCCTGTGTGATGGCATATTTTGTTGAAATAATATACGTATTTACGCTTTTGTTATTTTCAAAAGCTTTCTGTCATACAAAAGCTACCAACAGGTTTAAAAAAAACCTTGAAAGCATTTGTCATTTTTTATTTTTTGTCTCGTTTACTAATACCAATAGATATATAGCTTTTTAATGTTATGAACGCGTAAATTTTATGAAATAATTTTGTCGTTACGAAATTAATGGGGTTGAGTTCTGTCACTTAGCTGTCTGTCTCTTTCATTAACTACCTAATTACAAGAGAGGTTGACTCTCCGATAAAGTTAATAATACCTGGACATATAAAAACAAGCTTTAGTTCCGCGGTTTCACCTGTATTCCCATGAGATGTATTATCTCCTGGGATTATAGATTATAACATAGTCTATGTCACTTGAGAATATGTAGTTTCCCATCAGTGATATATTTTTTAATCGAAATAATACTTTTACACAGTCCAGTTGGCTTGGTGGTTAACGCACTGACTGCCAAACTGAAGGTCACGGGTTCGATTCACACCCAGGACAAACATTATTGTGCATGAACATGTCTGTTTGTCCTGTGTCTGGGTGTAAATATCTATATAAGTATGTATTTAGAAAAAAAAAGTAGTATATGTTGTACATCAGTTATCTGGTTTCCATAGTACAAGCTCCGCTTAGTTTGGGACCAGATGGCAGTGTGTAAAGAATGTTCCAGGATATTTATATTTATTTATATAACTTTCAGATATTACCTCTTAGAACCAAACGTATATACTTTACCTTTTTATAATGTTATTGTGGATGATCGATTTGATTTTTCGCACTTGACAGAGCGGAGAAGGGAGAAAGACAAGGGCTTCTTTTTCTGGGAATTTGGGTAAAAATGGTAAAAGGTGTAGGCGGATGATAGCGTGTGAAATAACGGATTCCTATTTATATTAAAAGATAAATATTATATTGAATCATTTTACATTATAATGTATTCATATAATATGTCAATTGTTTTTCTATTGTTCGTTATTTCAGTCCTAAAAAGTAATATAATTTTCATAGACATCAAACTGCTTTAAAGTTACGAAGCCTTGATTTTTTTTAATGATTTATTATTTATTCACAGTACATGTATAATAAAAAAATATTAATTTGTTAGTATTAATTAGTTATTGATCTGTTTATCTTACCCACGAGATTATAGTACAATTATTTCGTTTAAATACTTTATTAATTAGTTAAATTAAGGTTTCCCGGTATAAACAGTTTAGCCGTTACCGAGCAGAGTGGTAATACAGATAACACAGATACAACACAGATTTAAGCCGACGTCCAAGAAAAAGGGGACGTTTTCAATTCGACCGGTATTCTTTAACAAAAAAGACCACGAATAGCGTTATTATAATACTTTAATCGCATTTATAATATATTATAATTTATGTAAGATGACATGAGACCTTTTTGAAATCCTCTCAACTTAAGCCGATTAGCAATATTAGAATATAGAATAGGTAATGAAATTGACAACCACAAGTGTATTATGCTGAAGTCGTATAATCTTCAGGCTAGACGAGGTGATTGACCTTCAACTACGACACAGGGATTTGATTCTGTAAGGTAAATGACAAGAGTTTAACGATGTTTCGTCGCTGTGTCGCTCTGTCTCTTTCGATAACTTCGCAGTCACGTGAGAGGTTTACTCTTAGGCTCGTTGCGCCGGGTCACCAAGGTTTGTACTAGAATAAGCGGGCAGGTCACGAAGGCAAGTGCGATGTACCTGAACGAATCATTTAGTTAATTGATATTCTCATACATGAATTATCTTGTTGCTTTCAAATGTCTAAATTTCAAAATCGATATCTGGTTCGGTGAAACCTAACTACAGTCAAATTATAATAGATAAAAGCGTTTATTATAATATGTAAATAATTTCAATTTGTTTGGTTACCATACCGACTCTGATTTAGAAATTTCGACATGCAACTAGTTTGAATCAAATGAAAAGTATATCACAAAACATTTTACATGATGCAGAGGAGATTCCGGATTGCACACAATTTTCACGATTTGAATTTGAATATTTAATATTAACAGTTGACCTAAATATTGTGATCCAAATGCAGATAAAAATATATCTCTCCTGAGGGAATAGTGACATGTCCATGACTGCTATATCGATCACAATATAACCACTTTCACAAATTACACGAAACCCCAAATAAACGTATTTACATTCTAACTCGAACAACATTTTCATGACAAAAGTGCACCGTCAATTTGAAAACCGCAACCAAAAGTAGCGTACGTAAAACCACAATTGTAATCATCCATTGCTCGTTATATGCTCACGAATATCCGATGTAACGAGGCTATTACGTGCATAGCGCGCTTTGGACACGATTCAAACGGCTCTGTTAAGGCGATCGACAAAGTCGTTGCGACCTCAAACTGCATGTTGCAGAGAATAAACTGTTGTTGTATGCTGATGTTGCATCCGGTCGTTTGGAAAGAGGCTTTACGCTGATTTAATTTGAATTGAATTGTGACGATGCCAGTGGCTAATATTGAATAGTATCTTACGCAATAATGTTGGCTGATGCATAAAATTGACAACAATATGTACAAAAATAATGGGACGACATGATGACAACGCGACAAGCTATTTGTGGAATTTATGAGAGGAAACGAAACGTATCATACCCATATTTTCAGTCTTCTTGTCATTTGTACTGCATACTGTACTAGCCTTTAGAATTTTACGCTACCAAAAGCTGATAAACAGTGTCAACATCTCGGTTATCTGTTTCCACAATAAACCAATAGCATTCAACCAAATTGCGCAAAATTAATAATTTATTCGAACTCTGTACACAGCAAAGGCATTTGTAACGGTTTCAAGTTAATGAGCGCTGATTGGACATTTGTTCGGCTAATATGCAATGTCAGAGCATTTGAGGCATAAGCGAATTACTGATGGACGGCGCGTGATATTTCAATACAAATAAAAGCAAGTTGTGGGTCGCTTCTAGTACGCATTGTTTCATACAAACATATTTTTGAAGCGTAACGTCTTATGGGACTTTAGTAGCAGCTTCAGTTACTTTAAATTTGAACTTCATAAGTGCCCTTCACGGGCCTAAACTGTATAAATAGTTTTGCAATTAGATTTTTTTTTTTATTCTAATCCAAAACCTTTTTCTGTTACGAAAAATGGATTGCTATTCAAAATGATTGATGTACAATTAAAATGATTCACTGTAATACAAAAGTGTTTTGCTTTCTTTAGCGTACTATTCTACTTGGTTTCGCAAATGTCCTTAGAGGGCGGTGACCACTTACCATCAGGTGGACTGTCAGCCTGTTTGTCGGCCTATTTGATATTATTATGAATATATACTAATACTTATAAAGAGAAAGAGGATGTTGTAAGTTTGTTTATATGTGGATAATCTCCAGAACCACCGCACATACTTGTAAAATTCATTCACTGTTTTAAATGTACATTATTCCATAGGCTATCGATACTCTGTACTGTCTGTGCTTTTATTTGTTTTGTCAAATTTTGTGATAAATTTTCGTTTTAATGACTCACTGACGTTAATTTTAGCTACTAATTTCGCTGGATATCGAAACATGTATCGATTTCATGTTATGTTCCCTTGTTTGGGACTTGCCAGAGAAATCCAGCGAGTGACGAGATCCAGCGGAATTAGTTACTAGATATTTGTCTTTTGTATAAGCTAATTCTACTAAATTAAAATTAAAAAAAAAATGTGTCTCTGGCTGCCTAACTGTCCATTTATAACTCAAGAACGAATTGACCAATCTTCATGAAAATTGTAATATAATTAGAACATGTTATTTCGCGAGTCAAAGGATATATATGATATCGATAAACTCAGGTGAACTACGAGGAACAGCTAGTATATTACAATATTGGGATTCAAAATTCAAAACCATTTATTCAGTTTAGGCCCTCGGAAGGCACTTATGAAGGTCAAATTTAAAGTTACTGAAGATACATTAAGTCCCTCGGTTTCGCAGGTACAACCGTAGGACGGAAGCTAGTTCATCGCGCCAAGCGTGCAAAGCATCCGTATAAAGCTGATTTGTCAACGCAAAATGGAATTGAATGAATTTGGTTTGATCAGATTTATTTTAGGATAACCGAGTTTTAGCTTGTGTTAAATGTTTTATAAGGACTTTAGGGCCATTGTTGGCTTATTGTTTGTAAGCCGTTGGTAAGTAGCGCCTTTGTTATTTGACTTAAAGCCAAGAGAGTTACAATTTGGTGAGGTATTTTGATGCTTTAATTTATTTAACTGTACCTTTACATTACTTATTAATGTTACACTGAAAGGTTTGTAAATTAGTTTAAATTTATATAATACTAGATGATCCCTGTATGCGTTGCTACGTGACATTTTGTTTTGTTTTGGAGCTTTTGCAAGTGTACGTAGAATAAGTCACTTAAGTTTCGTAAATAGTATAAAAAGGCAAATGGTGCAAAAATACTAGAATTTATTTATTTATTTACAGTAAAATTAATAAATTAGTTTAGAGGTAGAAAATAAGATATGACATCGTGTTAGAAAAAAAAGACATAAAATATTAATATACCCTGGTGGTCCCTATACGGTAAATGGTTCAATTATCTGTCACAGCTTGTCTCTCGACAAAGGCCTTTGTACATATTTACATGCAGTATAATCAATAAAAATACATCTCTACTAATATTATAAATGTGAATGTATGTTTGTTTGTTATGTTTTCACGCAAAAACAACACAACCGATCATCATGAAACTTTGCACACATATTTTTGGAGGTCTTAGAAGTAACATAGGATACTTTTTGTGCCGGGAAAATTTTACATCCCTCGAAAACGGCTGAAACCGCGGGGACAGCTAGTTTAATATAAACATCGAAACCTCAGCTAAATTCTATCACTTGTCCCAAGTCAATGTGATCTACGAAGAGAGTTAAGAGCAATGAAAAGTGTTTTACTTAATATACCCGCTGCTAGTTCATGAAAGGAATACACCGGCATGATAGAGGTGCTCTATAGTGAGCCCGTTTTATCTCAGTTTGCGTTTCAGAACCGAGGTAACCCGAGTGACATTGGTTTGAATAGTAATTACTTTAGGGCTAAGGTCTTGGTCTTGTTAATTGGTATTTAGAATGAAAGCCGTTTTAATTTTCTCTTAAGATACGGTTAGTTAATTATCTTTTTGTGTGATTGATACTTGAGAATAAACTTTTTAAATGTTAAATTTCTGTATAAGGTATGTGCTGGGATAATTATTGGATCCTAAACTAAGCAAGCTGTGGAAACCAGATACTTTACTAGATAGAACTTTTTATTCCATTTTGTTTTTTAAATAAAATCTTGGTAGGTATTATGAACCCTATCCCACAATATCTATCTAATCAAATGGGGTTCCTTTGGAGCACCATAACCTCAAAACTACTGCACATATCGGAGTGGGATTGCTACCAAAGTTACCGGAATATTAGATGGTTATAGGTTATATATGATATCGATAAACGCGGGTGAAACCGCGGGGGACAGCTAAACTCGAAAGTTTGTGAAGATGGAGGTACGAATTTTTGATACAATTTTACGCAACAATTACTCAACGGATTTGGTTGAAACTTGGCAAATAGATAGTTTATAACCTGGATTACCACAAATTGTACTTTTAATACCAAGAAAATGCAGGTGAAACAGCTAGTTTTAAATAAATATTTACTTACCATTTTGCCAGAGATCATAGTATTTAACTGAACTAGTCCACAAGCTCAGGGTCCATAATCTTGTTGTATTCAAAGGTAGAATGTTTTAGTTAAATCTACGAAAATTGTATTTTACAAAATTCAGTACGGGCCATGTCATAAGCGGTTCTGTGAAGCTACGTGCTACGACATTGTCTACGGAGCACCTTGTTATTTGACAGATTGATTCGTAGCCGTAGACACCTAATGGTACCGTAGCACTATTAAATGCCTTCGTAGCACTCTCAAAATACTTTGTAGTATATTTACTCGATAGAAACCTGTGTAATATTACACCGACATCCATTCCTGAGATGTATACAGGCTGTTACAAAACTAACCGTACAGCCGAAAGGAGGTTAAATGGGGCCTTATAATGAATCCATTCACAATGTTTAAGAATCAATAAATGTCTACCGGTAAAGATATTCAAAGCAGTGTTCACAATTTATAAAATGATGTAAAGATGTGAAAATCGTAGTAAGTGATGATAGGCTAAAGGTAGTATGTAAAAAACACACCCCAGGTTCACCTGAGTAAGAATAATTGTACATAAGCCTTCCGGAAGAAATCATCGAATGATGGAGAAAACAGCTTCGATATCTATTTGTATAAAATATGTAAGTAAACAGACTGAAATGGTGCTTTTATTTTATATATAGTCAATAAAAAGAACAGCTTTAACTAAACTATTATATTAATAATAATATTATTTATTCGTACCATAAATCAGATATGATTCAAAAATATCTCCAATATACACAATAATGAAAAATTTTGTAGACGCGTAATCTAAGTTACAGTAAAATAACAGTGCCTTTACCATGAGTTTTTAACGTACGTAGTCGCTAGAAACGGCGAAAAACATTTCTATGGCAAATCTGTACAGCGCCACTAGCGGTCACCTAAAGAACTAAAATCGATAGTACGAGTAAACACTAGCGAGTAACGTTTTTTAGCCTTTGCTATAGAAATTCGGTACCATGAGTCACAAATTTGACAGTTGCTATCGAGAAATACGGTATCGATAGTAGTTTACTCGCCAGTGACTAAAGTAAGTTTCGATAGCAACTCATGGTAGAGGCACAGGCCAGTTGACTTGGTGGTTAGCGACTCTGACTGCCAAGCCGAAGGCTGCGGGTTCGATTCCCACCCAGGACAAACATTTGTGTGCATGAACATGTCTCTTTGTTCTGAGTCTGGATAAGTATGTACTCAGAAAAAAAAAGTAGTATATGTAATATATCGGTTATCTGATTTCCAGTACAAGCTATGCTTAGTTTGGAATTAGATGGCCGTGGGTAAAGAATGTCCCGGGATATTATAATACTATAGCGTATTCTATAGCCCGACTTTTGTATACCAAATGTAATTTGGTAGCAAATAGCGTATTGGTGTGACGTAGATACATATAATAGTGCGATATATCAACGCGATTACAGCGTTTGAGGATCGTTTCACATGTAAATGTGGCTGCAGGTACAATTTGAATATTTGATCCGTTGTGACGTGACATACGCGATGTGAGAATTATTAATGCCGCTTAAATATTTCGTGCTATTGCTTTTATTGCTACTGCTTCTTTTTAAGTTACTTTTTATGTTGGTGGATTTTTAAACTTTAAATATAATAAATATTCCCAGGATATTTTCCCCCATGATCCTAAAATAAGCAGTCTACTGCTTGTACTATGCTGTCAAGTAACGGATATACTACTTTTAAAAAAAATACTTATATATATATAGTCACACCCAGACACAGAATAGACATGTTCATGTACACAAATGTTTGTTCTGGATGGGAATCGAACCCACGACCTGCGGCTTGGCAGTTGACCACCAATCCAACTGGCCTGTCGCAATAAAAAATACTTTTTTATAAATAAATAAGACCGTTGGACAAGGGCTTAAAATCTTTGAAAGTGAACTTTGAAGTGTGAAGTGACTTTCAACACTATGTGATATAGACTCATCAGTTATGAAGCTAAATAAATAAAATAAAAAATTATTTGTTTACTTATAATCTTAAAAACAATCGAACAATGCCTAAATAACATTAATATTATAAAAGCTAGTTTCTGAAAATTTTGCGAGGATGCATGTTTCGATCATTGGATGTTTGTACAAAAACTACTAAACCGATTAGGATGAAACTTGGCATATAGATAGTTTATAACCTAGATTAACTTTTTGAATACTTTTTATCTCGGTAAAATATAACATCCCTCGGAAACGCGGGTGAAACCACGAGGAACTACAAGTGTATAATAAGTATAAAATATGTAGCCAATGATTTGCCAATACAAAATAAACTATTCAGTTAAACAAAAAATGCACATTAGTTCGTTTCAAAAAACAGGATTTCTAAACGTTAGCTAAGCAATGAAGATCAAAGGCATTGCACAAATACCGGCTAGCCGATGCATGTGAAGAATGTTTTCAATTGCGTACCTGAAATTCTGTACTCAGTCGAAAATACAATGTTTTGTTTCATTTTAACTATCGTTATTTTCGTAGCTTCGGCCTTTAAACCTTCAAATTTATTTATAAAATTAAGCTATCATATAAATTTTAGATATTATAAATATTTAAATCTGAAACTATTTTCTACACATTTTTAAAATTTTCTAGGCAATTTCAGTTCCTGCATTTTCTAATACAAACTTCGAGGCAGCTGGCGCACCACGAGGCCTCGGAGGGTAAACCTCTCACGTGTTTGCGTAGTTAACGAGAGAGATAGAGAATAAGGTGGACAAAACATCGTCGAGCAGAGGTCATTTACCTTACAATATCACACATCTGAAAACTGCTTAGGGTTGCATATCCTGTAGCTACTAAAACTTGTTTATATTCGGCCTTTGGTGTAGTGGTAAGGTACAATCATCATGCTACGTCGCGGGTTCTATTCCCTCATAGAAAAGGTAGCTATATAAGTACGCATTCGCAATTTGTATTTGAAATCAGATAACAAATGATGAATACCCCAGGATATATATTTTCAGCCTTAAAAACATATTACATCCTTTTTTTGGGAAGAACTCTATATGTACTTACTGTTCAATCAATCAAATTCTTATCGCACTTAAACAAAATGATCAAAGACTTGAATCTAGCCAACTAAATAATTAAACAGACATTTCAAGTAACAAATGTAGTAGAAATGTTAGTCTCCGACTGCTGGTAGCGGGTTAAAGTACGTGAAGGATATCTTTAATTCAAAAGAACCCCTGACGACGCCAGTTCTTTATACCCCGCCTAAGTGATCTGCTTTTACAATGCGAATGAATCGACTTTTAAAAGTCTTTTAAAACGTTATTTTGCTGTTAAGTGAAGTTAAAGGCGGTTTAAGTATTCTAAAGGTGCTTTAATGTGGGCGCTTTGTTTTTGGTGCAAGGTTTTTTCAAAGTTTATTGGTACTTTATTGGTATAAAAGGAAAGTTTATTGCTTTTTGACTGTTGAAGCTATATACGGAAGAAAAAAACCAATAAAATAAAATAGGCGGACAAACAGGCTGACCCGTAAGTGGTCACAGGCAAGCGCCTGTGATCACAAAGTTCTATAGGCATAGAACTTTACAACACGTTGTCAACACATTGCTAATGCGTTATCGATCCTGCGACGCAAAGATGTTAAGTCTCATGTTCCTGTAATTTCAGCGGCCCCCTTACCTTTCAAACCAAAACATAGCAGTACAAGTGCATCGCTGTTTCACGGCAGAAATGTGTAAGGTAGTACTTCACCGAACGAATACTTCACAAAGAACAGCTACTTCTATAGAAGGAATGATATGCCGGAAAGCCCACAGTGATGATAAGCATACAGTCTAGAAAGCATCTGGCATTGATGATAGATTATCAAATAGAGGATGGTCGCCAGCTTTCCTTCCAGTTCCTTCACCGAAAGCTCAAGCTCATTCCAGGATACAAACCAGACTCTCGTCACGGTGACGTCACACTCTGCGCCAGGTTACATAACTTACTTCCTCATAACTTCAACAAAAACTTGACGTTGCACGAAGCCATAAAATCAGAATACAATCTACAGTCAGTTCTAAGTAATAAATAATAAAACACCAAATAAAACAAGCAGCGTTCAGTCTCTCAATTCTCGTAGATAGCTCCGTTGAAATAAGGTCCAAAATAAGTTGTTCACTTCAAAGTTCATGTTATGACTGCTGACACGTTTTAAGGCACAAATAGACACATGTCATCTGTAAAGATTTACAGTCGGGCGTCGGGTTTCTGTATTCAGCACAATGATGTAGAATTGTATGAGATTATAAATGATATCTAGTATATATGGAGTGTTTTTAGTGTTTATTTGGTTTGTTTTTATGTCTGTAAAAGTATCAGGTTGACCTCCTGCTTATTTGTCGGACTTATTGTCATTAAGAATAAAAGCGACACTTTAAAGACTTTATTCTTCACGGATCGAAACCCTTTAATAGTTGCTGACACGACGTCTGAAACAAGACGTTAAGGCATCTTTACGACGAGACAAATAACTCAGCATATCTATCGCCTAGCAAATCGATGTAACGGTGAGTCAAGAACAGTGTTCACTGAATCATATCAACAGTCAGCCCGACGGTACGTGTGCTATCTTTAATTCAGCAGCTCAACGGCAAACCCTCTTGAATTGAGTGGCACGGGTAGGAGCGGGGAGCGTTCTGTTCGATGCTTGATCTACTTTTCGTGCTAAGATCGGGGTTTTTTTTATTTTGAGTGTGGACTGACTTTTTATTTTACATTTAAATAGATAACTTAATTTTTGGATTTATGGCGCAGCTTGAAACGTTTCGTTTCCATAAATCGTTCAGTTCTTTTGATGTGCTTGTCTGATTATTGTTTATTTTGGCGTGCTTGTCAGAATTATTGTTGATTATTTAGTATTGCTATTTTAGGATTTCAGTAACGGGTACATAAAAATGTCTAAATTGTATGTAATAAGACCGCTGATTGTTTGATCTATGCATACGTGAAAGTATTTAGAAAAATGGATTACGTAGTAAATGCTCTGCTTAGTTTGGGATCATACCAGAGCTCATGGTTATATGTAAAGAATACCCCTAAAAATTTACTTCCTCATGGCCTAAAAAACAGTGAAATTATTAACAAAAACAAACTGATCTGATTAAATAGACCTGAATTATCAGTTCTAAGAATACCTCGGTAGTACGCTTATAACTTGTGTGTTAGTAATAGATATATTTTTGTCTTCCACTCTCCTGTATTTCAATATTTTTCACACGAAACGAATTCAGATAAGTGGAGCGCTGTCCGGAATCACAATTTCCACTGAATTTTTTTACCGTTCACACTACGAGTCATTTTCCAAAAAGCCCGTTCAATGACTCACATTTAGAGAGTGAAAGGTCATTTGTGGTTTTTTTGAAATGCATTTTATTTTGTATTAAAATTTTTTTTTTCACTTTCCCTTGTACAAAATCCACGTGAGTTTTACTTAGACATATTTTATGGGAGATATATGTAGACTTTTTAATCCCTAACGGGAACTCAGATAACACGGGAACAGCCAATAAGAATAAATAATAAATATCCCAAGACACAGATGATTACCTGATCCCAAGTTAAGCAGAGTGTACTGCTTGTAGTATGGCTACCAGGTAACTGATAATTATACTACATATACTACTTTTTAAATACATACTTATATAGATATTTACACCCAGACACAGAACAAACAGACATGTTCATGCACACAAATGTTTGTTCTTGGTGGGAATCGAACCCGCGACCTTGGGTTTGGCAGTCAGGGTTTCTAATCACCAAGCCAACTAGCCCGTCAAAGAAAAAAAAACTAAATAACTAAATTGACAAGATAAAACAAAATGAAAATCGTCAACCGACCGTGATACCTTAAGCACCGAGGTATATATGCATATAAATCCGAAGACTGTAACTTAGATCAACAATTGAAAATCCAATCAAACCTAATGAATTGCCCCCAGTTTAACACGGCTGAAGCACGGCAGAGCACGCAAAGTGCTCAATTTCTGACTCATGCGGAGTTGCGTGACGTTTGTGAGTCATTATCAGTTGGCGTCGCCGTGTTGGGCACAATTGTAAATGACTCGCACTAAACTAAACGCACGGTACGCCCCTTTAGCTAAACGTAAGGCTGTTGTCAATATGCAAGAGGGAAAGAGAAAGCACAGTGGTAGATCCGGGCTTCTCAAACTGGGGTATGTCAGTCGGTTGCAGAATTCGCGACAAGATTCACAGTATGGATACTGTCTTGATTATTGATCGTTCGGCCCCAATTTTTTTTTAACAGTTATCCAGCGCAACGTATTTCAGGGCATAGTTGCTGATATTTATTGATATTTCGATAAATGTGCTCTACGTTAATGAGAATAGACGTACCCTTCGTTACCTCAATGTATCTAGAATGTTCTCTTGAATAGTAACAACTTTTTCCTGTGGAAAGTATTTTTCGATACGTTATCTTTTTTGCAATTTGTAAACCAATCTACGGCTTATTTTAATCCGAGTAAAAATTTACAATATCGTATATCCTATATTTTACCGAAACCTCATTAAATCATACCATGTTTATGATATATTTCCTAGAATTTGTTGAGATGCCTTATAACAAAATTATTCAAAAAATAATATATTTAAAAAGGCATGTTTGATATTTCTTTACCGCTACCGCTTCAACTCGTGGCAGGACAGTAGCCTATTTAGCTGTCATTCCTGTCATTAGCATTATTACAACGCTCGGGGGCTGGAATTGGGGCTTACGTTTTGTTGGGAATTAATTACCTGTGTTGTAGATTTTGGGAACCTACAGCGCGATGAATGGTAAGGGTTGATTTTAGAATTGGTGAGATTTTAACGTGGAATGGTTTAGGTTGGGATTTATTTATCTCGAATTAGCTTCCTGAAGTGGGTTACCGAGGTTTTCCTGTGTTCATCATACGAGTATACCTAACAACCATTAATTATATTTTGTGTTATATACTTGCATAGACTTTTTACATACACAGGGTTACTGGTAACTCGATGTATTAAAATTAATCGCGAATTTCAATTTCGAAGTAGTTTTGTACTTTTTATTATTACATAGGTATAGCTTAAATTAAATGTCAGCTCTACGAAAATAAAACACGTTTTTTTATTATTTGCGCTTGAATGTCAAATTGTGGGTTATAAAAAAAAACTATACAATTTCTAAATTCTCGAAAACTGTTGATGTTTTTTTCCAGACTGTTGAGGTTAAAATGTACCATTGTAGCTCGCCTATTACATATTGCCAGTAATTCGTCGAGTTTTCAGAAAACCTGTAGAGAGAAATTGATTCAATAGTAAAACCGTTGTAGGATTTTTTGATATTGTTTGGATTAACTTTGGAAAAGTTTATGATTTCCATAAAAATTCATCACGCGACTGAAAGTGGTAAGCGTTGGAGAAAAACAGGCTCTCAAGTACAGTTTCCAATGGAAACTACATAATATCAGTTGCTACTAAGTTTCAAATTATCTTCCATTTTTTTTTGTCTTTTATGTGGTGTGGTATCCTCGTGAAAAACAATAGTACTACTGTACAGACATTGACTAAAAGCTATAATTGTAAGACCTATATTAACTACAGACAGACAATCTATCCGAAAATAAAACAAATTCTTCATAGGTTAGTTACTTAGCAGCCAACAGCTCTACCACATTCACAAATCATGATTTATAGACGATATTTCATTCAGATTTTTTGTTCGTACTATTTCTTTCGTCGCTCATATAATAATATATCAGAGAGATGGGCCGTTAACCAAAGTGTCGCAATCACATATCCTTCTGTGGTCCCTTAATTTATTACCTCGATATGATGTCTTTTTATCAGTGTAATGGACTCTTTTAGGTGCATAACACACGGCGTTACAGAGACGAGACAAACTGTTTATTTGTCTTTACTAAAATATCATTGAAGGTCGACAATGCATTGACGGTGCCCCTAGTGTTGCAAATGTCCATAGGCAGCGGTGACCGTATACCATCAGGTGGACCGCCTGCTTCTTTGTCAGCCCATATGTCATAAAAAATAAAAAAAAACCTTGGGTCATTATTTTACACACGACCATCTGATTCACGGTCATCCAGTGAACTGATATAACTACTTTATATTTTTTATAAATATTATATATACATTTATAGATATTTACACGCAGACACAGAACAAACAGACATGTTCACAGTATTGTTAATTTGTTGTTGACTGTACCACTTGAATTGCACGGTAATGACACTGTTTGTAGGCGGTTACTGCGTGTACAGAAAGATTTAACGCATTTAAGCCTCTAGCGGAGTTCTTGCTACAATTTGGTAACTTCAAAATGTTCACAGAGTGAACCACTATGGGTTCTACATCAAATAAAAATTGAAAGAAATTTAAATATTAACTGAAATGAAATAATTTATTTAAATAGGCCTTCGCAGGAACTTATGAATGGTCAGACTGTAACACTGGTTCGGAAGTTTGCGTTTACTGAGACAAACCGACAAACAAGCGGACGGTCCACCTGATGGTAGGTAAGTGGTCACCACCGTCATTTGTAACACTAGGGGTATCGCCAATGCGTTGTCGACCCTGAGACGTGAAGTTGTTAAGTCTCATGTGCTTGTAATTTCACCGGCCCCTTTACCTTTCTAACCGAACATAGTAACACAAGTGCACTACTGCTTCACGGCAGAAATCGGTAAGGTGGTAGTACTTCCCCGGACGAACACTGCAATAAGAGCTCTACTACTCTTTTCAAAATAAGATTTTTTACATAAACATGTGTCCTGCTGGAGCGAGCGCTACACCCAAGCATTGTCGTCATTAAAATAATCATGTGTGTTGTAGAAAGCCTTTTGTACTAAAATAGTCTTAATTCTTTCCTTAAATTTTTGTAAAGGCAAATTTAAAATTTCAGCAGGGATTTTATCATAGATGCGTACACTAAGTCCTAAAAATGAGCCTTGCACTTTTTGCAGTCTATATGCAGAAGTGACCAGTTTATCCTTATTTCTAGTATTGATGGAGTGCATATTAAATTTAAAGTTAATACTATCAAGGGGAATCAAAATATTATTTTAAGTTATATGATTAAAAATCTGTATAGGTAGTAAACTGCAGGAACATTATCTACATAAATACTCGTAACAGTCGACTAGACTGGGTCATCGATCGACTATTACCAACGTCGTTACATAACCAATGAATTGCTTTAATCGCTTCCTGTGGGAGCGAATCGCCTATTGAGCCTCCTTAATGAACGCTTGATAGTAGAGGAATTCCTTTATTTGCCCATTTTTACTTGGAATGACTGCAAAAGTGAGTGCGGGAGAAAAATCTGTAAAAGTCTTTTTCGATTAGTATAGTGGACTAAACTTGAGTTTTTGAAACTTCATTCGGGACGATGCGAACTGGATTTTATGAAACATTTGTAAGAGTCAGTCAGGGACCTACAAGCCATTTGGTCCGTTTCAATCTATTTTTAATCGATTGATGCCATGCGTTTGATGATATATACGCACTAAGGAGCATTAGTTCGGCCGCTTCTCTGCGATCGATGTCATAGGAAAATCACAACCCAACTCAGAGGGAGTAAGTTTGGGTTTGGACTTCCTTGAACAATAACAATAATACTAATTCTCATTCCCACACTAATTTCTTCATTATCAACCAACAAACCAAAGTCCTTTCATAATTGTCACCCGAAGCATTCCGAAGCGCCTAAAGTCCTTCAAACGATCTGAACAGACATCAGCAGCAATTGTCGTTCAAAATTGGACGAACAGTTCGTATCAAGTGTCGTCAAAGATATTTAGTGCTGCATTATCATAAACAATCAGTAAATTGTAATAAGATTCGGGCCAGCATGGCTCGATATGGCCTGGACATTTTGATCTGTGCTTTAAATTAAAGCTTATTAGATTTGGATATATCATTTCTCCATTATGTCCATCCAAACCAGTATACTGTTCAAATGGTCACAAAATAAATTGGGTGTCTTGAAGGCGAGAGTGAATAGGCTCTTAATAAAGCTTTTTAGCCGCCCCTGACAGATGATTTGGGATGGTGGTAATAGTCATCGGTACCACACAGCACCACCACCACATAAAAAATCTACATCGACCTTCAGAATTTTGATCGACGTCTGATATAAAACTTTCCGATAATATAATCAGACTATTTATCTCCATATTTCCTTTTTCTTCAAATCTTGATCCAGCTATCTAAGTAAAGCTATTTTCAGATACGTTGCTAAAATCGTGGGTAGCAACTAGTACCCAAATAAAATATCAATATCTTCTTCTCTAGTTTCTCCAAGTCCACCTTAAGCTGGATATAACGCTATAGATATCATAAAAATATCTCAAAAACAACTTAGGACAAACTAAACCCCTCTAACTTATAAAGGGCAAGTTAAAGATTGCAAGTGGTAAATTCACAAGTTGTTCGTTCAAACGGCGCACAACTGACCAGCTGGTTCAACCAAAAGTTTCCACTAAATAACAATTCTATCTAACAGAGCATAGATCGCAAAGTTTGGATAGATAGAGGCTTTGCGAAGTTTCTAGAATGTATTGAGTTTAAAATTGTTAATAGTACCAATGTTTAAAATAATTTAAAATTTTCAATAAATTTTGCATTTGTTTTTTAACCAAGATTACTTCTTGTTTTTCGAATTTGTGTTTTATATTCTAATAAGTGATCACCTTTGTGTTTGTGGTATAAAACTTGGCTAGAGATTGGAAGGGTTAGGTTCCCGGGGTGGCAAGCTAAAATTAAGTTTTTTTGTATAGAAACTCAATTTTACCCCAAGGCAATGACAATATTCTCCAAATATCACGTCAGAACATTTTTTTTTATGGAATATAGCTCTAATAACTGAGACCTCTGCCCATCTCTACAAAGATAATAGGTGTGAAATTATGTATAATTCCAGACTTCAGTCAAGCTATTATGTGATCAATGCTTACAGTTATAACTTTATTTTTCCATTACCCACGATATAATCTACAATATCCAACAATACTTTCAAAACTCCAGCCTCTATAGCACCTAAACCTTAACAATGAATTTGGTAACTGTCAACCAACTCCGCGTTTCTGGTCCATAAATATTTCTATTTGCGGTCGAAAGGTGCCCCACCTTTCGACCGCATTACACTATTCAAGTGATAAGGGTCCATAGGGTCCAAAGGTAAGGCTTGATAAAGTTTAGATTTAGTAATTAATTTTCTTTGAGGAAATTTTAGACACTGTTTTGGTTTTGTGTTAATTTAAAGCGTTTTTCTGTGAGAAATCGTATTTTATAATCTTTTACACGTGTGATTTACTTATCGGGCCTATTTAAGGCGATTTTGAAGTAACTAACATTCTATGGAACATCAAAACCCTGATTTTCCATATTGAATAAATTAACTTCTTCAGTAACTTTAAATGAAAAGCCGTATTTAATTATACCTTTAATACTACATAAATTACACAATAACACTACCACAGGCTTAAGTTACTCTTGCTTCACGACTTTGACAGAAAACGAACAGTAAAACTCAAAACAACGCAGGTCACAGAATTTGCTTTACAAATCTTTCCAACTAGTTTCAATTCGATAAAAGTCAGTCATAAGTCAAATCAGGCGGTTCTGAACGTACCTACAGTCGAGCAGTAACTGCTAATTGACACATCTAAATCCATTCGAATTGATTGGCGATTGGCAGTTTCTGACTGACATTTTAAGCTGGCATAGAACTAGGTTCTGTTTTGCAAGAAATTGTTGGCAATATTGCTTGTATTTTTCAAATCTTTGCATTTCTTGAATATAGTTTTATGCCAGTGCTTTTTGTTATCGAGTATATACTTTGAATGTTAGTTTAATAGAAAATGAGTTTGTCTGTATAAAAAGTGATGAATTCATGAATCAATAATATTGTTTATTTTTATTTAAATATTTTAGCATTTTGTTTCATCATACAATGAACCTCTTTGGATCAATAGACTTGGTGGTTGACGAAGCACAGCATGTAGCTATGTATAGTTAGTAGATAAATGATATAATATATTACTATATAATATTTTAATAAAGAGATAAGGTTTGTATGTCCAAATTATTCATTATCAATTATTTTACTGTTTCCGATTGGCTTATATTTAGATCCTTCGGGAACGCCACTGTAACTTTCATAAGTATTAAATTTTTCAAATATATTTTACCGAAAAAATCTTGACATCTAGATTTCTACCGATCAATTTATTTAACCATCTTATTAAATACTTAGTGAAAGAAAACCTAAATTTACTGTAAAAGCAACGTAATAAATGGAATAAAATCATTAATTACAGTAATAAAATTTCAAATCGACAGTTATAATTCTCTTTCGAAAGGCGCTAACCAATTTGCCAGCTGTTTTATTTGCAACGTTCAGAAAGGAGGTTGCAGAAATTTCATTTGGCGGTACCCAAAATTGAATTCCTTTACGACGGCTCCAATAATCAAATGAATAATCCATTTACAGTCTCCTCGTGGGGTGTCCACGCAAATCAAGCAAAAAACCTCTGTAAATTTTTTGGAGTTCCCTGTAAGAGAGAGAATTTTTCATTTTCTCTTTTTGTTAGTACTTCGTTTTCCAGTTTATTACAATTAATCTTATGATATTAGTAATTGGCGAAAACAAGCTCCTGGAATATGGTTGGAACATATCAGTAGTATTGTGCTTTCAATCTGAATTGGTGGCCCAGACGGAATCTACGAAGAGTCCTACCACGAAATATTCTTTCCCCAACCTTTACCTTTTCTACCTCGGTTAGGGTCTCGATTCTGTAAGGAAAATTACACTAGCTCGAGGATGTTTCGTCGCGTCCTCTATGCTCTGTCTCTTTTACTAACTACACAATCACGTGAGAGGTAAGCTTATTGATGTGTATTCGCTGAATAGGCTAATTTGAGGTCGTTCTATATTTAAAATAATGATAACTAAAGAAGAACCAACTTTCCGCTACACATATAATACCTACTTCATACGTTTCCACCTCTATCTCAATATGTATATTAAAAGAAATGGATAAATTGTTACCGAGTTCAGAGGGGAAATTCTCATAAAAGCCGATTTAGTTATAATATTCAAAATACAAAGCCCGGCTTCAGAAGGGCGCTTACGAAGGTCAAAGCTAAGGAAGCCTGCCTTCAGTTGAGTTGATTTTACAATAATAATAATAAATTTTGAATACTTTTTCCAAACCATAAAGTATCATATTAATGCCAGGATACGTAGAATTTGGTGTCTGAAGGTATCACAGATCCCCAGGCTTTCCCTTTGAAGATGGCCTTTATTATGAATGTAGTATGGTTTATTTTACTGTCTTGTTTGAAGTTCTTACTAAGTTGGTAATATTTGTAAGTTCCCTGATTACATAAAAGTAGTGTCAAATGTAGGTAGAATCTATTTAATAGGTCAGCCGTCCCTCTGAACTCAAAAATATATTATTTTTGTGAAGCGAGTTTTATTATGAATGCACTAAGGTATATATTCCTCTATTAAGTGCTTATACTTTTGTGTTATATCAGAGACCACTAATAGTAGTCCTCGATAATGACTTTTATTTTAAGCAATGCCTTGGACTTTTATTCATTTGATGATGCTTCAAAATACCTACGTTACAACATTTTGTTGGCATGTAACCAGGATTGATGATTTAAAAATAAAACAGGCATGAGAATGAATGAATCAATTGAATGAATGGATTCATTTTGAATTTGATTCTAGAATTAACTTATGGATAGATATATAGTTCTTAAAACCGCATGTATGAAACTTGACAAGATGATACTTCAAACATGTTTATTTTTGCCTATTTCCCCAAAATTCTGTTAGTCATTTCTGGAACGAAATTCCTTAAGGCGCCTTACGTTTAGTGCGATTTAGTAGAAATCGTCATGTAACAAAATGCCGTATGCTATGTGTGTATGCGTGTATGTATCGAGCCTACTACAATCAAATGAGCACACGAGCAAGTGAGTGCGTAGCCGGTTGTGCAACTCTCTCAATATCCAACAGAAAATACTCCCAAAGTACTAAAAGCTTAAAAATTCCAAACGGAACCCGCATACAAAAAAACAAAGGCTAATTCCAACATCTGGCCAAAAGACGCCCGCCGATTGGTATTCTAAATTGTATTTTCAATGTATTTCGTTTTTGTTCGCAGTCCATTGCTCCATTACGCTGGCAGGTGAGAACGGAGTATCAAGTGGAATTTTTAATATGGCACTGTAAATGAGATTCCTGGCGACTGTACGGACGAGTTGCCAATACTTTATACACTTTGGAATTCTATTGTTTCTCTCACTGTATTATGTTGCAAGTAAATTTTGCTACATACACTACAGAACTAAATTAATGTGAAAAAGCTTCGTGCTTACGCTGAAATGATATAATTTTACTTGCTGTCCCTCGTGGTTTCATGTGGTATTTTGAGGGATGTTACATTTTTGGCGGAATAAAAAGTAGCATATGTTATTCCAGGATATGATCTATCTATGTGCCAAGTTTCACAGAAATCTTTTTGATGGTTTTTGCGTGAAAGACTTATAACATCAATGCTACCTACATGTACGTTTGTGCTTTGTACAGTATCTTAAATAAATTAATTAAAAAAATACATCCATCGTCACACAATTTTACATTAATAATATTAGTAGGATTACACACAATTAAAAAAATAATTCTGAACTCTCTAAATAGGAGTATTATTACCAATGATATAGAGTAAAACAAAAAAAACCTCATAACAAGTAAAATGCTTGAATGATTAATGATCAACATAGAATCTAAGCCGATGGTAAATAGGAACACTAGCTGTTGCTCACAGCTTCGCTGGTGCCTACTTCAGGATTTAGTATAGAGAGATTCCTTCACAGTGAGTTAATCACTTCTTTTATATTTTCATATATTTTGTAGCTGTACCTCGCGGTTGACCCACCGGGTCACATCGCCCGCGCTGTTATTTTGTTTTCGCTTTCGTTATTTCTAACTTTCTTCTTTATGTTCGGTTTCTAAGTATTGTTTCTAAACTTCCTTCAGAATTGAACTTTCAGATGCAATAATACTTTTTCAAATCCGACTGGTAGTTCTAGAGATTTGTGGGAAGTAAACTTAATTTCATAGCATTTTTATTTAAATGTTATACTTTGGTATCTGTGACTCAAAGAGTGGTTGAGTGTTGAATATGAGAGGACAGATATTTAAAAACAGGATAAAAACAAAGGAGAGGTGCATTGATTGTATGAAGATTTTTTCTTTGGATGTGACGAAGATGATTGCGTCTGGTGGCTCTTACACCCTTACGCGGACAATTTCAGAGAGCGCAGGTGGCTCTCAGCCAAAGGTTGAATGAAGAATGATATGTATAAATATATAGCCAATCAGTCAGTAAGCTAAACTCAGTAGTTAATAATATTCATTATTCAAAAACGGATTAAAATTCAAATCACCCAAAAGGCAATAAAAGAAAACGACAAAAGTATCTGGTTTTATTACGTCCATTATCATAATACTACTCAGATACATAATCTTATAGACATCGTATACCATATTAACGTATTAAAGAGGGCTCGAATCTCGACCTCCTTCGGGAATTATTTGTTGCCCCAGGAAAAAAAAGAAAATATAAGAAAAACAATAAGCCGAAATGTCTGAGTGAATAGCATTAGGGTAACGCGAGTTGGTTGTGATTAAAGGTGCTTACACATTGAACATTTTTGGTTGAAGTGGTTCGACAGGCTTGTGGTTGGCCATAAATTTATATTTTTAGTCACACGAGAACTTAAATCAAATTTCTCGATTTAGTCTAGTTTAGGAGGTCTCAAATTTAAAACCCCAGGATTTTGCCCTATTTTTATACTGTGATGTGATTAAAGACGTTTCTTTAATTTCAGATCATATTGAAGGGCCAGTTAGCTTGGCGGTTGGCCCTGTCTGCCAAGTCATAGGCAATGCGTTCGATTCCCATCCAGGATAAACGTTTTTACCCATGAACATGCACACATTATGTCTGTTATGTCTGGGTGTAAATAAATATAGAACTATTTTGAAAATTTCTCTGATACTAGGTAGTATCCATAGAACAAGCTCTGCTCAGTTTACGATGGCCGTGTGTAAAGAATGTTCCAAGGAATTTATCTATTCATATAGCACGTTTTAATTTAAAAAAAACAAGATCATTAAAGAAAAACTTGTCCATTTTCAAGCTCATTCCACGATTCAACGTTGATCAGCATCCAGTGTGGCAGTACCTTTACACAAGTTACTTGTGATTAATGATACGGCATAGCTAATATTGAGGGATGCCAATGTGCGTCATACAAAATGATATTAATGTTTTCTGTCTCTGTGGGGTAAGTTAATTTTTGATTAGCTATTGATGATGAATTTAGTTCTAACTGTATTATTGATATCACTATCCCATTTACTGAGTAGTATTCTATTCTTTTTATGTATTTTTACCAATTTTACTTTAGTAAGTGAAGTGGCCAAAAGTGGTGAGAACATAAAGTTTTGATTAGGTATTGATTTTGAATGTAATTCTTGCTGTATTATTGATATCAGTATTCTATCTTTGTGAGGTATTAATTTTCTTTTACTATATTTTTTCACAGTTTTAAGAAGATAATGTGGGAAAAAATGCTGTGGAATTTTTGATTAGCTTTTCGTTATATATTTTATTTCAACTGAATATACATGTGTGGTTATTATTGATATCGTATCCAGTTTTTATTAGGCATTTATTTTTCATTTTATATATTGTTTTCAAAATTTCGCTAAAGTGTCACCTGGATTAAAAGGGAACTTGAGGATAATCTTTATTTATAATAATCAGCTACAATACAAGATCTTAAGCATTTATATGCACATTGTACATATTATATGTATAATATATTAATCAGTTGACAAATATTGGAGACTACTGTATTTTCCGCAAATTAACTTATAATTTTATAATCAAATGATAGTATTATAGTATACTATTACAGTAAATTACATGAAATAAATCTTCCATCTTTACAGCATCATATTTAAGCTTCGATTCTGTAAGGGAAATAACACTAGCTCGACGATGTTTCGGCTGCGTTTGCAGCCTCTAAGCGCTGTCTCTTTCGCTAACCACGCAATCATGTGAGAGGTAAGCTTTCCGAAGCCTCCGAGCGCCGGGTCGCCGATGAAGTTTGTATTACCCGAATAAGAAGGCTGTATTAAGGGGACCCGGTAGTCTAGAATTTTCGAAAAATCGTTTTTTTTTTTACATATTTCGAAAGTATAGTATTTTAAAAATATACTGTTAAAATTTGGTGACAAAATTCCGAGTATTTCTATATTTAAAACCCATTACAATGTCAGGTAGACGATCGGTGAGTTGGGCTCCATTAAACTTTAAACGCGTTTATCTCGAAACTACTTTTTTTGGTCTACTGAAGCTAAAAAAAAAAAACGGTTCGACCGATTCGTCTGAAATTTTAACAGGTCATTCTAAATAGTACTGGCTCTCGCCGGGACTAGAAAAAATATTTTCTGTTGAGTATTTCTATTTTCTTTATTAAAAAAACATTGCAAAAAAAGAGTCGTTTTCAGACTCGTACTTTGAATTACGCACCATTTTGTCAATTTTTTTTTTTTATTCTTGTCCCCGCCATAATAGATATTTTCTATCCACGCACGTTTTTTGGCACGTTGACAGGTAAAACTATATTTTCTTATAGATATCATGTTACTTCTTAATATTAATAATTAGTCCAATATTGTATAACTCAAATAATGCTATTAATTACTAGAACATAATAACATTGTAGGTGGAAGGTTAGGTACGTAATGAGAAAATAAAATTATATTTCGTTAAACATATATAGTGAGTTTAGGGTTACAATTATTGAATTATATGGTGAAATATCAATTATATTTGATACTAGCTGTTCCCTGTGGTTTCACTCGCGGGTAAAAGGGGTCTAGGGTAAAAAGGGTCTAGGGTAGAAAGGGGTCTAGGGGTAAAAAGTTTTTTTATTTTCCTATTTTTTGGGACCGGACCTCTAGCTGTTTTTCTTCAATAAAAGCAGCCTAGGTTAAACCTAAGCATTATATTTGCCAGTGGCAGTCCCGTCAAAATCGGTCTAAACAGACAGAAAAGGAGGATTTTTTTTGTAGCTTTGTTTAGAGGTACTTTACGTCTTTCAGTCCTTGACTTAGCATTGTTTATATTTTTCCGTTTATTTTCAATGTAAATTTTAACAATTATAGGGCCACTGAACATATCATTTTATAAACATTACGCAATTTCGCATTTTAATGGTCAAACCAAATGTTTATGGTGACAAAAATAATTTCACTACATATTCCAGAAAGCTTAAATCTAATCTATAAACGCACCGACGCGTTTCCATCGGCCCGGAAAATCGGTAACGTGGAAAACATGTCTTCAACCATATGGCGACACGAGGTGTCGAATCGACCCACATGGGAGCGATATAAAACCGGTCACACTGATGTAAAATATTCTAGATGCAACACAACTTGACTGGATGGTCCTTTCGTCTCAGAGGATTTCACTTTTCCTACATAGCTTTGACCAATCACAAGGGTGTATAAATAAAACGTAAATGTTTACTTTGTTAAAGTTTTCTAATAAAATACTTTAAGGATCGATTTTGACGATTAACAATTTTATAGAAAAAATTACCTTTTTTTATGATGATGAACCTTTCATTTACATCGCAATTAACTATTAGATCAATGGATGAATCTTATTTCTTTGAAGATAAAGTTAGCTTTTCCTTGACATTATTAAATGGCAGAACGCTTAGTTGTATAGTACGCCAAAAAGGTATAGGATTGACAGTTGTTACAGAAAGTCAACGAGACAAATTACTCTCAGTTCCGTAGATTCGTTTGCGTCTCTTGGTATTGACACAAAACTATTATGTCTATAGGAGCTGTAATAAGTAAAATACATGTGTATTTCAGCATTTCTTTTAAATACTAGAGTGGATGTTAGTTACTTTTTCACGTAAAAACTAAATAACGGATTTAAAAGAACAAATACGATACTTTTTATCCCGGGAAAATTTAACACGTCCTGGGAAAGTGGGTGAAACCGTAGGGTACAGCTAGTTTAATTCATAAATATCAAATCATATACAAGAGAAGAAATATGTGGTTTTACGTAGATACTATGAATTGTTTGAAGTGTATGGTTAACGTAATCAAATAGGACTCCAAATGAAGGTAAGCCTGTATTTCGCAGTCATCATGATTCTATGTTGTATTTTTGTTTTTTTTCCTAGCAATGGTGATGAATGAAATGTTACTAACTTTATTGATATCATGAGCGAAAACTTTAAGTACTAAAGCTTTTGCACATTTTGCTAGATACTATATTTTATATCAATGACCAGAATGGATAAATTTACAAGAAGCCCATTTTAGCTGGGTTTCTGGGTACAGCCTCAGTCCCGCGCGTTAGTGACGGGTCACGGGACTCGCCAGGTAGGGTCAGCAAAGAAAATCCAGTAACTAATTCAAATTTAAGCAACTGAAACTGTCCATCAATAATTATCCCTAGTGTGTACAAAATAAAGTTGTCTTATGAACTATAGTTACTTATCTGAACATTATAATGCAATATAATATTATTATTAGCGTTCAGCGACTTGTCTTGCTGACCGTACAACTACATGTTACAAATTCGGAATACTTTATGTATTTTTAGAGTACCTGTTCTATAGATCGACCTTGACATTTAGTTTTTCCTATATTGTGCGTTATTTCGAGTTCAATACTGTACCTACTGGTTTTATTTCATAGTCTTGAAAACGTATAAAAAAAAATGTATAGTAAGGTAGGCCTTACTAGTACCATTTTGAGTTTATATTTATGTCAGTAGATTTTACAGAAAACTATCAAAGCTTTAATTTTTTTTTATTCCACTCACCTGATGGTAAGTGGTCACCGCCGCCTAAAGACATTTGCAACACTAGGGGCATCGCCAATGCGTTGTCGACTCTGAGACGTGAAGTTGTTAAGTCTTATGTGCCTGTAATTTCACCGGATCTTTTACCTTTCTAACACTGAAACACAGTAATACAAGTGTACTACTGCTTTATGGCTGGAATGGATAAGGTGGTAGTTCTTCTCCAGGTGAGCTCTGCACTCAGAGCTCTAATACTACTGAATTTCATGTTGCTAAGTTACTTTATCAATCCCCTACGACAAAACACCTACCGGTGTGTTCTTGCAGCTTCATTTTCTATGCAAACATGTTTTTATCTAATTTTCATTCATCATCATCATCATCATCAGCCTATCTCTGTCCACTGCTGGGGCATAGGCCTCATCTATGGCACACTTGGCAAATTTCATTCGCCATGGGTAAATTCTAAAGTACGGTGGTTGTACTTCTCCGGATGAACTCTGCATTAAAGCCTTACTACTCAGAAAAAAATATGATCATTGACTAAGTTTAAAGACAAATAAAAAACTTTATTTGAATTTTCATACACGAGTATATCATACTATGTATTTATCATACTAATATTATAAATCCGAAAGTTTGTATGTGTGGATGTTTGTTAATCTTTCACGCAAAAAATATTAAACGGATTTGGATGAAACTTGGCACATATTTAGAAAATGCCCTGGAATAACACATAGGGTACTTTTTGTGCCGAGAAAATGTTATATCTAGAGAACGCGGGTGAAACGGCGGGGGACAGCTAGTATAACATATTGATTGTCGTCACACCATTTTTTTCTCCCGGAAGAGATAGGTAGAGGTCTCAGCAATGTGACCCACATTCCACTTAAGATATTGAAAGCCCCAACGTGTCATATTATGGTGAATATTGTCGCCGTCCTTCGTCACACTTTTCCATCAAACAAGAACGGTAATCGAACCTAAAACCTACAAACTCTAAGCCGATTTTTATACCGCTTGAGTACCTGCGGCATGGATATGAAAGGATCTTATAAGATAAACTAGCTGTCCCCCGCGGTTTTACCCGCGTTCCCGAGGGATGTCACATGTATTATACATTTAGAGTAGTAGAGCCCTTAGTGCAGAGTTCGTCCGGGAAAGTATTACCACCTTACCCATTTCCGCCGTGAAGCAGTAGTGCACTTGTTTTACTGTGTTTCGGTTAGAAAGGTAAGGCGGCCGGTGAAATTACAGGCACATGAGACTTAACAACTTCACGTCTCAGGGTCGACAACGCATTGGCGATGCTCCTAGTGTTGCAAATGTCCATAGGCGGCGGTGACCACTTACCATCAGGTGGACCGTCTGCTTGTTTGTCGGCTCAAATGGCATAAAAAAAAAAAAAAACATAAAAACCTTCCTCTTCAATCACTCTATCTATTAAAAAAACCGCATCAAAATCCGTTGTGTAGTTTTAAATATTTAAGCATACAAGGGATATAGGGACAGAGAAAGCGACATTGTTTTATAATATTATAATAATAATAAATAAATATCCTAGGACATTCTTTACACACGGCCATTCTGCAGAGCTTGTACTATGGAAACCAGGTAACTAATATATTACATATACTACTTTTTTTTTTCTAAATTCATACTTATATAGATATTTACACCCAGACACAGATCACACACACATGTTCATACACACAAATGTTTGTCCTGGGTGGGAATCGAACCCGCGATTTAGGTTTGGCAGTCTGAGTCGCTAACCACCAAGCCAACTGGCCTGTAGTGATAGTCAAATAATGAATAAATAAAATAATATCGAGAAGTAACAAGTTACTGAAAATATGTGGGGTGAGGAAGATATTTACTTCCGACGGGGTATGTTTGAGCGAGGAATGTGGTACTTCTGGTAATACAGTCATGTTTTAGAGGAATGCACTAATTTAAATGTCGTATAAATAAGGATTGTCCACAACAGAAAGGTTGTTTCAATTTGGTAGAGTGTTGCGTTATAAATCTCATACCTATGTACATGAAAAAATGGCGGTTTTAGAAGATTTTTATGGTGAGTCTACGAAAGCAGTGCACCTATAAGACTTTCATTTTACTATTTAAAACGAGATTATTCCATGTGGGGTATGTTACAACCCTGGGATAGATTAAATCCCTCTGCATAGTGAGTGAAACCGCAGGATGGAAGCCAGTATTTTATAATAATATTTTTATTCTAATAATGTACAAAATTTCCACCTTTTGTAGTGTTCGATTCTCTCTTGCGAGTTCAAATTAGATTCAAAGATTTCATAAACAATTGTAGGTAATTTCAATACAAAATGAAGAAATTTATAATCAAAGGCTAGTCAGTAACAAACAACACAATATTCCATTGTCTATCAAACACACACATAAATAGAAACCTCCATAAAGCCTTTCTCAAAGCGCGTCAACCCGTGAAACACCTTGTTCAGGTCTAAAATTCCTTTTACAAATAGGGTCACCACACGAAAGTTTGCTAATATTAGTAGTTGAGATCTAATGGACCTGTACTGACAGCTGTTATAGAAATATAAGCCTTATGGAGTTTTGTTAAGGTTCATCAGCATCATACAATTTATTATTAGATCAACAATATTAGAGTCAGACTATTCATAAGTGCTTGTAAAGGCCTATTTAAATAAAAAAATATTTTCATTTCATTTCATTTCAATAGATGAATCTTATGTTCCAAATTCATTTCAAAGGAAAAGGCCGTAACAGAAATAAAAAACAGTCTTCGTGGTCCTTAAAAAATCTCAAATATAAATAATCAGTTTCGTTTATTTTATACCTTTACTAGCTCTCCTCCACGGTTTCACCCGCGTTTATCGATATCATATAATATAGTCTATAACCATATACGAAAAATTCCGCGTCGAATGATAGTAGTCCCATAGCGATATGTTCAGTAGTTTTGAGGTGAAGGTGCGCCAAAGGAATCCTATTTTACTTATATATATTAAAGATGGATAGATTAATTCATTTAAAACTGTACCCGGTTATTAAAATAACTTTTTGTAAATTCATTTGTGTGCTTTATATCATGTAAATATTTTAAGAATTTATAGAAATCCTATAGTCAACTTCCTTGGCACTATCCTCCTTGTTTTCAGTAAAGCCTTTGGAATGGCCCTGGATGCTAAAAGCTTATTTGTAGTTAGGTTTCTTTTCCACTCTCATGTTGGAAAATACGATCTCATTTCTTGAAGTAAGTTATGACTGGCCTTGGTATTGAATTTATATTTTAAATATTACACTGGAATGGTTTTGTTTTTTTTTGTGTAGGTATAAAAATGTCTGCATTACGACAGTAAACACTTTTGATTATAATATTACAATTTATTATTCTGTTTATATTTCTCGGATCATGGCATAAATACCCCTACATTTTAAGCTTTATAAAATGAACTAAGCCTTCTTAACACGCTGGTCTAGACAGGTCTTACAGACTAAAAATAAACTTAAAATTATAATTTGCCAAACTCCTTCAAACAACCTTTCGACGGTGTTGTGTGGCGGGTCGCTCACTTCCCTACAGTATGGCGAGGAGGGCGATGGCTGCCACATGCGTCATACTTGTGAACAGGTGCTGCTTGTGGGGGCTGGTCAGCTTTAGTTTGTTTGTATTTTTTTTATTATTAGATATTCATATTATTTTTGTTTAATAATTCTTCACTTCTGCGATAACACACAGGTTTTGTCAGTGAGACTAAATAAATATTTTGTAATAAATCTAAGATCGTTTTTAAAAAGAGTAATTGCTGAGTTCATTGCCGGTTCTTCTCAGTAAAAAACAACCTTCCGAACCGGTATTAGAGTATGACTATTCATAAATGCTTGTAAAGGCCTATTTGAATAAAAATATTTGAATTCGAAACCCTTTCTAAAAGTTCTAAAATAACTATCCAATGGGTTATTAAAACATTAAAAATAAAATACATTCATCATGAAAAAAAAACCTCGTCATAATTCGTCGGGCTCACGGTCCACCGGTCGTTTATGTCGATGGCCCAAGTCCAATGAGTCCATAATTAGGGTCAGCCCACTTTACGCAACTCTCTAAAAATATCCAGGGCCCTCAATGGGAGGGAACATGGATACTGACGGACGGACCGACTGTTAAAGATACAGTATTATGTACAAAAGCTTTAAATTTAGCTAAGATCCCGTCTCAGGTAATCGTTTCTATGCAAATTATTTAAGTAAGTGGCACGAGTATTATTTAATTTCCAGAGGTTGGGGAATTTTGTGCTGTCCCTTCTAAGATATGTCTGATTACCACCTACTGCCAAGCCATCACGTATTACCACCTGCACCACATGATATTGTGGTGAAGCACAAGCATATAAATGGCTAAAAAAAATTAAAATAACACAAGTATCTTGTGAAGTCTCTCTGATTACTGTATTATTATTATTTTATACCACTTGGGCCGACAAACCAACAGATGGTCCACCTGATAGTAAGTGATCACCGCAGCCTATGGACATTTGCAGCACCAGAGGCATCACCAATGCGTCGACCCTCTGACGTGAAGTTGTTAAGTCTCATGTGCTTGTAATTTCACCGGCCCCCTTACCTTTCTAACTGAAACTCAATAGTAATACAAAAAGTAATACAAGTGCCCTACTGCTTCATGGCGGAAATGGGTAAGGTGGTAGAACTTTCCTGGACGAACTCTGCACTTAGAGCTACTACTCTAGAAAGATCCATCTATCTATCAGTAATACTGTATATATCAGAACTATTACTGATATAACTGTGGCTTGGCTACAATGATAATTGTACGATTTGGCTAAAACTGTTATGTCGAGGTAAGCCTTACAGTTTACTAGTGCAGCTGCTGAAATGAACTGTTGATGAATGGATATTGATTTCCAAGATTCTGTCTACTATACCAACATCAGCGCTGTGCTTTTTTTCAATGCATTGATGCGTTCCAAAAAAGATTTATCATTGTATGAAATTCTTTTAATATTGTAAATGCGAAAGCTTTATCACTGTGTATTATATAGTTAGACTAGCCGTCCCCAGCGGATTCACTCATTTTTATCGATATCATATATAGCTTATAACCATCTACGAAAAATTCCGCTTCGAATGGTAGCAGTCCCATCCGTTCATCATGTTCATTAGTTTTGAGGTGCGTCAAACCCTATTTTGCTTATACATACATCATTTATATATATATATATTGGATTATTATGACTATGTTATGGAATAATACATAGGAGTACATACTTAACAATTCGGAAACACGGTTAAAACTAAATCAGAAGTTAATAATTTAAATAGTGTTTTAATTTTATAGTGTTGTCACAAACCTTTGTGGTTTTCAAATGCTACTATTTAATAATTATTTTATTGTTATTTTGAGCCTGTAATTAGAGTAGTAGAGCTCTTAGTGCAGAGTTCGTCCGGGGAAGTACTACCACCTTACCCATTTCCGCCGTAAAGCAGTAGTGCTATAGTATTACTGTGTTTCGGTTAGAAAGGTAAGGGGGCCGGTGAAATTACAGGCACATGAGACTTAACAACTTCACGTCTCAGGGTCGACAACGCATTGGCGATGCTCCTAGTGTTGCAAATGTCCATAGGCGGCGGTGACCACTTACCATCAGGTGGACCGTCTGCTTGTTTCTCGGCCCAAGTAGCATAAAAAAAAAAATTGAAATCAATTATAATTAGTTATGAATTATAAAAATAATACCGTCAATTTTTATTTTTACCACCATTTTTAACTAGGTATTAATCCGCTACATTTGTTTCTTTCAAATACCATTGAAAATGTAACATCTTTTAACACGCTGTTAATCATAATTCATTAATATATCTGTGTCTATTATAATCAGTTAAAAGAAATAGGTTAAATATAGTTGAACTGTGTAACAGAAACATGTGCCCCAATAAAATTGGTTCTGTTTACAAATAGTTACTATTTATAAAGACTTGCCAGAATTGGTTCAAAGACTGGGGCTTGAGGCTTAGTTCATATTTATCACCGAATTGTGGACATTTCTTCTTAAAAGGATTGAAGATAAGCCAGCAAGTATTTTTGTCTTTTCGTCACAGTTGTTATGTAGTCTAAAGTTAATGAAAATGTAATGAAATAGCTGTTGCATTATTTAAACAGAATTAAAATCTTTGCTTAAACAAAGAAATAAAGAGTATAAGGATGAATAGGGTATGGGGGAAAGAAAACCGCTCAACTTATACCATTCTTTAGCACACATGCCTATGGTACGAATAGTCTCAGGGTCGACAACGCATTGGCGATGCTCCTAGTGTTGCAAATCTCCATAGGCGGCGGTGACCAATTACCATCAGGTGGACCGTCTGCTTGTTTGTCAGCCCAAGTGGCATAAAAAAAAAATAAAGGACATAGGCAAGGTGGACAGGAAGTGAGGATAGTTGAACTATAAGAATGAAAGTAATGAAACAACTTTATATCGCTCCACAATTTAACTGCGAGTCTTTTCTTGAGGTCTCTCTTTAACCAGAATGTTCTAGGAAGTGCTATCCAAATACTTAATTATTTTCAATAACCAGTTCTAACGTTAGAGACTTTTAACATACATATATCAAATTGGTTTCATATAAAAAACGGCTATTTTAACTTAAGTTAAGGGTTTCCTAAATATCAGCCGTCATATATAATGAACACACCTTTGTATCCATACAAATTGAGATCGATTTTCTCAATCATTTATATGTCGTGGATTGATGGAGCCATAGTAACGAGCAACCATCCCACAATACTTTTGTGAATTAATAAAAATCATTACCGGAAACGCAAGCGCGCCCTACCGCTTGGACACGATCGTCGGTAGAGGGGATGCAGTGAGGACTAGAGAAGGAACGGAGTGTTGGCACATTCGAGCCCGGACAGCCTTCAGCAGACACTCACTACCAACGCACGTGTTTGTTTCTCACATTGTAAAAACCGTTAATTTGAATAAAGTTATTCTGATTTAAATTATCTTTCGTTCTATGTCTGATCGTGAAGAAGACCCGATGCTTCACGTAACAGCCACCCCTACTGCGACATATATAAATGATTCGTTTAAAATTTAAAGTCTCTTTAAAAGCATAGCTTATAAGTTGTATACTTTGCAACACAGCTGACCCAAGCGTCCACTTAAGCTTCATTAGTGTCTAAGGCATTCCAGTAACGGAGCTGGCCTAATTCAATACAACACTTAATGTAGAGTAGGTACTCTAATCGTGCTTAAGATTAGATTAAATATAGCTAAGATTAATGATGCTCCATTTAGAATTTCATGAAGTCTAGAGAAACTGGTAGAGTGGCTTTAGAATAGAACATACTTTACACTTAACTTACAATCTTATATTTAAAAATGAATGTTAGTTGGTTCGACATTTGTGTTCCTATACCATTAATTTGATTACGGTGACACATTGAGGAGTGTTTGTGCAAGACCGGTTTTAATCATTCTTTAAGTATTAGAAAGCATTTTTCCAAGATTTTATACAAGACATATTAGATCCGTTCGGAACGCGGTAAAACCATGTAATTGAAGCTTGTGAATTAAAAACAATTTATAGCGACTTAGACGGGTTAGATTGCTTGGCGGCTAGATACCCTGACTGCCATGCTACAGGTCATAGAGTTAATATCCATCCAGGACAAATATTTGTGGGCATTAACGAAGATCTCTTTAACGAAGGCCTGTTCTGTTTCTAGACAGAATTATGTAGATACGTTGACATTCAATCTAAAATACAATGTAAAAAATGGTTCTTATTATCTTAAATGGTATTATCACAAATTTTATACATACACGGATGTTAAAACGTTGAAAGAACATATTGACTGCAGCCATAATTGACTAAGCAATAAACGACCTGTCACAAAAGTGGTCATTTCATATTTCATGTGGATGACATGGAATGTCACAAGTGTCAACCGCATGCGAATATTGAACTGATAAACCGTACTGAGTAAGTTACTGTTTTAAATATGAACATTGCATTCGTATATATATTTTTTATATCAAGTAGGCCGATGATCAGGCATATGGTATGTAATCACCGCCGCTTATGTACATTTGCAAAACCAGGGGCATTGGCAATGCATTGTCGACCTTGAGACGTGAAGTTGTTAAGTCTCATTTTTGTAATTTTACTACCCTTATCTTTCTAACCGAAACACAGTAACATAAGTGCACTGCTTCCCGGGGGAATGGGTATGGTGGTAGTACTTCCCCGGACGAACTTTCCACTAAGAGCTCTCCTATTACTGAATATTATATTCGAATATAATTTTAACAAGGGTTGAAGTTTCACGTTGAAACTTTCATTGGAATTAAAAACAGGGCAAGTGCGAGTCAAAATCGCGCATAAGGTCTCCTTTTACTCAATTTTGTATACAATAATGCTTACATTCACTAATATAAATTATCGAGTATTGATAGTATATTATTAAAAATTTGTAATATGGTATTTTTGCAGTAAATATAGATAATTATCGAGAACCTAGCCAAGCAAATAAGCGACGTAGCTACTCTTCTGGCCGCTATACCCAAAGATAACTAATAATTTATGTTCAGTATTTTATACTAATATTTTAACTTATTTAATATGTAAATAAATGTTAGGTAGTTTAGTGTGTTAAGTTTTTTTCATTTTGTTATAATACTTTCATGAGGACCGATTTTACTTGTATCTACATTTTGTGCCATATATAATAAATATTGCAGTCAATAACTTGATCAATTTATGAACACAGAAACCCCAGATCGTACATAAACTACATTAATCTAAGAACAGCTAACACAGCCAGCAAATTGATCTTACAGCATGAAACAGAATGAACACATAGTTCCTCAACATTACAAACCCGACATAAACATTTACTCAGTCAGATGCAAGCGTTAATACACCTGCATCTCTGCATACACTAACGTCTAATCAAAATTGTCTGCCAGACGCCTGTGCGAGAGCATTCGCAAAATTGAGACCGGATTCGCACGCCCGTTTCAATTTGCACGAAAACCTTGTGTTTACACGCGCAGAGCCGCAAGTAAAGCGCTCATCCGGGATCTAGCGACGCATCCCATTAGCAGAAACATCTAATTTCAGAGTGAAACGAACAAACAGACCGGGCCGCACCTCATTAAGCTGTGTTTATTTTTGCATATACAAATAATAAGCGATATTCCAAACTTACGCCTTTGATGTCGTTTCGCACGCGACAGTGTCGGCGTCTTTGGCGGTTTAGTTTTGACACTCCTGTAGCAGTATACGGGCTCCTCTTTCGCCCCTTTCTTTAGCGATGGTAATTTGAAATTGGAAAACATTTCACTGTACACAATCACAAATTGAGAAACACTTCACGTTCTACCTAACTAAAGGTTAATGTATCCATTTTTGAATTGGGAATTTTCGATTGGTTCACGAATTGATACGATAGAGCGACGCGTGCGTGCCCGCGTCAGTTTCTAAATATTGTGAGTTGTTGTTTTGTGTACGCGTGTCGTTTTAAATATAGAACGTGCTCGCGTCTGCCGGCCGTACGGCGTTCGTTTATAATATTTTTTTTCAATAAATAAAAGCCGATACAAATATTACCGTTAATAAAACCACATATAAATACTCTATGTTCGTATGCCGTCTTTTATCTCTGTTTAATGGATCGTTCCAATTGCAATCGTGTTTTTGAAACACGTGTACAATTTGATTGATTTACTAATACCGGTTGTAGATGGTGGCCATCAATAATGTTGACTGCAAGTATTCCATTGTATGTAATGTAGGCAAATAAGAAATTCCAATTGCTCAATTTGTTTTGTTTAACTTTCCTTGTCGTGTTTCTGCCAATACATTTCCCTCTAATGCCTGCGCTATGAAAGGAAATGGGGAATCTTAATAAAATCATTGCTATTAATGTTTCTTTTAGCTGAGAACGTTGTCATTGACAAAAATAAAAGTGTTTCCGAGGATAATGTACAAAAGGGAGAGAGAGATTATAAAAACCTTGAGTGTAATCACGCTTCAAATGTAAATATATTGAATTGCGTTAATTTTGACGCCTGCTTTACGGCTCATTTTATTGGTTAGAAATATTATTTCTTTATTACAAAATATTAAACATGAGAAAATTCATTGTTTAGTAAAATGTTGGTCTTAGGTGAGGTAATCACCATACTGGCTATAAAAAAGGGGCATCTGGACACTGTATTACGTATTTCATGGACATAAACAGCTAACTTTCAAATGGTTTAACGTCTAAGACGGTGATAGGTTCGTTGGTAGTGACGTCGGTTCGAATATTACATGAGCTTGCGCTTTCGGTACAGGAAAACACCGTTTGGAAACCATAGCACGTTGCTAGTGTACTTTATAGAAACCGCCTTGATGTCTAGTTTAAAATGACAATACTTGAGAGGTACTTCTATTCTAAGTTTTGTGTACATACAACCTTACTTTGGAGAGTTGGAGTAATAAAACAAATATAACCCTTGTTGATTATTAAATTAAACACAAAACTTACCAAACACTACACAGTAAGTACTTAAATTTTATTCCGACGTGAATCCAATGTCAGAGTAAAAAATATTCCGAGTCGGTTTATCGTAAGATTGAAGAGTGAAAAAACAAACTGAAAATAATCAGTCGCGACTCTCCGGAAACCGCACGATGGAAATAGATCAACGGATAAAAAACAATCTTTTATTTTTTCTCTCGCCTTGCCTATAAAATCCGCAACGCAGACTGCTGGGTTCCTTTTAAATGTAGGGCACTTGGTTGTAATTTTCCTAGGGGATTTAAAATGGCAGATTTGAGAGTAGTTATGTTTGTTTTTGTGAAAGTGGGAGCTGGTTTCATTGTATCCGTAAACGAGGAAATTTCAGTTAAAATTAACGGTAAATACCGTCAACGCGAGGTTCATTTTTGTTAGCACTAATATTTAAAAAGTAAATGTTTGGATGTTTGTAATGCATACACAAAGGATACTTTAATACCCGGGTATATTCTTCGGTACATGGTTTAAGCTGCAGGGTGTAGGCAGAAGTTTACATGTAAAAAATGTTGTTTTTTTAATTTGTATGGCTTGTTTTTGAACCTTTTATGGCAAGTGATAATGTGTCTGAAGATAGTAAGCACACAAAGCCTAGAACGGAACTGGTTCCTAAGTGCACCTGTTGGAACATCGACAGATCTCAAACTTGTTGGTGGTAGCTCGCGAGTACTACATTCATACATGTATATAGGTATTATCCACCATACTATGGTTTCGCCGAAATTTTAAGCTCATTGAATCGTTCATGACTACCAATTGAGTTATAACCGCCTTAAGAAAAGGTAATCAACTAAAAACAAATTTTGTATGCTTATTAAGTTAAAATACCTAATTGATATGATTAAATTATTTCCTGTACCCTATGTACTAATTCCAACAAACAACAACTATTTCACAAACTACGAGGTCGTTGGATAGGTGTAACATCACTAACTGAAAACTTTCAGCCTCAAACTGGCTTCAGTCACTTCCACGTATAACGAGATGGCATTAGGCCGTCGTTAAGTGCGTAATTAAAGGCCTACACGTAGGGGCCTAGTCCATTCTGGGCCCCCGAAGCGCTGTTACCACACTTGCCTTAGTGACGGTGTATTTACAATGATGAAATATACGGGCGTGTATTATGCACGGAGACGCTGCGGTCGACTTTAATAACGATGGATTGGTAGATAAAATTTAATGGATATTATCTTGTGTGTTTAGGTTTTGTGTTTGGAAGTCGGGGTACTATGTATTGTGTATGTACACAACAGATTTAACATGACCTAGGTTCCTCTCGAATTTATCCGCGTGTTCAAGCAATTCAGTGAAATCATTAAAAACTGATACAAAAGTCTTACTAAAGCCTGCGTTATCACAGCAAATGATTTATAACGCCACTCAACAAGATTATTATTGTTAAATAAAAAATATATATAAATCCATTATTTCAAACCAGCTGTCACCACAGCCGCGTTCCTGAACGATCCCGGCACTTAGGAATAGTGTAGTTTTGCATCAATGAAATAAGTATTTAATTCAGATTTATAATATCGGTGATCACTTCTTACATCCAAAGAATTAGCTCTTTGCAATATTAGTATAGGTGTCTAGTAAAAATTGAATTAAAGGCTCCGTACGCAATACCTACCCGTATGTCACAGAATATATTTCTACCGGTACCCTTAGTTCGACCACATTATTTTACAAAGCTAGTTATTTTACGGATAATGAAACAACATTATAGTTTACAAAATGCTCAATGCTTATGAGGATGTATCATACTTATGCTTAGCGGGGATGAAATTCTAATGAGTCTAGGGATGAAGTTTTAGTGTTGCAGTGCTAATTATAATTGGGATAAATGCTAAAATAAAAGCCATCGTTTTATTGAGTATGAATCTAAATTGCTAGGTAAATTAGATGATGTTGGAAATAAAGGAGTAATGTTCATTAATAATTTAGTGTCTTGTGAGCTATTTAGTTTGAATGTTCTGGATCTTTATATATGCATGGCGTGATCACTTAGTGACACATTTGCAAGATACTAAGCTTTATAGGGATAATTGTTGGTACAGTCAAGTGTCACTTAAACGGTAGGTTTTTGGATAAGTCAAAAAATCACAGTAGTAGTAGTATAACGAAGTGAAAAAAGAAATTATCACAGCTAAGTAGCTTTTACTAGTTGTAACTTGTTGTAGCTGAGTAATAGTGGACCAACTTGAACTATGAAGCCCTACACTGCGTAACATGACACAATTGTTTCTCCAATTCGCTTTAATTTGTAAAACGAGTTACGATTCCAATAGTAAAATTTTACGAATTGACTCCAATCACGTTCCGATATTGCGTTCAAATATTTTAATTAACACATCGGTCTATTTCGTGATACTTTTGCTAAACCCAAATTATAGTTACATGACAACCGTAAAATATTATGTAATCCGTATGAACTAGTGGAATTAATTTCAAAACTAAAGTGGTTTGTACGGCATCAGACCAGTAAATCACTTGAGTAAATCCTTTGAGACAAGTTTGATTAAGTCTATGAAAGTTGTAACGTCGGAAGGCATATCACCAGCTCATGGTCTTCACTCAGTGGCTTGCAACGTGGAATAGAGCTATTTATTAACGGTTGTGTTTATGGTTTTAGTAGTTTACACTCCAGTCCGGTATTGCGGGTTCTGGTGTTAAGTTAAAGGAAACTCTGCTTTATAATGTTGCGTTTTAATGGTACTTTTTAATTATAGATAACTTATGGTATGTGAAAGTTTCGATGCATTTGTGTTTGTGTCACAAGTCTAGGGATTTAAATTAAATTTGTTTAATAAATGTAATATCTTCTAGATAGAACATAATGTATTTCGGGAAAGCGAGAAAAAATGCAATGCCGAAATAATAATATAAAGAGGTAAAGTTTGTAGGAGTAGTTGCAGGAGGTAATCTCCGAATCTACTAGTTCAGTCTTAAAGAAATATTTCGCTGATAGAAAGCTACAACATTTCCATGTGATATAAGCCAAAATTTGGAAATCCCTTCAATCTCTTGGGGACGTGTGTAAAACCGAAGAACAGCAGCTAGTCATTTAAAAGTATAAATCCGTTATCCAGATTCTATACTTCAAGCTTTAATAATCTGAATGTCCCAAGAATGTTATTTTAGCACACAGTAAAATTATTAAATATATAGGTACATTAAAAATATTGTTGGCGAGTGAGCTTTGTCCACAAATAGCTTATTTATTTAAATTTTCTATTCCCATCCAGCATAGTGCGGCTGCACACGAGAAAATGTTTTGAAAGAGAATAATTATAATTATATACCTAATTGTGCAATGAAATTATTGTAGAAAAGTATTTCATGGAGAAAATACATTTTTTATACTTAGTCCCCGTTAAGTAAAATAGTAAATGTGCATTTGCGGGATTAAATATTGCATTCAATTTATAATTCTCTTAAAACTGCCGGTGAATCTTTAACATCTTCTCCCCATGTTTCAGAAAATAATAATATTGAAAATCTTTCTTCTATTTTACCTTTGGCCTATTTTATTATTTTATTTGACCTCAATTTCAACATGCTGTGATGGTGTAAGTATGGATTGAGCATGCTGCTACACGATAGGGTCCTAAACAAGGATATTCGTAGCATAAAATAAGCTACGGACAGTGCTCGTAGAGTCAGTAAGCTGATGTAGCAATGGGCAGGCCATATTGCACACCCTTAGGTGCTTTGAACGTGAAGGTAATAGGGAAACGGAGAAAGTAAATAGCCAGACAGACGGGTACTTAACGCGTACTAAAAATTACTATCTACTGTAATAGTTTGGGGTTTGATTCACATAAATATGAATTTATTAAGTTTGTTTTTATATTACAATATGCTCCGCTTAAAATAAATATATTAAATTCATTAGGCTCTTTAACCAGCAAGATTTTGAAAAAAAATTTTTGACCTAAGTATCCTTAGTTTGGAATCGAGCAACTGTGTGAAGAATGTCCTAAGTTATATATTACTAGCTAGCTGCCTCCCGCGGTTTTTCCGCGTTCCCAAGGGATATAACATTTTACCGGGATAAAAAGTTGCGTATATGTTTTTCCAATATATGCTCTATATATGTGCCAAGTTCCATCCAAATCCGTTAGGTAGTTCATACATCCATACATACAAACTTTCGCATTTATTATATTAGTAGGATTTCCGCCTTGTGGTTTCAACCTCGATTCCGAGAGATCTTGGGATAAAAAGTATGCTGTGTTATTCATCCCTGCATGAAAGAGAACAAATTATTAAATACATCCTCCCAAAAAAAATCTTTGCTTTTACGTTTGCTTCAAATAAATATGTGATTAAGTTCTTAATTCTTCAGCACGGTTGCAGGTTTGTGCTTAAATTTGAGGTCACAAATACATTATGAAGATTTATCATAATTTGCCTACCCTATTCCTAATCATTTAGGGTCAGCGCTTTACGTATTACAAGATATTTTGGCGGATTTTACGGCCGGCCGCCTGCCTGACGCCAACCCTCTTTGGGAATGCTTTTGTTGACCACTTGGGTTTTAGTGCACTTTGTTATTGGTGTACTCAGTAGTTTATTCATTTTAGAAATAAGTTGAGGTGGTGGTACTCGTCGCTACTACCACACTGCACCGTCATCAGAAAGTATTATTTTACATATTGTTTAAGTATTATCTTACTTGCGTTCCCGAGGGATGTCTACTTTTCCCAGGATAAAAAGTAGCTTTTATATTAATCTAGGATACGTTCTATATCCGTTAGGTAGTTTTTGCACACACAAACATACATACAAACCTTCGCATTTATATTATTATTAGGATAGTATGATTTTACAAAACCATAAAAGCATGATATTTACACAAGGACAAAAACTGAGTGAAAATGGATAACAACAACTCAAAAACACTGAAGTGGCGGAAAATATTTACAACATTTGTCCGTGGCAGCCAATTCGAGCGTATATGATAAAATCTGGAAACAATGTTACATTACACGCGGTGACACCCTTACAGCTGAATGAAATAAAGTTTAAATTCGTTTGTTGTTTTGGTAAGATATGCTTGCATAGAATAGTATCATGGTATGGTAGTACGGCTTTATGGCGATAACTAATATGAGAAAATCAAGTTTTTGCGCAGAGTCGTCGATTAGAGGGGTTGTTTTTGTTTGCCAAAACAATGTCGCGATGAAATTGTTTTGGTGATTTGGATCTTTTGTCAGTCAATTGTAACAAAGTATACTATAGTTGTCAGCGATGAAATAGTAATTTAATAAGCGTTTTTTTATAATTATATTGTATAAATGTGATCATTGGGAAAATGGTGAGTATCCAATGTTTTTGGATAAGGATCAAATATACAACTAGACCGTTTATGATAACAGAGCTGTCTGTCTATCTGAAAATTTTTCTCAAATAAGTTACAAAATGACTGACCAAATTTTAATAAAATTTTGAAAATTATTTGAATGTGAAGAAACCCCGAGGTTGAAGCTAGTTTTAAATATAATACTTATAAAGATAATAACATCTCTGAAGTTTTGATCCGATTTATAGTTCGTACCCAGAACACAGCCTATAAAAAAATAACGAATACTTTCACATTTGTTTTGTATCACACAAATACTATTTGACTTGTTCGCCTGTTTCCTCTCCGCCTATTCTTTCCACCCCAAACGGTTTACATAAGTCTGATTTATGTCATAATGCGCACTAAAACAAGGGATGTCATCAATAAATTCACTAAACTATGATAAGGACCATTACAAATGTGGGGTTTTCATCCGAAAATCCGGTAGTTTTATTTATGCCGTTGAGAAAGTGTATATATCTAGATTCCTGACACTTAGCACTTTGGGGCCGTGAGAAAATAAATAAAAATTTTATTATGTTATACAGCGTTCAGAAACTTATAAATGACATTTCTGGTATTGATATATCTTTGGTATGAAACAAAGTCACTTTCTCTGTCCCTATATCCCAAATCTTTAAAACTATGCAACGGATTTTGATGCGGTTTTTTTAATAGATGGAGTGATTGAAGAGAAAGGTCTTTATGTATTATACATGTGACGTCCCACGGGAACGCGGGTAAAACCATGGGGACAGCTAGCCAGAAATAAAGAACAAGTTAAATTAATAACTTTTATTTTTTTTAAACTCTATTACGCGTAGAAGTCTCTTATGACCTCTTTTTTTTATAAGGTGCAGTTTAGAAAAGAAAATGATACATAGCTTAGGTCCAAAAAATGGTAAGATTTTACTAGTATTTTAGTAGAAGCATAATTTTTATTTAACAGAAAAAATATTGACAACCCTAGCAAAAATTCGCCAAGCTTCTTTATATCCATATGTAGAATATTTACATATATTTAGTTCATGATATATCGTCATGTGTTATGCATAAAGCGTAATTAATGTACGTAAAATATTTTGTGAATAATGTTAGTGGACGATAAGGAACCAGGACTTTATCGTTAGAAGTTATGATAGTTTTTCTTTGTTAAGAGTTGTATTATTTTATTACTTTTATAAATAACGATGTTTCCATTTATTTACATGCAAAACTAAATATAATTTACAGAGGCAACGATAGACCAAAAATTCGGATGTATACGCTTGTCGGTTTGTAAATTAAAACACGTCGTTTGAATAAAATGGCTAACAAACAATATAAACCACATTAATATAGGAAAGTGATAATTCACATATCCATTACTAAATTACAAAACCAAATATAATATTTCATGAAAGCAACCTCGATAAAATATACACATTACAATGAATACCACATATCACCAATAAATAATCTTAAAGTTTCAGAGTATAAAAAGTGAGGAGTGGAAGGAAAGAGCGGAAAGGAAAGTACCCATTCTCCTTTATCATTATCAAAAAGTTATTAAGGCGGTCTCTGGTAGCGATTTGCCAATTTATTAGAGAGCAAAATCGCTTGTCGGACCAACTTATGCGTGCGTGATTAGGAATTCTTTATCGACATCGGCATTGGAATAGTGTATTTTTTATGGGAATATGGAAATTGATTTTCTATTATTGGATAGGTTTTATACAAAAGCTGAAAGTGAATATCGCTTTGGGAGGGACGCGTGTTTTTCATCGCATTATTTTTGTACAGTAGTCGCCAAAAAAACGGCGATGGTTTAAGGTGGTAGAAACGTCATTTATGATGGAAGTTGACAGCAAAATTTTTCAAGTTTTTTTATGTCAAGTAGGTATGCCGACAAACAAGCAGGTGGTCAATTTGATAATAAGTGGTCTCCGCCACCTATGGACATTTGCAACACCGTATGGGGCAGATATTGCCAATGAGTTGTCATCCCGGAGACGTAAAATTGTTATGTATCATCTGTCTGTAAATTCACCGACCCCTTATCTTTTTAACCGAAACACAGTAATACGAAGTGAGCGTTAACTTTAGCTTTACCTATGTCAACTTTAGCTGGACCAAAATCCTACATCCAAAATCATCATGTATTAAATAAAAGTTTACAACAGCGCTAAATATCATCATCATCATCATCATCAGCCTATCTCCGTCCACTGCTGGACATAGGCCTCACCTATGGCACGCCACGCAAAATATGCTATTCCATTTCTGGCTTCATAAATATTTGTCCCGAAACTGCAGCGAATAAACGTGACAGCGCGAGATATATTTTTAATTTTCAAGAGAGTCAAATTATATGGAAAGCTGAATAAACACAGCTGATAAGCATCTGCATTTATAACGAATACAAAATTAACTGGACAATTCTGGACATGGCTCGGACAGTAACAAAATTAGCCGTTCACACCGCACATATCTCCGGTGTATTGAAATTATTGGGGAAAATTGAAACGAGACGCATTGCGCTTTGCGTAACACTGTGATAAATAGCGATTACCCATTGGGGATGTAATGTAATCAACATTGCAATGTTATCAATTTTGTTAGTTAAATATAGAATTATAAATAATTCAGTCCAATGTGAGCAGGTGTCCGAATCGTGTTCAATTTAAGATTGTATTTACTTTCTAGTTTTTACTTTTAGTTATTTACATTTATTCGGTTTAGGCCTGCGGAGGGCACATATGAAGATCAAATTTAAAGTTACTGAAGCTACCACCGCTGCGGTAGTCAGCCTTCAATTGAGAAGTATTGGTAAGAAACTCAGCAAGGGCACGTCATGGTAGATGTAAAATAGAAAAAAAAACTTTGTCTAACTTTTATAATACGATATAATACGGTTTCATGTATTAATAATTGCTTGTAACAGTCTTCATGAAAAAAGAATATTTTCATTGTGAAAATGTTCGACAATAATACCAATTATATTTATACCGTGTAAGCCTTAAAAATATTGAATTGCCAGAAACATGGTATATATAATATGAGAAGATGTAAAAGTGTACACTCCACATACATATCCTCACACCCATCCGCATAGAAGTAGGTAGACGTTTTAGTAATAAGGTCCACATTTCACTGATAAAATTTAAAATCCCGACATGACATTGTAGCCGTCTCCTACGTCGCATTACCATTATAGGTGTACTAAATAGTGATATCAATGTTATTTGTATGTACCTCTCATTATGTTTGTAACTGTATTGTGTTTAGTGCAAATTAAATAAATTATTATTATTATTATTATAGGTACAGAAGCCAGGAATTTCAGGCCCAATTTTATACAACCACTAAAATAATTTCGGGATTAGCGTGCATACATATCGAATTAAATTTAAGCCAATTTATCTACAAATATGAAATTTAAAATTACCCAATTATCTAAAGTACACATTATTCTAATTTATCAATTAATTGAATTACAATATTTAATAATTCCATCAATTATTTAATTACGGTACGTACAAATCTATTATTAGTTTTTGCATATCAATAAGCCTTTACAATTAGAGAAAAAAAAAACAGAATTATGTCTTGAGTCTAATTTGGCACTATTAACTAGTTAAAACCAGATTATACAAAAAGCAAATATTTTTTACCTTATTCCGCCGCTGGATCTCCTTCTCTGTCAAGTCCCAAATAAGGAAACTAAAGAATAAATCGACACGTGTTTCGCTTCTACACGAAGCATCCTCAGGAATTAGTTACTAGATATTTGTTTTTGTATAATCTAATAATGGATTTCTGCAAGGCCACGCTTGAGTCGATTGTTTAGTCAAAACCAATTATTAGGAAAAAATTATAAGAAAATTCAATAACGTTACGTGACAACACGGCCCGATATCAGCTTCAAACGACGTAAAAAAATGTACAAAAAGTTGCCAGTTCTTTTAAAAGGACCGTGCAACTAAATGCTCCCATTTGCATAGTTAATTGATACCTAAATGTCGGTAGTTACGAAAGAGAAGGGTTCATTAACACCTCGTTGTTTTAAATTGGCCGATACCCTGGGAGTAGAAATAGAAGAGCTCTAGTGCAGTGTTGGCTCAGGAAAATACTACCACCATTTCCACCGTGAAGTAGTGCAGTTATATTAATGATAATAAGTACCACCCTTCCTATTTCCGCCGTAAAGCAGTACCACAATCGTATTACTGTGTTCCGGTTAGAAAGTTAAGGGGGCCAGTGAAATTACAGGCACATGAGATTTAACAACTTCACGTCTCAGGGTTGACAACGCATTGGCGATGGCTCTGGTGTTGCAAACGTCCGCTGGCGGTTGTGACCACTCACCACCAGGCTAAACCGTTTGCCTATATATTTTTTTTTATACCATATGGGCCGACAAACAAGCGAACGATCCACCTGATGGTAAGTGATCACCGCCGCCTATGGACATTTGCAACAAGGGCATCGCCAATGCGTTGTCGACCCTGAGACGTGAAGTTGTTAAGTCTCATGTGCCTGTAAATTCACCGGCCCCCTTACCTTTCTAACCGAAACATAGTAACACAAGTGCACTACTGCTTCACGGCAGAAATGGGTAAGGTGGTAGTACTTCCCCGGACGAACTCTGCACTAAGAGCTCTACTACTCGAATATTTGTCAGTCTATTTTACATTTCAAAAAAGATAGCCTTGGGAATACAGACTAGCTGGACGTTAGGTGCTTCAATTGGATTTTCATATATTATTATCAAGAAACACGTGAACCATGTAAATAGAAACCGTATATCAGCTAATTTTAGAAATGAAAATAACGAAGCACTTAGACTGTAACGTTTAACATTACCTTAAATAAAAGATGAGAGTCTTAGCCTAAAAGAAATTGTTTAATCATTCATTGCAAAACCTACATGTATGTAACTAGGTATGTACGCACTAATTTCCGCTTAAAATATTCATAGATACAACTTACAGAAGCTTCTAATTCTCTTAGCAAATCGAAATAAATCTATAACCGATTACAAAGTATTTATCAGGGAGCCATTACGCAATCCCCGCGTCCCGGAAGTTGTGTGAGTAAGGCAAATATGGCGGCCGGATGTGGATCGTAAGTCACGCCACAGAAACCCGGTTGGCTTCCGGGTGGCAATGTTGATTCACGGCGAGACAAGTGTGAGACGAGGAACGCCTGGGGGCTGGATTAGTATCTGGATATGTATTGCTTGTATTGTCTAACTGGCTTTTCATTGCCGGCGTCAGTTTTTCCCGATTCATACAATCAGAGTCTTTAAGGCAAGAGTGAATAGGCATTACTTGAGTTCGCGTGTACCAATCTCGACTGCATCGTCACTTTCCATCAGGTGAGATCTAGTCAAATGCGCTCAAGTTTTTATATAAAAAAAAAACTGGATATCCCCCGTGTTTTAACCCGCTTTATCAAAATGCAAATCATTCGTTTATTTTATTTATTCCGTGGTTCAAGCTAACACTCTTCCAATTTTGAACGAAATCATTTTTGTAGTTTAGTCATGAAAAGTTAAAGTTAATAATCTCACAGACTTTATAAACGGCAATTACATGAAGATATATGTTTTTCTTTTTGCTAATGTAGCCATGAAAATCTTATGAAGATTTGCTTCGTAATTTCGGAGATAAGCGGGTTCAAACAAGCAGTCAGACAATCATATTGAAATTTTACTCTTCCTATTACAGTTTTTTCAAATATTATTTATTATACGTTTAATCATACTTCATCATGCTACAAATGGTAAGAAAATTAAATTTTTAATAAAATGAAAATATTGCGAACGATTATTGTACAGCTTACAAATTACCCAATTTTAGGTAGCAAATTTCACGAAAAACATAAAATCCCAAAAACTTCAGCACGGATTTTTTCTTTAAATTTAATAATCTGATTGATTTGCCTATTGTTTTTTTCAAATGTTTAACTCTATTAAAGCACTAAATAGGAACACTCAAAAAAAATGTACCGACCATTTTATAATAATAAATTGAAGCGAATACGCTACTGGCTTTGGTAAGCACGTGATTACCTACAGGTACGGTGTCCTTGTGCAGAGTGCAGCTATTTCCAGACATCTTTATTTTTAATATAATGTCTTTTTATTTTAACACTTCCTAGTATGAAATTTATATTTATTATATATTTGCACCCGTAAGTAGTAGTTTATTGAAAAATCGAATCCAATTCCCAAAAATAATTTATTAAGTTTAGTTGATCTAAATTATGGAATAACCAATTTCTATTTTTATCTTATATCAATATTTTTAATCTTATAATTTCTACTGCAAATATATTAAATGCCGCTTTGATTTCATGTACTGCCCGAAACTCGTACTCTGCTCGTAGCTTATAGCATTACCATAATTTGAAGTTAGTTAGGCGATATTTTAAAAAACCTAAAAACCGACCAAATATATATCGAGCCACGCATAGTGTAGGGTTCCATAGTATAATATAAGCTGGTCGACTATGACTCATCAACTTGTTAAAGCTATTTAGCTGTTATAGTTTTCCAATTAACATCATTATACATATATATATACACTATAGTGATTTTTTTCACAGCTCTAACAAACAACGGCTTAACTTGGTTCTACAAAAACTAGAACGTAATACCTAATTGTTTTAAATTGGTCTAAATAAACCTACCCAACTACACCCTACACAATGGATTAGCGGTGAAAAAAAATACCTTCACTTTGCGTGTACAAAGGTTACCTGAAAAAAGGTTTTGTTCCACAACTTTGTCAGCGTGGTTAATATATAACCACGCTAAATTACAGCTTTTTTAACACAAAGATCTATGTTAAACCAAGGACAGACGAATATGTCAAAACTATAAGGGATCCTTGTTGACAACGAAACCTTAAAAAGCAAATAATGCGCAGAACCTTTGTAGACAAAATACATTAGTCTAGTACCTAATAACATCAAAATCGTATTTGTTTATCCATCACAGACTTATCACGCTTCTGAAGGGTATCTAAAGGTTTTTGTTACTCTTGAGAAAGTCATATCTTAGAACTCAAAAGAAATAAGACTCTTGGTAAATAAAATTAACTATCGCATAACATTTTGATCATATAATATCATACAGAATAAGATATCAGAGGATTTGATATTGCTTCTCTACGCTGTATAATCTTGCTGAAGGACTTATACCCGCAGATTTACGCATCAGCTTATAAAAAGGGTTTCTTGATATTACAATATTTTATTCTGATGAAAATCTATTTGGCTAAAGGCTTAATATATATGTTTTTATGCTTGATTAATAATATATATTAAGTCACATTTAGGTATACAGTATGACGATAATATTTTCAGCAGTGCTTACAGAAAAAGTCAAAATTTAGCACGGCACATATAATACTAATATATGTATAGGTACCTAATACTATGCGTTTTCCTTTGAGTTTTAGCTCACACAATGTGTCAATGTGTGATTTTATTTTGTTATTATAATAATCACTTTAAAGGTTCATCATCATCAGCCTATCTCCGTCCACTGCTGGACATAGGCCTCACCTGATGATGATGATGATGATGATGATGATGATGATGAAAGGTTAGGAACGTCACTTTTGCTAGAAAGATCAATAATAAGAGTTAAAAACTCCTTATGCACATTAAATTTATCCAGTAACGTGTAAGAAGAAGACATTACACCAAAACATTGTGATTGTCAATTAATACTTAAATAATAATAATATCAAGATAATTAATTAATCATTAAGTGGACGAGTAAACAGTATAATTCCACAGGTATTTAAAATATAAAGGAAGGTTATACATATATATTGAAAATAGAGAGGGCCCTACAATAGAACCCTGTGGCACACCCACTTACGTAGGAAGAACAAGACTATTGAACTCTATTCATTTTCTTAATTTATTAAATTTTACTTAAAATTAATGAATACCATGATTTTATTTTAATGATTTCGATAGCCTTCTGTTACTCAATAGTGATTAATATTTTATCATTTTGTTTCAGCCGTTTGGGAACAATAAATGAAAGTTATTAAATTCATTCGTGTATATTATTTACAGCGAGCAATGGCGCCATATTGAATTCATAGTTGTATGAACATGTTTGTGATTAAATGCGTCGGTGATTTTCTTTTTGATATACAGTTTTGATATATTTTATCTACACATCATTATATTTTGAGCGCTTTTATCAAAATAATATACAGATTGAATAGTTGATGAATCCATTTTTATTGAGCTATTTATTTTGCTTTACACGTAGTATATAATTATGTGACCGAAAATATTATGCACGGCAAGCTCAGAAAGGAACTGGTTTTCAAGTCACTATCACTGTCTTCCATTACCTTATATTTCTCTGAAGATGAACAAGCTAAAGCAGCAGTGGGAAAACCTGCCTTTGTCGCAGAACTATGGAGTAGATGTATCCTCGACAGCTTAGAGGATCAAAACAAGTGTAGGAAGTCCCATAGAAGATATATGACCTAAGAATTCTGCAAAAGTTCTTGTAATACACCAATTAGACAGCAAGCATACCTATTACTCTAACCTTAAATGTCTCAAACCTCAATGTTTCTAAACAGGACCGGAATTTTATAATAAAAACAATCTGAGTAGAAGGTCATTAAGTGGTACTGATTTAGTAATATAGAATATAAGGACGCTTAAAGTCTCTCTTTTTTTATTCACTAACAAAATTTTTATGGGTTTTGGTCTTAGTTCCGTTTATAAGACTATAAGGTGCTTGATTACTTGATAGAGTATATTTTTCTCAGTTAATCCCTCAAGAACGTAGGCGCAATTAATTGTCCTCAAAAATTTTTTTTTCAGGGAAATACATTATTAGTAGTAAGAGTATTTTTTTTCTGAAGACAAAACGTATTTAGGGATGGAAACGTATAACTTTGTTAAGTCTTGCAAATAAGAATTATCTCTTCTTTTTTTGCTCAGTACTTACAAACTAGAATATACCACCCGAGAAAAATGTTACAAACTTCAAGTTCCAAAATCCTTAAAGAATTATCACACGACACGTATTCACATTTTATAGGCAAACTTGCTAAACGACAACCCCCATAACAGTTTAAATGGAAACGAGAGACGTTCTCGGATTGGGTGAGGTAGCGAGCCAAAAATTTCCTACAAACTTTTATACACCTTTCACAAGCGTTCATATCAGTAGAATTGACGTTGATTTACTTTGTTTTCTGAACGAAACTGAACCGTTGATTGTGTCAAGGTATGATGTAATCTTTATAGTTCGGTTCGAGTTTTAAATTGCTCGCCTGTCTGATGTAGAGACATGAGAGATGAAAGGATGCGATGTCAGTTGCGAAAGTTTTGAAGTTTTTGGAAGTTTGATTGAAAGCAAAGGGCGCATTGAATTAGTGATCTACATCGGTGCTTAAAAGGTACGGAGGTCAAATACTTGCTTACTCCTTAGTAAGCAAGCATAACCTTTCAATACATTTTCAAAAAGCTTATGGGTGATGAGGAAATTCAAAATTTTAAACAGGTACATACAATCATATAGATATACACATATGAATGTGTCACTATGAATTACACAAATACTCGTAGAATAACAAACAACACACACGAGGTGGACAGACGACCTAATAAAGGTCGCAGGAAGCCGCTGGATGCAGGTCGCTTCCAACCGACCAATCTGGAAGTCATTGGGGGAGGCCTATGTACAGCAGTGGACGTCTTACGGCTGAAATGATGATGATGATGAATTACAAACACTACCAAATAATTATCAAAAATCAATAATTGGATATAGGTTTTGATATGCTGCCGAAACCAGTTTACACAATTGATTTTGCATCCTAAAACTTAAGAGAAGAAAGAAGGTGGACGATGAAAAATGAATCCCAAATAATGATGAACCATGCAATTGTAATCAAAAGAGAGTAAATAATATGTGGAGGATTTTCTGATACCATTTGAGATTTGTTTAGGAAAGAGACCATAGCTAGAGTGTAAAGTTTAGTCAGATATCCTGAGATCTTGGGTTCGATTCTCGGGACGAGCAAGGTTTCTCTCTCTCTAGAGTCTCACTATTTAAAAAATATTGCCTTTAACCGGTAATGTGTCCGTAAATTTGCCTACCTCTTCGGGGATAATGAGCGTCAAGATATGTTTGTATGTGTTAGGCTACATTCACATACATATATAATTATAATAAAAACTTGTCAAAAAGAAAGAACTGGGAAACTTTAGATACACTTTAAAAAAAAGGCATCAATGTTATATGTATTCATGCTACAAAATTTTCCTAGGAATTTTATTCCGTCCGAAAATTACCCTGTAATAAAACACCCAGGCTTTACAACAGCCTAGATCATGCAATTTCATTTTTAACAGTACATAGAAGCGAATAACACTTTTACGGCGTTCAAAATACGGTTCAATTTGATCGTAAACTTACTAGGGTTTGCATGATCCTATCAAATGAGTCTTTGAGATAGGACAACGTAAAGTAGACTCTCAAATATCTTTTAGTAAGTTCAAATTTCAGTGATAAGTGTCGACTTTAGTTCTACAGCCATCGTCTTATGTAAACGTAAAATGATGGAATAGCGTTTGATATAATTTTCTTGCAATTTCAAAGTTTCCTATTTGGTGCAAGTAAAAGTTGATTGAGAATTAATGTATTTTGTCTGCAGTATCCCGTTTATTTTGTATAAAAATAATAATGGTTCAATTTTTTATTTTTTTTTCTTCTTCTCTGCATCTGCAATCAGTCCCAGGACAATAAGCAGATTTTTTGGGCGGTTGAAGCATTGTGAGGGGTCTCTCCAGCAGGAGACACTCCTATTTAGCATCGAGCATGTAGAGTCTGGATATCATGGCGTTTAAGGCGTTTCCTGTAGCTGATTTTTGTTAATTCGGCAGCCAAGTCATTCGGGTGGTTGTAGAGCCGATTTTTGTAGTTAGTGGAAGACTGTTGGATCTCTTCTTTTACTGTTTTGATTTCCAGAGCTTCATGGATTTCAGAGTTAGTGAGAAGCCATGGAGCATTCGACAAGGTACGAAGTATGCCATTCTGCAGTCTCTGTATAATATTTCGATTGGAGTTACTAGCGCTTCCCCAAAGTTGGATCCCGTACATCCACACAGGTTTGAGGATCATTTTATAGATTAGGAGCTTGTTGTCCACCGAAAGTTTAGAGTTGCGTGCCATCAGCCAATACATGGTCCGGAACCGTATGTTTGTTTCATCACGCTTTGTTTTGACATGATTTTTCCATGTCAGCCTTCTGTCTATGTGTATTCCAAGGTACTTGACAGAGTCACTTTGGGGCAGGGTATTGTTTCCTAGTTGCATGGGGGAACAGTTTCCTTTTCTTAGCGTGAATGTTATGTGGGTCGATTTAGAAGCACTTGCTTTGATGCGCCACTTCTGCAGCCAGTCACCTACTTTGTTGAGGCTTTCTTGCAAAATATTTGAAGCAGTTTGTGGATCTGGACTGCTTGCTAATAGTGCAGTGCCATAATGGTTCAATTTAACTAAAAAAATACTGGCTGAAAAACTGGAATTGTGACAAAATCGAGAAAGAATGACATATTTTTATCCCTTGTATTTATGAAATAAAATAAATGGCTGACTGTCACCGATCACAGGTCAGTATTTTTTGTGTTGACAAAGCAAACTCTATCTAGAAGGCTGAGGTCATAAACCGTATATTTGTGCCTTTCCTTTGACATGTTATATGCACGTTCATGCAAAAATGGCTCATAATATTTTATTGTTATGTCATAGATTTTGCTGTGCGTTTGATTTTCAGGAATAAAATTGGGGATTTATTTGTCGATGCGAATTTAGGAAACCCTTGTTGAAAACTGTACAAACCATGATTTTAACAGATTGTTTGATTGCTCCGTGAAGGCCTAAAATAGTTAAGTATTTATTTAATTAATCAATTCTCGTTACTCTCTTGTAGTTTGCTTTTTTATTTTTATGTTAAACCTATAAACGTTTGTGAACAGCCCCCTTGAAGGTAAGTGGTCACCGCCGCATATAGACATTTACAAACACCAGGGGAAATGCCAATGTGTAAATCTCATGTTCCTGTCAATGTCAAGTTTGTCTCAAATATGCTCCTAAACAAATGGCTGAACAGATTTACATAAAATTTGGCACACAGATCAAATGTTTTCTGAATTAACACATGGCATACATTTTATCGTAGAGAATATAAAATCGTTTGAACCTACCTAACAATTAGAATTCTTAATGTTACTATTTATTTACCTACTTCGAGCCTTGCTTCTTGGAGGCTGGGATTATGTCTTCATTAGATTTTTTTTTTCAATTTATCAAATGCTATAGCAAAATTAATTTTTTTTAATGGTGACATCCGAACCCGTGGCTTCTTCAGTAACTTTCACCTTGCTTAGTGCCATCCGCGGGCCTAAACTGAATTATTGGTCTTGAATTTTCTTTTAATTAAAATATTTCCTATCAGAAAATTGGAAAATAATAGAAGCATAAACCGGTCGGCGTGGTGTTTAGTTGCTTTGACAAATAAATTATAAGACAAACGTGTTGTTTGCATGATGACGTCTGTTTGTTCTGTGGCTGAAAGTGGAACTTTAGGTTCCGGGTGGGACAAGCTAAATTTAATGTTTATTAGCCTTAGAAATTATTACTTGTAAGCAAGGTACAACGTACGAGCTAAGATATGCAATACAATTTTTTCTCACGAATTTTCAGTTTGCCCTTAAACAATGTTTTTGGACCCCCCATTAAAAAGTTAACATTTTAACCGTCATATAAATCAGTGTTAAACGTTCCAAGCTCCATATCTATATTTTGCAAAGTAGCAATTTTAAAATGTTATTTTGCCGGGAGATTGGCTCCGGGGGTTGTTTACGCCATTCCGCCACCCGCACAGTTGCGCCACTTACGCCATTCCTGCCACTTTTACCATTACGCCATTTCCCGACGTGTAGCGATTGCGATATATTTTTCCTCGAGGAAATTTTCGTATCTTCACATGTGGTGCTCGATTTTGTTGGTGAAATTGTTATTTAGTTTAAACTTTATTTACTTCAATTCTGGTTTTGTAAATTGGATATGAGCATTCAGAAACTAGCTTACACGAATGATATATTTTGAAATGCTTTTATTTTACCTTTCATTACTTTCCTTTGTTTAAGTCTGTTTTATTTTTGTTAAATTTTATGTAAAATTCTAAATAAGTTCAGTAATACTCGTAAAAAGGTGTTAAATAAATAAATTAAGAGCCAGGGTTTTTTAATAAGTATCAACCGATTGCACGTTGTATTTTAAAAGTCAATGAAATAAAACAAATCGGTACCATACCGAAGCCGTTCAGCAATATTTTTTCCTAAAACCAAACTCGTTAAATTGCTGAAGTGTGTCCTACCATAGCCAATATTTGCCAGATCCTTTATCCGGGTTGACGCCTGCACTCTTAATGACTGGCAGGTGAGTTTTCGAGTCAGCACTCTGTTCCACTCAGTCCTTCTTTTAATCCTTCGATATTTCAGATTTTGATGCAGCATTTTTTTAATCCGCGGAGTATTATATTGGCGTATTTGTTAGGAATGAGGTTCAAATCGCTAAATGTAAGGAATTATTTTTTAAATATGGAAATGTCTTTGACTTTATTGAGATTAGATTAGATTTATGCCGGGTTACTATATACGATCCCGATCGAAAATCCATGGAATGATGAACCTTTTGACAGTAATTTTAATACACGTAATGTCAAAATTCTACTTCAATCTTGCGATTTTAGATCGGGATCGTATATAGTAACCCGACAATAGAGATTAAGATAGGGTGACATGGCGTGAGGCAAATAAAGAGTCTATCTAGGCTACCTGGAATTTGCACCTTGTTTCAAGGATCAAGAAAGGCATTCCCAAAAATGATAGATTGTACCAACTCCTAAATGATTATAATACCCATGCACTTGCTAGTATCAGCCAACGGTGGAAAGCATACAGATGTCTTGGTTTGTTTCTGTTTGATCAATTAACCTGTATTGCACCTGAAAGGTGGATTTCGGCCGTTCGGTAAAGCAAATGTAGACTTTACAAGCAAGTGCACCTTCCTTGTAGATGCAGACTTGTGCTTATGTCAAAGCCAGTTGTGAATTTACTCCTATTATTATGAACATGTAACGGTAAAAATATATTAAGAAATGGAACCTTACTGAGTTTCTTACCAGTTCTTCTGTGCTTCAATCTTTCAGATTTTAGATAGGCCTTTAAATTGCTTAAAATGTTTAAATATTACTTTAGCCGCATATTTAACCTGACTTTTCATAATTCAAGCCGTAAGCAAATTATGGACTTAGAAGCGAATCGTGTCAAGACAGTACTTTGTTGTAAATATAAGCTGCGAATTATCAGTGCGCTGCAGACGCCTCTGCTTACAGCGGCTGACATAAGACCGACTTTGTTATTAAACCGATTAGGGAACGGAGCGTAACGAGCGCTTTACCCGATTAAAACGTTAAACCGTTTTAAAGTTAAAGTAAATAATAGTTATTGTGCTTGTTCTGCTAAATAAATGTGAACTCTAAGATACATTACACACGAGATTTATTAGCCTGTACTTTTTCAGCTGTGAGTTTGTAATGATGCGGCCTATCTATTACTCTTAAATTAATCGTTCTGGCCTTATATAATATTTTTCTAAACGTTTTTTTTATATCTAATTTTCTAATACAACTTACCCTAAACTTTTGTCATTGCATTGAAATTGACATATGAGATTGCAAGCAGGTTCTATAATAAACTTCAAGCTCTCCAGTGAATAATAAATGCAGTCCTGCTAAAAATTCACTTTTTATTTTATTTATTTTTTTTATACCACTTGGGCCGACAAACAAGCAGACGGTCCACCTGATGGTAAGTGGTCACCGCCACCTATGGACATTTGCAACACTAGGAGCATCGCCAATGCGTTGTCGACCCTGAGACGTGAATTTGTTAAGTCTCATGTGCCTCTAATTTCACCGGCACCTTTCTAACCGAAACACAGTAATACAATTGCACTACTGCTTCACGGCGGAAATGGGTAAGGTGGTAGTACTTCCCCGGACGAACTCTGCACTAAGAGTTCTACTACTCTAGACTCTACTACACTTAGTGGAGTTGGACATTTAAACATTAATATAGCAAATATAAGTATCAAGATCTTGTCGCATTGATTGATGCATATTATTATACCGTTCAAATTTAAGAATTTATCTATTAAAGAACTAATAATAAAAAATCTTTATTTGTCACCACAACTAAATACTACAAGGCTTTTATACTACTTTTCTATGAAAGTGTAATATATGGGCATCTCCATGCCTTGAGTTGCATCCAATTGGGCCAAAAAACAACACAGTAGTGCATGTTTACTACTGCTTCACGGTGGAAATCACGTGGTCCTGCACTAAGAGTTCTACTATCTCACTTTAATAAGCTCAAAACCCACCAAAACTGAGTATTACCATCCCGGAAATGTTATTACGCAAGTTAGTATAAGAATACGTTAGTATTTCCTTCAGTGCTATGAAAAATTGGCACAATTGCCAAGTCACAAAATATTATGCAACTAATGATTTAAGGGGTCGTAAATGAAACGCAAGACAGGGGTCTTGGTCTCCTGACTTTATATTGGAGCGAAATTGGACTGAAATTTCTTGTCTGATTTTTTTAGGCAAAATCTATTTTGTCAAAAACCTTCATGAACCCGCACACAGTAACACACCAAGGTTTCAAGGATTAGATGATGGTATAGAAATCCATAGAAGACGAACGTCCATAGTTACGTGGAATTGCAGTAAATACTCTAACAAATCTCAGGCTTGATTTAATTAACAAACAAAACTGCATCATTCGATTATAGGCTGTGCGGTTTCACCCGCATTCCCATGGAATGTTATTTTTCCCGGGAAAAAAGTTCTAAATCCTATGTGTTAATTATAGGTTATATACTATCTATGTGCCAAGTTTCATAAAAATCCGTTCGGTAGTTTTTGGGTAAAAGAGTAATAAACATCCGTACACACTCACAAACCTTCGCATTTATCATATTAGGATATTATTGCACTAGCACATCAAAACATCCACTACTATCCAAAAACGCGATCCTCTTGCGAGTATTTTAACATTTTTCTCCAAACCTTGAAGCAACAAAAATTCTCGTTACAGTTGGAGATATAAAAATGTGATAATCTCAAAAGATAAACAACGAACTCACACACAATAAGAATACTTAACTTCATCTAATTGAAAAACTTTTTTGTATTTCCGACGGCAAAAAAAGAAAGTTTAATTTCATTAAGGTGGAATTGCCGCGTGGCCTTTGTTTCAGCGTTTGCTACCGTAAGGATAAAGGACTTTGATTACTGAACGAAATTACTTTTAATGAGAGATGAGGCACAATCTTAGCCCCGACAAAGTAATTGTTTGCAATTATGATCTATTTAAAAGAAAACAATTATGATGATATGATAAAGTCAAGATCTCTTTTTATGAGGGCACTTATGAAGGTGAAGGGAAGTTTCAAAATCAGCCATGAACTGAGAAGAACAAGCGAGAAACTCTGTAAAGTTCAATTTATTATAATCTGTCTTATTTAGCATTGCTATTTTTTAAATGTTAAACAATATATTGTTAATTAAATTAGCACGGGTATTGCTACTACCATAGGTTTTGTATATAATTACTTCATATTAAATATATACTAGAGACAAAATAATATGTACCGTACTGCCGGATGATAATAAAGGCCTGAAATAATTGAAATAAGCATTTGAAATTGCTTTTCTCTACACATTAACAAGTGTTTCAGTAACCAACGAACAATTGTGTCGTTTTTCCTCTCACAACACAACGTCACATTAAAAAGACTTGTTTAACATTTACAAATCGTATTAAGTAGGATCTACTTAAGATCTGACCACCCTACACGTGTCCCCTGGGTAGTGCTAAACGAGCAGTAAATTCGGTGGTAGGCCTTAGCATCGGCTGCCGGCTTATATGTTACCACCCATCAGGCAAAGTCATGCCGCCAAGCGATCCGTCGTGTTCCGGCATGATGTCTGGTGAAGCCGTATGGTGGAGGATGGGTCTGAGTAGTTGTGTTGCGTTGTATGACGGGTACGATGCGCCAGTTGTTGTTGTGTCGGATGTTTGATCGTGGAGGGTAGCGGGATCCGAAGCACGGTGCTCCGCTGGCCGACCGCAGGTAGTTGGGGGCCCAAGTAGTGTGCCAGCCACACATGAAAGGCTGCCCCGCCAACTGTGAAAAATCCCAGGGTGGCCCCATCGTGCCGGTTGGCGACCGGATGAGAGGACCCGATGGCGATCCCTGGGGGGGTTCGGGCGTCCCCGCAGTCTCCAGATCAACCCTCCATTAGCGCAGCAGCTCTGGTCGTGTTGTTGGGCTAAATATCGCATTACCTCGCTCAACTGCCATCTTCCACCAAACCTATTCACTCTACAAAAAAAAAAAACAACTAAATGAAAGGTCAAATAAGAAAAAGTAAGTGTCTACAGCGGAGGCACGTCCTCTCTTTCCAAGTGCACTTCTCGAATATTCGAGGGCTGCACTCTAATCTCGATGCGGTCCACCACCATCTAGAGACTGACAAGCCACACTTGCTTTTCTTGACGGAGACCCAGATTAGATGTCCATCAGATGCGGCGTACCTCAACTACCCAGGATACTCAGTGGAGCATCACTTTCTGCAGCGTGCCGGGGTCTGTGTGTACGTCCGTAATGACATCTGTTGCCAACGTCTCCGTCACCTTGAAGACCCTAATTTCTCGACGTTATGGCTATTGGTGGACACTGGTATGGACAAAATTGTCTACGCCTGTGTCTACCGATCGCACAGCGGTGATCAGGAGGCGACTCGACTGTTTGACCACCTATGTGATGCCGCCGATGCGGCTCTGCATCGGCACCCTGATGCGCAGCTCGTCGCTCTGGGGGACTTTAACGCCTGCCATCAAGACTGGCTCTTCCCATACCAGAAGACCGACCATGCTGGGAGAGAAGCGCGTAACTTTGCGATAGCGATGGGCCTTTCCCAGTTGGTTAAGCAAGCAACTAGGGTGCCTGATGTAGTTGGTCATACCGCCAATTGCCTGGACCTTCTGCTGACCACCGATCCGGACAGATGTACTGTAACAGTGTCCTCGCCAATAGGAACTTCAGATCACTGTCTGGTGAAGTCTGTATCGTCCTTCTCCCCACCTGACTGCGACTCACGCAGTGAACGGCGAATGTGGCGATACAAATCAGCAGATTGGGATGAGATGCGACACTTCTTTGCGTCTTATCCTTGGCAGCGGGTCTGCTTCTCTTTGGAAAATCCGTCGAGCTGTGCGGATGCTATATCCGATGTGGTACGTCAAGCTATGGAGTATTTCATCCCCTATAGTGACGTATCCATCGGTGGCTCAGCTCGCCCATGGTTCAACGCCGATTGTGCTGAAGCTGAAAAGCGTAAGCATTCGGCGTTTCTCACCTGGGTGGATGCTCGTGACCGCAAAGCTCCGGATTTGAGCTCAAAGAAGAGAGCCTTCAACCATGCTGCCAAGTCCTACAAAAAGGCACTAAGAAAGGCTCGCTTCGATCGTATTACCCATATTGGCAAAAAGCTCTCTGTGCAACCATCTGGTAGCAGAGCATTTTGGTCCCTTGCCAAATCGGTCGAAGCGAACTTTTGTCGGCCCACATTGCCTCCGCTGGTTAAGCCTGATGGAACACTGGCTCATACGGCTAGAGAGAAGGCAGGTCTCTTTGCATCTCTCTTCGCCTATAATTCGCGTCTTGATACTAGCAGCGCTACCCCACCGATTTTGCCTTATTGCGACACTTCGATGCCCGAGGTTCGCATAAGGAATAAAGAGGTTCTGAAAGTGCTGTGTCGTCTGGATGTGAATAAAGCTAGTGGACCAGATGGTATACCAGCGATTGTTCTCAAGGCTTGTGCGCCCGAGTTGTCTCCTGTATTGACACGCTTGTATCGCCTCTCAATTCGGACTGGTATAGTGCCCAAGTCCTGGAAGCTTGCCAATGTGCAACCCGTGCCCAAAAAGGGCAGTCGTGCCGATCCTGCCAACTATCGGCCGATTTCGGTAACCTCCATACTCTGCAAGATTATGGAGCGTGTATTGAACTCGCGCCTCATGGCATACCTGGAAGGTAACGATCTCCTCAGTGACCGACAGTACGGATTTCGCCACAATCGGTCTACTGGGGACCTACTAGTGTACGCCACCCACTTGTGGGGCGAAGCCCTCGAGAAGAATGGGGAAGCAATAGCCGTTTCCTTGGACGTCTCGAAGGCCTTCGACAGGGTATGGCACGCTAGTCTTATTGGCAAGCTTCCAGCGTTCGGCATTTCTCCTGGTTTGATTGCCTGGGTAAAAGACTTCCTGAGTGAACGGTCTCTCCGAGTTGTTGTCGATGGTTGCTCATCGGAACCCATGACGACAAATGCCGGGGTCCCTCAGGGGTCTGTGCTCTCTGCAACTCTCTTCCTGCTGCATATTAACGATCTGCTGATGCCCGGTGTCTATGGGTATGCAGATGACAGCACAGTTGTAGAGAGATATCTGCCGGGTGCTCGGGCTAGTAAGGAGCTAATCCGGTCCGAAAGAGAGGCTATGGTAGAGCGTACAAATATCTCACTTCAGGCAGTCTCCAAATGGGGTGAAGCCAATCTGGTGGGATTCAACGCTGCCAAAACACAGGCGTGTCTGTTCACCGCAAAAAGGAGCCCGTTCACCTTGGCTCCTGCTTTCCGGAATGTATCCCTGGAATGCACCAACCGCCTTCAGCTCTTGGGAGTTGAAGTTTCCTCAGACCTCAACTTCGGGCGGTTCATTGAGTCCAAAGCCAAGACAGCTGCTAAAAAACTCGGCGTTCTTGCAAAGGTCCGGCGGTACTTCACACCGGGACAGCTTCTAATGTTATACAAAGCTCAGGTCCGATCGTGTGTGGAGTACTGCAACCACATATGGGCTGGTGCTGCAAAATGCCATTTAGCAGCTTTGGACTCGGTGGAAAGGCGTGCAAAAAGGCTAATTGGTGATCCAGGTTTGGTTAAATCCAATCTGCAAAGCCTTGAGCACAGGCGTAGGGTAGCCAGCCTTTCGGTGTTCTACAGGTTGCATTTCGGAGAGTGTGCGCGTGAATTGCATGACTTGATTCCGCCATCACCTTTCCACCATCGGACATCCCGTCGTACGGCGAGTATCCACCCCTACGTTGTCGAAACTCCTACGGTCCGGACTAAGCGTTTCGCCTCGTCGTTTATACCGCGTACATCGAGGGACTGGAACAACTTGCCTGCTGCGGTCTTCCCGAGCAACTATAATTTGGGTGTCTTCAAGGCTAGAGTGAATAGGCTCTTAATAAACTAGTGCGCCTCAACATCTAAGATTGCATCACTGCTTACCATCAGGTGGGATCGCAGTCAAGCACTAGTTTATATTATTTAAAAAAAAAAAAAAAAAAAAAAAAACAAAGCGTGTTGCCATTATTTTTAAAGCGTGTAATTTCAAATCGTTTCAACAGGAAAGTTGTACGTAGGGTAACATTACAAATAGCTTTTTTTTTACTTTTTACAGCAATATGTTGTGGTTTTACACACACTGTTCAGATATGTGTATGTAACGGTGTGGTTTATTCAAAGTATATTATTCTTTAGCTAGCCTTTATTCACTGCTATAATCGCGTCTTCATTATCTTCGGACTATAATTATAATTAATGTATGCCATGATTAACACATAGAATACTTTTTACCCCAAAATGTAAAATCCCTTAAGGACGCGGGAAACCGCGGGGGCAGCTAGTGTAACCATAAATAAAAGGCTCTAATGAAATACTTTTCGCCCAAAAGCAACAGAGCACTTCAATTGTACAAACCCTTACTTAATCCAGCACTTGCCTTAGAAATCCGACTTCCAGGATAATCTTACCCACATTTCTAGCAGTTAATCCATCACAAACAAGATAAGGTCCATTCCAGTTAGAATGAATCTCTTAAATAAATTTTGTCTATGATCAAATTACAGTCTTAAGCCTAAAAGGAGGATCGGTGGGATTTTTTCCACGCGCTGATTTTGTTTTGCCTTGACGTGGGCTTGGAATTGAGAGAAATGGCCATTCATTAAATAAAAAAAAACGGGACATTCTTCGAACAGGGCCATCTGATCCCAAAACTAACCTCATCATTGTACTATGGGAAACCAGATAAATTTTCTAAATATATGTATAAACTAGTTGCCCGGAGAGACGTCGTTCTGTAGAAATAAGTCCATACAAAAATGCAGGAATTCGCTCGCAGTGCCACCTACCGGGTCAATTGTGAATCCAGTTGTGAAACCATCCAGGGTGCCACCCAAACGCATACATAAAAGTTCCATCAAATCGGTCTAGCCGTTTAGGAGGAGTTCACTGTCAACATACGTAGGTACAGAAGAATTATGTAATACTAGCTGTACCCTGCCACGCTTCGCTGTGGCACATTGTGATGGAATGGTTGAGAAATGAGAAACAAAACAAAGACGGTCGCGGATATGTGACTGATGCAAAAAATAGATAAAAACAATCCTTGATGCAGATTATATATCATGTTAAATTTCAGCTCGATCGGTGCAGAACTTTTTGAGTTTTTAAAGCGTACACAAACCAACATAACATTTATATATATATATAAGATATAAAGATAAATACTTACACCCAGACACAGAACAACTATTTCTGCACGCAATTTTTTACCCTGGGTGGGACCCACGACCCGTGGGGAGGCAGTCTGGATCTCTGACCTATAAGCCAACTGGCCCGTCAATATTCAAACATTGTTTTAAATTTGTAGCGGCACGTTGTGATGCCTGTTTTCATGTTAGTACAGACTAACTGAGGTTTGGTAAACATTTATAATATTACTCGTTTTTTTATAAATAATAGTACCAAGCTATTATTTAATATATTTTGTTGAAGAGTTATATATTGCAAGAGTATGTAATATACTGGACGTAAATTTCTATATGTATTTAGAGAATATAAAATTTGTATATATTTCAAATATCTGGTTTCCAGTGTGTAAAGAATGTTGTTTATATTATTATTACTTATGAAAATTATTTAAATACCTAACTTGACAATACAAATCTACTTTCGTAAATTAAACCCAGACGCAATGGCTGACAATTAACCAAAAAAGTGCAATTAGTATCCAAGAAAACAATAAAATGCCACAAAAATGCATAAATTCAGTATAATTCGGACAAGTTCACTTGATTTGTTGCTGCGGGAATCCACTATAAATCTCGCCACTTTTTGCTTTTGCTGTTTTTATTTTGGTCCAACTCAAAAGCTGTGGACGATTTATTTGATAAATAAAATAAACCTTTTTTTTCATAAAATATTAAAGATATATTAAAATTTTAGAATCTTGATTGTACAATTATTTTACAAACAAATAGAATATATTTTACTTATATTAACAGACTAAGTCGCATGTTTCAATCCTGGATGCACTCCTGCAGGAACCACTAAAGTAAAGCTTCAGAAGGCTGGTGTCCACTCGATCGATGTATGCAGCTCTATAGTGCTATGTTGAATCGTATTATATCACCTCATATAGTCATGAGCAGAGCCGAGTCCCGTACAGTCGAAATAACCTTGAACAAACCATTTTACACAGAAAACATGGTTTACAGCCGAGGGGCACTGAGCAAACATAACACCAAAATACAAGCGAAACAACAGCGCGTATCGTTTGTTAAATTTCCCTTCCGTGGGCGTTTTGTTTCTGTGCGATTTATAGTTGATGCCACACAAAATCAACTCTTTTCCATTTTTTTATCCGTTGAAATGAAATAAAATATATTTTATTAGAATAGGCCTTCACTTACAATTCTTTTTCAGTTATTCCACATAGGTCTGCAAACAAGCAGGCGGTGCACCTGATGGTTAGTGGTCATCGCCGCCATAGACATTGCAACACTAGGGGCATCGCCAATGCATTGTCGACCCTGAGTTGGGAAGTTGTTAAGTCTCATGTGCCTGTAATTTCATCGGCCCCTTTACCTTTCTAACCAAAATACACGTATGAATGGTCAATCTCTAATTCTAACTATTATCGCCGTTCACTTGTCACTTGGACCACAGCAACACTATCTATCCTCTTTGTTCAGCAGCGTGCGAGTTTATTATTAAAATGTTATTAAGAAGCTGAGAGGATACCCTCCTAAAGCTTATATCTTGACAGGCGACGTGTACGCTATTATTTTAACCTCGAATTACGAGTAAACTGAGAGGTCAGTTTTATTTTCTGTACATCATTTAAACTTGCGTGCTTGAGATGGATTAGGAATCTAATTATAATGTCAGTAGCTTTGCACTGTCGTAGCCTTATTTAAGTACCTAATTAAATGTAAAGGTTAAACATTTTTTTGAATCCATAACGCTTAAAAGGCTGAATGAAATTTGACACACAGATAGAATATATTCAGGATAAACACATAGTCAAAAACATAAATTCCTTAAGAGCCAAGCGTAAAACGTGTAAATCGATATGCCTTTTAAATTGATTATTTTGACGGTCAGTTAGTGTAGAGGTGCATCTACCCGAACTATTACAGCTTAGCTGTTCCCCGCGGTTTCCCCTGCGTTCCCGAGAAATGTAACCTTATTCCGGCACAAAAAGAATCCTATGTGCTGTTTCAGGATATGCTCTATGTATGTGCCAAGTTTCATCTAAATCCGTCCGGTAGTTTTTGCGTGAAAAAGTAACAAACATCCATACATACCAACTTTCGCATTTATAATATTAGTAGGTAGCAAATAAAGGTATTTTTGACTCCAATATATTACCAGTTATTTACTAATTAGTTGTTTACTATCGTAAAGAAAGCGTGATATTTATCTTTGGCCTAGTTAGCAAAATGAGAAATGAGTACCGTCCGCCAAAAAGCGTTAATTTCTTACTTGGTATTATGACCTCTTTTGTTACGAGAACCATTTTTGGTGCGTTAACACTGTTTTATGTTTTACGAATCTATCATTTCAAAAGAATTGCTATAAAATTAAGAAAAAAAATATCAGATCTTTTGAACAGAGAATATTTTAATCATCACGTATTGAGATAATTCTAAGTGCCCACATTTTCAGGAGATTTTTCAGATTAGTTAAACAATGTATCTGTAAATTATAATTGTAAAAAGGTGCTTAATTAATCATTCGTGATTTTTAATCAGAGCTAAAATAAAAATAGTGGTTAATTCCGATAGCTGCATTTGTAAGTCAGATTTTTTTATACTACTAAGGTAGCAAACAAGCTGACGGCCCGGCTGGTAAACGGTCACCGCAGCCTATGGACGCTTGCAACACTGTGGGTATCACTCGCGCGTTGCCGACCCTTATTAAGTTTTGTATTTCGTTATCACCTTTGCTAACATCATTACTAACCATGAGTTTGTGGTCATATAAAAGTCTATGTAGTAGTTTCAATCCGTACTTATATTTATAAAGAGATACAGTTTTTAAGTAGGATGTAATCTCTGAAACTATTCATATAATTTTAATAATTCTTTAACTGATAGAAAGCTAGTTTAACTTTTATTATTTTGTTCCCGAGTGACATAGGCTATGTTATTACTCCAGGAAACGTTAGAGCCATTGGGATCATTCTTAGTACTTGCAGAAAAAATAATAATAGCCTGTCAGCGAACTAGCACTTCAGCATCAGCTGTAAAGCTGAGTTTGGTGACTTTAGCTTAATTATTGTCTGTATAGTGGGTAAACAGGATAGTTACTTCCTGTATTATGTTGTATTTATTATTTACAAGGATAACTTACAGACAATAATTATACTTAATTAGTTTAATATTAGAACCCATTTTGTTTATCCTGTATTTGTTGTTATTTTTCTTTGAGTCCAAAATAAATGTATATTTCTTTTGATTTATTTTATTTACTTAAAAGTAAACTGTATGGTTAAAATTTATTTGGCTTGTCAACCTGAGTGCCTATTTGAAATGCAAACCTTGTCAAATTAGATACATACATTGCATGTGATGAATATTTGCTCAATCAACTCAATCTCGTCTCATGCATCTTGTGGATGCACTACATACATAATCCTATAAATTATTAAGTACATTATATACCTCAATCTGAGAGTCAATAACCAACAAGGTTCTCAACCAACCACTTAAATAACCAATGAGGTATTTAATTATATAACTTTAAGTTTAATTGTAACATCACTCTATATAACTTTATTCATTAACTTGATTGCTTTGAAACTCTTACGCTTAGTTGTCATGCAAGGTATAATTATCATATAACATACATTCTTGTTACATTAATATAGGAACAGCTTTAAGATACTCTATACTGAATACAAAATTATTAGGACATAAATTATAAAGTAATTCAGGGGTTTTATTCAAATAACGTAGCACTTCGTAGCCGTAGCTACCTTCGTAGACTGCTACGAAAGAACATCATTCCATATTTTCGTAGCATACATATAAAATAAGCGTAAGTCCGTAAAATAAATGGGTACATTTAGTTGAAAAACATTCAAAGCTCATGTTGCTGTCACTCGTAATAAAACAACAAAATTAAACATTTACTAATAGGTAATCCATAAACAAACGATCTGAATTAGTATCCTTTAATGAACTGTAAAAGAAAAGTTAATTGACTAAGTAAATTGTGATAGTACCATGACTACAAAAGAGCAGTAGTGCACTTATATAAGTGCATTTGGAAAGATGTTGACAACGCAGCGGTAAAGCCAATGGTATTACAAATGTTCGTAGGCGGCAGTTAACAAGTAGACCGACTGCCTGTTTGTCTGCCAACATATAAGATAGAAAATATTTTACATTGTTTATGTTTTGCAGAAAGACCTTCATAAGGTCATTTTGTAGTATGGACGATATGAATAACAGTACTAGATGAAAAATATTACGGCTTCCTCTAAACGGTTAATTTTTTCACATTTTTATTGCCGAATTTTTTTCGCACGTGTTTTTATTTTTTGCAACGTTTACGAACCGTTTCGTAACAAGTGTTTTTAAAGTTGGCGCGCCACCTAATGTTATTACACGGGCCTACGCCACTGGCGGCAATTTGAGAGCAATTAAGTTCATTTTTTTGCAACCAACTGGTATTTTTAATACTTAGTTGTAATATGTTAACAAGTGCTGAGTCCTGCGAGTAAACTGGCACTCACGGCGATAGTAATAATATAAGGTGTTCCAGGCAAATTTAGGGAGTATATTAAACTCTATAATGTAGAGAATTATCCCCATAATCCCGGTAATGGACTCATGACATAGTACGTATAATAAAAATGGGATAGAATCCATTCAGATATATTCCGGGGAGACGCATGCGTTACCGAACAAGCCTTCCTAATCCGCCCATAAAATTCGCGGGAAAAAACCCGTAATCGAACTTTCCAAGGGCTCGTAACTTCGGACTGTCACTTACAAAGAGCTTTAGGCGGTGAGCAGACTTGTGAAAAATAGGCAATTTGCTTTGAGCCGTGTGTAAAAGCTATCACACGATTGGTGAAAGGCATGTTTTGAATGGATTATTGTTTATTCGGTAGATTATTGACTGTCATATTGCTTAAATGATAATAATAATAATAATATTTATTTGCAATAAATGGCTCTTTCCAAGTCTCACATTTCACCAGAATCTGGTTTGCAAAGTGTAATCAAAAAGCTATATCATATTTTCAAACATCAAGACTTTACAACTACATAACTTATTAAATTTGTTTCATGTATGACTTAGCCTCATTTATAATCATTTCTTTAATTAACTATTTGGAGAGCATGAATAAATATGTTCTTTCAGTTCATTCTATATTATTTCATGGCCAGCTTTTCGCCTTGATCGCCTATTGATCAATCGATGCAAGATGTAAAGTGCACCTGGTCATCGGTATAGTCGTGGAAGTCGCCTCTCTTCACTCCTTAGAGATGAAACGGGGTGGTAGCACTCGTCGCCACAACCACTCAACTTTTCTCGCAATATTACCAATCCTTGAAAAACCAATCTGGTAACTTGAACTTTAACCTTTATGATCTGAGCCATCAGTTGATTTGACGAAACAGTTGGCTTGATGGTTAGAGGTACTGACTGCCACGTCACAGATCGCGAGTTCGATTCCCACTTAAGACAAAAAACTGTATGCAAGTACATGTCTGTTTGTTCTGTTAAATATCGATATTAGTATGTATTGAGAAGAAATAAATAGTATATCAATTATCTAGTAACCATAATACAAGCTTAGGTCAAATAGCCGTTTGCAAGTTTCCCAGAATACTTATTTATTAATCATAGCTTTTAACCAAAAACCCACACAATATCGTCCACATACCTACACGACTTCATAAATAGATAAAGTTGTGAAATCAAGCTATATTTTTTCCTAGAATAGTGTTATTAGTTACCAATGAAGATTTTTCCGAGAAAACACATAACAAAAGCTATTTCAATCGTCACAAAATACAATCAACATTAGGTATATTCTACAGCTTCATTCAGTAAACTGCAACGTACTGTGTTCATGTTCAATGCATCATTCAGGAGCAATGGACTCGTTGAAGTTGTAATCTGTCCAACCAGATTGCTTTACCCGGCCCTGATTGAGTTAATGCCTTTGTCGTCCACCATTTGGCCCTTTTCCTTTGTATTCTTTACTGCAGCACTTGTACGTTTGAAGAAAGTTTAATTGTGTTTTTGAAAGTTTTATATTTATTGGGACCCAAAGTGAAATGTAGTCGTTAATTCTTACTCGTATTATAACTACGAAAGTTTGAGAGTATGGATTTGTACTCTTTCATGCAAAAACTACTAAATTGATTTGGATGAAGCTTGGCATAAAGATAGAGTATGCCCTGGAATAACATATAGGCTACTTTTTATCCCGGGAAAATTTAACTTCCCTCGGGAACGCAGGTTATACATTGTATAAGTTCTTTGTATATTTTCAGTCTTGAAGTTTGATTTTATGTTTGAGACTAATTTCTGAACAAATTTACTGAAAAGCTGTACACACTGAAACTTTTGCTACCCCGTGAAGACATTAGATTTCTCAGAATTGCGGGTAATTGGGGATTCATCAACATATTGGAAAAAATTGTAATCGATGTTGAAGAACATACATCGATAAAGGAGGACAGTCCTTACCATTTATTTTCTGAAACTCATTTCTTTTTAATAAACTTATTTTTCAATTCCCATGCAGAATTCAGCCATAAACTACTGAATATTGAACATATTTTTCCCTGCTAAAAATTTAACGTAAATAAAGCTTGTACGTACACCTTTTTTTATTCCGTATGTACAAAAAGCTTTTTCGATAAAACTGTTAATATCCGGACGTTAATAAAAATATTAAACTTTTTACGAGCCTCGCAATACGATAGAGGAAATAACATGCAAAAGTAATCCGTCAATTAAATCGATGAAAAATAAATTTATAACCTTATTGTGTAAATACTGCAATTCGGCATTTTATTATTTATATCTGTTTTTGATGCAATCGATTAGAAAGATACTTAAATTATTTAGTCTCAACTCATTATGAATAACGATATTGTAAGCTTAATAAAAAGCTATTTTCGCGAATCATAAAGAAAATTCAAAAATCTACTTCTTTTTAAATCTTATTAAATAAAATTGACGTCACGGATTTTGCTACACAATCCTTTTCAGTTGGTTTATAAATAACCATCTTGTTATGTCCGCCATCATGGGTTTAAAATGATGTCACTTTGCTCATATTATACCAAAATTGGACGAGAAAAATTTCAGCACAATCGAATAGGGGCTAGAGTTAAAATTCAGTAGCAAAATTTTCACCAAACATACTAACAGGTGAAGTTAGAAAGTTTGTAAAAATTCACAAACAAATGGTCTTTGACTCAAATGGGTTGAAAGAGATTTTGATGTTGTAATCGGCATTTTATTATCTATATCTGTTTTTGATGCAATCGATAAGAAAGACATTTAAATTACTTAGTCTCAACTCATTATAAATAACGTGTAAGCTTAATAAAAAATAATTTTCGCGAATCATTATGAAAATACAAAAACGTACTTCTTTCTAAACCTTATTTATTACATACACCCCGACTCAACGAGCCATAAGAGCAATAAGTAAGCAACTGATAGCTATTTAATACTTACGTAGTAAAGTGTCTGTCGGCGAGCCGCTCGTATGTCGTGCCTTAAATATTTAAATCGAGCCCAGTGAAGTGTCGGCCAAATAACTGGAATTTTATTCATAGCGTTTCGCGGGCCTTTTTGGGAAGCAATTTTCGTTGTTACCATAAATTAGTAGTCCATTTGTGTCCTACTGAGCCAGGCTAGGCCAAGTAAGTTCGTTAGGAAATTGCAGCTCCACGCCTCACGCCTTTTGTAAGATTGTGCGTGACAAGAAATATATTTTAATGTAGTCAAGTTATATTTAATGTAGTAGGATAGTATTTTCTTTGTACACATTTGAATTTGCCACCCCGCCGCTTTACGGTCGTTCCCAAGGGATCTAATGTTTCTCCGGTTACAAGATCCAGGCCTTATTCTATGTATGAGCCAATTTTAATCTAAACCAGGCTTATCCGTGAATGTGATCTCGGATTCAGAATTCGGTTAAATAAGATGTTTTTTTGAGATTCCAAAGTATTTCCCATAGAAACATGCTAATAGCTGCTACCAACTCGAAATATGGCATCTGAAAATATTCACACAGCCTGGAAATGTGATACGGCCAGTGGCACTTGATTAAAGAAAAATAATAAACTGAACAAAACAGCGAAAACGTTAACAAAAATAACCATATTTTGGAATCCAATGTAAATTATTGTTTTGTTATTTTGTTTGTGGAGGGAGATGGGTGTGTGAATGTACAAGTGTTGCTTTTAAATATACTTACAATATTTACTGGCTCCCCATTCGACGCGTATTTAAATATTTAGTTTAATAACGCTGTAAAGAAGTTGATATCGGGAATACCGTATTCTACAGGAGTTCCGAGCGAGATAACGCTAGATCAATCGTTATCTTCCCGTTATGTTCTTAATTACTTATGTGTGTCGCAATACTTACAGTCCTTTCGATGCAGTACATGATTTTGCAGATTGTTTATGCTAACCACATGGCCCTTACCCTCTATAGGCATGTATTTGTTGACTGCTCGGCGCCAGGTTTGAAATCCACATGGACTACGCTATGGGTATACTCTTTAGTCGCCTGTTAAGAAACTAGTACTATTGGATACCAAGGTATATACCTGGTCTAGTTAACAGACTTTTTTAATTAATTTAAATTAGGTTAATTTTTGACAGTTTTTGGGATAACAATTTTCTTCGTAACATAGTTAATATTATTCCCCGTAAATTTATAGCATTAACTTTCAACATGGCTTTTTATCTCTAATTAAACATCGATGTAAAGTATTTTACATAAAAGAACCATTTCTCAAATGATATTTTTTTAGCTATACAACAAATAAAATGAACGTGACGCATTTAGCTACGCAATCCTTTTCAGGTGATTTATAAATAACCATTTTGTTATGCCGCCATCTAGGGTTTAGAATGACGTCACTTAGCTAATATTGTACCTAAACTGGACGTAAAAAAAATCAACTTTCACAAATTCAATGTTAGAGTCTAACCATTCATAAGTGCCTGTGAAGGCTATTTGAATAAATATTTCATTTCATTTTTATTTCAACACAATCGGATAGGGACTCGAGTTAAAATTCAGTTGCAAAATTTTTGCCGAACATATTAACTAACAGGTGAAAGTTTGAAAAAAATCACAAACAAATGGTCTTTGGCTCAAATGGGTTAACATTTTGTAAAAGAGAAGTTCGATGTCACATAGTATATTCATTATCAGTGTTTACATTCACTCACATGTCTACTCTGAATTTAAATTGTGTAAGATTATTTATGTGATTTATTATTATTATATATGGGATGTAAGGGAGCACAATGTCATCTTAGTGCTCCCAGCCAACCTCACCTGCCCGTGGTGCATCCTGCCGACCAGCGAACGAGGCTCTGGCGACCGACTAATGGCGGTATAACCATTCTAAACAACGTAGTTAAATGGCACAGGCCGGTGACGGGCAGCAGCGTCACCGGTGCGAGAGCTACGTTCTGCGATCACCCAACCCGCCTGCCCAGCGTGTGGTGATTACGGGCATAAACCATCATGGGTAGCACACCACAACAACGGCCCCCAGTTCCCGGTCGCCCCGCTATTCCTGGCCAAGGCGGCGGTCATGGTCACGGCGGGGTAGGGGGTGCTAAGAATCCCCGGGCTACGGTAGGCCGCCAACACCGACTGACTCTGGCTACGTACAACGGACGCACGCTACGGCTCGACGAACATCTGGCGCAACTCGAAGAGGAGCTGAGGAACATAAGATGGCACATTTTGGGGCTATGTGAAGTCCGAAGAGAGGGGGAGGATACTGTAACCCTAGAATCAGGCCATCTTATATACTTCAGAGAGGGAGACCAACCATCCCAAGGCGGCGTCGGGTTCTTGGTACACAAGGCCCTCTCTGACAACGTCATAGAAATCTCCAGTGTGTCGACTAGGGTAGCGTATCTTGTGATCAAACTCACCGAGAGGTATAGCCTCAAGGTTATCCAAGTATACGCACCGACTTCGGCACACTCGGATGATGAAGTGGAGGAAATGTACGAGGACATTTCCAAGGCTTTATACACCACCCAAAAGGCCCACTTCAACGTTGTCATGGGGGATCTCAACGCTAAAGTGGGAGTACAAACAAGCGGCGAATCGGTAGTAGGACCACACGGATTTGGAAGCAGGAACCATAGGGGGCAAATGCTCGTCAACTTCCTGGAGAAAGAAGGGTTTTTTCTGATGAATTCTTTCTTTCAGAAGAAACCCCGGCGGAAGTGGACGTGGCAAAGCCCCGACACTGTGACCAAAAATGAGATTGATTCATTATGACGGACAAAAATCGTATATTTAGAGATGTCTCAGTGATCACTAGGTTCAAAACCGGAAGTGATCACCGACTGGTCCGAGGCACTCTAGATATAAACTGTAAGCTTGAAAGAGTCCGTCTAATGAAATCTACGCTCCGGCCGCATATGCTCCAATCCGTGGTTGGGTCTGAAACGTTCTAGTTGAAACTGGAGAACCGATCCGCTGCCTTGGAAACCACAATCGACGTTGATGTCGACCAGGATCTCGACCGAGTGGTAGGAATCCTCGGGGAGGAGGGGAAGAAATTCTGTGAGACGCGAGGTGCCGGTAAGAGTTCTAAGCTTTCAAAAGAATCTCTGCAGCTAATGCAGAAGCGACGAGAAAATCCCGCAGTCACTACGTCAGATCAACGAGCTTTGAACAAAAAAATCTCTCGGCTGGTAAGACGTGACCTCCGGAGCTCCAACACACGCTCTATTCAAGAAGCGATTGAGCGAAACCGGGGGTCTAGAGTCTTTGTTCGGTGCGACTGGTTCACCAACTCAAAGTCGCTCAGCGAGCTATGGAGAGAGCTATGCTCGGAGTCTCTCTGAAGGATCGAATTCGAAGTGAAGTCATCCGTCAGAAAACCAAAGTTATCGACATAGCTCAAAGGATTAGCAAGCTGAAGTGGCAGTGGGCTGGTCACATCTGTCGCAGAACCGATAACCGTTGGGGTAGACGTGTTCTAGAGTGGAGACCACGGCTCGGTAAACGTAGTGTAGGGCGCCCTCCAGCTAGATGGAGCGATGATATACGCAAGCTGGCTGGCAGCGGTTGGAAACAAAGAGCTGAAGATCGAGCTCAGTGGCGTGCCATAGGTGAGGCCTATGTCCAGCAGTGGACGGAGATAGGCTGATGATGATGATTATTATTTAAAAATATTAAGAATACCTATATATTCAAAATATTTATGTTAACAAAGTTTTCTATAAGAATTTATTGTTATATGTTAGCGAACCAATGTAAGCACCCCACAAAAACCTTTTAAGGTTTAATGGTGAAAACAAATATGTAAAAGTGTATATTTATGTGTCAAATAATAAAAAGAAGTTAAAGAGTTCTTGTAACAGTATTGATCATAAAATTCTTCAGTGGACAAACATTTCATATATCGTCACTCCATTATGGAATATTCTCAAATATATGAGAGGCAATAAACGCCGCCGACCTTTGCTATACTCCTGTAAAGTGAGTAAGTTTTATTGATTCAAACGTTCATATTGCACTTTTGAAAAGTTTGAATATTGCATTTTACATTCTGATATAATATTTATTGGAAATAACAAAATTGTTTGGTTAGAAAATAAGGAAAAAATATTCGAATCATGGCTTAATTCATACTTTCTCCGTTCTACATAACATACGACTCAAACAAATAAATGTCTAACGTACTTATTTCTTTATTTTAGTCTATAGGTTTGTTTAGTATATTAAAATCTTCTGAGAATATGAAGTAGGATAGCAAAGACTCCATCAAATCAGTATTCTTTTAAGGAAACAAAAAAAAAAATCAAAAAAAATACAACATTAAAAACCATTTATTCAGTTTTTTTTTTTTAGTTTTACTTATGAAGGTCAAATTTTAAGTTACTGAAGCTACCACCTGTCGGCAGCCTTTCACTGGGAAGAACCGGCAAGAAACTCAGCAAGGTTACAGTTTTTTGAAGTCATATAATAAAATGTAGGAAGACTCATTTAGGTATTCAATTTATCTCTCAAACGTTCAACGTGGTTCAACGGAGCATAAAGATTCAGCTAGCTGGTACTCGAGAGCCAGTTTTCTGCGGGATTCATCGTTTACTTTAGAGGATATAGTTAAAAGCTTACCTTCAAAGTAAAAAAAGCCAGTGAATTATGCTAATAAAATAGTCCTTACGAAATAGAATGTCGCGACTGCGTACCATAGATTACAAAGTACATAGGGGTGGGGGACACCCCACCATTCCAATAACAAGCTTGCCGATATTCCGCGAAAATATGTTATTCCAACGTAAATATTTTTGAAAATGATTTGCTCAAATGAGGTTTATTTTGTCAGGTTATTCAAGAAATGATATATACCTACTTCCCTATTTGCCATTTACGGTTTGGAATCTTTTATGGTTCTGCTTTTATTTCGTGTGTTTTGCCTCTGAAGAGGAAGGTAGAGGTATGAAACTACGCGTAAGGATACGAAGCTATTTTTTAATACGCTTTTATTAGCCTTTATTGTATGTAACGGATTCTTTAAACATGATTTTGACCCCCTTCAAGACGTCGGATTAACTCGAAATTTGGCATACTTGTTAAGGACCGATGACAATTCAATATTCTAAATAGTTTAACCCGTTATCCTTACTAGGCTGATCAGGTATGGCCGTTTAACTAAAAAACTAAAAAACACGCTTTTATAGAAAATCCAACAAAAAAATAGAAAATTAGAATTTTTTTGTTGGAATTTCTATAATTTGTCGTAATTAGCGTTATTTGGGCATATTACCAATCCCAATATGTAACGATAGAATATATCTCAGAATCGAACCAAACACTACTTTATTACACTCCCCTTGTATGGTAGAATTTCTATGTATTTGTATATTATTGTGATGTGTATCTATCTGAAATAATATGTTTTTCTTTTTTATTTTTCTGTTTTTAAAATTATTCCAAACTTTTCTAACTTAATCAATAACAAAATTATGAGCAACATGAAAGGCTTTTCGAAGCTTACCGTATAAAAAACAGGTTTCTCCTCGTTTTACAAATATTTTGAGGCGAGGAGGGAATTCCCTCTTGGCCCCGGTTACCAGAGGTGTGAGGGTCTCGAAAGTGGAATGAAACTTTTCCTGAGTTAAAAGGTTCGGCATAATCGCGTTGGATTATAAGTTGCAGATAAAATGTGGTGAAAATAATGTTGCTTTACAGAATATCTACAAAAATATTGCTTATAATTATTGAACAAAATGGGTATGCCAGAGAATTGGACATACAGATAGACGTTAGTTATAAATGTTAGTGTAATTGATTCATAAAGGTTATCTCGTCATATGGTTGACTAGCTTCAGTCCAGCAGTTTTACTCACAAACCCAAGGTATTGATTTTTTGGGTAAAAGTATTCTGATTTTTTTCCAGAGAATATTATATCTCTATAGCCAATTTCATCAAAATCTGTGCTTATAAATATTAAATAATAGTTAAAAAAAAAAAATCACGCTTTATAGAAAACCCAACTAAAAATAGAAAATTAATTTGAATTAAGAATAGTGTAAATAATGGTGCATGGTGTCAATAGTTATAAATATTTTATTGACAGATATGAGTAGAAGGATTATTATTTTGATAATATCTTAAAAAAGCGTGGGTGCACGGTTTTTTACAACACTATTCTTAATACAAATTTATTTTCTATTTTTTAGTTGGATTTTCTATAAAAGGGAGTTTTTTGGTCTTTTTAAACTATTATTTATTTTTCATTTTTTAGTTAAACCGCTAATCCTGATTATCCTAGTTAGGATAACGGGTCAAACTATTTAAAGTATTTAATATATTTAATTGTCATCGGTCCTTAATAAGTATGCCAAATTTCGAGTTAATCCGACGTCTTGATGGAGGTCAAAATCATGTTCAAAAATTCCGTTACATACTAACGTACATACGTGTGCAACTAATAAAAGCGTTATAAAAATAACCATTCATATCTATCATATTTGTGACACAATAATTATGAATTAGAATGAAGTAACTGAATCCAAGAACGGTAACCGAATAAAAATAATAACAGAAACGACAACCATAATCCCCGATGCTGTTTACTCGCTACAATTTTGATAAGAAGTACCTACCCTAAATACTCATTTCTCGTGTAAAATTATTTCTCGGCTAGAGGAATTCAAGTCGACATTTGAGGCGACTTTTTGCCCTTTTTCTCTCATTTTCTCACTCTTTGGTGGCGCGATGGTAATGTAGATAACATTTTATAAATAAGTAACTTACTTCGTCCCGTTTCCGTGGGCTATTTCACTACCTAATGTTTTTTTATAACAAGAAACATTTTCTTTCAAGGTGTGCATTGAAGTTTTGTTTGAAAATGTGTTTCTTTGCTGTTTATTTTTTGGCCATGATGATACAAGTTTTTCAGCTAAAAATAGAGTGCTATTGTACTCAATTTTAGAACATGTTATAAAATCTTTATTTACTCGGGTTCTATTAAAAATATTTTTCTAGGACTCGTAACATTTTGCTTGAAATCAAGTGTTCTAATTTCAAGTTTTCAGGTAGACTATCCAGTGTCCACCTGATGGAATCCAATCAGTACCTTTCTATATTAGCAATTTGTTATTAACCTATACAAATCCCAGAAGACAACTATTCCAAGGATAACCGCCAAAACTTCAATTCGAGGACCCTCCTCATGCTAGCCTCGTTGGTAACATATTATCTTGAAATTACGGTAGAATATCTTATTAGTAGTAAGTAACAAACAATAGGAATATTTTTAACAATCATCATACTAGTATTATAAATGCCAAAGTTTGTTAGGATGGAATGATAAATGTATGGATGGATTTGGATGAAGTTTGGCATAGATAATTTAAAACCTGAATTTACACATATGATATTTTTTTTCCCGGGAAAATGTTACCTCGAGTGAAACCGCGAGGAACTGCATGTCTATTATATGAAAGCTCATTTGTGTCCTAATCAATGAACCAAATAATAAAAACTCAGTCTTATAAAAAATGCAACATCCCTGAATAAAGACAAGCTTTATAAAGAAAACTTAACACTTAAGCACTACCGTAAACCAACCTCGAAAACCTTTTAAACAGATAAAAGTTAGCTAGTTACTCTTTCTTTAATCCCCTTGCCTTACTAATGAATAGGCAAACAAGTTAAATAGTTCACGATTAAAACTAAAGTGGATCAAACAAAACTTTTCAGACTACATTATGGAAATAATGTTCGGAAAAGTCAATAAGTATGAAATTATGAGGTAGTTCAAATACGTTCATATTTTAGTTTCACTAAGTTGGGAATTTAGCACGGGGTATGTTTACTGAGTATATTGATTATAGACATTTGGATTATAGAGTAATATATTATATTATTGAGGTAGTTAGAAAAGCGTTTTTACTTTTTTTCCTCTCAAAGACACTCTTCTCATATAATAAGGTTTACCTTTTTCAAACTGTTTAGTCCTCACGTTAAGTAATTACCTGAAAAAAAACAAAATAATTATAGACGAGATATTTACTTAAATATACAGGCTGTTAAAAAAATTAGCTGTAAAGCCGAACGGACGTAACGCTTTATAACGAGTCCATTCACAATATTTATGAACCGTATTAACGCTGTATAACATACCCCAAAAAATTAAAAATCTGATTTTTATGAATGAAAAATAGAATAGCTATTAAAATAGACAATTATTAGGTAAATAGGTACGTAGGCCTTTCTGTTAAATAATCTGGTTCCCTGACATGACAGCTTACTAGGGTTATTGGCTTTGATAATTAATTATATTTTTACTCTTTTATATATTTCTACATTGATTATGAATATATATCCTCATAATCCAACAAATATTATAAATACAAAAAAGTGGAAATTACAGGCACATGAGACTTAACAACTTCACGTCTCAGGGCCGACAACGCATTGGCGATGCCCCTAGTGTTGCAAATGTCCATAGGCGGCGGTGACCACTTACCATCAGGTGGACCGTCCGCTTGTTTGTCGGCCCACGTGGTATAAAAAATGAAAAACAAAAGTTGTTAGGATTGATGGATAGATATTTGTTTCTTTTTCACCAAAAAAAATATGAACGGATGAAATATTAATTGTTTTATAGCCTAGATTATTGAATTATATTTTTATCCCAAGAAAACGTAGCATTCGGGAACGAGGCGAAACCCCGGAGGACAGCTAGTATTATAAATGCGATAGTGTTTAAGTATGCTTAGGAAGGATCGAGGACTTCTACTAACTAAATGGATTTGCATGAACTTTGGAACATAGATGAATCGTGCCTTGGAATAACATATCATCATAATTTAATCCGAGAAAAGTAAAACCGCGGCGCGTAAACAGTGTTCTTATAAAACAATACCGGTGGCTCGAAAATCATCCTCCAACATTCTCTCTGATTGACACCAAGAATAACAAAGCAAAATCAAATCTTGGCCACTTTGGCATACAATACAATGTTAGATGTTCAATTATTACAGCTGACAGTTATTAATAGTACCCAAAGTAGGCGCCGGGCACAATACGTCAGCATTGTCTTCTGCTTATGACAGGTGCTTGCGTCAATCAATCACGAAGCAATAGCACGTCATAGTGCCGATTGCGAATAAATAAAAGATCTCCCGGAATCCTCCCTCGCAATTTATTGAAACGTTTAAACTGTACGAAGTTAATAAATAAAGCCCCATTGAGTTTTTATAAACTACAAACTAGCTTCAGTCCATAGTTTAATCCGCATTTTTAGGGGTTGAAATGTTTTCTATATATTATTCCATCCATATCTTCTCGCTTCATATGGTCGCACGTTATACCCGAAGAGGTAGGGAGAGGTCAAAACTGAAACCCACATTCTCCAATGATATTTTAGGTCTCAACGTAACATGTGGTGATATCATCACTGTTTCTCAGGTAGGTTATCAATCCTGGACTACAGGCAACATTCCTGACATGGAAAGATCGACCGAGTATATATCCTATTTTCTAATCTATTTTAGATCCCTTTACGCGTGATTGAGTCCCAAATATTTATTTTTTATTTTACCATCTTTTCTCTAGAATCCAAATCGGTCCAAAGAAATATAATACGGTATAAAAATATTTATAAAAAATAAATGTTAGTTATACGGGCATTCGAAGTTGAATAGTATTCCTGAGAATCTAATTATTAATAATCCATGCTAAATATATACAAATTAAAAAACAATTATGAACATGTTTGTACGTTCTCGCTTTAAAACTTAATTACTGAACTAAAAGTACACGTGAAAACTAAAAGGATTTTTCAATTAACCCCACCTGGGCGAAGTAACAATCCGTATTGCGATAAACCTTGGGATTTTATCTCCAGTTGAATCTAAGCATCTGACAGCGTGTACCATGTTTTCCCTTTTTTAATTTTCCACTGCAATTTATTTCCATTAGTGTATGAATGTTCTTTATAGAATGAAACAGGTATTTTCATTCTACACTAATTTTTCATAGTTAGCCTGAATCTGAAGAGATTGAGCATTCAGTGAAGGAAAAGCTCGTGAGGAAGACCATTGCAGGATACAAACCCAAGGCTGCAATTGACGCCACTACCCTGTGGTAGTGATAGGTCTGTACCTATCACCACCGCGGGGCGTGAAAAAGCTTGTCTCAAGGCCGTCAAGGTGAGGGCCATCATGCCACAATGCTATGCTGGCTGCTGGGATGAGGGCCATCACTAGGGGACTTCATTGACTGCTTAACATCAGGCAGCTTGGAGTCAATTTGGGCGGTAGCAATAAAAAAAAAAAAACCTCAAACTCCACTAATGCATGGTGCATTTCTTATTTATTTATTCTAAGAAAATACAAACCTTATGAATAATATTTTCAAATCTTAACATGATATGTTTGGAGTTGAAATCAATGCAGAAAACACAAAATGTCAGTCCACAAATTAACTGAAAACAAACTGAGAGGCAAACTTTGGCGTCTGCCCAAAACTGGCCCTGAAAAACTCCATCTGAATTTTAGATAGGAGACAGCTACGTTACTGAAATGTTATTTCACCACTTTCAGCATACCGCATGTTGTCAAGGTAAATTCATCTTTAGTGCTTTGCAATAAAGTTCATGAAAATAGCAGCGTTGGTTGGTAATTGGTTATGCCCGGATGAAGTACATTTTCAGTTTTCAGTGGATGGGATCCTGTGGCGATTCATTTAACTACTATAATGTCCCAACTAGCAATTAAGAATTTGCGATATTAAACCTATTATCTAATAGGCTGAAAGATTTTCCTATGTAATGTTTGTTTTAAGGTTTTTTTGCAGTTGTTTGTCTTTTTTCTCATAGCACTTGTTTTAAATAATAATAAACAATAAACAAATATCCTCGGAATATTTTACATACCTCCAGCTGATCGCAAACCAAACAGAGCTTGTAGAATGGAAACCAGATAACTGATAGGCTAAACTATTTTTTTTTCTAAATACATACTTTCAAAGATATTTACTGTCTGTTTGTCTGTCACCTTTCAGAACCAAATGTCTGAAGCGATCTTACTAAAATTTGGCATTCCCATATCCTATGGTACGGAGACAAGTTAGTTTGCATGATTTTTAACGCAGATAAAACTAATTTCATTTAATGAACATTGTTTATTCAAATGAGCTAACACTACCATAGTTGCTGTGTACTCATTCAAATTAGTTATTAAAGACCTACGTGCTTGACACATGGAGCATTTTTATTAATATTCTGACCGATCTGAGTCAAATATATTATTAAATCAAAAAATTTATATTAAATAGTTAATCATATGCAAGCAACAATGCAATGATAGCGAGAGCACATTAAAATATTGTAACATGACAGGTCGGATGTCTATCTTGCACTCAATGCTATTGAAAGCCTTTGATTGATCCTATTCTAGAAATATCTGTCCTCTCAAAAGATATTGCTATGTCATGCTAAGATCAATAATATAAATGGCAATTAGCAAGCAACCAATGGCAAAAAAAAACAATAAACATTGTATTCACAACGGTTGAAAAAAAAAAGAATAAAAGAAGAAATCACTGAGTGAAGATAGAATCGCAGTGTTCATGGGCAGTATCCGGTCCTTTTTTACGGACAAACACACGGTCAAAGTGCTCGATTATGTTAATTAAAAACACTGTCGCGAAGCTTTCACGTGATGAAAAGAACCTGCATCTCATTACAGCAAAACATTGGTTGCTTGTTTTGGGTTGTTTTCATTCCTTGATTTGGTATAGACTAAATATTACTCAATGAAACGGGTCATCATCATCTACCTGCCCTCTTCCCAATTATTTGGAGTCGGTAATACGTTAATTTCTTCCCTTCAGCCCTTTCACGTGCCATTTTAGCATTTACCTTCTAATTCATGTCATCTCTTACACAATCCATTAATTACTTCTTCGGTCTTACTCTACTTTCTTATACTTTCATCTACTTTTATATTAGGTTGGGGAAAAAGTCTTTTCGCATTATAGTATGTATGAACTTGTAATAAAATCTCTTTGGCTATACTATTTGTATCTGGCTGGTTTTGGTATCATTGAAAGTTTAAATTTTAAAGAACATAATTCCAAATTCAAATTAAGAAAATGAGTGATTTGCATTTGTTTTTCGTACCGCCCAGATGAGTGAATCTAATGAAGAAATTCGATTCATTTTAAAATTTTACTACAAAAAAGGTAAAAATGCAACGCAAGCCGCGAAAAAAATTTGCGATGTTTATGGACCTAGTGCAGTGTCTGTAAGAGTAGCACAAATTTGGTTTAAGCGTTTTCAATCCGGAAATTTTGATGTCAAAGATGCACGTCGCTCTGGTCGCCCCATTACGGTTAAAATGGATGCCATTTTTAAAAAAGTGGAGCAAGATCGGCATATCAGTAGTTACAACGTAGCTGAAGAACTGGGAATTGACCACAAAACAGTTTTGGCGCATTTGAAAATAACTGGGTACAAAAAAAAGCTAGATATTTGGGTACCTCACGAGCTCACTGAAAGAAACCTAATGAACCGTGTACTCATTTGTGATTCTTTATTACGACGTCATGAAACCGAACCATTTTTGAAGAAGCTGATAACTGGTGATGAAAAATGGATCACGTACGACAAGAACGTGCGAAAAAGGTCGTGGTCATAGGCCGGTCAGGCTTCACAGACTGTGGCGAAACCCGGGTTAACTCGCAACAAGGTGATGCTGTGTGTGTGGTGGGATTGGAAGGGCATTATTCATTATGAGCTGTTACCACCAGGCAGGACCATCGATTCTGAACTCTGCTGCGAACAATTGATGAGATTAAAGCAAGAAGTTGAGAGAAAGCGGCTGGAATTAATCAAGAAGGGGTGTGGTTTTTCATCATGATAACGCTAGACCTCACACATCTTTAGCCACTCAGCAAAAATTAAGAGAGTTTGGCTGGGAGGTATTAATGCATCCGCCGTATAATCCCGACCTTGCACCTTCAGATTTCCACCTGTTTCGGTCCAGGTCCCACCAGTGTCAGGTTAACATCACGAGAGGACTGTCAAAACCACTTGTCGCTATATTTTGATCAGAAGTCCCAAAATTTCTATAGTAATGGATCATGTCCCTACCTACAAGATGGCAAAAAGTTATCGAACAAAATGGTACCTACATACTTTAGTTAAATGAAAATAAATTATATTAAAAATGTTTTGAATTTTCTTAAAAAATGCGAAGGAACTTTTTCCCCAACCTATTATACACCACTCTTTTAGTCACACGGTTTTCATCCCGCTTCCTGATATGTCTATACCTTACCTTAGACTTAGTTTTTTAGTTACTTTCAAAGACCATTTTATATACAACATGTATATAAAATGGAGTCACAAGAATGTATAAGATCATATACATTCTTGTGACTCCATATCCCCCTTAACATTCTAATCTCAGCTGCATGCAATCGCTTTCATCTGCTTCCTTAACAGGGTAATGAGGAGGGTATTGCAGTCTTAAGAACAGGTACAAAATATTTAAAACTAGCTGTTCCTCGCTCTGTATATTTACTCTGTATTACAAGGTCATATCATTGTTGTTATTCTTACAAATATTGATCGTAACTAAAATTTTACATGATTGGTGATGATTTCATCAACATTTCTCATTGAGTGTTTTAGATCTAACTTCCTTAAGCACTTTACTAAATTAACCCTACGAAACGCGAAGACACTTTTCCGTTTTAACCAGGGTATTTGTATGCATGGCGCGTCGAATTTTGATCGGCCCGTTTGTCCCTAATCCCATATTTATTTCCTTGAAAATTCATGAGTTTGTCAGCGCACGTTGCGATATTATGAGTTATAAACAATTTTACGTTCGCGAGTGTTATACGATGATATGAATTCACCTGTATGATGGCTTGATGGTTTTGGTGAGGCCCTTTGATATATGCCGCGCGGTGATTGCTCTGTGATTTCATAAAGACAAGGCAATATAATAGTCATCTCACGGTCCTTACATCTTCAGAATGGAATTTGCATTAAGTGATAAAGGGAGAAGCTGGAATTGTTATTTTGATTTTGTTGAAATTTTATAGTTGATTGTTTACCTCGGTGGCTGAGTTTTGTAAAGCTGGGTTAGAGAAGTCTTGGGTCCGATTCTAGGTCGGGGAAGATAATATTTAATTTTATTTGTTTAGAAATTATAACCTGCAGTGCTACATTGGTAATGCCTGAGAGACTGGAGTGGAATGTGAGTAATTTGTGAGACTTCTGCATAATTAAAGAAAAAATAAGTTAAATTAAAAGAAATATATGTATTTATTAAAATGGGCTTTCACAGACACATATAAATGGTCAGGCTCTAAGGCCGGTTCGTAAGATTGCTTTTGCTTGAAGATATATTATGTTTTGATAATTGTTATATTATTCGCATAAAAAACAAACAAATTATTGAGCAATCAAAAAACATGAATGTAATAAGCCCTACATTGGGAAATCCTACAAATATTACAAATACAAAGATTTGTGTATATGGATGTTTGTTACTCTTTCACGCAAAAACTACCAAACGGATTTGCATGAAATTCGGCACATATATGGAAAATGTCCTGGAATAACACATAGGATACTTTTTGTGTCGGGAAAATGTTACATCCTCGGGAACGCGGGGGATAGCCAGCATAATAATATTTTTAAAATAAATGGCTTAAAATGAAATTTACTTGATTTCAGCAAGTCTCTCAGACCATCAAAGGTTTTAAGATAAATACATGGGTAACCAAAAGTAGACACTGGAAAAAATAGACATTTTACTTTGTGGAAATAATACGACAGTGGTACTATAAACAGGGAACTCACTTAACTTTCCACTCTAAAAACCCATCTCTATCGAGGCTCATGAATAAGACAAAACATGTGTTAGGTATTTACTATTGGAAGCAAACTCGATTATAAATTGACCTATATTTTGATAGCGAAATTCGTGTGACTTTTAAAGTTATTGAAAACATTTTTTTTAACATCTAGATAAGGGCGATCACCTATATCAGTCACGTGTCACAAATATACAAACTTTCGCATTTATAATAATAGTAGGACTAGCGACCCGGCCCGCTTCGCTGTAGGTATAGGATAAATAAATGTATCAAACACAACATTTTTTACCCAAAATGTTGGCGAATCCACATCAAAATCGATTAAGCAATCGAAATAATCGGTTTAAAGAACCTAATGCAAAATGATATGTGTAGGAAATAAGTAACTAACGAAATGAATGATAGTATTAATGTATGAAGAAAGTTTACGCACTGCGCGGACGCAAGAAGATGTGCTATTAAATAAACTATAAAGTACTAGCTTTCCCCCATGGTTTCACCCGCATTCCCGAGGGATATTACATATTTCGAGTTTGTGGAATCCCAGACTATAATCTATCCCCGTGTTAAATTCCATCCCGATCCGTTCAGCCGTTCTGGCGTGATTGAGTAACATTGATGGACTGATTAAATTTAATAAAAATGAAATCTATGAAAACCACACAACTGATATACAACTTAAACTATTTTTTTAAATGCATACTTATATAGATATTCACGTCCAGACACAGAACAAACCGACATGTTCATGCACACAAATGTTTGTCCTGGGTGGGAATTGAACCCCTGCGGCGTGGCAGTTAAGGGGTATAACTAGCAAGCTAATTGACCCGTCAAATTAAGATTAAAGAACTGCAAGTAAAAAATTTCATCACAAGAAACTATCTAAAACCACAATCGAGTACTGAGTGAGTTTTGAACAAATAGTAGCACGTCGGCACTTCAAACTGCCATCTCTTTTTGCACGCTTATTAGACATGACACGCTACGCTTAGCGTATACGTTCCCAGCACCAACCCTCTAATTTTATTTTGCATATGAAATTTTATCTTCAACACATCAAAGAGGATCACTTTGAAGTATCGCAGAACTTTGAGTTTGTCGCATTTTCTCCGCTGATTGTTCCTTTGGGTACTTTTTAGGTTCAAAGATGTTAGAACCACTTAATATTCGCCCTTATGTGCTGAGAGATGGGAGCAACTTGGTTTGTCTTAAAATAGCAATGAAATTGAAATTGTACTATGTCTTTAATTATCTTTTTTAGGATGCTGTATCAAAGGGTGCCATCGAGATCCTATTATTAAAGGCTTCGCTGTCCGTCCTATCTGTCAGTGGACTGTAGCTCATGAACCGTTAGAAGTACACTGTTGAATTCACAGAGAGTGTCCATACTATGGTCGCTATAAAGATAAAAAAAAAGTAAAAGTGAATGGTTCCACTCCCCAAAAAACATGTATTTTTGTTGCGTTATGTAAAATATTGGTCAGTGGTACGCAACCCTTTGTACGCATATCCTGTGATCTTGGCCTTTACCTATTGTAACTTGTATCCTACAACTAGAAGCTTATTTGTTCACAAAACAAAAAGGTTAGTCATGGATGTGGATTTCTTGGTAAACGGTACGATTTCTGAATAAATCCATATTGATATTATACATTCGAAGCCGTCTCTGTCTTTGTGTTTATTAGGTTTCACGGGTAAGCAGTCAAATGGATTGATGACATTTGGAATGGACATTGGCTTCCTTTTGTAGCAAAGTTGTTTTAACTCTTTAAATCTAGGTACTTATAACAGAGGTGAAGGTCTTGTTAAATTAAGAACCGTATTCCTAATCTACGAAGGACGTTTCTACTCTCTAAGACTTATTTTTCTCAGAAAGTCTTTTTTTTTTCAGAATCGTTTGAATAGATTGTAGTTCTGCTTTTACTTGTCTAATCAATATTATAATTTGTGAATGTGTTATTTGAAATTTGTTGATAGAAGATTTGTGAGGATGTATGGATGTTGGTTCTTTCACGCCAAAACTGAACAGTTTTGAACAGTATTAACTTTTTATCCCGGGAAAATGTAACATCTCTCGGGAACGCTGATGAATCCGCGTGGGATAGCTAGTCTCTCATAACAATGAAAAACAATACTTTTACCCAATCAACAAATGCACTCACAATGTGTTCTCAAAGAACCTTTACAGTAAAACTGACATAGAGCCGTGTTAGGCTATCGCACCGAGCACTCCCGGCCCAAAGTGAACAGAGCTATCAGAATGCCAGATGAACCAGCCACTGTGTTAGACAAGAACGTTCGATTCCCGATTCTAGTATTGTTATCGTACCCTAAACGAACAAACGTTACGCTTCGCCTTTCTCGTCCGATCGTAAAAGATAGGAAATCGATACAGTGATTGACCGATAGGCCTAGTGTGGAATTATACTGTATTTGTGTAATGTATAAAGCCTCTAGCGAAGAGTTATGAATAATCCTTTCCTCGAACCACGCTTTTATATACACTTTAACACCGAATGCAAGTAGGTAATACTTCAAGATTAAAAAGTAAAGTATTGCTACATTTATGATTCATATTTTAAAGAAAAACAGTGTTTCTGTATTTGACTTTTGTGTATGTATATTTATATATTTTTCAAAACCTACTAAGATCCGATTTGGATGAGGTTTTCGATATTCGACTGCATATTTTTCTGGGAAAGAACTGTATAGAATATTGTCCTTGACTATAAGAAACCAGAGACGTAGACTAAAACATAGGAGTAAGCTTTTTTATTGATGTGTTTACATGACATTACATTTAGTAATTAAATTTAGACGTAGTTCGAATTTATAGTAATAACAAGTGGTTTCTAAGTTAAGTCGTTCATTTTTTGTTTATGATATTGACAGTTTAGAACTGGTAGTGGTGGTAAGTAAAAATTTTGATCAAGTAAACTTAATAGCAAATTATCGTATGACCACGTGCCCTTTCCACATTGCACTGAGGGGTCAACGAAAGCTTTCCCAAAGAGCATCAGTTTATTTACAGGCAGCCTACCGCAAAAAAAAAACTGCCAAATCCTTTGAAATATTAATGTAATGCACCGAATGGCGTACATATTGAGTCGACTCTAAATAATAAGAAACCAGATTTAAAGAATATAAATAAACTCCTACTAATACTATAAACGTGAATGTTTGTATGTATGGATGTTTGTTACTATTTCACGCAAAAACTACCAAATAGATTTGAATGAAACTTAGCAAATATATAGAAAATGCCCTGGAATAACACATAGGACTTGTTGTGCCGGGAAAATATTACATCCCTCAGGAACGAGGGTGAAACCGCGGGGGACAGCTAGTATATAATTTTAATCTATATCTGGGACATACTTTACAGACAACTGTCAGCAAAACTAAACAAAATTTTCGATAAGATTTGATAGTATGTACTTTCTTACATAGTATACTTATTTAATAGGTCGTGGACTTGGTAGTTTAGGCCACTGACTGCCAAGTCACAGGTTGAAATTTCGGTTCCCGTCTTCGATAAACATTTGTGTACATAAACTTATCTGTTTGTTCTGTGTCTGGGTGTATATATCTACAATGTGTATTGAGGAGACTAAAATAAAAATACCTATCAATTATCTGGTTCCCATAGTGCCTCTCCTTAGTTAGGTCTCAAATGGTCGTGACTAAATAACGTCCCAGGATATTTTAAAATATTACTAACATCTCTTGTGTTTATCATATGTGGTGTTAGAGTCTGACCATCGATAAGCGCCTGTTTAAATAAATATTTCATTTTGCACAGTTGCAGTACGGTGTTGCTTTCTTAATATTATTTCACTGTAGAGTTGTTAGGAGAACCTGTAATACTCTGTGAGGTTTAAGCTACTTTGTGGCTCAATAAATAACTGCTCTTAACAAAGGCTCATTACAGGAATAGTTGGATGTGTGTACTGTAGGGGTAACAGAGTCTTAGTTGGTTTGCCCCGCTTTCAGTACCTAAGACCAGGAGAGAGGATTGTTTTTCTTTTCGAATTGAATGTGACAGCACCTTAGGTTTAGTAGGACAAGTTAATATTTTTTACACTTCTTAACAACACACACACCAAACCATTACAAACACGCACACACACCATACTATGCTAGAACCATAGCTTGCATAAAAAATACTTTGATACCGTTGTTCAAAATAATCTATACAAATAAATAAAATTGAAATATCAAAATAACAAATTGTTACTAAATGCATTTGAAAGTACCCGTATACTTATTTTTTTTTTCAAAAACTACTTCAACAACACACATTGAAGTAATAACAAAGTAATTTTGATTAAATGTTATATTATTATGTTAATACTTATAAAACAAATACATATTATGTCTGTTTGTTTGTTCAAACTTATCTCCGAATTTGCAGGACGATTTTGAAGGGACTTTCAGTGTATCTACCACTGAAAGTCCCTTCAAAATCGTCCTGAATGTTACAAAGACTAACTACTATTTATTCCGGGAAAACATAAAATCCCGCGGAATTCAGCTTACCATCAAACTACTACTATCGGTTCGCGGTTACCTCATAGTTCAATAGTATTTCCCTAAATTCTCATTTAACTAATTACAACAAACTTAAGTAGCAATGAAACTGTAGTTAAAGCTGTTTGCACAGTGCACAAACCATCCCCTCGTGGAACCAACCGGAATAAATAGAATGAAACAAATATACAAAACGATGTGGCCGACAGCAAAATATACGGACGGATCTGAAATTGCACTACGTAATTACAAATGTAGGGAAATTAACGTGAAAACCGCATTCAACGTGGAAGATTGTGTCTAGTTACAAAAGCTTTTGAAAATGTTCCTATTTATTTAGTACCATATTCAACGAGTAGACATGATTACAGATGATGGTAACCAAGGCTAGCAACGCAGAGGGAGGGGTACGATATTTTTCTCGTTTATAGTTTTATAATTATACTAAATAATATTTTAGGTTTGCATCTATATCATGGTTATTTTTATATTATGGAAACTAAGGCTATTTTATTATATTATGTACCATTTTAAATTCATAGACTGCATTAAACCCTTAGGACTTCTGGACCAATTGTTGAAAAATGTGTGAATTAAAATTTGATAAATAATAGAATTTATTTATTTTATTATTGGCTTACCAACAATACACACTTAACATTATCTTATAATACTATTACAGTTACTTTTCTCGCTTGCATCTAAATTAAAGGAAAGCACAGCATTGATTTTATGTTAAAGTACGAATTTATACATTAAACAATTGATATGTATACTATAACTCAGATATTTGCTAGGAAAACACTCTATGAAAGAAAATGAAAATGAAGAAAATAAATTACATTTTATGAAACATGGTATTTTTAAATGAGCCCAAATTATCTCCAAATATATCCATGTCACACATTATCATTACATAAAGATTTTTTTTTATACCACTTGGGTCGACAAACAAGCAGACGGTCTACCTGATAGTAAGTGGTTACCGCCGCCTATGGACATTTGCAACACTAGGGGCATCGCCAATGCATTGTCGACCCTGAGACGTGAAGTTGTTAAGTCTCATGTGCCTGTAATTTCACCGGCCCCCTTACCTTTCTAACCGAAACACAGTAATACAAGTGCTTCACGGCAGAAATGGGTAAGGTGGTAGTACTTTCCCGGACGAACTATGCACTAAGAGCTCTACTACTCTGAATTATAATATTATCAATTATATGACTTATATTTGTGTAATAAATATAATAAAAAGCCTTATTACTTTTCTATGTTCTATTTGCTGTGTTTTCTATTTTACAATCGCAGTATTTCATAGAGAATAAGGCTTTTAAATTTTATTTATTGCTCAAATAGAAGTCATATAATTAATAATATTATTATAATATTTTGTATTATCTCTTTATATTGAATACTTTAACATAGTTTGAGAACCTGACGAGGTCTTCAGTCCCCTGGAAAATCTTGACACTTACTTTTTATCATTATTACTTATTAATGAAAAACAACTATTAATACCGAAATGTTATTATGAGATTTATTCTTCTTCGAATCGAAACGAATACAACAGTGTTGTATTTTTCCATAGTGATTGTTTTAAATTTAATTAGTTACATACTGGAATTCGTCAATATTCAAACAAAGGGTAAACAAATCTCCAAAGTTCTTCACCTAAGGGTTTGATTGTTGATTCAATTTTCTTTGACTTTCATAAACAATCGTCTGAGCATCCCTCAAATGGAAATAACGATGTATATATTAAATTTAATATTTATTCTTAGGTTGTATTTTCTAAACTTTATGTTTTTGTCTAGCAGTTATTCAGGTCAAAAATTTAAGTTAAAATAATATTTTTGTACTAATAGTTAAGCTAAGTTTAAACATTATTATTTTAATCTATTTCTGCTTCCATTCCAATGACAAATGAGGCTCAGAAGTTAAAGACCCTTGCCTCCTCAAAGGTCATGGGTCTACATGAGACTTAAGAATATCACGTCTTAGGGTCGATAACGCATTGGCGATGGCTCCTGGTGTTGCAAATGTCTTTAGGCGGTGGTGACCACTTAGCATCAGGTGGACTATCTGCACATAATGTAGCATAAAAAAAATAACTCATATTTTTTTCCAAAATTGCCAAAAGAAGTATAACTTCAAAAACTTTACAACTTCACGTCTCAGGGCCGATAACGCATCGTGCTGAGGCGATGGTGACCACTTACCATCAGGTGGATCGTCTGCCTGTTTATCAGCCTTTGTGACAAATCATTTTTTTTTGTGTAAATTGTTTGGTTGTGCATATATTCTCCACGAGTGTTTCCTGCTATGTGTTGGTCAATTAATAATTATTTCAATTAATTTCAGGCTCCCGTTTTCAACACGCTATGCGGAACCGCGAAACCTCATTCGCATTGCCCACAGTACAAACAAGATAACCGCATTTGAAATTCAAATGTGTCACGACGTTCTGAACCACTTATTTTCTGCAAGGACATATTTCAAAACTGTGTTTATGCAGGTTTTTGACGATAGTTATTAAATTGAACTAGTTAAATAAATATTTTAAACTAGCTTGGTGGTTTATATTTTACCCTAACAACATTTATAAAAATAATTGCAAACATATTACTGATTTTAAATATACACTAAAAAAATTAAAACATGTCTAGAGACATGGCACAAATTTTAAATATAAGTTGAGTTTTATTTTTAATTTTGTATGCCCAGTCCATCTGATGGTAAGTGGTCACCGCCGTTGTTGATCAGATATGAAGTGGTTAAGTCTCATGTGTCTGTAGTTTCGTGGCCCACTTACCTTTCTAACCGAAACACAGTAGTAATACAAGTGCACTACTACTTCAAGAATACATGTTACATTTTAGGGTAGAAAGCTTAAACCTTATGTCTTAAGCTTAAAGTTTATATAATCATACTTCATAATATAAATAACCGTATACAAAGTTACTATTTTCTGTTTGTCTCTTTATCCTCTTATATCAATTGGGGTGATTTTCACCATTATTTAGAAAATGTCTTCCGAAAGAACGTGTGTAAAATATTAATGTTATCCCACTCAGGTAAATCCGGGGCGAATCACTAGTAAACCATAAAATGACAACTAACCTTCACGCCAATCTCCTGTCTATTTATTACAATGGTCTTGTATATACAATCTAGAAACGTATCAAAATCGTATAATACGCTTTTCTTCACACGAGGTTAACCTATCCAGAAGTAAGATATGGGAATGAAGCAACTTAGCCAGGGGCGAAGTGGCTGAACGCGTAAAATAAAAATAAACGACCCGTATTACCACTTTCCAGAGGTAATATTTGCTAATACTAACGAAAAATTAAGCGTTTATTCAAGCTTAAAGTTTTTTGCTTAAATATTAAAGTTGTTGGTGAAAATTATTGGGATTCGACCAACATTAAAAGTTATCAGCTTTAACAGCTAAAAGGATTAATTATCAGCACGTACAGGTATATATTTGTGTTAATTCTTTTGGCTATCAATTTTTAAAATAATGGATATTTTTTGTTAATTAACATTGCAGTGAGAACTTAACCCAACGATTTTCATTATTTCAGTAAATTGTTAAATTATTATAAATAAAACACATAACCATCTGATCCCAAACTAAGCAGAGCTTCTACTGTGGAATCCAGATAACTGATACTACTAAACACATTACAATTTTTTTCTCTTGAATACTTAGTTAAAAACAAATTTACATCTAAATAGAATAAAATATTGTCAATAAATACATTGGAATTTACCCATGGCGAATGAAAGTTATATAAAAACATGTTTGAATAGAAAGTGAAGCTGCAGGAACACATCGGTAGGTGCTTTGTCGTAGGTGATTGATAAAGTAACTGAGCAATATAAAATTCAGTAGTATTAAAGCTCTGGGTGCAGAGCTCATCTGGAGAAGAACTACCACCTTATCCATTCCAGCCATGAAGCAGTAGTGCACTTGCATTACTGTGTTTTGGTTAGAAATACAGACACATGAGACTTCACTTCTCAGGATCGATAACGCATTACCGATGCCCCTAGTGTTGCAAATGATGATAGGCAGTGGTGACCACTTACCTGGTGGATCATCAATCTGCCTGTATGTTTGTAACAACAAATTTATCAAAACCAATATTAATATTATCTATTTTCCTATTATATAATCTATTTTCCCCAACTCGATATGATAGGAGAAAATCTAGGTTATGTCGCTCCCCGTGGGTAATGTGCCTGGAAGGCTGGCAGCATTACCTTGTTAGATAGGTAGGCTAATATTTTGTCCGAGGTAAGAACCTTTTGATATACATATATAAAATAGAGTTCATTTGATGCATCATCTCAAAACTACTAATGCTGGGACCACTACTATTTGAGGCGGATTTTTGTAGTCGGTTATAGCCTATATATGATATCGATATACGCGTGTGAATCCTCGGAGGAGCTAGTTGTTAATAATAAAATAAAAATATCTTCAAATATTAAAACACATACGTGTATAAAATTTGAAAAATACTGAGTCATTTTAAATTCATTCATCATACCATTATTTTTAGGTACTAAAACGTGTATATAGACCATCATTTTTAGATCAAGCCCACGCGGTTCACACCGCTACAGTTAAACTAGTTTCGCTAAATTTTGTCTCCACATCAAACTCTCCGAGTATCGTGGTCCATTTGAAATTCAGATGCGGTTTTCTTGTTTGCCACTAACTCTGCCACTGGCGTTAGCAGCCCGCCTGTATAATTTAAGATTCTGTTAACTCGATTGAAATGGGACATTGTGCAGTGTGTTTTTGTTGGTCTTCGTATTTATGTTTGGAAAATAAATATCCCAAGACATTCTTCACACATGGTTACCTGATCCCAAGTTAAGCAGAGTGTACTTGTAGTATGGCTATCAGGTAAATGATATACTACATATACTACTTTTTAAATACATACATATGCATTTGGGTTAACTGGTATGTTTTTGTTTGACAAGAAAAGTAAATATCGTGATGCGAAAAAGGAGAGATTTTGCGTACGGTCTACCTGATGGTAAGTAGTCACCGATGCTTATTGACATTTGCAACACCAGAGGCATGGCCAATGCGTTGTCAACCCTGAGATGTGAAGTTGTTAAATGTTATGTGCCTGTCATTTCTCAGGCCCCCTAACCTTTCTAACCGAAACACAGTAAAACGTATTAAACATGTATTACTGCTTCACGGCGGAAATGGGTAAGGTAATGTGGTAGTACTTCCCCGGACGAAGAGCCCTAAGAGCTCTACTACTTTAGGAAGTATTAGTCTTATTTTATTATATGGCACTAACAACAGTTCCAAATGATATTCTGCAAATATGCAAAAACACAAAAAAAAAAAGTTTTTTTATACAAGGATGTTCCTTGAACGTGAGCCAAAAACTTTTGCAATTGTAAAGTTATGTACAGAAAACTGTTCTTGTAGGTACCTATATTTACCCGGGTCATATAAGTTAGTTAAGTTTTACGATTATATATTTGTTTTATCATTGTAATCTTTGGAAAGAACACATTTATACAAGTAAGTAGTTTCGATATAATAATTTCGAATATTAAAATTAAAAACCCACTTCACAAAAATAAACTATTCCAAAACAAACTAATAAGCACTAAAAAGAAAAAAATAATTGCATTATTAGACTACTCAGTCAAATCCATCAAATTATTACGATAATATAATGTAGTTACAATTATTGCAGCCAACGTAGGCTTGTAACTACATACATAGTTATAGGTGAGATGTGCTTGTGTCGCACGCGCGACTTTACCAGGCGAGAGGCGAGAGCGGGGCCGCGGCTGGAGGGGAGCTGTTAAATGTGTTTAATTATTAAAGTTTTCTCGTATTATTATTGCTAGGTATATTGTAGTGTTTCCTTGGCTGACACCGCCTCCAAAAATAACAATAATTGTAACTACATTATATTATCGTAATAATTTGATTGACTTATAAGTAGTCTAATAATGCAGTTATTTTTTTCTTTTTAGTGCTTATTAGTTTGTTTTGGAATAGTTTCTTTTTGTGAAGTCGGTTTTTTTGTTTGTTAAAATTTTTGTTTATTTTTTGATTTTTAGTGAATCTGAAGTACACTAACATTTTTTTCTGAATACGGGTGGATCTACAAAACGTGATTACTTAAGGTGTATTATGTTTGCCTACACATTTAAGGATTTTCCTCAATTTTCTCAGGATTCCATCATCAGGTCTTGTTGTAATGATCATGGGTGGCCCCATTCTAACTTTGAAGACTACCCTTTTATAAATGAATAAATCGAAATCGGTTGGCGTGATATTGAGTTACTCGTTCATTTGTTGCACACATAGTTAATGCTAATTTTAGACTTATATGGTTTTCTCATGGATGCCATTGTCAGAACTGGACCAAATTGAAATGGGACCATTCGGGAAGCACCAGCTTAAATAAAAAAAGAATCATTAAAATCGCTTCGCCCAGTCGAAAGTTATAAGGTAACAAAGTTAAAAAAAAAAATACAAACGAATTGAGAACCTCCTCCTTTTTTGAAGTCGGTTAAAAATTATATTATTCAGACAACAAAGGATCCATTTCTTAAAACTGCCAAGACAAGTAAGAGTTATAAAATAAATAAATTAAAAAAATACATAAAACTATCAGTTTATATAAAAAAAAATGGTGGGTATGAGGGTTTATCAAGGTCGACACCCAATGCTTCTACAGAACACTATCAGATCTGCCAGCCAGAGCTTACAGCACCTTGTTAGAGCTACCTAGCATTCTGGAGTTGCTAGGAGTACCAACCCTATTTCATGGGAATGCGGTCGGTAGTGGGGAATAAAAATCTGAAAAAATGGCTACTATGTAGCAGTCTCTAACAGTCTTTCTGAAAAAAGAAATTTAAAAATCATTTTTCTATAATTTCAAGTGACATATTTATTGAGTTATCACAAAAAATAATACGCAATTAAAAGGTTTATTTTTGACCTTATAAGTGCCTTATTAATTTCCAAGCTTAAATGGTGTACCAATTGTGCTTATTGTCACCACAAACAAACTGACACTAAACATTCTAAATACTATTGTTTTTTCGTAATATACACATATATATACATAAATATATATATAAGTAAGAATTACAGGCCTCAGCTCAAAACAACGAGCCGAGCAAGCGCGGAAAAATTTTACTTAATAAAAATGCAATACAATTTATCTTAGAATAATTTATCATAGAATCTTTAAAGAGTAGGCTAAGAGTCCGTAGAAAATGTAAAAAGAAATAAAAAGATACTATTATTTACTTTACAGCTTAATCTTCAGCCTTCCAATATTTCCTATACCGTGACCAAGTAAAGACACATAGTAAGATATAGATTAAGTCACGAAAAACGCGATACTCATCCTTGGCAGTAATTACCTATTTACATAACACACAAACACCTACCTCCTACAAACTAAATCTCTTCACTTCCAAGAATTCTTAAGTACCCTCTACCACTAGAATTTTAATGTGGAAACCTTGTTGATGTTTGCGTATTGCTGGGTGCGCAATGCCCTGGAAGTTCATTAAGAGAAAGAGGACGACTAGAAGCACGTGCGATAGTTTGCTGAACGCCTGACTACGACATTTCTATACGATTCTTAGCACGGAAATATACGGACCGGTATTCTAAACGGCACCGCGCTTTAGCTTAGGTAGGTTTTCAAAGAGTGTCTATGAGAATCTTCTTTAAATTAAAGTTTTACTTTTTAATTCATAGTTTTTTAATAATAGTAACTATAGTGTCGCTTGTCGAGGAGAATTCAGTGTAACGTAAGTAAATATGTATAAATATAAAATGAAGAATATATTTGTACCCATAAATATCTGAAAGTATTTAAAGCTACAATGAAATGGAATCACCAGACCAAACGCACATCATTTAATTTTTTTCCATTTCAAAGGAGTTTGACGTTAAACGCTAAACGAAAGGTTCTATAAAAAAAGAAACAGCCTTATTGGCCAAACTTTCCATGATCAATAAAACCGCTACGTTTTTTCTCATAATACCACTCCGTACGTCCCATTTAACAGTGTTACTGTTCGCCAAGCCTTCGTTACACAGTCAGGTGCCTTGCAATAATCCGGTTACCCGTTTATCCGGCACCGGTTGTACGTTACCGGTCGCCGCGGGACAATGGAACGTTCGCTGGGCCATGATAGCGTGTGCTAATTACTCATTCATACATTAATAACCTCACGAATATGAATTTCAATTAGTCTACAAGTTTGTGATATTTTCTTCTGATCCACTAACGAATCTATTAGATCGAGGTAGCCCTCGATTGCTCGGTAATAGATCGCTGGGTGCTAACCCAGCAGATCTTTAAAGGGCTAAGGACTATACTGATGACTACGAGCAGTTTAGACTTAGTATATAAAAAGAAAGTGGGCTTGATGGTTACAGAGCCTGAGTGCCACGCCACAGAACATGGTTTCTATGCCAACCCAAGACAAGCATTTGTGTGCATGGACATGTCTGTTTGATCTACATATATTGTATATCATTCATAATATTAGTAAGATTGTAAGATAGGATATAAGTTTCCATAAATGTACAATTGTGTCGCCTCATAACAATTGAATGAAACTTAGGCCAACAAAATTCGCTAGAAATAGACTTCACCTATGGATGACGGAAGTTGGAAAAGCCGGAAAAACTATTGTACACAAAGTTTTTTCTGACAATGAAAAAATCTTAGTCGGGGCACGACAAAGTTTGTAGCTCTGAAAGCTTCCCTCTTGAAGTGAGCTACGTCATGTTTACTTATGTTTATTGATATAATTATTACATTTTTTATCCTACAAATAATAAATTGCGAAAGTATGTGACGATGGATGATAGATAGATTTATGGATGTCTCGATATTTGTTACTGTTTCACGCAAAAACTACCCAACGGACTAAGATAAAACTTGGCACACAGATAGAGCATACCTTAAAATAATATATGGGCTACATATTATCTCGGGAAAATATTACATCCCTCGGAACACGGATAAAACCGTGGGGGGAACTAGTGTACCATAAATCTACGTGCAGTGTTGTGGTGGTGCAGTGTGGTAGCGGCGACGAATACCAACCCCAACTCATCTTTAGGATATCGTAAGAGGCGACTAAAGAATATACCGATGATCACGTTCACTTATATCTTGTAATTATCAACAAAAGCATTCCAAAAAAGGTATAAGCATCAGAATGGGCAGAAAGCATGCGTATTGCGCCTGCCCCAAATGTTTGGGAATAGGTGGCAGATGTTGATGATATTGTGGCGACATCTATGAACACGCATGCAAGAATCCTTCACCGCCTGCACCACAGTGACGTCTATTAATGAATGGACACGCGAGAATCCTATATCGTGATGTTGTAGTTTTCTCATCTCTGATTTGACTATATATAGAAGCTTCCAACATCAACAGTTGGACCGTGGTCCCCAGGCACTGCCTGGCATAAGTTCTTCCCTTTTAAGAGTCTCGCTTCTCCATAATATGTACTATAAATCTACACTAATATTATATTGAGGGAAAAAATATGTTTTTACTAACTGTCCCCCGCAGTATCACCCGCGTTTCCGAGGACTGTATCATTTTTCTAGCACAAAAAGTATCCTATGTTACTCCTCCAAGAATATGTGTACAAAGTTTCATGGTGATCGGTTAATTCGTTTTCGCGTAAAAGCGTAACAAACAAACTTACATTCACATTTATAATATTAGTAGGGTCTTAAGAGGTAGGTAATATCCGAAACTATTTATCCGATTTCAAAAACTCTATTACTGATAGAAAGTTATCATATCATCATATATGTACATTATGTTATACTGCCGAAACATTCAGATCCGGCGGGACTGCGGGCGAAACCACGGTACAGTAGCTAGTGTTTTATATAGTCCAATGTATGTTTCAATTGCGACTAAAGAAACAATTATATTACAGATGATATATTCCATTAATATTTGCAGCATCTGTTATCTTACTCTTATGATCGTAGACTTACATAATTTCGGAATAATATAATCAAACTACAATTATACAATTTTAAGTATATATAATTTGTAATAATTGTATGTTTGTAACTTCAAAGAAATAATGGCTCTACGGATTTGAATCAAATTTAGGAAAAATAAAATTAATTTACTAATATAGTTGAATCGATCTAGTCTAGATTCGTAATGTCTTAGCTTTATCTCCAGAACCATAAAATCCTCGCGAGTAAAACAGTGGAATACTAGCTAGTTGATTACTTTAAAATGTTAAAAAGAACTCCGCACCCCTTTTTACAACAAAATCACCACATTTCACCGCCAACGAACTTCGCTGAACTTCTATCTTTTCTTAGATTAACGCTCATGAAGTGAGCTTTAATACAAAATTCACAAAGAAAATTATCTTACAACTTTAACTAAAGCTTGCCTTGAATTTATGTACGTCTATGGACGTAGTGCAGTTCGAACTTGCTTAAACAAGTATTATGACGATAAGGGTATGGAGCCGAGGGCTTTGTTCAGGAAAGCACTTCGTGTGAAACGTAACGCGTTAGCTTTGCTCGTTGTACACTCTGCAGGGAAATTACTGTACTGTTGTGTTTCAAAGGAAGGTTTTTGCGTGTCCGATAGCTGAGGTGAAATTCAGCACTCGTTATTTCCTTCCACTGGTTTTTATCATGCTATGTCTTTATTGTGGTGAAAGAAAGAGAAGATCAAATGACCAATTGCGTAATGGTCCGGTGAAATTGCCTAATCAGAAGTAACCTTGCTAAAATACTTGCCGGTTCTTCTCAGTTGAAGGCTTACTTGACCGTTGGTAGTTCAGTAATTTTGACCTTCGTAAGTGCCCTTTGCGGCCCTGAACTAATTTGGAATTTTGGTCTATAGAGAAAACTTTCAAAGCAAAGTACATAGCTTCCCTGCGGTTTCATTCGCCTTCCCAAATAGGTTCATTCTGCTAAGCTGAGTGTTATTACACAGATCCACGCAATTTTAATTTATAAGATAATCTATTATAATTTAATTTTCTCAGAGCTATAATTTACATCGTACTAATATTATAAATGCGAAAATTTACATGTTACATGTTGTACTACTCTTTCACACAAAACCTTTTTTTTTTTATGCCACTTGGGCCGACAAACGAGCAGACGGTCCACCTGATGGTAAGTGGTCACCGCCGCCTATGGACATTTGCAACACTAGGAGCATCGCCAATGCGTTGTCGACCCTGAGACGTGAAGTTGTTAAGTCTCATGTGCCTGTAATTTCACCGGCCCCCTTACCTTTCTAACCGAAACACAGTAATACAATTGCATTACTGCTTCACGGCGGAAATAGGTAAGGTGGTAGTACTTCCCCGGACGAACTCTGCACTAAGAGCTCTACTACTCTAAAAAAACTACCAAACGGATTTAGATGACACTTGGCAAATATATAGAAAATTCACTGGAATGACCCATATTATTATACATACATACATATATGGATACTTTTTGTGCCAGGAAAATGTTACATCCCTCGGGAACGCGGCTGTCCCCCAGGGACAGCAAGTGAAATTAATCGTGAGATTGATAGTAAAATAAAATTCGATTTTCCACCGTATGGTAAGGCTTACTGATGTTACTAGTGTGCCAAATCGCACCGTTTCGTATACGCCGGCTTTAATTAAGCTATTGCAAGCAATTATTACGAGCACACCGTAATAACGATGCTGGTTCAATAAACATGCACTAATAAAATTATTAACTATGCAAACAGGGCATATTAAATACACTGTTCATTGTAGGGCAAATAAACGGAGTGACATCCATATTATATTTAGTTTGATAAATTCGAAAGTGTATCTGTTTATATGTAGGTATTTGTAATGTTTTTACAGCTGAGCGGATCTTGACGAAATTTTGTAAGGAGACAGATTGTATCCTGGACAATGGACAAATGTAGGCCTTTTATATCAAAAAAAATATCTTTATGGCGTAAAATTTGTGCGGGGAACCCATAATTTTGAAGTAATCGATATAAAAATTCATATTAAGGTTTTTAAGTAAGAAATAAAAAATATGCGGCATCATTTTTGCAAAATCATTTCTGAACGTGGTAAGGTTTTGTCAGTATTTGGCTTTATACAGCAACATATTTTAAACTCAATACATAGACTATTATTTACGCCTAACGGAAAGGCGAGTGAAACCGCGGTATTTAGCTATTAAGTGGAAATTTAAAAAATAAACAGATAGACAGAGATACTTTCAAAATGTATATAATATTATTAAATATCCTGGGACATTCTTTTACACACGGCCATCTGGTCCAAACTAAGCAGAGCTTGTACTATGGAAACCAGATAACTGATATACTACATATACTACTTTTTTTTCTAAATACATACTTTTATAGATATTTACACCCAGACACAGAAAAAACAGACATTTTCATGCACACAAATGTTTGTCCTGGGTGGGAATCGAATCCGCGACCTTCGGTTTGGCAGTCAGAGGGCTAACCACCAAGCCAACTGTCGATTATTACTAGTATTTTAATTTTTACCTCATGTCATTGTCTCTTCATTTATGTAGTATTTAATAACTTGTGTATCATAATAATTACAGTATTAGTTCTTACCTTTCATTAATTTGTGAAGACCTGCTAATGCCTTCTTGACATACTTTAATATTATACAAAAACAAATATTTAATTACTAATTCCGCTGGATCTCCTTCTCTGTCAAGTCCCAAACAAGGAAACTCAACAGAGACAATGAACGAGATCCTGCGGAATTAGTTACTAGATATTTGTTTTTGTATAATCTTACAATGGATTTCCACTAGGTCACGCCTGAGTCAATTAGTTACTTGTATATTTCTATTATGCATTGGATAAAGCTTTTGATTTAACAATAAATTAAATAAATAAGTTAATATAAGCAGTAGTATTTGTAGAAGTGGTTTGTTTATATCCGAACAGCTACTTTGGAGCTAAGTTATAACAAACATACGCTCACAAAAACATTCGGATTTATAATACAAGTAAGATTTCTATCAAAGAACCATATGCCAAAAATGTTCTCCAGATATTTACTAACAAAGTTAATTTAAGTGGAAAACGTCTCGAAAACTATTCATTTCATAGTTAAATGATTTAGGCATTCACCAAACATTTGTACATAACCCGTTGGTAAATCGAAACGTTTGTAGACATGGAAACTGTTTCCAATAGAATTGAATGCCTCACTCAGCTCTATATCGATACCCTTTGCCGTTCACTAAAGCCTTTAGGAGACTGAATTAAGCTCTATTTAGAAACCTCAGATTTGCTGATGGATCTTCCTCTAAGTATTTTCGTATAACGCACTGAATTGGCAACAAAAATATGGTTTATAGTGTGATGCTGAAAAGTTATATTAAACCTGAACTTATTGAATAGTTGCTTGGTTCTATAAATTATTGTTGATTTAAATGCTTCAGTGCCTGGGCGACCGAGGTTTTTATGGTAATTTGATTCCTTTTCGTTCGCCCTGGCTTTTTGTCAGAAAATATATATATATATATAAGTTAATTAACAAAAATAACCTGAAACCCGGAAAAATCATTAAGAAAAGTGTGAAACTGCAACTGTATCTACTCAATTGACATTAATGTGAATGCTTACCATTATGTACAAGAACGTACCTACTGTGTTTACTTTGGCACGCGCCGCTCGCTCGTGTGAAGGAAACAGAAATTTATCTATGCATCGCGCCGGCACTAGTTGCCGCTTCATGCAATCTCAGTAAGCATAATCCCAAATTGGCTTTTGCATACCATATTATCTATAGATATTACTATCTTAATTCCTCACTAATAATAGTGAAAGACATTAATGCAGGAAATATTTTACTAATTTCGTTCAAAAAAATACACATAATATAAATTTTGTTTGTACTTATAAGTACCTACACTCTAATCTCACATACCTAGTAATTAAGTACCTACTTTTTACATGTCAGCAAAAAAACAGCTGTTTCATAAAAAATAATCTGGAAGTAATTTCGTATTACCTGAAATTACATACAAACATCCATAAAATAATGAAATAATAATATTTGTATAAAGTTGTATAGACGGATTAAAATTATTGATATCTAATTATACTTATTCTAGAAATGTCCGAAATTTCAAAATTCAAATTTGAAACAACTTATTCAGTTTAGACAATTTACAAACATTCAATATATTTAGCAGTTTATTTAAAAATGTAAAAAAAATACAAAATGTTTTCTTTTCTATGTAACGTCTTTACAACTAGAGTAAAATTCTAATTCAATTTAAAATGAAAATAAATTATTTAATAAAAAAAATCATTGAAATAAATGAGCCCGCAGTGACCTTCCATCACGCTCAAACTACTGTAAGTATATGAAACAAAAAAATAAAAGAACATTAACACTGCTCTACATATAATAGTTAATTATGTAAAAACAAAAAGAACATTACCGATCTGATGTTGTTTAATTATAAACTGTAAATTCACGGTGTATGTACAATCATAACTTATTTCTCACCGTTTATAAATTAACACAGGAAGTCATTACAGCACGTAGGGTTGACAACGCGGTCATTAAAGTCTAAAATTGTACAAAACAAATTGCCTCTAGGTCCGTTTATAAAGGTGCTTGCAATATTATTACAGGGCGTACAGCTTAAACAAACGCGTTAAGTCGCAGTGCGTTGCAAACGGGAGACTGTAAATATAAACATAGTATTTGATTTAAATGGAAGAAAAGTTGCTCACACTACTCTTTTTTTTGTCGTCCGTCAAATCACGTTATTTAAGTAATATCAGTTTTTGGAAAAGCAATGGCTGTCTTCCTAACCGCTAGAAATTTTAATAACTTTGACATTTATAAGAGCCCTCCACGGACAAGCTGCATAAATAGTTTTGAATTATCCTTACTTTTAAATTCAATTAAATAAAAATTACCTGAATATACATATATACACAATATATACACACGGTTATCTGATCCCAAAACAACGTAGAACTTGTATTATGGGACCAGATAAGTGATATACAGCATCTTCCACTCATTAATACATACTTATATAGATACACCTAGACACGGAAGAAACAGACATATTTATCCTGACTGTTTTGACAGTATATATTGTGTATATTTACTCTAATAATCTCATCTTTCAAATGTCATCAATCAACTACGACTACTTCACTTCCAATATGGGTTCTAATAGGTAATATGTAAAAGGGGATGAAAAAGATAATAATCTATCACCCAAAATGAAGAAATATTAACTTGCGGAATTTTCATCATTCAAAATCGTCAGCCTGCACCCCACATGCAAGAAACATTAATAACTCCATTTTAGTTTCGCGACATTCAGGTGCGTAACGGCCTATGATGAACGACGTCTTTGAAGTCGATCGACTTTGAGTGACGGAAGTCGCAGTCAGTACTTGCTTCATAAACTTGCTAATGGTCCACCGTGACCGATCGGGCGAGTTCGTAGTTTATTACGATGATTACTCTATTAGATAGGGGTAATTTGTTACAGTAATTAGTAGGTAGATCAAATACAAAGTTGCCAAATTGCTATCCTCTCTGAAATTTTATATTTACCATTTTTGTCTATTTAAAGCCCAGGTCAGAAATAATCCCGCTGATTTTTTCATTAATTTATAAATAATAACAGGGTATATAAGTTTATATTAGTTATTATCATAAAGGCAAATATTGATATATGTAGCTCAAAGTATCAAAGGAGAATAAAACTTTACCAAAGTATGGCTCTCAGAAAAACTTTGCAGAAAATACATCACTGGAACGTATCATAAGAATACAAACAAAAACTTCAATATGACCGCTGAAAATGGAGAGCAGAAGCAAAAAGGCTCAATTTGTGAGTAAACTGCTCCAAATCTATGCATTCCGCTTTCTGAATGGAAAAAACGCAAATAACAGTTGTCATGCAAATATTGTTCGAATTCATTCGATTGAAAGCTTAAATCCTATTGACAAAGCGTTTGGGATTTGCAGGTTGTACACAATAGGGTGTGGCGATACACATCCGAACGACAAGAGTCCAAACGATTGATGAATACGTCCCAGGATTTAAAATATTCCTTTACCTTTTAGATATGCCTTCTCGCATTTAGGATTAAATAAAATATTTTCATTATTTAAACTTTATATTTTATTTATTATAGAGTCATTAATTAAATAACATGAGTCTTATATTGATAATGGCCTAGACACTGAACATTCGAATGCATTTGACAATATCAACAGAAAATAACTGCAACTGGCCAATTGATAAACTTCGAATACTGTATTCGAAAATTGTTCGAATAGCAATAACTCGTATGACAGTATCGATAACATCGCTCTCTTTTGGATCTCGCTTAATTTCACGGTGGGCAAAGTAAGTGGGTCTCCCAGGGCGCGCTATTCGGCCCGCTAGTTTTTCAATTTTGTGTTGCAAATGTTGCGATGCGCCTCGCGTACGAATATTGCAATTTTATTCACTGCAGGTTCTCGTCCAGTGTGGAACGTTTGAGATTGCTTCACTAACGCTTTAGGCTTTGACGGAAATAAAATTTATATTCATTTTGGCGTCACTTTAAATATACGCTCTAGACCTATGTTTCGGTGTGACGTATTCCTTAAGAAACTATCTTTTAGAAGCTGTAGAGTACATAATAATGAGAAAATCTATATGCTATCTATAGTCTACATTGTATAGTTATTGGTCTATGACTATGTATTATTACACGATAAGGGAATTTATAACATTGTTTATCTGGTATTAAACAAACCTCATCATGAAAATAAAAGGTTGTGGACTCCCCATTGTATGGAACTAGGTAACTGTTAGAGAAATACTAAAATATAACAAGTTTTCCAGTAAAGATTTCAAATAATACCGGTTCGCATTACATTGAATGAATTTTATACTTTAAAATATATTTGTGATGAAAAGCTGAAAACACCTTTCTCGCTATTCCTATTTTCCTACAAAGTTCTATTGTTTTGAACAAAGTTACTGTTCAAATTAAACTATAAATGGTTCGCGTCCTCAATAGAATATAATATTTGGCTCTATTTCAAGGTTTTACCAAACTTGAATTTTCGGTCGGTGGAGATACCAAAGAATATTGTATGAATACAATACAATACAAAGTAGAAATGTTCCATCTGTGACTGAGAGCAGCTTAAGTTTTCGCTTTTCGATTTCAATAGCAGCTTTGTTAAATGCAGATTGTTATTCAAATTATTTACGTTCAAGAGAGTACGACCTACGTGGGGATATATTTTTAAACAAAAGATATATGTTAATAAGATATAATAAAATGTCAAATCTCCGTTTGAAAAACAAATAAGCTAAAGTATCGAGAGTTTGGCAATAACAGTAGCGTTAAAAGAATAATACTCACTCTCAAGAAAGGGTTTTTTTTCTATCTTAGAGCCTACATAATACTTACTATCGATAAAAAATCAATTCGGAAAAAGGCAACGCACGCAATATTCAAGTAATATAATAAGTGTGCCAATGTTCCCGCGCTTTCACAGGCCGTCGGAATTCAGATCCGGCTCGAAGGACCATCCTCTTAAGCGTGCAACTGACTCCCCATTGGCAAAGTGCCAATAATATCATAACATTACCCTTTCCCCTTTTACGGTGTTTTTTTTTATCTTTTTTCTTTATACCTCACACCCGTCGAGGGTGCGATGTTGTTTTGATCTGGAGTTTTATTTTTGTTAGTGAAGAGTAACTTATCAGTGGTTTACTCTTTGTTATTAATCGACGTTTGATTAAGGATTCAAGCAAATGCTTTTGTGCTTAGTGTTGGATAATTTTTAAATGGACGTTGTTTAACTATGAACTCAATGGTGATGAACATTGCCCTTAATTTCGATAAGTGAGAGTTACCCAATTCTTGTGACACAGGCTATATTGGAATACGTGTTGGACACAGTCTTGGATTTCAAAAAACGTGTCTACCATGCGTGTCATAGCTGCTTTGTCACAAAGAAATAATGCCGAAGCAAATATTGTTAAGTGCCAGACTGCCAGACTTAAAAGCTGGTTACTTAGTCACTCAGTCAGTCAGTCAACACAATTACTTTAAAAAGCGTTCGACTTCAAAATGCTTTCTTAATAAGTTGAATTAATCCGCGCAGCACTAATTAGACTTTATATAAAGTTAACAAAGCCTTGTAAGAGCCACTTCAAATAAACATAATGTAGTTGCAGAAGATTAACGCCAGAGACTTTAAAATAAGCATACTCGAGAGTTTACAAACCGTATATGTTCTCGGCGCGTCCCGTAATTAAATGCACTTTATAGTGGTTCATGGTGAGTTGAAGAAATACCCGCAGCTGTTTAAAAATTCAAACTACGCTTCGTAGCTTAAGTTAGTACTAATTATTTTTCTGCTGCGTAAATTTAGATTTATGAAAGCTTATTTGGAACAGTCCACAGGCTTTTCCGCAAGTGAAAAGTAAATGAACTTAATAAATTTTTGCTTAAATATTTTAGGTGCCACAAAGGGCTAAGGTAACGCATATCTAGTTTAGTATTTCGTTAGGGATTAACATCTTTATGTACACGAATATTATAAAATTCAAAGCCATTCATTCAGTTTAGCCCCTCGGAGGGCACTTATGAAGGTCAAATTTAAAGTTACTGAAGCTACAACCAGTTCGGAAGTCAGCCTTCAACTGAGAAGAACCGGCAAGAAACTCAGCAAGCTTAGAAAAGAGTTGTATTTAAACCGAATAAAACATTTACATTACTATTATATTATATTATATTACCCAAGAAACATTAGATCCTTCGGAAACAAGGAGACGAAAACCATATATTAGAAAACAAAGATTATTTGTATTTAAAACCTCTAAAAGTCTATGACTTGACTAGTCTATGGATTTCTACGGGACCGAAAAATTCGAAGCGTTTTGCGAATTTCAAATCAAAGCAATCATAACTGACATAATAGCGAGGTGCGCGTTTCTGATGCATAGAATGCGGGCCAGCTCCAAAAACCGTCCTGGCTATGAAAGCCAATAGGTTAGATTGTACCTATGTTCAGCATTGCCGAAGCAGTCACGTCATCTGCCGTGCCGGATAGAACAACAACACCCTTAACTCTCTTTTATTATGTGTATGTATAGTGTTGTCTGTGTAAATAAGTAGGTAAAACAATTAATATAATTAATTAGTGTCTCCGACATCGGTCAAGTTACTAGAAATAAATGTATATGTATTATTACTATAAGAAATTATCACATTTTACATTTTATTTTATTTAGTCTACTTTCATTCCATTTTTCTAATAAATTTTTATTTTAGAGTCTCAGCGAAGCGAGGCCGGGATGCTTATCCCGTATATAGCATATGATAAAATCGCAAACTTAATGCTGTTCAGTTCAGTTCCGCGAATTAAAAAAATATAAATATTTTGCGATATTCCTTACATAGGGCCACCTGATACCAAGCTAAACGAAGCTTACTATAGAGACCAGATAACTGATAACACTTATGCATTTATATATATATATATTTATATATATGTCGGAAGAGTCAGTAGTACGGGAGTTGATCTGACAACGAGGTGAAAGCGTTATGACGTCAGTGCTTTGACAGAGTCTGGACTTGTGTTCGCGCGAGCCGAGATAACGAAGACATTCGACAATCCCGAGCACGCACTTCTCTGCTGGCCGCCGCGCGGACAACTAGTCTAGGAACTGTCTCACGTTTCGTTGTGTTTAGTGTGATTGTATTAAAGTAAGCAAGTTAACCTACCTACGACTTTAATTTTTCTCATAAGAAATATCTACGCCCATATAATGTCTGACGGTGATGATTCTACCTATGATCGGCCTCCTATTCCGACATATATATATATACTCGTACTCGTATATATATCATATTTTTTATTTGTATCACATGGGCAGACGGTCGAACTGATGGTAAGTGGTCACCTCCGTCTATGGACATTTGCAACACTAGGGGTATCACCAATGCCTTGTTGACCCTGAGACGTGAAATTGTTTACTCAAATGTGCCTGTAATTTCACCGGCCCCCTTACCATTCTAACCTAAACACAGTAATACAAGTGCACTACTGCTTTACGGCGGAAATGGATAAATCTATACTTATACAAATAGAAAGCTCATATATACTGCGTAATCATTACGTTGTCGATGCGTATGTCATGATTTTTCATAGAAGTATACACAATTTCTTAGGACTTACAAATGCTTAATCTGCATATTCAAATTTAATTATACCAAGAAGATGTCCTTAACCATAAGGCTTCTATGTAAGAATTCATTGTAAAGTCCAATTCTCGACCTATCTGAGCTTATTTGCTTTTCTCGTACAAATAACAATTTTAACTCCAAACATAAAAGAGGCAGGATAACAAAAATAAACAAATACGATAGGAGAGAGCGTAACCGTTACCTTCAATATCCAACAGAGGAAAATTGGACTAAAAAGCAACGGACAGTGAAAGGCAGGGTACAGTCAAATGGCACATTCGCACATAATAGATACAACGGCGCAATTTATCGCAGCCGACGGTACGATGGCTGCTAATTTGTCCGCAGGAATAACACTGAGGTAAATACGCCCCGAGGTACATGTTGACAATAAGCTGGCGATATTAAAAACGGGCATGTGGATGTAAAGGTATGTTCAGACAATATGTTGCTAATGTGTCATTCTTAAGCTAGAAACATACAACCGTGCCGTGGTATACCAGATGCCAATCGGATTCATGCATTTGGTATGGTTAGAGACACATAAACGTGTCGTATAACGCTACAATACGATAGTATGTACCTTTTGAATATAGTCACAATAAAAATGATGCCGAATGATGTTTAAAGCGATGATGCGTTTGAGCTTCAAAAGGTCGTAAGGAAACCGTAGCATGGTAGTCTTCTTAACGGTGCAAGACTTAAAGGCTACTTTCCTCAAGAACCTGTCACCAATCACCTACCGGTATGTTCCGGCAGTTGCATTTGGAAGCCAAATTATTTGCATAGATGATTTAGGCAGTCCGGCAATGATAGTTTAGTTGGTACTTAAGTTAAATACCTTGACGAGTTGTGGGCTGGAATTCTACAATGATCTTGAGCTTTCGGTAACAGAAAACATCATGTGAAAATTGTAATAATCGCCTGGCTGGCTGGGTAGCTTGAGCATTGTCCCTCGAGTAAAACATCTATTGTCAAGCACTAGCCGCTATATTCCGACAGCTGCACTTGATACCAAGTTCCCTTATAGGCTTCATGTTACCACCTAAGGCTTCATCACTTACACAGTCAGATTTTGGTCAAGCCTATTTGTATTGTAAAAATAACCTTTCTGTAATGAAAACTTCTCTAGGCACGTTGAGCGCTTTTTGTAAAGAAAATCTTATGATATGCTAATATTAACAGTATTACCTATAGCTATGAATATGTTTTGCTCTGCACTGTTATTTTGTAGTTTTCCATTTTCACTTCTGCAGTCCCCATGACCGCTTTATTTTATTTTCTTTACCATTTACAGAAAGATAAGCCAATAATAAATTGGATGTACTATAATTAAAGCTAGGTTAAATAAATGTTCAAACGACTTGTGTAGGTATAATGCGACAGATTAACTGAAATGAGGTCCCTAACTGACTTTGTCGCAAGGTCACATGTTTCAAGATGTCACAAGAAAATTAAACTTGTTACAAGTAATCCCACAATGGATATAAATGATTATTAGTATTTGAACTGTGGGCCTGCACACAATTTGCGGTTAATAAATGACATGCTTTATAATTGATATAAAATCTTACGTAATCTGATGAAATTGGGATTTAAACTAATATTTAAAAGCAAAAATATCTCCCTGAGAGTTGAAATATAATTTAAAAATGCTTTCTCAAGAGTGTAAAAGAAGTAAAAATTTAATTAATACAACACACAACTTATTCATTAATAGATCGATACAATTACAGCAAATAAACATACTCTTTTGGACTCTCATGATCTGGATGATTATTCAATTGATGCTTTTAATATACTAAATTTAGTTTATTAGAGTTTGGAAATCTATTAACCTTAAGTCTTCCAAAATAAAGTGAGTTAGACAAAGCTACGCCCGTGTTCTTAAACTTTACTAAGCTGATGCTTTTGTTAATTTTGCAACATTATTTAATACATTTTGCTCAAAATCTTATTCTTAAACATTATTTAAATTTAAACGAAAATGCAAAAATAAATAGGGTTACCAAGATTGGCAATGGCATAAAGGTGGTCGACAATTCCTAAGAAATGTATACATTTCCGAGGATATCTGTGTATTAAATAATCTTTATAATAATTTTAATTTTATAATTTACCTAAATAGCTTCGGAATTCCTAGCTGTCATATTTTTTCCATTTGAAAAAAAAATGTAAATGTCAATTCTGTGACCTACACAAGTACACACGTACAAGAATCAAATGTCAAATGTCATCTAAATAGAACCCTTATTTTTGCCACTATCATGGCCCTAGTCCACAGAGTGCACAAAACTTTGTGATATTAAAAACAATGTGTCCCATAACCCGACGCGATGGAACTAACCGTATGAGAGACTAATTCCGCTAACCCCATGGGCTTAACCTGTAAAATATGTGACCGTTACATTTTCTCTCATAGAAATTGAAATACACGTATAGGTATAGAAGTGGCATGATTCAAATGATAGTGAGATTATGTCTAAGTGATTTCAAGACCAGTAATGGTTAGGTTAAGTAAAAGTAATATAATTAAAAATGTACCTTTTTCAGCGCTTTATAAATATTTTTCATCAAAACAGCAGGAGTTTATGGCTAATATATCATTTTACTGCATGACATGATAATATAATTTTATATATTTTAGCCAAATCAAGGACCATAGTACTCTCTACCGAGAGCCAGACTAATTATACACCTAGACAGACAAAACTAAGCCAAAACGATACATGCTAAATTCTCTCTTTGAGAAAAACTCAGTGTACTCTTTCCCTTGGAGTCATTATAGAATTGCATTAGCAGGTTCTCTAGCACTCTTCGTACCTCGAGAAACGAGATCTAACTTAAAGTTTTCATAATTAAACACTAGTTTTATGCCTATCACAGGCACCATGGTAAACGGGACATGATTTGAATAGTAGTTCTACATATTTAGTTAGTATTTCCATGCCTTCTGCAAACGTTATGAGATCGGCTTTCGCCCTTTTGTTTTTCTACATTGTTTGCCAAACGAGGTGTTTCAGGGTTATCTATCTCGCTATAAAAGTGAGTTAGCTCCTGGTATGGTGGAGCTTGGAATACCATACAGATGGTGGATATACAGCAACTGACAATTGAAATTTAATTGACTTTCTTTTTATATTATTACAAGCTGTCCCCTCCTGTTATCCGCGTTTATCGATATCATATATAACTTATAACCATATAGGAAAAAATCCGCGTCGAATGATAGCAATCCCATCCCCATATGTTCGGTAGCTTTGACGTGATGGTACGTAAAAGGAGCCATGTGATACTTATATATACACATATACATAGTATATAAATAGATAGACAGAAGATATATTATAGGATTATAGTCACAAATAATATTCCACTGAATTTTTTTACACAGCATATTTACTCATGTTACTAAAATTGTATATGAAATTAATAAAGAATTTTGATGTTATTTTAGTTTTGCGTAAAATATGTTGTGTTTTTAGCACAAAATGGTGAGAGGAAGATTGATGTTTTATGAGTCGTATTGTTTTTATATCTTAAGAACAAAGTACTTAGTTATTTGTAGAGACAAAGAAATATCAGACCGGTTACCAAAAGCAAAACATTATTTAAGGTTTTAGGTAAAATACATACCTACATTTTTATATCTGTAGTCGATGTAATAATAAAAAAAGAATAGATCTAATAGAAAGAATCACTACATAGTATAAAACAATGTCGCTTTCTCTGTCCCCATATCCCTATGTATGCGTAAATCTTTAAAACTACGCAATGGATTTTGATGCGGCTTTTTTAATAGAAAGAGTGATTCAAGAGGAAGGTTTTTATGCATCAGTAGCTACGTTGTACCCGTGCGAAGCCAGGGTGGGTCGCTATATAAAATAAACCACGTTTCCTTTTTTTGTCACTTTGCTTTATTACCAGTCTCTCAGTACTAAGTGACGATGAGGCTGATGGTGGTTCGCAAACAAAGTCTCGAAAGTTACTGGCTAGACTCCAGTGCCACTGCCGGAACATGGCAGGCACTTGGCGATAGATTTTCAATTTGAGGGTGGTAGGCAGCCTAGAGTACCACAGGAGGTTTCTTCTTGATGTTTTCCTTTACTAATAAAATTTATCAGTGACCCTTTTTTGCTTTTTTTTGTTGTTTGTCCTCATATATTTTTTTGATAAGGTCATCACCTGTAAATGGGTCACCATATTTTTATTTATTTGTGAACCTTACTTTTTGAATATGTTTAGTGTGTGTAATGTAGGATTGTACATACAACTCATATTACGGCATTTGACGTCACTACTAAATGAGCTGCCGTCGCCTTACATGAGGTTCAATTCTGTAAAGTAAATGATACTAGCTCGAACTTGTTTCGCGACCTAGATACTCTATCTCTTTCATTGACTACTCAATCACTTGAGAGGTCCGCTCTCCAGGGCCTCGTTCTCTGCGACGAAGTTTGTGGTAAATAAATAGGGAGCCTGGTCTCTGATAACAACTAGTAACAATTTATTTGCATAAACGTACAAAATAATTTTTTACACGAAAAGTGTGATATTGACCGATCAGTGCCCATTTTTCCAACGTCGATTTATCAAACGTATCTATTTTAATAAATATTTATTTTCATTTTGATTTCACCTGGTCCCTTTTTTAAACAAACATGGAAATTTTACGAATAGTTTTGAAAGAAAAAGCGTATTACAAGGTAGTTCATTATATTGAACATAAAAATGTATGGAAATATAATAGATACTCTCTGCACAGTGCACCTCTAATTTTCTTGTTTTAGTTGTAAGTAATTATTGTCATTTTCTATTTTGTAGTCTTGTTATTTCTTTTTGTTTTTGAATGTTACCTATATTAAGTATTTTGTAATTGTTAAACTTAAAAATATGTAAAATTGATATTATAAAATAGCTAAAAAGTCGGAATAGATAAATTATAAATTTTTTTTTAATAAAAATAAAAAAGAATGTAACCTTGCTGAGTTTCTTGCCGGTTCTTCTCAGTTAAAGGCCGACTTCCGAAACGGTAATAGCATCAGTAACTTTAAATTTGACCTTCATTAGTGCCTTCCGAGGGCCTAAACTGAATAAATGGTTTTGAATTTTGAATTTTTGAATACTTTAATCAAAAAAATATATTTATCCTATTAGCCTATTACCTCCTTACACATTTCAACTTCCAGACCCATTTCCAGACTTAAAAATTTCACGTCTCAGGGTCGACAACACATTGGCGATGCCACTAGTGTTGCAAATGTCCATAGACCGTGAACTGAAAGGTCAGACTTACCACCAGGACCGTCCGCTTGTTTGTAGCTCCATGTGGTATAAAAAAAATATATAGTGGGTATCGCGATAAAAAAAAAAAAATAATATAATAAATATTAAAAATATGTACCCTCCCCGTACCATTGGGTAAGTGAAAGGGTTTGTTGCCCTTTCACAAACTTATAGACAGATTGGCAGAGTTGCTTTCGCATTCAATACAAAGTAACAATAAGTAAGGCAGGGTAAACTTTACTCACACCTAGTATATAAAAAATAAAACACAGTAAAATTTAATTTAAGGTGACTTTTGCCAAGTCTCAAGGGGTACTAATATTAAGAATATTTTTCCTTAAAACTTAATTAATTGAACAACTCGAACTAAACACATTTACCTTAGGTCTGAGAATTTTGTGATAACATTTAGATTATTTCGTGGTAATTTACCTGCTTCGGGTACCTAATCTTGGATTAAAGATATGATTAATGGCCCGGCACCGAGAGGAGACACCTAGAGTTCAGGGGACGGCGCAAATTAGAAAAGGTCGCGAATCAAGTTTCAATCTAATAGATATCTGAAGCACCCTTAAATCGAGATCTACTTCTAAATCACATGTAATGGGCTCTTTATTAAAGCTAATAAGACTTTAAATTTTTCACACACCTACAAATCTTAGAACTATAATATGTAGTTCGAGTATTCTAGTAGAATATATTACCGAATTTTAAATTGTAATTTGTCATATTTTTTATTTTATTTGTAATGGGCTGGTGTTTGGCCTTCAACTGATCCCTGAAGGAGTTATGACGAGGCCGATGAGGTAGCGCGCTTGCCCAGACAATGCTTATTCACTGTGGCCTTGAATATATCCTCGTTAAAGGTGTCGGGAAACACAGAAAAATATATATTTGTGTTAAGATAATTTACAACCTATAGTCATAAGACAGCGAATGGTTCAAAAATTAAAATACCCTGTTCCACAAATACACTATTTGTCAAAATAAACGCGGCAACCCTTACCTTAAAGCAACCCCTGATATCCCCAACAAAAAGTGTCGACATCCATCTCCCCGTTTATCCGGATAAATGCAATAAACGCCAATTGGAAAATTAAAAACAACATTGTAAGACTTTTATTTTTGTCTCTATAATATCCTCTTTTATTATCATTATTAAAATTACTATTTGTTGTTAGGATCTAAGTCAAATAATTTGCTTTGGTACGTCATGTTTATTCTCCTTCAAATGTTTTATTTTGATGGTAAAAGTGAATCATTGGTACGCTGCAGTAAATCATTAATATAAATGAAATTGATTACTTAATTGGCGATCCCTCCTCAGCAAAAGCTACCTACTGAACAGGTAAAAATGTCGTATGTGCTTGTCAAAATTAAACCTTATCGTAGAGTAATGAAGACCATTACAAAAACCAGTTTTACCTACATTGATTTTTGCACAATCGGCTCCACATTCTCCACCTCCTGTGACCATAATATATTTATACCAAATATTTAGCTTTACTTTGTATAAGATTTATTTTCAATATATGAAAAACCAACGAGATTACGTAAATAAAACTGGGTCGCCATGCGGCCGATATCTAAAATAGGCTTCTCATTGAACTGAAGAGCGTTTGAGACATCCTGACGTGAAATTTTGAAGGGCCCTGAACAGACTCGACCGGTTGTTAGCTGACGTCAAAGCACTTGAAGCGATGGGCCTCGTTCACGGTGGAACGGTGGAAAAAACGATTAAAATCGAGATTATTTGAGGTTTCGGACATGAGAGGTTGTTGGGGTGATATGAAAGGATTTTGATGTGTACTGTAATTGGAATTGATCTTGTACGAGCTAGGAAATAAAAAACGACGATAAATTATTTAAAATAAGTTATTTTCATCTACAAAAAATGAATAATCGTTCTGAACATAATATTTCAGAGTAATAAATATTATTAATATTAGCATCATTGAAAATTTAGTTAATTTTGTAAAAGATTTGAAGAAAATGTAAAAAAATATACAAGCTGCGCTTCACTAGAGCTAAGTAAAACAAATTACCCAGCAACTAACAGCAAATCCTATGGAACTAAACAAAAAGGTGACGACTAAGTAAGTGCAGGCCGGAATAAAGAGTGGCTGTGAATTTGGGAGAGGATTTTGAAGTTGGCCAACGGCCAGGTAAATTTACGTTGTCACAGACTCTTTGGTACTTACTAACTCGATAAATAAGTATAGGGAAAAGGAAAAAGAATTTTGGAAGATAAAATTTATCGATCATTGGTTATTGGAACAAATGGACCGGAGGAATAGCCAGAAGTTTAGTTAATTGACAATCGCTTTTATATTTTCCGAATGAAGTAACGCTTTGGCTACTTTATTTTTTGTTCGTCTTCGAATCGTCGTGTCATTTTTACAGAATGTATTATCAAAATGCTGTGTTCTAAAATTTTAAGTTATTTCATAAATATTCGGTATGAGTACAAATATATTTTTCTTCATCTTCTTGTCTGCTTTTCGTAACAGATTCGAACTATTCACTATTTACATATATACTATTTCACACATTATTATGATCCCAGGCATTAATAAAATTATGATATTATTTAGATAACAATTTTAAGATAATAATGATAAGAATTTAGTTGCCAAAAATCACATAAAACGATATAATCTTTGTACAGACAATAAAAAAGATTGAATGTGTAATTTTATGGAATAAAATTGTCTTTATTAATATTTGTTTCAATGTAAACACACCTTAGTTTCCACAGTGTTAAGAACGTGAAGCGCCAATTCATATTTGAGAGGGGGAAGTTAATTTTTCTCAAGAGGAAGATATTTGATTAGACTACGGCAAAATTACGTTTAAGATGTTATACGGTTAATAAATTGGTCCATCCTGACTGTAATAAATCTTTATAAATAACTTCGTAATTTAGCAGTTGATTACTTACATTAATAATCTTCCTTAATTATCGTGTGAGAGACTCGATTTGTTTTCACATACCTAGAACAAAAGATAAAAAACATTAATTCACTAAATAAGAATTAATGAAATGCTTAATATAGAACTAAATTCTAATTAAATACGTGGGACAATACAAAACAACTAGTTTCCAAACGATGTCATTATTCAAACGATTCGTGTTAAGCGATTAATCAAAGCGTCAAGAAACGTTCAGCATTGTTTCGGAAATCCGTGACGAAAATCAAAATAGTGTCATGACTGAAGCCCTCGAGGAAACGTGACGCTGCCATGACACGAATGACGCGGACCAAGAGCCCTGGACTTAAGCACTGGACCGCGAATGCTGACACATCGACTTTGAAGCCAAACGAAGGCTTGGCTCTTAAAGTACCGAAGGTTTGACGTCAGTATATCCAAGTGGCACTCAAGCGCCTTTAGAACGGGGAACGTGTCTCGCCAAGTCAGTTTTTTGAGGCCACTCGTCCTTCAAACGAGGAGGTTATTGATCAAAGTGGATGTTCTTGAGAAAAAAATGGAAGATGGCAATGCGAAAATAGAAGATACGCGATGATATTGTACTGAAATAAATAGAAGGAAACAATAATTGACGAAAGTATTCAGGGGGATATTTTCGCGAATCTAATTTTCAGCTTTCATTACAAGTGCTAAGTAAAAAGTTTCTTTGTTTCTTAATGACGTTCGCGTAGATTAGAATTGGAAATTTGGAAGTCGGTCGAGTAATTTATTTGGGTTTAGTTCGTCGTTATATTTTATCAGAACTTGACGTCCTATTTGAGTTCAATTTGAGAACTCGTCAGTTATTAATTTTCACCGCCTTTAATGTTATTAATACTTTGAAGAATTTCGAATGAGATAAAACGGTTAATTATTTGCGATATAACATCAAATTAGTTAAAATATGTTATTTAACATCTTTTCGTCGTTTTTATAAGCCGATAAAATTGTTACAGATCTATTAAATATAATTTTTTTATGAAACCTAATTAATAACACTCGTGTCAGAATTCACACTATATATTATATTCCAAAATTTAAAGTACCTTGCTAGACTGAAAGTAGGTAATACTGAAATGATCAATTTCGACTGAAATCTATAGTGAGATATGAGATTAGAGTAGTCTATTGCGAAAAACTTCTTTTCACACATTATTAATTAGATGCTGCCCATCATGGATTTTGAGTAGTAGAGCTCTTAGTGCAGAGTTCGTCCGGAGAAGTACTACCACCTTACCCATTTCCGCCGTGAAGCAGTAGTGCACTTGTATTACTGTGTTTAGGTTAGAAAGGTAAGGGGGCCGGTGAAATTACAGGCACCTCATGGGCCTATAATGCAGTTACCAACTTGACGTCTCAGGTCAGGTTGCAAATGTCTATAAGCTACGGTGACCACTTCCCATCAGGTGGACCGTCTGCTTGTTTGTCGGCCCTTGCGGTATAAAAAAAAAACATCTATCTTTGGGATACGTGAGTTTGTTCGTATGTATGCATGTTAAAATGTTCCTCTAAGCGGTTTTATGTTGTTGACAAAAGTTGGTTTTAGCTAGTAGTAGTTAGGAAACTAACCGGATATATTCAACATGATAAGTAATCTGACTTATTTGGCAAATTTCTCATTTAAATATTTAACAATCGGTAACAAAATACTAAATATTAACACATTAAACAAAACAAGAATAACAAAACAAAAAAAGAATCAAATTGTATTCCAGTAAATAACCGATGGTAAACCGATAAAATTTCCAAAATGTTATTTGAATACTTCACTTAAATCCATAAATCGCAAGAGTATTTCGAATAAACAAAGTAAACAGTTTGCTGAATCCATCCTCATTAGAGGCGTATCGCATTAAAAGGATACTGACAGACAAACGACGGATATTCGCAAGCAAAATTGTAATATTCACTCACCGTAAGCTGTTTTACAAAGGATTAAAGTTGATATTACGGTAACTGAAAAGAAATATAAAATATGTAAGGCAACAAAGTTAAGGGACGATATCAAAGGAATGACATTAAGGCGATGAAAGACGTAGTTACATCAAAGGGTGACAGTGCACTGTTTGTATGTGATATTATGATTTGCGTTGAAGTTTGGAATGTCAAGAATTATTGGCTCAGAACTGGTAAAGGAATCGTTCAGTTGAAACAGAAGTTATTGAACCTCATAAATTAGAACATTTTTCTTCACAAAGCAGTTCGAACAGAAAAATGAGCGTTGATATTTGTATCAGGCAAAAATATCTTACAAAAAAATGTTCTGTAAATAGATAAAATAAAATTAAGCAATCATTTTTAAGGTTTTTATAGAAGGAGCAAAAGTAAATAGAGTATTACGTGGGCGTGGTGGAAATGTACGAGTATTTGTCAAATTATTATTTTTTTGTTTAGCTAAACAATTTTATCAAACCTTGAGACGATTGTTTGAATGCTTTTGTTTCCATAATCATGTCTGAATTTTGATAATTGGCTATCGATAAATTGAAAATGATTGAAATTCTTTTGTTCCTGGTAACGAATAAATAATAATAAGAGTTCACCGATTTTTACAAGATGCTACGCTACGTAGTTTTATTTTCATAAGGGTGGTTGATGGGGAAGTTACTGTCACATCCCTAGTTCTGGGGTCTTTTTCTACAGGGGATAAACATATAATAAATAACATCGACACTCCACCACATAAATTCTAGACAACACTAGTTTTCTGTAGCTAAAACCCATCACGGCTGGTTTGTAAAACTTTTTCAAACATTATGTTTTCCGCGTACACGATGCGAGTGCATCCGACATCGAGCAAAAACTAAAGCATTGTCCGTTATAATACCAAACACATATGCAAACGCACTAGAACTTATGCTGCACACACAATAAAAGCCAATTTTCCTTGTCAGAGCTACGATGCAATCTGGTTTTTTTTTTTGCAAAGAAGTAGGGGAATGCAATTTATGGTAGACAATGGTTTGAATTAACCGTTCTCTAGCGATCACAGCGTTTTTAACAAAGGTTTAATACAGCGCAGATTGCCGTTGGGGTCGAATATAGGATAGCAGGTGGCTTTTAGAACTAAAGCTTGCAACGTGTGGTTGCATTAATGCCCGGTGTTTTTGGTGGGATGGAGGAAAACACACAGATCTAATTGAACTAATTTTGCATAGATAAACGTACGCTCTAGTATTTCTATGAATTCGGTTAAAACGTGCTCTATTTTTAAAACTTTTAGGTACCTATTTATGGAAACAAAATATGTTTTTTATCGGTTTTTGTCATATAGTTGCAGTTGTTACCCCAGCTTAAAGAGTATTCAAGCCAATCCAAAAGCCAGAGTCAATTCAACAGTTTTATGTAATTAAATACCTTTAAAACTAGTATTAAAGTTTCGCCAATCCAAAATAGATTATATTGCGTGCATAGTCTGAGTGAATTCTCGCCCTCGTTTAGTTTTTTTGCAGCATTACTGTTTGACCTACTGATTTTTCAATGGTTTTTTATCTGGCAGTCGATGCTTAAATAATAAAGTATTTTACATACTTCAAAGAAGTAGCGTATCTAAAGAATATCTATCATACAAAGTAACAAATCTGGTTAAGCCAAGACTAATTCAGACTCAGGTGGAATTAGATTAACGGAAAAAAGGTGTGAAACATATTACCGATGTTATCTATGTAACGTGTCGCCATTTATCACGCGCGTGAGGCATTGCGTATTATTCGTAGACAATATCAAACATTTCGTTCTTTGAAGCATAAGCTGAAGAGGTCGCGGGGTCGGGATTAGGCTAGGAGTTAAAGAGGACGGAGAAGAGAGTTTGGTGGTAAGTTATTGCTTACCCCAATTATTTAATATGTATTTTTGATGGCAGGAAATTAAGTTATTTTAAGTTTACTTAATTAATAATTTGAAAAATATTGTTTTTTTTTTAATAGTATTCCCAAAATAATGGAATATCTATAATATTACTCAAATCTTTGAAACATTTTCAAAGAGTAATGTGAGTAGTGAGTACCAACATTTATTCATAAGGCTAGCGACCCCGGCTGGCAAGCCGCTAGTTGCGAGCTTGATTCTCATCCAGGATAAACATTTATGTGTATGAACTATTTGTTCTGTTTCTGGGTGTAAATATCTGTATCAGTTTGTATTTAGAAAAAAAGGAGTATTTGTATTATAGTATATCAGTTATCTGGTTTCCACTGTACAAGCTCTGCTTAATTTAGGATCAGAGGAACATGCGTAAAGACTTCACAGGATATTTATTTATTTTATCTTGCAAGACGCCTTGCTTGTCGCTCCCTCCTATAACCTGTCCCACATACCCATCGAGCCGCAGTGGCAGAACGCGTAAGTAATGTAACCTACCTACACATAATATTGAGCCTGAGAGCAATATATCAAGAGTTGAGTGAGTGTTTCGTTTTATTCCTACTACCACGACTTGTATTGCTTCTGTGGATATAAGCTTTTCTGTTGTATTGACTTTATTCTATTGTAATACAATTTGAAATATAAAGCATTCTAACGATTTTCAGAAATATTTATTGTTTTTTCAACTATATTATAGGATATATTTTTTTATATTGCAAAAAGAGCTGTTCGAGCAATTTATAATTTGAGTTCTCGAGCTTCCCTCAGAGAAAAGTTTAAATAATTTGATATCCTCACAGTTGCATCGCAGTATATTTATGCAAACATAATATTTGTACATAAAAATATTAGTATTTATGTCAAAAAGAGTGATATGCACTCCATCCATACTAGAAATAAGGATAAACTTGTCACTTCTGCATATAGACTGCAAAAAGTGCAAGGCTCATTTTTAGGACTTAGTGCACGCATCTATAATAAAATCCCTGCTGAAATTTTAAATTTGCCTTTACAAAAATTTAAGGAAAGAATTAAGACTGTTTTAGTACAAAAGGCTTTCTACAACACAAATGATTATTTTAATGACGACAATGCTTGGGTGTAGCGCTCGCTCCAGCAGGACACATCTTTATGTACAAAATCTTATTATGAAAAGAGTAATTGCTGAGTTTATTGCCGGCTCTTCTCAGTAAAAGCAACCTTCCAAACCGGTGTTAGAGTCTGACCATTCATAAGTGCCTGTGAAGGCCTATTTGAATAAATATTTCATTTCATTTCATTATATATGGGAAAGTCACAAAATGAGGTTTTTAGGCGGAGGATTAAACATAATATATTATGACATAATATTTAATATGATAATTAATATAATAAGTAGAAAAACACTAATAATAATGGCAAATATAAAAAGAACATTAGGATAGCCTTGCTAATAAAGGATATAAAGAGGTGGTCCTGACCACATAGCATCGAGGGTATAATTCTGTTAGGTAAAATTACTCTAGATCAAGGATGTTTCGCCGCATACTGCGTGCTCTGTCCCATTCACTAAGTACACAATCACGTGAGAGGTCCGCTTCCGGAGGCCTCGTTGCACCGGCTCGCCGATGAAATTTGTATTAGCTGGATAAGGAGGCAGGTTGGTATTTGTTTGTTTATCAAGGATATGTTTTATATGAGATGATAATTCAGTTGGTTGTATCTCTTATGCCGTAACGAGTCGCGAAATCTAATTCTACAATGAACTTGAGCATTCAGTAAAGGAAGACCCCAGGAAATTATCCTAGGGCATACTTGCAGTACCCGCCTGTCTGGCTACCACCCCAAGCTACCAAGAACCAGAACGGTGGAACGCATCTATCGATCCACCATCAGGCAGATTGTAACTTACCACAGTTAGATTGCGGTCAAAAATCAATACACAGTTTAAAAGAAGTAAAAAAAGACGTTTCTTAAATTTTCAACAAAAACCACAATATGAATAATTAATGTGTCCTAAAGCCAACAGCTACTATGAGAAGTCAAAAAATGTCAAATAGGTATCAAATGAGCGTAATAATGAAATTAATTTGGTCCTAAGCAAACTTGGCAGGCAAACAATTTGGTACGTTTACATAGTCCGTCTTCATTCTGGGATTCATTTATTCTTCAGGTTAATTTTTATTCATTGTTAACACATTATCTTCTACACTGTACTTAAGTTCGTGCAGCAAGTTAATTATAAAATTAAAGTTTAATGAAGAAGTGAGAGTATTATATTATGAAAGATATTTTACATGTACTTGAGGTTTCTATAAACAAAAGAAAAGAAATGGTTAAGAAAAAAATAGGACTTTGCTTTCTTAGTACTCGTAGATGTAGTGAAAATTTTACGAATGTCATTCGTCGTAAAGAAATCTGAATATCAGAAAAATCAACTAAAGGCGTAAGAAGTTTTTGAGGAGCCAGTTAGGGTGGTAGTATCCTGGTTATCGCCAAGCAGTGTACAATGCCCACCCACAAAAAACATTTGTCTGCATGTTTGTTCTGTATATTTAAAAAGTAGTATATGAGGTCCCCATAGCATAAGTTGTACAAGCTCCGCTTAATTTGGGATCAGATAACCCTGTGTGAAGAATGTCAATGAATATTTATATCAATTTGCACATAGTCTGTGTGGTGTAATACAGCCTCAATCCACCTCGTTAAGAGAGGTTCAACCCGCGTTCATTTCATAATATGGCTATTGAATTATCATGAATTTAATATTCAGTTCCCCTGTTATAATGCAGTGAATATTTAAAAAATGCAAATATGACTATATCAACATTATTATCGCTATTCTATTCAAATATAAACATTACACGCGATAAAAAAATCATAGAAGCAATAACGTTCCGTTCCCTTAGCGGTACACTACACGGAACAATGATGGACGCCAAGAATATTAGTGTGAATTTATATCCACCTTTGTTCCCAAGACCGCAGCGTGGAAAGGAATGCGAGTTTCGTATTTTTGAGACACACAGAGCGTTAGTTCAGCACGCAGTTGTTAAAAACATTACGCCTGTATTTGATTTATTTTTCAGCCAATGTTTATACGTGTCCTAAAGTATAAAAAATGCCTTAAGAGTTCAATTTAATCGGTGTTGTGAAATATTGATAAACATTATAAAAAATACAAAATAACCATGTATTCCAGTCAGCAACTTAACAACGCGTTCGTCATTTGATCTTTAAATTTTGCCAATAATTTGATATATTACAACAACCGAAATCGTTATAGGTAACTTAAGTGTAAATTTAAATGTAAAGAAATCCATGCAAAACCTCTTCATCTCCTCCCTGTCTCATACCATTCTTCACTTGACAGCGAAATCTCCAGAAAAATAATTGAACAAAGCTGGTTATTTACAATAACTGTATATAGCACCCATAATAATGGAACTCTCGCATAATAAATGGCGACACGTTCCTAAGGTAACATCGCTCTTTCATTTTTCGCACGGTCGATTAATCTTCCCAGGGTCTGTGTACCGCTTTGGGTATTCGGTGAGTATATCGACAAATGGTCGAGAAATTTATTGTTTTTCTTTGAGAGCCCTTTGTAGAATACGTAATGGCATCGCCATTTAGCTGTCTAGAAAAAAAATAACGCCTAAACACTGCGACAAAATGTTGCAGATAAATCTAGAAATTATTTGGACCTGACACTTCATTTTCCCAATCTGATTGACTGTGATTATGAAAAGGTTTTTGTGAAAGGATAAATTAACTTAAGAATCTTCTCTCAGAAATCTCAGGGTTCTTAATAATGTAGTTGTAAAAGCATTTATCCTTTGCCAAATTTATAAATTAATGACATAAATTAATCAATAAAGCTTGGTATTTCATGAATTATGAATGTAGTCAATATTGAAAAAAATATTGTTCAGTTAGATAAAATGAATTTATATACCAGCTGTAAATACGATTGATTTTACATTGACATATTATACCAAAAGCTTGCACTTGCATATAAATATAGTACAATGATATGTTCGTTCGGTACAATTTACTTTTTATTTATTCCTCCAAATGCAATTTCAAAACGCTGTGTTGTTCCCTACTTTCTTAAACATGAATCGACATGCAAGGGAATTTCTGAAACACCAGCCGTTGCGCCGTCACGCAAGGTCCCAACTTTGGGCCCAAACTTGTCCAACTAATCCCGGGGGCCTATTCAAACAGAGTTGCACGTACCAAGATATTTAGCCCACTAGTCTAATATTTGCCAAAGAACATTGCGACAGAATTCATAGGTACAGCATAACTTGATAAAGGAATATTTGAATTTAGTTACTCGTTCGAGTAAGTGTAAGTTTTTAATTTTTCGAACGGCGTGTTAAAAACTTACATCATAAGACTTCCATTATCATGCCGTCAGAACGTTTCCACTATATACGTTTATATTCATCAAAGCGCAGTCACCAAAAAATATATTCTGAACAAAAAGTATTTAAGCCTTTGACGAGGACCCCAAAGGCAACATGCATTAAACTTTATTATTTCTACTAAAAATATTCAAAAGGCTCTCCAAAACAAAATCCCTAAACGATTAGCTGTAAATCTAAAAAGCAATCTTAACAAAGAAAGTTTATGTATTCTGCTATCTGAATCATTTATTTTATATCTATACTAATATTATACCTATAGGAAAAACATTCGTTTTTTTGTTTGTCCTATATATCCTATACTATCCTACTAATATTATAAATGTCAAAGTTTATGAAAATGAATATATAGATGTCTGTTACTCATTCACGCAAAAAGTACTGAATGGATTCAGATTTAAGTTAGTACATAGGTAGTATTATATATAACCTGGATTAACCCATAGAATGGTTTTATCTCGGGAAAATGTAACATCCCTCCCGGCTGAAACCACTCTTTCAGTATTAGAAAGCTAATTTATTCCAAAAGAACACAGGCTTTCCATTTGCAATGGAAAGAAGTATGACAGGCTCAAAGAGACAGGACAGAATAAGGAACGCAGATCTCCGGTCCAAAACAAAACGGACCGATGTTCTAACAAAAATAGACCAACAAAAGTGGAGGTGGACAGGCAACATGATGCGAGACACTAAAGGCAAGTGGAGCAAGGCAGTGGCAGAGTGGTATCCGAGGGACGGAAAAAGAAATCGGGGAAGGCAGCACACTCGTTGGGAGGACGATATAAAGCTGACAGCAGGTCCAAACTGGAGGGTACCACGCGCAGACGACATTGGAAATTGTTAGAGGAGGCCTATGCCATGAGGCACACCGAAATTAGAGACATTTTGTGATTTTTGCTTTATCCATTATTGTACGTGTAATTGTCTGGTTTCGGAATAAAAGGCGTTATTATTATTATTATTATTAGCACAGGCTTTTTATAATCCCGGGATAGATAAAATACTTCGGGATCGTAGGAGATTCCCCAAAACGGAAGCTAGTCAGTTATACAGTGAATTTACGAATAACTTAAAGGGATGAGAATTCCAACGGACCGTATTAACTATTATTTCTCTACATTATTCTCATCCTAAACCAGGATTTCATCTATTCCAAGGACGAATGCGGATTAGGTATCCCGACCCGAAACAAAAATATATGTAAATATATTTCGGTGGATTATATTCAAAGATATTCCGAAACAAATATATCTTGGTTGTTTCACTTTTTGTTTGCCTTTAGTTATTACAATATTGTAGAAATATTCTATGGCTGTTATTTTGTGTTATAAATTAACACAATAAACTGACTACCATTTTAATCTAATACTGACAATGTTTACTCAAAATACAAAAAATTGTATGATGATTTTTTTGAAATAATACTTCTTATTTGTTATCAAAAAATGTTGAGAGTGAAATTTTAAGATGCGCGCGCATCAGTGTAACACAACATTCTCACGGATGAAGTTAGCTGATAAAGGTCTCTCCGGAACATCGTACATATCGCAACTGTCAGTGTGAATGAGTGAGTAATGATGTTATTGTCAATAACCTAACAACGTCAAAAATTGTTATTCGTTGCTACAGACAGGTGCAAAGAGTATGGACACTACAATTTCACGACTGAATAGTAAAAAATGCTTTTAGTGCAGCTTTTCTCACCTTTAATTTCGGGTATAACTTCTTACGCGCGTACATAAGTACACACACACGTTTTTTTTTCAATAACGTTTGACCATAATCACGTCATAGTATCTGAGAACGTGGCCAATTTATCTTTGGTTTTGCTTTTTTTTTTTTTATGCCACTTGGGCCGACAAGCAAGCAGACGGTCCACCTGATGGTAAGTGGTCACCGCCGCCTATGGACATTTGCAACACTAGGAGCATCGCCAATGCGTTGTCGACCCTGAGACGTGAAGTTGTTAAGTCTCATGTGCCTGTAGTTTCACCGGCTCCCTTACCTTTCTAACCGAAACACAGTAATACAATTGCACTACTGCTTCACGGCGGAAATGGGTAAGGTGGTAGTACTTCCCCGGACGAACTCTGCACTAAGAGCTATACTACTCTAAAATACCTTGGTATTCATTTTTTTATCTAATCCAAGATATATCGCAAGTATAAAATGTTTGATTTTATTCGCTATTCCACAATTAGTCTTGTAATAGTGAGTATAATAATCGTTCTATATTATGTCATTATAACTGCGAAATTTTGAATGAATGGATGTTTGTTCTTTAACCAGGCCAGAACACCTGAACGTATTTGGATGAAACTTGGTACAGAGATGGATTATAGTTTTGGAATATAACATATGACGGGAGAATATTACATTTCAGACACGCGAGTGAAACCCGGCGAACAGCGACTGAATAATACGAATCGTTACTTAATAAGGATGCTAAAAGGATGTTGCACCATAAAAACTCATCTATACTATATTTGTAGATTATAATTATATTTAAACCCAACCCGAAATAAAATAAGCCTTAAATATAATTTCCCACCTTAACCCAAAATTTTGCACGTAGCATATTAATAATAATTGTTCTCCTACTTCCCCAAACAAAACCGCTTGTCGTTTTGATTCATTACAAACTGTTTCGCCTGGAATTAAGCAGGTTTACTTCTGGGTCGGCTTTAATGTTATCAAAGCGTTTCAAGAGACCCCCACCTATGAATAAGGTCCCTATTTATCCCACGTGAACTTGGGTCCGTGTGGGAGAAACACTATTCTCTAATTAAATAAATGCTTCCAATTTAACTTGTTTGTCCTTGATGAGTGGGCGGGCAAGAATTTAAACAAGAGTTAGGGGCTGCACAGACCGATATACTTTTTGTTGCTTGTGTCTTTTTATGCACACCTTTTAAGCTTGTATAGTAGAAAAAATATTTGTCATCAATGGTTTAAAAAGATGGTGATCACAATATATATCTAGTTTTCTTTGTTTCGAGTAAAAGCCTAATCTAGTTTTAAGCCCATTTTATTGTTATACGGAAAGATAAAAAACACATACCTACCTGGTTGTTTCATTTGACAGCAAATCGCTTTCTATGCTTTGCAAAGGTCTACGTGGTAAATGGGCATTTATACTATGATACATTACACAAGGCCTTTTGGCTATAAGCGATATTTATTCTACGTTGTAAAAAATAAATGCGTCAGGTTATTATGAAATGAAATGAAATATTTATTCTACTTATGAATGGTCAGACAGCGGTTCAGAAGGTTGCTTTTACTAAGAAGAGCCAGCGGTAAACTCAGCAATTTTTTTTTATTTACTTAGTCCGTTCTCACAACTATAAGCCATAGAATATTATAGCCAATTTCTTTTAAGATGGCGTACTAATGGTCATTGACAATTAATCTATACCTTTCTATAAATTTCAAGTGTATGTCTGTGATTTAAAACACCAATATTTAAATCAAAACTGTTATTTAAACGATGCCTGAGCAGAAATGACTGTTAGAATTTTTATCTACCTGTCTAGAAGTTTATCTCGCAATGGCGCCGAAATGGCTGATCGGATTTAAATATTTGGCACGCGTATATGTGTACATACTCGTATATATATTATTCTATATTTTATCGTGGATAATATAAGATCATTCGGAAACGTAGTGGTATCTAGTAATATGCTTTGGACGGGTGCAATGTAGATACAAATATAAATAAACCATCCCCTTGAATCATTCTGTCTATCGATGGAAACCGCATCAAAATCAATTGCCATTGTTTAATAAATCTAAGCGTAATACGTACAGACGGCAGGAAGCAACTTTGTTTTCTATGTAATGATAATGATGTCATTCAAAATACACTGGTGATTGAAATTTCCAGCATATTGTATCCACGCTTGCGTAGCGCCTTATCAGGTCATATTCACTACAATACACGTTTAAAACATTTGATGAAATATTTCAGGGAATTTAATTAATTAAGTAGGTACGTGGATGTAAAACGTGACATGCTGGTCAATATGACCACTGTGAGTTAAGAAGGTCCCAGAAGTGGTAAGGTGTAATTTGCAAAACTATAAATATGGGAATACAGGTTATGCTAAATTGAATTTTAAAGTTGTTGTGATATAGGTAAGTTTATTTTTTATCGATTTATAATAAAGTTACGTTATTTAACACGTTTAAATAACAATACTCTGGTAGCAAAAAAACGGGTAGGGATAGACAAGAAACTCGAATAAAATACATTTTGTGCCAAATGGTTTGTAACTTGAATTTTCAAAATTCCTAAAACATGATTTTTGACATGTTTTAATGAATGACTGAATGATCATTTTACAATATATCAAATGAATTAGCTCCTGAGTTGGTACTATATAATGTTTTGATATATAATATTTTTGTCAATGTAATATTATGTATATTTGATCAATTCTTACGCAACCACCATGTGATTCATATTAAACTACCTTCACGGCCTACGGCTTCCCGAACGTTTCCGAGGGACTTAATCTACTATAATATTATAGCCTATGTCACTTGGGAATAGTGTAGCTTTTTCGCAAAGAAATATTTTTTAAATCAGTTTACTTGTATTGGAGATTACTTCCTACATACAAATTTACATATTTTATCTCTTAATAAATACTATTGAATAGCTTTTATCCAAACTTTCGCATTGATATTAGCAGTGTGGTTTTTTACTCAACCAGTTCCAAAATAGGAAGACCCAAAACCTGTCGATCTGGACTTAGTCTTTGAGCAATCAGATCAATTGAGGCGACAACAATATTAAAGGAAACGGAATCAAATAAGCTCGTCTTATTTTCCTTCCCTCCTTCAAAGCCTTTCTGATCCTTCGACGCAATAAAGTAACATTTCGCTCGGAAGTTTTAACTTAAACAGGACTTTCCACTTAGTGTTTGATTTTCTTGGGGCTAATCACTTAGAAGTTAATGTGATACCAATATTAAAATCTCTTTAGACATTGTAGACGTTTCTATAGAATTAACGAGTTGATATAACTTTATTCGATCTTCATCTATTATTATTTTATTTTCTTATCTGCCTGCTTTGTTCCCTGTTCCCAGTCATTTGGGCTCAGTACAATAATTAAATTCTTCCATTTAGCCTGCAAAAGAGAGAGGTTTGAGACTCCTTCATTTAAAAGGGAAGATCTTCCGTCAGAGTATGTGATCGTGGCTGAGGACCGCGGTCCAACTGTTGATTTTGAATTGTTTTTTGTATTTGGGAGGGACGAAGGGCTTCAGCCTCTGATGGCTTACACCTTTACATGGTATTTCCAACAGTAGTTGTTGGAAGCTCGTGTATATAGTAAAAGGCTGAGAAAACTTCGATATCGCGATATAGGAGTCGCACGTGCGTGTTCATAGATGTCGCCACATCACCGTGGTGGGGGCGATTTAACATTCTGGCATGCGTATGCGTATTAATAGATGTCGCCACAAGCCTTTCTACTTGCCATCTCAGCATTAGCTCCTATCCTATTAATTTCATCCCTCACACAATCCATTCATTTCTTCTTCTGTATCTAGATGAGGTAGGCAGAGGTATCAATAATGAGACATATATTCCACCGAAGTAATTTTAAGTCTCAACGTGACAAATTGTGGGTATCGTCACTGTCTTATGAGCACTGTCACAATCACAGGCTCCTGGTCGACATTTATGAGCAAAAAAAAACGTTAATACTACCATGTCCAACCCAGGAAATTATCCAGGTACCATCGGTTCTGGGCACCACTCAATAGGAATTGCAATTTCTATCTCTCAACCACGGAATAATATTTTAGACACCTAAATATAGTTATTGATTTAGTCTTTACTCAGGCCTTACAAAATATCTACAGTTGCGCTTAACAGTAAGCCAAAAAGCTGAATTCCCTGGAAAGCTTTCAGAGCTTATTATAATAAGCCGTTGGACCCTCAAAACAACTCAATTCAGCTACATCTGGTTATTTGGTTCAAAAGGATTTTATGTACTAATATTATTCTGTGTTAGGTAAATTCCTTTAGAAATTCATGAGTAGGTTTAATAAAATGATAGTGGAATAAAAAAAATTAATAATAAATTAACTGTTTCAGAACATCCACGTCCATCACGTATGGGGTAATTATTATTTCTACGAGTGAAATTACTTGTTAAATAATTATAACAGTATTGTACTTTCATATTTTAAAGTATCAATTAGGTTCAGAGTAATAAAATAGGACACTTTACTCAGTATCCTTTAAATAATAGCTAAATTTTGACTGCCTGATGTTATTAACAAAATTATTATTTTTGATGGTTAGATCGAATTACATGACGTAGTCACGAGAGGACTGGAAGGGTATCAGTAACTTGAACACTCAAGGGCATTTTAAAACACAAAGAAACGAATGGTTTTGAATTACTTACTTATTTTAACTGATTAAGGAAATAGGTAATGTAAACTGCAATGAAGGTAGCCATTAAAATAGATGACAGGTATTCAAGTAATATAACTAAAATACTGATCAAAGCAAATCACCGACATAACCCTGCAAATTACGCTTTCACACACTACTCAACACTCCGGCGGGCGAAGGGTCTAAAATACCCCAATCATACGATATTGAGGGGTTCGTAAGAACGAACTAATTCCGGATTTAATCATTATAATCGACTATGGTCAACCGCTGTCGTTTGAATACTCAATCGATTGTGACACTGATCAGATAAAGACTGGATATGTATTCCTTATCACATAATGAGGGATATTTTCTAAACCGGTTTATCTTCAGTAAACTGAAGAATTGGCCTAAAATTAATAAGGAATAAAAATTCTAAATAGACAAAAAAAGTCAACAAATAAAGTTGAAAGCCTGCCACAAAGCCCCTATTGCTCACAGTGTAATTGTAGTCAAACACAAGCCTATAAAAAAAAATGTAAAAAGCCAAAATATAGGTCACTGAAAACCTAGAATAAGTTTTATACTTTTTAGGTCGGTGATTGTTTTTATAATACATATACATACTACACGCTCTTTTATTATCTTAATGCACTATGATATTCATCATCATCAGCCTATCTCCGTCCACTGCTGGACATAGGCCTCACCTATGGCACGCCACTGAGCTCGATCTTCAGCTCTTTGTTTCCAACCGCTGCCAGCCAGCTTGCGTATATCATCGCTCCATCTAGCTGGAGGGCGCCCTACACTACGTTTACCGAGCCGTGGTCTCCACTCTAGAACACGTCTACCCCAACGGTTATGATGATGACTATGATATTAATATTATACTCGTATAAGTAGCAAAAAGCAAAAGTGTTTTTTTTTATAATTATATAACACGATAAAATATATCAACAAGAATTGAAAATGATTGTAAAAATACTCTTATCGAAACGGATCAATAGTTAATCGACAACAGTCAACCACATTTTTTTAAATAGCTTAAAAATAGTACCGAATCAATATACTGGAAAGGATATTATATTTTAGTCCTTATTAGTAAATAATTATGTATTAAATTACTACATTATTGCATGTCCTATCCAGAGTTAACAATAAATCCAAGTAACATCCCTGGCAAAGTTGCCATGACCCACAAAAGTTGCCGACTATGAAGGATAAGGGTATTAGACGAACTCTTCAAGGGCCAGGCCTATATCAGCTTGTTGTTTTTGTTTGACGGACGATATTCCTCTTAATATGTTTTGTGTCAAGATATCTTTGACCCACCAATGTTTGGACTCGTCCTATTGTTTATTTAGGAAAATCTAGCTCTCGGTTATAACTCAGTTTTCTTTACGACTTTCATAAAATAAATATTTGGAATAATTGAATTACCAACAAAGTTATTATAATAACACTGTAACTTTTCTAATTTTCTTTCTGATTCAACTTCGGTAAGGGATGGACTTCAAACTGGTGGTAACTTTTGTAGACTTAACCATCATTAATGCCCTACTAGGGTCTAAACTGAAAAAGCCTTTGAACTTTCGATTTTGATGTCGCCACGTCGGCTGTCATCCAAAATAAAGTACCAACTGTTATATTATATATACTATTATTTTCAAAGGCATCAGCTGAAAATGAGTGCTGCTGGCTAACTAGTCAGTAGTATTATGCTAAGCTGCATGCTTTTTTGACGGCATAAATAACATTGCAAATAAATATCACATTTAACATAAATATCATTATCCGTTACCTTTTTTCGTACTGGGCTTCGATTCAGTAAGGAAAATGACACTAGCTCGAGGATGTTTCGTCGCGGCCTCTATGCTCTGTCTCTTTCGCTAATTACGCAATTACGTGAGAAGTAAGTTCTCCGGGGCCTCCGTGCGGTGGTTCGGTCACGAAGTTTTTATTAGCTGCATAAGGCGGCTGTATTCTATTTTTGGTTTATGATCATCAAAATAAATACATTTATATCGTCCGTCTTTATTTCAATCTCAAACTATTAATCTGACAACAATTCTTACCAGCAGAGTAGATTCTTCTTATCTATTCGATTAAAAAGTAAAAAAAGTGTACAGCTTATTTCAGTAGCTTCACTAAGACCATTTAGGATGTTTAAATAACCTAGCATAAACACCGCCTTAACAACCGTGTACACTCGCGGACGTGAAGCTGTTCTTCTAGGGCTACCACCTGATAGGATAAATCTAGTAAAAACCAGATCGCAAATGTTACCTTACTAATATTATAAACACTAAGCATTATGAGGATGAATGAATTAATGGAAGGTACATTGTTACTGTTGCACCCAAAAAAAAATTATGAAATTGGTCACATACATAATATAGATAGGTTGTAACCTAGATTGTCACATACGGTACTTTTTATCCAGGGTCAATGTCACATCCTTAAGGAACATAAGAAAAACCACGGTACGGTAGCTATATTAAATAAATAGTCTTTATACTCCATTATAACTGTAAATATGCGAACGAAATATAATTACATCGGAAACTAAACTGATGATGGATTATTAGAAGTGAAATAATTAGACACTTGGGCGAAAGTCGCAGGTTCAAATCCTTTAATAAATAAGGTTAAGTATAATTCGCAAATCCAATTCGAGAACATTTAATACACCACAGTTCATTGCAATTTATGTTTTAATTTAATTTAATGACGCTCCAACTTTAGATTTTTTTAAACTCATAACCCTAATTTGGTTCAACATCGCAAAACACTCCGTCGGTCATAAACACGAGTCTACGTTGAGATATAACACTTTACTGCGGACTGTACTTGGTGTATTTTTCGCTCTCGGTAACTGAAACTAGAATTTTAAAACCCCGAGTGGAAGCATCTCGACAGCTGCGTGGTGTTAGCTGTCACTCGGATATAGTGATCCTGAATATGACACGTCGAAAAGGTACGGTTGGGTTGACAATATAGTTTAAAGCCAAGTTGCGTACGCTGATTGATAGAAACAGTAAAACAAAGTAAGCTCAAGGCAAGCAATTTTTGTAGTGTCGTAAAAATACCTACATTTAGGTGCAAAATGCCAATAGTAAATATACATACTTAATATAATATATTTTTTACAACAATTACTATTTATATCAGTCAACATAGGTCATGAGATATGTTGAAATTTCTTTTTTTTTTTACGGCTAAACAACAAAACCGACCTCGCTGAAATTTTAGAACATACGTAACATGGTACTGGTACACATAGACAATTTTTTATTAATTTTAACGTGGGTATTACCACGGCGCAGAAGCTAGTTAGTTAAACCTTAAGCAAAGTATAACGTAGCTGTATATATTAATGTAACAATATGTTTTTTGCATCCCATATTACAAATAATACAATAAAAACTTTATCATAAATACGTGTGACAAAGAATATTCTTCAACTGATAAATTGAGTCACATCCAGCAAATTTGTAGTCACCTCAAACCACATGAAACTATTTATAATCCCCCCTAACAGAACAAATTTAGTTCCTTTTAGTAGCGGTGGGGTACTAATTGACGTTTTAAATCTGTCTACGCCTTTACGCAGTCGCTCGAATGCGCTTATGAATTTATTTCAATTTTCAAATTATGCTATGACTTACATGCCTGAGTGTACATTGTGTTAATTACATTTTTGTGAGTTTATAGTGTTGTTTAACGATGAGGCTTCCTGTTTTAATGTGTATAATATTTAAAAAAAACTTAGTTTATTATATCTATCTGTTATTAATAAATAAAAGTGAAAAATTTAAGCGCATCACTTGAGAGCTGAAGTGATGGACAAATTACAGCGTTCTCAACATAAAAAAAAATACTTTTATAGTTTAAAATTGTTATTCTGAAAATGGTTATTCTATAAAAACTTCAAAGAAAAAAAGATACTAATTAAATATGTAACATAGAACTCACAGAGGTTTGTTTCAATTTCAAGTGGTTATCTATTAACTCACGATTGAAGAAGCATTGTAACGCATGCCAAGGTCGGCTAGTTCTATCCCGGGACATTCTCGTGTGGCCATCTGATTCTATACAAAGCGAAACTTGCACTGAGATAAGCAGAAAACTGACATATTGCAAATACTACTTTTATTTTTCTTTTGTTCATTTAAATACATCTTATATATAAAATTCTCGCGTCACAATGTTAGTTACCATACTCCTCCGAAATGGCTTGACCGATTTTTATGAAATTTTATATGCATATTCTGCAGGTCTGTGAATCGGCTACTATCTTCTTCATACCGCTAAATGATAAGGGTTGTCCACTCCTAACATTTTTTCTTAATTTTTGGACATTTTTATTTTTTTTAATGTGGCATTAAAAAATACATACAACCCTAAATTTTCACCCTTCTTGATAGAACCCCTATTATTTAATCAAGCTTCTATTTTATTCTGTTCCATTCACAGATCCGCAATAGGGTTACAAGATGGCACCGAGTATAATAATTCTAGTACGATAAATTTTCAGGAATAGTTAAAACAAAGTAAATATGGCAAAACAACGTTAGCCGGGTCAGCTAGTATTTATATAGATATTTACACCCAGACACAAAACAAACTGACATGTCTATGAACGCAAATGTTTATCCTGGGTGGGAATCAACAACCTGTGGCGTGGCACACACGGTCTCTTACCACCAAGCCAACTGTGGCCAGCCAATATTTATTGTACATTAATATGTATTATAATTATAGATAGAGGTTCTATATCAGGATTTAATTCTCAGGTCGGGCTGGATACTCCTACAGAAATCCTTACCTGGGTCTCGATTCTGTAAGGAAAATGACACTAACTCGAGGATGTTTCATCGCGGCCTCCGTGCTCTGTCTCTTTCGCTAACTACGCTAATCATGTGAGAGGTAAGCTCTCCGAGGCCGTGAAGCGGCTCGCCGACTTAGTTTGTATTAGCTGAATAAGGGGGCTGTAGCCCGAGATTCAAGTTCGAGAGACGGTGACAGTACTCACAATATATCACATGGGACTTAAATTATATTCAGTAAATGTAGGTCCCAATATAATAATAATATATAATTTGTGTTCGGATTTCAAAGCTTCTGCCCCAAAATTTTATTCGCACTTTGGTTTCAGGATGAAGAGTGCCATATAAGCAGTTCGATGGCCTAAAGTACCTAAGTGTAAAATTCACTTTAGCCGTTACGGAGCTTTCTAACAAATTCATGGACACACACAAACATCGCAATTATAATATTAGTAAGATATACGAGTATGTTCGGTGCGATGCAATTGAACACCTAATTAACACATAGTCAATCCACGGAATTCGTGGAAATATTAGTGTATTAGTCTAAACATGACTTCTTGAACATTGTATTGTGATAATTGTGATTAAACTATTAAATTCAATAAACGAAATCATTTTTAATACCACCCCAACCTTGCACCCAAATAATTTAAATATATGCTATATGATGATATCGATAAACGCGTTTCTTATGCTATCCATTTTGAAAAAAATCCGCGTCGAATGGTAGCTGTACCATCCTGATATGTTTAATAGTTTTGAGGTGATGGTGCGCATATATGTATATATAGATAGCAGAAAAGATTTTCAAGAATGAATCTCGTGCATGAGTGTACGTACAGCGAGGGGTGGCTAATTATCTTTAGGAGATGTAGTGTGTGTTTTATGACTAGGTTTCCTATTTTGGCGCGTTAGTAACGGAGTTTAACGACCCCACGTTTAACGGTCCACATACATAGGTATACATACTCGTATATTTTTCTATATAAGCGAGAAATAGTTATTGGGTGTTATAAGGGCGTTGAAATCTCTGTGCAAGTAATTAATCGATGAAATAAATTGTATATCATGGAATATTATTTTACACACATCTTTTCTTATTCCAAACTTCGCCGAACCAATGGAAAACAAATATCTAATATACCTACTATAAATAATAATAATAATAATAAAGCTTTATTTACTTCCATGCAGAGTACATTTTGAACGATAGCAATTGGAAACTTTTTAACCTAAAATAAATAAACATTTACATTTATTACACTATACAGTTCTTACAATTATAAATTCTATTTTGTACTTATTTTAATTATTAATTGCTTTAATTTATTGACTAACTACTTATTTAATGCATGGACCCCGTTCGGGTATAGCACAGAAAGACAAAAGTGATATATATTGGTAGCTATTAATGTAAAACAAAATACATTACTAATTGATATTTTGCTATAGTGAAGCCAAAAATGCATGGCTATCGACCTGCTGAACTATGACTTGTCGAAAGCACCTTTCTTGCTGCGTATCTAAAACAAACTTGTCTATGAGCTAGTACGAAATAATATGTTAACAACACTAACCAGCTCTACTGGTAGCTCCATTACTTACATTGATTGCTAGCCCACTCATCAATTCATATCTGCTCTCCCTTAGACACCTTTCCGACCAGAGATCTGTTTATGCCTGGGGCTTCTTTTTTACTACCTCATCGCTGTCAGTGTGGCTCACCTGTTAATCAGCTCCGACAATCATACCTTTAAAGCGCAGTAAGGTTTACCAGATACGACAGCCTAAACGATATAATTTGGTCCTTACCAGACACAACGTAACAGCAATGCTAGAAGCCCTATGGTCGGTTGCGTAACGATTGTATGAGGCCTCGCAAAATGACACTTGTTGACTGGAAGATGGGACTACCTTTTGCATGCGGTGCCATGGTATGCATACCCTTGTACCGTCCCGTCTCCCAAAGACGATAAACAAGTATGGGAGCCACGTCAGCTGAGGCATCAAACCACGAAAATATAGTATAATAGGTACAAGTTATATATTTGAGCCTAAATTGCCTAATTGTTATTTTATCATAACAAACTATACAGGCAAATAAAGTATTGCTGCTAAAAGTTTCAAACATTCAAGGACGATAATAATATTGTTTAAATAATATTCAAATATTATATCGCCCATAAAATTAAGCATAATTCCACAATAACACAACTATAACCTATCACAATATTGGAACAACAAAACTAACATACGTAGAGCCTGAAGGCAAGATTCTAAATAAGGCTTTAACAGACATACGAATCTTGTTTCCATTAGTATAACACAAAGAGGTAATTTGTTCTAGATTGGATGTTTCATGACCTAACTCGTGTTCTGTTGGGATGCCGTTGTGTGTGTGAACTGTACGCATTGTGAATTGTTATATACATAATGAAAAGTTTGTTTAAGATCTTGTTAAATGTTACAAAGTAAAGTCAAAGTGTTCTAATAGGTTCGTTTTGACAGTTAAGAGTTCATAGAAAAAGCAACCCCATAGGGTTATAATAAGGTCCATTATACAATTAACCGTTGGATCAATGGATGAGCCAAGGTAATACAGGTGATTTTTCTATGATATTTTGGCTGCCAAAATGGGTCTTTACAATTTCCACAACTGTAGGTTTCCCGGCATACGATGCGGTACGTCTCCAAATCGTGAGAATGGTCTAGAGTTCATAAAGAATTCCTTTAAAAAAACATGAAATTTTTCCATTATTCAGGCAAATTTCCAATTCTTTTTCTTACACTAAATACTTACCTTACTAGAACCATTACAAACATTAAAACAGTCAAATTCCGTCGATCCAAATGATGCGCTGTCAACGAACAGCATATAATTTTCATTTTTATATGGGATAGACAGACTTGTTATCATATATTTTATGATACGTGCCACGAAAACTACCACCTTTACTCATCTCTAGGGTGTCGTACGCGGCGACTATAGAGTATACCGATGATCACGAGCACTTTAAATCTTGCACAGAATGGCCAACAAAAGTATTCTCAAAACAGGTTGGCATCAGGCAGGTAGCCTGTAAACTTGCTGTCAAATCTTTTGCAACATGACACCATGGTTTTGGAAATTGGACAGGCAGATAATGATTTATGTTATTTATGATACGCGTTGTCCTCTGCAGTTTCACCAGCAGACTGGAGAGATGTTTTCTTCTTTTTCCCGGAATAAAGTCACCGCTGTAATTAATCCAGGTTTTTATAACCTCAATCTATTTGCGAAGTGTCCATCCAAACAAGCTTTTGCATTTACAATATTAGAAGGGTAGACACAGAAATTGTTTAGGAGTCAAAGAATATTGTAATAAGAAATAAGAAAGAGATTATAGAATTTAATAACCTTACTGACGCGTGTGTGAAACAACGGAACTGCAACGCGTTGCGTACGGATTCAGCAGCGGTTGCTTTTGACGGCAATTACATCGTAAATCTTACTCGGACGGAATTAACTTATACAATGGCTACGCGCTTTGAAGCTTTACACCATTGTGCTAAAGGGCTCGTGAAAAACTTTGAAAGTCGTCTCTTATTTACATATTTTGTACAGAAACGACCCTTGCAATGTATGCGCTGTGCTAAAAGGGTTTAAGGGAACAAATCTCAATTGACAAATGGGTCGATGACATGCGGATTACTACACCTTGCTACTCAACGACAAGATCAGATGTTGGAGCACATATTGCACAAGTGTTATGTCTAATGGATGTATAAGTATACTGGTTGATAATGATGATAAGCACTGACGCGTACTGGGTGGCGACGACTAGTGGCTTCTAAATGTCGTGTACTAGATTTTTCAATGGCAACATTTTATCTACCCACATTGAGCGTCAGGCTGGTTTTCTATATCATGTACTGCTTTGAATGGCGAAGTACCAACACTCCAAATTATTGGGAATAGGGTTGGCAAATAATCAGTCTTCTGTTCACAAAGGCTTTTAATCATAACAAGTTTAAAAGTAGATTTAAAAAATAATCTTATTCTAAAACTTTCCACACAGTATCTGCATGGGTCTTACAAAACTAACCTACCACGATCAAATACCATTGCCAGTATTAGTAAGCTGGTATTGTTTATTTGATTGTTCAATTATTCATCAACGCGTTTTGTGTTTTTAGATCAAAGAATTCGTTTCGTTCCAAACGATGATTTGCTGTCATCACTGAGAATTAGCAGTTACAGATAAGTAAACTATGAAATCATGGCGTTGAAGGATGTGTTGTTTGTCTATGGAAAATTGCAGATCAAACCGTTGGTAGAGCAAATGCCTTAGAAATAGCTAACTATATCCTGCGGTTCTATATCCGTGATTTCGGCGGAATTTTTTTTTACTATGCTTAGGCATGTGTTGGACAACAATCTCACTATAATAATGTGGCGTAAAGTGATAAACCACAGAGATTAAAAAAGAGCTGCTTCTCAAGTGGTAGGCAGGTGCTTGGGGCCAGATTTTTTTACTTGAGGGTAAGGGCCAGGCAATTACTACAAAGTACCTTACTATCATGTTATGATTCTTCACGAGGTTTTCCATCACTGAAAGATCGAACTCATTGAAGATTTGAACGACATTAACATCAATTGAGCTACATATATACTACTTATGATACCTTGCACTTAGAAGATGATGATGAGTTTCTAATATCCTACCTTCACTGTATTTATAACACAGAACAAACAGACATATTCATGCACATAAATATTGTTTGGGTAGGAATCGAACCCAAGAACTGCGGTGTGACAATAACCAACCATCAAGCCTGCCTTTTAAGAATTTCTTCATCAAATTGCTCATTTTATTTAACATTGTTTATATGCAAAATGGGCTAACATAATGGGTACTAAGAGACATGAAAAGAAAAGAGGGCGACCAAGCAAAAGGTGGAATGACATCTTCTACCAGAGACGTGGACCCCTATGGATGCGTGAGGCACGGGAACGTGACAAATGGAAAGGTTTAGAAGAGGCCTACGCCGAAGAGGCGACTACTACTAATAATATTTAGCTTATAAGGTCATAGTTATTAGAAATTAGAATAGTTTAAACGTTTTTGTTTTCTAGATAGTTCCATAGTTTTGATAGTTATTAGGTAAAAGCTTCTAAACATTGTAAATGTAGTAGTAATAAAGGCTATTTTTATTTTATTTTATTTTATATGCAAAAGAGTGCTTCCAACGAGAGAGGAACAATCAAACAGACTTCCATTCATTAATAGTAATTTTATGATAGGATATAAATAAGCACATTGCAACCCTGAAAGTTTCAAAGTACACTATATAAAACAGATTTGATATTTAGCCGACGCCATTCTGCCAGTGGTCATATCTTTAACGCAGAAACCTTGGTCCCTCGACATAACTTAGCTGAGCAATAAAGTCCAACCACCCCCAGATATTCCACACCATTCCTAATACAATCTTTATGCATTCTAAACGACCGACCCAAAAATAACAAACTTCAGCGTAAAACGAAAAGAAATTGCCCGCTATCAAACATAGATTCGGTAGCAATAAATCAAAAGAATTTTTTCTTCCTTATCTTGCGGATTCACCCAGTAGTATTGAGGTACATGTCGTAGAACACATTCAACTGTACCTTTAAGATATCTCGTTTATTGATAACTACAGTTTTATTTTACCCACAAGGAATAGAAATGAGTTGTTGATTTATTTTCGTAGAAGATGCTCTTGTCCAACTTGGGTACTTGTGGGAACAGATTACGTGAAATATAACTTGCGTAATATAGTATTTTTTTCTTATTTTATGTTGATGAATTTTGCTCTTTTGAGGATCATTCAGCTTTGCATATTATTTTATATTATCCTACGAAGATTATACAAAAAACAAATATCTAATCCGCTGCATCTCCTTCTCTGTCAAGTCTCAAACAAGGAAATTCTTGAAAGTCATACTACTTTCTGGCCAGCGGTCGGCGAGGTAACACGTCTGTAGTTAGCCAGTAGTAGAGCTGGGATGTGGATAATGGAACTCTTCAGTGACTACTAGTAAACCCCTCGAGTTTGGGCCACATGGGTCAACAAACAAGCGGACGGTCCACCTGATGGTAAGTGGTCACCGCCGCCTATGGACATTTGCAACACTAGGGGCATCGCCAATGCATTGTCGACCCTGAGACGTGAAGTTGTTAAGTCTCAAGTGCCTGTAATTTTACCGGCCCCCTTACCTTTCCAACCAAAACACAGTAATACAAGTGCACTACTGCTTCACGGCGGAAATGGGTAAGGTGGTAGTACTTCCCCGGACGAACTCTGCACTAAGAGCTCTACTACTCTACTACTATACTTGTTTTGTATTGACAAGTCCCATACATTACATTTAGTACTGAGTGTCTATAGCGTGTTATTTTTTTACTGTTTATTGCCACATAGGTTACATTTTAGTCTCAGGGATCATTAGATCTCTCGGAATCGTGGAAATATAGTTTTAAATAATTTTTAATATGAAAATACCTGTTTTCCAAAATTATAAGAAACTTTAGACAAACTATAAGTGTCCCGTAGAACACAGGAGGTACTCGTAGTTTGACGCTCGTTAGAGCTGTTTCATGTTCCGCAGCAGCCTTTATGTACTGTCTCTCTCATTATCTACGCTATCACGTGAGAGGTCCGCTTTCCAAGGCCTCATTTCATCTGATGACGAAGTTTATATTAGCTGAATAAAGGAAGAGGTGGGAAGCAAATATTGGATTAATAATATCATAAATGTGAATCTTTGTGTAATATTGTGTATGTTTGGTACCACTCAGCTCAAAAGGGTTTTAGTAATTTGGAACAGTCACGCAATAGGCTGAAGCCACGGAGCGGAAACTAGTTATAATAGGAAGTACCTAAGTATCAAAGTTTGTAGTATCAAATAAGAATTTAAGTCAAACGTCCGAAGACATAAGATTTTAGAATAAGTAAAAATCTTAAAATTGATAATGGAACCTGGATGAATTTATAAACGCTGAATCAACTCCTTTGAGTTGAAGATAAAGTGCGGAATATGAGCGCCAACATGGCATACGCTGAAAGGAAATTTCTGATAAAATCTTTTATTACCTTATTTACATAATTATTATTATTTATTTATTCAAACTAAATTAAGTGTAAAAGATTGGATGTATCTGACTTTATCACGCAAAAAAGCTGAACAGCCCCCTTATTCAGCTAATACAAATTTCGTCGGCGAGTCGCTTCACGGAGGCCTCGGAAAGCTTATCTCTCACGTGATTAGTACTATTAGTGTAGTTAGCGAAAGAGACAGAACACGGAGGTCGTGACGAAACATTCTCAAGTTAGTGTCATTTTCCTTACAGAATCGAGCCCCAGATAGAATGAAATTTGGCATCGATGTAAAATATAGTCTGGATTAACACAAAATTATTTAATCCTTCAATATTTACCAATATTGGATCCCTCGGCAACACAGGTATTTCCGCAAGACAGATGCTAGTTAAGTTATCTTGAATGCCTAATATTAATTTTGAATAGAAATAATACAAGGTTATAATATCAATGAATAAATCAACTGAAATTATACTGACAATTATTCGAAGCGTATAATCACAAAAATCGAATGAATAGTTAATCAAGAGCCTCGGCAAACCCTTCGATAACACCTCGTAAATATTAATTCCAAAGATCATTGACACCTGAAACTTAATTAGCATTTTAAACACATTTACATCGGACACTATAGCCTGTTCGGTTCAAGCAATCAACCCGAAAGTTGTCCGGGATCGATTAGACACCGCATCTGTCCGGGCGCGCCCAATAAATATGTAAATTTGTCTCGGATTAACCCCCTTGGGGAAAGAACGGAACCCATGTAAATCCTCTTGGGAAGTTGGAGTAATATTTGTTTAGCCCTTTTGAAATTGGAATTGATTTTTGCAGGTAAATCTCTAAATACTATAAAAAAAAAAACACTATTACGACCTGTATGTTTGTTCGTTTTCTTCTTTTTAAATTACGCAATAGGTTTTGATGCGATTTTCACCAGTATTTTCAGTTTTTTTTACAAAAGGGAATGACCATAATACATTTATATGAGCTTACTTAAGCAAAACCGGGGCGGGTTATTTGTTTATCTGTCTTTTTGTATACCCTTTTATAACTCAAGATTAATTGAAATCTTGATAAAAATTGGTATATATTAATGACATGTGATTCCGGGAATGATAGGCTATATATGATATCAATAAACGCAGGTGAAACCACGGGGTCATCTAGTATATATTAAATCGTGATTATAATGTTATCTAGGTTGAATTATTCATTACTTAAAATAGTGCTGGGCTTCCGCAGTAGAATATTTGCATGTTCTACGCCGTTTTCTTATTTTTAATAACGCTAAGTCAGCGACATTTTCATGGAAGTAATATTGGAATTCTTCTGAAAGGTGGTGATTTTCGACGAGATCTTCCTTTATATTCTGTATTATGGTAATGGAAGGAATAAGATAGAGTTTTCAATGTTTATTAAAAGGACTTATTGTTTAAACTTTATTGTTATATTATAATGTAATTGTAACTTCAACTTCAAAATCAACTTTAAAATTTTTTTTAAATCTTTGGAAGCAAATCTAATATTTATTGGAGCGGACACTGAAATAGCTAACTTAACTAATTGCCTCAGGCGTGGGCTTACGGAAATTCATTATAGATGTGCAAAAACTAAATAGGTATCTGGTAACTAACTCCGCTGGATCTCTTTCTTTGTCAAGGCCCAAACAAAGAAACTCAATAGGAAATCGACATTCGAGGACAGGAGGAGACAGGAGGTAACACGTCTGCGGTGCTCGTGCGTCGAGTCAGTGATAGCGGGTCTAATACCTCCTGATTATTCGTGTAGAAGAGAATTAATAAATAACTTTAAATAATAAATATCCTGGGACATTCTTTACACACGGCCATCTGGTTCCAAACTAAGCAGAGCTTGCACTATTGACACCTGATAACTGATATACTATATATCCTACATTTTTTTTCTAAATACATACTGATTTAGATATTTACATTGTGTCTGGGCACACAGAACAAACAGTTCATGCACACAAATGTTTGTCCTGGGTGGGAATCGAACCCGCCAAACAAACAAGCGAACAAATATTTCTTTTCTACAAATAAAGTTATAGTATTTTGTATGTGTTATCTACCTATATCTAATGATACAAAAGCTTCCATGCTAAAGTTATCGAGATCTAAAAGGTTCGTTGAGACATATAAGAGTGTCGTGGGAAAATCACATTTATTGCTTAGAAGATAAGGTTCGTCTATTAGTCCAATAGTAAATTGTATGATGATGCTAATGAACCTTATCATAATGCCACAGAGTAAATTTTCCAACAAAACTCTTAGCTGTAAAAATGGAATTTTAAAATCTGAACAACTTCGAATGTTAATATTGCAATGAAACCAAATACCCATTGTTTTAATAACTGTCGTTTATCAACAATACAAACATAAAATAGAAAGGTGTGACGTTTAACATTACACGGTTCAATTTACACAACCAACACGTGCGGGATTTCCCAAAATATCCCGGGAAAATTATGCATTTAATTCCAAAATGGCGGCGAAAGAATTCCGCGGTCGTGCGATTTATTGCTTCCAAGCGATTTATGTGCGGTAACACACGACGCCTATGGGAGAAGTCCCTTCATATTACATTTAAAACATGCACCTTCGTTGGTAAGACTATTGTTTTGATCATAATATTTTATAAGCACACACACTTTAACTGCGAAGTCTCCGAGAGTTTGAAATTATTGACGTGTTATGAAACGTTCAAGTGACGTCATAATAACAGAGGGTGCTTGGGAATTCTATAAAACTTTATAGTGGCAAGTTTATAAGCATGATTATTATGTAGGTGAAACCGCGGTACAGTAGCTAGAATTAAATAAATAGAAAAATTTAATACTGAAAACCAAATGGTCCTTCCATTTGGTTTTCAGTATTAAATTTTTTTTTTATTGAATAATATTGGAACTGTTATATACGGACTAGCATTATTGTACTTTCCTAGGACGTTGTGTATGTGTCCTTATATATTTATTTATACAAGACACATTGATCTTTGAGTAAGCTACATAATGTAGTACATTGTTGTCTTTTTTATTTGTCTTTATAGGTTAATTATACAGTCAGGTCTATAAAAATCTGACCTAAATAAATAAATATACTGGGACATTCTTTTTTTTACAAACGGCCATCTGGTCCGAAACTAAGCAAAGCTTGTACTTTGGAAACCAGATAACTGATATACCGCATAAACTACTTTATTTTTCTAAACACATACTTATATAGATATTTACACCCAGACATAGATCAAACAGACATGTTCATGCACACAAATGTTTGTCCTAAGTGGGAATAGAACCCGCGACCTTCGGTTTGGCAGTCAGAATCGCTAACCACCAAGCCAACTGGCCTGTCATAATCAAGTAGTAAAATGCAGCTCCATTGAAGGGCCTTTGTTCTAATCTGATAGAATAAATATTGTACCCGAACTTTTCACTGATAGATTACAACAAAGAGAATTATACCATGTCCTTTTACTAAAAACTTGAAAGCTCTATGTATTTTTTTTCTATATTCATTTTTTTTTATTTTCCATTATAAGACTAATACCAGAACAATATAGACCATGTTTTCATTAGAAGTCCACAAGTAGAATACCAGCGTTTTGAATATAGTTCATACATGTGTTCTTGTTCCTATTTGATCGATTTCAAATTTCCCTTTGACCAATTGATAACATTATGACGAACCTGCCAGTTTAAGTCCGATGCGTTGACCCAGTGGTTTGACGAGCTCTATGTGAGTCCTCCGGAGGCCTCTCTCTGTACAGAGACCGGAGTCCGTTGAAAGCGACGTCTGGGATTTGAACACTGTAACAAAGCAAAAGAGATTTATTGAATTTATTTTTTATTTATTTATTTTATTGGTTTCAGCTCTCCCCCCTTATTCGGCTAATACAAACTTTGTCGGAGAGTGGGCGCAACGAGGCCTCAGAGAGTGGAACTCTCACGTGATAGCATTGTTACCGAAGGGACAGAGCATAGTGGCCGCGACGTAACATTGTCGAGCTAATGTCATTTGTATTACAGAATTACACCCTTGATTAATTCGGACCCTATTTTATTATTTGTACTCAGTAAGGAAATAGGGTAAGAAATTTTAAATTGGTTCTTACAATTTTTTTGGATGTAATTGAGACTATTTTAGTACCTTTACTAGTTTACCGTACTTTCTTTCTACAACAAACGATTATTATAATGACTAGAATGCTTGGGTGTAGCGCTCGCTCCTTCAGAACACAACTTTACGAGAAATCTCATATTGCAAAGACTAATTGCTGAGTTTATTGCCGGATCTTCTCAGTAACATTACAGTCAACATCCGAACCGGAGTTAGAGTTTATTAGTAAGGGACGCAAATAAGTATTTTCCACAAGAGCAAATTAAGTAAGTTTATAATATCAAAGTTCTATGATTTTGCTAGAGACATAAAGCTATCTTGGCAAGGAAATATCTCTTCGGCGAGAAGGACATTTAAGCTCCTTTTTATCCTCGAAACATGAACATAACATACGCACCTTATTATTGGCAGCAAAAACAATTTAAGAAGCTTAACGCCCTAACTTACCTCATACCTTTAGAACTAAGCATGCGTTATTAAATACATCGTTCTGACCCTTCTATATCTTCACTAAAATCCCTTGAACGTTCCCAACTTTCAATTGTTTTTTTATCTTGTTACCGCAGGATTCATTTAAAAAGTGGTAGACGAAGAAATGTCTCAGCAACTATGAGTGCCATGGATCCAGAAATTACCGGATAAGTCCAGTTTTTCGATTATATTAGGAAAGTTTTGAAAGAAAAAGCGTATTACAAGGTAGTTCATTATATTGAAGATAAAAATGTATGGAAATAGCTGCTCTTTGCACAGTGCACCTCTAAATCTCTTGTTTAAGTTGTAAGTACCTAATTATTGTTATTTTCTATTTTGTAGTCCTGTCATAATTTTTTTTTTTGTTGTTTTGTTTTTTAATGTTACCTATAATATGTATTTTGTAATTGTTAAATATAAAATTATGTAAAATTGAAATTATAAAATAGCCAAAAAGTCAGAATAGATAAAAATTTATATAACAAATAAAAAAGAATGTAACCTTGCTGAGTTTCTTGCCGGTTCTTCTCAGTTGAAGGCTGACTTCCGAACCGGTTGTAGCTTCAGTAACTTTAAATTTGACCTTCATAAGTGCCCTCCGAAGGCCTTAACTGAATAAATGGTTTTGAATTTTGAAATTTTACAACTTATCCAGGTGTTCTGAAAATGGAATTTTCCTATCATTGCCATGATGTTGATATCCATGAGATTGATAAACACAAATATTGTTTGATCGATCACCACGAAAGTGGCATTATGTATGTTTTTTCATGGAAAATGTTATTATGCTATTTATTTTACTTTAAATCACCATATAAACACATGATAAAGGCGGCCATGAAAATAAATATACAATATTTGTTGAACATAAAATTATGGTCTTTTTTTTACGTGAGATTTGTTATTTTTTATATTTATCCTGGAATATTCTTCACACATGGTTATCTCATCCTATATTAAGCAGAGCGTACTGTTTGTACTATGGCAACCAGATAATTGATACATTACTTTTTAAATACATAATTATACCCAGACAGAGAACAAACAGATTTGTTCATACACACTAATATATTTCCTGGGTGGGAATAGAACCCATCGAACCCTCTTACCACCAAGCCAACTACCTTCAAATGCTTTGTTAAGACCAAAGTTATAGTGGTCACCCTACCGGCGTCGCATCGTTAGCGCTAAACTTTTATATAACTGTTACTGCAGTTGTTAACTGCTAACCGTCTAAAATATTATCAGAACCAGCATCTAGTGATGCCTTTTATATCGATAACGCTGACTTGTGCGAGTTTTGAACTTCACTTTGTAAGTTCGATTGTGTCGTTAATATTTATTTGTTTGGGTTCGGACATTTCTATGGATATATTGAAATGGGGTGATATTTGAGCTAAAATAATGGGATATTTATACAAATTTGCTGTTTGACTGTTTTATCAGCTTCAATATCTTCAGAAGACTTTTTCAGATACCTCTTCTCTTCCTCATTAGAGTCATATAAAAATGTACACAATAACGCATAAAAGACAAACATCCGAATATCCTTTTTAATTCATATTCGTATAACAACGATTTAACATCTATCTCCGTGCAAAAAACTCCTTAAAAATAGTAATAACAATTTCACACCAATTAAACAATAGGGCAGTGATAAATTGTGACTCAAAGAACCAACATACGTGTAGTATAGCGCGAGCTTTGAAGTGATAGAAGCTCAGTGGTAGTGTCAAATGCCTCGAGGAAGGTCATCGATCTAAATCTTACAAAGCTTGCTTTCAGTGATGGAAAACATTGAAGGAACTCTGTTACCCGTCTGACCATCTAGTACGTTCAAGTTGGAAATCTGTTGTTAAACATCTTCCAGTTGGTTCCGTCAGGTGCACTTCTTGGCTACGTAAAATGAGTAACATAGTAGCTTAACGAATACAAAACAAAGTACTTGTACTTTGAAATTAATTCATACTCACAGACTGCTTAATTATAACTTTCAATTTCAAAGTTATAGTGCACAGGTGTAGTATTTTTACCACAATATCTGTATCAAGTAAGTACTGATATAGCCCAGGGTGCTAAGCACACAGACCCTAGAAGGATTGGAAGACTCGCAAGTACTCTCAAGGCCGGTACTCAGGGCCAGATATATATATATAACCATGTCGGGGCTAATCTAGGCGTAACCTTAGGTAATGCATGTCACGGAGAACCTTTACAAAATTCGTAATATATTAGTTTTCTAAAAAAAAATTATTATATTCACAAATAACTGTCCCCCGTGGTTTTACGCGGATAAAAAGTAGTTTTATGTCTCTCTTCATAAAATAGTCTATGTGTATGCGCATTAAAAAAAATGAGAATGATGTTATCATTGAGGGTTTGTTACATCACACTTGAACAACCATTTTCGAAACATTTTTTTCTCGGGGCGAGGGCCCCTAACCAATCCGGGACCCCTAAGTAGTTGCCTACACTGCCTAATAGATTATCCGGTCCGGTAAGTACTGCTGGAACATACCCGTACTCTCCGAGGTCGGACGTCGTGGTGGTCGGAGTGAAAGAGACGAAACACCCTCGAGCAGCGTCATTTATTTTACCGAATCGAACTCTTGGTAATGCTATTAGCATATTCTATACACGATGATATCCTCTTACAGTAGACCGTTTACCTGTTTGTTACATAAAAACAAACCTTTCCTGTCCTGAATTTTGTGTTTTCTGAAGCTTATTTTGTTACTTCACAGTCGGTTACGCCTTACGGTACATTGGTTTTACTTCTCAAGCATCTGTCTTCCGGATCAAGTCAGTAGGTAACACAATCCAGTAGGTATATACTGTGAAATAATGAATGTAGTACAGTGCCATATAGTTAGGCAAGCCAAATAATGAAAACATACATATTGTGTTAAGAATGTTTGAAATTAAATCATCTGATTAAATTAATTCCACTGTAAATTATTCTGGTTTTTTATGGATTGCATTTTGAAATTACATAAAAAATATTTATACATTTAGTAGTAGTAATTGAGGCAACGACCAGTTTACTAAAGAACAAACAAAATAAGAATAACGATCAAAAAGACAAAAGGTATATAGATACAACAACAACGTGTGATTGAAAAACAAATATCTAAACAAAATTACTATTTCTTTTATCAATATGAAATACAGCTCATCAAAATACCCATTCTGAATATTTATATTAAGAATATCAATGATTTTAACACAATGTGTCAAAGGACTCGCGTTCACTGCACGAACAAAGGAAGTATCATAATAGCAGTCTTGTAAGCCATAAATTATGCTTATCAAAGAACTAGGTAATATTAAATTCTCATTATGGAAGAGCTAGGTACTTTTTTAGTTCACCATATGTTTTTTTATCTGGCTTGCAGTAATATGTAAAAATAAATTGTCTATAAGATGGGGCTTTGTGGTTTTTATACGTCTACTTAAAGAAGGTTCCGTCAATTCATGATTTTATATATTTTTTTTTTTATACCAGATGGGCCGACAAACAAGCGGACGGTCCAACTGATGGTAAGTGGTCACCGCCGCCTATGGACATTTGCAACACTAGGGGCATCGCCAATGCGTTGTCGACCCTGAGACGTGAAATGGTTAAGTCTCATGTGCCTGTAATTTCACCTTTCTAACCGAAACACAGTCATACTTCCTCGGACGAACTCTATACTACTCAAAAATAATTATCAAATATATCATAAACTTATTGATTTGATGATGCACCTACACGGATAATGTGAATGCATAGATTGAATAACTATAGTAAGTAATTATTTCTCTATTTTGGAGTACCTCACCAAGCAGATGAATGAGCCAATTACTGAGGTTCGATTCTGTAAAGCAAATTTCATTTCAAATTCACGACGTCACGAGCTCTGTCTCCTTTGCTACCCACGCAATCACGTGGGAGGTTGTTTCTCCGAGGTCTCGTCGAGCTAGCTCGAAGACGAAGTTTGTATTATCCGAAAGGTAGCTGAAATATTAATGAGTTCTATCGATAAGGCTGCATGGCCACTTACCATTGGCTCTTTTTACAAAATACTACCGGGCTATGGAAGAAAAAGCGGGAAGCCGAAAGTAAGAGAAACCCAAGGAATAAATATATTCTGAGACAACACATTGTGATGAAGAGTCACGGCGTGGCGAGAGAAGACCAAAGAGTCAGGTACAGATGCCTGTACTGCCTCAAGATGTAAGAGGGCAGAGAACATCAGATTCATATATTGTAATTCAGATTTCACCAAAAACATGTGGACTCCCAACGTCACGTGTTTAATTAACCTAAACTACTTAATGAATAATGAGTTTTTGATTCGTTTTGAAAATACGTAATATTTAATTTGTGACTATGATTCAATAAATATATTATCTAATGTATAAACCGAAATTTAGAAGCTAGATTTAGATGTATTATGTCTAAATCCACCATTCACCATTCAGGATAATCACGTAGCTATAATCCAAACGACACATACATGCAGTAGATGTTTATGAGATTGTGCTAAGTTTTAATGGAACTATCTCAGAAGTTTTGAATCTAGTAAACTAGTCACGAATCATATATGTGGAGAATAACATACTCGTGCAGTAGTAGTAGAAGTATACTTCAAGAAGATGGTTAGAATTTAACGTCCACTAATTTTCACCACAAAAGTTCTATTAAAACAAGTTTGTTAAGTTTAAACTCTTCAAGGCACTTATGAAAGGCAAACCCACTGTAATTACCACTGGTTCGGAAGTTAGTCTTCAACTGACAACAACAGTAGAGTAGTAGAGCTCTTAGTGCAGATTTCGTCCGGAAAAGTACACACAACTACTATACCCATTTCCACCATGAAGCAGTAGTGCACTTGTGTAACTGTGTTTTGGTTAGAAAGGTAAGGGGGCTTGTGAAATTATAATACGAGCACATGAGACTTAACAACTTCACGTCTCAGGAGCGACAACGCATTAGCGATGCCCTGATGTTGTAAATGTCCATAGGCAGTGGTGACCACTCAGCATCAGGTGGACTGTCAGGTGCCTATTTGTCGACCCAAGTGGTAGACAAATAAAACCTCTGCATAAGCTTACTAATTTATTATTTATTTTCTTATGCTTTCTATATTCTAGGCATTTTATTTTTATATTTTGCAAGTAATATAAAAAAATACAAATACGAAATTAAACGACTAAATTAGAAATAATACCGCAAACAAGTTAAGATATAAGCCTATCCACTACCAATATTCAGAACAAAAAAAGAGAATTTGTAAAACTCATCAAAAGTGGTTCACGTTATAAGTTCACTCTTAACAGATCAGGAATGTCCACGGCTAAACATGGGCCTGCCCCATAACTTCATAAGACAACCGCTAATCATTTATAACTTAAACCCACATTTCCCGTTGCTAGTAAAATTTCTGTAGCGAGCCTGCAGGTCGTTAGCAGAACTTGACATTTCATTTCGAAAAAGAAGGATTGCTTTTTATCCGTCGCTAATTTACGACGGTTCAGTCTTGGGCTAACTTTTTTTCTGTCACAGGATTGTTTGAGGTTTCCTTTCTTTTTTTGTGAAAAATTTCATAACAACCGCCGTTAGGAAATACTGTAAACGGATCGTACAACATTGTTCTTTTCATAAAGTTATAAATCGTTTCATTTCTTAAAAATGCAATCATTCATTTTTCTACTAATGAAATACATAAAAGTTACAAACCCTTTCTATAACGCTCATGTTCATAGTCGCAGTCATAATCATCTATTTCGCTCTTCCATTAACAAAACGTTGTGTGACAGAAAGGGACTTTAGAGCTTACGCATTACGTTTGGTAATTTAAATCCTATTAAAAGACGTGTAATTCTTTGTGTAAAATACAACGAATACAATAAGGAGAAAGCTCGACCCCAAATTCAGAAATTAGCTTAAATTCCACGTCGAATCATTTATCAAGTCAGCTAAATAAGAAGTATAAACATGAGTAAATTGCGAGCTCTCGTTAAATCCGTAAACCTTGGTATGTTTACACTGCTAGCGGTTTTATTTTCAGCCAATATTCATTAACTAATTACAGTTAAATATCGAATGGCCTTTAGTATTACCATCGTCCTCTAGGAATAAGTATGAAATCCATCGATAATGAGCATTCTGACATAATGTTATGTAGTGTATTCAGATTTCTTTCAGCCATGATAGTAGCAAACAACCCCACAAACATTTGCGGTGTACCTAATATTATTAGATTTTATCCTAAATACTATGTTAAATATTTCGAGTGCCTTATCGATTAGCAATTGGATACTATAATTATGCTACCTACATTCCTTTTTTTATTTTCTTTATTCTCATTACCTCATTTTTTAATTTAAAATTCTTTTTATAAATGATTTGTGGATTTTTCTAGGAATCAATACTTTTCATTCCAATCTCTTACTTGAGAAACTTTTAAAACGCTCCGCTTATCGACCCGCTACCACAGCGCCCTTACACCAAAAAAGATAAGTTACTTCACGAATGGCACGCCACGCCCGCTGCCTTGCTCCGTACTGTAGTGGCATATAATGCCTGCTACAGAGATACCCACATTTTATTGTTAGCCAGTACTTTTGAGCGTTAATTAGCATTTTACGAATAATTCCCTGTGGTACGTTAGAAGTTTGCAGTAATTTATTAACAACTTGGCCGCATAAATACGCGATTGTAAGTTGTAACTCCTTCGGTACGGCATAAATGAGTTTATTCCGCGGGTTTCATTTGTTCCAAATTAAAATTAAATTAATGTTCATAATTTATTTACTAGGCAGGTAATTTCTATGATGTTTGCGTTCAATACAAGTAGATTAAGTTACCCGCCCCGACTACTTCTGAGTCGGATTATATTAATATGTTGCACACATAAACTTTCCCGAAGAAAATCTAAAAATTTGGGTTAAAATCGCAACAAAATTGTATATGTAATGTAAAAGAACTTAGCGCCCAACCAGACATATAGATTAAACAATTATGATTAGAGAAGTGAAGTTATAATGAGCAAAAACGTGTACCAGAGTATAAGCTGATGATAAACTTAATAGATTTTAACAACAATGTAAAGCGTGAATACGCTTACATTGAGCTCATAGCTGTTTTTATTGCCCATATATAATGAACGTGCAAAGCATGAAAATTATATAGCACTCTAGTGCACCAGAGCATACTGTTGCAACGGACAAATAAGAGTAATTGCTCAAATTGGCGACACATTTTCGGCCCGTTAAAACACAACGGAATCTGTTCACCCAAGTGCATCTTTAACTCTGTATTAATGAGTTACAGCATGAACAAATCTGTTTGTTTTGTGTCTGGGTGTAAATTTTAAAATAAGTTTGTATTAAAAACGTAGCAAGTTAATATGTGTGTTATCTGATTTCCATAGTACAAGCTCTGATTAGTTTTAAATCAGGTGGACTTGTGTAGAGAATGTCCTATCATATTTATTTAGTAATGTTTGATAAGCAAAAAGTGGTATTTTGAAGAATGCCTTAAGACCTGAAGGTGCTAGCAACCATCACGAACAAAATCTTTAGCGAAACACGAACCTGCTACCATGCTACACATGCGCCGCATACCTTCTTGATTTTATGTGGGTATTAAGTTCAAAATTTTGAATCGAATGGCATCAATATAAGATCAATATAAGAAGGTGAAACAAACAACAAACTTTTTTACGTATTTCTAAACTTATTATTAAAGAAAGCAACTGATACTTGTATGTAATTCCAAATTTAAAATAACATTTCAAAAGTCAATACTCGCGGATAATACCGACGTCATGGAGTGGAGCAGTGGGATCACGTAATCCATTATCATGGGCGCGTGACTCTTTCAGGCGGGATGGGCGCTGGCTGTAATTTTATTTACCTTCTTGTTCTTTCAGGTGTGAGAGAGAAGCGGAAAGCGGTGCGTTGCTTTGATTAATTAGTTTCTGTGACGTTCTATTGGTTTTTAAGTATCTTTATATTTTTTTTAAGTTTAGTCTTTATGTTTGAGCCAAATCTTGTAACTGAAGTTTAAACCATATCTCCCATGGCCATATCCGGTAAAGCTGAAATTTTGCCCACACATTTGGTGTTCATTGCTGTTTAGCTTAGTGACGTCATTATATATCAAATATGGCAACCGTGACAAAGTGCTAATTTATTAATGAATACACCACCTCCATATCATGGGTACCTAATGAAAAGGTTTACCAAGTTTACATTACGGTTTATGAAGCTTGCATTATACATATGATAAAATTGTTATTCTCGTGTAAAATACCTAATGATTTGTGCAGTTTCAAATATTTACAATATTAAAAAATGTTTTAGTATTATATCAACTTAAGTTATTGTCTAAACTAAAATCATTTGCCCTGCCTATTTCCTATTATTTGGCGACATAATGTGTGATATAATAAAAAATAATTAAATTTACAAGAAGAGCTTTATGTGTAACGCTTTTGTTACCATACATTAGAAACAACATGCACTTGGCAAGCTTTTAATGTCAAGTAGGCCAACACACTAGCAGTCGATCCACCTGATGATAAATGGTCACGCCATCTATGGACATTTGCTATACCAGAGGCATCGTCATTGCATTGTAGACCCGGAGACCCTAAGCTCAGTCCCATACGAACCTTTCCTTTCATACCGAAGCACAACACGACTTCACGACAGAGTAGGTGATGTGGTTTTGTTTTCTTTAATAGCAGCATGTCATAGCATGAACCATAGGGCTAGGTACCTTCATAACTTGTTTTGTTTTGTTTTGTTAGTCACGTAATACTTTTCTAAGTTTACGTGATGTTCGGACACCTTGTTATAAATTTTTCATGCGGTAAGCTTAGCCCTTAACATAAAAACTTTGTCTTTTCCATTGACACGTTCACACGAACACGTAATTTCCACGTTTTGTGTTACATTGAAATCTTCTTTATTTAATTAGATGAGACTTCAATTATTGATATATATAATATTAATTATGGTGATGTAATTTTAAAATAACTATTAATTTTAACACCTCAAAATACCATACTGCATTTAAAACGCGAAAAAAGTAATACTTATTTTTAACTTACTTATTTTTACCAGTAGGTATGGATTTTTGTTTCGCAAATCAATCGTAAAGAAACCGCTTAACAAAGTGACACGGTTTCGTTCAGGTGTCTCGTATTTCACTTAAATCTAAACATACCTTTGGATAACTCTTTCATATTAAAAAAAAACTCAGTCATACAAAAACAGCAACAAATCTAAAACGAAAATCTCCGTACCGCGGAACACTAAACTCACGAAACGGCGCGAGGGGAATGACAATCACACATTATCCGCTCATTACCATGTTATTGGAAACGCTCAAAGGGCGTATAATGATACTGTTGTCACGATAAATTTTTTTTAATCTGTATACATGAAGGCCTCATAAAAGCACACCTTACCCAAGAGTCCATTTCCCGAGGCCTGAGTTTACGTGCTACGTGACTGAGGCACGGCTGATTTTTCCTACTTTAATTAAATTCCCCTCTAGGGGTGGAAATGAGTCAATATGTTAGAAATCGTGTGCGATATCAGAGAGAAACGCAGTTGATTTTTTGCTGTAGTAAATTAATGGTAGGAAAGTGTTTGCTTTGAAATGGCTTAGTTAGATAGCTGTCCCCCGCGGTTTCACCCGCGTTTCGACGTATGTTACATTTTCCCGGAATAGAAAGTAGCTTAATGTGTCCTTTCAGGTGTGTACTTGAGTGAATGAGTAAAAAGCATCCATAAAATCCATCCTCACATACTTTCGCATTTATAATGTTAGTAGATAGGATTATTCTAAAATAATTCATGTTAATTATTGAGCAAAGATCTAGTCATATTGTTCGTGTAATTTACAATTAGTGTAAGTCCGATAGTACTTATAAATTTTCAAGATGTACTTACACAATATCTAATTATAATATAAAAATACTTTTCATTCTGCGAGATGTACATTTTCGCGGAACATACATTATCCTATATTTTATACCAGGGGCTCGATTCTGTAAGGAAAATGACACTAACTCGAAGATGTTTCGTCGCGGCCTCCATGCTCTGTCTCTGTCGCTTACTACGCTAATACTACTAACCACGTGAGAGGTAAGCTCTCCGAGGCCTCCGTGAAGCGGCTGGCCGACGAAGTTTGTATTAGCTGAATAAAGGGGCAAGGCATGCTCAATGCGCCTAGTTTAATCGAAATATGGTTGTTAGTTTTTGCGTGAAAGAGTAACAACGATGTCGCCCCATCATGGCTTACTATTTTGGTACGGAGCCCTGAGAGCAGACTGATGATAGAAAAGTCTAAAAGTTTCAACTTAATTTCTAACTTAATCCTTAACTATTAAGTTCAAATTATAATAAAGACTTTAAATTTCTTAGACAATGATATTTAGTTAGTAAACTAAAACCTTTATTTTTTTAAACTTATCCTTTAATTTTACTTGGAAAAAATAAATTCAAACTTGAATACTTAATTAAGTTATGAAAGAGAAAACCATTATTATTTAAATCATTTACAATAAAAAAAATTTCCAAAGTAACTTTTCCAAAATAAGTTTCAAGCGAATAAAGCTGAATCCACTCAGAAGTCTGAAATACAGATTTCTTGAAAATTATTCTAGAAGAGTAATATGATTTATTCGAGCCCGCGAATTCTTGTACCCTTAAAATTTCACTCTTATTATAACGAGTGATGTATGAATGGAAATGCCTTCATAAAATTTCAAATTAGCCGAGGTTCATCTTTCATCTTGGAGTTAGTTGAGCGGGATTAAAAGGAAATAAGCATTGAATTCAACCATGAGGATTTTATTTTCCGGTAATATTTTTATTACATCGTTACGAGGTGGTTTCCAGGTTGTTCAATGTGGCTGAAAATTCGTGGAATACTGTATGATTATAATTTGATTTCAGGAATTATTTCACTGGTAGAAAGCTACACTATATTAAAAAAAAAAACCGTTTTTACATTTTTACACATGGCCATCTAATTCCAAACGTAAAGCTTGTGTTATGGAAACCAGATAACTGATATATTCAATTTACTTTTGGTTTTTTTAATTCCATAATTATTTAGGAAGCTGCAGAAAGCATACAGAACCTATATAGGAACTGCCTGCCTGTCTGAGCTATAAGGTGCAGCTGCCGTAACACACCGTTAGGTGCATGATGAGATACTTTCATCTTGAGGGTGGTAGGCAGCCAGTATATAGTAGTAGGTGCCAAGTATACGGAATGCACCATACTATAGATTCTTCATGATATTTTTGTTATTAAAACCGTCAGTTCTGAACTAGCCATTCATCGCCATTTGGAGAGTTTCAGTTAACAATCTAACAATGTATAAATTCAAGCACACCACGGGTCAGGTTCGATTCTCATCCAGGACAAACATTGAAACGTTGGAGTGCATAAAAATGTTGGTTAGTTCTGTATCTGGGTGTTAATATCTATATAGAAAAAATGTAGTCAGTTATCTGCCCCCTTATTCAGCTAATACAAAATTCGTCGCTTCACGGAGGCCTCGGACAGCTTATCTCTCACGTGATTAGTAATAGCGTAGTCAGCGAAAGAGACAGAGCACGGTTCCGCGACGAAACATCCTCGAGTTAGTGTCATTTTCCTTACAGAATCGAGCCCTGTGTCTTGTTAGTTTGGATGTGAAATTAGTTGTATGTAGAAGAATGTCCCAGGATATTTATTATTATTACTATAAGTACCTGTAAAGTCCTATTTGATTAAATAAAAAGTTATTTGTACTTCGTTTGAGCACATTGACATAATTTTGTATTTCATTACAGGACATTAGTCCAGCGAAGCATCAAACGAGGGAATAAAAGAAAATGCCTGCGTAATTTGTAATAATATTTTATTATACAACCTAAGCCGTTGATTTTTTTATCATCGCCAACATTCCAAATAACTGTTGTCGCGTTTCCACGTAACGAGGGGAAATTCAAATTTAATAATGTTGCCCTGAATATAAATATGATAGAATATAAAGTAATTTTTCAATATTTGTTCATATAATGTGTTGGAATTTTATTTTAGAATATTTTCAAAAATATAAGGGGCTTGTTTTTTGGATTTCATCGACTCTAGTATCTTTAAAACGAGTCATATAACTTGATCATAAGTTGTGGGTTGATTTTCATCCAGGACTAACATAAACATGTTTGTTTATTCCAGGTCTTGGTGTAATCTCATCCAAATCCGTCCAGCTGCTTTTGCGTTTGACTAACAAACCTTCAAAAACGTATAAATTTTAATATTGGAAGTATTAGTGGGATTACTGTTGAACGAACAAAAAGTTTTTATTTCTATGTGCAGAATATCTAGTTGGTATATTTAATAACTAAACTAACAAAGCCCATACCGAATAGAGGTGGGTCGTAGTCATAACGTTCGTCACGAAGTCTGAAAATGCCATTAACTCGTTAATAGTTAGAGCACCGAGCGGTCCGCTTTTATAATTAGTCACGAAATCTCGTGAATCATCCACATATCCTGCCTGCCTTTAGTTAGAATACCTACATGTATAACTACTTATATTTTTGTCGCAAAAACTTACCATAGTATCCTAAGGAATAGTAGTATAATTAAAATAATTTGGAATAATGTTTTTGAACATTCCTTACACTCTACCATCTGATTCTAACTTATGCAAAGTTTTACTGCTTGTACTATGAAAACCAGCTTACTATTATCTATGTATCTTCTACGGGATGGGACTGATACCATTCGTCGCGAATTTTTCGTAGATGGTAATAGCCTCTATACTAATTTGATAAACACGGGTGAAACCGCGGGGGCCAGCTAGTATTACGTAAACATACTCTTGCATTGAAAACGTACTTGTAAATATGATTAATTTAATATCTATTTCATTTCTAAAGTTTCGTTTGATGGGACCAAAGTTTACCGATGACCACGTGCACTTAACACCTCAACAAAGCATTGTAAGAGGGTCGACAACGTAAAAAATTACAAATTTATTGCATTACGTAACGCATTAAATGTAGGGTAAAAGTGGGATAGACGCCCTTGGAGGATAGACGCCGCACCTTAAAAAAAGAGAATTTAAAACCAAGTTCACGCTCTAGTACCAAGTTCCTCGGACAGATCTCTTCCCGCACAGCTCAGTCCGCGCACGCGCTTCGACAGGACTGCACGTATCGCCGCTTGAGTTAAAAAAACGTTGCAAATTTTTATCGCGCTTGCATGATTCTTGTGACAGTGACATTTTGACGTGTTCAGAACTTTCGTTTTCGAAGGTAAGTTTTAAGTGTGTATTATTATTTAAATAGTATGTATCATTTATATTTATGGTGTGTTTATAAAATTACGAAATTATTTAAGTATATTTATTTATTTGCTTGGGCGTCTATCCCTACTAAAAAGGATAGAGGCCCCACTATTGACCGAGTATAGACGCCCTTAGAGGCATATATCCTCTATGACTTATTCACAGGTACTTAGGCTATAGGTAAGATTTTTAAATAACGTACCTATCTAGTTAATATGCAACTTAGTAGGAAAATTGTCTTTCCAATTTATTTATGAGCTGTTTATACCTTTACATGTCGTACTTCACTGTACTTGTAAAAAATAATGCAGCGAATCACCTAATTTCATTTTTTATTTTCAGAATCAGATTCTGACCAGACTGAATCTGATAAAGAAAATACTCAATGCAGAGAATGTTTCGATGACTATGCAAGTACCAAGTCCACGGCGGACTGGATTCAGTGCCTGATGTGTAAACTCTGGTTACACGAAGATTGCACTCTATATGGCGATTACTGTAATAGATGTGGACACAAGAAGAAGCTTGCAGCTCTAAAAGCTAACCTGGCCAAAGTGAATTCAAAGAATAAGTAACCTGGCCAAAGTAAACAGTATCTCTATATTTGTTGATTATTTGAAAATTTTGATTACTGTTATTTTTTTTTAAGAAGGAAGCTTTGTTTTTTCCCAAAGAAGTCTTAAGGGACGGATTTGTTTTAAGTTTTATTATTCCTAAATTTAGTTCTGTAAAGTTTTAAATAATTTTTAATAGACGTTGTTAAGTTGCTAAGTTTACCCAAAGAATGATTGAAAGACTGAGCCATTTGTACCGATAAAAGTGCCATTTACTTCAGTTTTACGGTACATTTGGATAAGAAAACCTTATAATATATTATTGCAACTAAGAAAGCAAATAAACATTTTATTTAATTTTCTACGATTTTTTTTTTTATTACGGAGGCATCTATCCCATTGTAGGGCATCTATACTCATGTCAAAATTTTGCCAGGGTCAACTACCCCATACAGTAGGCGTCTATCCTCAAACAATAAGTCTTTTTTAGAGCCGAATATCTACAAATCTACGGTATGCATTGAATAATGATATGAGTAGATAGTAAGTATAAGGACTATAGTTGTTACAAATAGTTAACTCACTCGAATATTGCTTTAAAAAAAAAAGTTATAGTCAGCTTACAAAAAGTGGGGCATCTATCCCACTTTTACCCTACTAAGTATACATATAGATCTGACCAGAAATGATGGGGAACAGGGTGACCCACAGCTCAAGATTCAACTTTTAATTTTAAATCAGCTTAAATCAAAAGAAATGTGCTTGGTGTCTGTTATAAATAAATCTCTGCCTAGCAGGGTGAACGCGACAGTCGTCGGCACTATATACTTTTTGTTCCTTCGGGCGAATGCTTGTTTAATTCATTTGTAATTAGCTGAGTGGGGTCCGGAATTTAAAATTAGTGAAAAAGGGTGACTCGGATAATTGATGTTTCTGATGAGACTCGGCACAAGATTTTAACCTTTTTTTCTTATTACGCAGAGTTGAACACGTGGTCACTTTTGAGTTCTCATTCCAGAGCGATTCATTGTGGCTCAAACCCTTCTTATTAGGAAGTTGGCAAGCATTTTTTTGTTTTGTTGATTCCCGAGTGAAATAGAAGTTTAAATAAATATCCTGACCATTTTTAACACACAGCCATCTGACCTACATATAAACTTCAACATACATACTTAGTCAGATATTTTTATCCATACACAGAAAAAATTGACATTCATGCACACAAATATTTATACTAGGTGAAATCGAGCCCACGACCAGCGGCGTAGCTATCAGGGTCACTAACCACCATGCCAATTGCTCCGTAATAAATCACTTTACGTGATTGTTTTACTACTTTTGAGCTACAGTGAACGACATGCCATTGTTAGTGTTAATTTATATGATCTTACCATGAAATAGAACTCGACATCGGCAAGAAATAAGTTCATAAATAGATTTTTGTTGCCATACTTTTAACTTAGAAGAAAAAATTATATTACCTGTCAGTAGATGTGTAGTCACGTATCGTCTGCAAATTAGTACTTACTGACTGGCATAACACGGTAGAACACCTGTCTGCGCAAAACTGGTAATAGCCATTAAAATGTCTAGTAGCTTTTATGGCTACGACTATAAAGTTTATAATGCTGAGTTACATTACATGTGTAGGCAATTTTATTTACTTGCCCTTGTTCGTTGAATAAAAGGTAGACTGTATTTTTATTGTCATAATATTACAGATAAATATTTAGTATTATTATCGCAACTGAAAACTGCAATGCGGCAATAATTAACTCAAATAAATTTAGCGTGAAATGAATTATTTTACTACGCATAATACTGATAAACAACAACACTATTATTCAACATTAATATTTTTAAACAAAATTTTATTTACGTTTTTATATCGAATAAAAAATCTACCAAAATGTTTAGATTAAAAGTTGGCAACATTTCCATTTGTCACGTGGATACAGTGACAGGAGGAAGGAGAATCCAAAAGCTCGCGGTTAAAATCCGGTAATAAAATTAAATATTCCAGAAAAGAGTTGGAATTGCGTAAAATGTTCCAACCATTATCATTTCCTTAGTTATTACTCGGTAAAGTTAAGTCTTCACACAAAATGAGTGTATACGACGTTTTTACGATTTAAGTGTGACTGTCTACCCGAATAGATTATATAAAGTATTAATATCTTTTTCGCTTTAAACAGTCTTATTTTAATTTTATTCCCAATTCACTTTAGTAGTTATGACGTATTGTCACAATACCACGAAGGTAACTTTTATGGTATCAAAAGGAGACGAATACTGATAAATATACTGTGGTAAATTCTGCAACTATAATGTAGCTATATAAATCCAATATATATATTTTTTTTTTATGAAAAGAAATGAAATATTTTTATTCAAATAGGCCTTCACTTTTACTGAGAAGAGCCGGTAATAAACTCAGCAATTACTCTTTTCAAAATAGGATTTTGTACATAAAGATGTGTCCTGCTGGAGCGAGCGCTACACCCTAGCATTGTCATTTGTCATTTATGTTACTAAAATGACAAACAAACCAAGGGCCCCTCTGATGGTAAATGGTCACCACAGACTATTGATGCTTGCAACCCCTGGACCACTAATTTTTATGGAAAGAAAAAGTAAACATGTGTTTTTTTATTTTGATCTAGCTCACCTTTTTATATACGTCATAAATGATCGTATATTGGAAGGTTACACATAAATAATTTATTTGCGAGAAAATTTATTAAACACTCAACAAGTAGAAAGAAACGTATAACCATAGACTTATGCTAACCAAAAAAATAAAAAGGGGTTTTAAAGAGAGGCAAGCGGAAAAATCTTGTGTAAAGTTGTTGATTTGAAAACTTATTTCTTGTAACTCGTCATTCATTAGGCACTGGACTTTTAAAGTCTTTAAAAGGCCGTTACTTAACTGTAACTGGACTAATAAGACCGACGGACTCATTCCGATCTTATCGCGACCAGAAAGTAATGACACCCCGTTTTACAAACTTCAGACTTCACGCCGGACAGTTTTAATTTACTCGGTTAATACACAAAAAAAGTTCAACCATGAACACTTCTCCGAACTTCATTCGCAAAGTTCAATTTCGAGATAATTTTCCGGAACCGCTGAAAAGTTTTAATGTGGCCCTTTAAACGAACATTTTCTGTAACCAAAAAAAAAAGAAATATTGTTCAAAATTCTTATAAGCTGGTCGGTTGATGGGTATTGAAAAAATGTGTAAAGTTTCTCGATTGTAAGTTTTCTTTTTTATAGGTAGAGGGTCGTGATGGAAGTAATTTCACATTAAATTAGCATTCAATCTAACTCAATAATAAACCAAACCCATTCGAAATGTCGAAGCAAAATATAATAATAATAATTTAATTATTTCTCTCTCCACAAAGGTTCTTAATATCTAGGTAAGTAGTTAAAATTAACATTACACAGTTTATCAATGCTACTCTTTTGTGAGAGACTGGTGCCTGCACTAGGATACCCTGTTTTACAAGTCACCAGGACCTCACGCCGCGGACTATGTACTGTTTATTAAATAGTTACTTGCTACGAGCAAAACATAAATATGGTAAAAATAAAATGAAAGGAAGTAAATTTAAATTTAGTTAATAAAGTAGGCAAAGCAAAGGTGTATATCGTCGTAGCATACAAAATATGTCTGTAAGTATGTTCTATTTCACTAAACACAAAAGAACTCGGAACTATATATGATAATATGAGATAGTATTAATATTACAGATAATGGATATTTTTATTTTAGATATCAACTTAGAAAATTGACTGGTTGGTAACCTAACCGCTGCGCCACATAGTGTGTTCAATTAAAACCATAGGCGGCGGCCACTTACCATCAGGTGGGCCGTCTGCATACTAAATATAAAAAAAATACTTTAAATTTCCTCCATTACATGTAAGAAAAAATTATTAAAAACTGCGATGAATTGCAAGTGGCTGGAAATAGTCGACCACTTTTGTAAACCGTTTAAAGTTTACTTTCTTTACCATCCATTTGCCGTTGCCTCTCAAGCTGCAGCAGGACAAATTCAAACATAAATTCTATCTTTTTAACCAAAGTACGTGAAAAAAAGACCTCCCCCCTCATTTAAAAGCTTTTAGCTGTAATCCCAGTCCAGACTCCAGAGTGGTTCCGTAAAGACTCAGTTTTCATGCTTAATTAGAGCTGTGACTAATTACGTAGCATTATTTTCTACCTGAAGAGAGAGTAAGTTTCCTTAAGAAATGATGTATGGTTTTTATTTAGAAATTAGCTTCTAACACTTGTTCCATTGCTGGTAGCATCCATCCCGCTCTTCCATACGCGGAACATCATGTGACCCGCTGCCTAATTGTGTAACTCTCTTAAATTCAATGTGAAAGCCTATTTCATAATAGATTGATGGTTCGGCGTGCGAGAAGTGTGGGACAACAATCGTAGCGCCGTCAATGTAATACAAAGACTGCAATGACGATTACGAGAGCTTTACACAATCACCCTAAAGGCGATATTTTGGAGTAGTAACTTAATAATACTGCAAGACATTTAATTCAGTTTTCAATTGAGTCCAGCAGGGTTCTTGCTACATAGAACCAATATTCTCTTCTACAATAATCCTTGAACTTCGCGGGTCCTGACTTTGACTATGTCTCCTGAGCAGTGCGGCAAGTGCTAGAATCCGGTTAGTGGACGTAAATCTGTTGAGATAACCAACAGATTTACGTTTAATAAAGGGGGCTCTATGTCTTAATAATTATATGTTAAGTAGATACGGACGTGAACCAGCGTGTGGTTAAAATATTACGTATGTGAACATGCCTAAAGTATTATTACTAGTAAAAAGTACTAGGCTGCGGTAAAAAATCAGGATAGAAAAAAGATAATACGATTTTTAGCGCAGGCTCGTAATACTGCTAGTGGCGGGTGAAAAGCAGCTTCCAAACCATCTAAAAAAAAAAATATGGGCTCAAAAATACACGAGCCTTCAATACGACAACATATGCGATAGAACAATACAAAAACAATGAGGTGTTATTTTTTTCCATGCTAATAACCGACCGTTTTCGCCGGAAGCGCGTCCATGAGAAATAAGCGGATTTAATAATTTTCCTACCCACATTATCGCACTGAATTGGGATTTGTACGCGTATTGGCTTCACGAGTATTTACCGACCGTAATTATCATCATTTATTGGTATTTGCTGACTACAATTATTGGCGTAAGAGGGATTACTGACGGAAATCCACTAAGTTGCTGATTAAGATTGTCTGAAGCCTTTACCAACCTCTCTTTGCATATAATGAACATAATTGTTAACCTAATCTTGAAATGATAGTAATTGAATCTAATATCCTGGACATTTCGTCACAGCTATCTGATACTAAAAAGAGCAGAGCTTGTACTATGAATACCAAATAACTAATATTTTGAATATACTACTTTTTGAATATGATATACTCATACACTTATTGACTTCCAGACACAGAATTTCCTGAGTACCGTACTCAAAACCTGTGACCAACTACAAAAATGGAGCTATTTATTTATTTATATAATATGAATGCCATGCTATTGGTGAGTTCTTCTGCACCTCAGAGGGAACAAATAACTCTTCAGCATAATCTTATCCCAGTTACTATTTCATGTCATACGTATGTTTGTTTATTATTTATGTAATGTATATTAAGTACTTAGCATTTAAACGTTTCAATTTAAAGGTAAAATGTTGCATTCTATGTTGTTACTCAACATAATTGCATCCACTCAAAAACGCAAGGGAAAACGTAAAAAAACAGAATTACATACACTCAACGAAACGGCAAACATTTTATTCTGGGGACCTTGCAATTTTTTTCTCGTGTACCCTTAAAAAAGGTTCACGGAGAAAACAAATCATCCTTTGTGACCGCCTTTGTCGCCTGTCCCTTAAAGTGTCCCAACAAAGAATCTTAATTAAGAAACAGGAAATTTGGTGAAAGTGCACCGTTTTGTTATAATTAGCTACTACGAAGTACTCAGTTGTTTCTAGGTGATTATTCTAGTTTGTTACGGCGATGCTTTTAATTAAAATTTAGCTTTTAGTTATTTTTTACTACCTAGTGTTAGCAACACAAGTTTATTGAATTTATAATTTATGTGTGGCAATACCGCAGCAGCTGCTCACTGGGTGTGTGAATAATGATAAAGGCGTCCAGCTAATAAATTGGATACATTATTTTATTATGCTAATTCACCACGTAGTTAAAAGGAGATTGGAGCGTCATCCACAGCTCAAAAGTATTCAATACTAGATATTTTGATACATCTTCTCCATGTAGGAGATAGGCATGCTTAGAATAAATACTTAAAAAATAATTAAACCTTATTTCACTTCATAACTAAGTTGAATAAATTTTAAGGATTGATGGATTATTATTAATGTTCGGTACTCTTTCATACAAAAATTACTTAACGGATTTGGATGACACTTGGTACATAGTTTATAACCTGAATTAATACACAGGAACGGTACTTTTCATCCCGGGAAAATGTAACATCCCTTGGCCACGAGGGTGAAACCTAATACCAAAAATACCATAACATGGGACTGAATAATGTTATCTAGAAAACTACATTTTAAATACAAATATTGATTTGAGTTATAAGATTCTATTTCGAAAAAATGTGAAAGCTCACTTTCGTGGCACTGGCCCCCCTAACTTTCCTAACCGAAGCACAGTAATACAATTGCACTAATGCTTCACGGCGGAAATGGGTAAGATGATAGTACTTCCCCGGACGTACTCTGCACAAAGAGCTCCTCAAAATCTTGTGAAATATCATTCTTGCTTAAATCTGAACTAAACAAAGTTAACAAGCAAAAATTATGAATTTGCTAGCAGAATATATGATCAGTTCCATTTGAGAATTTTGAATCTTTTGTCTCAAACAATATGGATCAAAAATAAGTATAAAGAATTCAATAAAAGTGGCAATGAAATAGAAAGGTACAAAGCAGACTGAATATGTTATTCTCAAACAGAGATTTCAACTTTATCCTAACTCAATGCGCACTGCAAGCGAATATTCAAAAGTCTCGAATGAAATTGCCAAATTCATTGCTCTGTCGGGCGTTGAGTAAGCTAAGACCTGCACAATACTGAATTCGTATACAAATATTCAAGACAAAGATTCAATTATCTACTCCACGAATATTGGGAAGTTAATATCAATGTTAATATTATAGTACTTTCGAAAGATTTTAAAACCAACTCTTTGTAAGTTCTAGACAAAGCTCACAAAGGGATATTAATAGAAAGAAGCTTTTGCATTTCTTCGAGGCATAGGAAAATTACAAAGTAAAATTTTCATAGGAAGATTCGTTTGAGTATGGACAAAGGTATTGAAGGTAATGCAAAATGAGGTTTAAAAGGCGTACAACTAAAAATAAGATAAACCCGTACTTATATGATAAAGAGAGAGTGGGTTTTGTAAGCTTATTTATAGAAGGCTTGCAGCTATTTGATAGATTATTTAACTATTAAATGTACGTAGGCTATATAATAATCACGAGAAACATTAAATCCTCAGGAACGCGGGTAGAAACGCGAGACGTAGCATGAAGTGAGAGTTTTGAGTGAATCAGAATATCGTTAAGAATCTGTAGTACGGTGGTAGAGTAATTTGTAGTACCTACAAGTTGAAACGGCCAGCAAGCTTATGCAACATGTTCCAACAGCTGCAAGAGACTCAGTTCCATTCTTAACTGCGTGTGGCTATATCATCACTCATCACGGGGAGAATGTGGTAAAATAAAAGTTTAAATAGAGAAAAATAAAAGATTACGAAGAGAATCTCTTATTTATCTCTTACCACCCAACTGGGTCATCGAATATGAATGACCCACTTCCAAATGTATAAAGGCACAATAATGGAAATAACATTAAAAGTAAAACAAGCTCACACTCTCTTCATGTGGAAGAGTAATAAACAAAGAGGTTTAATTGGAAAAGTATAATTAAAAATAACAACCGTTTTTAAACTGGACGAAAAAACCGACGGTCTACTCTCTCCAATTACGACATGACCAAAAAGGAGAGAATTTGAGTATGTATTTGCTTTGATGTCAGTTTATATGGCAATAGCCTCTAATAACAGGGTTATTGTGGGCACAATTCTCAGAAAAATACACAAAGGCCATCTGATATTTGTTTCTGCCTTCATGAGGTAAAAGTATGTCAAAATAAAATTGGACTTTGACTTTTTTTATATTATTTAGGCCGACAGACGGGCAGACTGTCCACCTAATGGTAAGTGGCAACGGCCCTTATAAACATTTGCAACACCAGGAGTCTCGCTAATGCGTTGTCAACCCTGAGACGTGGAGTTTTTTAGTCTCATGTGACTAATTTTATCAGCCCCCTTAACTTTCCAACCGAAAACAATAATCCAAGTGCATTACTGCTTTGCACCGAAAATGAGCTAAAGTGGTAGTGCTTCCCAGGGCAAACTCGGTATTAAGAGCTCTACTACTTCATAAAAATATGTATCTCAGGGTCGTCAAGCATTGGTAGGGTCTTTAGTGTTGCATGTCGCCCGTCTGCCTCTTTGTCGTCCTATTAGATATTAAATAAAAACTTATCAATAAAATATTAGATTCACCACTCAAGTTCTTCAGTCGAATAAATAGCAGTTTACAATATAACTGTTTGTATTTCATGGACTTACTAACATTCGCTTATTATATGTAACATATCGTCAGCAATAGTTGGTCAGCTGCAGGCTATATGAATGTTTTACCATGCTTATTTCATCTTCACGCTCTTTCATTGCCTGCTAATATTCAAAGTGCTTTTGTCAAAATGTCAAATAAGTGGTCAATAAAGGAACTTTAATTGTTGAACCGTGATAAACTAAACTGAATCGATATGATGCTCCGGGGACGTCCTACGTTAGATTAATTGGACCGCCAATCGCTTTACTCTGTGCCACATCTGTAACTAGTTCATTGTACTGTTAATGATATTAATATTGAATCTGGGACAATGAAAATTTTCGGAATTGAGGATGAATACATTAATTACAGTTCAATAGCCAAAACTTATCATTTATAGTTAATTAGTTTTGTCAACTTAAACGAGATGGAAAGAAAACAATCTTTGCTACAAAGAAATAAAGAAAGATCGCGAATTTTGTGAGTTTATGTGCACTTGGAGAGTAATCTCTGGAACCTATTGAAAACATTTTTTTTTTTATTTATTTATTCTAAATTACAACACCATTACAGCCTATAGTACTAATTCTATGCTATAACTAAAGTAGGTACATACACAATTTTCATCTTTCACTGATACATTTATATAGAACTTTTTCCCAGTGACATAGGCTAGTATATAATCCTGCAATATACATACCTATTAGGTCTCTCGAAATCATGGATGAACTGCGGCTTGGTACTCCACAAATACATTAATTACTATAATGATTGTTATCGGCCTATCCTTAACCTACGAGCTTAGCTGTACAGAAGTAGTAGAGTTCGTCCAGGAAAGTAGATACTAACACTATCCCTATTCCTGCCTTGAAATAGTAGTGGGATCCAGCGCAATGGCAAGCAGATGAGAACTAATAACTTCATGTCTCAGGATCAACAAAGCATTGACGATGCCCTGGTGTTGCAAATGTCCATAGTATATATAGGGTGTGATTGTACTTATCATCAGGAGGACCGTTTGCCTGATACTGATTATTACAACAATTATAACCATTTCTCTCTTAACGCATGGTAGCTTCAGAAGCTATAACTTTCATAACTGTCAGACCGGGCCCAAAACTGAGTTTTGAATATCGTTTACTATTTTAAAGTTATATTAATAGTAAAATCTCCTGTACCTGAAAAGAAAACAGATATATACAATAATACGTACCGTCAAGTTCATAACCCTGGCCACCCCATTGGGGCAGTTCCTGCGAATAAGACTTGGGATCACTCCGGCTTCCTATGGATATCTTAAGGCTCTTCCACAACTTCATCTTGACCACATATTTATCACAAACACTATAAAGTAACACTTCACTCGATCATTTTTACACAACACTGCCACTTATTTATGAAGTTTTCTGTTGATGATGACGGAATATTTTATCTGTAACAAAGGAAATTGTTTTTTGTATTATAACTGATAGGTTTGTTAAAGTTTGTGATAGGACCAATTAGAGGCCTGCGTGTTATTGAAATGTATTACAGTATAATCGCCTCGATGATGAAGTGGTACAAGACTGGAGGTCCTGTGTTCGATTTCCAGGTAGAATAAGGCAATTTAACGTTATTTTGTTTAGAAATATGCCCTAAATCTCCGGTGAAATGTGGGTCTCATTACTGAACCTCAGCCTATCTCTTCAAAATAAAGGTCGTGTAGACATGTTTTGTTATATAATATTTACAGAGATTAATTATTATTTAGTAAAAACAAAAAAAAAAGTTTTGTAACATTGACCAACTATTTCATAATAAAATCTGAACATAATATAAAATTAAGTATTTTAGTCCCAATATTCATCCGCTTATTACGACGAGAAATCAAGAAACTTTTACAGACAGACGCTTGAACTTTATCATATAACATTAGAGTGCAAAATGTTATGGGTTCGACGTCTCAACTGTTTTATCTTCGAGTGGAAAATTTATTAAAGCTTTGTCGACACTACGACTCCAGAGGTCAAAAGGTCAAAGTGTAAATCGTACTAATATTATAAATGCAAATGTTTGTATGTATGGATGTTTGTTACTCTTTCACGCAAATACTACTGGACTGATTAGGATGAAACTTGGCACATAGATAGAACATATCTTGGAATAACATATAGGCATATTTTTATCCCGGGAAAATAGGGGGATAGCTAGTACATAATAGTATTATAATAAATTTATTTTAATTAAATAATAATTTAATAAAGGGACAAATACAACGAGAGAGGCTATAAATATACGAGTTTATGTTCAAGATGAATTTGACTCTGACTCTCAAACTAGGTGGATTTTGAGTCATCAGTGGTCAAAGTGTCAAGTAGTCGAATAGTCAAACAGTAGTTTTTACATCACAGAAACATTCCCATGCTTAAAACCTGAATTCTAGTGGTTATTTTAAATACTTGAAACACAATGAAAGTTTTAATTGCTTAGGAACAAAATGTAGTTTCTTTGAAAGCAAACAATCAATTCCGTTTATTAAATTTAGGCCAAGGAGAGAATTGAAAGCTGGTTTGTAAATCAATCATTAATTGAGACGAGTCAGTTAGAAGTTCAGACTTGAAGTACCATTCGATATTTTTATCAAACAACTGCCTATTCATTGAACGGAGTAATCGATTACGCCTACATAGTGTAAAATGTCTATCATAGTTTAGACACTAAATGGGGAGTGAGTAAATGTACGTTGATGCCTCTGCAAGTCTGTATTTTTTTTGCAGTAATAGCATATTTCTCTTCTTTTACCTTTTCTTTCTTTCTTTACTACAGATTTGTAACGATATATTTAATCTTAAAATATATAATTCTTCTGTCCGTGTGTATGGTAGTGAGTCCTCCTAAACGGCTGGAATGATTTAGTGAATTTGAGATTTTGTGTGTGCCAGTTACGGGAATGGTTTAGATTCACAATTTGACCCGATAGGGAAGCACTGCGATCGATTTCCTGCATTGTTTTTCTTAATGAATCTTTCGTATGGACTTATTTCGACAGGACATCTGTTGGAACGGCTACTCTTAAATATAAAAATGGGTATGTTTCTCTACCTCTCTATTTGTTTCTATAATATTCACCCGACTCCGTTAAACTTTGGGGAGGTTTTGTGCGGGCGCTCGGAAGAGGATTTAAATAAAATAAAAATCTTGCTGGACAAGCTTGTAGGTAACTTCTAAAATAGTACTTTATTTTCGACCACGAGTTATATATTATTCCAGTTACCGCACATTGATTTCAGGTGCATTACTTGATAAAAAAAGAACCATAATTATCTATTCAAACTAACTACATAATTTCATGACGTTCAGTTCAGACGATTAGTCATATTTTTTAACATATAAACAACGTGAGAGCATTACTTTGGGGTTAATAATTTACCTTTGTACTTAAATAAGTAGGAAATTAAGAGTTGGTATTAAGAGAGGTAGAATTGGAATCAAATATTCCTACATAAAATTATAAATATTTTAATTGATTCACCTTACCTACTTAATATTATTATTTTTAAATGTTCAACATTCTCTAATCGACAAAAACCTTATTTGTATTGCCCTATTGTAGAACAAATAATTCTAAAAATCGCTACATTGTTAGAGCTTGCGATAAATATAATAAGCATTTTCCATGAAAAAAGTTGTAGATTTAAAAAAAATAATATAGTATATTTTGATGTTATCTGTTTTTTTTTTTTTTGCTAGTTATTACTTAATTTTGTATCGTTTTGCCAGTCCGTTGTTTTTGTCTGCGTAAAAGTCAATATCCTATTTGTGGAAACTGTTTTGGCTTTTGTACTACTTTCATGTATGTATTATTTTTAATACCGTAAGCTGTTTGTTTTCCAAAAATAAATAAATTTGAATAATATTATAAAGGTTAATAAAGTATAGGTTTAAGCAATTATTTTTATCAAATAGCCACTGCGAAGCAACGACTGGCAGCTATTTTTTTATATTATAATAAAAACGCAAGCGTTTGTACAATAATAAATATAACAAAGTACAATGGACTGACTTCGAAATCTTATCCAATAATTGAGAATCCCAACCTAATGAAATATACTCCAGCGCTAACAAATCAAGTACTTTGTGGTACGTCTAGCTAACGACCTCGAAGTCTCACAAGTTAGATACTCACTTAGATACTGGATATATATTACTAGCCTAAGTTAATATAAACTTGTCTTAATCATATACGTTCATTGTCAATAATCAATGTAGTTTTCTTGGTCTGATTTCTGTTGATATTCTGCACATACTATGTTTTGTGGTGAATTGTAATACAGGTTTTTTTATCCTAACACAAGCATATGGTCTCTCACAATTAGTTCTACTGTATGCCAACTAAGTATTGCGTTATAATAATAAACCTTTTGTGAAAGGAAAATGAATAAAGTTTAAAAAGTCACAAAAAGTAGGTACATAGTTACCCCTTTACTAAGTTTTTCAGCAAAGATACTGGCTATATATAAATACCTAACAAAAAAAAAATGTATTCATCAAACAAATATCAAATTGGCCTTATTCTAATACTATCTTTATTTAGAATATATCTTATATTATTCGAAAGACGATTCTTTCTTTATAGATTAAGAATAATAATGAAGCCTACAATCTCTATTATCGGCCATTGAGCCCAAAGTTGTTGTTGTAATTATATGTTTAGAAAAGGAAGTATACATTTTCTGATCTCCAAGCACAGCTTGCTTTGGGATCTGATGTCCGCGTGTAAAGAATTTCCTAGGATGGTTGTTATTTTTAAATCAACATTAAATAGTTTGCTATAAAACGTGTACACAATATCAGTTCCAGTACATCAATCTTAAGAGTTGCAGCCAAATTGACAGCAAATTGCATTACAATTTACAAGATCCGACCAATAGATGTTGTTTGTGCAACGCCCGCCCGACGTCACGGGTCACTGGTGGGCCATCAATCAAACGGCTGCCGGTCCGATACGGTTCTTTGCAAACAATGGTTGATGTGTACCTACCAACTTTTTAATGGCATCTGAATTCTGAGTCTTGACACACTTCCATGAATATAAAGCGACTTTGTGAATAACAAATTTGTTATTCATCTAATCGATAGTATTTGAATTTAGCAATTTCAGCATTATAAAAATTACAGGCATATGAGACTTAACAACTTCACATCTCAGGGTCGACATCGCATTAGCCATACTCAGTTACGTACTCTGTTACGTAAAACTAACAATACAATTAATCTCTTTCGAATTATTCTTTCAACAATAATATTTTATATTGATGATATTATAATTATCAATAACATCTCTCTTACAGAAGCACCACTTGAGACGATACCATATCTTCGTAAGATGTAACAATAAAAAATAGAATCTCATTAAAATATAAACTATTTTGCAATGGAGATCGTTGCCCGTTGCTCTCCAATATCTTTTTATGACTTCCCATTATACTGTACTTAGCGTTGCCCTGTTTCATGGCATGCTGTTTATTATTGCTTCCCGTTATAAAACCATAATAATAAATACGCTTATTATGTTTCCAGAATCTAAATAGACCTCACACGATTATATTTTCCAGATATTTTAAACTACCTACCCCCCGCTGTTTCACCCTTGTTCGCGGGATGAAATGTCGCCTATGTCCCTCTATATACTATATCTGTGCCAAATTTCAGCAAGATTGGTTTAGACAGATACACGTGGAAGGGTTTAAACAAACAAACTCATATTTCTAGGATTCAGTAAAGATAGTAGTTAGAGCTTTTAAAGTATCAATTTTGTTTTTAAGTACTACAGCTTCTAGCTTTTAGTTATCTGGTTGCTATAGCAGGAACAAATTTTGCTTGGTTTAGGATCAGATGGCAACGTGCAAAAAATGTCCAAGGATATTAGTTTACCTCATTTATTTATCTTCCGCTTTCTATGAACTCTATTTAGGCCAAATAGTTATTATACTTATGTGATTAGCAAAAAATATGTTTGATATATTGAGAGATGGTAAAGGACCGATGTTACAATTTTCTATAAGGGTCAATACTCTCTGGCACGTGGACGCTTTGATTAATAGGAGGCTTCTATTAAAATTACTTTTTCGATACATTTCTTTTTTTTTTCAAGTGATTGGTTGGTATTTAGGCAATCACGTTGAATGCCATGATGATGTTTCTGGTAGGTTCCTGAGCTATCGGAAAAAAAACATTGTTAAAAAGCAACCAGCTAGCACGGTAGTGCAGTCAAGTGGTTTTTCACTACAATATAAGAAGCTAGTAATTAGTCTACATCTCTTCTGTATTTCACCACGCACCTATATTTGGATATTGGCGCTAGAAGTGAAAGAAGTGCTTACTGCCAGCTAAATCATTAACCGTAAATGGTCAAGCAAAAGCACTTTTATATATAAAAGAAAAGGTCTATAATCGTATTTCATAATTCCACTTATTGTGATATTAAATATATATTTCCAGAAATAATGATGTCAATATGTCTATATCGGGAATAGAAATCTCTTCAATTCACCTAAAGTTCCAATTATTTCTAATTAGCTTGACTACACGGCAGAGGATGGATTGAATCTTTTCAATTCTTTAATAAGCTTTCTGCGAAATCTCTAATTTGATACTGATATCACTTTGAAATATACCTTTATTTTCGATTATCTGTCTCCCGTGGTTTCACTCGCTTTGCTGGGGTATGTTATATTTTTCCGGTATAAAAAATTGCCTAATATTCTCCTAATAAAATCAGCTATCTTCTAATGGAAGTCTCGTCAAAATTAGTCCAGACGTTCGAAAAGTAGTGTAATTTTTGATTTTGCTTACAAAACCTGTTTACTTTATTTTTTTTATACTGAAGTTATTCTTAGTGTATATACCAGGGTTTTGTAAAGGATCAGTTCAGTTGCTTACTTAATTACTAGCTTCCATGTCGCGATTTCACCCTTGATCCCAAGGTATAATATGCTCTGGACCATAATATAGTCTACGTACTTTCTATCTGTGAAAAAAATATTGAAATCGGTTGAGTATTTTCAGTGATTCAATTCAAATTCAAATTCAAAACCATTTATTCAGTTTAGGCCCTCAGAAGGCACTTATGAAGGTCAAATTTAAGTTACTGAAGCTACTACCGGTTCGGAAGTCAGCCTTCAACTGAGAAGAACCGGCAAGAAACTCAGCGAGGTTACATTCTTTTTTATTTTATTAAATTATTTGATTGCCTTCTGCGTCCAAACTTAAAAAGATCTATTTTTTTAACTCTTTATACTAAAATACAAATTACCTATCAAATTTCTCTAAAGAAAAGCCGTCTAAGTATACCTAACCAAGCTAATTAACAGATTTTTATCTTGAAATATAAGGACTTCATGCTAAACAGTATGTAAATGAAAACATACATTGAGACTAATAAATACTAATAAAGTATCATATCACCAAATAAACGTTTCATTCTATCAATATAAAAGCTTGTTCTCAATGATTTGCCAGCAGGCATCTTGTGGAGTAAGTCTATTTTCATTGTTGTTTAACATGATAGAGCCAAAAAGCCAATGTAACAGAGCTGAGTCATCCTGCTGAAATAACAAGGAGTACTGTGGGGAACATTATTGGTTGTTTGCAAGTTATTTTTCTTCCGCCTTTTTGAATCGACAGACGGTGGTTTAAAAGGAATTTGGCTGGATGAGGGATGGAGGTTTTTGAATAATTTCGTGCGGTTTATGTGTTTTCTTTATGTTGGTAAGCTTTGTTAATAAAGTGTTTCTTGTATCGATTTAGGCGAAAACACTTTGTTAATGTTTTGAATCTTTTACAATCGCCTCTGTATATTATATTTACGTAAGACTTTGCCATATACAGTGTAAACTCTTTATAACGTTATCCTTTATAACGATAAACTCCCTATAACGTTGAAGTGAGCCCAAGTTGGTTGGTTTGTTCACTTTGTTTTGTTTTTTTTTGTTCACTCCATATAACGATAACTCTCTATAACGACAAAAAATGCTCAGTCCCTTGAGTTTCGTTATAAAGAGTTTACACTGTACAATGTTGGGCTTTAATAAAGTCATGTTTTTTTTTTTTTTTTTTTATAAATAAAAACTTGAGCGCATTTGACTAGATCTCACCTGATGGAAAGTGACGATGCAGTCGAGGATGACTTTTGGTGATAAATTTAGTAACTTATACCTCTTTAAGTGGTCTATTATATTACATAATGGATTTATTTTAAATCATGATTAGGAGCTCATTATCAACACTACTGCAACATGGCTCTCCTCTGCCAATAACGTTTACAACTATAACTTCTAAGAAACTGACGGATTAATCTATATTCGCCACCAATACCTAATATTGACGCCGATTTAGTTGTGTAGCAAAAATATGCTATTCAAGCTAGATCTAAAAGCGCCACTTTGACAGCTAAAAGTGTTATACATTAATGAACCCAATACAGCTTATCAGCATCATCATACAATGAACCATTGGATCAATATCAATCAACAGATGAATCTTAACTCGAAAGCAATAAAGATGATTTTGCTATGATGATCTATGGAATTCTTAGCTGCCAATTAAATAAAATCATTATTATATTAATGCACCAAAGCACTATAGATAACGTAAGTTTATATAGATTAATCCATTACATCTTATTTAAACAGAAATAGATGCAGATACATTTAGTTAAACTCAGAGAAACCCAACCAAATAGGAACCACTACTACGTCACATGAAACTTTAGGCGGAGATAAACTACTTCAATCCACACATAGGTTCATAACATAAATAAAACTATAAATACCCGCAATTCGAGTTAATCATGAAAATAAATTTAAACTTTGTATTTACCCTGGCATCGCAACTCTAGTTAGTGTTGTAACTAGAGAGGGTAATCAGTTAACTAGCAGCCTCTCGTTACAGCGGGTCGGTGCGGTCAGCTGGATTAGCGTTGCCTAGCGACCGGTTGACGTCGCTCTTCTTTTGTTTTACGGGATTTTACTCGCTAATCTATTAAATTATATTAGAAGTGCTGCGCCGATGGTGAAGGAGAAAATTGCAGCTTTAATCTTGTAACTATAGAACGCAGTGTAAAATGATTTTTCTTTAGGATCGAATAGGAACTGTAATTTGAAATCAGAAAAAAGACAGACTAATTCGGAACCTAGGACAAATATTTGTCTGTTTGTTCTGTGTCTGGTGGTAAATATCTATATCAGTATGTATTTAACAAAAAAGGAGTAGGTATATGTAATATATCAGTTATCTGGTTTACAGAGTACCAAATGCTATGCTTGGTTTGGGATCAGATGACCGTATGTAAAAAATTACCTGGGATATTTATTTATTGTTATTACTAAAACGAAATTTTTTAATAAATTGCAATTTTTTTTGTTCGTCCGCAGATTAATGGTTAAAAAGTCAAACTAGACAAACTAAAAGACTGCATAACTGCTTCATAAATATGCTTTATAACAAGCGGACGGTCCACCTGATGGTAAGTGGTCACCGCCGCCTATGGACATTTGCAACACCAGGGGCATCGCCAATGCGTTGCCGACCCTGAGACGTGAAGTTGTTAAGTCTCACGTGCCTGTAATTTCACCGCCCCCCTTAACTTTCTAACCGAAACATAGTAATACGAGTGCACTACTACTTCACGGCAGAAATGGGTACTACCAGTACTTCCCCTGACGAACTCTGCACTAAGAGCTCTACTACTCAAAAGTTCAAGTTATACTTGAGACCTATAAATAATTCGATGATCATTCATCAGAATAACGTTTGCTACATCATTTTTATTATCGATGATCGCACTCGATTAAGTCCAATCAATCCCAAAAACTTATCTCCCAATTTCGTTAAACACAGACCAGCGGATCCCTCTCGCACGAGAAACCCAGTGGATTAAAACTTTTTTTTCCTTTCAATTATCGTCGAACCGTAAAATAATTTCATACAACAATGAAAGCTATTCGCTATATTCAGTTTTAATGTAAAACAGAACAGTTAATAATACTGTTGAGGTAAAAACGAAACTTATAATTGCTTGGTGAGACAAATTTGAAAAGTTGTACAAAGTTTTCGGGCACATCTGTTAACTTGATCCATTAAAGGCAGATGATGGCTAAAATACATTTTGGAATAATCCTCCGGTCGTCATTGTCACGGTATGAAATATAATTGAAAATGATCTCTATATATATGTATATGTATGACATGAAATGATCATAATTAAATGAACGAGAAATAGAAGTCCTAAAGTACGAATCCTGGTTGGAACGATTCAATGAAGTTGAAAAACTCATTAGCGTGAACTCTAATTAATTTAAATACACCGCCAGTACAACGAATTAATATTCATAAGATACACTGTACATTTAATGACAATGACGCTGACGCAAGCTAGTGAAAATTTAATTTAACGCTAATCGCTACCAGCATTGCGCCGACAGAACTGTCACTCGAATTATATGACGGTTATCGTGACGTCATCGCACCCATACTAAAACTTTTATGGATGTAGAGCCCACGTGGAAGTGTCAAAGGGAAAAAAACATGACACGTGACTCATTCGTGAGGTGTATAGGGCGAGGTGCGTGTTTCAAAACCACCCTAATTTTTAGAATGACTCATTGGAATCGGTACGTGTGAAAAACGGAATAAAATCAGGGAAATGTAAATATTTTTTTAATCTAAAGCTTATGTTTATGGAAGAGCCTTAAATATTCTTCCTGCCATGTGGAATCTACACTGGAAAGAGTCATCTGGCATCAACAAATGGTTTAAGAAAATATGCTGAGGAAATAATAGATGGCCTTTCTAAATATAATACAAAAGATTAGATTAAAAAAAATTATATCCGTGAATTCTACTGAATTCTATGTCCACTAATGAATTAGAAATGTCAAAGTAATCCAAACTAGTTGCAACCAACATGGTATAAAGTCTCAACAAATAAACTTGTACTTTGAACAGTGCTCATTCAATTAGTTCCCGTTGATAATTAGATATATTCTACGCTGGATATATTTTGAAATAATGATTATTCTGTTGTCGATATATACGAGTATATCTTGCATTATTTACAACTGGGTGATTTATTTGTTTGGTCTCCACCCTCATTATTTTTACATCCATGTTTTCTTAATATAATTAAAATGATAATTATAATCGTGCCGTTTAATATACGACGTAATGTAGACCCACATTCATTTTAAGGATTAAGAGCTTTATTTTAATGAACTGTAGGTGCTTACATAAATTTTGTTGCTAATTTGTTAATATTTTGTTTCGTGACATGTAATGTGATGACGTCAGAACCCTTTTTAGCTTTGCTGCAGTCGGGTGACAACTTTATGACTTGAATATCTATTTTAGTATTATGTATATGGGGTGTCATGCCTGTGGCCATACTTCACTGTAAAAATTAAAAGCGGTCAAGTGCGAGACGAACACGCAAGGGAATAGTTTCGTAATTTAATTTTTTTTTTTATTTTAAAAATTTTAAATTAGATTTTTTTCTAAAATCAATATCTATTATTTGGTGTTAGAGGCCATATAAGTGCAAAATCTGTGAAATTGTCAACTATTTATCTTTTACATACAATAAATAGGTGAAAAAATACTTAAGAATTATTGATAGAGTGTAGTTTTTTATGGAAGTACACACTAACACCTACACACTTTTTATCTGATAAATATCGTATTACTTAAAGTAATTTCCGCAAAGCACTTTAGCTAAACGAATCTATTCAGTAAATTGTTGTCTATTTATAGAATAATTTTGTAACAGGATTATTGTTATGAATATGTAAATCCCTAATAGCTAATTTAATATAATATTGATATGAGAGTGTGTTGGAATATTTACTTTACTAAATACTAGCTACTTTCGGCTAATGTACAATTCTTTTTTTTAGTTACCTTCTAAGGTCAACTTCCCGAAGTTTCATTGCAATCGCATGAATGGTATTGGAACACATAGAAGACGTACAAACACACAAAGATTCTTTTTTACAAGTTTGTATTTAACTTCACCTGTTTTACCAAAAAAAAAATATTGGTATCTAATATCATTAAACGAGCAATTAATATAAATAATTAGGATCTCGGAAACGGCTCCAACGATTTTCACGAAATTTAGTATGCAGGGGATTTTGGGGGCGTTAAAACGATCTAACTAGGATTCATTTACAGAAAATGTCGTTTTATCCGTGTTTTTAGGCAATGAAAACTGCTACAATGTCATTAGACGGTAAGGTTTTCAAGTTACATCTTTTGTGAGAAATACTGTTATTGGGAGCCCATTATTATTACATCTAATTCGTATCTAGGTATATATGACAGTGCTTTAAAAAGAGAATACGGTAGAAGTCACGTTAGCAAAGAAATCCCGAGCAATGCTCGGCCATGCAGGTACTATTTATTATGCATGACAGCTACCAATCTTAATTTTGACAAGCTTTGAAGTAGTCTATTGCAAAAGCAACGCAACAGCTTTGGTTATCCATATAGTCCTTAGTTTGAATCTTGGTTTCATCGTTCTATTTTCAATTTTCTTTACACTTAGATTGAAGTATGCATAAAAGATAAAATAAGTCATGCTCTTCTAAATACATTGAACCGAAAGCATGCAATATACTACTAAAACAATGTCTCACATAACTAGTTTCTATTTAAATAGACTTGACAAGTTAGAGATGTTTGCAGTTCATTAATCTATCGATAGTGTAAAATCATTTGTTGTCATACTTTTAGTTAAATAATTAGATAGTAAATATGAGAGAAATAAAACAGTAACTGTTCATTCCTCAGCGTAGAGGGTAACTTACTAAGTAGTGATACATCAAGTATAATAATAAAGAATATTTTAAATAAATAGGTTATCGATAAACTTATGAAAAATAAGTAAAGGGAAAGGCATACAATATCATACAATGAGGTTCAGAAACCCACTAAAAATAGAACGTAGTGGAACAATCCACTTCGAAAAGAGCCCAACTCTTAAATATAGAAGAAGAAAATTCAATTATTATTATTTCCATACGTACAATAGGGGGTACATATAACAAGGGGTCATTTTGATCGATGTATCAATAAAATGAAACTTGATAAACATGCTGCCTTGCTAGAATAAACGTCAGACAAACGATATCTAATAAATACGAGAACGTCACAATATTTCGACAGATTACACATGTCAATACAACGGACTATCGATACCAATGATCGATTGTCCGACATCACTACACCACTGGCTAGAAGCCAACTAACTATGAATCATTGCATGTAATGTCAATGAAACATAATCCGTTCGTTGAGCTAAGTGACTCGTTTCAGTTGGACGGACATTGATTTTGAAATTTCACAGAGTTAATGACGTGAATGAGGCCTTTGTCATTCAAGAGGGAAGCTGCGCATCAAATTGGCTTAGGACATGTTGCAATAATAACTGTCAATGTAAATATCAAAGGATTTGCTGAACTAGCTTGTACGATGACTGGATTGACGTTTATGAATTTCGTAGAAAAATTAGCTTTGTTGCTCTTGAAATGAGGTATTTATTGGTCTGAATGTTGATTGTATGGTATATTTTGTACAGACTTCAAAAACGGAGTCGCTTGTTTAATTAAAGCTTATGATATTGGTAGAGTGATACGATGGAGCCATAAACAACATATAAGACCATATGTATATCTTATTGAAGTGAAACTTGTTATGGGAGGTCTTTGAAATTCTGTCCCCTGGTTTTTTTGTGAATATGATCGACTAGCTGTCCCCGTTGTTATATCAACGTTTCTACGGGATGTTCCATTTTCCAGGGATAAAATATACTATGTCTTAATCAAAGTTATGAACTCTCTATGTCTCAAGGTAAAAAGCGTGAAAGTGTAACGAACATCCAACCCTCCAACCATCCATACCATATACCAGACGGGCCAGTTGGCTTGGTGGTTAGATACCCTGACTGCCAAACCGAAGGTCGCGGGTTCGATTCCCACCCAGGACAAACATTTGTGTGCATGAACATGTCTGTTTGTTCTGTGTCTGGGTGTAAATATCTATATAAGTATGTATTTAAAAAGTAGTAAATGTAGTATATCAGTTACCTGGTAGCCATACTACAAGCAGTACACTCTGCCTAACTTGGGATCAGGTAACCATGTGTGAAGAATGTCTTGGGATATTTATTTATTTATTATCCAGCCATCCTCACAAACTTTTGCATTTATAATATTATTAGTATGATTGGCAAAGAATAGTAGAAAACTTCAAAATATATGGCACGAAATTTCTCTCTACGGCAAAAACTATTTCGCTTTTGACATTGATAGGTTAGTGGTAGTGGCCTCAAATGCCGACGAATATCGTCTGAATCCTATATGAAGGAAAACATCTCAAAAAATCTAGTGTTACGATTCTCACGATTTCAATATTAATCTAAAATGTGACGAAAATATATTAATATGACAGTTCTTTTCAATGATATCAAATGATGTGGATGACTAATAGTTACCACTCACCATTTTGAGATTATAATTCTACTAATTAAATAAAAAATAAAATTATAAATGTAAAAGTGTCTCTGGACGGGTGTATCAATGTATGGGTGTTTGTTACTCTTTCACACAAAAACTTCCGAACGAATTTGGATAATGCTTGCTATAGACCATACCCTGGAATAATATATAGGCTACTTTTATCCCGGGAAAATGTATCATCCCCCGGAAACGGGTGAAATAGCGTGAGGCAGCAAGTCAAACATAAACAGTAACAGAACAGCAAGAAAAAATTACATGATAATATGTGCCTAAATATTATTTAGAATGAAAACATATTACATACCGAATAGTGGCAACCAACTATTTCGAATCTGAAAACATTCTGAAATTAGGCACTGTACTCGTATTCCAAAAGCTGTTTGCATATTTGGAGCCATTTTGTAGAGTAAATAACAATATGGACTTCATAACTATTTCAATTAATTCAACCTACTGAACATTTTACTATATAGGTTATATTTTAAAACACATTTAATTTTGGCTCTATTCCAACGCGTGAATCACAGCTGAGTTCAAAGTAATTTGTTACAATTAATGTTACAAAAGTCAAATAAATGTTATTGCATTTAAAATCTTAATACCTTCTGTATTGTGTTCATTTCTCAAATTACCATTTTGCTTGAATTAGTAAAATTTTTTTGACTCTTAAAGTTTTAATTCTATAGAAGGAAATTTGTGTTCTTTATAAATAACTCATTCAGTTTGGAAGTAAAATTAATTATGTAAATTTAGTTAAGTAAGTTAGGGACATAAAAAACATTGGTTTTAGAATTGTTATTTATATTTCCTACTTGTTTAATTTAATAATTGTGGCTTAGTAACTTTCACCGAAATTATAAGCGTACTTCGGCATTTATTTGTCATTTTTATCTAGAACTCAATGCATCTTAAGAACCTATTTGTATCTTTTTTCGGCCAAAATGATTACCCCGAACTAAAATCGCAAGATTGAAGTAGAATTTTGTCATTACGTGTATTAAAATTACTGTCAAAAGGTTCATCAATCCATGGATTTTCGATCGGGATTGCATATTAATTTTCGCCGTTTGTGTTGTAGTTTAATGTGAAACAGTTTCGTAAAATAAAACACATAAATTAGGTTTGATATCTGATAGTTGATTAAAATTGTCTGGAGTGGCATTCAGCCTATTTCTGTTTTTGTATGGAATCTATATGAAAAGTTGAAGTTGTAAAGAACTGACATTGTCTAAGAATATTGAATTGAAAAAGTCGCTCGTACTGCTTTTCTCATAGACACATGTTCATTTATTAATTACTTTATCTCTAACCCTATCCTTGTCTATAGATATTAAATTAACAGAGACGGAATGATTAATTCCTTCACAATTTTTACTGACATTCTGTGCGATCATTTCAATTTCAACAATCCTATACGTACCAAATCAATTCTAAAATATCAAACAGTTCAACAGACAATATCTCCTGTGATAAATCTTCTTTTATCAATTTTTGCTACAACGTACAAACCGATTTCTCCACACATTTCCGCCGGCAAACAATCGATTAAAATAAATCATTGTGCTGGCGAAGTCACCGCGGTCTAGACCGGTCTGAAATATTCGAAATGGAAAAATACTTGGGGTAAGGTTTGAAATAACAGGTTCGTACTTCATTAGCATAATCACCCTTGCTACCATTTTATGTTTGTTTTCGATACTTATTAATAACAATAAAGGGTAGTTAAACTTACTGACTCATCTACGCGGAGCTGAAACAAAATTAGAATTCCTGAAGTAAAATTTGAATTTTAGAGAGCCTTTCATAACGTTAAGTAATAAGAAAGGGTTTTGGAAAATTATATAATACTTCCATGAAATAACGAATAAATCGCTTTACACCAATAATTAAACTATTTTAAAGAAAGTTGAAGTACCTATTAGAAAATAGTTTTAAGAGTGGAATAATATTTTTATTTCATAAATCTTAATTATTATATACCAATCAAAAAATCTTGCCACAGGTCGCGGATTATATTCCCACCCAGAAAATTCGTGAGCACAAAACACGCTTGTATCAGGATGTAAATTGGAATTAGTGTTAAACAAGACCCTGAATATTAATATTGTTATACATAACTAGGGATTCAATTAATACCTGAATATAAACCTGAATAACTGAAGTAAAATATAACGTTGTATTAAATCATTAATGTGATGTGCCGATAATCATCACAGTAGATAAAATTATATTCAGTTAAGAAAATCGAACTAGTTAATAGAAAATAAATTTGAATTAAGAATAGTGTAAATAATAAAAAAAAATGTAAAAAAAAGCGTGGGGTGCATGGTGACAATAGTTATAAATATTTTATTGACAGATATGAGGAGGGATATCATTTTTATAATATCTTAAAAAGAACCTCACGCTTTTTTTTACAATTAAATACATGTTATTGTTATTTACACTATTCTTAATTCAAATTTATTAAAAAATATATTTTTTTTTTGTTGGATTTTCCATAAAAGCGTATTTTTTTTGTTTTTTTTTTAAGCTATTATTTATTTTGAATTCGCTATAATAACTGCTTAAAATATTGAATTGTCATCGGTCCTTAATAATTAAGCCAAATTTCGAATTAAGCCGACGTTTTGAAGGGGGTCAAAATCGCGCTCAAATGAGTCGGTTACAAACATACAGGTGAAGCTAATAAAAAGCGTGTAACAACTAGACTTTATTCCATAAAACAAATAAAACTGACCTCATGCTGTTGGGCAAACCCTTTTATTAGACACCCATGACATGGTAGCTTATGAATTAATTAATTAGTAACTTATACGTCCGCCATATTGGTTTTAGCATGACGTCACTAAAGCTTATACAGCATTGATAAAAATAATTGAGTGTGCATAATTTCAGCTCGATCGGGTCCAAAATTCAGTTGAGAGATTTGTGTTAATAAAAGCTTTAAATAATCCCAAACTAAGCAGAGCTTGTAATATGGAAACCAGATATAGGTACTACTTTTTGAGTACATAATTATACCGATATTTACATCCAGACACAGAACAAACAGACATGTTCACGCACAGAAATGTTTGCCCTGGGTGGGAATCGAGCCCACGACCGGCGGCGTGGCAATCAGGGTCTCTAACCACCAACCAATCGACCCGTCAATAATAAAAGTGATAATTTCTAAATGAAAAATCGAATGAAAGTCAAAATTGCGAAACATAAATGTTTAGCTTAAATATTAATATGCACGAGGTTAAAATTATAATTGATTTCATAAAGTAATTAAATTAATCAACTTTTGCTTGAAAATATACCGCGCTTATTTTTGTGTAAATTATTTTTCATATTAAGGATAAGGTTCTCATCGTTAATAATAAGGGGGGATACACACGCACGATACGCGTATTCCAGCTTTTACCGTCATCAGTCGTCACATCACGTTCTGTTACGATGCGTCACGACGTCACCCCCTATTTTCGTCACTAATTCAACGCTCCCCGTTGCTCTATATTATTATTATTCGATAATTATAACGCTGTAATGACGGCGCCCTCCTACGGAGAATTTATTTATGATACAGTAAAAAATATATTAACGTAGTCTATGGTTAGTCTGGTTGGATTATGCATTTTTGGTTGTGTATATAAACAGAAGTGTGGTGTATTTAGTTTTATAAGGCATATTAAACTGTATTAGTTTACTTTACTAGTAAAGCAGTGCGGTTTTACCCACCCTAAAATTGATATAAAGTAGCCTATGTTCAACGTATAGATCACGTGTGTACAAGATCGATTCAGTCGCTTGAACTTGAAAACGTAACAAACATACATACAGAAACACATTAAAATTTATTACAGATATTAGTAAGTACGAACAGCTATGTTATGTTAAAGGGTTGCGAAAATATGAATACCCATATATTTCACAGCTCTTAAAATAATAAAGTATTTTAAGTGTAAACAATATTTTACAAGGGCTTTGACTCGAATGTCTTGACGACAACCGCAATAACGATAAATTTGCTCAGTTGAAAGGGCCCAGTCAATTATAACTCACCTTCACAGTGATAATTTCATTTCCAAGCAAATGACGGTACATTAACGTTCGGATAACTCATCATTACACCGTTAATGACGATAAACGGTGCAAATCTCATCGTTGTCGTAATCAAAACGATAGTATGCCCTAACCCTTAACTGATAATGGATGGAGGTCCCTTGCCGAGATAATATCGGATCGTAATTTCCGGATGGAATTAGATTAGTAAGTATATTATGTATGTGTTTTAGTTGAATTATCGTTATTGTGTTTGGTCTTGGCTTAAGTGGCATTATGTGCCTAATACCTACGTACTACAAATACCCATATTTTAAGACGTTTCCTCATACGACACTTGACTCCAACTCGACTGAGGATACCTTAAGCATTTTCTCGAGGAATCCTCAAATTTGGTATTATTTTTTATTTTTATTTAATTAGGCACTTAGCATATACTTTACATATGCAATTAGGCATATTTTATTAGGCACACAAAACAGAATACAATCTAAAAAAATACAGACGAATTGATAACCTCCTCTTTTTTTGAAGTCGGTTAAAAAACAGAAAATTAAATAAAAGGACAAAGGTTGCTTGGGACTACATTCCTAAGCATGTAGCATAGCAAAATATAAGTCATAACTTGAGCAAAACTCGAGCAATCCCGACTGATGTCGAATCGAAGCGTAGTCCAGGTAACATGTCATAAGGTTGGTCGCGACGTACCTGGAAGTTTACAGTTGTTTCCTCACCTCGAGTGAGGGAAAGCGTCGAGCGGAGGAGATTTTGGAGTGACGTTGAGCGCAGTCGAGGAATTTCTAGGAAACGTCTTAGAATATGGGTGTTTTGATAGACAAGATATTTTTTTTTTATTATTATTAGGATGAAGAATGTAAATAAATAAATAAATATCTTGGGTCTTTTTTACACATGGCCATTTGATCCCAAACTAAGCAGACGTACTACGGAAACCAGATAACTGATGTATACTAAGTATATTACTTTTTTTTCCTAAATACATACAAAAAAATTTACACCCAGGCACAGAACAAACAGATATGTTCATGCACTCAAATGTTTGCCTGGGTGGGAGTCGAACCTGCGACCTTTGGCTTGACAGATTGGTTTGTGTGATATATAAAAGTCCCGTTTTGACAGGTAAGAATATAATAGTCTTTACTGATGATGCTGGTGGACCTTATAATTAAGACATAGGGTTCATTTTTCTATAACACTATTAGTTGTTAAAACAAATTCTTTTGTCAGCTAAGAATGTCATAGAAATTGTAATTAAAACATACACAGACGTTCATGGGTTCGGATTTTAGTAGCTTAAGCTTTTGACATGGAAGACATTGAAAAAAAAGGTTTATATCTCAATGGTAAGGTACTTTATTGTAACCTGTTTCGCACCAATCCCAAAATAGCTAATAATAGCCCATATTTAAAAATATATAATAAAACAGTAAAATTACCTAAATATCGATTTATAGGTGACAATATCAAAGGGACAAATTTCCATTCACAAAAAACTATTTTAAGTGTAAAACAGATTAAACAAATAATAATACCTAAGGCCACTTAAGCCGTATCGTTCTTTACAGCATCAGTATTAACTAATGAACCATCAAAGAGATCTGTACCCCACATCTCGGCAAGCAACGACTGCTATCAATTGACATAATGGATAGGGGTCAATTGTTTGATGCGCCCACGTTTCAACCGATCCAATCGAACTAATTTCAACTTTACCCCTTTATCCTCTAAGTCCAAAATTGAAGAACATGATCCCGAGAAGTTGCACTTGTTTAACGATTAAGTATTGCTGGAAAAGACTAATATAACTCCATTATGGCGAAGTTATCATTTTTATCATTCAATCAAGGTTGAATGGAAGGGTGAAGTTTTTAATTGAGTTATGGTGTAGATTGATCATTCACATGTCAGAGTTAATACTTTATAGTATGGGGTGGAATTATTACGGCTTTATCAGAAATGTATATAAATAATTAAATAAATAAGCCAATTATGTCAGAGAGGAAAGCAGAATACACAATACCGACACTCCTCCATAGATATCATTGGATCATTAGTTTGGAGCTAATTTTTCATTTCTAACAGAGAATCATTAATTCTACACACCGGACTTGTGGGAATGGAATCCAGGACTTCCGGTCTCTAGCCGAGCTTTTTACTGCTCCACCATAGATGCGTTTTTTATCAGAGGGTGAACAAAATAAAATGTAATGCTCTGGACCGCGATGCATATCTTGATATTGGTATGTTCGGGTGATATTAAGTTATTTGAAAATGATATATGAGAGAAGACATTCCACTTTTTTGCCATGAAGGCCAACAAACAGGCAGACGATCTACCTGATGGTAAGTGGTCACCGCTACCTATAGACATTTGCAACAAAAGGGACATTGCCAATGCATTGTCGACCCTGAGATGTGAAGTTGTTAAGTCTCATGTGCCTGTAATTGCACTACCCCCTTATAATGATGATGATTTATTATTGCCCACAGTATTAGTTATACTAAATAAATTCTTCTATAAATAAATATATATCCTGGGACTTTCTTTTACACACGGCCCTCTGATCCCAAACTAAGCAGAGCTTGTAACTATGGAAGCCAGATAACTGATATACTACATATACTACTTTTTATTTTTCTAAATACATACATATAAAGATATTTACACCCAGACACAGAACAAACAGACATGTTCATGCACACAAATGTTTGTCCTCGGTGGAAATCGAACCCGCGACCATCGACTTGGCAGTAAGGGTCGCTAACCACCAATTGGCCTGTCAGATTATATCTATATTATCCGATATGTTTGTAGTCTAAAAATAGTTTCGTCAAATCAAAAAAACTGGTTACATTTAATCCAAGCTCATAATCTTCTCAGAAAAATAATTACCGCTCTTCAGAACAATCAACGACGATTCAAAGAAGCAATAAAAATGAAGTGTCAGGATGTCGCATCACGTGTACCAAACGAGGAACGTAGTCATTAGGAACGCTCCTTTGTCCTCCTCTAACTACAGGTGGATCGTAACTTCCATCCTTCTCTTCGTTACGTGGACGTCGGCGGATGAGTTGAAAGCTGACTGAGAATAAAGTGTCGCTTGTCGTTTCCGGATTATGACGCTCTTTGTTTTATGATCTATTTTTGATATTTAATGAAATATTGAACAAGAATCGTTATAGCATTAGGGGTGAGTACATACATGGAAAAAGAGTATCTAACTATTATACTATTACCTATAACTGCAAAAGTTTGGTTAGATTAATGTGTTTTACTTAATCAAGCTAGAACTGCTGAATGTATTGGATTAAATGTATGTTTATTACTTATTAATAATTTGGTAAAATATATTAACAAAAAATTGGCACAGATATATTTTATAGCCTGGAATAGGTTACTTTTCATCCGGAAGTATGTAACAACCCTAGGAAATGCAGGTGAAATCACGAAGGAGTGCTAGTTTGTTATGGTTTAAAAATAGATATACACGCTTCATTGTTTCCAGCCAGTAGCCTTATGTTAAAAGTTACACTGTGCAGAGCCCAACTACAAAATATTGAAAAAGAAATAAATTGCAAATAGATAAAATTGCAGTTTTTGTTTTACCTATTTTTATAAACCAATCATAAAATTAAAGATATTAATGATTCATAAGTTTTCATAAGTCGGCTCGTCATTTAAAGACCCTTTAATGAATGTAAACTGCCACGTCACAGTTCGTGAGTTTAATTCACACAAGTGCTTTAGAGGTAAATAAAAGTAACATACATAATATATCAGTTACCTATTTTCTAAAGAACAAGCTATGCTTAGTTTGGGGCAGACGGCCGAGTTTGAAGAATGTCCCAGGATATCACGTATTATATAAGTCAAGTATACCAAAAACTAGAAAAGCAAACGAAAATATCATCCATAAATATAAAGACTTACTACCAACATTATTTATTAGCGTCTATAACGAAAGTGATACATCATACGTTGCGACAGACGGACGATGGAGACATTCGGACATGAAAGAAAATTAATAAAACCACATTCACTTCGCTACCTTTGAAGTCCAGTGTTCAACGGACCGTGAAAAAGGTAGATAATAAGTTTAAACCATTTATTATGCAACTCATAATTCCACATGGCGACATCTTCATAAACCCGGAAATTACTACACTAAATAGGTATTTTAGTACCAATGATAATATAAAAATCATTAATTTCACTCACAAAATATTTACAGGGAGGTGACTTAGAAGAAGCGAAGGACATTGTTCACATATGGTTATCTGATCCTAAATTAAGCAGAGCTACTATGGAATTCCAAAAGCTGATATACTCCTACTGGTACCTACTCCATTTTTACAAGATTATGTTTAGCTTCATGACTGTTAGCATGTTTGAGATAAATCTTGCAACTGGATTTTAGATCAGCATCCGCATTATGAAACTCTCTTGGATACAAAGTTGAACCCGATTACATAATTGATTAATGGTTCCGCACGCGAGCAGTGTGGGACAATAGTCGTACAACCATCAATGTATTACAAAGTTGACTGTAATTACGATTCCGAGTGCATTACACAATCGTCCTGCGTCCTACATCCGATCGAGCTGAATATTTGCACACTCAATTATTTTAGTTGACAGTGCACGATTAGCTAAGTGACTTCATTTTAAATCCAATGTGGTGGACATGATAATTTGCCAAGCGGTATCCGTGACGTCAGTTTTATGTTTTATAGTTCAAAGTTATGTTAAGTAAGTTAAAAACGTAATTTTAACTTCTTTTTTTTTATACCACTTGGGCCGCCATACAAGCAGACGGTCCACCTGATGGTAAGTGGTCACCGCTGCCTATGGACATTTGCAACACTAGCATCGCCGATGCGTTGTCAACCCTGAGACGGGAAGTTGTTAAGTCTCATGTGCCTGTAATTTCACCGGACCTGACTAACCGAAACACAATAATACAAGTGCACTACTGCTTCACGGCAGAATTGAGTAAGGTGGTAGTACTGCCCTTCGAACTCTGCACTAAGAGCTCTTCTACTTTACCGATAAACAGACATTTTCATGCACCCTAAATGTTTGTCATGATATGAATGGAACCTTAATCTCCGGCGTGATAGTCAGGGTATATAAAGACGGTATTATTTTTGTGACAGCTAGGCTTTGTTTTGGAAGACGTACTTAACTCGATGAAATTGACTCGAGTCTTATATTTATTATTAAACAAAAAGCACCTTTACATACATGAATATAAAGAAGCTGATAAAACCAATATTTTCGGTAAATCTATAGAACAATACAACAGTTCTTTTAATAACTTACCTAAATAGAGTAACAATAAGTACTAATATGATGAATATGGTTGTGAATGTTATTTGACGTAGTAGTTATAAAGCATGGCTATTACGCCGCAGGTTGTGGGTTCGATTCCCACTAAGAACAAACACTTGCCAGCATGAATATATATGTTCTGAGTCTAGTTGAAAATATTAATATTTATACAAAATTTTATTTACATAGTATCCGTACCAGGAGTGAATAGGTTTATAAGTCAACTAGCATAATTTATAATTATTGTTTTTTAATATTTTTTTCATCATAATAAGCATTTGGTTTTTTTCTTTCATAAATACAGTCAATCCTAAAATATTTTGCTGTTGTCTGAAAATTCTTATCAAATTAATCACATTAAGGTTAAAAAGTTATATAAAAATAGAATTAACAGATAAAACGAAAAACTAAAAATGGCTGGTCTAAAATGGATGCATTTTCGACTGCAACCATTTCATCTGGTATCAGTTATTTATCGTTGCTATATAATAGTACATGCTCCGCTTTTTTCTCACCGCTGCTTATGGACATTTGAAACACCAGGGGCATCGCAAATGCGCTGTCGACAGTAAGACATGAAGTTGTTAAATCTCATGTGCCTGTAATTTCCCCAGCCCTTGCCTTTCTGACCAAAACACAGTAATACAAGTGCACTGCTGCTTCACAGCAGAAATGGGTTAGGTGGTTGTACTTCCCCGGACGAACTCTGCACTAAGAGCACTTTTCCGCTTATTTGAGATCAGATAAAATGTATATGTGTAAGAAACGAATAAAGTTATTGTAATAGCACTTACTAATGTTATGGAGACTCAATAGACATGCCAATTAGCTTGGTGGTTAGCGACCCTGAATGCTAAGTCGAAGGTCGCGGGTTCGATTCCCATCCAGGACTAACATTTGTGTGCATGAACGTCTATTTGTTCTGTGTTTGGTTGTCAATATCTATATAAGTATGTATTTAGAAAAAAAAAGTAGTATATGTAGTATATTATCAGTTATCTGGTTTCCATAGCACAAGCTCTGCTTAGTTTGGGATCAGATGGCCGTGTGTAAAAGAATGTCCCAGGATATTTATATTTATCAATAACCTCATGAGATGGTAAGGTTTATCAGTACCATAATATAACTATTGAACGATTGGATCAATAGATGAGTCTTAACTTCAAAGTCTTAAAGATGAATTTTCTATTCCATTCTAAGCTGCCTTGGGCCTTTTAGATCATGACAGCTTCAAAATTATCACTTTTTTGAGATTTTAGATTTTTCAGTCTACTACGCAACTCGTCCTCAGGCTGGAACTCTCCCTGTTCTATTCGACTAAGCTTTTTTGGTCCTATCATATCGAACAAAAACGAGGGTGTTTTTTTTAAGTTAATGGATTGGCTACAAAACTCTTTGGTTTCAATTTAAGATTATTTTTATGGTTATAATTCTTGATAGCCCGATCTCTTTATCAGAATAGAATAGATAGGAATATTAAACGGACGCAGATTGTATGAAGCGGCTAAGTAATAAATAATAAATAAAATAAATATCCTGGGACATTCTTTACACACGGCCATCTGGTCCCAAACTAAGCAGAGCTTGTACTACGGAAACCAGATAACTGATATAATACACATACTACTTTTTTTTCTAAATACATACGTCACGTAAATATCTATATATATTTACACCCAGACACAGCACAAACAGACATGTTCACAAAAATGTTTGTCCTGGGTGGGAATCGAACCCATGTCGGACTTGTACACGAAGGGTTACCACCCGCATAATTAAAACCATAACGCCGAATAAAAAAACTTTTTAGTTATGGGGACCCCTGCAAAATTACGACGTTATTTTATTATTGATTGTAATATCGGCCATAGTAGGCACATTTTTTTTAATATTTCAAGTGTTCATACTAATGTGCTTATGGTTAAAAAGATCAGCGGAGCTTAGTAATAGAGTCCTATTTTTATATTTATTATTTTTATTTCCCTTGTGTAAGGAACCCTAAAATACTAATTAGGAGTAGTAACCTTGATTTTATTTCCAATGATTTGAATAAAATAAGACTAGTTAATAAGCCGAATTAAATGAACTAGTTGGTTTTCTGGCCTGCATGTAGACTAAAAAATAAATAAATAGCGCAAAATGTTTATCAGATATCTACCATAACGGCGTAGTGAAAATCAAAGGCCGTGTGTAAAAAAAAACATTTTTTTTTATTCTCTTACAACTCTACCCACAATTTTTATTTAAAAAAATCCAATGAAACGCAGAAAATATTGAAAAAGAATATCTGAAATCGCTTCACGATAAACCAAATTGATAGAATTGAAATCTTCATCGCTGCCAAAACTTTAAGATAAAAATGTACATTCAGCTAAAAGGCGGATCATACATTACCTATGTTTTTACCTCGCCGGTTTTTACAGCGACTGGAGGAATAAAGTTTAAGATTCTGTCTCTGCAAAGCTCACACTAGTCTCACGTCCTCTTACCAGTGACTTCGGATTTAAGATCCGCGTCCATGTTTTATGCATCCAGCGTATTCGAATAGTCGGACGTCGACCGTAGTTCTTCAATTCTTTCATTCGATTCGATACTTCGCCTTTTCTTGTGACTAACTTTATTAAATAGTTTCTGCATTTTATTGTGTGCATTGTTCAATTACTTTTATTTCCTTTTGCTTATTCTAGAGTATTGATATTTGTTTAACTGTTCTGATAGTTACTCAGAAAATGAAACTAACTAAAATGAATTAAGTAATCAAGTAAATAACATCACATATTTGAAAATGATTCGATGGTGATGAATAAATAAAGAAACAAGATATTTTTTTACAAACGGCCATATAATCCCAAACTAACCAGATAACTGATATATTATGTAATTATATTTTCATTTCCCAATATATTGTTTTATAAATAGCTATGTACACCAAGACATTGTTTGAATTGAACACAAATGTTGTTCCAAAGCGGGAATGGAACTTTTGACCTGTGACGTAACTGGGTGTCCAGCCAACAAGCCAACCGGCCTATCCATACGTGACAACTTAAACAAAGTCTTGTAGTTAAAAAGAGCGATTAGTAATGCCATAAGATTTTTTATTAAAACCATAGTATTTTATATTGTGTTGTTTTAAGATCAGTAAAAATCACTTACTCACTACAATTGAACTGAAGACCTTTTTTGTACATTGTATAAGCTTTTCCATATATTCCTGCGGTATATTTTATGCTACAAAAGTATAGAAAACTGTAATAGGTAGGAATATATCGGTTTATTATTTCAACGATACACCAGCCACTTCTAACGCGCTCTTTGAGCAAAGAGACATGATAATACCGACGTATATAACCAAAGAATACATAGCTAGAATAATTTTATACATACGCTTGGGAATTCAGGGCTTCCTGCTACTTCCAAAATTTGAATAATGTATTCACTTATTAAATTCACCTTGGTTCGTTCCTCAGTGTATAAATGGCCATCTTAATGCCGATCCGGATCTACGTGTTTTTTTTCCGCACACCCGTCCGGTTGGGTCCGATACGTCGTAAATTCGTAATCCGGACAAATTGGCCACAGTCCGGGCAATGTTGTACCGGGCCAGATATACCAGGATTGTTTTACGATACCGGTTTTACACTTCATTTGCTTGACGGATAGCTATGGATTTGGGTGATTTGTTATTTTTTTAGATACCGAGCTTTGTGATATAAATTGTGATTAAACTTTAATAGAACCCAAAAAAGTTGTATTATTAAGTACGAACTTGGTTTAAATACTTATAAAATATTTTAAATAAATGTATTGTTTTGTTGCAGGCTTTCTGATATATTATTAGGTGTAATTAATGATTTTATAATTAGTGTTTTGTTTGTACAATCTCAAATCTCAATACTCAATCAAAACCATGTTTTGATTTAGTAATTAGTACTAATTATTATATTAAAGTTATTCTCAGCTGTCTGAGGAAGGCGGACTTTTGAACCGGTGATGATAGTATCATCAGCTTTGATCTTCAAAAAATAACTTAAATGGCATCTCCTTTGCAGTCCTGACTTTCATCATCTGCCTGACTTGTTCGCAGCAATTAGTGGTTACCACAATATGCGTTGGGTCCATTGGCTTTTGGTTCCTTTTTTTTAATTCATCTGACATATCAATATACTGGGCCACTCTTTTTTCCCCTTCTTTCTCTTTTCTACAGCCAGTCACCTGTCTAACGCTAACTCTCTTTCGGAATGCTTTTGTTGTAAGGTGTAAAGTACACGTGGCTATCAGCATTAGCCTGTTGGGGGGATAATGTTTCCCTCGACCCGACGAAGCCCGCAGTGGTGGGCAACAACCAATGGGTTGAGGAAACGAATTGTACGTGCTCGCCATATGCCGTACGTGGAACACCAAGATGGTTTTTAGTGAGTTGAGTCTGAGGATTTTCCAACCCGGGACAGAAAAAAAGGGTATATTCAACGCTACTATCAGAAAGCAGAATACTAAGAAATATTTTAAAACCCAGGAAGATAAAGGGTTAAAATATCTTGATTTCAGCCCCTAGTAACTTCTATAGAAAAATATTTCGTTACTTATCAAATTGGATAAAGTACTAAAGGCGATTCCTCATGGTCCGCCCGCCTAATCCCCTTAATTAACCTCGGCTCGACTTTCAAAAGACGAGAAATATTCGAAAAAAATGTTATTACGGACCTTTCATATTTTATTTGTCTAAGAAATGCGTACAATTTAAATTTATTTACGAGATTATTTTAAGTGGAGTAAAAAGGTTTTACTAAAAGCAAATAAAATATGTTATATTTATTATTTTTGTTAAGTACTCTTTGGTATGAAAAAACTTAAATATAACATGTTTTGATCTTTACATCTATTATCCCCACACTTCACCGAATATGGTTTAGGGTCCAATATAATATGTGGTGAGCATTGTCCGCGTCTTTCGGATACTTTTACCAATCTCGGACTGGAAGTAAACTTAACTTCCACACAAAGAAACATAAATATTACCTTTCCAGACTCGGGAAGCGATCTCAGGACCTTCGGGTCTCTAGTCGAACATTTTATCCCGCAACTACAGAATCAATTTAAAACTTAAGGGTCTAGTTATCAAAATTGTTATATAAGTAGGAATACTTGAATACTTAATTGTGTGGGTTCAAAATTATTTATAATAACAATTGATTCTGCAGAACTTTTTTCACCTCGGTGGTCGAGTTATATACAGCTTGGCTTAGAGACCCTGGGTTCAATTTCCGGGCCGTGACAGGTGGTGACGGCAAGTGACAGTTTACGTTTCTTTACTAGATATTATAACATATAGTCCGGCACCCGAATTGTGTAATTCTCTCTGATTCAATGTGGAAGTCTATTCATAACTAATGGACTCAGACGTGACCTTGCGGAAATCCATTGTAAGATTATACAAAAACAAATAACTAGTAACTAATTCCTTCACTGTTATGTCCTAAACAAGGAAACTCAACAGGAAATCGTCTCTATGATGGCTTCTACACGAAGCATATTCAGGACGTATCAGACCCGCTGTCACTGAATCGACGCACTAGCACCGCAGACGTGTTATCTCGCCGACTGCCAGACAGAAAGTCTTCTCGTTTCTTTCTAAAGTGCGTCGAAACACGTGTCGATTTCCTGTTGAGTTTCCTTATTTGGGACTTGACTGGGAGGAGATCCAGCGGAATTAGTTACTAGATATTTGTTTTAGTCAATTTCATAATAGATTGATGGTTCGGCGCGCGAGCAGTGTGGGACAACACTCGTAGCGCCGTCAATGTAAAACAAAAGTGACTGTAACGATGATTTCGAGAGCATTACATAATCACCGTGCTGGATTGGTATTATGGCCGAGAGACGGCGACGATACTCACAGTCACTGTAATTTATATAACACGGCTTTATCTAACACAGCTTTTATGAAAATGTTACCAGGTATTTCGATATTATTAAAATAAAAATAATAGCTAGGACGTATGAGCGTTCCATTAAATTATTTAACACGTAGATACTATATTTCTCCATTACAGTCCTAAAGCCAAATTATAATTGTAAATTACCACATGTGGATGAAACTAGAATGTTGGGTATTCGTATAAATTTTCATTCCGAACTTGTATATTCAAATCAGCGAACCAAAGAGATTTAATTCCCGCCTCATATTTTGTAAACGGAATATATTCAAGTAAATTATTGCGCATGGCAACACTCAAACTGGAATTGTTGAAGCTTTGCATAGAAAATAGTTTTGGTTATAACTTGCCAGTCTAAACACAAAATTACAGCTAAGTCCATCGTTTGCCCTATTATGTTTTTCGTAAACATTTATTATGAAATGCTAAATATTATTAAAATATTTATGTCTATTATGACTACTCTCTGTTGTTTACTTGTGTTGATTGTATTTAATAATAATATAAATACCCTACCATATTTCTTATACACGGCCATCTGATCCCAAACTAAGCTAAACTTTTAATATGAATCCAGATAACTGATATATTACATACACTCCTATTTTGTTCTTCCAAATTCATATATACTAATATATTTACACCAGGCACTGAGCAAGCAGACAGTTGTTTGTCTTCAGTGAGAGCCGAACCCATGACCTGTCATGTAGCAGTCAGGTACTCTACCTCGCAACTACAACTCTACAACTCTCAACTCTAACTCTACAAGGCAACTGGCCCGTAAAATTAAAATTTATTTATTTATATATTAACCTATTAAAATTAATTTCTCTGAAATAAAGTCCAATTACAAATTAAACTTATTTGCTATTCTATTTGATTGCTTCTCAAAATAGAGCAGTTAATTAGAAAATGAAAATATTTTGTATTGAAATAGCCTTTAAGGACTTATGATTAGTCTGAGTCTAATACCGGTTCGGATGGTCGTTTTTTACTGAGAAGAGCCGGCAATAAAGTCAATATTATTTATAAGAAGTTACATATCCTAGGCTATGTTTAGACTTGGTATTTAGTAACATGTTAAAATGCAAACCATCAATAACTCCCATTATGATAATGGTCAAATTTAGGAAGCCATTGCCATATCGATCTGTAACCTACATCATCTGTTTACAATAAACTTCCGACGGGAGCTGTCTACGGTAAATACGTTGCTGCTTTGTGAAAAATTGTATAAGGATTTTAGAAAACAAATATAAAATAAGTGATAAAGTCAGTGTATTGGTAGCCAAAGGCCGACTAAGGGGTCTTAAAACGTAATGGAAATTTCAAAAAAACAATATTTTAGAAATAAATATCGTTGTGTTACTCTTTAACCGACTTCAATAAAGGAGGAGGTTATCAATTCGTCTGTATTTTTTTGTGTGTGTGTTTTTTTTATGTTTGTTACCTCATAACTTTCGACTGGGCGAAGCGATTTTAATGATTCTTTTTTTATTTGAAAGCTGGTGCTTTCCGATTTGTCCCAATTTTGACAATGGCAACCATGAGAAAACTATATAAGTCTAAAATTTGCATTAAGTATGTGTGCAACAAATGAACGAGTAACTCAATATCATGCCAACCGATTTCGATTTATTCATTTATAAAAGGGTAAACTTCACAGATGGTTCCATGATCATTACAACAAGACCTGATGATGGAATCCTGAGAAAATTGAGGTAAATCCTTAAATGTGTTGCTATACATAATACACCGTAATCACGTTTAGTAGGTCTACCAATATTCAGAAAAAAGTGTTAGTGTACTTCAGATTCACTAAAAATCTAAAAATAAATAAAAATGTTAACAAAAAAAAAACCGACTTCACAAAAAGAAACTATTCCAAAACAAACTAATACGCACTAAAAAGAAAAAAATAATTGCTTTATTAGACTACTTAAAAGTAAAATCAAATTATTACGATAATATAATATATAATAGTTACAATTATTGTTATTTTTGGAGGCGGTGTCAGACAAGGAAACCTAGCAATAATAATACGAGAATACTTTAATAATTAAACACATTTAACAGCTCCCCTCTCGCCGCGGCCCCGCTCTCGCCACTCGCCTGGAAAAGTCGCGCGTGCGACACAAGCACATCTCACCTATAACTATGTATGTAGTTACAAGCCTACGTTGGCAGACACCGACTCCAAAAATAACAATAATTGTAACTACATTATATTATCGTAATAATTTGATTGACTTTTAAGTAGTCTTATAATGCAATTATTTTTTTCTTTTTAGTGCGTATTATTCAAACCTTGATACAGAAAAAATAGATCACTACATGACAGAATACAAATCTAACCCACGGCGTAGTAATAAAGTTAACGCTTTTTCTACAAATAGCTGTTTAATATTTCTCTAAACAAGAAACGTACATGTTCATAAGAAGAAGACTAAAGAATTTAACTTTAGACCTAAAACAATTGTCGTGCCAGTTAGTTTGGTTGTTAGAGACTCTGACTTCCAAGCCACAGGTCGTAAGTCCGATGTTCATCCAGGACAAACGCTTGTGTGCTAATACATGTCCATTTATTCTAAGGGTTCTAAGGACTGGGTGTCAATATAAATAAATAAATCCCAAGACATTCTTCACACATGGTTACCTGATTCCAAGCTAAGCAGAGTGTACTGCTTGTAGTATGGCTACCAGGTAACTGATATACTACCTTTTAAATATATACTTAAATAGATATTTACACCCAGACACAGAACAAACAGACATGTTCATGCACACAAATGTTTGTCCTGGGTGGGAATCGAACCCGCAACCTTCGGTTTGGCAGTCAGGGCATCCACCACGCCAACTGGCCCGTCAAACATGTAAGTGTGTATTTGGGAAAGAAGGAGAATTATGTAGTATATCAGTTATGAGGTTTTCTGGTTAGCCCAGATGGCCGAATGCAGAGAATGTCCAAGGCTAGGATTTATTTATTAATAAAAAAAAATCGTACTTACTTACTGAAGCTTCACATGCTTATCAAAGAAAAAAAAGGTATCTCCTTTTTTTTTGTCTTTCCACTTAATTCACTTTTCCCGGCCACAGCTTTTCTTCCACCACGCATGTGTAGAAGCCAATAGTATTCATACATAATAATTTAACTAAATAGAACTAAATAAAATTGTGTTAAATGTGTTTACGATACTACATAAATTTATTTAGGCCATAAAGTTTCAAATGTAACAACATTTCTGTTACTAAGCTAAAGTTAGATTATAATATACATACTTCAATTTAAGGTTTCTAGACAAAAGAGCCTGAAGTTCTTGTAAAAATAATAAAATGAATATCATAAAAAGAAAACTCTTAAAAACTAATTCTCCACCACACCACACTTTGCTAAATTCAAGGGGTGAATTTCCACGTTTCAGTCGAGATAAATTAAAAACCATTTTTCAAGCGATTCCCGGTTGTGTAATCTATACAAATTGGAGGACCGCGGCACACGTTGATTCATTGATCGGGGATTCCGTACGTACGGGTTTTATTTATGTTACAAATTGGAAATTAATATACAATATTGGGTTAAAAAGTAAAAATAATTGTACAATAATAGTTTGGGAGTTCGGGCTGAGGAAGTTGAGTGAAATAAGCTGACCCCGCGGTTTCATCTGCGTTCCCGAGGGAAGTTACATATTATCGGGATAAGAAGTTTTTTTTTTATGGTTTTATTTAATTTACTGTACAAAGCACTAAAAGGTACATGTAGCCACATGACTTCCGAACCGGTTGTAGCTTCAGTAACTTTAAATTTGACCTTCATAAGTGCCCTCCGAAGGCCTAAACTGAATAAATGGTTTTGAATTTTGAATTTTGAATTTGAACGCAAACCTCAAGGGATTTATCTGTAAGTGGAGTGGTCGTTCGTTATGTGTGCAATGTATATATTACAAACTAGCTGTCCCCCGCGATTTTCCCCGCGTTCCCAAAGGATATAACATTTTCCCGAGATAAAAAGTAATTCCAGGATATGCTCTATCTATGTGCCAAGTTTCATCCATATCCGTTAAGTAGTTTTTGCATGAAAGAGTAACAAACATACTTACATACAAATATTTCCTCTTTATAATATTAGTATAGATAATAATTTCTATTGGTGCCACATTTCACTCAGATCCGTTTAGCCATTCTGACGTTACTGAGTAACAAGCGTCCATCCATCTAAACTTTGGCATTTATAATAGAAGTAAGATTACAGACATATGAGACTTTACATCTTGACCTATCAGGGTCGGCAACACACTGACAACCAGCTTTGCCAATGTCAATAAGCGGTAGTGACTTACCATCATGGGCTCGATTCTGTAAGCAAACGACACTAATTCGAGGATGTTTCGTCGCGGCCTCCGTGCTCTGTCTCTTTCGCTAACTACGCTAATACTACTAATCACGTGAGAGGTAAGCTCTCCGAGGCTTCCGTGAAGCGGCTCGCCGACGAAGCTTGTATTAGCGGAATAAGGGGGCTGGTGGACCTTTTGTTTATTTGTCAGCCTACTTGATATAAAAAATAAGATGTAAATGTGTCGTAATGGGTCGTTCCGTCTACACTTTACAAAAATGAATCCAATCCAAAAACTGATGTGAAATGAGCGTTGAAAAGAAAAATATACATGTAAATATTTTTCTAAAAACATTATCGGATATCACGGCAGTAAGAGATACCAGAATGTCTAAGCCTACTTTCCCGGCCCGAAGCTTGAAAAAGGCTCACCCAATTTAGACCCTTTTGCAAATAGGTACTAAGATTTCTCATTGATACGAAACGACTGTTGTTTGGCAATGACAAACAAAATCTAAGAAAAGCGGCTAAATGCGCCCCGTACTCACACATAAGGGTTCCGTCCAATATTTAAGTAAACCGGTTTATTGAATGGGGACCCCATAACCATTTTCTGAATATTTTCATTTTTTAATGCATATCTTAATACGGTAATCTGATCTCAAACTAATACTACGGAAGCCAGATAACTAATGTACTATACACACATATTTTTTTCTAAATACACACTTAAATTGATATTTACACCCAGGCGCAAAACAAACAGAAAGAAACAAGAAAGAAAAATCATTAATATCAGACACGTTCATGCACTCAAATGTTTGCCTTGGGTGGGAATCAAACCAACGACCGCTGCCCATGGTTACAAACCATCAAGTCAACTGGCGTGACAAAGTAATATAAAGCCTTAGATTTTAATAAAAAATCAGCTCTCTACATATTATAGGTGTTATCATGAGGAACAGCTCACTAACAGACACACAGATGGACAGCGGAAAATTAGTAAATGGGTTCTGTTATATATAACCTTCGGGTACCGAGCCCTAAAACGATAAATAACACGATGTAAGAGGTATTTTTATTGTTCCTACCCCCTGCTAGCTTTTGAGCTGTACTATTAAAAACAACCAAAGAACTATATACTCGTATACTGCAGAATTAAATTGTTATAGATGTCTAGCGACTCATTCCGGCTTCGCCTACACCTTCCGGAAGAATCCTAAAAATGATGCTGAAAGCCACATCAAAAAAAATACACAAAGATTAGCTTCGATACTATTTAGAAAAGAGAGACATAAAAAAATATCCTTAAAACAAGTATAATACATCAATCTACAAAATGTTCCACATCATACAAAAATCTATTACGTTTTCAATCCAAATCTAATATCGGGGTTACTAAGGAAAACCATTGTTCGAACTTCCATGATTATTACTATACTGTATTGTAAGAAATAAATTGTACCAAATTGATTTGATGGGGAAAATATTGCAACTCGTATTTTATTTTGATACTGGCTATTTGCAACTACAACTTCCGCTCAGTGGCTTTACGTGGACTTCTTTTTTATGTCAAGTACGCCGACTAACAGACAGGCGGTTCACTGATGGTCAGTGGTCACCACCGCCTATGGACATTGGACGCATTGGCAACACCAGAGGCATTGCCAATGCGTTGTCGACCCTGAGACGTGAAGTTGTTGTCCCATGTGCCTGTAATTTCACCGACCTCTACCATTCTAACCGTGAAACAGTAATACAAGTGTACTACTGCTTCACGGCGGAATTTGGAAAGGTGACAGTATTTCCCCGTACAAACTCTGTCGAATAACGAAGGACAAAGTCTGTCCTTTTCCATCACTTTTTTAGGGTGTCACGGGTTTCCAAGACAAACTATCCGTCTACTTATTTCTACAGGCTTTAGAAGAATTGATTTACTTAACTTTATATTCATCGAATAACGTATCCTCCGCGGAAAAATACAGTTAACTGTATTGGCCATTGTGGACATTTGATCACAAAAACACTCCTCGTATCATGAATGCATTTTATTTGTATGTGATAATTGATTTGATCATGATCCAATGCATTGGCATTGTTTGTTTAATTAAATACGTAGGAGTAGATTTAATTTTCATTAACAAGTAATATGAAATAATATTAAATTAAAGGTTAAAATTATTCACGCAAATGGGCATTGATAATTTTTTTAGACTACGCTTCGACTATTTTCAATAGATAATAATACTTATTTTTGATATAATAGAATACTACTCACAACAATATTTCTTACATCGTCTGTGAAGAGTACCAAATTGACTGTAATTGTTCTTTCCCATTCATTACCTTCCAAAGGGATTCATTTAATAAACAACCTTCTGAACCGGCACGTTAGTCTGACATTTCATTAGTGTATGTGAAGGCATATTTGAGTAAAATGTTTCTTTTCACTTTCTCAGTCATATGGTATAAATCGTCAACATTGAAGTAAAAAAAAAAAAGATTAATTTTGTATTATATACCTATTTACTGGCTAATAGGCTTAGTGGATAAAGGTACTGACTGCCACGCTACAGCTCGTGGATTCAATTCCCTTCCAGGACAAACATTTGTGTGCATAAACATGTCTGGCGTAAATACACCTAGGTGGAGAACAAACATCTATATAATTAAGTATATATTTAGAAAAAAAAGGAGTATATATATTATCTGTTCCCCATAGCACAAGCTTTGCTTAGTTTGGGATCAGATTGTCGTGTGTAATGAATGACCCGAGATATTAATGAATTATTATTAAAGATTATTTATTATTTATTACATAACTTATTTTAACTTTTCATAAATTTTTCCAGTCTGGCAGAATAGAAAAAAACATGGTTTTCAAGAATAAAAGAAATCATAAAATACTCAAGATATTTTAAGTCGAAGATTATGAATTGGGATTTTCAATAACCTCAGCCTTTTTTAATACATGGTGACCCCATGTAATGTGAACGCCTTTGCCGGTTGAGCGAGGATCAACAGTTCAACTGTCTTCTTATGTCAGTAACTAGTTTCCCGGATAAGGAACGGTGCACACTCCGTCTTCGCTAATTGGTTTAACAAAGATTTATTGGACGAGTAAAAGCAGTGAAACCTCGGACCTCCAGAAACCTAGAAAATACACTGTAATTTTACAGACCTTATACGTATTGACAATTCATAATAAGAAAAAAAATCTGTCACCAAAGTAATTTTACTCTAATAAAGTAGTTGAGCGTAACTTGTTCTCACTTGAAACTCAAAGAAACAGTTTTGGTTTAATAAGTTTCTGTAATGTGTTTTTGGTCAAAGGTCGTGCAGGTCACGTAAAAAACGAGATTTCTTTTTATAATTGCAAAATTTGTGCCGCAATAGAGTTACTAAGTTCACATCGAAATAATCGATCACAAGGTTTTTGATAGTTTCAGATCATAATTATGTGGTAGATTTGACAAACACTTTCAACCTAATTCATCTAACCATTGTCATAAGAGGTAACAAAAACGGTATACCTGTTGACGTTTACTATACACCTTCCACCAAATGGTCAACAGCCATTCTCAATTCTCATTCTGAGTATCAGGCAGGCGTAAAAAATCTGCCAAATCTCTTGTAATATTTAATAAACAACTATAATACAATTATTGTCCCCAAAATGATTGGAACTAGACCAGGCAGATGATTACACTGCTTACAGGTAGCTATTGTCAATAGGAACTTAGTCGGCTTATATTATGACAGGCCTCACTACCCACTAATGGCAGGTCATGTGTTAAAGCCTCTCCATAGATCAATAGGCCATTCAGGTCAAGGCACTCATTAGCATCAGAAATATAAGTTTATTGTCAACCATTTCCAAAGCTTAATTAAGGTTAGGTATCTGATCTTTGTCTACTTCGATGGATGAGATTCTTAATTAGACGCAAGGTATTTATATCGACTTTTCATCAAAAAAAGTATGTTTCGTTTTTTCTCTTTTATTCTATTTAAAAAGGTTTAATAGGCTTATTTAACTGTAGGCATACAGCAATACGTAAGCAAGTATTATAAATATAATTGAGATATCGTATTAAATACCATAATAGTACCAAAAATAAAAAGAAGTAAAATCTTGTATCATATATTTCTACTTGAAAAAATATGATTGGACATGATACTTATTAAAAATGCCAGTCATCAAAGACAACCCGAACAAAACAGAGGTCAATCCGGAATTGAGCCATTACAGTACCAGAGAAAATGTCAGTAAAAATAACGAATGAACGTCGACGAACTTAAAACCAGTCAACTTTTATTTTCATTGCTCGTTTTAAAGTTTTACGATCACATTTGACAAAACCAATTAATTGTCTCCTTTTAGAGAATTTTCTCGTATAATCCCAATTCGATGCGGACTTTAATTGAATTTTGACCCATTTGTGATCGTTACCTTCAATTAAGAAGGCCTGCTTCATCGAGCTTGATGAGATTTTAAACAGACCCGTGGCCTCAGGTTGTTGACTTCTGTCTTTTCCCCGAAAGGAAAAGTAATTAGACGTATTCTTAAAGATATTTCTGTATTTAATGTACGTCGTGTTTATTTTAATTAAAGTTATACAAATCTGATGCAATTTATGTACATCGAATGTTTCTCGCAGCAATAATTTAAACAAACTTTTCGGAATTTCAGCTTCAATTCTACGGTTTCTTAAAACATACTCCAATAATTTGCTCCCAAAGCGGGAAATTATCTTGTAAAAGTCGAATCGCATTTATTTCACAAGCTACTTTTTACAGTGTGCCACCGTCTTAACCTCTTGAGACCGACTTTATCCGAAGCACTCCGATGTGATTTTCGACTTTTATCCCGACCTTTATTTCTCCCATCCTCCATATTGGAAGGAAGAACTTTATTACTGTTTGTTGCAAGTATAACAAAAAAGTCGATGATCGTGTGTTTACACACAACTTTTTACGGGAAAAGGTCTTATTGTCAAGGTAGAAACGATTTATACCTTGTTAAAGGTAGATAAACGAAGGCAATTATCATTTGACAAGGGGACTTGTTACCGGGGATCAAATTGACAATATTTACTATTTTTTGCTGACTTTCGCTTTTCTAAGGAGCAGATAATTGGATAGCTTGTTTTATGTCATTACTTTAAAAAATGATGGACATTACTTTATCACAAACATCAATTCTTATATTTTGAAGCATTTTCAATGATGATATACTTCGGTGAAACGTCTCTGAGACAAAAAAAATTGCTCGCAATCCACTTAAAGAAAAGCTACTTAGTGCCAATAAATTAGAACTCAATGTCTAGAAGATTTTTGTCTATTCGCCCAATCCTTGTTTAACGAGTAATAGTATTCCATCTGTAACTTTTCTTTTCTTAACTATGATAAGTTGACGTGAGTAATGCCGACTTTATATTTCTTCGTTAATATCTCTAAGTACCATTGGGGTATTAAATAAGCTCCTTATTACAGTATACGTAACTGGAAAAGTTCTGAAAAATGATGTGATTTCTACCAACATCATTAAATTGTTACCAAATTCAACACGTTTTGAATTTCGCTCCAAAAGCAATATCGATAATTGAATCGGAATTTGAGCATGATTTAATTTCTCGTCTTAAATCTTGGTATTTAACGCATAAAAACGAAAACTTCGACAAAGCTCGTAAATAATTTGCCCAAAACATGATTAGCATAACAGCCTTCAGACTTGTAGGTCTGAAAACAAAAACAACTGAAAAACAGCTTGGTAATCTCTTTTAAAACAATGATTTCAACTACAGTAAACAAAATAATAGAAAGTGAAAACGTTATCGTAAAATGTTTGTTTTATGTTACCTTTTTGGGTGAATTCGATAGTACCTGGAGTGGCCCAGTGGGATATTTGACCCGTCTTCCGTAACCCTTCCGTGCACCCTTTGATTTCTTGAATTAAATATTTATTACGGATAGAAGCAGTCTAAAAGCGATACCTACTGATTTAAAAAAAACAGTCATTCAAATATACAATTTAATGTTTTACTTGCAAAGTAATTTTCTGCTGTATTTATTTCAGTATTTGTTTATATGTGTAGTAGTATTTATTAGTTTAAGTCTGCATGATTTATTTTTAAGATGTACGACTACGTTAGTCGCCAACTCGATGTCTAATTCCAATATATTTACAAAATCAGACTCAACTGAGTTTTTTTCGGGTATTAGTATTATATAATATATATTTTTTTATTATGATGAATAATCATTTTTAAAATACGCCCACAGTGCTGAAAGCATGTTCAGTTTGGTTTCAACCAAAAAAAACACTCCTTCTCAAACCTGTCCAAATCTTAGAACTGATTTTCAACATTTTATTTTATCCTTTAACGTCAAAATTTGTCAGCATTATCACGACTGAGATTATGAAATATAGTGACAAAGAAATTGGGACTAGATTCAGCGGAGACTTGATAAAAAACTATAATCTCATTATTTTCATTGTCATAAGGGAAAAGACATCAATCAGTACAGTGACAGGACAAAACGGAGTGACGTTGTGACGAGATTAACGAGCTTTTGTGTCATAGATACGGGTAAGTAGAAATTTCATTACTATGTTCAGTACACATTTCACCAACGATAACCAAGAAGGACCACATGAGTGGTCGATGTTTGAAATCTCGGCTAGTCACTCGAAGGTTAAGGTTTTTTTTTTTTTAAGGATTACTAGTAGCCCGGAATTGGTAATTTGCCTGAGAGACGGCAATGCTCATCATAATAACACGTTGGGAGTTAAAAATATCTGTGATGGAACTTGGGTCTCTTGGAACTGGGATCTCTGACTGCCTCTTCGGGGATATTAGTTATAGATAATTATACTATGTATGTTATTATTTTATGTTCGAATGGTACCATGTGAACATTGTCAGCATCCTTCAGATTCTTTACAAATTTCAGGGTTACAGATATTTCTAATACAATTTTTGTTGTTGTGTCACGTCACAGGTTGTATGTTCAATTCCCACCCAGGACAAACATGTGTGTACATTGGAAATATATGTTTGCTTATATTATTGAAGCATGTTTTAAAAATAGAATTTATTTTGAACATGTTTTACTGGCTACCTACTAACTCGGTTTGGTTTAATTCAGATAACCATGTGGAACGAATGTCCTTGCATATTAATTACTATCAAATAAAATATACTTATCCGGCCCATAATTACCATCACATAAATTGCCAGTCGGTGAAAGTTCACCGACATATTACAAAATTACAGATTAATATTGTTTCAAAATCATGTCCATTTATCCATTTGAGTCCTAAATATACACTTGAATCAAATCAGGAATCCTACGACAAAGAGTGACCCATTGACCTCCCTTTATCTTCTGGGGAGGTTTTTCCCTCTATATCTCTGAGGCCGGAACCAACCGGCTTTGTTTAAGCTAAAGATAACATCCCCCTGATTTGAATTAGAAAATTGAGCCAGTGAATTGGTGCCGCGATTTACTGCAAAGCAATTTATTTGCAAATAATGCGGGGACTAAATTTAATTTGGCCCCGGTTTTTTTGCCGCCGTAACTCAGCTTTAAGATCCAATTATTGTCAGTCTAGATGCTCCCGCATATATTAGGTATTGTAATAAATTTTGAGCTGGTATTAAATTTCTAAGATCAGTCGGGTCTCTCGAGTTTTTAAATGAGGTCTTGGGAAAAATGTGCTTTTTATCAGATTCGCTGGTAAAATATTATGTTGTTGTATTATGCATTCATGATTTAGCCAACGTTGGCCCAATTGTGCACAACAGTGGACACTGGTTTACGTCAAAATTGTTCATTATGTTATATACAGCCACATTTTTCTAACAGTTCATACTATTATGGAATATTGAATGATCACTTGATGATTTTTTTATTCGATTTACAAAATCATTTGGAACCAATTTTGCTACTCAATTTTTGTTAAAATATATAATTAACATCGGAATAGAGTAAGTTCTCAATAGGCCCCATTATTTTGGTATGAGCTCCTTCAAATCTGTTTTCAAAGTGCGTAAGATTTGGAATTTGTTTTTGTTGTTCAATTATAATAGTCTTTCTGGTCCTTTTTTCCTATCTAAAGCACAAATTACACATACAAAGCCGGCTCAGTTATCTCTAAAGATCTTTTTAGAAATAATTATTGTAATATTTTTTGTGCCGTACTCTGTGATGTCCTTAAAGATTAACAGAGACTAGAAACATCTGTTAATGATCGCACTAAAATCAAGTTTCTAAGTGACGTAACCCAGTTTTATAGTTATACAACACCCAACTACAAAGTATACGAGCCTCCAGTGCTTCCCTAAGGAAGCATTGGCATTGTGGCCAGTAAAATTGTTGGAGCATAACACTCCGACCGGGCGTGACATGTCTTTACAACGACAATCTTATCCTGTTGCAGCAATCACGTACCATTATGATCTTTATTGCGTTACAAATAAGGTCTTCTGGGATTACATAATGTTTCGGCCAGTATTTCTGTGTGACATTTATTGCACTGGTGTTTACCCACGAGAAAATAATAACCTCTGCAATGGTAGTACTGGCTTTGTTTGTTACATTATACTGTTCATTCTTAAATGTCATTGTTTTGATTTAATCGTTTATTACTAAGTTTTCTCGGACATAGCCTCCTGATTGTGCTTTATCTATTTATCGTTCGAGGTGGAAATCCAAGGGGGATGCCTATGTTCAGCAGTGGACATCCTAGGGCTGATGTGATGATGATGATGACACATTTGGTGTTGCAATGATCAATGTTCTGGTATCTATTAATATACCGTAAACCGGAAGTCATATTTTGTAGCAAATCATTAATTAATTTTAATACCGGGTTAAGCTAGCTTCCTAAAGATAATTAAATTTAATTTTCAACCCTACGAAAATTAAATAGTATCGAATTTCTATATCCATTAAAGATAATTGGTTTGTTAAGAGCTTAATTAAAGCCTTATTAAAACGAAATAAAATCTTAGTACCAATTTTGAGTAAAATACAACGGTCAACTTTCAAATAATCTGATAATTAAATATTTAATTGATAAGAAAAGGTGTTTGGTTACAATTAATCGTGAGTTAATAAGGCTAACATCATTTGAAACTGAGAGTGAATGCTTCTCATTCATTGTTTTTCGATTTTAAACCATAACGTAAAGCTTTTTCGGTTTAGAATAGTATACAGCGGTCACAATCTCAAAATTAATGACCAAGTTTTTGGGTACCATGTAGTTTGCTTGTGATAGACTACAAACTCTCCAATATTATGTGATGATGGTATAATAAATCCTATTTGGAATTCAAAAAGTTTAATTTTCAATCATTTGCCAAATTGATGATTTTCTCTGAAAGAGTAAAAAAAAACAAAGACATATCTACAAAAGATCAACCGGAATCATTCAAAATGGATGAAAAGATTAAAAACTGTGTTGGCCCTTAAAAAATAAATGTATTGGGTTTATTCATGCCTAAAAATAAGGCTCGAGAAAAAATGGGTACAAATGTTCCTTACAAAACAAGTCCTAAACTTACAAGAAACTAGTAAATATCCACAGTCAATGAACAATTATTTTATTAATTAAGGTTGTTGGAATCTTCGCTTTGTTGAAAATGTTTAAATATTAGAGATTATATTAATAAACTCAAATGAACAACCCTGAAATAAACCGAACGACTGCTACGGAATTCAACAATTCCTAACAATGTATAACTACAGAGTTGCCTTTAATTACATCTCCTACATTGTTTGCTACAAATAGATCAATAGCATGAACTTCCAATAAAAATGTTACTTCGACGACTGATGCTATTGAAATTGATTCTTTATTAACTGTGGTATAGTGTTCATTATTATTTATTAGAAAATTTGATGGGATACACAGATAGTTTGTCGATTAAACAAACAGACTGTTTTAGTAATTAATGTTTCGTTGTTAGGAATAAGAACAAAGGCTTTTAATGTACTGGTGTTTAGGTTTAACTTGTGTTTAATTTTTATTTTGGTTACTCGCTCATGGTAATTGGTTTTTTCTCGCCATGTGTGCAGTACATTTCAAAATTTTACCAATGATTTTAAATATATGGTTGGGGAAAAAGTCTTTTCGCATTATAATATGTATGAACTTGTAATAAAATCTCTTTGGCTATACTATTTGTATCTGGCTGGTTTTGGTATCACTGAAAGTTTAAATTTTAAAGAACATAATTATATACTGGTAAGGACAGTGACAGATAGATCTTTCCTGGTATTTATTGGTATTTTTTGATAATAAAGCAGCATATTTCTTTAAGTAAAATTAACGTTCATTTTGCTACTACTACTAAACTGTTCACTTTCTCCATCTCATTTCTCTATAAAAATTTTATGATATAAAAAATATCTATTCAAAAGCTGGTACATCGTTCCGCCATGTTAATAATAGGAATTGGAATTTAACATGGCAAATATAATTAATTGGTATATCAAATTCAAAACTTTCGAACACGCGTCCTAAATACACAATTGACGCATCAGCAGGTTACACTGTTACACTGTTAGGAACATGTCGAACAAATTAAAGGTCCATTAATCGACGGATCTGGATACGGCAAGTTTGGACTAGTTGTAACTTCTTATGAAGTGGGTACTAGACAAGCTGATTGTGCTGCCCGCTAAACGTTCATAACAGATGCCTACAGGAAGCTTTTAGGAACAAGTGTTTTATCAATCAGAAATGCCGACGAGCCCCGAAATCTTAAGCAAGATTTTTTTTGTATAAATTATAGTTTGTGGGATAGCAGATTAGGTAAATCGCAATGAAAGATTATGAGTAGGCATCTATGCCGGACCGTTTTCGATAAATATTTTTATTAATCAGGCATTTACAGCAAAAACAACATTTCGTTTTTTAAGATCAAAAAATTTGGTACTATGTTCGTATGTATGTATTTTGCCATTATGTATATCTATGTCAGTGAAGATTCACCGACAGGTAATTAGGTATGTAAAACAAATAACAGATTGGAAATAAATAAGTGGCGGTAATGTATAGTTTTAGGGTTTCGTACTAGGGTTCCACTGACCGTTCGTCCGTCTGTCACAGGGCTGTAACTATTGAACAGTAAAAACAGAAACATTCCTTGAATTTGCACAAAGTATGTTTCAAGGCTGATAAATATTAAAACGCAATAATAAAAAAAAATAAGTGAGGTTCTTATACAAGAAACGTGTTATTTTCAGCGTTCTGCGCAGTTGTCGGCTAGTCTTATGATACACTAGCTGTCACCTGTAGTTTCACCCGCGTTTGTCAATATGATTATTATAGCCTATAACCATTTAAGAAAATCCATCTTCTGCGTAGAATGGTAGCAGTCCCATCCCGATATGTTCATTAGTTTTGAGGTGATGACCATAGAGATCATGAGGGATATTGGGATCGGTGCGTCAAGAGTATGCTATTTGAAAAATCACAAATTTTAATGTCAATATATACATAACTATTTGACAGTGTCTTAGCAACTCTGAACCCTTGAAGGGTGACAGTGATAACATTGGGGACCTACCCTCGTAAAATAACAGATAATGTGCGTGTACGTAATTTATTTTATGCACCATAAATATTTGAAGATAAACAATAAAGTGATAAAGTAAAAGTAAAATGGAGCTGTAAAATTATTTTATTATTCGCCTTTTCTGAACCAAATTCGATATAATCAGTATTGCGCATAAAACTAAATCTGTCTATGGTAACAATAGTATAGATCCAATAATCAAATAATTTTGCCGAAAAAAATATTTCATATTAACTACCTTCCAGCGATTTTACTGTTATGGATTAAAATTCAATAACTCGGATAACTCGCCTTTTATACAGATGAATTATTTATTGTAAATCATGCAAACAAAAGCTGAATATTTGACATTTTTTAACTGAGGGTTTCTATTAGGAATTCAAGTACTTCCCAAATAACCCCGATATAATTTTATTTAAACAAATTTAGTTAACGAAAATGCATTTTTGTAACATTGATTATATTGAACCTTGATTAAAATTATATAGGCTTTTTATTTTAGGTTTTTTATACCACATGGGCCATTGTACAGGCAAACGGTCACCGCCGCCCATGGACATAAGCTACACCAGCGGCATCGCCAGAGCGTTGTCGACCCTGAGACGTAAAGTTGTTAAGTCTGATATGCCTGTAATTTCACCGGCCACCTCACCTTTCTAACCAAAACACAGATGAAGTGTACTACGTCTTCACAGCGGAAATGGGTAAGGTAATGCTTCCCGGGATGAACTCTGTACTAAGAGCTCTACTACTCTTAAAAACAATCTCAGCTTTTTCACGCTACATTATGAGACATGGACATTACGCTCTTAGCAAATTATAGAGAATGAATTTTTATTATCTATAGCAGTAATATTTGTAGTGATTTGAATTACAAATAGTCCCTACAGCTATTCTTCTTTGCCATCTAGTCGTAACTTAAGAAAGAAATTGACAAACACCCTCTAAAGAAACCCCCTCTTATGTTTTTCTTTCGGAACCCTTACTAAATTAAATGCTATACGCGCCCCACACTTTCCGACCCCAAAACAATAACATTGTATGGGATATAAAATAACATTTTCACGTTTATATTCGTTTACCGCGATTTATTATTCTATAAATACACCTCGTACAAAATAATGTTCATAAAACAGGTTTTTAGTGTAAATAAATACAGGTGTAATTAAAAGATCAGTTGTTGTAGCGAAATAAAGCACTAGGTTGGATTATTTTTTGCAGCAAAGGCTTTAATGATGTAACACTAATGTTCTTTTAAAATTTAAACTCGGTTTAAAAAAATGAACATTCTATTTACTAAGATAGGATGGAGCTATTACGCTCAAAGACCCATTTAAACTTGGAACAAAATATTACAAACGGCAGTGTCTGAGGATTGGGCTCCGATACAAATTTCAATATTATAACACAAAGTGAAGGAAGTAAAGGGGACGAAGTGAATAGAATCAGTGACCGAGCGTAAAGAAACTTTGTTCAACTATCTGTGAAGCCGGCCGAGGAACAGTGGTCTGGAGCTTTTGGAATTTACGTGAATACTCAAAACTCAGTGCAGATTAACTAATTGATTTCAGATTCTGATGCGTAGTAATGTTTTGGCGTATTAGGGAATTTACAATTATCATTTTAGAAATAGTAGAGCTCTTAGTGCAGAGTAGCGCCGTGAAGCAGTAGTGCACTGTATTACTGTGTTTTGGTTAGAAAGGTAAGGGGGTGAAAAAAAAATCCTGACAATTTTGTTTTGGGGATTTGTTAACCAAGGTTTCTTTAAGGCTCATACTATGTATTAAGCGAACTTTTCGTGTGAAAATAGAGGCCGCTCTAAATCATCAAATTATTACAGAGAATCAGCCTTTAGGTATTTCTATTTAAAATACAAATTTGGCTGAAAACAAGAAAGCACTAAATACAAAAATAAATACGAAAGAATACTTCTTTACAAGTTACATTGAAAACTCTAGAATTAAAATGATGTTGAACTCATTAAATAACAAACATAGTGGAAAGCAATAAAAATAAAATCACAAAATGGACGTTGTCTGGGACTCGGTACGAACTGAAAGCATATTGTTTGTACCAAACTGATATTACAATAATAAATTGTATATTTAACTAACAGCCGGCAAAACAGCACAAAATTCTCAAAGGAGTTATTATTAAAAGCGACCGCGTCGCATTTCTTGAAGAAACAATCACAATACTACTTTGTCGGCATCCCATGGCAACTGAGCAAAATAATTTATTAAAAACTGCTTCTGCACACTATTGTTATCGCAGCATCTGAAAGAAATGTTGGAAAATTCATTTTTTTAAATTAGCTGAATATTTAAGCAGTGTTGCCTCCGTTGTACATCGCTAAGCTTAGGGAAATCTATGTACAACTACATATTATTTATTTATGTAATATGATATTATGAAAAGAGAATTAAAGCCTTTTATTTAGATTTGTCCCCTCAAGCTGGCTATTGCTTAGTCTTTAATGAGGGGGGGGGGGGGGGGGGGGTACGTGCTTGAAAACGTGGAGAAATAATAAAAATAAAGCTATTAATTTCATGAACATCGGTTTACAGTTTGGTGCTAAGCCCTGACTCCTACTAGATATCTGAACGAAATAATATACGCGACGTTTTGCGGCAAAAAATTTACACTTACACTTCGTTCGACTCCTAGCCAGGACAAAAAATAGTTCTATGTCTGGGTGTAGGTATTATTCGATATCTATGTAAGTATGCATTTGGAAAGAAAAATTGTACAATATGGTCATTAACTGGTTTCTACAGTACATTTGCATAGTCTGGGATCAGATAGCTGTGTGTTAATAATGTCCAAGGATTAATTATATTTAAATTTAATTTCTTTGAATGTGTATGTTCCGCCATAAGTGCTTCAATATTATTAAAAAAATTATCTGTTTCTTACCTAGGTTAGAATATATTTAAGAAGTATTGCTTCAGTTACCTCGTTCACTTTAAGCTCTGCTCTGGTTCGTTAGTGATCGTGTTTAATAAAATATCCTAGTATAATGTTACTTTTTTTTGTTGCAACTCTGATTTCTGCCAAGGGCGTTGTGTTTGCATTGTTATTATTTTAAAAATAGTAATTAGAATCGGTAAATGTACAAAACGTCTTCAAATAATACAACTACAATAGAAAAACACAAAAACAAAATTCAATCTAAACACAGAACCGGAGATAAGCTATAAACTCGTAACATGTCAACAATCGTTCGTGCCCCAACCTAGGGAGACTGTGTAAGTTTATTTCATCGTTTTAGGGTATATTGTGGTTTATTTTATTTACGATCTGGGGTTTGGGGATGCTTCGAGCATGGGCATTGAACGTTCAATGTAACGCCTTTGAAATAACAAAGATATTTTAGATGAAGATAACATAAATATTGAGATCTGGTGCAGAAGGTAAAATTCGCAAAATGTCGTAAGTACTTTTTCTCAATAAGTTCTAGTCACAAAATCTTCAACCTCCTGACTTTATTTCAACGATTCTTTCTGGAGCTAATTTGATTTTGTTTGAATGAACAATATTTACACCCAAATTAAATATTGGTCTAATGACACTAATTCTTAACCAGTTGTAATTTTTTCAAGAATTTTATGAGTCTTAAGATCTAAAATGCTTCAATATCCAACTATTCTATAGCACACAGCACATATTAAAATCCGAGGAAATTGCGTGTTTAAAATTTAATAAAACAATATCCATATGCTTGCAAAATCTCTAATATCAAAATTTATGCCCCCACTTGACTTCAGCTTTGAAACTCCAGCTAACAATAAAATAATGCAAAAGTTTGTAACGATAAACGGGAAACAGAACTCATTAGCGGTACAAATGTAACTACCAGCAAAGCCTGACCATTCAAACTAATTCAGCTGGAACTGCAACCATGCTACGTCGTAGTTCACAAACTACACTGAGAGTTGTACAAAAGAATTTATTTTATCGTGGACGTTTGGAATGCGATTTTCTGTCGCATTGCGTTTATCTACGAAAACGCGCAGTCTCGTCGTCAGTGACCGGCTTTAGGAATTCCTCCCTCAGTGGTCCGGAAAGGAATTTTTATTATCAATATCATAGTTGAAGTTTTATGTGCGCGTATTATTTATAGGTCTAGCTGTAGCGTAGGGGTGCGAGTGAAGATATTAATATATATTAAACTTAATGGGCGATCGTTGTTCCTGAATCGAGCACGGGATTGATGCGTTTTATTGTTTTTCGATTTATATGATTTTTCAGTTTTATGTACCTAAAAGTGTAAAATGATATAACTAAAATATTTACTTCCTTCATTTGCGAATAAATTAAAGCATTCAATTTGAATAAAATTGTTATAAAATCTTGTTTTATCAGAACGCTCATAACGAATGATAAATGTATTATTATAATTACATTTATGGCTGATATACTCGTAAAGTTAAATTTGTAATTTAAAATTTTTGATATCATTGTTTAATTGAGATTAGAAATTCCACAGAAAACATATTCTGTGGCCAATTTGTTTAAATTAATTTAGATTTATAAATAATCTTCAAATGCCGTGTCCAATCGATGCAAGCCAAGTGGCCAGTAAATGATGTAGAATGTTTAAGTTATGATCCAATAATTAAGACTGCGATAATACAACATACATACATCAAGCGACACTATAGAGGTAAGAGGTAACAATTGTCTAACTTCAAAATTGAAACAGACTTACGAACCTTGACCTGAAGATTTCAAGTCGCATTTCAACTTTGACAACAAGAAACAGACAATAGTATCAGTTTCCTCTCAAGATTTGTATCATTTTAGTCAAACAAGCTCTATTTCTAGTTCAGACATTCCTCGAAAACTTTGAAAAATTTGAGCTATGATAGTTTGAAAATTTTTGACAATATAATTTAATTTTAAAGAGAACATAATCCTAAAATGAACCGAAGAAAAGAAGGACATGACACAAAGTTTCATTTAGAAAAATTTATTATACCGAAAATATGTTCTACAGGAAAGTCAAAAATGGTCAAAATTAAACGTGCGACAAATTCAACAAAACTCAACTACAAAAACGATTCGAGGAACTTTCAAACGTTTTACAAGCACCAATAAAAACTATGGCGCTGAACATTGGGACCGATAGTTTTATTGCCAAGCGTATATTATGCAATAATTCAAGCAGAGAATGCAAGTGTTGGAAAAGTTTAGTAAACTACTACAGGAGTTTCCGAAGTTTAACATTCGGCTGACTTGTGAGAACTGGCCGAAGCGAATTTCAGAGAAAATGAAGTAATTTCAAAGTTCTAAAGTGGTAGTACCAGGTCTCGCATCATTGATCGTCTAGTCAGAGATATGAGTAACTAGTTGAAGGGGCGTAAATATCTTTTGTTCTCTTGACATGTCTGGGGTTAGTCAAAGGTAGTATGGTTGAATGCACTTACTCCGTGCATTTCGAATTTATAGCTGGCATAAAGATAAAACTTGTTACTATCTGTACCTACGTATGGCGTTGTTTGGAGGTGTATGATAGATACCCTTCAAAATAATAAAGTGCTAAACCTGTAATGATTTTTATTATTTTACTCTCTACAACTAACTACTTCTATTTCAAGTATTTAAACCGAAGATTGTCCATCAGTAACATTCACACCAAATAAAAGCAACTAAACAACCATTTTATTCTTAATACCTCCTACGTGACAATAATCAACAAACCTGAAATCTTCCCGAAAAGATTTCACTCCTATATTAACTGCTGCAGGAAATATTATCCGCCCACATGAATAAATCATTAAGTCCCTTAAGTCTAATATCAGGGAAGTGGCTCATAATCTATTTTGGATAATTCGCTGCCGGTCGACACTCTCCCTCGGGCGGACCCCTTCCTGATTCAATTAATTTTACATAGGTACAGACTTACATATCAATTTTATACAAGATTGCTGCTCAGCCATACCTTATTATTAAATATTCTTGCAAGCTTGCTAATGGTGGTAAAGTTAGTTCCAAATATTATATGTTCACTTGAAAGATTTTCATTATATTATGTTCTTTGTTAAGTTAGTGCTTCACTATTTGACTTGATAGCATTGTAAAGTTTTTGACTTGAATTCATATTCAAGTCAAAAACTTTAATTTTTTAATTTAAACGTAACATTGTGGTCATCCACAATGTTACCATGCATAAAGATGATTAAAGAAAATTGTTTGAACTTTTTTTTTAGTAACGTTACATAATTTGGTTAAAAGAAAATGAAATACGGAGTGAGACGAATCCTTCCTTAATGTAAAAAGACAATCTAATAAAGTAGACCGACATCTTACAATTCAAGTCTCATGCGACATTAAAACGAAAACTTGAACGCAAACTCCAATTCAGTAAAAAGTTTTAAATCCACTGAACGGTCTCTTGAACCCACAGTTATACTATCAAAAGCATTATGAGCATTGTACGTGATCCATTAAGAAGGTAAATAAAGCTTTGAAAAATTCAATGGGTTCCATTTAGAAATTAAAGTTGTATTTTTAGGGATTTGTCTTTATTGTCTTGTGAGGGAGCATCATGCCAGTTCTGTTAGATTTTTTTATAAACTAATGGTATTATATTTGTAATTGTTTGCTCAAATGTACATGGAACTCGTTTTTTATCAAATATTTTTTTCAGTTGAGTTTTTGTATCTTTTCATTGGTTAACATATTCTTTTTAACTTATAACTTACAGATTGCAATAGTGCATTCGTCCAGTTATGAAACCATTGATTCATTTCATAAGCTACATCTGACCCCTAATATTGACAGTTCGATTAAAAACACCCGAGATATAAACGAATTCGTCGGCCCGAAACACTGAAATAGACGACTATTTGTTATGAATCACTCCACTCCCGACAGCTCCCAATGTTCATTGTCGAGACTACGCTGTGCATTTTTGCATATTGCACACTGACTTTTTATGAATAGTGCAGCGGATTTATTGGTGCACGTGGATTTTACATCGTAAAACTATGCATTCAGAGTGCATATTCGAATGAATTTATCCGGCCAGTAATATTGAAGGTTGAAATACTATGAATATGTTAGTGAAATTGTATATATTTTTTGTAAATATTACACCACCTACTTTTAATTTTTGCGAGAAGTGTATTATAATAAAAAAAACCCTGCCAAGATATACTTCAACATCAAACCAAACCAACATGAAACTTCCAAGTGTTTTTTACAATCCTCAACTAAATAAAGTTAGACACTTCTACAAACATTCTGTTATTGAATAGTTCAAGTTGAAAAGGTTACCTTGAAGACAGATTTGATATTTCTTGGAAATAGCCCGCCTATTCTATGAGCAAATAGAATATTATAATACATTTAGCATAAATAATAAAATAAAGCGCCTTTAATTGGAGGTAAATTAGCAACGTAATACTCTAAGTAAGCCTAGTATTATATTTTTTTTATTTAATACTTACGTACTCTATCGAGTATCTAAGTAGTTATTGCAAAGAAACTGGGTGTGTCACACTATAGAAGTGAAACTTTTGTATTAAAGGGAAACATTTTAATTATTCATCAATCACTTTTGAATAGCATAAATTGTGTTTATGCGTCACACAAAAAAGTTGCAAATCAGAATTTCAATGCCCTCCCATGAGAAGATTCACTTTAATAAATATTTACTTTAAAATCAAGTTAGACTGTAATTTTTGAATTATTTTCATACGATAGGAAAAATCAGTATATAGAGATGTTTCTCACGATATCTTTAAAATGCCTCGAAGGAACCGTCTTACACATTCAGTACAAACACATTATAGAATATCTATGCCTTTCCAAAGCAAACCCTACTACCAGAGTGTCATAGACTTTCAACTGCAAACGGTTAGATATGAAATAGAAAGTGAAGATAGCGGAGTGTTAGCAACATTGAAAACCTTAGCAGAAGCCATGAACTTAAATCCAATGAGTTTGTTATAGGACTGGCTACCATCCAAAAATTCTAAATCTATGATCTGCAGATGAAAGATAATCAGCTAGTTTACAAATACTGCAAATTTTTTTCATGTCTCATTTAGGCTTCTAGATATTGCATGAATATGCGTAATGGTGCCACTGGAGCGCTTTCTCAAGTTGCTGATTTGTGGGGCACCCTAAAACCTAGCTTATTATTTTAATCAATTTTACTAGATATTCTGTCCGTACATTTATTATGTAATTTTTTTTGATAATTATTCGTTTTATGAGTCACTGACGATAGGCTACTATTTGATTTTCTTTTTTTGTCTTTCGTTATGTTCTTTTATAACTCAAGAACGATTTGACCAATCTAGATGAAAATCTGTATAAAGCCAGAACGTGTGACTGCGCAGATAATAGATTATATAATATCGATAAACGAAGGAAAAACCGCGGGCGACAGCTAGTTATTATAACTTTCATTACTAGGACGGGAAAGTAAGTAAAATCTACAAAGCGAAAACTAATTACAAGTTGTTACTAACTTATCAAGCCCAATACCAGACAATAGAACCAAACGCTTGTGTCGTATCAAACGTGAATAATCAAATAGCAATATTAATTATATTAGTCAATCACACGACTCAATTCAATAATCTTTGATCAAACAAACCCTATGTTCAGGGTTAATGAAGCGTACTCAGATTGATGTACATTGTGTTAGATATTACTTAAAATATACTTTTGTTAATGTCATCACGTCCATACAGCCTAAGAATGTCTCCTTCCTTACCCCTCCTAGATTTCCAAAGTCAATATCCCTGAACTGAATAAATCCAGTTAGGGATTCTGAGGTAATTTCCAAAGAGTGTTTAATGCAATGATTGTAAATTTATGTCTATCAAAGTTTGTAGTGTTATCAATATTTTACTTTCTTTGTCTAGATCTTCTACATAATTACATCCATCATATTACAATAATACTAATCTACTGTTGTGTTCACTTGTTCAGTTCTCTTTCTCATGTGAATTATCTTATGCTTTGCCGCAGTCTCATCACGGTATCATCATTGATCATGTGGTCAGAGGTAAAAGGGAACTGGATTTCAAGTGCAGCTATTGGAAAACAACCACAAGTAGGTAATTGTCATTATTTCGATCCACCGTATTTTGTACACAATAATTATATTTGGGCTTCATAGCAACACATTACAACTAAATATTCCAAACAATATCACTTGGCATTCAAATCAAGATGATACATGATTTAACCAATCTTGTACATGTTGCTAACGCCAGACGACCCGAAGCTTTGACTCCAGATAAATAGCTGTACAACCACTCGGACACAGCTGAAATCGAATCCTACAAACGGATTTTGTGTGATAGCACGAAACGTTTGATCGCTTTATAGGTTATCTGCTTACGTAACTCCTAACTAGGTTGTTAAGTTGTCGAGGACCGTTTAAATTGCTGCGAGTATTATAGAAAGTATACCTTGTGGGGTTATAATTAGGTTCATTACCATTTTCATTTAATTGACTATTGGATCAAAAATTAACCTCAAAAGTAACAAAGATGATTTTTCAATGAATTGCTAAGCTGTCCAATCGGGCCTTTACAACATTAGTTATATGTTAATTATACGTATTTTCTGTTTTATAATTTCATATCTCATTTAAATTCTAAATTCAAGGTATTCGTCTTTAGAAAGTGAAATCAATTTTAATATAATATGACTTCGCAAACCCTTATGAACAATCCAAATTATGAATATTAACCAGTATTAGAATCACCTAGTACGTTCTACTGATTCATCTAGGTTGTTTGTACTGAGAAGAGACGGCATTAGTCTTTCTTTTGGTCTCACTGATAATAATTTCGTGCTTTACAATTTATAAAAGAAAATACTAACAGAATACCTGCCAGCATTTAAATAAATAAATCAATAAATATCCTGGGACATTCTTTTACACACGGCTATCTGGTCCCAAACTAAGCAGAGCTTGTACTATGGAAACCAGATAACTGATATACTACATTTTTCTAAATACATACTTATATCGATATCTACACCCAGACACAGAACAAACAGACATGTTCATGCACACAAATGTTTATCCTGGGTGGGAATCGAACGAATCGTTAGGTTTGGCAGTCAGAGCGTTAACCACCAATAGACCAGGGCCAAAGCCTTCAAAAATGGTAAAAAATGAAAAAAAATTATAGTAAGATGAAACCCATTAGAAAAGGAGGGGAATATGATAAAAATGAAAGGAAAAATAAATTACGGTCGATCCGAGTTCGGAAAGTGGGTGGGGGTGAGTTTTTAAGGGTAAAAAATGGTTTATCTTGATTTCCGGCAAAACTACACGTCCTATGGAAAAAAGTTAAATAGCAAAGTTGTAGATAATAAAACGATCTACAACTTTTGTATTTGCAATTTTTTCACATAACCTCAAAATTTAGGTGAAAATTTCAAATAACCAAGTTTTTGGTTTTTTATTTATATCTTTTTCAAAAAAATTTTTTTTTCTACGAAATTTGGTGAAAACTTACCTTTTTATGTCCCAAATACACTGTAATTTATTTAATTTTAAATATTGATTTATTTCGCCTTATTTTAACTTAATATAAAAAAAGCACCCTAATTTTCAATCGAAAATTCTGACGTCAAAATATCAGCTTTTTCCAAAAAGTGTGTGGGCTTTTTGTTCGTTGAAATATCTGATTTCTGATGGTGTAAAAAAATATATACATTACTATAGAAAATGTTCTCAAAAAATGCAAAAAATTGAAACTCAAATTCGAAATTTTTTTTTAATCATTATATACAATTCTGAGGTATTTATTAAAATTTACACTTTAATTACTCAAAAAACTAGTAAGATTTCATGAAAAGGGCTAAAATTTACCGAAGGTCACTCAGGTATATAAATTATCTTAACACAGCAATAAATAGGCATCTACAAATATTATTTAAAGAAGATTTTAAAACTTTTTCAAAATATTGTAGATGTCTTATTAAATATTAACTTTTTTAACTTATTTGTCTGTTAATTATAGAAGTATATTTCAATTTGTTTTTTTTTTCGTTTATCAATAAAACATGAAATCTTACGTTTTTTGAGTAATTAAAGTGTAAATTTTAATAAATACGTCAAAATTGTACATAATGATTAAAAAAAATGTCGAATTTGAGATTCAATTTTTTGCATTTATTGAGAACATTTCCTATAGTAATGTATATTTTTTTACACCATCAGAAAGTAGATATTTCAACGAACAAAAAGACCACAGACTTTTTGGAAAAAGCTGATATTTTGACGTCAGTATTTTCGATTGAAAATTAGGGTGCTTTTCATATATAAAGTTAAAATAAGGCGAAAAAATAAATATTTTAAATCAAATTAATTACAGAGTATTTGGGACATACTAAGGTTTTCACCAAATTTCGTAGAAAAAAAATTAAATTTTGGAAACGATAGAAATAAAAAACCAAAACCTTGGTTATTTGAATTTTTCACCTAAATTTTGAGGTTATGTGAAAAAATTGTAAATACAAAAGTTATAGATCTTTTTATTACCTACAACTTTGCCATTTAACTTTTTTCCATAGGACTTGTAGTTTTGCCGGAAATGAAGATAAACCATTTTTTACCCCCACCCACTTCCCGAACTCGGATCGACCGTAATTTATTTTTCCTTTAATTTTTATCATATTCCCCTCCTTTTCTAATGGGTTTCATCTTACTGTAATTTTTTTTTGTTTCTAAAATTATCGACCCTGGTCTACAAGCCAACTGGCCTGTCAAAAAAATAAATTTAAAGATTCTAAATTCGAATAGAACCAATTATATATTTTAGGCCCAGGGTGGGTACTTATGAAAGCAAAAGTTACTGAAGCTACCACCGGTTTGTAAATCAGCCATCGAAGACTATCCGGAATTTTTAGGAATAGGTAGGTATATTCTGTTCCTGTATCAGCTCCACGCATGCAGTGTTTAAACTTTCAGTTCAATTGAGAAGTCAAGAGGTCGTGTTTGTGACTGGAGTGTGCAGATAATGGTACTAAACAGAGAAAAGTTCAAGAAACCTGGTGATTTACTATATAAATACTACTGCTAGCTATTTAATGTCCTATTGCGAACACTGATGCTAAGTTAATGTAGTTTCAGCGATTTTAATCTTGTTGTTATTTATATTATTAAGAACCAGCTAACGTCACGAATCACACTAAAAAAAGTCTCAAAGTAGGTGAAGTATTTCTAAAGATTACCCTCCTTACAAAAAATATTAGACAATCTATTCTATCGACTATATACTACTTTTATTATGACCCAAAACCCGTGGCTTTAATAGCAGTGCTAGGAATTAAATGTTTTCGGGAACACAGAACATCCTGAACCTTCATCATTTATAAAATTGGGGGATACGAAAGTAGGAGAATTAGTTAGTTACAATGGCAACAATAAAAAAAAGTATTTAAATTTAGAACATAAGAAATAATTTATACAGTAACAGCTGCAGTAGTTAAAAACTGAGTCACAGCTATAAAGACCCACCATAGACAATGAAAATAGAAGGATTGTAAATCGTTCCATAATGAAAAGTAAACAAGAAATAGGTACTATAATTTAAAGACTCTTTAAGTCAAATGCTCCCTTGTCTTATACCCCGCGGGGCTTATCGCCTAAGGAATTTTATTTATTCATTCCTATGGGACGATATACCCCGCAGGAAACAAATGCTTCACGGGACATTGAAACATAAAAACGTTTAAAAAATAAGGTCAATAAAAAGTAATGCTCCTTCAAATGTCTCTTCAGTACCTACAGAGTGTACCTACCAATCAGTTAGATTGATGGTAATATAAATGTAACGAAAGAAAAGAATTGCTAACGTTTAAATCTCGCATTACATCGTCAGAGTCAGCAGTATCCGACATTTCCAGTAAATAGCTCACGTCTTCATCACAAAGATTTACTTAAAACTTGGGAGGTAATAAAATTACAGAATTTTTTGTTCAAGCTCTTCCTCGAAAGAGTACCTAAGTCATGTGACTTGATTTATTAAATTTTCTGAGCGCTGGAAAAGTTTCGTCGACAAATAAACGATTTTCGAAATGAAATATTTTAGATCAGTTATGGCGGTCCAGCGTAATGCTTTGTTTTTTCGTCAGTTTCGTACAAACTGTCAAAAAATCTTCAGAAGCGATCGAAGTGATGGCACAAAGGACACATATGCCGCCATTTTGAATAAGGAAAGAAACTAGTTAACAATAAAATGTGTATCGATTTGAGTAGTAGAACTCTTAGTGCATAGTTCGTCCGGGAAAGCACTACCACCTTACCCATTGCCGCCGTGAAGCAGTAGTGCACTTGGATTACTGTGTTTTGATTTTTTAATAAATAATAATTCTCACCTTATTTTTATATCATAAATGCATCAATCGTTTTAAGTAGCAGCGGTGTTTCAACTCCTCGATATTTTATTGTACATTTCATCTTACGACCTCTTTTAAAACCTAGGTTGGCAGCACCAATAGCCGTTTAATTCTATTCAATATTCATTACGTGATTAGTACTTGATGGGAAAAAAAACAGCTACCAATCAATTCGATGAGAAACTGGATTATCGAACTTGTGATCAACCACTTCACAAATTCACACAATAATTAAGTTATATGGTTTTAGGTTATTTTTGCTGTGACGCGTAGCAATTGTCTTTTGAGAGAGAAGCAGACAAAATGGCGTGTAATTGCAATTAACCAATCAAATCGCTCCATTTGTAAATTTGAATCTATTTTCCTTTTTTTGATTTGTTTTAAATCAATAATCCTTTTGAAAATGTTAAAACAATATGCAAGAGTATTTTTAATGATTGCATTTGTAATCTAATAAACAGAGAATTATCGTTAAATATGCCAACTATGTGTTAGTTTATACGCAAACAATATATGGACGCGGAACACTGTCTTTTATATTTAGACTAGCTGTCCCCCGCGGTTTTACCCGCTTTCCGAGGGATGTCACGTTTTCCCGAGATAAAAAAGTAGCCTATGTTATTCCAGGATATGCTCTATCTATGTGCCAAGTTGCATCTTAATCCGTTCGGTAATTATTGCGTGAAAGAGTAACAAACATACAAGCTTTCGCATTTATAATATTAGTAGGATTGCCCAAATAACGCCTTCTCTTTTGTATAATTATAAAGATAATTGAAAGTCATGCAAAGAACGTAGATGTTTAAACCGGTGTGGCGACATCTATGTACATGCCTACAATCCTTCACCGCCTGCATCACAGTGATGCGGCGTCATCTATCAAAGAGTAGAAACACGCGAGAATCCTACATCGCGATATCAAGATTCTCTCAGGATTTGATATATATACAAGCATCCAACATCAACATTTGGGCCGCGGTCCCCAGGCATGATCACCTAGCCTGGCGGAAGATCTTCCCTTTTAAATGGAGGAGTCTCATACCTCGCTTCTCCATACCGGCTAAAACAATAGAGCGGAAGCTGGGGGTAAATTTTACGGCTTACTTGCAATCTATAAGTTGCAGAACTATTGAACTAAGATTTTGAAAACTACCAGCAACTTATAAGGATTAACTCTGTAAGGTAAATTACAATATCTTGAAGATGTTTCGTCGCGGCCTCTATGTTCTGTCTCTTTCGCTAACTACACGAAAGGTAATGATTATACTATTCAATGTTATTATATCCTTTTAATATTATAAGTGCAAATGTTTGGATGGGTGGATGTTTGTTACTTCATTACGCTGGAATAGCAGAACGGATCTGGATAAAATTTGATACAACGATAGATTATACTCTAGACTAGCTCAATGGCTATTTATTCCGGGAATATGTAACATCCCGCGGGAAAGCCGGGTGAAACATTGAGGGATAGGATAAATGCAAAAGTTTGTGAAGATGTATGTAAGCATGGATGTTTGTTGCTCTTTTACGCAAAAAACTCTTCAACGGATTTGGATGAAGCTTGTGGAATAGATAGTTTATAACCTCGATTAAAACATAAGATATTACATAAAAAATTAACATTTTAATTAACGGTTGAAACCATATAGTGATAAAAGTTCATTGTTACTTATAAGCAAACTTATTTATTCTAGCTGTTTATAATAATATGGTATTTGACATAAAGGTTAAATCTCCGAGGCATTATGGCGTCGGTTCGCCGAAGCAGTTTATTAGCTGAATAAAGGGGCTAGTTGAAAATCGATATTACAATTATAAATCTTGTGTAAAGGATACGTTGGAATTCCCACTTCCGAGTACTGGTTTCGATATCAGATTATTTTCAATGTAGTCATTTCATGAATATAAATTAAATTTTAATAATATTACTTCCTAGAAAATATTTCCTGACGTTAATAAGTACTATATACTATTTCCAAATTGCTGGTTCAAAATATTATTAATTAAGAAAAAAAAACATAATGTTTTTTGCAAATTAAAATTATTGTAGTGATGCGATACTCCTTCTTTCCCTTCTTACCTCAATAACTACTGACCATCTTTATTTATTTTTAAACCCTGGCCGAAAATACTATAAAGTTTTAAAAATAACTACGCTTTTTATTTCAAATACCCTTTATCTTTTTTGCTATTCTCATGGCTTCGTAAATAAGTAACGCTTTAATTTAAGTATTTATTTTTTTATTTTAAACTCGCAGCTATGAAGCTATTGAACAAAATAACAAAGGTTAATAATATTGTAGGACGGGCTAGTTGAAAATATTGCAATTAAAAACCTTGTGATACATTGGTATTTCCACTTCTGGGAACTGGTTCCGGTTAACCAAAGTTGACTGGATGGATGTTTGTTACTCAATCCCGCCAGAACGGCTGAACGTATCTCAGGATTACAGTCTCCATTAGCACGTAGGCTACTTTATATTTCGGAAATATATAACTTCCCACGGGAACGCTGGTGACAGCTATGGTTGATAACCTAGATCAACACATAGAAACATGGAAAAAGTAGTCTTCGGGAAAACGGTGAGGTTAGTACCTAATTGTATAGGTAAGTTTATAATATTTCACAAAACCTGATTCATACAGTTACACACAACAGTTAACGTAGCAATTACAAAATAATAATGCAGCAGAGAAAATTCTTTTCAAAGGAACCATGCAGGAAGCAAGAATTTATTTTAATAAAATAACATCTTACAAAGCCAGGACGTGCGTTCCAGGAGATAGTAACATTATAAAACACAATGCAGTCAAGCGCATTGTATCTTCGAGACAAGTGCAAAAGCATCGCAAATCTAATTTCTCCAGCTGCCTCCACTACACGTATTCCTTATAAAGGAAATGTCACGTGAAAAGTACAAAAACATGATAAAACTAGTTTTCCACGTTTTATTCAACTCAACATGTTGGGAATGGTAGGGGATGAGACATCCCGGATACGTGGATATAAAGAACCTAGCTGTTGACCTACTAAATCTTTATTTCCTTTTAAACCCACAGCGTTTGGATTAGTAATAGAACGTCCGATTTTATTGCATGTAGTTAGTTACCTTGTCATTGTCTTCTGGGTGAGGATAGCACAATTTGCAGTGACAAATAGATAAAAGATAAAATACATTTATTGGACACACGGAGTAATTTATGTAAAAAATAAAAATATATTAGGTTAGGGAAAAAGTCTTTTCGCATTATAGTATGTATGAACTTGTAATAAAATCTCTTTGGCTATACTATTTGTATCTGGCTGGTTCTGGTATCATTGAAAGTTTAAATTTTAAAGGACACAATTCCAAATTCAAATTAGGAAAATGTGTGATTTTCAATTGTTTTTCGTACCGTCAAGATGAATGAATCTAATAAAGAAATCGATACATTTTAAAATTTTACTACAAAAAGGCAAAAATGCAACGCAAGCCGCGAAAAAAATTTGCGATGTTTATGGACCTAGTGCAGTGTCTGTGAGAGTAGCACAAATTTGGTTTAAGCGTTTTCAATCCGGTAATTTTGATGTCAAAGATGCACGCTCTGGTCGCCCTATTACGGATAAAATGGATGTCATTTTTGAAAAAGTGGAGCAAGATCGGCATATCAGTAGTTACGACGTAGCTGAAGAACTGGGAATTGACCACAAAATAGTTTTGGCGCATTTGAAAAAAACTGGGTACACAAAAAAGGTCGATATTTGGGTGCCTCGCGAGCTCTCTGCCAGAAACCTAATGAACAGTGTACTCATTTATGATTCTTTATTACGACGTTATGAAATCGAACCATTTTTGAAGAAGCTGATAACTGGTGATGAAAAGTGGATCACGTACGACGAGAACGTGCGTAAAAGGTCGTGGTCAAAGGCCGGTCAGGCTTCACAGACTGTGGCGAAACCCGGGATAACTCGCAACAAGGTAATGCTGTGTGTGTGGTGGGATTGGAAGGGCATTATTCATTATGAGCTTTTACCACCAGGCAGGACCATCGATTTTGAACTCTACTGCGAAGAACTGATAAGATAAAAGCAAGAAGTTGAGAGAAAGCGGCCGGAATTAATCAACAGAAGGGGTGTGGTTTTTCATCATGATAATGCTAGACCTCACACATCTTTAGCCACTCAGCAAAAATTAAGAGAGTTTGGCTGGTATTAATGAATCCGCCGTATAGTTCTGACTTTGAACCTTCAGATTTCCACCTGTTTCGGTCTCTTCAGAATTCTTTAGGCAGTGTCAGGTTAACATCACGAGAGGACTGCCAAAACCACTTGTCGCGGTATTTTGATCAGAAGTCCCAAAATTTCTATAGCAAGGGGATCATGTCCCTACCTACAAGATGGCAAAAAGAACAAAATGGTACCTACATACTTTAGTTAAATGAAAAAAAACTATATTAAAAAATGTTTTGAATTTTCTTAAAAAATGCGAAGAAACTTTTTCCCCAACCTTATAACTACACAGACAAGCTAAAATTGTTACCAGGGCCGATTGTGTGTGATCTTCGCTCCAAATGGCTCCAGCTTAGCGCGTGCTGCAGATCACTATAACGCTAGTTTTCAGCTAAAGCCAAAATATGAGAGGGGTGTCATGGATTCGAATCGCATAATGAGATGGGGCTCGATTCTGTAAGGAAAATGACACAAAGGATGTTTCGTCGCGGCCTCCGTGCTCTGTCTCTTTCGCTAACTATGCTAATACTACTAATCACGTGAGAGATAAGCTCCGAGGCCTCCGTGAAGCGGCTCACCAACGAAGTTTTTATTAGCTGAATAAGGGAGCTGGAGCTTTCACTAAAGGAAAACTACTATCAGGTAACTGTTTAGTTGGCTATTACTATCTATTTGAAAATCTGCCATCAAGCACCTGTCTGTGGGCGTGTTCCCTTCTAAGCTTTGTGTGTTTACCACATTCTGCCACATATTGGTCAAACAGAGCCTAGACTTATAAAAAATAAACTTATAAACTATCCACCACTCCAAATCGACTTGAAGGTGTTAACTAGAGATAGCTTTTACACTCTTAAGCGGGCAATCCAGTGAGCGCTGAGAGCACTCATCCCTGTATTCATAAAAAGTTATGCAGTATTGAAAAGTTAAAGCTCCGTCGTCTTTCTCTATAACGTAGCGTTATATTAACGGAAGAGCGAGACCGATGCTGTTTTAATTACCCCGTTTATAAATACAAGCATCACCATAATCACTCCATAGATATTCATTCGTGAATATAATTTTAATGTTTTATAATAATACTGTGAGATGTTAAAATCTAGAGGATCCAGTTAGTCGATTAGTGTTTCCTAAACAACCAAGTCTCAGTTGTCTATGTCAGTAAAGTACCAAAGTACCTATCACTCTACTCTCTAACCAATCCAATTAACTTGCTTTTATATTTTAAACTGTTTAATTCATTTGTCCTGAACAAACATCCATTAGTATTAAAAACAAACTCAATCTCTGGCCACAATAATTTACTGAGTGCGTTAGTGCCACTTCGGGTTTCCATTGTAGACGCCCCATACTTCCGCGTAAAGACCTCTATTCACGTCCTCGTTTTACGCTCGAACCGGAACATACATTAGGGTATTGGAAAGGGATAGCGGCTCGTCTAACTTCTGGTTAATTTGGGTAACAAAAATCAAGTAAAGAAAAGGAATTGGCTGTGTCAAAAACGACAGTTCATTTATAATATCTGAGTACTATCTGTTCTTGTTGTTGAAATTTTAACATAATATATAACAATGTTATGCCAATAATTTGCCAAAAATTCTTTTGCTTGGTGAAGTGCAGTCCATTTTCAGAAGTGAATTCTAGGAGTCAGATACGTGAGTAGGGGCCATAATACTTTTCGTTCTTGGCTCGACTGGAAGCGTGGTTTAATAAAGCGAACGTCGTGAGCTGCCGACAGGCGTGGCGTGGCGATCGTACTTTACATCCAAGTGGAGCTTTGCAGAAAAATATTTTATCTTTTATTTTAAGAAATAGGAAGACAAACTAATTTGAATTATTAAATCAATTAGCTTGTTTGATTGGCGGTCTTGTTTTCTGAAATTTTGAAATAGGTCTTCATATGCACTTATGAATGGTCAGACTCTAACATAGGCTTTTTTTGCTGGTTATTTTGGTCTGTGGTACTTAATATCCAATAAAGATTATTAATACAACAGTTCGTGAGGACGTATTAGGAAGGAGTGATTTAAATCAAACTTCCCATATAGATAGAGCGTGCCCAGATATAGGATAATTAATATTCCAGGAAAGAGTTACATCCCTCGGGAATCCGGGTGAAACCGCGGAGGACAGCTAGTAATCGTTTAGAATCGTCATGTCCGTCCACCAATTATGATAAGTACGTAATATGAGGTCTGTAAATTGCCATTATAATGAAGTTACGAAAACATATATTTATGTATAGAAAATTTTCATGATGCCAATTTATAGAGTGGTATTTTCAAAATACATTATCCAGTGTTAATTGAACAACGTTGTCAACAAGCCTTATAAACGGGCAATGTAAAACACTGTGTAATTTTTAAATGCAAACTGTTTTCAACGCATTATTATAACAGAAGGCAGGCCATTGTAGTTGGGCAACAAAAGAGTTTAATATATCCGACTGAACTACAATATTGAGAATACTGAAACGGCTGAAACGCAATATTCAATGTCCCTAGACGACAATAGAAAAACATTGTCCCTACCCACTCCAGTTCGACTTACAATCTATATTGCACGCTTTAATAATACAAACTATTTGCAGTATATATTACATGTTTACCACACTTTTACCTTTGAGGTTATGAATTTTACTTATACAAGCTGTCTTGTATTTCGGCCTCGTTCTCAAAGGATGTTATATTTTTTAGGTTTTAAAAAACCTTTATTATTATATTAGGATATGCTCTATCTATGTGCGAAGTTTCATCCAAATCCGTTCGGAAGATTCTGCGCGAGAGAGTAAAAAATATCCATGCATATTCATAACCATTACAGGCTCTTACGCAATGTTAGCTTTATTGTCAGGGTAATAGTCAAAGCAAGAGTCAACGACTTTTATATTCTCCGTAACATTTTAAGAGTAATATGAGTTTAGTTCTTTTGAGTTCATGTTTTGTCTTTATTTAAAAATAAATTTACCGATAGTTTTATTCACGTAATTAAACCATGATTAAAAATATGCTATAAATCAATATGATTATATGAAACTAGAGTTTCTTATAAATATCTTTCAAATAATATATATTCGAAAGGTTGGTGGGTGGATGGATGGATATATTTTACTATTTTCCCAAAAATTCCCAAACGGATTTGGGTGGATCATGGCACACATATCGTTACAGTCTAGATTTACCTAGGATACTTATTATGCCGCGAAAAATGCAGGTAAAACCGAGAGGAGCTGTTAGTACTCAAATAAAAGTCAACAAGTACATATCCTTCATATATTAAAATTTTGCTCCACTATGTGTGTGTCCGCAAAACTCAAAAAGTTACACAACGTTGCACTTCTATATAAAAGTTTTTTTTTTATTTATTACGATGTAGCCACAGGAAAAAAAAAGAATAAAAAATACGCATTTACACGCATCCTGCTGGGAACAGCTAGTTCAGTATAAAAATAGACGAAAAATACTATTATGACGTCACATTCAGTCTTATAAGTTCACCTTCGGATATTCAAAAGCTTAGATAAAAACTTTCCAAAGGTAACTTTTTCAATATGAATGTACGAGTATGTAAAAGGTTTCACCTCTCCTGAAAAGGGTAGACTTCCCTCCGGAGCTTTCCGATCAAAAAGATGTTTGTGCTTTCACACAGCTTTTTCTATTGTCGATATTTGGAGTTTGTATGTTATAATACAAGATTTTGCGATGCTTTAGGTAACTTAATTCGAGTAATTTAAAATGCATTTTTTATTAGAAAATGGCGTAAACCCTACTAATATTATAAATGCAAAAGATGTAAGGATGGAATGGATGGCAGACTCTCTGGCAAAAACTGCTTATCAGATTTGGGTGAAACTTGACACATAGATAGTTTATAATCTAAATTAATACGTAGAATACTTTTACTTTTGATAAAATGTAACATCCCTTGGGAACGCAGCTGAAACCGCAAGGACTGCTAGTGACAAATAAAAGAAAGTATATGACTAGATACTTCAAAAAATTAAGTTTAATGTTTATGTGGTATTCAGCTAATCTCAAAGGGCCTTAGTTTCATCCCCAGAGAGAAATGCTTATAAACACCTTTAAATTTAAAATATTTTCGTTAGAACATGGCTCTTAGAACTGAGACCTCTAAAAACGAATCATTCAAACATTTTGTAACATTAACTCTTTCAGCTGTTTTCTTCCTCCACGTAACCAATATCATGAAACATGTTTGTATAAATAATACTAATATAAGGAACAAAGAATACGTGTCGCCATCTTTACTACAACGAGTCAGCATTCGTGGCACTGAATACAAGGTTCTAGTATTAAGTGAAATGGACCTTAGTGCTAAAATATTACAGACTATATTATACATTTATATATATTTATACTACCTATCTCTATGCGCAAACATTGTAAATTGAGAATGCTAGAGCAGAGTTCTAAAAGGACTTTTTGACAGCTAATAATGTCACAGGAAAATTATCTTTATTTTCAATGAAATAAGGATCACGTATTAATTAAAGGTTAATAAAATTATTTGATAATGCTGATGAACCTTATCCTAATATCATAGGATTCATTTTTCTATAACATTCTTAGCTCTAGAGAACTTAAATATAATTAACGCACACATCCAAAGCCATCTCTATAAACATTATTATAAAATACTGGAGTTAATTGTGCTAAAATGTGGAGGGGAAATGATTAAACTTAGGGATTTAAATATATATTATTAGACGGCCAGTTGGCTTGGTGGTTCCAGACCCTGACTGCCACGACGAATGGTCGATTCCCAGCCAGTACACGGTTTTTAATCCATGAGTATGTCTGTTTGTTCTGTGTCTAAATATAAATATTCGTTTGTGTTTAAAAAAGTAGTATATGTATGTCAGTTATCTGGTTTCCATAGTACAATGTTTGCTTGATTTGGGATCAGATGGCCATGTGTACATAATGTCTCAGGATAAATATTATTTACAAACTGCTTAGTTTGGGATATCTGATGGCCGTGTATGAAGAAAGTCCTGGGGTATTTCATGATATATTATCACCGAAGGCGGAAATCCATATTTTTCTTATTGAAGACTATTTTAGAAAGAAATTATAGATCAGTTGGAGCTTTAGCTTTTGGTGATGAAAAACAGCGCGAGGAAGAATCATCAGGTGGAAGGGTACTTTGTAGTACCTGCCCACCTAAATGGCTGCCACTACCATGTAGAAAATCTGTCACCAAGCACCTGGGGGTGTTCCCGTAGCTGGAGTGAAGAACCAGTTCCTTTCCAGGGTTTGTGTGGTTACCACCTTCGACCACATCATCACTTATCATGGTGTGATCGTTGTAAATGAAAAAGATTCGCCAAATGCGACATGGATTGGCACACAAAGCGTACCAGCGTACAATATTTAATAGAACGCAGAAAAGAGCACGTTTATTCTATGGGGACCGTATCTGAAGACAAGTATTTTTATAATTAGTTGTTAGTGGCCATAGCAGTACACACTTTGTGTAAATTACAGCTGTCATTCATGAGATACGACCTGCTGACAGACAGACGGACATTAGAGGCTTAGTAATAGAGTCCCGCTAGCACATTTGGGTACTGAATCCTAAAAAGAGACTGGGGCATTCACCCTATGGGAAACATAAAGCGTGGGGTGGAACGCCTAAAGCTTGGGACTGTTAATAAATTATTGAACAGTCATCCATAGTTATAAGCTTAATAATTTACATAACATCCTGTTATTTTTTATTAACACAATAAAATATTTTTTGTCAAAAGAAGTAGTTCTTTTAGGAAAATCGATAAAAAAAATCTCCTATTCTAATAGCGCGTTTTGTTCAAATTTAAAAGCAATACCTACAAAAGCGTTCTAAATATGATAATTATCTGAAATTAATTAATCATAAAATATTTCTTAATATGCTTATAACGTGAATGTTTAATTTATTTTTAATAATCGAGCTTAATTACTTTTTTGATGTTTCAAAGGTATATTTAAAAATAAAACAAACATTTTTTGACTAGTAAAGTAATTAACGATCCAATTTTGAATAGCCGGGTACCTATTCTCGCCTCACGGTAGAAATTTATCGAAAACAAATGTCATGAACGCAAAATATAAATAACATGTAATGTATCTATGTATATAGTATATTAGTTATTATCTACTCTACAAGCTAAGTTTGGGGGCCGTGTGTAAAATAATTTTCCTGGTCATTTATTTTTCTTTAAATAAATAATAATAAATAAATAAATATCCTGGGATATTCTTTACACACGGTCATCTGATCCCAAACTAAGCAGAGCTTGTACTATGGAAACCAGATAACTGATATACTACATATAATACTTTTTTTTTCTAAATACATACTAATATAGATATTTACACCCAGACACAGAACAAACAGACATGTTCATGCACACAAATGTTTGTCCTGGGTGGGAATCGAACCCGCGACCTTCAGTTTGGCAGACAGAGCGCTAACCAAACGACTAACCAAGCCAACTGGTCTGTCATTGATTTATTGGAAGCTTCTGTTTCGCGGCTTCGCTCGCGTTGCTATCGGCTGTAATGTATCCCAGAATTATAACATAACCTATACTACTTACGGATAACAATAATACTTATAGTAAAAGAATTATAAAAATCGGTCCTAGGTCTTACAGGCTTGCGCTTTGGTTTCGACTGACCCCAGAAAGAGTTATGATGAGGCCGAGGATGTAGCACGCTTACCCAGAAAATGCTTATTCACTCTGGCCTTGAATATATGCAGGTAAAAAGTTGCGGGATACACTGTAAATTTTTCGAGTTTATTCATTACGATCTAAAATACAATATACAAATCTTTTCTTATTATATTGGTAAAGATTTATAATACGAGTGAAACCGCTAAGCAAATACTTTATTTAAACCTATTTATGTATATTAATAAGCCTTCTACCACACCGAGACTTGTCAAAACCAAAGCATCAATATAGACCTGCCCCTTATTCAGCTAATACAAACTTCGTCGGCTACCCGGCGCAACGAGACCTCGGACTTACCTCTCACGTAATTGCGTAGTCAGCGAAAGAGACAAAGCATAGAGGCCACGACGAAACATCGAGCTAGTGTCATTTTCCTTTTAGAATCGAAGCCCTGGATATGAAGCTGTTCTTAACTCTAGACAAAGAAATATGTACCACCGTTTGCGTAACTTTCTGAAACAACCTTAATTTAAAATGACCTTTACGACGTCGTCCGTTAATGTGGTCCCTAGGATGACGTGTCACGACGTAGCACGCTATGGCATCCAGGCTTCTAACATTACATCCACTTTTTGTGTCTGAGCTTGCTTTATTGAGGGCAAACAAGGTTAGGCTCGAAGGTCACGGGCTAAGGGAAGAAAGATACGGTTTAAGGCGATTTATTTTGTTAAAATACTAAAGTTGTCATGAGTTTTATAGATAAGATTATTATGGAAAAATGAACCCTATGGCGGAACGGTAAAGTTCATAAGTATATCAATTTACCATTGGATCAATAAACCTTGTCTCAAAAGCAATAAAGGTGATTTTTCAATGACATTATTAGCTGTCAAAATCGGGGTTTAGACTCGACGACTTCATTAATCGATTTTGTGTTTTATACATAACTGGCTGTCCCCCGAGGTTTTACCCGCGTTCCCGAGGGATATCACATTTTCCGGGTTAAAAAAGAGCATTTATGTTATTCCAGGATATGCTCTATCTATGTGCCAGGTTTCATCTATATCCGTTTAGTAGTTTTGCGTGAAAGAGTAACAAACATACATTTCATACAAATCTTTCGTCTTTATAATATTTTAGTATAGATATACTTAATATAATGTCTGTCCCACGGCATTACACTGGATAAAAAGGTATCGTTAATGTTAATCGTTTCGGTTTCAATGGTTATTTAAGTTTTTTTTTAAATTATTTTCTTATATTCTTTCATCTACTGTTTACTCAGTCAAAATTTTTTTGAATGCTTAAATAAATTATTTAATTTATTACGCCCAAGTATATAGTAACCAAAGTCAAAGTAAAAAAGCTTAACAAGTATAACTTCTTTAATACACATACGCCTTTTTAAAATCTTTATATTATCTGAGATGTTTTAAAACGCTCTAAGCTCTACACTTAGAGCATGTACAATTGAACCTGACAAGGGTTGACACTATTACACAACGCCTACTCGATATAGTGTTATGCGATGAAATAGTGTAAAGCGCTTATATTAAATTTATTTCCACATTGTGTTTCAAATTGTTATCTTCGACATTATTATATTGTTTAATAAAGCTGCATTATTTCCGTAACATTTTATGTTTTTGAATTTATCTACGAAGTGTGTTCGAAGTCGATTGCGAGTTTAGAATTTTATAACCAAATTGAATCGATATGAGAGATTGTAATTTTTATTAAATAATTATTTGTTAAGTTAATTCTTTTTTACATTAATGCATACCTGCATTGGATCTTCAGAATATATTTAGAAGTAAATTGAGCTATTAAGATCAAATCAATCAATATTATATAAAAGTTCGAACCTCGCACTCAAAAGAGATATTTCTTAAATTTTAACTTTTATGTGTTATTTATTCTTTTTTATATCCTACTTATATTATAAATACGTAGTTGTAAAACTACGTAAAGGCTACGGAATTTAATTAAATTTAAAATTAACACATAGCAAGAATATTTCTAGATTAACAAACAGCATACTTTTTAATCTGAAAAAATATTAAATCCCACCGGAACGTGGATGTAACCACGGTAGGAAGCTTGAAATAAAAATTAAATCTCCCATTTTTTCACCCGACCAACTTTAGTTCGGTCAAAAGACCTGCCATCAGAACGGATCGGGCATAGACTCGTAAGAGCTCAAACGTTATTGTGAACACAAAGCCTTTTCTTTGAACTTCCATGTTATAACATATATTGAATACTATGGACTGAAGAATGACGGTGACATTGTGTATTTTTCTTGACGTCAATATTTTACATTCAACAATTTGTATTGGATAATTTAATGTTAGCGATCGTGCTTTATAAATTCCTTTTCTACGGATGTATTTGTGATTTACTATAATTTTTTCATGATGATAAATGTTGATGTATTCTAAATAAATAAAATTTACCACCATAATACAGATTCGATGCTCGACTCATCGGTTTTTTTTAATTTATATAATTTTTATTATAATAAGTCAAAGTATAGCCTAAAAAATTTTAAATACCAGTAGTTGAACCAGTTGCTTAAATACACTATTCTAACACTAGTGTATACCTACAACTTAGATAAATTATACCTTAGTAAGACAATACAGTTAATTTATTCAAGCACCACTTGCTTGAATAAATTGATTACTATTAAATACGGTTTGAGTTTTGTTACTTCACTACATAGTATAAAACAAAGTCACTTTCTCTGTCCCTATATCCTGTACACTTAAATCTTTAAAACTACGCAACCGATTTTGATGCGGTTTTTTTAATAGCTAGAGTGATTGAAGAGGAAGGTTCTTATGTATAATACATGTGACATCCCACGGGAACGCGGGTAAAACCGCGGGGGACAGCTAGTTAACTATGTTTTTATTACTTTGTGATGAAACTAAGCACGTATATAAAACAAATATTGAAAGATAATTCTTGATACCCTTAGAAAATACAGTTATCTTATAATATCGTCTATCCTATGACATCAGATCCCTCTGGAACGTAAGAGTCGGAAGCTATAACATATAATATGACCTTGAATTAAAAAAATATTATACAACTCTAGCTTTGGATAAAATATAAAATCCAATACTCCAAGCAATATTGGCAGCAGAAATGAACAAACTTCGTTATAACGGAAGGCCCACCAATCTGAAATGCCATATGAAGCGGAAATATAATCATATAGCATAAATTTTGCTTAGCAACCGAACTGGTTGTTTGTTTCGTGAATTTTTTCGTTGTATGTTATCCAACTTTGTTGATGTTTTTGAATGTGATTGATCAATGGCTTGATTATAAGCAATATTCGTGTCTTGAATCTATCATATCGAGAAAGAAATATGATAGGTAATGAATATTCATTATCTATACGTTTTTACTTGAAATAATATTGTTTGATTTATTTGGTATTTAAACCTAAGGTCGCGGGTTCGATTCCCACCCAGGACAAACATTTGAGGGCATGAATATGTCCGTTTGATCTGTGTCTGGGTGTAAATATCTATATAATTATGTATTTAGAAAAAAAAAATAGTATATTAGTTATCTGGTTTCCGTAGTACAAGCTCTGCTTAGTTTGGGACCAGATGACCATGTGGAAAAGAATGTCCCAGGCTATTTATTTTATTTATTTATAATATTGTCTTTGCGTGTAAGTATTTATTTATTTTAGTGGTGAGTTTAGGAACAGTAGCCATTCATTATTTAAAAAATATGTTAATTTACTTGTATCTGTCCCGAAAAAATATGCCCATTTGAAAGCTGTCAAAGGAGAAGTAAAAAATGTTGTACCAATATAAAACATGTTTCGGGATGTTCCCGGCACGTGCGAAGTTACACAACGAGCCAAACGAAAAGTATCTATGTTATTATAAAAAAAACTGGAAAACTGCGAGTCAGTGTTGTGTTCAGATGGTCCCTTAGTTTACAAACAATACCTAATAAAACAATGAAGCTGATTTTCAGACCAAATAACTCTTCATTAAGGGCTTGTTTGAAGTCTATTTCATCATAGTTAGTATAAGTATGTTATGACCGATAGTAGTAAGCAAACAAAAACTAGTTTTCAACTGCTTGACGACAGATATCCAACTTGACTGTTTACCGTTGCCAGCCAGATGGTTACTAAAAAATACTCAATCACTTATTTATATTTTTAAAGCCGTATTTTATCTATTTATGATGCTGACTATGTTATCTGTAGTAGTTTTTTTGGAACTAGTAAAAATCTTCATTGACTATCGACCTTGGCAATTAATAAGAATTTAAACTTCTTCCAAGACCTTGCCGAGAAGATTCATGTTTACACACAGAACAATAAAGTGATTACATATGGATCCGTTTTATTTCAGGTACTGATCCCTAAAAAGCCACATATTTCGACATCGCACGTCACTCACTTTAGCCATATTGACATCAGCATGGAAGCACTCAAGTACTTAAGTATTCCAAGTGAAATGGAGCAAAAATAAAGAGTAGCTGAAGTATGTTCCCCTTGTTTTAAAGACTCGACTTTTTATAGTCTTTTACTGCCACCGTTTTTCCTATTGGTTTGTGTTTTTTTGTTACTTTTACATTATAACATATTTTATGTCATTTCATTGTAGGACGTATTTTAACTTTGGGATACCTATATAAAAGCAAAACCTTCTGTACATTATGTTCGGTAAGTTAAAGATTTTTTACTTCTTGCCAATGACTCCTGTCTTAAATTTTATTTAGAATGCTTCATAAAGCACAAAACACTTACATTTTAAAGAATTTGGTAACAATGAACAAAAATACCTGTGTATGAGAGTACATTTACCCATCCAAGGTCATAACATCAAATACACAGGAAGTGTCCTTGGTTTCTAAAACCATACAAAATCTTGATTGAATAAAGGGAAAAAAAAAAGTTGATCAATTTAATTTTATAAATGAAAAATCAAGGCCACTTACAAACGTGACCATATAAACAAAAACATATTAATTATAATTACACGAACCAATTGCGAAGTCCTACAATGACTTCCCAATTAAAACTGGACGCTTCACCCGTTGCGTTTCATTACTAACAATTTTGTTTATTGAATTAATCTAAATAAAATAATTACGGCAAACGTTTATTCAGTTACTCGATTAAATCCAATAATAAATGAATAGTCTATAAATGCTTTTTGAGATTTATTACTGCGTGATTTCTCCTTCTAGGGGACAGTTCTTGCTGATTGCAACGACTAGTCTTTCTACTCGTAAAATTGGTTAATGTTATGATTAAAACGTTTACGGGATGAGGAACTTTTTAGTACCCGGGTAGTTGGCTTCGGCAAGATGTCGTCAAGGATGAACACATAGCACGTGACAGCCAGTTTACCACTATGCTTTATGTCTTCAGCTACATCTTACAATAAGATAAATAACAAACACAAGTCCATGAAAAAAATAACCAGCCGATTAAGTGTGCGGACCACGTACAATGTACGTAGGGTTTCTTTTTGAAGTAGCTAGTTTTATTTTACAATGATAATTACATTACAAAAAATAACTTTGTTTTCCATAATATTTTTTAATGATTCTTTGGAACAAAGTTATAATTTGCGGTTGTTGAACTTACACTTTTAGTGGCGAATTTTAAAAGTCGTTTAAATGTATCTCTTTTAAAGTATTTTTTTTTTATTTATACAACCTTGAATTTTCCAGCTCGTAGATACAAAGTTAGGGAGGCGGACACACTACGAATTTAACTATGGCAGATATTTCAGTAACTTAAGACCAAAATAAAATTCGTATAGATTATTATTATTCAGTATTCAAATAAACACGCCAAAAATTATAAATATAAACAACAAAGAAAAGGAAAAATTCTTTCGAAAAACCCCGTAAACGAATTTAATCAAAAGAAAAACATTATCAAGTTACTCGGAGATAAAACATATTTCTAATTCTATTTACCTACCTAAGCATTAGTCAAAACAATTTTCTTTGGTGAAAAGAAAAATATTAAGATAGACGAACCTCAAGTCAACTGGCGACCTTCAAAATGCGGCCTCTTTGATCACTGAAATTTTCATGAATATTTTTGCATATCCGATAAGGAGGTATTTTTCGCATGTTTATACTCTGTATTTTTTTAAGAAAAAACATTTTGAATTTTAGTTATCTACATTAATATCCATTACGTAAAATGTGCAGTAGTAAATAAGCGTTTGTTACATATTTTTTTAGTTTTGATATTTGAGTAATTGATTTAAGTAATTTTTCTGTCTCATCTTAACAAAAAGCCATCAAGTCTGTAATTCATATTCTGAACCATTAATTATAATCTTCTGTCCGTATGTTAATTCCTCGAATTTACATTGACGCTTCGTTATGTAAAGTATTTACTTGTTTTTCTAATTAATCTTGTTAATTAAATACGTCGGCATAATTAAATTTACTTGGGCTTATGTAACAAATATTACAACGTAAATCGTTTTAACATCAATAAGGATTCGTAAGCGAAATCATAACATCGCACAGTAAATTTGATGATCACGCAAAAATATAACGAGGTATCTAATTAGAAAGGGTTTGAAACAAAGGAAATGAAAATACTCACTTGGCATTCGAAAATCCTGTCCAAACACCAATTACTGAGCTTGAAGAAACAAGCTCGAATTAACTCGGAACAATCACAATTTAGTCACACAGAGCGTATTGTACTCGTCACCATCACTGAATAAGAGACGTCAAGTAACTCGACCGACGACAAACCAACCACTAGACGTGTTACTATTTTCGTAACTCAACTTAATTCGGAACTCGACGCACGTCCGACCCCGACGGCGGTAAGGACCAAACTGAAGTTAGAAGCCCGGCTTATTACAGTTGCACCAAAACGGGGCAAAGATTCGTGATCGTTCAGCCAAGCAGCAAACTTATTGAAGCATAAACAGGATAATGCCATAAATCTGAGGTGGGTCATATGGTTGTAAAGTTGCCTGTTGTAAAAGAGTAAAACAGCCTTTGATGTAACCTCAAGGCACGTGCTCCATTTCAGGTTTAATGGTCATATGAGTCAAAACATCATCGTTTTCTTGGTAATTTTTTTTTATCCAAGCATTTGAATTGATATACATTAATCAAATTGAACTCAAAATTACGTCGATGCCAACATTGATAATCGAAGTTTAAATTGTACAAAATCAATCATGAAGATAAGATTTTGCAAATTGAAATGACTACCATCAATTCCGCAATAAGTTTTAGGAAGACCGCAAGCCTTTGAAGTTTACACTCTTAAAGTTCAGTCGTTGGAAGTTGTGTCGGGGTGATTTTATTTGAATATTTAAGCAACCAGTGCAACGTCGTCGCGCTCCCTCCATTAATTTGTAAAAGATGTATAAAATAGTGTAGACGTCGATCAACTTTGACCAGACACGCCAAATTTGCTTTGTTCCAACATCTGCCAACCTGAGGTGAAGAAAACTGAATTATGAAGTCGCAGACTGAACGAATCTTTGTCGTTTTCTCTAAGATTTATATAATGTAAGCTAACAAAACGAAGTTTTAAGGTATGTCCTTCAGGATTTATAAATTAAGTTATTTTGTAAGAATTTACAACTTAAAATTAAATTTGCCAAGACATCGAAACCGTTATATTAAAATTACTTGATAACTTTATATAAAATAGTTTGAAAACAATTATAAAGTGAATTAGAGAACTTTCAGTAATTTTAAAATACTCTAATCGTATTTAAGATCTCTTGTTTTATTTTAATAAAGTCTGGAACATTGAAAGTTTTACAAATAATTAGATAATTGTTGGGGCATTATTATCTGGAACCAAATCTCTTGTTTAGCTAAGAATGTAATAACATTTTATTTGCGTAACGATCAAAGTAAATATGTTTATAAACAACGCCCAAAATGAAGACGTACATACCAAATCCTATGGACTTGAATATAATTATTTTTAGAATTCTATTTTAAAGTAAGAAACGGTTGCGTCCCTTCCTGGCGTCGTATTTTTACAACTTTGCTGAAGAAAGAAACTTACACCATTATTTAACTGAAGTCAAGCCCAAAAAATCTTCCTAATAGCCCATTCTGAAGAAACTTTGACCTTTAAAAATAATGAATATTTAAACTATTTAAATGCCTATTTTATTAAATCCATCTATTTGTTAAGTTGTTTTTAATACAATTGAGTTTTAAAAAATGGTTTTACGAATGCAATTTCTAGAAGATACAGGGATCCTTTCAATAAATTGGTACTTTTTTATCAACTGGTATTCTAAAAGATTATTTTAAGTAACTTCGACAAAAAACTAAATTTCTACAATTAACTTCACCAAATCAAAGCTCTCGCCGCTCCGTCAAGACCAAAACAAATCAGTCAGGTTGGTCACAACATTTGAAGACAGACCACCCTCGTCAAACGTTTGACCCAACATCTGGCCGGGAAGGGAGTGTCTGGCAGACCGCCAATAAACATGAATCATCGCACGACGCAAACCGCTCGCGATTTGTCAGCATTACAACTCGAGGGCGCGAGACTAGTGTATTTGCAGCCACATATGCGATGTCACAAGATTCTAAGGGATTTTTTGTCCACACATTTGGTAACGATAGGGTTTTTCTAGTCTGAATATGTTGATCTTTGCCCCTATTTGTTAAATGGAGTGTTGATGATAATTGTCTTATTAACCTAAAAATGTCCTCTGAACCACTTAATCTTCCATTGTACACCGTAATATTAACCTAATTAAACTATTAATAAAATAAGGAATAAGCTATAGTTTTTACACTTAAAAAAGAATATACTAACATGTTGTCACGTTGAATGGTAATGCCAATTGCAAAGGCACATAGCCATTTAGCACTGATGCATAGGCCCTTAAAAGTTCTATGTAATTTTTAATATATTAGATTACATTTTTGAACTTTTTAATTAAGTTAAGAAAAAAAGTAAGGGTAAACAAACATTTGAAGATGTTCTCTTATAAATGAACAGTAAGAACTCATCATAATCTTAAGTTGTTATTATTCCTAAGTTATTATTGCATAAAAGACGCAGCAAATAACTCAACAGCACTGCGCATAAATACTTTAGAAAATCTTCACTGGCCACTTGAAAAGCTCTGTACATTTGTGGTTGACGACATTTCGTGTTGAAAGCTAAGTGCTAGTTTATCTAGCACTTAGTCTATCGTGCAGAATCTGACAGCACGAACCTAGAACTTAGTAACAAATATTTGTCGCACACTATTTTCAATGTTAGTATAAAAATAACTAAATACCCTGTATGCTGTTTGCAAAACATGGCTTTAGAACCGATGGAAACTTTCATAAACACTTTCGTTTCTCTTGGGCTTAACTCAATAAATAACATCGATTTTTTAGAGAAAAGGCATTTTCATAGCCTCGCAGGTAGTTACTGATCAACAAAAAAAATCAAAATCGAATAAATAAATAAATAAATATCCCGGGACATTCTTTACACACGGCCATCTGGTCCCAAACTAAGCAGAGCTTGTACTATGGAAACCAGATAACTGATATACTACATATACTACTTTTTTTTCTAAATACATACTTATATAGATATTTACACCCAGACACAGAACAAACAGACATGTTCAGGCACACAAATGTTTGTCCTGGGTGGGAATCGAACCCGCGACCTTCGGTTTGGCAGTCAGAGCGTTAACCACCAAGCCAACTGGCCTGTCAATCACAATCGAAGTCACAGAGAATGTCCAAATATAACATAAAATGACTTAGACTGAGGAAATAAAATGATAATATGCTTATACAATCTCCTTCTCTAGTACCAAAGAATTCCTGACAAAATAAAGTGCTCAACAAAGAACAGGATTATGATAATAAATACGGTATTTTCAGTGAACTAAATGCATTTTATGATGTTAAAGTAATGGACTGAAAAATGAAAAGCGAACTCAAAGACGGCATAGCAGCCAAAGATACCTTTGCACGGTATGCCCAGCATACTGTCGCCGAAGAATAATCTTTATTTTATACTACGTTATTGTTGAAAATCTCTGAGATTCCTCGATTTCTTGTTGGCTTTGAAGCGAGTAAGTTGTCTTAAGTGATTATTCATTAATCTTATTAACATTCCTGAGTAGGTTTTAATTTATTCTGGAACTAGATGTAATTATTTTGTAATCTAAGTTAGGTTTGTCATGTTAACGACTTTAGAGAAAATCCATATATTTTCATACAACTTGATCGAGTAGCATTATACGAAAAATTATTTTCTTTTGCTATTATGACTTATATGTTCTTATGCTGACCTATTTATTTTTAATTTCTAGTAAGAACGAGATTATCATAGTTTTGATACATTATTTTCCATTGAGTCCGCTTTTGCTATCTCACGCTGTTAACTCTATGAAGTGCCTAAAAAGAGCAAGTAAATGAAATCACGCACACATCTACAATTTACACACACTAGATCATTAACTCACTACACATGTACCGGAATGCATTCTCGAGTCGGCGGATGTGCAAACAAATGCAATTAGAATATGCCGTACGTGAGAAATATCTTTAGAATTTCTGAATGGTATAAGTTATAGGGAATAAGCGATAGTCAAATTGTGAAGCCGATTGCCAACTGCTGAGCTGTCATTCCATCCATAGACATCTGATCTAACATCATCATGGTTATAAATAGGACGAACGTATTTTAGAAGGCGTGTACGATGACCAGAATATTAACTATAGACGTAATTATTACCAACAAATAATATAACAACGTTAACAGTAGTCTTTTGAGGAGAGATCTGTTCCGTTGGCGGCTCCAGCACCTACTCTAAAGCCCTCCTACCCAATCTCTACAAAGTCAATATATATTAGTTCCCAATATTATAAATGCGAAGATGTGAGAATGGATTGATGTTTGGATGTTAATTACTCTTTCACGCAAATAATACCAGACTAATTTGAATGAAACTTGGCACGTTGATAGCTTATAATCTAGATCAACACATATAATACTTTTTAACCGGGCATCTTGATATCTGATGGTAAGTGGATCCCGCAACTATTTTATTGGTTGTGGTTACGTAAAATGAAAATTGCCATGGCATTTCCGATCTTAACGAACTCTATGCTGTCTTTCAATAAATTAAATTAATTTTATTTATATTATTACTCTCATGCTCATAACTTGTATCGCAAATTAAGAACATTCGTCGCCACGAACGGCAGTGAGCATGAAAACTAAAATCAAATTGCTGTCTTACTTATATTTTGATTCTTGGAATGGCAGCATAAAATCTTTTGATAGTTTTATTTTTACTTTATGGTCATTTAAGTAATTTAAGTAACTTTAGTCAGTTCTTTTATAAATCCGAAAGTTTGTGAGGATATAGACTCATTTTTATTACTATTTCATTATATGCATTAATCGATTTTGGATGAAACTGGGCTAATGTAATGACGCGGGAACGGGGGCAAGTAAATTATAATAGTTTGAGGTATTTCTTATAGGTGAGGCCTATGTCCAGCAGTGGACGGAGATAGGCTGATGATGATGATGATGATGATGATTTCTTCAAATACTGGTATTCAAAATTTAATCTGAATCCAAACTAAGCAGAGAGTAACCGGATTACTGATATACTACCAGAATACGCGGCAGTCAGGGTATCAAATTCAAGCGGTCCACAATTATAGCTAGGATGGTAGTGATATTTAGACAAAAATTTTAATGTCATAGATTTGTCTCGGCTTCAAGAAACATAGGCTCAGAAAGCGGACCACACGTGACGGCGCAGTCAAAAAAGAGACAGAGTCAATGTCATTTACCTTACTGGATCGCACCCCAGGATCGCAGTCTCAATAACTCAACTGGCGCTGCTTTTAGATTTTATGAGTAGACAGGATTATAATTTATGGATAGCTCATTTAATTTATGGATAGCTCATTTAATTTTACAGCACAAATCTACAGTAACGAGAGTACAATCATCATAAAAACAGATTTTATTTTTACCAAAGTATTTTCAAAATATTACAGTATGGATGTTTGGAATAGATTCACGATAATAGTGAAAATGAGTTTGGATTTCGAAGCAGTAGTAACCTCTTGATTCTCTTCAGCAGTATTCCATTCGTAATGAGGTTTAAGTTTTTTTGAAGATGAAACATGTATCTATTATAGAATTCCATTGTGAAAATAAAAGATGAGAAAAAACAGTTTATGCTTTTCTATTTACTGATTTTACAGTTCAATCTATGGTATGAAATTACTGTACTATCAAATTAACTGTTACTTCACGTCACCTAGGCCTATTTAAGAAATCCATTAAAAATGGAATCCTTTTGCTTCATTTTAAGGTTCATTTTCTTAAGCATACAACATGAACCTATTTAAGCAATTAAGATATAGACAGTGAATTTTAAGCCAGTTACTCCCCCAAAAGAATGAGCTGAAAAACCATGTCATGGGCTTTGAATGAAGGGATTGTATCAAAAGAATACGTGACACCAGTTTTATGCTATTTAGGATACGGTTTCAATCCTATATATTCTATGAGTTGCTGTATATTGGAGTTTTTCTTCAATATGTTAACTTTATACATGTTTATTTACTAGGTTTCTTTAATTTGTCTGTCTTATTACCGATTCTAGGTGAAATGATAATAGAAAATGTGATGATAAGAAAATGCGTTTCTACAACATACATCAGTCAATAAATTAAGCAGTAAAATGGCACACCCATATTTGGGATGATTTACACTGATCTTGGTTAAACATTTATTTTTGTAAATTCTTCCCAGGAAAACAGCTCATTTCGAAAATTCATTACATTAAAGGAATACTATAATAAAAGCTAAGACAAGTTCCAAAAAAAAATAGTGCAGTTCTCACGCGATAGAACTTAAACCTTCAGAAATCTACGTATCTCATTCTCCCCCAGGCTATATATATGTTTGTCTCTTTTTAGAGTTACTTTTTCATTTCATCGAGCTTCAAATCACAAAGGTGCTATAGAAGTTTTCACTTAAAAAAGAAATAACAAATGATGAGCACCTCAAAACCGCAGATTTATAATAACGTTTCAAAAATCCGAGAGCAGTAGAAGCCCAATATGTCAGCGTAACGTCAAATGCTTTCATTGCATCGCGTAAAAAGTTAGAGCTTTATTGCAAATGACACGAGACACTCACAGACTCAAATAAACTTTTATTATATTAGACAAGATAAGAAAACACAGTTCAGATTAAAAATTATGAGAGACACGGCCAACAGTCGCGCGGCGAATATGAAATGTTGTTGTTTTTATTATCAGAATTGACGAGGGAATTCTATTTGTATATTTTTCGTGGTCAGCGAGTGAACCTGAAAGTAAATTGTTATATTATTGTGATTTCTGTATTCTAACAAAAATATGTTGGATCCTAGAAGTTGGCAGATGATATTCTTTATACGTAATAAGCGCAGAGAGGTAGTTCTATATTTAATCCTGAAGCCATGCGCATAGATTATTTTACAACGCCAACATACTAACCACACATTAAAACTAATTTCTATAAACATTATGAAATACATACCTAGTTCGGTAAACAGTAGGAGGGTCACGAAGTTTTTGGGTTTCTTATTTTTTAATTTCGAGCTGGGATTATTTAATCAAAAAGTTTGAAAGTAATAATTTTCCACAGAAGTTTTTTTTATTAAGTTACCAGTTATTTAAATACAAAGATAATAGTTGAAGTTTGCTTAGCGAACACTAATATTCTTTATTGTATTTTCTGCTGGAACGAGGCACAATGTAAAGTTGAAGGGACTAGACTAAAAATCAATTCTACAAGTCGCGGCCATCTAATCAAGAGATAACTCAAAGATAATGCTTTAAGTAATTAAAGTTTTGCAGTAGACGAATACTACCACACCATTTCATCTCTAGGGTGTCGTAAGGGGTGACTTAAGGGTATGCCCATGACCTTCATACTCAAAGTGGGGAGGTTCCAAGCTCATGGCCAGTCCTAAAAAATGGCAATTCTAATGCATCCAATATTTTTCAATGGACAGAAAGCATATTATTGGAAAGCAGGCAGATTATGTTTTTTTTTTTCAATTTCACAGGTAGTGACAAACAAGCACACGGTCCACATGATTTGCAACACCAGGGCATTGCCAATGCGTTGTCAACCCTGAGACGTAAAGTTGTTAAGTCTCATATGCCTATAATTTCACCGGCCCCCATATCTTTCTAACCGAAACAGTAAAACAGAAAAAGTCCCTACTGCTTCACGGCGGAAATGAGTATGGTGGTAGTACTTTCCCGGACGAACTCTACACTAAGAGCTCTACTACTCAAATGATAAAAATACAACGAAAAAGCCACACTGTCATATAACACTCTTGTATTTAAACTCTCCTAAAGTCGAATCAATATAACGACGGCTATTAAAAAGAGCTATGTTGCTTAAATTAAACATTGCTTATAGATGCTCGTGTTTTATAAAGTTATGAGATATTTCCGAACGCTCAAAATAAACTGTGTACAGAAGGGAGTGTATTTAATCTGTAATGTTAATATTAAACGTTGCTTTAAAGCATAAAATAAATAACGCAGCAAAGCAATCGTAAGATAAAGCTTCAGTCGTAGTAGCTCTGCCAAAACTGGTGATGTGGCTACGAACACTTTGGTCTCTTCTCTTCCCTTTTTAATTATAAATATTAAAACAGTTTCTTATTTTACAAGCTCTTTACCTATTAGTATGTTTAGCTAATTCCTGCATCTGTATGTAACCAGTTGACCAGGGGGGCAATTCAACTAACATACTATGCACCATTACCATATCACAACCAAACGTCAAATTTGACGTTTAATTGTATTGTACGAATACCAACGATCGAATCGCGATTGTGTTTCGGTAATGAATGGTTCACATTCGTTCGAAAGATTACGTCAAAATGTTTGTTTGTTTCTGTTGTAGTGCGTAGGAATACCATATTTATGAAATGTCAAACTTCAATTTGACATTAATCGTAACCATACCGTTGCCGAACCAAACGTGCTACTCGAACGTTGCATTTAATGGAATTGGGCCCCTGGTCCTCTATACGATCGAGCTTATAGTGTGATTCAAGAGAAGGGTATTAGTATCTACATTGCACCCGTGCGAAGTGCACTAGTTTCATATTAGATTAAAATATCTCTTTTTGAATAATAACTTTGATATCCATATTGATGTACAATTTAAGATATAGTTGATCATCATTTTAGTTGGGGGTTGGTCTTTATAGCTTTTATATTGCCTACCGCATTTTAGCTCTTTCCAGTGCAAATTGATGGCGAAGAAAACTTTATTACCAGCCGTTATTTGTCTAGTGCTGCATAAAATATTCAGGATTTTTAGTACTCTTTTTTTATGCCATTCTATTTTTTAAACAACCTGACAGTCCGCCTGATGGTAAGTGGTCACCGCCGCCTATAGACATTTGCAACACTAGGGGCATCGCCAATGCGTTGTCGACCCTGAGACGTGAAGTTGTTAAGTCTCATGTGCCTGTAATTTCACCAGGCCCCTTACCTTTCTAACCGAAACACAGTAACACAAGTGCACTACTGCTTCACGGCAGAAATGGGTAAGGTGGCAGTACTTCCCCGGACGATCTCTGCACTAAGAGCTCTACTACTCAATATTACTATTTTACAAATGAATTGATATTTTTCTATTTATAGTTTCTTTTGCCGCACTGCCGTACATGGCGCATCCAATATTGATCAGATGCGACCAACTGTGATGATATTCAACGCAAATCGCGAAATGTATGACAGCGCACAAATCAACTCAGTTTCATTTTTGTTTGACTTTCAATAAATCATTTATTCATGTTTCATGTTAACTTGCAAGTTTTGTAGGCATTCAGAAGCTGTTTAATAGCATGATGTTTTATTTTATGAGCTTAAACAGCTTATGGGCTGATGACAAAAAGTATCTTTCTTGTATATCTGATTTGAAAATGAAAATATTTTTATTCAAATAGGCCTGTATAAGCACTTATGAATAGTCTGATTCTAATCTTATTTATCAACTATAGTATTTTTCAAATGGCATGAGTTATATGAAACTTGGTGTTTTATAAGTTTTCTCAATGGTTTATGTTAATTTCGACTTAATAAGGGGATACCGTAACAGAGCAATGTCAAAACTCATCCTATGTGAAAAATATTAATTATAGCTGCCCCCCGCGGTTTTAACCGCGTTCCCCATGAAAGTAATATTTTCCAGAGATAAAAAGTTCTAAATGTCATATTCCAAGGCATGTTTTATTAAAATCCGTTGAGTAGTTTTTGCAAGAAAGAGTACAGCCATCCACACTTCGTATTTATAATATTAGTAAAAAAAGGATTACAAGGTACCTACAAAATAAAAAAGAAAAATAGTGCAATATTATAAAAGTCACGAAGTACAATATGAGACGTTATATACAAACAGGACTAAGTTATAATTAAAAAAAAATTCTACATTGGGCTATGGAATCCTAAGAAAAAAAAAGATTAGAGATTATCTATATAAATAAGGAAAATAAGGTTTCTTTGATGCACCATCACCACAGAACTACTGAACATATCGGGATGGGACTACTACCATTCGATGTGGATTTTTTCCTAGATGGTTATAGGCTATACATTATATTGATAAACGCGGCTGTAACCGCCATAGTTAGTATTTTATAAATCCCACCATAACATTATAATGCCAAACAAAAACAAAATTATTTTAAAATTAAGAGTAACGTATACTAAATTATCATAATCATCGTAATTCCCCACATCTACGACAGAATATCGGCTCCTGATTCCAAGCAAATAACAAACAGACAAATTTACAGTACTACTTGAAGCATTAAACAATATCTCACAAGCTGGAGTGTTAACGTTAGTCGATGTTATTATTGGCTTGTCGATAATCGAGTGCTCTCGACACGGGCCGGTATCGACAGGTTTTATCGATTAAAAGACTCCAACACTCGATTAATTCTGTAATCACATTAATATTGGTCACAGGTTTCTGTAAATCTTTGGGTAATCTTTTTGGAACTGATACAATTGTATTAGCTACCGTTGTTGAAGGATTGTTTCTCGGGATAATAACAGGTGGACATTCAAGGGGGAGGCCTATGTTCATCAGTGGACATCCCGGGGCTGAATGATGATGATGATGATTATAAAAGATTGGGAATGGAGTGTAACCTTCCAACAGCGAATAAAAAAAAACAGGTATATTATGTCGTTGGATTGACGTGTTTTTTTTAAACCATATCGGTCGATTAACAAGCAGACAGTCCACATATCCCATGGACATTTGCAACACTAGGGGTGTCGTCAATGCATAGTCGACACCGAGACGTGAAATTAATTTCTGCATATTTATGTATATATTTAAAATTAATCTAAATAAATAAAATAAGTACTTACATGCAATAAAAGGTTTCCAATTAGCATGTAAACTTTATTGTGTGATTTTGTGGGCTTTTTTATAAATTCTGTGATATTTTCGTGAAAAAGAACAAATCAAATAAATAATTAAGATATACAATCATATCAACTTACAAAGTTAACCTTTTTAAAATATTGATATAGCATACATATATTATGAAAGTATGTAAGTTTAAAAATAGCAGATAATCTCAGATACTATGCAGCCGATAAAAAATCTTACAGTTATGAAAGCAATACTATTCTCGAGTGTCATAGGCAATATTATAATCCCAGAATCCTTAGATCTCTCGATAGTACGAGCGAGACCGCTATAACAACAAATAAAATAAATAAATTAAAGTAATAATTAAAGGGGGTCCTTTTTATTTTACATAAATAGTTTACATAATAGTCTATAGACATTTACAAGACTAGGGGTATCACCAATGCGTTGTTGACCCTGAGATGTGAAGTTGTTATGTCTCATATGCTTACCGGACGTCTGCACTAAAAGCTTCATTACTCAAAAACTTTAATATGAATCCTTTTTTTCGACGTAAGGTGAAATGTTGTACGGAGGCCGCATATTCAATTTAACCTTAAAACAGATAGTATTACCTTGGTTAATTGAACAAATATTATATTCCAATGTACGAGTTTATGAAGCTTATCCAACCGAGATTTTGATTTAGAATCCGGAACCCTAATCCAACAAACTTTAATACTATGAGTTAAATTACTATTTACTAATAAATAGTATGGATGAATTCACATTAGCTTAGTACAGTCATGAGCTAAATATTCAGTCAATTCTCATCATTAATTTGTAGAGCCTCAAATACTAAACAATTCTGTCGCTATAAGTACTAACAGTGCAGAGGCCTAAGCACGAACATCATATCGTAAGCTTATCGTTATCGAATCTAGTGCGCTAAAAACCAATGCAATAGGAAATTGAACATCGCGCAACGTCACGGTGTGCGCGGTGTGGAACTTTACATACAAACCAGCTTTTGGCGCACTCGATACGATAACGCTACGCTTGCGATAGGTGTTCGTGCTAGGGGCACTGTTGAATTATGTAAAGAGTCTCCGATTTCTGAACTGTCGATGGTTATTTTATTATGCTCGTGAATACTACATCTTACTAATATCCCACTATTATTATAAATGCCAAAGCTTGTATGTATAGATGTTTGTTATTCTTTCACGCAAAATGTATCAAACGGATTTAGATGCTACTTGGCGCATATAAACACATTTTAAAGAAAGAAAGTAATTTCACCGGCCCCTTTACCTTTCTAACCGAAACCCAGTACAATTGCACTACTGCTTCACGGCGGAAATGGGTAAGGTGGTAGTACTCCCCCGGACGAACTCTGCACTAAGAGCTCTACTACTCTAAATGTAAGTTCTACTATAGTTGGAAGTTGTACTATAAAAAGTGCATTCTGTTTTTCTAAATACTCTCCCTGGATGTTCGCTTAATACAATATATTATGTAGCTAGAAAACACAGTGCCCTATATCAAAGTAACTAGAACAATGCAGTTTCCAAATAAAATTGTAAAATAAATAATGTATTAGAAAGGTAATCACTCTCTTAGCTCTATTAGATACGAGTTCAGTAAAAAGCACTCAGATTTTTCCGTGTAGTGGAAACAGTTCACAGTATGATGTCTTCTAACTATTATTAAAACATGCATGTCAAAGCAAAACGCTTGAATGGAGGCTGCGCCACAAAAGATTCACGAGTATTATTTTAATAAAAATGTATGCATACATTTTATGAATTGTGCTGTAGCGGTTTGAATTTTTTTATTTTGTGTTTTTTATTACTTCGTGTAAGTGGTATTTAAAAAGAAAATAGAACCAGAATATTCTCAAAAGTTTATATAATATTTTGTAATAACTTAAATGCAGTTTTTATAATATTTGTTTGCCAATAGGTAACGAATAAAATACGGGTTATGAAAGGTGTACAATATGAACCGTGCAAATTTTGGAGGTTGATAAACTCAAGCAGTCAAAATCCTATAAAATTTTTGAGCATTTAATAATTTTTCTCTTTTTTCAATCAACTTTAGAATCAAATTAATAAAATAATATGTAGTCATAATAGTAAACTAGCTGTATATAATAATACGGTGATAGGTATTCGGGCAATCACGTTCTGACTATATAACATTTTTTATCAAGATTGGTCCAATAGTTCTTAACATATAAAATAACAAACAGAAAAAAAAATATGGTAGAATTCGCGTCAGTGATTCATTAAACAAAAAATGATTACAATTTTTCTTAATTTACGGACCGATCCTACAGATTTTTTTAGTAATATATATAGATAATCAAAATTTCATTCAGAGTTATAGAAACATAAATTAAATAACAAATTAACATCATGACGCTGATTCGGGGATAGCCTGAATAATACTTCGTTCTTCGACGCGGAACTTTTCGTAGATGGATATAGGCTATATTATGATATCGATAAACGCGGGGGAAACTGCGGGGACAGCAAGTTATCAATATTTTGATGCAAGAAAACCTAGTAAATATCTATTTGATGGACATCGGTCCTCTGATCGATACTCGACACATGACTCGACGATGCAGGACTAGAGTGTAGCCAATTATAGCTGCTACTCGCCACGCTGTGTACAGTCAGCAGTTCTTTATACCTTTTAAATAGTTTTCACAGATAAACAGTGCTCAAACTAATGCTAGCTTGACCATATTTGAAAATATTTTGTGATATTTCAAAGGAAGTAAATAAAAATGAGTTAATAATATTTATAAAAAATATATTTATATATTATTTCGAAAAAAAAATTGGGTTCCCATAAATGCATGATTTTATATATTTTTTATTTACTCCACAAACGCCAATTTCATTAATAAAGTTTTGGGTGTTTAATTTAAGTAATCGACATACATTCTGATATTGAATAAAATATTCCATACTCAATAAATTCAATTCAATTCAAAACCATTTATTCACTTTAGGCCCTCGGAAGGCACTTATGAAGGTCAAATTTAAAGTTACTGAAGCTACAATCGGTTCGGAAGTCAGCCTTCAAATGAGAAGAACCGGCAGGAAACTCAGCGAGGTTACATTATTTTATATTTTTTTATATATGTCGCCGCAATGAATATTTAATTTATTAATTAAGAAGTAGTTTGGTTTGAAATGATTATGTAAATTCTAATACGTAATTTTACTAATCAATATCAACATTTGAATGTTCTACGTGTGTAAATAATCATTCCAAAAGAATAAAAGTTCGATTTCAGCTATGCCATGAAAATATAATTTGATAATTGAATTTACAGTTCCGTTTACTATAAAACTATTGTCTTAATTCAATTTACTATTTAACATAATTACTAATTACATAGTTGAAAGCTTTAGAGAAGTTTTATGAAAATTAGTAACTTGTAATGTTGTTGTGAACACCGTTTAAGTTCTGGTTTTTATAAAACAGATTAAATGAAATCTGAAGTAATTCCGGAATATTGTTTTATAAATAGTAACTTCATAAACTAATGAAAATACTAGGCTATTGTAACGCCTTCTATTTACTTGTGTGAAAATCATGTTGTGTGACGTCACGTTCGGTATGTCGGTACGACTATCTTATAAAAGCGGGTGTCTTGTGATAAGAACGCTTTTTCGTTGCCGATTTTCGAACAAGAATCATTGTGAGTAAACCCTATATCTGTTTTTGGTAAAAATTATTAAATCATTAAATTTTGTGGTCAACTTGTTTTTCATTCTCAAAATTCCTTTGCTTAATTTTATGAAGTGCATTAAATTAACCTACCCCCTTTTAATTGCCATAAGATTTACGCTATACCTTGTTGCGAACCGTAGCAGAGCCGATGGCCTAACGAGGGTCAGCGGTTCTGCATATTTTTTTAAATAACCGATTCTTCCCATTTGCGATATCAGAAGTGGGATACCTAATCAATGCCCATGTTTTCTGTTCGTGGTATTTTTTTTTTTCTTTCCAGATCCAAATTACATTGAGTTGACCTGCTTGGCACGATGGATGGTCAGAACGAATCACTGACATCGAGCCCGCCCACGTGCACCGTATCCGGACCAGGCGATCCTGGACCCAGTTCATCTAGCAACGTGGCGGCACTATTACAACTGCAAGGCGGTAACGTACCACCTGAATTTTATCTGAATATGATTACAATGATGCAAAATATGAGTGAGAGGTTGTTGAAGCAACCCGATAAGGTTAAAATCACTGACGTATTTCTGCCATCATATGACCCAGACGGTAATGTTGGGGTCCGCGAGTGGTGTAATCACATTTCTTCAGCTAAGGCTAATTATGCGCTCAGCGACTACGATATACGCATGAAAGTAACTAGCTTACTTAAAGGTCGCGCTAAAATGTGGGCTGATAATTGGCTCGTCACAACGTCCACGTGGGATGAGCTCTGTCAAAACATTATCACCACATTTGAACCTGAGAACCGTTACTCGCGCGATGTGTTGAGGTTCAAAGAACACAATTACGACCCTTCTAAAGATATTGCTGAGTTTTTATCCAAATCATGGATTTTGTGGAGACGTATCACTAGAGATAAGCTCGATGATAGTGACGCAGTGGAAGCGGTGATAGGAACGGTCAGTGACGAGCGCCTTAGGATTGAATTGATGAATGCCAGAGCTACCTCGGTGCCGGAATTGATATCAGTTGCCTCATCTATTCGCGTTAAGCGTCCTAATTATCAGAATAGCCAGCTACCGCCAACTAAACGCCAGAGGTACTCTATTGATAATCGTAATGTCCATTACTGTAGTTTATGTAGAAAATCAGGACATGCCTCGCGTGATTGTCGATATAAAAATACTGTAGATTTCGATAAGCGGACAAATGAGAAAACTCCTAATGCGACACCAACGTCCTTACCCAGACAGAGCGATAATAGATTCTGTACCTTTTGCTCAAAATCGGGCCACACGTTTGAAAATTGCTATCGACGGGAAAAACAAATAACCTCTAATGTAAATTCGGTTATAAGTAACAAAAAACCTAGTTTGAACATTATGCGTATGCGTGTAGGCGATATAATTATTAATACGGTATTCGATAGTGGCGCGGAATGCTCTGTTATGTGCGAATCTATTGCAAATAAACTACCGGGGAGACGACGACATGTAGTTAATTACCTACGTGGGATCGGCCCATTCCCGGTAGTGTCCATAAGTACGATAAAAACACTGTGCGTAATTGACAATATAAACGTTGAGATTGAATTTCATATCTTGCCAGATTACGAAATGACGTCAGGCGTACTGATAGGTGCAAATTTATTAGGCGGAACGGGATTAACCGTAATTGTCACTCAAAATAGTGCGACTTTGTATTACCAACCTCGTGTCATGCATATGCGATCGAAATCCGGATTGTTTGACAATATAGATCATGACCTAAGCACCGAATCTGAAATTGACCAATTACTAATTTTACTTAATAAATATTCCGAAATTTTTACTCGTGGTTTTTCAAAAAGCCGTGTTAATACGGGCCAACTGGAGATCCGTTTGAAAAATCCCGATAAGCTCGTTGAACGAAGGCCTTATAGATTAAGTCCGGTTGAGCGTGAAAAAGTTAAGATTATTATCAAAGAATTAATTGATAATGACATAGTGCAGGAAAGTAAATCTCCATATTCAAGCCCGATTATTCTCGTAAAAAAGAAAAATGGTGACGACCGCATGTGTGTCGACTACAGAGAATTAAATGCGAACACTGTACGTGATCATTACCCCCTTCCTTTAATCGGAGACCAGATCGATCAATTAGCCGGTGGTCAATACTACAGTACCCTAGACATGGCGTCTGGCTTTCATCAGATCCCAATAGCCGCTGATTCTATTGAAAAGACTGCTTTTGTGACCCCGGATGGTCTTTACGAATACAAAACCATGCCATTCGGGTTGTGTAATGCTCCTGCTGTATATCAAAGATGCATAAATCGTGCTTTAGGCCCCCTTTTAAGCCCTGGTGCTGTAGATAAAGTCCATAACGATAGCGTAGCCCAGGTCTACATAGATGACGTCATCAGTAAAAGTCGTGATTTTTCATCTGGTCTCGCATACTTAGAGAGAATCCTAATAGCTTTACGCGATTCGGGGTTTTCGGTTAACATTGATAAGTGCCTCTTCTTCAAACGATCAATCGAGTACCTTGGTAACGTGATAGAAAATGGTCAAGTACGCCCAAGTCCCAAAAAGGTCGAAGCCTTAATTAAAGCTCCAGTACCGACTAGTGTAAAACAGGTTCGTCAATTCAACGGCTTGGCAGGTTATTTCCGTCGCTTTATACCAGACTTCGCGCGAACCATGACTCCTTTATACGAATTGACTAAAAAAGGCGTTAGGTGGCAATGGACTCATGTTCATGAACAGGCACGTCAGACCATCGTTCATCACCTAACTTCCACACCGGTTCTTACAATATTCCAAGAAGGAGAACCTATTGAGCTATTTACTGATGCGAGCAGTCTCGGATTCGGAGCGATACTAATACAGATTATCAACAAGCGACAGCATGTGGTGGCCTATTTTAGCATGCGTACAACAGACATAGAAAGTAGATATCACTCTTATGAACTTGAGACATTGGCCGTAGTCAGAGCTATCAAGCATTTTCGGCATTTCCTTTATGGACGGAAGTTCAAAGTGATTACTGACTGCAATGCAATTAAAGCATCAAAGCACAAAAAGGACTTACTACCCCGCATTCATAGATGGTGGGCATTCCTCCAAAACTTCGAATTCGACATAGAATACAGGAAGGGCGAGCGGATGCAGCACGCAGATTTCCTGAGCAGAAACCCGGACCCTTTGACCGTCAACATCATGACAAGGAATCTGGAATGGGTAAATATTGAACAGCGACGCGATATCCAACTGCGACCTATTATAGATGCCCTGTATGGTGGCCAAGGCGTCCCCGGATATCATCTCGAAGGTAACGTCCTTAAATTTGAAAGAAAAGATGATATCTTGGGTAACCAAAAGTTGATTATTGTACCAAAGTCTTTCCAGTGGAGCCTCATAAATACCTACCATAGCGCTCTTAAATATCCAGGATGGGAGAAGACTCTTCACAAAATAAGAGAATCTTATTACTTCGATAAAATGAGCTCCACCGTCAGAGAATTCGTAGACAAATGCATTATATGCAAAACATCAAAGCAAACATCCGGAGCCACGCAAGTACAATTGCATCCTATCCCCAAGCCAACAGTACCATTCGAAGTAATACACATGGATATCACTGGCAAGCTGGGCACATCTAATGAACAGGAGTATGTAGTGGTTACAGTAGACGCCTACACCAAGTATGTCTTACTTCGCTATACCAATGACAAAACTCAACACAGCACTCTCGCAGCCTTAAAACAAGCCGTCCACCTATTTGGAGCTCCGAGGCAAGTCGTCGTAGACGGGGGACGTGAGTTTTTAGGCGAGTATAAAAGTTACTGTGACATGTTTGGCATAGAAATACATTCCATAGCACCAGGCGTCAGCAGAGCTAACGGACAAGTGGAGCGGGTGATGGCAACTCTAAAAAATGGCCTCGTCATGATAAGGAATTATGAGACTCCAGCTTGGCACACGGCATTAGGAAGCCTTCAATTGGCCTTAAACTGCACTATACATAGAACCACAGGTACTGCCCCACTCACGTTACTAACTCGACGTCAGAATTGTGTTCCCGCAGAATTACTAAACTTGGTTAACCTGGACAACGAATCAATTGACATTCAAGCTCTTGAACATCACGTGCAACAAAGAATGACGAACATATCTACTAAAGACAAAACCAGATTTGACAAAGGACGTGCTAAAATTCACAGATTTCAACGCGGTGAATTCGTTTTAATAAAAAACAACCCCAGAAATCAGACATCCCTTGACCTTAAATTCAGTGTTCCTTATGAAGTTCACAGAGTCCTAGAAAATGACCGCTACCTCGTGAAAAAGGTATTGGGACATCATGGACGACCTCGAAAGGTTGCACATGACCAACTACGGCGTGCCCCACAACCTGGAGGTGGCACACAGGCAGCCGAGTCGCCACCAGACTACCAGCAACCTGAACCATCCAGAGTCACGGCGCTGGCTCACACACCATCCACAACGCATGAATCGCCAGCTCTAATCGAAGATCAGGACTGAAACTGGTGAGCCCCTTTTATGTTGGTTACTTCATAATTACATTATACATCGACGATACCAGTCCAAAAAAAAAAAAAAAAAATTATAAAAGAAAAAAAAAAAAACTGAAAAAAAAAAAAAATTTGAAAAAAAAAAAAAGATTATAAAAAAAAAATGAAAAAAAAAAAAATTATCAAAAGATGCTATTAACGTATGGAGCCGTTCAATAAGCCATTAATAAGCCCATCCTCAAAGAATTATAGTCCCCTGTGTACCACGGCGTACAAGACCGCCTAGAGCACAGCATTGACCTATCCCCACCTGCCCTTCCCTACCTCTAATACTCGGGAGTTCTCTTATTGTTGTCATGTGTAATTAACAGTAATACCTATCATCCCCATTAATATATTCATTAATTCTGTGGTCACGGTGGTGAGCAGAAAACTCGAATTAATTAAATTAAGCTGAGTAAAGGGTTAAGTGAACTGTGGAAGTTCATAGCCTCAAAAAAAAAAAAAAAAAAAAATTATTATTATTAAACTCAGTGTATAAGTCAGGGTTAAGTGAACTGTGGAAGTTCTTAGCCTCACAAAAATATTTTTCTATTACAGTAAACGGGCGATGCAGAGCACGCATCGCGCATCAGTATGGCCGTGTCGCCGCAATGAATATTTAATTTATTAATTAAGAAGTAGTTTGGTTTGAAATGATTATGTAAATTCTAATACCTAATTTTACTAATCAATATCAACATTTGAATGTTCTACGTGTGTAAATAATCATTCCAAAAGAATAAAAGTTCGATTTCAGCTATGCCATGAAAATATAATTTGATAATTGAATTTACAGTTCCGTTTACTATAAAACTATTGTCTTAATTCAATTTACTATTTAACATAATTACTAATTACATAGTTGAAAGCTTTAGAGAAGTTTTATGAAAATTAGTAACTTGTAATGTTGTTGTGAACACCGTTTAAGTTCTGGTTTTTATAAAACAGATTAAATGAAATCTGAAGTAATTCCGGAATATTGTTTTATAAATAGTAACTTCATAAACTAATGAAAATACTAGGCTATTGTAACGCCTTCTATTTACTTGTGTGAAAATCATGTTGTGTGACGTCACGTTCGGTATGTCGGTACGACTATCTTATAAAAGCGGGTGTCTTGTGATAAGAACGCTTTTTCGTTGCCGATTTTCGAACAAGAATCATTGTGAGTAAACCCTATATCTGTTTTTGGTAAAAATTATTAAAACATTAAATTTTGTGGTCAACTTGTTTTTCATTCTCAAAATTCCTTTGCTTAATTTTATGAAGTGCATTAAATTAACCTACCCCCTTTTAATTGCCATAAGATTTACGCTATACCTTGTTGCGAACCGTAGCAGAGCCGATGGCCTAACGAGGGTCAGCGGTTCTGCATATTTTTTTAAATAACCGATTCTTCCCATTTGCGATATATAAATTTTACCTATTCTGACTTTTGGCTATTTTATAATATCAACTTTACATAATTTTATATTTAACAATTACAAAATACTTAATATAGGTAACATTCAAAAACAAAAAGAGAAATAACAAGACTACAATACAAAATAGAAAATAACAATAATGACTTACAACTTAAACAAGAAAATTAGAGCACTGTCCAGAGAGTAGTTATTTCCATACATTTTTATCTTCAATACAATATAAAGAACTATAAATAATAACTGCTTACATATCTACTATTTACTCAATGTTTGTTTCTACAACTTTTTCTCTACGGTTTTTCATTCGCTATAAATAAAAAAATTAAACGTCTACATTTTCTATGATTCTTCCATTTACATCACTTTAATTATTCTAACGAGTTAACAATTCAATGAGAAACTTCTATGAGAATCTATTAGTTCTTTTTTCCACAGATAATATAAATCTTTACCCGTTTCTACCAACCATACCTACACAGCATCCATAGAATTCAGGCTCTTTCGTATACGGAGTTCAATTTATAAATCATACATATCTATTTCCTGTTTACTGGGTGTAGTGGCAACTGCTGGGTTATAGGGCTATATGATTTGCCCGCTCCGATCAAAGATATACTTTGATTCTAGATTGGTGCTTTAAATATATCCTTTCACAGGACTTATTTAATTTTAGTTTGGTGCAGAGACATTTCAATACCTTTCAACATTTTTTTACACGTGGCTATCAGCCGTCTTAATCAACTAATACAAACTGGTCGAGGAGCCGATGCAACGAGGCCTCGGAAAGCTTATCTCTCACGTGATTGCGTAGTTAGCGTAAGAGACGGACCATAGAGGACGCGTCGAAACATCCTCGAGCTAGTGTAATTTTCTTTACAGAATCGTAGCCCTGATTCCAAACTTGCTTGCCAAAGCTTCAACTATCAAATATATAATTGAAATGAAACTTCTTATGGAAAGGCTTTTAAATTTATATCCGCAGTCGTTTTGTGTGAAAAAAGACAAGTCAATTTGTGCCAATCATTTAGTGATGGTACCACATATGTATTATTGTATGCTTATCATATGCCAGAGATTTTGTACAATTTCTATAGCCTTTGCCAAATACTTAATGCATGATTTGAAGTGTACATAGTCATCGGTACACTCTTTACTCGCCAATTACGATACCCAAGTCTTCAGTTAGGGTCGTAGTATTCGTCGCCACTATCTCAAAGTTCTGTTCACTCAATGATGTGGTCTCAATTCTTGTATATTCAGATCTGAGTATCACAATATTCACGGAAGTATATTACACTCATATTTTCTCAATAACTGATGGTGTCGGTTTATCGTTTTATATGAAAATGCGTCTTGTTACATTTAGTATCATCAAAAAAATGCTTCATTACTCGTGACTCGCCCCAACTTCGCCTGAGTGGGATATGTTTAATTGCACATAAAATTTTTTGTTGAAATTTTCTTTATGATACTAAAAATGCATCTAAATCCATAGCACAACTTAAAGTATATGAGTGGACAATGAGACACACGGGAATATTGACTGTATTTCGTACAGTATAGAAATCTTTACAGTCTCTCAAATATAAGAACCTTAGACGTTAAAGGATATTATAGAAAAATGTACCTTCTTATTGCATGATAAGGTAGATTTGCATTAACTATTCAAAATTCAAAACCATTTATTCAGTTTAGGCCCTCAGAAGGCACTTATGAAGGTCAAATTTAAAGTTACTGGAGCTACAACCGGTTCGGAAGTCAGCCTTCAACTGAGAAGAACCGGCAAGAAACTCAGCAAGGTTACATTCTTTTTTTTTTATTAAATTCTTTTTTATCTATTCTGACTTTTTGGCTTTTTTATAATATCAATTTTACATATTTTTATATTTAACAATTACAAAATACTTAATAAAGGTAACATTCAAAAACAAAAAAAAACAAACAAAGAAATAACAAGACTACAAAATAGAAAATGACAATAATTACTTACAACTAAAACAAGAAAATTAGAGGTGCACTGTGCAGAGAGTAGTTATTTCCATACATTTTTATCTTCAATATAATGAACTACCTTGTAATACGCTTTTTCTTTCAAAACTTTCCTAATATAATTTTTAAATTTATTATCAGACATTTTGGTTACTGAAAGCGGTATCTTATTATAAAATCGAACACAATTACCAAGAAATGACTTGTTTACTTTAGTTAGTCTAAAGAATGGAACAACTAACTTCTCCCTTTGTCTAGATTAATAGATCTATCTAGATCCAGATAATTAGATCAATAGATCAACCTTAAATTAAATGCAATAAAGTACATTTTTCTATGAAAATTAGGCAAACTAAAAGGACGAAAATTTCGACTTTGTTTTGTACTATTTAGTAAAATACTAAATTCTGAATATCAAGTAGCTGTTTGAGTTTAATTTTAATTTATTTAATACTAGCTGTCCCCCGCGGTTTCACCCACGTTCCCGAGAGATGTAACATTTTCCCGGGATAAGAAGTAGCCTATATGTTATTCCAGGGCAAGTTCTATTTATGTGCCAAGTTTCATCCGAATCCGATCGGTAGTTTTTGCGTGAAAGAGTAACAAACATCCATACATACAAACTTTCACATTTATAATATTAGTAGGATGTGTATAACTTTATAGGAACCCACAATTTAGAATATTTAAATAAAGGCTTTTATTATTTAATTTTGTTTCGTACAAATACCTAATCACTATTTCCAATTTACGAAAATTGCAGTAGACAGAGGGCGATGACGTCATTAGAGGGTCAACTCCCTTTGTAAGGTATATTTGGGGTGACTATTGAAAAGAATATATTGTACGTTTGATGTGACGAATTATAGTGATCGAAAAGATGCATTTTATATCCTATACAGAGTGTCAAGATAATTTATATTACTAGCTGTTTAGCGGGGTTTCACCCGCGTTCCTCAGGGATTTTATTTATTATAGATTCATCTAAATCCGTATAAGTTTTTGCTTGAAAAATTAACAGACATTCCTCCTCAGAAAATTTCGCGTTTATAATACTAGCTGCCCTGCGGTTCTACCTGTGTTTCTGATGGATGTTTATTCATCCCGGGATAAATAATATCTCTAATATCTTATGTGCTCATCCAGAATCATGGTTCATGGAAATCCGGTAAGTAGCTATCTTATATTAATAAATATCCTGGGACATTCTTTACATACGGCCATCTGGTCCCAAACTAAGCAGAGCTTGTACTATGGAAACCAGATAACTGATATACTACATATACTACTATTTTTCTAAATACATACTTATATAGATATTTACATCCAGACACAGAACAAACAGACATGTTCAAGCACACAAATGTTTGTCCTGGGTGGGAATCGAACCCGCGACCTTCGGTTTGGCAGTCAGAGTCGCTAACCACCAAGCCAACTGGCCATATTGCTGGATGGGCAGTTCGGAAATAATATCCATCACATAATTTAACAGCACTGTTAATACCTATAGCGACAGAATTGTTGTAATAATTGAGCCGACAACAAATAAGATAAGAGATATTAATGAATCATGAAATAAGGTATTATTGTAAAACTCTCCGTATATATTTATGAATATATAATAAAGTTTTATTAATTCAGTACTCCATACAGTGCATGCCTACCGAATTTCAATCTCTTACTAACTAGGTTACCTTACATTCTAAACTCAGTTTGGGATCCAACACTGTAAAGCGGTATCGACTTTTGATCTGGGATCAACTACGCCGAATTGTGAAGTAGGGAATCCCTCCAACCGAACATTTAAGGGTACCTTGCGTATGCAACGAGGCTAACAACTTGTAGGTATTTCAATTAACGAGTATACCTTACCATCGTTAGGTTATGTTAGGTTAGTAGTGTTCGCCCACAGGTCCAAATTTGACGGGGGACCCCCCACAGTGCTTGCGTCCACGTCGCGTCCCCTGGAAACGACCCAGTTCTGACCACCGTAACGGAGTGGCAGAACTGGGCTCGGCTAAAGTGCACTGTGAGTTGTAGATTATCATTTTGCGGTTATCTACGACATTGATTGGAGCTATGCCTAAGAAAGCGCGGGACGCCTCCGGGCGCTTCCTAAAAGGCCCTTCTCAGGGCCAACCCGAAAACGGCCCTTCTCAGGGCCAACCCGAAAACGGCCCTTCTCAGGGCCAAGCTGGAAAAAGCCCTTCTCAGGGCCAACCCGAGGCCGCGGTTGGCCTGTTTGCCAGGGCGGACAAACTGTCAGAGCTAGACTCCGACAGCGAGTCCGTGACGCTTGAGTCGGACGCCGGTTCAACGGCGGTACGGCGAAAGCGGAAGCGGGTTTTCCTGAAGGGTGGGTCCGGCTCGGACTCAACCAGGAGTAAGTCCAAGCGTAAAGCTAGGGCTCCCGCCGTTATCGATACCCACGACGTGGGTCTGGCGGACGCGCAAAGGCAGCTTAACCTGGCGCGGCGGACGCAGCTCCAGCAGGACCTGGAGGAGCAGGTGGCTGCCAAGGAGCAGAAAACGCGCTCTGCGCGGGCCAAGGCCGGGTACGGTCAGTCCTGCGTCGTGTACCAGGACCACTCTTTGGCCGATCTGGACCGCATGGCGCAGGAGGACGCCGAGGAGATTACGCAAGTCGCCTCGAAGTCCTCCAATCTAAAAGGGACTTTTCAGAAGTCCCTTAAGTGCAGGGCCGCGAGCATGCGCGGCATAATCAGTGAGCTGGTGCAGCGCACCGGCTCCGATGAGACGCGGCAACTGCAGGCGAAGGTCGATCGCCTGCAGTCGGAGGTCAGCCAGCTGCATCGGAAGCTGGCTGAAGCTACGGCCCAGCCTGCCCAGGGCAACGGCCCGGCAACTGCGGACCCTCCCTCCAACCTTGAGGATGTCATCCGCAAGGTGGTCATGGAGGAAAGGGCCTATACGAAAGCCTGTCTCGAGGCCATCGAGGGTCGCCTCCGTCCCCCGCTAGCGGCGGACAAGAGGCAGAACCAGCCGGGGCCATCCTCCAAAGGGGAGGATGCCCAAGTACCCTCTTCCACTCCGTCCAACCCGTGGACGGAAGTGGTAAAGCGGGGAAACAAGGGCAAGGCCAAAAAGAAAGCGAAAACGGCCGCCGCCCCTGCCGCCCCCTCCGTCACCCCTCCCTGCCCGTCTCAGGTGACCGGCAAGGGTAAGGGGAAGGGCAAGGGGAAAAAGGCAGCCCCCAAGCCCACCACCGCTGCCTCAGCAGCTAAAAGGGCCCCCGCCGGTGGGAGGAAAACGTTGGTTCCTCCCAAGACCGCAGCTGTCGTGGTGACGCTCACCGCGGAGGCTGCGGAACGGGGGGAGACGTACGAGTCCGTCCTCAAGCGGGCTCGTACCAACGCCGATCCCACCCAGCTTGGGATCGGAGCGGTCACGTGCCGCCGGACCCAGGCTGGGGCTCGAATTTTCGAGTTCCCGGGGGTCCAGGGCGGCGCAAACGCGGACCTCTTCGCAGACAAATTGCGAGAGGTCATCGCGGACGCGGCGAAGGTGGCCAGGCCGGTCAGGTCGGCGGCCTTGGAGGTGACCGATCTGGACGACTCGGTCACCAAAGAGGAGGTGGTGGCGGCGATCGCAGCAGTTGGAGGCTGCGACGTCGCAGCGGTGCAGGGCCGGGACATCAGGCCCGGCCGCGGTGGCATGGGAGCTATCCGTCTGGAGTGCCCCGTCGCCGCGGCCAAGGCCGTCCTCGCCAAAGGACGTCTTCTGGTGGGGTTCAGTTCCTGCCGGATCCGGGCACTTGAAGATCAGCCTCTGCGCTGCTTCAGGTGCTTCGGAATCGGGCATGTGCGGGCCCTTTGTCCGTCCAAGGTGGATAGGACGGACAGCTGCTACCGCTGCGGCGAGGAGGGGCACCAGTCCGCCTCCTGCAAGGCCGCTACGCCGCGCTGCGCAGTGTGCGCAGCCAGCGGGCGCCCCGCGGGGCACACCATGAAGGGGAGGAATTGTAATCCTCCCCCGAAGAAGGGTAAAGTGCAGGCGCCGACCCCGCCTGCCGCTGCGACCACCGCTCCCGAAGCGGGAACCTCGGTGGCGGGTGAGGAGGGTGCGATGAGCGACTGATGGACAGAGTCGAGCATCGCATCCTCCAGACGAACGCCAACCACTGCAAAGCAGCCCAGGCCCTGCTGATGCAGACCATGGCTGAGTGGTTGGTGGACGTGGCGGTAGTCGCCGAGCCGTACTCGGTGCCCGGCCGTTGGTTGGGCGATCCGGACGGCCTGGTGGCCTTGGTTGCGCGGTCTTCCACAGACTCCCCTCCCCTCTCGCTCTTAGAGAGGGGACCGGGATACGTGGCCGCCGCGTGGGGGGAAATAGCCCTGGTGGGCGTGTATTTCTCCCCAAACCGGCCTCTGCAGGATTTCGAGGATTTCCTCGAGATCCTCACTGCAGTCGTCGGTAGGGCGGCTCCTCGCCAGGTCGCCGTGCTGGGCGACCTAAACGCCAAGTCAGTGGCCTGGGGCAACCCGGCCACCTCTTGCAACGTCCGGGGACGCGCGGTCGAGCTGTGGGCGACCTCGTGCGGCGTGTCCCTCCTTAACAGGGGGACAGTCCAGACGTGTGTGCGGCGACGGGGAGGGTCAGTGGTGGACGTTTCGTTCGCCTCCCCCGTCCTTGCCGCCCGCGTCGTGGACTGGCGGGTAGAGATGGTGGAGACGATGTCGGACCACCGATATGTGCGATTCGACATCTCTCCCCAAAGTCCCCGGGGGAGGGCAAGGCTCCCGGGCCGACCTGCCTTCCCACGGTGGGCTCTTACCCGCCTCGACCGCGAGGCGGCTGCGGAGGCGGCGTTCGTCCAGGACTGGCTCACGCCTCCCGTCGATGTCCGGGACGTCGACTCCGCGGCCGCCCAACTGAGGAAGTCCCTCACCGAGGTGTGCAACTCCAGCATGCCTCGGTCTCGCCGCCCACCTCCCCGTCGCGCCGTCTATTGGTGGTCGGAGGAACTGGCGGGCCTCCGAGCCGCCTGCGTGGCGGCAAGGCGGGAGTACACGCGGAGCCGACGGCGCAGCAGGAGGGACCCCGACAACGAGGACCTTCTTTACGCCTCTTACATAGAGGCAAAGAGGGTCCTCAAGTCGGCAATGGGGGCCGCCGATGACGCGGCGCGAGTGGAGATGCTGGAGGGCCTCGACAGGGACCCGTACGGGAGACCGTACAAGGCGGCGCGGAACAAACTGCGTCCCTTCGGTCCCCCCCTGACGGAGTCCCTGGAGCCGGCATTACTGGACGGTGTGGTTCGGTCCCTGTTTCCACCCGGGACCGACTTCACGCCTCCAGTGATGGATCCCCCGCGGGGGGCGCGTCCGCCGGTCGAGGAGATCTCTCCGGTCACGGCGGATGAGCTCGCCGCGGAGGCCCTCCGCCTCCGCGCCAAGAAGACGGCCCCAGGGCCGGACGGTGTGCCCGCGCGTGTGGTGGCCATTGCCGCCACACATATGGCGGGAAGATTTCGGGACCTCTTCAGCGCGTGTTTCGCGTCTAGGAGGCTCCCGAAAATCTGGAAGGAGGGGCAATTGTGCCTCCTCCGCAAGGAAGGACGCCCGCCGGACTCCCCCTCGGCATACCGGCCCATCGTCCTGCTGGACGAGGTCGGTAAGATGTTCGAGGGGATTGTCGCCGGCCGGCTTAATGGCCTGCTGTCGGAGGTGGGGCCGAACCTGTCGGACGCTCAATTCGGCTTTCGAAAGGGGCGTTCGACAGTCGACGCTCTGGCCCGGCTCAAGAGCCAGGTGAAGGAGGCCGTGGGGGTGGGGGACGGGGTGTTGGCCGTGTCATTCGACATAGCCAATGCCTTCAACTCTGTCCCCCACTCGACGATACTAGAGGCACTACGGTACCACGGAGTGCCTCAGTACCTGCGGGACCTCCTGGCCAGCTACCTGGCGGACCGAGCGGTCCTTCTGGTAGACAGGGCGGGCCGACTCCGGCGGTACGGCGCGGAGACCGGCGTTCCACAGGGGTCCGTCCTAGGACCACTCCTGTGGAACGTCGGGTTCGACTGGCTCCTGCGGGGAGCTCTCCTCCGTGGCACGAGTGTCATCTGCTACGCGGATGACACTCTTCTCACTGCCCGGGGGAGAAGTTTTAGGGAGGCGGCCGACTTGGCCTCGGCTGGCGGATCCTTGGTCGCGGGAAGGATCCGTCGGCTGGGATTGAGGGTGGCGCTGAAAAAGACCGAGGCGGTGTTTTTCCACGCGCCTCGGCAGCGCACCCCGACCGACGCCCACATTTTCGTGGAGGGCGTCGGGGTACAGGTAAGGGCCCAGATGAAATATCTGGGCCTGGTGCTAGACAGCAGGTGGCGCTTTGGCCCGCACTTCAGCGGGCTGTCGACGCGCCTGCTGAAGGTTGCGGGGGCGCTTTCGTGGCTCCTCCCGAATATGGGGGGGCCCAAAGCGCGATGCCGGCAACTGTATGCCGGCATCCTGAGGAGCATGGCCCTCTACGGGGCCCCCATCTGGGCGGACTCCCTCCAGAGGAGGGAGAACTCCGCCGCGATCCGGAGACCCCAAAGGGCAATCGCACAGCGGGTGGCGAGGGCCTACCGCTCGGTGGGCTTCGCGGCGGCGTGCGCTCTGGCGGGCACCCCTCCTTGGGAGCTCGAGGCTTGGGTGCTCGCCAGAGTGTACGAGTGGTCGGCGGGGCGCAAGGCGCTCGGGGAGCGCGGCGACCCGACGGTGCGGGAGGCCGTCCGGCGAGAGGCGAAGGATGCCATCGTCCACCATTGGGCGGAGGACCTCGCCTCCGCCGTGTTCGGCCGCCGAACGCTGGACGCTGTCGGGCCAGTCTTACGGGATTGGCTCGAGCGGCCCCACGGTTTCCTCTCGTTCCGTCTGGTGCAGGTATTGTCCGGGCACGGGTGTTTCGGATCGTATCTGCACCGGATCGGGCGGGAGGAGGCCCCGTCGTGCCACGGTTGCGGCGCGGCGGAGGACACGGCGCAGCACACCCTCGAGGTGTGCCCGTCGTGGAACGAACCGCGTCGCGACCTGGTCGCGGTGGTCGGGCCGGACCTTTCGCTTCCCAGTGTGGTCAACTCCATGCTGGGGGGCGAGGCCGGCTGGGCCGCGGTCGCCTCCTTCTGTGAGGATGTGATGTCACAGAAGGAGGCGGCAGAGCGCGCACGGGAGGAGGACCCTCTTGCGCCGCTGTGCAGGCGGAGAAGAAGGGGTAGGAGAAGGCGATTATAGTCGCCTTCTCTCTCCTCTTGTGGTGGTGAACGGCGGGAGACAGACGTGGAGGCGTCTTCTCCCGCATTGCACTCGTTCACCATCTCCGTTGGGCGGGAACGGTAAAGTCGCTGCCGTTTCCGGGCCCCTCCTTGCAGGGGGAGGGGCGTGCGGGCCCCGCCATAAATGGCGGGCGGTCGACGGGGGGGGGCTGGACGTCAAGGCTCTGCCGGTTTCCCAGCCCCTCTCCACATAGACGATGCCTGAGCGCCGCTGGGTCGTTTAGTGGGTAAACCGGGCCACTAGGGTCCGGGAGTCCCACATACCCCCCCCATCCTCCAATGGGGGGGAATGCGGAACGCATTTTTCCCAGCGTAAAAAAAAAAAAAAAAAAAAAAAAAACAGGTCCAAATTTGACCAAAAAAGATTTGACAATTTGAGGAAAACATATGAAAATGAATGTTATATATAATATATAATAGTTTTATTTATTTATTGATAAAATTGATAAATACTCGTCAATATCGTTTAATCAAAAATTTAAAAAAAAATATTGTTAATTATTTTGATTAACCCATTAAATTTAAACATGCAGATAGGATACTCTTTTTTATATTTAATAATTCATTAATTAATGTATTCAATGTATTTTTCTACTCGTGCTTTCCTAATCGTGCGGTCACATCGTAAACATCGTTATTATATTGAGTGTGGATAATCTAGAAAAAAAATTGTTGTATGTGATTAGTAGTTGTTTGTGCGATACGTCGTTTTGAAGCTGATTAAAAAAGCTTTCTGTGTGTGAACTTTTTGGACATTATCTTCATTAAACAAGTGAGAAATAAGTAAAAACAATTAATAAAATTGGTGCCGCTTGACCGCTACCTGCAATAACCCACCGTCGCTGCAGCTCGCTGTGACGTAGTCCGACCGACCAGTGTAACTACCTACCTATTGTGCGCATCGCTTTGTGTCATAGTTATGAACGTAAACAAATGCTTTGGCTGCAGAGCCGCTATGCAAAATAATCAAATAATGATTTGCCCAGGTTGTAAACAGATTAATGATCTTCACTGTGCCAATTTGTCTCCGAAACGTTTTAAGTCCATGAATGACGAGAGTAGACGAAATTGGAGATGTACAGAATGCAGGTGTAAACAACCTAAATCAGATAACACGAACACGCCTGTGCGTTCGTCAAGTCAGTCTATGCCTCCACCAAAGGATTTTCCTGAAGAAGAATGTTTGTCTGATAACAGCAATATTACATTACGTAGAAAGCCTGAGCCCACAAATTTCATCTCGGAAGTCAAGCTCGAGGAGATCCTAAAGGCTGACAAGCTGGAGATGAAAGCTATAATTCAATCTTCTGTAAGTGGATTATCTAATCAGCTCAGTGCAATAAATTTGCAGTGTTCAGGCTATCAGGAATCTTTATCATTCTTAAGCTTGCAATATGATGACCTTAAAAAAGAGTTTACTGATTTGAAGAAAATACTAGGTGCTACTTCCTCCGAACTAAAATACTTGAAAGAGGAAAATAATCACCTTAAAGAGGACCTTAGTGCTTATGCCACTCGATTAAAGACTTTGGAAGAGGAGAATCTGAAGCATCAACAATGGGTGAGGATGCAAAACTTGGAGATTATAGGTGTTCCCGAGAATAAGGACGAGGTTATTACCGACATTGTTATAAAGATAGCGCAACACATTGGAACTACCACTCAGCCTACAGACATAGAATTTGCCCACCGTGTACAACCGAGGCGTGAAATTAGTGGGACCCGTGCGCGCCCAATTGTCGTGAAACTCAGACAACGTGCTATCAAAGATCAATTAATTGCTGCAGCTAGAAAACACCGCAATTTATCAACAAACGATATTGGTATTGGCAGTGAGGTACACAAAATTTATATTAATGAACACTTGACCAGGGAAAATAAGATGTTAATGGGTTCATGCAGACAAAAGGCGAGAGAGGTCGGTTACAAATATATATGGACAAAAAACTGTCGCATTTATGTCAGGAAAAACGACATTTCGCCACCCATATCGATAAATTCGCCGGCGGATTTGGTAAAGATAGCTTGATTTGTATCGTTAATTTATATCTCATCTTGACTTTATATATAGTTCATTTTTCAAACATTATTTATAGTGTATTTAAAAATAGTTCATGTTACTATTTATATTACTTAACTATTGAAAATTGTCATTGTAAAATTGAATCAGTGCTATATTTCATACTTTATTATATTCTGTATCAGTTTCGACTTCTCACCACACAATCCTACACTGCACACATTACTCTTAGACTCATACTATATATAAAACACAATACATACAATACTTATAATAAAAATATCTTATATCGGTTCGTAACTCAGGCTACACAATTATTCTTTGAACACATTACTCGTAGGCACATTCAAAACATAAAAAATAAATATCAAAGTGGAGAAAAAAATGCGTTAGTTGGTAGGACTAAACAAACCGTAAGTAATTATTTGTGCGAAATAATTATTTGTTTTATTCTCAATTCGCAATTCAGGGAATTATTTGGCATAGATGTAAACATAGGGGATAGTTTGCTAAAAGTTTTAAATATAAATAGAACTCAGAAAAGGAATTACTTTTATTTTGGACATCAATATATTTTTATAAATGGATGATAAATTTGATAATCTAAAAAAATTATACTTATTTTATCAAAATGTTAGAGGACTTAGGTCAAAAACCACAGAATTTTATAATAATCTTTTGCTTTTTGAGCATGATATAGTTATGGTCACGGAGAGTTGGCTGTGTGACGGGATATTAGACGCAGAGCTGTGTAATAGTAAGTTTCTAATGTTTCGTGGGGGTGTATTCGTTCTATGTAACACACGATTACAAGCACGTCCAAGACTTGAATGGAATCGGGATGACCTTGAGTGTATATGGGTTACGATTCCTGGGAAAGCTATTGGCTCCACAAACGATTTACATATTGCTGTTGCTTATATACCTCCGAATACCCAGCTTCCAGAAAGGACTCAATTATTTATTGACGTACTTTCCTTGGTGAGTGATACTCATCCTAATGACCATTTTATATTGGCAGGCGATTTTAACCTCCCCTGTGTAAATTGGGATACAGGTGATCCTCGTATATTAAGGAAAGGTTCTATAGAATTACAAAATACGGCCGCAAATCTTCTTGCAAAATGCTCATTTTTGGGTTTATCTCAATATAATTTTCTGTCAAATAGCAATGGTAATGTTTTGGACCTAGTTTTCTCCGATTTTCCTCTAACAATACGGAAATCTTGCCGACCTTTGGTTCCCGAGGATGTTTTTCATCCATCCTTATCAATTATAGCTTCTGATATATTAGTACCCCCACTTAAACCACATTCTTATATCAAATATCGTTTTCATTGTGCTAACTATGAAATCATTAACCAGTCTCTAAGCGAAAAGGATTGGTCTTTTGTGTCTGATGATGATGACTTGGACACTATTGTTGATAAATTTTATTCGGTTTTAAACTGTCAAATACAAACCTATGTCCCACAAGTTTATTGCTCCAGTGTGTACACGTACCCTATTTGGTATAGTAGAGATCTTATTCGTTTGATTAAAGATAAATCTAAAAAACACAAGGACTGGAAGCTGTACCGTAACCCAGTAGACTATTGTGTGTTTACTGAACTAAGGGCGAGGCAGAAAAAGTTACAGGCAGAGTGTTACAAATCGTTCCTTGAGTCGTCCCAAAAACGAATAAAATCCAATGCCAAATTTTTCTGGTCGTACATAAAATCTAAGAGAAGTAACAGCTCAGGTTATCCACAACAGATGATTTATGGTGAATCCGTTTTTAACACACAAGAGGATATTTGTTCAGCGTTTAATCATTTTTTTAATAAGAATTTTTGTGAGCCTGCAGACAAGTATACTACTGATGCGATTTCTGAAAATTACTGCCATAATTATACAATTGATACAATTGAAGTTAGTGAGACTGATATAATTAAGCTTATCCGAAGTTTAGATGTAACAAAAGGGGCCGGTTGTGACAAAATACCTCCAGTATTTTTTATTAAATGTGCTGATACTTTAGCATCTCCTATTGCGCTTATATTCAATAGGTGTCTACGAGAGGGTTATTTCCCAAGGATTTGGAAAAGAGCTCACGTAGTACCTGTGTATAAAAAGGGCCATAAAGTAAGTATTGTAAATTATCGCCCTATATCAATTCTAAACGTACTTAGTAAAATGTTTGAAAGGTTAGTGCATAATCGCATATACCCATTAATATCTTCTTCAATACCAATTGAACAGCACGGATTTATGAAGGGGCGATCTACAGCAACTAATCTGGGCGTTTTTAATGAGCATGTTGCCAACTATATGGATGGCGGATCGCAGGTTGATGTGGTCTACACTGATTTTGAAAAGGCTTTTGATCGGGTAGACCACATCATACTTTTGCGAAAGCTGTGTGAGCTGGGTATACGCGGTAACCTCTTAAGATGGATGGAATCATACTTGCGCAACCGGTCTCAGGCGGTTGTTGTGGGTGGGTATTGCTCGGATTTTATAACGATCCCATCAGGCGTGCCCCAAGGGTCCATTTTGGGTCCATTGCTGTATGCCTCATACTTATATGACGTTGGTGCTTGTTTCCAATATGCTAAGTATCTAATGTACGCCGATGACACTAAAATTTATATGAAAATTAATAATGCCTCCGATTGTTTAAATCTTCAATCAGATCTTGATAGACTCAGTTCTTACTATGCCACTAACCGTATAGGGATAAATATAAATAAGTGCCATTATGTCTCCTTTACTCGAAAAAGAAAACTCACCGAATTTAACTATGAAATTAATAAAGTTATAATAGATAAATCATCATCAATAAAGGATCTTGGGGTTATTATGGATGCAAAATTATCTTTTTCAGAACATGTTGATAGCATTGTTAACAAAGCTTCCAAAAGTTTAGGTTTCGTTTTAAGAGTCAGTCGCCCCTTCTCTGATATAGGTTGCCTAAAGGTGTTATATTTCTCATATGTTAGAAGTATCCTTGAATATTGTTGCACTATATGGTCTCCACAATATATAACTTATATTCAGGTTCTGGAAAAAATTCAAAGTAAATTTGTAAAACATCTCAACTACCGATGTTATGGTGCCTTCAAAAATTACAATGATGCATGCAAGCGTCACAAGCCCGCGGCACTTGAGGACCGTCGTGTACTGTATGATATGTTACTACTACATGGTATCTGCAATGGATATATCGACTGTCCTGAATTAACTCCTAGAGTGTTGCGCTTTTGCTGTCCTATAACTCGAACAAGGCATACAGGGTTATTCGCGGTAGCACAAGCAAAAACTAATTATGCTCAGTGTTCATTGGTGAACAGATTGCATCGAACATACAACAAAAAATTTCATAACATTGACATATTTCATGAAAAGAAAAAAGCTTTCAAGGATAAAATTTTAAAAGTTTTATGTGATTGAGTTGGTAGACCAATCATCTTAGCTGATCTACAAAACACACTCAATGTTACATTATGGCATACACACTTATGTACATACATATATGAATAACACACACAGACACAAATACCCACCCACACACACAAACACACACACACACACAAACATACACATGCACACACACATACCGTTCCCTATATACCACATATATATATTCTTGTATTTATATAATTTTGTATGATATAATTAAGTATAGATGTGACTGCATTAAATGAAACTAGGTTAAAAAATCAAAAATTTAAATCCATAATTGGCTGTAAGTACTGGTATACATATATGTAAATTTTTTGTGACTAAGAGCTGTGGATTTTGTTGTTGAAATAAATAAATAAATAAATAAATTTTTAACTAATACGAAATGCGTCCATATAAAAGTTATATAAAAAAACAATGTAGTGATTCGATCGCAGCGACACCTACTGGGTCTATTTGTAAATTTGAACCATTCTCGAATGCACTGGAACACCCGAAAAATGTCATCAAAATCTTTCCAGTCGTTTAGGGGGAGTGCACTTACATACACAGGGCCAAAATAATAATTTATTAAAATAAAGTGAAGTATAGAGTTGGAGTGAAACATACTCGTACATGAGAACAATAAGTATAACCGTGATATTTCTGTTCATTTATTTGTATCTAAAAATCATGCTTTAAAAAATAACGATCCTGTATGTAACATAAAGGCTATGATAGCGCGGTTAATAGTGTAAAGGGGTTTGAATCCTGCAATGAGCTTTCGCTTTCACAAAGGAAAATATGAAGAAACCATAGAACCGTGGATGAGTACTTTTATCTGTAGTACCCCGCTGGCCACACTTCAAGCTGAAAATCTGTAGCAACTGTTGATGTGTTTCAAGAGTAGTTATTCAGACTCTGTTCTGTTCTAGGCTCTATGTGCACCACCTTCAGCTATATCCTCATGGTTAGATAGTAGACAAACACAAGCACAACATTATAAAGAAACTGTAAAGATAATATCCTGTAGAAAACAAACAAGACCATCTTGTACAAGTTTATGCTGGGTCAACGACGTTATTACATTCTTGAATATTTATTGCCGTTAACTTTATGGTTATGGTACCCACTTCACTCAAAGCGAGTATAATTTTTACACACGCTGTAAAAGGATAGCCTATAAATTACTATGTCGTCGGTAGACCTATGAAAAATTATTACATCTTATGATGACCTGACATAGGTATTTACACCAAACGTCTGGTGGTATCAAAATGGTAATATTAAACGAATGAGTGAACTATGAATAAGCATATTAGTTTTAATATTTTCGATATAGATCGAAATTATTTTAATTTTGGTGACAATTTATAAAAAAAACGGTTCCCATGCGTTTTTGACCACGCGTATTTTGGAATTTCGTAGTATCCAAGTATAATCGTAAAATCTATATATTATTTGGTATATTAAATGGTTAATAATATCCCTATTAAATGTTACAAATACATTGAATTTATATAAATAAACTGTTTTACATAAATTTTGTTGTTCTCCAAACAAGGATAGCCTGCCAAAATACATCCTGAGAACCTTCTTCCAAGGTTTACATTTTATTTGTTAATAATTCAAATGAAAACAAGCGTATAATTTACAAAAATACAGTTTTATAAATTATTATTCATAGTTAGGCTAAAAATCAAAAATTACAAGTATGTGTGTCTAAGTGTATGTATGTGTGTGTGAGAGACTATGCGTCCCCACGCCAGATACTGGGTGTGTTTAGCTTGACTGTCTATATACACTTAATGAAGATATGTACACGCAGCTGACGTGCCTAGTAATAGAACAAAATTAAAAAAAATCTGTGCAAAGATTTAAGAGTAAGTTAGATACTTGTTGTACCCGGCGTGCGTTAAAATGCAAACATAGAACAACTAAGATTTAATCGCTATCGGATAAATAGTTTACGAAGGCATAGATTACAAACATACAAACAACTTTCCGAACCGGTGTTAGAGTCTGACCATTCATAAGTGCCTGTGAAGGCCTATTTGAGTAAATATTTCATTTTACAAACATTATATTTTTTATACATAAATACTCTTTGCCAAAAACCTTTTTGATCATTCAAACTTAAAAAAAGAAAAAATAATGTTCAAACGTCGACCACAACTTTAAATAAGTATTCTTTATTCAAACAATGTATTACGTAACAGGAAACACAAACTGCCGTTCGGTTCGCATAGTGTAGTAGTTAACAGTACCGCAACTCGAAACATGTTTAATCGATCATACCCTGCTGCTAATTTTGCGGTGTTACCCATACATAATTAATCGAATCAAATGGAATCGCCGTGATTCTGTAATCAAAGCCTGTGGTGGCGACAATTGCTAATGGATTTTAAAGCTCCATGACGAATGAATGAGTGATCTGGTTTTGATTAAAACATTTTGTGTCAAACTCTATTATTGAAATAGTCGGATGTGTTTATTTGTCAGTTTTCTGGTTGTTTATGTAGTAACTGCTTATAATCTTACGTCTACATAATCCCTACTAATATTAGATATAAGAATGTAAGTTTGTTTGTTACGCTTTCACGAAAACTACCGATTAACCGATCATCATGAAGCTTTCTACACATATTCGTGGAGGTTACATCTGATATTTTTGGGTAATATAATATTATGCAAAGTTGGTGCAGATGGATGGATAGATAGATGCGTGTTAGTCTTATGGAGGAGCGAGGTAGTATGAGACTCCTCCATCTAAAAGGGAAGATCTTCCGCCAGGCTAGGTGATCATGCCTGGGGACCGCGGTCCAACTGTTCATGTTGGATGCTTGTATATATCAAACCCTCAGAGAATCTTAATTGCGCGATGTAGTATTCTCGCGTGTTTCTCGTTCATAGATGTCGCCACTTCACTGTAGTGCGGGCGGTGAAAGATTGTAGGCGTGTTCATAGTTGTCGCTACATCACTCCCTTCCTAGACTAGAGGTCGATTTGTTATTGCTGCATCATTGCTGATAAGCTTGCAAAGTGCTATAGTGCAGTCATTGAAGCATTATTGCTCCGAATTTTTTTACTGTGAACCGAATTGCATACAATTTTGGAATTAGGTTTATCTTACCCTTAACTTCAAAAGTGAAAATTATTTGAACTCCGCAACCACCCTGGGGGTGGTTGCCACCCCTTCTCGGGGGTGAATTTTTTTTTTCAAAATAATCCCGGTTATCGATAGAAGGCCTAATTTTAAGCAAAAAATCATCTATAAAGTTTTTCAAAAAATCCAATACTTTTCAAGTTATTGGCAATTGAAAATTCGCAATTTTTTCATGTTTTTCATCGGTTTTTTGCAAATATCTCCAAAAATATACGTTTTATCGAAAATTTTATAAAGAACAAAATTGTAGCAGGTAAAACAATGAACAATTTGGTTTTTTATAAAGTATTCTAAGTGCAATATTAAGCTAGATACTGATGATCAAAGCCGTTTTTTATTTTGTCTGAAATTTAATCGATGTGGTCAATGCCATCTAGCGGCGAGCAGATGCATTTTATGCATTCTAATATAAAAGGGTTTTGTAGTGCTTGAAATAAGCTTTAAAATGAGCACTATTAAAAGTCTTTTGCACGTAAAATAAGTGATCTGTATTGCAAATAAGGGGAGCATCTAATTTTTTTTCTGTTAAATCAATGGGTTTCATAAGTGCCATTTCCACCAAAATTAAAATTAATCGTATTCCGCCTAGAATTAACTTTATTATAAAGAGTTTGATAGATAGTATCAGTTTGGCTGCTTCAGGACACATATTTTTCAAAAAAGTCAAGATTAAAAAAAAAAATTTCAATTTTTTAAAAAACCCACTTTTTTTTCATAATATCTCAAAAATTACGACAGATACGTATAAAAGTGTACGGATTAAAAATTTAGGTATTTTTTTGACAAACAATTTTGTTCTTCTTGTTTTTTCTGTCAAACAAAAATTGACGGAGATATGATTGTTTAAAGAGCGTGTAGCAGCGCAATCACAGCCTCTCTTAAGCCCTTTAACCCTTCACCGTTTTAGAAAAAGGTTTTTTACTATATATTGCAATAGAGGATGTTGTAGCTCTCTTAATTACCTTTACAATGTTTTTTTATAAATTGTGATAGCATGAAAATTGAAGGAGTTATGGTCCAAAAACTTATCATATTTTTTTCTACTTAGTAACTGAAAATTTCGGAATGTGAATATTTGGAGCAATGTGAAAGTACGCAGTATAATAGAGACCCACAACTATTGTAATGTGTATATATATACATAATATGGCTCATATATGTTGGAAACGTAGGCATGAATACATACCAACGTTCTTATATGTATATATAACACATTTGAGTGAAGGGGCCAACGAAAAAGCCATGAGATCAGCTGTGCGTGCTTCATTTATTCGTTATAATGTGACCAGTATATTTCCGTCTGCAAAGGAATGAGCACGTGTTTAATAAAATATTTTAACTAGACACCCAATTTCAATACATTTTGTTTAATAAAAAAATGTAAGTAGATAAAAAACCTGTTTTTTTAATAATATCTTATTAAAATTGTGCCATTAAATTATATTATCCAAAAATCTAATGAAAATATATTCTACTAGTATTGACGTTCATACTATTCAAAGAGCACGATAGCAGCACTTAATCCAGTCTGCATCTTATATCAGGTAATTTTATAAAATTGAATTTATATTGTAAATAAAGTAAATTGTTTAATTATTTATTGACTAGCCTGGTCGGCTTTTAAGTTTATTCTCGTATTAATGTAATTACTTTTTTTTCAAATATTAAGGTGTCAATTGTCAATTGTGGTAAGTGTCACCAAATTAATCGATAATAAAATTAACTGATAGATTATGTATAGTGGAATTTTTAATTCAACACATTTTTTAGAGCTATTGGATACATAAATATATATTACTAATTAGTTCTGCCCTACATAAAAAATTCGAAAATTTAGCAAGAAGGTTTAAATTAATGATAAATTAATAGCAAACACTACACACATACCATACTATGACACATTGTACCTACTTATTCTAAGCAAATAAATGATATATTTACTGTTTTAATTTAGGGGTAGTTTTAAGGGTAGAAAAGCTTAAGAATATGATAATCATTTTCGAGAGTGTGAAATAATATTTAAATCCTTTTCATTTTATCAAAAAAAATTTTTTAACAATTTTTTATCAAGTAGTAGTTTTCAAGGGTTGAAAGGGGGTTAAAAATTTGATAATTATTATAGAGAATATAAAATATTACTTACTCTATATTTACATCTTTGTATGTCATACCAAAGTATTTTTTTTTGATATTTTCAATTTAGGGGTTGTTTGCAAGGGTTGTAAGATTTTAAAGGGGTTGAAAATGATTTTAATATGAGGTAATTATGTTAGAAAATACTTTACAATTTCACCACTTACTATTAGACATGTTTTCTAGCGATAAAATGGCTCAATGTCAATTTTTCCATTAAGGGGTTGTTTACACCCCTTAAAAATAATAGGCGGAGTTCAGATCATTTTCACTTTTGAAGTTAAGGGTAAGATGAACCTAATTCCAAAATTGTATGCAATTCGGTTCACAGTAAAAAAATTCGGAGGTAAGACCGTATTTTTCGCTTCAATGACTGCACTACTAGTGCTGCTTGGAAGTCTACGGTGAGTCGAGACTGAGTGGGATTGCTGCGATGGGTTGAGGCTTCCCACAATAGTCCACGTGTGCAGAAACCGCCACGCCGGAGAGTGAGGAGAGCCAGCTGAGGTCCGGACGTGTGCTTCAGAAGAACTATGGTGTGGACAATGAGTGCTGTCGCATGAAGTGTGCCTTGCAGAACCAGGAAGCACGGTGAGTCGACTGCGGTGGATCTGATTAAGGCGAAGCTGGCTTGCTGTGTGAATGCAGCTGAGCTTGAAGCGAAGTGATGGGGATACCGTCGGGGTCACCACTATGGAGGAGCGAGGTATGAGACTCCTCCATTTAAAAGGGAAGATCTTCCGCCAGGCTAAGTGATCATGTCTGGGGACCATGGTCCAACTATTGATGTTGGATGCTTGTATATATATCAAATCCTGGGAGAATCTTGATAGTGCGATGTAGGATTCTCGCGTGTTTCTACTCGTTCATAGATGTCGCCACAGTCTTTAATGCAGAAACCACATAACAGATTAGGATGATTTTTTATCCCGGAAAAATGTAACATATCTCGGGAACGCGAGTGAAACCGCAGGAGATATATAACAAAACAAAAAGACATGTTCATGCACACAATTTTTGATTCTTAATGGGAATCAAACCCACAACCAGTAGCTTGGCAGTCACGCTCAGCTGCGGGCCAATTTATCAATACACATCAAACCCGTGCACGGTGATCGGTACACTTTGTAGTCGCATAACTGCTGTTATCAGGCTTTCAAAATTTGTTCCCAAATGCATGCCGCTGTGTTCCGGCAGTTGCACTTCAGAATCAGTTACCTTTTGAGCTTTGTCAAGCTCGGAAACAGAATGGCAATTCTGAGAAAATTACGTTCCAGGTATGACTAGTCTATGGGCGACGGTGACCACTTACCATCAGGTGGTTTGCATGACAGCGTTTCCATAGAATGCCCCTATTATAGCCTTGTATGCCTTTATTTGCTGTTAAACACAACTCGTTTTTGTAACTTAAAAGACCTACTAATATTATAAATGCGAAATTTTGTGAGTATGAATGTTATTCTTTCACGTAAAAACTAGAGAACGGATTAAGATGAAACTTGGTATACATATAGTTCATAATCTGGATTAACACATTGGATACTTTTTCCGGGAAATTACAATATCTATCGGAAACGCAGGTGTAACCGCGGGGGATGGCTAGTAAAAAATATAGGAAGGATAACATTATCTCGGCTAATTTCCCCAATATAAGTAAACAAATATCGACGAAAATTATATTCATGTTTAGCGAAATGAACGTAGAATTGGAAGTTTTGAATTTATCTGAAAATATGTATCATTGAAATTGTGCTTGATTTTGTGACAACAAATTAATATTGCAACAATATTTTGATGATTACTAGACATCAATTGAATACTTTATTATTGTATTTTTGATTATTACATGCATATTACAATACAACTGCTTTTCTATTACCACGCACGTATTGAATTCCATGTATATCATACTAAAATTATTAATGTGAATGTTTGTATGTATGGATGTTTGTTACTCTTTCAGGCAAAAACTATCAATCGGATTTAGATGAAACTTGGCACATAGATAGAACGTGTCCTGGAATAACATATAGGCTACTCTGTATTCTGGAAAAATGTTACATCCCTCGGGAACCGCGGGGGACAGCTAGTGAGTTATATAAAAGACATGGAGTGATTCTCGTTTTCTAATCTATTCCATCAATAATGCTTATTCGGATGGTAAGTGGTTACCGCCGTCTATGGACATTTGCAACACCAGGAGCATTGCCAATGCGTTGTCGACCCTGAGACGTGAAGTTGTTAAGTCTCATGTGCCTGTAATTTCACCGGCCCCCTTACCTCACTAACCGAAACACAAGTGCACTACTGCTTTACGGCGGAAATGGGAATCTCTAAATTAGATTTAATGCATTTTCCGGAATTTTATAGTCCCACTTGGAGCACCGGACGTATCAGGGTATTCAAAGTTTTATATTCGAGTGCCTCATGAAAAGTTACTCCTTCTTACTAACTTCTAACAACCTTTGAGTATGATTTAAGAACAATAGAAACTTAAGATAATTATTTGGTTCCTTTTATTTTACTGGATACTAACATTCCGCGGTCTCATCAGCGCTTCCGGGGGTTTAATGTCTCCTGGAATTATAACACAGTCTATGCCTACGAAATTAGTAAAAAAAAATGGTAAAAGAGATTATTAAGTAATTGCCATGGCTTTGGATTTTACCCATCTCATTCATACAAACGCACAAAATTCGCAATTTCTCTTAATAATATTACATTACGTACTGCTACAGGCACTATTAGTAATATCTATATATAACTAGATAAAGTGAAAAGAAAGAAAGCAAAACTTTTAGTAAGTTACACATTTCGACAACTACAGTATCACAACAATACTACATACGAGATGGCGTATTGCACGGCGGTAAAAAGGTCATTGCCTTTGCATAAACCTGCATTGCAATAATAAAACAGCGCAACAAAATATGGATGTCGTATTCTATGAAGATGTTGAAGTCACTCGTCACCTCATGTGACATTCAAACTATCGGTACCATAAAATATAAATTACTATTTAGATAATAATACAAAAAATACACCCCTACTAAAAGAGTGGAGAAACATCAATGAACACCCGACAATCCAACATCGCGCTATCGAAAGTTTCTCAGGATTTGACAATATACATATACCAGCTTCCAACTTCATCAGTTGACATTGTTTGTGGTCAAAAAGGCCGTATAAGTCCGTAAAAAAAAACAACAGTTCAACGGGGATAACCATGCACGATGCATAGCCTGGCGAAAGAACTTCCCTTTTAAATGAAGGAGTGTCACACATCCTTTATAAGGGTAATGTAAATTACGCCACATTGTCATATATAATTGCGGGCAGGTGCTGTTTGTGGGGTCTGGTCTGCTTTAGTTTGGGGCTTACTAGGTATTAAACTTGTGTAGATCTAAAAGACAGCTAAGAATATCATTGAAAAATCAACTTCATTACCATTCAGAATAAGGTCCATTCATGTGTTGATAATTGTATAACCTTATTAAGATGCAACGGGTTTATTATTTACAACACTTTTAGATGTCTAATTTAATGATAACTTTAATATGATATTTTTTAATGTAGGTATCCACTTTCGCTTTAACTCACAAATATTGTCAGAGACTAAATACATTTTAAATACATCATAAACCTAACTTCGTTTCTAAAATAGAAATTACTGAGTTTATTGCCGGTTCATCTCTGGAAAAATAATCTTCCGAACTAGTATTAGAGTCGGACAATTTATAAGTGCTTTAGAAGGCCTATTCGAATAAAAATATTTTCATTTCCATTTTAATACAATAATGGAGTTTTGAAGTATCATTATTACTTAAATAAAGCATACAGAAATCAATGCAAAGCCTCACACGTCAGTAGGCAAAGCAAACGGATTCGGAGGCCCATATGCGACACTATCTATCATTCGATTCCCGCTTGTCATTTGTTCTGAGTGACACCCACTCATCAATCACATGGGTGTGCCGTGTGCGACACCCTTTAATCACAACCCTGAGGCAGGCAGGCGGTGCATCAAACGATGGATGCGGTTCCAAAATGATTACAATGTTTGAATGTACAATTAAAATTGTCTTTGAAATTCTGATAGTATAAAATATTGTTGATTTTTTTTTTTTTTTTTATTAAAAACACTTAAACACAAACACAAACACATAATATCATAAAGAGCAAATATTGTATTATTTTATGCGTAAACTTTTATAAGTAATCAATTAAGATATAAATAATAATTAATTACTATTAGAAAGCTACTTTGTTCAGAAGTAACATTTGTACAGAAGTACATTTGATCCTTCAGGAACGCGAGTGAAATCATAAAACGGAATTTTATTTTTCTTTATTTGGGACAGCAACAGTCTTAAACTATAAAAAATGACGTGGTTTGAACTTATTATTATGAGACCAATTACAGCTATCCACGTACTAAAATGGAATTCTTACCAATACCTTACATAACACTAGTTTGAAGCAAACAACAAATATAAGTATGAATATTATACAAAAAGAAAGAAAAAAATACAATAATAACAGCTATATGCTTTATATTTATTTATGTGAGTGTGAGTGTGTGTGTGGTCTTCTTGGTGAATCTAATCTTCTAGAAATAAAAAGGCAAAGGAGAAATAATTAAGTACCATTTTTTGTTCTGGAGCTAATGATCAGCTTCAGTGTTATCGATAAAAAAAATCGAACATTCATAACATGGAAATTTATATTGTTTTCTTTAATTTTTTAATAATTATTATGGTTGAATTGGGTTTTGGGTTCCATTCTGTATGTTGACAGGCCAGTTGGCTTGGTGGCTAGCGACTCTGACTGCCAAGTAGAAGGTCGTGGGTTCGATTCCAACCTAGGACAAACATTTGTGTGCATGAACATGTCTGTTTGTTCTGTGTCTGGGTGTAAATATCTATATAAGTATGTATTTAGAAAAAATAAAGTAGTATATCAGTTATCTGGTTTCCATAGTACAAGCTCTGCTTAGTTTGGGATCAGATGGCCGTGTGTAAAAGAATGTCCCGGGATATTTATTTATTTATTATTTATTTAAAATGACACTAACTCAAGGATGTTTCGTCGCGGCCTCTATGCTCTATCTCTGTCGCTTACTACACTAATATTACTAATCACGTGAGAGATAAGCTTTCCGAGGCCTCCGTGAAGCGACTCGCCGACGATATTTGTAAATGCGGCTTTATTCAGCAGTGGGCGAATAGAGGTATTCTTAATGGGCGTTTCAACGTACAACAAATAAAGAATATGAAATTGTTACTTGCCAACATTATTTTATGCCTTTGATAAGTATCTATAAAAAGATTACAACATAGAAAACTGTACTTATTGTTTAAAGAAAAACCTTTTCAAATAATAAAAAAGTTATTATTATGTGGAGTAAATATGTAACTCATGTTCTGAGATGATAAAAAAAGTAGACTCATTAGTCTTAGAATGAAAATAATTTTACCTGTTTAATGAATTATAAACGGTAAACGTGTAGTGTAGGGCGCCCTCCAGCTAGATGGAGCGATGATATACGCAAGCTGGCTGGCAGCGGTTGGAAACAAAGAGCTGAAGATCGAGCTCAGTGGCGTGCCATAGGTGAGGCCTATGTCCAGCAGTGGACGGAGATAGGCTGATGATGATGAAAAATTATTTTATTTTGTAATTTATTGAAAATTCTTGCATCACGAACTAAGGTATATTTACCATTACTAATTAATTATAATTAAATATTAAAAATCATCCGATGATATTCTTTACACGCGACCATCTGATCCCAAACTAAGCAAAACTTTTACTATGAAACCAGATAACTAATATGTTACTACTATACATATGCTATATTTTTGATTTTTCTAAATGTAACCCAGAAACAGAACAAATAGACATGTTTGTATTGAATTATTTATAGTTTACTAGCTGTCCGGACAGACGTTGTCCTGCCAAAATAAGTCCATACAAAAATTCAGGGTTTCGATCGCAGCGCCCCCTACCGGGTCCAATTGTAAATCTAAACCATTCTCGAATCTCCACGAACACACACAAAAAATTTCATCAAAATCGGTCCAGTCGTTTAGGAGGAGTTCAGTCACATACACACGCACACAAGAAATATATATATATTAAGATTATTATATAATTTTACTACCTACCTTTTTTCATATTATTTTGATGACTTGCGAAACCCAAAATTATCAATCAACCGTGACCTATTCTTCCGGACGACCCGTCTTATCACGTTTTCCAACCAACAATCAACAACCAAACAACCAGGGCTTCGATTCTGTAAGGAAAATTACACTAACTCGTTGTTTCGTCGCTGTCTCTATGCTTTGGCTCTTTCGCTAACTACGCAATTACGTGAGAGGTAAGCTCTTCGAGGGCTCCGTGCAGCGGTTGACCAACGAAGTTTCTATTAGCTGAATAAGGGGACAAGAACCCAACAAATATATATATAAATGCCTGTTCAAATATAGGCAATTTTTGCTACCACTGTAGGTAACTAAATATCACAATATATTGCCGGATAATTAAGTACTATTATTTTAAATATTAACAAAAATAATGCCAAGTAAGTCGGATTAAAAAAATTATATTAAAAGTGTGACCTTGCTGATTTTCCTGTCGGTTCTTCTCAGTTAAAGGTTAACTTTGAACTGATCCTACTTCAGTAGCTGTGACTTTCATAAGCACCCTTCAAATTAAATCTAAAATTCTAAAATTAGAATTATAAAATATGATAGGTTTTTACCGCTCAGGTAGCACGAATCAAAATCCATACAGCTAGTAGTGTTCGGCATAGTTTGAACTATAGGATTACCAGATACCCATCCGGCATTCGCTACCCACAGCGTTAGCAATCACTATTCTACTGTATATTGGTACTATATTATATATATTTTAGAGTAGTAGAGCTCTTAGTGCAGAGTTCGTCCGGGGAAGTACTACCACCTTACCCATTTCCGCCGTGAAGCAGTAGTGCAATTGTATTACTGTGTTTCGGTTAGAAAGGTAAGGGGGCCGGTGAAATTACAGGCACATGAGACTTAACAACTTCACGTCTCAGGGTCGACAACGCATTGGCGATGTCCCTAGTATTGCAAATGTCCATAGGCGGCGGTGACCACTTACCATCAGGTGGACCGTCCGCTTGTTTGTCGGCCCACGTATAAACAAAAATATATATATATATATATATACGTGTATATATTACAGTATTATACTATCAGAACAGGCCTTAATCGTGTAATTATTTTATTCCTCCTAATTCTTTACAACGCTAACACAAACACTAATTCGGTAAAACTAACCTAATCTCAGATACAATACATGTACCAAAAAAGTATCTCCAAGAACAATACAAACATGTAATAATTACATTGAACATAGCTTTACTATCATCCCTTATCAACTAAGCTTAGACAACCCTAAGACGAAACCGTTATCAGATCGACCGTTGGAACATTTGTCTTGGCTTGTCTGGCCCTGTCTCACTTCCTTGACCATAGAATCTTGCAAACAGTCAAGGACAACTGTAAATGTTCGACGATGTCTCTTTTATTAATAGCATTGGTTTTGTTGTTTGTTTACTGTGTTGTGTTGTGATAAGTTTGCTATTGTACTTGATTCATATTTGTTGTAGCAGTTAAAGAAAGGGAATGGCTTTGCTAAAGTTGTGATTAATTTTTTGGGGATTTATATTTTCACTAGCTTTTTCCCGCGGCGTCCCAAATTCAAGATTTGGTACACAGAGCTTCCTTCACTGTCAGGTACCTAATTTCTACTTTTGCCGCCCTCGGCCACCGACATACTTCATTGCATAGCCCGCCCGCGTTACTTCCTCTTTCTCGCTTAGCATGCTTTAGCTTTTTTTTCTTTGTAGTAGTGTGATTTTAAATGATAATAACGTTCCTAACAAATTGGGCTATCCAGTGCCAAAATATTTTTTCTAACCTGACGGAAACTTCTAAATTCAAAAAAATCATAATTCAAAACCATTTATTCAGTTTAAGCCTTCGGAGGGCACTTATGAAGGTCAAATTTAAAGTTACTGAAGCTACAAGATGAGCGCTTTCAATTAAACAAACTTTCAGCTTACTTATATTAATATAGATTTGTAATTATTGGTAAAGGAAAATTAAGGAAGGATATTAAATCACAACTCATGTATAAAACCCCAGATTCGCTAGTTACGCGCTTGTATTAAGTCAATATAAAATTTATTCTTAACATAAATTAAAAGTCACGTATCTGGCCATTGAAAAATCAGGTCTTTGTCATTAAAATAAAATAGGTTATGGGTTAAAAGCTATCGAGCAAGAATCATGTATATGTCCCATTTAGTAAGCTGGATATTCTTAAACTGTGCATCAAACGCTCGTTAAGTTGATGCATGCTCGCATTTACATTCAATGATATTGACCTATATACAAAGATAGATTATCCAACACAAACATAGTACATTCTATTGTGTGAAGGTACACATAGAGAGTACGTTGGCGAAGTTAATACGTAGTAACTTGACGGACGAATTGTTAAGTATAGTAGCAACCGTCCCGAGGTTTTATCTATATCCCCGAGGTACCAAATTTATTCTGGGATTATAACATAACCTTTGTAACCTCGGGAATAGTGCAGCTTTCTATCAGTGATATCATTATTGAAATCGGATGAGTAGTTTCAGTGATCAAGTCGTATATCCAATCTTACAAACATTATCTCGTGATAATATTTGTATAGATAATAAATATCCTTGGATATTTTCTTCACACATGGCCATCTGATTCCAAGCTAAGTAAAGCCCTGACTGTAGTAACTTGATATATATACTACTTTTTTAATGTGCAATTGATGGGCATCGATCTTAGGACCCAAGACTTGGCAGGATATCTAACTGACCTGGTGATTACCGGTAGTACTATGTATTATTAAAGTTGTATAATATCATGTACTAAATTAAATACCTAAATTGTCGTATATTTAGTACCTATATTATTCTGTAAAATGAGAACATTTTAATGGTATGTATATAAGATAATTTCTGATATTTTTTGTGATTAGAACGACCCAGTCAGTCAAACACAATTGAGTTTGTCTGTAATAAAAGATTTATTGGTTATTTTATATTACATGAAATAAAAGTGTGTATTTAGTTACTACTTAATATAAACGCACATACCTGTAATAAAAGAAACGACATTTAATGTTATTATTAACTATCTCTGTTCCTACATCACAATAAGAATATTCTAACTATGAAATTAATATTATAGATTATTGTTTTCTCATAACAATTACGAGATGCTTTTAGGTTATCTTTTTATTGCTCACATACTTCATAATAATACTGTTATGTCACTGCGCGATCAATGAGGTTTGATGCGCAGGAAAATTAAAATTAAAGAAAAATATATATTTTGCTTTACATGCATACTAGAACCACAAATTATTTCCAAACAGAACTTGGGCTAGAAACAAGTAAAGTAACATTAATTCGCAACAAGAGTTTATTGTAAAACGATAAAACACTAGTTCTGGTATAAAACGTACCGGAGGCGTACCCGGTACAAACTTGGTTGCTCAAGTTAAGAACCAGGTAAGAGCAGAATTTTGCTCCTGACTATTGTCCGTACTCTGTTGGCTGTAATTATAATATTTTGTTACATGCTATGCACTTTACTATTAATTACAGTTTATGAGGCATGTTGACGGCCTGAAAATCCATGCGGCCTGCGATACCTCACTATGTATTTTTTTGTAAGTACCTAATTATTGTTATTTTCTATTTTGTAGTCTTGTCATTTTTTTTTTTGTTTTGTTTTTTAATGTTACCTATAATAAGTATTTTGTAATTGTTAAATATAAAATTATGTAAAATTGAAATTATAAAATAGCCAAAAAGTCAGAATAGATAAAAAATTATATAACAAATAAAAAAGAATGTAACCTTGCTGAGTTTCTTGCCGGTTCTTCTCAGTTGAAGGCTGACTTCCGAACCGGTTGTAGCTTCAGTAACTTTAAATTTGACCTTCATAAGTGCCCTCCGAAGGCCTAAACTGAATAAATGGTTTTGAATTTTGATTTTGTTACAGGAACTTTCGCAGTCTTTAGTTTCATCGCCAACAAATAAATAGTTTAAGAAGGCATAGGGTACAAATAATCACCTTTATATATATAGATAGATTATTTAGTGGGTTTTTTTTACTATCTATTGAAGACAACATTTACCTGGTTATGATATACCAGTCCAAGTTTTGAGCATCCCAACGCGTTCTACAGTTCACTAACTGCAATAATAATATACAATAATATTAAATTAACTATCATTGCTGTTTGTACAAGATAGCCAATTTATTGGCCGTTGTGTTTACGAAGCAGTTTCATCGAATTTCAGTTTTGATATCTTAGTTTAGATGTTCTTGGCCATAGAATAAGACTATGATAGCATTAGGATATATTTAGATTCAGCGATGATAGATCAGTGGTCAGTGACGTCGAATGACGTGGTGAAGGTGGTGGTTTGAGCTGAAACCATAGGCGTATATAAGGGGAGGACCGGGTGGGCCGTACCAAGCCCATGATATTGGACCGATAATAAATTCTAGAAATAGCTTCAAGATTTACGATACTCTTGATGTTTTAATAGGGGCAGCCCCGGAAAAATAACCCAATATACAATATATAAATACGCCAATGGCTGAAACCTTTTTTTTTTTTAATAATATAACCTAGTGCTTGACTGCGATCCCGCCTGATGGTAAGCGGTGATGTTGATGTTGAGGCACACTAGTTTATTACTTTATTCACTCTAGCCTTGAAGACACCCAAAATATAATTGCACGGGAAGACCGCAGCTGGCAAGTTATTCCAGTGCTCGATGTACCGTGTTGCCTGCACCTGCCTGGATACCCCCAAGTCTGTCGTCAAGCACCCGTGGACTCTGATAGCTGCACTCCAGTTCCTTTCTAGGGTTCTTTTAGTCACACTGACTATGGTAAGATTTAGGTCCAACACAAATCTTTACCTACGTAAAAATACTTTTTATTTCACTTTTAGTTATGTTATAAATTCAAGCAATCTTGTTATGAGTAGAATATTTTTTTTTTACTACTGCAATTACACATTCATCTATGTCTGTTATAAAAGTCTGTTATAACAATTCACTCGACGATAATTTATAGAGAAGCTCTATTCTTTAAACGATTCCAGAGTTGGTTCCTTATTCAAAGTTGTGTATAGTGATGTGTTCCGTACCTGGAAGCTTTATTACTTATTAGTTTATGTCAACCCAATACAACTAAATATTTTGAAATTCTTGACGTAATTTTCAAATAATCACATCGGTAGAAGAGTGGAGTAGGGATTTCGGATAGAACACGGCTCGAACGAAAGAAGAGACAGCGACAATGCTTACCACAAGTTACGTTGGATTTTCTCTCTCCTCTTCAGGGAAAATGGACGTGAAGAAATGTTAACATGTATGTATGAAGTTCATATCTGTGTAATAATTGATGGACAGTGCCTATTTTACTCCTTGGCGTTGACGTAAAGAACTGTTTTATGTAATTTTACTATGAAACCTCCTAAATTCAAGATAAAACCTATAGGCAAAAGCTAGTTTATGACAAATATTCTGAAAAAAGATAACGGAGAAAAGGGTGACGCGATGAAAGTTTATTTTTCATTTGACTTCAATTTTAAAAATGGTTTCTAAATTTATAAGACGTTATTTAACTTTATTTTCATAAAAAAAAGCAACGGTTTCTTATACCGACTTCATCTAAAATGCAATTTAGATATTGAAGCTAGGTAAGGTAAGCATAGATAAATAGTTAAAACGATATCAGTTTATTATAAACTTCATTCAGATAAATTATATAACGAATGTTGCTCAACTCCTGAGATCGTTTAATATAAGATCCCAGACTTCATTTATCTTATACAGCAGTTAAAAGCTATTGGAAAATATCAGCGAGTAGAAATATGTATCGTCTCGGACGGTGTCTCTAATAAGTGTGCTTTATATGTATTCTGTATGCATTGCCAACGTCGCTGCGCATTTGTAACGGGCATCGCCACCGGGCTCATACACGCTATATCGATGTATCGATAAACCAATCGAATGGAATAATATATCGAGTACCGAGTAATCTTAAGTTTCTTGGTGCTCGTTAAGCTCGCTGAAATTGGGGTATGATATGAAATACATTTTCCAGAATAATTTTCGTGTAAATTTTTTTGTGTGGGTCTGTTTTCTGTGGACCAATTATTTTGTATTGAGTGTGCAAACTCTGTGTTTCACAAAACTATTAATATAAATTGTATAATGTCTCACTTTACATTATAAATAGCATATAAACTATTGAAAAGGAATATTAGTTAATTCTAAACGTTTCCTTATTTATAAGAAATTAGGTCTTTCCCGCGGTTCCACTAGAGCGTGCCCATTAGGGGTAAAAAAATCTAGGTCTCGACATCAGCGCCACTTAGTGGGTCCAACTATAGCTATGAGACATCCAGGTGATAAAAAATCAGTAAAGCAGTTCAGGGGGAGAGGAATTACGATCACACCGTCAAGAAAGCCAAAAAAATAGGCAGACGGTTAACTTTTTTTTTTTCTTTTTTTTTATACCACGTGGGCCGACAAACAAGCGGACGGTCCACCTGATGGTAAGTAGTCACCGCCGCCTATGGACATTTGCAACACTAGGGGCATCGCCAATGCGTTGTCGACCCTGAGACGTGAAGTTGTTAAGTCTCATGTGCCTGTAATTTCACCGGCCCCCTTTCCTTTCTAACCGAAACACAGCAATACAATTGCACTACTGCTTCACGGCGGAAATGGGTAAGGTGGTAGTACTTCCCCGGACGAACCCTGCACTAAGAGCTCTACTACTCTAAATAGTACCTGATAGTAAGTGGTCACTGACAAACATGAATAAGTGCAACGCCAGGGGCATCGCCAATGCGTTGTCGACCCAGAGACGTGAAGTTGTTACTCATGTACCTGTAATATCAGCGGTATGAAGCTTTTATAAAGAAAAGGATCCTAAAAGAAGGTATACGTAAACTTGATAAAGCATTGTTTTCAAGTTAACGGTCAAAAGCTATAAATAAGTCTTTCCACAAGAATGTTTGATCGATATCATGTCAACTTAAGTTATGGGTCGATCTAGAGGGCCCAACAAATGGGGTCGGCGATCCAATGCATACAGATCTTGTATGTTTTTGGGCATGATAAATGTGTAACTGGATATGTCAGGGCGTAGTATGGATCGTAATATGAGAATAACAGTCCAAAATAAGAGACCCTTCTTGACATTTACAAATGGAAAATTTTACTTTATCGCTTTTGAAAGAAGGTTCATCTACAGATTCAATGGTTAATTATATGATGATGTAATTAATGAACATTATTACAAAGCAAACAGCAGCAGCAAAAACAAAAATGTTTGTAGTAAAGCTCTTAGTGCCGAGTTCGTTGTGGTACCACCATATCCATTATGGCCTTGAAGCAGTAGTGCATTTGTATTACTGCATTTCGGGTAGAAAGGTAACGGGGCCGTTGAAATTACAGGTACATGAGACTTAACAACTTCACGTTTCAGGGTCGACAACGCATTGGCGATGTCCTTAGTGTTGCAAATGTCCATAGGCGGCGGTAATCACTTACCATCAGGTGGACCGTTTGCTAGTATGTTGGCCCATGTGGTATAAAAAAAAAAAAAAACAAGAGACATCTCGGGGCCGACAACGCATTGGAAATTCTTCTAGCATTGCAAATATCCATAGTGGAATACTTACTATTAGGTGGATCAGCAGCCTATTTGTCCACTTTAATTGAAAGAAAATACTGGCTAAGATTTTGTTGACATTTGAATTATTGTATAGTTAACAGGGATGTAAGGGAGCACAATGTCATCTTAGTACTCCCAGCCAACCTCACCTGCCCGTGGTGCATCCTGCCGACCAGCGAACGAGGCTCTGGCGACCGACTAATGGCGGTATAACCATTCTAAACAACGTAGTTAAATGGCACAGGCCGGTGACGGGCAGGAGCGTCACCGGTGCGAGAGCTACGTTCTGCGATCACCCAACCCGCTCGCCCAGCGTGTGGTGATTACGGGCATAAACCATCATGGGTAGCACACCACAACAACGGCCCCCAGTTCCCGGTCGCCCCGCTATTCCTGGCCAAGGCGGCGGTCATGGTCACGGCGGGGTAGGTGGGTGCTAAGAATCCCCGGGCTAAGGTAGGCCGCCAAAACCGACTGACTCTGGCTACGTACAACGGACGCACGCTACGGCTCGACGAACATCTGGCGCAACTCGAAGAGGAGCTGAGGAACATAAGATGGCACATTTTGGGGCTATGTGAAGTCCGAAGAGAGGGGGAGGATACTGTAACCCTAGAATCAGGCCATCTTATGTACTTCAGAGAGGGAGACCAACCATCCCAAGGCGGCGTCGGGTTCTTGGTACACAAGGCCCTCTCTGACAACGTCATAGAAATCTCCAGTGTGTCGACAAGGGTAGCGTATCTTGTGATCAAACTCACCGAGAGGTATAGCCTCAAGGTTATCCAAGTATACGCACCGACTTCGGCACACTCGGATGATGAAGTGGAGGAAATGTACGAGGACATTTCCAAGGCCTTATACACCACCCAAAAGGCCCACTTCAACGTTGTCATGGGGGATCTCAACGCTTAAGTGGTAGTACAAACAAGCGGCGAATCGGTAGAAGGACCACACGGATTTGGAAGCAGGAACCATAGGGGGCAAATGCTCGTCAACTTCCTGGAGAAAGAAGGGTTTTTTCTGATGAATTCATTCTTTCAGAAGAAACCCCGGTGGAAGTGGACGTGGCAAAGCCCCGACGCTGTGACCAAAAATGAGATTGATTTCATTATGACGGACAAAAAGCGTATATTTAGAGATGTCTCAGTGATCACTAGGTTCAAAACCGGAAGTGATCACCGACTGGTCCGAAGCACTCTAGATATAAACTGTAAGCTTGAACGAGTCCGCCTAATGAAATCTACGCTCCGGCCTAATATGCTCCAATCCGTGGTTGGGTCTGAAACGTTCCAGTTGAATCTGGAGAACCGATTCGCTGCCTTGGAAACCACAATCGACGGTGATGTCGACCAGGATCTCGACCGAGTGGTAGGAATCCTCGGGGAGGAGGGGAAGAAATTCTGCGAGACGCGAGGTGCCGGTAAGAGGTCTAAGCTTTCAAAAGAATCTCTGCAGCTAATGCAGAAGCGACGAGAAAATCCTGCAGTCACTACGTCAGATCAACGAGCTTTGAACAAAAAAATCTCTCGGCTGGTAAGACGTGACCTCCGGAGCTCCAACACACGCTCTATTCAAGAAGCGATTGAGCGAAACCGGGGGTCTAGAGTCTTTGTTCAACAGCTCGGTCGAAGCCATCTGACGAAGTTGACCACATCGAGCGGGAATCTCGTCGCTTCGAAGCCGGAGATACTTAGGGAGGTGGAAGACTTCTACGGCCAACTATATACCTCGCAAGCGTCTCTTCCTCAACCCCATCCCGAGGATCCCAGGGCCACTCTGACCCGCCATTACACTGAGGATCTGCCAGAGGTCAGCCTGGACGAGGTCATGATGGCTCTCAGACAGCTTAAAAATGGAAAAGCCCCCGGGGAGGATGGAATTACAACGGAGCTCTTAAAAGCTGGTGGAACTCCAACGCTACTTCAGCTTCAGCGTATATTTAATTCCGTCCTCTTTTCGGGGAGAACTCCGAAGGCGTGGAGTAAGAGTGTGGTCGTTATGTTCTTCAAAAAAGGTGACAAAACTCTTTTGAAGAACTATCGATCCATTTCACTCTTGAGCCACGTCTATAAGCTGTTTTCGAGAGTCATCACAAATCGTCTCGTGCGTAGACTCGACGAGTTTCAGCCTCCGGAGCAGGCTGGGTTTCGAGGAGGATACGGCACCATAGACCTCATTCACACAGTGCGGCAGGTTATACAGAAGACCGAAGAGTATAACCAGCCCCTGTGCCTTGCGTTTGTGGACTATGAGAAAGCCTTTGACTCCGTTGAAACCTGGTCTGTTCTGGAGTCTTTGCAACGGTGCCAAGTTGATTGGCGATACGTCCAAGTGCTGAGAGGACTGTATGACACCGCGACTATGACCGTCCAAGTACAAAATCAGCAGACTGAACATATCCCCTTACATAGAGGAGTGAGACAAGGGGATGTTATTTCCCCCAAATTGTTCACTAACACTCTGGAGGATATGTTCAAGTCCCTAAATTAGAAAGGACGGGGCATAAATATTAACGGCGAGTACCTCTCACACCTTAGATTTGCGGATGATATCGTCATCATGGCTGAAACCGTGCAAGATCTCCAATTCATGCTGACTACCCTGGCTGATTCTTCTGCACGCATCGGTCTCCGGATGAACTTGGATAAAACCAAGATCATGTTCAACGAGCATGTTATTCCGGAACCGGTTGCCCTTGACGGGGTTCCTCTCGAAGTTGTTCACGAATACGTCTACCTTGGGCAAATCTTGCAATTGGGTAGACACAACTTCGAGAGGTAAGCTCGCAGAAGAGTACAGCTAGGGTGTGCAGCATTTGGAAAACTTCGTCGAGTCTTTTCATCGCCCATACCCCAATGTCTAAAGACAAAAGTCTTTAATGAGTGCGTCCTACCTGTTATGACTTACGGAGCCGAGACGTGGACACTGACGGTGCGACTGGTTCACCAACTCAAAGTCGCTCAGCGAGCTATGGAGAGAGCTATGCTCGGAGTCTCTCTGAAGGATCGAATTCGAAATGAAGTCATCCGTCAGAGAACCAAAGTTATCGACATAGCTCAAAGGATAAGCAAGCTGAAGTGGCAGTGGGCTGGTCACATCTGTCGCAGAACCGATAACCGTTGGGGTAGACGTGTTCTAGAGTGGAGAACGGTTCGGTAAACGTAGTGTAGGGCGCCCTCCAGCTAGATGGAGCGATGATATACGCAAGCTGGCTGGCAGCGGTTGGAAACAAAGAGCTGAAGATCGAGCTCAGTGGCGTGCCATAGGTGAGGCCTATGTCCAGCAGTGGACGGAGATAGGCTGATGATGATAGTTAACAGATGTTTTTTTTATACTACTTAGGTTATAAACAAGCTAGCGGGCCGTCTGATGGTAACCGGTCACCGCAGCCTATTGATGCCTGCAACACCATGGGTATCACTCGCGCGTTGCCGACCCTGCAAAAATCTCTTCACACACTTCTTGAAGAACCCCATGTCCTACTCACTTGGAAAAACCACGACGGGGAGCTCATGCCACAACCTAAGCGTCTGCGGTAGGAAACTCCTCTGAAATTGCACCGTGCGTGACCAGTTTGGTTCGAATTTATGAGGATGAACTCCCCGTCGATATCGAGAGGTGCGATGGTAGAAGGTAGCAGGTGACAGTTCTAACGGCACGTTTCTGAACCGACATTATTAATATATGAATGTATGAACGAATACATTACCTGACATGACGCAGTATTTTAGTTACCTTCTTCATCATATTACCATGGATGTCCACTCCTGAGCATCGGCCTCTCCCATGTAAACGGTTGCATCACATCCAGCGAATTCCAGAGACTTTGATCAGGTCGTCGGTCCTCCTGGCGAGAGGTCATCCGTTCTGTCACTTTCTGGTAATCCACACAATTACACCATCTTGTAATTTTATATCAATGTCTGTGATCGTAACCATACTGTAATATTATTACAAGCAAATTGCGGTATCAATCAGAAATCTTCATTGCCTTTGTTTATTCAATATAAAAGTCTGGACCCAGTTTAAGGAGGATTGCCGCCTTCTGTCCTTTTTAAAAGACCTCATTTTGAAAGTTTATCGTAGTTATATCATTGTTTATTTTATAAATGGTATTACTTTATTATATCTTCAGTGGAATGCCATTTGGGTTTCAGTACTAAGACCTCCTCCTCTTTGAGGATAATGGAAGTGAATCGTTTTTAACTAGCTTTCTGTACGATGATTCCGAGGTATCTAACGTATCGCAGGACATAAACAAAGGCTATGTACAAGGGGTGTAAAATGGTGAATGAATTTTTCAAATATATGCGGTGGCGTTATCCTCCACATACAAATTCGCAAAATATTCTCTTTCTACTATTAGTAAAGATTACCTGACACTAATTTATTAAATACTTTTTTGTAACTTTAGTTTTAAATGTGTTTTTTTAAACTGTATTTTTTCTTAAATACCTGAGCTAGCTCAAATATAAACGCGCAAAATAATTTGTTGAATTCCCCGCAGAGCTTATGTTATCTAAATTTCCCAAGATATATAATTAACTGTACTGTACAAGTCTTCGCCAATAAGACTCGCAGTGTACATCTCTTGTATGCACAAAGATAGTACGCCTTACCGTGGGTTTGCGAATTTAAATCCAATATTTATATATTATTATCTGCCTCCCTAACTATTAGATGGACCGTAATATAATTATATCTTTGTCCCTGACCATTCGGTGTCCTATATAGATACTACAAGAGATTTTGCAGATGTTTACAGATGGACCTGTTTCCAACGTTTACCCTCATAGAGAATGCTTTTATTCACGATGCAAGGTGGCCGAAATGACAGAAATGAGAAATTCTTCTTCGATACCACGTTGATTCCGCACCAACAGATCACCCCCCTCTATTCAGCTAATAGAAACTCCGCCGAAGACCTTCTGGTAGAGTAAACCTCTTACGTGATTGCGTAGTTAGCGAAAGAGACAGAGACTAAAAGCCGCGTCACTGTCGAGCTAGCTATTTACCTTATAGAATCAAATCCATAAATTGTAATTTCAATTGTGATGTTTTAAGTTTGTGAATTATAAATGACTCCGTATCCAATAGTACTTTATAGCAAGCCGTGCGGACCAAGCCGAGTTATCACTTCGGGTCGTAGACAGTTCGCTACAATGTTATGCAGATTCTATTGGAAATTCGAACCTGATTCGTCTAAGCACATGACGTGCACACAAGACTGTAAAATTGCTTTATTAGCTATAGAATTACTGTTGTAGATCTAAGTAGAGTTGTTCATAAAATGGTATGATTGCGGACAAATACGAAACCCACATATAAATATGGAACGAAAAGATGTTCAGGTTTAAATTACGCAAATGGGTACTTTGAAGAAGATCCCAGAGGTTGGCTATCACACTCATGTTAAGATAGGGTATATTTATAAATTAACCTTGGAAGCCTTCGGATATATCATCACCTGCCTCGGTGTGATGATTGTCAATCACAAACTTTCGACATAGCTTAGGTTTAGGAATGGAAATATCTTACCGTATATTAGGCATAAAATCGTACTAATATTAGAAATGTGAAAAAGACTTTGATACGTTTGTCCATCTTTTATGTGTTGATGGCATAAACATGGATTACTTTTTATTCTGAACCAAGTACACAATAAGAAACAAGCGGCCCATAGAAGTATAAAGTTACCAAATCTCTTCCGAACCTACCCAAGTTAGACTTTATGAAATGCACTTAGCGATATAAAATATTCCAGTTTTCTGAATATGAAAATTGTCGTAGGTACCCCCATGCTTCTGAATATTAGGGCCACGCAAATAAGCCGCAAATCGAATCAAATATTTTCATTAAGAGAATTGTAACGACACATTTCATTGTATTGATTTAATTTAAGTTACTTCAATAATATTACAATATTAGATTTAAGCTATACCCCGCCGATAAAAAATGAGTTGCTTGTGCCTTTCTCCATGCCATATCTTTGCCAAATTTCAGCAAGATCAGTTCTGACGTTTATCCATGAAGGTGTAACAAACAAACTCACATTAGTAAAGTTAGGGTTAGGATGTAAATATGAAGTAGGTTATCCATTTCTGCCGTGAAACAGTAGTGCACGTGTATTACTGTGTTTCGGTTAGAAAGGTAAGGGGGCCGGTGAAATTACAGGCACATGAGACTTAACAACTTCACGTCTCAGGGTCGACAACGCTTTGGCGATGCCCCTAGTGTTGCAAATGTCCATAGGCGGCGGTGACCACTTACCATCAGGTGGACCGTCCGCTTGTTGGTCGGCCCATGTGGCATAAAAAAAAGGTACATCACATGATAATGCTTAAACCGACAAAACTATACATATAAAATTAACTATGATAACCAAATAGAAACATTTTATTTTTATAAAAAGCTATATTTATTTACGAAACAATGTTCTCATGACAATGTATTATATAGTGTAAACTACATTTAAAGTTCATGTTTTTTGAATATTTTTACCCAAGCTGCTTGTTTTGTGGCCCATAAATACGGCCAAGCGACAAAATGTAGGCCAAGCAACACCACGCCAAAGTTTTCTGCGACTGCTGAAAGTTTCCCGGCTCGAGGTGTACTCCGAAGGAGATATCAGTTCGGCACGTCTTAAATACGAAATATTTCATGTTTATATTTATATTTTGTGAGTATGAATGTGTTGAGTTGCTGAAGTTGGTGGTTGAGTCCTAATTAGTCCATAGTTTTTTGGAAAATATTTTTTAAAATAACGGTTTTACCCTTCGGTTTTACCCGCGTTCTAGAGGGATGTTCCATTTTTAACCGACTTCAAAAAAGGAGGAGGTTATCTCGGGATAAATAGTATCCTATTTGATAATAAAGGCTACATAAACTTGTGTCAAATATCATCTAAATCCTTTTTGGAGTTATTGCGTGAAATACTAATAAAAATCTATCCATCCATCAACCCCCACGGACATTAGTAATTTTTTTTTTTTTTTTTTGTAACTCAAATGGTACGTATTCAAATAATATAGTAGATTTAATAAAAGCTTTTTTAAAAAAATAAGTCCATACAAAAATGCAGGCATTCGCTCGCAGCGCCACCTATACCGGATCCGATTGTGAATCTAAACCATCCAGGGCCCCACCCAAACGCATACAAAAAAATTCATTCAAATCGGTCCAGCCGTTTAGGAGGAGTTCACTGTCAGTACACTTACATAAAAATTATATCCAAAAAAGATTGTGTTGCTAAGTAGACCCAAGTGCTTTTTTATTTAATGTTATATTAAATTTTATATCTATATTTAAAGATATATCGTCTTTTTGAATGAATTTGATTATATAATAACCTCGTAACTTTTCTTCCATCTACAATATCGGCTTCATTAAGATTTCAGATCTTAATCCCAAACCTTTGGCTCAAAAGGTGATGTGCTAGATAAAAACTCCAATAAACTTCTTTGTGAGCCGGCCACTGTATGGAAACTAAATTATACTGTGCCATTCGGTGTTGCCAGCTTGTGAACGTTTCACAAAATATGTATAACTGAATGTTTTTAATCTGGCCTTTGAAAAACGGATATGTAGAATTGAGGGCTCTGAATAAACTAAAAATCCGTGGTAATATTATTAAATTGAATGTTTTATTTTATACTACATAGAATATTTACATTTACGTTGCCAGCATTGGATTTATAACATTTTGGTGATAAAATAGGCATAGCAGTGTACAATTTTTTGTTGTTTTAATATGTAAAGCTGCTCTTTGCACAGTTACTTGTTTAGGTTATTATTATTTTACTTGTTATTTCTTTTTTGTTTTTGATTTTTATTTTAAGTTTTTTGTAAATATTTCAATTAGAAATATTAAAATAGCCAAAATGTCAGAATATATAGTGTTTATATAAATTATAAAAAAAAAAGTTACCTAGCTGAATTTCTTGCCAGTTCTGTTCAGTTAACGTTTTTTTACCTACATGGCCCAATAGCCTGAAACTAAGTAATAACATTATAAAAAAAGGAAATTTTATTTGCTGTACAAACGAATGTTATCATTTCGGGAAAATGTATTATCTCCGAATAAATTATTTATTTAAAAAAAGAGCCCAATTTTAGTCCGTTGGTAAGTTTCAAATTTATTCATATAAAGTTGGCAACACTGGCGCTCCCACCACACTCCCTCAATTAAAGTGTCGCTGAATAATTCATTGTGATAGTGAGCTATTTTTATCCAACTTTTTTTATCTATAATATTTTTTAAATTAATCTATGTAAAATATTCTTTTACAGGCACTTCATGTGATTTATGGATCGATTTCATTATTAGTAGCAAGGATAGTATAATTTTAGGACCGCTTATTGGGATTAACTTGTCTTATTAGGGTTCCATAGTCAACCCTTAAAGTTTCACCATGACCATCTGTCTACGGTTTAAATTTTGCGGTTATAATATTTATTAACACGTTTTTGGATTCATGTATCTGCTTGCGAAATATTAAGCTTTAACTACACGTTAATTTCACACATTTCTTAATTATCGACGTTATTCTCATTCACTGTTCATAAAACTCATTTTATTTCGCACAACTCACGATATTTTTAAATTTTTGTACCTAGTATAAGTCTTGTCATTGTGAGGAGAAATAAATAAATATTATAATTATTATTGTTATTACCACTTAACCTTATACAGAAAAATATTCTCTCCTTTACATAAACATGTACTAAAATACAAATTATATTTAAATTTACTGCCATTATTTTGTTAAGAATTTACGTACGCTCTTCCATACGTTGTGATGTTTATTTACAAAAAGGATCTTACTGAAAGATAATAAGTTTAGTTTCGAGCGTGACTAACAATATTGCGTGATACAAACCGCACATAACATCAAATAGATTGAAAGGTCTCGCTGAATCAGGATCATTCATCATCCATATTTACAACAGTGACTTCCAGAATGGTACTCGTAAACTGTGCAGTTGGGTAAATAAACACACGCTTTTGAAACTAGGATAAATCCACTTTAGTGTTTGGGAGAACTATTTTACTGATGGTTGTGGTTTGGTGTCCCGATTGGTACACGTTAGGTCGTGTGTTAGATTTCTACACATGACTAAAAATTGGTAGGTTAGATTTTGAATGCCATGTGAGAGAATGTCTCAGGATATGTTGCATCATTAGTATTTCTTTCGCTATCTTTTATTCGTGTAATGTCAATTCTCAAATTTAGGAATATAATTTTTTAATACATGATTTTAGCCTCTACTTCGGCTGAAGGAAGGATGCTTTGCAATTTCGTTTAACTTTCTTAGTTTTTAACAATCTGATAACGTGTATGTGATATTGTGTTAATTTTTCAAAAAGTATCTACAACGATATGAATGACAAATTCAGTTCAATAAATGTGTGTGTCCTAAATTAATTGATAAGCCATAAGTAAAGTATCTATATTTATTTTGGCGTATGTATTCTTGTAAAGTATTTCGCTTGGTAAGATATGTTATTTTAATTTAAATTATAATATTTGAGATGATAGAGATTTCATCGATGCTTCCAATCACATCTATTTCTGTCATCAATGACATGTTGCAATCCAATGTGGCATAACATCCAAGAATCTCTGGCAGTTAATTGTCAATAAAATCTATGAAATTTGGATGTTTGGGGATGCTGCCATTGTTTTGCCACAACTTTTACTGATTCTCTCTTTCGCTACTTATATCACTCTCTATACACTCAATCTCTTTTCTATATATATATCATCTATACCAATACCGCCTGTGACTTGTTTGCTGATGGATTCTTGTGAGATTTTTATTAATGTTAATGTGGTTGATGGTATTGCTTGTTAAAATTAATCTAAATTTGTGCAACGTCATGACAAAGCAATATCGCCATCATTCAGGGCACACTACCACTTGATAGCGATCTGGGTGAGCTAGCCTACTTATAAACTTTTTATTTTTAACTATGTATGTATATTTTATGAATTAGCTTTAGTTTTAATATTATATTGTTAAGAGAATAGTGAGAACACGTCATCGTGGAAGGGATGGCTAGTAGTGGTGGTGTTGTCGAGTCTATATAAGCTTGTGCGCGCTGCATACAAATTTCGTGTATCGTTAACTAGTATAAGAGGAACCCCTGTCCATATATAGTAGATAGTCAACCTGCCTATTTTTGTAATTTAGATTGGTATTTCTTTAAAGAGTAGTAGAGCTCTTAGTGCAGAGTTCATCCGGGGAAGTACCACCTTGCCCATTTCTGCCGTGAAGCAGTAGTGGACTTGTATACGGTGCACTGTGTTTCGGTTAGAAAGGTAAGGGGGCCGGTGAAATTACAGGCACACGAGACTTAACAACTTCACGTCTCAGGGTCGACAACACAATGTCGATAACCCTAGTGTTGCAAATGTCCATAGGCGGCGATGACCACTTACCATCAGGTGGACCGTCCGCTTGTTTGTCGGCCTATGTGGTATAAAAAAAAAATTATGACTAATGCGTTACAACTCTTTTATTTTTGTAACTATCTTTCAACTTTAATTGTTTAAATTCATATTAAAAAGTATTTATGTGTAAGTAGTCGTTGTGTTTTTTTTTATTCAAATAATTTTTTTTTTTATGCCACTTGGGCCGAAAAACAAGCAAACGGTCCACCTGATGGTAAGTGGTCACCGCCGCCTATGGACATTTGCAACACTAGGAGCATCGCCAATGCGTTGTCGACCCTGAGACGTGAAGTTGTTAAGTCTCATGTGCCTGTAATTTCACCGGCCCCCTTACCTTTCTAACCGAAACACAGTGCACCGTATACAAGGGCACTACTGCTTCACGGCGAAAATGGGTAAGGTGGTAGTACTTCCCCGGATGAACTCTGCACTAAGAGCTCTACTACTCTAAATTTCACCTCTGGTTCCTAAAAATATCATTTAACTATTAATTTTGTAATATCAGTTAATACCATAGGAAATCTTAAAAAATATTTGTACTAAGACGTGTCTATAAATAAACATATTGGTGTATAAATCTGACAGGTCACGATAGTAACTTTTTCGTAACATACAATCTCTTGATATACTTACAGTGATATAAAACAAGTAAAAGTTCGAAGTTGCTACCCGTATGTCTCCCGTACCAAGTTTTATTGGATTGGCAATTTTTGAGTTACCTTGCGACGAGCGGATCTTGAGGAAACCTCGTATTCCATCTTTAAATCGTGTTTTTGAACTCTCTGTAAATATGTTTATTTCGGTAAAGACTACGACTACACTACTACAAAGGTGTATCTTTTTTATTTGATGTAAAGTCAGTATATAAAAATGCCATTGGAAATTTTAGGGACATTTATAGATTTGCTGCGTCTCCGCGTAAGGGTGTAACAATAAGATAGATATGCTTGTGATTAATAATAATCATATAGTTAATGATTATATGACCAGAGGAAAATGTATAGAATATTATATACGTTGAATAAACTTGAAGTTACTGAATCTCATTTAAAACTACCGAAAAGACCAAAAACCCTTTCGTTATATCATTTTACATAATTTGTTCCAAACAAGGCCACCACGAATTCCTAATTATTATAAAGAAAAAAACACATCATTTTTGGTTAAAAGTGTAACGGACAGTGATAAATCTTGATGCAATTAAGCATTTGACACATGTAGCATATTGGAGTGGTCCAACGCAAAAAATAGTGTAAAAAGTTTGTACAAAAACTTATTAAAACAAACTGATGCGACACCGCATATGGCTCGCGGTAAACGTGTTACTTTTTAAAGTTACAGCTTAATGTGTTTTTAAAATAAATATCTTCGAAACGGGAACCCTCAAAAATATTGTCGGTGATTTTTTGCTCTGAATTATGAGCTTGTTTATTTAGTTTGATCACAATGTTAAGAGTAAGACATAATAGTTCATTTTGTCAAGATTGTAGTTTCTATCTTCTTAAATCTCGTGAGAGAATGACTTCTACAAAAAATCTCAATTTAAAAAACAAACACTGGAGCTTAGATCATTTTTATAGTTTCTGTCTGCAAGTAAGATGATTAATATTGTATGATTCTTGCTGGAGAGAGGCTGACTCCATAAAAAATGTGATTATAATTAAATTCTTCTCGGGGAATTCGCATAGGTTAATTGTTATTGTTTTAGGCCTTGAAGATATTAATTTACCTATCTATACTTATAGGCTATTCAAATGAAAATATGGCTTAGCATGTACACATATATTATGAGATCAATAAATGATATCAAACTGTCGAAAAGAGTTATGACGAAGAACATCTTAACTCAAATAAAAAAATAACGGGAAACAATAATAGGAACACCTAAAATCATATCCGGACGATAAACTTGCAAATGTATTCGTTTGTAAACGGACCATTTACTGTTATGAGCTCGGGCTTCCTTGCCTTACACCGCTGGTATTTATCGTGTATACCACTGCACATATGAAGAACAAAGATGTTTATGTAATTACCAAAATAACTTTACTAAACGATGACACCTTAAGTCTTAGAGATAAGAGTCACAATAGAGCGGTACGTGAGGAAACTGAAGGTAAAGTTTCAATTGTTAGAGGGCAACAAGAAATCATAGCTAAGTTGGAATCCCCAACAGTAACGGCTTGGCGTATTTTTGGCACGAAAACAAATGAGTGCGGTTAAATTTTGAATGTGTTGTAAATTTTTGTTGATAGCTCATTGTGATGGATTATCAAGATTTTATATTTATGCATGTAACTTATACCCGATAAAAATAGGGGTTATTAGTTATGAATAACTTTTACTATAGAACTAGTTAAGAAGTCAACCAGATTAAAGCAGATCCCACCAGGTTGTTGGCTCATTATAAAATCTTTCTGTATTAATTAATTAGTTCATGCTCTAGCATTTATGAAATGAATATATTTTAATGATAAATCCTTCTAATTAAAATAAGGTATGGATTTTTCTGGTTATTGACGTATGCTATTAGCAGCATTCTCTTTAGCTAAATGTAAGGATTCTAATAGCAATATTGTCTTTGGACGAAACTCATAATTCACTGATAAATCAGCACGTATAATATAAATCATCTAAGTGCCTCATGTCAATACAATCGCATCATACATTTTCGTACAAGTATACCGGATTAGAACACAATATGCTTTTACAATCATAAAAATATCTCGATTTATTCTCACTTTATTTCATGCTTTGACAGATAGTGTGGAGTACATTGTGCAAATCTACTTGCCCAATTTACAACTAGCACTGAGCTTTGACAATGAAATTCGTATCTTATGTCTACGCAATAAGAGTTCGTTACATATGGTTTTCAGTTTGTAAGGTACAGAAATATCCTTGCAACGTGATAGTTGGTATTCAGACCACGTTCGCTTGGCATAGCTCCTGAATAGATATCTGGGTGGAATGATACGGCCCTCCCGATGCCAATAAAGCCTGATTTATATAAAATACTTGCAAATCCACACGAATTCTCTAAATTTCCGCAATATTTTATGATAACTGAAACGATTTTATCTCAGTTGGAAATGAAATGGTGTCAAAGCATCAAAACGTTCCTGTAAATTAAGCATACCATTTTGGTGATGCTGTGAATTAAACCGACAGAATAATTTCATTATAATGTCGCGACATTAAAATAATTCTATTTATTACTTACAAAAGATCACCCTACTTTGATGTTTTTATGGTCTGTCCAATATAAGAAGTCACTTTTGACATTTAAGAATGTCATTGAAAATTTATCTTAATTTCTTTAGAAATAAGCATGAAGTAAGAAAAAGCACCTCCATTCATACAGGAACGGTCACAGTAAAAAATATTTTTAAGTTGATGATAAATACAAGAAAAAGATCGGCTTTAATACACTATTCTAAATTTAGTTTTACCTTCCTTTGGTATCTACCTGATTGTAGGTAAATGATAACTTTGACGATTTTGATGAATTCAAACCAGTTATCATATTTTAGGGAAAAAAATAACTTATTCATAAAAAACAACTATCTGAAATATCCTATACCAATACAAAAGTTTAAATTTTATTTACCATTTGTGAAATTACTTTTCAAAAAATGGCAAAATAATTTAACTCTCTATTATTTATTCGGACATCATTTTATTTAATCAAAATTGGCTTAGTAGTTTTGGAACTACGATGGAACATACGTAAAAACAAACATAAGGACATATAAATGTTCATAGACGACGGTGACAACTATGACAGCCTGCTTGTTGCCCCTGCCATAAAAAATAAAAACGTTTACAAAATGTTACAAAACTACCCGTAAATCCGAAAGGAGGTTAAATGGGGCCTTATAACGAGTCCATTCACAATATTTAAGAACCGTAGTAACGCTGTATAACATACCCCAAAAAAAAAATAGAAAGCTGATTTTTATGAATGAAAAATAGAAAAACTATTAAAGTAAACAATTATTAGACAAAATAGGTACGTAGGCCTTTCTGTTAAATAATCTGGTTCCCTGACATGACAGCTTACTAGGGTTGTTGGGTTTGTTAATTAATTATATTTTTACGGGGTGTTTTGTAACACGATCTATATGCATATGTAAAGAACATAAGTATTATTGCTGAAATCATAACCCTCCCTTATGGCCTTGCCGTTGTCTAGTTAAAAGAAATAATAGTTCAAAAGGAAACAGACAAACCTGAAGAAGTATTTCAATTCACACTCCATTATGAAACCTTAAAGTAATACCTTTTCCTCACAATGCAATAGGAGCTAAGCACTTACTGATATATCTTGAGGTTTAGCGTTCATTTCTATTTTATAAACACCCCTTTTGTAACAAAGTACATTTGAAAATAAATCTTAAATGCTTCAAGGTAAAGCTAAGATTCCGTTGACAAGAGTGATAGTTGAAAAGCATTACAAAAGCCAGTGGTAAGGTTGCGTGCAATTTGGAGAGATGTGCGATTGGAGTAGCGAATATTTTTCTTTAATTTGTGTCCCATTTACTTCTAATTTTTTAAAACCCCGTTTTATATCTACTAGTAAAATAAAACTAACTTGTTATGATGATGATAAGTGGTGAAATTATATGGTGGAATTATTGTAAAACACATTTCTATTCATAGTTACATATTTTTTTAATTCGGTTTAAAGAATTTATTTCCCAAAAAGAACATTACATAGTTCACTTAGAATGAGAAACTAAAAATTATAATATAATGTGAGTTTAATCTACCATATTGTGTCAGTTATTACTGAGGTACACCATCAGTCTCTTTTTAAAAGTATTCGCCGAGTGACAGTTCTTTACATTTTTTGGTAATTTATTATATAGCTATGCTCCCTCGTACTGTATATTGTTTTTTTTCTCATACATGGTTCTAATTACTATAATTTTCTTAACTAAACGTACAATAGAACCGTTCGAGAAATCGTGGAAATCCAAGGCCTTTATGTTCAGTGCTGACAGTGGACATCCTGGGGCTGATATGATCATAATTATGAATATTAAATGATTGTTTGTTTTATGGCCCCAAAGCTGCCCGCTATGCTTATCGCTCTGCCTATACCGCGTCGCAGCCGGCGCACAGTGACAGTTTGAGATCAAGTATGATAGCAATTTCCTGGACGCATCGGGTTTTAATATAAACGTTGTATCGAAAGGGGCTGTAGTTGCGAACCACAATACGAGACCGCTTCAGCACTACGGAGAGTTTTGGTACTTGGTAAATGGAAGTTTATTTATTCTTTGATATTTATTTTGTATTTATAGAGGATATTTGCTTGAACTCACTGAGTGATAAAAAATTCCCAGCTTTCGGTTTGCGATCGCGTTTTGTGCGGAGGGAAATATACTTCAGATATTTTTTTTTATACTACTAAGGTAGCAAACAAGCTGACGGCCCGTCTGAAGGTAAACGGTCACCGCAGCCTATGGACGCTTGCAACACCGTGGGTATCACTCGTGCGTTGCTGACCCTGCAAAAATCTCTTCACACCCTTCTTGAGGAACCCCATGCTGTACTCCCTTGGGAAAACCTCGGCAGGGAGCTCATATACAAAGATACAAAGTAAATGTAGATATAAAGTGCTTATTATTATTTTATTTACAATATTTAGGATAACCTTACTAAATTTAAGTGCCAAGTAATTGTTATACCTACTTAAAAATGTACAAAAACTGTTTGTAAAAGATAAGGTACTGGAATAATATTTTTTTCCATTTTCATTTTTGAATCGCAGAATCCTAACTAACTTTTATTTTTCATAAAAATGCCGAGACACAGGCAGACGATCCACCTACTTATAAGTTGTCCCCGACACATGTAGACATTTGCAACACCAGGGGTAATGCCAATGTGTTGTCGACCCTGAGACGTGAAGTTGTTAAGTCTCATGTGCCTCTAATTTTAGCGGCCCACTTACCTCTCTAACTGAAAGACAGTAATACAAGTGCACTATTGCTTCTCGGTGGACATAGGTAATGTGGTAATATTTCCCCGGAGGAATATGCATATAAAGCTTACCGTACCACGGTATTACCGCATTCCCGAAGGACTAATCTTCCACCTGGAATAATTTTCCAGAGCTTTGATGCAGAGAAGGCGGTATACCTACCCTCCGCATATATATGAAAACTCACAAAATCCGCACTCTCTCTTTATAACATTAGTATAGCTCCCTTATTTCAGTATTTAATGCTAAAAGTATCAAAATTCTCTCGCCACATTGAAACAATGGAACTATTTATATTCACGGTGCAGTATTAACACATATTAGTACATCTAAAGCCTCAGGGACATTTAATAACATTCTCATATAAATACCTTCATCTAAACAATTCTAACAGAAATGTAAGCTTCCTCAGATTCAATCTGAGCCTTTCAGTTATAACCACATTTCAAAAACTGTGGTAGCTTCAGTAACTTTGACCTTAAGTAAGTGTCCTTCATGGGTCTAAACTTAATGTTTTTTTTCAGGATTTTTGTTGTATCTTAAAATTTTGACAAAAGGATTTAGACCGGTTGGCATGATAATTTAACTGGACAAACTCTGTATGGTTTCGTATGAAATGGATGGGTTTAAAAGAAGCCAGAAGGGCCATTTGGTTTGACGGTTAGAGACCCTGCCACGTTAAGAGCGTTAACGCCAAATCCTCGTCACAATATTTAGGTAATTGCAGTGTTCTTTCCACTCACACATATGCGCACGTGACTGTGTGCGTAGAGTTGATGCACTCTCTGTTATTATAGTCAAACTAACCATGTTGATCCATTGAGTTATGTTTAATAATATTTATTTAATAGTCAGTTTATTTTTATTTCTATTACAGCCTTGTGAAATAAAGTGTTAATTTTCAAAATCAGGCGTGAAAAGTTAGAAATGTAGTAATGTAAAATCTTACTACGATTAATATTATAAATACGAGTCTGTGAGGATGTATGGTTGCATGCTTTTTAGTTTTTCCCGTAAGAACTACGGAACGGATTTTGATGAAAAAATAGTACTTAAATTTGATTATATTATAGATTATACATCAGAATAGCATACAGACCATATTTTCAAATAATAATTATAAAGGCGAAGTTTGAGAGTTTATATGGATGGGTATTTGGATGAATATTTGTTACTCTTTTACAAAAATTACTAGCCTTTCATCCAAATCCGCTCAGTCGTTTTAACGTGAAAGCATAACAAACAAACTTATTTATCTTCGCATTTATAATATGAGCTTCGATTCTAGTTTAAAGAAAAACACACGTCGTCAAATGCAAAAGCAACAAATAAAAATGCTATTTATAATAACAAAAATATTTAATAATATGACTGGAAAGTCGTGCTCCGTAGTGGCATCGACCTAGACTTTCTTGGGTCAACAATTTCTGGCAACAGACACTTATTATAATATTCTAATAACCTATGTTTCATTGCCTTTTCCGATATTGCGCTCTTTAACGATATTCAAGTTACCAAAAGTACAGCCAGTTGCCTTATTATGGTTATTGAATGTTTTAATTTGATCTATAAAAAACTGAAGATCAATTATTCTCCGACCTTCAATAACTACACTGGTTTCAAGCGGAACCTCTGTTTCGAGAATCTGAAAATTAAAACATACTAATCTTAACTGCTACTTACTTACTGTTATACGCACGATATTAAAATAGTGAAAACACGCTAATATCAGTGCATGAAATTTTAGTCTTCAAATTTTATTCGCACTAAAGTTTACACACCCGAGGTAAACAAATGACGGTGTTACAATAAAATGTATATTATTTCCCCTATAGCGGGAGCTGACGGATTAATGGGAGAATTATATTACCAAGTCAATAGCTTCTATAGTTTTTTTTTATTTATTTCTTTTTACATTTTCTACGGACTCTTAGTCCGTACTCTTTGAAGATTCTACGATAAATTATTTTAAGATCAATTATATTGTGTTTCTAAAAATTAACATCTTTCCGCGCGTGCTCGTTGTTTTGAACTGAGGCTTGTGGCTTGTGGACGAGCAATGTTCAAGCAACGTTCAATGATAGTGTTACATTGAATTTTTCTATTGCCGATACATGGATTATAAATAAATAACTTAGCATTTACTTAAATTTAGTTACACTTATTCAACAAAATTTATAATTCTAAATATTAGAGTTTAAGCTATTTCGGTCTCGGATGGTTTCTTTTGGACTGCCGCTTTGATCTACTGCGGTTTTGATGACGGCTGCCTTTTATTGTATGCGTTCAGAACCACTTTGAGTGATCGGGCATGAGCCTGGGTTGGTGTTACTTGCTCTTGGTGCTGAGACGCGTCGTGGAACTTTGAGGAAGCTCAGGTCTTCCCCACTGTTTTCGTACACGATCACCTCATGCTTTTCTGAGGCTTTGATGCAGCCACAGAGGTCTGCGACTTCACCTCTCATATACTCGATCACCATAGTCTTGGGTTGTTTGGTGAGCGCTGCCGACTTGGCGAGCTCGTCGGCGCGTTCTATGCCAGTAATTCTCTTTCTTCCGCTTTAATCTCCTCGATGCACTCTTTGATGGATTTGGCTAAGGGGTGGCTCGTTTTGGCATTTTTTAGCAGGTCGAGTGAGGATCTTGAGTCACTCAGTATGCTAACGATGGGTTCCTTGCTAAGTTTCACCATCTGAATTGCCCTAAAAAGTGCGTAGAGTTCCGACTGGAATACTGTACACGAGGGATGCTGAATTCTTGGTTAATGGTCTCCCTTCCCCCCTCCCACCATGTAAGAACAGCTCCTACTTTGCCCTCTATTTTGCTACCATCTGTATAGATTTGAGGACCAGCGATGGTGGGATTAAGGGTCTCGGGGTCAAAATTCTCAAGGAGCTCGAAGTCCGTGGATATGAGTGTGGACGGGTGTTTCTGGTCCAAATAGCTAATGTTGTTTTCGAGCTCCTTGCTTGCTGGTAAGTAGTCGAGAGAGAGGTTTCTTTTTGTCCTGTACAGACTTGCGGCTTCTTGCACCCTCAGGTCGAGCGAGAGAAGTCCTGACAGCGTAAGTGCTGACGTAAGTGATACTGTACGGTGTGCTTTGCAGATCTTTTGGGCAAAGCCTCTTTGCAGCGAGTCAAATTGTTTCTTGATTAGCTCTAGCTTAGTGGCTGGAGACCATGCGCTCAAGGCATATGTCATGATGGGCTCTATTACTGCGACGTAGATGGTTCTAGTGATCTCTCTATTCAAGCCCCACGTCATCTTTGCTATGCGTACCAGCTGTTTGTATATGTCGCTTCTATAGTTTGGGATGACGCGGCTGCTTCTGGGCTGAGGAAGTTTAAAAAAAATTGACGTAAATCCATAGGTACATAAATATGAAATATTGTGAACAATACATTAAGTACTTATGCTTTACCATTACTTCATTTTGGATTTCGACATTTTCTCTGCTCTCAACGTATGTTTTTTTCTTTACAATGCCTGAAGAAAACCATAAACCAGAGTTAGTAAATAAAGTCGTAAACGGTTAAAATAACATAAACATTACATTACATACATTCATAAATAACATTACATAATATAAAGGATGGTAAAAAAGTACGAGCCTTTAGGGTGTTGTTCAGAATCAAATCTAGTATGCAGAAAAAAAAAACATTGAAATGGTTTAGAGAAACTAGAAGCCCCAGCAATATAGAACCACGAACATGAAATTATCAGACTATAAAGTATTATATAAGATTCTAGGGGTCGATTTTGACTGCTCACATGCAACAACTTTACTGTGCAACCGTGTTTGTTTACGTGTTTGCTCGTATTTCCCCAGTATGACCGCTAGACTCTGCCCAGGATCCATATATTATTATATCCAGCATATTAATTAAAACGACCCTGCTAAGTCTTAACATTTAGTAGTACACCATCTCCTCGAAGAGCTGAATGCCGACGTCATTTTATTATTTTCAGGAAACCCTTGCATTTCATATCATGGGAGTGCATAAAAATAATTTGTCCGACATCCTGGGCGGTCCGCCTTATTAGATTTATAATGTCATCACTTCATGGTTAGATAAGTCATCCAAACTAAAAGTGTATGCAAAACTCAGCTCAATCAGTTGAGGATAACTACTTTAAAATTCAGTTGCAAGATTTAAACCGAACAAACATACAGTCTTCAATTGGTTAATTCATATTGCATAATTAACATTACTATGTATAAAAAAAAATATGTATTTAAGCAGTAGAATCTTTCCCTAGAAGGAAGTAACTTAATAAACGAGGACCATAAATAGCAAATCAAGTTCTATTAAAAATACTATTTTACCAACCTCTTAGCTCTGGCTATAGCTAAAATCTCTTGATTTAATCTCTTCTTTTTCCTCAATATAACTAGTATTGTTGTTTTGTTTTTATTCCCCATGGCATCTGAAACAATTTTTCTTGTGTCGAAAAATATTGTTGTCAGTCATCTAAATTAAATTAAATATTTTACTTACCAACCCAAGATCGTTTGGTCGCACTATAAACTCACTCAGTGCCAAAGGTTAGGAGAGGTCACGAGGAGCTATACGTCCACTCCCTGAGAGACCTCGAGGCGGACTGATTTGAGCCGGTTTACGCGCACAGTTTTATAGTAGTTTAAAAAAAATTGTAATAAATTAAATTAAATTCAATAAGCTGAATTCTGTATCGTATTTTGTAAAGAGGACACTCTTTTATTAAAATACACGTTTATTTTGTAAAATTAAGTAAGATTTATTGGAGGAAATAATGAATTTCCCAACCGTGTTTTTTGTTATTTTCACTTTGTTTATTGTTTTATTTATATTATGTTAGGAGTTGATAATAAAAAAATCCTCTGATGGCTTTTTGCTCAAGGATCTGAACAATCAAATAAGTTTGTTTGTTTGTAAATTGTGTTAGTGGTTTCGGATATTTTAAGCTTCGAAATGACCACTGTACTAGGAATTTTGAAAACACTGTTCGTTCATGTGGTTAGAATTCACGAATACTCTTTTAATTTTAAAAATGTTCTCAGCTAACTTTTTAGATTGAAATATTTCCTAAAATCATTAGTAATTCACACATTCGTTAGATACGTTTGTTAAAGAGATAAAATGGTTTGAAAAGTACGCTTTTTGGGCCAAGCAGGTAAAATCGGCGTCAACGCTCTTAACATATTATGCACCGAACCATTACCATATCACAACCAAACGTCAAATTTGACGTTTAATCGTATTGTACTAAACACATCAACGATAGAATTGCGGTTGTGTTTTGGTAATGGTTCACATTCGTTCGAAAGATTATGTCAAAATGTATGTTTGTTTCGGTTGTAGTGCGTAGGAATAATCAATTTGACATTAATCGTAACCATACCATTGTCGAACCAAACGTGCTACTCGAACGTTGCATTTAGTGGAATTGGGCCCCTGTATTCTAGCACACACACAAAAGGGCTGGCAAATAATGATCGTACCTCTTGTACTAAAATTCCTTTGTACATTTTTCTATTTAGAAAAGTCAATGTTCTTATTATCCCCAATGCGTTGTCAACCCTTTGACATAAATCTACCCTCATATGCCTTTAATTTAACCAACCCTTTACTTACCTTTTTAACTGAAACAGAGGATGTAATTAGAATTGCACAATTACTTCGCGAAATGAGCATGGTGGTAGTACTTTCACGGGCGCATTTTACAAATAAAATATCGTGGGACATTCTTTACTCACGGCTAGCTGATCCCAAACTAAGCAGAGCTCGTACTATGGAAACCAGATAACTAATGTACTACTTTTTTAAATATATATCTACTGAAATAGATATTTACAACCAGACACAGAGCAAACAGACATGTTCATGCTCACAAATGTTTGTCCTTGGTGGGAATCAAACCACGACCTGTGGCGTCATGTCAGGGTCAGAGCCAAAAAAAACGATTGGCCCGTAAAAAACTAATAGCTCGAAACAATCTGCGGATCTCCTATTCCGTCTCTCTCGAATATACCACGACAAATGGTTAAATCTCAGCTTTCCTGTTAATAGCGCTACTTTCCTTTTTCCTTTATACTACTAAACATAATTTTATATTTTAAAAAGTTAATTAAAACATCAACTCGGGCTTCCCCTCAGTTATTATGTAATCTGCCATCGTAATGTGAGATTTACGATTTTATTTATCGAGTTGCGGAACTCTAAAATGGCAAGCTCTCCGTTAGGAACGAGAATGAAAGATTCAATTTAAAAGTTCGCCAGTAATTCTAAACTAAGTTAAGAGTGCCCCAGTAATTTTGTTTTCGGATTTGAAAATCTACCACGGCTATTTTGTTAAAAGTAAAATAATTTATCGAGTTTACGTAGCACCTTAATCTTATTTCATTAGATTAGGGAAATTGAGGGGAGTAAATAGAAATTATATTATTTAAGGTCACGACTTGAAAAAAACTAACAATAAAGGGCACTATGCAAAAAGTTTGCCATTCTGGCGTGCCTTTTTTTTCTTCAGAAACCTTGCTTGGCTCTCACAACAACTCCCCAAAGTTTCATCGCAATCGAATGAGTGTTAAAGAAACTCGTAAAACCTAAACAAACAAAACAACCATTAATTTTTATATATTAGATAATAGACTTTATCTGTACAATATAATCCACTTTGACGCTCTCTATAAAAAAACTGGAGCTCCGTTAATATTGCAGATTGTTACGAAAAATTGTTTTCTGAAATAAAGTCGCCGTGAAATGAAGCATTGTTTTAACTCATTTTAATATGCACTGTAGCAAAGTCAACAAGTGTTACAAACAGAGAAACCACCGTTTCCTTTTTCAACATTAGCACAGTAGCTCATGACTCAAAGAAGAGTTAACAAAAAGAAAAGAAATATAAAAACAACAAAATGGCGCCGTCACCGCGCCGAGGGAAAAATATAATAACGTCTGAAATCCGCTAAGCGTGATTATTACGTTAGGTAATACCTTTACCATTTTCACCATCGAGAAGCAAGTGAGTACCTAAAGTGAGATTTAATCTGTTTATAATTTACCTTCGGGTTTTCAGCTTATTTTATGAGACTGTATATTCATAGTCAACTTTACCATAAATTTACTGAAGGAAAACGTCGTGAGGGAACATTAGCATGCTGGTAGGATACTGTGTAGTACCCCTCACCATCCTCATGTCGAAAATATGTGACCGCTGTTCTAGTATGTTTTGACTGCTGCACTTGAAAACCAATTTCCTTCTAGATATGGTATTCTTAACACCTTCGACCACATCATCACATACCATGGTAAAATTATGATCAAAGAAACACTTTTAATTAGTTCCAACTTTAAACGCTCAGGAACTCAGCGTTTACTGCTTTCATAGTATGTATGCTATTTTTCTGCAAATAAATTAAAGTTATTAATACCATTCCAGCTTAGTAAGTGAAGACCCCACATGCAGCAATTGTGCGCCACATCTAATACGTATAGAATATAGTTCAACTCTATTTGAATACAACCCTCTACGAGTTGATTAGGTCCTGATTTAGGAGCCGGTAAAGCTTTCTGAGAATGCCACGGTTAATTAACAGCATTCTATAACGCATGCTCATTTTGTTAATGTTTAACTTTGAAGAAAGTCGTACAAAATGACGTTATTTAGACGGTAGTATGGTATTAGGATCTGTGTCTATATTTGTTTTAGAATTGTCTGTCACTATCCTGTTCTCTGGGTGGACTAGACTGATAAAAACCATGTTTTATGTTAAAATTATCATTATCCTGACCTTATCATTAACGCGATCTGTCTGTGAACCAAATTTCATATGAAATCCGTTCAGTGTAGCCTGATTGAGACACGATCATTCAAACAAATAAAGTTTTACATTTATATTATCACCAATATAGGCAATGTTAGTAATTTTTACCGTGAACTAAAATTACTGTACACATTTTTTCGTCAATCTAAAACGACTATTAATTTTTATTCAAAGCCAACTCACTCGACTTAACTCACGTGTGAGATTTTCGGAATGAGAGTTACAGAATAATACTGTTGCCCACAATAACAATGGATTATATTGCAGCACCGTGAAACTGTGTCGTTGCAATTTTGACTTGTAGCATGCACTTCATACTTTACTCTGTAAGCTGAGAACAATTATATTTTACGTTTTTTATTGTAGACGTCACTGTATTTAGAAAATGATTTTCAAATAGTTTGGAATCATATTTCAATTATTCTTGCTGAGAAACGGTATTTCTGTATTTAAATTTGCCTATGTTTTTGTAATTATAGAATTATAAAACCAACTAAATAAAGCCTAAAAACTGGCTACTAAGCCTGTGATAACACACCGGTGGGCTTTTGACGACCACATGAGTGCCATAAAAAAATTCTTATCATATTTAGTTTAAGCAGGAAATATTAATTATTTTAGGCTTTATGAAAATCTTATAAATCGTGTTTAAGTAAGTAAAGTAGACCCGATTTGGATAACATTTGACATATAGACAAAATAATCTACAGGACATAGGGATTATACTATACATACATACAGGTAGCAATTTTATCAGTGATGATGTTGGCCTAATGCTAATCTGTCAATTATAACAAAAATTGCATTACTCTTAAATGTTATACCCGATACAGTATTTCCGAGAGAGAACTAAGCGGATTTTAAACCTATTTTCTTCCCTAAAATAATCAACAAAACAAGCAAGATTAACATATTTATCCACGTAAACATCAAGATTTAATAGGCCCGTTTTGACAGCTAAGAGTGTTATAGAAAAATGAACCCTAATAAGTTGGGATAAGGTCCATCAGCGTCATCAATCAATTAACCCTTAGACCAATACATAAACCTTATATTATGAGAAATAATGATGAATTTCCTATGGCATTATTTCCTCACAAAACAGCCCTTTCAGATCTCGGCCACTAACCCTTGTTTATTGACATTTACCACCTGAAATCCAAAAGTTTTACTGTCAATATATACATAGGGTCAAACGGACCCGGATGAATAAATTCACTCAGTCTTCAATAAATGTGTTTGAATCGAAAGTATAACACTAACAATCAAGTTATATTTGCATAACATTATGTATTATTCATAATATGTATTTGCAAGGCAAATCCCAAATATGTGGTTGATTTGTGATCAAATATTTACTGAGAAGAGCTTAACCCGTGTTATGGCTTGTTAACCCTCGGAGCATCAACGGGTCAAAAAGCGAAGTATTTACGCTGATTTAGTATAATTTAATAATATTTTGTAACTTTTTGTACCTATTCAATAATTCTTATGTGTCAGTAACAAAAATTAATTAACTAATTACATCCAACTAATATTGTAAATGCGTACATTTTGTGGATGTCACTGTTTCATGTCAAAATACTACACGGATTTGGATGAAACTTGACAAATATATAGAGCATGCCTTGTTTTTAGATATACTCGTACTATTAGTTCTATCTCGAGAAAGTGTAAGATTTTTCGAAAACCTGGGTAATGGGTCTTTGCGTCTACTATCCCCGAAGAGGTAGGCAGAGGTCTCAATAATGAAACCCACATTCCACCGAGACTTGACAGGCCAGTTGGCTTGGTGGTCAGCGACTCTGACTGATAAACCTAAGATCGCGTGTTCGATTCCCACCCAGGACAAACATTTGTGTGCATGAACATGTCTGTTTGTTCTGTATCTGGGTGTAAATATGTATATAAGTATGTATATAGAAAAAAGGTAGTGTAGTAATACCAGTTATCTGGTAAACAAAAAAAAAATTCAAGTCGCCGTAATTCAGGCAGGTTATCAATGACGGGCTGCAGGTTTCCTCTCGAACACCGAGAAAAACGTGGAGCAGCCAAACAAAATGGAACAACAGTGCACAAAACAAAATTGTCATTTGAAGATACGTATTACGATTAACCAATATAGTATGTAATAAGTCACTGAACATCAAAATGCCATTTTTTATTACTCACGTAAGTGCTCACTAATTTCTGTTGCTGACTGTACAAGGAACACCACGTGATTGGTTAAGAGTTTAAGCAATTTTTCGTTCAAAAACTTTTTTATGAATAGAGAAGAACGGATAAAAGCTATAAACAGTTTCGTGAAACAGCAAACCCAGTTTAAAAATTCACTCTCCTCGAGGTGAAAATTTTAACTAACAAACAGTAGATACCTCTTCTATTTCAGAGAGTTAGAAAACTGGCATCCAGCTTCAAATTTGTTGTACGAGCAAAATACTATAAAACTTGATTAGAAGGACTTTGGTGTTAGGCTACTGTTGAAATTGATAGTAGCATTTCAAAAACAAGATAAATTGAAGCCTTGATTCCTTTTCAGAACTAAACACATACAGAATGTTTATTATTATTTATATTTTATTTACTCTGGTATCACAAACATTACCTAGATAGTTATTCTTACAAAAGAAAGCCTACAATATTTTATCATTATTATAAATAAAGTCGTAATCATTCCCCGACAAGATTTGAAAAAAAAAAAAATGTCGATGAATGGAGCAACTTTTTTGCAGTCGGTTAATAACAAACACAACACAATTCTATTCAGAAGAAAATAACATTTAGGATAATGTATAGTTAGGGCTACGAAAATAATTAATGTACCAACAATTTTTTTTTATGGATAAGATAAAATACTTAATTTAAGGCAAATTATCTCCACCATTTTGGGACAAAATATATAAACTTCCTGGGTCATTTGTTAAACACAGCCATTAAATGTCAAACACATATAAAATTCGTTAGAAAAAATAAAACTAATTATAGACCGAACCGTTACCAAACCACAATTAAACCATAGCTTTTACGTCTTTCCGTATTCTACTAAACACACAACGATGCTGCAGTTGCGTTTCAGTTACACTTATGTATTTATGGTTGACGATCGATTGAAATCTTAGGCTAAAATATCTAGAAAAAATGGTATTCCGCTAATTGGATTGAACAAAAAATGCACAATCACACTTTTCTAGCGTAATCCAGCATCTTTTCCAGACAGATCTAGCCAGTTAGATCCATGGCAGTTACAATACAACTTCGTTTTGTTATCTAATCGTAGTGAATAGTATAGTATGCATATATATGTGAATTGATAAATTTCGATTGATAACGAATCGGAAGCAAACCAATATAGAACTACAGTTCATACTCGAACGTTGCATTTAGTAGAATTGCTCCTATCATCCAAACTAAGCAGAGCTTGTACTATATAGTATATATATACTTCATAGCTGTCCCCCGCGGGTTTACCCGCTTTCCTGTCACATTTTCCCGATAAAAAGTAGCCTATATGTTATTTCAGGATATACTCTATCTATGTGCCAAGTTTCCTACATATCCGATTCGTAGTTTTTGCGTGAAAGAGTAACAAACATACTTACATACAAATCTTTCCTCTTTATAATATTAGTATAGATAATATACAATTTGATATTTACAAACAGCCAAACAAACATATTCTTGCACACAAATGTTTGTCCTGGGTGAGAAACGAACACACGACCTGTGGCAGTTAGGGCCTCTAACAACTAAGCCAACTGATCCGTCAGAAGAAGAATATTATATTCATTTCCGGGTTTCAAGTTATTTTTCCGAAAAGTCTCATCCAAATCGGTCTTTAAGTTCCATAGTCTGGTCTATGACTGCATAATCCAAACTATTAAAATGTTAAAGATATCGTGATCTAATAGCCTATATTGATAGCTAAGAGTGTTATACAAAAATCAATCTTACAGCATTAAGTTAAAGTTCATCAGCATCGTCATACAATTATCAATTTCATCAATAGATGAACCTTATCTCAGTTATCTTATCAAAGAAATAGAAGATTTTTCTACGAGTCCAAGCTGTCAAAATGCGCCTTAGATCATAAAAACAAGCTATTTTCAAAAAGGTTTCTTTTCATGATTTGCACTATACCACTCCATCGTGTGACCTCATACCAAGAACTGTATAATTCATCTACTTTACAGAAAATATCAAATTTGATGTCTAGGCCCTAATAAAATCTAGATGAAGCGCAAAAACAGCTGGTGAAACACATCGTTTGATATCGGGGTGTCATTCTGAAAGGTAAAATTACACTAGCTCGATGTTTCGACGCGGCCATCATCCTCTGTCTCTTTCGCTATCTACCCAATCACGTGAGAGGTCTGCTCTAGGCCTCATTGCGCCAGTGTGCTGACGAAGGTTGTAGCAGTTCAATATGAGGGCAGGTCGTTGACATTTTATGTCGAAAGGAACCGGATAATGAAGTGATTTTGAAATGTTTTTCATTCAACATAATAAATCTATGTCCATTTGTCGCTTATTCGTTGAAAATATCTCTGCCTTGAGTGCTTTCTATTTGGGGTATTTTTGGAGTATGACAAGGACATTTATTTATGAATATTTGACAAACTTTCGAGTTCCAGTGTCAAACACGGAATCCTTATAGCCTTGTCATCTTTCTCATAATCATTCAATAAGCCCTCTATCCTGAACTTCCATCTGTTTTGAAGTGTTTGTTTTCCTCTTTTAGAGGATATCTCTAAGTTCAATGTGCCTTTTGGTAAAGGCCTCCTCTAACGTTTTCCATTGTGTTCTATCTCTGGCAACCCTTCTCCAGTAAGTGCCCGCTGTAAGCTTCAACTCTAATTACAAGACTTTAACTGGCGGGCCTTAAAATTCAAAATTCAATACTATTTATTTAGTTCGGATTTGAGGAGGGCACTGTAAGAGCACTGAAATTCAAACAACTGAAGTGATCAATGGTTCAGAAGTCGGCCTTTAACTGAAAAGAATTGGCAAGAAACAACATACATTACCACATACGTTACATGTTGTATTTTTATATGTTTAACAATTTAACGGAGGTTTGCAGACTCTCATGACATCTCCTGATTAGTGGCTAGTCGTGGATCTCTATTTACATCTTTCTAGAACTATTCAAGTCTTTTTTTTTGTAAAGGAAGAGACGGTAAACAAGGCTGGCAAGGCGGCCACGTATAGGACCTATATATACTATTTAACCCACCTTGTATAGGATCAAAGGGCCTGGTCAAAGCTTCTTGTAATCAGAATGCTGGTGTGTACCTCGCTCAACGAATTAACATACCGTCAGCTTTCTGGAGACTGCCCGCTGGTATAAATTTAAATTACAAAGATCATGTTTGGTTTTATTTGAGCAGTTTAAAAGTTCAAAATTAAGTTGTTTTGATTCAACCGTTAACGGATTATTTAAAATGTATGACTGAAACCACAGCCGAAGTTTCAAACTTAGATCATAATGTCTAACATAAATTTTGTTCACACAAAAAACTCTAACGAAATATTTCCACCAAGATTATAGTGTGAATCTTTGCAAGTCATAAAGGTCTCATAATAATGTAAAAAGTTGGGTCTTTTATAACTGTGATATATTTTTTTTTTCAGGGAGAATAACCCCATCAAGTATCTACTTTGGAATTATCTTTTGATTGAATGATGTGCTATCAGATAAACGTACATATATCTAATACTAATAGCCTGAAACCCGATGGTGGAGCAAAACTTGCTTTAAGTTAATAACATGTATTTTTTTTTATTTATACATTTTTGGGCGCGTTATGAAAAAATTATGAGAGTTAAATGTAACACAGAATCCTCACGGATGAAGTTAGCTGATAACGGTCTCTCCGGAATATCGCACAAATTGCAACTGTCCGTGTCAATGAGTGAGTCGTGATTATTGTCAATAATAACCCAACAACGTCAAAAATTATTATTCGTTGCTACAGACAGGTGCAAAGAGACACTACTATTTGGACACTACAATGTCACGACTGAATAGTATTTAATTACATACCCTTTTTTATACTACTAATGTGACAAACAAGCTTACGGCCCGCCTAATGGTAAGCGGTCACCGCAGCCTACTGACGCTTGCAACACCAGGGATACTACTCGCGCGTTGCCGATCCGGCAAAGTTTCTTCAAACACTAATTGGCCCCATGCTGTACTTAGTGACTGCTTTATTCATTGTTTCTGTCAGTTGGTCACGGGGCGTATTTTTTTAATCGTTATATTCCTCTATTGTGCAAATAATGAAGAATTTTATAAGTGTAAATCTAAAAAAGAGTCTTCACACAAGAAACTTCGAAATAATGCAATTTTCCAAAATATTTTTGTTCTGGACCTACCTTGAAAACGTATGAAAGAAGCTATAAATATATAAATTTACACATAAACATTGATTTCAAATAGCACATTAATAAGGTGGCTGTCATCGCAGACCCATGTCAGGTGGACGCTGTGACGGTGATTACAAGTGATTTGTCATTTATTGATGACTACCTTCCACCGTGTGGCTATACACGCGTTTTGGAAGGATCTACACTACAATGCCGATTTAAAAGCATCTTTTGTTTTAGCCCAAAACGTATCTTTTGAGTACCAAGTTTCATCTGAGCGCGTGTGAGTTTGTTACATACAAAATTCTTTCACCATTTTAAACGAACCTTATTCCGTAAAGACTATGTTATAATACCTATACGTTAGATTGCTTAGGAACGCAAGTGAAACCACGGCACGGAAAGTTAGTTTTAATATAGAACGAGTTCTGTTTTTAAGTCAACAGACGGCCCACCTGATGGCAAGTGGTCACATCACTATGAATGTATGCAATATCAGTGGCATCGTCAATACGTTTTCAAGTCTTTGCTCCTTTACCTTTCTAACTGAAACAGTCTTCACAGAACTTCACAGTTATACAAGTGCACTACTTCACGTTGGAACAATTTCCAATACGGGAATAGTACTTCTTTGGAAGAATCCACTAAACTACTTCACATTTTCTGTACTTGTCATGTCTATCCATTGAAAATATTTGCGAAAGATTGCGGTTGATGTATGAAGTGTAACAATATACAAAAAGAAAAAAAAAATGTAAATCGAAGCTAAGAAGAAAATTCGAAAGCGATGAAGTTACAGAAAAGGAAGAATACATATTGCGCCAACCTGATATGTAACAGATTATTTTGACGATGGTGATCATTTATTTATTTTATTTATTTATTTATTAAGGATCACCAACAAATGATACACATAACTAGGACAAAAAAAGATGCTACAGAGATAACATGCCTTGTGCTCACTTAATTATAGGTAATCACAGCTAACACCAACAACTTATACCGCTATTATAAATTAAACAAAAATTTAAAAAGTTAAATTAAGGTATACAAAACTAAGAAACAAAATTAAATTATAAAGAAAATAAAAAAAATCACAAAACATAACAGAAACAAACATAGACCTACTATCTAGGTCCATGCAGGGGCTGGTACTACCTACCCGTGCCTAGACCCAAGATAGTCCTTCAATTTTTTTTTAAATCTAGGAAGACTATCACCATAAATGTCCAAATCCAACAAACGGGACAAATCGTTGTAAGATTTGGTCATTCTGGTAATTGGCGAGTTAAGACCCAGGTTAGTCTTGTATCTACGTAAAGTGAACAGTTTGTAGACACTTGAGCGCGGCAACCTACTCGGGGCTGAGATGTTAATCTTCGTCAGTAATTCTGTACAATCTATATTATTGTTCACAATATTGTGTAAAAATGAAAGGTCAAGCAGCACGGCAGCTAGTAATCCGTCGCGAACTAAGGGACTACGCAGTTTGATGATTATAGATCTCGGCCGAGAAGATGATGGGTTGGTTTTTGCAACTCTGGTACACATATGAATATCCCCCGTGTCTAGACTAAACTTGATGGTTTTAGCAAGCTGCATAGTCAGATTTGATAAATTTTCTGCTTTGTGTTCGGGAACGCATTGCAGTTCAACGTTAGTGGCACGGGTGTGTTGCTCAATCTCGGCCAATCGCTGGGTAAGCTCTTTGTTAGTAGCTTTTAATTCTATAATATCTTTCTGGAGATGTGCAGTCAATTCAAATTTATTTTTCATTTCAGATCTAATATCCTCAAATTCGGAATTAATGAAATCCATGGACTGTTTAATTGTAGTAAATTCGTGTTTCAAGGCCGCAATATCGCTTTTAATTTCATGTAATTCTGGGATAATTGTGCTTCTAAACTCGGATACCTCTATCGCGAGTACGGATCTTATTTCGCTTCGTATAATGTCTCTAATCTCTTCCTTTGATAGACAATGGTGGACCTCCGGTCCATGGTCACTCGACGTGGGGGAAGATATTCCCTTAGACTGTGATCTCTGTGTTACCCAGCTTGGAGACGGCTGGCTGTCATTGTCTGCGCGACGTATTGGTGTGTTAGAATTGTCACTTCTAGGCCGCTTGCTGGCGCAGTTAGGGCATGTCCAATTTGGATCTTTGGATGATTTTTTTGCTGAGGTATTAGCGCAAAGCAAATGACAGACCTCTTTGCAGACCAAGCACTTGACAATATTATTGTCTTTTATATCTCTTCTACAGCCCAAGCAAACACGCGTCATGGCAGCAGATACAATAAAAAATAAAAAATATTAAAAAATATTTAAATTACGGTGTCGTCTAGTCGGTCCGCTTACTTGTCTTAAAGCGCATCAAGCGCAGCTGCGCTGTAGGTTCACTGTAGCAGCGGGCGGAGTGGGACAAGCGAGCGCCGTACGGGTTGTCGTAGGTCAGGGATGAATGTCGTTAAATAATTTTTTTAAAATGTTTTTGCTTGTAACTTTCCAATTACTGATCGGATTTTGATCACACAAACACTATTTCACACCTTTGTTCAATAACTATACTGGTTTACAACTGTTATATATGGAAGTCACTTTTAACTAATATTTTTTGTAAATAAAACACGGAGCAATGAAAACATGAACTAGCCGGTACGATAGTTGTCTGACAGGAATCATCGGGCGCCTCCCCTCCGACAATGGCACATCTATTGTCGTGCCCTGCGTGTCCCTCATCTTGCACGCCAGAGGACCTGTATAATGCTACAGACGACACAGTACGTCTGGTCTAAACAAATTTAGCCAAAACGATCCACACTCAAAAAAAAAATTATGATAAATGAAAATATGATGGATTACTATCCATCGTATCCATAGCTAGTAGATCTTTAAGATTCTATGCTTAGTTCAGAATCCACAAGCTGTGTGAAAATATTATAGTATTTGAATAATTGTTCATATTATTGAATTCTATTCTCCCAGCATGGTTATAAAAATCTGTTAAAATACTCAACACTTCTAGGTGGCTACGCAAAATCAAAAACTAATTTGTGGCCATGTCAAGGCAAGCTGTTGCCCGAAGTTGAAAAAAGTTGAGAATAATATAATGTTACATTATGTGCCACAAAAAATAGGATCTATCCTTCTCTATACATAGTATTTTTAACCGATCAGAACTTTCTAATACTGCCCTATTGTTCTCGAGGAAAAGTTATGATTTTAATTTGGTGTGCCGCATTTCAATGCAGTCTGTGATCAAAACATTTTTTTTTTGTTAAACAGTGTCGCTTTTTAAAAAAAAAATTTGGAATTATGTTTTTTAAAATTTAAACTTTCTATGATACCAAAACCAGCCAGATACAAATAGTATAGCCAAAGAGATTTTATTACAAGTTCATACATGCTATAATGCGAAAAGACTTTTTCCCTAACCTAATATTAACCATATAACCGAAGCCGTTTTTGTTTGAGCCTAAAATTCGGTGATATCAAGGTTTTTACTTTGTTTAACTGCTTTGTCGTGAGTAATGACTATTGACATATGACAATTAGTGTAATTTGTAAACTTTTGTACGGGATTCAGGAGACAACTTGTTATGTTTCCTACTTAGATAAGAAGTCACATGAGAACGGATGGACCGATTTAGCTTTTTTTTAATTAAATTCGTATAAGGTCGAATAAAGTTTTTGAAGAAGGAAAGGAAAAAAATGTATGGAATTTATATACTCGTATTATGATAAATGGATAGCACACAGCCGAAAAATCTATATCAAATAACTTAACGCACAAACAAACTAACAGACAGAAATAGTGACTATGTTTCACACTATTCAAAGATTTACATCCAAACTCATGACAAACAAAAACGACAATGTTTTTCCTGTATAGAAGAATCACACCTTATAAAATTTTAAGCAAAATCCGAAGAAAATCTTGAGCCAAGTAAAAATTTTAAACCTTTCTCATCTGAAATATAACGTTCAAACTTGGGAACTACCGTAACGACAGGCGACAATAACTTGCTGCAACAAGTTCTAATACTAAATTAGACTGCAAGTAAACTACGTTGCAAGCACTATGTCCCAGATACGTTCATAACTAGCGCGGGCGATGGAAACTATGCGACTTTGTTAGCTGCCCTCAAAACTGTCATCTCCACTACACCGGAAGAGTACTAAGTTGTCTACTAAAATGTTCTGCGCAACCACATTTAGTAGTATTAGTTCTGCAACTATCTGTTGTATCTCATAAATGAGTTTAATGATCACGTTTTATACTTGCTAATTATGACTTATTGACTTAGGTATTGCACTGATCTGCGTGAATTTTTTTTTAAATTGAAGTTCAAAAATACTCTTTCCAAGATTATATATATACAATTATAAATTATATATATATATAATCTATAATCTATATATTATATATATAATTTATTTTGGTATAAGGTCACTTACCGAAAATATCTTAGGTAGTTAAATAAAAAGGTTGCTTTCATGCTTGCTTTTTGTTTTATAATTATTTTAATTAATAAAAAAATAATTGATAATCTTATCTTTCATATGTCTCTAAAGATAAAGATGATAAAGATCTTTAGTTTAATGTTACGTAATTATAAATGTAAATTTTAAAATTTATATTCAATAGAAACGGTGGTAGATATTCGGTGTATCCAAATAATTATATTAATTTTTTTTAAGCAAAATATAAAATATTTTTTTTTAAATCCTAAAATATTGCTCAGTTTCGTGTCAATTCTTCTCTGCTGGTTCTCTGTACATCTGCGCCCAAATGTTTCCTAGGTGAGACTAAAAAGTCAGAGAAGACATAATATAAAAATGGTTTAAGATAAATGTAACCTTTCTGAGTTTCTTGCCGGTTCTTGCCAGTTGAAGGTTGATTTCCTAACATTCTAAGGCCTAGCCAGCTTGATGCCATCAAGCTGGCTAGGCCTTAGAATGACATCACCAACTAAGTTATCATCGCCTTCAACATATTCTTATAAAAATAAATTCAAAATTAAACTAACAAAACTAGGTATATTAACAGAACTCTTTCCAAGAAAAGCTTTATATATTGCTTAAACGTCCCCAGATGTAAACTTGTTATAAGAAAAGAAACAACGTGCAACGGTAAAGTTTTTAAATTACATAAGTTTCCACAATTTTGAAATGAGTTATAACACTGGATGTTATATTTAGTGGCACCATTTCACGTGCTTCTAGCTTTTAGTTATAAATATTGTACAGAGACATTGTTGGGAACTGATATAGAGCTTGAATACAGTAGGTTTGATAATATAGACTGCATTTGCATTGTATTATTATAACCCTGTCAGAGAACCAAAGTTATCGACATAGCTCATAGGATTAGCAAGCTGAAGTGGCAGTGGGCTGGTCACATCTGCCGTAGAACCGATAACCGTTGGGGTAGACGTGTTCTAGAGTGGAGACCACGGCTCGGTAAACGTAGTGTAGGGCGCCCTCCAGCTAGATGGAGCGATGATATACGCAAGCTGGCTGGCAGCGGTTGGAAACAAAGAGCTGAAGATCGAGCTCAGTGGCGTGCCATAGGTGAGGCCTATGTCCAGCAGTGGACGGAGATAGGCTGATGATGATGATGATGATGATGATTATAACCCTAAAGAGGGAGTATCGCCAGTCGTTAAAATATTATATTAAATAATATTATAAGGATTATTTAATAAGTTTATTTAACTAGCTACCGTCAAACGGTTTCACACGTTCTCCTGAGGAATCTAATGTATCCCAAGATTATAATATAGTCTATGTTAGTTCTGGATAAAGAAACGTTCTAATAGAGGAATAGTCTTTAGTATAATCTAGTAGTTTTTGAGTTTCTATATTTCAAATCAAAAAATTAAAACCTGCAAAAAAAGATATCCAATAATATATATATTTTATTCTATATTAAAAATGTCAGGTTAAACAATTAAAAATATCAATTTTGATTTTGATAGCAAATAAATGAACTAAAAATTATTGTAACTAATAAATTTGAAATGATTCGTTTTGTGTCATCTATAATGTTTTGTAAAATTAGCTACATGGTGGGTGTGATGTAGCTGTAATGTAGTGATCGGTATCTTAATAAAAAAAAATTAAGGATAAACTGTTTATGTTCAGACTGGATGTAAAGTAGTAGTAAAAGTGCAGTATATCAGAAATCGGGGTTCCATATTAAAATCTCGGCTTAGTTTGGTATCAGAAGTCTGTGGGTAAAGAATGTCCCAAAATATTTTTTTAAGCGGGTAAAGCACGAATTTGAGGTGTTTTTTCGGGTGCTCATTTTTTTATCAGGCGTTTATTATTGTTTTGAGAATACAAAAAAAAAAAAGTAAAAAAAATACAAAACTGAAAAAGTTATATGGTGTTGAAGTGGGGGGTAGAAAAAAAATGGCGCGCCAATCTTGTCACGATTGCGAACTTTATAATTATCTAAAACAAAAAAATAAAAAAGATTATTAATTTATATAAATGCTGCTATCGTACTAACTAAGAAAAAGTGGAAAATAATGTTTTTTTTTGCTCAATTACGGCTGTCCGAAAAAATGATAATTTTTTTGCTATTTTTTTGGACCTTTCTGAATTTTTAAAAATAGTAAAAAAAAAATATTTTCTTATAATAATAGTTAGTACGATAGAGACATGTATTGAAAAGACTCACACCAAATTTCAAGTAAATCGGTTCAGTAGAACTTGAGAAATCATGTCAAACGTTTTGAAAAATGTATTTTCGAGAAAAACGCGTTTAAAGTTTTGGGTAAAATTACGCTCTCCTGACACCGACGGTGTCAACCATAAAATGACATTTCTTCAATCCGCGATTCCTTCTCCATACATGGGGCCTTCCTCTTCTTAAAAAAAAACATTTTCCGAAAATCGATTTTTTCAAGTCGTTTAGTTAAAAAAAAATTGTAGATTTCTCTTTTTTCTCATCCATTTTCAGGATCTCATAGTAGGTAAGTAATTTGAGTAGAAAGTTTTCATTTCTAAATAAAGAAGGCCCTTACTTAAAGCCACTCAATTATAACTAACACACAAACAGAATTCATAATTCACGAAGAAATCTTCCAGAAAATAACGCTGCTTAAAACAGTGATTCGCGCAATTTGTAACGCTAATGGTACAACCATTCACTTACGTTATCTCAACACAAAATTACTTGTTGAATAATGGAGGAGACTTAATAAACGAGTTCTGCCCAAGACTCCGGACAAATGAACTGAAGGTCCAAAGGTCTCTGTTGGGTTATTAATCTGTTATAGAAGTGACGATGGAGCCTCGCCTCTGACAACTGTGCTTAGGGTGTGTGAAGATAAAAAAAGAAATCAATTTGCTTCGTCCTTTGTGAAATGAGAGCATAAAGTCTGATCTGAAGTGTCTCCGGCAAATTAAATAAGTTTTTTTACTATTATTGCTCGCAGAAAAATCTAGGAGTGGAGAGAATGAGTTTTATTTAGGACTCTCAGTTGAGTAGATGGTTAAAACCAAAGATATTATAATTTTTTTTTGTTTTTTTTTTTGCATGGTTTGTCTTTGTTTGCGATTCCGACTTTCACTTGCCCGCTTATTTATTGTTTTGGAAGCTTAGTGACTACTATACTATTTAGAAGCAATTACTTAAATGTACGTTTTATATGTAGTGTATTGTTATTAATTAATGAAACATTTCACTTTAGGCCTTCCATCTGACGTTAGGGTTATAACTAAAAAAAACTAAAATATCGTATGATAATAATATTATATGAAAATATGGTACCTATATGATGCTAGTGGATACTATCAAAATCGTGAGGTAAATGCTCAGTTCCACGGTTCCAATTTAAAATGAACTGTCAGTTAAAAACGTTTTCGCATAAAAAGGCTTTACGATTGCTCCGAAGGCATTTAAAAAGTTCAAAGCATGAAAAGCGGTCTTTCAATACCTAAGTGCATCATTAGGAATCGCTTTTCGAAGAATTTCAATAATCATATTATATTATTATACGGAAATTTTATTGAATGCGAAACAAGTGATCTATTTGCTCGTTTATTTTTATACAAATGTCCACCATGCGGTCTCAGGAATACAGTAGCTTATGCCTCTTTTTAAATCGTCAGTTTTCTATGATAAAATTCAAGTTGTCCCAATGCTCCTTTGTGACGGACCAATAAACTTACTTTCGCATACATAATATCTTCGTAATCTTGCGTTTGACCTAAATCTCATTATGATAAGTGATGATGTGGGCAAAGGTGGTAAGCACATAAACCCTCAAAGGAACTGTCAGAACACACTGACAGCTACTTGGAGCCAGATTTTCAAGTTGAGGGTGCTATGAAATTCCCTTCCACCGTGCTATGGTTTCCAGACAATGTTTTAGGATGAGACCACGACTCTCGTCAGGGCATTCGACATCACTACCAGCTATCATTAGGAAAAAAGAAAACTGAAATAATTCCCAATTAAATCATTTAATTTCCAGTTAACCCTCATATACTTTTTCAATATAATTATTTTTCAATAAATGAATAGGTTATTAAATAAAATAGATTTTTAGGCGAGCAATTCATTCTAGAGTATTATCTTCCAAATAATCTGATATATTAAAAAAAGCCCTTTTAATGAAAACGTTAAACACAGCACCAACATAAAATTAAATATTCTAAAGATGGTTAACCAACGCAAATATCTCTCCACTTCAGTACTATTCTTAGATGTAAATATTAGCATTTAAATCAGGTTCAATATTGAAGGAACCAATCAAATCGATTCCAGTTTCCAAGCAATAGCCGCGGTCTGAGGCTAGTCTATTAAAAACCCTTTGTGCGGCTATTCGAACGCCAGTGTAATTTGAGAGCTCTCTAGAACTCCTTGCATTGTTCCATACTGTAATGTATTAGATATGTTGCACACAGTCGCACGGTTCTGATGTGGCTTAACTATTATAAATAATAATTATTTCTTTCGAAGAACATAGTAAATTTACTCTTGATAAACTTTTATATATTTACTTTGATCTCAATTTTCTACTTTATCAACTGACTAGCCGGTTTTCCACCTGATGGTAAGTGGTGACCGTCACCTACGGACATTAGTAATACCAGGAAATGTTAACGTGTTGCCGGCTCGTTGCAGTACAGCCTCTCAAATACAGCTGCTCTTCACCAGCTGGTGAAATAAACAAGTAAAGAATTTTCTACTTTAGGGTAGCCATCCAAAGAAAGATAATATTTGCTGGTTAGTGATAATAATTAAGACAAGCACAAAACTGGGTGCATGCAGTGACAAGTTCTGCAATGTCAACGGCGTCCAAACTGGTGGTAACATCAGCATCTTTTTATGTGTTTATTTGAGTTACATGAGGTTATTTGTATGTTTATTATTATTTATTTGACAATCATTTGTAACAATTCAAATCCCTACACAATCTACAAACGTGCGTTGTACTTGTGTGCTACTGAACTAAGACAAGGGTTCTAACGTATTACTTTGAGCCAAACTACAGACTATCGGTATCCACGAATAACTCGATATTAATGGTAAAATCGATAATTACAATCGTTTAAGCAACATGTTTCGCGATCATAAACAACAATATTAGATCCAATATTTACCTGAATGATAGTTTATTACTAATGTAATGGATTTATTGTATCTTTATATTTATTTATTATTGGTTTTTTTCTTCTTTATCTTTCTGGTGGTTAGACAGCAGCTCTGAACTTCTTCAGGACCCAGCTTGGGTCAAAACCGAATAATGACATGTTATTTTCATATTCCTGCGACAATCATCATAGAGATTTCGACAACTTAAACAGCTTTTGACAATGAACAAACAAACAAAACATGCACTCAAGTATACGTTCCAAGTTGGACCTAATCATGTGCTACGATTATGTAAGGAAAATGACACTCTAGGATGTTCCTCGGGGGTCTATGCATTGTCCCTTTCGCTAACTCCACAATCACGTGAAAGGTAAGCTCTACGAAGCTACGCTGAGACAACTGGTGGTCAGGATGTCTAACTGCTTTACTAAACGGCCTGTAACTGGTAGATACTGTCCTCAATTACAGTCTGTCAAATATAAGAAACTAGCTGTACCCCGCGGCTTTGCCCTCATTCCCGGGATAATAAGTAGCCTATGTTTCTCCCCATATCAAAGGATATGTGTGCGCCAATTTTCGAAATCGGTTCAAATAAAGAAACAAATAAATAGACAAACTCACATTAGCATTTGATATTTTCGAATGTTAAAAAAGCAGTTCTGCTTTTGATTTAAGGTAATGGTTCATTGTATGATGATGAAAATGTACCTTATCATAGAGCTATAAGTCCTTTTTGCTATGATATTGTTAAATTGTAGATAACTAGATATCCCCGCGGTTTTAACCCCGTTCCCGAGGGTGTCACAATTTCCCGGGATAAAAAGTAGCCTATATTCTAGGTTATTCTATTTATGTGCCAAGTTTCATCCAAATCTGTCCTGTAGTTTTTGCGTGAAAGAGTAACAAACATACAAACATTTTTAATATTAGTAAGATATAGCCAGGCGGAGTTTAAAACTATTACATATTTAACTGTACGGTTGCGGTTGTAAATACATCTGATAAATTACAGAAATTAATAAATGCCCATCACACGTAGTCATTTCCTATATTAACTTTTTGCCTAATTCCCATGAGCTTTTCACTTGGAGCTATAAATAAACATTGACGAACAACATTTATCTTTTGTTTGAAAAGCCTTTTCAATATGATCACTGTATTGAACTATCGCAACAAACCTTCTACGTACTAAAAGTCTATGGAATATTTTGTATTTTTGAATTTCTTTATTGTTTGTCTTAATATATTATTCGGATTTTTTAGAATAAGAGGTCTTCCATGATCTGTAACTGGATTAAATAAGTCAGGAGACAAAACATTGTATAGGTTTCAGTCTCATCAGTTATTTTACCTTTATTGCATACTCGCTGTCCCCTGCGTTCCCGAGGGATGTCACATTTTCCCGGGATAGAAAGCCTATATGTTATTCCAGGATATTTTCTATTTTACGTGCCAAGTTGCATATAAATCCGTTTGATAGTTTTTGCGTGAAAGAGTAACAAACATCCATACATACAAACTTTCGCATTTATAATATTAGTAGGATAACTTGGATAACAATTTTAATCTATAGATTTATCATGTGCATGGTCATAAATATACATATAGGATCTATTTATATAATATATTACATGATACAATACAAAGGCAATCACGATTTATAGTGCCCAGCCTTTTGATAGTGCCTACTCCATCCATTAGCAGTTCCACGTTACGTCATGATAGTAATGAATCCTTGGCTTCAAGATGGATAAGCCGAGCTTCGGCTTTCATTCTCGATTCAATAAATCATTCAGTGAGGGCACACAATATAAGTACGGTTGGCAACGTTAGTAGTTGAAAACTTGTGCCCTAAAACTAATCTATAATGTAAAATTGAAGTAGGTACTTTTTACAAAACACCTTTATTTACTTCCATAAAATATAGAGCTGTTCAGCTATTTATGTTGCTAACTGTACCTACCCAGCGTAAATAGATATTACGTCCATACGAAGTATATGAGAAACTCTTACCCGTGATTTAGTCACTGATCTTGACGACTGAGATGTGATTACTTGATTTAGGATGATCCAACATATTTCAAAGTTAATAGAAAAATAAAATTTCTACCGTACACTGTATATTTTTATGAAATAAATCGTGGCTACTAACAATATTTTCGCGCTAAATAAGATACCTCCCCTCCGCTCAACCAGTTATGCCTCAATCTAAATTTATTTGCTCGAGCGCCTAATCTTAAATTTTCTCACCAATAAATAGGCCAAAAAACAAATTGCTAATCGTTCCACAACAGGCGCTGGTAACAAAATTGCGACGAAACAAGAAAGTAAACGACCGCGATGGGCAATGTTGCGCCGAAAATTGCGATTACATTAAAATAAATTGCCGAAATTAATTTTTGCGGGTCTACACTTTGGGGAGGGGCAGTGGGAACTGGGAGTTTTTGATTAAGTGTTGTTTATTTTAATTTCTAGCGGTATTATGAGTTTATTTCAGCTATTTTGCTTTTGTGCTCGCTGCGTGAACAAAATGTTTGTTATTTGCCTGAAATTATATGTCTTGACTGTCTCTGTAATTAGAAGGTATAGATAAATTTAAGGTGTTGCTGGTTTAGATCATCCGTAAAATTATTGATATCCGTAAAATCTCTTTAAAAAATAAACTATTAAATAAGTAGGCCCAACATTAGAACAACACACAGCTTCCACCGGTGGTTTCACCATTTCCAATGCCTACATAAAGTAATTGTGCATCAAATGTTACGAAAATCTATACAAACTTTACGGCGCTTGGTGGTAACAAACATACTTAGAAATTTTTAAAAATTATGTTTGTTTTTTTTTACTTTTACAAGAAAAATCGTTTTTTTTTATTTCCTTTTTTTATACCACTTGGCCGACAAACAAGCAGACGGTCCACCTGATTGTAAGTCCTTACCTCCGCCTATGGACGTTTGCAATACCAGGGGTATACACTAACCCCTTGTCGCCCTGAGATGCTAAGGCGCCTTTACCTTTCTGACTGAAACAGTACATAGTACCCAGTATACACGTGTGCTACTGCTTCACGCCGGAAGTGGGTAAGATGGTAGCACTTCCCACGACGAACTCTGCACTTAAAGCTCTACTACTCTAATCTATCCTGGGGAAGTATACTTACTTACATAGTCTATCATTTGTCATAAAACATAATCTTGAAGTGGTTGAAAATTTCAATGAGAAATCCCTTAAAAAAGCAATAGGTTACTAACGGGAAAGCGAGATCTATCTTCACTTACCATCAGGTGAGATTGAGGTCAATCGTAATCCCATCATAAATCCTACTTCACTACATAGTATAATCAAAGTCGCATTATCTGTCCCTATATCCCTATGTATGCTTAAATCTTTAAAACTACGCAACAGATTTTGATGCGGTTTTTTTTAATAGATAGAGTGATTAAAGAAGAAGGTTTTTATGTATAGTAATACACATGACATCCCGGGAACGCGGGTAAAACCGCGGGGGACAGCTAGTAATATTATAAATGCAAAAGTTTGTGGATATTTGTTACTCTTTCACGGAAAAGCTACTGAACGGATGTGGATGAAACTTGGCACATATAATCGAGCATGCATTAGAATAACATATGAGATATTTTTTAAATCGGGAAAATGGAACATCCCTCGGGAATGCGGGTGAAACCGCGGGGAACTAGTAATTAATAAATAAACAAACTGGTGACATAAAATATTGTTTCCAATTTTTAATAAGCATAGGTAAGGTTAATGATAAAGTGATTACAGAGGGAGTTATGAACTCATAAGCGAAGCTCTTTTGTTACAGTTGTTTTCAAAGTTTGAAATTTGAAAGGTGTTGGTCTTAACAATTCTATGGGTACGTCAACCAAAAGTAAGTCTTATAATGACGTATATAAGTAGCTATTCAGCATGACCTTCTGCTTATCCAAAGGCGTGAAATATGTAGGTATACGAGTATAATAAAAAAAAAAACTTTTTTTATGAAATTACGATTTTTGGTGAAGTCCTACTCGTATATAAATAACAATGTAGCAAATGAATGCACCATTGGAATAACATTGAAAATAATATTTAAAACATTTTTTTTAAGAAATATTTTTGTCAAATAATTCCAAAATGCGCCTGTTAAAAAAATATACAGAATGAATGTCTTATTGCGGCTATATTAAAATAAATTATATATTTATGTAACCAAACTTGGCACAGAACTTTATTCAGATTATACTAGAAGGATGATACTACAAGGTTTAGCTCTTATTAATAATTAAATTAACAACCTATTAAACATACAAAAATTATGTAACTAGTAAATATTTATAATGAATCTGTCCACTGCTGGACATAGGCGTCGCCTATGGCACGCTACTGAGCTCTTCACAATATTATTTAAGAAAAAAGACATCTATGTGAACATCACCGAAACATTTCGGCGCCAAGTTAGTAGAAGTCTAAAGAAAAGCGCCAAAGGAAATTTCGTTTCTTTAGTTGATTGTGTATCCGCTAGATGGTGCTACAATAACTATTTTATAAAATTATTTAATATTATTCTTATAAATTATTATTCTTGACATGCTATGGCCGTCTTCCATGCGTTAGGCAACACCTTACTGATTTGTGAAAACAGCCATGAAATTTCTATTATGTGATCAGTAAAATATTTTATTATTAAATAAATTATTTAGTATGCACAACTAATACAATTTCGAGAACATGGTTCTTAACATGCTCTTGCAAGGCAACCCAAGCACATTAAAAAAAATATGGATTTCAAATTTAATGAATTTGGATAACTTTAGCATTTCTTGTTCTATATGACAAATACCTAAACCAAACAACCAGACTTACTTTCACATCACATACTTTTCACGAAGGACAAAGGGCCTCGGAATGACCTGCCACCCGGAGCCTCGCAATGGGTAAGGCCTCCGCTGGGCAGCACCTTACTCACCACATGAGCCTATAAACAAGCACACGGTCCACCTGATGGTAAATGGTCACCACCGCTTCTGGACATTTGTAACACCACGGCATCGCCAATACGTTACCGACCCTGAGACGTGAAGTGATTAAATCCCTGTAAATTTACCGGCTCCCATACCTTTATTATTCTATAATAAAAAATTAAATAAAGGTAATTAATTATTATTTTATGTGATATTGAATTCTAAATAATGACTCAGCTCGTTTTGTTATACCTATCAAACTGGGTACTTTTGTTTTAGTAATATCATGCTAGCGGGCCACTTGGCTTGGGCGTCAAATAACTGCCATGCCACAGGTCGTAGATACAATTTCCAAAGGACAAACATTAGTGTTCATAAACATCTATTTTTTCTGTGTCTAGTTGTAATAGTATATCAGTTATGTAAATCCCATAGTATATGCTTATCCTTAGTTTGGGATTACAAGGTCATGTGTAAAGGATGTCCCGGGTAATATTACATTGGAAATCTATTGCTTAAACACATCAAAATGTTAATTCTAAATAATATACTATGCAATCAATATTAATGGTTTACAATAACAAAGCAGTTAAAAGCAAGTTATTATATTATGGTAAACGATGCACACATTGAAAAATAAACTGTTATTTAGTCAATGATATATAATACTGTAGATGCGTTACCCGCGCTCAAAAAAAGCAACATACAATTGTGGTAATTGACCTAATTTCATTTAGACACGCTTCAACCGCTGTCATGACGGCACGTGCGGCACATGCAGCGCTCAATCTTAATGTAGGTAACGATGCAAATTCGTCTCTCTCTACAGGTGCACCATAAGGTTGCATTTATTTCATATAGAACCAACCTGGTCTCGCAATTCGTTTCGATTGCAATTCGTGATTTCAAAGGAGCTTTCTACTGCGTACGTTTAGGCTGTGGAATGAGCTCCCCGCCGTGGTTTTCCCAAGTGAGTACAGCATGGGGTTCTTCGAGAAGGGTGTGAAGAAATGTTTGCAAAATCGCAATTCGCAAGTGATACCCACGGTGTTGCAAAGCGTTCATAGGCTGCGGTGACCGTTTACCATCAGACGAGCCATCAGCTTGTTTGCTACCTTAGTAGTAAAAAAAATAAGTAGTTATCTCTAATTTAACGCTATTTTTGAGAGCCGTGATGTTGGAGAATGACGTATCTATATTTTATTTAGTTATTGCATTTAGGTTAACAAAATATGCTTACAAGGACAAAAGTGCCTCTTACTACACAATGTAATTTTAAAGGATATTAAAACAGTACTTAGTTACATTCTGTGGTTAGAGCAACTCTTGTAAGCGGTTAACTTATCTTGACACCAAAAGATGTCTAGTATTAAAATCGATTATTACGAAAATTAACCATTTCTTGGAGCCTTGGATTGCAAAGAGACCATAAATATCAAGCTGATTCATGCCAAGCAATTATTTCAGATATAATTTGGGTTTTGAAATATTTATCTAGCCATATTATTATTACAAAAGTTAGTTTGTCCTCAGTTCTGCAACAGTTGGGTTTTAATGAAATTTTGGGCAAATAAAATCTGCCCCGAAAAATAACACTTAAGCTACTTTTTATCCCAGGCACACAATAAATCCCCAGGACATTATTTACACGGTTACCTGATCCCAAATTAAGCAGAGTGTAGCTTGTACTATGGCTATCAGGTAACTGATATACTACATATACTCCTTTTTAAATGCATACTTATTATTTAAACTATCAGTGAAGGAAAACATCGTGAAGAAACTACATTATAAATAATTGACTTTGACACGGCTACCTACAACTCTCCAATTGGAAGTCAAAGACCTAGTAAATAAAAACTAACATATTATAATAAAAATTCTTTACGCATGGGTATCTCGATCACAAACTAAGCAGAGCTTATACTTTGCAAACCAAATAACTCTTCTTTGCCTTTCATTCAAATACATACTTAGATGGATATTCACACCCAGATACAGAACAAACAGACACTTTCATGGACACAAATGTTTGTCCTGAGTGGGAATCGAACCCAAGACCTGCGGTTCGGCAGTCAGTCTAACCACCAAGCTAACTGGCCCGCAAACAATACATTGTTAAATCTATATAGTCTGTTACATATAAGAAATATCCTTTGACATTTACGTATATTGTAGAATGAATCATTCAATAAATCATTGATAATATAATAATATTTATATTATAATAAGATAATTAAAATAAACCATAATTCAAAAGCAATAAAGTCAATTATTCAATGACATTTTAAAACGTCAAAGGTTTATTATATTTGACTAACTATAAAGACAAACGAAGAATATGAATTAAATGTAAGTTCTTTAACAAATAACTTTAAAAACCAGCTCTATGACATTTTTTGGTATTATTCCAAATAAAACCCAAGAGAATTGAATTTCCAAGTGTATGTATAAAACAAATCCACTTTTACATAGATATCGTACTTATATGATATATGGGAAAGTTTGTAAGAATGTATGTATGCGATTCTTTCACGTTAACATGTAAAATGTGTGTATGTGTAAATGTACGGATTTGATTGAAATTTGGCACATATATTATATAGTTCACAGCCTGGATTAACATATAGGATACCTATCCCGGGAAAATTTAATAACCCTCGGGGACGCGGGTGAAACTGCGGTGGACAGCTAGTTTAAAATATTAAAACACCCCAGACAATTCATCTAAGTACATACTCGATGGCATCAGAATTAGAAAGAGTAGTAATTCTGAATTATTCCTGAATATTAATTCCTATAAAGATGTTGACCCCAGCCAACATCCAAATTCACATTAGATAAACCTGGAAATAATGACAATAGATCGATCTATTGTTCAGCTCGTTTCATTGTTGAAATAGTTCACATTCTTGCCATGAACCAGAACAAACAACTCGCTTACAGTTGAAAGCAGGTATTTGAACTGTTTTTAAATACTTTCCTTCTTTTTTTATTATGTAAAGTATTCAGCATATCATGGCAATAGAAATAGCAATCTCGAGTTGTCAAAAATAGTACATAAATCAACGCTTTTCCTTTGATAAATGATGAGTTCCACAGGGATCAATCTTGGCACCATAACTTCTCAAATACTACGAGTATGTCAAAGTAATAAATTTCTGGTTATTTCTTTACATATCATAAGTCGACATCATGATTTTGAAACACGTCTGGAATGTAAAAATTTTAATAATTGAATGTTAAAATTTTATGATCTCTAAATATTTCAAAATATTCAAAACTGTCTGTAACAATGGCTATAAATGTTTATTTGGAATCCATAATATCAAACACTAATTGGTTCTTAACTATAAATGTGCATTCAGTACCATATTATTGCTTGATTACAATGTTTTTAGACAATTGATGGCGAAGTTCATTTAATTTTATGTCTTCTACATGATTTACTATCTAATTAAAGATTTGTTCTTCTCACGATGTATTTCTTTAGTTTATTCAAAAATGTATGAAGTTGTGTAACAAAAAACTATAATATTTTGATTAGAAAATTCAAAACCATTTATTCATTTTAATCCCGCAGATGGCACATATGAATGTCAAATTTAAAGTTACTGCAGCTACTAAAGTAAAGTAGTAGATATAATTAGAAGTTAAAACCAGTAAATTTTATAATACGCATTACATTAAATTTAATTATTTTATTATTCTTTACCTCACAAATGGCAAAAAACTGGAGAAGTTAAATAATTATTATTACATTAATAATGTGAAAGAAAATCATATCAGCACAATAAATAAGGAAGTATATGATTCCACAATGGTTTCTTCTAAATATTCTAGTTTTTATAAGTCACTTATAAAATAATTATGCTTCTACATTATGTTTTCTGTGATAATATATTAAGTACCTGTAACGATGCAGCCCTTTTTCTGCCTTTACTCCTTCAACCATTCCGGGCTGAAGATAAATATGCCTCTAGACGTTTTATTTTAAATTTAAGTTTTCAAATACAACTCGCCGTTAGTTTTCGTCATAACATTGAAAGACACAGAAATATCATATTTTCATTACTATTTCCAATTTCGACTTTTATTCTTTTGGCAATGCTAATCCTCTGCCCGAGGTATTTGTCAACCCTCTGGTCGCAGGAAGCGTCGACCAGACGCTTATAAATATCACTAAAGACGCGATAAGCTCCTGGCCTCCACGAGTCTCTACCCCAAATGGCTCAAATATGTAACCCGCAACAAGGTTACTATATTTGTGCCGCATAAAGGTGTTCGGCACAGGTAGTGCTACCACCGGCTCTCCTGACATACTCTGGAAGGTGGGACGGTGCGAGGGTGTCGACGCATGTGCCGTCCCATAGTAACGGCTGCCCATTCTTCCAAGGTACCAAGGTCATTCCGTCAGGTCTCTTACCATCGTCCCGCATCAAACCACTCGCTTCGCGTACAGCTGATACGTGAGCGCTGGTAAGAGCCCGGCGGATGATGTCATTGATGTCGGAATGGTGTGGAGTTCTACCTTCCCGCAACCAGAGGGCTGCCGAATAACTCGGCCAGAGGATTAGCATTGCGATATAGCGTGGCAATGCCGCCAGCGTTCTGGACACGCTTCCCACTGGCAGCGATTTAGATCAGCTGTTGACACTTTTACTCTAATATAGAACTAATTTTTCTTACCTTTCTATTTTTATTGTATATATTTTTATGTCATTTCAAGTATGAATTAGGCTTCTGTGGATAAATAAAAACTTAATAAGTTAAAATATTGTTAATACATTTGGTTTGGCATAGTTAAGTGTAAACAGTAATATACCACCGAACAGTGCGGCCCCTATCCATACTAAGAGAAAGGACATGAACTTGAGCTTATTTATAATGAGTATGGTAGGCTACAGCAGGCTGCAGGAAAGGAGAGAAATTACCAAACCAGGGCTTCGAGTCTGTAAGTAAAACGACAATAGCTCGAGGATCTCTGTCTCTTTTACTAACTACGCAATCAAGTGAGAGGTAAGTTCTCCGAAGCCTCCGTGCGCTGTTTTGTTGCCGAAGTTCATATTAGCTGATTGAGGGAGTATATTACTATGGGTTCTCCGTTTCCTTGTGCCAGCCGCTGGGACCATCTCGCTCGAGTATGCCCCACTTTCAACAGCTATACGGTGCATTACTATTACTCTGAGGTATTGATATTTTTTATTTTGCCCAGTCAACATTCATTGGAACAGCATACACTTATTGAAAATGATGTATCATTATGACACTCGTGTTGTGTTGTTAAAGTACTGTTTCTTATTCTGTGTCGTAATACAATAATTATTTTTTATAATATGTACCTTCCTACTTTTGTAATTTTAGCTATAGCATCGGATTATTATTATATACGGTGTTATAATTTGCAATAAAAAAAGAAATATCTAAATATTTCAGGATAGTGTCGGGTCCCTTGATGTAGTTTTGATACTGAAACCCAATCAAGGAAAAAACACAAACAAGCAGACGCCGCCTTTGGACATTTGAACACCAAGAGCATCACCAATGGGTTGTCGACCCTGAGACGTGAAGTTCTTAAGTCTCATGTGCCTGTATTTTCACCGGCATGCTTACCTTTCTAACCGAAATACAAAAATAGGTAAGGTACTAGTACTGTAGAGTAGTAGCTCTACTACTCTAGAACTTTCTCAATCTTTTTTTTCAATTGAGTTAAAAATTATTTCACATAATTATGTCATATTTATAAATCAGTAAAGGTACCTACTAGTATTTTTCTAGTTCAATATCGAGGATTTTGAAATGATATAAAAAAAATATTGGAAGTCAAATTGAAGTTCAAATTTTATTAGCGTAGGTAACGCTGCAACGGAGGGACTGAAGCCATACCCTGTGACATACTTGCTTCATAACAGCAGGCAGTTACAGATGCGAGATTAAATTGAGCTATTAATATAACATATCAATGAAAATAATATTTTTTTGCATGTAAAAGCATTTTTTTGGGTCTATGTACTATTTTTGATTTAAGAGCTAAGTACACCAACAACAGCATCCACTACCTATCCAATAACCTACTTAATTACACGAGGGATAAAGGTCATAGTTCACTATCTTGACCTACGATTGGTGATCTTTACACATGCAAGAAATACTGCGTATTAATTAACTTCATGCGTTTAAAAAAAAACAGCCTTTAACATACTCATGATGATAACACGATTTTATTAAGTACATTTTATATCTATACTAATATTATAAATAGGAAAGATTTGTATGTACGTATGTTTGTTACCGTTTCACGCAAAAACTACTAAACGGATATGGATGAAAGTTGGCACATAGATAGAGCATATCCTGGAATAACATATAGGCTACTTTGTATCCTGGGAAAATGTGATATCCCTCGGGAACGCAAGTAAAACCGCGGGGGACACCTTGTCAATTTTAGTTTGGTTATCCTTATCGGTTGATTTCGAAATTTTATTATTTATTTATTATTTTATCTCGGAAAGTTGTCCATATGGGTTAGTAATAAGACTTACAGACTATGTTAGGAACATTAGCAATAAGCCACCTATTACTAATTTAAAAACCTCTGTTCAACATCTGGTGCAGCCGACCCGCAACAATGCATACGAGTGCCATGCCACAGAAGCGCACAGTCAGCTTCTCTCCAATTACCCTCAGTTTTTATCAATTTTGCAGTCATATTATAGATTTAATTAAGAGAGTTGTATTTATAACAAAAATAATTTTGTGTTAATATTTAAGAATCAATTTGGTATATTTTCATATAGTGCTCTTTTCTGTAATATTATTTTTATCTTTTCAGATGCAGTTTGTAAATAATAGTAGGGGAAATTTTTTGTTGTCAGTTATTTTCTTCTCGATTTTTTTTAAAACAACAACTTCCTATTTTTATTTTCATCATTCGGGTATATTTCATTGTCACAAGACCGCATCTCTGACCGAACACATAATACACGATATTCTTGCTCCTTTTCTTTGAGGAATACCTTCAGATCTTCAAATTCCATATTCAGATTTTTTCTTCTTATTCTTCACATTTCAACAGGAGCATCTAGGACTCTAGCAATCAAATAAAGAATTTTCAAAATCTGTTTACAATCGGCGAAGATATGAGGCAACATCCTTTATTAACACCTCCTTTATTGGAAGTCGGCTAAAAAGGAAATGTCTCAAACGCCCATAATATTATACGCAATCGTTTCCGTGGAATAATTGTTTTGATTGTCTTAAAGCGTTGTAATTATTACAATTATAACGTTACACTCGTGTATTGTAGAGTAATTGTTTGGCCTCAGGAAACTCATGCCTTGACCTAGTAACTATGGGAGTGCGTTCTACGCATGCTTCAAAATACCGAAGGCTAATTATATATTTTTTGCTATTTCTAGAGTTCTCTATGCCCAAATTAATAAAAAATGGAACCCTTATCCGGATAACTCGTGGGTCTGTCTGTCTCAAAGCCAATTTTCTCTGACTCTACTAGACTGATTAAGTTGAAACTTGGTGCATATTATGAACTTCAGGTGCAAAGAAAATTTTTAAAAACTTTTGCTCACTGTACTGTATGATCAAATAAAGCCTTTTCATTATGGAGAACTACATTTTTTTTTTATTAAATCTTAAAGTAAGTAAAAAAAATTTTCCATACCCCTCCTTATCTCTGAAACAATTGAGTGAAGTGTTCTTTACTTATTAATTTCAGGAAAAGCCAAGAAAATTCCAAGAAATCTATGGTTTTGAAATTACATGGTAAATTCTATAAATATTCAGCTTACGGAACCCTCACTACACAAATTCTGCTCGCCTCTGCCCGGTTTTTTACCGATCATCACGTAATCACCAAAAGTATTACCAAAGAGGGTAGACGGCCAACAGTAAATATTCTGACAAATCTCTTGTAGTATGTAAAGCAGCAAATGGATAGTGAGCTAAATATATTGCTCTTTCTAAATGGTAGGAACAGGCACATACGTAAAACAAAGTAATCACTTTGTTTTAAAACACGCATGCAACTTTTTTGTGCAACAAGATGGCGGCTGACTTGATATTTTTTTATAATTTTAGGATCTTACGAAGGAGACTGATTGAGACAGTGATTTTATTTAAATACAACCAACAGTTCGTAAATAATATCTGACACCCTTCACATAATTTCACTGCACTCGTAACTACCTACAGCGACAGAGTTGTAATTATAGTAGAGCCGCCTACAAATGAAAGAAGAGAAATTAATCAAGATATAAGACACTAGCTGTCCCCCGCGGTTTCACCCGCGTTCCTGAGGGATTTACATTTTCCTTGGATAAAAAGTAGCCTATGTTACTCGGGGATAATGTAGCTTTCCAAAGGTGAAAGAATTTTTGAAATCGGTCCAGTAGTTTCGGAGCCTATTCATTACAAACAAACAAACAAATCTTTCCTCTTTATAATATTAGTATAGATATAGAAGATCTGTGCTTGGTTACATATTTATACATTATTGTAGAATTAAGTACGTTAAAGGTATTCAGATTCATAGTATTTATTTGCATTCCACAATATTAAAATTTAATCTTCGGTGGTAAGTAATATCTAATTAACATTGGGACCCTGCCGGGCACAGCAAAATATATAGTAAGTAACATGTAGGTTGTTTATATACTTATTGTAAATCAATTTGATACCCGCCATCCTAGCGTTCAAGCTATTAATTTTAAAAGTAGTGGCTGTTTGAGACTTAAGCTTCTGCTAAGCCACCTTAAGCCAAAAAATCAACCTTCAGCCAATCCTTCAGCGAACCCTTCGGTCAGTCCTTCGGTCAAGCCTTCGGTCAAACCTTTGGTCAAAGCTTCGGCCAAGCCTTCGTCCAATACGGGCCGAGGCTTTGGCCGAAACCAAAGGTTTCTCCCAAGTGCCAACATTGAGACAACTGTTGTGATTGTCCGATTACTCTTACGCAAATAAATATTACAATTGACATTATTTCCAAGTGCTATTATTTTTGTCAAGTTTCAAGGTAATTTTAATCATCTTTGTTAAGTTGTTTATATAAATAGTGTCAAAATAAACCAAAAAAAATATTTTATCCACTTTTAGCCAATCGTGACTGATATTCTTAGGGTTCTATTTAACCTTCGACTTCGGCTCGGCTTCGGCCAGAAGTCGACCTTCGGCACAAATTAAAAGTCATATTTACAAACGAGAAAATATATTGATAAATTATTTATTTACATTGCATAAAAATATTAAATTTTAATGTAGCAATTAATGCAAATGTGTATCATTAATCTAGAATCTTTTGCTTTAATTATTTTAAATAATAGATTAAAAATTTCTTACGAGTAAATAAATATTCTATGTTTCTTAGAGTACGTCTATTTTCTATGTTACTTAATTAGACTGCATCATCAACCAGACTTATGTAGGTAGATGACTTTGACGTTGACTTTGGATAAAAGTTAACCTATCAATCTTTACTCACAAAAAAATCTGAATTGCATAAATCATAGACACTATTTCTGTCACACTGTTTGATCGTTTTTTTTAACTACGCCATAGATTTGATGCGGTTTTCATTATTATATAAATAATTTCTTTCGACAGGATTATGAGTATGATACAATTATATTATCCGATTCAACCGAAACCGGGGCTGATCGCTAGTAAATATAGAATTGTAAAATAGGTACTATATTTTTTTTCTTTTTGATTGTGGTTTTTGGATTTTTTTTTTTTATATAAATAATTATATTTTTCTGCCTTCTACGCTCGTTTAATTTAAATGTCATATGCACGTGCGTCATTTGTAGCATTACGAAATGGCGACCTTCGCGAAAAAACGCCGACCGGCCGATGCAGAAACGCATATTAATATTAATATACTTAACTTGTTTGCATTTTTAGTTTTGTAACGCTGAATCAATTTTGCAACATGAATAGTTTAGACTTGATTCATGGTAAACGGCTTGAGAATTAATGAATGGCAAATATCATCCATATAGGCTTATTGGTGAGTGTTGTTGTTCATGAATATTGTTTGTTGATTTAGAATTAGATTCAAAACTCTTTTAACAGCAATTTTAAAAGACTTTTTTTCGGTAACAAAATATTGGTATGTATGGTCTTTGTTGATTGGTTTAAATGTACACATGGTAATTGTGGTAGTTTTTGAAAATGTTTAATAATTGCAGAAGGCAAGTGATTTTGAATATTTACAGAATAGTTAGCAAGCTGCAGACGACTGAAAATACAACTCACTCTAATTTACATGACCACGACACTTCTCTGTAGGCCTATTTTATTTAAGGACAGACAGACGATAGAAGGTGTCAGCCTCAGATGACTCTTAAGAAGATGGCCAGTTGCAAGCTGGAAAAAAAATTACAAGTTTAAAAAAAAATATTTTAGATTAATAATATCCCTATTTAGTTACAAAATCTTGTTTGTTCTGTATCTGGATGTCAATATCTATACAAATAAGTATGCATCAAATAAATTGTATATGTGTACAAGCTCTGCTTAGTTTGAGATCAGATGGCGTGTGTAAAGAATGTCACGGGATATATTTTTTTAATTAAAAATATATACAAAATTACCTAACATAATAATTAAAAGTACAATATACCTAACAATACAATTATGTATTGCTAGAGATTTAATAGAGATTGACTTGTGACCTTCATATTTGACAAAGCCAGTTTTGCATTTACCGAGTGACTTTTTCTTTTTTGACGACTTTCAAAACGGGGAAGTCCTTAATGATGTGTTTTGCATTTATTTTCTTTTGTTGTAAAGGAACTGATTACCCTGGTATTCCATAATTGGTTGGCGTGATTGTTTTTTTTAATGAACTTAATGGTGTTTGTTCAATTTAAATTTTCTTTTTTTTTATATTTTAGAAAGTGCATGGACCTTCGTTGCTTTGAGGCTTACCAGGATTTTTTTGAGTTATTTATTTTGGTTAAGTAGTTTTCATTTGATGAGCAAGACAACTTATTAATAAAAGTAATACCGTTCATATTTTTAAATTAAATATATCATTAGTATTTCAATTTATAATCCCGCATCGTTTTTTTTTAAGAATTACTGTTTTTAGCTATGAACACTCAAGCTTTGACGCACTTGCGTATACACACATAACGGTTCACAAATATATCGAAATAATATTTTAGAAACCCATCAATTTGGAAACAAAAAAATTGCTGTTAAATGGAGACGGAAGGATTTACACCTAATTAAATATAAATAAATATCCTGGGACTCTCTTACAAATAGTCACCTGGTCCCAAACTAAGCAGAGCCGGTACAATGGAAACCAGATAACGGATACAATACTTATACAACTTTTTTATTTTCCTTAATACATACATAAATAGATATTTACACCCAGACACAGATCAAACAGACATGTTTATGCACACAGATGTTTGTTGTATGGGGGAATCGAACTCGCGACCTGTGACTAGGCAGGCAGGCTCGCTAACCACCAAGCTTACTGTCAAAGTGTATAATTGACCCATGTGGTTAAACTTGGCGAAAGTGCTACCTTACCTAAAACACTACCACATTCCTGTGGTAAACATTTAATAAGCCACACAATTTGGTGATTATTGATAATGTCCATCACGTGAGAAGTATAAATGAAATCACATTAAGAACCAGTTCAAGTCACGTGTGTGAAAACTGCCAAATTAAATATAAATTTAAATACTACATCATTTTAGGGACGTAAAATCAAACGTAGTTTAGATTACAGCCTCTGTATTAAATAATAATAGATACCTCTCCAGCAAGCCAGGACAAAGAGGCCTGGGTTTCGATTTTGTAAGAGAAAACCATTTAGTGATTGATTTCATCTTCCCAATAACTTCTCGCTCTGATAAATCTTACGTTAGGGTTTCTATACTCTATTTCTTGTACGTATGAATAAAAAAGAATATGATAAACTGTAATTATGTAGGAATTAGATTACTAAATGCATCATACTGTTAATGTTTTTTAAAAGTTAAAAGTATAGTAGAGTGTGATGGACAGATAAAGTGCAGCATTAAAAGTTTTTTTTAGCAACCAAAAACAACAAGCCTGTAACAAACGCCCTGAAATACCTCACATCAAATAACCCCATTTTACAGCTAAGAGTGTTATTGGTAAATTAATTTTATCAAGTTATGTTAAGGTTCATCAGCAATCATCATAGAACCGTATCTCGAAGCTATAAAGATTATTTTCCTATGATATTCATAGCTTTCAAAACCTTTGAGATCTCAACTATTTTAGGTCGTGCACATACAAAAAACAACAAGTAATTTTTATATCCTTATTGTTGTTCAAAACAATAATATTATATATTACGTATTTTATTCAACTTTAATTACATAAGAAACATATTTGGAAAAACAATACCATATTTTTATTACCGCGTTCTTTATTTTATTATTTTTTTTTATACCACTTGGGCCGACAAACAAGCAGACGGTCCACCTGATGGTAAGTGGTCACCGCCGCCTATGGACATTTGCAACAATAGGGGCATCGCCAATGCGTTGTCGACCCTGTGACATGAAGTTGTTAAGTCTCATGTGCCTGTAATTTCACCGGCCCCCTTACCTTTCTAACCGAAACACAGTGATACAAGTGCACTACTGCTTCACGGCAGAAATGGGTAAGGTGCTAGTACTTCCCCGGACGAACTCTGCACTAAGAGCTTGAGTAGTAGATCAAGAAAATTTGGAGATAGATATGTACGTTATGATTGTTATTGTCAGAAATTGTATTATTGAATGATGTATATTAAATTAAATAAATATTTTTGGTTTTACTTCAGCGTGACTGCGATTAATTAGGTGAAATCAAATAAACATGATGCCAACAAGTTTTTTTGTTCAGAAATATCAAATTTCATTTTGATGGAGTTTTATTTAAAACTAGCTGTGGCCTCATCCTCGTACGCGTGGCAATATTTTTTTTCTTGAGGCGATTTTGATGAAATAAAGCCTATGTTACCTATATACGAGTATATTAAAGTGAATGCCTATTTCCCTTGGTCACGGCATCACGCATGGACAGCTGGACCGATTTCGCTTATTCTTTTTTTGTTGTGTCTGTTATTGTCGGGAGAAGGTTTTTATGAAAGAAAAAAATAAGAAAGTTGAACGGAAAATTACAAAATTTAAGAAAGCTTAACGACTTTAATAGCTCATTTCACAAATAAACTTTTTTAATGTAACCTGTTTGAAATTATTGTTACTCGTTTGGCAGTTGACACGATTGACAGAATGCGCGCTGCAAATATTGTTTAAAATAGGGTCGGAATTATATTGATAAAATAATTAATTTATAATTTCTTATTGCACATTTCACAGTCGATTCAATCAGAAGATTCGAATTCAATATTCATTGTTAAGGTAGGACAACGTCTGTCGGGTCAGCTAGTTTCCTATAAATACCCCTATTAAAATTAACTTGAGATTTCCGAGATTAACCTACCTGAACCTACCTTCAAACAGAAAGACAGACAATGTTTTCAAAAATGACGAAATACACTTCCTACATCAACCGTAATAATTTTATTGGTAAATATTTTTGATGTAGAGACGTTTCTACAGTTTCATTATAATATAGATAGTAGAAGATAAAAAATAATTAATAATATTTTAGGAGAGTTAGATAGGTGTACGGAAACATTACAAATATACTACGCCACCAGTCGTATGTTCGAATTCGTAAAGCACAAATATTTGTTCTCCATACACGTCAATACATAATATAAATATTTTTTTTACCCGATAACAACATAATAATTAGGTACAATAAGTATCGTTAAAGCAGATAATGCATTATATGCTTAAACTAGGAAAACAGTTTATTTTGTCACAGTTAGTAACTGTGTGCTAGTAACTATTTACGCATAGGATATACTTGGAAGGGTATCCATAAGAATTTTCTCACATCTCACAAAATACTGGGTGTCCCTCGCGGTTTCACCCGCGTTCCCGAGGGATGTAGCTTTTTCCCGGCACAAAAAGTATCCTATGTTACGTCTAATACCTCCAAGAATATGTTTACCAAGTTTCATGATGATCGGTTAAGAAGTTTTCACGTGAAAGCGTAACAAACATAATATTATAATATTAGTAGGGATTTATATAAAAGTATGCATTTATTCGGTATATTGAGGGCAAGTTCTCTTTCTATTCTATCTTTTCATCTCTTTTTATTACATTCAGTGCTGTAGGAAAAATATGCTGCTTTAGTACGATGCTCATTATCAACAGTTGTCGAAATGTTAAGACCTTAAAAGCTTATTATTTTTTTATAAAATTAACCGTCCTGTTGGCTTGGTGGTTAAAGACCTTGACTGCTAAGCCGCAGGTCGTGGCTTCGATTCCCACCCAGGACAAACAGATGTGTGCATGAACATATCTCTTTATTCTGTGTCTGGGTGGAAATATTTTTATAAGTATGTATTTAATATTTAGTGGTAATTTGGGATCATATAATCATTTGTGAAGAACGTCCTGGGATATTTATTATTATTATTTATTTATTTATCTCTATAAATCTCTGTGGAAAAAAGGAAAGTGCAGAAAGTAGGTACCTCAGGAACACTCACTGAGCTCTCAATGGATATTGGATAATGATAACGTTTTACCTGCACCACCCTATGTGGTTATACAGTAAGTCAATGTCGATTGGCTCAAAGCAAAGTAAACTTGTCAAATTTTATTTTTAAATCTGCAATAAATCTTACTTTTTTAAATACAAATACCAACTTTCATCTGGTTTCCAAGGTTGCTATGATCCGGTCAGGTGATCAAGTATTAAGAAATGTGAAAAATTAAGTTTAAGATCTCCTTTAATCTAGATTATGTTGATACCCATAAATGACATACTAACGCTCGCGCCGCGGTTTCACCCGCGTTCTCAAAGGATTTTAAATTCTTTGCGATTAAATTAATCCTATGTAATTATCTGTATTTGTTTTTTTCTATTGCCAGATTTAATTTAAATTCGATCAGTTTCAGCCAATTTAGGACAAAATTTCAGTCAGAAAGACACAAAATGTTTTCATCATGATCATTTATGCGTGGTGTAAATATCAGTTTTGTTTTTTTTTTGCAAATAGATGATGGTTAGATGGTGGTCCACCTGATGGTAAAAGATTACCGCCGGCTATGCACATTTGGAACCTGGTGTTCCATCATCAGTCATCACCGGGCATCACCAATGCGTTGACGACCCTGAGACATTAAGTCTTGCTTCTCGGCGGACATGGGTATGCCCCACTACTTCTTACAAAATTTTGTCATCGATTTTTAAAGCACAGACAGAGACTTCATGATATAGGCAGATATTCATAATTATTATAGTGGTAATAAAATGGGGTTTTTCTGCAAATAAGCTGCAATATACATAATATTAATATTATAATGTTATTGTCCATGGGATTTCTAACTGATAATATTCTATTAATGGGTAATGATGATAGTACACATAATTAAAATTGTATAGCTTGTTTGTAATTAAGGAAAATATATTAATATTTGAGGTAATATTAATTATAGTTATAATATGCACACATTAGGTAATATTACCTGAAAGTGCAATGGCCCCTTTCAGAAAATAAATCTTCCTCGTCTGTGTACAAGCAAAATAGGGTTCCTTTGACGCACCATCACCTCAAAACTACAGAACATATCGGGATGGGACTGCTACCATTCCAGAAATAGCTCCAGAAGAAGTATACAAAAAAATATCTATAGTTGTATTTTTATCTTGTGTTTATATTTTTTTGTTTCTTGTAGGTTCTTTTACTCTGTAGGCTTTTGTTTGACCACAGTCTCACCACGGTAAGTGGCAATGTGGCCAAAAGTGGTAAGCATATTAAGAGATGGAGAGTCTTTTGGGAGAAAAACCATCCAAGGCCGAAATGTCTTTTACAATATGCGTAATGTATAAATTTAGTTTAATATAATTGTAACTAAATTTAAGTGGATTTTTATGTTATTAATTTTATAAATTTAAGCAATATAAAAACAGAAAAAAAATTATTGTAATTCTTTCTATAAAGGAATAACGAGCCTCAACTCAAAACATCTAGCTGAGCAAGCGCGGAAATATGTTAATCTATAAAATGCGATACGAATAATCCTACAATAATTTATCATAAAAACTTTAGTCCGTAGAAAATATAAAAAGGAATAATTATAAAGAAAAAAAAAACTAAATTCTAAAAGGGAACTGCCTCTCAAGTTCAGCTATCGAAACACACCATCAGGTGCTTGGGAATAGATTTTCCACTTGAGTTCAATTACAGTGTAAACTCTTTATAACGTTATCCTTTATAACGATAAACTCCCTATAACGTTGAAGTGAGCCCAAGTTGGTTGGTTTGCGTTAAAACCCACATATTGAAACACTCTTTATAGCGATACGCCATTCTCTATTACGAAGAATTACGAAGAAATGTGTTCATATTTTTAGACAGTAAATATTTATTATCGGTATTATTGTTTATGTTATGTTATCAGGTAACAAAAGACTTTGAAGCTCCGAAACATCCGAGGTCGGTCTAGCTTTTGTTATCCTTAATTGCCTTGAACACGTGCAGTATGACACATTGTTTTCTCGGAAGTGATGGTCTTCGACCAAGCATACTGGGTACCTATCGTATTATCAGTCGTAAACCTACTTTGAAACTGTTAACATGGCCAGTAAACGGAAAGCGATTAGTGTTGACGAAAAAGTTTGTGACGAAAAAAAAACAGCGGCCACTATCCAACATTCTTTTCGACATGCTGGATTATGTAGTAGCCAAGAAACGAACCAATTTGACAGTGAAGACAATCTACCACAGAGTGAATGGATAAGCCAGTTCAACATACCAAACAATTTTAACGAAGATCTACAATCGTACGAAAATATAGATGAGGATGTAGCCGTAACTGGTACACTTACAGATGAACAAATTGTTGATTTAGTGTCAAAAAGTCAGGAAACACCCGATAATCAAGATGAAGAAGACGATCAAGTGGACAAAGCCGAATCACCACCAACAATTCAACAAGCCCTAGATGCCGCTAAGTTGGTAGAAAAATTTTTGTTGTTTTATCAAGACGATTCCACCACATATCTAGATATGAATAGAATACATAAAATAATACAAAACAAGTACTGGCATAGCAAAAAACGTCAGACAAAGTTATCAGACTATATGTGTAAACAATAATTTATACAAGCATTTATTATCTAAGACATACATATTAAAAATTCTTGTTAATTTGGTTTTTTTTGTTCACTCCATATAACGATAACTCTCTATAACGACAAAAAATGCTCAGTCCCTTGAGTTTCGTTATAAAGAGTTTACACTGTATAAAGAAAAAAAAAACTAAATTCTAAAAGGGAACTGCCTCTCAAGTTCAGCTATCGAAACACACCCATCAGGTGCTTGGGAATAGATTTTCCACTTGAGTTCAAAATAGCCAGCCAGAATACCACTACATAGTACCCTACAAGCATGATACGGTTTCCTCACAATTTTTTTCACAAAAGCTCATTGTACAATTCGAATCCACTCTCGTCACGGTATACGACGTTACTACAAAATGGGTTGTCATCGCCTTGAAAGGTACTCTGTATCAAGAAAATGACGTATAATGGCTAGCAGTTTTTACACATATGTATATAACTAATAATATTGAGACGGTGTTCGTTTTTTTTTAAATCACTTTTTTTAGCAACTGTTTCGTAGCTAACTAATTAGCATAACCTATAATGTACAAAATGCTTAGTCGTGCGTTAAAATTTTAGGGTTTACAGAAGATGTATCATTTAAATATCTGATGAACCTTTTCCCCAGCCGCTGGTGAGGGAAAAGGTCACTGGGTCAAGGGACCGACCTGTTGATGTCACAGGGTCATTCAATTCAAAGTTCAAAAGGTCTAAATACATTTCGGTTAACATCGTGAAGAAACCAGAGTACCCAATGAACTTATAGCTTAAGGCCAAAGTATCGGAGTTTTGATTGTACTTGGTACACATTACAAGGTGGCATGTTTTGACATAAGTTTTGACTTGAGGGTGGAAGCCAGCCAACTTAAGCTTTTTATTTATTTTAGCGTAGAATTAGAATATACAGAAGACTGATAACCGATAGGGAAGAAAGGTTCTCGAGTGGCAACCACATACAGGAAATCGCCGAGTGGGAAGACGACCTGGTCAGAGTCGATGCAAGCCGTTGGATGCAGGTGGCTCAAGACCGTTTGAGGTCGAAATCCAAGGGAAAGGCCTATATTCAGCAGTCGACATTCGTGACCTGATATGATGATGATGAGTAATATAAGTAAATCGAGACTTATAAATATCCAAGTTACTGAAGTACCACAGGTTTGGAACTGAGAAGAAGTTCTCTTCCAGGCTCTGTGAGTTAACACCTTCGAACCACATCAGCACTCACCGTGTGAGATTATAAACACGAGTCATTAAAAAATTAAGAATTCTTCCTGTAATGATGATGGTGGAATAAACGATGATGACGAAGAAAATACTAGGAATTAGTAATTTTACTACTAAGACCCAAAAGTCGCTTATTCTTCTATCAGCTTACCTTTTCAGACTAATACTATTCCATAGTAACATTTTAAAAATAAGGAAACCTGTGAAATGTCAATAATACAGACATCACCTACCGGTAAAACCCGTTTGGAAAGTGTATTGATATTAGCAGTAACCTGCTAAAAAAAGTTACGTCATCGTAATGTTAAACGTCCGAATGAAATCTTTATAGTAGCAAGGGCACGCTCTGACTTTGTTTATTACCGCAAAATAAATGGTTCATGTTTGAGTTAGATAATGAGATCAATGAACAAGTAGGTTCTAATTGTTATGAAGTTAAGTCGAGGAATTTTATGCCTCTAGCAGCAACCGGAATGAAAAATGATAATAGGTACCAATGACATGCGATTTTGTACTGACCATTTAAAAAAATTTGTCTATCATGCGACAGGGAATTCTAATTAAATATATAATTTTGAATAATGTTATTTGAATTATGTGATTAGTGTGTTGTTTTAATCACATTAGAATATTTTTGTACGCGTGGACAGTGGACACGTTTAAATAGATAAATACATTATTGGGATTCATGAACTACTTGGTAGGAATAGAACCAGAATACAAAATGCCTCTGACGAGATTGTTGCCTCTCATCGATCTGACTTTTTCAGAAGGTGCATTGATAAATTTCCTCAGTGCTGAATACATATTTGCATTGATAGCATGGGTAAATATCATTCAATTATAATGTCCATCCGTGTAATCCATTAGATAAGCAATTTCAAACAAAATATAAATATTTCATATTTCATAATTCATATTTCTTACATATTAGAGAAGCTATTTAAAAAAAAAAGATAGCACGCGCACTTGATGACAGCAAGGAATGCGCCGGGAAAGTTGGTGGTGTTATCTATCGGGTCGAGTCTCGGGACTAATTGTGAATCTAAACCATTATCGAATCCACTGGAACACAAAAAAAAATCAGCAAAATCAATCCAGCCGTTAGGTGGAGTTCAGTGACATACACGTACAGTAGAATTACATATTATATAAAGATATTCGTAAATGTATTTGTCTGTTTGTTTGTTTATCGGCTATACTACTAAACTGAACTATATTTAGCTCGGGTGAAACCGCGGGGGAAGTTAGTATCTAATAATTTATTAACTAAAGGTTATAGAAGACCATCGAAAGTGTACTATTTAAAGTAAAATAATTAATGTTGCTTTTTAAATCTTCTACTTGCATAGATATATTCAGCTTTGGTCAATACACAATATTTATACAAAGTAGAAACTAAATAGCAAATTTACTTTAAATTTTAGCTACTAGATGATTATTAACAGAACCTTGAATCTAAAATTTTCACGATACCTCAATCTGGTACCGACCAGACCCCATATAATACTAATATGAACTACGTCGATTCCGAGAGCGGATCTCTCCCGGGACGTACAGGGGCTCGATTCTGTAAGGAAAATGACACTAATTCGAGGATGTTTCGTCGCGGCCTCTATGCTCTGTCTCTGTCGCTTCCAACGCTAATACTTATCACGTGAGATCTTTCCGTGAAGCGCTTCGCCGGCGAAGTTTGTACTAGCTGAATAAGGGGCCTGAGCTAAATATTAATAGTTTAACCTTAGTCAAAAGATAGAATATTGATAGTATTGAAAATTAACCTGGATTAACTGGGATATATTTTATTCCAAGAAAATGTAACATCCTTCCGTAACGCGGGTGAAACCGCGGTGGATAGGTTCATTTAAAATGCTATGGAGTTAGTTTTATAAAGATTTATGATTTACTCATTTTTTTGTTTGCTTATTATAATTAGACGAGATAACTCATCGGAACGATTCTAATTGCATGATGTTCATTACACTCGCCTGTGCTTTTTTATTTTGTGTCCTATCCAAATTATAAATGTCCCCTTCCTTCCACAAGTTGATTCTAAACCGTTTTGATGGAAGTGCCTTTTTTTATAGGTACTACTAAAGTACCAAACAAGCTGACGGCCCGTCTGATGGTAAACGGTCACCGCAGCCTATGGACGCTGGCAGCACCGTGGGTATCACTCGCGCGTTGCCGACCCTGCAAAAATCTCTTCACACCCTTCGTGAAGAACTCCATGCTATACTCCCTAGCGAAAACCACGGCGGGGAGCAACTAATAAATCCTACTACTATTATAAATGTGAATGTTTAGATGATGATCGTTTGTTACTCAATCACGCCAGAATGGGTGAAAGGATCTGGATGGACATTGGAAACGCACTCACGACCAGAGGCGTGGCAGTCAGTCCCTAACCACCAAGCCAACTAGGGTGTCTTATTATTTTTTATACAGATGTGCCGACAAATAAGTAACCGGTCCACCTGATGGTAAGTGGTCACCGTCTATGGAAACTTGCAACACCAGGGACATCTACGGGCCAATGCGTTGTCCTTGAGACGTGATGCTTCACGGCGGAAATTGTTATGGTGGTAGTACTTCCAAGGACGAATTTTGCACTTAGAGCTCTACTACACTAGACTGTCTGTCTTTAAGTAAACGCTTATCCGCAATGATATGCACTTATACGGGTTATGAAACTTTACTCGAGTTTCATATAAATATGTTGTCTTTTCCATCTGGTCCTATGTTAGCACCAAAAAGTTTATTAGTACATAGTTTGTAACATATATTAAATATCTGATTTTCATGTAGGTACAGCCCCCTTATTCAGCTAATACAAACTTCATCGAGGAGCCGCTTCACGGAGGCCTCGGAGAGCTTATCTCTCACGTGATTAGTAGTATTAGCGTAGTAAGCGACAGAGACAGAGCATAGAGGCCGGGATGAAACATCCTTGAGTTAGTGTCATTTTCCTTACAGAATCGGCCCCGGTTCTACAGTATGGGATAAAGTGGCTGGGGATAGACGTTTAAATTCCTTTAAAGAAATACTATAGACAAAAGTTGAAGATAGTACATTTTCAGTTAAAAATTAGTATTTTAAGATAAATATTTGTAAATATACGTATCCAAAGGAAATATACAAATATCCTCTATACAAAATAAAGTACCTCAACAAGGCACAACATGCAGTTCCGGCTCAATAATAATATTGCTAAGAGATCACTCAACTTAAACTTGTATTCGAAGGTTTATAGGCTGCGGTCATTTTAAATTCTAAGTATTTATTTATTATAAGCGGTGTATTGTTTATTATTTTCACGGGTGGCAATGGATCGTTGCGTGTCCGGCTTTCTAATCTCTGAAGTCATAAGCCTTTCGATTTTAAGGTACAGGGTTTTGTTAATTACAGGCATATGAGACTTAATATCTTAACCTCTCAGGGTCGACAACGCATTGGCAATGCCTCTAGTGTTACCATAGATGGCGGTAACCACTTATCACCAGGGAACTACTTGCTATAAAATATATTATCATAGCATCTTTCCATAATTAACCAATCCACATAACAAATCATTTCTAAATTTATAAATTATTTTTTTTACCATCAATTATATGATTTTTTTTTTTAAAGCATTAAACAATTTACAATTTCATTTTAATATGGACCCCTCAACGGGTGGAGGCCTCCTCCATTCTTCTCCACGTCCGTCTGTCTTTGCCCTTGTGAGCCAGTTTTCGCCAGCTTTTCTTATTATTTCATCGACCCATTTTTCTTTTGGTCTACCTCTTTTCCTTTTGTTTGTTGGTCCTTGCCAGGTAGTTACTCTCTGTGTCCATTTTTCCTTGTCCATACGTGCAATATGACCCGCCCATTTCCATTTTAGTTTCTAAAATATATATTTTTTTTAAATACTCTTTAGGCACTATTTGATCATTTTGACTCTAACCCGCTCATGGAACGTAAAAAATGGTGTCATGCAGGATATAATAAAGAAATTGTTCCTGGAAACACATTTGTAAATTTTTGGCTACTAGTTTAATTCCTTCTCCTTTAATTTAGACTTTTTAGTTCTTTAGATTTTTATATTTTTTGACAAATCAGCCGACGAATTTTCTGATAGTAAGTGGTCACCGCTTCTTATGGACATTTGCAATACTAACGCGTTGTCAACCTTGAGCTGTGAAGTTGTTAAGTCTCATATAATTTCCCCTTTACCTTTCTAACCGAAACACAGTAATACAAGTGCAGTACTACTTCACCGCGGAAATGGGTATGGCGGTAGTGCTTCCCCGGATAAACACAGCACTAAGAGCTCTACTATTTCTAGGCATAAGTACCAAAATTACATAAGACACTGGCATTAGTTGGGTCTCGTTTCAGTGCGAGACAACGCGCCGCGTTTGACCAATCTCATACGGTCTTATCCGAAATCAAATGCCTAATATCAATCTCAGGGCAACATCGCTTTTGAATTATAAATTGTCTCACGATTCCTATGCCGATGGAACAGCAATAATAAAACAAGTAATTTTATAATTGATTGCAATTGAACATTATTTGCATATTCAGGAAACAGTTTGTAGCAGGAAGTTATTTTATTGAATGCCACTAAATCTTGATGCGTAAATATGGAAATTTGCGTTACATATGTCTAAAGATATGTCTTAATGTAACCTTCAAATGTAGACCGTTTAACGTTGAGGTGGGTTGAATTTAATGAACAAAATATCCTGGGGCATTCTTAATACATGGCCATCTGATCCCAAATCAAACACAGCTTGTAGGACGGAAACCAGATGATGGATGTTATATTTACTACATTTATTTTTGCAAAATACGTACTTATATAGATACTAGCTGACCCAGCAGACGTTGTTTTTCCATATTTACTTTATTATAAACTATACATGAAATTGTATCGTACTATAAAAATATAATAAAATCGCGATGTATTTTTCAATGCCGCATTATAAAAAAATAAAAATGATTTTCCAAAAAATTAAAAAAAATGTTAGGAGTGGACGACCGGAATTTATAGTAGCCGATTCTCAGACCTACCGAATATGCACATATAATTTCATAAATATCGGTCAAGCAGTTTCGGAGGAGTATGGTAACTAACGTTGTGACACGAGAATTTTATATATAAGACTCGTATATTATTCTAAATGACATGATAAGCTGTATTATAAACTCTAGATACATTTAATCTCTTAGATACGCGTGTAAAACCGGGGCTCGGGAGGTAGTTAGACAGATCAGTTGGCTTGGAGGTTATCGACACTGACTGCCAAGCCGATGGTCGCGGGTTCAATTCCCACCCAGGACAAACATTTGTGTGCATCAACATGTCTATTTGTTCTGTGTCTGGGTGTAAATATCTATATTAGTATGTAAATTGAAAAATAAAGTTGTATATATGTAGTATATCAGTTATCTGGTTTCCATAGTACAAGCTCTGCTTAGTTTGGCACCAGATGACCGTGTGTAAAATGTTCCAGGGCATTTAACAGAGATACTTACATTTTTTTTACATTAAAATGTTACTTAATAGAGTTCCTTTGTTTAATTATTGCACTTTTTCTTATTTTAGCTGTATCCAAAAAGTCTGTCATGTATCAATTTATATAATCCTGTACGCTCGCATTCATAAATCCGTTTACAAATCACTGCTTATGTATGATTTCGACGATCTTTAGATATCACGTGTTAGATAGAGACTACGGAATTCCTAATAGTGCTAGAATCTTTTCATAAATACAATCGTAAAACATGGAGGTTGTTAAACCAGAAATACTTGCTGAGTTTTTAGATTAGGAAAAATGGATTGATGACAAAATGAATCTGTCGCTTTAAATATTTCAAGGCTATTTGTAAGGCGATGATTGGTTAGTTGGTAGTGATGTCGAATGCCAAGACGAGAGTCATGAAACTAATCCTACAATGAGCAATTTTCTGTATTGTAGAGGTCCTAGCGCAAAGTTCGTCCGGGGAAGTACTACCACCTTACCCATTTCCGCCGTGAAGCAGTAGTGCAATTGTATTGCTGTGTTTCAGTTAGAAAGGTAAGGGAGCCGGTAAAATTACAGGCACATGAGAACCAACTTAACATCTCAGGGTCGACAAGTAATTGGCGATGCCCCTGGTGCTGCAAATATCCATAGGTTGCGGTGACCACTTACTATCAGGTGGACTGTGTGCTTGTTTGTCGGCCCATATGGTATAAAAAATAATAATAAAATGAGCTTGATGTGAGAAACACATAATGAGGAAACCAATCTTACCTGGCCGACTACCACCCTCAAGACACCTATAATAGGCTCGGTGCTTTTCGCTACGTGGTCGCTCGAGAACATTTCGAGTTTGCCTTTTATGTTGGCTTGGTGAGAGACCCTTACTGCCACGCCGCAGGTCATGGGTTCGATTCCCACCTAGGACAAAAATTTGTGTGCATGAACTGTCTGTTTCATCTGTGCGTGTAAATATAGGTATGTATTTAAAAAAGCAGTATATATCAGTTGCCTGGCTTCCATAGTACAAGTTCTGTTTAGTTTGGGATCTGGGGGGCAATTCCACTAACATATTATGCACCGAACCATTACCATATCACAACCAAACGTCAAATTTGACGTTTAATCGTTTAATCGTAATCGGTTGTAGTGCGTAAGAATAATCAATTTAACATTAACCGTAACCATACCATTGCCGAACCAAACGTGCTACTCGAACGTTGCATTTAGTGGAATTGGGCCCCAGGTGATTGTGAGTAAAAAATGTCCCAGGATTTATTTCTTCCCCATTGATTATCAGTTCTTCAAGCCAATTTATATAGGTAGCTATCCACATCAGCTTACTGACTGTACAAGCCTTGTCTGTAGCCTTTTTCTTCTACGAATATCCTCGTTTTGGACCCAGTCGCTAAGAGAAATGATATTATTAAAAAATATATATTATTATTATTACTAGGTATACCTCGTTGGGGAAGTTAAGCTTTTTTATATGAATAGCGACACTATACTTACAAATATATTAACGAATATGCCTATATTAATCACTTTATTTTTAACACTTCAGATGTAGCTTGTCATTAAAATGTGTGGGAACGACCAACACGTCACCAGCTCAACACCTCAACTTACTAGGGTCCCTTAGCAATGATCATTTGCATGTTACAAATTGTGCTCACTTGGAAAAATTTTAAACTAATCTTAATAACGCTATCTTGTTAAAAAAAACGTACTATTTGAGCTACAAAATAATTAATATAATTAATATAATTATTTTTAGACAAAAAACAAAAATTAAAAAATAATATGCAAATGATAATGACCGCACAGTCATACGGACTCTTAGTCCGTACTTTAATATCTGAGTCTAAAGGTTTAGAGTCCAGCAACCTCTATTACTTATCGACGGCTCTCGGATTAAACTCTTTTGGATTAAAATTTCAGGCCGACTTCATAAAAGGTTGCTGGTTCAGAATGCGGGCAGAGGTAGACAGCCGTCGTTAAGTCATCAAGGTAATACAAATTGACTTCAACAAACGTGCAGCTTACCGATAAAGTAATTAAAAAATAATAACTCTTGCTACACTTTACAGCACAGTATATTTAATAAAAGTAACTGGCAAATTGTTTTATACTTTATTGATACGATAGGGAAAATCAATAATCCTATAATTTTACCCGTAGTGTAGCTTGCTAAAATAAAATAAATGAAGTCATGCATTGTTTATAAAATATTTTGTAAAAAAATTATATTTAAAACACTTTTGTGGGACATTAATATAATGTTGTGTATATTATTGATGAATAAAACTGTATTATAGATATTTATTTTTAAACAGAACTTGTTTTTTTTACATACATTTTTGCGTTTATTATTAAATGCATATTGTATTTTTGATGTGTTTAAAACTTATTAATAATTGACAGGCCAGTTGGCTTGGTGGTTAGCGACCCTGACAGCCAAGTCGCAGGTCGCAGGTTCGATTCCTACCCAGGACAACATTTGTGTGCATGAGCATTTAAGTATGTAATTAAAAAAAATAAACTAGTATATGGAGTATATTAGTTATCTGGTTTCCATAGCAAAGCTCTGGTTTGTTTGGGACCAGATGGCTTTAATTATATTTATTTAATTAAAATTCTTGTGAAAATAAATCAAGTACCTAAAGTGAATTGATATATTATTTTTTAAATAATTATTTTAATAATAAAAATTTACTAGCTATCCCCCGCGTTCCCGAGGGATGTCACGTTTCCCGGAATAAAAAGTAGCCTATATGTTATTCCAGGATAGGCTCTATCTATGTCCCAAGTTGCATTTAATTCCGTTTGTTAGTTATGGCATGAAAGAATAACAAACACCCATACATACAGACTTTCACATTTGTAGTAGGATAATTATTTGAGTAGCTACCTACTCAACATAATTACTCTACTTATGAATTATTTAAATAAATAAAATCAAAATAATTTTATTGGAAAGGTCAAGGGCCTCCTTCATTAATATTGTAATTTAATTTAAAGTTTCACTAGGAAATAAATTAATAAAAATAAAGAAATATTCTAGGAGAATTGTAAGAATGAAAACATATGAACATATATTGTATATATAATATAATATATGAAGGTTTATCAATATGAAGTAATATGAAGTAACACCCGAACACAATATTTTGTATCGATTAGGTTATCGGTTTTTACACTCAATGATCACGTATTTTATTGATTGATAGAATCTGAGTCGTGTTTGTCGGGAGGCGCGAGCGGCGATTGTTTATTATGAGTGCGCAACAGCTTGCCTCTTGCATTTTGTTCTGTTCTTACGACCCGCGCGCCTGTGCGCAGCATCAGCTGTGAGACAGTCATATGCGCGATACGTCGTTCCAAATACAAAATTGATATTGAATCAAAAAGTTTCAATTTAAAATTAGTTTTGTTTCTATATGTATATATATGTTTTAATTTAATCGTGCTTAAAAATTTTAATTTATGTGATTTCAGTGGCTTTGATAGACTGTAGTAAGTTTATAAGTGGATTGATAAGTGTTTTGGACTGATTTTATTGTTAGTGCTGAAAGGGTGCGGGTGACATTATGAACGGTAAGTTTTATTATTTAATTAATTATTATTTTTCCTAATGACCTTTTTGCCGTGACACTCTAAGCTTGGAATAAATATATTTATTTACTTATAATATTTTTTTTTATATTAAACATTTACAGAAAATTCAAATAGCCAAAACTTTTATTAAAACAAATCATTATAGATTTCAAAAATAGAGTTACTCAGATTCTTGCCGGTTCTTCTCAGTTGAAGGCTAACTTCCAAACCGGTGGTGGGACCAGTAACTATAACCCTTATGAGTGCCCTTGGCGGAGCTAAACTAAACAGATGGATTAAAATATTTTTAATTGAGCACTGCTTTCTCCGTTTTTTTTTTAATAAATTACCGTAATTTTTACTTATGTAAATATTTAACAAACTCATAGATATTTCTAAACATCCGCAGTCCGGTTACGTTCAAACATTCAGTTCAAGTTTGTGACCTACGCGTGGTCAAGTTCAACGAATTTTATTTTCATTAGCTAACAGTAAAGATTCAATTATTGTATAACTTTTATACTTACTTATATAATTTCTTCACGTAAAAATTACTGTATATTAATTAATTGTAATATACACTTAATTGATTTGTAGTAATTAACATTTTTTTTTTATGATAAATTAATGATCTTGCTGTCCTTGCGGTTTCTCTCGGGATAAAAAGTATCCTATGCCTTAATCCAGGTTAAAAACTATCGATGTGCCAGATTCTATCCAAATCCATTTAGTAAATTTTGTCAGAAAGAGTAAGAAACATCAAAATTCAAAACCATTTATTCAGTTTAGGCCCTCCAGAAGGCACTTATGAAGGTCAAATTTAAAGTTACTGGTTCGGAAGTCAGCCTTCAACTGAGAAGAACCGGCAAGAAACTCAGCAAGGTTACATTCTTTTTTATTTTATTAAATTCTTTTTTATCTATTCTGACTTTTTGGCTATTTTATAATATCAATTTTACATATTTTTTCCATCCATCCTCCTTCAAAAAATTTCTGAGTAAGAACATTTGAAAAACGATTTTCTTTTTGTAGAACAATTATTTTTAGAATGTAATCAATAAAATAATACCCACTACCAAACCTTAGCCTCGATTGAAATACCAGCTCTGAAGCTATTAGCGCAAATTACATAAACTTTACTATAATATTACCATGAACAAATCCGTACAAAGATTATATCAAAGTGATATTTATAAAATTGCAAGATAATTATTGATAGAGCGGTAAATTGATATCGTGAAGTAAATATATATCTACGTATATATGATACTAGCCCAGGGGTCTCACCCACGTTGATCGATATTATATTTAGCCTATAACCATCTAGGGAAAATTCCGCGTCGAATAGTAGCAGTTCCATCTTGATATGTTCAGTAGTTTTGAGGTTAGGGTCCGTCAAAAGAATCCCATTTTGCTTATATATATCGCGACCTCAGAACGCCTTGATCACTTTTGATACATCTCTGATTGGGTCACTTTCGCACTGAGCGGGGAGGGTGGGTCCCGGTGTTTAAGAGGCTGAAGTATCGGTATGCTTATTCTATCATTAAATTGACTATGTTTTATTATTCGTCGGCTGGAGCATACTTGGTTTAGTCTCTCGATGATCGTGACTCCATTTCACAAAATTTTAAGTTAAGCCTAGAGCACCCTAGATACTCGTATATGCCAGCTGACGTGGTGGTTGGACGACCTTGACTACTAAGTCAAGATGTGATTCCCGTCCAGGACCAATATATTTTTGCTTAAACAAATGTCGATAAATTCTGTGTCTAGATAATAAATGATTTAGGATGAAGGTTTATAACCATGATTGAAAGCGGGCAAAGTCGCAGAGGGTAGCTAGTATATATATATTAAATCTAAGGAAAATAGGGTCCGTTTGACGCGTCATATCCTCAAAACTACTGAACAATTATCGGGATGGGACTGCTACGAATTTTTTGTAGATGTTTATTGGTTATATGCTATAAATATAATATATAAACGTCGATTAAACCGCGGGGGACAGCGGTATACTATAAATAAATATAAAGTAATCATAGTCAAAATATTGAATGCTGAATATTATTTGTCTATGACTTATAAGGTCAAAGACGATTTGCTAAAAGTATCGAGTTCATGTTATAATTTGGATGACAAATAGTTACAATCATAACGAGACAGTGATAATTATACTACATTTTTATATAGTACCTTTTGCACAAACGTATGTACCTAGTTATACAATACTATGCCCCACGGTTTCACTCGCGTTAATTTGATATAAAGTAGCCCATGTTCTCTCTATGTACCATGAGCTACGCGTGTCCCAAATTTCGGCAAGATTGCTTCATTTGTTTAGTTGTAAATTTTATTTCGCATTTATAATATTATTATTACAATTTATTAATATAATATATGGAGATGATGCTTAGTGGTTTATTTGATGTTTACTGAAAATGTTTTAAAATAAAACCAAAAATGTAATTGAATTAAATGGAATGGCAGGTCATAGCTTTCCGGTTTTTAAATAACTGAATAAATTAGCAGGTTTATGGTTACTATCGCAAAAGTTACAAGTCACTACTTACTTTATAATTATCTATATTAATAAAAAAAATATGCTTCTCATTTTAAGCGTACTCAGAGAATGACTGGACCGATTTGGCTAATTATATTCTTTTTATATTTTAAAGTCTGAGAATAGGTAATAGTAAGTAATGAAAAAAATAATTCTTCGGCCAAACTGAACCTGTGTTCTGAGGCCTTGGAAAGCGAACATCTCACGAGATTGCGTAGTTAGCGAAAGAGACAGAGCATAAAGGCCGCAACGAAACATCCTCGAGCTAGTGTCATTTTCCTTACAGAATCGAGCCCCAGATTTTGCTGAAATTTAGCACAAACTTAGGCAATTTAAGAGAGGGGCATATCTTTTATCAATTTTAATGCGAGTAAAACCGCTGGGCGGAAATGAGCTTTATAATGAAATATAATATTATAATGTTTAAAACAACGTTTTAAATAAATTCAAAAACATCCGCGATACTACTTATACATAAAGCTTGTTTAAAAATACCTACTTAAGGAGTTCACCGGTTTTGAAGCATTAAAAATTGTTTTGAAGTAATACCCTTTTGGTAGTTTTGTAAAAAAATATGATAGTAATTTTTTTACGTAGCGCGCGCACACCGTCATCTAAAAAGTGACATGATGAAGTTAACTGGTAACTGTCTCTCCGGAACATCGCTCAAATCGAAACTATCAGTGAGTAATGTTATTGTCAATAAACCCCGAAACGTCTAAATTGATAATTTTTTAAATTAGCAAATAAATTTGACGTTAAAGTGAAACAATCGTGTACCAGTTGGTCATGATTTTGACATATATGTAATTCTTTTCTGTCTAAAACTCGATGACACTACAAGGGGCTTGGCTTTTGCCATGTCTTAATTCTACGGCGGGTAGCTCTAAAACGGCGTTTGACTATTTTTAGAGTTATGTGATTACATGGCAAAAGACATTATTATTTCATCAATTTGATGAAAAAAAATGTGCTGATAAAAACAGGAAAAATTTATTAGCCACCATACAATGGTATTGTAAATTTAGAAAAAGTATTTTTTGCCCTATTTATGTCCTACACATAAGGATGAAATATAATATAGACACGGGATATTTTGAATTGAAATTACCGCAGATAAAGTATGGTTTTTCATAGTGCCTATGAAAAAATCTATGAGATACAATTTTTTTTTATCAAATACGGATACCGAAAACCATTTTGAAGTTTTCTTACAATATAATTTATTGTTTTTTATATTTATTAAGCCAATTATTTGGTCAAGTGGTATTGAGCTTGGAGTCAAACTTGGAGTTTAGAGACCAGGGGCTCGATTCTGTAAGGAAAATGACACTAACTCGAGGATGTTTCGTCGTGGCCTCCGTGCTCTGTCTCTTTCGCTATCTACGCTAATAGTACTACTATTACTAATCACCTGAGAGCTAAGCTCTCCGGGGCATCCGTGAAGCGGCTCGCCGACGTAGTTTGTATTAGCTGAATAAGGGGGCGGAAGTACTGGGGTCAATTCCCAGGACGACCAAGTGACAGTTGACGTTTCTTTGTTAGAAATGATAACATATAGCCTGGGATTAGCACGAAACAATATTTTATTGGATTATCGAGTTAGATAGGTACAAATTATATGCAGTTTTGACATTGCTTGACCCGCTATTGGATTTTGAAAATGCAAAACGCATATTTTTTGGTCATTTATAATGATATTAAACTAAGCGCTTATTCTTCGAGGAACCTGTTGGACATTATCCTGATGAGGTTACAAAAAACATGTTCTACCAGATGAATTATGTTGTCTTGATTGGAATCGAACCCACGACCTTTGGTGTGACAGCAAGGTTGTCTAACAACCACATCAAATGGCCTGTTTCTTAAAAGTCATATGATCCCACTTTTATAAATGTGTATGTTTGTAACTGAATTATACATGAACTGAACAAATTTTATTCAAATTTGGCACACAAAATATTCTCTAGATTAGCGAAAATATATGACCCATCGATAACGCGGGTAAAACCGCATTATCGTGCATTAACAATAGTTATTATTACGTAAATATAATTTGTTGGTAAATTTCCTGCATTTTTTTTCATTTTAAGATACCAACATTTTATTACTTCTTAAGGTTTACGAACAGTTGGTACATAACATCTATAACTATATATAAAAAAATAGGCACCCCCGCTGTTTCATCCGCGTTTATCAATATCATACATATATAGCCTATAACTATCTACAAAAAAATCCGCGGCGAATGGTAGCAGTCCCATCCCGATATTTTCAGTAGGTTCGAGGTGATGGTGCGTCAAAGGAACCCTCATATTGTATAGATAATGTTTGTATGTTATTACTCTATTATTTTTAATATTATTAATACGATTGCAATGAAACTAAAGCGAGTAGTTCGTATGCCTGCGAAGGAACCTAACTTATTTGCGTTGTAACGCATGCGGAGAACAGCTAGATTTAAATAAAATATTATTAAATTTTATATTACAATATCTAATCCAAAGTCATATGACATACGAGTATATTTCCTTAACAAATTCATGTTACTGATAATTATTGTCCCTATTTTATTTTTAATTTATTGGTGAAGTCCAATTTATTGTTCAAGTAGTAAGTATGTACAACAAATTATCGGTCTTTTTAATAATAATTATAACATTCACTCGTTCGCCTTGAAATTTAAAACCCACGCATTCGATTTTCGGTTTACTCTGAATCAAGTGATGTTTTGCCTTTACGCACTTAGTAAGATGTGCTCATTACTTTTTGTTATAATCTCACTTTGTACTCGGCCCCCTTATTCAGCTAATACAAACTTCGTCGTCGAGCCGCTTCATGGAGGCCTCGGAGACCTTACCTCTCACGTGATTAGTAGTATTGGCGTCGTACGCGACAGAGATAGAGAATAGAGGCCGCGACGAAGCATCCTCGAGAGCGAGTTAGTGTCATTTTCCTTGCAGAATCGAGCCCCAGCTCTCAGTTTTCACGTTATAATTTTTATAGGAAAAATATTGGAGCGAAATTTTAAAGACCAGTAATATAGTTAGTTTAGTTTTTTACACACGGTCGTTATTACAGTTGAAACCAGATAACTAAGTTTTTCTTCGAAATAAATGAACACAAATGTTGGTCCTCGTTCGAAATGGAGGCCACCTGTGGCGTGGCAATCAGGATATCTTACCACCAAGCCATGTGGCCCATCAGCACTATAGCAACATAATTTTTTTTTCTGTTTCAATAATTTACAAAACAAATATTTTCGATTTTTTTAAATATAATATTGCAGCACGTTTTAAAAGACGGTCACGGGTCGAGCTAAATTTGTGGAAAAATATTTTGGAACCTTCAACGATTTTACAATAACAATGAATTATTTATATCATTAAGATAATTAGTCATATTAGCAACAAGAATGAAGAGGAATAAAAAGAAGAAAAATAAAGCTTTTATATGAATCTAAAGTCAAATCTTTGCGAAAAGTACAAATGGAAAATATAAACAAACGTGACGTCAAATGTTAATGACATTGAATACCTTACGTAATAGAATTAATAAACCGTATGTGTGTCACGCGGTTTATGCTTAATTGCATAACGTTTAAGGCTGCCACATACTATGATAATACACTTGCCTACATGAGAACCACTTGATTACTATACTTGACACTTTTAGTTAAAAAAAATTATAGGAAAAAAAATATTGGTATCGAGATTTTAAAAAAATTATCAATATTTAACCTTCAATACATTTTGATCGAAATTCAAATCAAAAAGTATTTTGTTTAATAGATTTTCTGATATTATTATTTTAACTTTACTTTAGATATAATGTATAAGAAATATTATTTTCTTTTCAACGTTAATCTAATCGGATTTGTGGAGCTGAAAGCCAGGAAGTATTTATGAAAACAAAAAAAATGTGGGCATTACACTCGATAGAAGTGAGGCCATCAGAAAATTGGCTATCTCATTTTCTCGCTTTAAATCCTTAAGATGTATAGGTTTGTCTCTGTTTAGTGTTATTTTTTTCGTTTCATCGAGCTTCAAATCACCGGTGTTAAAGATGTTTTCATTTTAAAAAGACTGTATCTCAGGCCAGTAACCGCTACATTACACATTACACCTTTACAGTTTTTGTAGAAAGTGACATTTCGTAGGTAATCGATGTCGCGCAAGTTGTAAACGGCAACGTGTCACGGTCAACTGGATGTCACTTTGTAGCACTGTCTCCGTGTATGGCGGGCTTTATCCATGCCCGTAACAATAGCGATCCGATCAAAGATGAACCAGACTGAAGGCTGTACAATTTTTTTTTGTAATTTTGATCGTGCTTTTACTGGTTTTACTTTTACTGTATCTATATGGACTTGTAGAATATTTTAAAAATATGTTAGGACTTGCTGACGTAAGAACCTACCTATAATCTAAATAATGTAAGTAATTATGATTGGAAAATAACTGGACACAAAATAGTTTTGTGCGTCCGTGTTTAGTTTTCTTTGTAACTTAAAACAAGTGTATGTTAAAATTAGTAATCTAAATAAAAAATATCCCCTAAACTATCATAAATTTATTTGGGTTTGCTATATCTAATGATAGCTTACTTTTCGACTCACTATTCGACGACGCATTGAAACGCATTCCGGAAAAAGCGAGATTATTTTATTTATTTGGATATAAGAGATATTATAGTAAAAAAACTTGTCCTATATCTTTATTACTTATCTATAATCACTATTATCTTATATATCAGCAAAATAGGGTTCCTTTGACGCACGATCACCTCAAAACTACTGAACACATCGGGATGGGACTGCTAACATACGACGCGCAATATTTCGTAGATGGTTATAGCTTATATATGATATCGATAAACGCGGATGAAACCGCGGGGGACAGCTAGTGTACGTATATTCAATATTTTAAACACAACCTAACAAGAACCAAAAATCGAGCAAGTACGCTAGTAAAGTCGTAATTAGATACTTTCTACATTGCATACAGGTAATAGAAGAAACAAAATCAGCTAAGTAGTATCGAATAAATAACCCTAAACAAAAACTATTATAATAATAAAAATAAATAAATATCCTGGGAAATTCTTTACACACGGCCATCTGATCCCAAACTAAGCACAGCTTAAGGTCAATGGCTTATTATACAATAGTACAGCATTGATTGACTTCATAACTACTGAGACACGTATACTAATTAATATGATATTAAATGTTTGTTATTATTAAACTACTTTTGATAGTCTTGTAATTGGATCCATATTTTTTAAGAATCTGCTTTTTTTCACATTGCACATACTACCAGTTACTGCAGCGTGGTTTCACCTGCGTTCTGAGGGATTTTATATTCTCCGTGATCATTTATCGTTAATATATTGTTAATATTGAATACAGATATATAAAATAAATTAATAAGCATACAGATAAAATGGTATAGAGTTTGACTATTCGTAAGTGCTTGTAAAGGCCCATTTGAATAAAAATATTTGAATTTGAATATTAACCTGTCTTTATTCTATTTAAAACCAATCAGCCGTTTCGTCTTCGTGACTAAGTTTCAGACAAACAGAAGACCAAAACTCTTATACCGTATAAATAACAGTTATCACAAAAATTATGTCGTTAATTTTGAAATTGAAGACCGACACAGTTGATCATAATGATTGATATCATAAACCTATGACTAATTTATTATCATTCGTTCATAGTATCCAGTAGATCTCACTTTAAACTATTTATCAATTATTCCTTAACACCATCACCATCGTCATCACCTTTCTTAGTCCACTGCTGGACATAGCTAAGTAGCTAGACCTTTCGTACAACGTACTACTTCTATCGGTTGGGTTCAGTCTAATTTGGTAACTTTTATGACGTCATCGGTCAATCAGGTGGAGACGGCCCATACATACAGAGTTTGTCCGCAGAAATATTACCATTTCCATTTCCACCGCACTGTATTACTGCGTTTTGGTACGAAGCTGAGAGTTTAATGTATTTTTTAATGGTCTGACTGTTTAGTCTATAATTATCTTTTTTTAAATATTAAAAATAAGAAGTCCTACGTCACTCTCATGTGAGCTCTTCCCTGATTATAGACATTTTCTTTGTCACACAATTTTTCCTAGTCTAACTAGATATGTATCCTACTTGGTGCGAGTGTATTTTGCCGGTCAGTTGTCACTTAATGGGCCAAAAACGCTTCCACTATGGACATTGTAAAAGGATGTTGACAGATACTTCTGTTTGGACAGATTGGCCTTTACAAACATGTTAGATCAATATTAAACACATTAACATGGCTTAAAAACTTGAGGCTCCTGCGTTTAAAGACAGCAAAGCAAGAAAACGTGGATTTACTATAATAGGAGAATGTAAATGACTTCGTACACGTGATAGCGTTAAATTAAGGCTTTTTTTCGTTATTACCCCAAGCAATCAATGATTCCAGATACCTGTGAAAATTGATTCAAAAAAGTCTTCTACCTTAGCGTGTTCACACAGAAACAGACAAAGTTTCAAAATGGTTATATTGTACTCTGTTACACTCACAACTCGCTACATCAACCAAAATCAGGTTTTGGCAAATACTTTCAAAGTGATTTCATGACGCTTCTACAATTTTAATAAACAAGATAGATAGAAGTTGAAGAAGATAAACTATTCTCAAAATAAGTGTTTGAAGGCTCCTTTCCAATGTCATAATTTATATATATATATAAATAAATTATATATATATATATATTTTATATAAGTACAGAAACAAACAACAGATTTAGTATTACCTATAAATCTAGACAATACCAATAAATAAACCTGACTAGACAATTATAACTGTACACAGCATCTAATAAGCATAAAAATATAATTAAATTTTAAAATTAAAGAACAAAAAAGAAAATTGAAAAAAAAATACAAAATATTAATAATAAGAGCAATAAATGCAGCTCGTGAATACATTTTAAAGCACCTATTAGTAGTTACAAGCAGTACAATGATTCGTTGGAAATCTAACTCAACTCATAACAAAATGCAGTAGATGTACTTGTTTGATAACCATTATTCAATATGGATATGTAAATCGAGCGATCTAAAACGATAATGTCATACTTTAAATTCTGTTACGGCTTAGCTTTGACAGTAATAATAAATCAAAAATATTAAAATGATGTATTTCAAGAAATATATTACCAAATCAGATTATTTTGGTTTTATTGAATTAATAAATGTTATATTAATTTATTGCGTAATGTGCCTGTATATTCATGAGCTGAGATTATTGTCTTCTTCAGTTTTTCTTGGTTTTCCTAAAGCTCGCAACGATTTCATCAATTAATGTAAATCATTTGGTATTTTTTTTTAATATACCTTGTAATATTTTATAGACACACGGCCATCTTATCCTAAACTAAGCAGATATTGAACAACGTTATTTGATAATACAAACAAGTTATTTTTTTTTCGGTCCATAATTGTCGAAAATATCGGTGAATATATTAAAAAAATTACATAAAGAAGAATATAGAACTTCCTTTTGGCTGTCAATTAAAAATAAACCTAATGTTACTGTGTCTTAGAACAGGAATTTCTGTAAACTGTAAACTTTGATGGTGTAATTGAAACTTAACTAGCAGATGGTAAAAACGTATTCAAATCAGAGCCTGACACACCTTCCATTGTGATAACTAACCAAGATAGGAAAATAAAAACCCCACTACAGCTAATTATTAGGAATTTCGCGTCATATTCACGTGTGATATTAATTTCTCATTGTTTGTTTGGTAACTACAACTTACAACATGTTTCTACAGACTAGCAATATCCAGCAAACGGGACGCTCTTCATACACGGTTACCTGTGCCTTTACCATGCGTTTTTAACGTACGCACTCGCTAACGACGGCGTAAAACATTTCTATGGCAAATGTGTACAGCGCCACTAGCGGTCACCTAAAGAACTAAAATCGATAGTACGAGTCGATAGGTAAAAAATCTATCGAAATATAAACACTAGCGAGTAACGTTTTTTAGCCTTTGCTATAGAAATTCGGTACCATGAGTCACAAATTTGACAGTTGCTATCGAGAAATACTGTATCGATAGTAGTTTACTCGCTAGTGACTAAAGTAAGTTTCGATAGCAACTCATGGTAGAGTTCTGATCGCAAATTAAGCAGAATGTACTTGTACTGTAGCAACCAGAAAACTGATTTTTTAAGGTAATTTCAGAGACAGAACAAACAGACATGCACAAGTTGCAGTCAAGGTCTCTACTCACCAAGCCAGTAGCCCGTCGGGTCTTTCATTCACTTTTTTTACCTTCTCCTTCATTTGTGTTCTAACCGGTTTCTGTACTACATGTCACTTTACTTTCTGTTGTCGATACACTTAAAGGAGAGATGGATATAAAAAGATGTACCATATTTGGGTTTCAGAAAGATCTCATTTTGATTTCAATTAAAACAAACTATTTAATTTATGCCACATACAATCGCGTATAATTTATAATGTAAAATCCATACTTCTCTGCATTTCAAAATTCAAAACACAACCTCTCTGACGCATGGTACAAAATGATTGCATCACGTGATTTTAAACAATTCACCAATAACTTAACCTCGATCAATCATCAACCATAGATTTTTCAAACCATAAACAATTTTAAACCAAACAAGGTTAGGCCGTTCACCATTTGACCTGTGACTTTGATAAACAAGATTATCCTTGATGAATCCATGTCAGTCTGCGTATTTGAGTACCTACCGAGGAGGTTGGATGCAGGAATAAGTATAACCTTCTGATAAATGCCAGACAGCGCCTTTAGCGGTAAAAATCATACCTTTGAGACCATAGAAGTTGACGACACTTTGAAAGAAGTGATGATATTAGGACTTAAACCCTCATTAGAATATAACAGCTAAAATAATTATTAGTAACAGAACGGCTTTATATCATTAAAATTATTTCACAAAATAAAAATATTCGACAACATGTAGCTAATATTTTTTATGCCAAAATGCTCACGTGCAAACGTGTCACTTGTTATAAATCTATAACCGTCGCGTTTTAGATATTAGCAATTCTTCTGGTATGTTAGCTATCTGGACAGAGCTTAGGTGGAATCAAGCTCTTAAGTGCAGCTGCTGTCATACACTCATAAATACCTACTTGTCGACTGATATGCGATGTGGGTTCAATAAAGAGTAGGTGCCCTTGCAAATTAACTTTATCCTCTGTCTAGTCGGTAAAAAACCCAGTGCAGGTAGGGTTTTTTAGATAATTATTGATGTTTTCCATCTTGAAAAATAATAATAAATAAAAAAAACCCTGGAAAATCTTGGCCATCTAATCCCAAACCATGCAGAACTTGTACAATGGTAAGCAGATAACTGATATACAACTTTTTTGATATCTATATCAAGTGGCAGTACAAACAGAAATATTTTCATGCACATCAATTTATCCTGGGTGGTAATTGACTTGAATAATGTGTGGTGGGGCAGTTAAGGTCCACTACCAAGCCTACTGGTCTGTCAGATACATTTAATCGAAAGTATCCTTGTATAATTTGTTCATAAAAAAGTATCAGCGGCTCGATTCTGTAAAGAAAAATTACACTAACTCGAGGATGTTTCGTCCCGGCCTCTATGCTCTGTCTCTGTCGCTTACTACGCTAATACTACTAATCACGTGTGAGGTAAGGTCTCCGAGGCCTTCGTGAAGCGGCCGACGAAGTTTGTATTAGCTGAATAAGGAGGCTGTACTTTTTTCAACCTGATGCCAACTTCTATGGCCTCAATGCAATCCTCCATGACGTCAAATACGAAAAAATATTGACGTCTCGGAGTCGTTAAATCAATTAGATACTATTAATTTTGATATATCCTTTGCCATAAGTATTAATGGGTTTTCCGCGCATGTTTTACCTTTAAATTGGCGGTTAGCTGAAAAAATGTAATACCTACATATCAAGTCATAGACCTTTTAAGGATATGATGAATGTGGGATATTTAATCCCTTGATTACTAAAGATTCTGCTAAGATGACAGCTCCAGATACCTATACTTAAGAGTTTTTCTTAATTTTTTTTATACCACTTGGGCAGACAAACAAGCAGACGGTCCACCTGATGGTAAGTAGTCACCGCCGGCTATGGACATTTGCAACACCAGGGGCATCGGGGGCATCGCCCGTGCGTTGTCGACCCTGAGACGTGAAGTTGTTAAGTCTCATTTGCCTTTCTAACCGAAACACAGTAATACAAGTGCACTACTGCTTCACGGCAGAAATGGGTATGGTGGTAGAACTTCCCCGGACGAACTCTGCACTAAGAACTCTACTACTCAAAAAATAACACAGCTATGATAATCCATTAAGTATGTAGTTAAAATAAAATAAGCTGACAATCAGTCACACATAAGTAGTGACTTTGATTAAACAAAAAGAATTCTTTTTGTAGATCTCGGGGTCCCGTGAAATTAAAGGCACATGAGACTTAAGATTTTCGATCGTTGTCATTATTATACTGCAACAGACCATATAAAGGAAAATGGTTTTCCAAAAAGGTAGCTGCACTTTGCACAAGTCCACCTTGAATACCACCTTGTTTTTTAATAAATTTTTAGTTTTATTTTCTTTTTTGTTTTGATTTTTAATTAACCACCTATTTTGTAAATGTCAAACATTTGAAAAAAAAACCATTACGACATGTCCGGCGCACAAGATTTGGCCGTTTTCTATATGTGCCTGCCTAATGTCGACCCTCATAATATGCGCGTGCCACATGGGTTTCTGTTAGGGGAATAAAGTTCAAAATGTATTCATAGGACCATAAAATATGTATTTATAAAGATATGTCCCCCTGCGCAATGACTGATTTTTCGACAGCGTTTTTAAAAAAATACCCTTTTTTTTTCTTCTGAACCGACTGGTATTTCTTACATACCAACCAAACCGCAGACAAATAGACAAAAATCGCTTTTTTAAATGGTTTGGTTGGTTATCCTTTAATACCGGTATGGTTTTCGAAAAATCTTCACTGTTCCTACAGAAACACGTCTATAGATTTAATTTATTTATATGTATAGACATGAGCAATGAATCTGAACAGATGCTGCATGAGATATCCTTAACAATGACTCAGTTATAAAATATCTCTACTATGTCTTTTGAATGCGTAATATTGTAATTACATCTTAAGTAAAGTATTATTTACAACATGTTTACAACTATAGAACGGTCGTTTGTCGAGATTCTTCTTCCGTCTACTGCAGACAAGACGTTTAAACGAAAGAGGTAATAGAGCTCTTAGTGCAGATTTCGTCCGGGGAACTACAACAGAATGATTTAATATAAAAAAGCTAAACGTTTAGAATCACAATCTAATAGGACCGGTTTTACTGTTATGAATGTCAAAGAAAAATTGACCATATGAGACACATGAGACTTAACAAATTCACATCTTAGGGACGACAACGTATTGGCGATGCCCCTAGTATTGCAAATTTCAATAGGTGGTGGTGACCACTTACACAGGTGGACCGTCTGCTTGTTTGCTGGCCCTGGTGGTATAAAAGAAAATACGCCATCCGCCTTTTGCAAGGACTATTGTAGTATGAAAGGAAAGTACTAAATATATATGATACACTGGTGCATAAATAGGAGAAACAATCTGACCTCTTTGCTAGGCTAGTATTGCCAGTGACACGAATAATAATATTATTAATATATGGTAAAATATGTTATTGGCATGCAACCTTCTCTATGATTTTCAAACAATGTTAAATATTAAAAACTTGCCATATTTTGATTATCGTTATTTATGATTAAAAAGAAACAAAATAAAAAAAAACAATAGACGAAAAAATAAAATAGAAACGGTCTTCCATTATAATCAACGTGGAAAACTTAATAGCCACACCGTTTTTTATTAGGTACTTCCCAATTTACGTTCTATTTAACATAGTAATAAGTTTCAAAATAATAATCCAAATTAAGCTGTTAAAAGGTCATCGAAAGAGCACAATGATTTTTCAAAGTGTCGATTGTAAGTCATTCAGTTCAAATAATCAATGACCGAGACTTATGCATATTAATGCGAGTATGTATAGACTATAGGTATTGTCACATTGTTTAAAGATGCTCAGACGCTTACTGTGCCATAGAAACAATAGAGGACACAGCGATCATTTAATAAAGGGATCATCAGATACATATAATTCCAGATTCTTGAAAATTAACAAATATATAAATATCCTAAGTAATTCTTCACACACGGTTATTACCTGGCACTATAGCAATCAGGTAACTGATATACTACATATACTACTTTTTAAATATATACTTATGCATATAAATATATATTAACACCCAGATACAGAACAAGTAGACATGCACATTGCTCATGCGCAAAAATGTTTGTCCTGGGTGGGAATCGAAAGTACTACCTGTGGCGTGGCATTCAGGCGCTCTAACCACCAAGACAGCTCGTAATTAGTGACTTTAAATTATGACTTATACGGGAATTCAAGTTTACTTGCCACTGAATTATGTTCGATGCAAGACGGACAATGGTTTATGGTATGGACAAATCATGGTTTTTTTTTCTAATATCTTTTAATTTATTTTTTATAGCATAGATAAAATTCAAAACCATTTATTCAGTTTAGGCCCTCGGAAGGCACTTATGAATCCTATTCTACCATACTAATATTATTAACGCGAAAGTTTTTGAGGATGGATCTATGGATGTACGTACAAATGAAGGGATGCATGGATGTTTATTACTCTTTCACGCATATACTACCAAACAGATTTCGTTAATTCTTGGCATATACTCGTAAATAGAGCTGGAATAACATATAGGCTACTTTTTATCCCTGGATAAGGTAACCTATAAACGCGGATGAAACTGCAGGAGAGAGCTAGTTAAACAAAGATCTTCGAAGTTCATCCGATGCCACTTCGACCGAGCCATTAACACAAAAGAAGATAAATCAATTCTAAGTTTTGCAAAAAAAAATGCAACAGTAAGGTTTCATTTTGCACAAAACATTGCGTATCTAATAAGTGATTGTACGGTCAATACTTAACTAAGTGGTCGTTATGTCAATGGACGGGCAATTTACTTGATGTCCGTCTGGTCATTATTCATTGTTCAATGTGTAGCCTTTAATTTTTTTATTAAGACATTCTCCTTTGTTTCACGAGTAGACGAGTAATTTGAAAATCGTTGCTTGATAGTGGGGTTGTAGCATGGAATTAGGGAGATAAAGATTGGATCGACTAAATCACGCCAGAACTGCTGAACGGTTCATCTCAGTTGGAAGCTGACTTCCGAACCGGTGGTAGTTTCAATACCTTTAAATTTAACCTTTGAAATTTGAATTTTGATCAAATTTGGCACAGATATTGATCTGGAATCGCACATAGACTTTATCCAGGGAATATTTAATATCCCTTGTAAACGTGGGTGAAACCGCCGGGGACAGCTAGTTTTCTAAAAACTTTCATGATATTAGAAGAATCTTACAGTATTTTTAATATGAATACTTAATTTTTTTGTCATGAAGACTGATTATGGGTAAGGCTAAGGTGTTAAGACCTAGAAGGGAACTGGTTTCTGGAACACACCAGTACGTGATTGGTAAGATATTCTGTATTGGAGTGTGGTAGCCAGCCAGGCGCGAATTACAAAGTACTCTTACATCGTGCTATGGTTTCCTCAATATTTGTGGAAATCGGACCCATCACCTCTTGTCAAGATATCGACGTCACTCACAACTAGGTTACCACCTCAATTTATTAAAATAAGGTTACGTGTAATTGTTATAGTTACGTTGGCTCTGTTTAAAAATGTACATTAACGCTGTTGGTTTCTTGTCATAAATAAATTAATAATTAAATAAATAGATTATACGAGCATACTATAGTCAACATTATTTTGTTCAGAATAAGTAGAATTATAATAAAATTAACTGGTTTTACTAATTATATAATAATGTTCTTGCACCTTACATGACTCCTTAATATCAAGAAATTAAAAATTAAACAAATTTACATTTACAAGTTTTACATTTTCTTCCATTGCTAATTTTGTAATTATTTTTTTACAAATATTAAACCATTGTATAAAATCTAAATTACATTACAATTAATACATACTATTTTGTACTTTAAGTAGGTGTTCACGTTCTATGAAATGATTAAGCAAGTTCGTATGACACTAAAGGTCAAAAATATTTATTGGAACAATGGATTCATTACCACACATAATTGAATACGATTTCTACATTGACATGAAAATGAGAGTTCAATAGTTTCAGTTTGATTAAAAGATTCAGGAGTGTCATTCTGTAAGGTAATATAGCACTAGCTCGAGGATTTACGCAATGACGCGAGAGATCCGGTTTCCGGAGGCCTCGTTGCACTGCGACCGGACGGCTCATCAGCTGAGCCCTTATTCAGCTGGCTCTTTAAAATATGCCGCCACCTTAGCCGTCTTCTAAACAATCTCCAACTTAGTAAAATCAACTTCGGTGCCATTTCGATCGGTAGGAACAATTTTCTTGTATGAAAGGATAATGTTCTATATCCATTTATTCCATACGAACCGACACAGTGAGCTTGTTAGATAATTATAATGTTTTAATGATTCATACAATACGTTACACTTAGTCTAAAAATAAATCAATATCATTATGGACTAAAAAAAAATGCTTAAAATTAATTATGAAATACATTCAATCGATTGCATTTATGAGTACGATACTCTTTCACGCAAGCACTACTAAACGAATTTGAATGAAACTTGGCACATAGATAGTTCATAACCTGGATGTTATTGGATTAGGGCGAACCAAATCAATCACCTATATACTTTTTTATTTTCTAACTAGCTATCCCCCGCGTTGTTACCCTTACCAGAAATAATAAGTCACAAAACATATATGGCTTAAGTTTCATCCAAAACCCATTAGAAGCTATTTTTATAAAGTAACAAACACCGTACCATTCTCACAAACTTTCGCATTTATAATATTAGTAGGATGTCCGTTTTGGGTCACCTATTGCGACATACGAAAAACGTGTCAGTGACACGAATGTAATTAATTTATACCAAAACAGAGGTTGATGGGGCTCGTCGGCGAAGATGGCGTGACCTCCATTCTACATTCTGACCTTTGAAGCAGGTTTATGTACCGTAACGCCACAATGTCCTTTAGCCATGTAATTACATGTAACATGTACGATGCTTACCGCAAACGTATGCTGTAGCATGATAATTAAAAGAATGGGTTTTAACCGACTCCATAAAAGGTGGTTTTCAACTCGATGTGTAGGCGTGCTACTTTAAATGTTAAGTAGGTTACCGTGCCGCGGGATCCAGTCGCATTCCCTAGTGTATCTAATGTTTCCCGGGATAATAAAATAGCCAATAGTGATCCGACCGATCCAGGAAAGCGAGCTCCATCTTCGGCCTCATCTTCGCTTACCATCATAAATTTGATTTTGATAGGAAAGATTAAAGTTCAAGCTTTTAAGTTACGCCATAACAAATATTGCAAAGTCACGCTTATTTTGAATTTTTGGACAAGGTTTAAGTTGTCATGCTCACTTGTAAATTTTTCATTGTTAATAGTTACAATCAAGATATTATGCATTAGTATAGTTTAATTAATCACTAGCGACCCGCCTGGCTCTGCCTGATAATATAAATTGACATAAAAATGGAAGAAATTATCTAAATAGTGGAAATGCGAATAAAAATTCGAATGATACCTTTGGTTAAAAAATCATAAAGAATCATATTGTCACGTCCGTCATATTAGATTATAAGAATGGCTCAAATTATCTAATCGTACATATGTATGTACGTAATGTTACTGGTCCATTAATATATGGACCTAGAATTAAATTTACAGATTTAGCCTACTCTTAAATATTTCTACTAAATAGTATTTAAGGAAATAGCTTATACGAGTATAATAAAAAGTAACTGAAATGGGAACATGTAATTTCAAAGGTAACTTAATTTTGTAGCGAATGACCATCCTAAGAAGTGGTTTTTGGTTGATTTTCCGAGAGACCAAACTCTCAAATAGGAACATTAAATTTATAGATCTATTTTTGTAGATATCCTTAAAGTGCATATAAAAGTATTTTTGGGAATTTGTAGTAAAATAGGAGTTGGAAGTTTGTATGAGAATCCCACCGGAACGCAAGCTAAGCTTAATAAAACCGGACGCGCGTTAGTTCCAACGCTGGTATGTGTGTTCCCCGGTACAAAGTTCAATATTACAATTAACATAATTTTTATTCTTAGCTTTACATTAAGGTATCCTCATAAAAGAGTTCGTCATGATACAAAAGCCATCAGATGAACGTCTGTTGTCTGATTCTCAGCTTACTTCTAATAAAATTATATTTTAGTATTTTATTAGAAGTGATAAGTATACTAAACATAAATGAAGACCCTGTGAAACACTGGTGAAACTGCGGGTAACTGCTAGTCGATTTTATAAAGGTATGGTCATTTAAACTCAAGGCATATAACCAATACAACTAATTCTCTCTGTCGTTGGTTTTTAATATCTAAAAGACACTGCAGAGATTAAGGGCTTTCGATCAGGTGAATTGCAATCAGCTCCTTGTCTTGACTTTTGCTCACAATGTATTACAGATTTCAAGGTACAAAAAATTAAGTAGTAGAGCTCTTAGTGCAGAGTTCGTCCGGGGAAGTACTACCACCTTACCCATTTCCGCCGTGAAGCAGTAGTGCAATTGTATTACTGTGTTTCGGTTAGAAAAGTAAGGGGGCCGGTGACATTACAGACACATGAGACTTAACAACTTCACGTCTCAAGGTCGACAACGCATTGGCGATGCTCCTAGTGTTGCAAATGTCCGTAGGCGGCGGTGAACACTTACCATCAGGTGGACCGTCTGCTTGTTCGTCGGCCCAAGTGGCATAAAAAAAAAAATTAAATATTTAATAAATATTATTTCTTCATGTAGGCCTTCACAGGCTGTTTTGAAATAATATTATAATCAAATTAGTCTATTTATCTAATTAGATATTGAGATTTCTAAAAGAATCTATGATTTCACGGATAACGACTTCCTTACCAGTTTAACGGGTATATTTTATCTAAATACAGTGTAAACTCTTTATAACGTTATCCTTTATAACGATAAACTCCCTATAACGTTGAAGTGAGCCCAAGTTGGTTGGTTTGTTCACTTTGTTTTGTTTTTTTTGTTCACTCCATATAACGATAACTCTCTATAACGACAAAAAATGCTCAGTCCCTTGAGTTTCGTTATAAAGAGTTTACACTGTACATAGTATAAAATATGCTTATATTTCTGTATGTATCCACTTATATTTTATTAAACTACGCATCAGATTTTCCCAAATTCCGTCATAATGAGATTATTTTTCTTCTGAAGGTTGATGCGTATATTGTACATCACACAAGTGAAACCACAGCGGGTCGCTAGTATATAATAAATCTAAAATAGCAGTTACAACATTCTGTAAGGTCAAATTGCTAATATTATACGCATGTATAAAATATTTACGCATTTGTATATTTATCAAAAAATTTTAATATCTTATATGTTACCTATATTGATTTAGTTAATGAAAACATTTATACACATAAATTACGGCCCGTAGTCGATACGAAATTCAATTAGGAATAATATGACGAATAAGCCCAACTACAAAACAGGTCTTGGAACCTTTGTTAAGACCAGAGTCAATGAGCTGCATATCCATAATCGTTTTTTTTATACCACATGGACACGCAAGCAGACGATCCACCTGATGGTAAGTGGTCACCGCCGCCTACGGGTATTTGCAACACCAGGGCATCGCCAATGCATTGTCTCTCACCTGAAGTTGTTAAGTCTAATGTGCCTGTAATTTCACCGGCTCCCTTACCTTTCTAGCCGAAACAGAAAATGCAAGTGCGCTAAAGCTTCACGGCGATAATGGGTACGGTGGTATTCTTTACATCATCATTGGCTAACTTAGTTAACTAATTATGTCAAACTAGCTACGGTCTAGAGGTCACCCGTGCTACCGAGGTCCGGGTCTAATCTAAACCTTTATTACTACTGGATAAAACAGCTTTCCAAAAGTGAAATAGTTATTAAAATCGGTCCATTAGTGTTAGAGTTTGTTCATTACAAATAAAAAGATACAAATCGCTTCTCTTATACTAATAAGTCTACTAATAAGTAGTATAAATGTAACAATGTAGACAATACAAATTATTTAATATTTCCTACCTATTGTAGAATGTCTGAACTTGCAATTAATATTCAATATAAGTATTTTTTTGGGCCTACGTCCATCTAGGAAAAAAAGCAGTTTCCTTCAATTATGAAAAAAAACATTAAAATTAAATTTTCCCTTCCATGTTCTATCTATATTCTAATAAATACGTCCAGAGATTATAAGGATAATTTTCTGTAATAAAGTATGTTTTATTTTAAAAATAAACATTGGTCAATATAATTGAGCGTGGGCCGGCCACACTCCTCCCGCCTCGATGAGTTACGATAATCGTCACTGACATAACACAACAGAATAAACATATTTGATTGCAATATTTTGAAAAACTTTTGACATTTTGGAGATCTCCAGAGGAGGTAAAAGAGACTTAATACCTTGACGTCTCAGGGTCGACAACGCATTGACTATTGACTATTTGCCCCTGGTGTTGCAAATGTCCATGGGCGTGACCACTTACCATCAGGTGGACTGCTTGCCTATTTATACTACTGGCCTCATGATAAAAAAATATCACTAAACCAGTTTAAAAAAAATACAACTAGAAATATCAATAGCTAATAAAATCCCACAAATTATAATTAAGAAAATTAAGGTAAGTACCAACTAACAAGGAAAATTATTTGTAAATGTTTCTGCAATCAGCTACATACAAATTATACGCAAAACAAGCGTAAAAAGTATCTAACAATGCGTTTCCAGAGATCTTTCATCACAGCATAATTACGTATTTCAATATTGCCCGCTTTAACAAAAGTGGACCTTATACTTTATCACGTAGAGTTCAATTTCAAAACGGTTGTGTAGTTCATTATAGGTACAATTTCCAATTACTATGGGAATGTGCAGTATGTGGCAGAGTAATCAATCACGTATCAGTTAACTGGAGCAAAAATTTGTTAATAATTATATTGAACATAGTTTACATACAATGGAGCAAATATAAGTGTTTTTTTATTATTATGTTATAGGTTTGTGTTCGACCACAATTTTACCATGGTCAAAGGTAAGGCTTTGAAGGGCTCTCAAGTGCACCTGTCGGAATATACCAGGTCAAAAGGTTGGCGACAGATTTTTGACTTGAGGGTGAAAGCCACTGTGCTATGGTTCCTTTTGGATGTTTTTCCCTTACACGAAGCTCAAGTCCGTTATAGAATCGAAACCCACGACTGTCATCTCGGAATTCGATGTATCTACTGAGCTATCATAGCTTTAGATATATGATTAACACAACAAACTGTCTCGGCAGTAAAGTTCTCTTACAGTAAAAGATATCTCGCAATAAGCACGGCACTCTAATCAATTCTAACAAAAATGTTCATTATAGAGGAACATATTGAATTAATTTACGCTGTAAAAAAATTGGAATAAAGCTTAAGTAGACCAGCCACGACAAGCTACCACAATAAAGCCTCCTCATTGTGTGTAACCACTTATTCGACATGCGTATGTAAGATGAAGTGTATACGAAAATCTTAATAGATGACGTTTAAGAATTCATTGACATTTAATGTATTGAGATTGAGTCTTTTAAAAGGAATTGCAAGAATTCAAATTGAAAACTTGGAATCATACCATTTTGGCCGCCAAACAAGCAGGCGGTCCAGCGGTAAGTGGTTGTCGCCGCCTATGGACATTTGCAACACTAGGGGCATCGCCAATGCGTTGTCGACCCTGGGATGTGAAGTTGTTAAATATCATGTGCCTGTAAAATTACAGGCAATTAATTGTAAATATTTGTAACCAGAGATTGGCCTCAAATAGCATTGGAGAGATTCGTGAAAACAAATGGGAGAGACCGTTGTCCAGCAGCGAGATCAGTTACGAAAAATCGAATATATAAGAAAAAATATCCTCAATATACTCGATGTATATTAACAGAAATAAAGAGTTACAATATTATTTAATTTTAAACAAATAAAATGTGAGCTACCAGCTGAACTCTTTATTTCACTATTTAAAGCATCGTCGCTCTATACGACCAGAACTGGTTTACCTTTTTATACTTATTAGAATTGGAACTGGATTTGAACTTGAATCCGGTTGAACTAAGATACTACTGAGGCTTCGTAGTTGAAGATCATGTATTAAAATATTTAATTGTATACTCTAGTAGCCTGTTTTTTTGACGGCCAGTTGACGCGTTATATGCTCGGTTGTGTTTGATTCCATATTAAAAGAGAAACAAAATTCTAAACTGCTATTCAGTTTAAGCCCCCGAAGGGCATTAATGAAGTTACTAAAGTCACCACCGGATCGGAAGTTAGTTTTCAACTGAGAAGAACCGGCAAGGTTACATTTTTTCAAACGTTTTTGTTTTTGTTTTTTTTTTTATATACCACGTGGGCCGACAAACAAGCGGACGGTCCACCTGATGGTAAGTGGTCACCGCCGCCTATGGACATTTGCAACACTAGGGGCATCGCCAATGCGTTGTCGACCCTGAGACGTGAAGTTGTTAAATCTCATGTGCCTGTAATTTCACCGGCCCCCTTACCTTTCTAACCGAAACACAGTAATACAATTGCACTACTGCTTCACGGCGGAAATGGGTAAGGTGGTAGTACTTCCCCGGACAAACTCTGCACTAAGAGCTCTACTACTCTGTTCCACCCGGGACATACATTTGTGTGCATCATCATGTCTGTTTGTTCTGTCTGAGTATAAATATCCATATATACACTATTTAGTACCTATATCAGTTGTCTGGTTTCCATGGAACTAGCTCTGCTAAAGGTAGAAGAGACATGGAAAGATCAGATAAGCGTGTGTGAAAGACCCATAACTTTTTAATCTTTTTTTTGACTAGATAGCAGGTTTTTAAATATTTAATAGCACGTAAGTCGTTCTTTGCAGTATTCAAAAGGAATATTATTTCCAAAGTATAGTGCAGCGTTCAGACCAACCTTCATACGTACATAATTTGTTCACTTCATCGATTTTATTATAGTATCCTCTTTTTTCATATAATAAAGTCGAGGAGTTTGTTTGTTTTAGCGTTTATCTCTTATCGTTATCGAGAACCAGAACTTTCAGTAAGATTTAAGGAAAGTTTTTGTATTTTATGGCCTAGTTAGTGTAGGAGGTTAAAGCCTTTCATCACGCTATGAACATTAGGAGCCAAGGAAAAAGATAAAATGTCAGAAAAAAATCTGAATGAAAACAAAATAATCGCGGGTGACGATTTTTTGCATATATGTATTTATTTGTTGGGCTGCGTAGTAAATCAATATTGGTGTTGTTTTTTTTAAACGTAACATTTCTTTTTAATTTTTAAAATTATAGTGTTCGGATATTTTATAAATGGCTCAACGGATATAGATGAAAGTTATCACATAGATTTGTGAAGATTTAATTAATACTATCATAAAACATGATACTGTTACGGGTAAAAATTCGTTTCCTTGATCGAAAAACACCTGAACTCTACATTCGCAGATAATAAAACAAAGATGAAATTTCAAGCTAAAACACTAGCAAATCATTCAACATTAGTCTAATCACGTAATTAATCCAACAATACGTAATGATTCATACTCATTCATAACAAGTGTCAACAATGACAATTCGAAGAATGCAAAAGTGAAAGCTTTATAGGCCAGAACTGCGTAAAGGAGGCCAGTGTCATCCGAAGGCTAATTACATATTTTCGCAATATACTAATTTACTTTTAATATTAAAATATTTATGAATGCCAGTTTCCGATTGTGATTTCACGTGGAGGGGCGTTATCAGTTCTGCTGTGAGATTTTAAAACATTAAGCCGACGCGTATATTACGGTCGCGAATCAACGCACGCATTATTTTGTGTATTTTTTTTGCAAGCTTTTTAAAAGGTGCTTTATGATTTTTGTTTTGAGTGTCATAAGAAAATTTGTAATCCAGTTGAAAGTAATCTTTAGAGTCTAAAGAATAACGTATTGTTTTCTTTGACAGGTGCTGTCAATTCAACATTCAACATGTCTATCGTGGACTCGTACAAGAGGTTCATGGAACGCAACAGCGGTAAGTTTATTTAATCATAAAGGAATCAAAACTTATGGAATACTTCTGTGCTTTTAGTTTGAAATTTCATCAACAAAGCAAAAAGCAATGGGTAGTTAAAATAAGAACCTAATTATTTTGATTCTAGAAGCTTTCACTAGTACATTTTATTTGCTTAACTTACTTGTTGCTTTTGCTGTGTAGGGCCACAGTGGCCGGCACTTACCTTAGAAATTACTCTTTTCAAACTAACCTACCACCCTTCCATGCCATACTCGTTTCTAGCAGACACCGCTACCTTCATCATCAGAGATCATAGAGTGACCCACCAGTCTGCCACACAAAAAGTTTCTATTCATCGTAGCATTCAAATAGCCATGCCACGGTTTTATCTACTGACTACTTATGGTTAGGACTCCATTGTACCCCAATTCCAATTAGATGTTTATGCCATTGCGTTACGAATGTCTCTAGTAAATGTCATAGAAAACAAAGATTAAAAAGTGGGCATATTCGAGCCTGACTCCGTACAAGCCCTACATTCCACAGAATAATAAATATTATCCATGTTTTAATTGAAATAAATAATTGAAAGAAACTAACAGGACTGGAGGCCTAACTACATGACATTAATTTCAACTTAAAACTTTTCCTTTTGAGGTACGAAACACCAAAAAAACGAATCGTTGAAGTCAAATATTCTAAGAAGAATTATATATAAGCGTACAAATGATTAATAGAGTTAGCAAATAAACATATCACAGTAATCAAGCGATGTAACCCTAAGTTTAAAGAACGGAGATCCGTAGTTCGTTTCCCAGATCAATTAAGGTACTAAAGGTACCCGGTAATTGTAATGTAATCAATCGTCGATGCTCACTACAAGCCACGATGGGATTTAAAATATATTAGGAAGAATGTTAGTCCCCATATGTGCGTGTGAAGGCTTTAAATAATTGTAATTTAACTGTCGTATACTTATCTCTTCTCTATCTATTTAGACATATCTGATAGATTATAATAATATGTTACGATTGTTTGCTTTAGGCCAAGTGTAGGAGCCAAGGTTGTTGTTGCCAAATATTATTTTTACATAACAGCCTGTTTATTAACATTCTATGTCATGGGTCCTAAGTTGTAATGGCCGGTGAATTTTTAATCCTAATAATAATAGATTAATATGGATAAGCCTAATGAATATATAAATATGGTTGAGATTTCTTTATATTATTCAGTCGCATAATTTTTAGCCACATCATTTGGAAACGTACAATTTTCTACATCGCAAAAAAGTACTTATTTATTTATGGATGAACAAAATAGATTACAGGCATTTACAGTAACCCATTTTTTATTAAAGACCAGCTATGATATTCTGCAATCAATCGATCAATTCTCGCAATGACTATTCCCTGTCTCTCTCACGACTCCGTAATAAGACGAGAGGCCCGCTACCCGCGTGTTCCCCTGAGCGAACACTCTGCGATTTTTGGTTTGTGCATAGCACAGCAGCCTCCTTATTTAGCTAATACAAACTTCGTCGGCGAGTTTACACACGAGTTTAAACACGAGTTAGTCTCACGTGATTTTGAGTATTAGCATTGTTAGCGAAAGAGACAGTGCACAGAGGCCGCGACGAAACATCCTCGAGTTATTTTCATTTTCCTTACAGAATCGAGCTCCTGGTCGTAATATGTTTCAATAAGGAATTTATATTAAAATATTCGTTCAAAATTTGTGCGTAAATCATTTAATCAGATTGTGATGAAAGAAATATTACAAAGAGTTACCACGTCTAACGGATCTTGTATAATTATTATTCAATTCCTAAAAGAGATATTTATTTATATGATAAGATGTTATGAAACAAACTTGCACATAATGAGTTTTGAAATTTTACAATTAAAATCGAATGTTTCATGATATTACTGATCATTATCTTGATGTAAAATAAATTACGAACATTGTCACGTAATTACAAAATTGTACAATTATTAATTTTGATCGATTATTTGTATCATTTATTTATACACACACTATCGTCACCCGCGTTTCTCAAGGATCTTAGATAATCCGGGATTTTTAAACAGCCTTATTTCTGGATAGTGAAACTTTCTAATAATGAAAAAAAATATTAAAAACGATCAGGTAATCTTTTCTTTTTAATATTAGTGTAGTTGTAAATTACCAACCCGATTTAGGAGTAATTTTTAACACTATTTGGCCTTTTACACTAGTATTGATTACCAGAAATTTATTGAGTCGAGGTCTACCGCATAAGGAGTTTGTAATGAACTCCCTTGACTTTAGCTCCTATTTACGGAATTCCATTGGGTATATTTACGGAATGCGTGGGATACAGTCGAATCAAGACTCTGCCTCGTCAGGACTTGGTAATGAACTATATCAACTTCAGCTTCCAGTTCCGGAATTCCATTAGGTACATTTATGGATTGCGCCGGCGAGCCTTTACTGTATGTAAAGGCTCTATAGCGTGAGAAATTTGTTATAAACTTCCTTGACTTTAGCTCCTATTTTCGGAATTCGTGTATATTTACGGATTACATGGGATATAGTCGACTTCATTCCCTTTTTCGGAATTCCATTAGGTATATTTATGGATGGCTCGGGATTCAGTTTTGAGGCTCCATAGTGTGAGTAGTTTGTTATAAACTTCCTTGACTTTAGCTTCTATTTTCGGAATCCATGTACACTTATGGATTGTGTAAGATACAGTCGAGTCGAGGCTCTACCGCGGTTTGTAATGAACTTCCATGACTTTAGCTTGCATTTTCAGTATTCTATCCGCGGGATACAGTTCAGGTCATATAGCGTGAGTAGTTTGTAGTGAACTTCCATTAATGACCACCCAATTTTGTAATTTTATTAGGTATATTTGTGGGTAGCAAGGGATACAGTCAAGGCTGTAATACGAGAGATGTTTGTAATGAACTCTCTTGACTTAGCTCCTATTTACAGGCCAGTTGGTTTGATGGTTAACGCTCTGACTGCCAAACCTAAGGTCACAGGTTCGATTCCCAACCAGGACAAACATTTGTGTGCATGAACGTGTGTGTTTGTTCTGTGCCTGGGTGTAAATATCTATATAAGTATGTATTTTAAAAAAAAGTAGTACATGTAGTATATCGGTTATCTGGTTTCCATAGTACAAGCTCTGCTTAGTTTGGGACTAGATGGCCGTGTGTAAAAAAATGTCCTGGGATATTTATATTTACGAAATCTATTGGGTAGTTTTAGGCATTACGTAAGATACAGTCAAGGATCTATATCGTCAGAACTTTGTAATGAACTTTCTTGATTTTAGCTCCCATTACCGGAATTCTATTAGGTACGTTTACAGATTGCGTGGGATACAGTTGAGGCTCTATAGCGTGAGAAGTTTGTAATGAACTAAGGAAGTTCACTTAGACTTTATCTCCTTCCGGAGTTATATTGGGTTTAAGTATAGTGTTAATATATTATATTTTATTGTTATTTAAAAAGATTTTTTTAATAATGCTATCTTGTTTAAGTAAATAATTAATATTATTTTTAAACAAGAATGCAAATAAATTAAATTCAAAATGTTCTGTTTCCGTGTGAACGCAATTTTTTTATGAAATATGTGCGTAATTGTGTTTGTGATAATGAAACACTTGACAATAAAAAATTATATAAAATGCGATGTCTTCATGGCATTGGCCTCTTTTTATTATATAAAGATGTATTTTTAAAAAGGAACGTCGATTTAACAATAAAAATTGCAGTATTCCTGAGAATTTTCAATTAAATTTTATGGTCACCTTGATTTAATAAAATGTGAAGTCTGTTTGTAATTGACTGATTGACAAAATAATATTTATTATGTTCCTATATTTCGCCGATTTTTAAATGCGTTACGTGGTAAACATATGGTTATCCCGTTGAACGCAAAAACAGGATAAAGTTTTACTTTTACTTTACAACCATACCTATTTTGCGATGCAAACTCTATTTACTAGCTGCCATCCTGCGGTTTTACTCGGGATTCCTATGGATCTTAAGTAAGTCCCGGGACTATATTAAATAATATAAAATATTAATAATATAATATAGAAATATTAAAGAATTTATAAAGTTTCCGAGATTACAGCTTACACCCAAACATACAAACTTACAGACATAACTCTTTACAATGTAATATACAACAATATAAATTTTAGCAAACCAAACAAATATATTATTCCAACTAAAAATAAACCTACCTTAGCTTTCCCATAGTTCAAATTCAAAACCATTTATTCAGTTTAGGCCCTCGGAGGGCACTTAAGAAGGTCAAATTTAAAGTTACTGAAGCTACCACCGGTTCGGAAGTCAGCCTTCAACTGAGAAGAATCGGCAAGAAACGCAGCAAGGTTACATTCTTTTTAATTTTTTATTAAATATTTTTTTATATAAATTTTATCAATTCTGACTTTTTGGCTATTTTATAATATCAATTTTATATTTAACAATTACAAAATACTTATATAATGAATAGGTAACATTCAAAAACAAAACAAAAAAAGAAACGAATTAACAAGACTACAGAATAGAAAACAACAATATTACTTACAAGTTAAACAAGAAAATAAGAGACCAGGTGCACTGTGCAGAGAGTAGCTAATTCCATACATTTTTATCTTCAATATAATGAACTACCTTGTAATACGCTTTTTCTTTCAAAACATTCCTAATATAATTTTTAAATTTATGATCAGACATTTTGGTTACTGACAGTCGGATAAATATATACTAATATAAATATTTACATTTACTCACGACATTTAAAGTTATAAAAATCTATAAACACTTTTGTAAACACTTCACTACAAGTACAGAAGTGGACGGCAAATACACAGCACTTCTGCGTCTGCAGTAGGCTTAGCGCTCATTGTCATAAAAATATCATGGAGATGATATCGCAATAATGTGTTAAGTTTTTATGCAAACATATACTTTGGTATGCAGTCTTCTTCTTAATTAGATCTCTATATAATCTGATTACAGACGAAAAAAGAAATGCATCTTAACTTATATTATAAAGAGCTGAGAAAGTTTGGATATGAATGACCAAAAAAAATGTACAAGTATTTTTTTTCGAGTAGTAGAGCTCTTAGTGCAGAGTTCAGCCGGAGAAGTACTACCACCTTACCCATTTCTGCCGTGAAGCTGTAGTGCACTTGTATTATTGTGTTTCGGTTAGAAAGGTAAGGGGACCGGTGAAAATACAGGCACATGAGACTTAACAACTTCACGTCTCAGGGTCGACAACGCATTGGCGATGCCCCTAGTGTTGCAAATGTCCATAGGCGGCGGTGACAACTTACCATCAGGTGGACCGTCCGCTTGTTTGTCGTGCCATGTGGTATAAAAAAAAATATATTTGGTTTCCATAATACAAGCTCGGCTTAGTTTGGGATCAGATCGCCATGTGTACAGAATAAAAAAGGATCTTTATTATTTTTTAAATCAACATTGAATAGTTTACTATAAAACGTGTGACAATATCAGTTCCAATACATCAATCTTAGGGGTTGCAGCCAAATTAACAGATTGCATTACAATTTGCAAGATCCCACCAATAGATGTTGTTAGTACAACGCCCGCCCGACCGAAGTCCCAGGATATTTATTTATTTTTTCTGTTTCATAAATTAATTCCCTTGATTTGACAGACCAGTTGGCTTGGTGGTTAGCGACTCTGCCAAGCCGAAGGTCGTGGGTTCGATTCCCACCCAGGACAACAATTTGTGTGCATGAATATTGAATATGTCTTTTTGTTTTGTGTCTGGATGTAAATATCTATATAAGTATGTATTGAGAAAAAAATATTATATGTTTCTGTGTATATATCAGTTAACTGGTTTCCATAGTACAAGCTCTGATTATTTTGGGATCAGATGGCCGTATGTAAGAGAATGTCTCAGGATTCCCTGAAAGAAAGCTAGTGACATAAGCTATATAGCAACCTTAGACCTTAGTTCCTAAGGAAGCGCGGACGTAACTGCGGGACGGTTATAAATACTATACTTCTCAGCACGTGCTTTATCGCCATGCACTTGTCTTCTAACATCAGGTGACGTAATAAAATGATCACCTGTCAAAATAAATGATTCCATGTCAACATTAAATTATGCCACTATTAATTGTACTTTGTTTATATTCTAAGCATGTGCATTTGTTTTATTCATAAGTGTGTAGTAAATTATTTACCTTTGTGGTAGGTCTGTGGCTCTTTGTCATTAACACAAACTTCGGCAGTTTATCTTTTGAATTCTTACCGGCTCTTCTCACTAGTATTATTGATAATTATAATAATAAGCTTTATTTAATTCCATGATTAATAAATAGGATAATTAAAATTCTTAATAAATAAATTGCAGTATGAATGATTAGATTAATATATTCTATTAACTTTCATTTTGTCGTGGCTTATATGGACCCCCTTCGGGTAAAAGCCTCCTCCAAGGACTTCCATCGTTCAGTATTACTGATACTAGAGTATAAATTTTCCGAACTAAGTCGAGTGAATCTCCGGTGTTATTTGATATTAAACTTAATTAAACAACAAAGGTTTTTTTCGGTTTCTTTAAAACATACATATGGACAGTATAATGTATAAATATATATAACCACCGAGAGATTTACAAAATTATTTGATTTTATAATTAGTTTATCTTCAGGCACTACTATTACAAAAATTCTGTTACTGAATTATGTGCAGGATGTCAGATATTATTTCTGAACTAGCTATGGTCGTGACTTTACCATAAACATTAAAATAACTAAATATAAGCATACAAATGTGTAATTAATTCGAATAACATTATCGATAACATTCTCACTACCGAGTACGATTACTGCGTGAGCGCATCGCTTTGCACTCAAATATGATAATTATTAAAATGAGTGTCAGGTGTTGAGGTATATTCCGTATTTATACTTGAGGAAACTGAACTCTAGGATTTGCATTTATCTATATGTGAGACAATCTTCGTTCATTACGATGAGCCAGTTGGCTTGGCTAGGTTTCCTGACTGTCAAGTCACATGTTGTGGGCTCCCAGTACAAACATTTGTTCAGTGTATATGTGTCAAAATATATATATTGCGGAAAAAATATGTACTAAATCAGTTATCTGGTTTCCATAGTACCTAGCTCTTGTAAATTAATATCTCAGGATATTTAATATCGTTATTTTGTTATGTTCAGTTCACACCGCGAATATTTTGTCAACTGCGTATATAGGGGAATAATTGATATGTCACGATGTTTTATTTGTTCAATAATATTTTTTTTTATTTTTTACCATAAAGTCTTGTTTTTGTGTACTGGTATTAAACAATCTTCTCTCTTACAGATCCACGAACGGAGAACTGGTGGCTGATGTCCGGCCCTGGTCCTCTCCTGACCCTTCTTGCCACGTACGTGTACTTCTGCACTTCAGTCGGCCCTCGGTACATGAGGGACAGGAAACCCTACGACCTGAAAAACACCATCATCATATACAACATATCACAGATACTGATGAGCATCTATTTGGTTTATGAGGTATGTATAGAAGTGCTTTTATAGCATAAATTCTCTTTGAAAATTTTTAACCTTGCTATAACTTATGCAGGCCATTATGTTATCACATGATCTAAAAATAGTAAGGATTTTCGTATATTTGTGATAAATGCTTCTCAAACAAAGCGATAATGTTTTCCACGAGAAGTCTGTACGTAACAATGATCATCTTTAAAACAGCGCCTGAATATTGCGGTCATATAAGAGTGCTCCAATAATTACAAATAGGTACATTAGGTAAAATCTTTCGTACCAGTTTTTTTATGAAACCCTGAGCCTTTCACTCTCAAGTTAAAAATCTCTCGCAAAGCCGGTGCTCTCACAGCTTTTGTAGATATGGTGGTCATACTTATGCCAAATAAAAAAAAATACTTTGAGCATTCAGCAGGGCGATGGCGCAATGCTCTCGCAATCGCAATCGAAGACGATTTGCCGATATACTGACGGTCCCACTGTTGTTATCTCTCCTTGCACAAAGTGAGTGATCGAGATAGCAATCACCCAACGTTCAATCTAGTAGAAAATCCGCGTCAATATCGATTCCGAGAGCATTTACACACACGCACAATAACCCAGACGGTTTTACCGTCCATTCGCTTAATAACCCTTGATAGTAAAAATCCGGTATTAATTGAATTTTAACGCGGGTATTTATACCACTTGTTAACCTTAATTGCTGTTTTGGTCGATATTTTTCCACTGATTATACCTAATATTTAAAATATATATTGCAAAAATGTCAAGGGTTATCTATTATTAATATATATTGGGTAAATGAATAGTAAATTTCTTTCTGGTTCTTCTCAGCTGAAAACTGGCGAGCCGGTTGTGAACCGTATACTTTTATTGTTAGACCTACAGTGGAAAAAGAAAGACAGTTTTAAATTTGATTATTACGTAAAAATATAATTAAAATACATTTGAATACCTTTTTTCATAAAAATAATTATGTAAACTATAATTCTAAAAAACAGATATTGTTTTGATTTAAATAAAAAAAATATTTTAGCACAGGATGCAAAAAATAGTCATAAAAAACTAAATCACTAATTTTAATAATGTGTTAGATTAACATGCTATAATGTAGCTTATTACAAGGAATATTAGATTTATTTTCAATGGTTAAACTAGCAGAACAATACTGAATATAATTTGGATTAAAAAATGTTACGTCAATAAATAACATTAATAAAAAACTGTTTTAAATTACTAACAACTGTGTTAAATTAGTACATTATAGAACTTGGTCAAGAGTGAGTTATACTCAGCTCTATATAGCTCTGAAAGCCTTTTAATATAGCCTGTGAATAGGCTACTAACGAGAAAGCGACCACCATCATCGGCCTCATCTTCATTTACCATATGGTGAGATTGAGGTCAATCAAATCCCCTCATAAATAAAAAAAAAAGGGGTTGCACTCCGGAAGTGCCGGCAGAAGTGAAAACTTAAACATTAACGTTGTGCATTTTTACCGTCTTACAAATTTTGGATCAGGTCACGTGTCCTGACGCGAGTTTAACATTTTATACCCATCCATTATATTAGATACCTTAACCAATCAAGCGAGTCTTAATGGATTGATGACAGAGAAGCTATCAGATAAATCAAGTGGATGTCTGAAACAATAGGGATGTGAAGTGATATGTCAAATCAGTTACTTATTAGATGTCAAAGTGATCGAATGTATGGTGTTTTGCTTAGCAATTTATATCGTCTTTTCATCATTCAAAAATCACTTTGAGATCAGATCGGTAGCTCAAAAAACAAAATATTAATAATATTATGAGTGAGAAAATTTATTAGGATGGATGTGAAGATCTTTATTGTAACTCTCTCACGCAAAAACTACTGAACGGATTCTGCAATCCTGGAATAAAAAAGAAAATTTTATCGCAGGAAAATGTTACATTCTTCGGGAACGCGGGCGAAACCGCAGGGGTCAGCTAGTAATTTATAAAAGTTTGATCATTTTTTATGTATCCGTATATTTTTGTTCAATACGCTGGTTGGTGTTTGATGGAATTCCCTTAACAAAGTCTCAGGAACTTAAAAATGTAGATTCTCTAGTTCTTTGACATGACAAATGTTACAAAACATTTACTATCGTCCTTCAAAGGATACAGCCACTAGTTCTACTTTGAATCTCTATCTTACCTCATGGTATACGGAACTTCAAAAAATAGCCTGTCTGTGGTAACTCAAAAACAAGAATATAAAATGATAACAAAAAACTATTTTGAAATTATAAACACGGAAGCTAATTATTTATTGACGTCTTTTTAAAGTGTACCGTGCTTTACCAGTTTTTTGGTCTTTTACATATTCATTATTAGGTAATTATTCATTAAGATTATCTTGTGTTATAGCACTGACGCACTACCATCCCAACTCAGCTCTAAGAGGTAGTAAGAGACGAAGTACCTACATAAATTACAAAGTTCACTTACCCCACACCGTGTAGTCAAAAACATTCCCAAAGTATAGTCGTCGGCCTGACGTAAAACAATTACCAAGTCTTCTATATATATATAATAGTTACTAGCTGTCCCGACACACGTTCTCCTGTCGAAATAAGCCAACCAATCAAAAGTACCATAAAAAAACAATGCAGGAGTTCGATCGCAGCATCACCTACCGGGTCTAATTGAATCTAAACTATTTTCAAATACACAGGAACACACCCAAAAAAAAATATCAGAATCATTCCAGCCATTTGGGATGAGTAAGTATACAGATGGGCAGAAAAATTGTAAGATAGCAGTCCCCCTCGTTCCCTACAGACATTATATTTCTCGGGATAAACATGCCATAAGTACTATTCCAGATTATGATCCATTTCATCTCAAGATCATCTTCAAGATCCGTATAGCTGTTGGCGTGATTATGTAGCACACAGCCATCCATCCATCCAAAGTTTTGCATTTATGATAGAAGTATCTATCTTCTATCTATCTTTCCAATATTGGACCGTAAATGATTGAGGACAGGCCAGGAAAATGTATTAAGAGATACTAAAATTTCAATTAAATTTATTAGTTATTTAACAGTTAGCTTGAAGGTCTGAAACCCTGACTGCCATACCACAGGGCATGACTTGGATTCCCTTCCTGAACTAAGGTCTGGGTGTAATCATCTATTTAATATTGTCAATAATATCTACCTATAAATAAATAAATATCCTGGGACATTCTTTTACCCACGGCCATCTGATCTCAAACTAAGCAGAGCTTGTACTATGGAAACCAGATGACTGATAACATATACTACTTTTATTTTTCTAAATAAATACATATATAAGTATGTATTTAGAAAAAAAAAATGTATTATATGTAGGTATATCAGTTATCTGGTTTCCATAGTACAAGCTCTGCTTAGTTTGGGATCAGATGGCCGTGTGTAAAGAATGTCTCAGTATATTTATTTATTTATTTATCAGTATATTTATATATAGATATTTACACCCAGACACAGAACAAACAGACATGTTCATGCACACAAATGTTTGTCCTGGGTGGGAATCGAACCCGCGACCTTCGACTTGGCAGTCAGGGTCGCTAACCACCAAGCCAATTGGCCTGTGTCACCTATATTTACACCACCGTATATTTACAAAGAACTGAAGATCGAGGTCAGTGGTATGCCATAGGTGAGGCCTATGTCCAGCAGTGAACGGAGATAGGCTGACGATGACGATGATATTTACACCTCTGTTTAGTTTGGGATTAGATGAGCATGTGCAAATTATTGCAAGAAATTTAATGCATAAATTTAATACATTAGTTGTTTTTATTTACCAAATTTACGATATAGTACGAGTACATAAAATAATACAAACATAAACAAAAGCGTAAAGGTTTGTAGCAACCTTTTCTTGTTTAGTGTACATCAAGGTTATATGATAACAGAAATTAATGAAATAAGCTAAAAAACAAAAATTACTAGATATTCGAGAAATTATCTCAGATCTGGGAGACATGCCTCTAACAGGACTCGTTTAACTTGTTTGTACAAGGATATTTGAATTAATAATCCAAAATGTTTATTTTTTTCTAAAGCATAGGTGTGGTCAATGACTCCCTTTTAAATATATGAAATACCTGTTAGATTTAAATTTAAAATTAGCTGACTTTTAAAATTGTAATAAAAATGTTTTATATAGATACGCAATTTCGTATTGATGAACTCGTTTTTTTAGGGTTCCGAAATCAAATATTACTTCTTGAAGTATGAACTTCGGAACCATGAGGTTTTAATTTGTCTGTATGTCGTGTTTATTTTACTTAAAGAATGTTTGCCATATAGAATTCAAAGTTGGCATGACTATAGAATATTATCTCGAGTGAACGTAGCACCCTTTTATCAAAACCATATTTATGATACCACTGTGTTAAATTAAATCTTCCAGTTTTGTTTCACGGAACCACCCCTTCACATAAAATATGAGTCTTATTTTTTGCGTATTTAGATATTTTATTGTGTGGAATGTTATTTTTAGTAGGATTTTTAAAACATTGCATTGGGCTTGACATTTTTTCCGTTGACTCTAAGAGTTTTAAACCATTCAATTTGTTTTTAAAATTCTATAACTCTAACAACTTATACAGTTGTTAAACCTATAATAACTGATATGAGAGAGGGAATATCCCAGCTGTTGAGCTTTTTTTTTTTAAATCCAGGATATTTATTTGTAATTCTTTTTTCCAGGGTTTGGTCGCCGGATGGTGGAACGACTACAACTTTTCATGTCAACCAGTAGATTATTCCGACAACCCTAAAGCCCACCGAGTAAGTATTTGCACTTGACACCATAATTTTGTAATGTTTTACTCAATCTTAATTTTTTTCTTTCGAAATGTGTATGTTTTCACAGTTTAGAATTTGAATTTTGATCTTTTTCGTTTTATGGAGCGTAATGGAGCGTCACAAGAATACACAATTATTTTCATTGTTGTATCAGAACAAGGCCTTAAAAAAAACAAGATTGACAGACCGTAGTGGAATTTAAGCAGCCATTATGTCATTATAGCCAATAGCCTGACGACATTTTTCACATTTAAGAGTCCAGTCATAATTCCCTGAAATTAATGATCGATCTTTTTCAACCAATCTTGAACTCTGGACAAAGGAATTAATAAACAGTTTTATATCTTTAAAGGTCTTATGAATGATCAAATATTGTCAATTCCGTAAACAAAAGACCTTGATAGTAATAAACAAAAGAAATACGGACGTTCACACGTGATATTTAAATTGGTATGTCCTACTTAAAATACATTGAATTCTTTTATATTTTATTGCAAAGCGTAATATCTGGATCAACACGGCTTTAATGACGTTGTTTTAAATATTCCAGTGAATGATAATATAGTCAATAAGTATGCTAATTACTGTCAGTTTCTCTTGGGCGGACTTTTTCGTGTATTTCACTGCATCAATCAATTTTATATTCTATATAGGAAATATTTCAGGATATGTTCTAAAATATGTATTAGAATTGTTCTTTTTTTTTACAACTTACTCTTATTTTGAAAAGAGTAATTGCTGAGTTGTTTGCCAGCTCTTCTCAGTAAAAGCAACCTACCAAACCGGTGTTAGAGTCTGACCATTTATAAGTGTCTGTGAAGGCCTATTTGAATAAAATTTTTCATTTCAATGAATTTTAATGAATATATATATTTTTTGTCGTATTAATGGTTTTCTGTGAATTTCATCATTAAAAGGTTTTCTTACTTGCGTATTAACATGTACTAGACATAAATTTTTAAGGAATGTATTTAATATTTTCAGATGGCAGCAGCAGTATGGTGGTACTTCATGGCGAAGATCATTGAGTTGCTCGACACCGTTTTCTTCGTGCTTAGGAAGAAGAACAGACAGATCTCTGGCCTCCACTTGTACCATCACTTCATGATGCCCATCTGCGCTTGGATCGGAACAAAATTCTTGCCAGGTACTTAACATTGGAGTCATTGTACTTCATCGAAGTTTTAAAGAGTTTGGAATAAACTAATAGAAGTCGAAGTAGGGTATGAAAGCGTTATTATGGATCAGCCCAGATATCATAATCAAATATTTTAAAGAGAGTTCATCGGGGGAAGTACCTTACCCATTTCTGCCGTGAAGCAGTAGTGCACTTGTGTTTCGGTTAGAAAAGTAAGGGGGCCGGTGAAATTACAGGCACATGAGACTTATCAAATTCACATCTCAGGGTCGACAACGCATTGGCGATGCCCCTAGTGTTGCAAATGTCCATAGGTGGCGGTGACCACTTACCATCATGTGGACCATCTTCTTTGTCAGCCCAAGTAATATATAAAAAAAAATTATATAAAAAACAAATATCTAGGAACTAATTCCCCTGGCTCTCCTACTCTGTCAAGTCCCGAACAAGGAAACTCAACAGGAAATTGACACGTATTTCGCTTCTAGGCGAAGCATCTTCAGGATGTTGTTGACTGGTCTAATAAGACCCGTTGTAACTTACTCAATACACAAGCACCACAAAACAACGCATGAGTCAATTAGATACCATAATAAGTAAATTAGTTTTTTTTTAAAGTGAGCCATAAAGTTTTCCATTTCTTACACAATATAAATTTCAGGCGGCCATGGAACTCTTCTCGGAGTCATCAACTCCTTCATCCACGTCGTGATGTACTCTTACTACCTTATCTCCGGACTTGGACCTCAATACCAGAAGTATTTGTGGTGGAAGAAGCACCTCACTTCCATGCAGCTGGTAAGTGTTTACCAAATACTACTAAACTTTGTAGTAAAAATAACAATCCTTTCGAGAGACAGTAAAATTATTAAGGTATATCCAATATTATAGAAATGGATTGTAAACCAATACCTAAAGATTATTTTTAATACGTTAAACTCATATCTGCGTTAACGTCAAAATTAGTAGAAATCCCGGCTATTTGGGGACATCGATTTATGTTTCGTCTCATGATTGTACTAGTGTTATAGTATTAAAAAAAATATTTTTAATCATTTGTTTTTTAATTACAGATCCAGTTCTGCATCATCTTCTACCACAACTTCACCGTCATGTTCTGCGATTGCAACTACCCTAAATTCATCAATTTCTTACTGTCCCTCAACGCTAGTATATTCCTTTACATGTTCGGAAACTTTTACTACAGGAACTACATTACTAACTCGAAAGCAAATGCACAAACAGTCACAGACAAAGAGACAAGCAAACACATAACAACCAATGGGAAAGCGAAAGAATGCTAATATTCATAAAAGACTTATTATTTAGATATTAGGCTTAATATTTAAGAGGCCTTTAGTTACATACAACCTAATTGTTAAGAGAGTTTAATTCTCACTCATGACATCATTTGGTTTCAAGAATGAACTTGCCTGCAATCAAATTATTTAAGCTAAACGTACATTCATAAGTCCCCGCGTGGGCCTAAATTAAATAAATGGTTTTTATGTTAGAATTCAGAAAATTCGAAAATGGGGCGTATTAAGTTCCTGGCTTCTACTTCGGAAGTCAGCATTTAAGTGTTAAAATGTTATATCAATTATCTGGTATCCGTAGTTTGTAAGGAAAGACCCTAAGATATGATGTTCAGAATCTTGCATATCAAAAAATGCAAAATTAATGAAATTTCACAATCTCTTAAAAATTTATCTTTGCAAATCGGTATGGGAAAAAATACTTACTATATCATAATAAAAAAATATACATTTTGAAGCTATTTGTTTAGTTTAGGCTCCTGAAGTGACCACCGGTTCTGAAGTCAGTTTTCAACTGAGAAGAATGTTATATATCGATGAAGATCTCTTCCCATGATGATTTAGTTATCTTAGCATCTTAGTATCGGTATCTAAAAATCTCTACAAATACAGATAGTTTAGAATTAAATTAATTTCCTGAATTCACAGCAGTTCTAAATGAATTCGCCTAATTCTAAGAATTAGAATAAATATTCTTTAGAACTGCTGTGAATTCAGGAAATTAATTTAATTCTAAACTATCTGTAGCTGTAGAGCTTGCGTATACTGCTGTGAGTTTAGGAAAAAAAAATTCAACATTATTTTTCAAATGGCCGTTTAGGTCAAGTAATTTTTGGAAAGACATGTTGAAACCAAACGGTGGGAATCCCGAAACTTCTCGTTTGTATAGGAGCGTGGTCGTAGCTTGAGGCGTCTTAAAACTTGACTGCTAGATTTTGACTAGCGTCACCTATGTGATAGATAGCAATTTAACCCTTATCTTCAATGTTTGTGATCTAAGTAGGTTTCGACTATATTATATACTTGTACAAATATAATAATAACATATTGTCACCTACATTTTCTTTTTCTACCATATTATGTTCTTTCTTTCTTTTGAATCACTATTTGATTTAATAACGCCTCGATAGAAGTCCTGGTTTCAATTCTTGACGATTCTTTGTTAGGTTTGATCACCGATTTCTACAGGTATTGTGTACCGAGGATTAGTAATCCCGAAGGATGGTAACAATGCTCTCTACATACCAAGTAGAGGCTTTGAATATTTTCGGCAAACCTTGGGGATAACTGAGACTTATCTCCGCCTTTAGTGGTAACGGTCCTAATTATACGATTTTATTTATTTCCTAATAGCTATGAGCCAATAACAGAACTTTGTTGCAAACAGTTTTTATGGAAATTCGGATAAACTTACTTGCTTTAATGTTTGTAATTCATTTCTCATCCATATACTGTAAATACTAATTTGCGATTTTTTAATCGTCGGTATGGTTTAGGTACTATATTATAAGCAATTGGTGCTATAGCTTTAGTTTAAAGATTTGCTCAAAAGAAATACCAATTTGACAATAATCTCAAGTAGTGTTAGAACCAAAGGCCAATTCATTTGTGGTAAAGCGTTATTTACTTAATATGTTTCAATACTCGCGTCTCTGATTTATGTTGTGTTTATTTATTTATTAGAATTTTGACTGCCGACTCCACCTTTTCTACGTAAAGGATCGATAACAACATCAAGTCCATTAAAAAAAGAACTCGCATCTTTATAAAGGGATAGAACTAGAGCTATAATGTCTCTGAGTACGGCGGTTATTATGTTTTTAATTGTTATTCCAGGGGCTCTATTTGTGGTAGGTAAGTACCTCTTATTGTGATGCAACTTGATGTAAACTGTGCCCTAAGCACGAATATCTATCGTAAGCTTATCGAAATCGTATCGAGTGCGCCTAAAAGCTGGTTAATATGACCAAGATGTTGCGCGACGTTCAACTTCCCATAGCATTGCTTTTAGGGGCAGGATACGATGTCGATACGCTTGCGATAGATGTTCGTGCTTAGGCCTTTGATTTGCTTTTCAATCATACGTGAATTTAGTCCCATTCCGACGTCTTTTGACGGAATAAGTATTCAATAGGATTGCAATGAGAGATAATGAATATGCCTTAGTCTTCGTACTATTTTTATGTGGAACTGGGTTTAGTAATAAAATTATTGTAAAGTGAAGCACAATGACGACAAATATATGTATATTATGTGGATGGTAGTCGTTTATATAATATATAATTGTAGTTATCATAATAATATGAAATAGTGAGTGAAATATTTACCTTGATCGAGTGTATACTGTTTTAACGAATTTAGTATAAATTTTAGAACAACCGTGAATAGCGTTAAATTTAGAATATTATAATTATAAGTACTCATAAGACTTGTTTGTAAAATATGAAAATCTCAAATAAATGGGTGATTTTAAATGTTTGTTTGTTTTATTTTAATAGTTAATTAAACCTGGCCACGCTTCGGAGTAACTATTTGAAATTGCACAAAAACTTTTGAGCTTAATCGATCGAGTAGTATTAGAGTCAATAAATGACACAGATTTATATTGAATTTATAGATAAATAAGGGCGAAATAATTACAAATATAATACAGTAAAAGGTCTTATAAATCTTAAGTTTCATCAACAGCACTCCTAAATATTAGTATATGTAATAGAGTATTCATGCTAACCTGTGACTTACCTGATGATTGCTAGTAAAAGTTCAAAACATGACAGACAGAGTACTTCAGATAATTACTACTACAGCTCCCTTATTCAGCTAATGATGTTGGATGCTTTTATATATGTCGAATCCTGAGAGAATCTTGATAGCGCGATGTAGGATTCTCACGTCTTTCTACTCGTTCATAGATGTCGCCACAGTGTCATTTTCCTTACAGAATCGAGCCCCAGGTTATACTCGCAATTCTTAGGTTTAACCGTAGTTTAGCCTTAACAGTAATATAAATATTATTATACAATCTTTCTAATCTATTACTCACGATCAGTCAAGATAAAAATAAACAAATCATTCAATTTAGGTACTAGAAGGGCATTTATGAAGGCCAGTGAAGTTACTACCGGTGTCCAAGAGATCATAAATGACTTTTGGTGGTATGGTAAGCACACAAAGTTTAAAAGAGAACTGGTTCTGAAGTGCAGCTGCCGGAACAGATCGGCGCAGGTGCTTGGCGACAGATTTTTTCTTGAGGGTTGTCAGCCGGGTAATACGAAGACCCTACCTTCATGCTAAATCTATCACCTTTCGAAATCTGTCACCGGTAGAATTTGAACCTACGATTCATCAAGGCGTTCGACGACACTATCAACTGAACTAGTAAACATATAAATAACTCGTAAAGTTATTTGTTCTCAAAGTTTTAATTAATAAACTAAATCTACTAGATAATAATAATAAGAGTCTGCTTTATTTTATAATTTTGTATTTTCAAAACCTAAATACCCTTTCATTCTTTCAATGCAATTCGGCCTCGCACGTAAAGGGTTTTGTATTATCGTTCAATGTTTAACTAAATCAATTCTTGTATTTATAATTTACATTTACCAAAAACCTCATCACGGTACGGTACGGTTAATATAACTATAATACCTAAAGCTAGTTAACACTTGCTGTCCCTCGTGGTTTCACCCGCGTTCCCGAGAGATGTTAGATTTTCCCGACACTAAAAGTATCCTATGTGTTATTCCATTGCATTTTCTTTATGTGTGACAAGTTTCATCCAAATCTGTTAGTTAGTTGTTGCATGAAAGAGTAAAAAACATCCATACATACAAACTTTCGGTTTTTAATATTAGTAGGATAAATAATAATCAAACTTATTCAAGATAATATATACTAAGGATCTAGAGTGTGTATCATTTTAATTTGATAGTAGAGGCGACGACCACTACCCCACCAAGAGGCCCAAGAGGCGGTTTATGAGTATAATGATGACCACGTGCACTATATTCCGTGCGAGTCAACAAAAGCATAACAGGTCATAAGAATTGCACTAAATGGACAGAAAGCACCGAGGCTACGGTGAAATTAAATTAATCTTAAATTTAATGGCCGACCCTGAATAATTATTGGTTCTTTATTCATTAAAATTGTCATTATCATGACTTGCAAATGCCATTATTTGCATTGCATCAGTACATTAGTATCATAGTTTACTTCAGTGTCCTAAAGCCCTACACCGTGTGTGATACTGATAAAGTGGTCGTCAAACAGGTGCGTGTAAGGACTACTATAATGAGTGTTATATTAGGAAAAATGCTTGAAACCTACAAATATTTGAACTATGATTTAGCTGGTGAGTAAATTCAAATTAAAGTATTAGAAGAATATTTAAAAAAATATAATCTAGCTGATCCAATACACGTAGGTTCTCTCTAAATGTTGATACAAATCACATAGAAAAAAACAAATTACCGGGCAATTTTATGATTTTTTCTTACTACGAAGAAAGGGAAAGCCAAATCGATCCAGTCGTCCTAAAGTGATGCGCTTATCAAATATCATAATTTCATTATGGCAAATAGATTAGCCTAGTAGTATTTCCATACATTACTTGTTCAGGGGAAAGCATTCCCCTATATCCAAAAGTCCAAAGACAGTGGGACAAGCCGCTTTGCAAGGCCTTTCAGAACGCGCTCGTCTCCTTGCAGTTTCAGAGCGGGAGTCAGGGTACTGGCTACAAGCTTTACCATCCACCAACATCGGTACCTTACTAGACAATACCTCATTCTCTCTAGCCATCTGTCTACGCCTGGGTACCTATACGAATGAGCCCCATCGCTGTCTATGCGGTAATGACGTGGATCGACTAGGTTACCATGGTCTGTCATGTCGCCGCAGCGCTGGCCGCCTATCGAGACACGCTGCAATCAATGACGTCATCCGCAGGGCCTTTGCCACTGTTCACGTGCCGGCCATCTTAGAGCCGAACGGAATAGCACGTGATGATGGTAAGAGGCCCGATGGGATGACGTTATTGCCCTGGAGTCGTGGCAAACCTCTAGTGTGGGATGCAACATGTGTAGATACCGTTGCACAATCCCACCTAGAGTCAACTTCCAAGGCGGCGGGTGCGGCAGCGACTGCCGCTGAGAGCTCGAAGCGGCGGAAATATGCGACCATCGGCGATGGTTACATATTTGCACCGTTTGGAGTAGAAACGCTTGGGCCATGGGGACCAGAGGCGCGTAAATTATTCAAAGACCTTTCGACGCGCCTCATCGAGTCATCCGGTGACCAGAGGGCTGGCTCGTATTTTGGTCAGAGAATAAGCTTAGCCATACAAAGAGGAAACGTAGCCAGCCTTCTGGGCACTTTACCCATAGACAGCTCCAATAATTTAAATTCAGTTTTTTATTTATAGGTTATTGCTTTACTTATAAGTTAATTTTAAGTAGTTTAGTATTTATTAATTAAATTAAATTTATATTTTCTATGTTTTGGATTGATTAAAGTGAACTGTAACTTATTTCCATACATTAATTGTAGCCTTATGCATTTTTTTATTCATCACGTTAAAATACTTTGGTTGGCTCTATAAGCATTTAGCTGGCGTCACGCAAATGAAATTGTAATGGTTTAGAGGAAGAGATATTCTTAATAATAATGATTATCTAACTAGGCAAAAAACGAGGCAATAAAAATGACGATTAATTGTTAATTCTCTTCATAATTTTTTTCCTAAGGGGAAATGGTAGTAAAGAGCGGTGACGTATAATATAACTCCAAATCATCCCTAGGGAGTCGTAAAAGGCGACTAAACAGTATACCGATGCCACATGCATTTTTCATCTTTCATCGAGTAGGTCTTCAATTCTGATTTTAAGTCTTTCTTATCAGATCCCAGAACAAATGATTGGCTTCTCATGTCAAATCCATTACCGGTTATTTGTATCGTGACGGCCTATCTTTACTTCTGCAAGTCTTTTGGGCCTCGATTTATGCGGAACAGACAGCCATATGAACTCAAAAATGTTGTAATGGTATACAATATTATGCAAATATGCATGAGTGCATTAATATTACGTGAGGTAAGTAATGTTTTAATCAAATCGCTTATTTAATACGAAGGACATGTGTCCAAAATTAAATCGGGTATTGCCTATTGAGGGCATTCGTTCATATCTCATGGAGCATATTCAGTCTAAAGTTTGTAACGTGTAGTTTTCAATGTGATGCTTATGACAAAGGTCTTAAAGTTTTATTTTCCTTAGAGGACGTTATTATCTATTGCGAAATACATTACTGTGTTTATTTTACGCATTTTTTTTTAATTCATTGAATTGTTATAGGTACATATTTCTGTACCTAATAAATCTGACCAGAAGGAATCTAACGAATGTGATTATCTTAAATTTTCTTATACTTAATCTAAAGTGCCGAGATGTACCTACAAAAAATTACACGGTTAGGATTTTCGTGAACATGAAGTACGGATAGACATTTGAACGTAGTAAAAGTTTAAGATAAACATTGTGAGGAAGCCGAGGTATTTGTAGTTACAGGCTTAGCTTGCTGGCAAAAGTCAAAAATTTGCCACGAATACCGGGTTGTTTCAGTTCTTGCATTTGAAATCCAGCAGCTTCTAATCTTTGTCGTGACTGGCAAAACATTGGCAAATCCTCCAAAATTACTAAATTCTATCGGATACCGTGACGACTTACCACCTGTCTTAAAATAAAAATTAATAAGTACAGAAAGAGGAGAATCTAGAAGCTGGAGGAGATTGCTAAAGCTTTATGGTATTTCAGGGTTGTGCTTATGCATTCTCGAGTGAATACAACATCGCTTGTGAGCCAGTAGACTATTCAACAAAACCGAGAGCACTTCGCGTAAGACGTTTTATATTTTACATTTCAAATGTTTACTCATCATATTCGTTCCGTAGTAATCTATATACTATATTTACATTCTCCAGCTGGCAGGAGCTACCTGGTGGTACTTCTTCTCCAAGGTCACTGAACTATTGGATACGATATTCTTCATTCTGAGAAAGAAAGACAATCAAGTATCTTTCCTTCACGTTTACCATCACACTATCATGGTATCCTTTATTTGGTATGGGACGAAATACTTTGCAGGTCAGATACGAAGATTTTTTAAATAAATAAATACACAGACACCGCTGCTTGCGCGCCCTTCGCGTTTGAACGCGGTTCGCGGTTCTATGCTGTCATACAGGCAAAATTTATATTTGATCCTGATTCAAATCTCTGGTTTGTTGAAGCTTGTTGACATTACCTGCAAACAATTTGGCAGTTTATAATTAGAGAACGTCTGCTGAATGCGCATACTATTTTGTGCTCTGTTATAATATCCCGTTGTATATTTAATTGTTGATACCATGCTTACATTCTTTCTTAAATTGCATAGTAAGCATTTTCTCATTTCTCACGGTTGGCACTTAGGCCACCCGTAGTCAGCTAAAGTCAGTCCGGATTCCATCCTTCAGACAGATCACTTGCTGCCAAATTTAATTGAAACACTGTATTAATTCATTCGAAAATATAATTAGTTAATTTTAACAAGCACCTTTTTTTTAAAACATCTCCGAAATCTTCATTATAACAGCTCGCTTTGACTGTGATCTCTTGTCTCTATATTGGCTGAAAGGGGCCGTTCAAAGTATTATAAGCATAGCAAAGCAAGTTTAAATTTGTGTTACCATTGTTTCAATAAGCCAAAGTTTAATTAAGATGTCGTTTCAAATAAACAAATCCAAATTAAACCAAAAATTGTTCGAAATTTAAAAAAAATCTCATATAAATACGAAAGTACAAAATGTACAGCAGTGTGATAAATATTTGTAATAAACCTGCTTACGTCATACTTGAATGGCCCCAAATCGACTTGATCAGCTCCGATCGTTTGTATCTGTGTCCAAATCATCAAGTCTGTCCAAAAAAAATCTCTCTCTGATGCTCTCCGAGTTGTTTTGTAGTGAATGAAAACACAACAGGTGTAGACAGCACTTCTTCCCAAACAAATCCTTACAACCATGTAGTGTAGGGCGCCCTCCAGCTAGATGGAGCGATGATATACGCAAGCTGGCTGGCAGCGGTTGGAAGCAAAGAGCTGAAGATCGAGCTCAGTGGCGTGCCATAGGTGAGGCCTATGTCCAGCAGTGGACGGAGATAGGCTGATGATGATGATGATGATGATGATGTTCTTGAGGGATCAAAGCTAGTAAAATGCATTTTTCAGGTGGTCACCTCGTCATAATGGGCTTACTGAACTCGTTCGTGCACGTCGTGATGTACACTTACTATTTGATATCTGGTCTTGGACCACAGTACCAAAAATATTTATGGTGGAAGAAACACTTAACCCTTTTACAATTGGTAAGTTTATCAAATCAATGGGCAGGGCTCGTCTGGTGAAGAATGTACAGTCGATGGAGCAGGTGAGATTTGAAATGGTGATTGCATCTGGGTAGATGCAGTGTAGATCGCCCCAGCAAGTCTAAGTCACGATCTGAAAAAGGTAACCTGATAGAACTGGATGCGGTTGGTAAGGAACTGATAAGAGAGAATATTTACTTTTGCTTAGCAGTGGACTATGAATGGCTATGAGTGCCACCAGATTTGTTCAGCCACCCCTTGTGGACACCTTCAGATGACAAATTTTTAAAACCATTATATGTTTAAAACCCTATGATCATTTTCCGAAAACCTCTACAACTCAATCAAAACCAGCATTTTACTTAGAGGATTTTTGGAAAACCTTAGATACGTGATACTAACGTTTTTAATTTCAGATCCAGTTCGTCATCGTATTCTTCCACAATTTTGCTGTACTTTTTTACGAGTGCAAATACCCAAAAGCTATTAACTTCGCCTCATGTTTCAACGCTATAATCTTCATTTATATGTTTGGAAACTTCTACATTCAAAGTTACGCAAAGCGCAATAAGGCCAATGGGAATAATACCATTAAGAATGGGACAAAAGTACACTAGTCCTAAGTTAATTATGTAATCATTTATAAAACTCATGTATTTTGTTTATATCTGGATCATTACATTTTGTGTATTCATTTTCTATTTTCGTAAATGCTTATTCTAATGACATCATCCGAGTATTGTTCTACGCTTTAATTATATTATTGTATTTACTTACCTATATAATATACCATAATCTTATTTTCTTACTTTGTACGTGCTACAGCTTGATGGAACATAGCACACGCATGGATCATATTCTGGAATGACCTTATAGTGACTGGCGAACTTTATTTCAAAACAATAAAACAAAATAATCTAAGACATAAATCATCGACAAACCGGTTCCAACACGGTTTCATGAGGCATTTAACTTATATTAATTCTAAGAGTAAAGAGAGTACAGAGTCCGTCCGAAGAAGTACTACCACTACTCCCATTTCAGCCAGTGCACTTGTGTTACTGTGTTTCGGTTAGAAAGGCAAGGGGGCTGGTAAAATTACAGGCAAATGAGACTTAACAACTTCACGCCTCAGGGACGACAACGCATTGGCTATGCCTCTGGTGTTTCAAATGTCCATTGGGGATGGTGACTACTCACCATCAAGTGGACCATCTGCTTGATAGTCGGCTCATATGGTATAAAAAGTACTGACCCCAAAACACATTTATTAGGTTGATGTAATTTGATGAGTAGCTGTCAAGGTGACAAGGTAGCTTAGAGGTAAACTATTGTTTCGATTTCCCAATACAACACTGAACTTGCCCCTATCGAAATATCTAATGACAATAGAGTTGCACATTATCGGACTAGAGCTTATATAGATGGACACATTCATAAAATTTTATTTAGTCGAGTTAATTAACTATGATAGTATGGTGAATTAGGAACGCATGTTTTGTGTTAGTAAATAGGGAGTGAAAAAAGGATACTCTGTGTTTTTTTTTGTGAAAATGGCGGTGTTACTAAAGAAGATTTACAATGGATACAAATTTATTTTTGATGAGTTGTCAGGTAAGTTATAAGTATTTTAAATTTGTTGCCATAAATATAAGTACTGTCATATTTTTTAAACTTTATAATTTAACTGCTAACCACCAAATGCTTGTTTAAAAATATTTTGATAATTTAGATTTAACTCAATAATTAATTTAATTATTTTGATATTAATAACTCAATATTATAAATATTCTCTATAAAATTAAAATGGTATAACAAACACATTTGAAAATTGTAATCTTTTATACATACTAGGTTTTATATTGTTGCTAAAAGTGTTCCTTTACAGATACTAGGACCAAGGACTGGTGGCTAATATCTGACCCAATGCCAGTTCTGATACTACTGGGGGTGTACTACTACTTCTGCAAATCCCTCGGCCCTCGACTGATGAAGAACAGGAAACCTTTCGAATTGAAATATCCAGTCATGATTTACAATATTTTTCAAATAGTCATGAGCGCGTTTTTATTTTATGAGGTGAGAAATATTTTGTTTTGCATAGATAAAAAAAATAAGTTAACAAAATTTAATATCCGACTAATACTGTATGTGAGGATGTATGGACGTTTTTACTCTTTCACTCACAGAACGGATTAACACAGTATATTTTTATCTCGAGAAACTGTAGCACCCCATGGGAACGCAGGCCAATTATTTTACCATTTATTCCCAAAAAATAGATTTGTATAAATTTATCGGTGGATAATTAAAGTATGATATGTGCAATAAAAAAAATGTATTTTTGTTTTCAAATATTTATGATATAGTACATACTACATAGTATCTTACCATTGTGCTATGATTTTTTTCCTCCACCAAAGCATCCTACCTACCTTCCTACCTGAATATACCTGAGTATAGGATTCTATCCTATCATCATCTTCTTATCATCGCCTCAAACCGTGGCTAAATGTGTTATGATTGAGATGCGCTTTTGCAGTCTAAACGGAAGTCTGGAAAAATTGCAAATGTCATAAGCTTTGACATTTGCAATTTTTCCAGACATTCAGTTAATGAACTGAAATATATTTATTTAAAAATAAGCACTTTTTAATGGTCAGACTCTAACGTGTGTAGTTTGTAGTTCTTATTTTAAAACGTTTACAAAATAAATTGTCAGAATGAAACTTCATTTTAAAATTAGAAATTTAATATGTGCATTGTGGATGTTTTAGATTAACATTTTCGTTTTATATTACAATGTCCATTTTAATTAACATTCATTACCGCAGACGTCGTTAGGGTATCGACCTCTTGATTTACAGACGTAAATTTTCTTTTTTTGCTTTCAGGGCTGTGTCTATGTCACCTCAGAAAATTACAGTTTTAAATGTGACCCAGTGAATTATTCTAGCGACCCGAAGACGATGAGGGTAAGTTCGTTTTCTTTGTAAGTATTATCTCTTTTTAAAAAAGGAACAAGCTTGGCTCCTTTATAGAGTTAGTGTATAGATAACATCACGCTAGCTCAAAGGTTTGATTATCACCTAGGAAAAACGTTTGCATATGAAAATTTGGTTTGTTTATTCTACGTCTGAGAGTGAATATCTAAGCATGTAGTTAAAAAGTAGTTGGTACCTATATGAGTTATCTGGTTTCCATAGTACCTATAAGGTCTGCTTCTTTGAGATCAGATGATCGCATCTAACCATATTCCTGGATATTTAAATTATAAATAACAATTCTTTATTATTATAAAATTAGCTCCACTCAAATACACAGAGCGTGCTAAATACAGACGACAAAAAAGTTGCGTTTACTAGTTTAACAGTGATTTATTGTGAATTACATTTCTTTCTCGAAAAATACGTAGCTCAAATGGTACTCACGTGATATTTAAATAATATAGCATTATTAAAAAGCTTTTTTAATGAATACCATAAAATATCTTAAGTTTTCCGAGTGAACGCTAATTAATTTTGATCTGTGTACGTAAATATTGTTTTATACATTTGCAATATATGTAGTGCTATATTTTCAGGCTGCTCGAGCCTTCTGGTGGTACTTTTTCGCGAAGCTGACTGAGCTACTCGACACAGTATTCTTCGTATTAAGAAAGAAGAACAGGCAGATTTCCACGTTGCATCTTTACCATCACACAACAATGCCCATGACTGCTTGGTTTGGAACTAAATATTATCCAGGTAATTGTATAAGTCCTGGATATATGAAACATGAGACATGAGAAAGAAAGAAATTAATTTTATTTTCTGATCATTTGGGGTTAGTAAATAGGTAATATGAGTAGTTCAATTCACAATGGAATATAATTAATACTGAAACCTGATAAAGATGTGAAGGTAAATGTGGCGATATATATGCACACGCATACAATCCTTCACCGCCCGCACCACAGTGATGTGGCGACATCTATAAACGAGTACAGACACGCGAAGATCCTACATCGCGATATCGAAATTCTCTCAGGTTTTGACATACTCGTATATACAAGCATCGACCATCAACAGTTAGACCGCGGTCCCCAGGCATTATCACATAGTCTGGCGGAAGATCTTCCCTTTTAAATGAAGGAGTCTTATACTTTGCTCCTTCATAGTATACTCGTACATGAAAAAATGGCCTACAGCACAGCATTATGCTGCAGCATGCCTGCAGTGCTGGTCCTGTACCGAAGCCAGCTGGTGAAGATACGAATATCTTGACCATCGAGACATAGGATGTTGAATAGATTAGGAATGCAAGTGAAACCAAAGTACAGAAATTCGTTATGTATAAATTGTCAGTTCCTATCGTTATTATCGAGCAAATCAGCCCAATAAAAATATGATCTAACTTGCCCCTTGGTTGTAACCCACAACCAAATAGAACAAAATTAAGTCGTTTATTGCCAGAATATCTGAATGTTATGTTAATATTATGAGTAAAGGCCTAGCCTATATTCAGCCGATTGGGGCATGCCAAATTAGAAATTTAAATATACTACCTACAATATGTAAAGCTTCCTGAGTTACAGTTACATACTAAATTGTCATTAATTTTTCATGTTGTAATAGGTCATTAGGAAGTAGAATGACCTAATCGAAAATAACTTATAGGCATTACGTAGCTTCATTGATTTTTTTTCTATATGAATCTCAAAATGCCTGTAACTTATTTTAAGTGTACAGTATTTGTCTTTGAGGAAAGTCAAACAATTTATTTATACTTTTGAAGTCTGTTTTAAAAACGTGATAGGAACTGGCTTTTTTCGTGTGCGATAATGATGCTTTGCCTTTTAGTTCTGGGCTATATTTAAAGCTACATTATCCACCTCGTCGATTTTTTTATGTTATGCGATATGCGTAGGACACCGAGGAACAAACATGAAAATAAGATTATATAAAACAAATATCTAGTAACTAATTCCGCTGGATCTCCTTCTCTGTCAAGTCCCAAACAAGGAAACTCAACAGGAAATCGACACGTGTTTCGCTTCTACACGAAGCATCTTCAGGACGTTGTAGACGGGCTGTCACTGACTCGACGCACTAGGATTTTCCATTCAATATATATTTCAAATATTATTTGCTTTCATCACCGAAAACAAAAAGATTCATAAATACCTGAGAATCTTCGTGTTTTTGCTCATGTATTTTATCTTTTAAACATGTTTCTTTATTCAACAGAGGTTGAAAGATCACTAACGATGAGATGGCCAATATTGCATTGTATTATAAATCAGTAAATACCTTCTAACAACCATATACTATTAATCTCACTAATATTATAAATGCAAAAGTTTGTATGTCTTACACGCAAAAACTACCATACGGATTTGGGTACTTTATATGCCGGAAAAATGTTACATCTCTCGGGAACGCGGGTGGAATGGCGGGGGACAGCTAGTATATTATATAACAATGGCAGAGGACAAACACTAGTAAAATTTGCTAGTTATCTAAGCATTCGTCGTAGACTTTGTCCTTCGATCCTTCGACCGGTTATCTATAAATTATCATTGTTTAGTCACGCATCCCCAGCTACCTCCAGACCTGACATAGCTCCGCACCCTCAGTGAAATCCCTACCCTCTTATGGGTGCGTTTCCATTGACGCGGAACTAGACGGAATACAGAGGAGCTGACTGTGAATTGTCCAATCACAGTGCTCGAAATCTCCACTCAACAAGCACTTGCCACTTACCACTGCTCTTCTCTGCTCCAATCCACCCAGTTCCCACGTCCCACGTCAGTGGACACGCACTTATAAACTATAAACCCTAACTATATAGATATAAGATCGGTCTTCCAATTGAAAACCTTAAAATTCTTTCAGGTGGTCACGGGAGCATGATTGGCTACGTCAACTCCTTCATCCACATCGTAATGTATGGCTATTATCTAATCTCTGGATTTGGTCCAAGGTTCCAAAAGTATCTGTGGTGGAAGAAACACGTTACGACAATGCAATTGGTAAGTTGATATCTGTATTTTAAAGTGGTTATGGCTTGTTTATTTGTATGTAGGAATTTAAGGCACTTCTTCCTAGATCTTTTTACTTCTAGATGAGCAAAGGGCCTCAATTATAGCTTTTCACTGCTTCTGAATCGCGGCGACATCGACAATCTCCGGCCAACTCTTTCCGAGGAAAATGGTTTCTAGTGCCACTCAAGCACTAATCGTTGTGTTTACCTTTTTAGTGTAGATACAAATATTATTATAAAGACCGAATTTTATGTGGTTATAACAATAATAATCATTCATTTATTTCTGAGAATATAGTACAAAGGGGTGGACTTGTGAATAGTTCTGCATATTCTACAAAGAGTGATGTAGAAATATTAAATCTCAAAGCACATATACGCAAAAATAGAAAGGTGGATTACCATTAATGTCAAAATATATAATTTTAAGAGGAATACCTAATCAAAACGTAATTCTAATTAGTGATAAAAAATTCCAAGCCGTTCTTGACTTATAAATAGTGTAACTAACACGACTTTCTCTTATATATTATATATAGATATAATTAAAAAAATCTTGCAAAGAATATTTGACGTAAAATTTTTTCCAGAGACAATTCATGTTTTTTGATCATTTCTTATCTGGCACATATTATTTATATAAATCTCTACTGTTTTATTTAAAACTACATCATGAAGTAGGAATAGGAATAAATGATTTTTATTTACAAATAAGCTATACTCGTAGTACAAACATAATGTATAGGCATTGGGGCGGTAGTATTTTGAGTTCTTTGAACAATGGCTTATAATGTGCTAGATATTCCGAACCATATAGGTGTCCTTATACATTTCTTTTGATTTGTGAATATCCTATTAATATCTACAGAATTGTATTATTCCATATCGGAGCACAGACGATACATAAGCATCTTAAGTGGACAGGGCAATTTTCTTAAAAACTGGGGCACTTAATCTCCTTAGAGCAAATACCAAATTGTCTAATTTTGTAAAAAAATTATAAATGTGTTCATTCCAGTTTTAGTTTTCATCAAAAAGCCCAAAAATATAGAAAAATCTGCCTGTTGTATAGGTCCAGCTTTATATTTAATTTCTGAAGATGTCTCATCGTTGTCGTAATGATTTGATTGAAATTTAATTAGCTTAGTTTTTCAATATTAATATTTAAATTTATTATCATGAAGCAATTCAATGGTATTATTTATTTCATAATGAGTCATGTTTTGTAAATAATTTTCATTCTTGGATTTTATAATGTTTAATGTCCATCCTCAAAATCCACTAATACCATACAGTCATGTTTAGAAATTTTGGGTAGGTTGTTTATATATAGTAACAATCAAAGAAGACCTAGGACACTACCCTGTGGGACACCACAACTATTGATTGATTGGTGTGATTTTTCTCTTTTGGTTTGATGAACTATTCTTAATTTCAGATACAATTCGCCATAGTGTTTTATCACAACATCACAGCACTCTTCAGTGATTGCAGCTACCCGAAATATCTACATTGCCTCATATCCTTCAACGCAGTGGTACTGACCTGCATGTTTGGGAAGTTCTACTACCAGAACTATGTCATGAAGAGCACAAAGAAGTACGACAAAGAGATTACTACGGACAGTATAAGAAACATTAAGCAAATTGGTATCGGCCAGTAGCCTAGCAAAACAAGCAAATTTTAGTAAAAAAAACTTTGAACCTTTAACTTTAATGTATTATAAGTGTTTGAATAATATAATTTTAAATAGTTTAAGCTGTTAATGTTTCATTATCAATAAGTCAATTAATATAGTTCTAGCTTTTAATTAAAATTATGTATTAATTCGTAGAAAAATATAACTGCTATGTAGTAAAATAACAACAGTTAATGTAGAGGTTTGATTGATTGTTTGCAAAATCATTTGGACTATTTTATTTGTTTTGTGAAAGAATAAAAATATTAAAATAATATTAAAGGACCTTATTTTTTTTATTATATAACAATGTTGAGAAGCTTTAGATTGAGCCACATTGGGCATTATCACTCCTGGTGATATGGGTGAAATAAAGCCAAAGTAGCCTGCTTTTTATGTCAAAGATCTGGGGTTCAAAATTCAAAATTCAAAATTTTGTAAGGGAAATGATACTAACTCGAGGACGTTTCGACGCGGCCTCCGAGCTCTGTCTGTTACTACTAATCACGAGAGATAAGCTCTCCGAGGCCTGCCTGAAGCGGCTCACCGACGAAGTTTGTATTAGCTGAATAAGGGGGCTGATAAGTAAACAGATTTCATATCGATGTATTTTTTCTGGCGGCAAGAGGTTACTACTACCTATGGAAGTTTGTTACACTAGGGGATGATATGCATTGTCGACCCTAAGAAATGAAGTCAAGTTTTCTTTTGAACATATTATTTAATCTATTATATATTATAAAAATGTTTGGATAACGATGAAACTTTAGTGAGCTGTTCTTCATACACTGGTAAAGTATCTGGTCACAAAAAAATCCTAGTCATGCGTTGATGCCGGGAACAGCTAATAAATAAATAAATATTAGAGTGTTTTTTCCACACATTCAAATGAAAATAATGCTTGGCTATTGTAAGGATTGTTATTTGCTTGCTGTGCACGGAACTTTGGCAGTCACTATTGATATTTTATTAAAAACTTCCGAAAATACTGTCTGTGAGACTAAATAAATATTATGTTATAAATCTACATATTATGTTTGTTTTTTCAAACGAGTAAATGTTGAGATTGAGAAAGTTTTATTTGTTGTCAGTAAAAATACCATTCAAATAAGCGTGAGTGATAGGCTTTTTGTATGTACTATCTAAGCTATAAAATAAACAAATATATACAATGACAAATACAAAAGCACTTAAAATTACAATAGTTACTATATTAAGTACACTAATAAAACAAAACCGAAAATTTTGCCACAATAAAAGGTCCTCTAAATGCTCCATGGTACCCATGATACTAGCGGCGTTGCCCCGTTGGATGGTTAAGCTTAGTCCCTGGCTCTCAGGTCCCTAGAGGCTAAGACCAAACGCTTGCCTACATCCTCAAAGGCACATTTTGTGTCAGGCTTTTAGTTAATTTTTGTGAAAGGCTATTTGTAAAATAAAAACATTTAATTTTAAACCGAAACACGACACCTACCTAATAGTAGTTATTTTTTTATAACATAAACTTTTCGTTGAATGACAATTTATTGAAATGAGTAGGAGAAGTAATTATAATAATTATAATTCCAAACAAAAATATGCCATTGTCCTTGTATTTTGAATAAAATTACAACCGTTCATGAATATTATAAACAATTAAAAATATTGTGTTGGGAAATACTTTATACAAAGGGTAAGTATTTCTTTATTATTTAATTAATATAAGTAGCACACTTATGAATACAAATCGATCTGGTTACTACGGAATGAGACCGACTGGGCTAGTGAAAAAATTGTGAAGGGGTGAATTCAACTGTTTGAGGTAAAAAAATAGTTTTTCTCTAAAACTTAGCTGTGCAATAACAAGTTAGCTGCCTTACGGATGTTGCATCTTTTAGTAACATGCCACCATTGTATTCTTGAAAACAAACTTTGTTGGCAAGCCGGCGTAGCTAGGCCTTGGACCTCTCAGGTGATTGCATTATTAACGAAAGAGACAACCCATATGGGCCGCGACGAAAAACCGTTGAGAGATAAAATTACATCCTTGAATTATCAAAATCAGCTGCATAAGGAGTCGCAATATAGAAAATACTTTACCACTATCCATAACCATATAACGATAAAGTATGTATGTGTTTTTTAAAGATACTTCATTTTTAAATATACTTCATTTTTAAAGATACTTCATTTTTAAAGATACTTCATTTTTAAATAAAGATTTTTTTTATTTAGTTTTTGATTTTATTATTTATTTCTGTTCCGGACTGTACAGTCACGAGCATAAATAGTTTGGTAATAGTAATACATATCAAGTTCGGAATTAATACCTGTCATAATTCAACAGCACTATTATTACTTTCAGCGATAGAGTTATTGTAATAGTTAAGCCTCAACAAAATAAATAAATAAATATTTTGAAAATTAATACACACGGTCACCCATTCCAAACTAAACAAAGCTAATGGAACCGGATAACTGATATACAATTTAGAGCTTTTTCTAAATACATACTTATATAGACACTAGCTGACCCAATAGACGTTGTCCTGTCGAAATGAGTCCATAAAAAAGGTCCCTAAAAAATTAAACGTTGGTACTTTCAACACAGCGCCACCTGTTAGAATCTTTTGGAGTTAACAGATAATTGTGACTGTCATTTAATTATAGACCAATAATTTTTGCGACTATAATTAAAGATCTAAGCTATCCTATCTCTTAAGTTGGACCAGACTGCTCACGGTGTGCCAATTTAATTTCAAATCGGTTAAGTAGTTTAGGAGTCCATCGCGGACAAACATCGTGACACGAGATTTATATATATTAAGATGTGCATTCAGACACAAAACAAATAGACATGTTCATGCACACAAATGGTCTAACCACCAAGCCAACTGGTACGTCGGTAGAATCAAAGAAAAGAAATGAATGAATGAGTTTTGCAATCAGATCTTATCGCAGAAACCTCCGTCCACATATTTATGTTCATAGCAGTACAATTTAGCTACTATTCGAATGCATTGAATAGTAATATAACAGGATTAAAAAAATATATTTAAAAGTAAACTTTGTCGCCCCATGATTAAGAAGCAGTGAATGTACGATGAACTGCATGTATGTTTTATTTTCAAAGTTTTATGAAACTGGATTTTCGGATGAGATCTAAAGCCATTGAAAACAACGAATTACCCTTTAATCGGCAATAATGTATATTTAAAGTACAAAAATATAACATTATGAATAATAACCCTATCTTACTAATATTATAAATGAAAAATTTTGTTTAGATGGATAAATGGACTTGTTACTCCTTCACACAAAAACTACTAAACCGATTTAGATGATCCTTAGCACAAAAATTAATCATAACCTGGATTAACACAAAGGATACTTTATTTTAAACAGTACTAGAGTAGTAGAATACAGTAATAGAGTAAAGCTTACTATGTTGTACTAAAATTATTCGTAAAAGAGTTCACAATTCATGCTCGTATCATTGATTTATAGTTATCAGCTTATCGAGCGATAGGCCTGTCCATTACCACTTCAGTTTACTAACTACGACCTATTTTCGTAGTTTTTTACATTCCGAGCATAGCCTGGGGTCTAATTCTGTAAGGTAAATGACACTAGTTCGACGTTGTATCGTCGCGGTCTCCATGCTCTGTCTCTTTCGCGTATCTCTACGAATCATGTGAGAGGTCCGATCTCGTAGGCCTCGTTGTGCGGGCTCGCCACTGAAATTTGTAAACGCTGAAATAGGTGGCTGTTCTATGTCTCGCTAAGTGAATCTAAACTGGTTAACACGCGATAAGATCATGTCCCTGTTTAATAAACCTTGCTAATGAAATTATAAAAAAATATCATAAATTATATAGATATTACAAAGTAATACCTAACAATGAAATATTTTGTAATTAACCTCTCTGAACTTAAATAAGACTTGAGTTTTAAAATATAGAATTTATTATTGTACAAAATTATATAGTTGTGTCACGGTACTGGTTCTAATAACACCTTGTTGTCTCATCGAAATAATGCTATTGTTCAACAAATTACTTTCTCAATATAATTATGTCTTTGATAATTTATCAGGTGAGTGTTGCTAACTTATATTATATAGCTGTTCACGAGGCATATATTGCTGTAATAAAATATATCCTATATGTTATTGCAGAGCATGCTTTATCTATATGTCAAGTGTCGTCCAAATCCTTTCAGAAGATTTTGCATAAAAGAGTAACATATACATATATACAAACATTCGCATTTATAATATTAGTAAGATTTTTTAATAAAACTATATGAATAATATGATAATGTTTTAATGTGATCATATTCTTACCGTGGTGAACACTGACCACTGATGGTAAGCATATAAAATGCATTATTTTGTGTATTTTATAGTTGTTTAGATTAACATAAATATTATTATAGATTTTGAAGACGTTTTTCTTTTTTATATCATCGATATTTTGACAATACTCTCACCGAAGAGGTTGGTAGAAGGTGGTAAGCATGCACAACCTAGATTTAATCTAGCATAAATACCACTTGGGATACTGTTTCGATATTTAGTTTTCAAATCAATCTATAATAAACTATAAAAAAAATATTATTTTAATATTCCTCATCGGGAGAGGAAAAAGCAATCCTTTGTTATATAAAAAAATCAAAACCATTTATTCAGTTTAGGCCCGCGGAGGGCAGTTATGAAGGTCAAATTTAAAGCTACCTCAGCTCCTTAAAAATGATCACTAGTGTCCAAAAACCGATGACAATATTTATCACATATTACGCCAGAGTCTCTCAGCAATAAAGCCTCTACGTACCTCTTTTGACATTCATGCTCTTTATTTTTTCATTTATAGCCGAGTCAACAAAAAATTGGTTCCTCATGTCAAGGCCCGAACCAGTATTTATCATTGTAGCTATTTATCTACACATATCAATATATTCTGGACCTTCGTTCATGAAGAATCGGGATCCTTATAAGTTGACGGCAATCATAAAGCTTTACAATGTGATCCAAGTTTTACTGAGCTTATTTATGACCACCTTGGTAAGTTTGATACCAGTATTGTTTTCTGCTCCTGGTGGTAAGTGGTAACCGCCGCCTATAGCCTAATGCAATGCCGAATCATACGACACATTTTTATTGTTTTAGGCTATCTACTTGTGTTTTTCGATAATCTCAACAGGTAAGAGATTGTACATTAATCTCCCGAGGCACGTAAAAATCACGAAATATCACAAGGACCAGATGTAGTGAAATATCTTTATTTCTAGGGTCTTCATTTTTTGGTCGAGTGTGCGTTTTTTAAATCAAAACACGACCTTGCGCCTGTCCTTTTTTATACTACCAATAATAAATATATAATAAGTAAATAAGCTGAAGGCCCATCTGATGGTAAACGGTCACCGCAATCTATAGGCTCGCCGACCTTGACTCGCTGTAGCCAAAATTAAATTAGTTTATACCTGTATTCATTACTCTAAACATTTTTAAATACTTTGTACTAAAAATATACACATGATTTTGGTTAGGGGGAGAGAGGTTAGTATAAAGATTTATTTATTTTATTTATTTATTTATTTAATTATTGGCTTACCAACTAAATACACACTTAACATTATCTTAGAATACTATAACAGTTACTTTTCTCGCATGCATCTAAATTACAGGAAAGCACAGCATTTATTTTTTTATTAAAGTTTTAACTTATACATTAAACAGTTGATAGGTATACTATAACTTAAACATTTGCTTGGAAAACACTCTATGAAAGAAAATTTAAATAAAGAAAATTAATAAATTGTTACATTTGATGAAATATTGCATTTTTAAATGAGCCCAAATTATCTCCAAAAATATCCAAGTCACACCTGTGAAGTATATCATTGTACCTTCTGAGGATATAGGAAAGAGGTGAATTGTACCCGTAATTGTTTCGACTAGTTTCGATCTCAAACGGCCTATAATTATGGAGTCTAGCGGATGATCTAGGAACTTTAATATTTAATTGAGACACTAATTCCGGACAATCTATGCCTCCATTGACAACTTTGTACAAGAAAGTCAAACCTAAAAAGTCTCTACGCCAGTATAAGGATTTCATTTTAAAATGATTAAGTCTGTCATCGTAGTGTTGGATAGTGCGTTGTGTATTTGTCACTGCTGAAAGTCTTTTTACAAACTTTTTTTGTATACCAGTAACATCACCAAGTATACCAGGTCCGCGGGGGTCAAAAAGTTTTCATAATTAATGGATGACCCTAAAATGATGCTGTGGTCGAAGATGGTATATACACAAAGGCTTTTTGTCCTGTGGTTGACCAGGTCGACGTCTGTGGTGCTAGTGCGTCGAGTCTGTGACAGCGGGTCTAATACGTCGTGAAGATGCTTCGTGTAGAAGCGAAACATTATCGATTTCCTGTTGAGTTTCCTTGTTTAGAACTTGACAGAGAAGGAGATCCAGCGGAATTAGTTACTAGATATTTATCTTTATATGTTTAATCTTACAATGAATTTCCGCAAGGTCACGCCTGAGTCAATTAGTTATCAAGTGAGCTGTTGAAACCTATCGACAGATACTTTGCGGCAGATTTATCAACTTGAGGGGGGGTAGCCAGACAGGCGGGTACGACACAGTATCCTACCCAGTGCTATGACTCTCTCATGTGGTTTTTCTTTGCTGAAAACTCCAGCACATAGTAGGATTCGAATCCATAACTTTTTCCACGGTGATACCGAAACTACCAACTGAGCTATCAATGCCTTTGAGAGATATGAGATATAGAGTCTTAGTTACATTCATAATCATAATGATTTTGCTTAGTTTTATCTTTAGTACACATCATCATCATCATCATATCAGCCCAGGGATGTCCACTGCTGAACATAGGCATCCCCCATGGATTTCCATCTCGAACGGTCTTAGTACACAGAATAAAACATTTTATTTACTTTTCAGGGCATCATATATATGGTTACAGTGAATTCTAAATATCTTCAATCGGTGGATTACTCGGACAGCCCTTTAGCAAGTATGGTAAGAACAATCAGTTCTCTAAAAAAAATTAAACAACTATAATTTACTTGTCAAATTTAGTAATGTAGTTTAATTGACAAAAAATATTTAGTTTTCTTTTTTATTAAATACCACAAAAATGACGACGGTCTACTTGATGACCAACGCCTTTGGAAATTTGAAACACCAGGGGTAACTTCAATGCGATGTAGAAAACCCCCCCTAAAACGTGATGTTGTTAAGCCTCGTGTGCCTGTAATCTCTCCGGTCCCTTTACCTTTCTAGCCGAAACATTATACAAGTGCACTGCTTCACGGCAGCAATGGCTAAAAGCTCTACTACTTTAATTTCTCTATTACTTCCAGGGATCAAAATTGATGTGGTGTTACTTTATCGCAAAGTTATCTGAACTATTAGATACAATATTCTTCGTGCTGAGGAAGAAGAACAATCAGTTGACATTTTTACACGTCTACCATCACAGTGTCATGCCGATCATAGCCTGGCTTGCAGTTAAATATACTCCAGGTATTTGGACTATATAATAAAAAAGTACCTATTCGTTTTTCGGCACCCAAATTTTGTAACTATCACGGGTTCAATATCGAAGCCGATTTCATGATAGATTGATAGTTTGTCACGCAAGCTGTGTGGGACCTCAATCACAGTGCCGTCAATGTACATAGAATCGATTGAAATATCGAGGTTATTCAAGGTTATAAGGAGTGGAATTTCCTGAAAACCACGACTTTAAAAAAAGATTATAGAGCGTGATGTTTTATTTTTCAGGAGGCCAAGGAATTATAGATTTGACAATCAACTCGTTCATACATGTTATAATGTACGGCTATTACTTCGTATCTGGACTGGGACCACAGTACCAAAAGTATTTGTGGTGGAAAAAATATCTCACTTCCATGCAATTAGTAAGTAAATAGATAGTAAGAAAATTATTTATTTATAAATATATGAAAGCATGTAAAACTTGCAGATCAATTTTAAAAAACTAACATAAGATTGGCATAAGAGCTGACAATATTTATTTTTTGACCTTTTGAACGCAATGTCATAACTGTGGATCTCCATGTCCATTACGAAAAGCCCGAAATCAATATAAATACATGTATCAATAAAACACATAAAAGTAATGTTATTTTGTATTTTTCTGTGACCTGTTTATTGTCGAGTATAGATGACAATGGCGCACAGGGCACGCTTGCACATGTCGATAGCCGACATTGGCGTTCAAAAGGTTAAAAGAGTATAGATTCTCTTATTTCACCTTTTTATCTCCATTATGTAAGTAACATTCCATTGAATGCTGTGAAAAACAATATCTAAAATAAACTTCGTCGTCGAGCCGACACAATAAGGCTTTGAGAGCGGACCTCTCGTGTTATTCCTCAGTTAACGAAAGAGACAGAGCAAAGAGGCCGCGAAGAGACATCGTCGAGTTAGTTTCATTTGTCTAACAGGAGCTATGTGTTAGTCGTGGCTATGAATACTACCACCCCAATTGGGCCTCGATTATCTAACAAAGATAACATTATCTCACCGGTTCATCGACTAAGTTTCTATTAGAAGAATGGGGAGGCTGTAAAAGTATATACGGAAGATCAGGTCAACTTTACACCTCCTTGATTATTTTATTTTCTTTAAGTATTGTAGTAATAATATATATTGTAATTGTTTAATTTTCAGGTACAATTCTGCATACTTATATACTATAACACCACAGCTTTGTTGTCAGTAAACTGCAATTACCTCAAATTCTTGAACGTTGTCTTAATACTCAATTGCACTGCTTTCTTCTATATGTTTGGAAAGTTTTATTTAAAAAGTTACAGTAAAAAAAGCAGCTCTAAAAATGGAACAGAACAGGCACAGGTGAAAAAAGAATCATAATGTGGCCAATATCATTATAAAACGAATTCAAACGTTAAATTGTGTTTAACTTGTTTGTATGTCACAAGATTTTATATTAAAGCAAATTTGAAAAAATGTAAATATAAAAAAATATTTACTTTTATGCCTACACTTGCCTCTTATTCCTTCCATATATTCACCCTATCCTACTTCCTACTTCTATATATACATGGCGTCCTAAGGACCCGATACACGAGAAAAATAATCACTTGTAGCTTTATCCTACCGATCGAAAGGCATTATTATAAGAATTATTATTTGCTACGGTATTATAAAACTGCAGGTGACTATTTTTCTCATGTAACGAGTTCGATTGTCGGTTCAACTATGTAATTTAAATATCTATGATTGCAGTTTTTAAGTTCAAATAATGTCTTCTTTCAGTAAAATGTTCCATTTACAATATTCAAGGTACTTTCCCTCCATGTGGTATATCCGTGGGATGCCCTGTATACGGAAAATAGGGTTCCTTTGTCGCACTATCACCTCAAAACAACTGAACATATCGGGATGGGACCGTTACCATCTGGGGAAGTACTACCTTACCCATTTCCGTCTACCTGCTTATTGGCCTTCTTGACATAAATAAGAATAATGTAAAAAAATAAATAATATAAGTTATTAATAGTTTGAATAAGAAAAAATGTTTTATAGTAAAAAAAGCGTGGGGTGCATGGTGTCAATAGCTATAAATATTTAATTGACAGATATGAAAAGGATTACCATTTCGATAATATCTTGAAAAGCACCCCCGCTTTCTTTAATTAAAACATTTTTTCTTATTCAAACTATTAATAACTTATATTTATTATTATTTTTTACATTATTCTTAATTAATATTTATTAAAAATTATTTTCTGTTTTTTAGTTTAGTTTTCTATATAAAGCGTGTTTTCTAGTTTTTTTAAACTATTATTTATTTTTCATTTTTTAATAAAAACATTTTGAGTGCCCGAAAGAGTAAGTCTGGAACTGCACGCATGCGTAGTTCCCGCACTAGCTCTATCTCTCGTACCAAATGCGCCAAACCTGTTTTGTGGTCAATTCCCAGTTCTTCAGCTACGTCGTAACTACTGATATGCCGATCTTGCTCCACTTTTTCAAAAATGGCATCCATTTTATCCGTAATGGGGCGACCAGAGCGACGTGCATCTTTGACATCAAAATTTCCGGATTGAAAACGCTTAAACCAAATTTGTGCTACTCTCACAGACACTGCACTAGGTCCATAAACATTCCAAATTTTTTTCGCGGCTTGCGTTGCATTTTTACCTTTTTTGTAGTAAAATTTTAAAATGAATCCAATTTCTTCATTACATTCACTCATCTTGGCGGTACGAAAAGCAAATGCAAATCACACATTTTCCTAATGTGAATTTGGAATTATGTTCTTTAAAATTTAAACTTTCAATGATACCAAAACCAGCCAGATACAAATAGTATAGCCAAAGAGATTTTATTACAAGTTCATACATACTATAATGCGAAAAGACTTTTTCCACAACCTAATATAAGAGGGTATCGAGATGTTTGTTACGCTGAAGATTGGGTAATGAGAAATATTGTATCATAGGGAATGGCACCTTTTTTGTTAATTACTAATCTTTATCCAGGAAGTGCTTACCACTTGATAAAATTTACTAGCGATGGCGATTGCCATCTATCTATAATCTCACTATAATTTTATGGCCGACACCTTGCAACGCCAATGCATTGTCGACCCTGAGACGTGAAGTTGTTAAGTCTCATGTCTTGCAATTTCCCCGGCTCCCTTAGCTAACTAACTAAAACACAGTAATTTAAGTGCACTACTGCTACGGCGGAAATGGGTTTGGTTATACTACTTCCCCGGACGAACTCTGCACTAAAAAGTCCAGGTACTTCTTCTATAAGATCAGATTTTACGACTTAAAAAATTGTTTTTGATATACGGCATGGTCTAAAATGTTTGTCTCAATAATATCATGGAGACTGATGATTCTAAAATAGCGCCATCTAGTGACGACAGCCCGAGTTATTAAGGTCTAATGTCAACCACCGGTCTTACGCTGAACTAGTTCGCCTCAGGAATTAAAACAAGCACGTCAATACAAATGAAGGAATATTTTCTTATTTAAAATTACATTTAATTTTTCAGAAACAAGGTAAAATAAAAAGAAAAGTAAATCTGAATAATTAACTTTAAAACGAGACAGATAAAATTACAATTATAGGTATTGTGACAAACGAAATTTTCTGAGTTTTATTAACCTCAATTAAGTTGTGCGACGGAAGTTTCAGTGGGTGACAATAAATCTAAATAAATTTTAAAATGATTATATAAAAAGTATGTCGAGAGATCATTGGCGAGCTAATATTGGAAATTTCCATAAGCGGCGTTGACCACGTACTATTCGCTGGATGTACAAATCAGGTAGACGGTCAATCAGTCGTCACGTTACATAACGATATAAAATTCAAGGGGAATTCGGAGGGCACTTATGAAGGTAAAATTTAAAGTTACTGAAGGGAAGGTAGTTGATAAAAGTACTTTATAATACCTAACTGTGGACCTAATGGGTCTCAAAATTTTTGTGAATTTATTTTCAAATAAAAATCGGAATAGTGCTAGTTTGAAAATCAATAAAAATATTTCTTTAACAATGGATATATTATTAAATTTTTTGACCGTTGGTTAGCTTCAGAATACAGGGAATTTGTATTTTTGTACATAATTGGTACAAAAAAACTACATAATTGATTAGAAATGTGCAAATATATAAAACGCGTTAATTTATCGAGTCCATTTTGAACTGAAAACCTACTTTCAAATTTATACTCCAATAACATTTATTTCTTATTTTAATGCAGTTGTGAAAGTACTACAGTTTTTAAGCTTTTCATCTTACACCTGCTGTGAAAAACAGCCGTGACATACAAACGAGGAATTGTACCTCGATCAAAGAATATGTGTATTCCTATGAAGTTTCCATAGACTACCGACCCTTTCAGTGTGTATGTTCAAAGTACTTGTGGTTTGATCCGTCAATTTGATTTTTTGATATTTTAAGAAAATGTTTTCGTATTCTGCCATTTGTTTATTGATTAGTTTACTGTTCTTGTATATTGAGTTCGTATCGAATTGCGCGCACTTAGCGGCAAAGTCGCCGAAACGTCAAAAAGCCTCTAACAAATCAACATTTTGAGCGTCTTTACGGAACATATTCTTTAAGATTTAACTGTGCGTACTACAGCGTTTCGCCAAACAGTATTTTTGGTACAAATATTTAATGAAGTACAAACATATACATCTTTAGGATTTAGCTTGTGATAGACTAAGATAGGTCATTTTCTGAAGGTGTCAGTCTACCGTGTGGGAAATGAAGATATTTCTCTTCTAAATATTATTTTTTGTATTTCCGGAGCCACTGCATGTAGCGTTCAATAATGATAGTTTTTTTTATGTGATCATTAAAATTGCGCAACCAAGGTAGAAAATTTCCATATGTATGAAACCCCCTTTCCATTCTTACATAGGAATATCTAAACATTCTCACATGAGAATCCTTGCAAGCTTCCGACGTCAACCAACCGTTGATCAACATTCGATCACCTAACCCGCAAGAAATATTCTCGTTTATATTACACGGAGGGGCCCTAACACCTCCTACCACCATACGTTTAAAATTGATCACCTTGATGCGGCATTATGCTGTAGTGTGTGCGCCTGCTGTTTTGCGGGGCCAAAAGCAACAAAACGACTAAACAATCCATACTTCCATAGATACTATTTTCGAGTAGTAGAGCTCTTAGTGCAGAGTTCGTCCGGGGAAGTACTACAACCTTTCCCATTTCTGCCGTGAAGCAGTAGTGCACTTGTATTACTGTGTTTCGGTTAGAAAGGTAAGGGGGCCGGTGAAATTACAGGCACATGAGACTTAACAACTTCACGTCTCAGGGTCGACAACGCATTGGCGATGCCCCTGGTGTTGCAAATGTCCATAGGCGGCGGTGACCACTTACCACCAGGTGGACCGTCTGCTTGTTTGTTGGCTCAAGTGGTATAAAAAAAATACTAATATTATAAATCCGAAAGTACCTGTGCGGCTGGCTGATCGCTAAAACTACGAGGTTTTGTTTTATACTGGGATATTTCTTACACACGGCCATCTGATCTCAATCTAATCGGAGCTTATTTTATGGAATAAATAAATAAATATCCTGGGACATTCTTTTACACACGGCCATCTGGTCCCAAACTAAGCAGAGCTTGTACTATGGAAACCAGATAACTAATATACTGACATATACTACTTTTTTTTTTCTAAATACATGCTTATATAGATATTTACACCCAGACACAGAACAAACAGACATGTTCATGCACACAAATGTTGGTCCTGGGTGGGAATTGAACCCGCGACCTTCGGTTTGGCAGTCAGAGCGCTAACTACCAAGCCAACTGGCCCATGAAACCAGATAACTGGTATACTACTGTTCCAGTTACATATTTATATAGATTCTAGCTGACCCGGCAGACGTTGTCCTGTCTTCAATGAATATTTAATTCGAATTGATATCATTAATACAAATAAAATACCAAGAACGTAGTGTTTATTGTTCTTGATAATTATTTTTTTAATATTAGGCGTGATGGCGCTCTGAACTAACCGTGATGACTTAAAAACTCACTGTACATTACAATACAATTTTCCGATTGAATTGACTGTGAAATGTGCACAAAGAAATGATAAATTTATTATTTTATCAATATTATTCCAACCCGTGCCTCTATTTTAAACAATATTGTCAAACGATTGACATTTATGTCAAACACCATAAGGCTATATTATAAGAGTTTATATTGTCAAAAGCGTAAGGTTACAATAGAAAAGTTAATATGGTCGTTATGTTTTCTTAAATTTTCTAATTTTTCGCGCAATTTTTTCTATCATAAGAACCTTCTCCTGACAATAACAAACACAACAAAAATAGAATTAGCGAAATTGGTCCAGCCGTCCATGCGTGATGCCGTGACCAAGGGAAATAGGGATTCATTTTTATATAATAGGTTGGGGAAAAAGTTCTTTCGCATTTTTTAAGAAAATGCGTTTTGCATTTTTAATATAGTTTATTTACATTAACTAAAGTATGTAGGTACCATTTTGTTCGATAACTTTTTGCCATCTTGAAGGTAGGGACATGATCCCATTGCTATAGAAATTTTGGGACTTCTGATCAAAATACTGCGACAAGTGGTTTTGACAGTCCTCTCGTGATGTTAACATGACACTGCCTAAAGAATTCTGAAGAGACCGAAACAGGTGGAAATCCGAAGGTGCAAGGTCAGGACTATACGGCGGATGCATTAATACCTCCCAACCAAACTCTCTTAATTTTTGCTGAGTGGCTCAAGATGTGTGAGGTCTAGCGTTATTATGATGAAAAACCACACCCCTTCTGTTGATTAATTCCGACCGCTTTTTCTCAACTTCTTGCTTATTTGCTTTAATCTCATCAGTTGTTCGCAGTAGAGTTCAGAATCGATGGTCCTGCCTGGTGGTAATAGCTCATAATGAATAATGCCCTTCCAATCCCACCAAATATCTAGCTTTTTTGTGTACCCAGTTTTTTTCAAATGCGCCAAAACTGTTTTGTGGTCAATTCCCAGTTCTTCAGCTACGTCATAACTACTGATATGCCGATCTCACAGATACTGCACTAGGTCCATAAACATCGCAATTTTTTTTCGCGGCTTGCGTTGCATTTTTACCTTTTTTGTAGTAAAATTTTAAAATGAATCGAATTTCTTCATTAGATTCACTCATCTTGGCGGTACGAAAAACAAATGCAAATCACACATTTTCCTAATTGGAATTTGGAATTATGTTCTTTAAAATTTAAACTTTCAATGATACCAAAACCAGCCACATACAAATAGTATAGCCAAAGAGATTTTATTACAAGTTCATACATACTATAATGCGAAAAGACTTTTTCCCCAACCTAATATTATATATTATATAAATTTACACCCACAGAACAAACAGCCATGCGCACAATTTTTTTCCGTTGTGGGAAAAGACCCCACGAGCAGTGGCAGCAAGCCATGGCCGTCAGTATCTCTAACCACCAAGCCAACTGGTCCGTCAAGGTAGGAGGTATTCTTTAGATGCGCTCCCTATGTACAGTCTATGGACCCTTACAATAATAAATTATGCTATCACCAAGGTCTGAAATTAAACTCTTGTTACCCTAGAGTAAGGAGTGAGTTGGGGTAGTAGTATTTGATGCCGCTACTGGTTCGGTTAAAGGCCATTGTAAGTATAAGTAGACACTTATAAAGGGATGGCGAATAGAAGTTTATTTTTTAAAAATAGAACCTCAGTACATCGGTAATTAATGTATCAGAAATACAACTTGATTTTAGAAATAAACGTCGTTGAATACGCAAGTATTAATGACAATGAACAGTAAAATGAATAATGTTAATTTATTAAAAAGGAACACTAGGGAATCAATTAATTTCTTCACATTGTTTAAATGTCATTAGTCGGGACATAGCATGCGTATCGACAACCCATAAAGGAAATTATAAACAGAGAAGCCAAAAGGGATTGAAAACAAGTGGTCAATATATTCTTGAGGACTATGGCACTGCTTCTGAGGAAGGCATGGGATGGTTACCAATTCGTTTTTGATGAATTAGCTGGTAAGTCAACTTTTATTTTTAACGCAAAAGTGAGCTGTACTGTCCTGTAAGTCGAGTATATATAAAAATGTTATGTTGGTTTGTTTACGCTTCAAAAACTCAAAAAGTACTGCACCGATTGAGCTGAAATTTTAGCATGATATATAATCCGCATCAAGGATTGTTTTTATCCATTTTTTGCATCAGTCACATTTCCGCGACCGCCTTAGTTTTGTCATTTCTCAACCATTCAATCACAATGTGCCATTGCGAAGCGTGGCAGGGTACAGCTAGTTTGTAATAAAAGTTTAAAAAAATTAGTTAACCAGCTTATTTTGCCATTTAACTCCTAAAAGCATTACTTAAATAGATTCATAAAAGCTTATGTTGTTTTAGACGATAATGGAGTGTGAGCGTTGGGTAAATAGACTGGTTATAATATTAGTTAACTGTTCCTTACATACTGCTTTCTCTTTCAGATCCAAGAACAAAATCATGGTTCCTAGTAGCAAAACCATATCAAGGCATTCTGATCCTTGGACTTTACCTGATGTTTGTTCTGAAATGGGGACCGAAATTAATGGAGAACCGACCCGCATTTGAATTGAAGAAAACTCTGATAGTCTATAACTTATTTCAAGTTTTTGCTTGTTTCTATGTTTTTGTCTATGTAAGTTTTTACGTTGATGGCCGCTTCACGGAGGTCTCGAAGAGCTTATCTCTCACGTGATTAGTAGTATAAACGTAGTTGGCGGCAGAGACAGAGCACGGAGGCCGCGACGAAAAATCCTCGAGTTAGTGTCATTTTCCTTATAGAATCGAGGCCCTGTATACCTTTTTATTTACCGAAAAATCAAGTTCATTCATTGGATCTTAACTAAAACCATCACTACCGTATTCAGCGTACCGCAGAGGTATCATCGTATATATAATTTCCAGGCAATATACTACGCCTGGGGTTGGGACTACAAATGGATATGTGAGCCATTAGACCGTTCAACCGACTTCAAACCTATGAAAGTTGCTGAGTTCTGTTACTGGTACTACATGCTTAAGCTCTTGGACCTCGTGGATACGGTATGTACAAAGTTAAATATCTTTATCAAGAGTATATTTAGGGTTGGTTGCACCGGGTGTACTGACCCTCTGATACTCTCTAAAAACCGTCAAAATGTATACTGGATGGCATTTTAATTTTGGTTAGTCGATGCTAGAACTGCACATTAAGTTGTCAGCAAAAGCATTCCCAAAGATAGTAGACCTCGGCCTCAGACAGGAACCGGTCGACTCTCATTCAAATCTCTAGTAATGTGAAGTAGAAATCTTTTTTACCACTAGGACTGACAAACAGGTCCAGATGATGGTAAGTGTTCACCACCACCTATGTTAGATGTGCAACACCGATGCGTTCCCTTCTCCAAGACGTGAAATTGTTAAGTCTCATGTGCCTGTAATTTGCAGCAGCCTTACCTTTCTAACCGAAATTCAGTAATGCAAGTGCACGGCGGAAATGAGTAAGATGGTAGTACTTCCCTGGTCGAACTCTGCACCAAGAGCTCTACTACTCTAATCTGATGATTAGGTTGCGATAAGAATTTATTGTTTCAAGTTTACGAATGAATGTAAGTACCATATACTAACCTATGAATGGTGAAAAGAAATATACGTTCATGGGTCAAATATCCTTCGACTGAAAGCACATATTTAGCACCGAAACCAAATGGTATCAATCATGGCAAGCAGATGATGATATGTTTGTTATAAACGTAATGTAGTATGTAATAATGAGGGCGGTACTTCTAAGCAGATGCTTAAGAGTAGTAAGGTGAAAGGGAATACCAAAAATATACTACATATAATGTCCATGACATTTCAATAAATGACTTAGTCCCGTTTATCGTTTTCAAAAGCGTGTGGAACACTTACAAATCAATACCCAAATGTTTGTAAAATTTAAAATCGAACGATGACACGACATGATCGTTCAATAGTAGATTACCTATTGTTATTTACAAAATTTTGTAAATCAATTCAAGAGTTCAATAAACTGTTCTTTTTAATTAAATATAATACATTAGACGTTAGGGACGATTGCCCCCAGTCGGTATGAACCGTGTCGTACAATTTCAAAATTTACATACATTATTATATTCAATGTATACAATGTGTTACAAAATACCCCGTAAAAATATAATTAATTATCTAAGCCAACAACCCTAGTAAGCTGTCATGTCAGGGAACCAGATTATTTAACAGAAAGGCCTGCGTACCTATTTTAACTAATAATTGTCTACTTTAATAGTTTTTTTATTTTTCATTAATAAAAATCATGTATGTTATACAGCGTTACTACGGTTCTTAAATATTGTGAATGGACTCGTTATAAGGCCCTATTTACCTCCTTTCGGCTTTACGGGTAGTTTTGTAATGATAGAATAGTAATGATGCTACATAATCTCCACTTTTCTCCACTTTGAAAAATTACAAATCATATCAAATCACGTTTTTAGCTACGGCAGATCTTACTAATATTATAAAGTTTGTGCGTAGGGATGTTTGTTACTCTTTAAAGCCAAATCTACGTAACGGATTTGGATGAAACTTGGCACCTACCTATATAGAAAATGCCCTGGAATAGCACATAGTATACTTTTTGTACCTAGAAAATGCTACATTCCTCGGGAACGCGAGTGAAACCGCGAGGAACAGCTAGTTAAAAATATGTTAAAGTGTTTTCCGCAACAAAAAATTTTACACAAATACATTTATTTAATTTTGGAAAAAATGCAACAAAATGTTTTCGAAATGAAAACTTCTTCGACACCATTACTCGAGGCTCGACGAAAAGAAAAAGCTACACTAAAAAGAGACAAACATATACGCTTATAGGATTCGGCCTGCGAGAGATTGAGATATGAAGTTTTGTGAAGTTTACCGCGTGTGAAATACACACATTTATCTTTTTTACACGCTTTATATTAGCTTCTCCTGTATGTATGTATGTATGTATGTATGTAACCGGCCCCTTTGAGCTCGATTTTGTCCTACTTTGAACACCTGTCAAAGAGCGATGACAATGCAATAATCCGATCAAAGCATCCGATTATCCTTATTAGATTCGCCAGGATTAATTAATTTCTTTCCGCATCCTTTGCATGCGAGTAAGAAAGATAGAGCTAGTGCGCGAACTCTCTGGAACTGCACGCATGCGTGCAGTTCCAGACTTACTCTTTCGGGCACTCAAAATGCTTTTATTAAACTACCTTGGTAATATTATAATCAAACACAATCGAATCTATATTACAATAAAATTGAGTATAAATAAACTTTTATACTATTATTAAATTCTTTATGATTTTCAACTAAATAACATGTTTGTATTTACATTCCAATGTATAGTCATGAGAATTAATATATAATTTTACAAGAGTTCTACAATAATATCTGATTTCATGATTAATTTATTCATATCTCTTCTTCTCTATTTGACGGATTATTCATTTATACTACGACAGATTTTGATACAGTTTTCACCAATATACAGAATTCAAGAGGAAGGTTTATACGTATATTACATGCATATTAATGAGAAAAGGCGAGAATTTCAGACGAATTGCGACTATTTTAAAGTGCGCGCGCTTGACAATTCGCGTATTACAGACGTCCGGAACGCGGGTGAAACCGCGGGAGACAGCTAGAGTGATATAAAAAAATCTAAAAAATCTGCCTGGATACTTTTTTTTTATTTAAGGGACGAAGTTATTCTCCTCTGATGGCTCTTACATTGATGCGGGTATTTTCGGCGAGCACAGATGGCTCTCAACCGAAGGAACCTCAAAACTGACCATGGTTTTATATTTTAAATCGTGACTGTACACATTGAATCTATTATAATGTCAATGTGTAATTTGTTATGCTAAGTGCTGTTGAACTAATAATATGACCCGAAAAGAATAACATTATCAAACAATAGGTAATTTCGCTTTGAAACGTACACGCGTAACTTTTATAATTAAATCAAATTAGATTGCTTGTTTGTTGAAAACAGTTTTGATCGCATAAAAACAACACTTAGAAAATACTTCTTTATTCCTTTTAAAAGAAGGTTCATCTAAAAATAAAATTCTCTAAAATAGATGTCCCTCATCATAATCAACAGGGTTCATTTTCGTATAACATTTAACGGGTGATACGGGTCAATTTTGGATGAACTAATTAATTTTGAACGAGTTGTAGCCTTTATTGAAAAGCATTACATACTCTTATGTAACATTTAACATTCCCGAAGGTAACTGAAACCAGTATTAGAAAATTGTTTGCCGCAAAACCTCAACAGTATATTTTAGTCACATAAAGGTTCCATTTAAATAGTAATATAATAGTTTAAAAAATATGCTTTGCCCCACCGGTGAAAGAATTTTTCAAATCGGTCCAGTTTCAGAGCCTATTCAATGCAAAAAAACAAACAATCAAATATAACCTCTTTTTATAGTTAGATAAAGGTTCTATATTAAAAAAAATATTATTACTAGTTGCCACTAAGGAGTTCCACTACCCTCCTAGTTCCATCATCAGATCAGCCCGATGGCACCAATATATTATACCCTCATCTGGCACTACCTCATCCTACAAAATTATTCATATTCCAAAGTTTCAAATCGATAGAGCAATTAGCAGAAGGTAAAAATTGCCATCTATTACTTTATTACATACCTAGTTAGTTAGTTTTGACAGCTAAGAATATCAGAGAATAGCAATATCAACTTTAGTGATTCCGTGATTAGGTTCATATATAGACCTTAAAGTAACGGCATAAGGTTAATTTTTCATTGGCAAAAAGGGCCTATTAGATCACACAACTTTAGATACAGGTGAAGATAATGAAAGCGTGTTAATAGTGCGACAGACGGAAGTTACTACAATTTTGCAAGTCACATTAGCAACGTCACGCAATGCCGCAGTCTAATTAATTAATAGTTATAATTAAACAGACTCATAATTCAGCGCTGTAAAGAATGATTTGCTTTTTTAACAATGAATGTAGGAGGCCAAAGCTTTGCTTGTTACGGAAGTAATAGAGTTCTTAGTTCAGAGTCCATCCGGGGTAGTACTACCACCTTACCCATATTAACTGTAAAGCAGTAGTGCACTTGTATTGTCTTATCAAGGAATCCGTAAACGTTTTCTTCCAGATCCATGCCTTAATACTCACTTATAGTTCAATCAAAATTAAACAAAATAAAACATTGAAGAGAAGAGCTGGGAACAAAAGTTAAATCTTTAGAATCTAACTATTATGCCTAATTGAATGTTTCCCTATTTCAAAGTAAAATACTAATAATAAAAATACCTAAGCTGAGTTAAGATCTAGAATGAAAAAGTCAATTAAGTATGAGTGTCTAGATTTATTAGGAAACCAGAGTGAAACTGATTACAATTTACGAATGGTTTTGCCATTATTCGATATTTAAACCATTTAAATACGATATCACAATTTTTTGTAATGCTTTCATAATTCGACGGTTAAAAGGCCACTTGATTCAAACACCATTTTGAAAACTTTACAGGAGAGCTATTTGAAAATGTTAAAACCCAAAAACAGATCCTGCATCTAAACTTCTTAACATTCCACATCAAAGCTGTTGAATATTAAAACTGCTTCAACGAATTTGTGCATGGGCCATCATCATAGTAATCATAATTCATTGAGAAAAATGTTACTTTCGTCAAAAATGGCGGTTGAGTCAAGTCGCTTTTTACCCGTCGAATTTTAATAGGGACCTATCCTGTATCTTTAAAGACAATATTAATAATCAAACACTAACTAGCAGATTCATAATCTAAAAATACAATTAAATATAATCAATATAATTTATAATTACCTTTCTTACCATAAGGACTATATCTTTTGATAATGTATGATGACGTCACAACATACAATTTCATACAAAAGTCCCTACATTCCATCGTTTGACATGTAATAAAAAGTAACTGATTTTACATATCATTACTCATCTTAATTACAGGTGTTCTTCGTGATGCGCAAGAAGTACAACCAGATATCATTCCTTCACTTGTACCACCATACTGGCATGGTGATGCTGATTTGGGGAGCAGTTACGTACTTACCAGGTGAATTTTACTATTAGATATTTCCTGTACCTATCCTATATTCTCCTATTGTAAGGGGTGGATGGAGTGGGCTTGTACCTATTGTAATAAATATCTTAGAACTTTCGTGTAATGTATTAGCTACCGTGTTCTAGGGATCTATTTATATCTATCTATAACCTTCAAGAAAAGAGCGTACTCCTTTTAAAAGGCCGGCAATGCACTTGTGGTTCCTCTGGTGTTACGGGTGTCCATGGGTGGCGGTAATCGCTTACCATCAAGCGATACGTCTGCTCGTTTACCTACCAAAATATAATAATAAAAAATAAAAAAAACCCGGGATTTTAACATAGCCTATGTTACTCGAAAATAGTGTAGTTTTATTTCAGTTAAAGTTTTTTTTAAAAAGGCTAAGTGGTTTTTGTGATCTCCTCCTCCAATCAAACGTCAAACTTTCATAAAAATATATGTAATATGATTTCTTCTTTTTTTTTCAGGAGGCCACGGAACTTTGGTAGGTGTTATCAACTCTTTCATCCACGTTGTGATGTACTCATACTATCTACTGACTGTCGCCAAGCCAAGTGTCAAAAACTCACTGTGGTGGAAGAAGTATATAACACAGTTACAAATTGTAAGTACTTTGTCTAACTATATTATGTATCCTTTGAATCACAATATACCATATATACAAGACAAGGACAGGAACACATACATATATATTTATATATAATATACATACTCGTATATTTATTTACACATACATATACATTACACATAAAATCAGGAAAAAAATAGAGTGCCTTTGACGCACCATCACTTCAAAACTACTGAACATATCGGGATGGGACTGCTACCTTTCGACGCGGAATTTTCTGTAGATGGTTATAAGCTATATATATGGTATCGATAAACGCGGGTAAAACCGCGGGGACAGCTAGTATATATATATATATACTAGCTATATATATATATGGATAAATAAAAATGCTGTGCAGAACCGTGTCTATTTGTACCTTTATGTGTATTCTAATGAAATCAGACACGCAGAAAGATAATGTTCTAAATAGAAATTGAATATTTTTGATATCTGGGAACAAATACTATCTTTACTAATATAATACAGTGGTAAATTTTGTAAAATTTAAATGTGGTAATCTCAAGAACCATACGCCCGATTTCACAAAAATCATTCACTCATAGAAATAGAGAGACATAAACGATGTTATTTTCCCGAGGTACATTCGTTTCCCAGAAAACGCAGTTGAAACCACGATGCAGAAGTTAAATATAGATAGTAACAATTTATTTATCTCCTTTCAGCTACAATTCTTTTGGTGCGTAGTGCATATGGCTATCATAGTCTTCAAACCAGACTGCGCCTACCCAAGATGGACGAGCGCAGTATTCCTGCCACAAAACGTATTCATGCTGCTGTTATTCATAGATTTCTACATAAAAACTTACATCACCAAACCCAAAATAGCAGGAAATAAAAATGGTACAACCAAGGAAAATGGTCACAATGGAACCACTAAAAATGATGTTATTTCTAAAGAGAATGGGAAACAAGAATGATTTGTTTATTTGGTTTAGTGTATTTATTATAAGTAAAAAAATTATATTTAGTAATGAAGATTTTTATTAGGCTATAAAAAAATTGAAAGATAATTAATTGTACAAAATTTATTTATTATTATGATATTCTAGCAAGACCCTGCAGACGCTGTCTTGTGTGCTTAAATATCTATGAAGACCAATATTCATGGCGATCCTATATATTAAATTAAAAAAATTGCAGCCGTTTGCTTGTGGCATCAAAATTCGAATAGTAGTCAATGTTTTGACATGAAATTTTCACACAACATTGCATTTGTATTTAAAAGCGTAATTTTTTTTTCTCTTGAAGTTCTCTCAGCATCAGGAAATTGCAAAGGTTTCGCGAGGCATAAATAAAATCAATGATAACTGACAAATGACTACTTTATTAACTTCAGTAACACATTTATATCAGACAGAGTCACAGAGATGGATGGCCGAGTTTTACTAGTATTATCTTATGAAAATAAAGATCTTAAATTAATAATAAAATACACATAACAAAAAATATTGGGTTCACTTAGAAAAGTGAATTTTATTATAAAACCTTTTTATTTTATTTAAAAATACTGATTTTAATTGTTTTTTTTTTGTAACGCAAATGGTACATATTTAAACAAGATAGAATTATTAAATAGATTTTTTCTATATTTTTTAATAACCATAATATAACTTAAGTTTATCAAGTGAATGCAAACTTTATTCTTGTATAAATTATAAAACTGTTTATTGAATCTAAATTTGTAATCTAAATATGTACTCGTATTTTTTCTAACTTGTTCATAGTAATTTATATTAAATAATAATTTTATTGTAACTGTAACTGCCGTTAATGTCGCATGCACCTCTAATTGGAAAATATTCTGTTGATGCATAATACTGAATAATGACGCAAATATAAATAAATAAATATCCCAGGACATTCTTCACACATGGTTACCTAATCCTACATTAAGCTGAGTGTACTGCTTGTACTATGGCTACCAGATAACTGATATACTACATTATTACTTTTTAAATACTTTATATATTATATATTTTAAATAGATATATCAAAATCAATAATAAATATCCTGGGAGATTCTTTACACACGGCCATCTGATCCCAAACCAAGCAGAGCTTGTACTATGATAATCCGATAACCGATATTCAATTTCTTTTTCTAAATACATGCTTAATTAGATATTTACTTACCCAGTCACAGAACAAACAGACAGGTTCATGCACACAAATGTTTGTGAACATGAACCCGCAACTTGCGACTTGGCAGTCAGGGTCGCTAACCACCAAGCCAACTGACATGTGCGTTTGTTTGTATTTGAGGCGCCACCATACGGTTACGCTGGGTACTAGCTTGTAAAAAATAAAATTAAGGTATAGAAGTTGATGGGCTGCAGCCCCATCTATTGGCAAATTAAAGAAACAAATCCTGCATGAAAAATACTTTGATATGCCGTATTGTCTTGATCGATGAAACGATGTTGGAGTTTATCAGTCTCATATATACCAACATCCATTTATTAGCTTAACTTTACCATTCTTTACGAAATCTATACTAATATCTAAAAAGCTGAAGAGTTTGTTTGCTTAATCGCGCTAATCTCAGGAACTACGGGTTCGTATATAAAAATTATGTATGTGTTGAATAGTCTATTTATCGAGGAAGGCTATAGGATATATAGCATCACGCTACGACCAGAGCGGAGCATCAATGAAAAAAATGGTAAAAACGGATTAAAGACTTCCGAAACATGGGTGAAACCGCAGGGGACAGCTAGTCATTCATATAAATACTGACTTTCTTGTTTTAAAGCTAGCTTCAATTTATTTAGTTATTTGTCTATATAATAACAGACCTATATACCTATTAAAAAAAGCTTAATTATTTTGCATCTGTCAATAAGCGTTGCCAAAACGAACAAGACACAAAATATTATTTGGAAGCTTTAGTGGCCACCAAAAGTATGAAGAGCGTAAAAGCGTAGGTACGCTCTACATGAGTAGTAGCGACCCTGGATTTGCTTGAGTGGTACAATGCAACTATCTTATGCAGATAAACCTGGAGGTAAACCTTTCGGAAAAGAAACTCCAAATGATCTATTGATAGAAATCTGTATAAAAATATAGTTTAAACGTAGTTCAAGCACACAGATAGAGATTGTGACTTAAGCTATTGAAGGTCAGGCTTTTCCCAACATACATCGCAATGCAATGAATATTTTAGGAACGCAAAGGAAACTAATAAGAATTGTACTAGGTAAAATTGTTTTATATCCCTAATAAATATTGCCTAGCTTTTATAATAAACCTGCCGTCCTACGATTTCACCCGCGTTTATCGCTATCATAATAGGTCGGGGAAAAAGTTCCTTCGCATTTTTTAAAGAAAATTCAAAACATTTTTAATATAGTTTATTTACATTTAACTAAAGTATGTAGGTACCATTTTGTTCGATAACTTTTTGCCATCTTGTAGGTAGGGACATGATTCCATTGCTATAGAAATTTTGGGACTCCTGATCAAAATACTGCGACAAGTGGTTTTGACAGTCCTCTCGTGATGTTAACCTGACACTGCCTAAAGAATTCTGAAGAGACCGAAACAGGTGGAAATCTGAAGGTGTAAGGTCAGGACTATACGGCGGATGCATTAATATCTCCCAGCCAAACTCTCTTAATTTTTGCTGAGTGGCTAAAGATGTGTGAGGTCTAGCGTTATCATGATGAAAAACCACACCCCTTCTGTTGATTAATTCCGGCCGCTTTCTCTCAACTTCTTGCTTTAATCTCATCAGTTGTTCGCAGTAGAGTTCAGAATCGATGGTCCTGCCTGGTGGTAACAGCTCATAATGAATAATGCCCTTCCAATCCCACCACACACACAGCATCACCTTGTTGCGAGTTAACCCGGTTTTCGCCACAGTCTGTGAAGCCTGACCAGCCCGTGACCACGACCTTATTCGCACGTTCTTGTCGTACGTGATCCACTTTTCATCACCAGTTATCAGCTTCTTCAAAAATGGTTCGGTTTCATGACGTCGTAATAAAGAATCACAAATGAGTATACGGTTCATTAGATTTCTTTCAGTGAGCTCGTGAGGTACCCAAATATCTAGCTTTTTTGTGTACCCAGTTTTTTTCAAATGCGCCAAAACTGTTTTGTGGTCAATTCCCAGTTCTTCAGATACGTCGTAACTACTGATATGCCGATCTTGCTCCACTTTTTCAAAAAAGGCATCCATTTTATCCGTAATGGGGCGACCAGAGCGACGTGCATCTTTGACATCAAAATTTCCAGATTGAAAACGCTTAAACCAAATTTGTGCTACTCTCACAGACACTGCACTAGGTCCATAAACATCGCAAATTTTTTTCGCGGCTTGCGTTGCATTTTTACTTTTTTTGTAGTAAAATTTTAAAATGTATCGAATTTCTTCATTAGATTTATTCATCTTGACGGTACAAAAAACAATTGAAAATCACACACTTTCCTAATTTGAATTTGGAATTATGTTCTTTAAAATTTAAACTTTCAATGATACCAGAACCAGCCAGATACAAATAGTATAGCCAAAGAGATTTTATTACAAGTTCATGCATACTATAATGCGAAAAGACTTTTTCCCCAACCTAATATATAAAAATTTAAACTTTCAATGATACCAAAACCAGCCAGATAGAAATAGTATAGCCAAAGAGATTTTATTACAAGTTCATACATATTATAATGCGAAAAGACTTTTTCCCCAACATTATTGGTAAAATACTAGCTTTTATTTATCTACAAAAACACATTCATGTGATTGTTTGTCATGAAAGTAAATGTTGCTGATTTCACAGATATGATATAATTGCTGTAATTTAAAACTAGGTATATTGTGGTGTAAAAATATTGACCACTTCTACATTACATCAAATATACATTTTAATTCAAATAGTTTATTGATGTATTTGAATTATATGTGTTATTGATGTATCGTGTACATTATTTATTTAGGGTATTTTTTTTATTTGTTCTTAACACTAAACATACCATAACCGGGTCAAATGACCCATTTTGAACTTTGCATTGAAGATGCACGTATCATCTTATTGCTTTTGGACATTTGACTTCATGACTTTTTCTTACTAATTAATATACAGTTATACTATTTATTTCCCACAGTCACGTTTGACCCGCTATGGTAGAAAAAGGTACCTAGTAAGTGTTGGTATGATTAGTGTTAATAAAGTGTTTATATTATTTAAATTTACTTTATTACATACATGACCCTATTTTAAGGTATATCAATTATTTTAATTAAATAAATATCAATATACAAAACATAGAATTAAATAATTTATAAAATATGTGCTATTTCGTAGCAACAATTTTGTATAACGTTTACTGAATGAAACCATAAACGAAATATTATTAAAGAATTATTCCCTTTAAAATATAAAAAGGACTAAATAAGTTTTAAAATTGGAAAATTAAAATATTTCAGAACAAATAAATATATATCCGTCGGAGACCAGATAACTGATTTACTTACTATATTTAAAATACATACGTACATAGGATATAGTTATATACTAGCGGTCCCCCGCGGTTTCATCCGCGTTCCCGAGGGATGTAACATTTTCCCGGCACAATAAGTCCCATGTGTCATTCCAGGCTTTCTATATATGTGCCAAGTTTCATACCAAATCCGATTGGTAGTTTTTGCCTGAAAGAACAAGAAACATCCATACATACAACGTTTCGTATTGATAATATTAGTAACATATTTGTACATAGACTCAGTACAAACCGTGGGAGACGATCTCATGACTTGCAGCCCTTGATCTAGAGTGGGGGCAAACCGGGGTATCGCCCCCGGGCGGAAATTACAGGGGGGGCGCAAACTTCATAATCTGCTTATTACAAGTCTTATCAAATAATTTGATAGCAGGAAAGTACTAAATTGATCCCCTTTGTCCTGGGTTGATTGCTCTGATCAGGTAAAATAATATTAACGTATTCTTTAAGTCTGGGATTGGTAATATATCCGTGGGGCTGCCACAATTCCCACCACAAGTCACGTTGGGATTTAAAGATGATTTCGATGCGACTTGTTAGGGGATAATGGCCGTCAATACATCTTACTAGCTGCACAGAATATAGTTTATGTTCCTCTCCATACCATAGGCTATATGTGTGCCAAATTTCAGCAAAATCAGTTCAGTGATTTTGCCATAAAAGCGTAACAAGGTCAGTTTCGCATTTATAATTTGCGAGTTGGATGAGCTAACCGAATTATAAGCTTTTTTTTACCTCTGTATATATATTTGAAATGTAAAATTGAATATATAAAATATAGATTACCTTAAGTTTTACCATATAATAATTAAATTTAATTTAATTAAATAAAAAAACCTGTCCTGTTAATAAAAAAAAAGTATATCTGATTGTTAGAACGATAGAAAATTATCTATATTAAAGGCAGCTTACTGAAAGACTACATGAAGCCTGCCCCCTTATTCAGCTAATACAAACATCGTCGGCGAGCCTCTTCACGGAGGCCTCGGAGAGCTTACTTCTCACGTGATTAGTAGTATTACCGTAGTAAGCGACAGAGACATAGTATAGTGGCTGCGACGAAATATCCTCGCGTTAGTGTCATTTTTCATACAGAATCGAGCCCCTGAGCTCAATAGAAAATACTCGAAATAAGCGACGCTTCCAAAACTACAATTTCAAATATCGTTTTATGATCCATATACCATTCCGGTCCCTCAGGATTTAACGAAATCTATAAAATGTTGACCCGCACACTACTGAATAAATGATACAACGATATTCTCTTAGTTCTCTCTTTTTCTAGAATAAATGGTAAGAATTAAAATTTTTCTAGTTTATCCTTTTTTGTAATGTTTATTTGAACATTTAAACATTGAATATACTTGTCTTCTTGTTTTATGTCTGTATGTAAAAATCTATAAAACTACATTTGTTTTTAGGTAATAGGTACAGTATTAGAGTCAGACTATTCATAAGTGCTTGTTAATGCCTATTTGAATAAAAATATTTTCATTTTCAAAAGTAATTCCCCCATTAAACACGGTACTCCTATAACGCATTTTCATATTACGCGATTTCAATCCCCCGTGTAACACGGGCATTCCCCCATATAACACGGGAATTTCCCACATTATATTTCCGTATCTACAGTGAAATTTATAATGATTTGTACAGTTCATAATTAGTTTGATTTTAATAAAACGTACATATTTCGTTCGTAGTATAGTTTTTTCTTAATATTCGAAAAGTTAATTATACTTATAATAAATTTATAATTTATACGTAACGCGTTATACGGGTATACTCCTACAACGCGGTTTTCTATAACGCGGGAGCAATCTACCGTGCTATCATCATCATCATCATCATCATCAGCCTATCTCCGTCCACTGCTGGACATAGGCCTCACCTATGGCACGCCACTGAGCTCGATCTTCAGCTCTTTGTTTCCAACCGCTGCCAGCCAGCTTGCGTATATCATCGCTCCATCTAGCTGGAGGGCGCCCTACCGTGCTATAGGATAACTGTATATCAGTTATTCAGTTTCCATAGTACAAGCTCTGCTTAGATCGGGATCAAGAAAAGGATGTCCCAGAATAAATAGGAAATATATTTTGAAACGTTAAACATTTGAAAAAAGAATAGCCAAGTTTCTTTCATACATTTTTCTTCTGGATTTCCGAACCACAGTTTACTTCAGTATACAATTAACTCAAAAGTCACTCATTTCAAAACAGGCTTTTTTTCTCCCTTTTTAGGGATCCGTACCTTATTTGCCAAAAGTGAACCCTTATAGGATCACTTTATTGTCCGCCTGTCAAGTCTCTTTCTCTCAGGAATGCGTGGAGGTATCAAGCTGAAATTAATATTCTCTCAAATTATAAATTTATATTTATTATATTATATTTATATTAATACTCGCTCAAATACCTCTTGGAGCAGAGAAAAGAAATCTTCAAAGTCAACGCAATCAATAGATAGGGCCATTTTGCTCCGTTTATGGTACATATTTTGACATTCGCAAAGGAATCAAAACCTATAAGGGACTTCCCGTTAATCTAGAATCAAATCTGGCAAGAAGCAATACCATGTAGCTCAAGTAAAGGAAAAAATCCGTAGACCGTAAATTTGTAGTTACATCACAAAAATAAACACTTATTTGCAGTTGGTAACCAGACCTACGTCGATATATGAGAACAAGAAGCTCCAAAAGCAAACCTATTGTCTTTCAATCCGACGGTTTATGAACATGAGTATGCGGAACCCTCGGTGCGTGAATGAGACTCGCACTTGACTGCATTTCTTCTTAGTCTCACAGATAATGTTCATGTGTTATAAATTAAAAATCTTTAGAAATTTTAACACGTTGAACGCCGCTTAAATTTTTCAGTTTTTCTGTTTGGGCCGTGGGGGACACCGTGTGGTCGACATACAATAGTTCCGTTGGGGCCGCGGGGGACAACATATGACCGCGAGTTAGAGGCGATTTTAAGTATCGCTATTGGGCCGTCGAGCACAGATTTGAAGTTAATTTGTATTTGACGTGACCCCCACGGCCCTGCAGATAAATAGATTGTATTTGGTTTTTAGTAAAAAATATGACTTAGAAAAATATGACAGATTATGTCAGGACAAGACTTTTTTGAAAGTTCTAATGGAAAAAGTGTGTATGATAATGTTTTATTTTATATTTTTCCATAAAATTACTATTTATAATGTGTTGTGAAATACTGTATACTGTTACGATTTAATTAACTTGTTAGAGTCTGGTTAAAGTTGTACTACACAACTGATTTTTCGGGGATAGTTTGATGAATTAAACTACATGTTTGCAAATCAGAAATATAATTATTTAAAGTTACTATTTATTAAATGAAACAAAATTAAATCAGACTTTAGGTTGAGATCAATATCAACGTTACTACTACATTATTTTTAATGAATTTTATGAAAACATTCAAAACAAAGAAATGGTTTGTTAGGGCAGGTTTCACAAAAAGTTACAACTTTTTTCGTCTTGTTTTTGGCTAATACTCGTCCCATTACTTTTGTATTGTCTCTGTAGCACTGCTGACATGTTCGTCGACAATTTTTCCTGGTGCCGTCTTTCTTCGCAAGCTTATGCCTCATTCTGATTGGTCTTGAAACTTGACTTGAGGCTTCACTTCTTATTAACAGGCCCTTCAACACCTGTTTCCTAAATTCAACAATTTGGATTTTCGTCCCGGTTACTGCTTGATATAATACTAGTGCATTGATAACTGCAGTATTCAACAGCAAGTTAATGGCAACTTTTTTGTACCATTTGACTGATTTCCTTAATGGCGTGGAATAAGCCCCCATTTGGTCGGACAAATCGACAGCTCCTTTTGCCCTATTATAATCGAGCACGATTTTGGGCTTCAATACCGCTTTTCCTCGCTTTATAATTGTCTGGAAACGGTCGGAATGTTTTGTCGAAAGAACAAGTACGTCTCTTTTATCTTTCCACTTCATGATAGTAATTCCATCTTCACTCTCTCTAGCTATATATTCACCTGTCTTCAGTTTAGCATTAGCGACATCTTTAGGAATATTCCTTCTATTTTTTCTAATAGTACCGACAAGATGTGTTTCATTTTTCAACAGAGTCCTTGCTAAATCAATACTCGTATACCAATTGTCAGTATATAACGTGTGACCCTTGTTCAACAAGCCACTGCAAAGAGACATAACAACGTTTGCCGGCGTAGTATTCACTTGATCGTTTTCTTTTCCCGCATAAATATTGATTTTGTATGTATACCCAGGTAGAGTGCATAATTTAAACTCTTTTATGCCATATTTATGGCGTTTTTGTTTGTTATATTGACGGAAAATGATTCTGCCGCGGAATGGCACAACGCTTTCGTCAATGCATATATCTTCGGCAGGAGTATAATGCCTTGAAAAATTTGTGTTCATGACCTCCAGTAAGTGTCTGACGCGATGTAACCTATCAGACTTGTGAGCATTATCAAGCTGGGAAAAATGAAGCATTTGAAGAAGCAGTTCAAATCGATTACGGGACATAATTGTTGCTGCAAATGAATGACCTGTTATTTCATCTTTAGACCAATAATCAGAAAGCTTTGGAAGTTTTACCAATCCCATAAAAATAATCAATGCAAAAAAGCCTTTCATTTCATGCACGTTAGAAGGAGACCAGTTACGGATTCTTGCTGCTTTTGAAGCCACGCGCCCGGAGATTTTGTCGATAGCAAACTGATTTGTATCTTCTACTATCTGCATAAAAACATCATCGGGAACTAAAAGAGAGTAAAAATCTGCAGGCGATTTGTTAGTCATTGCTAAGCGGAGATTAGTAGGCAAACCAGGATTTCCTGTGAAAGGTATAATTCGACGCTGGTTACCTGTTGGTAGTGTCCATGTACGTGTAAACGGCGTTGTGTTTCCTGAGGTATCTGGAACTGCATGATCTTCCGCATCACTCTCTTCACTGTCTATCACCATGATACGACGACGTTTACGCGTAACTGGATGAAAATTTACATCTTCTTCTTCAGAGCTTACATGGAAACTATTATTCAGCAAGGTGATTTCTAATTCTTCTATTTGTGATAAATCTTCCTGATTTATTTCGAAATATTCGAACTCATCCATTATATTATATTAAACAATTAATGAAATGCAATAAAAAACCATTTATTTTACGTAAACAAATAAACAGAAAATTCGCGAGTCGAAACGTAATCAATATAGGTAGTTCAAACGGTCACTGCGCGGGTGCGCGGGAATCGCGTATCGCGACGGCCGGCAGGGCATGCGCGGGGATGACCGACACTCCGACCCCCGCGGCCCCCGCCAACGAACAACACGATTTATTTCCGCGTGGGCCATGGGGGGCAACTGTTGAGTGACAGTAGTATTTTGGTAAAATAAAGTCAAAATTAACTTTTCTTCGATTTACATAATGTGATTTGGCACATTTTCTAGCCCCTAAAGCAATAAAAACTTATATGTAAAACGTAGCAATCAAGCATTTTTAACCTGGCTCCTTTTACTAAACAAGTGAGGCCCATATGTTGTCCCCCATGGCGTTTAACGTGTTAATAATATAAGTTACTAACTGTCCCCTGCGGTTTTACCCGCGTTCCCGTGGGATATCACATGTTTTATATATTACATAAAAACATTCCCCTTCAATCACTCTTTCTACTAAAAAACCGCATCTAAATCCGTTGCGTAGTTTTAAAGATTTAAGCATACATAGGGATATAGGGACAGAGAAAGCGACTTTGTTTTATACTAATTATGTAGTGATGTGTTAGTGAAGTACAAGAAATACAGGAATAAGCGATTAAAACACAATATATAGGTACTCTGTGTTTGTGCGCTTACATCTTTTAAACTACTTAATAGATTTCAATGCGGTTTTCATAATAATTTAGTAATTTTCTTCCGAAAAGTTTACGTGTTTAATACAATTATATTATCTCCCTCAGACGAAGCCGAGACGTGTAGCTAGTAAATAATAAAATGAAACTCTTTTATATTTGACGTCTTCTCCAGAAGATGGCGTTACTGTACGAGTATATTATTTAACTCATTAAATAATACTATGTTATTTCATGAAACAATAAACAAAGTAATTTCATATTGTGTATTTCATAAAATACAAAAACCTTAAACTGAAAAATTGCATTGTTTTGTTAACAAAAAAATATATAAAATTTTATGTTCCTGTAACATTTCAATTTAGTTTACACAATACAAAGAAAGAACAATAAGTACGCGACTTAAGAATGTATAGAATTTAATAAAAGAATCTAAATACGATACTTCTTCCAAAAACAGTTTAATTCCTAAATTAACTTTATACTTAAGGCATTGAATACGTTGAAACATTCATGAAATTCTTGTAAACGAAACGAGAACTTACATAAGATTAGCTACATATTCCAAAATCCTTTCTACCACCATATTTCTGGCACCTGAGGTACAAGATCAATCACATATAATCTGACATATAATGTATAATTATATTATTGAAATTTAACTAGGTAAAGTAGGACAATACATCTTAGGAACCTATGTCTAGTAACATCGCGTGTTGTCCGCTTATTTTATATGCCGGCCGGTCGATACTCCGCAGTGCCGTGTAAAGCGTCGTGCTATCACCACGTTAGAATACCTCACTGTTCCATAGTTTATTTTGACCGGAGATCGTGTCGTCAGCTGTTGAGTTTGAATTACGAACGGTGAGTTTTCTTTTTTTATTAGTGGCCAGTGATTTTTTCGAAAATGAAAAATGTGTTGTCTTTGATTCGGTAAATAAAAACGCTGTGTTTATACAAAGAAGGTTAATTAGGGTCGTAATTAGATTTGGTTTAAGGAAATGACCCGATGAATGTGTTTGTTGTTAATCGAATTAGGTTGTTTTTTAAACAATTGATGCTCATTTTGATTGAGTCTGGCTGTAGTCTAGAATTGTTTACCTTTAGAAAAGCCATTTAGTATAAAAGAAAATAGATAAAAAATCATTCGGTATCATTAACAAAAAGTATTTATCCAGTAAAGCTGAATTTTCTAATCTAAAATGAAACAAAGACTTCATCGTCTAAGTTTTCAGCACAGTGAGGTCATTGACATTTGCCATCGCGTTTTCAGCAGCAATTTACTTAGTCTCATAAAAGCTCTCCGTTGAAACATTGGATTTAATATTTATTACTCTACCAATATGTAAGTAACGTGTGTTTAATAAAAAAAATATTTTTATATCGAAGTGACAGACTTACTAAAACATAATTCAAAGTTTTGTTTAAATATAGAAGCTCTAAATTTAATAAAAAGAAGTTAAATCCGATTCTTCAAAAACACATGATTAATGTAATTAATAGAAATATACATGTTCGGAGTGAGTAAAACATTATTACATACTAAGCGGCGCCTTCGAAGCGACATAATTGGATTGTGTTCAAACACATTTGACAATGCGGATTTTATTTTAATATTTAATTTATTAAAATATATTATAAGTACTTAAATCTGCTAGTAAGGTAAAATTAAACACTACAGATTACTTACTACAATATTTCCAAAACTAGCGACACACTCCGGCTTCGCTTGAGCGACATAATATGAATGGATTATACAAAAATACAATAATCTGTCGGATAATTTTTTTCTAAATTCTAGTAAAACCGTATTAAGATCTATTGCGCTGTTTTAAAGATATAAGCGGACATACAAACAGACTTAAATCGTCATTTTGTTTTATACTATTACTAGCTGTCCCCCGCGGTTTTACCCGCGTTCCCGAGGGATGTTACATGTATTATACATAAAAACCTTCCTCTTCAATCACTCTATCCATTTAAAAAAACCGCATCAAAATCCGTTGAGTTTTAAAGATTTAAGCATACATAGGGATATAGGGACAGAGAAAGCGCCTTTGTTTTATACTGTGTAGTGAAGATAAGAGACAGAGACAAGAGATTAAATTTAATTAAGGGTCGCTTTCATCATAAGACGCGTAAATGAGTTTTAATAAAAAAATAATACATTTTATATATATTGAGCGAATTGTACTGTCCTACAGCAAAATCACCAACCACCAATATTTTGAAGGCTCTTTTGTAATACTTTGTATAATAATGAATAAATTTATAATAAATGAAGACCTATCAAGTCGGATTAAGTAGCTTAGATAGAGTAACCTATATCCTCGGTTAATTCTATTAACAAACAACGAAATTCTTAATTAATAAATATCCTAACCATATATAAGCCGAGCTTGTTCTATGGAAACCAGATAACTGATATACCATTATTTTTCTAAATACATGCTTATATAGATACTAACAACCGACAGACGTCCTGCAGCGCCACCTACCGGGTCCGATTGAAAATCTAAACCATTCTCGATTTCACTTGAACACACACAAAAAATTTCATCAAAATCGGTCCAGCCATTTAGAAGGAGTTCACTATCATACATGCGGACAGAAGAATTGAACATACTAGCTGTCCCCCGCAGTTTTACCGCGTTTCCGAGGGATGTTACATTTTCCTAGCACAAAAATATCCTATGTGTTATTCTAGGGCATATGTGCTAAGTTTCATTAAAATCCGTTTGGTTGTTTTTGCGTGAAAGAGTAACAAACATCCATGCATAAAAACTTTCGCATTTATAATATACACGGAATATACAGTCATGAATGTATCTCAAACGCGCATATGTTTTCATATGGCACACAGATGTGTTCTGTATTTAAAATAAGAACTAAATTAAAAACTATTTATTGATGATGAATGAATCCAAAGCTATTGAAATTACCACCACTTCAGATGTCAGCCTTAGACACATAGACATAGAATCCATTTTCAGTTCGGAACTGCATATGATTCCTTGGGTCTTCACTTGTGCGATAGCACACAGGTTTTGTCAGTGAGACTAAATTAAAATGTTGTAATAAATCTAACATAGTTTTTAAAAAGAGTAACTGCTGAGTTTATTGCGGGCTCTTCTCAGTAAAAAACAACCTTCCGAACTGGTATTAGAGTCTGACTTATGAAGATAAGTGCTTGAAAAGGCCTATTTGAATAAAATATTTGAATTTGGGAACGACAGCATTTTTCTTGGAGACAATAATATACTGAAAATTTTTTTCAACAGTTTGGATTTTCGAAATTCAAAGCTATTCAGTTTAGGCCCAGACATTATATTAAATAAAAAAATCTTGCTAAATTTCTTGCCGATTCTTCTCAATTGAAGTCTGACTTTCAAATCAGTGGTAACCTTAGAAGCTTTGACCTAATAACTCCCCTTCTAAAGCCTAAACGAAATAAATAGGTTTACCCTAAAACAAATATTTTCTTAAGAAATACAGTTCGATATCGATGTAAGCTCAGAGGTAGAGGCTTCAAATTCCACGGCCATCCTTTGGCTCTATGTTTTGATACCATTACTTACAAATCAAGTAATTTATTTCCAGAAAACAACGTTTATCATTGCTTGCCTAAATTAAGTTTACCTTATAACAATACATTCTAATTTGTTGAATAATAGCCCTAAAATAGGATAGTATTAGTAGTAGAGCTCTTAGTGCAGAGAATTCGTCCGGGGAAGTACTACCACCTTACCCATTTCCGCCGTGAAGCAGTAGTGCACTTGTGTTACTGTGTTTCGGTTAGAAAGGTAAGGGGGCCGGTGAAATTACAGGCACATGAGACTTAACAACTTCACGTCTCAGGGTCGACAACGCATTGGCGATGCCCCTAGTGTTGCAAATGTCCATAGGCGGCGGTGACCACTTACCATCAGGTGGACTGTCTGCTTGTTTGTTGGCCCATGTGGTATAAAAAATTTTAGGATAAGTAATGCTCTTCCCTAAGAACTGTTATTCAAATAATGTTGACTCAGTATGCAAGTACGGCAGACCAAGATTTATGAACCAGATGCTGTCTAGGCTTTAATATCATTACTCGAAGGTACATTATCACTTACTATGGTGAGATTTTGGAACGCCACTAGATCATTATGACAGACAGACACACTTATGGTTTATGTTTTAGTTTCGTTGTTTTATTTTGGATTTACTTGAATTTGTTAGCCGCAGTATAAATAATGGGTATAATGTAACTATATTATTATATATACTATCCCAAAATCAAAAGCAATTGTTCAGTTTTGGTCCACGGAGAGCACTAATGCAGGTTAAAGTTACCACCGGCTTGGAACTCGGTCTTAACTGAGAAGAACCGGGAAGAGACTCAAAAGGATTGTTTTTATTAACTGACAATAAGTTTAACTGTAAACAAGCATGTCCTAAGTACCAATGTAATATGGAACCAATATTCCAAAATTAAAAAAAAATATATTAATTAGTCATATCATTTCTTAGACCATATCAATTAGATTCGGAGAGCAATAAATAAACAAACACTTTTAAATCTTTTTTAACAATAAAGAGCAAGAATGAGCTCAACACCCAAGCAAATATTATAAATTTAATGCGAAAGTTTGTACGGATGTATGTTTGTTACTCTTTCACGCAAAAACTACCAAACGGATTTAGATGCAGCTTGACACATATATAGAGCATATCCTGGAATAAATTATAATCTACTTTTTATCCCGGGAAAACGTGACATCTCTCGGGAAGGCGGGTAAATCCGCGGGGGACTACTTGTCCTCAGCAACTTCGTCTATGTTTTAGTTGAAAAACACGAGTTCATAGCACAATTCGTGAATGAACTGGCCTTATAAACTGACTAAACGGATGTAATAATAGAACTCAATTTACACTGGGAGCATGCTGGATTAAGAATACTGTTGCTAAGGCACTAAAAACCGGACAATATGAACTGGATTTGTACAAGGATATCCGTAAAATAATGATAAGAGCAAAAATTTTGTATTTCATAAGATTTATCCTGCCACGCAACAATTATTTACTTCTCAAATACTGTTTGTTATGCGCTTTTTTAATGTTATTTCGTTTTCCTGTTTACTATATATTGTATACTAGCCATCCCCCGCGGTTTCATTCGCGTTTATCGATATAATATAATAGCCTATGAAAAAATCCGCTTTGAATGGTAGCAGTCCCATCCCGATATGTTCAGTAGTTTTGAGGTGATGGTGCGTCAAAGGAACTCTATTTTCCTTAAGTATGTATATAGATTAGTCTGAAATAATTCAGATTTAAAAAAAAAAACTTCTATGGTAAGGGCGCCGTGTTTTAACCTTTAATTAGGCGTGCCAATAAACTAACATTGTTAGTCGCGCGAGGTCTGCAGTTACCAAATTGATAGTTATGAAATCAGAAACTAGACCTAGAACTAGGGGACTAGAGAGTTAGGAAGCTAGCAAGAAATTCGGATTTACAGCGTTAAAAGGTATAAAAATAACTTAACTTAAAGATCACTAGGGGTCGCGGCGACCCCGCGCGCCTAATTAAAGGTTAACCCAAAATAATCTTAAAAATATATTTATCCTGTTGACGTAATTTGCAATTTCGTATTCAGTTTGATATTAAATGATTCAAATCAAATCAAATTAAAACATTTACGAATATATCTAATCTAATCAAATATTAAATTGTCGAACGATTGTAAAACATAATTAGAATGGAATAAAATACAATTTTTATTTTATACTAGCTCACCCGGCAGATATTGTCCTGTCTTCAAAGAATATTGAATTCGAATTGGTGCCATTAATAAAAAAAAATACCAAGAATATAGTGTTTATTTAACTGCGAAATATGCACTAAGAAATGATAAATTTAATCTATTATCAATATAATTCCGACCCATGCCTCTGTTTTAAACGATATTGTCAAACGACTGACATCTATGTCAAATACCATAAGGTTACATTATAAAAGATGGTCGTTATATTTTCTTAAATTTTCAAATTTTCCGCGCAATTTTCTTAATTTATTCGTTCATAAGAACCATCTCCTGACAATAACAAACACAACAAAAAAGAATTAGCGAAATCGGTCCAGCCGTCCATGCGTGATGCCGTGACCAAGGGAAATAGCGATTCATTTTTATATATATATAGATAGGTGCCTACCTAGATATTTATCAAACATAAGTTTCATTTCAATAAAGTGGTAAATATTTTACAAGGGCAATTTGCAGCTATACAAAAATGTATACTGGATCGACCTTTGCAAATATTGATACGTCTTCATGAAAAATACTCCAGGCGCCATCAACAAATATAGGTACTAACGTATTTACAGTATAGATGAGCTCTTAGTGTTGAGGTTGTCCGTTCCTACTACCTTACCTTTTTCACCGTGAAGCAGTAGTGCACTTGTATTACTGTGTTTAATTCTTTAAGTCTTTTGGCTTGTGACTTATATCACTGTAATATTTTCTTCACTCTTCGTTCACTTTCCCCTCTTTCTATATACTATCTGTTTGTTAATACGTGAAAACTTGTAATTGGCCTTCTACTTTTTACTCTGTCTGTTTTCAATCAATTATATAGCTGTAAGTTTTCTTCAAAATAATAAAAAATAATGTTAGAAAGGTAAGACGGCCGGTGAAATTACAGACATAAGAGACTTAACAAGTTCACGACTCAAGGACGCATTGGCGATGCCCTTGGTTTTGCAAATGTCCATTGGCGGCGGTAAACACTTACCATCAGGTGGACCGTCTTTGTCCGCCTTTTTGTCGGGATACCTACTTAACATTTAAAACGCAGTTTTCTGTAAACTCCAAATGTACAGGACCAAGTTCCTAATCCAAGTAATTGTCTCTTTTGTTTTCATGAATATTTTGCTGGTAATTTGGGTCTCGTTCACTCTACTCTTCGCGGTTCGACCCTCTCAAAGCCACTTTTATTATTATTTATTTATTATTTTCTGATTCTTCTGTACATGTGGGTGTAGACTCTGAACCCAAAAAATCAATGGTAGAAAGCAGCAATATTCCCAATTGACATATTATGCTATGTTATCCTATCCTAGGATACGCGTAGTATGAATTCTGACGACTGACCTAATCCGTAATCTGGAAGAGCCCTTCACGATCCTCCACCGAAATTTTAATTTCGTGGTTTAAATAAAGTTTTCTTCGCAAGAATTCATGGTCTTCTGCACTTTACAAGAAAATACCAGATTTGTTACTTACTTAAAACTTTCGTTCTTCGCCAATTTCTGAATAGATGGATAAACTTTGGATACGCTTATCCTTTGATAAACCTATATAAAAATAAATCATTTAAACTAACATCCAGATACCGCGTATATATTGCCATGGCCATTGTAAAATAAGTCTTAAGTGACTAGGTTAACATGCTTTCTGGCTTAAGTGTTAGCACTAAAGTGAAGTTCAGGCCTATTGCTCACTCCTTTAGGCAGGCGCACCGGCTTACCAACTTGGTCTACTTGCTTTGACGCAAATGTCCTGTCTTATTGTATGGTTTTGTGTTGGGAAGTTAAAGGAACTGATGAAAACGATTACATACAGATGTGATGAGAATGTGATAATGGGTGGCGTGACAAGTATGGACAAGATCAGAAATCAGTATTTACCTATTAGGCTCTTTTTATACAGAGTGACTTTTGTACGTGTAAAGGAGTAAGAGACACCAGAGGTTAAGGTTACACCTTCGTCCCATCTAAAAAATAAAAACAGAATTACTTTATTAGTTATAGATACCTTCCTGCAGTTTCACCCGCTTTCCCAAGTCGTTTTGCGTAGCCTGGAATTTTAACATAGACTTACCTAAATTAAATAATATTTTTTCTTACAATTTATGTTATTATAAATTTTATGATAATTGCCAAAATTGCAACTAATATCAATGTAAAAAATATAACCTTGCAGAGTTTCTTGCCGTTTCTCCCCAGTTGAGTGCTGACATCCGAACCACCACCGGTTCTGACTTCAGTAACTTTGACCTTCAGAAATACCCTCCGCGGGCCTAAACTGACAAAATATTTTATTATTGACTATATTTTTTAATTTCATGTTTGTATTTGATGTTTTTTTTTTTTTGTTAACGGTACTTGCTTTACAATATTAGTTAAGATCTGGGGTCTGCGCAATACGACAACAGATTTCAGAGATTTTTGAATGTTGACCACTGCATGTGGTAATCAGTATGTTCATTAAATATTAGTTGGGTGGTGGTATTCGTCACCGCTACAACACCGCACTGCCATCACTATGAATAATATAAAATAAACTAGTCGTCCCCCGCGGTTTCACCCGCCTTCCTGAGGGATATAAGCATACATATAAACCTGCCTCTGTAATTATTCTGTCTATTGATGAAAACCACATCATAATCCGTTGCGTTGTTTAAAAATCTAAGCGTACAAATGTCCGAAGCTACATTGTTTTATACTATCTAGGAAGATACATCTTGAGGAAATAAATAAATAAATCTGAAATAAAAAATAATATTAAAGATACGATTTAAAAAAAAATATCGTTATTCCTCACATACTCATTTGAGTACTTTATTCATGAATTAGTTGTAAGTAACAGGCAAGTCATTTTTACATTAAAAAAAACATTACGCAGTGGCCACAAATTCAGACCACGGCCAGTGACCCCAACCGTTTACTTGTATATTGACTCCTTCATTAGACATTTCATAATATAATCTACATTGAATCAGAATTAACGAAAACGACCTGATGGCATACATCTATTGTTAGTGTACCAACATCATGTACAATTAACCTTTTTCGTATTGAATGTTTTGTCGTTGAAATTATATCGTTTTAAGCGTTTTTCAGCCGAAAAACTTTGATTGAATGCACGATTTTTGTTACGACCTATTTCTAAGTTGGTATTTATACATTTTTAAAAAATTACAACCGTTTATTCGTTTTAGACCCGCTTAAGGCATTTTTTGCACAATACCTACCCTATATGTTAGTCAAGGATTTATAATTGCCTCTTCAAATGGAGGAAAAATAGACAATTAACTAGTATAGAAATTATAGGCACATAAGGCTTAACAACTCCACGTCTCAAGATCGACAACGTACTGGCGATGCCCCTGGTGTTTGTTTCTAAGTTAACCTTCGAAATTTAAAAGGTTTAGTAATTTTTACGAGTATGACGGTAATTCTACTACACACCTTTTCTACATTATTTTCTTTAGTTAATTTGTTGCTATTGAAGCGTATACGGAAATGTTGTTATGCATATAAAACGTTCTTGTTGTGAATGAAACTTACAAACGATAGTGCGCAATCATTCAAAGGTTAAAATATTACAGTGTTAAGTTTGAATAATAATTTATTAATGGCCTACATTTTATCGTTGCAAAAAGGTCGGCGAGGTCTTCGCTAAAACTAAGTTTTCATTGAATTTTAAAAGGATTTGTCGCAATGCGGCAAAAATGCGGTGCACTTCTTTTTAACCGTAAATACTTCATTTTACCACTGAATTAGAAGTTTTACAGGAAATTACCTAAAGTTTTTGCTTAGCTCATCCGATTAAATATTAGATAGTAGCAAATTAGTTGTACATAGGTAGGTATTTGTACATTTGTTCGGCGTGAATCATTTTGTGGGAAGCCAAATCTAAATTAATTGAGTATTAAGAACCTAGTACGTCTTCGAATAAATGGTGTGATATTGTTGATGTTTTTCATTGTAAATTGGATGTATATGCCCATAAATTATTATTTTGACAAGCTTCTAACTTTTCGTAAACTTACATTGATGAGTCACGAAAGAAAATGCAGTATTCCTTACATGAAAATATGTTTCTTACATTTATTAAACACTAGCTGTCCCCCGCGGTTTCATTCACGTTCCCGAGGGATGTAACATTGTCCCGGCACAAAAAGTATCCTATTTGTTATTCCAGGGTATTGTCTATATATGTGGTAAGTTTCATCTAAATCCGTTTGGTAGTATTTGCGTGAAAGTGTTGACAAACATTTGTAAAAACTTTCGCATTTATAATATTAGTAGGATAAAGAATCCGAGCAGAAAAAGTTTCAACTTTACCACAAATAAAATACGGTTCTTTCTTACTTGACCTTCGTTCATATATTAAATTGCTGAGCCCCTGCAAATTGCTAAACTTTGTTAAATTTAGAGTAGGTACGAGCTTTAGCTCTTGTTACGATCAAATTTTTTCTGAATACTTTTCAAGGATAGCCAACAAGGCTTACAAAAACTTAGGATTTACTGCGCGTTTGTGAAAAATTTACTGACACTCACTGTATTAAAATTGTATATTTGTAATACAGACGTAGCATAATTGCAACCCCCATGATATCATAGAATCGAGGATACATTTGGGTATTATGCGTGAAATGTGCATATTAGGTACTAGCTGTCCCCCGCAGTTTCACCCGCGTTCCCGAGGGATATAACATTTTCCTGGAATAAAAAGTATCCTATGTTTTATTCCAGGGCATTTTCTATATATGTGCCAAGTTTCATCTAAATGCGTTAGATAGTTTTTGCCTGAAAGAGTAACAAACATACAAACTTTCACATTAATAATATTAGTAGTACTATCGCTCACACCTGAGATTTGCGGATGATATCGTCATCATGGCTGACACCGGGCAAGATCTCCAATACATACTGAATACTGGCTGATTCTTCTGCACGCATCGGTATCCCGATGAACTTGGATAAAACCACGATTTTGTTATTTCAATATATGATCTATCTATGTGCCAAGTTTCATCCAAATCCGGTGGGTAGTTATTGCGTCAAAGAGGAACAAAGATCGATACATCCAAACATACAAACGTTCGCGTCTATAATATCTGTTCATACATTCTGAAGTTTTTTGACATAAAGGAAGAAGTAGCAGGGAAAGAATATTGAAGAAAGTCCCCTACATCCTACTCCTTCCGTCGAGTGGAGTAATCATAAAAAAAAAAAAATCAAACCAAAATTAATTTCAACCTATTCTTAAAGCAATGTAATCTATTTTCACATGATTTATTATTACTAGAAACCCCCTGTGGAGTTTGACAATAATCATTACTGAAAATTTTAGAAAATGAGTAACCAAAACATGTTAAAAAAAACAAGCCATATTTTTTTTTAACTCTAAACACACGTCAATAAAAAACAACAACAAACAATAGATAAAAGCGTACTTGACTATTTTGTCTTAGCCTATTTATATACATATAGATTATGAGCCTTTGTTCTAATGCAGGTCAAAGTACTACCTTGAATAAATTTTTATTTTTTCTATATGCAAGTACAGCTTAATCCGCGGACCTCTAGGGGTGAACGAGATCGTCTTTGACCTTGGGGGGGCCGCCATTAAAGGTTGGGAAAGGTTGCGCTAATGTATCCCACCCATGTATGCCATAGTAACACAGTAAACAAACCCAAAATATTTTATTCTTTATACACCGCATAGGTAATATGGTATCGATAGACATGTAAGGCTCCAAGGGCTAAACCTAAACCGTAAGGAAAAGTTTATTGTTTTGTTAGTTGAACTTTATTGAATTAACAGATATTTTTATCCAAATTCAAAAAATTTAGGAGGTTTTCCGTTTGTCGAATACTTTTATTACTTGAACACAGGGCTTAGAGGAATCGATCAAGCTATCCCTAGCCTCATACCCAACTGTGGCCTAAATATGAAAGTATTCGAATAATGAAGCCAATTTCAATGAAGATCCTTTGCTTACGGAATAACCCCTTACCTAATAAACGAAAGAGACAGAGCAAAGAAGCTGCCCTGTACCTCTACTATGAGTTGCTATCGAAACTTACTTTAGTCATAGTACATATTTGCCATAGAAATGTTTTACGCCGTCGCTAGCGAGTGCTTACGTTAAAAACTCATGGTAAAGGCACTGGAGTGTGATTCTATAAGGTGGTTACTAACTCGACGGTGGATCAGTGCCTTTACCATGAGTAAAAATGCAAATATGTACAGCGCCACTAGCGGTCACGTAAAGAACTAAAATCGATAGTACGAGTCGATAGGTAAAAAACCTATCGAAATGTAAACACAAGCGAGTAACGTTTGCTATAGAAATTCGGTACCATGAGTCACAAATTTGACAGTTGCTATCGAGAAATACTGTATCGATAGTAGTTTACTCGCTAGTGACTAAAGTAAGTTTCGATAGCAACTCATGGTAGAGGTACAGAAGTTTCAGCACACCAACAAAATCGTTACCGGACCGTTCCTTAATAACTCTGTCTTCCAATCACATCTGTCAAACTGTCTACTAAGTAGGTCAAGGCGACTTTCCGACAGAACTTTTATTAGCTGTACATACACAAGTTATTTGCTATGGAATTCATAATTCCCGCTTCACAAACAGCAAGCGGCATCTAGCTCCGTGGCATTTATTTTTCGCTAAGTGCTTGCTCTGATGTTAGTCAGTCACGCGAACGCTTCGAAAAGTGTTTTGTTGTTCAAGGGTTTTTTTATTTATGAAGCTTGCCCTTTGGTTGTGTTTTGCGGCATTTGTCTAGTTGTGCAAGCTATTTTAGATCTTCCAGACTTTGCTGCAAATATAATTTCAATATTTTTCCTATTAACTGAGTTGAGTGAATGGCATAGAGAAAAAAATATATCCTGAGACATTCATGAGTATGGGCCCCGTGAATCATTAAGAGATTTATTTAGGGAAATAAATATAATGACATTACCTTCACTATATATTTATGAAAATATAATGTTTATACGTAGAAACATAGGAATGTTTGAGTCAAAATTGGATATTCATAGTATAAATACAAGACAAAGGGAGAAGTTAGTTGTTCCGTCCTTTATACTAACTAAAGTTAACAAGTAATTTCTTGGTAATTGTGTTCGATTTTATAATAAGATACCACTCTCAGTAACCAAAATGTCTGATCATAAATTAAAAAATTATATTAGGAAAGTTTTTAAAGAAAAAGCGTATTACAAGGTAGTTCATTATATTGAAGATAAAAATGTATGGAAATAGCTACTCTCTGCACAGTGCACCTCTAATTTTCTTGTTTAAGTTATAAGTACCTAATTATTGTTATTTTCTATTTTGTACGCTTGTTATTTTTTTTTGTTTTGATTTTTAATGTTACCTATAATAAGTATTTTGTAATTATTAAATATAAAATTATGTAAAATTGAAATTATAAAATAGCCAAAAAGTCAGAATAGATAAAATTTATATAAAAAATGATTTAATAAAAAATAAAAAAGAATGTAACCTTGCTGAGTTTCTTGCCGGTTCTTCTCATTTGAAGGCTGACTTCCGAACCGGTTGTAGCTTCAGTAACTTTAAATTTGTCCTTCATAAGTGCCCTCCGGCCTAAACTGAATAAATGCTTTTGAATTTTGAATTCTTTAGACACAGCAATCTGATTCTTAATTAAGAAGAGCTGGTACTATGGAAACTAGCTAACCGATTTAGTACACATTCTTGTGCTGGTTTGGTGGTTCGTTTCAGATTGTGGGTTCGATTCCCACCCAGGACAAACATTTGTCTGGACGAACATGTTTGTTTGTTCCATGTCTGAGTGTAAATAGCTAAATAAGGTATGCGTTTAGAAAAAAGTAGTATAACAGTTATCTGGTTTCTATAGCACAGGTTCTTCTTCGATTAGTATCAGTTGGCTGTCTAAGATTTCCCCTGGACATTCACTTAATTACATACTTTATAGATGTTTACACCCAGACGAAACAAACAAACATGTCCATAGACACAGATCCTTATGATGAGCCCCGGTATGACGAGAAGATCGTTATCACTTAAAGCCTTGAGAAGGATTGACCCTCTATTATACCAGAAACATAGTAATTAGCTCCTAAAAATATAATCATAGCAATGATGCACTTCAACGTTTGACTCTATATATAAAGTTATAAAGATTAAAATTTGTAGTTATTCTTTTAGGAATTCAGTTCATAAATAGATGGCCAAACAATGCAAATTTTCTGCAGGGTCGGCAACGCGCGAGTGATAGCGTCACGTAGCGGCGTGGTGTTGCAAGCATCTATAGGCTACGGTGACAGTTTACCATCAGACGGGTCGGCAGCTTGTTTGTCGCCTCACTAGTGTAAACTTTCTCAATAATTTACTAACGCGAACTTTTTTTTAAAACTATAACTATTCATGCCCAACCTTATAAGTTTATACCGTTCATACCTTTATAAGTAATAGCTGTACCCTGCCACGCTTCGTTGTGGCACGTTGTGATTTAATGGTTGAGAAATGAGAAACAAAACAAAGAAGGTCGCGTGACTGATGCAAAAAATAGATAAAAGCAATCATTGATGCGGATTATATATCAAGCCAAAATTTCAGCTCGATCGGTGCAGAACTTTTTGAATTTTTGAAGCGTACACAAACCAACACAACATTTTTATATATATAGATGATTTAACCAAAGGTGGAAAGCATAAAAAGGGATATATAGTATAGTTAAAACACGATATAAGTGTAACTTTTGTATTACAGGGAAACATTTTAATTATTTATCAATCACTTTTGAGTAGCATAGATTGTGTTTATCATTCATATATTTACTATCACACAAAAAGGTTCCGGATCAGAATTTCAAAGAACTCCCGTAAGAAGTCTCACTTAAAAAAAGGATAGCATTTGACCCATTTGCCTAACTCCAATCTAGACTAAAGCAAGTCGTAACAGCTGTTGTAACAAAATATACCATAATACAAACTCTCAAGGCTTAACTTCCAGTAAAAACCACGAAACTTACTAAAGTAAGGTCAATTTATTTACCAGCGATTTTGGGTATACGTCATAGATCTGGATTTATATATGGACATGAAAGTGATTGCCTATTAGAATTTACCTGCTTACGCTATTTATATTTTGAAATTATTCAAAATTCAAAAAATTCAAAATTCAAAACCATTTATTCAGTTTAGGCCTTCGGAGGGCACTTATGAAGGTCAAATTTAAAGTTACTGAAGCTACAACCGGTTCGGAAGTCAGCCTTCAACTGAGAAGAACCGGCAAGAAACTCAGCAAGGTTACATTCTTTTTTATTTGTTATATAAATTTTTATCTATTCTGACTTTTTGGCTATTTTATAATTTCAATTTTACATAATTTTATATTTAACAATTACAATTATATATTTATAATTATATTATTGAAGTAACTTATTTATTTTCTACTAGCTGTTCCCCGCGGCTTCACCCGCGTTCCCGAGGGATGTAACATATTCCCGGAATAAATTTCAGTATCATAATATATCTTCGTGCCAAATTCCATCCATTTCCGTTTAGCAGTTCTTGCGTGATTGATAAACAAACATTCATCCATTCAAACCTTCTCGTCCCCATTATCGGTTGGTTTTTAATAAATAAATATGTTATTTATAAATCGTAGATTACCTGGTTGGTGAATGTTAGTTCAATTAACTCTATATTGGGAACTTTATACCAATATTTTGTATGAATGGTACATTGGCCCACTCAAACTTTCTGTGTCGTCTTCAAGTAGTTATTATTAGGTAAGGTATTATTACGTTGTATGGAAATAGAAATAATAATCACTTACCAAAAATAGATTTTGGTCAAACAATAAAATATTTGATCGTTTAGTTTTTGTAGCGATGTAACTTTTCCCGAGATATAAAGTAGGCGTTATGTTATTATAATATATGCTTTATGTGCCAAGTTTTATCCAAATTCGTTGGGTAGTTTTTGCGTGAAAGAGGAACAAACATCCAAACATACAAACTTTCGCATTTATAATATTAGTAGGAAGTAGGCTATAACATACATTTATACGTTCTTTAAACATTTTTATTTATATAACCAAATTCTAGATAGAAACAAACAAATTAGGTATAACTATACAAAAATGCCATTTTAATCATACCTAGGTATCAACACAAAACATACACAATGCAATACAAAACAATACATAGATTACATACTCTTTGATTTTTATTCAAAACTAACTGTCCCCCACGGTTTTACCCGCGTTCCTGTGGGATGTCACATGTATTATACATAAAAACTTCCCTCTTCAATCACTCTATCTATTAAAAAAAACCGTATTAAAATCCGTTGCGTAGTTTTAAATATTTAAGCATACATAGGGATATAGGGACAGAGAAAGCGACTTTGTTTTATAAGTACTATGTAGTGAAGTAAGTGTCCAAAAACCAAGACATAAATCAAACAAGACAAAATACCTCCGAAAAAAATGGATAAGACTATTTCGCATGCTAAATCCAAACATCAGATCGTCATATTGCCTTGTATTTGACCACAATATCACCGTGGTATGTGACGATGTGGTCGTAGGTGGTAAACACGCAGGCGAGGGGCACAGCCAGCCCCCGGGGCAGCATACGAGTAATTTTATCCATTTAATTAAAGTGTATGGCCATATCCACAGCCCACAGGAGGCGTTACATTCCATCCGATAACAGCCAAGCCACGACAAGCTGGTCAGACAACGAAACGTATCGAATCCCACTCATAATTACACTGGCACTCGTATATATGCAAACGTCAAAGAAAACTTCGTTATCGCGATTCAGGACTCGCATTTTAAAACCTGTTTTTTTCAAACACAGAACAACATTTGGTATAAAAACTTTTTTCACGATGAAACTTTTTGTTACAACTGATAGGAATTTTGTAAAACATAGTGCTATTTCATACATAATTTGTATGATTTCACGATTTTTGTTTTATCGATTCGATATTCGTTTACCATTGGTTGTTTGCGGTGACGCAAAATCGTAGCCGGCCAATGAGGGCGCTGCGTGTTTGTGGAATCCCGAGTGTCTGCAGTGAGAACTTATCCATAGACGTTCGGATTCTATTTTTAGTTACCATGCCGTAAAGCAAGGTTAGGTAATATTATGTCGAATAGTTATCTGTATGAATAAAAATTGTATATGGCTGAACTGATTTGGTTTATTTGTTATTATAAATGTTAGTAATAGTGTTTTTAGGGATTTTTTTTAAAGAGAAACGTTAAAAAAATATTAATGTTACAATGAAATTAAATAAAAATGGAACCTACAAATGAAAACATTTTTTAATTTGACAAGTTTTAAGTATAATTTATGTTATTTACACATTAAAGATACTTTAAAAATACAATTTTTTTTTAATAATAGTGTACATTCTATGTATTACGTAACATTAAATAATAATATTACTGAATATCTTTTATTGTAATTATTACTGTTTTAATTAAAAATATACGTAATATAGAGATAACCCATTACGTTGTTTATTAATTTTAAAATACGACTATGAGTCACTATATATGTAATAATATTTATCAGACAGATTATTGCTGTAATACTGTATACGAGTAGTACCAAAAGCGACGCGAACCTTGTGACAAAAAATATAACATCATTTAATTAATACTAGCAGTCCCCCGCGGTTTTACCCGCGTTTCCGTGGAATGTAACGTTTTACTCCTTATTACATCAGCTATCTGCCAGTGAAAATTTTGCCAAATTCGGGCCACCCATTTTGGAGTCCACAGGGAATATAGACACATCGATTTTATATTTATAGATTACGTCAAAGACAACCAAAATTATCTGTTTTAAATGTCCCAGATGGAGATAATAGTTTGACATAAATTCTAATCTGAAACCATTATATATTTACACCAGCTGTCCCCCGCGGTTTCACCTGCGTCTATCGATATTATATATAACCTATATCCATCTACGAAAAAATCCGCGTAGAATGGTAGCATGGTGGTTCATCCCGATATGTTCAGTTATTTTTGTGGTGATGGTGCGTCAAAGGAACCTTATAACTTGGTGCTCTTTAATAAATTTAGGAGTGAATAGGCTACTAACGGGAAAGTGAGCTCCATCTTCGGCCTCATCTTGTCTTACCCTCAGGTGAGATCCCGTAGATCCCGCAATCCCGTCAGAAATAAAAAAAATCCCTATTTTTCTTATAAATATAAAGCTAATATATATAATAATAATAATATTAGCCTTTAACTCTGTTAGTAATTCGTTGTCCGTCATTATGAAATACTTCCTGTTCCCGGCATGTGTTGCTATGCGACTTGTGTTATTTTTGTGTCAGGAACCTCCGCTGGCGTACGTAGACCAACTCGAGATTCATCGCTATTGGATAAATAGTATAAGACGAGGTACGAACATACAATCATTCATTCATAAACGACGGTTTTAATAGAAATGCTCCATGATGTTAGCTCCAATTATATAATGAGCATGAAACAAATTTTCACATAAACATATGAGTTGTCTGTGTTTTTTTTTTCTAAATTTAAGAAGAGTCGGGGATATTTTGAGTTTAAGCTAAATCATTGATTTATACGCATGAGGGCACATAATTACTAAAACACAACGGTGATTTTTTGCTGACAGGACAAATCTACACCTATCTCTTTTCAACTTATTAAAATAGAAAAAGATGAAAGCATATAGATTTAATAAAGTAGGTACAGATAGGTATAGATTAAGGTATTTTAATGTGAATTTAAATTAACTATAGTTTTTGTATCAACTTAGGTACTCAAGGTATAAGTTATCCGTAGGCTGAGAAATTAATCTAACTCTACCATAAGGTAGTAATTTTTTGTTTTATACCACATGGACAATCAAACAAGTAGACGGCCATGTACAAGTAACTTTGTACATTTGTAACACCAGGGGCAATGCCAATGCTCTGTCGAGCCTGGACGTGAAGTTGTCAAGCCTCATGTGCCTGTAATTTCACCGGCCTTACCTTTCTAACCGATACACAGTTATACAAGTGCACTGCTTCACGGCGGAAATGGGTATGGATGTAGTACTTCTCCGGACAAACTCTGCACAAAGAGTTATATTAGGTTCTCTAACGCTTGTGAACTCTAAGCCTAGATTGGAAATCGCCTCTCACAAGGTGTGTTCCGTACAATAATAATAAAACCATGTTATTTTAGTTGACAATATTGACTCTTGTAAAATTATAATTACTCAGTATTACATATGTGCAATTGCTTTAATATAAAATGTAGGCGCAATCAAATTAAATGACTTATAATTTTTGCTGCCCTATTTCCAGTCATTTTGGGTTTTTGGAATATGTTAATTTCTTCTATTTAGCTCTTCTACTTGCGATTTCAGCATTCATTGCCTTCTTATTCATATCATACCTTTTTTTTTTTTTTTTTTTTTATTTGTCCAAAATTTGTTAACCACTAAAATTATACATGAAATCTGCCAAACTGCATAGCAGTTTGTCGGCAGTCACCTCAGGCAATCCATCATTTTTTTCTTCTGTCTTACTTCTACCCTAATGCCCGCTTATTTCATATTCATCACTCTAGTCACCTGTCACCATGATTTACCGATAATTTTATTATAAACTACTAAAACCCCGCGGTTTTACCCGCGTTCTCGTGGGATGTCACATGTATTATACATTTAATCACTCTATCTATTAAAAAAACCGCATCAGAATCCGTTGCTTAGTTTTAAAGATTTAAGCATACAAAGGGATATAGGGATATAGGGACAGAGAAAGCGACTTTGTTTTATACTATGTAGTGATTAAACGTTATGATACAGACGTTACACTAAAAAGACTACAAGAGTCCAAAGCCTTAATATATAACCTTATATTTGGCATATTTCAAACGTTTTCTATGTTATTATTGAACTGAACCTCCGAAAAGTAGCTCTGAAAAGGCAAAGGCAATATTATGAATTACTAATTGTCACCCTTGTTCCTAAAGGGATATTACATTATTTCGGTATATAAAGTATTCTGTGTTTGAATACAGCTTTAAAACTTGTGTGACAAGTTTCATCCAAATTCGTTCAATAGATTTTGCATGAAAGAAAACCTCCATCCAACAATTCATCCGCTCAAACATTCGCATCTATAATATTTTAAATGCAAATGTTTGTATTTTTGTTACTCTTTCACGCAAAAACTAACAGACAGATTTGGATGAAACTTGGCAAATAGATAGAGCATATCCTTGAATAATATATAGGCTACTTTATATTCCGGGAAACTGTGATATCCCTCGGGAACACGGGAAAAACCGCGGGGGACAGGTAGTTTACAATAATAGTAGAACAATGAACATGGCGTGATATTTGGAATTCAAATGACTTGCTTATAGACATCGCACAATTTGATTTGAGCAATTACCATTTTGCGTGAGTTAGTTAATTGCCCCTTTTCAGAACTTGAGTGCTACTGACACTATTCATCTGCAACAACATTGTAAAATAAATAATGTAATTAGTATTTTTCCTTGAAAATTTGAATGAAAGATTGTATGTTTCAAAAACCGGTCAAGTGGGAGTCGGACTTGCGCGCGAAGGGTTCTGTACATCTATCTGTGTATCTATAAAAACGGCAAAGAAATCATGTCTGTTGTATGGGAGCTCCCTTAAATATTTTTTTTATCATCTGTGAAATTATTAATATCTATATAAGTATGTATTTAGAAAAAAAAGTAGTATATGTAGTATATCAGTTAGCTGGTTTCCATAGTACAAGCTCTGCTTAGTTTGGGACCAGATGGCCGTGTGTAAAGAATGTCCCAGGATATTTATTTATAAATTTTCGAGTCTTACTAACACGGTTCATGAGCTCCAATCTGGTGACAGACGGGACAGACAGAAAGACAGACGGACAGCGGAGTCTTTGTAATAGGGTCCCGTTTTACCCTATAGGTACGGAACACTAAAGAGTAGTTGTATGAATGTGAAGTTACGCGTGCAAGAAGTGAAACTTCTGTAGGTTGTAGCAAATTTGGTATGCCATATACATTTCAGCAGCATTATTTTTAAAGTAAACTTTATGTTGACCAATTTAGCCACACTCATGAAACACCCATTCATGCATTCTTTGCGTAACGTAACAGCCAAGAGTAACCATTTCGTTACAAAAATCGTAACGCTAAACTTTTTTCCCCTCTCATGCCGTGGCTAAAGGAGTTTGCTTAGAGATCTTGTTAGGGACTATTGTTAAAGATACCCATGTTTTTTGGATGTCAAGTAGGAACAAGGCAGGTGGTACCCTGATGGTAAGTGGTCTCCACCGCCTATGGACATTTACAGATGGCTCTGGTGCATCACTAAGATCAACCCTGAAACATAAAATTGTTGTTTCATGTGGCTTTAATATCTCCGCCCACAATGTTCAACCGAAGCACAGCAATATAAGTCCACTAACGGCGAAAATAGGTATTGTGATAGTACTGCCCCTAAGGAAATCTGCACTAAAAGCTGAACTACTACTATTTGCTAAGAATTTTGACATTCATAACCTATATATCACTATAAATGAGCCAATCAAACACCATGAGCAACTAAATACTAACTACAAATACTGGGTATGAAATTGACAGCCGTTGAATACGCTGATTAATACAATTCCAAACGATAAAGGCATTCAAGCCCTAACACTTCATTCTACAACCTGATTCGCAATAGTGGTCATTATACTGACCCCACTACCTGCCAACCCATTCTAGATGTTACTAACGACCACATTTTGTGATACAATGATGTCTTATAATGTTAGACATTGACCAACTTGAGTATCTAGGACGAAATGGGAAAACTCAGAACGAATCTTGACCTACAAATGCATTTGTGAATGCAAAAACTGTTAGGCGCTTTATAGACTTTCAGACAGAGGAATCTATGCTCTTTGAGATGGAAGTACAGTTGATAATGGCAAACTTATTGCTTGTATAGAGTCAATTACGGAAGTGTTGTGTCCGACAGATGTCGTAAAGAATCACATGAAGAATTTGTTTTGTTCATAGCGTATTCGATGGCAAATAAAATTGCTTTGATAGATGCGATTTTATTGACACTTTATTTAGCACAAACTAGTGTATTGACATGAGCCTAAGGTTCTCAAAATTGTTATCTTATAACCTATGTACCACATATGTCTGTTTTCTGTAGACCACCAAAGCTCACACTTGTAGACCATTTTTAAATCAAATGTACTTCCATAGATTTTGCTGAATGGCCATCTACCTGGTCAGGGACGACCTCTGACAATCTATAGGACTTTGAGAAATATTCGCTTAAACTAGAGTTTTCATGTTATTAACATGGCTAAACTTTTAAGCAGCCTTTTAATAAGGTTCTGGAGTCTGGAATTTTGTTCAAAAGACATGTTTCTAGGTATTTGCGAGTTTACGTCCATCACATAAAGTTGAAAGTACTAGTCCAAAGTCGATGGCTTGTATCTAAAGCGTGATTGGGTCGGCGAACATAAAAATCCATTTTCTTCCTATATTAAAATTTCTGTAGGAATTCTTCTAATTTATTAACACAGGTACCTAAAGCGTGTAAGTGAATGTATGTCATTATTGTTTTTAGGTCACAGTGTGATGTAACATAACGGAACTCCGGTCACGTTAAAGCCTGAATCCTTATAATGTCTAGACTAAACTGGCGTATGACCTCATAATACATTATCATATATGTGTATAGTCACGACATATATATCATATACATCTAGGTGAAAGTGTGTAATGTTACATTTCTTTTCAATAATAACCTCTATTTTAATCTTAATGTTTAATAGGTGATGTACCGTTGTATTTGATGACCATTTACTTGTGAAAATGTCAAAAAATGATTGCAGGTCCGATTTATTTGGACATTTTGGTTTGCTTTTGTATTCTTTAGAATCAATTAAAATTTGCGCAGTCAAGTTTCTTTTGGAGCTTCTACCGCATTCGGCCATTGTTTTTTTCATTAATAAAAAAAATTCAGAAGTTAGTTAAGTACTATAGTTTATTTTTTTGTATTTTAACTACCTTCCGCCCCGCGGTTTTTCCTGCATTTTGTAAGGTATCAAATGGTGGTAAAATAGTTGGTCTATTGTAATATAGGCATAGGAAATGATGTATTTGTCATGGATGTAATCTACCGTTTATAGTTTTGCTTTATATTAATTTGGCGGGCTAGTTGGCTTGGTGGTTAGAGACCCCGGCCGCCACGCTATGGGCCACAGGTCGTGGGTTCGATTCCCACCTAGGACAGACATTTGTGGGCATAAACATATCTGTTTTTTCTGTGTCTAGGTGTAAATATCTATATAAGTATGTTCTAGAGATAAGAAAAGTATAATGTAGTATATCAGCTTTCTGGTTTCCATAGTACAAGCTCTGCTTAATTTGAAATCAGATGACCGTGTGTAAAAGAATGTCCCAGGATATATTTATAAATTTTATTTAATTGCTCTTGACATTTAAGAGTAGAATATACCATTCATAATTCCTTGTATTTATTTAATTTGGATGACCAAAAAACAACACACCTCTCATTTAAAACAATAACTTCAGTGGCGTTTATACACCTAGTGCTTCTACAATTACAGGACATCACAGAAAACAAAATCAGATTACATAACAAAAAAAAAAAACAATAATATCAAAAAGAAATTATTAAAATACTAAATTATAATAAATTAAAACATGGACAAATTGAGAAAAACAAACAAAAAAAAAATCTATTTGTGCCATTATGGTCAACCTTGTAATATTAAAAAGAATTTCAAATTTTACTTTAGGATACTATTCGAATGCCTATTTATCCTTATCCGTGTAGTTTACCTCTATCCTAACGCGGGTACTATTCAGCTTTGTGATTTTAGGCATAAAAACACAAAGCCAAACTTACCTAAAATAAAACTGTCAATTACTTTTTCTTACAGCAATTAAAACCTCATTTAAAAACTTTTTACTTAAACATTACTGGCCTCTAATAAAATAAACATTAACAGCTTTATGAATACAATAAACGTCACAAATGTCTAATGACACCGTATATTTTGTTTTCAAAGAGAAACTAACCACGGTTGTTTTCTTTATTTATATCAAAATATAAATAATTGTGTTTTCTACAAATTTCAGACCAAAATGAGTTACTTGGAGAAAGTTGACAGTTACTTGGATTCCCTGAAAGTTGGGAAAAGTAAGTACTTATTCTTTTTACATCTTATTAAAGCAACTTTGACAAAGATTGAGAGGGCCGTGAAGCCTACCCTATTCCAGGTTTTGTATAGAATATATTTTACCATGAGACCACTGGTATGGAATTATCTGATATATTTCCCTCTGCTCTTAAACAAGGGGATGCTTATAGTAAACATGAGAGGTATTCGATTATAAGCGTTACACTTCCTTTATATATTCCTCCAGTAGGGTACGAGGTTGTAAGTAGCTTAGAGCTGCTAGCGTTTTATCTTACTTTTTTCCTTTTTTTCCTAGGCTGAGTTTCCACCAAAGATGTATGGCGAGAAATGTGTTTTAGCCCACGAATATGGTCGCTTCGTTACAGCTATAAAGAGGTAAGCTGATAAAATGAAGCGAAGATATTGGCGGGTTGGAACACATCCCTCGCTACGCATCTCTGTTCGAAATACAGCCTTAAGCTCGTCACGTGATGTGAAATAGCCTTCCTCAAGAGTTGGGCTATCAAATGTACAGAATTTTAACATCTGGCTGACAGTTCAAGTTATCAGCGCATTCAGACAGATGGACTCGGCAGGAAAATTTTGTTTTGTGATAATATAATATGTGTTTATAATACCAGTTCAAATAATTGCTTTTGCTAAGACGAGCCAACTATAGCATAACATAGCAATTGCTGTTTTCTAAAATGTTTCAGGATATTTTTTATATTTCTGATTTTCTACTTTTCAGGTGCAATGGTGGACTCATGGTTCATGATGTCAAGCCCCATGCCAATCCTTTCAGTGGTAGTGGTATACCTCCTTCTGATACGCATAGGACCCAGGATGATGAAGAACCGACCGCCTCTGAGGATGAACAAGCTCATTAGCTATTACAACGCTTCGCAAGTGTTTCTAGCAGCTACTATCTGTTTTAAAGTAAGTTTAATAATATAATAGCTTGCGGAACCCAACTTTATCTGGTTTCTGGAACGAAGAGTACTTACCTTTTATTCTACATGACCTGAAGCTGTTTCTTTTTGTCCTGGCGCTTTCTTGCCCAGTCGTGGAACTCCCTCCGACGTAATAGGATACCTTTTTCTGTCTATAACTCATTTGCAGTCTTTCGTAATTCCTTCTTTTAAGTAAAGCTCGTAGGGCAATAGTGCCACCTTACCCATATCCACCGTGAAGAAACGTGGCTGGTGGAATTAAAAGCACATGAGAATTAAAAATTTCACGTCTCAAGATCGTCAACACATTGGCAATGGTCCTGGTGTTGCAAATGTCCATAGGCAGCGATGACCGTCTGCCAGTTAAAAAAATACCAAACAAACAGAGAGACAGAGATATATTTCCAATAATAATATTTATAGGAAGTAGGATAACAATTTAAAAAATAATAACCCGTATTTTTTTTCAGGTTTTCAATTTGAACCTGTTCCGAGATGGCATAATGTACGCAGGGTGTAGATATCCGTCCAATACTCAAAATGCAATGGTAAGTAGAACTATAGAATTTGCTTTTAATTTAAACTTGTTTGTCCAGAATGGTAAGGACCATGTTGAGTGATGATGTGATCGAAATTGGTAAGCACACAAACCCTAGAAGAAAATTTGAACTTTAGTACAGCTAGTGGAACTCACATTTCACACACCACAATAGGTGGTAGCCAGCCAGGTGGTACTATAAGTACCCTATCACCGTGCCATGTTTTCCTCACGATGTTTTCCTTCACTGCCAGCACGAGCTCATTATTGGATTCGAACTTAAGACGGGGAGTTATGGCTTTCAACTTATCTATCAACTAAGCTATCCTCGCCTTATATCTATATACATTTCTTTCTATTTTTAAAGAGACCTTAAATTTTATATGTCCCGTGCATCGACCACACAGCCCACGTCATTCCTCGCTTTTGCCGTAATGTTTTAGTGATTACTTATACTTGTTTGCTTTAAAAAGCTACCAAGTGCTAGTAAGACGCGCACACAAAGGGTTCCACCGTACAATATTTAATAAATAGCGAAAAAGAACACGTTTCTTGTGTGGAAGTTTTTAACTTCGTTTAATATACATTGTTATAGCGGCCATGGTATAATTATTAGAAATATTATTTGTATGTACCTATTACGGTTCAAATTATACTGCTTCATGACAAACCGACGGACAAACAGTGGAGACTTAGTAATAGGATCCCGTTGGCACCATTTGGGTATGGAACCCAAAAAAAGAATGGTTTTGTTAAAACTAAAACTCCCCCTTTTTTCTACTTTAGGAAAAACAATACAGGTGCAGTTTGATATCGGTACCTCTAATAGAATCAGGCATTATTTATCATTCGTTATTCTAAAATAACCACGAGTTAGTAAATATATATGTATAATAGGTTAACAACATTCATAATGATTAATGTTATAAACTATACTATTGTTTATATATTACGGGTAATATTCTACTAATATATTATAGTTCTAGCTGTCCCCCGCGGAAGTATCCTATGTGTTATTCCAGGGTATTTTCTATATACATGTTACAAGTTTTATCCAAATCCGTTTGGTAGTTTTTGCGTGAAAGAGTAACAACAGTCAGCTAATACAAACTTCGTCGGCGAGCCGCTTCACGGAGGCCTCGAAGAGCTTACCTCTCACGTGATTAGTAGTATTAGCGTAGTAATCGACAGGGACAGAGCATCGAGCCCCAGGTTATGACTCAAATGCTCAACACCTAAATAAACTAAGATGTACTATTTTATTTTCAGTTACTAGACCTGGGTTGGTGGTATTTCTTCGCGAAATTCACTGAACTTCTTGACACAGTATTCTTCGTGCTACGGAAGAAAGATAAACAGGTGCGTTTTCATACGTAGTACGGAAGTTTTGACAGCTAAAAATTACTTCATGGCGTTAGAAATATGATTCAATTTATTGAACCAATGATTAATCGGATAATAATGCAGATGACCTTTATCACAAAGGAATATGGTCTCTTTCCCTTTGATATTTGCAACTGGCAAAACCTGGCCTATAATTTGTGACAACTTTAGTGCAAAGTCACCTTGACTAAAGAAATGCTCATCAGGATGTTCCAACCTTTTTATTATAGAAATGAAAAAAAAAAACTTAATAACTTTTTAATTCTACAACAAGCAATTGTAATAGTCATTGTATTGACTAATATTTATAAGTAATACGTATTAAGGCTAGTTGAAAATAGTGTAAATATAATAAAAAATGGACTTAATGTTTGTAATGGGCTATGTCGAGGAGTCGACGTTCAATGATCCAGATTTTGGTGGCCACGACGAATAATTAGTAGACATCGTGTTGGACCTCTTATGATGACCTTGACCCAAATTACAACTTGGAAGATTTTAGGATAGATACCTCGTAGAAGTAGGGGGCAGATGACAGACCATTGCGTCAGCTATTGTCTGCTAAAAAGCCTAAGGCTACTCAGTAAAACTATACAACCTGATTTAGAACCTTCTTTCTCAATTTAGAACAATTTAGATTTTACCATCGAAAATTCGGAGTATACGTACCTGAAAGGAAACTAGCGCTGTATGTTCTCTTATCTTAACCACAGGTGACCTTCCTCCATGTATACCACCACGTGATAATGGCGCTCTACTCTTGGAGCTACCTGAAGTTTGCAGCAGGCGGTGAAGGTGCTGTTCTCGCGCTTCTCAACTCCGTAGTACATGTTGTCATGTATACCTATTACCTGCTCTCGGGTCTTGGTCCCAGGTTCCAGAAGTATTTGTGGTGGAAGAAGTATGTCACTAAGATGCAGTTGGTAAGGGAATTTATTGAAAATTTTATCTTGTTATAGCCGTACTTACTACCTTTTCTTACCCGGACTTTACGTGAGTCACTTATCACAAAAAATTAAATAGTACCTGAGCAGACCACCTTCTATTTGACAGGGTCTGCCAGATAGAAGTCGTTGTGTGACTCAGTAAGGTAAATGATACAAGCTTGACGAAGTTTTGTCGCGACCTCCATTTTCCTGTCTCTCTTGTTAACTACGTAATCACGTCAGAGATCTGCTCCTGAAGTTTCGTATTCCGTGGAGCAGAATAATCCTTTATTGACGCTTTTACTTTTTGCTGTCAAACACACAGTGTTGCCTTGGTAAATTCATTATCTGTCAATACATTTAAATTCGACAATTCTCAATAGTGATCTTCAAACATCCTGACACTGACATTATATTTAATGTTTCGCACTTATACCCAAAACCAAGGCCTACAAAAAAAAATCTTGAGATCTGTAAAGGGTAATACGATAACTCATGCGAATGGTGATTATACAGAGCAATAAACTGCAAAATGTCAATAGCCGTATAATAAAATCAGTTCAGTTTAAATGAGATCATTTTTAAGGATCACTTAGTATTGGTATATATTTCGTTTTCTTTTTTCTAGATACAGTTTGTATTGATGCTCGCCTACTGTGCCTTCACACACTTTTCCCCTCGATGCCAATATGCTTCTGGATTCACATACTTCATCTGCGCAAACATCACAATTTTCCTATGTCTTTTCCTTAATTTCTATTCGAAGAGCTACAAGAGGAAGAGAGATATTGAGAGAGAAATGAAATCAGAATATGAGAGAACTCACAACGGTGTTACAACAAATGGTGTTTGTAAGAATGGAATCACAAAGAAATGCGAGAAGGAAAACGGAGTGCCTGCAAATGATAGATCGAGTGTTCCTGATTTAGATGACTTACCTTATGAGGTTAATAAGGCATGTGGTGATTACACAAAAGATGGCAAAGTCTTCTTAACGCAGCGCACTGCTAAAGCAGTATACGGTGATGAATATGACTTCGTTAGTGTTTTAAAGAAATGATTTATCATTAAAGACTACACGGTTATATTGAGACTGATCGTTTGTGATGATGATGATGGAAATTTTAATTTAGTTATGCCTAAGGCGATAGGTATTAATGGGTAAGATAATGTTAAGAACGCTTAGATGAATAAAGTTTGAACGATGCTTTGAGGGCTCTTTTAAGGAGTGGTAATCAAGAGGACCCTGTTGTTGGTGCTTTTATTGTTTGATCAAATTACTTTTTTAATAGAGCCCTTGGTTGTTCTAAAGTGGAGTCATAAAATATGTCAGCATGTAGCAAAACTTTTATGTCAAAAATGATTTATAAATTACTCGCTCCATTTGAAATAGTAATTAAACGAAGAACAAAGGTTTTGTTACATGCTGTCTAGAAAAATTCTAAAGTTACTGCATATCGTAGTTAAATATTTGCAAGTGAATTTAAATTTAAAATTAAATCAGTGAGAAGATGACGCTTTAAGAAAAAAAATATTTACAATAAATTGCCAACCGCACAATTGTTAATATTATTGATAAAGTAGTGATTAAGCATTTTCTGTAAATTGAAACCGATTAAAATGTTAAAATATGCACTTATACATAATTAATTCGTCCGAAAATGAAATACCAGACATGAATAAATAAAAACAATCAGGCTGTGTAAAATTTAAGTTTTTATAAAAACATCCAAAAAATACATTAAATTAAATGTCACGTAATGTAATTGTTCTCATTTTTTTGATTGCTTGTTAGTTGTTTAAGTTGTACATTTTTATCAATAATAATTTTAACTAGGGCGTGTGCACAGGAGCACTTACTACTATTAACGTTCTTCGTTGACCAGAAAAAAATGCTATAATTAGTATGTAGGACATTTATTTGCATCTAGAACCCCACATATAAATTTTTTCACCATTTAGGCTGTGAATAGGCTGAGGCGTAATGTATTGTAGTTGTTTCGGTTTTACACTTTTTTCATTTGCCTTGTTTCCGGGACCCCATTTTGCTAACTGTCACGTTAAACGGAACGTATTTAGTGGTTTTTATTTTTGGTATTTACGTTACTAATATTTTTGAGTATAACAAATTTGCTTTTATCTGAAAGATACGTTCGCCTTGCGATCAATCGAACTTTGACAGATGACAGAGAAGAATGACAAACATTGCGTGACTTTTTATATTAGCTAAACCAAAATGAAAAACGTTCCGTTTCATGTGACAGTGCAATCGGCCTTCGGAGCTGCGTAGTCTGCCATTCAGCACATACGTCCAGCCTTTTACATACCAATGTGAATCTTAGCAGCAAGAGTATACAGTTTATACTTGGATGCTAAAGCTGGTGCGACTATGATATCTACATATAAAAGTCACTCGCCTGTTAAAAATGATAAGTGTTCGCATTTCTTTTTGTAAAAGTGTACATTATATAGACACACTCAGTGTTAAACTGTTGCATTTAGAATTCCTAATGAAGTGTAAAGTTTGGTAGTATTTTTAGAGACAATTCTCGTGGCTGTTTTCAAATTGGCTTGAGCATACCAAGCCAGTACGCCTACAGTCTGTCCAGTTTAAGAAACCTCTTTTGGCACTTAAGAATTTCATTGAAAAAAATACGTTATGGCTTTTGTAATAAGATGTCATCGTCTTAAGCACAAAGAGACAATTTCTATACCTTCTTAAACGTCTTAAGGAGTTTCTTATATTGTACATACTATGATGGTATTATCCATTGTTCTTTATTGACATGACATATGTATGTTAATTATAGTACGCATATCGATTTTCAGTGGGACAAATATGGTTTGTTTTTGGGAACTATAACTTGTCAATAATTATTTTCAATACTACGTTTATGTACCAAATACAGTGTGATATGTACGCTAATGAAATAGCATTTTTTTGTTTAATTTAATTTAATGTCAGTATGATTTAAACTACAGTTGTTTTTCTTAATAATATTCAGTTTGTATAATTTGAATTCTATTAACAATAGTACAAAATAATGTTACTTTTAAGAAAAATAATAAAAAAATTAACGAGTAATGTTTGTTTTATATTAGATGCTAGCTGTCCCCCGTGGTTCCATCCACATTCCCGAGGGATAATCCAGCCCTGTGTTAATCCAGGTGATGAACTATCTCTTTTCCGAATTTCATTCAAATCTGTTTAGTATTTTTTGCGTGAAAGGTTAACAAATATCTATGCACCCAATCATTCGCATTTATATATTAGCAGGATGAATTATTACACGGTAAAAGGTTTTAAAAGTAGTAGCTCTTAGTGCAGAGTTTGGGATTGCAAGTTTTATGAAAAAGAGATTCCTACCCTCATAGAAGCCTACCCTATGAAGCTGTAGGTATCATTTGTGTCTCGGTTAGAGTGGTAAGGGTCCAGTGAGATTAGAGGCGCATGAGACTTATCAATTTCACATCTTGGGTTGACAAATGTTTAGCTTTCCCCCTGGTATTGCTAATAACGTCGGAGTAGGGCCTGCCTGTTTTTACTTGCTACACTTATCGACAGCTCAACGTTGTGTTGAACGCAGATTCCTCGTTGTTAGGCTCTCCAAATAAGTTTGTTTTAAGGAATTCCGGTAGTACTTACCGGTAGGGTAGGTAGGGAAGTGAGAACGGGTGGGTAATGGGAGTTATGACTCTTGGACGGAACCTATGCACATTCGGGTGACCTTAAGTACTTTACCGATTCCGGTAATCAAAAAAGTGAGAAGATTTTCTGTTTAAATATGTTAAGCTTTATTATTGTGAATAATGAAAAAATATAAGTCCCATTTCCCATATGACCGTTAAATGGGCTTCCATCACCTACATGTGTAGGGTAAGGGTGTAGGGAGCGATAGGCTTTTATTGGTAAAAACTTTAGTATACCTTAATTGCTCTAGTCCATTTATAAATATCCCAAGACATTCTTCACATATGGTTACCCTATCCCAAGTTAAGCAGAGTGTACTGCTTGTAGTATGGCTACCAGGTAACTGATATACTTCATATACTTCTTTTTAAATACATACTTATATAGATATTTACACCCAGACACAGAACAAACAGACATGTTCATGCACACAAATGTTTGTCCTGGGTGGGAATCGAACCGCCACCTTCGGTTTGGCAGTCAGGGTCTCTAACCACCAAGCCAACTGGCCTGTACTATGTATTATATTAGGATGAAGAGGTAATCAAATTAACGAAGTTTCAGTTCCAAATAAAAATGACAACCAAGTAAACAAATGGGGTTTTTATCAAAATATTCGCTTGGGTGGCTCCAATTTCCCCACTCTCCCCTACTTATACACTGGTATGCCTTCAGAAAAATATATTTCGTATGTAGCCCTAATACCTTGACCCCGGTTTAGTAACAAAGGTATTATGAATTAATACATAAGCTCTACGTAGATACATTTGTTAACATTATTTATAAAACATATAATTAGTATTATGGACGCAAATTTATTTAATTTGTTACGTATGATTATAATTATTTATTTATTAAAATAAGACATTTGGTATGAATATTTATTATATTGAAACAAATATGATTTAGTGTAACAGTTTCATAATAAAATTAATAAATATCCCCGGACATTTTTACACACGGCCATCTGATCCTAAACTAAGCAGAGCTTGTACTATGGAAACCAGATAACTGATATACATTCTATATATATTCTTCTTTTTTTACTAAATGCATACTTATATAGATGTTTACATCCAGACACAGAACAAACAGTCATGTTCATGCCACAAATATTTTTGTCTTGGGTGGGAATCGAACCCACCACCTGCCACTTGGCAGTCAGGGTACCTAACCATCGAGCGAATTTTCCTGTCAATGACAACAATCAATTGGTATTATAACATTATTTAACACTAGTTAAAAGTATCCTATATATTATTCTATGGCATGTCCTTTATATGTGAAATGAAATGAAAAATGAAATGAAAATATTTTTATTCAAATAGGCCTTCACAAGCACTAATGAATAGTCTGACTCTAATACCGGTGCGGAAGGTTGTTTTTTACTGAGAAGAGCCGGCAATAAACTCAGCAATTGCGTGCAATGTGCCAAGTTTAATCCAAATCCGTTCAGTAGTTTTTTCCGTGAAAGAGGAACTAACATCCATACTCACAAACTTTCGCATTTATAATATTAATAAGTTTCAACATAAATATTAATATATATAATTTAATTATATTAATTATAATTAATAACAACATATGTTGGAACATTATAGGGTATTTTTTTGTAAGTACTTACCTGGCTAAATACCATCCTCAAATTAATAAATATGCTGGCAAGGACCTATCAGCTAGACTTAGAGCCCTTCTAGTCCTACCACCTTCGAGCACAATTATCACTAACAAAGCCAATGTGGTCAAATATGTGTTGCGCTATATTTTACTAGCGACTCGCCTTAGCTACTCCTGAGTCGGAAAATATAAATATAACCTTTCTGGAAGAAATTCAGGTAGTTTGAAAGAAATAAGCAGACAAACAGACAGACGGAAATAGTGACTTAGCTTCATACAATTAAGAAATAATATAATATAGTGTGGTTTTAATTTGCTGTTATTATATTTGAAAAACTTTCATACTGTGTGGTAACTGGAATTGATACTACCACGCCAACAAATTTAAAGTCATTTATGCAGTTTAGGTCCTGGTAAGGCACCTATGAAAGTCAAAATTACTGTAGTTACCACCGGTTCGGAAGTAGAGAACCAGGAAAAACTCAGAAATATTACATTTTATATCATTAAAAATTTACTAATCTCTAAGTGTTGCAAACGGCGACTCAAGGATTTACCGATGACCACTTGCACTTTACACGTGATACTTTGCACCACAAGTTGTCAAAAGGATTCTCGAACAGGGCTTTACCGCAAGAAAAATAACACTAGCTCGAGGATGTTTCATCGCGGCTTCTATGCTCTTGTCTTTTTCGCTAATTACACAATCAAGTGAGAGCTCTTCGAGGCCCTGTGCGAATAAGGGGGCAGGGCTGGAGTCAAACAGACGGCCGTCTATAAAAATCTGTCAAATCATTTGTAAAATGTAATGAAATACTGATTGACAGACCCTAAATATTTGGGAAATCAAAACCAATAACGTTATGTATGAGATAGGGACATCGAGCCCCAGATCAGGCAGTTAATGAGTTGAGTACATCATATCGAACTATGGAGTAGATGTATGAGACTCCTCCATGTAAAAGGGAAGATCTTCAGGCAGGCTTGTGATCATGCCCACGGTCAAACAGTTGATGTTGGATGCTTGTACATATGTCAAATTCTGAGAGAATTTTTATATCGGGATGTAGGATTCTCGCGTGTCTACTAGTTCATGGATGTCGCCAGATAACTGTGGTGCAGGCGGTGAAGCAATGTATGCGTGTTCATAGATGTCGCCACAGAACAATTACTATGGAAACTTATTTCGCTCAAAGTGTGACCACACCTCATTTTATACCCAACCATGTAACCCAAAAGTAAAGTATTACGCATAGCTCATAAAATTCGCAAAAATTCGAAAAACTCTTGTTAGTTCTGAATTCATAATAAGATAGCACTTAAAAAAAAGTACCGTTCTGTGTATTTATTTAAATTGTTAATAAATATATTCACGCCCGTTATCCCAGAAAAAGCTGGCAGAGGTTCCTGTAGATACTGAAACATAGGTACATAATTTTTTTCTGATAAATTGACATCAACTATATTTTGCCCGAACTAGGAATCGATCCTTGGACCTTAGGGCGAGCATTACACCTCTCTACTATAGAGGCGACACATGCACATAAATACAAATACTACGCACACTTTGAGTTGTAGAGCTCTTAGTGCAGAGTTCGTCCGGGGAGTACTACCACCTTACCCATTTCCCCCGTGAAGCAGTAGTGCACTTGTATTACTGTGTTAGAAGGTAAGGCCGGTGAAATGACAGGCACATGAGACTTAACAACTTCACGTCTCAGGGTCGAGAACACATTGGCGAAGTCCTGGTGTTGCAAATATCCATTGGCGGCGGTGACCACTTACGATCAGGTTGACCGTGTGACTGTTAGTCAGCCCCTGTGGTATAAAAAACTCACAAGTGTGATATGTGTTTTACACATGGATTAAATTACTTACGAAAATCAACACCCATAATGGCCAATCCAGTGTTTTTTCTGATTTATTCAAGCCTATCAAATATACAAGAATTGGAATTATATTTCGAAATAGTGTTAAATAACCGTGAAGCTCGATTGTTGTATCGTTACAGTAATTAAAATGGAAATTAATAATGAAACGAATTATTTATTGAAACTCAATGAAAATGGAGGTATTTGGAGTATGAAAGGGAAACGTAAGTATTTTTAATCATTATAATTATGTTTTTGGAGTTCTGAAGATTTCCTGAAGATTTTCAAACGCGACTCAAAGATATACCGATGACCACGTCCTATACACACATTTTCTTTTTTTTCTGGGGAAATCCTCATCAACCATCGTCTTCCACCACAATTCCCATGACCTTAGTCTAGTCCAAGTCCCTCCTCTTACGACAGTCAGAGGAACACCGCAAAAGTTCACCTTGCATCAAGTGGTCAACCAAAACATACAAGAAAGTTCGCGTCACAGGTACAAAATGTACAAATACCTTTTAATATACACATATACTTTTATTTTTGTTTAAAGCCTGTTTTTTGGACACTATTTCCCCTGAGCAAGTGATGAAGTGGTAAGCCTACAAAGCCTAGACGGGAACTCCCTCTCAAGTGCAGCTGCCGGAAAACCAATAGTTGCTTGGCAAATTTACAGCAAGATGTATATTAAATTAATTGACAAGTCTCTTGCCTTGTAGTTAAATATGTAACCTTGCTGAGTTTCTTGCCTGCTCTTCTCAGTCAGGCTGACTCCCGAACCCGCGTCAACTTCAGCAATTTTGACTATGATAAGTGCCCTCCGCATAGAATTTAAGGTGATCCGCGTCCACATCTAGTGTATCATAAGGGAGCGAACAAATGTCCAAGTGCAAATCAACAATTGAATTTTCAAAGAGAGTTGGCGACAGGCAAGCGGCTAGCCATAGAAAAAAGTAGAGTTATTGCTGACTCTTCTCAGTTAAAGCAACCTTCCGAACCGGTATTAGAGTGTAACCATTCATAAGGCATTCAAATACACCTTTACAGGCCTATTTCAATAAAAATATTTAATTTTATCTATATATCTACTCGTATATTAATATTATAAAGTGAAAAGACTTGTATGTAAGTGTGTTTGTTACTCTTTCACGCAAAAACTACTGAACGGATATGGATGAAACTTGGCACATAGATCGAGTATATCCTGGAATACCATATAGGCTTTTTATCTCGAGAAAATGTAATATCCCTCGGAAACGCGGGTAAAACCGCGGGGGACAGCTAATGCTCTATAAAGCAATGCTCTATAAAGTAAGCTAGTATTGTGATAAAGAGTAGGCGACGGTAGCCTACGTTTGTTTTGATATACATACTCACCATCTTGGTAAGAACCTAAAAAAGTGCTTTGAGTTTCCAGTTGAACGGTTATAAAAGTATAGAGAGACCAAAAAAGGATCGATGGATTGTGTAAAAGGAGTGACTGGCTGATGGAGAGATATGGAAAAAAAAGATATGTTGTTAAGAGCATGTGGGTACGTAACCCTTAAAAATATGATATTTCCATGTAACAAATCACACTACTAAAATAAAAGGTGACTTTAAAATATTGCATTGTAACAATAAAAAGCTGTGTCTGCCTCAATAGCTATGCTAAGAAATAATAAATTTTATTTATGTACCTACCGTATTGTGTTGTGATGACATTCAACTTGATTGTAAACAATTCGTACATACGATTAATTATTTATCATTACTTAACATTTTGTGTCGGGATCCAATTCAAGCGATTTTAAATAAACTTCGCCTACTGATCGAAATTGTACTAATGTATTTAAAACGACAGGAGTACATTGTTTGCGTGTAAAAAAAGTGTGCATTTCACACACTATAAAAACCTTCAGAAAAAAATTGCTTTTTCGCTGTATCGAGTTTCTAATCAAAATGGTACAATAAAAGTTTTTACTTAACCTCGTCTACACAAAAAATATAATCGATTCATTAACAGAAGAGAAAATTGTACCTACTTGACCGAATGGTCAAAAAAAGTTGAGACAAGATGAGAATTCATCCTCTCACTCTTCATGCCTATCTATACATAGATTAATTTATTGATATACAAAACAGGTTTCAGATATAAACAGTGTTTTATATCTAATTTTTATAGATCTAGTCCCTATTTAAATCACGAGTTGAGATTGACGCTAAGGCAGCCCAAATAAATTATATATTACTAGCTGACCCGGCAAACGTTGTTTTGCCACATTTTCTTAATTATAAACTATACATGAAAATTTATCGTACTACAATTATTATATTCGATTGCCATCTAGCAACCCTATTGCGAATCTGTGGATGGAACAGAATAATATAAAAATCGCGATTAAAAAACAGAGGTTGATCGTAGAAGGGTGAAAATTTTAAGTTGAAGTATGTTTTTGTCAATGATAAATAATAATAAAATAAAAATAAAAAACGTTGTCGTGGGACACCAGATAGGAACGAAGTTCCTTATTATAAATGATATGAGAAAGTATCATTTTTGTGATTATTTAAATAAAACATGGCTGCGGTGACCGTTTACCATCAGACGGGCTGTCAACTTGTTTGCCACCTTAGTAGTAACAAAAGAAACAAATATTTTCGGTTCCGTAGTCACGTGGCAAATTAATTTACCCTAACATCTTTGTCCTTGCCGTCTGTCGATTAGTCCATCAGTCAGTCAGTTCATCAGTCCACCAGTCCGCCAGTCGGTCAGTCCAGCAGTTCGTCAGTCCGTCAGTCCGTCAGTCCGTCAGTCCATCAGTCCGTCAGTCTGACAGTCTATCATTTCGTCAGTCCGTCATTACGTCAGTCCGTCAGTCTGTCAGTCCATCAGTCCGTTAGTCTGTCAGTCTGTCAGTCCATCAGTCCGTCAGTCCATCAGTCCATCAGTCCATCAGCCCGTCAGTCCGTCAGTCCGTCAGTCCATCAGTCCGCCAGTCAGTCAGTCCGTCATTCCGTCAGTCCATCAGTCCGCCAGTCAGTCAGTCCGTCAGTCAGCCCGTCAGACCGTTAATTCCTAAAAATAAATTTTTGCCGTCTGTCGATTAGTCCATCAGTCAGTCAGTTCATCAGTCCACCAGTCCGCCAGTCGGTCAGTCCAGCAGTTCGTCAGTCCGTCAGTCCGTCAGTCCGTCAGTCCATCAGTCCGTCAGTCTGACAGTCTATCATTTCGTCAGTCCGTCATTACGTCAGTCCGTCAGTCTGTCAGTCCATCAGTCCGTTAGTCTGTCAGTCTGTCAGTCCATCAGTCCGTCAGTCCATCAGTCCATCAGTCCATCAGCCCGTCAGTCCGTCAGTCCATCAGTCCGCCAGTCAGTCAGTCCGTCATTCCGTCAGTCCATCAGTCCGCCAGTCAGTCAGTCCGTCAGTCAGCCCGTCAGACCGTTAATTCCTAAAAATAAATTTTTGAAATTAGTGTGAAATATTATAGTTAGTATAAATCTTGGCAATAATAAATAGCAAAAAGTGTCATTACAACTGTTGGTCTTAATTTTTTCCGTCTAGCCCCCTTTCAATATTTAGGGGTGGGTCATCCTTATCACTTAAGGGAATGAAAAGTAGATGTTGCCTGATTCTAAGACCAACCCGATATGCACATAAAATTTGATACCAATCAGTTCCGCCGTTTCGGAGAAGTTTGTTGTCAAACACCGCGACATGATAATATTAAATATTAGGGAGTAGGGATAGGGATTGCCTTTAAATAAATTAAGTTATTAATAGTTAATAAATCCTTCTATCAGAGTATTGGTAAAAAAGAGTAAATTAATATTGTATTCGTTGATTATTATTTGACTTACCTTTTACAATAATAAAACAGGCATATTTATTAAACACGTAACACGTTTTCGTTTTGATTTAAAACTATTTCCAAAATATGTTAAGTACTCTCACTACGTCATACGCTCACATCACGTGTTTATTTACATGAGAAAAAAAAGAATAATACGTATAACAGTCACTGCTACGATCGATACACAAATATAACAAAAAAAAAATGGCCGAAAATTGTATAATGAGTAAGACAGGAGACCGGCTTCGTACTCATCCCTACTCCGTGATGTTTGCTGGATGAGAGGTAACAGCGGTAAACTATCAATCGATCAGCGAAGGCGGAAAATCAAATTGAATTGAGAAAAAAATCATAATTATAGGTAATTATTAAAAATAAAAAAAAGTTACAATCGCGATGGTAAAATAGGGGTAAACGTAGAGAGGTGGAAAATTAAGAGTAAAATATATTTTTTTATTCCAAGTCATGACAAAAAAATTCAGATTTATAATTTACAAATAAAAAATAGGGGTTGATCGTAGAGGGATGAAAATTCAGGGTTGTATTTATTTTTCAATGCTGTATCATAAAAAAATAAAATAATAAAAAAATATCCAAAAATAAAAAAAAACTAAGTTGGTGCGGACTACCCTTTACATTTAGGGGGATAAAAAATTTACGTTGGCCTATTCTCAGGACTATCCAATATGCACACAAAATTCGTTCCCGAGGGATGTAAAATTTTTCCGGCACAAAAAATATTCTATGTTACTTCTAATACCTCCAAAAATATGAGTACAAAATTTCATGATGATCGGTTAAGTTATTTTCTCGTGAAAGCGTAACAAACCAACTTACATTCACATTTATAATATTAGTAGGTATTAGTATTAAAATACGGAATACAAAAGTGATACGTTAAAATTTTACGCTAATGAAACTGAATAAACTTCGGTGTAGATGCACTTTACGAGGTTTGGCAGAATTGCAACAGCCGGGAGCATGGCTGATGTCAACCATCTTTGGGAATGCTTTTTTGACCATTTGGTGGTAATTGGTACGTGGTCATCGGTATACTTTTTAACAGTCTGAGTTGGAGTGGTAGCTTTCGTCGCTATAAATTAAAGTATTGGTCAAATATATTCTGTGGAATTTTGGTTGCAGTACTGAGACCTTCACTTTCCTCTTCGGGGATAATAGTCGTGAAGATTAACTTTTATACTTTTTTTTCTGTTTTAGTGGAATTTGCCGATAAATGGTTCCTGATGGAATCCCCCTTCCCATTGACAGTAATAACTATATGTTACTTAATGTTTGTGCTAAAGTTAGGACCAGCATACATGAAGACTCGCCAACCATACGATTTGAGGACATTCCTAATATTTTACAACGTCGGACAAGTCATCCTATCGATTTTATTGTTTTTTTTGGTAAGATTTATAACTTTTTTCTAACCAGCCAGTCATGCGGAATCCATAAAGTTTTTCATTAATTTATTTTTTTATAATTAATAAATGGAGTTAATTGCGGCTTATTTACTGCTTATTGGAATATATTTGCCTTTGTAATTTTCAGGGTCTCAGCTTAGTAATACGAAATGGATTGGTACCACGAAAATGTTTGGTGTCCGATGAAACTACTAAAATGGTTTGTTTAAAATACATAAATATCCAATGACATTCATTACACACGATCATTTAATCACAAAATAATCAAAGCGTATTCTGTATAAATTGTTGGAGGTAAAAATGTATGTAGTATACTTCTACATATTTTTTAATATATCACGTAGGCCACCATACAGGCCGACGGACCTGATGGCAAGTGTTCACCGCCGCCAATGGACATTTGTAGCTCCAGGGGCATTGTCAATGCATTGTCAACCTTAACACGTCAAGATGTGAAGTGACATGAGCCTGTAATTTCACCGGCCCCCTTCCCTTTCGAACCGAAACAGTAATTGAGTACATTAAAAACAACAAGTGCATTACTGCTTCACGGTGGATATGGGTATGTTGGTAGTATTCCTCCGGATGAACTTTGCACTAAGAGCTCTACTACTTCTAAATAACCAGACACAGAAAAATAGACATGTTGATGCATACTTATGTTTTTCTGCTAATGGGAACCCAATACTTAAGGTGTGATAGGGTCCGGTCACGCCATCTGGCCTGAGAAATGAAGGACTGCGAACTGAGAAATACAAAGTTTATATAGCACTAGCTGTCCCGACAGACGTTGTTCTGTCAAAATAAGTCCATACAAAAGTTCCATAAAAACGACAATGCAGGAATTCGATCCCAGCGCCACCTACCGGGTACAATTGTAAATCTAAAACATTCTCGAATCCACTGGAATACAGAAAAAAATCATTTAAATCATTCCAAACGTTTAAGATGAGTTCACTTACATGCACACGGTCAAAATAATTATATAAACTAGCTGACTCGGTAGACTTTGTTTTGTAACGCCATCTCGTAGAATTTTGGGGTAAATGTATGCTAACATACAATAGGCACATTACAAGTACCTCAAAGATTTAAGAGATGGCGCTAAAATGAATATTTTTTTGTAAAATCGAATTTCTTCAGGAAAAAGACCTGTTTAACCGGACTACCACACCACATGTCGTGGGTTCGATTTCCATGTAAGATAAATGTTTGTATGTATGTCCTTTATAGAATCATAAACTGTACAACGGATTTTAATGCAGTTTTCAGCAATAGACAGAGTAGTTCATGAGGAAGGTTTAAAACCAGGTTGAAAGCGGGCAAAGCCGCAGGGCGCAGCTAGTTTATTAATAAAGGTCTCACTGATACAGATTCTCGTAGGATACATCTTGTGGTCTGCCAATCAAAAATCGTTTTTATTTACTTTCAGATTGCCAATGGTATACACTATTACTTCATCTGCAAATTGGTGGAGCTTTTAGATACAATATTCTTTGTTCTTCGAAAAAAACAGAATCAAGTCACTTTCTTACATGTCTACCATCACACCATGATGGTGTGTTCCAGCTGGTTGACTCTGAAGCTAGAGCCTACGTACACAACGATGTTTTTAGGTACCTTGAACACGTTTGTTCATATAGTAATGTATACGTATTATGCACTTTCGGCCTTCCCTAACATGAGCAAGTATTTGTGGTGGAAGAGATATATTACCAAAATGCAGTTGGTAAGTGTGATTGTTTTATTTCCATAAATAATTAAGTATTTGTGATTTTCTCGTGATTTGGGGGTCTCGGGGTTTCAATCCGAAATAGGTTCGGATGCTTTTACTAAAAAGAGCCGGCAATAAACTCAGTAAGGACACTTTTAATAACTTAGTTTTATAATATTAAATTTATTTAGTATCATTGAAAATATTTGCTTGCTTAGATACGTATAATAATTAACTGTGATTAGATTTTTTGGTTTTATGAAAAGTGCTCGCATACTGCCTTGTATATAGATATACTACACATTGGCAGATTCGTGTTGCTATTTTTTTTTAACATCGTCAACAGTAATTTTAGTACATTTGAGGATGCGGTAATTAAAAATCAATATTTATTAAAGTGGAAATGGCAAAACCAAACAATAATTGGTTTATATAGACTTCATTTGTCAACTACACTAATATTATAAAGAGGAAAGATTTGTATGTAAGTATGTTTGTTACTCTTTCACGGATATGGATGAAACTTGGCACATAGGTACAGCATATCCGGGCATATAGACTACTTTTTATCCCGGAAATATGTGATATTCCTCGGGAACGCGGGTAAAACCGCGGGAGACAACTAGTTTAAAATATGAAGAAGAAAATCATTTATTTTAACCACAACATGAAGTTTAATTGTGATTTGTGTCATCAGTCATTATTATTTATAAAATACAATACATAATGTTGCAAAAGACATATTGACATTAATTCCTTGTGATTGTGTTCAATTTTATTCCGATAAAAAAGTCCTTCGTTAAATATTTTTGCGAGAAAGATTAACAAACTATCCATCCATACTTGCCAACATTACCATTTATAACAAGTAGGATAAGATAAAAGGAGAAGTATAATAGGATTATTTTGCTCATATTTTCTTCTACCTTCTTTTTTCAACTGATAAAGAAACAGGAGATAAAAAACATTAAAATTAAAAACATTTACTATCGTTACCAGACTTTCTCAAGTAAATATCAGAGGTCTTAGTGTACGTAGGGTAAGATACTAGTCTAGCTCTGTCTCTTTCATTTATCATGGAATAACAAAAGACCACTCATCGAAGACTCGTTGAGCCCTCTACCGCATTTATAATATTAGTAACATAGTGTATATAGAGGTAAACGATAAAATTGTCCGTGTAAGGGTGAAAGAGCCACCTGAGGTCAAGGCCTTCGACGGCCCAAAAAAAAAATCTCGGTCGCTACGTCTGTGGAACCTATTTTGACTGCTAGAAGGTCGGAGATGGCCAGCTCCAAAATTTTACTTCAGTTTTAAGTCTAGCTTGATTATGGAAGGAGGAGGGAACACTTCTTTAGCCACTATGACCAATTAAATCATGAGATTTCATATTAAATATAACATAGAGATCTCTGTTTAAAATAGCTAGTCAATTATATAATATCATATGATGTGGTATCCGAACAATTTGACCCCCACCTTAAACGTGTGTGGTTTATTTTTACCCCCGATGCAAAAAAGGGGTATTATAAGTTTGATTTTATTTTATTTAATGTTAAACCCAACTCTTTTTCGTTTTTTATAAAGAGCATATTTTCACTGAAAAACCATCGCTACGTTTCCAGACTGAAGTATTTAAAATCAAATTTTGCCAAAAAAATGTTTCTACATTATTAAAAAGAGATTATTTCCTTCCAGATACAATTCTTCCTGGTGTTTCTACAAGCAATTGCAACATATGTAATATCTGAATGCAAACCCTCGTATCTTTTGGGTGCACTCATAATATTCAATGCCATATTATTTTCGGCCTTATTCGGAGATTTTTATTTCAAAGCTTATTCAAGTAGCAGAGCAAAAGGAAGTACTAACGGCATAAGTAAAGAAATAAATGATAAAAGTAATGGTGTAGAAATTATCAAAAATGGTAATGGAGTAAAGTACAGAAATGGCGCTAATAAAATAAATTAAGGCTTTTTTACTGGTGAAATAATATTACTATGGGGAAACATAGGTTAAGAGTCATGTGGGGCAAGAGCGCGCAGTGGGTAAGAGTGCGCAAACCCATTCATTTCAGTTCCAAATACATGGGAGTGCGGACTCTTACCCACTGCGCGCATTTGCCCGCATTTTTATTGATTTCACGTATGTGCTATATAAGAAATGGGAACTATGCTGTTATCAAGATAAATGATCTATTGTATTGAACAACCAAAAATACTCGGATACATAAAATATGATGAAAATTTTATAATTAATATGATTTGAAAGTACTTTAAAGAACTATCTTACAGCGAAGAGTACAATATCTTTTTACTCTGTACAATTATAAAATCTCAAATTGCTATTCTATACAGAACTCCATATCATATTCAATAGTTTAGACATTTAATCAAAAATTGCTAATTTGACGTGTCAGTGAATTACTAATAGCCCGCACATCAATCATGAATAAAGAGTACACAAAAAATGAACTATTCATTAGCTTTTTATTTGGTACGTTGAATGTCCACTTCCAACTACTACCCGCTTCGACCACTCACTCAATCATAGTCTGCCCTGGGCTTCGATTCTACAAGGACATTAGCTCGAGGATGTTTCGTCGCGGCCTCTTTGCTCTGTCTCTTTCGCTAACTACACAATCACGTGAGAGGTAAGCTCTCCAAGGCCTCCGTGCGCCGGCGTTCGCGTCCAATGATCTGCATCATCCCAGTTGCCTTGGCGAAGACCCTAACCGCAACTGAATGCCGCAGGTCAAGGTGATCGAGTGTCAGGAACTACCATAATTTTATTCGAGTGGATCTGCGTTACGCATACCTCATGTACATACTCTTATGTGAGACTCTCTCCCCGACCCTTTCCCATGTGGGAAAGCTACCCACTAAAACCCCTCGAGTTCCATCTCCACCGTTGACGGGGCTACGGGACCAGACGCATCCTACGATATACTACTACAATATTACTACGTTTTATTTCGCTAATATGCTGCTTACTGGGGCGGCACGGTAGCTTCGCTAAAGCCGCGAAACTTATTCAAATACCCGGCGGTATAAACTCCAATATAAAGATCACTCAACTTCTATCAACTACTAATGGTTGTAAGCCATGCTAATTAAATTCCTTAAAAAAATCTTAGGAAATTCACTTGTAAAACCACACAAGTGCCCAATATTTTCGGTTGTGACATAAATTCTTGTGAATTAAAAGAAATTCTTTCAATTGCTTTTAAAATGAATTCGAAACACACTTATGGACTATAGACGCACTTCACTCTGGCAGAAACAGACTTTACTATGAAAATGAACAAGACTCTAAGGAGGTATCAAATTTGAAGTGTAAAAACTCAAGCCGTAATCTTTTTTATGACAAACCTATACTATGCGAAATCTTGAGAGTTCTAGCTTTAATATTTATACATTTTTTTGCCGCTACTGACGAACATGATTTAACTACTTTAATTCCAAGTTAGTTTAATTAGGTACAAGGAAAATTAACTCTATGCAATAAAAAATTACTTCCTGACAACACTTTTTTCAAAATGATGTAGCAGAGAGCACCGGTAGAGCACAACAGATAACCCATTAGTTAGTACAATAAATTAAACGGAGCTGCCATTTCGAAACCAGATAACTCATAAGCTACATAAACTATGTTATAATACTGACATAGTTGTTTACCCCGAGATACTTTTTCGTGGTGGAAATCGATCTCACGACATGTATTGTGGCGTCCTTGAGGAATACAGGTGATTTATGCTACCTGTATGGCGTTAGAAACCAATTATGCAATTTACTCAAATGTTTTTTGATTTTATACATTATTTTACCCGTGTTCCCATGGGATGTCACATGCATTATACATAAAAACCTTCCTCTTCAATCACTCTATCTATTAAAGAAAACCGCATCAAAATCCGTTAGGTAGTTTTAAAGATTTAAGCATATATAGGGATATAGGGACAGAGAAAGCGACTTTGTTTTATACTATGTAGTGATTATAGATATAGATGTGAATGTAAGTTTGTTGGTCACTATTGCTTCCTGACGGTAGTACTTCTCAGGACGATCTCTGCACGAAGAGCTCTATTACTCTAAAATGTTATGTTGCGTGGGGCCAGGTAGAAAGAAGTTGTTGTTACAACAAAACAATGGTGCAAAATAATTGACACGTTGAAAATACGCAACATATAATTTTTGTGGCAATTTGTGAATTTCAGGTAATTTGGCATCCATATAATGACAATAAACTGGGATGACGTTTGAATTTTTTTTCTCTACGTTAGACCAATACTTCTCAGTTGTTACTGTGTAATGTAAATCTCTACATACTTATTCTCTGAAAAAGTATAAAGCAAATTATAATGTATATCAGTCTGTTTGTCTGATTGTATATTTTTAACTACACAATAGATTTTGATGCAGTTTTCACTAACAATTAGAAAACTTCTACCGCGAGGTTTATGTTTCAAATACAATTATATTATCTGAATCAGGCAAAATCGGAACAAGTCGCTAGTTGTATATAAGTCGGTAAACATAATAGCCTGATTAAGTAGAAAAAAAATCGCATGCCAACGCATGCCGGTAACAGATAATTTAAAAAAAAAACAGATAAATCAATCCACCCCACTTGCGCTTACCAAAAAACAGTACTAAATTTGATTTATATAGATTAACACATATTTTTCCAATCTAGAAGACATTTATTGAATGATATTTTTCTCATGACGCATTTAATATGTTATTTTATTATGTTACCGATTATTGACGCACTTGGGAATACCTACAAGAACTCCTGCCTTGAGAAACTCATTTAGGATTTTATAAAATATTCCACACTTCAATAATGAAAGGAACATTGTCCTTGTTATGTTGGTTTGGTTTTAATTATTTTATTATTCAAGGTCTTTAGTTATTTGTAGGGTTTCGTATCCGAAGGATGCCTTCGGACCCAATTACTAGGGATTTGTTATCCTTTGTCACAGAGTATCTTTTGAACCGTAATAAGTAGACAATTCAAATTTACATAAATTGTGTGCTACTATAACAACAAATAATAAACATTAAAAGATATCAGGAACCTGTATGGTTTGGCATTTTGTGAAAAATTATACGGTGGTACGGAACCCATTGTGTGTCCTCGCACTTGGTCGCTTTTTTCAATCCATGTTATCGGGGCGTAAATTTGAATTAAGAACAATTTTTTTCATACCAATCAAAGGAATGACGTATTTAGGGTTTATTTATAAATTGGAATCGGCTTAATTCCATAAGTGTTTTCTATGCGATATTTTATTAAAGTTATTAAGATCTAAATGGATCGCGTTGAGAGCTCTATTGCTTTTGAGAAGTTCATCTACTGATCTATAGTTTATCTTTTTTAATACCACTTGGGCCGACAAACAGACGGTTCACCTGATAGTAAGTCGTCACCGGATCTAAGGACATTTGCAACATCAGACACATCGCCAAAGCGTTGTCGACTTGTGGCCGACCACAATTTCACCATGAAAAATGATGATGAAGCCGGAGATGATAAACATACAAGGTTAAACACACCACCAGGTGACTAGCTGATACCAAACTAGGGGGTACTTCAAAGTACCCTACTGGTTTCGTCAGGATGTTGTATTTACCAAAAGCTAACTACATAGTATAATTTGATCACACGAATCTCGATACGCCATTCAACGTCACGACCAAATGAATAATCACAGCCTAAAGTTATATAACGTTAAACCAACTTCTGTAACATTTACACGCTATTATCTACATGATCTGACACACATATTGTTTGATAAAGACCTAGGTCACGTTATCTTATCAAGGAGAATGTGGCGATATTAGATTTGACGTTTTATTTTCTTTTTATCACAAGATCTGCACCCGAATTGTGGAACTCTCTGGGATTCTATGTTTAAACTGATTTCGTTATAGATTGATGGTTCTGCGCGCGACCAATGTGGAGCGATGGTCCAAGCGCCGTCAATGTAAAACAAAATTCATGTAAGTGACGATACAAAGTGTATTACACAATCGCCCTGCTTCATGCGACTGTGGGAATATTTTTGCCACTGATTGTGTTTTATGCAGTTACCTTTATTATTAATAATATTTATATCCCACTATGCTATTTATAACTATTAACCACTACAACTGGTAACCAACAACCATACGTCCATCCTCAGAAATGTTTGCATTTATAATCAATCCTACTAATAATAGGTTGGGGAAAAAGTTCCTTCGCATTTTTTAAGACAATTAAAACATTTTTAATATAGTTTATTTACATTTAACTAAAGTATGTAGGCACCATTTTGTTCGATAACTTTTTGCCATCTTGTAGGTAGGGACATGATCCCATTGCTATAGAAATTTTAGGACTTCTGATCAAAATACTGCGACAAGTGGTTTTGACAGTCCTCTCGTGATGTTAACCTGACACTGCCTAAAGAATTCTGAAGAGACCGAAATAGGTGGAAATCTGAAGATGCTAGGTCAGGACTATACGGCGGATGCATTAATACCTCCCAGCCAAACTCTCTTAATTTTTGCTGAGTGGCTAAAGATGTGTGAGGTCTAGCGTTATCATGATGAAAAACCACACCCCTTCTGTTGATTAATTCCGGCCGCTTTCTCTCAACTTCTTGCTTTAATCTCATCAGTTGTTCGCAGTAGAGTTCACAATCGATGGTCCTGCCTGGTGGTAACAGCTCATAATGAATAATTCCCTTCCAATCCCACCACACACACAACATCACCTTGTTGCGAGTTAACCCGGGTTTCGCCACAGTCTGTGAAGCCTGACCGGCCTTTGACCACGACCTTTTTCGCACGTTCTTATCGTACGTGATCAACTTTTCATCACCAGTTATCAGCTTCTTCAAAAATGGTTCGGTTTCATGACGTCGTAATAAATAATAACAAATGAGTACATGGTTCATTAGGTTTCTATCAGTGAGCTCGTGAGGTACCCAAATATCTTGCTTTTTTGTGTACCCAGTTTTTTTCAAATGCGCCAAAACTGTTTTGTGGTCAATTCCCAGTTTTTCAGCTACGTCGTAACTACTGATATGCCGATCTTGCTCCACTTTTTCAAAAATGGCATCCATTTTATCCGTAATGGGGCGACCAGAGCGACGTGCATCTTTGACATCAAAATTTCCGGATTGAAAACGCTTAAACCAAATTTGTGCTACTGCTATTTGTGCTCTCACAGACACTGCACTAGGTCCATAAACATCGCAAAATTTTTTTCGCGGCTTGCGAAAAATTGCGAAAAATTTTAAAATGAATCGAATTTCTTCATTAGATTCACTCATCTTGGCGGTACGAAAAACAAATGCAAATCACACATTTTCCTAATTTGAATTTGGAATTATGTTTTTTAAAATTTAAACTTTCAATTATACTAAAACCAGCCAGATACAAATAGTATAGCCAAAGAAATTTTATTACAAGTTCATACATACTATAATGCGAAAAGACTTTTTCCCCAACCTAATATTATATGAACGCAAAATCGATTTGGCTCATAGATTGAGCATGCCCTAGAATAACATATAGGCTACTTTTTATATTAGGAGAATGTAACATCCCCTACGAATGCGGGTGAAAGCGCGCGAGATAGCTAGTTGTATTATAAAGAAAGAGAGCGGATTTTATTTATATGTGGAGGATAATAATCTACGAAACCACTTTACTCATTAAAATAAATTATAATAAAGTAATAATTAAAATAAAATAAATTATTCTAAATAGATACATGCCATGCCATAATTTAAGGACTTATTCAATCTCTCAGGAATGTGGGTGAAACCATGGGACGGTTGGTCACTGCTATCCCCACGTAAAACAGTATAGATGCTTTAAGATTCAATAGAAGAAAACAAATTAACTAACTAAACTAAATACTACCACGAAAGAATTCGATTATTGAGAACAAATTATATTTAAAGTGTAACAGATCCTCAAACTATTACAGCAAATCTGTTGGAGACTGACAATCTTTATCAAAGATTTTTGGTTGCGTTCAATATTTATCTCTGAAAGTTACATAATAATATGTTTTTAGATTGAGACTAGTGACGGTTTAAGGATTTTGAACGCTATTCTATACTTGCTAGAGTATTTTTTTCTCTCTCAACTAAGTATGCCGGAACACTTCGGACGGTGCCAGCCAGGCGAGTACTACGAGTTCCCTAACACCCTGCTGTGATTCACGATGCGGCCGGAGAAGTACTACTACCATACCTATTTCCGCCGTGAAGCAGTAGTACTTGTATTACTGTGTTTCGGTAAGAAAGGTAAGGGGCCGGTGGAATTACCAGCAAATGGAAATTAAGAACTGCACGTGTCAGGGTCGACAACGCATTGGCGACTCCCCTTGTATTGCAAACGTTTGTAGGCGGCGGTGACCACTTACTATCAGGTGGATCGTATGCCTGTTTGAGAGCCTACAAAAGAAGACGATATATTCTGGTTGGAAAACAGATTAGAAATACAGCTACAGGGCTTCTTATCAATTCATTTCGATTTCGGAAAATGTCAATAACATTCATAACTCTAATGTCAGGAATATCCACTTAGGTTTCGAGACGTCACAGCAATCATTGTCATTAGCAAGTTTGATTTGATACACGTTAATTTGAAAATAATGACATCCTATACAGATGCATTGTCTGTTTATTGCAATTATGTGGACAATTTTATTCATAAGTGTTAAAAGATATTCGTCACTTTTTTTAAATGTAATCTTGCAAAGTTTCTTGCTGCTTTTTTTTTTCTTTCACGTCGACAAACAGGCATGCGCTTCATCTGATGATTAACAGGCATTGCCAAAGCGTTGCCGACTCTGAGACGTGAAGTTGTCTCATGTGCCTGAAATTCATCGGTTACCCCTTACCTTTGTACCCGAAACACTTTATGATAAGTGCACTACTGCTTCACGTCGGAAATGGGTAGTACTATCCTAGACAAACTCTATTTCGAACTTCTAAGAGTTTTTCAATTGATGGCTGACTTCCGAACCGGTGGTATCTTGAGTAGCTAGTAGATGTCCATTTAAAGTGCTTCCCGCGAGCTTAAACAGAATTAATCGTTTTTAATTATATAATTTAGAAAAACATTAATTATTTCCATTCATCTAAATCACGGCTCAGCTAATCGAAACGATTGCAATAAATTATTAAACACCATTTTTTTTCACTCAGTATTATTAAACATAATAATATTATTAATGCTACTTTTTTTTGAGAGGACCCTGATTGAATTTTCATCATTTTAACTACTTCTGGTCTGAGTCAAGGTTGATATTCTCCTTTGCTTTATAGGTGTATATTTTTTACGGTAGCAAACTGGCTGACGTCACGTCTGGTGGTAAATGGTCACCGCAGCGATGCTGACCCAATTTTTTTTAAACATCATTATTTGGTTAATATTATCGCCAATTGATCCTACACTAAGCCGTCCATGAAAATGAGTTAAATATAATTTTTAAAACTAAAACCAACTTCCGCCGCTTAGTTTTACCCCCATTTTATTTCTGTGCATAATCTATTTATTTGCAAAATTTCATTCAAAACTAATACGCCATTACGGCGTGGATTGTAAACTTTCATATTTTAATTGATTTGAAAATGACTATACCCTGAATGATTTGAAATAGAGTTCAAAAATGAATAGTGATACTAAAACTGGATGCTCTATGTTCTCAAAAAAGCACTTAATAAGAAAAAGTCTCTACAATTCTTAATCACAGTTAAACCAAACGTACATTAACTAGATTAAACCGTTTACTTTCAAAACAATAATATATTTTCAAGTTTCCATAAGACACTGGTTTTTAACATCAACGTCAGACTTGGCGTTCTCTGATACTGACTTCATCGGCGAGCCGGTACTAAGAAGCCTCGGAGCACGGAGCTCTCACATGGTTGTGTAGCTAACGAAAGAGAAAGAGCAAAGAGGCCGCAACGAAAACAATCGAGTTAGTGTCATAACTTACATAATCACACCTCATGATCTACGTAAGTAGCGAAGGCAGCCAAGCGGAGAGATCTAAACACATTTATTATTCTTTATGTACAAAAAATAGTTACCAGCGTATTATTTTGTTGTATCTACCTATTCACTATGTATTTAGCCTACCACAAAGTACTCAATACATTGAACCAAAATATTAGATTCGTATCAATTATTTCACCTATCTTGTGCACTGTAGGCGAATTGTTGCTTTAATCCTAACTTAATATTATAAATGCAAAAGTAACTCTGTATGTCTTTCTGTCTGTCTCACTTTCACGCCAAAACTACTGAACCGATTTAAATGAAATTTGGTATACAGATAGTCTAGAGGCTGAGGAAAGACATAGGCTACTTTTTGATGCGAAAAAAGGGTGGTAAGGGGTTAAAAGTGGAATGTAAAGTTGTATGGAACTATCGTCATTCTTAGAGCTAGAAGCTTGAAACTTATTTTTTAAGTTGTTGATTCGATATAAAGAAATATGACATTCGAAGATGGTATGTAAGTATGTTTGTTGCTCTTTCACGCAAAAACTACTAAATGGATATAAATGAAACTTGGCACATAAATAGAACATATCCTGGAATAACATAGGCTACTTTTTATACCGGGAAAATGTGATATCCCTCGGGAACGCGGGTGAGACAGCGGGGAACAGCTAGTTTCTGAAATAAATAATTATGCAACATTTCTGCTTTAATCAATAAAAGGAAAAAGTGTTTCGTATTAAAATAAAAGGCCTACATTAGTGTTAATACTACTATAGATGCGAAAGTATAGATGGATTTTTGTTGCTCAATCACGCCAGAACAGCTGAGCAAATCAAGATGAAATTTTATGAAGAGTAAGATTATAGTTTGGAATAGTACGGCTGTAACATCTGTGAACGCGCTTTAAATCTCGGTGGACAGCTAGTAAACAATGTTTTAAATTTTTCAACACTACTGTAAAAAAATCTGTTCAAATATGTCATTATGTCCTTTATTTACATTAACTGAAATAACTAGATTTTCTACCATTAACAGCCTCAGTAGCACAGGATTGAGTACTACAGGTGTCAATGGTCACCACGTGTCACGTTAGAACTGTGATCGGGCTTTTAGCCCAGATATTTTTTATATGGCCAGTTGGTTAGGGATCGTGACCGCCATGCCACAGGTCGCGCATACCCACAATCATTTCTGTGCACGAAACATGACATAGTTTTGTGTTTGGATGTAAATATAATATATTATTATTTATTAATTTTTATTTTATTTATTTATTTACGTCAGACAATGTCCATATTTGTTAGTATACAATTTATCTTAATCCTAATGTTAGCTCAGTATAAAGAACAACAATATTAATATTCTTTTTGGTGCTCTGCAACCACGGTTAGGATGCTATAGGCATATATATATATATATAAGTTATTATTTAGATGAAAATGTAGTGTCTAAAGTATGTCTGTATATCTGTTATCTGGTTGCTATAGTACAAGCTCTGCTTTATTTAAGATAAGACAGATGTGAGTAATGATTGTCCCAGGATATAAAAATATGTCTTCATTGATTCGATACAATCCAATGAAACTTCTTATAAATTTAAAAGCTGGGCCTTTATCAGTGTAACTTCCTCTACTCCAATCTGTTTTTAGACACTTTTTTCACTTCCCCAATATAACCTATGTTATACCATTATAATTAATTAAGTTACTAAACAAATGTAAATTATTTTATGATTCACAATTTTTTTCTAAAGGGGCACCAAACTCTAGGCGCCCAAGGGCTTAGCATGAGACGGCCCTGACCATCAGACTGAGTGTATACTCAGTGCTAAGTCTTGAGGGTTTTAGGATAATAGGCGTGAATATACAAATACTTAACAGTAGGGACAAGACAAACATTCATGCGCGTGAACATGTCTGTTTGTTCTTTGTCTCGGAATAAATATATATATATATATAAATACATAAATATTTAAAAAACATAATTATAGTAATAAGTTACCTGGTTTCCATACAAGCTTAGCTTTGTTTGTGATCGGATGGCCGTGTGTAAAATCCAGGATATTTATTATTATGTATATTAGAAAAAATAACGTATTTCGTATGTAAAGTAGTTCGTTATGCTTGATGGTTTTCGTGTTATTATATAATATAATGTTTTAAGGTATTTACTTACATTGTTATAGTTATTGTAATATACTATTAACTACCATCCCACGGTTTAATTGTGTTCCCTTATGTATTCCAGGATGTAAGCAAAGGCTTTGTCAATCGGGAATAGTGTAGCTCTCGATCAGTGAAAGAATTTTGAATATCGATGCAAAGGTTTCGGAGATACACATACTCACAAAATTTCCACTCACAGATTACTAGCTTGGGTTCTGCGGCTCCACTCGAGTTCCTTAGGGATCTTATGTATTATAAGAATTATAAGAAAGATAATGTCAATCCGGCATAATGTATTATTCAAATTGTGAATAAATTTTGAAATACAGTGTAAACTCTTTATAACGTTATCCTTTATAACGATAAACTCCCTATAACGTTGAAGTGAGCCCAAGTTGGTTGGTTTGTTCACTTTGTTTTGTTTTTTTTTGTTCACTCCATATAACGATAACTCTCTATAACGACAAAAAATGCTCAGTCCCTTGAGTTTCGTTATAAAGAGTTTACACTGTAGTTTCAATCACACTCTCTAAATATTAGTTCGGCTATTTGGGCTATGTAGACTAAAATCACCATTTAATAAAATAATATATAAATAATAATAATAAATATTCCGGGAAATTCTTCACACACAGAGAACAAATGGACATGTTTATGCACACAAATGTTTGTCCTGGGTGGGAATCGAACCCGCGAGCTTCGGCTTGGCAGTCAGAGTCGCTAACCACTAAGCCAACTGACCAGGCTGTTTGCTGAGTCCCCAACCTACGCTACCATAATAAAAAATCTCACGGCATTTGTAGTGGACGTGCTTGAAACTTGTAAACTTCTTTTTTAATTAATTTCTTCATATTCTGAAAGAAATATTGTATTAGAGCTGTGTTGCTAGAAATTCCTCGACCATTGGCATTATTAAATTAATATTACAATTAATACTAAGAAAAAGATGAATAACCTTGGGTAATAAAAATAATACTAAAATCTCAACGTCTGTTAGTGATGATGTGGCTAAATGCAGTAAGCACGTAAAGCTTAGAGGATTTCACACTCAGTACAGTCATGTAAAAAATACAGTAGTATTATTTGGAAGAAAGATAAACATTAATTCTGGATTCACACAGCAAATTTAATACTTTTAATCCAATTACGCAAAACCGATAACCGTTAGGGTAGACGTATTCTAGAGTGAAGACCACGGCTCGGTAAACGTAGTGTAGGGCTCCCTCCAGCTAGATGGAGCGATGATATACGCAACCTGGCTGGCAGCGGTTGGAAATAAAGAGCTGAAGATCCAGCTCAGTGGCGTGCCATAGGTGAGGCCTATGTCCAGCAGTGGACGGAGATAGGCTGATGACTAACTACTATTATAAATGCGAAAGTATGGACAGATGTTTGTTACTCAACCACGCCAGAACGGCTGAACGGATCTGGATAAAACTAGCCACATAGATGGAAAATACCCTGAAATAACATATAGGGTACTTTTTATCCCGGGTAAATGTTACATCTTTCTAAAATGTGAGTCAAACTGCAAGGAAATCCTTACTAATATTAAATATGTCCCCAGCGGTTTTACCCGCATTCCCGAGGGATATCACCTTTTCCCGGGATAAAAAGTAGCCTATATGTTATTCCAGGATATGCTCTATCTATGTGCCAAGTTTCATCTAAATCTGTTTTGTAGTTTTTGCGTAAAAGAGTAACAAATAGACCTACATACAAATCTTTCCTCTTTATAATATTATTATAGATATAGATGTGAATGTAAGTTTGTTGGTTACGCTTTCACGAAATCTACTTAACCGATCTTTATGAAACTTTGTACACATATTTTCAGAGGTATTAGAAGTAGCATAGGATACTTTTCGTGCCGGGAAAATGTTACATCCCTCGGGGAAGCGGGTGAAACAGCGGGGGACAGCTAGTATATTATAAATGCTAAAGATTGTGAGGATGGACGTATGGATCTTTGTTACTCTTTCACGCAAATACGACCGAACGGATTTGGATGAAAATTAGCCCATAGATAGTACATGCCCTGGAATTTTTTATCCGGGAAAAATTTATATACCTCGGCAATGCGGATGAAACCACGGAGGACAGTTAGTAATGCATACAATAGGCTTTTTGTTTTTCGAACTCATACAATGTTGATTTTCACAATCTATTTAAGATACGGTTTTTATTTAAGAACACGTTTACTTGTATATGTTATCAGTTTCTTGAAAATTGTTATCACTCACCCTTTTGACTTATATTACAGTTTTTAGAAAAGTCTTATTCATGTCATTATCACATTCAAATTTCATTCATTCTTCAGTGTATTTATTTATTAATACATTAAAATACAATACAAATTAAGACGATGGCTAGAAGTCTTCTTTTTAGATGATCTTTCATATTTGTGTTGTAAAAATATGTAATATATTTTTGTCGGTCACTATTTCTTTACGAGTACATATTTGCTAGATTTGATAGATGAGAAGATAGAGATTTGATAGATGAGAAGATAGAGACTCGATTTACATAGATGGATGATGAATAGAATTTTTTTTAAGGAACAAAGGTGATGTCTCTAATATGTGGTGATACGAAGGTAATGACGCTGTTGCACCATTACACGGATATTTCCGGTGACGGCAAAGGGCTCTCAGCTGGAGAAGAGCACAATTCCTTTCATTAACATGTTTATACGACATAGCTGCCAGAGAAGGCTGAACACAATTTGGAATGTAAAAAAAAGCCATAAGCAGTTTTTGTGCGGAACTGTACTCTATGTATTGATAAGCGGTGCCGTATTTTAGTCATAATGTATCAAGCTATTCGACAATACGGACATATCCCGAACTGTTTATTTTTTAATTTTTTTTAAAATAAATAAAATTTTGTCGTGAAAAAGTTTTAATGTTCATAAAAGTGTTTAGGACTGTCATTATTTATTGAAATGTAAGTACGATTTTATTTTCGAGGTAACGGTAAACTATGGAACCTGCATAATTATAATAATTAAAAAATAATAATAACATTATTTATAAATCTAATATTTAAAATGCTCGTGTCGCGGTGGTTGTAATCAAACTCCCCCGAAAGGACTGAACCAATTTGAATGAAATCTTGTGTGTATATCGGTAGGTCTGAGAATCGACCAACCCCGAAATATCCTTTTTTATTTTGCTGACAAAATTTATTATAATTTTTTTATGAAATTTTATTATTTTATTTTAGCATTGAAAAATACAAACAACTTCAAATTTTCACCCTTCTCCGAACAAGCGCTGTTTTTTAAACGCGATTTTTATATTATTCTGTTCCATCCACAGATCCGCAATAGGGTTGCAAGATGGCCATCGAATATAATAATTGTAGTTCAATAAATTTTCAACTATAGTTTAAAATAAAGTAAATATGGCAAAACAACGTTTGCCGGGTCAGCTAGTAGTTTAATAATATTTATAGTGATTATTCACAACCTTGTATTTTAACCCATAAAATCGACACTAAAATGTTTTAAATAAAACAAATTAATATTTCTTTTTGTAAAGCATACTGCAACAACTGCACCAACTTTAATACTTTTTTCACTACTAGAAATCTTCTTTACCCAGAATACTCTTAGGCTATGTCATAAACCCGAAATACATTAAACCCATCGAAAACACGGGTAATACCGCGATACGTAACCAAATACTATGTATAAGGAAAACTAAGGTATTTAATATAAATAAATAAGGGCATAGTTAATACTACAATCATGAATCGTAAAATTCACTATCGGCGCTTTAAACAATGAATAATTTTATCATCAAATACAAGCAATTCATAAACCGTATCCTTCTTGAGTAACGATAGAGCTTAGGTACTGAAATATTATTTATTATGGATCATTTATCTTGCCCGATCTAGAAGCCGAGCCCAGGATCTCGGTAGTCAATGGCAATGTCACTTAGAGTCATGTGGGGCAAGAGCGCGCAGTGGGTGAGAGTGCGCAAACCCATTCATTTCAGTTCCAAAGACATGGACATTAAAATTTCAGATTTATTTGAATTTTTGAGTTCTACACCATACATTTTTGGTAAGATTTTCGCCCAGTACATTTGCGAGTATAAACATGTCTATTTTTGTATCTTATAATAAAATAGCTGTTCCCCGCGGTTTCACCCGGGTTCTCGAGGGATGTTACATTATTTTTTCATTCTATCATTAATAGTTTTCTCAGCGCACGCGATGTAAGGAATTTTTTACACCTTGGGTTACATTATTGGAGTTTTAGTAAAGTGCCCAATTTTTTTGGAAAATATATTATAGCCTATATCACCGGGGATAGTGTAGCTACGCAATTATGAAATAATTCAATAATCAAATAGATCCAGTAGTTTCGTAGCTTTTTCAATGCAAACAAACAAACAATGAAATCTTTCCCCTTTATATATTATTACTATAGAGTATAGATACATTTAAATATACATTGATACTTAAAAATTACCAAATCAAAAAAGGATTTCCCATTTTATGATCTGAGTTCGTTTCTTAAAACACAAAACAAATATCCTCACTTCTTCACACACGGCTATCAGATACCAAACTAAGCAGATTCTATGGAAACTAGATAACTGATTACTATGATATCGTCATCAGTAGTATTCTACGTACTTAACAACTATTTTAAATCACACTTATTTAGACACTAGCGATCCGAACCGACTTCGCTTGATGACCAAATATCATGTACTGTACACATAAATTTTACGGGCCAAATTTTCTACACTGACAGGCTAGTTGGCTTGATGCTTAAACATTTGTGTGCATGAACATATTTGTTTTCCTGTGTCAAAAAAAAAAGTTATATTTTGTAGTATATCAGTCATCTGGTGTCCATAGTACAAGCTCTGCTTAGCTTGGGATCTGTGTGAACAATGTGCTAACATAATTATTTTTTAAACCGCATTAAATTTTACTGCATATTTCAAAAGAACTAAGAGCAAAAACCGACAAAAATAGAGACTAATTTGTGATTTAGCCCAGTACCCTTAGTTTTCTGTGATTCAGTAAGGTTAGGGGGCCAGTAAAAATTTGGCACATGAGACTTAACAACTCCATGACTTGCGACAACGCATTAGCGATGCCCCTGGTGTTGCAAATGTCTGTAGGCGGCGGTGACTACTTACCAATAAGTCAGTGGTCTATGTTTATCACAATTTTTTACATTATATGGTTTATTTTGGGTGGGTTTAAAACCAAAAACTGGATTAGTACTCGGACAATCAGGGTATCTCTCCTCTATACCAATCGGTCCATCAATTATTTGTCATCCTACTAATATTGTACTCTTTCACATAGATATTTTATAACCTGGATTAACATAGAATATTTATAAACCGAGAAAATGTAACATCTCTCAGTAACATGGACGAAGCCACGAGGGACAACAAGTCATAATTATGTTTCTTTAAAAATCTACTCAACTCCAATATCTAGGGCAGTATCAAAGTAAGCTAATGGATTAGTAAACACTCAATTATTGACCTTAAGGTATTTCCCTCAACTTTCAATATTGTTTGACGATACTGGTTTTTTTATGCGTCAGTCATCAGTCAGTCGTCTGTTATTTAACGATTAAATGTATCATTAGTTAGCCTTAGGTGTTAGTTTCTTTTTGTCTAATCCATTTTAACTATTGCGCACAACTACGGATCAAAATATCTATAATTACAAATTTAAAAAAAATCAGAAAGACATAAAAAATGGTACAGAATAGTTTGCTTAAAAATTTTAATATTGCTTAATTTTGACTGCCTTATTTGTTACATACTTGCCTTATCATATGAGTGATTATCTAATTTGTTAATAGAGTGCATTATCCATAATCATCATTACTGCCCTATTCCCAGTCAGGTCGAAGTTTTATGTTAATTTCTTTTGTTCGGCCTTTCTAATTGACTCCATCCCTCACATCCCTCTATCCAAATGTCCACTTACTTTCATATTCATCACTTTTTTAGACACATAGCTTTCTCTCGTCATGACATATCCAAATCATGAGAAATGGTCCCCTAAAACCTTTCAGTTACTGGCGTTACTTTCAAATCAAACAGCCCTGGGATTCAATTCTGCAAAGAAAATGACACTAGTTTCGATGTTTCGTTACGGCCCCTACGTTCTGTCTCCTTCGCTTACTAAGCAAACACGCGAGAGGTATCGTTGCGCCGCGACCCGACGTTTGTATTAGCTCACCCCTATTCAGCTGAGCAATCTCATCTCAGATGCATGAAATCGTTTTCATCCGTTCTTTTAACTGTCCAATGTATTTAGAACCAAATACAACATTTTAAAAATATTACTTAGGTTCAATTCTAATTAAACCGAGCACAGATTAAATTTAAAGTTCCTGAACCGTAACTCGTATTCCTCATAATTTAACATTCTGAAAAGCTTTTTATAATTGATAAAGATCTACTTTATTATACACTTATCATGTTTGGAGTAAATTGCGTGTCTGTCTGTAGTCTTGCTCCGAGTCTACTAGACTGATTAAGTTGATATTTGATTTTTGACGATTTATTGATCGATGATTTAAACGTGTAATGTGAACAAATTATTATATCACTACATAGTATAAAACAAAGTCGCTTTCTCTGTCCCTAAATCCCTATGTATGCTTAAATATTTAAAACTACGCAACGGATTTTGATGCGGTTTTTTTTTAATAGATAGAGTGATTGAAGAGGAAGGTTTTTATGTATAATACATGTGACATCCCACGGGAACGCGGGTAAAACCGCGGGAGACAGCTATAGATAATATATATGTATATTACACCGGGAAAGTATTAATTCTCCGGAACGTGAGTGAAACCAGGCAACGGAAGCTAGTATTATATTCTAACGATATAATTTACACATTCCTGTGAGAGGAAAATGGCCGTTCACACGTAGTTATTAATATTAAATTATATTACATCTTTATTTATTCTCATAGACAATATTGACAAATGACAAAGTTTTATTTGCTGCGGTTGACGTTTTACATAAAAATTAAACTTACATTATGTTGTTATTAATAACACCGTGCGAAGTTATTTTATATTATTTAAAATGTGTTTAAAATATTTATTTTAGTCTTCACACTAGGTAACAAATAGGTTTGAGTAGTAGAGCTTTTAGTGCAGGACCTTACCTATTTCCGCCGTGAAGCAGTAGTGCATTTATATAAGTGTATGGAGGAGCGAGGTGTGAGACTCCTCCATTTAAAAAGGAAGATCTTCCGCCAGGCTAGGTGCTCATGCCTGGGGACCGCGGTCCAACTGTTGATGTTGGATGCTTGTATATATATTAAATCCTGAGAGAATCTTGATAGTGCGATGTAGGATTCTCGCGTGTTTCTACTCTTTCGTAGATGTCGCCACATCACTTATGGCTGTGAAGGATTGTAGGCGTGTTCATAGGGGTCAAATTGTATTTCTGTTAGAAATGTAAGGGAGCCGGTGAAATTACAGGGGACATGAGACTTAACAACTTCGCGTATCAGGGTCGACAACGCATTGGCGATGCCCCTGGTGTTGCAAATGACTATAGGCGGTGGTGACCACTTACCATCAGGTGGACCGTCTGCTTGTTTGTGGGCTCATGTGGAATAAAAACATCGTCAAACAATTGTGTATGATTGGCTTTGCTGATGACATTAATGGCTGACGGGCCTCTTTGCTTGGTGCTTTGAGATCTAGACTGCCGCCACGGTCAGGGGTTCGATTCCCACCCAGGACAAACATTTGTGTGCTTGTGTGCATACATGTCCATTTTTTCTGTGTCTGGGTGTAAATATCCGTATTAATATGTATTTTAAAGAAAAAAGTAAATTATGTATTAGATCAGGTATCTGGTCTCCATAGTACAAGCTCTGCTTTTTTTGGGATAAGATGGCCTTATGTTAATAATGTCCCAGGATATTTTTATATTAATGATAATCTACGATGAGCTACGTGCTTAATGGACTTTAGGGAGTAAAATAAAGGGTGTATTTTTGTATAGCAACCCCGGTTTGACCGCGGGCCGGAATGCTAGCTTCCTATAAGTTATAAGTCATAAAGCAACATTGCTTATTAGTTAATTAAATGAACATACCTAGTAATTTGTAAAATACCGTTTTAATATCAATTATCATTATAATAAATATTAAATTCCATTTATATGATCAATTTGAATGTCAGTATGCTTGTGACTCAATCATGGATAAACTACTGAACGGTTTTGAATGAAATTTTGGTCATAGATAGAATATATTCTGGACCGGTAATAACAGCTTTGACCATCATTAATGGCCCATTAAGGCCTAAATTTTAACTGATTCTAGATACAAAATTATTGCAATAACGTAACATAATAGATTCGTCTGTAGTGTTTCATGTTTCATATACTAACTGTTATTTGATATTAAATTTTATTACTATTTATTTAAACTCTTTTATCGTTTAAACCCAGCCAAAATAATGTTTCTAACGTACCTATAAAGAAAGAAACAATAATTAACTACGCTTAAAAGTAATAACAGGCACATAAGACTTGACATATTTATGTCTCAGTGTCGAAAACACATATGTATGTGATGACCCTGGTATTGCAAATGGTGGTATTGTGACCACCAACCATCAGGGGGACCACTCTGTCAGTTTATCAGTCCTCTTTGGTCTGAGAGGCTATGAAAAGTTATAATATCCCAGGACATTCTTTCTACTCAGCCGTCAGCTTTCAATATACACAGAGTTTGTACAGTAAATATAATAATAATAATTAATTAAATTACGCACAGTTTAATTATGCACGAAAATATTTGTCTATGGTGGGAATCGAAAGGAAACAACGACCTGGCAGTCAAAGTTTAGCCACCGAACCATCTGGCCTATCAAATAAAGATATATCGATGCTTCACTTCACTCGCTGTTTTTTAGTCCATTACAATAAAAATAATCTATAAAAATGAAAAAATCTGCAATTTGGCAGATAATCGATTATTTAATTAAACTTAAAGATAAAACGATTGTTATAAAAAGTGATGGGATTTCAGCAAGAAGTGATGTAAAGGTTAAACGTGAAGTTCATAATAAACATTAGGTATTAAATAAATTTAAATATATTAATAATTATTATTCATTTGTTTCGCTAACTTTGGTGGATATTGTTTTTTATTTTAGCAAGAAGAATATAACAACAAGAAATATCCTTGCCTTACTATACTTTATTTCTACAAAGGTATAACTAGTATGGAAGAACATATCTGTCTACTCTATAAATATACTAGCTGCCCTTTGCGGTTTCACCCGCGTTTATCGATATCATACATAGCCTATAACCATCTACAAAAAAATCCGCGTCGAATGGTTTGAGCATCCGTAGTTTTGAGATGATAGTGCGTCAAAGGAGCCATATTTTCCTTGTATATTTTTATATGCTACTCGACCTGAATTAACCCCGGATAAATTATATAAACGTATTGTACTTACAAACTTCTCGGAAGAAACTCTCATATTATCGTAAAATCGGCATTGAAAGGCTATTGGCAAGCCTTGGTGGTTAGCTCGTGACTGCCAAAACAAAGGTCGCGGGTTCGATTCCCACCCCGGACAAACATTTATGTGCATGAACATCCCTGTTTGTTCTGTGTCTAGGTGTAAATATCTATATAAGTATGTATTAAGAAAAAAAAAGTAGTATTATGTAGTATATCAGTTATCTGGTTTCCATAGTACAAGCTCTGCTTAGTTTGAGACCAGATGGCCGTAGGTAAAGAATGTCCCAGGATATTTATTATTATTATTATTATAAATATAGCGGAGTTTAAAAGAACTATGTGAACATATAGACGCAGAATATTCATTTTAATTATATGTACTTGAAGGGTGCTAATAGCTTACATGGAGAATCTATATCACCTCTCTGAATTCTACAGTATATTAGTTCCTTAGTTTGGACATGTATCCAAATCTTCTTTCTCTGTCATGTGGGATATAACAGAAGCATCTATACAGCAGTTTCGCCCGTGTTTTTAATTAATATCGATGTAAAGTATTTCTTGAAATAAATGTCATTTTAAATAGAATGTAGTTAATATAGTTAAAAAGTACCCACTTATTTAGAGTTTAGGTAATATGGTACGATCAGCCAAATGACGCCTTTCTAAAAACAAAAAGAGCAATATGGCGGACGTGGCACCTTGGTCGTTTATTATTTCCTTAACCACATGCTATGAATCATTTTACGCGTTTTAATATTATAGATTATGGAAAAAAATTGTCAGAGCCTGACAGTTCATAAGTGCATATGAAGGCCTATTTAATTAAATATAATTTCATTTCATATTATACAATAAATTTATCAATACAAAATTTTAATAAATAATTCAAGTGCATGGCATTGTGGTGCGAAGTGTATTTTTTTACCTTTGGCCCCTAAAAGGCCATTCTATCGCCAATCAGGAAATTTTTACTACTACGCAATTTTGAAAGATCAATCTATATTGTTTTTTTTATATCGTACAACATTAGGAATGTCATCCTAGTAATATTATAATATTGAAAGTTTTTTGGTGTAGGGATGTATAGAGGTCTAGAGTGTGTTACTCATTCACGCAAAAACCACTACACGGATTTGGATGAAACTTGGGACGTAGAAAGTTTCTAAACTGGATTAACACATAAGGCACTTTTTATCCCGGGAAAATGTAACATCCCTCGGGAACGTGGCTGAACCCGCCGGAGACAGCTAGTACTTTAAAGTGATATATTAGTATCACCAGTAATGTGAATGATCTAAAATACTACCAATCAATGTGATGTTTATAGGAAATACATTCAATCAAAATTAAGATTTCCCCCTACTCTTGTTTAACAAACCATTATTCATTATAAATCTTGCAAAAACTTTCCCATCGCAATTTAGTGTTAGTAATATCTTAAACTTAGTTGGTTTGAGCGAACATAAAACTAAAACTTAAAAGAGATATTCGAAAGAGGTTTTCGTCCTCCGTGTGAGTTTCCGCATCAGAGGACAATCCACCTTATTAGCTATCATAGTTAGAATACTGTTGCTACTCTCACGGACTCTGAGCAGAGAGGCTGTTTTCTTGCGCCACACAGCATCGATGGCATCTGTACGTGCATCTGCGAACATTGCTGATGCGCTGCAGAATCGTGGTAGTCGCAACAGTACTAGAGTTACAGTCTGACCATTCATAAGTGCCTGTGAAGGCCTATTTGAATAAATATTTAATGTCATTTCATTATTCTAAATGAGTTATTATATTGGACCCGTAGAACATTGTAAACAATGCACAACAAATCACTTTTAACCAACGATTATAAAAATCATTAACGGTCGACCTGTTACTTAACGATAATAAAATTAAAGCGCTCGGTGCAACAAATAAATTAAGACTCGCAATTAAATTAGCAATAATGTTATTAATACAACACTGAGTCATTGCGAAATACTGATTTTTTTCCCATTAGATAACGGGCTAGTTAGTATTCCTGTTGATCGTTCTAACATTGACTTCGGACGTGTCGGTGGTACCTATTATAGTTTTGTAATTATTTATTTTATCCTGTTACAGTGCTGAGGAATTAAATACAAAATGAACAGTGTGGTGGGACTCAAAAATCCCGATTGGGATTTGAATAAAAGTAAATGTAAGTATTTTTATTTTTATTTATTTAGGGGGCCTAACTTAAAAATTATGGGTTGTTTTATTTATTTAGTCATCAGGTTGACCGTCTGCTTGTTTATCGGCCTAAGTGGTATAAAAAATAAATTTCACGATCAATAATTGTTAGTAAAATCTATCTTTTACTTATAGATACGTGAGTCTTGGGATTTCCCTTTTTATATTTCCGTCGTGACGCGAGTAAGCCCGCGAGGCCGTAGCAATGAATTATCAAAAATAATATTTTATTTTCCTAAAAAGGTTAGAATATAGAGTATCTAGATATGTCAATGTATTGTAGTACTTTGGAATATTACAGGAAAATTATTATAAATATATTGTAATTATACCTAATAACTCAGTATAATAACTGAAAATCATTATTTCTCGTGACATATGTATTATAAATAATTTATTTCTTCAAGCTTTGTGATGTCCCGTGATTTAGCAACCTTCACGAGACATTGTCAGTATTTAATTATAAAATAAAATAAAATACAAACCTTGGAATAACAGTGGGTAGATGAACTCAAAATTCAATGTTAAATCGGTATACTAAAAAAACTGTTTGTTGTGAATACTATAGTGTTATACGGCCAAAATTAATATACGATCCCAATCTAACTTTAAGCGGTGCGTGAAAAAGCTTCTCTCAAGGCCGTCAAGGTGAGGGCCATCATGCCACAATGCTACGCTGGCTGCTGGGATGATGGCCATCACTAGGGGACGTCATTGATTGCTTAACATCAGGCAGCATGGCTTCAATTTGGGCGGTAGGAATAAAAAAAAAAAAATAAAAATAGCAAGATTGTAGTAGAATTTTGACCTTATGTTTATTAAAATTTCTGTCAAAAGGTACAACGTCCATGTATTTTTGGATCGGAATTGCATATGAATTTTGGCCGTTAGTGGTATTAACCTGGGATATAGAATGACCCTGAGGTCATTGGTTCGATTGCCGAGTCTTACGTTACGTAGGTACGTCTTTAAGGTTGCCGTTACTTAGTGCAAAGTCTTAATATTAACGTAAAAAATAAGTTTGGTATATACCTATAGCAAAAATTTTATAAATAAAAAAACATTGGTTGTCCCAAAATTCATTATAGTCAGACTATTAATAAGTGCTTAAAAGGCCTATTTGAATAAAAATATTTTGCATTGCATTTCATATGTTTATTATAAGTCTGTTCTAATTATTTATCCGACCGTATTTCTTTAAAAAACGGTAAAATTGTACCATGACAATAATGTCTGTTTGTCGTTTTCTTCGTTTGTTTTTTTCTCTTTTTGACATAAGAATATATTATTCAATTGTAACTTCTTCTTTCCAAGAGGGGGAGCCAGGAAGCTCATAGCACAGGGTAACCTAGTTTGGGCTGCTGTCTCCCACAACTAAATGTACCTACCTGTTTATAACAAAAAAATGTTGTATTTTTGATGTGTGGCTGAAAAATAAGCGAGTTTTATTATTATTTGATAGTAGGAAAATATTAAAAAATCGTTTCTTTGCCTCCAAATGATTACCTGCAGAGAGACATTATCTCAGATGATAATAGGCGTAATGATATTCATACTACTAGGAAAATTATTTGGTTCAGACTTACGCATCACCGTACCTTCTAAGAGGTTAGACTTGTCGGAATAAATGGTGACCGGACGTCATTGTCGACTGACCTAGTTCTAACTATGCGTTAGCTAAGATTTAGAAATCATTAGAAATATCGGTATGTGTGTTTGTTACCACATAGCTCTGCAGTGGCTGAACTGAATTTCATGAAATTTAGAACCCACATAGAATATGTTTGAACGACAGCATGGGGGCAATCAGGGCTACTAACCATTTAGCCAATTGGTCAATCTGATAATGTTGATATTTCGTATAAGAAAGTATATACGTATTTTACTTATCCATTTCCATAGTATACGCTCTGATTTATTTGGAATTCTGGGCGTGTATCGTGTACCTTATGATTTCAATAGGAGATGAGCTATAGGTACAATGCCAAGGTCTTTAATATAACGAAGAAAATATTTTTAATTTCAGATGACGAAATCGATGAACTACCTCTTATGACATCATTAGGACCAGTATTAATGATACTAGCGGCGTATCTAGTATTTGTACTCAAAATTGGTCCAGCATTTATGAGAAAGAGAGAAGCATTCAAACTGACATATACTCTAGTAATATACAATGCTATACAAGTAATTGCTTCGATATATTTAGTTCAAAGGGTGAGTAAATTTTATTTTTGTTTTATGTACTTGTAGGGTAAAAGCTATCCCTACCTGTGTTTTTTTATTCTTCAGAAAAGTTATCTGTCTCAAAAAACCCTAACGTTTCATCGCAATAGAATTAATGGTATAACAACGCATGGAAGACGAACTAATAAATAAATGGTCAATCATTTTTATAAATAAGCTTTATACATAATAGTCATTAAAAGGATTAATATTATACTTCAAAAAACTTAAAGACATGCCTAAGACCCCATTTACCAAATGTTTTATATATTATACATATGAGAGTCGTCAAAACAAAAGTTTTTGTTAGGTAAATTAAACAATTGACTAATGTTGAGTTAAATTAGATTATTTTGCATATTTTCATAGCCTCTTGTCCTATGGTATTTTGTTTTGGGGAGCAAAAGCGGATATAAAAACAATATTTATTATACAAAAAAGAGCAATTCTTACAATTTACAGTATGGGAATTATATTGAGACTGAAAACCTTCAAATTTCTAAAAATAATGTTTTTTTTCTTTAGCTTTAACTTTATCTTAATTGTAAACTGTAATCAAACCTGTGTAGAGAGAATCTTGGTATCCAAAATACAAGTTAAATTACACCTTGGTTACCTACCATTGTTTTCAACAAACACTTTTATTCTAAATTATTATAATTACTGGTAAGTGCCTAGTTATTAGTATCGTGTTCTTGTCACATTTTTTTTATGATGCAATAAATTTATTATTATTATTATTAATATCTTCTCTAAAAGTATTAAACCAATATTTTCTATAAATAGTATTAACAAAGTCACCTAATATGTCTGTTCGTCCGCAATATTAGGTTTTTACTATAATTTTGAGAATTTCTTCCAGGAAATTTATATATATAATACCATATCATAGACGCAGCCGGCTAGTTTATCCTGTTTATGAAAATGGACTTACTGCAAAGACTTACTGCAAATTAACATCATAATACTCGTACACAGCTAATAAAGTTAGGGAGCATTATTTTGAATTAGAACTTCTCCACTACAACCAGGCAGCAAACAGTATTGTGGCCGATTGAATATCGTCCTCTAATATCTTTCCTGTCAGCAGAAGATATCTAAATCTTAAATCATATTTGTGTGACCAGGAAATATTGAATAAAAATTCAAGACAGAGATAGAAAATAAAGCCAAAAACGATACTAGTAGGTTTCGGATCAGGGGGACTTTAAAACTAAAATTATATTTGTGTGAGTAGGAAAGATTCAATCCACAGAGATAGAAAATATAGCCAAAGACAAAGACTAGACTACAGCGGACTGTAGTGGTTACTGGGTTTTTAATAGAGACCATGATATAACTGACAGACAGATGGTGTCTCTCTACCGACCAAATAGCAAAGGAAGCAATTATTATAAAGGCAACACAGCCACTTAAGATAGACTGTCCTTGGTGTTACCACGCTTATACAGATTAGCTAGATTCAAGTTTTAATAGTTTGATATAGCATTAGCACTTGAATGTACATGTACTCTCTGTAAAGTAAAGTGGTACCAAGATAGTAGTTATTTTATCCATTCGCTATGATCAGGCTATAGTAATCCATTTGATTATAATCAGAACCAAAAATAGCTAAGTGGCAGTGATGACGCACCGTGACGAAAATCGTGGACTTGAATTGTTTGGTTTAGAAAAGCATAATGAGGGAACCATAGTACGGTGGTAAAGAACTAGCACCCATCTGCAAGTAGTCACACTTAATCTGAAATCAACCAAGAACTAATCTGGGTGTTTTGGTAGCTGCATTCGAGAAGCAGTTTGCTGGTAGACAATGTGCCATGCATATGCAAATGCAATGGTGGTTAAGCAATAGTCACATACATATACGTGGTTGCATAATATTCCTGAATGTCACAACTTCTCCATTTCACTTATCAACTACGTGATCCCTTCTTGAGAAGATGTTCATCTGTGCTTTCTAAACTTGTGGTACCTATCTAATATTTTTACCATATCTATTTCAGTTCTTCAAAGACTTATTAGAAATGGGATTGGTGCCGAAGAAATGTTTTATGCACGAGGATAATACGAGGAATCAGGTAAACAATGATTTGTTCATGTGACAGCTGTAAAACTATTTTGTAATAGAAGACTAAAAAAAATCACTAACTGAAGATATCCAACGAATAAAATAGAATGTATGATCCTAACGTCTATTTGGTTTGATCGAAAGCCACGGATAATCGAGGGTAGTCCAAATAAATTTAAGTCCAATCCTTGCTCTTCCTCTTAAAATTGTACTCTCTATAATAGCCTTGCTTTTATTCGAGTCCTAAAATATATTACAGGCCAATTGGCTTGGTGGTTAGCGACCCTGACTGCCAAGTCGAAGGTCGGGGGTTCGATTCCCACCCAGGACAAACATTTGTGTATATCTATATATGTATGTATTTAGAAAAATAAAAAGTAGTATATTTGGTTTATCAGTTATCTGGTTTCCATAGTACAAGCTCTGCTAAGTTTGGGATCAAACGGCCGTGTGTAAAGAATGTCCCGGGATATTTATTTATTATTATTACTGTTTCAGATCCTGTTCGGCACGTGGTTATACTTCGCTGCAAAAGTCTCTGAGCTACTCGACACAGTCTTCTTTGTCTTAAGGAAGAAGAACAATCAGATAACGTTTCTCCACTTGTACCATCACTCGATTATGGTTATTGGCACATGGGCCACTCTCAAATATTGGCCGTCCCACACCCTCATCTTTATTGGATTCCTCAACTCCTTGGTGCATGTTTTCATGTACACGTACTACGGATTGGCAGCGTTGGGTCCAAAAGTTGCCAAATATTTGACGTGGAAGAAGTATATGACCAAGTTTCAATTGGTGAGTTCTGTAATATTAGAAGTAAGCAAAACTGTAGTCACCAACAAATGTCGTATAACCATATAGCATGGGTCTTTCACCTCAGCTGTAATTCTGTTAGGTAAATAACACTGGTTCGATGTATAAAGGCAGCTCGTTGATTACGCAATCATGTGAGAGCTTCACTCTTCGAGGCCTTATTTCACCAGCTTGCTTACCATGTTTGAATTAGATAACCTGTAAAGGTACATGGAAATAAAATACCTAGCTATATGCAATCAGCAGCACCGTCGTCTATAAAGTAAAAAATTGTTACATTTGAGCTTCTGCAATAAATATTCCCATAGACTATCATAACATTTAAGAAAACATTAGTATGATCGCCTCAATCGAGTAATATAAAGCTTAACGAGAGGGCCTTGGATCCAGGTCGGTTAACAAACTTTTACCTATTGACTTTTAATAAATCCGAAAGACGGCGATAGCTATATGTCACGTTGGGTCTCAGACCAGGTATCCCCCAAAGCGAAGATGCGCTGAGAGATGTGGAATCCAAGCGGAATAGAAAGGGGTGTCACTTTCATGAAAATGCATTCCTTTCCAACCATCTCCGCTTTGGTGGATATCGGGTTTAAGTTTTTTTTTTTTTTTTTTTTTTTTTTTTTTATACCACTTGGGCCGACAAACAAGCGAACGGTCCACCTGATGGTAAGTGGTCACCGCCGCCTATGGACATTTGCAACACTAGGGGCATCGCCAATGCGTTGTCGACCCTGAGACGTGAAGTTGTTAAGTCTCATGTGCTTGTAATTTCACCGGCCCCCTTACCTTTCTAACCGAAACACAGTAACACAAGTGCACTACTGCTTCACGGCAGAAATGGGTAAGGTGGTAGTACTTCCCCGGACGAACTCTGCACTAAGAGCTCTACTACTCGAATTATCCCGAATTCATCATAAAGTCTTATCTCTACCACCATCGTGGAAATATTTTTCATTTAAATTGTGCATATTAATATTAACTGTTTATTTCTTTCAGATACAATTCGTATCAATCATCATCCAATACGTAGCAATCGTCAGGGTATCAGAATGTCCACCAGTAAAAGGGGTGGCGATGTTCATCTCCTGCAACACAGCCTTCTTCTTAATCTTGTTCCTGAACTTCTACAGACAGAGTTATAACAAAAGGAAAGCGAAGAGCGTAGAATTAAATGGAATATCCAAAAAGGAAGAATAATAAAATAATTAATTTAATTAGGGCTTGTACATAAATTGGTAGTTTATTTAATGATGAGCAAGTGATTTGTGGTGATTTATGTTGTCGTCGTGCGATATTAGTTTTTTTTTTGTGAATTCAAAGTGGAAGCAAATTTCAAGTAGTAATTTGCCTCTAAAGTAAGTTGGTTACTTTATAACAGTTCGATTTGTGAACGATAAAATCGCCTCTCGATATTGATATAATTAAAATATCTCAAAGACTTGTTGGTATATTTTGCGGACTTATGTTAAGAAGTGTTAAACTTAGGTACAAAAATAAAATATTTGTATTAATAATCCAATTGCGTCATTACACTATCTTCTTGTTATTAAGGTTAATTATTAACCTATTTATACTTATTCCAGAGGATAAATTACATTGTCCTCTAACGCAATCGTTATAAAATGTGCTTTATTTATCTAGCACAGAATTGGGATTGCCATAACTAAAGGAAATACAAGATAGCTCTCTGTAATCTTTTGCTGAATACATGATCAAACGTGAAACAATTTTGTTTTTGAAAACAAAATTATTTAATTTATTCTTTCCGTAAAAATAAAGATTTACTGAACTCATCTGGCATACATTTCCCCCATACTGTCCCAGCAAAATAAAACACTATATATTTGCATAAAAACATATTATATGCGTTTTCCTCCAAGTCGATTTGATTTGATCAATTTATATTTAAATTCCCAGAAAGATTACTAAGAAGCAATGTCGTAATGTAAAAGGTATAAGGTAATTAAGGAATGAAACAAATTATATTAATCGTAATGACATTATTATATTGAACATTACAAACCCGGTTACGTAATTATTACCTCACTAATATACATGTGCAATTATACAATAGAAAATATTTCGAGTGAAAACAAACTACAATTATGAAGTCACATTTTGGTTCGAGCATTAGCGCTTTGAATAAAATACATAGTAGATTTAACTAAAAATACAGAATCATCATGTAAAAATCTTTATGGCAAATAAGCAGAACACCAAAGATTTGTCGGCTTTGAGCTTAATAGCGTTTAGAGATAAAAAGAGCCGAAAATCACAATTATTCCCAAAACCGAAACTACACCGACAATAGCCCTGCTCTTCAATTTAGAACAACAAAAAATCTCTTATCAATATTGAATAAAAGTGAAAATGAGATAATTAAAATATACCAAGTTTAATAATATTTTTATTAATGCACAGAATAATGGAAGACTTAGAATTTACAATAATATCACCATATCAACTATTTTACCAAAATGAATAATTGACTGAATTGTATTTGACTGAAAAACTGAGCATCTAAAGATCATCGACATAAAAAAGAATGAAAGCAGCAAAGAATTGAATGGCAGTAAATCACAGTTTGCATAGCTCTTCACTAAGTTATCGATGAGAATTGAAATCAAAGTTAGCATTGTCTACAAGACGAAAAGTAATGCATTTCATTCTTATAAATGTGCAGTTTTAGGACGAACTAACTCCAACTACATGTTCCAAGCATGATATCATTAATTTAATAGTATTTATTGCAGCGTTTTGTAATTCAGTTACATAATTTCTCTTAATCCTAGCTTCACTACTTTTTTTAATTGAGTCTTTATTAGCTCCTTCAATATCCTCTTATTTTCTTCAAATATCATCAATATCACTCATTTTTGTATCATTAGTTACAATATATTTTCTATCGATTACTAAAATTACACACGCAGAGAGTCCTGTATCCCGCTTTGGAAGAATAATTCCTATTAATAGTTTACCAAGAGTTAACATCTACAAATATTTAAATTTGCCGACCTTCAAAGAATTTGACTACAAATGTACAAAATTTAAAAACCTAAGCAGGTGGTATGGTAACTTTTTTTGCCAGGTTAAATCTTATTTATTTTGTCACAGTATCCTTAAGACTGGTACTTCTAAGGTCTTCTATGTTATACTTCAACTGCATTGGTTGATGATTCAACCCAAGGCAAGTTGATTTGCTATTATGTAATTTGAAGCTGCTTTTATATTATTATATGGTATATAACCCAACAGTAATAAAAAACCCATAAGAAACCCAAAGCAATTTATATTCACGTTCTTTGAATTTCATGGCAAAATATTGAGCATATTTGTTATCATTATGTTCTTAAAATACTTTACACTACTATCATTTATGTACAAAGAAAGTTCTATAATTTACATAAAATTACAAAAATATTTATAAAAGAATACAACCTAATAATAATCGAAATAAAATTCTGTTGCACTACAGAGCCTCATCCGGAAATATTTCTGGATTCAGTATTGCTTAGCGGTTTCATTTTTTAGAACTGTTAAAATTATCTCATATTAGAAAGTAGGTACTTGTTAAGATTCTAGATACACCTTACGTTTGCATCTTATCATATTATAAAAGGCAGTGTTGCGTAATGCTTCAAATAATGCAATAACCAAAGGTAACAAGAAATCAAAATTTAAATTTACTAGCTCAAAATTTCTAAGAATCGGGTCACCAATAGATGTCGCGTAAAATAACGAAGACAATGAAAACTCAATCAAAGGTAATGACTTAACTTTGATTGTACTGGCAGTACCTCATGTGGCATAATACAACTTCATGTAAACCCCAATATTATACAATTGGTATGAACTTATTTATTAATATTTACATTATATATTAACATTAAAATATTCGTATTCTTAATCTTCTTTCTTGTCACAATTGTTATTTTTAATAATAGCTCTATTTGTTACTCCGTTTGTATATTTCCCCTGGCCATTTTCTTTATGCTCTTTCAAGAGACCATTTTGGACTTCTTTATTAGCATCTTTCTTTTCACCGGGTTTGCCATACGCCTTATAATAGAAGTCGTAAAAGAGGTAATAGAAGAAAATAGAGTTGGGTAGGGTGAAGACGATGGACCAGCGAGGGTAGCCGCAGTCGTAGAATATTAGCTGGGACGAGTGGAGGAATGCAATGCAGAACTGGAGCTGGAAAAATATTAAATCAAAATTTACAATAATACTCTTGGATACTTTATTACTGGATTTCTATTTATACCTAATATAAATATCCTGAGACATTTTTAACACACGGCTAACTAATTGACTCAGGCGTGACCTTGCGGAAGTCCTTTGTAAGATCAAACAAAACCAAATATCTAGTAATTAATTCCGCTGGATCTCCTTCTCTGTCAAGCTTCAAACTAGGAAACTCAACAGGAAATCGACAAGTGTTTCGCTTCTACACGAAGCATCTTCAGAATGTAATAGACCCACTGTCACTGACTCGACGCACTAGTACCACAGATGTGTTACCTCGCCGACCGCCCGACAGAATTAATGTGAAATTCACTTGTACATGGTTATCAGATACCAAATTTTGTAGAGCTTGTACTGTAAATTATAAGTAAAGAAAGTAAATGAGAAACCAATAATAAATAATGAAAAATCATACCATTTGAAGTGTAGTGATATGGCGCTTCCAGAACAAGTACTTCTGGTATTGAGGTCCCATAGCAGCGAACATGTAGTACGTATACATAATAATATGGACAAAGGAGTTGATAACCCCAATGAGAGTTCCATGGCCACCTGGGTAGTATTTCGTGGCACCCCACGATATCATAGGCATCACGGTGTGATGGTACAGGTGGAGGAATGTGATCTGTCGGTCTTTCTTCCTGATCACGAAGAACACCGTGTCGAGGAGCTCAGACATTTTCGCCAGGAAATAGATGTAGACACCTCTGGCTACCTGGAAATTACAGAACCATTGAAAATGGAAACTTTCATAAAAAAAAATCGCATATCAATCACTGAATTAGAATAAAATGACGAACAAAGATCCTTTTTAATGGAAGTCAGATTATTTTTTAATGTCTCGTAGGCTGATAAACACGTAGACGGTGCATCTGATGGTAGGTAAGTTGTCACAGCCACCTACGGACATCTGAAACACCAGGGACCCCCGAGACGTGAATTTGTGAAGCCTCATGTGCCTGTAATTTTACCGACCCCTAAAATATAGAACCTAGAAATTAACCTTTGCGGATATCCTTGAGTTTAAAAAACTCCATGACAAAGAATTAACATCATTCCGGTGTCTAGCTTTGAATATATAAATTGTAAATTTTCAAAGAGTTCAAAATTTTAATAATGAACTATCTTACTTAATCTTATTTTTAATTTATCCTTTGTTGCAACTCGAAATAATTTGTGGTAATTAGAAGAACAATAGCGCATGAATTAATTTAAAAGCCACTCGAAAAATTTATAAATTAATAAATATACTGGTACATTCTTTACACATGGTCATCTGATCCTAAACAAAGTACATTCTTGCTTGTACTATGGAAACCAGATAATTGATATACAAGATACTATTTTGTTTCTTTTTAATACACTCATATATTTACACCCACACAAAGAACAAACAGACATGTTCATGCACAAATATTTATCCAACCCAGCTGACCCGCCGAAAAGTTAAGTATGTCATTAATGAAAATGTACCTAGGACATGTATGGACCGAACCGGCTTTACATTTTTGTAGAGTTTAAAAATAAAACCTTACATAATTGAACTTCCTTATATTTTAAGGTAACTACCGCTACCTGTAGATGAAGGGCGAATTTCGAGTAAAGATTGAACAAAAGCAATATCGGCTATTCCATAATGTTACAAAATTCACTAAGCTTTACCCACAGTTTTGCCCGCGTATCCAAGAGATATTCTTTTCGAGACATTATGATTTTGCAAAATTTATTAAAATCTGTTCAATCGTTACGGAGCTGATAAGTAACCAACGCAATCTTTCGCATTTATAATATTAGAAAGATAAGATAACGTAATGATAAAATAGACGTTAAATTCTTGGGAATAAACTCGTGATAAGGATAACTCTGATATACGGTAATTTTTACTTCAATAGCAGTTTTCACCATTTTATTTTTAGTAGATATATTACAAGTAACTGTCCCACGATTCTATTTGCATTCTCAAGAGATCAAATGTAATGTATCCAAGGAATAAAAGATAGCCGTTGTCACTTCGGAATAGTGGCGATCTAACAGTGAAATTATTTTTAAATCGGATCATTGGCGATTACTTGCTACATCAAGAATATAGACTAAGATAATGCGACGAAGACTTTTACCCAAAATCTATTTAGAGTATCGTAAAGGAAACTAAAGAGTATAACAATGACTTTGCACATTGCATCAATTGGTCAACAAAGGCATTACCAATTAAATTGTATTCAGAAAAGCAGTTAAAAGCAGGTCGTCAAAATTCTATCAAAACTCATGTAATATGTAATGCTGTAAAAAGACAGAGAAAGACAGATAAAACATTTGAAACCAGGACAGACAGATGATAAAATATACCTTCTGTCATTGTTTAATCGTAATAAGTAATATAGGTCGAAACATATCAACATTTTTATCTTAATATCATATACTGTAGGTACCTATTGAAAATGCACGTATAATAAAATTGCAGCAGGAAGCAATTACGTTAAAGATGGCTATAGTGATATACGTGTCTTGATAATAAAATAATAGTTTTCATTAATCTTTGACATGTTCTTGAGTTTTTCCTTGTAGTAATTATAGTTTGATGTCGACTACATTCACGACTTGCGTTTACCTGTTGTCTTGTCATTGAATAATATTATTAATTTTTAACTAAAAATAAACCGTTTCCGAAATTGGTTTGCACTGGGAAGTTATTAAGTCGTTTTGAGGACACCGAAAATCATTTCCATTTATAGCACCATTACTTTTGAACATAACAAGTATTTTTGAAATAATTTCAGAATATACATAATTACATACAGGTTTAAGATACAACTGAGAATTAAACTATTTTGATATTATTGTACCTAAATATCAAGTACATATTTAAAGGTCATAAACAATCTATATTGAAATTTAAAGCTGAAGGTGAGTTTGGTTGAACACGCTAATCTCAGGAACTACTGATCCAAATTGAAAAAATATTGTTGTGTTAAATAGTCCATTTATCGAGGAAGGCTATAGAAAATAATAAAATAAAACATCATGCTACAAGCAATAAAAGCGGAGCAACAATGCAAAATATGCCAAAACCAGGAAAAAATATACATTTTTGCGCGCGATGCGTTAACGGTCAAATTTACGCAAATGTATAGATATAATCTGAAGTAACATAGAGGATACTGTTTATCCCGGGAAATGTATCCTCGGGCACGCGGATGAAACCGCGGGGGAAAGTTAGTGCTTAAATAAATTCAAAACTTACTCTAATCGCTTCAGGAGTGTCTGAAAAATCAACTGGTTGACATTTCCAACTGTAAGTCCTCAACCAACCTGCGTCGAGGCCCTGGAAACACAAAATTAACATTTAAGAACAAGAAGATTACATCCTTAAAACTCTTGGGTTATCTGACCCTAACCTTACATAGTAAAAATGTACATTGGTACATGTGGTACAACACTGTTAAAAGAAGACTGATTAAATGTATTAGTTATAGAAGAAAATAATTTCGATATTAGCCGAGTTTGTTTCAAAGTGACTAAGGTAAAGTAAGGTTAGTTGCCACTGTAATTTTCATTCCTATACGCAAAACGAAAAAGAATTGGGATCACTTGTATTTAATAATGCTATCCTCTTTAAATCTGTACTAATTGTTAATATTATTTTTAAACAAAAAACTTATGCTTAAATATAATTCAAAGCTTTTCAGTTTTTCCATTTGAACGTAAACTTTTATGTTGTGCCAGAACATTATTTGGCAATAAATGTTACCAAATCAATAGAAAAATTACCAACATACCTAGCCAGAATATTTTACTAAGAATCTTAAAAAAGTCCAGGACGGGTAAAGTAAAGTTAGAGTTTCTTTGTCAGAAGTTATTACATGTAGCCCAAAATAGGAACCGCACCAGAGTCTATGACAGTCTCATCACCTTGGGACTTAAAATATTTTCGAAGGAACGACGATATAAAATTATTCAAATAATGATACTAACCTCATGGAACAACCAAACACTAGCCACAACCTGTATGAAGTTGTACACAACCAGGGTCTTCTGAAGCTGGAAGGGTTTCTTGTCGGCCATGTATCGCGGGCCCCATTTCAAAGTGAAGTATAGGTACAGGCCGATGATTGTCAGACCCGGTACCGGACTTGTGATCAGGAACCAATCATTGGTTCTGGGGTCTGGAAAATATCAGGAAAATGTTACAATCAGTTTTCTGTTCATTCAAGGTATTATAAGTTACATGAAGAAGCAGGAAGGGTTTTTGGTAACCTACAATTTGTGACCCAGAGACATTACAAATATTTTTATTCCGATCGTGCTCTACATACATTGAATTTTTGAGAATTTAACGTATACATTATGTACAGACGTACGTATACAATTACAAAATGTATAACAATTGCATAAAATTTACGACACTAAAAACAAGCACAAACCCGCTGTACCTGTCTCTACTTACTTAATAGTCTCACAAAAAAAATGCTTAAGGGGCAATAAGTTAAAAAAGTTTCTTATTGTTATTATAATACAAAAAAAATACATGTAGAGATGTGTTATAATAATGAATATTTCTGTTATATTTTACTCATGACATAAGATAGCATTTTTGTTTAAAAAATTGGTGAAAGGTGTGCACGTGGTCATCGGTAGACTCTTAAGTAACCTCTTACACTTAGTGATAAGTTTAAGTGTAAGTTGCATCTTCCACATAGCGACAACTGTGTTTAGCATTACGCTAAACTGTAGTGTATTTCAGCGGTGAAAATGTTTAAATATGCTTTTTTTTGTTCTATTTAATATAACAAATCAAATTTATGAAATGTTTCTACTTACACTAACCAGATTTTGGTTCAAATTGGCCATAACGACTTGTGACTTTCTAAAAATTGGACTTTGACTTGGACAGTCGAAGAGATAAAAAATCCCTAATAAAATCATGATTTATAAGAATCGCTATCTTTCCTACAATACAAGAATAGAGCATGTACTCACCAGCCAATTCAACAAATAAACGGTTGAATGTTTTAGAAAATGAGCTGTTAGACAGCGCCATCTTGCGTCTCTACTTCCGGTCTCGTTATCACTTCCGCTCCGCTGTCATGAAAGGCTCTCCCGCATTTTATGACTGAATCGCCGGTGACGTCGATGTCTGAAACAAGAATAATATATCGTTAATTTTTATTCTGATATTTTTAAGTAAGCTTGGGAATAATATTAATGGTATAACTCAGTACAAATGTGATAAATATTGTTATATTATGTACTGCATTATGCTGGTCTACAAAATTCCCGCTTTTTTATACATAATTCAATGATTTTAATTTACATGCAACGTATTCTTTTTTATCATCTTTAAGTTTTTCTTGTAAGAATAATTAGATTAAATAATTTTAATTTATTCTTGCATTTTACGAGCATACTTTGCGTATATGATCCTTTTTAAATCACTGCCTATGTATTTTGTTACCAACTGTATAAAATAATATTATTATTATAATATTATTCGCAAACAATCGAAAGAAACCATTTCGTAGCCAAATCAGAGCACGTCGTAGTCGTTTTTCCTAGCACACTATTGACCTGTGACCTTTCATGACATTTCACCCACAAACAAAGCATTATAATAAGAGAACTGAACACTAATAGGAAGATTTTGAAAATGTTAAGACAATTATTTATTTAAGTCACCACCACTTAATAAAAAATATATTTAAATAAAATTTACCTACTATTTACATTAAATCTCGGTAAAAAATATCATTATGGAAGACACGATTTGTAAAAACTAAATTATTGATAATCAAAAACGTAACATCACTATAATTATATCACAATGTTGTAATTTATTTGAACGCGGGCGCTCTCCTCGCACAAGCACGTGTGCTCTGCGTCGAATCGTTAGCGATACTGAGCTTTCACTTCCCCCGCACCACACTTTCTTCGTGTTGGGTGTGGAAGGGGGATTTTCGGCAAGAGGGTGTAGAATTCCAATAACCTTGTGCTAAATGTCAAAAGTTTATTCACCTTCTAATCAATAGGTCAGATTGTATCTGGTTTATTTTTTCTTTTCACTAATTTCGTTTGTATAGAAAGCAAGAATAGCAAATAATTTCGCAACTAGAAAGCCTGTCGCATGTAATAAAGGTGATAATAATGCAAATATTTGCGAAAGTTAACATTTAGTAAAATTGTAAGAATTTTATTCCAAGTTATTGGTGACATAGTCATGTAACACAAATGTACAAATCAATTAATTTATATTGCCGTTATTTTTATACCTATTTGATACAGGCTCGTACTTTATGGCTGACAAATATCCTACAGGATATTTAAACGTTTATAACGATACGAACCATTAAGCTGCATGGCGCTTCAAAATCAAAGAAACCCACAATGATATTTAAATCTGAACTGGTGACGTTAGAAGACTCTAATATAGACTATGCATAAGTGCCTATGAGGGCCTATTTCATTATATATTTCATTTATGTGTATAGTATACTATATATAATATATTTTAATAGGTACCTAGATTAAAATAAAATATTATTTACTTAATTAATTTTGATTCTTTTAACGTAATATTTTAGTTCATAGAGACATACAAAATAATAAATCGGTTTCACCCGAGATCCTGAGGGATATAACATTTTCCCGGCACAAAAAGTTTTCTATGTTTTATTCCAGGGCATTTTCTATATATGTACCAACTGTCATTAAAATTCTGTTTGTGGTTTTTGCGTGATGGAGTAACAAAAATCCATACATACAAACTTTCGCATTCGTAATATTAGTAGAATTGTCGTGTTGAAAATATAAATGTGTGAACAAAATCAGCCTGTACAACGAGGGCGGAGGGAGGGCGGACCGCCCCCGGCTTCCCCCTTATTTATATGAAGTGCCTACTGCCTATACAAATTTTGTATTGGAGCTCGGGTAGTTAAGAGTATAAAAATAATTGGACTTGAAATAATACAATATAAATATAATTATAATTGTTTGTTTATTTGCGTATATAATTAGACTTTACATTGATTAACGTAAAACAAAGGTTCTCAAAATGATTGTCTTAAGAATCTTTATTCGTCTTTATCCTTTTTTATACGACTTGGGCCGACAAACAAGCAAACAGTCCACCTGATGGTAAGTGGTCAACGCCGCCTATAGACATTTGCAACACAAGGGGCATCGCAAATGCGTTGTTGACCCAGAGACGTGAAGTTGTTAAGTCTCATGTACCATTTCGCCAGCCCCCTTACCTTTCTAACCGAAACACAGTAATACATGTACGCTACTGCTTCACGGCGGAAATGGGTAAGGTGGTAGTACTTCCCCGGACGAACTCTGCACTAAGAGCTCTACTACTGTCCAAAGAACTTCCTACTGAAGACTAATATTTTTATAGATTAACTGAATTACATTGTTGGCAAATTTTCCCTTTAGATCAGAAAGCCTTGGGTGAACAATGTCCCAGGGTTATCATCACCAAAGATATGATCATCATCTAAAAACCTTCCTTCTTTAATTTGACATAACTTTGTATATTTGTATTGTAATAATTGTATAGCATACTTATGAAAAGCAAGATGAGCTGAACCTAATATAACTTGTAACACCTTAAAGCAAAACCACATCTATAGCAAATACAAATTATATTCTTAGTAATGGAGATAGAAAAGATTGACCTATTATATGGAATGCTTATTATGAAATTATTCACACGCTAAACACCCTATAAGTACATTTGATTTCATCAAAACACACGTTTAATGTTAATAGTGTAATGTGCAATAATAAACTAGCAATATCCTTTTATTGGCATAGTATTGCGGAAAATGTGTAAATACGTTCATACAACAGTAAATTACCAATGACTGATTTCACAAGCAATTATGAATAAAATTTTAACTTAATAAAACATATTGTTTGCTGTTTACACAAAGGTGTTTATGATATTGAGGTTTTTAAGAAGAAATATTGTTTATTCATATAGGCCTTCACAGGCTCTACACTAAAAATACTTTAATTTATAGCTTGTCAGCCGAGCAATTCATTGCCAACGGTTATTATCCTCTAAATAATCAGATATACTATACAATCCCTTTTGATATAATGTATTCTTTACTACCTGTTTAAATTAATTTAAGAAAATAAGCTATAAGTTATGAAGCTGGCATCACGTATGCTGTTTAGCATACCCTTTCATGAAATACCCATGAGATGGTAGGTTAATAAACGACCATGTTATCACGTTCACCATATTGGATTTAGAATGACGTCACTTATTGCATTTCGTGCAATATCAATAAAAACAATTGAGTGTGCGAAATTTCAGCTCTATTCAGGGACCAGGGCTTCGATTCTGTAAGGAGAATTACAATAGCTCAAGGATGTTTCGTTGCGGCCTTTATACTCTGTCTCTTTCGCTAACTACGCAATCACGTGAAAAGAAAGCTCCGAGGCCTCCGTACGGGGCGGTTCGTCAATGAAATTTATATTAGCTGAATAGAGGTATTAAATTCAGTTGTAAGATTTGATTCAAAGTTTAAAGCTTGAAATATATATAAATGGCTTTTGTCAAACAACTCGCTAAGAATAACCAACCGAATTACCATCATAATACGTCTTTATTTGCATAATATGTTATTGGTTTGTATGTTGATGTTGATATACTGTGTGGTAGCGATAGTGAATACTACCACTACATCTTATCTCTACGGTTTCGTAAGAGGCAATTAGAGTACTGACCACATGCACTTTACACTTATACCAAACGGCAAACAAAATCTGTAAATGAATAGGCAAGGACAACATAGTTATATAACATTTTCTCTTTGTAAATTGTTTTGAAATTGGAAAGAGTTTAACTTTTTTTTAATCGTGAACGAAATATAATGTTCTATGATTACGGTCGATCATTTCGAAATACAAATTTTCTGGGACATTCTTTACACACGGCCATCATATTCTAACTTAAGGACTGCTATAGGTTTGTTCTGCTTGTACAATGGATATGATGCACATAAACGTTTTCCCTAAATGGGAATAGAACCCATGATCTGTGGCGTGGTAGTCTGGGTAACCACCACGCCACCTGGTTCATCATACAAAAGCATTCTCAAATAGGATTGGGTTGCATAAATCTTTTGTATGAGTTATGATATAGACACCAAATGACAGAGAAACAGGATAGGCAGATGATGACATTGTGTTGAATAAAAGTAAATAGGATATATCTCCATACCATGGGCGTGCAAATTTGTGCTCTTTTGCAAGACGACTGAAGTCAACTTTTAGGCTGCAGTGTACTGATTTTGTGTAAAATTTCCAATTGAAGAGCAAACCGTAAAAAATGAAAGTTTGGACTAAATAACACCACAAAACGGTATCAAAACCAACGGTAAACACGGCTCCCACAATATCAGTACAGACTACACAATAAACAAACAAATTTTTCGCAACCTAACAAGTCATTCATACGACATCGTAAAACGCCTTACAAGCCTCCGACTACCAGTTAACTTTGACCTACACCTCCCTTCCTATCATATACTTTCTGTAACCCATCGGGTTTGTTGCACTTGCATCCAGGGGCCTTCTATAATGGACATGTTGGTGCAAACAAAATCAAATCGTGCAGGTAAACGAGGTCTTATTTGTGTAATGTTAAGGGTGTTATTTCAACGTGTTTTATGTATTAGTGCTGTCCAGATGATGTCGAAATTGCTTCGCTCCGCTGGTTGTCCTAAATACCTCGGTCCAAAGATTGCTGTTCGGAAATCCCTCACACTCTCACTGAGTATCGGGGTGTGTTAGATTTGTGATGAGTTAATTTACAGTGTCAAATCTTCCCTATGTAATATATTAAATATGCTGGGACATTCTTTAGAAACGGCCATCTGATCCTAAATTAAGGAGATCTTGTACTATAGAAACGAGACAACTGATAACTACATAAATCTTCTATTTTTTTTTCTATATTTTTAAAACCCACCACAAGCATTGTCTCTTTCATAATATAGAATATAAATTCTGATTCACGTAAAAGCAAAAGTAAACAAAAACTGTAAACGACTCTATAACAACTATTTCTCTGTACTGCAATTTGATTCTGTAAGGCAAATGACACTAGTTCGACGAAGTCCCTATGCCATCTCTTTCGCGAAGTACCCAATCACATGAGAGGTCCAAAGTGTGTTTTAACAGAATAAAGCAGGTAATATACACTGTCCACTCAAGTCGTTACTGCCTTCCGGAATATCAGTAGAGGTGACACTTCACAGAATACTTCCGTATTTTGATTCCGAGTACGAAATACCACAAGTGTGTTATGATGGCAATTGGATAGAGATTTGATGGAATAGTTATTGAGAAAAGTAAAACATAGTTGAATAATACAAGAACTGCCTTTACTGCGAAAAAATTTTCGAATGTAATGGAAAAATGTGCTTTATTGTTTTTGAAATAAGGACTATATAACTGATCTTATGGTTAATTATTTTGATGGTGAAGATAAAGCTTATCATAAAGTAATACGGTCCAATTTTCTCTAAAATCCATTAGCATCTAAAAGGGCTTCTTATAACAGACTATGGAAAAGGAAACGAGGTAGACAATTTCGAAATAAAAATTGAAACTGGGAAAACATGGACAGCGAAAAACAGAGCTGAATGGAAAGAAATGGAGAAGGCCTTTGCCAAAGTTGGGAAAACAGACGGATGTTGGTGTCAGTGACTCACCAGAGTCATTAGGTTAAGACTAAATATAAATGTAAAAATAAGAACTGTCTCAAAAAAGGCTTAAATTAGATAGAATCAGACTATAGCAGACCAGTGGTCAAATTGGACAATGTCATCAATAATGCAGAAAGGAGTGTTCTCAGCTGTAGGCTTACTTTCAAACCAGTGTATCTAAACGGGGCCTAAACAAGAAAAATGGTTTTGAATTTTGATTAGCCGCACCGCCTACTTAATTTTTTTTTTTATTGGACTAGATAGAGTTAGCTATTGACTCGGGCGTGGCCGAAAATCTAAGATTATATATTAATCAAAATTTATGAAAAGATTTCCTGTTATGTTTTCTTGTTTGGGGCTCGACGGAGAAAGAGATCCAGCGGGTATTATCTTAGATAGAGTAAGCCTTCAATGGCTTTTATACCCTCAAGCGAACAATTCGGCGAGCGCAGAGGGTCCTCAGCCGAGGGTAAATTTATCCAACTGGGGGTAACCCTGGTGGGGCCCCCCGTTGGTTAAATTAACCTTTATTTGAATTAAATGACTAAATCTTATTTTATATGTAATATAACATAACTGTAAAAACTGTCAATAGATTGAAAATATTTGCCGAAAACTAATTGCGATTGATGTAGGGAGTGTTACAAAATACAAAACATTATTTGAAAACTATGTTTGAATATGCTAATCTCCGAAACTACTAGAAGATTTTTTTTTAAGTTTGTTAGTAGCTTGAGGAGCATTTTATAATTATTAATAAAATAAAAAGATACCTAAATATAATGTTATTACGCGGAAGAAATCTTATCATTATAACCAGTAAAATATATTTTAAAATTAATTTTAGATAGAGAGGAATGAGCCATTAACTAATATTTTAAGATGCAACGGTCGCAAATAATATGTTGATGGTTTTAATTATGTTTATATTAAAACGCAAACAAAGCAATTCATTTATATAATATTTAGATTTTTAATTTGAAACAAAAAACTCTTCTAAATGTTTTTAATAACAATATAAATAAATGAATTAAAGTTACCTTTATTTAAATTTACATTTCACACCTGATGCGCAACTGAATAAACAAACTATATCAAATTTTTATTTTTTTATAGAATCACTTTAAACAGTGACCACTTAATTAAGAACTACTTTAGCACTTTACACTGTTGCTTAAGCTAAAGTCAATAAATACCAAAACACGTGTGCCAAATATTCTGACTGAAAGTTTTTGATTAGCTCTATCCAATAAATCAAGCTAATATGACTCTTATGGCAGAACAATAGGATTTTTATTTGCATGTAAAAAATATATGAAAGTATATAATTTTGACTTTCTTTTTTTCCTAAATTCGAGTTGTGGCACATTATTGTTTGACCTTTAAAATTGAGGATGATAACTACTTTGCTTCAATAATTGTAGGATGCCATCAAAGTGTAGGACATAGCACTCAAAACAGATTAATATAACTAGTGATAGTAAAGAGTTATTAAAAATAACTAAATTGGTTACCTAAATTCGATCAAGAGTAGTTATGACCTTAAAAAATAATAAACGTTGATTTAAGTCTGTAAATATCCAATAATTGCTATTTTGAACATTGAACAAGGGCAACAATATTATCTGAACCACTTTCCTTTTTGTATTTAAATACAGGTTTTTCTACAATCACTCGGTAAATAAATTTACTATACATACATAACTTGTATATATATATAACCAAAAGACCATTCATACAACCCATGCAGGTAGAACATAATATTATAAAAAATAAATAAATATCCTGGAACATTCTTTTACACACGGCCAACTGATTCCAAACTAAGCAGAGCATGTACGATGGAAGCCAGTTTCTAAATACAGATTCAGAACAAACACACATTCATGCACACAAATGTTTGACCTGGGTGAGAATCGAAACCCTTCGACTTGGCAGTCAGGGTCGCTAACCACCAAGCCAATTGGCCTGTCAAAATATTATACTCAAAATTTAAGAATAAGCAACTGCAAAGGTAGTTAAAATCCTAAGTAACAAAACAGAGCATGCCGGAATTAAAATGTGTACGTACTCAATATGCAAATTTTAAATATTCGCTTAAATGTTTTGCTGAGCCAAGATGATTGTAAACAGACAAACCAAAAGTCAATAAGTAAATGGATTCTTCTCTTAAGGCAGAGTTAGTTGGAAAAAGGAACTTATTTGACAAAAGATAAAGATAAGTTTTGACCTTTTATAGTCACTGTAGTTTTTATCATAAAGAGTTCTTTTACGTCATCGTAGCCAAATATAAGATTAGAAAAACATTACCTAATAATAGGTTTTTCATCTCTGGTACACTTTTATTTTATAAGGCAATTGTAGTGGTAGTGGCGTATTATGACTTGCCGTAAGCTCAATTCTTTCCAGCTTTACATTTATCGTTCAAGAAAAATTTGAAGATTGTTGCAACCGAATTTTGAAAATCTGCCGCTAATGACATTTTGTGAGTTCCGGTAGTTCCAAATGAAGGCCAATTACCTTCTAAATTTGTTTTTAAACTTTACATTACCTTTGGCGACAATTCTACCTTAAAAAAAAATATCAAAATTTCCTGCATTTTATATTGAAAATCAATTTTGAACCTTGTAGTCCCTTTCTACATCATCAACACGCCCTTTCCCTGAAGGTACATTTGGTTATATGGTTTTTATTTTTGGTAATACAAATTTAGTTTTTATTTACCTCATTACTAAAAAATAAACCGAAAGTCGCCTAATACATAACTTTATGTGCACAAATAATTTCAACATGTCATTAATGTCTATGTAAGGAAATCAGCCATTTGAATCTAGTTTCTCCTATGTAATAACTAAGGCAAGAATTCGCATGACGTGGTCAGTTATGCAATTTTAACCACGCCTTTGTGAATTACATAAAAAAGTTTTTGGAACGATCTTCACATTGAGGATTTGAAAGCATAAAATACCTCATAGATTTTAATGGAAAAAATTGACGTAAGTATCTGAAACTACAGTAACTTTGACCTTCGAAAGTACCCTCGGCGGGTCCAAATTATATAAATGGTTGTGAATTTAGTTTTTTTTAACTATTGCTGATTTAAGAATTCTCATAAGATTTCTGCTATGAAATCTGCATCTATGAAGTTATATTTTTTAGTTACTCAGACATCATTATTTAAGTTTGCTTAAAGAGTAGGCCTTTTTTTAACACAGTTTGACTGACTGTAACACTTACGAATAAAATTAACATGATACTCTGTGAACTAGTAATTCATAGAACCATTAAAGAAGCCAAACTTGTTTTTAAATCGGTCATTCAAAGATCAAAACGTAAGAGAAAGATACACGAACCTGCATCGTATTAATTATATTTTTTGGGTTACAGATTTAAACGGTTTTTTGACATGCGATAATTCATTACTGACAAAATTAAATGAATCTATAGTATTATGGTAGAATTGTGACATGAAAATAGCTAGTTATATAAAAGATACCTTCAAAGTATCGTATTTGTAATCTTAGCTAGTATTAAAGAGAATGGGCGATTTTTTTGAGAATATGGAGGGTAATCTCCGTAACCAATGCATCTTTTTTAAAAAGAAGAAAATTACTATTTCCGAGTGATCTAGGCTATGTTTTAAACCCGGGATTCATAAGATCCCTAGGGAACGAGGGTAAAACCATGAGACGGTAGCTGGACGGTAGTATTATTAAACAGATTTCGTGCACTTTACACCTTCCACTGAGTGATCAATAAAAACATTCCCAAAGATAGTCGGTGCCAACCTTAATTCTACCGTGAACCAGTTATACACTTGTATTACTGTGTTTCGGTTAGAAAGGTAAGGGGGCCGGTGAAATTACAGGTCTTAACAACTTCTCGTCTCAGGGTCGACAACGCATTGGCAATGCCCCTGGTGTTGCAAATGTCCATAAGCAGCGGTGCCACGACCCAGTGAGAATCCTAACTGTTTTTCGGTTATCCCGGTATTATTATATGGTCTAAGTCATTCGAAAATAATGCAGCCTTTTTTTTTAAGTGAAAGGATTTTGGAAATAAAAAGGGGGTAATTTCGGATTTTCCCTTCTAGATCCAAAGTTACAAACATTTACTCCTTATAAAATATAAGTGTAAATAAATATATTTTTCCACAACGTATCTGTTAATATATTCTGACTGAAGTACGTAGACTATCCATATCCTAAGCATTTTCCGACGATTACATGTGGTTAGGTTTGGTTCAAAAACTCTGTTGCAAAGGCTTGCGGTCGACTGAAGTGCTTCTGTGGTTAACAACCATCGACAAGTACGGTGGTTTAAATAATTTGTAATACCTATAATATTATGTGTTATTGACCTGAAACTGCTAGCTTATGTTAGGGCCATTCATGTTCAGTATACAAATTAGTGAGAAGAGTGATTACTTTTGCATTATTAAAGAAAACTTGTTTTTGACCCAGAACTACTGGTTTGCCATTCTGATCGGTAGCACCAATTTTATTGTAAGAAATTTATCTTGTAGTAAGTTGGTGGCGGTGAACACTTAAGTTAGAGTAGTAGAGCTCTTAGTGCAGAGTTCGTCCGGGGAAGTACTACCACCTTACCCATTTCAGCCGTGAAGCAGTAGTGCACTTGTATTAACGTGTTTCGGTTAGAAAGGTAAGGGGGCCAGTGAAATTACAGGCACATGAGACTTAACAACTTCCCTAGTATTGCAAATGTCCATAGGCGGCGGTGACCACTTACAATCAGGTGGACCGTCTCCTTGTTTGTAGGCCCAAGTGGTATAAAAAAAAAGTACTATCAGATGGACAGTCTGTCTGTTTGTCAGACTGTCTGACGTAAATCCTACTAGTATTATAAATACGAAAATTGTGAAGAATGGATGGATAGATTTAAAGATGATTGTTGCTTATACACGCAAAAACTTCCGATTGGATTTGAAAGCAACTTGACACATAGATAGAACGTGCCCTGAAATTCCATATAAGATCATTTTTATCCCGGAAAAATGTAATATTCCCCAGAAACGTAGGTGAAACACATACTGAAGTTTATACATTCACCAAGTCGTCTAACAAAAAAATTATGTAGGTATTTATGGAATGGAGACATTCTAATACCGTGGTTCCAATAAAATATTCAAATATAATCGATTTCGTTGTTAAAAGAGCCATTGGCGATAGTGATGTTATGGATTTAAACTGGTATTTTAAGGTCACTCTACTGCACGAGGAAGTCAAGCGTTTATGTAATGGTATGTAGGGTCATGTTGCGAAATGTAGCACGAATCTTATAAAACCATCGCATATTGATAATTCAATTAAAATAACTATTATTCGGTTATGAAATAGATATTTGTTAATTGTTAAATATTATGTCATGGAAATTATAGAGGCAGAAAAATATTGTAATATTCCAAAGTTCAAACAAAATGAACATAGAATTTTGTTTTTTAATTGATGAGCCTTTACTCTATACAAAAGATAGCACCGATTTGATTATTTTATCTCAATATAAAAGATGTAATAGAGCTTGTACAAATGACACTTTATAGATCTTGGAATACATAATTTATGTATGACTATTTACAATCGAAATTTTATGTATTTTGTTATTGAGCCTTGCAAAAACTGAGTTTAAAGAGTAATAGTGAGAACCAGGGAATTTTGAAAAGCTTTGTGTTGCGAGTGGGATTCAGGAGGCCTGCTAACTCAATTCCACCAAGTACCGAGAGCCAATCCAGGTGCCCTAGCACTATGTCGTATAAAAGTATAGTTTCCGTGGCAGTTGGTCCTTGTAATAGACACAGCATTTTTTTTTATGTTACGTGGGCTGACAAGCAAGCAAACGGTCAAGCTGATGCAACAACTTTGTCTCATAGGAGTCGAATGTATGTACCTTGTAAAAGACAGTCTTAAATATGCTTAATTCGTTGAAAATATGTAATATCTATAGGGTTCCAGATATAGTTGGCGTATTCAAGGCTGTAAATATCCTTAATGTATTCCAAGCTATCGATAGTCTGGCACGATCGTTGAATGAAACCAAAATGAAAGTTTTTTTCCTTATTTCAAACTCTCCAATTTCAAAAAACTAAAGATGAGGTCATTGTGCCCACTGTATTTCATGAACGAAAAATATCTATATAATTAAATCTAACTCGCAGAAAAATAAAAAAAACACTGAAACAGAGAACAATTTAAAAACCACTAGATTAACCCATCAAGTTAAATGTTCGCTTTCTAGAAATACACGTGACTACAATTGAGGCATGTCTATTTCGACCTCGTAATACCGAAAGCGAATTCGGTAGGCGAAAGTCTAGCTGTCATGGTGGTTTCTTTATGATGAGTCGATTAGACTGGTTTATATGTAATTTTTATAAAATGCCGACTTTACGTAATACGTTTGTGGGAAACATACGTGTTTTTTGCTAATGACAGTAAATTTGGTTTGGCGAGCCGATGTTGTAGTATGTAACATGCGCGAGTTTCTTTTGGAGTTCCGTACCGAAATGGTCCGTATTGAAATCAATTTAAATTCCTTTATATAATATAATATAATAGCTGTAAAACTTACTGGCTTAATAATTTTTAATACAAGTTTTTTGAGAAATATTTTATTGATAAGAATAATTAAAATTAATAAATATATTTTCTTTATGATATTCTAAGCTGTCAAAACGGACCTTATAAGTCTTGACAAATCAGTAAAATATTTTCAATATACAATAGAATATTTTTGTATTTACATCCAGCCACACGGCCATCTGATTCCAAACTAAGCAAGGCTTGTTGCATGGAAACCAGACAATTGATGTTTTGTATATACTTATTTTTTTAAAGACATACTTACTCACTTATATATTAATGGGTGGAATCGTACCCAAGACCTGCGGTTGACAGTCAGGGTCTCTAACCGCCAAGCCAACTGGCCCGACGGTTTTTAGTAAATCAATAAAAGACTCATCTCACATAGACACAACAAATACTTTACGCACTACACTTAAGTCCCTATGTGTGTACTCTTGCTTGCAAAATAAGTAGGACATTAGGTTACCTAGAGAAATACCTACACGATTACTTGCATTTAGTGGTATTTGCTTACTTCGCAATATACGGGTTTCCAGCTGGCCACACTGCGACTACTATGCTAATTTGAACCATAAATCTATGTCGTAAAGGCTACTGTTATAGTAAGTTACAATAAACAGTGTGTAAGTGCCATGGAGTATATTTTCTTCGGTTTAATATCGTTTCTAAATAAATACGAATTAATTACTAAAAGAAGATGTTTCGCTTTCAATACTATATTTATGGTCAAAGTCAATAATTGCAAGCGTTTTGTTGACGATTACCAAAAATTATATGATTATCTTTATTTTGTAGCTATTCTGGAATTAAATGTTTTTTTTAATCATTCCTATTCGGAAATTAATGAAACGTAAATAGATTTTGATTACAATTTTCAATATATTCGTTGATTAATAAATAAAATATTTCATATTAATTAATTTTTCTAATGGAAGCCATAGGTAATTTTGATTTGACGTTCTGACTTTCTTACCCGAAAGGAGTGACGATAAAAATCCTGGAAAAAATATTTACATTCGGCCATCTTATCCCAAACTAAACAGATCTTTGGTTACCAGATGATTGATGTAACACTTTTAAAATTACTAATTAGAGATCATCAAATTTTTCCACACAATTCTAATAAATTTTTGCTTGAAGAAGTCAAATGTGGTAATTACTTAAAGCAATTAAGAAAATAACAGTACCCGTCTAATTTACAATTGCAACTAATAAAATAAATAACCGAAAATAATTACTAAGTAAGTTATGTGTAGGTACAGACAACACTAGCAAATTAAATTCAAAAAACACTTTTTCTGTGCGTAATTGTGTACACACAACTTCAAAACCTAGCGGAACCAAAATGAAAATGAATTCAACAATTATAACTCCTCGGTCATAAACTTTTAATGATGAGAAAACAATGTCATATAATATTGTCTTGTCACGACATCTTTGTTTATAGTGACAATTCTTGAAATCGCTTTTATTTGTTAGTACATAGTAAGTAATGGTAGATCAATATTTTAGCCACCACTAATTTACACCGCGGTTTATCCGCTATCTCCTATTTTTCCCTCATAGGGGTAATATTTCGGGGGTAATGAGGAAAACATATGATCGATTAGATACTTGTTTTTATATAACCCTAAAATCTCAGAAAACAAAGTCAAAATGTCTGTCTGTCTGTTTCTGCACATAACTAACTTCTCTTAGAAGATGTATGTGCATTATTTACTTTTTTAATTCCACTCTGGAATAAAATTCAAATCACTCAAAATCAGGGGCGGGTCGCTAGTTCACAATAAAAATAGATTCGTTTCAAGTTCTTAAGACCCTCGATTTAGACTTTGCATTGACCTCTCAGTCATTTAGTCTCTCAGTCTTTTTTGTATATTATTATATACTATACATATAGTATCTAGTAGCATCTAGTACCTATAGTATATCTAGTAATATACTAGATATAATAAGTCCAAAGTAAACCACTTGATTAACCATCCTTCCATATGATGGTTCACGTATCTATTACAACACTGTAATTGCAAAAAAAAAACTATCGAATGTTGCCAGTCATACCGACTGGCAATTTTTTGCGCCAATTTCGACTTTTCATGACAATTGATATTATCACACCAATGACTTTAACGAATGAATATATCTTCTTGTATCTTCTATACGTAGGTACAATAACCTTGTTAGAAAATTACCATGATATCATAGTACGTGTAATTACTTCATGCCTCGGAGATCAAACCCATGGACTTGACTCAAAACTATATAGCGGTTTATAAACGCTCTAATAATTCTAAACTGGATTGCACTTGAATGTTAAAACCAGTTTAGGTCCAAATTCTGATCTATTTGCCGGAATTAAAGGTCAAGAGACAAAATGAATGCTGGCAGTGAAAGCAATCGATAAAAAGATTGAGTTCAAGCATCTAATGCCCTACAAACGAGTTCCGATGCTTCTTTAGTTTCTACATGTCTTTAGGTATTTGGTTTTGAATAAATAGATGTACCTCAAGCCCTAACTGACCGATTTATCCACAATGCTACCCTCATTGGGAGATGATATACTGAAAATCCTTACTCGTAGTAGAGCTCTTAGTGCAGAGTTCGTCCGGGGAAGTACTACCACCTTTCCCATTTCTGCCGTGAAGCAGTAGTGCACTTGTATTATTGTGTTTCGGTTAGAAAGGTAAGGGGGCCGGTGAAATTACAGGCACATAAGAGACTTAACAACTTCACGTCTCAGGGTCGACAACACATTGGTGATGCCCCTAGTGTTGCAAATGTCCATAGGCGGCGGTAACCACTTTCCATCAGGTGGACCGTTCGCTTGTTAGTCGGCCCAAGTGGTATAAAAAAAAAATTCTTCGGACTTACCTATAATAAATAAAATTGAGAACTTCAGGTGTAGAATCATGAAATTCATCCTTCAAAATGATGAAAATGTATGGCATAAGTGAGTGGAGGACTAACGATAAGCTAATAACTTGATCAAAACGAGGTTAGACTGTAAAATTTCAGCTCATAAATATATGTCATAATAGTTATTTATTAAGGTTTGGAAAATTAGCTCCATATCATCTCGACAAGCAGAGTTGTACTTGCCTCTATCTTAGTTGCATTATGATGGATGGGACAAACGGATGTACTTTTTTGTTCATGAGAACAAACCTATAAAGGTACCGTGTTTGATGACCAAAATTTTTCACATATACGAGTATAATGCTAATATAACTCTTCTGCTAAGTACTTCACACTTTTTGCATTTACGTAATTGTGAATTGCAGAGCTGAAAATTGTAAATGGCGACGAAAACTGATTGAGTAATATGGATACTGATTAAGAACGTTTGCGAGTGTTGTCAAACCGAAGCATTTACAATATTTACTTGGAAGTATTGACAAATTATTGCTTAGATATTGAGCGTTGGAGCTATGTGTTGCATAATATCTTATGTAGGTAGAAATAAAAAAGCAGGCGCGTAACAATCATGTCCTGATAATATTTGCCAATGACGTTGTTTGATATCGTGAATGATTTTCAGCGTCTACCTATTGGTAAGAAGGAAGTCACCACCGCCTAAAGACCTTAGATATACCAGGAAAATTGCCAATGTGTTGTTCACCTGTACAGATAAAGAAGGCCACCAAGAATTTAAGTTTAGAAGTTAACAGGCTCTTAGTGCAGTGTTCGCCCTAGGAAGTACTACGATCATACCAGCACATATGATTTAACAACTTCACATCTCAGGGTGTGTTCGCATCTTATTGTGTTGCAAATGTCCTTAGATGGCGGTGACCACTTACCACCAGGTGGATAGTTTGTATACCGATATACATGACATAATAAAAACAACTAAAGTATAAAAAGGCCATAGGTATATTTTCAAGCGTTTGAATTTGAGAAGTTTCGTAAATTGTAACAGAATGTCAATAGAACCTCTCAACAGAAATTCCAAATATTTAGCTCTACGAAACGATACTTACTAGAATTTGTGACCTTAAAAATATAAACAGAAAACGGTAGTCGATCCATAAACTGAATAAAAAAAAAAGACATGAGACTTCGAGTAGACGTCTGTGCCCGATTGTCATTGACTTTTTAACTTCAATATAACTTTTGTTGAAGTAAAAAGTCAGTTTAAAACGGTATCATCTAGTTAAATCTAGTCCATAATAAAAATAGTAGTTTGATGCTGAGTTAGTTCTTCTAGCTGGGATGTAAATTTTTAAAGGAGGTTAAATACGATACGATTCGTTAGGAGTAAGTAAGTAGCTTAACAATATTTTTTGCAAATCATGCGGAGTGTTTAAAAATTTTCAAACACCACTAAAAATATGAAATAACACTCAAATCAATTGATAGAAACTTTAATGACATGTGTTTTATGAGAGATTTTTAGGCAGATGTATAATGAAAAAAAAAAAACGATTTTGTAGTAATTTTTTTTTCATCCGAGATACATTTCGAAAGACAACATATAGAAAGATATCATAATATTGATTTGTAAATAAATCATATTAAAATAATTAATACTTGAGTATGATTGAAAATTTATACATACATATGTACTAACTTATCTTTATTCAATACTAACTGTCCCCCGCGGTTTCACCCGCGTCCACGAGGGATGTAACATTTTTTCGGCACATAAAGTATCCTATGTTACTTCTAATACCTCCAAGAATTTGAGTACAAAGTTTCATTATGATCGGTTCAGTAGTTTTCCCGTGAAAGCGTAACAAGCAAACTTACATTCACATTTATAAATATTATAATAGAGATGATATTATTATGAATGTTTTGTGTGCAAATAGGGTCCATTTTTCTATAACACTTATAGCTGTCAATACCGGCCTAATAGATCTCTACAAATTCAAGATTATGTATTTAGGATCGTGGGTTAGATGTTATACAACATAATAACTTTGACCTAGTCAATAAAAAAATTGCAACACATTGCTTACCTAAAATGAGATCTGTGTCTTGTGACATTAATTAGAGTTTGCATTGAATACATTCCAATTCATTATCAGAAGCCAATGAGGCTTTTGAAAGATTTGCAACAGTATGGAAATTTCCGATGTAAATGTTTATTGGCGACAGACACACAATCAAACAATCTAATGTTCGCCTACTATTCGAAATTAGACCAAATTAATATTAAAGATTATCGGAAAATATATTTGAATTTGTATATTTATATAAAGCTTACTTTAAAAAAGAATATTTTATTGATAACACTTCACCTCTTTAATAGCTTACATAAACTAATATAGACAGGCCAATTGGCTTGGTGGTTAGCGACTCTGACTGCCAAGCCGAAGGTCGCGGGTTCGATTCCCACCCAGGACAAACATGTCTGTTTGTTCTGTATCTGGGTGTAAATAACTATATATGTATGTGTTTAGAAAAATAAATAAGTAGTATATGTAGTATATCTGTTATCTGGTTTCCATAATACAAGCTCTGCTTAGTTTGGGATCATATGGCCGTGTGTAAAGAATGTCCCGGGATATTTATTTTTTTACTTATTTATTAATATAAATAACTAACTTATATACAAAAAAATAGAATAATAACAACATCAAAGAAAATGGTACTTATATTTCTTCCCTTCTACGATTTTATGCAACAATTCAAATAGATACGTAAATATTTTAATATTTAATACCCTATTAGCGACCCTCGTATCAGTAGAAACATATAAATAAATTATACACATAAACCTTTCAGAAAAACAACGGGTTGCATGCACTCCGGGAGTGCCGGCAGAAGTGAAAACTTGAACATTAACATTGTGCATTTTTACCGTCTTACGAATTTGCGATCAGCCCCCTTATTCAGCTAATACAAACTTCGTCGGCGAGCCGTTTCACGGAGGCCTCGGAGAGCTTACCTCTCACGTGATTAGTAGTATTAGTGTAGTTAGCGAAAGAGACAGAGCATAGAGGGCGCGACGAAACATCCTAGAGTTAGTGTCATTTTCCTTACAGAATCGACCCCCTGGTCATGTGTCCTGACGCGAGTTTAACATTTTATACCCATCCCAAGAAAAGTGCTCAACACCGCTAAAGAAGTTTTCACTCCAAAAACACTCTAAATGAAGTGAAAACGGTATCAAAATCTAAGAACACAAACAGTTACAAATAGTCCCTTTGTTGTATACTATTTAGAAATTACATTCCCACAATAAAAGCCGTTTAGACTATAGTGCGTGGAAAAGAAATAGATATACAAACAAACTCTTAAAAACTACTGTGTGTAATGTTGGTGATTACCGCTGAGGCGCCATTGAGACCCGAGCCGTTAGGTGAGGGTCTTAAGTGAGCCGAGGACGGTAATCATCAATACACACGAGTATCATACGACGTTTTTCAACACACTCGAAAAGAACTCGGGTGAAAACGAGATGTGAAAAAATTTTCGCAATTAGCGGGAACAAAAAGATCAGTTTTCCTATGCGCACGCATCTAACAATGGTGATCGGCCATAGACAAAAAGAATGAGGTATCTTTTTTTTTGGCTTTTCGCGGATAGCGTTTTAGCCACGTACAGAATGGGGAATTTTAAGTTTTCTTCATTAGAGAGAAAACAAAAGTTATATTTGAGTGAAAATTTTATTTATTAAAAATATACAAGTTGAAATTATCTATTACAATACGAAGTTGCATGAAATGAGCAAGCAATAGGTAGGTACATTAATTTATTTGTACTATTGAACACGATCTTTTTTGTTTATCGACGACCTTTTTAAGAACAAAGCAACGTAATCAATAAAATAAAAATAAAAATCCTATAACTCACTAGTGAATAATAGCAATGAAAACGTCACAGTTTGATTAAAGGTGTCAATATGTGCCTAATTATGGTGAAATTAGAGCTATTTCATGAGCAAGTGTGTAGAAAAATATCATTATTTTCTGATTTTCAATCTGTGACCGGTTGTGTTCAATAACATGACACTTGAACCGATTTTACAAATACCTATCAAAGAGGACTCTAAGATAATGCTAGTAAAACTCGTTTTCGTTTGTCAATACGGTATGGTCTTGTTTAAGTCGCGTGTCATCGAGACATTGAAAGTGTTCTTAGTTGTTGGCAATTAGTTTCTTGTAAGTCATAATTATTTTGTTAAGGTGTATAAGATACTGTAAGATTGAACAATAGTTTTCTAGTAATATTATTTACAGATCAAATTATTATATTATATATTGGATACTAGCTGTATTTTTTTTACCCCAAGACCTTAAATAAATAATTTATATTTAATTACCAAAAAAATGTTTATATAAAAACTAGAAATTATAATAAATGAACTTATTCAAATATTATACAACTGAAATACACTATTATACTCTAAAACATAAGACTGGTTCTTTCACAACTCAAACCTAATGTTTTGTAATTGTTTCAAATTAATATTTCATAGCATTCTAATACCATCTCTAGTAAGTACACATAAGGTACAGTTACGAACACCATTTATAGCGATTACGTGGTCAAATTACATTGTCATGTATTAAATGGTGTTAATCAATCAGGAAAATTGTAACCGTGGAGAATTGACTATGTTCATCGCATTTAGTTTCCCATTGCGATGTGGGTCTTACGCTAATTGTTATTCAGAATGTTTTCAAACGGGATACAAGTTTTAATCTTTTCATCCTAGTTTTTGGTATGAAAAGTACCTAAGTTTTGTTCCAATACCTAAATTAAATTTAAATTTCATTAAATTCAGCCGTTAACTCGGGTAACGGAGCCATTGTTAATAAAACTTATGATAATCGCCAAATAACAGCTATTTTAATTAATTTATCTACACAAGAAATAAAATGAAAACATAGTTGGTTTTAAAAAAAATCTTGATATAATTAAAAAAATATTAATAATTTCAACGTATCATAAATCAATCTCTCCAAAATTGTCCTTTGACTATTCGACCCAGAAGCCATACGATAAAGTAGGTAAAACAACAGGCATTCTACGAAAATTTTGCCTAACAAAAATGTGTGAATCAATCACAAATTGATTGAATAAACTGGGTCACGATTAGCCGCTGTGGCAACTTATTTAAAAAAATGCTGAGCCTGAGATTCATAAAAGAATGTCAGCGAAGTGTGAAGACAGGTTTTGAACGCGTAGAGTTGAGTTTTCTAGGTCGCCTTCTGATTACAGATGGTAAGCGAGAAGCGCACTCATACGCAGATAGTGGGCGTTAAAAAATATCATAGAAAAACAAACCCTATGGCGCAACGATAGGGTGCATTTGGACTATTTAACGATTAAATATTGTATCAAAACATACACCACAGTTCAAAAGCAATAAAGTCAATTTTCCTTTGATATTTGTAATGGTCAGAATGCCCTTCATTTTTAATTGATTAACCCAAGACCAAAAGGTTAATTAAGCAAAATAAAAAGTAAAGCTGTCCCCCGAGTTTTACTGCATTCCTGAGAGATAAATGTTAGTAGTGCAGGTTATTGACTATCTATGTGCCAAGTTTCATTAAAATCGGTTTAGTAGATATTGCATGAAAGAGTAACAATCATCCATACGTTGATCCTCAGAAACTTTCCATTTTTAATATTAGTAGGATTTTCAATATGAATAGGCTTTATTTAAAGTCGCTTATTGCTTACCTTGACTCAATTTTGTATTTATTTTAAATAATAAACAATTTAGATATGTTATTACAATTTTCTCATAGATATTATATATTCATCTATTGTTCACATTTGAAGGAGTTTAGTCTATCAACAATAGTACTTAAAAAATGAAAATAGCAGAATACCCCAAACAGGCCAGTTAGCTTAGTTAAAGACCCTGACCGCCACGCCACAGGTTCTGGGTTAAATTCCCACCCAGCACAAACATTTGTGGGCGTGAATCATCTAGTATGTATTTAGAAAGAAAAGTCGTTTAAGAAATATTAGTTATCTGGTTTCCATAGTTACCTCTGCTTAGTTTAGGTTCTGGGGCTCGATTCTGTAAGAAAAATGACACTCACTTGAGGATGTTTCATCGCGGCCTCTTTGTTCTGTCTCTGTCGCTTACTACGCTAAAACTACTAATCACGTGAGAGATAAGCTTTCTGAGGCCTCCGGGAAGGGGCTTGCAGACGATTATTAGCTGAATAAGGGGACTGATAGCCGTGTGTAAATAAATTCTAGGATATTTCTTACTACTTACACATACACGTATTAGTGATGTATCAATTGTTAATGATATTCAGTCGCAATACCTTGTTGGATCTACGAAACTGTAATTGGTATATTTTTTAACACAGGACATGAAGTGCGCAAGTCAAAGGATGTTTAGCAACATAGGGTATAGCAAACATGTTAGGAAATGTATTAATCACTTTGATACTTTCATAATGTTAACAGAATTTTCTATTTTCTAGAGCCAATAGCTACTATTGGTACTGCGAGATTACCGAGGGATCTGATCTATCCCCGAGATTGTAACATGGTCAATGTCACTCGGGAATCGTGTAGCTTCTATCAATATAAAAAAAATGGCGAAATCGAATGTGTTTCTTACAAACTTTACCTCATTATAATATTAGTAAAGGTAGATAGTAAATTTAACACTGTAAAGTCAAACTTGAAATACTGAGTTTCTTACCAGTTCTTCTCAACTATAAACACCAGTGGTAATTTCAATTCGACCTTCAAAGTACCATCCGTGGCATGAACTGAATTCATGATTTGTTCTTCACAAGTATAAATTAAAAAATATGGTGTAACTTTGGACGAATGCCTTTAAAGATTCAAAAGAAACAAAAACAAACTTTAAATGCCTAGGTTTATTTTTTATTTAATAATTATTGTTTTAATGAGAACTGGTTTGGTTTTCCATGCAAAACGGTATGGTTGTAGTACTTCCCCGGCTGGACTTTTCCACTAAGAGATCTACTTCTTCCAAGAAACTGTCGTTTTATACAAGTATTCCCCCGTGGTTATACTATACCCGTGTTGCCGAGTTGTATATTTATTACACCAACCGGATCCAAAACATATTCTGTCCGTGTCCCAAATTTCATTAAAATCTGTTCTGCATGTATAATTGAGACACAAGCATCCAAACATCTATATATAGAAACTTTCACATTTATTAATATTTTCTTAATGGGTTTTATATCAATTTTATGATAAGCAAGGTTAAACACGTAATAAAATTATTATTGAAAAATGTACTTTTGTTCAACAACACGTTAGGTAACAATAAAATAAATAAATATCCAGGGACATCTAATTCCAAACTAAGCAGATATTGTACTTTGGAAACCAGATAACTAACATACTCGTATAAGTACTCTTTTACACCCAGAACAAACAGGCATGTCTATGCACACAAGTCCTGGGTAGTAATAGAACCCATAACCTGTGGCGTTGCAGGGTTTCCAGCCACAAAGCCAGTTGGCACGTCGAATATTTATTTAAATGTAATTTTTCATGTTTAACAGCCACAAGAGCAATTATGGGCATATCATAAGGTATACTTTATCTTTATTGCAAATCTAGAAACTTGTAAGTAAGCAACATTAAATCAAGGATTCTTTTGGGTGCCGTAAAGTAGGAGAGACGCTGGCTTTGCTCAACATGATATACCTACTTAAATAAATAATTTAACAATTTTTATAATATAAATTAATATTTTTTTTATTTTATATATAACTAGCTGTCCGGACAGACGTTGTCATGTCGAAATAAGTCCATACAAAAATGCAGGAATTTTCTTGCAGCGCCATCTACCGGGTCCAATAGTGAATCTAAACCATCCAGGGCGCCACCCAAGCGCATACAAAAAAATTAATTCAAATCGTCCAGCCGTTTAGGAGGAGTTCACTGTCAACACACGTACAGAAGAATTATATATACCTATAAAGATAAAAAGTACATGTATAACACATTTCCACAGTACAAGCTTTGCGTACTTTGGGATCAGATTGCCGTGTGTAAAGAATGTCCCGGACATTTATTATTATTTATGAAATTAATTTAATATCCTAAATGTGCATCATTGACACGCTTAGCTCTAATCGGATGATCTTGAGTAAAAAGTTAGAAATAATAGAGCTTTTGGTGTAGAGTTCGTCCGAGGAAGTACTGACACCATACCCATTTCCGCCTTGAAGCAGCAGTCCACGTCTTGTATAAACGTGTTTCGGTTCGAAAGGTTGGCGGCGAAAATATAGGCACATATGACTTAACAACTTCACGTCTCAGGGTCGACAACGCATTGGCAATGCCTCTAGTATTGCATATGTCCATAGGCGGTGACCACTTACCATCAGGTGGACCGTCTACAGTTACAGTTATGACATTTGACCCTTTTCTCAGTGAAATTTTTATAATTCATGACGATAATTAAAACTACTCTAGTTTTGTACATAATGTACGGACAGTTCCACTTTCAGAGTCTTGACCTCCAAACTACTATGAAATTAAACCATGATACTCGAGATACGGTTAGAAAGGTTCCCGTTATACATTAGGCATGTGAAGGTAACCAATTTATTAATTGCTTACTACTATACCGCGGTTTTACTCGCGTTCCCGAGAGATTGTATGTTTTCCGGGATTATAATATAGCCTGTGTAATTTGGGAATAGTGTAGCGATCTATCAGTGATTTTTTTTATTGTTGCCGCGGTTCCTGAGATTACCCTCCACACAAACTCATACAAAATAAAAAAAAAATTGAATACTAGCTTTCCCCCGCGGTTTCACCTGCATTCCCGAGGGATGTTACATTTTTCCGGGATAAAAAGTATCCTATATGCTATTCCAGGATGTGTTCTTTCAATGAGCCAAGTTTCATTCAAATCCATTCGGTAATTTTTGCGTGAAAGAGTAACAAGTATGTTTGTTACTCTTTCACGCAAAAATTACAATAATAATACAAATCTTTCCTCTTTATAATATTGATATAGATGTATCTATTCTTTTAAAGAGCTTGTTTTTTGTTTGATGCCTTTACTGCCATCGCTGAGAATGCGGTGTCGGGTCCCCTACACGAGCTATTACTTCTTAGAAAGCTTTTAAGTAGGAGGACAGACCACCTGATGGTAAGCAATTGGTGACTACCTAGAGACATTGCCAATGCGTTGACAACCCAGAAGCTAATTGGCTATCAAGGCCAACTGTTGAAATTTGAAGTTACTGAAGTCTGATTTCCATCAAATAATTTTTCAGATTTTCGACTGTGAAGAGATGTTCTAAAATTTATAGAACTGTATCTATACTTAATATTATAAAGAGGTAAAGTTTGGATATAGGAATCTCCGAAACTACTTATCCGATTTCAATAATTCTTTCACAAATAGAAAGTTATACTACTCCCAAATGACATAGACTTATTATTTAGTTATACTTTTGTTACCAGTTATCAGTTATACTTCTGGGATACATTAGATCCTCCCACAGAACGGGTAAAACTGCGAGCCGGAAGTTAGTTTAAAATAAATTAGACATGCAGAAGACAAATGCGTGAGAATCAAAACATCGTTGCAAAATAAATGGCATTATATAATTTTTTCATCACACGAGTAAAAGAAAGCGATTACAACATGAAGATTATTGCCTTCATTATATATTCATAGACCTATTATATAACAAAGATTCAATTGAAATGCTTTGAAAATTTAAATATCTCAAAGGATGTTGATTATATAAGAAATTGTTAAAGGCCTACTTATAAATGTAATTAATTAGAATATTTATAGACTTGAAGATGATAAATAAAATTCCCATTAATATTATTAGTGCGAAAGTTTGTAAGGATGGTATGTTGTTTCTCTTTTTCGCCAAAAATACGTAACAGATTTCGATGCAACTTGTCAAATTAATAATTTATGACTTGAATTAACAGATAGGATATATATCCTGATAATTTTTACTTCCCTCGGGAAAGGGGGGTGAAACCGCAGTAACAGCTAGTATATAATAATACTAGCGACCCGCCCCGGCTTTGCACAGGTATAATGTAGATACAAATATATAAAAACCTTCCTTGAATCATTCTGTGTATTGATGAAAACCGCATCAAAATCAGTTGCGGAGTTAAAAAGAACGAAGCGTACAGACGGCAGAAAGCGACTTTGTTTTATTCTATTAAATATGTATGATAATTATTAGAAGCATTTATTGTAGCAGAAGCCCTTTTCGTTGATTTTATCATTATTTAATATTTCTGAAAAAAAACTTAACGTATTTATCAGAAATGTTTTGTTTGATCTAGTAACCTATTTTCGAATTTGTATTCTAAAGTTACGCACTTCCTTGACTGTTTCTTATAAATTTAAAAAGTGCAACAAAAGAATATTAAATAATGCAAATGAATTATATGCAACTATATTCTATCAGTGAGGTCGTTGAAATTCGAAATGTATAATATACTAGCTGACCCGGCCAACGTTGTTTTGCCATATTTACTTTATTATAAACTATACATGAAAATTGATCGTACTACAATTTTTATATTCGATAGCTGACCCGACAGTCGTTGTCCTGTTTTAACTATGAATATTGAATTCAAAAAAAATCAAAATTCAAAACCATTTATTCAGTTTAGGCCTTCGGAGGGCACTTATGAAGGTCAAATTTAAAGTTACTGAAGCTACAATTCGAACTGATATGAAAAAAAAAAACAAAAATATAATATTAATCTAATGTTTTAAGATACACAACACTGAACATTTAATATGAGGCGTGATTGCTCAGAACGAACTGTGATGAACACACACTTCTCAAAACTAAGTGTAAAATTTTTCATTAATATTCCGATTGAATCGACTATGAAATGTGCACTAAGTAATGATTAATTAATTATTTTATCAATATAATTCGGACCCATGCCTCCGTTTTAAAATATATTTTCAAACGACTGATATTTATGTCAAACACCATAAGGTTACATTATAAGAGTTTATGGGTATTGTCAAAAGCGTAACATTAGAAAAGTTAATATGGTCGTTATGTTTTCTTAAATTTTCCTTCTCCTGACTATAAAAAACACAACAACGCCTGATGCCAGATGCATGATATAGATAGCTGTCCCCCGCGCTTTTCGTCGCATTCCCGAGGGATATCAAATTTTCCCGGGATAAAAAGTAGTATATGCTATTCCAGGATATCCTCTAGCTATGTGCTAAGTTTCATCCATATCCGTTAGTAGCTTTTGCGTGAAAGAGTAACAAACATACTTACATACAAATCTTTCCTCTTTATAATATTAAGTATAGATATAGACATAGTAGGTACCTACCTACTTACTTAAGAAACTCTTGTGGAAAATATTTGGAAATAAAATCAAGAATCGTTGCATTCTACCTGTATCACAAGTCTTATATTCTTATGCAAGCGAAATAATTTTGTAATACACTCGGGTCACGCTTAGTTTGCGTAGAGTATCAAATTTTTAAATCAAACATCCTGAATTATCTTAGAATTTTGTCCAAGATTGATTGTACAAAACCAAACGAGTAAAAGTTGTCTTAATTTTCCATTCTATAAGCAGCGTTATGTAGGTCAAAATATAGATTTCAATGTCTTCACTATAGTAGTAGTCTCATTAAAGTAAACGAAGTATAAAATAGAGTAACGTAATATTTTTCGTCCTATTTAGTCAAGACGTAGACTTCTTGAAGTAAAATAACTTATTTAATAATAATAGACGATGAAGAATTTAATGCTGTGATGGATCATAATAAATTACATATTTATATAATATATTATTGCAATATCGACCTACTTCCACATACATAAACCTTAATATCGAATAAAATATGAAAAACAAAAGAAATAACAACAGAAACATACCTAGTTCATGTGAAGAACTTGAGGAATTGTAAACAATTATATATTATCTGCTTTCGGTAATGAAACACGCGCGCTATACGTTCACAGAGTTGAGACGCGGCCTGCTATAACGGCTTTTGGTCAAAAACTGATCGTTGCTAGAGCTGACTGCGCTTGCGCAGACATTTGAACCTCCGGATGAATGGATTCTAGGCTTGTGAGGCCAGCGGCAAAATTATTACCAACACAGTTATATTAATTATATTCTACAGCCTATCATCCTATTAACTTCAGACTATTTTTATACCCGATCTAACCAATTGGACGTTCCATAAGGAATATATTCTTTTGAAGGTTTTTTTCGTAACGCAACTTTATCAGGTTTCTTTAAAGGCGTAAAAAGAGTTTTTCAAGGCCGAGAAGGACAGAGGTAGTGGCTTTGCAAATGTCCATAGGCGGCGATGTTAATTAATTAGTATTTCTGACTGAGACGGGATGGTTGGCTTGGTGGTCAAATACAATGACTGTCACGTCGCAGGTCGTAGGTTCATTTATCATCTGGGATAAACAGTTGTTTATGTCTGTTTCTTTTGGGTCTGGGTGTAATTTTTTTTAATAACATAATATTCAGGTACCTATTTGGTTACCATTATATGAACAGTGCTTAGTTAGAGCCTAAAAAACAATTCATTTACGAAGCTCTAACATCGGAGCAAAATTCAGAAAACCAACTTTATAGTGTTTGAAATAAGATCTACTTTGACTGGCGTATATCTGCATAATTTTAATTCCTCAAGTACTGAAGCACGTAACTGGTCTCAGATTATAATCCTCCTCAAAGTTCTAATAAACCCTACATAAAGCGGGCAGCAAGATCGGTTACACTGTTCTCTTTAAATGTCAAGTGGGTCAACAAGCAAGCCTATGGTCCACCTGATGGTAAGTGGTCACCGCCGCCTTTGGACATTTGCAACACCCGGGGTTATTACCAATACGTGGTCGACCCTGGGACGTGAAGTTGACAGTCTCATGTGCCCCTGATTTCACCGGCCCCCTTACCTTTCTAACCGAAACACAGTAATACAAGGGCACTACTGCTTTACGGCGAAAATGGGTATGTTTGTAGTACTTACCTGGATGAACTCTGCACTAAGATCTATACTTCTTGTGTTCGTTTATAGTTACTCAGAAAAAACTAGCCATTATAACAGGCAGACAACGAAGGCTATACATAAACAGGCATTTTCTTATTACCATTATTTTTTTGACAATTTAAAAAAAAATATGTCACTAAAATATTTTTTTGGGTCCCTATCAATTGGGTGACAAGGAGATTCTATTACAAAGACTCCACTGCTCATCGCCCATCCTTGTGTCACAGAGTTGTATCTATTGAACAGTAATTTGTAGACAACCGAAATGACCACTAAAAAACCAAGTTATAAAAAAATTTTGTTAAACATTAAAGGAATATGGTTTTTTTGTAAGTATCGTACACTTACACTTGGCTGTTTCTTGAATTTTCCTCATTCGTAAAAGGATATCAAGGCTATAAGAAAACAAAAGAAAGCAAAGGTTATATCCTCAGTACAAAAGGCCTAGGAAGAAATTATAAAATTCAACATATTTATTTAATACAGGTCTGTCTGAATGTCAAGTACGCGAATCTACCAAACACCGGTTCAGGAAACAACTTTCAACTACGCACTCATACAACCACGCAGTAAGACTTTGTTATTTTTAATCAGTTTACTGTGAAAATACAATTTCAACGTATTTTAAAGCGTAAGAATAAACTCTTAAATATTATATATAGTAAGAAGGTGATACTTTAATCAAATCTATTGATATGATAAGTATGTAGAAAAGTCATGTCTGAAGTAGAAAAAGTTGTATTTTTTTATGTTTTTTGATTTTCGCCTGTATTTATATCTGCTTACAACACATTATCTGTTGGATAGATTTTAACATTTAGGGGACCTTTTCATCTTTTTAAAACAATGCAAAAAAGAATGGTTCTGGTTTTTGGTAGTTTTTTAATCTTCCATATCTTTTAATGCTAACAGCTAGGAAGTATTTGCTATTGCCGAAAGGGAATTCTGTAATTCTGATTTGGAAAAACCAAGATTTCTATGTTTTGGTATTGTTATTGGATTGAAAATATTTACAAGTATTTCCCGAGGGATGATATATCCTGAGAAAAAAATATTGTCACTTTAAAAATAATGTATTTGTGTGTCAAATTTCATTTAAATCCCTTAGCCAATTCAGCGTGATTGGATCAAAAACGTCACATTTTTAATATTCAGCATCATAATATCAGCCTAGGGATATCCACTGCTGACCATAGACCTTGTATTTCCACCTTGAACGGTCCTGAGCCACGCACCAGTTCGGAAGTCAGCCGGCAAGACATAACATTTTTTTCAATATTTTTTAGATACATTTTTTTGATGTGATTTTGGCTATTATATTTCAGTTTTTATTTAACAGTATTATTTTTTGTTATATTAAATAAAACGATTTAAAATAAATACCAAAACCAGCAAATTAAAGGTGTACTGTGCATTTAATTAGTATAAAGCATCCACATTGAAATAAAAGGTTATGTTTATAGTACAGGCTAAATCTCATCACCTCTACAATAATTTTTCTATTAATAAAATAATCAACAAATAAAAAAACAAAAGGTCTGTTGGGTTTTCTAAAAATATTATGGGATCGTCATGCAGATTAATTACTGTGAGAAAATGCGTAATTATTACACTACTGGCAGCCCTTGCGGTTTTACCCGCGTTCCTGAGAGATGTTAGATTTTAGTCTTTTTGTTAATCTAAGGCGAGCTCTATCTTAGATCCGCCGCCTGCACTAAAGGTGCCAAGCTGGAGGCGCCCATAGTTCCTGGGGCGCCTCGGCAAAGGGTAGTCAATGTGACAACCCCGCCGAGAGAAGGGCTCGCCTCGAAAGGGCAATCGACGCCGACTGGGCGTGCGGTCGTAGGACTCGTCTGGTCCCACAGCCCCGTCAACGGCGGAGAAGGAACTCAAGGCGTTTTAGTGGGTAGGCTCCCCGGTCCTTTCTCACAGAGGAAGGGGTCGGGGAGAGAGTCCCACATAACCACCGGGCCTGCTCTGGCGCGAGGGTATGCGTAACGCATTTCCACCCGTAAAATAAAACAAAAATTATCCCCTCGTTAAAACTAGGCAATATCTATCTTTATGTGTATATGTGTAAAGTTTTAGCCAAATCCTATCGGTTTTTCACAATTTTTTGCATTTATAATATTAGAAGGATAGTAGCCAATACATTTTCTTATATACCGGGCCGGTATATAAGAAAATTAAAAATATGTACTACCAGTACAAAAACGGTTTTATTGGACTACACAGACAAACATACCCACATTTACTCTGATATACAGCTATTCTAAAATTAGCACTATTATTGCCACTAACACAGTCACATTAAATTCTATTGTTTTATATTTCAAAACTCCTTGAGACTTTCGCGTATCATCAATTAATTAAAAATATATTTGCATAAAAACTGAAGCTCACAAGCATCAGACAATTTTAATAGCAAAAAAATACTGTGTAACAAATAAGTGAATCAAGTTTAAAAAATAGTTAATTAGTCGGTTTTTATTTTATTTTATCCAATCCTTTTTATATTACAACGTTCATATCCGCTGTGAGTAAGTACTTACAAAAATTCTATTATAATTTAGTTTTATAAAAATCTAAACTTTTTAGTTATTTCGTACAAAGTAATCATGGTAGTTATATTACTTCAGAAATGCATACATGTTCAACCATCGAACCTACGACTGCTTCAGTGTGACTGCCAGGTACCTACCAAGCCAACTGTGTTCCAAGCAAGAACATCTGTGGTAAGCGTATCGTCAACGTACTCCATACGCCAATAATAATAGAACATCGGGCTGACGCTACGCTTGCGATGCATAGATAAAGAAATAATAAATAAATAAATACCGCGGGACATTCTTTACACACGGCCATCTGGGCCCAAACTAAGCAGAGCTTGTACTATGGAAACCAGATAACTGATATACTACTTTTTTTGTTTCTAAATAAATACTATAGCTATTTACACCCAGACACAGAACAAACAGACATGTTCATGCACACAAATATTGGTTCTGGGTGGGAATCGAACCCGCGACCTACGGTTTGGCAGTCAGAGTCGCTCACCACCAAGCCAACTGGCGTAGATGTTCGTGCTTAAACCTCAGTGGTCTGTCAAACGCCGTCTCGATAACTTTGAAATCACAGGAGAGGTTAATTTTGGTTCAAAGCTATCTATTTTGTCCTTTAGGGATTAACTACGATAGACAAAGGGTGAAGTAAGAAGAACTTTGCCCTCTGTAAAAAGTATTTTTGAACCAAATGAATATGTCAACATATTTATATACCAATAATCGAAATATATTTGTATACAAGAAAAAACATTTGGAGACCTCAGTACCAGAGAGTCCAAGAGCCGGAAGGAAGTGTAGCGACATCTATGAACAAGCATGCAAGAATCCTACATCGCCCCCACCACAGTAATGTAGCGACATCTATGAACGAATACGCACGCCAATCCTGCATAGGAATATCGTAGTTTTCTCAGAGTTTGACAATTTTTATATATTTATATATTCTGAAAACAACAGTTGGGCATAAGTAATACCAGTCAGAGACAAAGACCTTCGAACGTTCCGAAAAAAAAAACAGTTGGACCGCGGTCTTAGAGTAAATTAATAGACCTATGACCGTGGTCCCCAAGCATGATCACCTAGCCTGGCTGAAGTTCTTTCCTATTTAACTACAAGTCCCGTAACTCGCTCCTCCATAGAGGAAGCAGTAGTGCCGTATATGAACTGTAAAGTAACGTCATAAAAGGAGAAACAAATTAAAACACAAAAACATTTATTGAAAAATATCACATAGGTATCTAACGAGCTCTCAGTAACTCCTCTTCGACGACGGTGAAATTCATTTTGTTCTGTTCGGCCTCTCTCCTCATCTTCGCTTTCAATCTGTAGCTTCGTAAGTAGAAGTCCATAAATAACAAGAAGAAGGAACTGATCAGGCCTATGCAGAAATTGTGGAAGAACGCTGGTATAGGACATGGTGACAACTTCTGCTGATAATGAAGATCTAACAGCACTAGGATAAATTGAGCCTGGAACAGACAATGTACACTAAATTGTAGTATAAATCTTATGTCATTTGTAGGATCAGCAATTTGAGTAACTTAAAATAAACTTGTTAAAACTCTTCTACACTAAAAGAAACCATAATATTATTCAGGGCGAGTGATCCTTCTAGTGTTATAAATGTGAATTTGTGTTTGTATCAATTTGATCTTTAGCTCGGGGATAATTCATAATGTGGAGAAAGACAGGGTACTTATATCACGAGAACGCAGGTGAAACCGAAGGCAGTCAATTTAACTTTAACTGTGAATATTTCGATACTAGCTGTCCCCCGCGGTTTGTCTCGCGTTCATCCGTGGTAAGTCTTTGTAGTATTCCAGACTACAATCTAACTCTGTGCAAAATTTCATCTAGATCTGTCCAGCCGTTCTAGCGTGATTGAGAGACAAACATTCATCCATCCGAACTTTCAAATTTGTAATAGTAGTAGGTAACATTGGCATATTAGTGATTTATATTTGTATCTCGGGGTAGCAATCCCCTAGAAAGTCGGAAAAACTAATAATACATATGATATTTCTCTCGTCAAGGAAATATTGCTAACAAAGTAGCAAAAGGTACCTACATAATAAGACGATAAACTACTGATTTAGTGTTTAAAATGTGGTAAAGTTACCCCTGGGGGTACAACATTTGGTCTAATGATATTTTTTTTATTTTATCTATTTGGCACACAAAACAGATATACCTAAGTCTTAAAATATTCCAAAACACACTCAACAAAACCTTATGGTTTCTTTTTAATACCACCATTACCACCACCACCACCACCAGCACCATTAGATTAGTTCAACAATTCTACTATTAAGGCCTACTTGTAGAACACATCATCTACATTCCAAGACCCCAACAAATTGGGATCTAAAAATGTAACTTTGTCTTGGGAGTCCCTCCGCGGCTAAACGGAATAAATGGTTTTGAATTTTGTTTCTTTATTATTTTTTACAATGTAGTGTAATGAAGTTAAATAGATGTTGGAAGGGAGAAAACTGACTTGAGAAACCGTTGTTTATGCATTAAGAATAAAGGAATCGTTTGAGGGACTAACAAAACTAATTTCAGAAAACTCTAATGGGTTGATAAAAATAGGCTCTCACCAACTGCACTTTGGTCAAATGCTTCTTCCACCATATAAACTTCGCATATTCCGGTCCCAACGACGAAATACCATAGTACGCATACATCAAAATGTGCACAAAGCTGTTCAGCATTCCCACTACCGCAAAATGGTCTGTTGGATGGTACATCTTGAATAACCACGCCCATGTCACCATTGCCGTGTGGTGGTACAGATGTAAGAATGTTATCTGGTTGTCCTTCTTCCGAAGAACGAAAAACACTGTGTCCAGGAGGTCCAGGTGTTTAGCAATGAAGTATGGCGTGATTTGGTATATTACCTGGAAGTAAAATGTAAGTTATTATTTAAATAATTGTTACATGTGACGGGTCAATAGGCTGAGTGGTTTCTGACCCTGACTGCCACGCCGCAGGTCGTGGGTTCGATTCCCACCAAGCATGAACATAAGTGTGCATGAAAGAGTCTGTTTGTTCTAGCCCTGGTGTGAATATCCAACTATGTATGTATTGGATGATAAAACGAAAAAGAGTTACTTATTTTGCAAAGTGTAAACTCTGCTTACTTTTTGACAGGCCAGTTGGCTTGGTGGTTAGCGACTCTGACTGACAAACATTTATGTGCATGAACATGTCTGTTTGTACTGTGTCTGTAAATATCTATATAAGTATGTATTTAAAAAAAAGGTAGTATATCAGTTAGCTGGTTTCCATAGTACAAGCTCTGGTTATTTTGGGACTAGATGGCCGTGTGTAAAGAATATCCCAGGATATATTATTATTAATTTGAGATCAGATGCCCACGTGTAAAGAATGTCCCTGGATATTTATAGTAAAAATGTTAGGAAGTTTTGATTTACTAGGTCTTTGTATTCCAATTTGAGAGTGGTAGGTAGCCAGGCCAACGTCAATCATAATTTATGGTTTCTTAACGATATTTTTTTTCACTGGAAACTTAAGTTCTGTGTAGGTTTTGTACCCACTTCCCTCGTCACGGTATTCGACGTCACTACCAATTCAGATATCATCTCCTAAATTTACCTAAATGTCCCAAAGCATTTATCTAAAAGCGGCCATCTTACATAGCATTTGACGGGTTTATATATTTAATTAAATTAAAATCCATACCAATAGAATATCTCGGGACTACCTAGATCCTTCCAAAAAGCAGCTAATGTAACTTTGTTAAATTGAGGTAATAGGATTGTATTAATATGAACTTCTGTGTAAATGGTGTAGGTTAAGCAAACGTAAAGGTAAAGGTTAGCTTAATTGTTAAGCAAAATTTATCATGTTACGTCGATAGAAATTGCGTAGATATACAAAATTACGTATATTTTTTATTCAAGACAACTCTCCTAGCAAAGTAGCGATATCAAATGTTGTGCTGTGTAAATTTGCCAAGGCATCTGTATCAGGCGCTTAAATTTTTATTATAAAATGTACATTGATGGGTACTATTTTTACAAATGGAAAAATAAAACAATATATTGCTTGTTTTTTTTAGTTATTAGCTAGTTTTATTTTTATTGTTTTGTTAAGTATTACAAAAAAAATGGAACCGTAATTTTATGAAATTAACAGGAAGTTTTATAGATAAACTGATCAGTATTCTATTGATTATAATGAATAGCAGAGTCTAAATATAGATAATATAGTGTTGTATGTATGCGTGTGTGACTGTACCTTATAGTTATGTTACGATAACAGATACAATGAGTTATTCTGCTACTATAGTTGTCGAGGTCTAATAGGTCCTTTTTGACAGCTAAAAATGCTATAGAAAAATGTACCCTATATCGTTCCAATAAGGTTAATGAACATACAACCAACATTAACCAATGGATCAATAGATGAACTTTATCGCAATAGTTATTACGATGATTTTTCTTTGGCATTATTGTCTTGTGTAGATCAGACCTTTTAGATCTCGCCCTTAGGTCGCTCAGTGCTCATATTATAACTTACCTACAGTGCATTATAAACATACAATGTAGACTCATAGTGTTCAATGTCGAATGCGTCATCCATGGTTGTCCATAACATATGCTGAATTAACTTATGTAGGTACTACTTAGTTTCAAACACAAAGTGCATTGTTTTAAGATTATTGGTGCCTGTACCTAAGTACTTACTCACAAAATTCGATATTACTAGTACGTACCTATCCACTTAACTTTTGTTTTTTGGTATTTTTATAAACACTATTGTTAAGAGTAAGTAAGTATTTTATAAAGCAGAAATGATCCTAAGTCTTATTTAAACGATTTCAGTTCTCATGAATGTGCAACGGTTTGAAATCTAAATATAGAATTCATATTTTATGGACAAGTCCTTACAATGTCGTATTTAACCACGGGGATTCCCCGACGCGCAACACACCGCCCATCGCACACTCATCGAAATCAACCAATGGGGAAATGAAACGTCATACAAAACTAAACCCTAAAAATTTCTAAATTTCTGTATGAAATATAAATAAATTCAACTCTACACTCATACATATACGCATTACAATATACTTAATACCAAAATTGAATAAGAACTCTTTACTTTCCATAGAGAAAAAAGCTTTTGAAATTCGAGTCCTGAATCGCACTATTGAAATTATCTGCGTCGTTTGTATATATACGAGTATCGCTGCTTAACCATTGGTCTTCCCCCGGGTATTCTCCATTGACCGACCCACTTGTCGTGGCTTCGTATCGGTCGGGGCTCTATGTAGGCCACGGACGCCATTGCATGCTACACTGACGATCAAAGACCTCGTTCGTAGCATGCAATAAAAATATTCTCCTTTAGGGCTAGTTTGGCGTTCGTGGCGCTTCATAGACCCCGGCTCAGCGCGAAGTTCATTGCGCGGCCTGCGGTGGCCCTACTAAGGGCCACAGTAACTTGTGGGGTACAAAGGAACCAATAGGCCTCACCAAAGGTCAGGGTTTTCTATCATCGCACAGGTTACGGTGTTTGGAAAACGGAGAGACCCGGGGGAGGCACCCGCTGAACAAACAGCGATACTAAATGCCTCCAAAACAACTCAAAAACACACAAAGCTTTTGCATCTAATAGTAACGACTTAAATATGTAATTAAAGGTTTCTTTTTATGATTTAAGATATAATGCTCTCTAAAACGCACGAGCACTAACATCTTGTACTTGTAGTCAATAAAAACATTCCCAAAGAGGGTTGGCATCACGAAGGCCGGCTATAATAGTCCATTGAAATGTTACAATTTAAGGACCGAATATTGCATTTCTTAGAGCACGCAATTTTATTTTTGGGACATGTTTGGGGGGTCAATAGAAGCTTAACCTCAAGTTTGTGGGGTCGCCACCCTTGTCCCCGGCCGCCATCTTGGAAAAAGGGGTGAAAACACTTTTTTCACGATATCTCGGAAACTATCCAGCTTACAAAAAAATTGTAAAGACATAATTTTTAGGAAATTGTTTTGCCTACAAATATGTTTATACAACTTTTTGCCCTAAATTAAAAATTAAAGAAGTTATAAGCAAAAAAGTGACAAAAATTTTATAAAATTATCTTTTGCTCTAGATATTATTTTTTATACATATTACAAAAAAAATTACCTCATTGTAGATCTTGTGAGGAAAAAATTTCCCTACATTTTTTTTAATTTCATTCATTTAAAACGCTGTTACAGCGCTCCAAAGTTGACCAAGTTCGTCAATGCTCATGAGAATCCGGTCAATACGAAATGTTTAACTTATTTTTGTTTTCTTTTTTGATAAATTAAATGAATCGTTTGTATCGCAAGCCGTCTAGTGAGTCTATTACCGCCGTATATAGCTATGAAAAAACTTTCGCCAACAAGAGTGAGCAAAGATGGATCGACTTTCTCACTCAGGAATAGCGCAGCTAATTCAGGACGTTTCTTCATAATTTTTATAAATTTTAATTTCCCCATATTATAGGCTGCTGATGTTGTATCACATCCTGAAAAAGCACGAAGAAACAGCAAATTCTGTGTTATGAGATCTCCATACATTAAACTTGAAGGGCTATATAACTGAGCAGATGTGCCCCCTTTTGAAGGTTTTGAAAAATAAATGTTAGGCTGTCTTGTACCTAATGCCGTGAGCAATACAAGAATATCAATGTCCTCTGCCACAATAATAACAGAATCATCAGATCGAAGTGCAGTAAGCGCAGCAGATACGATGATTGAATCTGCATCTGATTCAGCTTGGTCGACAGAAAAACCAACCTTTGAAAGAGCAATTTAGAGAAGATCTGTCAAGTTTGATTTGTTTTTTTCATTACCAAGAAGTTAAATTTGGTAAGTAAGTAAGGAAAAGAGTTAGGAATGAACAAGTAAAGTTGTACGAATTTAACAAAAACTTGTAAGAATATATTTAAAATAAAAACAAAAATAAGTGAAACATTTCATTTTGACCGGATTCTCATGAGCATTGACGAACTCGGTCAAGTTTGGAGCGCTGTAACAGCGTTTTAAATGAATGAAATAAAAAAAAAAATAGGGATATTTTTTTCTCAAAAGATATCTACAAGATTGATCTGAGGTAATTTTTTTGTAAAATGTATAAAAAATGTTCTGGGGCTAAAAAGATCATTTTTATAAAAATTGTCTCACTTTTTTGCTTATAACTTCTTTAATTTTTAATTTAGGGCAAAATCTTATATAAACATATTTGTAGGCAAAACAATTTGCTACAAATGATGACCTTACAATTTTTTTGTAAAACGTATAGTTTCCGAGATATGGTGAAAAAAGAGTATTCACCACTTTTTCCAAGATGGCGGCCGGGGGACAAGGGTGGCGACCCCACAAACTTGAGGTTAAGCTTCTATTGACCCCCCAAACATGTCCCAAAAATAAAATTGCGTCCTCTAAAAAATGCAAAGCTCATGTAACATTTCAATGGAATATAAAAATATTGCCAAATCTCTTGTATTAGGTAACGCACTGAATGGGCAAAAAACATGCGTATTACCGACCCCAAATAATTGGGAATAAGACATATGATGATGATATTAAGGTGTATTTTATATGTACATGTATTAATATTTTATTGTATTTTCAAATGTCTTTTTCTCTTTACGAAAGAATTAAGAATCGGTTTCATTAGGTCTTTTAAAATATATCTTTGTTTTGTTTAGATAATGTGCGAAATCTAGGTACTAAACAATGTACCTAGATTTCGCTAGATTTTTTATTATAATCAATGACATCCAATGCTACTCACCTTCTGTAAATCCTTACCTCGAGGACACCTTGTCGTAATTACACCATAACTATAAATATATTGGAGATACTGAAAAAAATATATAATTATGTAAATGTTGAGAATCATATAAAATGATTTATGCTTTCGCCATCATTTTTAGAATGAAGTTCTGTCTCGTCTGAGGATGTTTTTAATTTACTGGATTAAAAAGTACCTAATTGTTTATTATAATATGGAATCACCAACAAGAAAGATAATACAAGGAAAATATAATAACCAAAGATATCCTGTTCATTGTAAAGCGCACCCGTTGAGAACGGCTAGATTTGGCTGCTTTATTAAAATGTTGTTAATAAACCGAAATATTAAAACGTATAACGAAAAATTGCCAATATTTAAACATTCAAAATGCCAAAATTCTAAGCATTGCAACCCATAAGGCGATCAGCAAATTTTGTGTAAAAGTGGGAATTGAATTGCTAGACTGCAGACGCACAATAATATTATTATTAGTAAAGATTACCTTTGGGTTTAAAAAAAGTTACATTTTGTATTCATGTAAATTGTTTTTTTTCCCTTAGCGTTCTTTCTGACCTTTTTTATGTTGGCTCCTAAGGTTCAAAACGTGATGTTAAATAGCCTTCTTTAAGAGTTGGGCGATCAATTGCAAAACAATGTTTTCAAATCCATCAGTAATTTCCATTAGGTACGTCTATGCCTAAACCTGATTCGGATGTCAGCTTTCAGATAAGATGCACCTAATTTCAAAGCAGCAAAGTTAATTATACAATGACGTGAAAACGGCCACAATAGCGTTGGTTAGTTAGCTTCCTATAATACCTATAAAATACCTATAATTCGTTGAATACTTACAATGTACACTAAATAAACAGAAAATCCCACTTGAAATGCGTTGTACGCTAGTAGAAGATTCTTCAGTTTGTACGCTGGTCTGTTTTTCATGAATAAGGGAAGTATAATAACAACTACAGTTAAATAAATTGCTGCAACAATTGCAATGCCGGTGATAGTTTCGTATAGAGTCCATGTTTCGATGACACCTAAAAAAAAAAAGATTTTGAAGAGTTCATAACCAAGAATTCGGCTAAGACCCAGGGAGGGCACTTATTACCAACGGTTCTTAACAGAAGAAAGGGCAAGAAACGACAACAACGTTACAATATTTTTATTATTATCTGAATTTTAGGCAATTTTATTTTTTAAACCAATATACATATAATACAATTTAAGCATAATGATAATAACAACCTAAATAAGCGAGGCAAGGTGGACTTGAGCAGAGAGCACCTACTTCCTGAAACTACGACGTCCGTTGTCAACCTACCAGAGTGATCGGGCGAGCACTTGTGAGTCAGTTACTTTCTTGGCCTACTATTATTATTCTACTGTTGAAATATATCTTGGGGGAAATGCGGGCTTACTCTGTACTGAGACCTATGCCTACCTCTTTAGAGTATCAAATAGGAGAGAAAAATCTATATATGAATAGTTTAACAATGCACTAATAAGTAAATACTAGTGCCTTCAAATTTATTTAATTATATTATCGATTAATGATACATGTATCTTTATTATATATATATATTTATATAAGTATTTATACCTTCATATATATTTATTTATTTTTATAAAGGTATTTATTTATGATCGTATAGAAGTATTATTTATAGTATATGTATTTAGTACACTGCTAACTACCCTTTATATTTTCCTATGTAATTCTTTCCGTCCAATGTCTGGAAGAAATTGCTTTTAGCGATAAGACCGCCAATTGTACCTTTATTTAAGAATCAAATTTCTGTGCCTTCTTCTTTCAGTGTACAATAAAGTATATTTATTATTATTACTAAGACGAGCCCGATGACGATGTGGTTATCCATCCTGATTATAACACCGTAGGTCATTAGTTAATATAAATGTGTACAAGTTTGTATTAAAAAAGCACCTAGTTTAAGTAGTAATCTGTTCTCTAGTTATATTAGAAGCAGTACAAGCTCTGCTTTTTTTGGGATGAGATAGCCGTGTGAAGAATGACTCTGGATACAAATATTTTCAAACAACTTACGTTCTTCTTTATCAGCTCCAAAATCTTCCACAATTTGCTCATAGCCTGTATCCATTTTTAAATAACAGTCATTTGTATTTTACCATAACTATTTAGTCGTATTTATTTTTAAACGCACTTTTAGATTGAAGTGTTGTGTCAATACAAACGTACATAGATAAACTGTGTGACTGAAGAATGTTTTTTACTATACTGTAACGCATCGGACATTCAATATTGTATTTAAATTTATGTACTCCAATTGTATTAGGTATTTCAATAGAAAAAATGTCGTACGTTGTGTCTGTTACGCACTTTATTTTATACTACACCTTACCAAGACGAGGCCAGAACTCATAGCTAGGCATGTGTGGCTCAGCTCTGAACCGATTCAACAGATCAGATCACACTCAAGAGCAAACTAAACAGCATGGTTCACTTATTATTTTACAGTCTGTATACATTCTGTGATCTATTCTGTCATATTGTGTCGTTGTCGAACTGCGGCGTGACAGCGGCGTAGAGACTCTGCGATTGGTCTCCGATTCTCGAGCTGATATGTGTACCGGTTCGCAGCTCCGGCTCACAAACGTGAGCCGTGAGCTGAACCGCAGCTCAGGCATTTTGGTTGAGTTATCCATGTCCACTCATAGCACAGGGAAACCTAGTATGGGCTCTATCTGCCACAACTAAATGTTAACTGTTTATAAAAAAAATGTATTTTTTTATATTATTAAAATGGAAACTACTTTTTTTAAACTGTACCTTTAGCGAAGTTTTATCTTAGACTAACTGTCCCCCACGATTTTACCTGCGTTCCCAAGGAATTTTTCATTTTCCCGGGATGTGTTCATCCAGGTTATAAACTTTCTGTGTTCTAAGCTTCATCCAAATCCGTTAACCGTGAAAATGTAATAAAGATCCAAATTCAAATTCAAATATTTTTATTCAAATAGGACTTTACAAGCACTTATGAATAGTCAAACTCTAATACCGGTTCGGAGGGTGGAATCCTCATAAACTCGCAGTTATATGTAGTATGAGTGGGATTGCTTTTAATGGTTCCGTAATCTTAATATAATTTTCAGATTGATTGTTGTTTTCTAAATTTTAGACATACGAGTATAATAAGTAACCACGTACTATATGTTTAGTTAAACTTATCTTATAGATACATAGATGGCAATATTCTGTGATTTTTATATTTTTTGTAGATATTACGGATATTTTAGGTAGTTAACTAACCTAAACATTCTGGTATGTTAGGTTCATACGTAGTTAGGTAAGAAGAAGGGTAGTAACCTAGAATATTGGTCTTATATTAAAATTAAAATATTAATTTAATATTTGGAGGCAAACCACGTATCGAAACTAGTTTTAAAAATGGTGAAGGAAAGTATACAAGGTAGTAGTAGGAAGTATACCTATACATTTGATTTATATAAACTTGCGAGTAATGCTAATGACCTTAACGATTTGGGTACAATGACATAGTAATTATTCAAAGTGTCATTGCTTTTGTGTTTTAGGTATATTTTAATTAGACCTTTATATACTTACCAATTCAAAATCATTCTTCGTAGCGGTTTTCTAAACTACGACTGAATAAATGAACTGCTATCGATGAAAATGTATGAGTTGTATATTATGTTCATAAAATATAATAATAATGATAAAGCCCTTTATTCTGAAATACACGGTTAAATGATGTGTTGTGTTTTAGTTTCATTATAAAATAAATAATAAATAAATAAATATCCTGGGACATTTTTTACACACGGCCATCTGATCCCAAACTAAGCAGAGCTTGTACTATGGAAACCAGATAACTGATATACCACATATACTTTTTTTTTCTAAATAATTACTTATATATATATTTACACCCAGACACCGGACAAACAGACATGTTCATGCACACAAATGTTTGTCCTGGGTGGGAATCGATTCCGCAACCTTCGGTTTGGCAGTCAGAGTCGCTTACCACCAAGCCAACTGGCCTGTCCCGCAGTTCAGCGTGCTTCTTGGCATAGGCCTCCTCTAACATTTTCCACTGAGTTCTGTCTCTCGCTACCCTTCTCCAGTGGTGTCCAGCCGTGAGTTTGAGATCGTCTTCCCATCTCGTTTTTTGGCGGCCTCTGTTGCGCTTGCCGTGTTAGGGGTACCAGTCGGAGACAATAGTGCTCCATTTGTTTTGTGGGTCGCGTATTATGTGGCCTGTCCATCTCCACTTCTATTGGACAATTCGGGTAAGTATACGGGTAAGTGTAAAACTGAGTTCTTTCCCTTATTTTGTTCATATAGTTTCCTAAAGATATTTGTATACTATGTATTTTTTGGCATAAAAAAATCACGTGAAAGAGTAACATACATTTCTCTCTGTCATTTATTTCGCCTGCAAATAAAATGACAGGACGAATTATCTTATAAAAAATTGCTATTAGTTTTTTTTAGGAGATAATGCACGTATTATACTTTCTATATAATGTTTATCGATAGACTATTGGCCTCTGACACAAGATAATTGTTAGGATTAGCGAGGTGTGGTGATCAGCGTACCTCCATGTTGTATAGATTTTATGCTTACTAGCTGTCCCCCGCGGTTTCACTTCACTAAAGCTATTTTGTTTCATTAAGTACCATTTTTTTTTTTTTTTTTTATGCCACTTGGGCCGATAAACAAGCAGACGGTCCACCTGATGGTAAGTGGTCACCGCCGCCTATGAACATTTGCAACACTAGGAGCATCGCCAATGCGTTGTCGACCCTGAGACGTGAAGTTGTTAAGTCTCATGTGCCTGTAATTTCACCGGCCCCCTTACCTTTCTAACCGAAACACAGTATTACAATTGCATTACTGCTTCACGGCGGAAATGGGTAAGGTGGTATTCCTCGGACGAACTCTGCACTAAGAGCTCTACTACTACTTTTAAACATAACAAATGCTTTAAAGTCAAATTTTAAAATCCATCTTTTTAAGTAAATTCAAACATTTTTTGTAGCGTGTAACTACTATATTCACAGAAATGGCGTAACATCAACCAGGAAGGAGAGAAGTCTTATATCCCTTTCTAATGCTTGAATTGGTAATACTATGCACTCTACGATACGTTGAAGCACACACATGTAATATAAGATTGCACGTACCTTTGAGTGTCCGGCTTTTTGTAGCACTTGGAATTGCTCAACGATGGACTCTTGCGCTTCCAAAAAGGTAGTAGATTTGTAGACTGCATTACAGTTTTATTTTAAAGTTATAAAAATACTAGTTGTCGCAGTTTCACCCGCGTTTACCTATATCATATTCAGGGTGTTACGAAACGACCCTTAAAGCCGAAAAGAGGTTAAATGGGGCCTTATAACGAGCCCATTCAGAATATTTAAGAACCGTAGTAACGCTGTATAACATACCCCAAAAAAACTATTTTTTATGAATGAAAAATAGAAAAACTATTAAAGTAAACAATTATTAGGCAAAATAGGTACGTAGGCCTTTCTGTTAAATAATCTGGTTCCCTGACATGACAGCTTACTAGGGTTGTTGGCTTTGATAATTAATTATATTTTTACGGGGTATTTTGTAACACGTTGTATAGCCTATCTTTCGCACAATCACATGTTCTAACTATATAGCAATTTCATCAAGATCGGTCTAAAGGTTATAAAAGTTATAAAATAGAGTTATAAAAGTATATACATGTTTACAAAGATTTTAAAATAGAATTAACGTCAATCGGTCATAAAACGAATATTTGTCACAAAATTTGGCAAAATAATTAAATACAAAGACAGATTATATATTAGTATAGATTTATCATTCGTCGATGTTTATTTGTTTTCTGAATTAAGGCCATCGTCCTACCGAATGATTGATCAACATTTTGCGTGATTTCGACATGATCGTACAAAAAAAAACGCTAAATTCATAACCTTAGCGCCAGCATGCTCTTTTATTTATTTATTTATTTATTGACCATGAAACTTACGTCTATCTTTACAGGCAAGCCTAATGCGACAGAGTAGTTGATCTTATTATCTATCTTATATCTAATCTATACTATTCCCAATATTACATTGTTTTCCTCTACAATCAAATACAACAAATTTAGGTACTGCAGAGGTAATAATAAGCAGCCTTTGTGAGTTCGTTCAGTGAACATGAGAACACATCAATTTGGTCAGACAGTGTGTTGAGCAGACGCAGCGCCCGCACGAGCGGTGCGCGCTGCAGCAGGTTAGTGCGCCCATGAGGCACCGCCAGCAGTGGCGGCCGTCGGCGACGCCCCACGTACTCATCCGGAACGCATAACTGAACCGCCTCTAAGATATCCGGATTGTGAATTTTACCGCGCATTAGTCTGAATATGTAGGTGGCAAGGGCTACCTCCCTTCTTACTTCGAGTCTGTAATATCCCACCATTCCCAAAACAAATAAAGTAGGATATAGCAGTGGGTACCCTGGAAACACGCCATACTGCTTCATATATAAAAACCTAAGAAATTTGTTTTGTATGCGTTCTAACATTAATTTGTATTTTTCTTCGTGTGGAGACCAAATGACCGCATTGCACTCCAAGTGGCTCTTTACGAGTGCTTCGTACAGTGCTTTCAAAGCCCTAATGTTTGTAAAATTGTTAGCCTGGCGCAAAACCATCCCCAAATTCCGGTATGCTTTTTTGCATATGTCTGTGATGTGCTGCCGAAATTGTAGGTCGCGCTCGAAACGCACGCCCAGGTCTCTTATCTCCGTGACCCGCTTTAACGGCAACCCATCCATGACATATTGATACTGGCTCGGGGCTTGTGCTCGGCTAAACGATAGTACGGATTTTACATGCCCAGCGTCTACTAGGGAGCAAAATCGCAATAATTATTCTTCTATACTTACTGCCCCGTGATTTTACCTGCAGTGTAGCGGATTTTACAAATAAAACTACTCCTCTTTCTTCTCGAAAGAATTTTATAAAATCTGTATTAGAACTGCGCGTCCGCTGAAGGTTATAGCGGCAGTACCGGCTAACTCTGAAAACCATTCAATCAGTTTAGCCCCAGGAGAGAAACTCATGGTATGAAAGTCAGCCTTCAACTGAGAAGAACCGGCAAGAGACTGAACTACATTACTGAGTTACATTTTAGTAAAGAATCAATATAATGGAGTTTGTAAACATGAGTGATTTTCATAGAACGCAGAGCAGAATAGTCTTTGCGTATCGCTTACATGGAACCGCAGTGCGTTTCGATTCGATCCGCCGTTTCATTCATAGTGGTCGGCAGGCTTAATATTGATTAATGTTGTGTCATTTATTACGTCTCAAAGCATTAGAGCAATTGACAATGACATGAGACTTGTAATTAAAATTGGTATGTGTTAATGTTTAGGGATAATTAAGGTTGAATTTGTATTATATAATTTAATCTGTTTTTGAATAGGTATTTCATAGGCCTTTCGTTTACAATGCAGTTAAGAAATATTAGACCTAATATAATAGATGCGATCCATGATACAAGACGGGCATTTGAATTGTGTAACTGTGGTTTCCAAATGCTGTGTATATGTCATGTATGTTCTTTTTTCAAATTGGAAATAAATAAAAAAAAATCTCGCTTGGATTCAGAGTTGAAGCAAATTTCCTAATAGATGGGCCAGCTGGCTTGGAGGTTAGATACCATGACTGGACACAGGACAAGCATTTGTATAAACATGTCTCTTTGTTATGTGTCTGGATGTAAATATATTATATATAACAGTGTGTATTTAGAAAAATAGTAGGTGGTTTTAATATTAATCAGTCATCTGGTTCCCATAGTACAAGCTCTGCTTAGTTTGGGAACAGATGACCGTGCGTAAAAAATGTCCAAAGCCATGTCCAATGTCCATTTGACAGCCGAGTTGGCTTGACTCTGACTGCCCTATGGCACGGTCGTGGGTTCGATTCCAACCCAGACATTCCACTCCAATTTTATTTGTTCTATCTATGGGTGTAAATATCTATAAAATATGTATTTATAAAAAAAAATAGTATAAGTATTCTAACATTTATTTGGTTTCCAAAGTACAAGCTCTAATAGTTCGGAATCAGATAACCGTGTCTAAAGAATATCCAATGATACTGGTCCCGGAATACCGCGCCACAGGTCATAGATTCGATTCCCACCGAGGACAACCATTTTAAACCATGTTCTTACAACTGTACATGTTAAAATACCTACCCTTTTAGAAAAAATAGTATAAAAGTATACAGTTATTCGGTTCCCACAGTACAACTTCTGCTTAGTTTGGCATCAGCTGACCGTGTCTAAAGAATGTCTCACGTATTTATTTATTATTCGGCTTTAATTTCTATTCCGAGAGCATTACATAATCGCCTCGCTGGTCCTTCGACCTTTGGCCTGTCAGTTAGGGTATCTTATCACCACACATATCACCCTGTTGACATTGACAATAAACTGGTAAGTTAGACGTTATAAAGACTTCCATTATTGGCAGTTTAATAACTTGCCTCAGGTGTAATTATAATTTTGTCTAATGTTAGACAGATTAATATATCGAGAAATTACAAAATAGTGCAACCGATCTAACTAGTTTAGTAGGTATTGCAAATCATATGTAGCTGTCAATCTAATATAAATGTAAATATATATGTAATTACCTGTGTATTTAAAAGTGAAAAAAGTTTTGTGTCTATATGAGTCTATTCGAGTATCTGATTTCCATAGTAGAAGTTCTGCTTAGTTTGGGATCAGGCCGTGTGAAAAGAATGTTCCTGGATATTTAATATGTTATACTATAAATATTTTCCTTTTTTTACTTAATTTAGCTACTTACATCATGGTCCGGAACCTAGACCTAAGATAGGTACTTTACGCGGCCATGGATGAACTCGCAATTGGCTGGTTTTTTTTGCAGACGGTCCGTATCTAGCCTTTGTTACTTTAATTTTTTTATACTACTTGGGCCGACTTACAGGTAAAAAGTCACCGCCGCCTATAGACATTTGCAACACTAGGATCATTGCCAATGCGTTGTCGACTCTCAGTCGTGAAGTTATTAAGTCTCAATTTCACAGAGACAAGTAGGTAGCTTCTGAAGATGGATTACGTGGATAATCAGTCTTAGGTATAGTTACATCGTGGCCTATAATATAGTTATAAGCAATACCAAGGGTATTGTCTCCTTGTTCAAAGGCTAAAAGGCAACTAGCTTTCAAGTGTAATTGCCAAAAGACAACTGTAGGTGCTTTATTATTTAACTTGAGGGTGGTCCTTCGGTCTTTTGTGAGTTAGTGCCGTATCGAACTAGGCATGATTATAATATGTAATAGATTTTTTGTTGAATTGGGCATTTTACGAGTTACCCCTTTCCAGATTCCTAAGACATTTCGCGAATTAGGCGTTTGTCGACTAAACGCTTTCTACTACAAAGTACACTACTATGATAAGGTGTCTTATGATGTAGCTATGCCTTGAGGTCTTACCTGCATTCCCAAAGCATATAATAAATAAATAATAATAAATATCCAGGGACGTTCTTTTACACACGGCCATCTGATCCCAAACTAAGCAGAGCTTGTACTATGGAAACCAGATAACTGATATACTACATATACTACTTTTTATTTTTTCTAAATACTTACACATATTACATAATATATTTACACCCAGACACAGAACAAACAGACATGTTCATGCACACAAATGTTTGTACTGGGTGGGAATCGAACCCGCGACCTTCGACTTGGCAGTCAGGGTCACTAACCACCAAACCGAGTAGTAGAGCTCTTAGTGCAGAGTTCGTCCGGGGAAGTACCTTACCCATTTCCGCCGTGAAGCAGTAGTGCTATTGTATTACTGTGTTTCGGTTAGAAAGGTAAGGGGGCCGGTGAAATTACAGGCACATGAGACTTAACAACTTCACGTCTCAGGGTCGACAACGCATTGGCGATGCTCCTAGTGTTGCAAATGTCCATAGGTGGCGGTGACCACTTACCATCAGGTGGACCGTCTGCTTGTTTGTCGGCCAAGTGGCATAAAAAAAAAAACCTGTCCTGAATATTACTTTTAAAGTATCCAATTTGTAAATCTATGTTTTAATCACCGATGTGCCAAGTTCCATCAAAAACCGTTGAGTAGTTTTTGCTTGAAATAGTAGTAAACATTAATCAATCCTCACAAGCTTTCGCATATATAATATTAGCTGTCTCCCTCGTCCCTGAGGGAATTTCTATATTCCCTGGCAAAAATTCCAAACTATAATCTATCTCTGTGCCAAATTTTATCCTGACCCATTCAGACGTTCTGGCGTAATCGACATAACATCCATCATATACTTTCGCATTTATAATTGGACATGCCTATATCTTCATTCAGATACAATAGACATGGTCATGCAGAGAAATGTTTTCCTTATGGAAATCGAACCCATTAACTGCGGTGTAATAATCGGGGTATCAAACCACTATGCCTATTGGTCCGTCAATAGTGTAGACACTTTGTATTTAGCCGGTACCTAATTAATATACAGTTTTTACGGTGGGTATTAACTCTTTTTTTTATGTCACTAAGGTGACATGCAAGGTGACGGCCCGCCTAATAGTATATAATAGTAAACGGTCACCGCAGCCTATTGCCGAATTTGCCACTTACGATATCAAGGGTATCTCGCGCATTGCAGAACCTGCAAAATGCTTTCACACCCTTCTTGTAGAACCCCACGTGTTTTTAACAACGAACATATGCTTAAACATTATTTTTAATTTTTCAGTTTTTCCAACTAAAATTAAACTTTTTGGTGTGGGTACGAAAATCACAATTACAAATTTGCCCGGGCTTTTTTTTTAATCGCAATTTTTCAGGAAACACACGTGTATATATAAATATACTTAAAAATCAAATACTTAGTCTTAATATTACTTTGGTCCAAATCGTTACACTTGTTTCCAAGAAACCGATGTTTAAAATTTTCGTACTTTGATGTTTCCTGAAAAATTGCAATTTAAATAAAAAGCCCGGGAAAATCTGTCACCCATTTTTACTATTATTATATTATCCTAAAGAAGTAGCGTTTGAAAGTTTGGCCGTAGGAGATAATATCTAAACCTACTCATCCAAGCGTCATCATTCCTGAGTAATACAACCTACGTTTTTACCCCGGGAAAACATTATTTCTCTGGGGAACGTGGGTATTCGTATATCTATACAAAGAAAAATAGAGTACCTTTGACGCACGATCACCAAAAAAATACTGAACATATCGGGATGGGAGTACTACCATTCGACGCAGATTTTTTCCTAGATGGATATAGGCTTTAATAGGATACCGATAAAGGCGAGCGAAACCGCGAGGGACAGCTAATATTCGTATAAAGCTGTTAGATCCGTATACAAGTTGTCTATCAGCAATAATTATGTCATGATAAATGCGTATTAAACTGCTAACGTGTCAAGGTTGTAATAAAATGCGAATCGACAAAATGTGCCAAATTTTTTTTTTTACTGGCCGACTGGTGTTGTTGAAGTACCATGACTTTCACGGAGGTTAGTCCAGCTGATCCAGTTCCACTTTCGGCGTTTGATCTGCTGGTCCATCGGGGTCTCACCGCAGCGTTCCCACAGGTCTACGTTGGAGATATGTGGACATAGTAAAAAAATTCAGATCAATCGTACGAGGGAACTGGTTCAAAATTGAGCTGCAAGATTTAACCCTAACATACCTATTAACAGATGAAGTTAATACCTTGTAAAATCAATTTAGTTTTGGAAAAATTGATTCGCTTTCATAGGTGTTCGTGGTAGGTCCCCAGAAGCACATTTACCCAACTCATTCTGACATTAATAACAATCCTTGACGGATAATTAACAAAAGATTGGCGATTGTCATGTCAGTTGTAGTTGCAACAATGGTTTCTTGCAATTCTTCATTAGTAACACTGCTCTAACTTTCTATGTAAAGATTCTAAACCTTAGAGCTTATAATATAATACTAAAATATTTTTTTTATTTTTTACCCGACTACGGCGAAGCCAAAAGAGGGTTATGATTTTGACCGGTATGTATGTGTGTATGTATGTTCATCTGTTTGGCAAATCGTCTGCTGGTTATAGGATATGTGACGTCACAATAAATTAGATATGGCGCTCTCTACAGGACATAAAGGCATTAACTATAAAAATTCTTATAAGTGACACGATAATGTTTATTTATTGTTAAAATCTAAATAAAAAAATGTTAACCGAATCTGCAAAAACTTTATTACGAAATTATAACCCCAAAATAATTGAAATAAAAAAAATAAGTTCAAAAACTAAAACCCGACTACGAAAAATTACGCTTTAAAAAGTATGAAACAAGAAAATATTCTCATGTGAAATTGTTATATACAAACAATCCAATATTTATTGTCTATTAAATAAAAAACTCACACATAATATATTTTAAAGTATTTAATACCTGTTCATAGTGATGTTCAGAGGATAGCCGTGGTCGTATGAGCCATATGACCATCATACAACCACGGCTATCCTCCGAACATCACTATGAACAGGTATTAAATACTTTAAAATATATTATGTGTGAGTTTTTATTTTTTTTTTATCTAAATTAATATTTTTATTCGACGGGCCAGTTGGCTTTGTGCTTAGAGACCCTGACTGTCAAACCGCAGTTCGTGGGTTCGATTCCCACCCAGGATAAACATTTGTGCGCATGTACATGTCTCTTTGTTCTGTGTCTGGATGTAAATATCTATTAAGGTATGTATTTTAAAAAGTAATATATGTAGTATATCAGTTATCTGGTTTCCATAGTACAAGTTCTGCTTAGTTTGGGATCAGATGGCCGTGTGTAAAGAATGTCACGGGATATTTATGAATTAATTAATTAAATAAATATATTCGGATGGATTCATTCAAAAAAATCATGACATTTTATTCAATTTAGGCCCACGGAGGGCACTTATGAAGGTCGAATTTAAAGTTTCTGAAGCTACTTTCGGAACAATTCCGGAATCACGTGTTGAGAGCTATTGGAAATCGCAGACTTCATTTTGACTAATATTTGGTACGATAGAGTAAAGTTAATAAGTTGAAAGTATTGTGTTAAGCTCTCTGACTCTAACTTTTGAACTATTTAGGTATAATTAACGCATAGAGGAAGAAATTAAGCAACAGGGTGATCAGTAGCGGCTTTATGAACATATTTGTAGGTATAATTATGTTCAGTATATACTATACTCATTCAGTGTATTTCAATAGACAAACAAAATATGAGTGTTCGCGCCTCGGTGATCGTATATGATGGAAAATGTATAAAAAGTCAAGGTAGTAGAAATTAAAAAAACACTTGCATCCAATACCGGTTTGAACTAGTCACGTTAATAAGCTCCTGAAACATACCACTATTTTCAGTTTGACTTCAACGATCCGAAAGTATTACTTTCTACAGCTAGGACAAGGTCAGACATACGATCAGATGGTTCACCTGATGGTAAGTGGTCACCGACGCCTATGGGCATTCGCAACACTAGGGGCATCGCCAATGCGTTGTCAACCCTGAAGAATTATGACACATGAAAAGATGAAGTTATTAAGTGTCATGAGCCTGTAATTTCCCCGGTTCTCTCACCTTTCTAACCGAAACACAGTTTCACGGCGATAATGGGAAAGGTGGTAGTACATCCCCGGACGAACTCTGCACTAAGAGCTCTACTACTTAAGACATGGTACTTGTAGTATGAAGTCAGACATGCACTTGACATGTTTATGTCCATTTCCTTACAAATTCTCATCTAGGTCATCATTTTGTGGGCATCATCATATGGCTAAGGTCATATTAACACACTATTTTATTTATAAACGTGATTGTGTAATATACAATTATGTTTCATTCAATCATAGCATGCAGGGACCTTGAATAGTTTAACACTTTGATATTTGGTTGCTTTACCTGTTAGATTTTTATTTTAAAATATATGAATGAAATAAATATCCTGGAACATTCTTTATACACGGTCACATGATCCCAAACAAAGCATAGCTTGTACTATGGCAACTAGATAATTGATATACTACATCAATAAAAATCCCGACACATTCTTTACAAACGGTCACATGATCCCAAACTAAGCAGAGCTTGTACTATGGCAACTAGATAACTGATATACTACATCGATAAAAATCCCGGGACATTCTTTACATACGGTGACATGATCCCAAACTAAGCAGAGCTTGTGCTTTGGAAACTAGATAACTGATATACTAAATAAATAATTATCCCGGGACATTCTTTACATACGGTGACATGATCCCAAACTAAGCAGAGCTTGTGCTTTGGAAACTAGATAACTGATATACTACATCAATAAAAATCCCGGGACATTCTTTACAAACGGTTACATGATCCCAAACTAAGCAGAGCTTGTACTATGGCAACTAGATAACTGATATACTACATCAATAAAAATCCCGGGACATTCTTTACATACGGTGACATGATCCCAAACTAAGCAGAGCTTGTGCTTTGGAAACTAGATAACTGATATACTAAATAAATAATTATCCCGGGACATTCTTTACATACGGTGACATGATCCCAAACTAAGCAGAGCTTGTGCTTTGGAAACTATATAACTGATATACTAAATAAATAATTATCCCGGAACATTCTTTACACACGGTCACATGATACCAAACTAAGCAGAGCTTGTGCTATGGAAACTAGATAACTGATATACTACATCAATAAAAATCCCGGGACATTCTTTACATACGGTCACATGATCCCAAACTAAGCAGAACTTGTACTTCGGAAACCAGATAGATGATATTAATACATATCTATTCTCTCTTCTATTTTTTTTATTAATATCTTGGAATATACCAATAACCATCTGATCCCAAAATAAGCGGAGCCTGAGCAAAGAAAACCAGGTAACTGTTATACATATACTTATGTAGATGTTTACATTCAGACACAGAACAAACAGAGTTGTTCATGCACACAAATGTGCAGCCTAGGTGGGAATCGAACCCACAACCTGTGTGATTATACTTAGGCTAACTAACCACTACACTAGATGTTCGCTCGTTTCACTATCCTTGGACGCATTTAAGTCTTAGGTTTTCAAAATGCTCTAACACCTTGAACTGCATTTTAGAAAGGTGACGCAATATCTATGCATTCAAAATGCATTTTTAATTTTATTTTGTAACTTATTCTTTGACCTCTTTAATTGTATGTAAGTATTAGTAATGTAAGACAGATGAATATTAATTTCATAATCACAAGTAATTCGATAAACAGAAAAACTCACTCATTTATAATATTATCCAAACTAATACTATAAATGCTTGTATAAATGTTTGTAACGCTTTCACAGGTAATTACCTGTGCTTAAGCGGCTGATCTGATCTTGCTAAAATTTGCCACACACATTGCCTATGGAATGGAGAGACGTAGGTTACTTTTTCTCCTGGGAATACAGGTGAGAAACCTAAGGGCAAATTATACATTTAAGATTCTAGGAAACAAATTGTTTAGTTTACAAAAGATAAATAATATTATCAGTACTCATACAAAGTATTATGTTAATTCTTGGTTGTATTCCGGTTTTAAAAAAAATAGGGCGTGTCCACGCGATAGAAGCGAAAGTTTTGTATTACAGGGAAACATTTTAATTATTCATCAATCACTTTGAATAACATAGATTGTGTTTATCGTTCATTTATTTTTCGTCATTAAAAGTTGTGTCGTTATGGATCAGAATTTTTCACTTCAAAAAATAATAAACATGGTGAGAAAATGTTGGTGAGCTATGAGCACCCGGGAAGGTTTCTACAGAAATAAACAAATGATTGCAATCACCATTGCAATGTATTCTGGGAGTTAATCATTTGGATTATTTAATTTCGATATTAAATCTGGTGCATCGAATTTATTTTCATTTCATTTTCACCTCTTATTAGTAGGTCCCGATGACCGCATGTAGACCTTAACACTAATCATACCAACACTTAATAGGTACCTATTTCTACCATAGCGGGTCATATGTGACTTTATGTTTCCTGCTTGTATGTATAAAATATGGTTGTTAGGAAGGGAAATAAATAGTTTAACTGTATATTAATTAGTAAGAGAAAGTGATCAAGTCAAATGTGCAAAAGCAATAAGACGATACGTGCATTTTCAATGCAAAGTTCTAAATGGGTCATTTGACCCGGTTATGGTATGTTTAGTGTTAAATCAAGTGGTTACCAAAAATATTCCAATAGTGAGTTTTATCTGTAGCCAAGCAAATTTTCTAGATTATAAATTTTTTTTTTTTTTTTTTTTCATTTTAAATGGCTAAACTCTGCTTGCCTTACTATAATTTGACACATACGTAGCGTATGATACGGAGAGCCACATGGGCTACTTTGTATCAATTTTTATGAGAGTGAAATCGGAGTACGGAAGCTAGTAGATTATAAAAAAACTAAATAGACAGAAAGTACACCGATCCTAAGTTATTACAAATAGTAGACAGGTGATGATAACAGTTCAAAGTGAAAAAAAAAAATATTAATACCTATCAGAAGCATCAGCAATAGTAACTTCTGTTTATAAAATAAGTTCAATATCTATTAAAGTTAATGGTAGAATAAGTTTCTTATATATTGAAGTGAACTCTTATATATATATGATTAAGTTTAATAAAACAAAGTGTACATACTAAACTACTTAAAATTAACTTATAAGTAAAGCAATAACCTATAAATAAAAAACTGAATTTAAATTATTGGAGCTGTCTATGGGTAAAGTGCCCAGAAGGCTGGCTACGTTTCCTCTTTGTAAGGCTAAGCTTATTCTCTGACCAAAATACGAGCCAGCCCTCTGGTCACCGGATGACTCTTATATATTGTATGTTGAAGTATAGATATTGAACCCATGATTTTCTTTTTTTATTGATTTATCATTTCCCACCATTTCAGTCGCCGAAAATTCACATACGAGTACAACCTCAAAGATATGCAATTTATCTTTTACTAGCGACCCGCCCCGGCTTCGCTCAAGTGCAATGAAGATACTAATACATATAAACCTCCCTCTTCAATCACTCTATCTATTAAAAAAAACCGCATCAAAATCCGTTGCGTAGTTTTAAAGATTTAAGCATACATAAGGATATAGGGACAGATAAAGTTTGTTAATTTTGTTTTATACTATCTAGTGATTGACAATAGATCATAATTTTGAAGACTTTTCAATAAATAATCTCAATATTTCTATTAAAATTATTATTTTTCGACGCTTAATTTCGGAGAAAAATTACAAATTCCAGCCCAACACGAATACGTTGTTTGTATGGTGTCTCTTTTATTTTCATGTGATAAAAAAGAAGAGCCAGTCACATTTTTTTTTTCATAGTTTTTAGACTATGTTCAGAAGTACAGTAAGTCAACAGTAAAATGGTACAGTGGGTGTAGTTTCGTTAATGCTGTTGATGATGTTTGTTATAAAAAAATAATTTAATAAAATAATTTATCGAATTTAAACAGTGGTTATACAGTGGATATATAGGACGTCAGATTTAGATTGATTAAAGCCTTTTTGGTCCCACATAGCTCCTGATTGATGTTATTGTTTTTGTCTGAGTTGAGATTTGGTATTTTTTTTCTTTTGTTTCAGATACCAGTAAAGTGAGGGATGTTCATTTAACGGCATCGAATATATATGATTTACAGAATTGCTCATTTCGCGACATTGGCATTTTTGACATGGCTTGAATTGACCAAAATATTTAGCATCACTTACCTCCGTTACGGTTGAACGATATTTTATGAAATTTAGCATACCTATATACTTCATTTCATTTAATCGACTATGTAATTTTCTATTCCTTTTTTTGTTCATTGTAGATATACTACAAGGAATCTGAATGAATTGAACGAACATACTGGAAATATAGATCTCCGCACAAGGGCACGTTGGACAGACTAAGCACAGCCGAAAGGTCAGATTAGGAAATAATAATAAATAATTTAAAAAGATATAACCTTGCTGAGTTTCTTGCAGATTCTCTTCAGAGGAAATCTGACTTCAGAACCGGTGGTAACATCAGTAATGACCTTCATATGTGGGACTTACTCCAAAAATCGTTTGGTATTTTCAAGGAGTTTTTTTTATTTCAGGAATAAGAGCCTTTAATTACAGTTGAATTCCGGCACCTGTTCCTAAAAGTGTACTGGTTCATCCAAAAAAATATATGAACCTTGGCTATTGCCGGTGTACAGTCACTACCAAGTATTAAGACACCACTATGCAGGGTTGTGAAATCGCATCGCCTCGCTGCGGCTGGCCGGCACTCAGTTGTCTACGAACCTCTGCGTCTGTGCCACTCCTGCGCACCCGCGACCTTCGGACGACCTTGGGGTGAGTTGGTTAACATAAACTTGACCTTGGAGATAGTAAATGCTAATTGATGTTATTCAATATTGATGCGTGTGGGTTTGTGATTGTTTTTTTAGTGGGGGGGGGGTCGAATGAAGGGTATTGGGTATTGGGTGGGGTGAATCGTTTTTCAGGGATATTTTTAAGGGGTTTTTAATTGTGAAGGAAAACGTTTGATTTTTTGTTGTCGTATTATTTAACCCTATTTTTTTGGTGAAATATATTTTTTTAAGAGAATTTTTTCGTTGTCTTTGGGTAACCAATACTTCATATTTCTTTTAACCTTTGGGATTACGGAAATTTATGGAAATTGTGTGATATATTTTACATATTTTTATTTGTTTCCATGAGTTAGTTACTTCTACGGAATAAAATATTTTGTGGACCTTTTTTCCTCTTTTCACATCTATCATTTGTGCAAATTTCATCTACAATTATTTGATAACATGTATCTTCTTATTAAAATCGGTAAAGGGCATAATATAAAGAATACTATAAAAACACGTGTATAACAGGTTTTAAGCATACATTTGTTGATGTGTTAATTTTGTAAATTCAAAGGTTGATTGCCAAATACTTTTTGATTGTGTGACGTCATAATATCATCTCATAATATTTATCTTCTGTAGCTGAAGATGACCAAATTGACAAAAGGCCTGTACACTAACACTTATCCATAACTTAGAAATGAATTAGTGTAGGTTATTGAAAATGCTAATTAACAAAGCTCCTGTTTTCATCATCCATATTAGGTCTAATTCACCTTGACTTATCTAAAAGTATACAGCAGTTACATTCGCATTTGAAATATTTCTATGGAACTATGAATATGTAGTCATGTCAATAATTGTACTGTCATTGTTGATATTTTCATCATCTTTCTACCAATGATCATGACCTCTTCACCTTCTCTCTTTATGTCTCTCTTTTTTAACACTTCTGCAATTAGTGTCATTTTTATTTTAGCTTTTGTCACTTTGACCTACTAACGGCGAAAATTAATATGCAATCCCGATCGAAAATCCATGGATTGATGAACCTTTTGGCAGAAATTTTAATACACGTAATGACAAAATTCTGTTTCAATCTTGCGATTTTAGATCGGGATCGCATATTAATTTTGGCCGTAAGTGAGAGCCGTGGAGCCTGAACTGAAAAACTGGTTTTGAATTTTGAATTTTTCTATTTCCTAATGACATAGGCTATGTTATTATCGGGATACATTACGTACTTCGGGAATGCGGGAGAAACCACGAGACGATAGGTAGCGAGTTAATAAAGACCTGTCGAAGGATGCTCATGAATTCGACCCCATATTTTCTATTTTTAAAACATATGAACACTTAATGTACTCTGAATTTGTCATTGTCTTATTTAAAACAAGGCGTCTACAACATGAGACTAACGTAATATTGTTTTTAAGACTTCATATCCTAAATAATTGTGTATGTAGTATGTAATAGTATGTAATAACTATTTGAAATTTGGTCACTGAATGTATTGATTGCCGTTTAATCGAAAATAAAAGTTTGACATTACAGTGATTATAGTGCTTAAAATGAATGCAAAAGATGATTCAATAAATCAAATTATTCACAATTAATAACAATGTTTTTTTTTAAGTTCTGCTTCAAACATTTTGAATAAAAAGAAAAGGTTTACACACTCATAAGAGTGTGCCCTAAATATCTAGTCGTGTCGATAGTGTATGATTGTGTATACCGAATGTGTATGCAGAAAAAATAATATTGATTTATAGAACGATAAAAATTTAAGGGCAGCCACAGCTCGTGGGATGTTCTAAGATTTTTTTTTATTTTTTTTTCATTATTGTTTTGTATTAAGTTTGTTTATTAAAAGTACACTCAAACGAGCAAGTGTTTGTGTTAGATGAAATAAAAAAAATACTTTAAAGTGAACTTTGTAACGTTCATGTTTACTTCAGTGAAGCTCGTTGCGCAAACGCAGCTATCCTATTCTATCCTCAAAATCTATGCTGAATTCACGTAAGCCTATATTCTCTGTCTCGCTCGTGGACTCCCCAATCAGGTGAGAGCTCCGCTATCCACATGTTTGTCTGAGTGGTCTCACAATCTTGTGTTGTGTTGAAATAGAACGGCAGGTAATGTCGTGGGAGGCCGAGTGTGTGATACACTATCCTTTTTATGGGTAAACTAGCCACCTGCTACTGTGATTCCTAATTTGCATTTGTTATATAAGCTTTCGTTCCGCTTTCCCGGGGAACTAACGTTTTCCCGAGCTAAATTTATGTGTTAAGCTAAACCATATTCGGCAAGGTCTCATGCATGATTCTGTTCTATTTATTTTTACACCCAGAAACAGAACAAACAGATTGTTCATCCGGGTTGGAATCCAATCCACAAATTGTGGTTAATCTTAAAATAAATATTAATTTACGATTAGAATTGATTTTGCTTTTTTACTTTTACTATAAAATTTTAGAACTCTGAGTTATTAAAATTTTTAAGGGAACTATTATATTGTATTTTTTTTTATTTCTAAATAAAAGTAAGTAATAAGTAAAGTAAATGATTGACTTTTGATAAAAAAAAATGCACGTTTAAGATATGCGTATTAGTTGACCTTACCAAAAACCCAAAATTGGTCAAAAGGTGAACAATTTTTGTCAATCTCGCTCGACCGTTTAAAAAACAATTTTTGCACGTAATATACTAGAAATAGAAAAACCATGGGCTACATTTGGAGTGCCCCGGGATGTGATAAATCTAAAAGATGTTTAGAAGTCACCATTTGGACCACTATACGAGTACATTTCAAATCTAATAACCTAACCAGATTATTAGAAAAATTAGAATCCTTTATAATATTTCGCGGCGATTGCAGCTCACAAGTAACAATTACAAAAAATATTTAGACAAGTACCTAACTAGCAGGTTACAGAACACTTACCGATCTTTGAATAACGTTTACAACACTTTTTGCATCAGACATTAAGTGACTCAAGAGCAATGACTTTTTTGTCATTTAATGGTTTGGGTTCAAAAAGATATAGAGCCGAAACTGTATTACATTTTTTTAGCAAAATTATTTCTAAATATAGACGTAATTCATGATATATTATTAACAATTAATTTCTATATATATAGGTGAGAAATAAAGATATTTATTATTATAATTAGTACACACATCTATCTGTTTTAAATTAAGCCAACATTTTTACATAATTGTTATAATATTGTAAATATATGTTATATGCCCAGAATAAACATTGGCAGACATGTTTATGCACGATCTGTAACTTAGTCAAGGTGCTAACCGGCTTACTAATTTGACCATCATATATATGTTTGCCTCGTGAGTGTACCTTGGTTTTTAGAATAAAAGTAGTATTGTTTATTTTATATCATTTTTCACTTTAAAAAGAAAATCAGATAGCTTCGACAATCCGTTTCAATGGCAAAACAACAATACTATTTTCTCAGTTACATTAGTTTGAGTGAATTGAAATCTTACTAATATTATAAATGCGAAAGTTTGAAAGATTGTATGTTTGTTTCTCTTTCACGTAGGTAAAAACTACAAAACGGATTTGGCTGAAACTTGGCACATAAATAGAAATACCCTGGAATAACACATAGGGTATTTAGGTTGTAGTCTTGTTATTTCTTTTTTATTTTTGAATGTTACCTTTATTAAGTTTTTTGTAATTGTTAAATATAAAAATATGTAAAATTGATATTATAAAATAGCCAAAAAGTCAGAATAGATAAATTTTTTTTTAATAAAATAAAAAAGAATGTAACCTTGCTGAGTTTCTTGCCGGTTCTTCTCAGTTGAAGGCTGGCTTCCGAACCGGTAGTAGCTTCAGTAACTATAAATTTGACCTTCATAAGTGCCTTCTGAGGGCCTAAACTGAATAAATGGTTTTGAATTTTGAATTGAATTTTGGTACTTATTGTGCCGGGAAAATGTTACATCCCTCGGGAACGCGGGTGAAACCGCGGGGGACAGCCAGTAATAAATATTTTAAAACATATTATATTAAAATAAAAGAGCTTCAATAAGGTAGGTCAAATAAAATATAATTAACATTGTAATTTAATTGTATCCGTGTAAGCACCCCGATAGTTCTTGTTGTCTTCATGTTATACCTAATTAAGGAATTGTGTAAGAGCAGAGCGGTTTCGATCAGTTCATATAAAGGATTAAAAATGTCACACATTGATACCATTTTAAAAGTACCTGCAGGTTATTCTTTTATGCTTAACTTCATTTCAACTTCATTCTAAAATAAGCCCCATCAAATTTATAGTGCATAAAAATGTAAAAAAAAAGAATGAAGTATATTTAAATTTCTTTCAGTTCCATTTTTCCATCCAAAAACTTTACATTTTCAATTATTGTAGTAAAAATCACCCAAACGAGTTTTATAAGATTACTAGCGACCCGCCCCGGCTTCGCTCAGGGGCAATGTTGATACTAATACATATAAACCTTCCTCTTCAATCACTCTATCTATTAAAAAAACCGCATCAAAATCCGTTGCGTAGTTTTAAAGAATTAAGTATACATAGGGATATAGGGACAGATAAAGCGACTTTGTTTTATATTATTTATACTATGTAGTGAAGCTAAATTAAAGAAATTCTTTCTTTTTTCATCATATTAAAACAGAAAGAGATGTAGGTACATAATATATTACTCCATTATTGTTAGTTTATTAAATCGCAAAAGAATTGAAACGCATTGTTAGTTATTTATCGCGGTCAGAATTTCAAAACTGAAACGTAAACGGTTACATAACGTTTCAGGCGGTCAAAGGCAGTCTCTGTTGCCAAAGTGCTAACGCGGACTTGCCGGTAAGCAGTTGTATCATCTCCGTGCCATTGTGATAATTTAAGACATTGTCGCTACTTCGTTAATTTGAGAAACACTTTTGTTTCAAGTTATTACTTAACATTTTTTGCTCCGATTTAAAACACTAAACATTCTTCGTAATTTTTAGTTTTTATGCATTGCAATTTATATTCTATAGGTATTTAGAATTGGGTTGTTAATCACTACTGAAGTGAAACTTCTTATGCTTTGAAATTCTGTTTTGGAACCTTTTTGTGAGACAATTAATAAATGAATGATAAACACAATCTATGCTATTCTAAAGTGATTGATGAATAGTAAAAATGTTTCCCTGTAATACAAAAGTTTCACTTTCATCGTTGTTTTTTGTTGATTTGAGATTGTAACTATTTTTATTTAAACACTGCATTTGAAAAAATAAGAGAAGATCAAGTTAAAAACAAAAAAATCCCACGATTTCCTATCAACATGGCTCGGCTTAGTTGCTCTGTGAAGAAGGACAAAATAAAATAACCAAAATAAAATAAATACTTTCCCCATCTATAACATTAAAAGTATTATTTCCAATCCAAATGCTAAGTCTATAAAATCGACATATTTTTGTCGCATCACGAATCAACGAACACATAGAAAATGACAAAATATAAAAGTAAATATTATTTGATAACCTTCAGCGTGAGTTGAGTAGGAGAGTACGGTCGTGTTGTGTTGCGCCACTCTTTCGACATCGGACATTGGTCGATACGACCGGATATCTGATATATATTCAGTTTAACAGAATATTTATGAGCTAAGAATGGGTATTAGCGGTGTAAGTGATACTTTTTTACCTACAAATAGGTTAAGGGTCTATAAATGTTGCTAGATATAATACTTGCTAAGTGTATATTTCTGAAGTAAAACTTCTTATGCGAGGACTTTGAAATTCTGATCGGCAACCTTTTTGTGTGACGAAAAGTGGTGGCACATCATTTTATGTAAATAAATAAATGATAAACACATCATATCCTATTTAAAAGTGATTGATAAATAATTCATGTTTCCCTGTAATACAAAAGTTTTACTTCTATTTTCGACACATTCTGTTTTTTTTTTCTTTAAAGAGTCATTGATTTCTACACAATAAATAATTATACTGGGATATTATTCACACAAAGCCATCTGATACCAAACTAAACAGAGCTTAATGAAAACCAGATAACTACATATACCTACTACCTTTTCTCTAAAAGCATACTTAAATAGATATGTACACTCAGACACAGAACAAACAGACATGCATACAAATGTTTGTCCTGTGTGGGAATCGAAACCATCGATTCCCCCTTGGATTTCTAACTCGAACGGTCTTGAGCCGCCTCCATCCAGCGGCTTCCAGCGACTCTGACCAGGTCGTCGGTCCACCTGGTGGGAGGTCGTCCCACTCGGCGTTTCCTGTACGTTGTCGACGTTTCTTCCCTACGGCTATCAGTTTTTCATGCGATGTGGCCTGCTCATTGCCACTTCAGCTGGCTGACTCTATGTCTAAAACCTTTGTTTTGTCTACGAATGTCCTCGTCCCGGACCCTGTCGCGTAGTGAAATTTCAAGCATAGCCCCATAGCTCGCTGAGTGACCTTGAGATTATTAATACGGCCAGCAGTAAAGGACCACGTCTCTGTTCCATCACATCATCACTGGCAACACACACTGATTAAATACCTTTGTCTTCAGGCTCTGAGATACTTTTTATGTGAAGATATAGCATGAAAATTGAATGTGTAATGAAAACGAATGTTCTTGTTGAATTTAAATGGATTAACACACATCATGTGTTTATAACCTTCGCCTTTGAAGATTGCGTGGAATTTTTAAGATTTAGTTATACGCTAGTGTTACGCTTAAATTTAGTGAGCCACCTATACCATCAATTAATTCTGCGGTCCAAAAATAGACAATCCTTTTACTTCTAAAATGAACCTTCGTTTTATAGTTCAATGACCTTCTTTTGAGTTTTATTTTCCCAGTAAGTCACGGTCATATGAAACATAATATTCAAAAACGAGTTATCTATTTTTGAGTTTGAGATATGCAATTATAATACGCCTATCATATTATATGTGGGCTTTTGTTTCATAATTTTGTTAGAGCGTCGTCACAGTAGTTTGTTATGGTTAGCGTTATGTTTTTGAAACTTCCGTTAGTCTGTTTTTTGTTTGGACACCCTAATCTTTGAAGTCAATTGATGAATTTTAATGAGGTATACAGCTAACTGGAACGTACCTAATAGCAATATAGGCTTTATTTAGGGTATAAATATGTATATAAGTATGAATTTTGGAAAAATAAATTGTATATCATCAGTATATCAGTTATCTGGTGAGTAAAGATGTGTATGTATTTTATTAGTTATTTTAATAGTCTCAACTCATTATCAAAATTAGGGGTAATGAAAATAATGTTATGTGCTTTCCCATACTCTTCAAACTACTCAGATATGGAGAATAATTATATTTGGCATTTAAATAACCATATGCATAATGTTACATGTCATAGTGCTAATTTTATACATTTTGATACTAACAAGTTTGTTAGTAAGTTAAAATTGAAACAGGATACACTGTTTATTCCAAAAAAGCTTAGGAAATTGATTGCGTCACTTGTAGCATATAATATTAATAGGATAAGGGATAACTCAGTAAAAATAAGTAATTTTAACATTAATATTCAGAATAGTTCTTTAAACAAAAACTTTTGACAACAGAGAAGCTCAACAGTTCGATTTTTGTAATACATCAGAATATTAATCGCTTCTTTGGCAAAATTCTAGATATTCATTTATTGTTAGATAAAATAACTATAGACGTATTATGCTTTACAGAGACATGGTTGAAACCGGGCACTATGCTTTTTAATATTAAAAACTTTACAGTTGCCAGTATATTCAATAGATTATCTGCAGAAGGTGGCGGCACAATAATTCTTATAAATAATAATATTAAATTCAAGGATCGGAAAGATATTTGCAGCCTCTCTGTTGAGCGTGTTTGTGAGGTGTCTTGTGCAGAGTTGCAGAGCTATATTATTGTATGTGTTTATAGGCCACCGGCATCAAATTTTTTATTGTTTACCTCTATAATAGAAGAGATTCTTCGTAAGTTATTTAATAATTGTAACAAGTCAATAGTTCTATGTGGCGACTTTAATGTAGATACTCTTAGTAATTCATCTGAAAGTCGGAATTTAGTTGCCTTATTCAAATCATTGAATGATTTGAATAAGGTTTAACTTAGATTTATTATTTAATGAGTCAACAAGATCTACAGCCACTTCGGCTACTTGTATTGATAATATATTAACTAATAGTAGTATACTAGGGAAATCGATTATTAGTGGTGTTCGCTCGGATCATAAGGCTCAATTAATAGAATTGCCATTTAAAAGACAAGTATTTAAAGTAACGAAAGTAATTAGACCTACTACTAAGGCAAGATTAGACAACTTTAAGAATAATTTAGAACTGAAACTCTGTAATACAATATATCATAGTAATGAGCCCAATGTCTTGTATGAAGGTTTATTGTCCGGGATTTGCGATAATTTTAATAGAGCCTGTCCTACTAAAATAGTGAAGGTAAATAGTAAAATGGGATTTAGTGACTGGGCTACTAAAGGTATTCGTAAGAGCAGGGATAGGTTGTATGAACTTTATCATTTAAAATCTCTAACTCATAACGAGGAATTTCATAAATATGTTAGAAACTTTTCAAAAACATTCAAGTTAGTGTGTAATCAAGCTAAATCTTACTTTATATGTAATAAAATAGGTAATGCGAATAATAAAATAAAGACAGTCTGGAATGTTATTAATACGGAAACTGGTAAAATTAGAAATAATAATGAACAGGTAACTCTTAAAATTAATGATAAAATTTTAACGAATAATTTAGATGTAGCCTGTGCTTTCGAAAACTTCTTCACGAGTATACCTGGTAAAACTACTAAAAGCCTTAAATCATGTCCTATAGTAGCGGAATCTTTACTCAAACAGCATATTCATAATATATTTCCTAGTTTTAAATTTGAGCATATTAATGCTAGCGATATCTTAAATACTTTTAATTCGCTCAATATGAAAAGTACTGAAGATTTATGGGGCTTATCAGTAACAATCGTAAAATCAATAATAACAGTGATTGCACCGGTTTTGTCAAATATTTTTAATGAATGTATTGATCAGGGTTGTTTTCCTGATTTGATGAAATACAGTAAAATAGTACCTATTTTTAAGTCCGGTTGTAAGGAGAATCCTTCTGATTACAGACCAGTTTCCGTTCTGCCAGCACTTAGTAAAATTTTTGAAAAACTGCTGCTTAATCAAATGTTAGGTAACTTTACTAAGCATAAGATATTGCATGGTCATCAGTTCGGTTTCACGAAGGGAAGATCTACATCCGATGCGGCAGCAGCATTGCTGAGACACATTTATGGCGCGTGGGAGGATTCTCAGGATGCGATTGGCATTTTTTGTGATCTATCCAAGGCTTTCGATTGCGTTGACCACCGTACACTACTTCTAAAACTTGACTACTACGGAATTCGTGGAACTGCTCATGATCTTGTTTTATCTTATTTATCAAATCGTCAACAAAAGGTAGGGATTACTGGCACAACATCCAAGGGCTCTTTAGTCGAAATGGGGGTACCCCAGGGTTCAATTTTAGGTCCATTTTTGTTTTTAGTATATATAAATGATTTGCCATATGTTGTAAATGATCTCACAGATATTGTCTTGTTTGCTGATGATACATCATTAATTTTTAAAGTTGATAGAAAAGACAAAGATCTAACTAAAGTTAATCATACTATGTCAATTGTCTGTGGGTGGTTTGCTACAAATAATCTATTACTAAATTCAAGGAAAACTAAATGCTTAAGGTTTTCTTTACCGAATGTAGCACAAGTAGATAGCCAAATAATAATAGATGGGAGCCATATTGATCTTGTTGATAAAACGGTATTTTTGGGTCTTACATTAGACAATAAATTGCAGTGGGGACCTCAGGTTGATACTCTAGCTGCTAAGTTAAGTTCGGCAGCATTTGCTGTTAGGAAAATTAAACAATTGACGAATGTTGAGACAGCCAAATTAGTTTATTTTGCATATTTTCATAGCCTCTTGTCCTATGGTATTTTATTTTGGGGAGCAGCAGCGGATATAGAATCAATATTTATTATACAAAAAAGAGCAATTCGTGCAATTTACGGTATGGGTCCCCGTGAATCATTAAGAGATTTATTTAGGGAAATAAATATAATGACATTGCCTTCATTATATATTTATGAAAATATTATGTTTATACGTAGAAACATAGGAATGTTTGAGTCAAAATTGGATATCCATAATATTAATACAAGACAAAGGGAGAAGTTAGTTGTTCCATATTTTAGACTAACTAAAGTAAACAAGTCATTTCTTGGTAATTGTGTTCGATTTTATAATAAGATACCGCTTTCAGTAACCAAAATGTCTGATCATAAATTTAAAAATTATATTAGGAAAGTTTTGAAAGAAAAAGCGTATTACAAGGTGGTTCATTATATTGAAGATAAAAATGTATGGAAGTAGCTGCTCTCTGCACAGTGCACCTCTAATTTTCTTATTTCTTTCATAGTTATTTCTTTTTTTTTTTGTTTTTGAATGTTAGCTTTATTAAGTATTTTGTAATTGTTAAATATAAAATATGTAAAATAGCCAAAAAGTCAGAATAGATAAAAAAGAATTTAATAAAATAAAAAAGAATGTAACCTTGCTGAGTTTCTTGCCGGTTCTTCTCAGTTGAAGGCTGACTTCCGAACCGGTAGTAGCTTCAGTAACTTTAAATTTGACCTTCATAAGTGCCTTCTGAGGGCCTAAACTGAATAAATGGTTTTGAATTTTGAATTTTGAATTAATATTATTTTTTATTTCATAAAAAAATTCTCACGAAAAACAGCTTAATTTAAAGTTAGCACAAAATTACGGCCACTGCTAGTTATAAAATGAGATATTATACTTCTAAGGACATAGTGTAGTAAAATTGTGATATGTTGTTCATGCAGGGTCCATGTAGGCCTATTAACACTAAACATACCATAACCGGATCAAATGACCCATATTGAACTTAGCAGTGAAAATGCACGTATCATCTTATTGCTTTTGCACATTTGACTTCATGACTTTTTCTTACTAATTAATAAACAGTTATACTATTTATTTCCCTTCCTAACAACCATATTTCATACATACAAGCAGGAAATATAAAGTCACATTTGACCCGCTATGGTAAAAATAGGTACCTAGCAAGTGTTGGTATGATTAGTGTTAAGTAGATATGACAATATTAAGTGAACTATGTAATGTTCCTTTGGGAAATAAAATTCTTAAAACCGAAGTAGATTCACAAATAATCCACTTGTTTATTTAAAATATCCCAAGACATTCTTCACACATGATTATTAACTGAAAATGAAATTATAAACCATTTATTCGGTTTAGGCCATCGGAGGGCACTTATGAAGGTCAAATTAGAAGTTACTGAAGCTACAAACGGTTCGGAAGTCAGCCTTCAACTGAGAAGAACCGGCAAGAAACTTAGCAAGGTTACATTCTTTTTGATTTTCTTATTAAATAATTTTTTAAATAAATTTTGCCTATTCTGACTTTTTGGCTATTTTATAATATCAATTTTACATAATTTTATATTTAACAATTACAAAATACTTAATATAGGTAACATTCATAAACAAAACAAAAAAAAAAGAAATAACATGACTGCAAAATAGAAAATAACAATAATTAGGTACTTCACAATTTAATCAAGAAAATTAGAGGTGCACTGTGCAGAGAGTAGCTATTTCCATACATGGTTACCTGATCCCAAATTAAGCAAAGTGTACTATGGCTACCAGGTTGATATGCTACATAAACTCCTTTTTAAAAATAGATATTTACATCCAATATTTTAATTCGCAGTATTAATACAATAAATATAAAATTATAAAGAACTTAGATGTTTTACCTTCAAAGGTGAATGCTTGATGTGGAAATAAGCACATAGGTTTATAATATAGCTGTATTAATGCTACGTAGTTACGAGTGCTTTGATAGAATAATTATTAAGTTAGATCTCAATTTCAATAAATACTTCAAGCCTTATGCTGAGAAGTATTATAATGTTTAATGAGCTAAGTGTCTGTGTTCGACCTGATTAGAGTTCGAGTACTTATTATTAGAGTTTATTTATTTATTTCAGGATAACCAACAGCTTTAAAAATAAATAAAAAATAATGTCAATTAACATGTAGCCAATTACAGGTCTTCACTAGTAGCAACAACATAATGAGAAATTCTGTGGAGGGGCAGAATCCAAAGCTCGTTTATAATAAACTAACTGTCCCCCGCGGTTTAATCCGCATTCCCGTGGAATGTCACATGTATTATACATAAAAACCTTTCTCTTCAATCACTCTATCTATTAAAAAACCGCATCAAAATCCGTTCCGTAGTTTTAAAGATTTAAGCATACATAGGGATATAGGGACAGAGAAAGCGACTTTGTTTCATACTATGTAGTGATTACAACATAACCTTATATCTATAGATGGATACATATACAAAGTTAACATTACTATACAGGGCTTAGATACAGTTGGAAAAAAATTTGGCTTAGCAACTTGGTATATATAATTTCCGTTTTTTTAATCAGAGGTACGTTTTTTGTTAAAGATATAATAATGGTATGAATAATAACCAGTTATCAGCCAATACCTCGATTTTAAACAAAAAATATAATTAAATCTAATATCCTTAAATGAGCAATTCTTGTATATATATAATTAGGATTTCGGAAACGGCTCCAACGATTTTCATAAAATATTGTATGCAGGGGGCGATAAATCGATCTAGCTAGGATTAATTTTCAGAAAACGTCGTTAAGTCCGTGTTTTTAGGCAATGAAAACTGCTACAATGTCACTAGAAGGTAAGGTTTTCAAGTTACATCTTTTGTGAGAAATACTTTTATTGGGAGCCCTTTATTAGCGCATCTAATTCGTATCTAGGTATATATGACAGTGCTTTAAAAAAGAGAATATGGTAGAAATCACGTTAGTAAAGAAATCCCGAGCAATGCTCGGACATCCAGGTACTGAAATATTTATTTAAATAGGCCTTCACAGGCTGAATGGTCAGACTCTAACACTGGTTCGGAAGGATGCTTTTACTGAGAGGAGCCGGCAATGAACTCAGCAATATAACATTTTGTACATAAAGATGTGTCCTGCAGCTTTACCCCAAAGCAAAATGCCGTAGATCATATGAATACGTGTATATAGAAATTAACTCTATGCCTTGTGTTTTTTCATTTTAATCTCGTTAAGACCTTCTCATGTGTATATAAATTACTGAGTGGGTATGTGGCAAACTTAAACGGTCATCGCTGCCGGTATGAACCATTTTGCACAGAAATACCGCTTACTGGACGGTACAGTCCGGTATACAAGTTACGCGCAAATCACGTAACTTCATAACAATAGAAATATCCAGCGAAATACCGCTGTGTATTTTTCGTTACCCATAGCTGTATATAATATAGTTCAAGTCAGACTAAGCCTTTGGTAATCCACCTGTTTTTATTATTCGAATTTATCAAATGAGTGTAAATATGTTTATGCAGTTATCTGGTTTCTGTAGTACAAGGATCAGATGGATGGCCGTGAAAGAACGTCCAAGATATTTATTTATCAAGGATCACAATCGTTAATCTTACTAATATTACAAATGCTAATGTTAATGAGGATGGATGTATGTATATTTTTTTGTTACCCTCTCGCTCTCACACAGACGCTCTCTCATTCATCCCGAGAAAATGGAACGCGAGTGAAACTGCCGGGACAGATGGTAAACAACAAATACTTAACAAGCCTGGACATTATTCACACATGATTATCTGATCCTGAAACAGAAATATACTATGGAAACTAGACATAACATACACACCCAGACAAAGAACCAACAGTCATGTTCATGCACACAAATATTACAAATAAGTATATTACCTAGACGATAGAAGAAACAGACAGAATGTTTTCCCCGTGTAGGAATCGAACCCACGATCAGCTTCGTGATAGTCAGGGTATGTAACCATGCCAACTGGTCCGTTTAGCGAATGCATCATCCCGTACCACAAGTTACCAGTTACTTCGCCAAATTTCGAAACCTTTCATCATAGTGTTTTAGCGCGCAAGCGCAGCGCGGCGGTGCATGCTTTTTTATCTTTTGTATAAATTGCGAAGTCGCACCAGACAAGGCTGTCCCAGTGTGGCCACAATTCATTTTGATCTTTAATTAAGTAGTCTATGGTTGGTTGTCTTCGCCATTGCCAAGAGTGAAGTGTGAAGAAATCGATTAGCTCGCATTTCTTTTTGTTTTTTTTATTTCAATTATTGTTCACACCTAACAATTGCAATAGGATGTTAAGTTTCATGCATATGTGTAAGTTTTGTCTGGCTTAGGCTCTGTAGCTCCCAAATGGAACTGCTTTTAATGCGGTTTTTTTTCATGGGAGTACGCTTAATCGGATTGGATTATATTATGAAAATTTGTGGAGCTGTTTAAAAGGTACGAAACGTTTTGTTTAATTTTGTGTGATTTTAAAATTTTATACACGTGTAATGGTAATAGTTTTTTATTATACTAAAATTATGTATAAAATTATTTTTTAAAAAAACAAGGTGCGTTGTAAAGATACACAATAGAAGTGAAACTTTGTATTACAGGGAAACATTTTAATTATTCATCAATCTCTTTTAAATAGCGTAATTTTTTTTGTCATTCATAAATTTTTCGTCACACAAAAAAAAAGCGAGAGTGAAAATTTGCGTTGAGGAACCATTATTTTATTTCATACCGCTTACTGTCTGCTTTGTCTATATGCCATCTCCGGTCATGATCACTTAAAACTATAAGATTTTGGCTCAATCCATCATAAAACAAAGACCAAACAGCCGATTGTGCCATAAAAACCGCAGTTCGGAAGATGGTAATGTAAATTCATTGCTTGTAAAGAATGTGTGGAAAAAGTAAATAATTTGCAATATTAGAACAACATTGACCGCGCCCTTTTAGCTTAACCAAGGTTCTGTAAACATTGCCGATTCCATTGAATCGTATGTCCGTTGAGCGATAATTAGATGTCACAATTACTGCTGTATGGTTTCTCAAAAGCAAGTTTTTTTAGGAAATTATTTACACACGGACATAGATCCCAAACTAAGCAGCGCTTGTATTATGGAAACCAGATAACTGGTACACTATCCATGCAACTTTTTTTCCAAATACATCTTATAGACAGGTGTTATTTCTTTGGATTTTAAGTGTAAAGAATGTCCCGGGATATTTATTTATTTATTTAATTATATTGTGGATACGGTAAGGTACCCTAACTGTCACGTAACAAACCGTGGGTTCGATTGCCACTCAGGGCAAACATTTTTGTGAATGATCATGTCTATTATTTCTGTGTGTGGGTGTCAATACGTCTTTAAATATGTAATTAGAAAATAATGTATATACTAGATTGGAGCTACTTTCGCATCGTATGTACAGGCTGTCCTTAGTTTGCAATCAGATTACCATACGTAAGGAATGTCCCAGAACATTTGATTATTTATGTTAGTCTTGTTTACAATTAATTAAATAAAAAAAAAATTGTAATAAAAAAAAAGTCAGAAGACAAAATTATGTGGGAAAATTTAAAACCTATCAATTTAAGAATGGAACTTGTAAAATTTGAACCTTAAAAAACGAATATAAAGTTCCATATGTTGAAAATTACTATTAAAATGAAGTACCTGCATGGTTTAATTTTGTAGACCATTAGTATTATTTATATATAGTAGATAATAATGATCTAATCTGTGGCTGCCGTATTACACATCTGTCAAAAATAAAATGTACATAAGCAATGTTCAAAGACCTATTAATGCGTAAGTCTCTTTAAGCTGGACACACACCACGTCATTAAACTATTTGGTCATTCACTTGAGGTTTTTAGCAAACGCCAACAAAACAATGTTTGTTAAAAGAATAAAAGATAATAGATCGAATAGGTACCTACCTAAAATTGATGCTCCATTAAAACAGCATATTTCAAAGAAAGCTTTTTTTGGTGGGAACTTCCATATTAACATTGTGTTTAGGTTTTATTTTAAAATAATCATGATGTTTTAAATTGTGTGTAAGGATTTTTCAATATTTAAATTTTTTTTATTTTTAAAATTCAAAGAGTCCTTTAAGGTCAAAGTTACTGAAGCTTCCAACACCATGCTATAAATCCCATACTGGTAGAATTTTTTTTTTATTACCGCCAACAGGTAATTTTGAAAACGACGTATGCAGCTCGCGCCTTATTGTTGTTCCGTGTCGTAACAAGTCACACAGCGGACACACGCGAATTATGGCCACGTCGCGTGTGCGGACGCGTGACCTTGACCCACTCGCGCAGTTGAAGCTACCGCGGAATGCACTCAATCGCATCGTTACGTGCCCGTAGTCCGTAGCCCGTACGCACTCATACATAGAGATCATAATCGTCCTTGAAAGAGAAAAGATTATCTATCTGGAAGGTTTTTTAGCATATATTTTATTAAACGTATAGTCGTACAAAAATATAGCAGGCTAATTGAGAATATTAAATATGTATGATTCTGAAAATGGTAGACATTACCATAAATAAATAAAAATATGTCCTAGGACATTCTTCACACTCGACAGAGCTGTACTACTTGTACTTTGGCCACCAGAAAACTAATACACTGCGTATACCTTAAACTTTTTAGAAATACATACTTAAATAGATATTTACAGCCAGACACAGCCAATCCACCAACATGGGCGTCAGAGGTTGATATTTCTTTTCTTTTTTATCATAATAAATATCCTGGGACATTCTTCATCTACGGCTTTCTATTCCAAAACAGAGCTTTTACTATGGGAACACGATAACTGATATACTACGTTAAAATATAAAATAAATGATAGTTTAAAAATACTAAAAAACACGCTTTTATAGAGAATCCAACCAAATAATAAAAAAAAAATTGAATTAAGAATAGTGTAAATAAGAAAAAAAAATATTTTTATGTAAAAAAAAGCGTGGGGTGCATGGTGTCAAAAGTTATAAATATTTAATTGACAGATATGTGTTTAATTAATTCAAATTTATTTTCTATTTTTTAGTTGGAATTTCTATAAAAGCGTGTTTTTTATTTTTTTTAAACTATTATTTATTTTACATTTATTAATTAAACCACTCATCCTAATTATCCTAGTAAGGATAACGGGTCAAACTATTAAATTGTCATCGGTCCTTAATAAGTATGCCAAATTTTGAGTTCATCCGACGTCTTGAAGGGGGTCAAAATCGTTTTCAAAGATTCCGTTAGATACTAACATACATACGTATGAAGCTAATAAAAGCGTTATAATAACTTTTATTTCTAATTTGACACTTTTATAGATATGTATTTACAGATACATGAACAAACATACATTTTCACGCCTGTTTGTACAAGGGGGAATCAACCCAACAGCCATTCTAAATAGAATCGATTTTTGCGACTTGTCTAAATTAAATAAACCTGCTCTAGTTTTACACAATAAAATTAAAAATACAAAGAATTGTAACAACAAAGTAATGTTACAATATGAATCGGAAATGGCCGCATTATAACGGACATTCGAGCGTCTCGTTCGTATAGCACGGTTAGTATAATTTAATGTGGATATTTCTAGAAAGGTAAGGCTGGTTGCGACACCTACCGGATTGCAGTTGCACCATCGTCTGGCAAACGGTTAGTCGATACCTGACTCATGTGTCACAAAGTACTTTGTACTATCTAGATTTACTGGTAGCTGCATTACCTATATATATACATAAATAAATGTATTAATCGTATGCCTTGATAGCAATGAAGCAAATAAAAATCAAATGAGAGAAATAACAATCGAATGCTGTTCATTGGTAAGTGCACCGCTTTAAAATGGCTGGATCAATTTGCTCTTGCTCAAGATTGTCCGTATAAGGTTTTGCAGTAAGAAATGGAAAATTGGGAAATTAGTGAAAAACTTCTGTTGTATGTACCTTCCACAAGACCATGATTTGAAGAAGTGTGAACGAAGTTCCTGTCATATTATTTCTTATATAAGTTGAGGCAAACGTGGTTTGATTCTATAAGGTCTTATGGTGGTCTAATGATGCTGCTTTGCTGCCTCTATCTCTTTCGCTAACTACGCAAGCACGGGAGAGGTTCGCTCTCCGAGGCCTCTTGAGCCGGCTCGTCGACGAAATTTACATTAGAGAATGCTGGAGCAGCAAACCTGTCCACGAAGTTATTGTTAGGAGATTTATTTATACATTACCAGCTGTCACCGGTGGTTTCCGCCGCGTTCCTGAGGGTCGTAACATTTTCCCGGCACCAAAAGTATCCGATATGTTATTCCAGAGCATTTTCTATATGTGCCCAAGTTTCATCCAAATCTGTTTGGCAGTTATGCGTAAAAGAGAAACAAACATCCTTCCATCTTTAAAAACTTTCATATTTACATAATAATATAATGAGACGATGTTCGTCTGAACAATCACTAGATATTCAACTGAAAAACGTTTAGAAATACTATAAGAAAATAGAGTCACGGTTAAAAACAAAAAGCTGAGTATGCGTATGGGTGTATAAATTTTTTATAACTATAAATCTAATCTCACGTGCAAATCTGTATGTATATTTATGTTGTTGTCTTATCTATGTACAAAAAATCATTGTCCTTACCCTCAAGGTCGATATTCTTGCAAAATATTACTGTATATACAGTCAAATGGTGGTATGTACACATTGCAAGTTAGTAAGCAATGTACATTTGATTAACTATCTTGAATTAATTTCATAAACGATTCTTGGAAGCAACATTTAAAAAGTTTAATTTAAACTTTTTAGATAAAAATTTAATTTTGGCTGACTCGTATAAGCTGGAATAGTCCCTGATTCCGGTCTTTTCCACGAATTTAATCTAGCTTTATTTATATTCATTCAATCTAAAACGAAAGAAAATCGCAAAATACATAATAAAATGAAGAAATCAAGGGATTATGTACAACCTCACTTGGTCTCTTTCGCACAAAGCTAGGTATTTGATTTACCAGCCTATGTTTATATCTGCCCCCTTATTCAGCTAATACAAACTTCGTCGGCGAGCCCCTTCATGGAGGCCTCGGAGAGCTTATCTCTCACGTGATTGACGTGAGCACGGAGGCCGCGACGAAATATCCTCGAGTTAATGTTATTTTCTTTACAGAATCGAGCCCCTGATCATGAATTATGTCAAAAAGAACATAAAAGAAAATAAATATTTTCAATTGAGATGGAATAATGGTTTTGAACATATTACAACAACGAACAAGTGCTTTCAAATCTCAAACACGCATCACAATCATTATTTTGATAGATAATATAATAAAAAAACCACTCATTTTTATTGCGGAAACACAATTTTTCCAAGCTAAGGTTGTAAACAAAGAGATAACATTACAATCATGGTCGCAATAATAACTAATAATGATCGTGTCATTACATCGCCAGTGCAAAGACCACGAAGTGACGCAGAGGGTATAATGACATAAACACTAGACACCTAGGAATTCCCAAGATATGGAAGATTACCTTTTTTCTATGGCCATTCATTGTTATTGTTACGATACTTAAACGGGTAGAACCATTTTTTGTGAAGACACTGATACAGTCATTTGAGAATGCACTTTAAAGACGCTTAGTGGGATTTCGAGGACTTTCAGGACACTTCGACGCTTAATTTTTTGGGTTCTATCATAAAATGGTAATTTTTTTTTGACATATAGGATCAAAATTTGAAAGAGAAGAAAATAGCCTTTTCATAGTTACACAAAACTACAACTACAAACTACATTTTCTCCACTACTTAAATGAGTCAAATAATCTGAAATAATTCAGAGTAGAAAATAATTATCTGTGTTTAAAAGATATTTTTTTTTTTTTTATAATTATTTTATTAGATTAAAAGAAGTAGTTACCAAGTCAATGTGATTTAAGAATCTCGCTACACTGTTCTTCTGATTACATACATCAAATTGACGTCCATATTATGACACATCTCATACAGGCCTGGTGAGGAGACTGGTTCTTGTTTTAGATAAGGGATAAGCCTAGCTATCAATCCAGGTAAAGCTACCAATACTCGGCACCTTAATCTTTGATATTGTTCGTTAAGGAAAATATACAACATGTTACAAAATACCCGGTAATAATATAATTAATTATCTAAGCCAACAACCCTAGTAAGCTGTCATGTCAGGGAACTAGATTATTTAACAGAAAGGCCTACGTACCTATTTTACCTAATATTTTTTTTATTTTTCATTCATAAAATCAGATTTTTTATTTTTTTGGGGTATGTTATACAGCCAATTATTACGTAAAATAGGTACGGCCTACGTATCTATTTTTACGTGGCTACTTTAAGAGTTTTTCTATTCTTCATTTATAAAAATCAGTTTTTTTTGGGTATGTTATACAGCGTTACTACGGTTCTTAAATACTATGAATGGACTCGTTATAAGGCCCTTTTCAACCCCCTTTCGGCTTTACGGGTAGTTTTGTAACAGCCTGTAAAGGTATACATTTTTTGTTTAATTTGTGATTAATACCGTAGGACTAATTAAAGCAAAGGCGTAATCAACTACATTGAAAAGTATAAATGAGGATGATACTATATTCAAATAATTTAATATCTAGGAAATACATTTAATATTTAAACTGCCATCTCTTATCAAAAACCATAACTAATTTGAACAATTCATTTATAATATGTATCAGATACATAATACATATATTTTACAAAACTGATTGTAAATACACATACGATACATCATTTACCTAAATATAAACCCGAGTAAACCTTGAGCATTAGGAAAGTCACTTCGAACTTCAAGGCTTTGATTTATTGTAACAAAACTATTACAAAATACATACTTTGATCATACCACTGATGTTAAAAAGAAAAAATAGTCCACAATGCACAATTGTGACCTCATTCTTGCGATTTCTTAACTATGCCGTTACCCATCTAATTGCTCTACTTCAGTGAATCTTTTGACATAATTTTTATAAAGGATATTACGTAAGGTTTAAATTCTAAATCTACTCACTTATCTATACTCAATTATGATTTTTACCATTAAAATGACTGGTGTTCTCACGTGTTATATCATTCATGTGGATTCTTAACAAGCAATGTGGTGAACTGCATGTTTTTTGTGCATGACTGTACACTATGGATTAGTTAGTTTTATCGGTGGTTTTTAAATGTTGACCTCAAAAAAAACGTTCATTTAGTCTGCAGAGTGCACTTACGTAGCTTAAAGTTACTGACTTTGAGCTAGCTACCACCGGTTCGACAGTCAGTCATCAACTGAGAAGAACCGCGAAGTAAATCAGGATGGTAACATTTTTATCACCTGTCTTTTCGGCTACTTAAATCATTAATTAAAAAATTCTTAAAATAAATTACCCAACAATGATTCCAAAAGCAACAATAACCTAAACAAGCATATGAAAGATTAACTTCGTCGTGACGTTTTATGTTCTTTCTTTATTTTCTTCTTACGGACTCTTAGTCCATAAAGATTCTATGATAAATTATTCTAAGATAAATTGGGTGCATTTTTATGGATTAACATATTTCCGCGCTTGCTCGGCTCGATGTTTTGAGCTGAGGCTTCCATCATACTATCCAGCTTGAAATTACTAATCTTTCTTCCTCAGGTACATACTTTGTCAGAGATGTGGTTCAGTATCCTAGTCTACCTGGTATACTACTCTACGTATACCATACTACTTGCCATCGCTGGATTGTGGTGCTTCGAGGAGTGTGCCCTCACTGAAGATGAAGAGTACGAATTCAATAACCAGCACCGGGCTTTACCGTATTGAACTCTCCGAGAAAGCTTGTAAGTCTATTTTTGTTTGTCTTGTGAAACAAGTGATTTTTTGAAACTGCAGCTCTACATATTTTGTGCTCAAGGAATAGGTATTTGTGAGGTGTAAAGAACTTCATATTTTTAGGAATAAGGCATGAAACTCCTACAAGATAAATGAAGAAAAATCCTTAAACTTAAACAAAAGTATTTATTTATCAAACCATATTTATTCATATTTAATTAATATTAATAGATATCACAATACTCGTTAAAATAGATAAAAATTAGTAAAAGGAAACGTTTTTAAACCAGGCATCAAACAAATAAAACTGGGGTCACGTATGCTGTTTGGCAAACCCTTTCATTAGATAGCCAGGACATGGAGGTGGGTTACGAATATAAATATTAATATAATATATCTACTATCTAATCACGACCACCATTTTGGATTTTGAATAACGTATCTTAGTGTAATGTCAACAAAAACAATTGAACGTGCAGATTCTCTGCTCGGTTGGATCAGGACCCTGGTTTTAAATTCATTTACAATATTTGACCCTAACATACTAACAGCAAATAAATCAAAATGAAATATTGTAAAATAGTAGCGAATTCATTAGGGGCAGCCATTAATTACGTGAGGCATTTATGAGGGGGAGGGGGTCGAGCTGAATCTCACCGAATCTCACGTGGGTGGGAGGGGGGTGTCTCAGCAAATATCACGTAATTATTCTATTAGCAAGAAACAATGTAAAATTGCAAGAAAAGGGTTATAATTTAGTAAAAACATTTTTTCCAAAAAAAAAATTGGTTGAATTCCAGTTTGCGAATACCATAAAGTAGCAAATCTCACGTGTGATTACAGGCGGGGTGAGCTAAATCTCACGACATCTCACCATGGGGAGTGGGGAGGTCGAAAAATCACTAAAATCACCTCACATAATTAATGGATGCCCCCTTAAAAGTAAAGGCTGTAAAATTAAAACAAACCATAAACCAAAATCTCTGACTAAAGCGCAATTATTTCAATTTTTATATAAATCATTTTTACTTACTGAAAACAACGGTTATTTTTCGAGAATTCACCTTCAATTTGGTGAAACATAAATCACTGTCAAACACGAGGGAAGTCAGCTACTACGCCACACGGATGTTACATCCACTCCTCAAGTCGGTACATATAACATATCCGTTCAGAAACCGTGCTAAGGTTAATTTAGGGCTATGTACACTAATGATAATAATTGAAGTTATTAATATGATTTATTGACTCTTTCGAATATTGGTCTGCAATTTTTAGTCTTTATTGAAGTATGAAACCACAGAAAACTAAAAAAAACAATAGCTCAACATGTAGTTATTATCAGATTTATTCACTCTATATCGGTCTGTATTTTATTTTTTATTTATTTATTGATAAAAATATAAGATACATAAATAAATCCTCAGAAAACACAAAAAAACAATAGAACATGATTTATTGACTCTTTTGAATATCACTCTGCAATTTTTAGTGTTCATTGAGTTATTTTATTTTTTATTTATTTGTTGATATAAATATTAGATACATAAATATATCCACAAAAAACAATAGTTCAATGCATTTTATTTTTTATTTATTTATTGATAAAAATATTAGAAACATAAATAAATTCTCAGAAAACACAAAAAAACAATAGAACATGATTTATTGACTCTTTTGAATATCACTCTGCAATTTTTAGTGTTCATTGAGTTATTTTATTTTTTATTTATTTGTTGATATAAATATTAGATACATAAATATATCCACAAAAAACAATAGTTCAATGCATTTTATTTTTTATTTATTTATTGATAAAAATATTAGATACATAAATAAATTCTCAGAAAACACAAAAAAAAACAATAGAACATGATTTATTGACTCTTTTGAATATCACTCTGCAATTTTTAGTGTTTATTGAGATATTTTATTTTTTATTTATTTGTTGATATAAATATTAGATACATAAATGAATCCACAAAAAACAATAGTTCAATGCATTTTATTTTTTATTTATTTATTGATAAAAATATTAGATACATAAATAAATTCTCAGAAAACACAAAAAAAAACAATAGAACATGATTTATTGACTCTTTTGAATATCACTCTGCAATTTTTAGTGTTTATTGAGATATTTTATTTTTTATTTATTTGTTGATATAAATATTAGATACATAAATGAATCCACAAAAAACAATAGTTCAATGCATTTTATTTTTTATTTATTAATTGATAAAAATATGAGATACATAAATAAAACCACAAAAAGCAATAACTCACCATGTAGTTTACTAAAGGAACTCAAGGAATCTTCAAGCATCCGAAGTTTGTCAGTATATAGTGAGTAATATTTTTTTTTCTTATTTATGTCAAGTAGACCAACAAACAGGCTGACGGTCCACTTGATGGTAAGTGGTCACCGCCGCTTATGGACATTTGCAACTTTGGTGGTATCGCAATGTGTTGTCGACCCTGAAACGTAAAGTTGTTAAGTCTCATGTGCCCGTAATTTCCCCTACCTTTCTAGCCGTAATATAGTACAAGTGCACTACTGCTTCACAGTGGAAATGGGTATTTGCACTGAGAGTTCTGCCATGTCTAAGTACTTTCTTTACTTCTACGCCAAAACCATTACTTAGTTAAAAGTACTGAAAGAACTTAAATGATGATCAATCATACTAAAGTTAGTAACGCTTCGGAATTTAGCCTTCAACTGAAAAGATTCAAAACCATTTATTCAGTTTTGGCCCTCGGAAGGCACTTATGAAGGTCAAATTTAAAGTTATTGATGCTGCAACCGGTTCGGAAGTCAGCCTTCAACTGAGAAGAACCGGCAAGAAACACAGCAAGGTTACATTGTTTTTTTATTTTATATTAAATAATTTTTTATATCAATTTATCTATTCTGACTTTTTAGCTATTTTATAATGTCAATTTTATATATTTTTAAATTTAACAATTACAAAATACTTAATATAGGTAACATTAAAATTTTATTAATGTAATAAAAATATACAAAAAAGCATATAAAATGTAAAGGGCATTCTAGACACACGGGAATTTAATCCCAAATTAACCAGTTTGTACTGCTTGTACTATTGATATCAGATGAATAAGACACTCCATATAGTTAATACTATACAAGTAATAAGTATAGTAATGAGACCCTTAACATATCTAATATATTATAAGACCCAACGTGAAATTTGGGAATTGTCGCCGTCTCCCGGACGAATTTTAAATGCAATTTCTTAATTTTTTTCATCAATTACATACCTATATTATTTTAATATATAGAGCTGAAGAGTTTATTTGTTTATTTGAACGCAATAATCTAAGGAACTACAGGTTCGAAGTGAAAAGATATTATTGTGTTGAATAGTCCATTTATCGAAGAAGGCTTATAGGCTATATAACCTCACGCCATGACCAATAGGAGCGGAGCATCAATAAAATAGTGGCAAAAATGAGATAAAAAAATATTCCGTTTGACAATTTGCGGTCTTCGGGACGCGGGTGAAACCGCGAGGGGCAACTAGTCATCCTATATTTTAACAAACAAATTACTACCTTCCATAAAAGTTATTCCTTGGTAATATAATTAAAAGCTAGTTTAAACTAAGTCTCTGACTCAAGATCTTGCCACATAGATCTTAGTCATGCTTGGACGAAATTATATATATTATATTCCATATTACTACGCACCATGCCCTCAAAAGTATCCAGTTTACATGTGTGCCTATTACATGAATGTCGATTTAACAGCAGTTTGTGCGTGATATTCGTTAACGGTATAAGCCACGTTCTGGAAGAAGTTCTTATCAGAGAATTGATTTATTCCTGTGTAAAAACTTACACTTTATATCACAGGATTTTTTTAGCTTTCAATCTGTGAAAGAATTTTTGAAATGGGATGAGTAGTTCGGTGATAACTTCCTACTACCAAACATTACCTGTTTACTATTAGTATAGATAGAGTCCCAAACATCCAAACCTTAACATATATAGTTTTGGTGTATTAATGCAGATCTGTATGAAAAAAATACAATCCAATATATTTTATTTCTACAACACATAACAAGAGAAGAAGAAATATAAAGAGGTGGATAAGAGAACAAGTGTTTACAAAATAGGCGGTTGTATCGCTAACACGATTTCTTCCAGATATCCTAAGGGTAGCAGGATACAGAAGAGGCTAGCAGGTGTTGCACGTTTAGATATTTGTAAATTTTGTCTTGTAGTCTCGGAGATTTCCCTGTTAGAACAGTATTTTTTTCTGTTACGTCCATCACATTTTTGGTAAATAATTTTAATGTACCTACAGACGTGCCGGTTCTTCAGTTTTTAATATAGAAAGATATCTATTTTTCCACTTTTTGCTTTTCCTATGACTTATGTTTAACTTGAACTGACATGAAATCGACGTCAATTTGCAAAAAAAAGATATATAAATAACATCTATGGGATCCGTAGAGAGGTTAAAGTAATAGACATGGCATTAATAGATAAATAACTGAAACACATTTAGTAAATTCCATTATTACATAAATTATAATGTTTCTTTTTATGTTTTTAGCTAAAATATAGAATTTATATATCATGCAAAGACTGTACAAATGGCTGTAAAAACTAAGCTTTTTTAAATGTATTTTTGAAGAGAAAATTCTTATCCGCAACCTTTCTGTGTGTCGAAAAATAAATTAATGATAAACACAATCTATGCTATTCCAAAGTGACTGATACATAATTAAAATGTTTCCCTGTAATACAAAACTTTCACTTCCCTGCACTGCTTTTTTAAATTTACACTGTACAAAAAAGTAAAAATTGTTCTATTTATCACTGGCTGTTAACTGCATGCATATTTTTTTATTCAGAAACGTTTGCGGTCGCTCGTAGAATAACTTACTAAAGTTACATTACGACCAAAATAATAAAGAAAGCCAGAGAGGTTAAAAATACGTACATACAGAATATCATTTTATTATATTCCTATAGATAAATGTAATATTCCACAGTGGTTTATTTTCATAAAACTGTTACTTACTTAAAACTACATCGAATAAACCAATGCAGGTAATTGTATTACGTAAGTTTACACAGAAAAGCCAACAGCCAGAAGGTTGGCGCATTCTCGTCATCCCCCCCTGCAACATAATATTTTGTCGTGGCACCTCTAGCCATTCAGTACTCTATGTATACCCGTTGTACGCATTACAGTCTTAGATAAAGTAATATATATATAATTTGTATTTTAACTTCAGTTCTATAATGATTTTAGTTCTAAAACCGGTGTCGTTTAAGTGCTACACTTATTTAACTAAGTTTTCTTCTAATTTATGACAAATAAATTTGTAAGAGACAAGTGAGTGTTAGTTTGGTGTTCAATGATATAAATACTAAATAGGTATGTTTTTATTTTTTTCTTTTAAAAGGGTTTTTAAATATTTATTTTTTTATATTACTTAATCATAAAATTTTCGCAGTTTTATACTTTAATTTAAGTTTATAAAATATAATAATAATATTGGAGAGGACTTCCATTTATAATCCGACTTAATCAAAACATAATTTTTTTATTGATAAAACAAATTTAATATTTACTTGACTTTTCCTAAAAAAAAATAGCATCCTTTTGACCCTCGATCTAAATGTTAATGAACAGGACTTGTCAGGATAAACAACCATGAACACTAGCCAATAAACTCTCTGTCTGACTCCATTATCAGATCAGCTCGATGGCATTAAATTATTGTATTGTCAACCGGATTCCACAGGCTTCCAAAGTTTCAAATAGATAGGATAACTAGAAGTAAGTTAAAAATGGTCATCCAAGATCTTATTACATTGTTTTTTACAAGCGAAGGTTATAAAAGCGTGTTAAAAAAAATTGGCGCCGTTTTTCCATATAAGATTTTATGCAATACCAACTAGATTTCGCAGCTCGGTTTTACCTGCCTCTCTCATATGAGAAAAGTATCCTATGTATAAACAATAGTTCATGAATCGGACATTTTAAAATTCATTAAATAAAATAAGACATTAGGACAATTTTCATATTACATATGTTTTTTTAGGAAGTCTTGTATATTTAAGTCCACTTAAAACATATTTTGTCTGGATACAAAAGTATGTGTGACATTCCAAATGTGGCGAGAAATGTCACTGTCAATGTTATTCTATCCGATTGTTTTGGTTACCTTTTCGGACATGCATCTTTTATTTTAGTCATAACAATTCGAATTTTATTTTTACCTAAGAAATGTGCGCCCATGATAGGCTGAGTCGAATACCTGATTTATAAAACGATGAGTAACCAAAAATTTTAAAAGATTTAAATTTAAAATTCACTAAGTATTTTTTTATTATTAAATGTAAAGGATAAAAACAAAATAATGTTGCCATTTGTAAATAAGCCAACGCCATAACCATAACAATATTAATTGTTCTATAATAACATAGGATAAGTACCTTTGTTCTTATAACTTAAAAACACGATGTAAATTATAAGTCATACAACAATAAGGTAGTAATTACATTAAATTGCACTATGACGTGCAATCATTATAATAATTGCTTATAAAATACGTCAAACAAAGGGGAACAACCCTAGATCAATTGAGATTTAATTAAAATTGACAATTTGAATAACAACAATTATCTATTTTTAACCGGCGAAAAAACGGAGGAGGTTCTTTAGTCAACCCAATCTTTTTATAGAGTTTTTGATCATTCTTCTTTAATTGGATAGGTATAGACCTGGTCATTAAAATCCAAAAAACAATAAAAAAATATAGGTACCTTTGAGGACCCAAACTAAATAAATTTAAATAAAAAAGTTCGTCGCTAGGTGTAGGATTTTTTCTTATTTCAGTTTCTTTCCTATTCGGTTACATTTTTTGTTAATAAGTTTTATATTACAAGCTTCTAACTATTATTATAGAAACAATACAAATTATGGGTTGTCCAAAAAGTAGATATTCTTTCCCCAAAATAAGATAATCAAAATAAATGGCATAACTGAATCCAATCTCTTTGTTATTCATTACTCTAAGTTATTAATATTTTTATTACATAAAATCATGTCCAAAATATTTGTTAGTTTTTACTGCATTTATAGTCTACACTATAGCCTTACTTTGGGTGGTGTGGCCGACTTGACTTTGTGATCATGTTATTACGTGGAATGCACTTAGCACTAAGCTAATTCAATTATATATTTAGCATTACGTTTATAAATTATTTTGAATACTGATGCCTAAAAGGCTGACAAACATTAAGCAGTTCTCCTGGCGATGACTTCTTACCATCGCCTATGGACGTAAATAATACTAGGAGCATCAGTCATTCATATTAATAAAATAAAATAAAAATAGCCATAATTTCTACTACATTTACAATGTTTAAAAGTTTTACCTAATAATGTGACTAAGAAAAGTATGGAATTTAAAACTATCTAGAAAACAAAAAGTTTAAACTATTCTAATTTCTAAAAACTATGACATTATAAGCTAAATCTTATTAGTAGTAGTCGCCTCTTCGGCGTAAGCCTCTCCTAAGCATCTATTTATCACATTCCCGTGCCTCACGCATCCATAGGGGTCCGCGTCTCTGGTAGAAGATGTCATACCTTTTGCTTGGTCGTCCTCTTTTTCATTTCATGTCTCTTGGCCGTTTAGCCCACCTAGAATCATTCATCCTACAGACATGTCCTGCATTCATTCATATTACGAGAGATCAATTAATTGAAGGGTAGATGTTCAGGGATCATTGAACAACCAAAACTACAAACAATTTAGTTTGAGATTATCAAGTGCTATGCTCTAATATCTCTTCCATGTCTGTTGATATATTGATGATTTAATGTTTTTTATTCAAACTTTTGTATATTGTCTCTGGTAAATTAAATATTGGAGTTCTCATAAAATCCCAATTCTCCATTCCCACGTTTCTGTAAAGCTTCGTATATTTCCTCCTGCTTCCAAATCAGCAGCACAGAGATGTATCGAGAATAGTGACACATTATTTTGAGTATCTGTTATTATATTATTGAATATTTTTATTGTATTAGTACCTATATTCTGGTTGTAAATATCTTTTTATGTATGTATTTAGAAAAAAAAATGTAGTATATGTAGTATATCAGTTATCTGGTTTCCATAGTACAAGCTCTGCTTAGTTTGGGATCAGTTGGCCGTGTGTAAAGAATGTCCCGGGATATTTATTTATTATTTATATATTAAATTGTTGTAAGTCGTTATATCATCGTATTGGATTTTATCTGTGAAGATGTTATAATGCATGTTAAAAAATATATATATATACATATATATTACACATACGTTATCTTCGCCTATTCATACCTGACAAAAAGATAAGTAAATTATCAATCAATTTCCTTTATATCTAACTCTTACTATGGGTGCGACGTAAGACGCGGGATCTTTTGAGTTTAAAATTAAAACCACTGACATAACCTAAAAAAGATCTACGTTTAAATGTGCCTCAACGATTGCCAAATAAGTTTTACAAATAGATGTTAACATAGAAAAAAGTAAGGATCACATTCTTGCCATAAAAAGCTTTCAAGACTATAGAGTAAGGAGGTATGAGACTCGTCCATTTAAAAGGGAAGTTGTTCCGCCTGGCTAGGTGATCATGCATGGGGACCGCGGTCCAACTGTTGATTTTGTATGCTTTTATCTATGTCAAAACCTGAGAGAATTTTGATATCGCGATATAGAATTCTCGTGTATCTCTTCTCGTTCATAGATGTCGCCACATCACTGTGGTGCGGACGGTGAAGAATTGAATGCGTGTTCATAGATGTCGCCACAAGTATGTCAAAAAGTTCATGAAAATTGATAAAAATCTTATTTTTTAATTATTTGTGCTTTACGAAGGTGGAGAACCATCCACATGTTGATGTTTACTTCCTTGAGTAAATAGTTCGATATTAGACGGTGCAATTAATAAGTATCAGACGAGATATTGCCGTGGTGCGACTAAAGCAACCTTACCCTATATTGAAAATATTTTCCAAGAACTGATTGCGGTTAACGTAGGGAGTGTAACGAAGTTTTAAAATATGGTCTGGTTATATGACAATTTTTGAAATATTTGTCTGTCTGTTTAAAGATGTTAAACACCGAAACTTTTGTGCACAACACCGAAAGATGTTTTCACAGGAATCTGGAACATAGCGTTGGACAACATATTGTTATATTTATAATATTACATTCTTTTACGAAAAAAAAAGATTTATGACCTTAATTTTATGTTATCGCGCTTACGAACTCACGCAGTCAGTGTAAAATATGACTATCAAATATGTAGGGTTACGTAAGTAGGGTCCACTGTGCGTCGGGTTTTATTTCATCATTGCAATTTGCCTGCCCTTCATACTTGGGCCCTTATGTGTCAAGGTCGATGTGTTTTATGGCCTTATCTGTCAACTGACCATGAAACTAGTTAAGATTTTAAAAGATTCTTAAAAAGTTAAGTGTTTTTTTTTTAAATAAAATTTTCAATATATCGGTTTGTTGATTCATTTGACTCGAATCAGGTAAAAAACAAATTATTTTATGAAGTTTTTATTTTGGTGTACTTACATTTTCGTGTTATAAAGAGAGAGTGCGAGTTTTGTAAGTATGTATGTATGCGGAGAGTAATCTCCTAAACCACTAATTTAAAATATACTATTCACTAGTTGATTGGTACACGATTGTACTAAATATTCATAGGCTATATTATAATTCAGGGATACATTTGATCCTTCGAGAACTTGGGTCAAATGGTGGCACGGAAATCTATTTCATTATAAATTGAGATAGATGAAGTAGAGATTATTTTTTATAGAGCACTAGCTGTCACCCGCGTTCCCGGGGTATATCATATTTTCCCGGGCTAAAAAGTAGACTATATGTTAGTCCAGGATATCCTCTATCTATGTGCCAAGTTTTATCCATATCCATTTAGTAGTTTTTGCGTGAAAGTGTAACAAACATACTTACATACAAATCTTTCCTATTTATAATATTAGTATATAGAGCATTGATAAATAGGTTACTGCAGAATGCCATATAGGGCATTTATTTTAAGTAGTCCCTTTATCAGATAAAGTTAAACAAATCATGTCTTACTTACATATACAATATAGCTACATTCCCGTGGTTTCACCCACGTTCCTGAGGGATTGATTTTATTTCAGGTTTATAACATACCCTATGTTGGGAATAGTGTAACTTTCTATCAGTGAAAGAATGATTGCAATTAGATGAGCAATTTCCTACTTTACCTCTTTATTTCTATTTCTTTGACAGGCCAGTGGCTTGGTGGTTAGCGACTCTGACTGCCAAGCTGAAGGTTGCGGGTTCGATTCCCACCCAGGAAAAACATTTGTGCGCATGAACATATCTGTTTGTTCTGTGTACGTCTGTAAATATCTATATAAGTATGTATTTAGAAAAAAAATTAATATATGTAGTATATCAGTTATCTGGTTTCCATAGTACAAGGTCTGCTTAGTTTGGGATCAGGTAGCCGTGTGTAAAGAATGTCCCAGGATATTTATAATCCTACTAATATTATAAAAGCGAATCGATGGAAGTATGGATACTATATCTCGCAGACACTTCTAACATTCCTCTGGAACGCGGGTAAAACCGTGGGGTAAAGCTAGTATTAGCATATATTCTGGCTATCGTAAAGTAAATAGTACTAAATTTCGTGTAATACTAATTTTTTTATTCCCTTTTTGTGTGCGATGTTGATTTTCACGGTGCATAATTTTTACTTTTAATTATTTTGATAATTAGTTTGTAAGCAACTTACCTGTGACGAAGTAATGAAGATGAATATGCAGTGCCTGCTTAAACCAAAAAGGTTTTTAGGCACCAAAATTAACGGTAATATATACAAATAATAATATTTAAATGTGTGTTTATGATTTTAAATTTCATTAAATAAAAAATATAAAAAAAAAATTATAAATGTTTGTCTTTCCGTCTGTTTGTTTGTACCGGCTTATTTTCGTAACGGCTGGATCAATTTTGACAGAACTTACACTCGCAAATAGTGTTATAAGGAGTAACGTGGGCTTTTTATACCGAAAATGTGTTACACCGTTCGGGAACGCGAGTGCAACCGCGGTTGACAGTTAGTATTAAATAAAGTAACCAAAAAGTGTCTGATTAAATTTAAATATTAAGTACCATGCAAATAAAGTATAAAAACCATTATTTAAATAATTTTATATGTAGAGTATATGCTTATGGATTTACTGTTATCTGATGTATACCTACACTCTATATTGTCTATGTTTGACGTATCTATTGTTCTGACAATGGCTAGACGATGTCAATGTCAAGTTCAAAGTATCAAAACAATATTGACGATAATAACATCTGTCTGACACGTGTAAACAAATAACTATTCTCCTGATTACAATGAAAAATAGTTTAAATACCACATTGCAAATTATTATTTGTCAATGCCAATTATCCTTTTTTTCTGATTGACAGATGTCAATGTCATATTTATTTTAGGTTGTCTATGCTCAATTGATTTTTGTCTCGAGTACGTCATAGTATCAACATTATTTATATTCTTATTCCTTGTTAAAAAACGACCAGCGGTCCTACAAATTTCAAGCATTTTCAGGAAATCAGAGGTCGAGTTGGTAAAAAATCCTACTGATTTGTATGGCGAACCTCTCCATGTCGATTGTTTTTATACAATTTCCCTTACATTTAGTACTGACGTCGATACCATTGACATTTAAGCAATAACTTTCTAAATAGAGCTTAAAACGAAGAATTAATTAATATTTCATATATCGTTTTAGTATATGTATGAATGTTTGGTAGTATCTCACGCAAAAACTACCGTATAGATTTGAGTGAACCATGGCACATAGATAGTTTATAACCTGGATAAAAACATAGGATACTTTTTATCTCGGGAAAATGTTACATCTCTCGGGAACGCGGGTGAAACCGCGAGGGACAGCTAGTTTGTTTATATAATATTTAATGTGAGAGTGTGAGTATTACTACATTCATTAATATTATGAATATATATTTTAAACTGACTTTAATAAAAAATGTTGCTCCATATTTTAGTCGAATGTTTTATTTAATAGGTAATTTAATATAAATAACTTATCTTTAAAGGCTACAAAAAATTATAATTAGTATACAATAAATTTATATTTAGCTCCTATCTCAAAGTTTTTATTACGTCTTGATAAAGTAGCCTATATTACTTCTGGACACAGTAGTTTTCTAATATAGAAAAAATATTGAAATCAGACCAATAGTTTTTGAGATAATTTACTTATTTTATTTTGTTTTTTTAATTAATTTCATATCGCAACATAATAATGTAATCTTTTGTATATCATTAGCTTACTAGTTCCTAATTTACATAAGGGTTTATAGTATCCAAGTGGCAGTAGAACACTGACTCCTAAGTCACAGGTAGTCCTAGTTTAGGAGTCAGGGTTTCAACTTTTGTGCGCCTTTAACCTAAATAACCTTGTGAACTTTAGCTAGATATTAAGCGTTTTGTAAGGACTTGTATCAATAAAGCATTTTTTATATTAATTACAATTTTTTGTGCAAGTAGGTTGCCAAACCTCCAAAGTATCCACCAGATGGTAAGTGGTCACCGCCGACTATGGTCATTTGGAGCACCAAGAGGTATTGCCTATGTGTTAATGACCTTAACCCGTGAAGTTGTTATGTCTCACGTGCCTGTTATTTACATAATAGAATAAAAGGAAACAAATAATTTGCTTTTTTACCAAAAAATCAAATCAGTTTAAGCTTTGAAGAATTTTAATCAAAGGTCGTGGGGTTTCTGATTCTCACTCAATCAACTGAAAAATTCTCGACAATCATTGATTTTCTTATTGGTTTGCCATATTTTCTTGATTGTCAAATTCAATATTGAAGTCATGACGCGAGAATGAGGCAGGCCAGTTGGCTTGGTGGTTAGCGACTCTGACTGCCAAACCGAAGGCAGCGGGTTCGATTCCCACCCAGGACAAACATTTTGTGTGCATGAACATGTCTGTCTGTTCTGTGTCTGGGTGTAAATATCTATATAAGTTTGTATTAAGAAAAAAACAAGTAGTATGTGTAGTATATCAGTTATCTGGTTTCCATAGTATAAGCTCTGCTTAGTTTGAGATCAGATGGCCGTGTGTAAAAAATGTCCCAGGATATTTATTATTATTACAATAACAAGTATTCCTTTGCCAAACGTATCCCTATTAGATATCATGGTTTGTGTTAGCTTCGCTGCCTGAACGTGAAAACTAATGAACACTCTAAAACCTAAAATGTTGTAAAGATTCCATGCACTTATATACCTATGTATATGTGGCTAGCTGCTAAGCAATGCAGCTATGTAGTCGAAAATCAGTCGATTTACGCCTGCTGATATTTCGGCAGTTGCCTTTTAGGTTGTCAGTTTATTGGCAATCGGACTTCGCTTACAAGGCTGATAGTTTTCTGTTATAATTCATTAAATATATGTCATATTTTCATGAATGGATCAACACGATTAATCAGGTATCAAGTCGCAGTAGATAAAAGCTATCTATTTTTTACTTTGTCTTCAACCATAATCACTTTGGTAAGCGATGAAATGTGGTAAAAACTAAAATTCTAGATGGGAACTGGCAACCAAGTACCTACTGCTTTGAAGCACCTGTAGCTGCATGGTAACAGATTTTTGACTTCTTGTTCGTTTAAGGGTGTAAGAGCCATCAGAGGCTAACACCTCCGTCACTTCCCCGCAAGTCTTTAGACCTTAGTCCAAGTGTTGGGTAGTCAACTAGCTAGGTGCTTGAAAGTACCCTACTACCCTGTTATGGTTTGCTTATTGAGGTTTTCTATCACCGAAAGCAAGCTCACTGTAAGATTCGACCCTCATCACGGCTTTTTTTTACTCCTAAGTGAACTAACATTGCCGGTTTGTTACTTCCAGAAGTATTAGAAATCAAAGGTCAGGATCATGCTCAATCACAGGTAGAAATTCGGATACCTTAACACCGGCATAATACCAATATATCGTAACCTAAATACCGGATGACTATTTAATCTATGACACAATATTTCAGCGGTAGTTATACACATTTCCTCTTAAACTGCGGAAGAAAATTAGTATTCTAGAAGTAAGGATGGTCGGTAACTTTGGTTCGGTTTGATTACGTTATATTACGGAATTCGATTCATGAAGTAGGATATGTTTTCGTATTTTAATTATAAAATGTTGAAGTTATTGAAGTTATAGGTCATAGAAATAACAGAGCGACTTCATAAAACAACTTGCTCTTTTACTAAACCAGCAACTAAGCTAACATAAATAATAATAAATATTCTCGTACATTTTCTTCACATGGGCATCTAATACCCAAACTAATCAGAGCTTGTGAAATAGAAATACAAATAATATTCATTTATGCTTTCAAAATCTATGAGAGTTGAATTATATGTTAGTACGAGTATGCTGACTAAGACATTGTTATACCACTAACGTGTGATGACAAACAATGTTAAACTTGTACTAATGGTAAACGGTCACCGCAGCCTATTGATAATAATGCATAGTACGAAATATTGTTTGAATGCAAATACGAAATTGACCTCAGCCCTTAACATCCAAATATTTCCGTTTGCTCATAACTCAATGGGCTGATTTTCGCTCGGGTCCTTGAGCCGCTGTCGGCAATATCCTGCGACTTGCGTGCGCATAACTAGTGGTATACCGCATGTATTTCACAATGCACAGTCTTGGCTGATTTACTTTATATTCACACATAAACGCATGTCTTGTGTACTCGTTTAAAGTACTTGTTACACTGTAGGGATACACGGTATGGGAGGATCTCTTTCGAAGATACTTAATTATGCGGACAATTCACAGATAGAGCCTCAACTGAGGGTAAATTTATACAACTGCTCTGAAGGTGCTCCCTGTGGTGCTAGCATCCTGGTGCAGGGCATTAGAGAGGGCGTGGGATTCACGGAAAATATAAATTGGGAGGCTAGGCGGCTACATATAGAGCCACATTCAGAAAACGAGACTGGGACGTTGCGGCGGTCCTCGCCGGAGAGAACGATATCGAGACGGATTTTGTATAAATGTATTCGGTGTAACGTGATTTGAGCTTTTGTAAAAACATCCTCAGACTCAGCGAGGATGCCCCTTGGTCTGCGTATGGGACTAATTCGGAACGGTGCAGGATGCAGCCTTTACTAATACCAGATTTTGTGGTTAATTGCAGAATAGACATGAGGGGTAGATTCCTTTCACCAAACTAGGTATATATATGTACTTACTCATTAGAGAATTTCAGAAGTGCGATGTATCTATTCCACACATTTGCAGTTTCATGTCTTGTGGCACCCTTTATCCATAGATTCCTCTTGTTGCGGTTAATGTCGCTACATACCCTTCTTTTTTGTTTGAAGTTTTATATTTTTTTTTGTGGTATGGATGTATGTGGTTACCGCCTTTGAACATTTGCAATACGAGGGAATCGCTAATGCGTAGTCGACCCTGAGACTTGAAATTGTTAGTTATGGGCCTATGACGCCCTTCTAGTGGAAAAGTCATCCAAGTACACTATTACTTCACGGCGGAAATAGGTATGGTGGTAGCACTTTCCCGAATGAACTCTGCATGCACTAAGAACAAACCACTTCTAAAATGTCATTCAAAGGTAGATTGTGTGGAGTGATGACAGTGACCTTTATAAAAAGGGCTTGGGCTATTAGGCAGACCGGTTGGTTGACCACAACTGTAAGGTCGCGTTACAACATAAAGTCTTTTGTAACCCTTTATAATATGCGAGATGTTCTTGAAAATCGCCTACATTATTCATATAAATTAATAGTGGCAGTGTTTAAAGGGCTCTGCGTTATTTTAGTTCTAAATAGTATTAATCTACAATGCAATGAATTTTGATTAATGAATGTCTGGTCCATTAGAAACCTCCACATTTATTCAGATTAGGCCCGCTTAGGGTTACTGCGTGTTGGAAGTAACTGAAGCAACACACTTGGTTCTGAATTCAGCCCTTATCTGGGAAGATTCGGCAAGAATCTCTGCAAGATTATTTCTGTGAATGGAAAGGTATCCCCTGGATCAACAGTTACAATGGGTGTCCTATAAGGCTACATTCTAGGACCTTTCCTTTCTTTGATATACATTTATGATTTACCCTTCTTGTAGAAAACAAACATGAGGTAGCATTGTTCGCTGATGATACTTCACTTCTTTACAAAGTGAAATGGGATGAACTTAATTATGACGATGTGAACAATGCTGTCTCAGAAGTGGTAAACTGATTTATTGTAAATAATCTGCTCTTAAATGAAATGAAAACGAAATGTATTAAATTTAGTCCACGAAAAGTAGATACCGACATTCAAATCAAGAATAAAAAGATTGAGCTTGTAGAAACCACTGTATTTCTAGGTATTACTTTAGATGCAAAGCAGCTTCAGTGGGGCTTTCATATATCTCGATGGGTGAACAGACTCAGCTCTGCAGCATATGTAGTAAAGAAAAATCGTTCTCACTAACATAGATACAACTATATTCGTTTATTAGTTATTATCATAGCTTGATGACTTACGGCATCCTCATTTGGGGTAGTAGTGCGGACATTAATACTCTTTTTAGTCTGCAGAGGAGGGCTGCTCGCGCAATCTATAATATGAGTTTAGTGACCCTTTCACTAAGACTTAGGGATAAGTTTCAAAAAATTTATATTCTGACCGTGCCGTCACAATTCATTTATGAGAATTTAATGTATGTTCGTAAAAATATAAATCAAATTCCTAAAATAGCGTAATGTAATAAACACTACAGATAAGCACAAACTTGCTGTGTACCTGTAACTCGTCTCACTAATGAAAAAAAATATTTTAAAGGGCAATGTATAACTACGTTTCTTTAATAAATAACCCACAGACATACAAGAATGACACGTGCGTAATTTTAAATGGTAGTAAATAATACTTTATATCAAAAGTGATTTTATAGTATATCTGAATTTTTGAGGATAATAAATAAATAACGTTTGGCAATGAATTGCTCACCTGACAAGCTATGCATATCTTGATATTATGTGCATTGATATAATTTATTGTAATATTTAAAAAAACAAGTAAAAACGATTTATAAAAGCCTGTGAAGATGAAAACACAATATTTCAATTATTACTTCAAATGAATATATTTTACAATTTTACAAATTTTATGTGGAAATTTTAAACAAAAAAGAAATACCTAATAAGAATTTTTTTTACAGTTCAGTATCATAACTTAATTGATCCGAAACAAAGGTAACCAGTACTTTTTGTACAGAATTTGTCCAGGGTAGTATTACCACCATACACTTTCCCGCCACGAAGCAGTAGTTCACTTGTATTACTGTGTTTTAGTTATTAAGGGACTGGTGAAATTAACGCAAAGTGACATGTACTTAAAGAACATTATCGCCATCTTCCAGGCTTATTTAGAACCCCGAGCTACGGGTACATTTATTGGGTACCTTAAAATAAAATAAAAAAAATCAATTCAAAACCATTTATTCAGTTTAGGCCCTCAGAAGGCACTTATGAAGGTCAAATTTAAAGTTACTGAAGCTACTACCGGTTCGGAAGTCAGCCTTCAACTGAGAAGAACCGGCAAGAAACTCAGCAAGGTAACATTTTTTTTATTTGATTAAATTCTTTTTTATCTATTCTGACTTTTTGGCTATTTTATAATATCAATTATACCTATTTTTATATTTAACAATTACAAAATACTTAATAAAGCTAACATTCAAAAACAAAACCTTCTGCTGCCATGTAGGTTGATTATATTTTTTAATATAAGTTCATTTATATCAAGGAATTTTCATCAGATTATATGAATGTTATAGCTAAATGAAACATAAACATTTATTTTATTATAATAAATTATTAATAATTCGTTGTGAAATTTTTTTTTTATGAAAATTCGTGCATTGTCGCAAAGCCATTTATATAAAGCGTCGCGTCACTTTGATATTTAATTCTGCATTTGTGCAAATTTCAAACTTTAGGTAATCCCAAAATTTCAAAATAAAAATGCTGTTGGTTTTCCGAAAAAAATAAAATATAATTTAGAAATGAATAAAAAAAAATTATAATATGATTGGTATGGTAAAGTAAATAAAAAATTCTAGGATAGGAGTAATGTAAAGTAAAGTATATTGCATGGCTAGATTAAATATTATACACACCTGTGCAATCGCAAATAAATAATGCATAGATATTATGCAATGTTGCACTATAGTGACGTCCTTGGTATGGTTATGCACAAATATTTGCTTAACGCCACCACAATCTTAAATGTCTGCGGTGTGTCAAACTGTGGCATGACCTTGCAATTATTGCTTGCACTTAGTTTTGATAACCTTGTCTTTGAAAAGAGTAATTTTACTTACAGGATTTTATAGAACTGACATAGGTAGGTTCCTACCTACTTTGAATTCTATGGATATTTTACTGAATTAATTCATCGAATTGGGAGTTTCTTTTTGTCACCAAATTGAAGCACGGTGTTAACACGAAAAAAAATTTTTTTTTTTTATTATATCTTATCCTCCTCTGTTACATCCGTGTTCTCGGAGGATTTATAAATAAAAAGCCTAAATTGCTTGTAAAATCAGCTATCTGCCAGTGGTAGTGCTGTCAAAATCAGTCCAGCCGTTTCGGATATTAGTCGGATCAAACAGAGAGACAGACAAAACAATTAAAAATTGTTGATTTTTTGTTTTACCGATTATGCATTTTAATTTCATGCATTTAGTAAATAGCTGTTTTTTTATTTTTCAAATAGATTTTTGAATTTTATTTATTTGTAAAGAATAATATTATGCGGTACAGTGTGGGTCCAGCACGGCGGCCGTGTCTTAATTTTAAAGACACGATGCAGTCCGTATTTGCATTCTCTCAATTCAATTTTAAATGTTATAAACCTGTTATATTTCACAATATCAACAGCGGTTTCGAAATTATAATGTTGAAACATATGAACTTTCTGTAATAATCATTATCTATAATATATGGATTAAGTTTAATATTTGTTTCTAGAACTAATGTATGTCACAAATTTAGCCTTAAAGAATCTGACGTAAGTTTAAGTTTTAAAATCTAAATTTAATTATTTTGCCATTAATTTATATTTTTATAAGATCATGAAGGTTGTTTGTTTTCTATGTTTGAATGCGCTAATCTCCGGAACTATCAGTCGGATTTGTCTAATCTATATAGATTACCTAGATTTATATTTATATATAATATAGGTAAAATAGGGATCCTATGACGCACCATCACCTCAAAGTTACTAAACATATCGGGATGGGACTGCTACCATTCGATGCGAAATTTTTCTTAGAAGTTAATAGGCTATATATGATATCGATAAACACGGGTGAAACCGCGGAGAACAGCTAGTATATAATATAATTAAGGTTAAGAGTTTGTTTGTTTTTTGTTTTGCATTTAATTGTCCAATTCTTGAAAAATATTATATTCATCACGCTGCAACCCTTAAGCAGAGATAAAAGAAAAAAATACTAAAATAATGCGGCGATGCGACGCGGTGGGTTAACCGTGGGGCGAAAACATAAAACAAAACAAAAATTCTGACTGTGATGGAATCTCTGTATATGAAATACTGAAGTCTATGCGAAAGAAGCCGCCCTAAAGTAAAATTCATTAGGTTTTATTAAAATAAACCTTATAACTACATAATATAAAACAAAGTCGCTTTCTCTGTCCCTATATCCCTATGTATACTTATATCTTTAAAACTACACAACGGATTTTGATGCGGTTTTTTTTAATAGATAGAGTGATTAAAGAGGAAGGTTTTTATGTATAATACATGTGACATCCCACGGGAACGCGGGTAAAACCGCGGGGGACAGCTATATACAATAAAAAAAAGTTATCAATTGTGTAGCACGTACGTATTTTTTTTATTCAAGTCAGAGCACAATCCGGTGGTGTCCCTACGTTCCTTAAGGATCTAATCTGCCCTAGAATAAAACATAGTGAAGCTTTATTAAAATGATTAAATCGGATTTAATACCATTTTGGATATCACCTATCCAAATATAACAGCCCAGTTAGCTTGGTGGTTAGAGACCCTGACTGCAACGCCTCTGGTCATGGGTTTGATTCCCACCCAGGACAAACATTTGTGTGCATGTACATGTCTGTTTGTTGTGTCTAGATGTAAATATTTATATAAGTATGTATTTATAAAATTAGTATTTATGTAGTAGGAACATCTATCGGAAGCGTATCGTCATCGTATCGAGAGCGCCAAAAATCAATTCAATGGAAAATTTAACATAGCGCAACGTCACGGTGTTATTGGTGTTAAAATTTTCATATAAACCAGCTTTTTGGCGCACTGGATACTGTTATATTATCCCGTTGTATATTTAATTGTTGATACCGTGTTTACATTCTTTCCTAAATTGCATAGTAAGCATTTTCTCATTTCTCACGGTTGGCACTTAGGCCACCCGTAGTCAGTAAAAGTCAGTCCGATTCCATCCTTCAGACAGATCACTTGCTGCCAAATTTAATTGAAAGACTGTATTAATTCATTCGGAAATATAATAGGTTAATTTTATCAAACATTTTTTTTCCGAAATCTTCATTATAACAATACGATGACGATACGCTTACGATTAGTGTTCGGGCTTAGGCCTCTGCTTGGGATCAGATGGCCATGTATAAACGAATGTCCAAGGATATTTATTTATTATTATATTAAATATAAACTTTACATATTAGTATAGATTACGCTTATTAAATTGAACAGGCCATGTTGAAATGTTAAGATAAACATGCTCAGTTGAGAAATAATACAACATTTAATATAAATCCACTAATTAGAAGCTAAAATTCCTCTCACGTTCATATAAAACAAAGTGAATAAATCACTAAGGTATTATAAGTCTTATGTGCAAGCGGGTTGCAACACCGTATATGCGCAGATGCATGCATATGTTTTACATATTTGTTGAAGTGTAGATTTGATTCTGATAGTGGCCATCGGGTTGCAGAATCTTTCCGAAGCTCAAATCACCTATAAGGTAATATTACACATTTCATTACAAATCTAGCTCGGCCCGTGATTTCACCCGGATTTTAAGTATCCCGGGGTAAGTTTTTTTTTTTAATAATATAAACTAGTGCTTGACTGCGATCCCACCTGACGGTAACCAGTGATGCAATCTTAGATGTTGAGGCACACTAGTTTATTAAGAGCCTATTCACTCTAACATAGTATATATCGGGAATAGTGTAGCTTTTTATCGGTGAAAGAATTTTTTAAATCGGATGGGTAGCTTCGGAGATTACCTCCAACATCCAAACTTTACCTATTTATAATATTAGGTGTGGAAATAAAAAAAAAACATAATTTATGGTAAAACATAAAACATAAGTAGCAATAATTTATAATATTAATAATCTTCATTAAGGCGACTTAATTAAAAAAAAGAAAGAGAAAACATTTATTCATGGCAATTAGCAAAATATCATATTATACAATACCAAAACAAGTAACGATTGCCATAAAAGACTACAAATGTAAAATACTTGATTCTAGTGTCCATCTAGCGGTTTCACCCGTATTCCTGAAAGATCAAATGTATCCCGGGATTATAATATGCCTGTGTTACTTTGGGATAAACCTTTCTAATAATAAAAGTATTATTAAAATCGCTCCAGTTAATTTCGAGTTTATTGAAAACGAAAATTCAAATAATTTATATTTCTAATATTATTATTAGTGTAGATATGTCCAAAAAAATGTTAAAGAAATTCCATCAAATATTAGACCGTAAGCTACGGTAATTACTATAATAACACGCTCTGAAGTAAAACTAAACTTTAAAAAAACATCTGCATCAAAATCGGTTTAGCCTTTTAAGAAACAATGTTTATGTATCTGCTGTTGTTCTTTCTAAATTCTGAAATTACAAAAATAACCGTTTTGTTATTATATTCTGAAATCGTTTCAAATTCCTGTTAGACGTATATAAAGCTATTTAAGATATATTTAGAAAAAAGTAGAAGGTAGGTATTTACATAAATGTATATATCTGGTATCAATAGTACAAGCTCTGCTTAGTTTGGGATCAGATGGCCGTGTGTTGAGAATGTCCCGGGATATTATTAATTTATATATAATGATACCGTAATGCAACAATCCAAGGTTAGATCACATTTTGCAATAGTTTTCAAATTAAAATTGATACAAGGCAATTTAAATTTGAAACTGGCAAATTGATCTTTCAAATTAGCAAATGCCATTTGGCATAATGAATGGCATGCCAATTTAGTGCTTATTAGAATCCTATATAGATTACTAGCTTTTACCCGCAGTTTCGCTTGCGTTGACTTCAGGATTTAGTACTTGCAGCGTTCACCCGCGAGGACCTCCTCTCTTATTCAGCTAATACGTCGGCGCAACGAGAGCTCCGAACGCGGGTCATTGCGTAGTTAGCCATAGATACAATGCATGGAGACAGCGACGAACCATCCCTGAGCTGTAATTTTACTTTACAGAATGACATTCCTGAAACCTGCAGGACTATTTTCAGGAAGGTGCATCTGCATCCAAATATTATATACGAGTATATGATTTTTATAAACTAGTGCTTGACTGCGATCCCACCTGATGGTAAGCAGTGATGCAATCATTGATGTTGCGGCGCTCTAGTTTATTAATAGCCTGTTCACTCTAGCCTTGAAGATATATATAAACATTCTATAATAGTGCATTATGATATTCGTATGTATTCTGAAACAATTTTTTTTATTATTATTTTAAAATAAGATATGCACGCCTATATTAATATTAACAGTCGGTCGACAATGGGAGACGCGAGGAAAAGGGTATAAAGGATCATTTTTCATTATTGTCCCAGGATATTAGGGGGGTGCGCATACACCCCCTCCCGGAGCTCATGCACACTGCTGCTATTTTTGCGATTATTTCCTAACGTAAACATTATTGAAGATTCATTTTAAATATGCATTAATGAGTGCATTGTTATAAAAAGCTCCAAAACTCGCGGCTCAAGGTTTGTGAACTCTTTTTATATCAGAGCTACATTGTAACTAAATAACATAGAATTTAAATTAACTAATTACATGTAGGTACTTTGTAATGGATTATTTTTAAGGGTATAATTGTAAAGTCGATGTAGGGTTCCATAGGCAAATGGTAAATAAATGAACCTTTATAATTTCGTCCTGTTTGTCTGTCCATCTTTCCTTCTTTATTTATTTACGTCAGACAACGTCCATACATTATTCCACGCCCACTTTCCTCGGAAACTTGACTACAAAATTTTAATTGGACTTTTAAAAATGAAAAAGATTTTTTTAATTTTTATTGACCCACGTTTGCGATGGATTTTTCATTTTCCGTAGACTTTATAGGCTATTCCAGACTAAATGCTCTTATTGATAATTTCATGCAGATTCATTCAGGCGTTCTGACGTGATTGGGTATCGTACTTCCATTAAAACTTTCGCATTTATAATAATAGTAGAGAGATAGCAAAAGTTTGTGAGATATGCGCCTCTGAAGTCAGTAAGTAGTAGTTATTATAGAACACTTTTAACAGAAATGTGATCAAGCTAAATTTATAAATTTTCTTTAAATATCTTAATTTTTTTAGATTAGGTTTGACGGCCGCAAATTATTACTTTGAGTTCCATAGTATTCCACTAATATTTTATTGCGAAAGTGCTTAAGGATGCACAGATTTTGATGAATTTTGGCAAATAGATTGTTTATAGCCAAGACTAATAATTAATAAATTAAATTAATTTTCTTGTTTGAGTTGTAAGTAATTATTGTTAGTTTCTATTTTGTAGTATTGTTATTTCTTTTTTTCTTGTTTTTGAATGTTAGTATTTTGTAATGGTTGAATATAACAATATATAAAATTGATATTATAAAAAAGCTAAAAAGAGAGAATAGATAAAATTTATATAAAAAAATATTTAATAAAAAATAAAAAAGAATATAACCTTGCTGAATTTCTTGCCGGTTCTTCTCAGTTGAAGGCTGACTTCCGAACCGGTAGTAGCTTCAGTAACTTTAAATTTGACCATCATAATTGTTGTCCGAGGGCCTAAACTGAATAAATGGTTTTAAATTTGAATTAACACATATGGTACTATTTATCCCGAGCAAATGCAATATGTATCGGGAATGCGAGTGAAACCGGGGGACAGCTAGTATATTTTAATATAGATAGTATATAAAGATAATAATGATTGTGCCAGTAAAATTATCATTATAAGTAAATGTATAAATAATCAGGTCTTAGTAGGGAACCCTACAAGCTGTACATGGATAGACGGCCGCTTTTTTTTAAATAAGTTGTATTGTTTTAATTTATGGTTTTTATACTGATTTCTTGTGAAGTATAGTATAAAAACGTGTGACCAAATTTTTTGCATCTGAGATTGCACAGAGCATTATCTTTGGTTGTTCTCAGAATTAAAAACCATTTATAGTTTTATCTGGTTGATAAATTATAGCACTATTCTTAGTTTTTTTCATACAGGTATAATGTTTTCCTGGTATAACATTCTGAAGGATATTTGAAGTGAAACTGTAAAATCTGCATGAAAATCGAATTCGTTAAATGTATAAATAATCACAATTAATATATATTAATATATCCTGGGACATTCTATACACATGGCCTCTGATCGCAAACTAAGCAGAGCTTGTAGTATCGAAACTAGATAGCTAATATACGTAGCCAATAAGTGAACTCCTCCTAAACGGCTGTACCGATTTGATTTTTTTTTGTACGCGTTTGGGTGGCGTCCTGGACGATTTAGATTCACAATTGGACCCGGTAGGTGGCACTGCGATCGAATTCTTGCATTTTTGTATTTAGACTTATTTCGACAGGACAACGTCTGGCGGGACAGCTAGTACCTACTTATATATAGATACATATACATATATAGACCGAGACACATTAAAAAACACATTCGGTAGAGAGTGCCCTAAGCGCTCACCGAAATTGTCCGCGTAAGGGTGTAAGAGCCATCTGAGGCTAACCTAACCTTCGTACTTTAAAAAAATTTTTTTTATTAAAAAACATACATGTTTATACACACGAATATTTGTCATGGGTTGTAATCGAAACCATGACCCCATGATCCGTTCGTTTTAAATCGAGTTGAAGACAATATGTGTAAACGTACCGAACTATGCATCACACGAGGCGGTACACATTTTGAACATCTTGAAGGTAGGTAGGTATTTTAATTAAATTCAATCGTTGTACATAGATATGATTCCATTTTTTAAATACGCCGAAAATACCAAGGTTCTTGAACTTTTCAGTGGCTCTGTTGATTTAACCTTATCTCAAATTCTATTGTCTACATTCTACACATTAATTAGTGAACAAATTATTGATTACCTATGCCTGTCCTAAGCCAGGATTAAAGTATGAAGGGAAAACGGATCATACATGGGGAGAGGTCTTGATGTAGGTAGGCAACAGCTGTACAGTGTACTTACCTATGTATTTTATGTTGATAGCGCGCTGTACATATCCAAGAATTGCGCAGGTAAATACGGGACTCTCGGTGTACTGTTTACTAAGTTTACTAAGAAGTCATTTAATATTTATTTTTAATGTTATTTTTTTTCATCATATATGATCGCCAACTATCACGTCCTCAAATATTGAAGGTATCTCACCAGTCACCCTGTATAGGATAAAATAGTGGTGTTTGTTGTTTCATTTGGTGGCACATCTACTTCGTCAGGACTCGCTAAAATGAAAATCTTATGTAGGAAAATTTACCTTACATATTTCTATGATTTTGAATTGCGCATTATTAAAGTATATATTGTTCTATGACTGGGTGTAAGTATATATTTAATAAAGTACGTATGTGCATTAATTATACAAAGTATCTGGTTACCATAGAACATGCTTTGCTTACTAAGAGTTTCATTAGATATTGTAACCGTGGTTCTTCATTTTACAATCCCATTCATTTTCCGTTAACAAATATTTATCTTAAAAACCATCATCTCAAACACAATGTCATTACATGCACCATAAACATCATTACCCCAACATTCCACAGTCGAGTAAACCAAGAAGAATCACCGATAAGTAGGAAAACACAAGGTCAGCTTTCCAAACAGGTTGTGAAATGATTTTGTCAATATGGTATATTTGGTATATGGTCAGTACAATGTCGAACTATTAAACTCAGAGTAGGTGAAGGCCAGTGGTTTGATACGCAGCGGCATACTTGTGAAAGATGTAAGTAGTAATTAGTTCAGCAAACACTCTTGTGTCCGTCGTTTAGAATGTCTTTACATGAAAATCAGCGCTGCTAACTAACAGCTTTTACTAAGTTGGGCTTTTGAGAGGACACCTCCGTTAACGACAACGATTTTTTTATTTGCAGACATTATTTTATTTTTTCTTTTGTTACTGACTCTTCTTTATCTATCCTTTATATTATTATGTTATGTTTAATGTTGTGAATAATTTTTTATATTTTTTATATTCAGTACAAAGAATATGTGATCCGATTGCTTGTTCAGTAATTTCAGCCAACAAACAAACTGACGGTTCATCTTGCATCGCAAATGTTAAGTCTTATCTGTCTGTACCTTCATCGGACTCTTACCACCAAGCCCGTCATTATATAATTCATTAATTAACACCAGGACATGGATTGACACACTATCGACAATCCTGTCCGTCATCTTCGCATGCACTCCCTTCTCTTGCTGATAAACTATCTACCTCTTCTTCTCTTAGTCACATTCCTTATAAACAGTACCCTCTCGAAAATTACCAAAAATCTAAAAAGTGCATAATTATTTTTTTACTGCGGTTTGAAAAATCGCTTCTCGTCCCCTGTATGCGGGACAGTACCTTCTTCCCTTTCGGTTAGATTGTAATGGCGCGCATTCGCCTAACTCACTTTTCCTCCCGGTAACCTAGCAACGACTTGTTCGTCGAAGTGTCCATGCCAGCTTGAAACTCGATTTTTTAAGAAAATATCCTATACGCACCACGGGAGAAAAGTACGGTATCCTCGCACCTTGTTAAAATTTCGTGGGGTGGAATGCCCTACTTTTCTCCCTAGGTGCGTAATATAGGTACTATTATTTGACATAAAAATTCTACTTGCAGCACTACGGTCAATTCACTAAAATAAATGATTATTATTAATGATTTTAGTACGAACAAAAAAACATTGAACAGTCTCACGACAAGTTCCATTAAATATAACAATCTTTAAACAAAAACTATTTGAGAACAATTGTCTAAAATAATCGCTGTTTTTATTCGTAAATTACTTACACAGATATGATTTGTCTGATAGGCATTAACATTAGTAACGCATCAGGAGCATTAACATTATAAAAGGTTATCTAGCAAATCATCAACCTTTATCTGTCCATCATAATTGATCTATAGATCATAAAAAAGCAGCAGAATCAAGGATTTTGATAAATTCTGTAAAACGGCTGAAATCTCTAAACCCCTTTCATGAATCCTACTAATATTATATATATGAATGTAAGTTTGTCTGTTACGCTTTCACGCAAATACTACTTACCGATGATCATGAAACTTTGTACACATATTCTTGGAGGTATTAAAAATAACATAGGATACTTTTTGGGCCGGGAAAACGAGTCAAATCGCGGGGGACACCTAGTGAAGGTTGTAATGTTGCCATAGTACAAGCAGACAGCCTTTTCGTTCCACCAGCCCTCAGCGCTCTCCGGAATTGCCTGAGTAAGGGTGTAAGAGAAAAAAAAAGCAGTATACTCCATAGTTTGGGATCAGATCCCTATGTAAAGAAAGTCCTAGGATATTCATTTCTAATCCTAAAAGCAATAAAGATCATATTTCTATAACAGGCCTTTTAAATCTAAACAATTATAGATACTGAAATTCATTGGTTCGTGTGTTGGTCACTATCTTACTATGGTAACGGACGATGTGGTCAAATATGAAGAGGATCTCTATCTAGTAAAGAAGTTGCTATTATGTAAAAAAAACTGGTACATTACTAATCCTAAGCTGCAAGTAGATAATTTCTAACAAAGAAAGTTCATTGCACTTCGCCTGACCTGCGAATCAAACCACCTATATATTCCAGATTTAAGGCTTTACAAATAATGTGAGGCAAGTCAATCAATCAAATAACATCCATTCTTAAAATTTTGCTTATATTAAAATGGGAATTTATTACCCACGGCCATCTTATACCAAACTAAGCAAAGCTTGTACTATGGAAACCAGATCAACTGATAATTAACTTTTTTTGTATTCTTTTTATATTTTCTACGGACTCTTAGTCCGAAGAAAATTGAAGATTCTTTGAAGATTCTACGATAAATAATATTAAGATTAATTGTATTGTGTTTTTATAAATTAACATCTTTCTGATAAATCACTTAATATTAAACTTTTTAATTTTCAAAATACATTATTTAAAAGAGAACAAACATATGTGTTCAAGCTCAGAAATGTTTCTCCTTAATGGGAATCGAACCCACGATCTGTGGCGTGGTAGTCGGTATGTCTAACCAACAAACCAAATGACCCATCTGTGCCAGTGGTTCCCTTTTCGAAAACCCACTTCTCATTTCGCATTTATTTACAATCAAAAACACATTAAAATGAACCGTAAATGAATCTGGTATTCCATAACTTAATTACTTTTTGTTTTACGTAAAAGATCGACACTCACCACACTGTCTGACATTGACTGTGAGAAAAGTGGTACAAGTTCATATAGATATGGTAGACGATGGTGAAAGCTACCGGTGGCGCCCTCTCTGCAGAGCTTTGAGAAACTAATCACTTTTGCGTACACGTGGAGAAATTTCGGAGGATATATCTGAACATAGTGTTAGTTGATATGAATTTTGTAAACTATTTCTGAATGTAATTAGAATACCAAAATCAGGCTTTTTAGTACCTTTATGATTTTTTAAAATTTTTCTATTTTCTTGAGTGCTTCCGAACTATTTTCAAAATTGGTAAACAATTTTATCACAAAAGTTGTGTTGACTTATTTTATTGTAAGAAGTCAAAGAAGCGTATTCTGACTGTCACAGTAACATTTAAAGTACCTATGGCGTTTTAATATTCGTCGGAGGAGGAAATGGTTCTACATTTAATTAAAAATTACAAATAAGTGAAATAACATGGCCTTCTATAATTTTTTAAGTAATCCCGAAATGGATCGTTTCACAAAATTGTCGTTCTATGCGTAACCTTACACGTATCATTAGTATTACAAAAGATGCTGTAAATTTACCTTGATACTTGAAACTTGCCAAATATTCAAGTTTGTGGTGTCATTCACTATTCACACATCAATAAAGTTACGCTCATTTACAAGTTTACAATACGCCCTGTAATGAACTTGAATGTTGTATGATATTTTTTTTGTAGAATTTATGTGTTAATTGATATTGTAGTTTTATTATCCTAGATGTGTGTTAATTGTAATTTAAATATATTTCCACGATACTTTTCTTATACAATTTACTAACATACATATGTACACTTACCATATTATCTATTCGAGAAATACATTTTACCTGCATTCCCAAATGATCTAATGTTTCCTTGAACAAAAACCGTTTAAAAACATGCCCTATGTTACTTCGGAATATGGATTTTTTTTTCAAAATCCTATCAGCACTTCTATAATCTACATTCATATTAGCTAATTTATTAAAACTTAGTATATGCTAACCTAAATCCCATCAATCCTTGCCACTTACCATCAAGTAAACTTTCCATAATTTGACTAAGTCGGCCTAAAAGCCGTGTTGCGACCGTCATTGAAAAATTCATAGTTTTCTCTTTTACAAAATATTTTGTAAAATAATAAATGAAGTATATATAATAAGCCCACGTGCTCAGCGTAAAACTAACAATTGTCCACAAAGGTTACCGTAATGCGGGCAAACATTACAAATCTGTGAAGGCTGTTCGAAGGTCCGAAGATATATTGCTAAACCACAATCTCTTGTGTACCGGTCGCCTTTCAAGTGCAGACACGGCATTCGACGTTGCACAATGTTTGACTCTGTGTTCTAATGACCAAGCGAAAATATGTTCTTTTTTTATTGTATGAATTGCGAACGCATAGATCAAGGTTAAGCTGTGTTCACTACGGTTGATTATTTGATGGGTGACTGTCAATAATCTCAGTGTTAGTGAAATAGTCACGGCTTACATCATAAAGTAGTAAGGACCTTTGACTTTGAACAGCCTTCGTTGAATTGTAATGTTAGCACGCAAGGTAATTTCTGTGGACAATTATTATTGTTGCCCAACCGAGACACTATAAAATTAATACTAGTGTGTTAAAAATTAAGTAGTAAGTGCCCATTTTTTACTCACATAAATCAATATTTTAAAAACTCAATAAAAGTATATACAAAATAAATAATTGACAGTCAAAATATACATTGACACGCTTATGTATTAGTTTTCACAAAAAAAACTATTTCTTTTTAAAATATTCAACGTCAGACACTGTGTCACCAAATCTAAAGTTGGAAAACAATCTTTGTTGGATCCCATAAAGAATCACTTTACGGAAATTCCTACCTTTTTACTATGTATACAAAGATCTGTTTACATTGACTTCGCGTCGTCTCTTGCGTCCTTGTGAGCGTGTGGGAGTGAGAACCCTTGTGATTGGCGTAGTAAGCGCGGTAGATTCAATTGTGGTTCGGATAGCGTCGGGTGCGCACTTTCGCGAGCTTACGGTCATTTTCGCTTTCATTCGTTGAAATGAAATTCGCGCGTGATTTTTTGTGATAATTTTTATTATATTAAAGAAGATGAGCTTGTTGGACAGAGACAGTCGGTATGCGAAATAATTTTATAATTAAATATTAAAATAAAATAATAAACGGGGAATAGTTTATAGGTAATATTAAATGTTTTTCTTTTAATTAAAATAAATAAATGAGGTTTGTTACTCGCGATTTTTTTTATACTTTTTTTTAAATGAGACTTGAAGGTAAATCGATTAAATAAAGAATAGTATTGTAATACAAATTAAATTGTTAAATTAATTTTGATAATAGACTATAGAAATAGATTGAATCAAAAGTAGAAATAGATATTGGAAATATAATGATGCTTTAGTAAGTATTATATTAACTACACAAAACTTAGTAGCACTATGTAAAAAAATTATACTAATTGATGAAAATAATAATCTGATAATATATTTAAAAATGTTACACCTAATGCCCCACGCACTTTCGTATCAACCGCATAATCATCTAAAATTATTCGTTTACTTTCTAAATTATACGCACTCAACATTTTATACTATGTATCTAAAGCTGGCTTCTCTTTTTTTTTACAGGTGACAGCTTGCCCAAAGCAACTTGTTACGGGCCGTTTCGCCGCGTACATCTTTACCGTTGCTAACTTATAAGTTAGTAGTGTGAAGTGACTGTGTTAAACTTAACTAAAAGTGAAATTAACTTATTAGTTATAGTGTACATAGTAAGTGACCGCCAAAATGACGGGTTTCGTGAAATTTGCGATAGACGATTATTATTCAGATAATAACTGGACGGAGATTATAAATAAATACTGGATGCTGGCTGAGAGAGTTTCAGGTACTTTTTTAATTATTTTTTTATTCTTAAAAATGTAGGCAGAGTTGACCTACACTCCACTAATTTAATTTCAAGTTCTAACATGACGTGAAGTGAGCATTGACGCCTTCTCTCTGGCACTTTATCAATTCTAGGTGATTATTTCTAACAAGGAAAATTCACATATTCCTTGAAATCGGGCCCGAGACTGGTCTCTGAGCTTCATACTGCATTGAGGTAATTGAAATATGGTAATGTTTTACTTATTTGAAGTGAGGCATTAGAATAAAAAAGTCACATCCATTTATTCAGTTTAGACCCACGGCGGGTATTTATGAAGGTCAAATTTAAAGTTACTAAAGCTACCATATAGACTGAACATTCATCATTGAAAGTATATATTTTATTTAGAAATTATCCGTACAATAAAAACCATTACGATTGCAAAGTGACAGTTAACTTTTTTGTTGGTTCTTAATGTTAATTTAACGCTACATGAAAAACCGACATTTAAAAATGGAAAGTATTCAAATTAAAAGTTGACCATATGAAGAGGCATCTGGAATTTCCTGATTATTGTGGTTCGTGCAGTTAGTAGAGATAATTCTTAGCTCATCAAATGAAACCTGTTAAAAAGTGGCCAAGCGCGAGACGGACTAACACACGTAGGGTTTCTTACTTACCTTGCCATAAAATATTAAATAAAACGCTGAAATTAGCAACATTCTTTTATGAGGGTCCCCTGGTCTTAGGTGTTTTGTTCGTTCCCAAAGAATCACGTATCCCGGAATGATGGCACAGCCTACCCATCCGGAACAATGTAACTTTCAAATTATAATAGTTTTGTTCAATAAACGCCTTGGCAACTAAGCGGAGGGCCGCATACATTTCTCTCTCTGTAGTCGTATCCCTCACTGGCGAGGATCGTGGCTCCTTCAGACTTTGTCAACCAGCTGTCTCCATCGGTTTCGATCCGTTGCTTGGTGCATTGCAGCACTAACCAGCATCTCCAGCTCCTGCGATATCTGGGCTGCCTACCGCCTGAGGCTCCGGCCTCCCGGTCTCTTGGTTTCCGCATACATTTATACACTCTTCATATAATATTAGTATAGATTTGTGGTTTTAGACCATAATATTAGAAGTGCCTACACAATAGGCCTTTAAAGTGTCTACCTATTACGATGGACAGACAGTGTAGCTTTAGTAATACCCATTAGCACCCTTTAGTACGGAACCCTAAAACCACTGTATCTTCACTATTGATGTCACACTTCATTCATACAAAATAATAATGTGTGGTGAAAGTAGGTGGCGACATAAAATGAGAAAAACAAAAATGGTATTTTTTTTCTCTTATTAATTTTACACTTCATAAGTAAAAATACAGTTGAATTGAAACCTCCTCCTTTTTTGAAGTCGTTTAAAAAGTTAGAAAAGGACACAGGACCTTGAAGCCCCTGCATGTTGCAACTAAATCTAAATTTCACAGTTCACATATAAAATTATGCTAATTAAAACTATTTCATACAATTTTGTAACAAATAAGATATGCATTTATATAGAAATTTCAAAATACACTTCAGAAATGCATTAAGACTGAATAATTCGAGATGCAACATTGCACAATTTATGTCTAGAATTTTAATGGTTTTACCTGTTTGTAGAATGCGAACTAAGCGAGTATTACACTACTTGTCCTAAAGCATTTTAGATGTAATAGTGGCAGTCATCTTAGAAGGCTTTTATTGTATTGTAAAACTAAAGAAGTAAATTAGTCTCCAAGTGAATAATAAAAAGAAATTCTCTTACAAAACCACTTTTAACCATAATACTACATAAGTTGACATTTTAGTACTAAAACCACTGCCTACCGCTTCGGAGATACAGAGATAGATCTTCTTTCTGATGTCATTTGACAGGCCAGCTGGCTCTGTGATTACCTCGATGGCCAAGTCGCAGGTTGTTGGTCGATTTTCACAAATATTAGACTGTTTGATCTGTGCCTGGGTATAAATGTCTAAATTAAGAATTTATTTAGAATAAGCAGTATTTATAGTATATCAGTCATCTGGTTTCCATAGTACAAGCTCTGCTTAACTTGGAATCAGATGGTCGTGTGTAAAGAATGTCCCAGGATACTTATTATTATTGATTTATTTATTCGATCACAAAGAAAATCAGTTTTGAGAAGTTATACTTTTCTGCAAGAATGGCCCATTTATAAACAAAGGAAATATAACCGATCATTAAAATAATGACTGCTTGATTTTCTTCCGACTGGTTTTATAATATAACCGGAAGTTTAGCCCGTCCTTTTTAATATACAGATTAGAATTAATACGCCTATGAGCCAGTGGCATGGTAGTTAGAAGCCCTGAATATCAACTCGCATGTCGTGGGTACAATTCCCATACAGACCAAACATTTGTGTGCATGAAAATGTCTATTTAATAATTATATATAGTATATTTAAAAATGTTGTATATATAGTATGTCAGTAACCTTTACTATAGGACAAGCCATCCTTAGTTCCAAGCTACATATCAGATAATCAAGTGGAAAGAATATCCTAGGATATTTATTTTTTATTTTCCTCCTGGCTAGGTTGTATTAACACTAATCATACCAACACTTACTAGGTAGCTATTTCTACCATAGCGGGTTAAATGTGACTTTATGTTTCCTGCTTGAATGTATGAAATATGGTTGTTAGGAAGGGAACTAAATAGTGTAACTGTATATTAATTAGTAAGAAAAAGTCATGAAGTAAAATGTGCAAAAGCAATAAGATGATACGTGCATTTTCAAAGCAAATTTTAAAATGGGTCATTTGACCCGGTTATGGTATGTTTAGTGTTAACTCAATTTAGGGTCAGATTTGCATGTCACGTCTATTCATTCTCATGGATACTTTGGGTACCTTAAGGGTACTTTGTAGTACCTTTCTGGTCAACTACCACTGTCGCACAGAACTACGTTTGTCTTGGTAGCTGCTATAATAATAATAAAAATAAATATCCTGGGATATTCTTGACACACGGCCGTCTGATCCCAAACTAAGCAAAGCTTGTACTATAGACACCACATAATTGATATACTACATATTACTTTTTTTTAAACATATTTATATCCAGACACAGAACAAACAGACATTTTCATGCACGGAAAAGTTTGTCCTGTGTGGGAATCGAACCCACGAACTGGAGCGTGGCAGCCAGGATATCTAACCACCAAGCCAACTGTCCCGAGCTGGCTGTTATTAAGTGTCCTTACTACGATTAATCATATCAACTCATCACTTCTGACTTGATAGCGACAGTTTTCTTTTCAACGGTCGTTTATTGCGAACTTAACCATTAGCCACAGAATAAAAATATTCACGCTACTTTTAACCAAGAAATTTATTAATGTTACCATTTTCCGATTATTTGAGGTTGGCATATGTATGTTTCAGTCTATTCGATATTTTTCATATAACAAGAGATTTGTCAGACTGTTCGTGTAATAAAATATATCATTTATCAAGAAGCCATATGTCTACTTAGACAGAACATAAAAATAAAATGTCTTTTCAATACTGTGCTATGGCACTTTCTCATTGAAATTTCACGCCGTAAGCTATAGGCATTGACCGTGTTATATGAGCTCAAAAATATTTGTGAACTAATGTGATAGTAAAGCGCGTTGAAGTCTTTTGTATGCAAATCATTGTATAGAAAATTGTATTCAAATTGAGTGTCGTCAAATATTAGATTTGAGCAAAGCTTTAACGACTACAGTCAATATGTTACAGTAAATGGTAAAAATAGTTATGGCTGCTTTATATTCTTAGTCATTGTCTCCGGTTATCTCGAAAAAGAAGTTACTTGAGACTTTATGAGAATGTCCCAAAACTATGTCAAATAACTTGAAATTACCTGGGACATTTTGATTTGATTCTTATTTCCATATTCCTACATCTTATTTCGATTCTTCAACCTTAGTATTTATTATAAATATTAATTTACACCAACATCCATAACTTATCTTCCAATTTCTTTCCCAGATCCCAGAGTCCATGGATGGTTTCTATTCGACACGCCCCTACCTACCCTCGCCATGGTCTTGGTTTACCTCGGCTTCGTCATGGTGGCTGGCCCACTTTGGATGGCAAACAGAAAACCATTCAAAATCACAAGTTTGCTTGTGGGATACAACGCCGGTCAAGTGCTGTTATCGTCCTATATGTTTTATGAGGTAAGGAAGGGTTATTTTTTAAACTTACTACATTTATATCCGGGATATGGATCACCCTACATTCTGAACCAAGATTATTTCTGCGCTGTTTTGTAGCGGCGACAAACCCTACCACCCTAGCTTATTACCCAATCATGCATAATTCTTACCTAAGTATTTAATTTTTCTCTTTTCTCTCTCAGAAGTATAAAAATAAAACTGATTTTTATGAATGAAAAATAGAAAAACTATTAAAGTAGACAATTATTAGGTAAAATACGTACGTAGGCCTTTCTGTTAAATAATCTGGTTTTCTGATATGACAGCTTACTAGGGTTGTTGACTTTGATAAATAATTATAGTTTTACGGGGTATTTTGAAACACGTTGTATAATAGAAGAAGATTATAAGGTAATAAAAGATAATTCCTTCATTAATCTTCTAGTCAGTTATAAAGTACCTTTATAAGAGTAGTTTTCATAATTGCACAGTTAGCTTGCCTACACTATGTCAAGGTATGTTTATCAATTTTACGAGTTATTCGCCCGTGACGTGATACAAATAAGAGCAGACGACCTTGGCATTTATGTTTATAACAATAAGGTTTAAAATTTTCATCATCATATCAGCCCAGGGATGTCCACTGCTTAACATAGGCTTTCCCCTTAGATTTACACCTCGAACGGTCTTGAGCCGCCAACATTCTGCGGCTTTCAGCGACTCTGACCAGGTCGTCCAGTCCACCTGTTGGGAGGTCGTACCTAGGTTTAAATTAATTCTAGCAGTATACATCACTAAACCTAGTTTTTTTAATTTTTCTATCCATATCGGTAGTTCCTCAGGGTTCAACCTTAGATCCACTATTATTCATTTAATATATTGACGACATTAAAAAACATATGCTATTTCATTTGTTTTCTTTTACACGCATAAATTTCGCTAAGAATAAGATTTCAAAATGTTAGAAACACTACGCTACGTTTTGTAAAGATAAACATTTCTACATTCCTTAAAGTCGGAACCTGAATTGTTTTTTGTTTTTTCGCGAATTGGCAACTATCTGCAATCTAATATCGCCTTAATATTACAAGACTACCATACGGAATCCCCGACGCGTGAAGTACGTTCATGCTTGATTTGCTACCGGTTTTCGCAACGCAACTGACGTATTGTCAACTTTATGCCTAAAACGGTCAAGGCGGTCGTTGCACTATTTTAAATTGCTGTAAAACAGCACAACACGTGTTTTATTTTTAACTCTTTTCTATCTTTATCTATCTAATCACAGCAATTATTTATTCGCAAGTGATTTGTAGATTTTTTTTACTTTTATTTGACTACAATGCTATTATTGTAAGTGATTAGAAAGGCGTCTACAAACTATGAACTGCTATTAAATGTACAATGCATTATATTGTTTTTGATTTTAAAGAAGATGAATTTGAAATTAACTATTCATTTAACTGGCTCTTTAATATTTAAAATAAGACTATTTCACATATTTTTTTTTTATGATAATATATATAAAATATAAAATAATCTGGGTTGATAAACGTTGTCTTAACTCCAGGTTAATTGTAAACTGTATATTTAACAATAAATACGAAAAACATACTAAAATGGGTTACGGTAAAACTAACATGTTTCGTGGTTTCGTTTCTTATATGATTTTGAATCAAGATTTAGAAACCAGAAAAAATAACATTATTATAATTCTTCTTATAAATCAGTTCTTGAATGATTAGGAATACGATGATATTTCAACAAGAAATTCAAAATCCATATGATAATTTATGATCAAAAAAAATATAATTAACAAGGTATTTCATGCTAAAGTCATTCTACTACATACGTGCCATCTATAAGTGAAAGGCTCGGGAGAGATTAAAAAAACTGTCAACGACAGATCTTGACGCCCAAGCAATGATTCTTACAATCACCATTTCGCTGATTTAAATGAACCACGTGCCGCAAAAAATTATTTATTCATACTGTAGCTTTTCTGCGATACATTTACTATTGCCATGTGATTGGCAATCATAATATAGTGTGGCATACGATTTTAATTTTCTAGCTTCAATTATTCAACGCAATTTTTAATATCGGTTTCATTTTGACTATTCCACCATCAGATCATTAAACTATACTGTAGAGCTTTGAGTAATCTACAGAATCGAATGGTTACATTCGATTAATTAATTTATTTATTATATGTTATATATTATATGTAGGAGTACACTAATTACAATTATTAGGAAATTTTGCGAAATCTAAGTGTCCACATAATATTCGGTATTTGCTCCGGGTAGTGGCGATGTTTGCTGAAAAACAGTATATTACCAAGCAACGTATCTGCTTATATAAAATTATGCCATAGTTTCTGACCAATATTTTCTATACAACATTTTTCATAAACTAACTATTAATCAACGAAAATTAACAACTTTGTTTGTTCACAGCATTTAATGTCAGGATGGTGGGCGGACTACAGCCTAGCGTGTCAGCCAGTGGATTACAGTGATAGTGATAAAGCGAGACGGGTGAGTGACATTAACCTTTAGGGGCGCTTTTAAAAAAACCAATCAAAATGATTTTGACTTCATCTCGACCCGCTAAAACATGAAGTCCCTTGAAAATATAGGTAAAGGGTTTTATGTGAGTTTCTCTTTTTACTTACCACGTACCATCAGGTGGGTTAGATGACCGGTCACCGCCGCCAATGGACATTTGCAACACCAGGGGCATCGCCAATGCATTGTCGACCCTAAAATATGATGTTATTAAGTCTCATGCGCATTTTAATTCGGTGTAAAATAATATCCTATGTGATTAACAACATATTCTACCTCTGTGCCAAGTTTCATTGAAATCCGATCAGATAATTCATGATGAGTCAGACACATCCGAACTTTCACATTTATGATTTTAAAACAGCCTTTACTATAAATTGTTTGACACAGCTTGCCTTTGTTAGGAAGATCCGGCCATAAACTCAGCAAAAAACCAACAGAATTTCATGACTCATGGTAAAACGTGTAATGGCAAAAAAAAATATCAATAAAACTAAAGCAAATACCTAAACTGAAAACTGAAGCAAAATCAATGCCATAAAAGGAATGACGATTTTGTCGGTCAAATTACTGATCAGTGAACTGAGTGGGTTAATAAGTACCTGTTTCAACTTTTACTTTCCTTTCATTTTTTTTTTAACAATATTGTTTAAAGAAAGTGAATATTATTACTGTACTTATTTAAATGGTGTTTATTCTAGTGTCCCAATAGTGGAGGAATTGTTATCTTTATTTAGATATTTCAATACCCAAAAGCGAGAGTAAATTAAAGATACTCTATGTGAAATGAAAATGAATATATTTTATAACTGCAAAACAAAGACAAAAGAACGTGATATTTATAATTAAGGACAAAGTTATCATTACATAGAAACAAATCATAATATAAAATATTTTATATCCCAGACAACATAGCCAGCCCTCTAGGCACTTTACCTATAGACCTATCTGGCTCTAACAATCTAAATTTGGTTTTTTATTTATAGATTATTGCTTTATTATTACCTAATTTTAAATCGTTTAAGTAGATGGAAAAGAAAATTTTGGTTATAATGTGTTCTTTTTATTATTATTATTGATAAATATTTATTATTACTGGCCTACAAATATTAAATGTCCCAGACAATTATCTCCCAGAGTTGCTAATACCTTAAGGATTCCTAACTAGGCAAGCCTGTATCGATTAACTCTACGTTACCCTTTTTATTTATAACTGTTTTAACTAATAAAAATAATTATTCAAGCTATTTAATTTGAGTATAACTTGATAGAACTAGCCCTCTCGTAATAAATACGGTTAGTATCCACCGTGAAGCAATTACGAACTGGAGGCTGGAGGTATAGAAAGTAACCATAGGTACATGCTACCACGAGATAAACATAGAGTAGTTTCGGCAGAGAAGACACATTCCAAATTGATGATTGCTGCCTACACGATATAAATAATTATGCCTATGAACAATTTAATGTGGATGTTGAGAATAGCATTAAATCAAATAGTATAATTAAAGACATTACAGCTTATTAACTTAGTCTAATAAATAATAATAGAAATACCATTTTGCATTGCATTAAAAATTTTACGGTATCATAAAATTCTGTAATATCGATTTTATAGAGTTTAAAAAACATCTGATTGCTTCATGCCCTATTGGCATATATAATATTCTGTATATTTCGTACCGATTTAAAACAGTTTAAAGAACAACTAATTGCTTAATGCGATTTTTTATATGGTTGCCATATAAAAAAAAAATTAAAAATATATGAAAAGTATTAGTAATAGTAGTATAAGTACAACGTAAGCCACATCTACATTATCTCTAATCTATGCTTCAACGTCGGTCAAGTTCACTCAATGGCACCACCTTCACGGCATACTTTGACGACTTTCCAACATCTCTTTGTGTGTCTAAAGTGAAATTCAAGTCCCATAGACAAGGCGGTACATACGGATGTTGTTAAATATTTACGCATGACATTTAGCAATATTATTTTAAATAATATGAGATATCTTAACAAGTTAAGACTTCATATATTAGTAGGATATGTGTGATCTTGCGTTTAACTACAATCTGCTGAAAATAACTGGGGTTTATGAGAGACAGATTTATATTAATATGCATATGAGGTCTCTTAACAAGTTAAGATTCAATAGATTAGTAGCTGAAGCAACTCAAGGTTTTTGGAGGCAGATTTATAATTTTATAAAAATAGTTAATATTATAATTTTATAAATCATCAGGACCATTATTTACGCACGGCCATCTGACTAAGCAGAGCTTGGACTAAGGAAACCAGACATCTGATATGCAAAATGCATACATAGTAACAAATATTCCGAAACATTATTTACACATCCATCTGATTCCAAAGTTAGCAGAGATTGTACTATGGAAACTAGATAACTGATATACTAAACACATACTTATATAGATATTTACACCCAGACAGAACAAACATACACACAAATGTTTGTTCATACTTATATTATAAAGAGGTAAAATAAAAATTATAAAAAAAGTACAATTTATGGATGTAATTTTGGAAACTACTGATCCAATTTGAATAATTCTTTCACTGATAGAAAGGTACTATATTCCCGACATCCTGTGTAAATATCAGGAAACAATAGATCCCTGGAACGGAACGCGGGTGAAGCCGCGGGACGGGAGTTAGTAATTTTACCTAAGACTGTATATTCAAACCTCGAAGTATCATAATAATTTTTATTTTGTTTTGTAGAAACAGACAATGAAATAGATTGTCTAACCTTTTCTTATCGTAAATGTCCTCAATCAATTTACAGTCTATTGTTGTTCAATGCTAGCTGTTAATTATCGTCACAAATACCATGTTCTAACCTAGAACCGTTTATTTCGCAAGACTAGATAGATATTGTTAATATAATCTGACTGGGAAGTATTTTTGCCAGTGTCGAGTTATAATATGCACATAAAAGTTAGGTTTTGGTCAACTTGTTAGCAATTTGTGAGATAGATTGAATATAAAACATTGTAATCTTAATCTAGGAAAACCTATAATTGACTTATGATAAGTTGTATTTTTTATTGTAAACATGTTCTGTAATACAGCTGTTGGTTTTCTAAATAAAAAAAAATTAAAAAATAAGGTAAGAGCAACACGACAACAGTCATATCTCTAAGAATTTTTGAAATCACATGAGCAATTTCCAAAGTGATACCTCCTACATCCAAACTAAAAAAACTTTACCTATCTATAAAATATTAATTCAAAAAAAAAATTCAAAATTCAAAACCATTTATTCAGTTTAGGCCTTCGGAGGGCACTTATGAAGGTCAAATTTAAAGTTACTGAATCTACAACCGAATGAAATTGATCTTGCCTTTTTGTGATTCATCTGTTGTAATGTTAGCTTTTTACTAAATAGGTACATATAAATAAATAATAAATAAATATCCTAGGACATTCTTTACACACGGCCATCTGGTCCCAAACTAAGCAGAGCTTGTACTATGGAAACCAGATAACTGATATACTACATATACTACTTTTTTTTTTTTTCTAAATACATACTTATATAGATATTTACACCCAGACACAGAACAAACAGACATGTTCATCCACACAAATGTTTGTCCTGGGTGGGAATCGAACCCGCGACCTTAGGTTTGGCAGTCAGAGCGTTAACCACCAAGCCAACTGGCCTGTCAAATACATATGAAAAACATATGAAAGTATATACTACTTAAGGTTCTTACAACAAAAATTATTATAATTTTTTTGTGGCCGGTTTTTGGAGGGACTTTCGTAGGCATATAGCTGATGGTATATAGAGTAACAAAGATTATTTTTAAAGGATTACGGTTCCGCGTTCAAAATAGACTTTTTTTTATCCTAACGCAACATCACTTATTTTTCTGCAAATATGTCCAGTAACTATTCATATAACTTATCTTTGGCAGTAATCATTCTGTGAAATGAGGCAATGATAGATTGGAAGCTGGGGTAGATTGAGGCACGATTCTGTAAGGAAAATGACACTAACTCGAGGATGTTTCGTCGCGGCCTCCGTGCTCTGTCTCTTTCGCTAACTACGCTAATACTACTAATCACGTGAGAGATAAGCTCTCCGGAGCCTCGGTGAAGCGGCTCGCCGACGAAGTTTTTATTAGCTGAATAAGGGGGGTGTGGTCATGGGTTTGAACCCTTGTAGGGTTGAGCATTTACAGTGATGGAATACTTCATAAGAAAACATATAATTCTAAAAATATACTATACTAGCTTTCCTCGGGGCTTACCGGCGATCCCGTTTAATGTTACATTTTCCCTACAATAAAAAGTAGCCTATATGTAATTCCAGGGCATGCTCTATCTATGTGCCAAGTTTCATGAAAATCCTCATAAAGTTTAGCATTTATAATAGTAGTCGGATATATCCTACTTTATAGTTAATCATAAGCTCTCACGAGTTGTTAGACTCTAACGCTGGCACATAAGGTTACTTTTGCTAAGAAGAGCCGGCAATAAAAAAAATACAATGACAATTAAAATAATAGGTACCTGGTTTGCTCTACATTGTAATTAAGTATGGATTACGACAAAAGCATGACAGTAAAATTATTTATGCTTGTTAGGTTTACTAGAAAGTTACGTGAAACCACATATTTATAACGTGATATTGTATACTAACTTTTAACGCTTTCTATGACTATGAATTTTTAATTTTATAAAGGTACACATAAATTTAAAAACAAAAGTTTTTTTTTTTAATCTAGCGGTGTCAAGTTACGATATAGCCGAGTTGATAATTAAATGAAAATATTTTTATTCAAATAGAACTTATGAATAGTCTGATTTTATTTTGAGAACAGCCCGCAATAAACTCAGCAATTAATCTTTTCAAAACGATGTTTGATTCATTATATTCAATTTATTTAGAATGTGAATTAATCCAAAAAAGTATTATGATGAGAATGGTAATGAATGATAAGCACAGAATGCTTACAAGGCAAGTAGATCACAATCCCTGCGTCAAATTATCAACTTGAGGGCGGTACCCAGCCAGGCTGTTACCACAACTTGTTATAATTTTACCCCGAAAGCCGACAGACAAACAAACAGATGGTCTGATAGTCAATTGTAACCACCACTTATGGAAATTTACAATACCAGGGGCAGCGTCAATGCGTTGTCGACCCTGAGACATGAAGTTAGGTCTCAATTGCCTATAATTTTACCGGCCCCCTTACCTTTCCAACCGAAACATTAATACAAGTGCACTACTGCTTCACAACGGAAATAAGTAAGATAGTACTTCCCAAACGAAGACTACTACAACAAAATCAATGAATAGAAAATCCAAATAAAATGTAGGCTGGTCAATGATCTCAAAACAAATTCAATCGATTAATAACTCGATTCAAAACAATAATGGCACTGACCTTAACCAATGTTAATATGCAAAATTTGCGATTGAAATTCGCAAACTATTCGATTATATAATATGTAAATCCAGTTCGTTACACTTGACCTTACAAAAGGAAGCTATTTCGAGCCTATCACGATTTTGAAACTAGTTTCGCATTGAATTTATAATTTGTGTTTTATTTATTTTTGCACAGAGTAGTAATTTCTTTAGTTGTAGGAAGATAGAAAACACCTTAAAACTTAGTACCTAAGAAATAAAATGGAAAAAAATATGTTTTGTAAAAATTTGCCTTCATTTATGAAAATGAACGTACCTAGTAATAGTACCTATTTGAACCCAAACATGGCATATCTAATTTGTACATGAGGCCACTGAATAGCTATAGACGGTCCTCGCCACAGGTAGTATACATAATATATATTACGCGAGTACGCGATACAGAAACCAGGAACTCTCTAAAAATAGATTCCAATAAAACTTTGAAAGAAATGTATTAAAATAAATAAAATAAAAAAATTAACGAAAGCATGTCAAATATTGTAAAAAGCTCGTAATAATAATAAAATTGCAGTTTGTTACGAAACTTGGTAGCTTTAGTAACTTAGTCCTTCATATGTGCACTCCGCTTTTACACACGGCCATCTAATCCCAAACTAAGCAGAGCTTGTACTATGGAAACCAGATAACTGATATTCTACATATACTACTTTTTAAATACATACTTATATAGATATTTACATTTTTGATACTTACATTATTTGAATGAATAAATACTGATGTTTATTTATAATCGAAATCATCTAATTAAAACAAAAATAAGGCAAGTGTATATAAGTATCAAAAACTTAATACGTTTTTGAGATAAGTAAGCTGGTATTTATTCAAAACAATTTGAACAAACATTCTTTGGTAATTGCACATCCGCTCACTTTCGAACTTGAACACTTTTAGGGTTATACGCAAAAAGAAGTTTTAACAAAAACGGTACTTAAAAAAAAGTGTAGAGTGCCTTCAGAAAAGCTTTGACTTGTGCATTTATACGAGTTATATTAGTATATAAGTTTATATATCCTTATATTTTATTATTATTAATAATTATCAGGCAGGCAGTTGATTCTACTGCCTGCTAGTTCTTCTCTTTGATATACTTGTCGAGTCAGTTTTTGAATTTGTCAGTCTCAATAATGAAGTACCAATAAACAATTAGTAAAATAGAGCAAAAGGGCATTGGCTTCGGAAATGACATAGCTATAGTGCATTATAAAGTTCGATTTCGAGATCACTTCCCAAATCGAACATAGTGTAGTTGATATTTCTTTGTCAGAAATGATTACGTTGTAACCACACGTTACGTGGGAACTTCAAATATTTTCGGTGGAATCTGGGATTGTATACTGAGACCTCTGTATACCTCTTTTTAGATTTTTTTCTTTATTAATTTTTTTATACCACATGGGCCGACAACATGTGAACGGTCGACCTGATGGTCACCGTCGCACATGGACATTTGCTACACTAGGGACATTGCCAATGCGTTGTCGACTGAGACGTGAAGTTGTTAAGTCTCATGTGCCTGTAATTTCACCGGCCCCTTACAACTTACTAACCAAAATACAAGTGCACTATTGCTTCACGGCGGAAATAGGTAAGATAGTACTTCCCCGGACGAACTCTGCTCTATGAGCTTTACTACTCAACAAACCGTAATATTATTTTCATTTTAATTTAATCGTACAGAACCCTCGTAACGTTCGCAACAGTCACACCTACAGCCTACATCAATGAACTTGCTCTCCGTATCGGCGCGTAAGAGTGAAAGTATTTCTGATGGGATCACCTTGTAGGTCAGATGACTTGTGTTACGTCACCATTCTCCAGTCACTGACTTGAAAGTGAAAACAATGCCAATTTACGAGGGCATTGAAAGGAAGTTTTCAAAAGTTTGCGGATATTTTGTGATTTTTTTTTTTGTACGAGTATGTAATTCAATACTTATTTACACCTGACTATTTAAAAGGCCCTAAATTTTGTTTTTTATATTTATTTCAAAATAAACTTTCTATCATTAATTTCACAGATAAATGACAAACCGTACGAGACTAAGATTTTCGATCTTCAAATGGTGGTTTTATTTTTTTAAGTTTTCTGGTCTTGTTTAACCAAAGTAAAGGTATATGAAATATATTTATATTCAACCGCGAATTTGGCCATGAGTTTATACTATAAAAGAAATAAACCCAAAATAGAATTTCTAAATGAATTATTTTCATCACATGTTCCAAAAATAATAAAAATACGGGTTTTTATTTTTATTATTTTTCTCCAGTTATTATGTTTACCTTAAAATAATTTTAAATTGAATTCAGATAACATATTTGGCCAAAGACGGTTGGCTGATAAGTGTTCCTAAAATTGTATGTTTGATCTTTTAAAGAGACCAAATAGGACGCAAGCTAAATATTTAATCTAATATTCCTATTATAGTAAAGGAAGTTGGTTGCGGTTAAGGCCATTTACGAAATACATCTTAGGTTCATGTTTAAGTTCTTCTTTACATTCAGATAGCAATCTCCGAATTAGTAAAACTTTTGGGAAGAACATCTACTTAGTTCTCATCTCAGTTTAAAGAATAGGCGTTATAATAAACGTAGGAATTATCGAAAAAAAATAATTATTTATAAAATCATTGTCACCATAAGTCCACTGCTGGACATAGGCCGCTATGGATATCCATATCGAACGGTCAAGGGCTGCCGGCATAATTTTCATCAAAATACCTAAATACAAAATTTTTTGCCAACGGCAAATAAAAATAAAACAATATTGCCAAATATACAGACACATGAGACTTAACAACTTCACGTCCCAGGCAAAGGCAATGCCCCTGGTGTTGCAAATGTCCATTCGCGGTATATTCTGAGTGTACGCTCACGGTCATCACGCCCATCCGGTCGACCGTCAGTCTTTGTATCGGCCAATCGCAAAAGAGAAATGCTATTTCCTCACGGATCTTTTATTTCCAAGCATATACGATAGATCTTACTAGTGGGCTACTAGAAATATTAACAATGCTTAATATTTTCTTTCTCCCTCCCACAGATGCTGCATCTATGTTGGGTATACTACTTCTCCAAACTGTCAGAATTCGCCGACACAATATTCTTCGTCATAAGGAAGAAGAAGAGTCAAATTTCATGGCTGCATCTGTACCACCACTCCCTGACGCCGTTCGAAGCGTGGCTACTCGTAAAGTTCATCGCTGGTAAGTATAACTAAATGAAAATCTTTTTTTCTTTAAACTACTAAAAATCATTGTGAGTCATTTACAAATGAGCGTGACTTCATTAACTGAGAAAAATAATTCAACAGTGTGAAGTACGGTACAAGTAATTGGAATCGAATTCTTTGTATTCTAAAATATACGAGTATAGTAGTAGTTTCACGACCAATTTTCCCGTAATAGTGAAGAGGAAAAGACCATGCCTAGGAATAGCGCAGACCCAGTATAAATATCCCGGGACAATCCTTATACACGGCCATCTGATTCCAAACTAAGCAGAGCTTGTACTATGGGAATCAGATAACTAATATACTACTTTTTTTTCTAAATACATACAATCGAACTCCTTGGGTTTGGCAGTCAGAGTCGCTAACCACCAAGCCAACTAGCCTGCTATGTATGATAAGGAACAGAAGGGGGGTTGTATAATACTCTCGGAATCGACTTGTTGTCCAATTTTGTAGTACATAGACGGTGTTGCGACTGTTGTGCCACACTGCTCGCGCGTCGAACCATCAGTCTATTACGAAGTAGGCTTCCAAATTGAAACCGAGAGCGTTACACAATTAGGGGGCAGAGTAAGTAATATTTGAGTCACTATAATATATGTCTTATGGCCACTTATTTAGAGTAACAAGTCGTGAATTCGATTCCCACCTAGAACATACATTTATGTGCATGAACATATATGTTTGATCTGTGTCTGGGAGAAAAATATACACATAAATATGTTTATAGAAATAAGGTAGTCTATCTCGTATATTAGTTATCTAGTTTCCATAGTTCCATTGTTCTTTTTATCATGTTTAGTATTGCTTGTTTTATACATTTGGTGCTCATCTTAAATAAGTATTTACGCCTAGTTCATGATGATTAACTTATCGTTTATTTTGTAATTGCAATAACGTTCTTATCTTTTTTGAGAACAATAAATTAATTAAAAATGAAATAGTACAAGCACTTCTTAGTTTGTAATCAAATGATCGTGTGTAAAAAATGTTCCAGGCTATTTATTTATTTATTGTTCATTAAATAATAACAACAAATATCTTAATGCGACATGGTTTTATAGTAATGAGTAATTAATAAACCTCCTAAACTTACTTTATGTTCCAGGCGGCCACGGAACATTCTCCAACATCGTGAACAACCTGGTTCACGTTATAATGTACAGTTACTACATGATGGCCGCGATGGGACCTCAATACCAGAAGTACCTGTGGTGGAAGAAGCACTTGACTACACTGCAACTTGTAAGTAGCACTTCATATTTTATTTGACAGGCCAATTGGCTTAGTGGTTAGCAACCTTGACTGCTAAGTCGAAGGTCGTGGGTTGGATTCCCACCCAGGACAAACATTTGTGTGCATGAACATGTTTGTTTGTTCTGTGTCTGGGTGTAAATATCTATATATGTATGTATTTAGAAAAATAAAAAATAGTATATGTAGTATATCAGTTATCTGGTTTCCATAGTACAAGCTCTGCTTAGTTTGGGATCAGATGGCCGTGTGTAAAAGAATGTCCCGGGATATTTATTTATTTAGCTTTATAAAGGTAACGGAGTTGGTCTTGAATGGTATGGTAGCAGATGGTAGCAAATGGAACCAACAGGAAGGTGGAAATTGATATGGAAAGACATTCATATTGGTGGTAGAGGCCTTGCCCAACGTTTAGGACTATATTAAAATAAAAATAATACCTTCTTGTCCAATACCCTCTATGTGGCAAAGGTATTGACACCAACATTTCACCGAAAATTGTTCAGACGTGCAATGTGGTTGTAAATGCAAATTTCAATGTAAATTTCTTGGGCAGATTGACCCACTTTGGCTATAAGTAATACATTTTTCCAAAACATCGTATTTTCTACCTTGCATGCTCCTCCGGTCTATAGCTAAGCTTCTTCTAGGCATGCGTGACCCAATCAAGGCGCCATCATTACCCTTAACGGATGAATCAGTAGCCAGAAGTAATTCCGCTAAATACACAAAAAAGAAATGACTTACATTTTTCTCCGACCACAATTTCACCACGCTAAATTATGTGACCAAAGTGTAATCAGAAATACGAAAGCCTTTAGTGAGAGTAAACAAAAGATAAACAAATTGAAGGTTGCACACAGTAATTAACAAGTAAATAAGTGCAGTCTGTCTCGGAGACCGTTTAAAACCCTGCACGCTCTACTTATTCGTTACTTTGCAATTACAAGACACGAACTAAATCATTCTCTAAAACTGTTTCATAATAAAGTCGCTCGGCGAGCTGACGATCCTGCCAATGAGGATAACCAGGTAGAAAAAGTTACAAAACAGTGTCAACAGTCGAAAAATGGCGACATTTTGACTTCTGAGTGAATTAAAACTTCCTTGTCTATACTAATATTATAAAGAGGAAAGATTCGTATGTAAGTATGTTTGTTACTCTTTAACGCAAAAACTACTAAGCGGATATAGATGAAACTTGTCACAAAAATAGAGCATATCCTGGAAAAACATATAGGCTACTTTTTATCCCGAGAAAATATGATATTCCTCGGGAACGCGGGTAAAACCGCGGGGGGCAGCTGGTCTCTAATAAGTTATGTGGCATGACAGACAGTTAACTTAATTTGGGACAGTAAATAAATTAAAAGGAAATACTGAAGTGGTTATAAACTATGTATGTGCCAAGTTTTCTCTAAAACCGTTCAGTATTTTTTATGATAGTAGATCATGATATCACAATTGAATTATATTAAAAAAAAATTATTTACCCAATTAATATAATTGAACGTAAGCGGAAAAAAGAATTTCCGAAACGTGCAATTAACGTATATTGCATTATTATTAACCTACTTAATTAATCAATTAATCATAGTTCTCGAAGATTAAATTGTATGAAAATATATACCTATACTGTACCATGTGCGCATTGTAATGTATATTATAAGTGGTATTAGTGGTTGAAAATCCTTAAAATGTGGAATTTCATAATTTTACTAGATATGCGGATGGAATGCATCCAAAAATGCATTTAATTCTTAAAGCACTTAGACATTATTTTCATTGAAAAGTTAAATAGTGTAATTCGCCGTATATTTCAATGTTCACTTATGAACGGACCAAAAAGGATATAGAGTTTAAACTGCGCCTAGAATTCCGTACGACGGGATCTGCGCTTGCGCAAATGCTAGGATATACGGTAGACGATAGAGTTATACTGCGTATAAAATTGCGGAGTGTGGTTTAAAAAACATTTAGGCATTGCATCTTTACCGTGGTAAATGATAATGCCACTTAAGAAAATGTTGTTTTTTTTTATTATCACACGTAAATTTATATATAATTATATATATAACTAGCCGTGCGCCGGTTTCATCCGGTTTACCGAGGGATGTTAACATGTACTAGGATAAAAGCATCCTATGTGTTAATCTAGGTTAAAAGTGAAATCCATTTACGGCCAAAATTTATATACGATCCCGATGTAAAATAGTAAGATTTAGTGGAATTTTGACATTATGTGTATTAAAATTTGTGTCAAAAGGTACAACATCCATGTATTTTTAGATCGGGGTTGCATATTAATTTTGGCCGTTAGTTGTTTTAGCGTTAAAGAGTAACAAAGATCCATCCACCCTTACAAACTTTGGCATTTATAATATCAATATTAGTAGTGTAGGATATGAAGCATACACAACGTGTTACAAAATACCCCGTAAAAATATAAATAATTATCAAAGCCACCCAACAACCCTAGTAAGCTGTCACGTCAGGGAACCAGATTATTTAACAGAAAGGCCAAAATAGAAAGTTTTTCTATTTTTCATTCATAAAAATCAGTTTTTTTATTTATTTTTTTGGGTTATGTTATACAGCATTACTACGGTTCTTAAATATTGTGAATGGTCTCGGTATAAGGCCCCATTTAACCTCCTTTCGGCTTTATGGGTAGTTTTGTAACAGCCTGTAGATATGTGAGGCCACAAGGACACTATAATGCAAAAATGTAATCTCGATAGAAGACTTTTATGCAGTGTACCTGAGGATATTCAAAAATTAATCTCACATTAAATTTTCACGACATATAACTTTAAAATTATACATGTACATTATACATGAAAGTTTGTTTGTAACAGCGTCGATTTTATGCAATTAGGTATTTCGTTAGATAATCGAACAGAATTTTCATTCAGTGAACTCGGGTCTAAGTTTAGACGGAAACTAGTGTCAAGTATTTTTAGTAATAGAAGCCCGCAGTATACCTCGTTCGTTCGTAGGCAGCAGCAAGACTGGTTTCAACACAGCTCCCTGCGGAACGCTGTATCCTTTCTCCATATTGCAACCACACGTTCTATTAAACATTCTAGATACACATTTAACCTATTGGTACCATATTTCACCTTTACTTCATAACCTGTATTCATCCTTTTATGCATACTTGATTGGGAATTTAATGAACTTTGATAAAGGGCAGCATTGGCTAAAGGGCTACCTGGCATCCTCCATCAGTTGATAATTCGTTACAAAAGACCTATTGTGTTCCAGTTGCATATGTGAGTTAGTTGCCTTCTAGGCGGGGAGGGCGATGCTGCCACATGAGTCATATTTGTGAACAGGTGCTGCTTGAGGTGGCTGGTCTGCTTTAGTTTGTGGTTTTCTTTCAGTGAGACTGATAGAAGAGTGCCATTGTATTAAATAAATCCAAAATTGAAAAGAGAATTGCTGGCTCTTCTCAGTCAAAACAACCTTCCAAATCATGTGGTCAATCTGAACGCATGTTAGTGTTTTAATATAATAGTTTCGTATTCTTCTCCTGCTGTTAGAGCTTTGGGCGCAATGTGTTGACGATTTACAATTCACCTTGATATTACGAGTTATACAAACTTTAAAAAAAATCCTTTTTAATTCTACTGTTGTCCACTTTCCTATAAATAACGGTCACAATCATTGGAGAAAATTGCACTTTATTATTGATTAAATTAACGAAGGCTTTTCATCATTTTAAAGCTTCGCCAATCAGTGCTCCGCAGAAGCGTCTCAAAAAGACTTCCAACTTTTGGCATTATGTAATAAGGATATTCTTTCTCCCGAAACTAGCTTATCTTTTAATGTTATGACGCTTATGGTCAAATGACAGGCCCATGGCACGAAACAATTTCACGTCTTAGGGTCGACAACGCTTTGACGATGCACTTGGTGTTGCAAAGGTCCATTGGTAAACCGTTAGCCAGTATGTAAGCCTTGACAAAATAAAAAAATAAAAATGGTGCAAAGAAGATACGCATCCAAAAGATACCACTACAACTAAACCCAAACGGCCTTAGATGAATATAACTGTAACTAAATTTAAATATATTTTAAGTTAGTTATTTTATAATCCATGCAATTCAACAATAGAAAAAAATTTATGTAATACTATAATATTAAGGAATCACAAGCCTCAGCTCAAAACAACGAGCTGAGCCAGCGCGGAGAGAAGTTAATTTATAAAAACCTAATACAATTTATCTAAAAATAATTTATCATAGAATCTTTAAAGAGTACCGACTAAGAGTCCATAGAAAATGTAAAAAGGAATACATAAAAAATAAAAAATTAAGATAGAAAATTCAATACCTACTCTCAACGTTATTCAGTATTGCAGTATAGAATTTTAATTCTAAGTTAGACCGTCGTGTAATCTTTGGTCCCAGTACTTACCTAACGTGAAATTAGGTACAACTCCTATTATTATGTCGGTATCATTAGTATCTTTCTAAGACTTTGTAATGAGCCCAACAGGTTTTACAAGTCTTCCCACTACAAAACTGATATTGGTGTCGATTCTGTTTTGCATCGCTAAACATGATTAAATCTTTGAACGTCTTTTTAATTTGATGAAAAGAGAAAGATTATATCCTATAGTGTTCCAGCGCAAGAGTGCATTATTTGTTTTTCTTTATTTATTTAAGGTTTACCAACAATTGTTTACATAAAATACAAAGCATACAAGAAAAACTTATACCTATGTAACAATCACTTATAGGTAAATACCACACCACTACATAATATATACAAAGTCGCTTTCTCTGTCCCTATATCCCTATGTATGCTTAAATCTTTAAAACTACGCAACGGATTATGATGCGGCTTTTTTTAATAGATAGAGTGATTAAAGAGGAAGGTTTATATGTATTAGTATCTACATTGCACCTGAACGAAGCCGGGGCGGGTCGCTATTTAAGATAAAAAAGCTAACAAATTATTTAAAGACAAACTAGGAGAGAGTCAAAATGCAAATCAATTTGATCGCTACAGCAATATGCCGTTCTGCAAAACCTTGGTGTTGAATGATTTTTCTTTGATATAAGTTAAATTCAGTTCAGTTCACTGAAGTTATCACTGGTTTGGAAGCCGACCATGAGGGGCCATTGCGTCGTAAATGTTACATCATGTTAAGTTCTTCAATAATATTTTTTTCAATCTATTCCGGTCTGGAGAAATTATATTAATAAAGACTATCTGAGCCTTGTTGTTTCACCTGTGTCCCCAGAAGGATGTTACATTTTACCGATATAAAAAGTATCATATATGTTTATCTAGGTTATAAACTATCTATGTGCAAAGTTACATGCAAATCCGTTCAATAATTTTTGCGTGGAAGAGTAACAAACACCCTTTATACCAAGTAAGATTTGCCACCTATAGTACCGCAAAATTATCAGAAAGCGTAGTCAAAAAGCTGACAGTCTTAAACTTGTTCAGTACTTCGTTGATATTTCTATGAGTCGGATCCATACGTGTCCGCACATACCGCCAATAAGATCAGTGAAAGCTACGATTGCCTTCAGGCCTATTATTTGTTGCTTTCTCTAATATGTAGAAGATTAATTGGTTTTGTTGGCACGTCATTAATCTATTTAGTACTTGTAACAGCATCTCATTAATGTAGTTGTTAAGTATCCACTGCATAGTCTGGTTCTAATGCTATACTATATCTGTTTTTTTTTATCAATTTTGTGTTATCACTTCCACAATGATTTCATCAAATTCTGTATTATTAGTAACTTCATTAACAGTTACTTATTGTTTCATAGTAGTTTTGATATCAAATATTTATACCAAATGTTAATATTTTATCTCGGATATTATAAATGTGAAAGTTTTGTATATTTGTGACTCGATGAATGGATTTCGATTAAATTTGGTACACAGATAGATATGTTTTTGATCAATAGGATAGGGATCGCGAATAAAACCGTGCGGTGAAAGTCATTATTATTATATCCTGTCATTTACTATGTGGTATTTGTCTGTGAGACTAAATACATGTTAGACAATAAATCTAAGTTTGTTTTGACAAGAGTAATTGCTAAGTTTATTGGCGGTTCTTGTCAGTTAGAAACAACCTTCCGAATCGGTATTAGAGTCAGACTATCTAGAAGTTCCGGTAATGGTGTTTTTTAATTAAAATATTTTCATTTCTTTTTAGATATATGAACAAATGTTCATATTTTAACGCTTTCAAAGGATTTTTTTCCGTTCGATAAATCAACCGAATGTAGGTTTGATTAAGGAAGATTATTACAAGTTGCAACAATTCTTATTGTTTCATATAACTGTTTAATGGTACCAACAGCTTTGGCCACTTCCAGGTGTATGTTACTGGCTGTATTATTATAATACCATTTAAAAAAACAATATTATCATCACTGTTCTTTTAATTTTCAGATCCAATTCTTCATGGTGCTGTTCCACTCTATCAGCGCTTTGATTTACGACTGCGGGTACCCAAAGTAAGTCATTTATCATTATAATTTTCGATGACCTCTTCATTTTGCAGGTTTATAAACCTTGTTGTTTTATCAAATCATGTTGATTAACAGGTATACCGATAGGTCCTTGGCAACAGGGTTTTTAAATTGAGGCTAGCCACATAGGAGCCACAAAAAATCGTCGTATGGTTTTCTCAAAAGATTTATTGACACTGAGAGTTCAAGGTATTCAACAGAGCTAAGATCCTATCCTCATGATTGATGTAATCTCAGAAATCTGAAAGCAGTCATGTTGTTCCGACAATGCAAATTACATCTCAGGTATCTTCAAAATAAGATCCTCATTTTATGAATGAAGAAAGTTAGCACTCGTTACTGAAATATCTAGGTTTTGAAAGACAACACTATTAGCTTCAAAAGAAATATACAAGCAAAGTACCTGCTCTATTATTTGAGTTGACAAATACTATCGACAAAATTGCACTCAGAGAATGTGCGTTAGTAATGCAGTAACACTCGGCAATCGCAATACCGAAGGTGCAATCATAAGGTACTGTGAGGAAATTCCGTTTCATTAGACCAATCTTGTTTGGTCATCTCGCTACTTGGAAACTCTTTTGTAATACTGGAAGCTGACAGTAATGATCTTGAAAAAAAAGAGTTTTACATGCACGGAAGCAAAAGTAGATAAATATAATAGATATGAGACGAGAGGAATGAGTGACAAAAATATTATAGATAGAACTGAGAAGTAAGACAATTTTAAGGGAATATTATGAGACCCTGGCGGTTTTCTGGCACAGACACAAGTAGATGTCTGAAGACAAGCAAGCGAGCTTGATGAAAGCTCAAGCTTCAAACCTAAGATTCGAATCAAAAGAGAGGTAGGGCTTAACGGGATATCCCGTTCAAAATTTGGAGCAGCCTGACTGGGGAAGTACCTCCACCTTACTCCACCTCTTCTAAAACCTCTACCACTCTATACACATGGCCAAAAAAAAATACAGAAGACGTTCTTCAGCGGCTTCCCCATCCACAATTATGATGGACTTTTGCAACATCAGGGGAATTCACGCAAACATCAATGCAGTCCACCAACACCTCGAGACTGCACAGCCGACTCTGCTGTTTCTCACGGAGACGCAAATATCCTGCCCTAGCGATACATCGTATCTACACTACCCCGGGTACAAGCTGGAGCACAAGTTTGTGCGGCGTGCCGGGGTATGTATGTATGTTAGGGATGATATTTGCTGTCGCCGTCTTTACGGCCTTGAAGACCGGGACCTGTCAGTACTGTGGGCACGCATAGACCACGGTGGCCACACCCGCATTTACGCGTGCCTTTACAGGTCCCACAGCGGTGACTCGGACACAATTTGGTTATTTGAGCACCTGCAATCGACGACTGATATAATACTAGGGCAGTACCCTTCTGCGGAGTTAGTGATTTTAGGAGACTTCAACGCTCACCACGTTGAGTGGCTTAGTTCTCGGTCCACTGACTGCGCGGGTAGGACAGCTCACAACTTTGCTCTGGCCTATGGCTTCTCGCAACTGGTTCTCTGCCCTACGAGAATACCAGATATCGAGAGCCATACTAGTTCCTTACTGGACCTTCTGCTGACAACGCGTCCGGATGACTATACTGTTACAGTAGATGCACCACTTGGGTCATCGGACCACTGTCTCGTCCGAACGCAAGTGCCATGCGCGCTGCCCGATTCGCTGCGACCACCAGGGTGGCGTCGAGTGTGGCACTACAAGTCAGCAGATTGGGATGGATTGCGTGATTTCTACGCATCGTACCCGTGGAGGCAGCTTTGCTTCGCATCAGACGATCCTGTCACCTGTGCAGCTGCAGTCGCTGAAGCGATACTGGCGGGTATGGAATGTTACATCCCTAACCCGCTAGTTGCTGTGGGGGTGAAAAAACGGCCGTGGTTTAATCGGTCCTGCAAAGAAGCTAGACGTAACAAGCAAACTTTGTATGAGGCTTGGACCACGGCCCGCACTAATCAGGACACTAACATCTCTGATGCGAAACGCAAGTTTAACGCTGCCTCGAAGTTCAGTAAGCGAATTATCGCCAGGGCTAAGTTCGATTTCGTCGGCAGAATTGGCAAGATGCTGACCAGCGTCCCCTCTGGGTGTCGGGCCTTCTGGTCTCTTGCCAAAGCTGCTGAGGGAAACTTTTGTCAGTCGTCCTTGCCACCACTACGGTTGCCGAATGGGAACCTGGCCCATAGCGCTAAAGAGAAGGCTGACCTTTTAGGCTCTCTCTTTGCTTCAAACTCGACTTTGGATGACGGGGGCACCACTCCGCCTACCATCCCGCGGTGTGACAGCTCCATGCCGGAAATTCGTATTTCCCAACGGGTAGTCCGGCAAGAGCTGCTCTCCCTGGACGTCCACAAGTCGAGTGGGCCAGACGGTATACTGGCAGTGGTTCTGAAGCGGTGTGCTCCTGAATTGTGTCCTGTACTAACGCGCCTTTTCGCGGTTTCCTACTCCAAGGGACAAGTTCCGTCTTCGTGGAAAATTGCCCACGTGCACCCTGTGCCCAAAAAGGGCGACAGATCAGACCCGACGAATTACAGGCCGATCGCCATCACCTCCCTTCTCTCCAAAGTGATGGAGCGGGTGATCAATACACAATTGCTGAGGTACTTGGAGGATCACGACTTGTTGAGCGACCGACAGTATGGCTTTCGCCATAGTCGCTCGACTGGTGATCTCCTAGTGTACCTCACGCATCGTTGGTCACTCGCCATAGAAACTCAAGGTGAGGCATTCGCGGTGAGCCTAGATGTGGCGAAGGCGTTCGATCGGGTCTGGCACCGGGGTCTTCTATCGAAGCTACCAGCGTACGGGCTCCCCGAGGGATTATGCAAATGGGTCACCAGTTTTCTGTCCAGCAGATGCATAAAAGCCGTCGTCGACGGTAGTTGCTCCGATAGCATGGACATAAACGCCGGTGTCCCGCAAGGTTCTGTGCTATCCCCAACCCTGTTTCTTCTGCATATCAATGATATGCTGTCCATTGACGGCATTCATTGCTATGCGGACGACAGTACTGGGGATGCTTATTACACGGGCCGTGCAAATATCCCTCGTTCCGTGGTAGAGGAAAGCCGCGAACGACTTGTGTCTGGAATCGAGAGCACACTTACTAGTGTCTCCGATTGGGGTCGACTAAACCTAGTCGATTTCAACCCCACTAAGACACAAGCCTGCGCGTTCACCGCTAAAAAAACCCCATTTGCTGTGGCTCCACAATTCCAGAACACGTCCCTCAACATCACGAAGAGCATCGGAATCCTTGGCGTTGATATTTCTGACGGCGTTCAGTTCCGTAGTCACTTGGAAGACAAGGTTAAGCTGGCATCTAAAAAGCTAGGTGTGCTCAACAGAGCCAAGCGGTACTTCACATCGGGGCAAAGACTGCAACTATATAAGTCGCAAGTCCGGCCCCATATGGAGTACTGCTGTCATCTATGGGCGGGGGCACCTGGATGCCAGCTTGGGCCTTTTGACTCGGTTCAAAAGCGTGCCGTCAGAATTGTCAACGATCCCGAGCTCACAAGCGGTTTAGAGCCCCTAACTCTAAGGAGAGACATGTCCTCCTTATGTGTCTTTTACCGCTTGTACAACGGACTGTGTTCTGAGGAATTGTTTGATTTGATGCCCACGGCTACTTTTTACCATCGCACCTCTCGCCACAGACGGGGAGTTCATCCTCACACATTGGAGCCAAACTGGTCTCGCACGGTGCGATTCCAAAGGAGCTTTCTGCCGCGCACGCTTAGGCTGTGGAATGAGCTCCCTGCCGAGGTTTTCCCAAGGGAGTACAGCATGGGGTTCTTCAAGAAGGGTGTGAAGAGATTTTTGCAGTGTCGGCAACGCGCGAGTGATACCCACGGTGTTGCAAGCGTCCATAGGCTGCGGTGACCGTTTACCATCAGACGGGCCGTCAGCTTGTTTGCTGCCTTAGTAGTATAAAAAAAAAAAAAAAAAAAAAAAAAAAAATAATCTGTGCCGAGTCATTTTTGGTCACTAACAGTAGATAGAATGGGACGAGAGAAAGAAGTAGGTATAGATATTTCAGATGATGAAAATATGATACATCTGTAGGTTTCCTAAATATAAAGACCTTTTGCTTTCTACTCACTCCAAAAAGAGTTTTGACAAAGTCAACAATTTGGCACAATTACCTAAGCAAGGCTCTCGCCTTGAACGTTTTTACGAAAATAATTAAATTTTAATAATAATCTGTTTCAGAGTCATTGCTTCCGGCCTCATACTACATTCTTCGATCTTCATCGTCTTGTTTATGAACTTCTATCTCCAAGCCTACAAGCCGGCAAAACCTAAAGCAGCTGTTGATACCACGAACAATAACAACAATAATAATGGCCATGCCAACGGACATATAACCAATGGACATATAGCCAATGGACATATAACCAACGGTCATATTGGAAATGGTCATATAGCAAATGGACATGCTTTGCTCAACGGGTATGCAAAAACCAATGGTGAAGTCAACGGCCTCAATGCTATCAATGGTGAAAATGGCCATGTGAAAAATGGATACACGAACGGTCTCTCAAACAATGTAGCAGACAAAGAAAAAGTGCAATAACCTTCGCAGTTTCATTGATTAGGTTAGATTGTTGCCTTTTTATAAATTCCATACGAGAGAGATCTCAGTGGTTAAGTCCGTTAGCAAAAGTTTTCAGCCCGTTTACATTTACGTCAAAGTTACTTAACGAATTTTATGGGTTGATTAACGTAAACTTTTAAGACTAAACACTCGGACTTATAGTGAATTTCTTGAGATTGACAGTTAGTTTAAACTCTTAACTAATTTTGTACAGTTTTTGTAATCCAAAATGCGAGCCACTTTACAATAGTTTTTATAATAAAGTTGTTTAACGTGTAAATACCTGTTTAATGTAAAGTGATAATACTTACTAACATCATTTATACTCTGTTTAAACTATTTTTTGATAAAATTTATAAATTTTGATGATCCACTTTTTAAAAGCAGATGCGCAATAATCTCTATCATTTATAGGCATCATAAATCTAGTTCTTGCTCAATATGACCTAACTAGTTTAATTCTGTTCAAACTAACCTAATTTTTATTTTAAACTACCTCATGAGTTGAGTTATCCATTCCTTATCTTTTAAGACTGCTTTTGTCTATTGCCAATTATTTTTTTCTAAACCTCAGAAATTATTGACTGAATATGATAGTTGTTTTTAACACCCATTTTTTCTGTATGTAATGATATCATTATAGTGTAGAAATTCATATTCTAGACAAAAGCAATCCCTGTACTTCTCCGTCCATACTAAGCTTTATTTAGTTTTAAGTAAAAATAATAGCTGTAAATAAAAAATAAATTATTTTTGTTTTATAAAAGCCAGAAATAATCAATAGCTATTTTATAGAATCAAGACTTCACTTCCGTAAACATCACACTTCTGTGATATTGTTTCGTTATTTCGAATATTATATTGTAAATAATATACGTAAATATTAAGATTAAAAATGGAAATAAAATATAATGTTTCTTGTATATTTTATAGCTCTCGGTGGAAGAAAGGGATCTTGGTCCCATATTGTATATTATGTTGGTACTAAAATAATGTACCTAAATGCCAATGTTGTAATAATATATAAATAAATAATTAAATACCAGTCAGTTTTAGAGATTTTTATACTTTGTATAAATAGGTGTTGTATACAAATTAAGTAACTATAAGTATAAATAATAATGTTATTTTCGATAATTGTATACATTTACATAAAACATGTACCTTATTATTGGATATAATTGACTTTTTAATTGACAATTTATGATACAATAAAAAGGGTGAATTATAAAAATGCGTATTTTTCAACCAATTTTACATCATATAAAAAAAATAAGTAACGAAATCGTATTAATTTCCCATTTAGAATTTTTGTTATACATAGATACATATAATATTTTAATAACGTAACTCTATTTTTAATCGACTCCAAAAAAGGAGGAGGTTCTCAATTCGTCTGTATTTTTGAGCTAACATTTTCATAAATCTGTATTTAGGTACGTTTACAACAAGCAACGACATCTATCGATACAATTCAAAACTAGCTCCTATAGTGACTTTAATAACAACTAGCTCGTACCCGCTGCGGTTATTTATGGGCAAATTTTTTGATAAACCCCTCACAGATGTCGCTGTTCGCTAATGCGATGACAAAGGTTAAAGAAAACCCGCCAAATTGTTTTAATTGGAAATTATTTAAAAAAATGGTACATATATAAATCAACGGTAAGTCAAAATAAATTTCCTAAGGATCGACATAATTTTTTATAACTGTATAAAAAAAATACTTTTAATAAGTAAAAATAATATTTATAGCATTTCATTACTGAAACCAAGCACCCGTAAACTGGAAACCCATAAAAAATTACAAGCGCGTTAATACCTCATTTGAGAGCCAATAGCTCGCACTAATTGAAACGAAAAACGGCCTTTAAAATTTAACGGTGTGTCGATAACTCGAAGGGCCTCACTAAGCCTTAATTATAGCTCTGCGAAATGTCAATAAACCTGACGTTCGAACGTTTTTTCTCCCCTTTCTAATTTGTTATCCCTTAAATCGCAGTTGTACAAACTACCATTTTAAAAGAACCTTACAACAAACATCGCAAATATCAAAATGGAGGTCAAAAGATTCTGGTGCAGCAGCCCTGGAGTAGGAAGGGTACGCACAGGGTTGTGGACACGCGCTATTCTGTCACCTTTTGTACGTAATCGTTAGAAAGAGATGGCGTTAGTAGTGCAATTTTTTATGATTCTCCGTTTTACGCAGATAAGCACCCGTTCCCAAAAAGTTTTAGTAAAAGCGGTTGTTGGATAAAGTGTCTGATTCTCGGATTTTTTTTTTATCCGAAATAGATAATTTATACGTTAGTAGTCATAAATAGTAATAAATATTTCTGTAATTAATAAACCGGGTATCATTGTGGATTTATTTAAAATTTTACCTTTGCTCACATCATGACTTGCTACACTATCCTATAACAAATATTATTATATTATACTTAAAACACTCTTTATTTTATCAAAGAATACAAATAGAACTTAACTATAACTTTTTTTATAGTTATGTATTCAATATTTCATAATAAATAACCTATTGAAAGAACTGAAGCAATCTAAAGTATTTAAAAAGATGGTTTTAAAATCATTAGAAATAATCCCCTTAAATATAAACTCAATAAATCAATAAGAAGCGTGAAATGGAACGGACCAAGTCTCCACCGGCCGGGACGGAACAAAACCCTCGCCAGGGGTGGCTACTTCATACATAAGTTTAGTTGAGTCCGCGCACTGAACGCGGATGCACGTCGCGAATGTGTTCGCGCCACTCTAGACAAAATACAACAAAATAAACCACAAAACCTCACATATAACCACTCTGACGTAAACCAACACAGTGATATTGTGCTCAAAAACGTGTTCTATGATAAAATAATGTGATTCAATTCAGAACTAAGTGGTAATCCGAACAGCTTTGCAACGAGCGTCCTAGTATCGTGAATTATGATATGAAACAACATTTTGCCCTATAAATCGGCTGGAACTGTGTGTTTTAATCGTAAATGTGCTGTCAACGTTTGTATAGAATAATAATATTGTCTTTCTAGTTTTATTCTTCCTCATTTTACCGCAATAGGGCTGGGATATAGTATAGAATATGCTAATAAGCAGGTTTCTTTTAACCCATACACAAAAAGCTCTGCACTAGACACTGCAGTGCGATTTGTGTTGCAAATTTTTAGAATTTATTTCGTTCCGTTGTCTGTTTATTGAATTTGATTTACTAATGTATTGTATAGCTTTGTTATCTAGATATATAAATTGATATTCGAATTAGTACGATACAATCCATTGTATCGATATTTGATTTAAATTAATCAGTATATTATATTATTTTACAGTAATTTATTTAATATTATATAAGTGAATCGTTGAAGAGAACAAATCGATTTCCCCAGTTTACAATTGTGATGAATTCATTAATCAAGCCTCCAATTCCATGTAAACAGTTCAGTTTTCAATTCTTCGAAAGGGCTGAGTTAACTGTTATTTCCTTTGTGCCAATTGACTGTTTGCGCTTATTTCCTGCTTTTCCAGTTATTAATGTGACTGTCTAGCTCAGATCTAGATCTAACACTAAAACACATTAAGAATAATACTCTAAGGACTTTTAGGGCCAAAATATTAAATAAAGTTTGAATAAATTTAATTGCCTTTAAATGAATTAAGATTGGACGTCTGAAATTGACCCGCATTTTAAAAAGGAGTAATAGTAAATTACAATGTAAGCAATTATTATTTTCTGTTTAATGTCTGGATGTAAATGTCAACAAAAGTATGTTTTAAAAAGTAGTGTATCAGTTTATCTAGGTGACTTAGCACAAGTTCTGCTTAATTTGGGATACGAGTACCGTGTATAATAATTTCCCAGCTTTCATTATTTTAAAATTACAGTATCTTTATACAATTTTAATAATAGACAGGTTTTTTTTAATATCCCCAGACAAATAATAGATAAATGAATATTTCTCAATGAGTACTGAATTGTTAACATTTTGTATTATCATTTATTAATACGCGGTACCAGAATAAAATTCTGCAGAATTGCAAACATACGTACATACACCATCAATTCATAACAATGGCTATCAAAATAAAATTATCTTAATTCTGTATTTATGTAAATCCGCTTCTAGTGTTACAAAACAAAACCAATAAATGAACATGGCACTTCTTACACGAGGAATGCACAACAATGAAAACAATTCCATCTGAAAATAAGACACTGAAACATTTTGGCTTCGGATCGAACGAAAGCTTAAAACCGTCAAACAATAAACAAGTCCTAATAAAAATAATCCTTAAAGAAAAACCAATACGTCTGCAGACTGCGAGCCAAAAGGAATAAAAGCTAGCATGTGAATCCAACAAAAATAAGAAGTACAACAAACTATTCCGTCTACGACTTATTTCTTGTGCTCCGGAAGTTATCAGCATTTCGACCGGTTTTGTACTACGCTATGTACAACAATGAATCCGGTTCTTTCCGACTTGTTCATTTGGTTCTTGTGATATGCAGATTATATACATAGAAATGAGCTTCTGATGAAACGAAAGCGTTGGATAATAAATCTTTTACTGCATCTGTTGTTAGAGTTGGGTAGGAACAACTTTATTGCGGTTTGAGGGAGAGTTTTTCAAAGGAAGGATTTAAATATCAACATTAAAATCGTTGCATGAGATGCTATGAATAAAAATACTCACATCCAAACATCCACAAATAATGTGCGTAGAAGATAACCTCATCCAAATTAATCAGTTATCCGTATTCAGACAGATCAATTTGATAGGTTCTTATCGCAACTATCTACGAAGAAAACCGCAAGTCTAATATAATTCACCGTGAAAATCAAACCAAATTATATTACAATTTCAAATAGTAAATCAAATCAAGTAACACGTGAATACGGTATCTAAAAATGAATTACTTGCTCAAGACTTCATCAACGTATTACTTGTAAGACTTCTACGTATACTTGTAGCTGTAATACGTTCTAATTGGAGCCTATGAACTGTCTAATCTCACAAATACATTCGTGTATTCTGAGGTTTAATTGCTTTACATGATTATTATTTCTGCGGCTGAAAGCTTTGTTCTTGAACTTGCTTACCTTTGTAGTCACTTGTTATAAAAAAATCAAATTATATTATTATGTTTATTGATGATTTCATAACTTTGCAGTACTTTTTATATCTTACCTTCATCCATCTTCATTTAAATTTAATGTTGGAACAAATCTTTCTACTGATAGTCTACAACATCAATTGTATTTTGTAACCCAACCAATGATTTCAGTATCATTCTTAATGCTCTCTTCCTTTACTATCTTTCCGCCTCGTGGTTTTACCCGAATACACATAATACATACAAACAAACATCCCCTATTCACATTTTAGGGGGAAGGTTGAATTTCCGAAAAATCATTCTCATTTCACCCTTATGCCATAAAAACCACCCTCAAAATTTCATATTCCTGTGAATCAAAGCTAAGACTGCGGTGATTTTTCCGACAGAAACGAGTTATTCTTTTATTTATAAATTTATATAAAAAAAAATATATAAAAACATCAGGTAACCCTTTACCCCATAACTAGTTAACTTTTACCATTCGCAAAGTATAATAGCATTGAAGCCTCGATAAAACAAACTATAGCCTGCTCTATTTCAATTTCCCAACAAACCTATTTGACCCTAAACAGAAGTGCGATCAAGCGAAAAAGTGGTCCTTCGGCCGGCTGACACTTCACTCGTGACTGACAACTGACTATTGCAAAGTTATTAAACAAATACTATTCTGCAATTTAATACTTGATGCTATTGTCATAAGGGTCACGAAATGAGCATTAATAAGGTGGTGAAGCAAACATAGCACGTGGCAGGTCCCTAAACAAAGATTGAAGATACAAAAACTGTAGGCGACAAACAAACGATGCGTGCAGATTTGTAACATTCAATGATTTGTGAAATGTTTGACAGGTTGTGTTTGATTTTGGAATAAGACAATTTGATCTCGTTCAGTATTATGGATTACTGAGCTTATTTCAAGTGTTTCTGTCATTGAGTGTTTTTACCAAAAACTCATATTCAATCTTGTCGTTCTATGTCATTTGTCGGTTCTATGGTTCTTCTTCTTCTTACGTCTTCATCGATGAAGATCACGATCACCTTTTTCACTCCACGTAATCTCGCACTTATGAAAATTGTTGGCTTTGTTTTTGGGATCTCTAATTTTTTTAATTCTCGTTGTCGGGTTTTTATTGAGAAGAGAGATACAACAAACAAGAGTTATTTATATTTCTGCCCATTCGCACCATTATTTAAGTTACTTAATAAAATATCCAAATTTAAACCTTATGGGTTTTTCATAAAATCTCCGCCATGACATCAGAGTAATGCAGTCTAGTACCAGATACTATCAATTTTAGCACCATTTTGATGCATCCATGTTTTCTATGATATTTAGTAAGTATTCCAATACAAGGAAATACATACTTTATAATATCAAGTATAAGATTTCGAATACTCTTTTAAAATTTATACTTAATTCATTTTCAAAATTCTCACATCTACCGATCCCACGATAATAACGAAGCAACATAAAAATTTATAACGCCGCAATAGAAAAAACATTTATATAACATAAATATCGGTTACTTACTAGCGGTAATAAAACGAACCAAACGGGGCCATTTAGAGAAGGCCCCCATAGACAAATAAGTAAATACAAACAAACAGAACTAAACTAAACCGAAATATATTGCGGTTGTTGTTAAAATAGATTTATTTGACAATACACACGATAATTTTGGGGTTTTGTAATGTATCGGGGATGTATTTGTATTTGTACCAATGTGACAATGTTTAGGCATTTAATTATAATTAGGTTATTATTCTGATATGTAATTGGCTGTTGTAATTATTATTTTATATTTTACGTGCAATTCGAAATGTAATTATGTAATTAGATTTTTGATTAATTTAATGAACTACTCACGTTCATTGGGGATTTAATGTTTTAACGCGATCATCCAAATGCTAAAGTTTATTAAAATCGATCTGATGATCCGAAACAGGAATAAAATCAATCTCAGTTAAAACTGTATGGTCCATGCAATGACTTCCATATCTCATTGTATTTTATTACTCAGCTTTGCATTATTTAATTTATCACCGCAATATAAGTACTGACTATATTATAGATATTACATACCATTATGTAGTGCCACATGCTAGTATAGGCTACATACCGTATTATATAAAAAAGACAGTCAAAAAGAAGGCCACAAAAGTGACCAAATCCTGTAAAAGCATTGAAGAAAGCTAAAAATAAAAAAAACTAAATTTATTCACCGATAAAAACCAAATGAAATAGCAATGGTAAGGGTGGCAATCCACTCGGAAGTAAATCGGTCAAACACACGAACTGCGAGATGCGACCGGCGGCAGTCGGCACAGTTGCAATATACATGCTTTGAACATGGGCAGCGGGGATCGTTATTTGTTGGTATAACTTAGCAGGACTTTACGGTTTAGGTATTAGGAAACATCGGACGGATGGTCTGAAGATCTTTTTGCTGATATGAATCTCGTTCTGATAGGTCTGAAACATACGAAATTCATTGAAGATTTTATTGTAAATGGTTAAAAATACCAATCAAGTACTAAACTGTGTGGCAACATAGAACCATCCATAAAAGGGCTCGGGATTTGTATTAGTTTTCTATGTCTACAAATATTCAATTATTAATAGTTCAATTAAGTTTCAGTATGTAGACGAGCATCAAAATCAACTTTTGTTAAGACATACTAGAGCTCTTTTACAGAGTTTGTCCTGGGATGAGCATTCGGCTTTCCAATTTCTGCCGTGCAGCAGTAGTGCACTTGTATTACTGTGTTTCGGTTAGAAAGGTAAAGGGGGCCAGAAATAACAGGCACCTGAAACTTAACAACTTCACGTCTCAGGGTCGAGACTTTGTTTTGCAAATGTCCATAGGCAGCGGTGACCACTTACCATCAGGTGGACAGTCTGTCCGTATGTTGGGTTACTTGGCATTAAAATAATTTAAAAAACAGCTATCCTGAAATTCCACGCGAGTAAAGACTTCTCTGCATTTTTTAAGGCAAAAATAATCACTTATAAATAAAAGATACCACTGGAGTTGAAAAGTGCATTTTTAATGCACATGTTCACACTAAAACTTTATTGAATGGGTAGTGGCTAGAACTATCTAACCCACTAACACCTAAGTAAAAAGCTACTTTCTCTATCCCTGTGGTCCCATTATAAAAGACATTTAAAATCCCAAACAAGATTCTTTGAGGTAATCGATTATATAACATACCAGTGCGTGGGTCCAACGGATAAACTTAAAATATGTATAAACATCGTAAAACGTGATGTAAAATACAAACAAAACGTCAACAACCACAGAACACCTGCCAGTCCGGTGACTGTAAATTAACCCAAATCTAATATTATTACCCAAACTAAAGGTGCTACAATTTAAAAGCTGCGCGGATGTGAACATTTCAATATTTAACGGGTTTTGTAGAATATTTTTTTAGTTAACCAAACAAATAAATAACTTGGACATATGTACACATGGCCATCTGATTCCAAACCACGCAGAGCTTTGTTATGGAAACCAGATAACTGATATACTACTTTATTTTAAACGATACTTATATAGATTTACCCAGACACAGAATTAACGGAGTGTTTATGCACACAAAGTTTTGTCCAGAATGGGAATCAAACCCACCACCTGGTGCATGGTGATCAGGGTCTCTAATCACCAAGCCAACTGGCCCGTCAAGTATAAATTCACTCATATAAACCATATTTGAATAAGCACTAACATTCTGAAAATAAAAGTTTGAATAAAGAAAATAACTATGAATTTTATCAGTTCCACAGAAAGTTGTATCTCTATTTTATTACACCACGTCCACCCACATCATTGACACGTAAAGAATATTGACATCAATTTATTGTTCAAGATGTAGACCAAAGAATGTTCCAAGATTGTCCAAAAGATTGATCAATAATAAGATAAGACTATCATTCGAATTTTCTTCACGGATACTTTATTGTATTAATAACTTGGAAGTTTAGATTACATTGTCTTTTAGTGAGATAGCTTCAGTTCCGGTAGATTAGATGAAATATTGTTAACATCAAGAACACTGTCACAATACTCCAATCATAGCTATTTCAGTAAAAAATATATATAGAATATTATAGTACTCCATTTTGTATTCGCCCAAAAATATTATCAAATATGGCAATGAAACGGATCTTTGCCAACCATTGGATCAAACCTTGGATACAATATTATGGAAAGAAGTTATTCAGGACCGGAGAAATCAAAGCAAACACTATTATCAAAAGAGAGCATTAGAATCTGAATAATGTTCACAATCGGTGACTAGTTTTGACAGCTCATGAATAGGCCGAAAGAGAGGGCATAAAATGCGCCCACGATCCTTTGTGACCGCCCCAAAACCGACCCAAATACTTACCTGTCCATTTGTGGGTACACAATTTAGTTTTTTTCCCGCTGGATTGGGTCTTTTATTAAGAATGGCTGGGATTTAAAAACCAATTAAGACGTAAAGGTGTTCACTATTTTGAGTGGGATGATGTGTGAGAATGATTCTTTTTATATGAGAATAGAATGTAGAGTAGATAATGTTAACTCTGATTCAAATAGCGTCCTTTACAAAAGCAGAGCTTCTATATGACTGATATACTTATTCCTTTCTTAAATACATACTTATTGATTCACGTCTAGACACAGAACAAACTGAGATCTTACTGGACACGAATGTGTGTCCGGGATTGGAATTTAACCCACACAAATCATAGTGACAGTCAAGGAATCTTACCATTCAGCCCGTCAATCATCATCAAACGTTTTACATAAATTCAAGAGCATCTTCATGTCTTTTACAACACTCAATTGCCTTTATTAAAATACCCAATATTTCATATTTCTACTTGACGGATAGGAAGAAGTGTGTACAGAATATTTCGTTCACAAGTAACATCACAACAAGTGAAGCACCACTAAAATATAAAACACTCGATCATTGCGACATTTCCAAGATAATAATAACCTTCTACATAGTACAAACTTTTCTTATAAACGGACCAACTTCTCACGAAGTCTTACCAAACGAATTTCTTCGTTATACCTTTGTGATTGGGCTCAAAAGTGATGTAAAAAGAAAGTTGTTGGAAATTATGCCCACTGTCACGCGATCAGCTATTGGAAGGACAAAAATAGCATTATTACACATGGAACCAAGCTTGAAATTGCGATCAGAATGTGTTCGATCATATTACTATTACGATAACGATGTTCGTGACCGATTACTGGTAGATATTAGTGAGAAAATGTGATGTTTCTAATAATTATGACTTGTCACAGATAATGTATTGATTTAAGGTATTTTATTGAATGTGAAGGGAGTTTACCCTAATGGAATAAGTTCTATCGGATATCTATGCCATGACAAAAATATTTCGTGTAAGAGACACGAAATATTTTTTTCAGTACAACTGTCATTTTGAGATGCGTTTGACAGCTTCTAAACCTTTCAGGATAGTAAAATTGAGTATCTCTAATATGAAAAAAATCACAATTTCTGATCTTTTTCCTGTTTTCACCCTTATTTAATTGAGAATTTCTTCCAAAAAGTTTATGTCACATTTAAATCACTCAGATAAAGCCCAGGCGAGTCGCTTGTTAAAATAAAACTCTGATACCAATTTTCTCTAACCTGTTAAGTGGCGCCTAGCGCTTAGGACTGAGCAACAAAAGCTTAAAAGTACCCGTTAGATTTAGTTGTAGATTATATAAATAGTGAGTTGTAATTTCCAAAAACCTATGTATTAGACCTGGATTAAGGAATGAAAAAAAAAATATTTTATAAATAGTTTGATCTGAAAGTTACATCTTTGTAATGCCTGTACTAAGATCGAAAGCTATCATGTTAATATATTAATTAAGTAATTATAGATTCTTGCGTCATTGTAAAATTTTCCCAGATTAAATTTGCGTTATAAAAAAAAAATATTAAATCATACCTTCGCGTTTGTAAAATAAGCAGGATTACCGTAATCCCAATACTACCTAAAAACTTTTCCATAAGCTTATGGAAATATTTCACGCTCCCTGAAAACTTCGAAAGAAATCAAAAGCACTTACCGTGATGACTTAAAAGCTCGCTTATCGACGATCTGTTTCAACGTTTTTGATTTATCGAGGTCGCCATGCCCCGGTGAGGTACGGCTCAACCGAACCTTAGCTTATGATTAAAATGGTCTAATAAATCGTATTAATACTATAATGCTTATTAGAGACTGGAGGTCAAATGTCGAAACTTTAGGGTATATAAGTAATAAAGCTAAAGAGCGGCCAAGTGTGAGTCGGACACGCATTCGAAAGGTCCCGTACTACTGTTTAATAGTTAACAAAAAGGTTGAATTAAAACAAGTTTCTTGCATTGGACGTAATTTAATTTTTACGTTGATATTCAATTTAATTTAAACTGCATATTTACTTTTATTTGTTGTTATAGCGGCTATACTCACTCGGTTCAAATTTTAACTGTCAATCTACTACGGCTATGAGATACATCCCGTTGATATTAAGACTCACAGCGAAGCCCTAGGGGCTAGGTATTAGGGTCCCGTTAGCGTCAAAAACGCTAAACGGTAACCTATAAAAAATATGAAAAAATTATGTAATTGCAAAGAATGCAATAAGTAATTTGAGTTAATTTACAGTAAGACGAAATTTAAATACGATTTGTATTAATAGGTTTAATATAGGCTTCCTGAATTAAATGTCGCATTATCTTAATATATATAAATCTCCTGTCACGATGTTTGTCCGCGATGGACTCCTAAACTACTTAACCGATTTTAAATTAAATTGGCACACCATGAGCAGTCTGGTCCAACTTAAGAGATAGGATAGCTTAGATCTTTAATTTTAGTCGCAATTTTATTTTATTGCAAATTATTGGTCTATAATTAATTGACAGTCACAATTATCTGAATTAACTCCAAAAGATTCTAACAGATGGCGCTGTGTTAAAAGTACCAACGTTTAATTTTTTAGGGAACTTTTATATGGACTCATTTCGACAGGACAACGTCTGTTGGGACAGCTAGTAGTGCAATATGGTGCGACATTATATTAATCGCACATTTTTATATCACATGGAAATTGAGTAATTATTTAATTTTGATACAAAATTCTTAGTGAAAAGATGTGCATTTATTATGATACAGTATGGATCTAATTCTAAGATTAAGAAGATAATAGAAATATTGTTTTTCCGATAAAGTCTGCGCTATTTTCAATCCAATCAGAAGGACCGTTACTATAAGATTGAACAATAAACAATCAATAGCATTTCCTCATTCAATGAAGCCACTTCGTATCTGCCTTTTCCAATCACTTCGAAGTCAATCTTTACAAGAAGTTTCAATGGAGTATTCTACAATTCTGTACCTTAAGTCACAAAATTACAAGTCACTTGTGTGGTAAATGAGTTTGAATAAAGTAAGAAAACAAATGACAATATTTTTTTTAATTTTACAGTAAAATTAACGTGACAATTCAAAAGTGCCATAAATGTGTACAAAGTTTGCCATAACTGTGTACATTAAATGTAATTTTCGCCACAATTGTGTACAAATCAATGATAGTTCAGCATCGGATGTTGTCAAATGCAAATAGTGAGACATGGCCCGGCCGCGGAGCGCTCGGTTCAGACCGACCGTTAGGCATTTCCACAATCAGCCGGAGTTGCAGAGAGGTGGCAGCTTCGGCCTCATGCTGAAGTGGATCCTCGTCGTTTGGCTGGCGAGCTGCGGACCTTTGGGAAACACTGTGAAGCAAGAAGGTACGTAACTATGTAGTTATTTCTTAATCGTTTTCTTTTTCAGGAAGTAGAAATCATTTACAGCAGCTACAAACAGTATCACACCTAAGAAATATATATGCTAATCTATACAAACTTACTGACTACCTAAGGTAATGTTCAAAATTCAAAATTCAAAACCATTTATTCAGTTTAGGCCTTCGAAGGGCACTTACGAAGGTCAAATTTAAAGTTACTGAAGCTACAACCGGTTCGGAAGTCAGCCTTCAACTGAGAAGAACCGGCAAGAAACTCAGCAAGGTTACATTCTTTTTTATTTGTTATATAAATTTTTATCTATTCTTACTTTTTGGCTATTTTATAATTTCAATTTTACATAATTTTATATTTAACAATTACAAAATACTTATTATAGGTAACACTAAAAAACAAAATAAAAAAAAATGAAAAGACTACAAAATAGAAAATAACAATAATTAGGTACTTACAACTTAAACAAGAGATTTAGAGGTGCACTGTGCAGAGAGCAGCTATTTCCATACATTTTTATCTACAATATAATGAACTACCTTGTAATACGCTTTTTCTTTCAAAACTTTCCTAATATAATTTTTAAATTTATGATCAGACATTTTGATTATTGAAAGCGGTATCTTATTATAAAATCGAACACAATTACCAAGAAATGACTTGTTAACTTTAGTTAGTCTAAAGTATGGAACAACTAACTTCTCCCTTTGTCTTGTATTTATTCTATGAATATCTAATTTTGACTCAAACATTCCTATGTTTCTACGTATAAACATTATATTTTCATAAATATATAGTGAAGGTAATGTCATTATATTTATTTCCCTAAATAAATCTCTTAATGATTCACGGGGACCCATACTGTAAATTGAACGAATTGCTCTTTTTGTGTAATAAATATTGATTCAATATCCGCTGCTGCTCCCCAAAACAAAATACCATAGGACAAGAGGCTATGAAAATATGCAAAATAAACTAATTTGGCCGTCTCATCATTCGTCAATTGTTTAATTTTCCTAACAGCAAATGCAGCCGAACTTAATTTTGCAGCTAGAGTATCAACCTGAGGTCCCCATTGCAATTTATTGTCTAATGTAAGACCCAAAAATACCGTTTTATTAACAAGATCAATATGGCTCCCATCTATTATTATTTGGCTATCTACTTGTGCTACATTTGGTAAAGAAAGCCTTAAGCATTTAGTTTTCTTTGAATTTAGTAATAGATTATTTGTAGCAAACCACCCACAGACAATTGACATAGTATGATTAACTTTAGTTAGATCTTTGTCTTTTCTATTAACTTTAAAAATTAATGATGTATCATCAGCAAACAAAACAATATCTGTGAGGTCATTTACAACATATGGCAAATCATTTATATATACTAAAAACAAAAATGGACCTAAAATTGAACCCTGGGGTACCCCCATTTCGACTAAAGCGCCCTTGGATGTTGTGCCGGTAATCCCTACCTTTTGCTGGCGATTTGATAAATAAGATAAAACAAGATCATGAGCAGTTCCACGAATTCCGTAGTAGTCAAGTTTTAGTAGTAGCGTACGGTGGTCAACGCAATCGAATGCCTTGGACAGATCACAAAAAATTGCCAATCGCATCCTGTGAATCCTCCCATGCGCCATAAATGTGCCTCAGCAATGTTGCTGCCGCATCGGATGTAGATCTTCCCTTCGTGAAACCGAACTGATGACCATGCAATACCTTATGCTTAGTAAAGTGACCTAACATTTGATTAAGCAGCAGTTTTTCAAAAATTTTACTAAGTGCTGGCAGAACGGAAACTGGTCTGTAATCAGATGGATTCTCCTTACAACCGGACTTGAAAATAGGTACTATTTTACTATATTTCATTAAATCAGGAAAACAACCCTGATCAATGCATTCATTAAAAATATTTGACAAAACAGGTGCAATCACTGTTATTATTTATTTTACGATTGTTACTGATAAGCCCCATAAATCTTCAGTATTTTTCATATTGAGAGAATTCAAAGTTATTAAGATATCGCTTGCATTAATATGGTCAAATTTAAAACTTGGAAATGTATTATGAATATGCTGCTTTGGTAAAGATTCCGCTGCTATAGGACATGATTTAAGGCTTTTAGTAGTTTTACCAGGTATACTCGTGAAGAAGTTTTCAAAAGCACAGGCTACATCTAAATTATTTGTTAGAATTTTATCATTAATTTTAAGAGTTACCTGTTCATTATTATTTCTCATTTTACCAGTTTCCGTATTAATAACATTCCAGACTGTCTTTATTTTGTTATTATCATTACCTATTTTATTACATATAAAGTAAGATTTAGCTTGATTACACACTAACTTGAAAGTCTTTGAAAAGTTTCTAACATATTGATGTACATAATAAATTTACTTCGTTATTTATAATAAGCAATAAACCATTAAACAAATAAAAATGACGTCACGAATGCTTGGCAAGCTTTTACATGAGAATCCCATGAAATATCCCAGTTTATAAATTATTAAATTACCATCTTATCTCGTCTACCAATCGGATTCAGAATGTCGTCACTTAGCTCATCGTGCGATGTCAACAAAAATAGTTTTGTGTGCAAAATTTTAGCTCAATCAGATGAGGCATTTGGTGGACTTACCGCATAGATGGAACAGCCTTAGGTTACAAAACCGACACAGACTTCGTCATGCCAACCAAACATTTTTCATTGCGTAACATTTTCGAAAAACCCACCCTACTGCACTGAAATCATTCAAACACTCAATGCAACAAATTGATTCGCCACAAAGGCCCGATTCTGGAGTAAAATCGAAAGCTTTCAAACTTGAAAAGCCCAGCAAACCAATCATCGGACGCGCAAACAAAACGATGGCAATATGACAATTAAACGACACGAAAATTCAATTCGTTTAACGTCCATGTATAAATACAGCTTGTTTGTCTTCCCTTGTCCCTTGATGGGACGGGATGAGATTCAGTGGACACGGAACGAAGAATAAAAACCCCGTGTAAATATTATTATTTATATTTACTTTGCATTTGTGGATGACAAATATTGTTTGTGCTATTTAGTAATGAAAATTTTATTGTTATTGCAGCTAAAAGTTTTAAGGGTTGAGGGGTGTTTTACAGTAGCTAAATGGCTTTAACTTCTTCACCGTGTCCAATATTTGGAATCCTTAGATGTTACAATTAACTTGCACGTCAGCAATGATACGTTGCAGATCTTAAGTTTGATATCCCACCCAGGACGTTTGTGTGCATTTTAACAAGCTTTAAAGGCTGATTGTTATGTCTTTGGCAGTCAATATCTTTGTTTATTTAAATCTATGTTTAATATCAATTACCAGGTTTCTGTATGCTTACTTTGGGATCAGGGGGGCAATTCTACTTACATATTAAGCACCAAACCATATCACAACCAAACGTCAAATTTGACGTTTAATCGTATTGTACTAAACACACCAACGATCGAAGTGCGGTTGTGTTTCGGTAATGGTTCACATTCGTTCGAAAGATTACGTCAAAATGTATGTTTTGTTTCGGTTGTAGTGCGTAGGAATACCATATTTATGAAATGTCAAACTTCAATTTGACATGAATCGTAACAATACCATTGCCGAACCAAACATGCTACTCGAACGTTTCATTTGGAATACGTGGAATTTGGTCCCAGATGCCTGTGTGTAAAACTATGACGTCAATAAAAATAAATATTACAAACTTCCCAAGACGTCAGTTAACAATCTTAACTGACGTACGCCTGTGGGTATAGTAGAACTATCCAAAACCGCTATCGAGAAATCAAGCAGATCTTTTAGAGAATATCAAATACAAATGCCCGATCGTAGCAACCTGTGACCAAAACGCTGGCCTATGATTCGATCAACGAATCTGCCGCCAGCATTTTGAAGACGGTACCCAATAACAGTGAATTTTACAATTTACAATTAGCTCAGTTTCTATTTCCATCCATTGTTTTTCAACTTTCAAGAGAAAATGTGTTCTGCAAACCAATCATGAAAAATATTGAAAAATCGAACAACAGACAGTATTCTTAAAAAGAACAATTTTCAAACGGGCCACTTCAAATCTGATCCCGGGAAATATTTAAAGCACGTAACTTGAGATGTTCCCTGTTTCGTAAGCGACATAATCGTCCCATAAAATAACGTTTAGCTTTACGTTCGGAGCTATAAAAATGTTGAGAGCTGTTTGACATTTATTTGACAGCCTTACAAACTGAGCTTGAGTCCGCATGCCAATGGGAAGGTTACAGACTTAAATCCTGCATAAAAAGGACATAAAATTAATGACAAACCAAACACTGAAATAGAATAGGGCATTCCTGTCTTGTGGATGATGTGCTGATTACACCGACCAAATTTACGAAATGTCTTCATGTATTAATATTAAATTAAAAGTTGGGTTTGAATTTCATCACCAGCGCCTACATAAACAAGTTTTTAGTTCTAAACTAAAATAGGCATAAATAAAACTCAAAATTCAAAAGTTTAGGCCTCAGAAGGCATTTATGAAGGTCAAATTTAATGTTACTGAAACTTCAACTGAGCTAACAATACTATATATTTAGGAGCACAAGCCTCAGCTCAAAACATCGAGCTGAGCAAGCGCGGAAAGATGTTAATTTATCATAGAATCTTTAAAGAGTACGGACTAAGAGTCCGTAAAAAATATAAAAAGAGATAATGAAGGAACCGACGGAATTTTCCCCTATGGTACAGGAAATGACACAGGAAGACTGAGGAAATATGAATGATAGTTTTACTAACCTTTCACTAGAGAAATGGCGACCACTTTGGGGGTAGTTGGGGAAGCCAGGGAACACCCTTATTCTCCCAGCATTGTTTCTAGCTAAATAGGGATTCTATACACTGGCTTTACTAAAACATAAATATCATGAAAACTACATGTTATCTTATAGGTACAATCCCAAATATACCAACCATTAAGCAAAACTTTATTTAAATCAGTCCATCCATTTTTGAGAGTATCAATGCTTCAGACCCATAGACAGATAGTCCAAGCGTTTGAACATTTAAAACCCCTCCCTAAAAATATATCAAGACAAGCCATACCTTTCCCAAAACAATAATCGACGCGCAAATAACAACTTTCGCCATTAAATATATGATAATAGAGCCGTGTTTAGTTTGTCTTTATCTGGGAATAAAGTTCTGTTCCAATACGCCCTTTATAACTTTCACATTTCTTTAGTGAAGGTATTTTGATGAACACCATAATGTGACAAACACGCCTTTCTAGGCATTGTAGGAATCGAGATCAACGTACGATAATCGTAAAGCTTTTGAGTATTGGCGTTTTATCAGAAAGTTTTAGCTGCATTTCTTAAATGCCACTTTGTTTTCAATAAGGAGTTTGTACACACTTTTTATTATTTCAATTCTAGTTTCGTTACATAATGATTGTTGAATATATCTCACTGATGATATAACAGCGTTTCTAAAGCTGGATGTATAGATGTTTGTCACTTTTTCACCCAAATACTACTTATCGGATTTGGATTAAACTTGGGGCATAAATAGTTTATAACCCGGATGGACAGCTAGTAATAAATATTTTAAACTAATTGATGTAACAAAAAAGTTGGTAATTATGTCGTTGTATAACCATGTTGTTATAATTGATACTGGAACTCGCAACACAATGTTTATTCTTACCGCGAGTTCCAGAGCTCAATAAACACTGAACTCCCTAACTTAACCATCCTAATTATTTGCTTTGAATATTGACTGTTTAAGTGTCTGTGCAAATTTATTATTAAATAAAATTTATTATTATTATTATTATTATTATTAAGGGATGAGTGCTATTTGACAATAATAACATAGATAAGAAAGGTGAGGATTGGGATGACTTAAAGATAGAGATTCGGTGGAACGTGTTAATGAGTGAAAGATAGAAGGGATGAATTGCAGGCATATTGCGATTAAAAGCGTAACCACATCATGATGGTTAACAATTACCTCTGTAGACAAAAGTATTGTAAGGAGATAACGATACATTTAGCTTTCCTAATGCACAATGCGTTAGCACTCTCGGTGTGTTCTCAACATAAAACGTACATCAAAGGGACAGCAAAAAGAGGTAGTGATCCGAACAAACTCCAGTTAATTCCCTGTGAACGACCTATTTATTTTTATTGAGCTAGAAGTAAAACTATCCGCATCCCAATCGGGCAGTCACAAAAAAGTTGTAAATTCTGTCGGTGCTCGTAAATGCGTCACTCTGTTTGCATGCACTGCTGTTAAACTACGAGTTTTAAAAAGTTGGTTCTCTCGCGTTGAATGCTTGCCTTTTATGAATTAATATAAGGTATGGCATCGACGGGACTGTTGGCTTTGATAGATATCCTGACTGCAACGCAACAAGGATATTGTTAAATATTAGACAAAAATAAATTACCATATATGTTACTTTATTGAAAATATACAAAAAAAATGGATACTTGCTGAGTTTCCTGCCAGTTCTTTTCAGTATTTTTTTTAAGTCGTAATGACAAATCACGTTTTTGAAGTAGTAGAGCTCTTCGTTTCTCCGGAAAGTACCTCCTACCACCATAGTCATTTCTGCCGTGAAGAAGTATTGTACTTATGTAGCATATGTGCTAATGTATAAACATAATGTGGCACAAGAGACTTAACAACTATATGTCTCAGCGTCGACAACGCATTGGCGATGCCCATGGTGTTGCAAATGTCCATACACGAAGAGCACTTACCATTCGGTGGACAATATGCACACTTGTCGATGGGTTACATAAAAAATGTATGTTCATTAGAAACTTAAAACAACATATATTTTCTCCATCGCCTAACGATTGTTTTGAAAATAATGGATAATCTGGAGTACTTAATTAAAATAGTGTACTTTACAGTACAGTTTTACTATATACGAAAATTCCATGTTTTTTTAACATAGCCTACAATCCTGTATAAAGTAAAATAAAAGGGCCTATTGCATCTTTAGAGTTCCGTTACACAAATTATCGATCGACTTTATTTTCGTCGTAGTGTTTGACGTTTGAAACAGGGCCGCGCGCCCGGGCCGTGACGGAGGGTCCCGTAGGTACAATAGTTACGAAAAAACGAGCCTTTTGTCTCGCCCCTCGTCGGCCTGACAGCAATTAATGTTTTATTTTAATTTTTGTTTTATTTCACCTTTATACACTGCTGGACACGAATAATTGCTAAGGAAATATTTGGATACATAAATTTAAATTACTTACGAATTTACTAAGAAAAGCCTATTACGACAAGTTTTTAATATACTAGCTGTCCCCCGCGGCTGTACCTGCGTTCACGAGGGATATCACATTTTCCCAGGATAAAAAGTAGCCTTTATGTTATTCCAGGATATGCTCTATTTATGCGCTAAGTTTCATCCAAATCTGTCCGGTAGTTTATAATATTTTAAGGATTTTATATCTTGATATTTTCTTTATGTGATTATCATTATTTTTTTAAATTTCTGGCTATAGAACTAGGAGGTCTTGGACTCCTTGGATAGATCTTTGTAAAGAAATGATCATCTGTAATCTGGGTTTGATAGTGTCGGAGAGAAAACGCCGACATTGCTCACATATCACGTTGAAACTTAAAATAACTTCGGTGAAATGGGATCGTATGGTAATATTTCGGTAATGATATCTCAGTCGTCGTATATGGGCTCCTATGAATGGGCTCGACTTTTTTTCATTATTATTCATAAAAAAATATTCTTTATCGAGATAATACGCAACGCGGGTCGTGTTTCTGGGACTACTACCCTATTTTTGCCCCACTTTGTATTGAGAATTGTCACTATTTTTGTGCGAGCTTATTTGTAGGCATGAAATGAATTTTGACTTTCAACAATTTATTTAACTTATAACTTTGGAGCTCTCATAAAAAGAGTGAATCGGCTACTAACGGGAAAGCGAGCTCATCTTCACTTACCATAAGGTGAGATTGAGGTCAATCGCAATCCCATCATAAAAAAAAAACTTCAGTAAGCGATTTGGTTAATCGTATGAAGAAATAGTTTCTAAAACCGTTAACCGTATATTTTTAAATACACTTCAAAATTGCTTCATGGCTACATTTTAATTCTTATTATTTTTCAATTACTCAAGAATAAACAGCATTCAACCCTAACCCCTGACCAAATGTTGCATGCAATTATTTTGATACCATTGTAACAGTACCATTGTTTGCTCGGAAGTGTATTCGTTGATAGAGCTGTAACGATCGCGGTTTCCACCTGCTGCCGTCGGGTGGAACCCTAAAATGCCATAGTTCGGATATTGTGATAAAAACAGGAAATTCATTTTTAATTGTATTGCACACCCTTCGTCATCAACGTGTTTCCGTTTTGCTATCGAATAAGGTTCAATTTATTACGAAAACTATTCATCAACGATGTTGCCAGTTAAGGGTTAATCATTTACCAGCTGTAATCAAAAAGTCCAAAAATCTTTTGCAATTTGCCTACTACAACAAATTGAATCAAACTTTATCTACTACGATCAACCTTGCCTTATTTTTAACTAGCTGTCCCTCGCGGTTTCACCGGCGTTCCCGAGGGATGTAACATTTTCCCAGCACAAAAAGTATCCTATGTGTTATTCCAGGGCATTGCCTATATATATGCCAAGTTTCATCCAAATCCGTTTAGCAGATTTTGCGTGAAAGAGTAACAAACATCCATGCAAAGTTTCGCATTTATAATATTAATAGGATTAATGAAAAATTCAAATCAATTTCTAATAGTTATTAAAGGGTCGATAGACACCTAACTCAGAACCTACCTACTATAGCCATGAAATATCAAAGAGTGACTAAAAAGTTCCATTATGACACTAAAGCTTGTCAATATTCAGGTTTCCCTTTTATCCATCACTTTTGCAACATTAAATACTAATAAAAAAGTTTGGAAAGAAGTAATATTCTTAATTAAAATCCCATCAGAATTTAAAAAGGACTTTCCGAACAATACGGCGGGTAACAATAAATACAAAAGTTTGAAAGTTATTGGAAAACCGTCGTTTTTGTGAAGCACTTCGAGAATAAACCCCGTTCTGTAACTTCACAGACGCATGGCAACTCAAATTGTATTAGTAGAAGAGACCATTGAACATGGATGTGTCATAGTCAATGGTTCCATGTGATTTGAGCCTTAAATGGGCATTTATAAATGTCCAAATAAAGTTAGCAATGGGTCAGATCTCAACCTATAAATGAGGCACATTTATTAATTTATTAATTATTGCCATTCATGAAAAATTTTTGAGAAATTAATTTCGGATAGTCCGTAGATAGAGTGTAAACGCAACCTGAGCCCTTCTAGTCCTTTCAAGAAGATGAAGGGTTTATTCCAGAATGTAATGTTAACAGATTTAAAATTCTGCACAGTACTACAACACTTGGTTATTCACCTGCCTGGTTACTAAACGTGAGGAATCAACCGCCAAACATTTACCAATGTGATCCGGTAGATGAACTTGAGAACCAGTGGCATTCTGGTCTTAATTGTAGTTGACAACACATTGGCAATTCCTCTGGACCACACAATGTCAAGAAAGCCGACAAACAGGCATACGATCCATCTGATGATAAGTGGTCATCGCCGCCTGTCGACATTTGCAACACCACAGGCATCGCCAATGCGTGGTCGACCCTGTGTTTACCTTTTAACGAGCCTGTAATTTCATCGGCCTCTTACCTTTCTAAGCGAAACACAGCAATACAAGTTCACTATTGCTTCATGGGGGACATGGGTATTGTAGTAGCGGAACGGTCCGGTGAATGAAATTACATGAGAAACAAGAAGAAAGGCAGATGCGACTTAATAACTTCACATTCCAAAGTCGGTAACGCATTGGCGATGCACTTGGTGTTCCAAATTTTCACAGACTGCGGTGACCGCTTACCATCTTTTGGACCTTCTACCTGTTTGACATTTTAAATATTCATAGATGGAACTGTTTCAAGATTATCACACAAGATTTTAATCTCTGGAAAACATTATTTCGCTCGAAAACTAGGGCAAAAGCCCCAGGCAGAAACTAAATTACGTCATAAGTAAGAGAATTATATTCTATGTCTAACATAATAGTAAAGGCCTAATAACTACAGGGAACATTTCGATATACTCAACCGATACATAGTTCCAAATTCATCCTTTATATCGGCCATTGAGATGTCTTCCCTTACAAGAGATGTTAACAAAGGCACCTAGCACAATACGAGTGCTTGGTTACGAATACCGGTAACGATATCGATGCTTGTAGTGTTGTCGACCATCCAATTAAATATTTATCGATATATAATAATAAAGAAGTATTTTAACTTGACATTTTTGTAGAGCATCACGGAGGAGGTGCCTTTCAAGCAATGAGTATAAATGAGGAAGTAGATGCCTGTGTACATTTAACTGGCTGTTCCCGGTATACATTGCTAGGCGACTGCAAGAAAAATAAATTACAGGATTACCCGCTAGGCCAATCTGAAGACAAATTAAATTTCATCGAAATCGGTCTTGCCCTTCTGGAGTCTATAGAAAATATACATACACTCATCGACTTTTGTATATAGATTGTAATTAGAATAGTTCGATAGTAACAAATCAATCAATTATAATTATATAGTTTGTATGACTTCAAAATGATCTTTAACAAACGAAAGTCAACTTGTAACGAAACTAAGTTGGTATTGCTTCTGTATTTATTTATGACAGAAAAATAAAATTATGGTGTACGTAAAAGGGGCGTTCTTTATTCTTTGGAGCAAATACAATATTTATTCTACGAGTATAACTTTATATTATTTTAATAATAACCATATCATCGATAAGCTAATGGTCAGCACTACGCAGTAAAATAGGCACCCTTGATGCAACTCCAGTGGGAACTCAACATCTTCCTTAGGGTCTGTATGAATCAATAGTGGACAATTTAGTTACTTGTGTCGTAAAATACAGTGTTCTATTTTGTTATCAGTGTTTTATTTGAGTAGTAGAGCTCTTAGTGCAGAGTTCGTCCGGGGAAGTACTACTACCTTACACTTGTATCTGTATTTCGGTTCGAAAGGTAAGGGGCCGGCCAAATTACAGGCACATGAGACTTAGCAACTTCACGTCTCAGGGTCGATAACGCATTGGCGATGCTCTGGTGTTGCAAATGTCCATGGGCGGCGGTGACCACTTACCATTAGGTATTATTAGTGAGATTATGATTTTTGATAAAACCTTTGATTATAACCATAAGCCTCTTTAGTAAAATAACTAAAGACAATGTCATTTGTTAATACGCTAAACACTAATAAATCATTTTTCCACCATGAACGTTACGTAACAAATTATTTCGTACACAGTAAAATCAATAGTTAGCTAGCTTAAATACATTGGGGACTTCGTCTACCCCAACACTACTGGCTAACTATAATAGCCGGCCTCAAGAATAATATTGCCAAGTCTGCCCCGGTCCCCGGGGTACTATTCATTGATATTAACCGTCAAAACTCCGAATACCGTAACGTTGTTACGCTATTAGGGAATAGTGTATCTTTTTGTGGAGTTTACTTAAAATTACAGATGTCTCGTCTTCGTAGTCTTGGTCTTGAATTTGTATTGATTGGCGGTCCGTTAGGTATTTTAGGTCGTCGTTGATCGCCCTTTTCTACTATTTCTTGATTAATAATCTTTCGAGCTTCACGTCAGCCTATACTGACATTACTATTCTAATTAATCTTATCTTTTTTTTTATTATAAACAGAGAATGCTAATTTGATGAGTTTGTGTATGTTTGGCTAATATCCGGAGCCAAAAATCTATTTAACAAAATCAAGGTAAGAAAGCAACTCTATTCACGAGTGACATAAAGGCTGAAACCGTGTTACTTAATTAGTTGGGGTTAAAGAACATTTTTATTTCTTATAAGAATAAGAGATTGATTAATAATCAGTTGTTTTATTAATCAATCTCCAGTACCCTTATCGAGCATGTGTGATATGCTGTTGAATATGGCTCTATCATTTTCGATGAAAATTTGGTTATTTTCAGGGATCCATTTATTAAAACATCTTTGGAAACAGTCAAATTATTACAAGTAACAGCTACAGCAGAAAAACATGACATTAACACGAGCACTAAACTCAAAAACGAAACAGCCCATAATTTCAACCGCAACGTTATTTCCCCCTACCGCATACATCTTCCAATGCTACAGCTGCAACAATCCACAGATAAAACATGCAATAGATTCCCCATTCCGCGAGCCACATCTCAAGTAGCCGCCATTAAAGGCACCCTCACAACTTCCCGGCAAAAACCAAGTTGCACCTGACATCGGTAATTGATTTACTGTGTCATTAATCACTTTGTATTTTGCCGTATAAACTTTATGTATGTCTGGAGAAGAAAGTAAACAGGTTGCAGGGGAATATGATCTTTGTGCGCTGTACTTGAAGTCAGTTTTTCTTAGAACTTTATTATCAAAATGGTTTGAGCAACATTTTTAGAATGCATGTTCAGGATCGGATAGTTCAACTTTGCAACATATGCCTTTGTTCTTGGAATGTTTTTAAGTAAACCTAATAATACTGGCAACAATTAATGTAATTGGTTTGAATACCCGCGATGCTTGATATAAAGCTCGGCTTGACCCGAAGTCTTAGGTTTGATTCCATGGTCGAGCTATATTCAGATCTGTAGTCTGGAAAAGGCAATGTGCCCGAGAAATGGCGATAATACTCACTACAATGTCACGTGTCTTAAAATATCTTCGCTGGAATGTCGGCTTCACTAATGAGGCCTCTGCCTACGTCTTCTCAGATAATGATCGTAATGATATTGATTTTATTCAGGAAAGGAAAGCTAGCTTGCTCATGTCTTTACATTATGTAGGTAATTTGTTTGATGTAGGAACGTCAAATTAGCAATTGGTTAAATTCGGAGAAAGTCATGCCCGTTTTGGTTCCAATAAAATACATACTCAATTTCCTTTAACGTTATATTCAACGTACCGAACATCCTCGAGCTTATAAGAAATTCCACGAAAATTAATATGATTTACCTGTAGATGCAAGGAGAATAAACTGGAATAAAAAATAGCTTTTTAAACAGGTAGTATTTTTGTATAAGCAAAAACGAGCAACAACCAAAAAATAACGTTATCCATTGCTTCCAACAGTGTATTAAGACGATGAAACCCAATCAATAACGCAAACCGAACGGCCAAGCAAACTATAAAGTTTATTCACAAATCATTAAGCCCAAAACGCAAAGGCAAACCTAGAATTCACGCAAAGCTAAAAAGCCTAAAGTAAACTCAGTTTAGCCAAGTGTAAAACCGCTTACCGCTAACCTTAGCTACGGGCTAAAAGTTCGATAAATTAAGTTAGTACGACCAAGAACCGCCCCGTACACCTTTGAACGTTGCTGCGGAAACGGAAAGCGGTAGTTATGAAATATAACCAACCATTTTTACATTTGAATTTTCAGCATTTCAAATGCACTTTGTTGGACTAAGGAAATGGTTGTTAAATGATACAGAAGTTTTTGTCAGCGTAAATGTTACTTGTTAGTATTCTAGGTATCATTATTTAAGGCTTTGTTGTCTGGTTTAGGCAGCATACATAGTTGTATACTATGCTGTTTTAGGACCATCTTACGCGCTTGTGCACCCAGAGTTTCGGCCACTTTTAGGAAAGCTATAAAGAAAGTACTTTCGGGGCTCCTACCAGCTGTACCAGGCTCTGGTATCTGATATCTTTAACGTATTACATCCTAACGTGGTAAAGAAGGAACTGCATACACTAATATATATAACGGGCATATTTTAGGTTACTACCGACAAAAAATAGAACGAAATGGAAGAAACAACACCGATCATTCAAACCAAAGCTCTTCAATTTACTAGACAACCTGAAATAATTAAAAGAATGTTACATCTGTAAATATATGAAGCCCGTAAAGTAAATTGGGCTTTTTAAATTCGTTGTTTAGTATTATGTTTGACCACAATCTCCACATCGTTAGTGATGATATGGCCGGTGGTAAGCCTTGAGGACAATTAACTACAGCAGTAGCTGATGGAACACACTGGCAGGTGTTTTGCCTCTTTTTAGTAGCCAGTCTGGTCGGTACTACCAAGTACTCTTTCAACGTACGAAAGTCATCTCTTTTTACATTGTTCTCAATTTATTGATACCCTGTATCCATTTCCCTATCATTATCTACTCATCATGTTGTCATATTTGAAGGAAACGAACTCCCTCACTCTTTTCAACTTTAGGAATAGAAAGAGAAGTCGGAGGAAGAAGATTTTAGCTCAGTTCAGTTGGTTGCACAGCAGAATCAACGCTTATATTCATTTGCTTATGAATTTGGATTTAAAGCTTATGCTCAACTGTGGGATACTGGGATTAAAGATGATGATGACTAAGCCGCCCCAAATTTTACCAGCGAACAGGCCAAAACAAGCCTCAAAGTGTCTAGAATAAGCTTGAATTTAGTTATTACTTAATTATGCAAAATTAACTAAACTGTTAGCTAAACGCCCGCTAAGAATAATAATGGACCTTCAGTATAAAGTGCTTTGCTGTGTCACCATTCATCATCCCACCTAACAACTACATTAATATTAAGACGGATCGCGTTTAGTCTTCTCACTCGCACACATTTCCCTCCCCCTCTATCGCGTTTGTTATCAGTTTGACAGGTTCTTGGGGTGGAGTATCGTTTAATGTTAATGGTCTTTTTCTGTGTCTGATAAGATTTGTTCGGATTCTATTTGTTATGTTTCAATTGTTGGAACTATGATATTTTCATTTGGTTTTTAAACAATAAAGGTTGAATAAGCTTCTAGCTCTACCATCGCATTTCAGCTAGCTAGATTATTCAAAATTACATTTATAGTTGCACGGTGTAGAAAATAATGTTGAAGGTATATTATTTGGAAGTAACATTTCAGCAATAAATAAAGAACTTACTTATTTTTTGTAAAACCTGACCAGTAGAATATGAGAGTCGGTCATATTGAGGCTAATAAGACGAACTAATTCTTCTTCTTCGAATTCGACAATCGTAACCTTCTAGGGTCCAAAGTCGCAGTCCATTGTCTGACTAATGTCCAAAGCAAATTCGTCTATTTGTAAATAATAGTTTACACTAAAATTATACTCACATTAACACAGTCAGTTGTAGAAACGAATACAGTATCGAGTGTACACATTAGCATTCGAACCCGGCTCGAATATGCCTCGAGATTGTTATCGCCTGGTGTGCTCCACTTACGGACTTCCATTTGCACCGAATACGTGTTGGATCAAAATTGGATCAGTACGTGTTCCGTGTTCCCAGGATTAAAAAATAATTAATGCATTGTGTTGATTACAACTACACAGTTGGGCATTAATGTGGCACAAGTTTTACAAGTTACAATACAGGGAAATCCCTGTACTTTGGCATTTTCTGACATTTAACATCCACTTCTAACTAAAAGTAAGGATTTAAATGTTTCTGACGTAAGTAGAACCACGCAAATTTCCATTGAAAATAATAAAAGCCTTTCCTAACGCTCACGTTAAACAATTTCTACCATAAATGTGTTCACAGCAACGAGTTATTTACCAAGTACTCGTCAAACAGTAATAAGTCTTTGTCCAACTTCCTTCGCGAGACAAATCCGGCGATCAATTTCAATTACAATCACGGAGGGGGGGGGGGGGGGGGGGGGATATTCAAAAAGTTCCAAGGAGAGCACACATTGTTTCCCCTACCTCGTTAGCAAACTCTACGGCACTTTTTTGACGTCTGCTCTAGGGGTCCCCGGCGATTCGAGTGTTTACACAAAACACAAATTCACGCTCGTGAAACACAACTGTTCAATCTTGTTACTCGCTAAATAAGACTCAAAATGAAACAGCATCACGTTGTTTCAACTGAAAAAAACATTTTGCAAATACAGGAATATGTTTGCGGATTGATAACTGACGCGTTTGCTTTTAAAATAAAGGTGTGTAGGTTTAAAATCGTTTGGGATTTGCGGTGAGACAGAGTGCAATTTTTTTATTTGTAATGCCACGTTTTTGTTCGTACTTTTTGTCTTGCCAAGCCTTGACAAGTATCTGAGACCTCGCGTCAAGGGTTTCTTCTTTATATGTCTATGAGTTGCCAAATAATTTTCAAGATTGGGAGGAAATAATGATAAGATTTCATCTCTAAAGAATATATAAAATTGAATGATGTTATTGAAATTCCGAAGGGTATGTTGAATACGATGGGCACTGCTGAATAGATTGGTCTCCCCCATGGATTTCCACAATTAAAGGTCTAAGGCCACCTGCATCCATCCTATGACCAGGTCCTAAGTCTATCATCTCGCTCAGTACTTTCCAGTATGTGGTCGCCAAAAACCTCTCCCTCATGGTGATCTATCCCAATCAAACTTTTTCCTTCTATTTTATGCATATGAAAATAAAAACTTGGTGTTTCCTTCACATCAAACGGAGCGACTATTGATATTGAAAAAAAAAGTAAAAAAGAGCATGAGAACCTCACAAGGTGTACACATATGCATTTTTTTTAAATGAGAACGTGGATAATACCTCGGGGTAGAAGCTTGTTAAGAATATCAGCTTCTTTTTCTCGACTGTTAATTTTATCACCTCACCTGCCGTCCGTTTTGAAACCCAAAAATATTCATTACAATACAATAGGACCCTTAGGGGATTTAAACTGTGTGCCAGTATAACAACTGCTTATATCCGATTGGATAGCCCTGAGGCCCACACCTTATTTTTGCAATAAATTACGAACCACACGCGGCCGTTCCCATCCATACCTGTCTTGCTAAGTCCCTTCCAATTATTAAAGGTCCTCTGTGGTAAAGATCATTTCGAACATTGTACTTTAAATCTAACTATCTTCCGCCCTGCGATTTTACGCGCCTTAAGGTTTTCTACGTTCTATAAAAATTAAAATTTTTGACTATGTTTGTTGTGTGCGTTGCTTGTCTTTGAACACAATCTTACAATTGTTAGTTATGATATGGTCGAAGGTGGAAAGCACATAAAGCCTAGAAGGGAACTGTCTGTTTTGTGCAGTTGTCGGAACACATTAACAAGTGCTAGGCTATATATTTTCAACTTGAGGGTGGTAGCTACCCAGGCTTTACAATCCAAATACGTTGCACCGTATGTAAGCGCTATTCATTCACTCCAATCCAGAATATTCTGAATTAAGCTAGAAAATATATTTCATGAGGTTCTTTTGCACCATTTTACATTACAATCTAACACTACGATGTATTGTTGGAGTAAAGCATTCGTGACAGGCTACTCCCACTGAAATAGTGATGATAACGGAAGCGGTGAGCTGCGCAGGATATATGAAGGTGCACAAGTATGCACGCAAGACACAGGTGCACATAGTCATCCTTGCCCTTCTGGACCCGGTGGAACGGAAACCGTTACGACCGGAGAAGGGCTCAGATAGATGGAACAGTATCGTGGTAAGAAAATTACAAGGAGTCAGTACTTTCTCACACTCCCTTAATCGCCTTTTACGATACCCACGGGAAGATAGACACAATATAGACTGAAATAGTAGACACAATACGTAAGTAAAGCAGATTGCAAGCCAAAAGTCCCGTGACAAATTGATTGGGTTAATCGCGTTCAGGAGTGACTAACCGACGGCACTGGGAGCAGACTGATAATTAAACGGGACCTGCATCGGACATGTACTGACACCCACCGGTTGTGTTACTGTTTACATTTCTACGACTGCGAATTCAATTGTCTTTCCTGTATACCCCGGATATACAGACTCGTTGCTTGTGTCTTCTTTAATTGCTGCGCTTCCTTTAACTTTAGTTGTATTTCTTTTGTACCTGTAAGTATCTTCTTTTAACGTCAAAAGCTGACAAATAATGCTTCTTGTTTTACCTTTGTTATATGTAATGATGTTTCATCAAATAGGAATTTTCAATTGAAAACAATATTTTTTGTGTATTGCTTAATTTACTACACTTTATGTTATAGTACCTGGATGGCCGAGCATTGCTCGGGATCGGATTTCTTTACCTAAAAGTTTTCATTGCTTAAAAACATGGATAAAACGACATTTTCTGAAAATGAATTCTAGCTAGATCGATTTAACGCCCCCAAAACCCCCTGCATACTAAATTTCATGAAAATCGTTGGAGCCGTTTCCGAGATCCTAATTATATATATATACAAGAATTGCTCGTTTAAAGGTATTAGATTTACAAAAGTATGTGTAGCAATTATATTTTGTACGAAAATTCCTCGAGTATTTTTCGACCCCTCTTCTAACAATTAAAATCTGCCACTCAAAAACAATTTAAATACATCATAATTCCCACCCTTCCAAGCCGAACCCATAGCTTTATAACCCGATAGGTCGTTTACTCTTACACGACTTGCCTAAACCCTATACCAGGGACCGTTGCTGAGATAAAAAGCCCGGGATTAAGCAATCGGTCCCAGCCAGCCCTGGACTCGTAGTACCTTGTTCTCAATACTGTTTGATGACCGCTCCCGAGTTATTTAGACAGGGATTTGGTCAAGGTTTTTTGTAATTTTGCTGGATTTTAGAGAGTGGCCGAAGCTGTGTTTAAAAGTCTTTGGAGTATCCTAAATAATAAAAAACTAAATCGAGCTTTAGTAATAATTACTGTATTAGTAAATAATATATATTTGCAAAGTAGACCTATCGCCATGTTCTAAACTAGAATATAAAACAGTTTCGTGTTCTCAGTAGTTATCAAAAAAAATTTTTTTGGACGGTGTAAATTTAAGAGATCTTCTAAGAACACCACAACTATAACAATTAAACACTTGTGTGAATTAGATATTCTTAACATTTCGTCAATTAATTCAACCGAACAAATCGGTCGAGTGGTTACCGCATTGCAGCCATTTTATCACAGGCAGAGGCCCTGAACTTAGCCTCGTCTAGTATTAATAAAGTCATACCTATACTGGAAAAAAATCTGCTATTGGAATAAGTCCTCAAATAGAGCCTGTTTAAACATGATCCCATCATTTTATATATATTTATATAGGTGTATTTGTTCTGCTACCGTTCAGAGAACACATATAAAATAGTAACAAATTAATTTTTGGTTTACACATGAATTTCCATATTATATCTACTCTTCATAATTTGTTAGAATAACAATAACAACGTACCTACACGAACCGCTCAGCGCAAGAAAATATTTGACGAGGGCGATACTCATACTTGAGTTGTGTCGTGTTTCCAATAACGACCACGGTACGGTAATAGAATCTATAACCGCTGACGTTTTAATACTTGACTATATAAATATGTATGTATTACGGAAAAATAATACTACATCAGTTATCTGATTCCCATAGTACAAGTTCTGCTTAGTTCAGGATCAACTTGCCCTGTGTAAAAATGAGTCAAGATATTTATTTATATTAAATCTGACGTCATGACCGAAGACTCTTAGCACTGTTCCGTACACCAGGCTTTTTCTAAGTGACTTCGCAGACTAGTGGTAACAGAAGACCAGTGTATTTTCTGATATAAACCTAGTCGGCAAGTGGGCCCAATGTAGCTTCTAAAAGCGAACCTCTCACGTATTTCTTTAGTTTGCGTAAGATACAAAGCATAGAGTTACAGACAATCACCGGATTGGTTAGTATCAGGATTTACAGACGCCAGAAGTGAGTTTCACATATTTGCTGGATACCCAGTATGGGTATAATGATAATTCTTTATTCATTTCTCTTAAAGGTTTTAACACATAGTAAGTTAGATACTAAATTAGAAATTGTGAAGAACTGGTATCTGTGATAGGAATTAATCTGTGTTACCACTTCAAAGAACAAAGCACTTAATATCTTAACAGCTAAAGATGGCTCTACTGTATTAGATAAATCTATTAAAATAAACGATTATCGATTCAAACTTGTTGAAACAGCAATTTTCAGCTAATTCACGTATCGTTAATTTCAATGTGAACATACCCGTCATCTGATCCCCTAGGTGTTTGAACTAATACCGAGCCGGGATCTGGGACCGGTTCCTATTGATATCGCCTCCCGATCTCACCCGGCCATGGATTATACGAACTTGTCGGCTCATGACGAAGACTTTTTTAAGACCGCCTGTGAAGCAACGCTACTTGGCTTGGAAATTAGTTTGTTAGAAAAAATAGAATTGGATTTCATGATGATTTGAAAGTGTTCACTGTACAAATAAGTGATGAACATTCTTCACATGCAGTTAGTATCTGATCCCAAACTGAGCAGAGCTACAACAAGGACTAACTGATTAACTACAGTATATTTATATAAATACAATACCCACACAAAGTCAGTATCAACAAACATGTTCATGCACACAAATGTACGTAATAGACGGTAGGTATCACGCTCGTCTCGTCTAAAATTTGATAATAATATAAGTGAGTTCTAAATGCAATTGTCGATACCAATAGATATGATATACCTAATATTAATAACATCCACACTTATGTTCTATAGAGATAAATTCTGTAGGTTTGGATATCCTCCGAAGCTCCTCACCGATTAAAAAAAACTTTTTTTTTTTTCAAACAATAAAGGTAATATATTTCCTAGAGAAAACATGAATTCTCTAGTTAACGTGCGTAACGCCACGGGATGGAAGCTAGAGATCCTAATAAAGCCTCAACTCGTTAAATAAGACTCACAAGTTACAATTTGCATAGAAATTCTTGGTGCTTTTGAAACAATGGCTTATCTAACAACATTCGACTCCAAATCTATGACGCCACAACTAGTAACATGGTATCAACTGAAATCTGACTAACCTTGCTAGGATGTGTAATCCTTTTGAAGGCAGCATCACGATGGAACAATGCATCTGAGCGCTTATAGCTCGTCGAATCCTCGTCCGGGATTGGTCTGCTGGAAAGCACTGTATCTGGCAGAAATTTTAGTTATAATAGAAAATATAATAGTGTTTCGTTGTATCTCAGCAAAAGCAATCTTCTGAACCGACGTTACAGTCTGTATTGTAATGTTCTTTATTTAATTTTCTTATTTAGTCTAGGGAGGTTTTCTGCTTAATATGTACAGCATATTATCTTTTTATCTAGTTTTTCCTTGAAGTGGGTTTACTATTAGGTTTGCTTAGCTGTTTTGGGGATATAGTAGTGTTAGTACATACATTTATGAAGAAATGCTTTAATAATCAAATTACTCACTATGAGAAATATTATAATATAAAAAAAAATTGAACACAATTTATCTGTATAAACCTTTGTGTTTGAAATCAATTTTATGCAAAAACATTCAACATTTAAATATATAGAGATAAACTGTACTAGTTTCAGTCCCAAAACTAAATGAAAAACAAGGTGTGTCGTATAGATACACGATATAAGTGAAAATATTGTATTACAGGGAAACATTTTAATTATTCATCAATCACTTTTGCATTGATTGTGTTTATCATTCATTTATTTTTTCACACAAAAAGGTCGCCATACTAAGTCACTTCAAAATATAAAATTGTCATATCCCACGTTATTCACGTTAACAATGCGGACGGCAATTGGAGTCGTCCGGCGATCACAGCCAACGCTGTCCAGATTCAGATCTGCATAACAAAATCTGTATTCAATACGTGTTACAGACAGCGCTTCGAGTTAATATGGACGTACAATGATATGTTGACATGCTGGCAAGATTGTGGCTAGCTATTCGGTATCATAATCATCGTATCAGGGGCTCGATTCTGTAAGGAAAATGACACTATCTCGAGGATGTTTCGTCGCGGCCTCTATGCTCTGTCTCTGTCACTTACTACGCTAATACTCCTAATCACGTGAGAGGTAAGCTCTCCTAGGCCTCCGTGAAGCGGCTCGCCGACGAAGTTTGTATTAGCTGAATAAGAGGGCTTTATCAGTTTTTAGAATTAAACTTTGTCAACGTCAAGTCAATATATTCGAAGAGAGAGCCATGAATTAGTAAACTGAAATAATAATAATTTATTTATTTCTCTCTCTACAAAGGTTCTTAATATCTAGGTAAGTAGTTAAAATTAACATTAGACAGTTTATCAACGCTACTCCTTTGTGAGAGACTGGTGCCTGTACTAGGATACCCTGTTTTACAGGTCACCAGGACCCCGCCACGTCGCGGACTGTGTATGTACTGTTTATTAAATAGTTACTTGCAAACTACGAGCAAATCATAAATATGGCAAAAATAAAATGAAATGAAGTAAAATTAAATTAAATTTAGTTAATAAGGTAGGCAATAGTATACCTGTGTTTCAGTTAAAAAGGTATGGTAGTGAAATCACAGGCACATGAGACTTGACAACTTCACGTCTCAGGGTCGACAACGCATTGGATGCCCCTGGTGTTGCAAATATCCATAGGCGGTGGCCACGTACCATAACATAAAGGTATATTTGTTTGTCTACCTACATGACATAAAAATAATATGTTTTTGCTGAATCATTAAAAGTCTTTACAAATTTTGCAAATGTCAATCTTGTGTGATTAACATTAGAGACCTTTCTAGGGCAGCTACCGGAACATACCTGTAACTGAGCGATATATTTTTATTTTGGCACAGATAGTCAGCCTTCTTTGGTGCTCATTATAAGTAAAACCCTACGACATGTGCTAGTGCAATTCGCTCCACAATGACTGAGCAATTCTTAAATAAGAGTAACTCTTATTTTTAACCGACTTCAAAAAAGAAGGAGGTTCTATGTTAAATTAAATAAATAAATATCTTGGGACATTCTTTAACCCATGGCGTGATCCCAAACCAAGCAGAGCTTGTACTATGGAGACCAGATTACTGATATATTACGTATCCTACTTTTTTGTGTAAATACATACTTATATAGATATTTACACCCAGACTCAGAACAAACAGACATGTTCATGGACACACATGTTTGTCCTAGGTGGGAATCGAACCCGCGACCTACGACTTGGCAGTCAGGTCGCTAACAACCAAGCCAACTGTCAAACTCGACTGTATTTTATTTAAACACCTTTTACTTAATTTCTGTACAGTTTTCGCTGAATATAATAAAATCGTTGATGCGTAATTATTGACTGGGTTCCAATTTCTTTCGGGAAAATGCAGCTTCGTAAAAACTACTTTAACGCAATTGAATAGCTTTCACATAGTTGGAAAGACTATTTTATTACGTACTGTAAAGCAATATTTTACAATACGTTGTGCGTTTCCTTAGAATTCCGATATTTCAATTACTCAGGCAGGAGTTTTCACTTTAATTTTGAAAGACTATAGTGCTATTAGTGGAAATGGTGACTTATTAAATGGCTTCTGAAATTTTACACTCCAATTCATTACAAATGATAACTTATAGAGACATTCGTAGCGTATTTCATTCCTCCAAAAATCCGTACCAGACAATTTCCCGAGATAAAAAGTATGCAATGTCTTAATCCAAGTTATAAACTATCTTTGTGTCAAGTTTCATCTAAATCTGTTCAGTAGTTTTTGTGTGAATAACAAACATCCATCTATCGTCACAAACTTTCGTATTTATAGCATTACTAGCTGTCCCCCGCGATTTCACCCGCGTTTATCGATTACATATATAGCTTATACTAAATTCTGCGTCGAATAGTAGCAGTCACATCCCGATATGTTTAATAGTTTTGAGGTGATGGTACGTCTAAGAACCCTATTTTCCTAATATACTCGTACATATACAGATTGAAGATAAGAAGTAGGATTAAAAAAGAATTAAAAATCAACAAATAAATGTACTGCTTATAAAAAATGTAAAATGAACAACTGAAGGCAAACATAATAAGAATTGAACGGGGGGTTTCCACGGGTCCTACACTCGGACCGCTAAAGTTTAGTTAATCCTCAAGAGATGAAAAAGTACAAAGGATCGGTATAAAAGCCGGTGGCGGATGGAATCGATCTCGGGATGGAGTTCGAATACCAACTGTGACGTGGATGGACCGAGGGACGAACTAAACACTTGTAAGTGGTATATTATGATATCCATCACAACTATGACTCAGAGACTTCTAGAACTTCGGTTCTTCTTCTTCAGACCATGGGTATTAAATTAAATTTTGCTGAATAGGTGAAAATCGGAAAAAAAGAATAAATATAAATGTAATGGATTGAAACCTATAAGACAATACGGGAAACCTGTAGATTCTGGGAATCGCGTTTGTAGAACATGTTTTTATTCAGGTCATTATTGTAGCCGCTGTAACTGTAACCTTTTTGGGGATGGTGTCCGAGTTGTTATTTTTTTTATTTGCTGAATATTGGAACTCATTATCTAACAATGTTTCTACCAGCCCTTTAATTCAGCTACAACAAACTTCGTCGGCGAGACGCTTCTCGGAGAGCTTACCTCTTACGTCATTAATAGCATTAGCGTAGTAAGTGACAGAGACAAAGCATAGAGGCCGCGATGAAACATCCTGAGTTAGTGTCATTTTCCTTACAGAATCGAGCCCCAGCTTTGACTGAATTGACAGATATTTTGCTATCACCAACCTTTTCATAAGTTTAAAAGTAATGAAAAGAAATGAAATATAGTTATTCCAATAGGCCTGCACAGGCACTTATGGATGGTCAGAATCAACACCGGTTCGTTTAGTAGTTGTAAGTTTAGTAACATAGACCGACGCTTATAATTTGGACCACAAACAACAGTTGGATTGACTTAGAACTGTAAAGTTGGTTCTCTGAATACTTCAGAGACTAAGTAACAGATTGATTGGGTAAATTATTGAAATTTCATCATTTATTAGGTAACAGGGTAACAGGTGAACCTTTATTGTTTTGGAAACATTTTATTTATTATTAACTTATTGTTAAGAGTTATCTTACATGCTTAGTTACTCACCATTGGCTTCATCATCACTTTTTCCAGACACATTATATAATAAATAAATAAACCTAGTGTCCCCTTTTTTAAATAATCTATACCGTAATATACTATATAGTTTTTTTTTTTATATATAAAAACTTGAGCTCGTTTGACTGAATCTCACCTGATTAAATGTGACGATCCAGTCGAGTATGGTACACGCGGACTCAAGTAATGCCTATTTACTCTTGCCTACACTAATATTATAAAAAGAGAGTATGAATATTGTAGATTTGTATTGCGGGTAATGTCCACGACACGTATTTGAAAAGTTATTTCACCATTCGAAAGGTACATTCGAGATGGACATGTGTTATAATCCTGGGACACATTAGATCATTCAAGGAACGTTCGAGAAATCTAGTTATTATAATAAATGTGTAGACTAAAGCTATTGCTCGACAGATATTTGCTCTCAACCAAGCATTGGTTCTCCTCTAAAAGCTACAAATATATATTTTCAAATCAGCCTTTACAAGCACTTATGAATAGTCTGACTCAAATACCGAATGGATGTTTTTTACTGAAAAGAACCGGCAATTACTCTTTTTAAAAACGAACTTAGATTTATAACATGAAATTTATAAAGCCATTCGAGGTACGTTCGGGAAATCTAGTTATTATAATAAATGTGTAGTCTAAAGCTATTGCTCGACAGATGCACGGCAGATATTTGCTCTCAACCAAGCGTTAGTTCTCCTTTAAAAGCTACATATGATAAGAATTATTTTAGGTGGACATAGGCTGAGTTATTATACCGGGACACATTAAACCATTCGGGACCACGCCACGCTACGGAAATCTAGTTAATATAATAAAAATGCATTAGTAGTCTTAAAGCTGTAGCTTGTCTGATATTTGCTCTCTACTAAGCAGTATAAATAAAGAAATTTATTTCATCATAGAAAATTGTGACAAAAACACGATATTTATAACTAGGCACTTACTAGTAATTATAATAATTAGCAATACGTGTTTGTTGAAAACAGTAGTATCCGAGGTATGATTTAACTTGTATTTTGGATACCAAGATTCTCTGTACACAGGTTTGATCACAGCTTATAAGTAAGTTAAAATTAAACCTGAAGTTACATCTTAACCTATTTTAAGAAATTTGAAGGAGGTTTTTAGTCTCAATATCATAATAAGTACGCACGTTTATTTACATGGGTAAGCTTGCTACATCCTCGGCCTCATCATTACTCCTAGGGTCAGTCGTCAAACGCAAACCCAGCAAAATAAAAAAATAAATAAAAAAACATTCTCTAGCAAATTCGTAAGCCCTAAAAAGATGCTACATATGCTAAGTACGTTAAGTGCTAGTAGCCATAATTATAGCAGAAAAGATGGGAAGCGAAAAAAGGTTAGCTTATCCAGCTTATTCGACGCTGTCGTCGTCGCGACTACGTTTTAAACTATAATGAAGCCAATATTTTTAAATAAAAGCTTTTACGTATGAAAACGGATTTAATAAAAATAACATGATGTTTGAATACTTTTACTCTAAGCTTTATTAGCTATTCGTTATTCAGTGAATGAACTATTGATTATTTTGGGGATCTGTCTTTTAAAATTACTAGACTATGCCAAACCCATTTACTTTTGGTGATTTTATGTCTATTCATATTATACTAGCAGTCCCCCGCGGTTTTACCCGCGTTCCCGAGGGATGTAACATTTTCACGGCACAAAAAGTGTCCTATGTTACTTCTAATACCTTCAAGAATATGGGTACAAAGTTTCATGATGATCGGTTAAATTTTTTTTGCGTGAAAGCGTAACAAACATTTACATTCACATTTATAATATTAGTAGGAATTATTTATGACTACACATAGTATAAAACAAAGTCGCTTCCTGCTGTCTGTCTGTCCCTATGTATGCTTAGATCTTTAAAACTACGTAACGAATTTTGATGCGGTTTTTTTTAATAGATAAAGTGATTCAAGAGGAAGGTTTACATGTATAATACATCTGACATCCCAGGGAGCGGGTAAAACCGCGGCGGACAGCTAGTTTATCTATATTTTGTACCAAAGTCAAGGATTTTTATAATTGTCCTAGAAAAATAATAATGATACAGTGCTCATTATTTTAAAGAAAAATATCTAGAAACTTTACTATGCCTGTAGTTTCCAGACAAAGCTATGTTAGTTTTAAAAATACTTTAAAGGAAAAAATCTATGCCAAGTTTCTTACCAGTTCTTCTTGTTAGAAACTGTTCGGAGCAAGTGATTGATTTTCCAATCTTATAAGGCTTACACTGAAAAATGTTGCGATTGCAAACTTGGAAATCAATTGTAACTTGCTATCGACTAACGCGATAGGTAGAATATTTAGATTCATTAGAAAGATTAGAATTTATACCCTAAAATGTAAACTCTAATTTGATTATTCAATATCTATTAAATTATTCAATACTAGATACTAATCTACAACCGCGCTTATTTGTTGATTCATTTTTTATATAACGGTTTCCATATACAAGCTATTTTTGTTTTTATGGCCATAATATTTACCTTATTTTAAACCGACTTCAAAAAAGGAGGTTATCAATTCGTCTGTATTTTTTTTTATGTTTGTTACCTCATCATTTTACTACTGTTTCTTCAATAATGTACGTTTATTTAAAGCGTTAACAATTTAAAAAAAAGGTTATACACTTAATACGTAGGTATTTATAAAATTTATCATAGATATAAATAATTTACAAATAATTATAGATATCCCAGAAAAAAAAAAGATCTTAAGTACAGTAGTGGGACTAGTATCGACCCTTGCGAAACTCTTTTTATTATCAGCAAACTAACTTTCACCCGCGGTATCACCCACATTATAAAGGTATAAGATAATTTTCGAGACAAAAGGTAGCGTATGTCCATCCCCAAAGTTTCCGTTCTGCCAGCACTTAGTAAAATCTTTGAAAAATTGCTGCTTAATCAAATGTCAAGTCACTTTACTAAGCATAAGGTATTGCATGGTCATCAGTTCGGTTTCACGAAGGGAAGATCTACATCCGATGCGGCAGCAACATTGCTGAGGCACATTTATGGCGCATGGGAGGATTCACAGGATGCGATTGGCATTTTTTGTGATCTGTCCAAGGCATTCGATTGCGTTGACCACCGTACGCTACTACTAAAACTTGACTTCTACGGAATTCGTGGAACAGCTCATGATCTTGTTTTATCTTATTTATCAAATCGCCAGCAAAAGGTAGGGATTACCGGCACAACATCCAAGGGCTCTTTAGTCGAAATGGGGGTACCCCAGGGTTCAATTTTAGGTCCATTTTTGTTTTTAGTATATATAAATGATTTGCCATATGTTGTAAATGACCTCACAGATATTGTCTTGTTTGCTGATGATACATCATTAATTTTTAAAGTTAATAGAAAAGACAAAGATCTAACTAAAGTTAATCATACTATGTCAATTGTCTGTGGGTGGTTTGCTACAAATAATCTATTACTAAATTCAAAGAAAACTAAATGCTTAAGGTTTTCTTTACCAAATGTAGCACAAGGAGATAGCCAAATAATAATAGATGGGAGCCATATTGATCTTGTAAATAAAACGGTATTTTTGGGTCTTACATTAGACAATAAATTGCAATGGGGACCTCAGGTTGATACTCTAGCTGCTAAATTAAGTTTGGCTGCTTTTGCTGTTAGGAAAATTAAACAATTGACGAATGTTGAGACGGCCAAATTAGTTTATTTTGCATATTTTCATAGCCTCTTGTCCTATGGTATTTTGTTTTGGGGAGCAGCAGCGGATATAGAATCAATATTTATTATACAAAAAAGAGCAATTCGTGCAATTTACAGTATGGGTCCCCGTGAATCATTAAGAGATTTATTTAGGGAAATAAATATAATGACATTACCTTCACTATATATTTATGAAAATATAATGTTTATACGTAGAAACATAGGAATGTTTGAGGCAAAATTAGATATTCATAGTATAAATACAAGACAAAGGGAGAAGTTAGTTGTTCCATACTTTAGACTAACTAAAGTTAACAAGTCATTTCTTGGTAATTGTGTTCGATTTTATAATAAGATACCGCTTTCAATAACCAAAATGTCTGATCATAAATTTAAAAATTATATTAGGAAAGTTTTGAAAGAAAAAGCGTATTACAAGGTAGTTCATTATATTGAAGATAAAAATGTATGGAAATAGCTGCTCTCTGCACAGTGCACCTCTAAATCTCTTGTTTAAGTTGTAAGTACCTAATTATTGTTATTTTCTTTTTTGTAGTCTTGTCATATTTTTTTTTGTTTTGTTTTTATTAATGTTACCTATAATAAGTATTTTGTAATTGTTAAATATAAAATTATGTAAAATTGAAATTATAAAATAGCCAAAAAGTCAGAATAGATAAAAATTTATATAACAAATAAAAAAGGATGTAACCTTGCTGAGTTTCTTGCCGGTTCTTCTCAGTTGAAGGCTGACTTCCGAACCGGTTGTAGCTTCAGTAACTTTAAATTTGACCTTCATAAGTGCCCTCCGAAGGCCTAAACTGAATAAATGGTTTTGAATTTTGAATTTTGAAAAGTGGAAGCTTCAGTAACTTTGACCTTCATAAGTGCATTCCGCGGGCTAAACTGAATAAATCACCAATAATATCATACAATCACCATCGTACAATCTATTTTACTTACCAAAATTTATTAAGCAACATAACCAACAGACAGAGAGGGAAACACTTCTAATCGGGTCGTTACCCGCCCCGGCTTCGCTCAGGTGCAATGTAGATACTAATACATATGAACCTTCCTCTTCAATCACTCTATCTATTAATAAAACCGCATCATATTCCGTTGCGTAGTTTTAGAGATTTAAGCATACATATAGGGACAGAGAAAGCGACTTTGTTTTATACTATGTAGTGATGACCAGTTCTTCTTGCGGTGTTTCAAGACCACGGAAATATAAACCTAATGATATGAATGTTTAATAATCAAAATGGCTTGCGTCGTAGTTTATATTGTGTAAATTTTCACATTGCTATCCGTCAAATTGTACGTAGAGGTAGTGGTCCAACCGCGGTATAGCTACTATCGAACTTTGCAGCTGGGGGTAGGCTGTTGGGTGGCTAAAATAACGCATCGTTTATTTTACTAGCTGTGCCCTGCAGTTTTACCCGCTTTGCCGAGGATTGTAGTTTCTGTCCTCAGAGATAGCGTTAATAAAGAAAAATATTTGAAAAAATATTTTTTGTAGTTTTTCATGTTTGTTGCCCAATCACACTTGAAATGTTGTAGTCTGGAAGCACATCCCAGGAATATGTATCATCCTACGGGGACGCAGATGAAACCGCTGGAAAAGCTAGTATATAATAAATAACACTTTTGAGTTTTTTCGTATATTATATATTAACATTATAAATAACGTTAATGAAATAATAGTGTCAAGTCAGACTATTCATAAGAGATAAGATAAGAATTGAATAAATAAGGAGTGATTTGTATGCATGTATGTTTGTTTCTCTTACACGCAAAAACTACTAAACTAGATAAATAGATCCTGGATAGAGCATATCCTGGAATAACATATAGGCTACTTTTTATCCCGGAAAATTGTGATATCCCTCGGGAACGCGGGTAAAACCGCGGGGGACAGCTATAAGTAATAAAATGGTTATATACGAGCATTTACAAAGCATATAAAACGTAAGCATTTCAGAATACATCGTATATCCAAAACCATAATGTCTTTGCCATCTATAAAATGAAGAGTCTAATTAGCAGCATCTTACACTTCCCGAACTCATTTTAATTGTTCACCGACCACCCTCGCTAATTGATAGACATACCCGCTTACTTACACTAAATTATTGAGCCAACTCCATGTCTGGAACTTACCTGCCCGCGCTGTAATTTGCTAACTTGTAATAGGTGTGAATTGAACTATTAGACGCTTCGAGAGAAGTTCTGTATCAGTCTTATGTTGGATCAGAATGCGTTTTCGAATTAAACTTCTAGTTAGTAACTAGTAACTTAGTAGTTTTTTTTTTACTTTAGTACGATTTCTTGTATAAATTCTGTGGATTGTAAATCACCATATGCCTGTGGGGTGGCGGCCTGGTAACCTATGGTAACCTATAAAAAAGGGTTTCCTAGTGCGGGTACTAGTCTCTCACAAAAGTTAACTGTAATATTTAACAAATTGTACAATATAAAATAAGAATTTAGTATTAAGAACTTTTGTGAAAGAAAATAAATATTATTATTATTAAGATAATATATACATACAGTACTGTTTTTTATTAAATAATTTTACCGGTTTCGCCTGAGTGGGAATATATTAATGTATTATCCCTACTTATATTATAAATGTGAATGTAAGTTTGTTTGTAACGTTTTCACGCGATAACTACTCAACCGATCATAATGAAACTTTGTACGCATATTCTTGAAGGTATTAGAAGTAACATAGGATATTTTTTGTGCCGGGAAATGTAACATCCCTCGGAACGCAGATGTAACCGCGGGGGACAGCTAGTATAGACATAAATCTTTGAGGAGAAATTTTATAAATGATAATAACTGCATCAAAATCTATTGAAAGAAATGTGCACAAGTGTCCAAGAGAAAATTCGTATCTCCTGTCAAAACTAATATTTTAAATACTAGGATTCGTTTTATACTCTAGTATATTCTTTTATTCTATACTTAGAGAATTTAGCACTTATGTTGATATGAGATACCGCCCCGTAGCTTTTATCTATTTATATAAAAATCAATCCCTATTTCCCATGGTCACGGCATCACGCATGGACGGCTGGCCCGATTTCGCTAATTATTTTTTTGTTTTGTTTGTTATTGTCAGAAGGTTCTTATGAAGGAAAAAATGATGAAAGTTGCGTGGAAATTTAGAAAATTTAAGAAAACATAACGACCATATTAACTTCTCTAATGTAAAAGTTTACATTTTTACCGCTTTTGACAATATAAAGTCTTATAATGTAACCTTATGGTGTTTGATATAAATCTCAGTCGTTTGACAATATCGTTTAAAACAGAGACATGGGTCGGAATTATATTGATAAAATAATTAATTACCATTTCTTAGTGCTCATTTCACATTGCATTGTAATGTACAGTGAGTTTTGAAGAAGTGTTTGTTCATCGCGGTTAGCTCAGAGCGCCGTCACGCCTATTATAAGAAGTTTAATTGTCAAGCATAATAAACACTATGATCTTGGTATTTAATTTTTATTAATAATGTCAATTATTAAATATTCATCGAAGACAGGACAACGTCTATCGGGTCAGCTAGTAATTCTTATAAAACAAAGCAGTTTCAGTCAGTCTGTTTGTCAGCCTATATCCCACCCTCAGTTCGATAAGGGCTTAACTCAAAATTTTGCGAAATGGATTTACGATCATAAAGAGACTAAACAAAGTACACTCTATCCGATGAATAGTAAATCATAGTCAATTTAATGATAGAATAAGCATACCGATACTTCAGACTCTTTAACACCGGGACCCAATCAGAGATGTGCCAAAAGTGTTTTTTTGAGTTAAGCCCCTATCGTTCTGAGGGTGCGATATATTTTAAAGTACACGAAAGGTTATGACGATATCATCGTCGCTTAAGAAAATTCTTCCGGGTTTATGCAGTTATCCTACTCAGGAGAAGCCGAGGCGGGAAGCTAGTGACTTAAATAGTCCAATGTGCTAAATTTCATTAGGATTGGTTGTGCTGTGGAACTGTCTAGACACACATGAAGTCTCTCTTGCATTTAAAATATTAGTTAGGGAGTAACGACAAGCAAAATTATACTTTATAGCTTAACATTTATGGTCTTTATTTCCATATCCATTTATATCTTATTCTTAAGAATTTGTTTGCTTAAATTAAAACCGGTTTTACCCCTGTTTATCGACATATAGGCTATATAGGATTAGCCTATAATCATCTACGAAAAATTCCGCGTCGAATAGTAGCAGTTCCATCCCGATATGTTTGTTGTGGAAAAGAGTGAATTGGCTACCAACGGGAAAGCGAGATCCATCGTGTTAGAGTCTGACCATTCATAAGTGCCTGTGAAGGCCTATTTGAATAAAATATTTCATTTCATTTCATCATCACTTACCATCAGGTGAGATTGAGGTCAATCGTAACGCTGGCAGAATTAAAAAAATTATAAAAAAAGTTTTCAGTTGTTTTGAGGTGATGGTGCGTCAAAGGAACCGTAGTATACTTATATATGCGTAGATAGTTGATTTAACGTAATTATTGTAGTTATTTCCTAATTGCTTCTGTCATAAACATTCATCGTTCCAGCATTAAAGCTACATTGTCCAACAAAGGCAATTTCTAAAAGGCTTTATTACTAAGTTCGCGTTGAATCGATTTAAAAAAAAGTTGCCGGCGCCGTCCCGGGACATCTGCGGATGCCAAGTTATTTAATAAAAATATATTTTCCGCGACGATCCTGGGATTTCAGTTCGTTCCCGGGCTACAGGGGATTTGAGGCGTCGCTTAGACGTAGCTCCAATCTCACAGTTTTTAGGTACGATTTAAGTCTACATTATTATAATGGGACATATTGGTGTCGATTTCAAGGCTGATAGCTTAGTTGGAAGTGATGGGTTCGAATCTCGAAAACAACGAATTAAAACTGTTTTAGTACAAAAGGCTTAACATAAACGATTATTTTAATGACGACAATGCTTGGATGTAGCGCTCGCTCCAGCAGGACACTTCTTTAGGTACAAAATCTTATTTTGAAAATAGTAATTGCTGAGTTTATTGCCGGCTCTTCTCAGTAAAAGGAACCTTCCGAAATGGTGTTAGAGTCTGACCATTCATAAGTACCTGTGAAGGCCTATTTGAACATATATTTCATTTCATTTTACAGTGAGGAAATCATAGCAATGGTAGGATACTTTACAGTAACCGCCTTATCGGACAGAACTAAAATTATCCCTCACTCTTTTTAGCTTAGGATAATAACAGAGAGGGGTATACACAACAAAATCAAGCCTACTTAATATTCATTCATAAAGTACTTAGGCAAATCAAGCTTTTTAAATGATAGAGAAGTCACTCTGTACTTAGGTATTAAGATACATTTTCCATCAACTCATTTTCTATATCAGTTTAGTTTCTTTTAAATATCCTAGGACATTCTTTACACACGGCCATCTATCTAATCCCTAACTCAGCAGAGTTTGTACTGTGGGAACCAGTTAACTGATATACTACATGTAGGTACTACAATAATTTTCTTTATTTTTCTGCTAAATACATACTTAAATAGATTTAATAAAAAGTTCTTTTTGTATTTTTTTTCGTCTTTCTTTTCTTGCCTTGTCACTGACCTGGTAACCTGTATTATAATCGTTACCTATGTTTAATATTACAGGGGCCGTTGTTCAGTATCTGGATATATCCGGTTTTTTATATTACAAAAGGTGCAGGTACTTCCTGAGGTTAAGGGCACATTGCTTAAGCGCCACGGTTCCTTAATTAAATTAAAATTTTCATAAAAGCTAATTTTATTAAAAATAATATTGCCTTTCAACCCTAATTACTGCATAGGGTGTTTTATAAAATCATAGAACGTAATATAATAATGAGCAAAACTGCTGACCTTTTTAACGGCTCTATTAAAAATAATACAATGAAAAAGTAGTTTTATGCCGATAATTATAAAGTTTATTTCGTTAAAAGCGTCTGTTTTTGACGGTCGGGTTATATGAGGTAATTAATTTCATGTTCCCATTACGTTATTTTATTGAAATGGTATTTTTTATAGTTTATTTAAAGCTTTATAAGAACCAATAATAAAGAGTTACAGCTTAAACAACAAATAATAATTAATATATAAAATAAATTAAAATATTGTCTAAGATTTCAAATAAGACATAGGTCAACAAATCATACAGTATATAATTTCTTATATTTTCAATAATGTAAAATAAAATATGACAATGGAAGTTATGTATTCTTCAAACGCGGTTATCTAATCTGAAATTAAGCTGAATTTGTACTACTATAGCAACCAGACAAACGATTACTAAATACACAAAAATACTTTTTAAATACAAACTTTATTATATGTATATTACACAGACACAGATCAAACAGACCAACTGCCCTTTAAATAAAGAATTTGTGATTACTAAAAAGTTTCATAAAAACCTTATATTACACTAGCTGTCCCCGCGATTTCACCCGCAATTATCGATATCGTAAATAGCCTATATCATCCGCGTCGAAAGGTAGCAGTCCCATCCCAATATGTTCAGTAGTTTTGACGCACCACGCGTCAAAGGATCCCTATTTACCCATAAATAGATAACTAGATGTTTCTTCCCCGGGGTTTTACCCGCGTTCCTGAGGGATGTCATATTTTCCTAGGATAAAAAGTAACCTTCCAGGATATGTTCTATCTATATGCCAAATTTCATCCAAATCCATTCAGTTGTTTTTGCGTTAAAGAGTAACAAACATCCATACATACAAATATTCGCATTAATAATTAGCAGGATAGTGAAATTGAATTTTAATAGAAAGTGAAATAGTTTTTTTTTTTTTTGTGTTTTGTAATCGAAACTTCACTTAAATTTTTTTTTATCCAGTGTGGGCTTTTGTGTACATCTGTTATTAAAGTATGTTCAAGATGCTAAAACCTTATGTATAGATCTTATTATTGTAGTGTACATATGGTGTTGGTGTACCTATTACATAATTAAATGAATAAATAGTAATAAAATTTAGTCAAAAGCCTTATTATTATCCAATGCTAATGATGTTAGACTAGTCTGGAACCAATCCTTTTGATTTAAAACCAATCAACGTCCCCGAGTGATTGATAAATACAATTAAAACCTTCGTTAGTTTTGTTTTATAGCAGGCAGAAGGGAAATGGTGCAGATTTAGGTCGAAAGGTAATTCTCATGATTGTAGTTCTGGGACAACTCTATTGGGAGGAGTAATAAATCTTTGGAAAAGAGTAATAATTGAGAAGAGATCTCGTTTTCAGAGGAGTTATTGGTGAGGTTAATACCGTCTCTTCTCTTTCTCAATCTTCCCAATCGGAAGTTATCATTCTTAAGTACCTATGAAGGTCTATTTGAATTAATATATTAAGGAGTACTTAGTTTAATCTTTAATTAATCTAATATACTTTATCGTAGAATCTTTAAAGAGTACGGACTAAGAGCCTGTAGAAAATTTTAAAAGAGTACTTAATTGTGTATTGGTAAAGAAGAAATGCATGGACATAAGGTTAAACTACGCTTTGATTTTGTTTGTGGGTTTTTTATTAATTCTACTTCCTATCCTATTCCAACATTAATTATGCGAAAGTTTGTGTGGATGTTTATAAGTCTTTCACGCAAAAACGACTTATCGGATATGAATGAAACTTAACATTTAGATAGTTTATAATCTAGATTAACTTAAAGGACCCTTTTATATGGGGAAAATCTAATATCCCTCGGGAACTCGAGTGCAACACAGGGGGCTAGTCATTGCTTTCCGCTATAACACATAAATATTGTCGGTAACAAATAGTAATTAATTAAGGGGGCCGGTGAAATTACAGGCACATGAGACTTAACAACTTCACGTCTCAGGGTCGACAACGCATTGGCGATGCTCCTAGTGTTGCAAATGTCCATAGGCGGCGGTGACCACTTACCATCAGGTGGACCATCTGCTTGTTTGTCGGCCCAAATGGCATAAAAAAAAAAAAAGTAATTTATCTAAGTTTGTTTTAATAAGTGTAATTGTTGAATTTATTACAGGCTGTTCACAGCAAAAACAACCTTCCGAACCAGTATTAGTGTTCATGAATGATTGTAAAGGTCGATTTGAATAAAAATATATTTAATTGGTTTTTCTTTTGCAACAACCTGTATAATATCAAAGTACTACAACAAAACAAATGATTTATAAAGCGCATCAAAAAGATATATATTTTAAACATACTATATCATTCAGGAGAAGAAAGAACAACCGGGACATTTATAAAGCCATATATTTATCACTTGTCAAATTATATTTTTTATTCCATTTTGAACCTTACGTCTTTGAGAAAACGTAAGGGGTTTCTCACAGCATTAGCCTTTTAACTGACATTGGCTCATTAGTTTCTTTTTTTTTTTGGTATGATAAATAAGGCCTTTTATAAATGACGATTTTATTTTCTGGGGACGATGTCTTTATCATCATACGGGGTCGGTACAACATGTTTTCTTTGATATCTCCATGTCATTTGTCGTTCTAACCATAATGCCTTTCTCATCACTGTAGCCGACAAACAGGCAGACGGCCCATCAGATGGTAAGTTGTCACCCCGCCGCAGGAGCCAGAGGCGGCCTTAGGGGGTGGCGAACGGGGCAATCGCAGGGGCCTCGCGCAACCCAAGCAAATTAAAAGAAATATGGATTTCAAATTTTATTCATTTGTATAACTTTAGCATTTCTTGTCAAACATGACAAATACCTAAACCAAACAACCAGACTTACTTTCGCATCACATACTTTTCAAGAAGGACAAAGGGCCTCGCAATGACCTGCCGCCCAGAGCCTCGTAATGGGTAAGGCCGCCGCTGCCAGGAGCATCGCCAATGCGTTGTCAAACCTGAGACGTGAAGTTGTTAAGTCTCATGTACCAATTATACTGTCGCTCTTTAGCTTTGCCCAATTAGTTCTGCAATTTTGCTTTGATGTTACTAATATACACAACACAATATGAATAAGCTACATTGCCCTAGCATGTTTAATATGACATACTTTTAACAATTTATTGATACTTGTTGCTAATGTGCAACCCTGTCTCCGGCAAATCCACCGCTGTTCCTGGGGAATGTACATTTTCCCGGGATAAAAAAGTATCCTATGTGCTAATGCAGGTAATAAAAAAAATTGTTTAACCAGAATAAAAGGAGGTATATAGCTATATAATCTAATCACGTTAATAAAAATAGGAGTACTTATACCAAACGACTCACCTTTCACATCTACAAGTCGCGTTGTGTAAACGAGCCTTATCAAAACAACATGGCGCCCCTTCTATAACGAGTATAAAAATGATTCCTATCAATTTGTTCTTAAACGAGTGGAATAAATTCTTTTGACGTCCACCTGGCGTATCTATTACCCTATCTATTAGAGTTATTAGTTACTTAATATTGTTTTTAAAGCTTAAAATTATGTAGGCATAGGAAACTTAATTATTTTTGTTATACTATTATTTTTGATGTTTATTTCTAGATAATTATAATAAATATGTTGTGTTTTGTTTTTAAATAGTTAATTAGGGAATACGTTTTTTTTTTGAGTCGATTCTTAACTTAAGTTTTTAATATTCAATTTGAATATCCTACTAATATAATAAATGGGATGTATGTTTGTTACTCTTTCACGCAAAAACTACCGTACGGATAGGGTAGAATCTTGGCAGATAGATAGAACGTGTTCTGAAATAACATATAAAATACCATCATTAAGGAACGCGGGTAAAACGATGGGGACAGATTTAAAAGAAAGATTTTCGTTTTATTAAAAGATGAAAATAGGTTTTGATTCAGCCATATTTCCTAACATCTACGTTCAAGTAAACTTCGTCTTAGTGAGTCAGTGGGATTTAACTTTTATTCACATTGGCTTCAGATACCAAAACGATACCCACCGTCTTTTGTTTTTGTAAGGATACTGATCAGCAAACTAATTGTTTTAAAACAAACATTAATGTATTTACAAAATTTTATTTTATTCCTCCATTAATGACTTAGGAAGAGCCATTCTATCACGCCTCGGCCGTTAGGGGCTGCTCGCTGACAATAATAGTACCTACTTAAATTACAAATAGAATTTATTGTTATTACAAAAGCAAACACACCTTTCGCGTGTTTGGTTGCATTAATTTTTACAGCTTATATAATTTTTAAACGAATAAAAATTGGGGTGTTTTCTTTAATCTGTGTGGTATGAAGTTTTTAGGGATAGGCTTTTGTAACAACTAGTTGTCCGCGGTTTCCCTTTTGTTTCCGTTAGGGGTATAAAGTAGTATATGTGTTCTCCGATTCATAAAATATGTTTTTGAAAAATATTGCGTCGAGGAAAACGGTTTTTTTTTATACCACTTGGGCCGACAAACAAGCAGACGGTTCACCTGATGGTAAGTGATCACCGCCACCTATGGACATTTGCAACACTATGGGCATCGCCAATGCGTTGTCGACCCTGAGACGTGAAGTTGTTAAGACTCATGTGCCTGTAATTTCACCGGCCCCCTTACCTTTCTAGTTTCAATTTATATTATAAATTAAAGATATAATAAGCTTCTGTCCCTCGGTTTTAACAGCATTTTTCAAATAGGTGCAGCCGGAGGGGATCCGCACTCTATTTTTATAATTAGATTTTTTTATTTTTATGATTATCAGATACTGCCATAGTGACTGCTTCAAAATTAGGCTTCATGGTTGACACTAAATAAAGCAAACACTTTCCATTGATTCTAACAAATTGATATGTATCTATTGTTTCCTTGTTACGCTATAGAAAAAAAATGCACTTTTTTAACCTAATTCCTATTTACTTAATTAAATTTAAACAAAATCAAAATGGACATCGTACAAGCTGAAAAAATGTGCCGAAATCTAAAGAGGAGTGAAAGAGGGCTAGAGAGACGGTACCGAGGGAGAGGCACTTGATTATATAGACAGAAAAGATTTAGCATTAATTAGTCCAAAGCTCGTTAACTGAATAAACTCCGTGTTTGTTCAAGCTTAAACGGTCTTTGAATTTTTCGGATATATTTTTTTGGCTGACAACCGGCTATTTAAAATTCGTTTGCTAAAAAGCTAGACCACATTTAGCTACGTGTTGAAAAGTCTGATTTTCCGGAATAAAAAGGTAGATTAATTGTACTGTCTAGTTTCTGTCTTTAGTTATTTAGTTTTAATTTTTTTCATTTTTCACTTTCTTTTTAATAATAGATTTGTTTACCTCATGATGCATACTGTGACATCTTGAAATGCTGTGCATTTAATTGCTGTTTTTAAGTTATGTAAAATTAAAATGAATAATGTAACAGCTACTGATTGTACTAATAAATAAAATTTAAAAAAAAATACTACAAACTGTAAACCGAGATAAGAATGCTATATCTATCCTTCTGTATGATTGGTCATGTGTCATCAACAAGCAAACACTCCTTTGATATAATTATTTATTTACCCCAAATATTAAATGATAGCGGTATGTTACAATATTTGTGACTTGATCATACATAAACAGCTAAATGGATTTTAATGAAATTTGGTACACAGATTATTATGTGTTTTCAGTTAACACAATGTTCTTACCTATCTAAACATTATATTTGTTGGGAGCACGTGTACAGATGATTGTAAACTAGTAATTATTTTTTAAATATTAGAAAGATTATGGTTTTTTATAAATAAATGGTTAATCATCAACTTGAGATTACATGCAATCGTGGGTCAATTTTATTATTCTTCAAGTGTGAACTCACTCCCATATACCATACTGCCCTTGTTAGTTAAATCACATTCATTTAATTATATTAATTATCTACTTAATATCATATCTTTATATATATAATTCTTATGTACGTGTGTTGACAGTGAACTCCTTATAAACCGCTGGACCGATTTGAATGATTTTTTTTGTATGCATTTGGGTGGCGCCCTGGATGGTTTAGATTCACAATTGAAACCGGTAGGTGACGCTGCGAGCAATTCCTGCATTTTTGTATGGACTTATTTCGACAGAACGACGTTCCAGACAGCTAGTATAATATATAATCTATGTATCATACATATATAATGTATAATCCTTTACCGTTCCAAAACGGGAGCTATAATGATAACATTGCCGCTGTATAATTCCCGTTATACAGTATTCCACCCATAATTCGGCGGTACAGTGGCCCTATTCAAGCTGGCCATTATAGCTGGCCAAAGCTTAGATCTTCCAGGTCATCGACGGCCTAAACGTGGCCTATATTCCTTAGGTGCTCGCTTCATGCATATGTGAGCTATGTCCACTTTGTGAAAGATTTTGTTTGCGTAGAAGGTTTTTGTAAAGCTAATTGTTAGTACTTTCTATTTTTGTTGCTTAAGTTTATATGTAAAGGTTTGGGTGCCATGTATCATAGTCCAGTCATAGTCATAATTCAAAATCTAAAATAAATATAATTTAATCTCTCGGTAGTATTTTCTAAGGTCCAAAGTACTGAAAATACCATCGGTTTGGAAATCGAACTTCCACTAAAAAGAATCAGCAAAATATACAATCTGAGTAGTTTAGTAATTTTACTCTTTATCAAAAATATTTCATGTCAAAGAAAGAATAGTAACGGCTGATCGGATTTCAATAAAAGTTGATACCCAGGTAGAAATGTTATGGATTATTACATGATACTTTCATCGCCTTGGTGGTCGAGTACCCGAAGGTTCTGGGTTCAATTCCAGGGTCGTGGAGGATAACTGAGACCCCTACGCATCGCTATAAATGGGCAAGAAGAAGATATGGAGAAGAAGATACATGTACTTTATTTGACAGGAAAAATACAATCCTTCAGTAACAAGAGTATTCCGCATAACTGCAGTTAATTAATAGTATTTAACCAAAACTACATCAATTAAACGACATTTCTATTCAACTTTAAAATCAAAGTAAATGTGCGTCAAAAAGTTCATAACCCGTTTAGAGATGATTCGTTTTAAACATAGCAGAGCAAAGAAAGATTCAGCATCAATTAGCTCTGCCTCGTTAACGGAGCAAACAGTTTGACGCACGACGGTTTTATATCCGACGATGCGGGGACGCGACGAGAGACGTGATTTATTAACGAGCCGGGTTTCCACCTTGATGTTTATCTTATTTTTTGAAAATGTTCTGATATTTGTTTTGACTTTTATTTATCTGTCGAGACGCTCGTAGGTCAAAAGGTTCTGGTTACCGTGTGCCTTTAGAAGGGCCGTCAGCTTATTTTTCACTTTAGTAGCTTAAAAATTATTACAAATTGGGTGTCGAAAATATATAGAGCACAAACTAAAGCTTGATTTGCAAAAACCATGGTATCTTATGTTATTATATTATAGATAGAATTTCTATTTTCAATATATTTATATAATATGTAATAAAATGTACCCTGCCGCGCTTCGCTATGGCACATTGTGATTGAATGGTTGAGAAATAAGATACAAAACAAAGACGGTCGCGGATATGTGACTGATGCAAAAAATAGATAAAATCAATCCTTGATGCGGATTATATATCATGCTAAAATTTCAGCTCGATCGGTGCAGAACTTTTTGAGTTTTTGAAGCGTACACAAACCAACATAACATTTTTATATAATATACTTGTATACTTATATACTTTATATATATAATGTATGCAAAATTTTAATTTTTATAGATTTCATAACGGGTTTCAAGCACATATTGAATGAGATAACAACACACATCTAGAAACTTCTTTATTGTAAGTGTATGTCAGTCTACAGTTGGATACAGTCTTCTATCTCTCACGCCACGCTTTCTGATCCTTTAGAATCTTACTAATATCATATATGCGGAAGGAATTCGGTCCCTGCCTGTTTATTACTGAAAGTTTAGAAGTTGTAGAGCTCTAAGTGCAGCGTGATTCCGGGGAAGTACTATCACCATCTCAATTTCCACCGTGAAGCAGTAGTGCACTGGTATTACAGTGTTTCAGTTGTAAAGGTAGTGAGGCCGCTGAAATTACACGCAGGTGAGACTTAACAACTTCACGTCTCAGTGTCGACAACGCATTGGCAATGCCCCTGTATTTGCAAATGTCCATAGGCGGCGGTGACCATTAACTGTCTGGTGGACCGTATGCCTGTTTGTCGGCCTACTTGATATTTTAATGAGATTTGGCATGCAAGTCACCTATAGTACCAAAAGGTACATATGCCACTTTTTATCCTTTTTAATGCAAAACTGCGAGTGTATACTAAATTGCTGTTCACAATAAAAGTCGTATACTCTTCGTATCTGTCACGGTTTGTCCCCGTCATGTGTAAACAAGCTCCATTGGACCAAAGAGCTGAGTGTACCCTTTCGTTTGTTCTTGCTGTTACAGCAGAGCATTAGAACTGGGTATGTATACAAAACACACCAAAGTAAATGAACGCTCCGATTTCGTATTTGTACCCTTATCATAGAAAAACCACTCTTAATTATAATAACTTCCGTGTTACAGTTTTCTTCTGAAAGCTATATTAGTTGTTAGTTTTCGTGCCTTCCAAAAATCTACTCTACATCTAATATTATTGAGTCCATCATATTAAAAATATTACAAACACTATAGGTGTGCCATCTAAAAATATGCCAAATAGTTTGTATGAAGGGTACAAAATGGCGAAGCCCCAATACAATGTCATATTTCAGCGACCCTAAATATATCAATAATTTATTGATTATATCCACAATTAAATGAAGTACAAAAGATATTATGTATTAAAGTACAATTCAGTAATTAACTAAATATTTTTTTGGAAGCTGTAATATAATTTTGACAACCTGTTTTACAGGTCTCTAGGTCCCTATCTCTTTCACTAGCTCGGTGTCCATACAAAATTTGTATCAGACAATCTTGACAAAAGGCATATTGACTGGGAACACAGCAGATGACGATCTAAATTATCTGACAAAACATAAATTTTCAATGCATACTCCCATATTATCCATTACATAACAGAGCCATATTTTAGTTTCGGAAAAATACCGTTGAAATCTACTTCACTCGCATTTGAAACTGCAAAATAGCCCGCACCATAGCTCAACGTATACCCATCCTTTTAAAACTTTACAAAGCAATTTCGAGCCATGGTTAAAAATATTTACTAAAAAGGATCCCCCTTTTAATAATTCATCTTTACAAGTATTATGCTCTCAATGTTGTGTATAAAAGGCCTTTTAAAGGATATGAGTACTTGAGTTGGAAATAAAGGGGTTTTTAGTTTACAATCCGGCGCATTAAACCAACTTTAATAAAAACTTTCTTTTGTATTGTAACTTCTTGGTTATATTTGAACTAGCTAGTCCGCGGCGGTTTTATGATGATGTAACGGAAGATGCTAAGCAGATAAAGCTTAGAAGGCAACTATCTCTCAAGTGCAACTCCTGGTATACTCCAGCAGGATAGCAACAGCTTTTAGTACTCTAACCCTATTCTATAGCTAATGTTTCCCGATGTTTTCCTTCACCGAAAGCTCAAGCTCACTGTAGGACTCGATCCTACGACCCTCGTCACGGCATTTGAATCAATATCAATACACATTATGTGACTACATACTACCACCCGGATGCTGCTAACCCTTCCGCATCCCCCGAACGCCATCATCAATCGTAAAAGCCAAACAATACCTGATAAAACCCGTCATATCAACGTGAGACGTTTGATCTCATGGCCCGAGGCATAAGCGGAAACGGTTCTGCATTACGTCACGTCATACAATACTAGGTGTTCTCTTCGGTTTCACCCGCGTTCCCGAGGGACGTTACATATTTCCGGGATAAATAAATAGCATATGTATATTCCAGACTATAATCTATCTTTGTGCTAATTTTCATCCAGATCCGTTCTTCTATCCGTGAATGAGTAATATCTATACATTGAATATTTCGCATTTCTTATAGTATTCAAATAATAATAATAATTATGAAAAAGTATTATATGTTATTCTTGGGTTCTCTATCTACCAAGATTCATTTAAATCATTGACTTACACCTAGATAACCTTTTAGAGCCCTAAATATAGTTCAATATAAATAACTCATATCAGTGATTTATCTATTAGTTAGCTACTTAACAATTTATCAATCAGTTTTTGCTATTGGTTTTTGTTAATTAAATGTAATATAATGTCTAAGGGAGACCAACTTAGAATCTGTACAATTTAAACAATGTTAAATTAGTCAATAATGCATTAGGTAATTAAGAACTGAATTAGCTATGAATCGCTTTCAGTTTACAACTCAGACTACAAGCTTTCCGTGTGTAAGTTAAATTCGATTGACATGCCGACGAGACGCTTGCGCCTGTCGTTCTTTATTTTTGCGAATGTCATCGTTATGGGACACATAAAGAAGGGGTGTTATTGAGGGTGAACCGTTTATTTGTATTTACGTACGATAAGTGTGTACAAATTGTACAATTTCATATAATTCAAGATAGGCCGCCTTTCGTCCTATCAAAGAAAATATAGATACCGAAATAAAATACGCTTTATTTTGTTTATTTATGAGTATAAAGGAAAGGTTTTTGTTATCTGTAAGAATTTTTAAGTGACTTCTGTATATAGGTACTTTGTTTTAATAATATGTTCTAAATGGAGTAATATAAGATTGAAATTGGACTGACTGTCCTCCGCGGTTCCACCTGCGTTTCCGAAGGATTTTACATTTTATAAAAATAAAAAGTGCCTGATTAATCCAGGTTATAACTTTACTCATATGTGCGAAGTAAAAAGAGTAACAAACGTCCATACATCCTCAAAAAATGATTACCTCTGAAACACGATAATTTTTACTAATAACAGTATTTATAATTTGAAATAACACTATTGTTAATATCAAAAAAGCATAAAATAATGTTTTTAAAAGTTAGTTTTCAAGTAAGTAATTCTCAATTGTATTTCGATAAATATAAGCTTCGTATTTTGTTTCGTAGCAGTCAGAACTCATTATTATAATGTTTTATTTTACTTCTGATGAATTGCGTTAGGGTTAAATAGAACCTTACTAAGGATACAATTAAAGTTCAATTTAAGTTGATTCGAACCAGATGCATAACAAATGTAGATTACAGCTAGTGGAATGGATACTACCAACGTCCAATCTTTATCACCTCCCATGAAGGTACGAACATCCGATTAGCAACCAAATAATTTACCACCAGAACACAGCCCGTATCTCAAAGTGAACGCAAGAAAAATAGCCAGTCGTAGTGGTAAGAAGTGGTCAGTTATCAAATAAATCGCCCGCTTAACCCCCGCCCTTGCTGGCGGCTGTAATAATGAAAACTATATGTAACTTTATATGTTCCTTTGACGCTGGGAAGTTTATTTCGTCGTTTCGATTCTTTGTTAAAGTAAAAACTTCTTTAGCACTTTGTGATTTGAAACTCGATGAAACGAAAAAGTGTAAAAAGAGACAAGTAGTTGCAATATTGCCTGCGAGAGAATAATATAGTTAGTGTTCTGTAGGTTTCACTTTTACCGTGTGCTTAACATGTTTTGTTTTTTAATCTCATCATGGTAAATGGTGATTGAAGATGGTAAGCACGCAGTCTGGCTCTGAAGCTCAGTTGTCGGAGTACACCGTCAGATTTCAAAGTGAGGGTTGTAGCCAGCTTAGTGGGTACTACATTCTCTACCAATGTACAATGGTTTCCTCACAATGTTTTCCTTTACCGGTTAACGCTCTAGTTCCCCCGTGCTCACTAATTTAAATTGATAGGATATGTATGAAATTTAAATTAACTACTGATGTACTATTACTGATGTTCCTTCTTACTTTTTTGTTCATGCTATAGTGTTTAAATATTATTTTTTATTGTTTCAGGTATGTGTCATCAACACTTAAATAAGGCAGTCATCATGATTTTGGACTTTGATACAAACATTATGTTTTGTACCAATTATACATTTATACTAATTAAATCATGCAGGTAAGTTCACAACATCTATATTTAATATAATAATTCATGGAAAATAATAATTAATACCTCGCTGTAATACCAAATTAAATTAAGACAAATTTAAATCGAACGTAGTTATAGTTAAGGCGAATCTGCTTTTAAATTAAAACCGGGCACATTAAGGCATGCCGAATCGTTAGTCTTAATTTGAGTTGCCCGATGAATAAGGTATGTTGCACAGTTGGGCGATAATATATATTTTTGAAGTTATACTTCTTTAGGCGCGTTATGAAAAAATTATGTGTGTTATTTTAAGATGAGCGCGCATCAGTGTAACACAAAATTCTCACGAATGAAGTTAGCTGATAACGGTCTCTCCGGAACATCGCACAAATCGCAACTGTCAGTATCAACGAGTGAGTAATGATGTTATTGTCAATATCAAAATAACCTAATAACGTCAAAAACTGTTATTCGTTGCTACAGACAGGTGCACAAGAGTTTGGACACTACAAATTCACGATGAATAGTAAAAAATGTTTTTAGTACAGTTTTTCTCATCTATAATTTCGGGTATAGCTTCTTACGTGCGTACATAAGTACACACACATGTTTTATTTATGTCTCAGACTTATAGCTTCACTTTGGTACTCTTACAGAGCTACGAGTAAAACACATTTTAAAAAAAATCTCTTATAAATCGTCCTAAATATAATTTTATATTCTACAGTCAAAGAATTTTATAATAAAATATGGTAGAGAAATAGATTGTCATTCATTTGGTCATCTTCTCTTTTAGGAGCATATTTATTAACAGTGAACCAGTCTTCTACTTCCGATATATACACTCACACTTACACTTACTTACAAACATATACACATTCAACTGATTTAAATTAAATCTACTATAAAATGAATGCATCTCTAAGGGATGACTAATTATTATGTTTTTGAAGTATAAGTATCTATTTTATATTAAAGAGCTATAATATACCATTTCTCTCTTAAGTTTCAAAATAAAATAATAATAATATTAAGCATAAGCAAGAAATTTATTACAATTCTAACTTATGCACCGCGATGTAGCCCGCGTTCCCGGAAGATATATCGCCTCTTCTTCCCCTCATTTATCCTAAACATATTTTATCTGTGTGCTAAATTCAATCAATTCTATTCAGCCGTTATAAACCTGACTTGTAACAATCATACACACATAGCATTTATTAAATTAGTAAGACAACGTAAGACTAGTAAGAAATAAGACAATACGATGATAACAAATTTGAACATCAGCCATTCCTTTGAAATATGTACTTGCAAAGGATTATATAAGCAAAATAGGGGGTCCTTTGACGCAAAATCACCTCACAACTACTGAACACATAGGGATGGGTCTGCTACCATTTGACGCGGATTTTTTCCTAGATGGTTATAGGCTATATATGATATCGATAAACGCAGGTGAAACCGTGGAGGACGGCTTGTTATAGAATAATGACAAAACTAACCATTACTAACTTTCTATTATAGGCTCCAGAACAATAACTCAATCTATAACTAGCTCCTCGCCATAAATCTTGTCGTTTCACAAAACGTAGCTCACCATAGCGTGTCAGTGCAACGCGAGGTTAAAATTGAAATGCACAGTCAGCTTCGAGCGTGATTGACGAGCGACCGCGGTAAGCAAATACGATACTGGCGTGAGTGCGTTTACAATGCACGATCCATCGGTAGTAGGGCCCTAGTTGCGGCCTCCTTCTATAGCATAAGAGATTGAGATCTAGCTGATTTAGCTATTTGTATTTTGTATAATCTTAAAATTTATGTGTCATTTTGTAATATCGAAATGTAGAACAGCTTTTTTTGATTTGACTTTTTGACAGATAATGCTAATGTTAAAAAAGTAACTAAAACTTTTTTACGGGAAAATATTACATCCCTCAGGATCACGGGTAAACTACGGGGGAAGCTTTATAATACTTTATATGTTTAATAATTAACATTATGCGTACCAAGATCAGAGGTCATTGATTCCGAAACATATTTGTTAGATTTAGAATTAGTGGAAATTAAAAAATTATACATAAAATAAATGTTTGTCCTGGGTGGAAATAAAACCCACAACCTTTGGCGTGACAATTAAGGTCACAAACCACCAGACCAACTGGCCCACCAGTGAAATGAGAAGAAAATTTATTGCACTACGCTACCCGACCATCGCGCGTCGGATCGTAGGGTGTGAAAGCTAACCCCGCCACACGAGGGTTATTAAATTTGCACATACGTCGCTAATTATTGGTGCGGACTCAGACGCGGTGCTGTACATCTATTTATCAGTTATACGTGGAACAAAGCACGCCTTGACGTACTGTTAATCATTACATTTCAGGTGAACGGTGACTTGTGTGTCTTTTGTTTTCTCTATGCCTACAATAATGTTCGCTTGCTGTGTTACATAGGGTTTATTGTTTTAGTTTCTAAGCAGAAAATTCAATGCAGTTTTTTCGAATTCGATGCAGTTTTTATTTTAATGCGAATTTTCTGCTTACTTTTAGGCTAAGTGCGTGTAGCACCACGCACAGTGTTTGTTTCCGTAATATCCAAGAACATTTTATAAGTTAAACGACTACTATTGGTTAATTTGTAAAGCCTACTTAGTCGTGATAGTATTATATTATATTGAACTTCGTTATATACACCTAGTACTATCGTGAATGTTTAGACATATCCAAACAACACTTTAGTTTGACACAGGCTGGAGGTATCAGAACTAAAGGAATTTACAAGATATTATTAAACAACTTTCTCAACGTAATTAATTTGTAAATTAATATCAAACAGCTTTTTTAATACAAAGAGTATCCCAGTTAAACTACAGAAAAAAAAACATGGCCAAACTATAAAGGTTTCTTGTTGACTAAGGGTGAAGTTGGTAAAGGTTAAATGGTATCAATACAGATAAGGATTAGTTAATCTTCAATATCTTACTAAAAATCCGAGTATACATTTCCCTTCTCTTTTTCAGCCCGCAACCATTTGTATGATAAATAAAATAAACAAATTTATACACCACAAAATCTACTTTTTATATAAAAAAGCTATCCAAATCTAACATATCAAATAACCTCAGGGGATGAGTAAAGTGTAAAAAATATTACCCAACTCGGCGCAAAGGGACTACGCACGTACGTATTTATTTTACATCGGCATCCATTGAATGGTGAACATATTTAGGGTCTTTATAGATGGTATGAGGTCTTTATTCAATTGAATGATTTCTTTTATAATACAGATAGCGTATACAATGTTGCCAGCTATTAACTAGCCCATTTACCAGCCTTAAATAAAATTGTTTTCATACCAATGTGTATCGTACCAATAGTAAGCTGCTAAATAAATGGTTACATATGAAGCATTGATGTAACTTTTATAACTTTTTTGAATTAATCAAGCCTCGGTTTCATTTAGGTTTATATTTTTTAGGGTTCCATGCCAAAATAGTGAATAGAAACCGTTTATTAGACTCTTTATGTCAAGGTTGTTTTTCTTAGTAACAACAATCGCTATCAACTTGAAATTTGGTGCAGTTGTAAAATGTTCCCCCATCTACGTAAGGGATGAATGTTTTTATAGTTAATTAAAAGAGACTTTGAGGTTAATAATTAAAAGTAAGTCATATTGATCTAGCCATTGTGTGAATAAATTTAAACATAAAAAAATTACATTCTGACTGCTTTTCTTAATTACGTTTAAAAGTGTAGTTAATATTCAGTATGCTAAATAATCATCTACTTTTTCATAACTTAACAGTTTTTGGAGAATAAAATAAATGCATATTTTGGTTAATTTGGCTTTTCCAAAATAAACCATATAAATTTGGTTTCACTCTTATACAGAACACTGTAAATTAATAACTCTGCTTTTTGGACCGTAGTCGGTTGAAAATTTCAGTATTGGATTCTTGATTATGACTTTAAAAAACGCAATAAAGTAATTCAATCAAACTAACAGACAACAAGAACATACAGATTTTATACTATGACCTAAGTCCCAATTTCCATATGCATGAGTGGCAGACGAGCGAGCCGACTCTGTTATTTATATACCTCACAGCACATCATATTTTATACCCTGTGCCGACGAGATAGAGTACTTTATAGAGAGGATGAATTCTCGAGAGTCCATTTGACTAGTACACATTAGTAAAAGTTCTCGAGCTCTCTATGTGGGGTGTCCATGATTGCAATATTTAGAAATTTTGTCCTTAATGTGAAAAATGACAAGTGAAAAACATATAAGTAAATGTTTGTACCCTATGCCTTCTTATTACTTATCATCCGATGGCGATTAAACTTTTGTGAATTGTTCTATGTACGGCCGCGAATGTTCCTGACCAAAAAAAAATATAACAAAAATGTCACGTTGCTTCGCATGCCGGTTATAATTGGTATGTTGAAAAATAATGTTCCAATATAAAAATAAAATTAAAGTTCTAGTCAATTGAGCTTTTCATCGTAATAATATCATGATTTTTAATTAATTGTATTAAAATTGTAAACAAAACTTAAACGATGCTTCAGTTTTAATATTTCTAAGGATTTGTATTTTTTTACATAATATGTATAGCCATTGTGATATGGCTTTAATTAAATTCTAAATCAACAATTGACTAACATGAAAATACATATCTGGTATATGGATAATGTTTTTTATTAAATTAAAAAAACAATTGGTAATTCCATTTTTTTTTAATATAAATGCATCTAAAAGGTATATCTTATACATTTCCAACATTTTAATAACAATCCTAAAGCAAACAAGGGTTGTTTTCCTGAAATAGCGTGAACACTATCGTTGCAGACCCATTCTAATCCTGCATATACAATAAATCATGGCCACACCACTTCTCACTATCCGAAATAAAATATTTATAGAACGGAGAGCACTTTTTCTCTTTGATTCAATGGTTTTATTGGCTCGACTGTTTGGTAATAAATGCGTTTGGGGTCGTCGAACATAAATAAAATTAGTCACTATGAACGATTCTTTTAACTTCATATTGTCATACATAACTGACTCATACGAATTATCGTAAGTGTTTATTTGGCTTATCTCAGCTTCTAGTGGTGAAAAGTTTTAGAAGTAGTAGAATTAAGTGGAGAGTTCGTATCACCATAGCACCGTCGTGAAGCTGTAGGACACTTTTGTTAATGTGTTTCGGTTAGAAGGGGGGTGGTGAAATTACAGGCACATGACAGAGACTTGACAACTTAACGTCTCAGGGTCGACAACGCATTGGCGATGCTCCTAGTGTTGGAAATGTCCATTTGCGGCGGTAACCACTTGCCATCAGGAGGACCGTCGGCTTGTTTGTCGGCCCTTGTTGTAAAATAATAAAAAAAGCGAAATAAACGATAGCTGTAAATAAAGATAAGGTGAAAATCTAGAATCCACCTAAAACCACTACACTTCCAAGGGTTTCCAAGCTCAGTATGCTGATTAGCAGCAGATGAGACTTGAAAACTTTGCGTCTCAAGGTTGACAACGATGTTAGTTCAAATGTCCATAGGTGGCGGTGATCACGTACCATCAGGAAGACCGTCTGCGGGTTTGTCGGCTTACTCTGTATAAAAGTAAATGATCAAGGTAATAGGTATGTACTAATGTTTCTTTATTTAGGAATGATTCATAGTAGCCCGAGATTGGAATAGTGCTCGATAGACGACGAGAATGCTCACCATATGTCACGTTGGGAGTTAAAATATCGTCTGTGGAATCTGAGTTTTATTACTGAGTTACTACGTTGCCTACGTTTTTAGAGATGATGGGCGTGAAGTGTATTATTTACTATCACAGATATTGTCAATGCGTCCACATGTTATTAGATAGTCGATAAAGATTCCTAATTAAAGGTAACAAAACTTTTTTTACTATATACAGGCTTGTGAGTGACCTCAATACCATAGTAAGTAATGACGTGACCAAAAAAAGAAGCACACAAATCCTAGAAAAGAACTGGCACTTAAATGTAGCTGCGGAAACACATAGGCAGGTGCTTGGGTGACAGCAAGGCTACAAATAATAATAATAATAAATATTCAGGGACATTCTCCTCCAGGGCCATCTGATCCATAACTAAGCAGAGCTTGTACTATGGAAACCAGACAACTGTTATACTACATATATTACTTTTTTTAACACATACTTATATAGACATTTACATTCAGATACAGAACAAATAGACATGTTCATGAACACAAATGTTTACCCTTGATGAACGTGAACCCATAACAGTCATGGTCTCTAACCACCAAGCCAACTGGCCTGTCAAAGTACCTTACTATTGTCCAAAACCTCAACAATATAACCAGCATATTTTTATACAATACTTACATAGTATTTTCCAAGATTCAAAAGTAATACGAACGAGAAGTTAATTTAGTGAATCACGCAAGATTACAAAAATGTCGCTCACGTGTGTTGCGACACGCAACGAAACTTGGGGTAACCGAGGGTGGTACACCCCTTTTGCCCCGTTACAAACCACCCTTTTTCTTATTCTCCTTGAAAAACCGGGCAAGTATTTTTTCAAGGGCGGCAACGATTTGGTCATGGCGAAATTGTGGTCGACATTAAATCTTGTAGAAAAATCTATCAATAATCATGGATTAACTCTTGGATCAGACGAAGTTTAGCCTCTGGTAGCTCTTACATGGCTCCAAAGCCCTCTGCGCTCACCGTACATGTCTGCGCAAGGGGCTCTGGAGTCAAGAGATCATCATCATCAGAACCAAGGTCATGGATTGAGTTTATTTTTAAATTATAAAGTTTTATTTATACTTTATTTGGGAGTCCCAATTGTTTGTACAATTTGTGCCAGTTGGCTTGGTTAGAGACTTTGACTGCCGCGACACAGGCAGGGGAACTTTTGTGTACATGAAAATTTCTGTTAAAACAATAGAATTTTAAATAATAAAAGTAGTTCATGTAAAATATCACTTAACTGGTTTACAAGTACAAGCTCTAATTAGTCTTGGATCAAATTACTGTGTGGAAGAATGTTTCAGGATATTTATTTAATTGTGTATTTTGTTTTATTCTTATTGTTATCTCAGCTTACAACAAGTAACTTTAGATATACTACGGTACGGATAGGCTGCAAGGGATCTAAGCCAAGTCATGGCCACTTTAAACATATTTCTCACCGTTTTCTGTAACCTGATGGATGGAAGTTTGTTACTCAATAACCCCACAACGGCAGAACGGATCTGGATAAAACTTGGTACAGATATGGGCTATAGTCTGGAATACCATATAGGATACTTTTTATATCGAGAAAATGTTACATCTCTCGGTAACACGTGTGACACCGTGCGGAACAGCTAGTATATGTAGCAAAAGACAGTTAAAGTATATTAAACAAGTTATCTATACCATTAACACGCGTTAAACAATGCTATTTAAACAAAGTACTTATCTCCTAAGCCATACATTCTATAATTGCTCACAGAGTAAAAAACCAGTTCAAGAATATTTTTAATTCCCACATCGGAGCATGAGCTTGGACGTAATATTTTATTGTCGGTTATTAATCTCTACTACTGAGAGCAGTTTATAAGAGTTACTTTAAGTGCTATTTCACATTGTTAATTAATCTAAGGATTTAAACTTACTGCAGTATAAAGGAGGATACACAAATGGGTTAAAGTATTTATATTTACTAGCTGCCGCGGTTTTTCCCCCATTCCCGAGGGATGTTACATATTCCCGAGGTAAAAGTAGCTTATGTGCTATTCCAGACTAGGATAATATACCTATATTCTACAGTAATGTTATTATTAATAAATACAGAGGAAAAATTTGATTGTTTGTTTATTTGTAATAAAAAAAAATCATGGTTTAGATTTTTTTTATTCAGTTTAGGCCCGCGGAGGGCACTTATGAAAGTCAAGTTTGAAGTTACTGCAGCAACTACCTTTGTTTTTTCTTGCATTGAATAGGCTCCGGAACTACTGGACCGATTTGAAAATTTTTTTCTCCGTTGGAAAGCTACACTATCCCCGGGTGCCAAGGGCTATATTATATTTTCAAAATAAGCATCCTTACTAAAACTCCAATAATATAACCCAAAGTGTAAAAAAATGCCATACATCGCGTGCGCTGCGAAATCTATTGATGATAGAAAGAACAAAATAAGAAGGAACGCGGGTGAAACCGCGGGGACATATATAATATAAAAAAAGTTAAATAAATAGTACTTTATATGTTGCATTTATTCCAGGGCATGGTATATCTCAGTGCCAAATTTCATCGAGATCCGTTAACTCGTATTGACATGATGGAGTAAGAAATATTTATCCATTCAAACTTTCACATTTATAATAAAAAGATAGCAATATTTATAATCGATATAATATACCTATAGCCTATAACCATATACGAAAAATTCGGTGTCGAATGGTAGCACTCCCATCCTGATATGTTCAGTAGTTTTGAGGTGATTGAACCCTATGATACCGAGTTTTTTTTTTCATAATTATGATTTCGACTCACATTATACACTATACGGATTATAAAGTGTCATAACTAATATTTTTAATACCACAACAGTGTGGTACAAGCTTAAAATTTTACAATTTAAACTCCCAATGTGTTTTAAGCATTCAAAACAAATTCAACCCAAAAGTGTTCACCATACGGTCGAAAAGACCGTACGAGAAGTTTTCACAGCGAAATAAAAAGGATTATTGTTAATAGGCATGAAGGCTGAAATAGCATTCGGATTCGTTTACACGTGTTTAAAACTTGTATTTACGGAAGTCTATATTTGGTTTATTTAAAAAAAGCGGCCAAGTACGACTCAGACTTGCACACGAAGGATTCCGTACCACACTACAATATTTAACAAAACGGCAAAAAAAACACGGTTCTTGTATAATACCGCTTTAATTTTTAAATTTGTTGTTAAAGCAGTTAATAAAGTAATACTCTGTGAAAATTTCAACTGTCTACTTTTTATGGTTCATGAAATATAACCCGCTGATAGACAAATAGACGGATGGACGAGCGGACGGACGAACGGACGGACAGTGTAGCCTTACTAATAGGTTCCCGTTGGGTACGGAACCCAAAAAAAAGTGTGGAAGTTGAGTTTAGACGAACACTTCGGCGTCTTCGCGGTTAATTTGGGGTCGACAAGTGATTTGTTTCAGGATTCTGAGTGCATGTTCATGTCAAATGTGTGTATTTTAAAGTTAAGTTTAGTGGATTTCGTGTTAAATGGTGCTCTTGTTTGTTTTTATCTGATCTCTACTCTATTGAGTAATGTGCGCTTTCAGTTCACCTAATGTTTATTTAAATGAAAATGAAAGTAGGTACATCGTTTTAAACAAATATGCCTTTAAAGGGACTTTTGAACCTCATACATAAACTGAGCAACGTTTGTACTGTATAAAATTTGATAACTGATATACTACAAGTAACTACATCTTCTGCGCCAATGAATCTGACCAGGTCATCAGTCCACCTGTAGAGATGTCATCAGTTGGGTTATCAGTTCTTCTAGCTACTTCTATCATCCGAACCTTTCGTAAAACACAGTTATTAACTTTTAATCGTACATACCAGTATAAAAAGAGCATTTCAGTTTTCCACAGCCTTCTATAATCGCCTTACAACAAAAGCCAGACGACCTCTCCAATTAAGCCGCATATAAATAGAAATAAAATGATCACCAATACCCCTGTGAAAACCACGGTTCAAAAACATACCGGACGCGAAATCACGTAGCAATTGATACATTTCTCGCCATCGCCGGGCAATTTATAGTGTGGCCACTCGTAAGCCTATGTGACCGCAGCTCTCGCGTTTGGGGCTAAAATGTTTTCCATGTTTTACCCAAAGCGGTTGTCACCTGGCCCGCAACGATGTCCATTTCCCAAACGATATAACGGTTCAGACTGAGGCTGGCTGCGATGCACTCAATTCATACCCTAATTAATATTTGTCTCTCAATCGTTCTGTTTCTCGTACATGTCCTGTTTGATTTCGCTCTGCCACTGTATTGGTTTCGACTGAGTAAAAAGGCATGGGTGTTTTATTTTTGAACGGTTTTTTTCGTGTTTTAGGGAAAAATCCAGAGTCATTTGGGAATGAAAATATTGTTTTGGTTTATTGAGTATATATTCTAACTATTTGCCAAATTTTATACAAATCCGACTGGCTATTATGGTCCTATTTGGTAATAAATATACACTCAGACAGAAAACTTTCTAATTTTATTTTGTCGCAGATCATAATATGATTACATAGGTATTTAGTTTAGTAAGCTTTGCTCAATATTTTCTTTTTTACATTTATTTCATAAATTAAATATCTATAGTCCAAGTATGTACCTATCTAAAAGAAAAAATAGGTCTATCATTCATCCGGTTTCCATGAAACAAGCTCAGTTGGGATCAGAAGGCCAATGGAATTTCAAAGAATATGAATAACTACAACTCTCGAAGCGTATCAGAACGAAAAATGTCATCATGGTAATATAACCAGCTAAATTGTACCCAAAGTAATAAACAAAAGAGTCCATTTTCATCCGTAACTATGCGTGGTATCCAGTAAAAGTAAGTAGACATATTATCCTGGATTAATTTACTCATAAATCGGTGAGATACGACCGGGCAAGCTCGTACCACGTACTGAGTCTCTAAGCTCTACGTGGTATTGCCTACTTGCCCCGACTTCCTCGGACCGTCTCTATTTTAGTTTCAGTACCTACCCTCCTAATTTGGTTAGTTAAAACTATGAACCTGGAAAGGCTGTGGTTGGATTTAGTAAATTGAAAATCTGGGATTAGATTTATACACATGTACATGTCCCTCATGCTTGGGAAAGTACCCTTAGGGCCAATGTGGGAGTTATTCTAGGGTCATTGTTAACTAGATGTCCCCCGCGGGTTTACCCGCATTCCCTTAGGATGTAACATTTTCCTGGAATAAAATATCCTACATGATATAAACTATGTGCCAAGCTTAATTCAAATCCGTTTAGTATTTGGATAAAACTTGGCACATAGATACAAATTATACCTTCTTTGAATATTAGTGTAGATTATATACCATCCTGCGATTTCACCCACGTTTCCGAGGGATCGAAAGTATCTCGGTATTCTAACATAGCCTTTATCACTCAATCAGTGAAAGATTTTTTTTAAATACATCCAAATTGTTCTAGAAATTACTGTCTATACAGAATGTTACAAAACTACCCATTAAGCCGAAAGGAGGGCCTTATTACGAGTCCATTCACAATATTAAAGAATCGTAGTAACGCTGTATGTCATACCAAAAAAAATAAAAAAAAAACAGATTTTTTTAAAGAAAAACTATTAAAGTAGACAATTATTAGGTAATATACGTACGTAGGTCTTTCTGTTAAATAATCTGGTTCCCTGACATGACAGCTTACTAGGGTTGTTGGCTTTGACAATTCATTATATTTTTACGGGATATTTTGTAACACGTTGTATACACAGAAACTCACGAAATTTGCCCAATCTCTTTATTATATAATTTTAGTTTATGGTAATTAGTTTGTGGATGAAAATATCGATGCGAGCAGGTATTTAAAAATAAAAGACAAAATTGTATATTACATATCAGGTTTCTGGTTTCCTTAGGTTCTGCTTGGTTTGTGTCAAATGGATGTGAGTAAAGGATGCCCAAGAATATTTATTTATTAGTTAAATTATCTAAAGCTTCAGTAACTTTAAATTTGACCTTCATAAGTGCCCTCCGAGGGCCTAAACTGAATAAATGGTTTTGAATTAAATTGAATAAACATTTTGACTTGTGACTTCATGGTCTACGCACAAGAAAACAGGGTATGTCGATGCCTAACACATGATAGAAGTGAAACTTTTGTATTACATATTGTTTACCCCCACCACTTTTCGTCACACAAATAATTTACAGATCAGAATTTTAAAGCACTCCCATAATAAGGTTCACTTAAAAAAATTATTCTTAAGTAGGTCTTATAGACCCTCTATATGCAGTGTAGGGTTATCCAATAAAAAACCACTATCGGTCAAGGAATGCTTTACATTCAGACTAGACTCGGGACTATTGGGCACGTATCGGTGCAGCCGAGCCGAAAATATTAATATTCGATGTCGGATCTAGGGTTGCCACTCTAAAAAAATCTGATTTCCATTTTTATATTCACTTCATGGCATACCCTTGAGGATATAGTTAGATCATTTGAATCCGAAAAGAAACAGAACTGTGAGGAATTAGGGCAAAGCCCTCAAAGCGCAGTACTTAGTTTTGTAAGTTCATAATTCATTATAATTTTTGCATCTATACAAATATCTAATGAATTACAATAAAAACTCTATGTGTCGAAATCGATTTTGTCCCATCGTATGCATGAACATGTCTGTTTGTTCTGCATTTTAGTAAATATCTATAGAACCTATCACTAATATCATAAAATCAAATGTATTTGTAGATACATGGATGACAGCACCTGATGAAGCAATTATTCTGTCACACACTAAAACAACGTAGGAATTTGTACGTTAACTTTACTTAACTGACTTGGTTGAAATTTATCACATATATACTTTATAACCTGGAATAAGACATGACATAATTTTTATCGAAAATTTTTTTTAGTGGATAGATGGTGATTATTGGTTTCAAAAGATGTATAGGTATTTAGTATATCAATATTGGTTTACATAGTAACTCTGCTAAGTATATGACTTTCCTCCCTATTTAGCTAATACAAACTTCATCGGCGAGCCGCCGCACGGAGGCCTCGGAGAGCTTACCTCTCACGTGATTGCGTAGTTAGCGATAGGGACAGAGCAAAGAAGCCACGACGAAACATCCTTGAGTTAGTGTCATTTTCCTTACAGAATCCAGCCCCAGATGGTAGAGTGTGAATAACTATCCCAGGATTATTGATTATTATATTATTATTACTTATAATAGGTAAGGTCCAACAAATTTAAGTTAATTTTTTTTTAAATAAAATCCAAATAAATTCCGCTGTAACACAAAAAAAAAATTACAAAATAACTGTAACTTGACAGCCCTACACAACAGCACCCAGCCCGCTATTTATTTACATCACTATTACAGGGTTAAGTATAGGTTAGGTGAAATTTATACCTTCATCCATGTAGGTGGTATCTTATAAAAAATATATTATTGATTGTTGAAAATTATGGCCTGTAGTTACAATTTACTTGTCATGTCAGTCTTGTTTGAGTTATACTTTATAAGGTAGTATATTATCTATCTATCTATATCTAAAATAGGGTTCCTTTGACGCACTATCACCTTAAAACTACTGAACATATCGGGATGGGCCTGCTACGATTCGACGCGGAATTTTTCGTGGGTGGATGTAGGCTATATATGATATCGATAAACGCGGGTGAAACCGCGGACGACAGCTTAACGTTTACAAGTTTGTACCGTTTGCCTTCTTATACTATTTATCGAATAGCAATCAAACTACTAAATTACAGGGACATGAGACTTGACAAATTCTCAGGGTGGATAGCGAATTGGCGATGCCCCTGGTATAGAAAATATCCCCAGGTGGTGACCACTTACCATCGGGTAGAGCATCTGCCTGATTTTTAATACTATATTAGCCCAGGGATGTCCACTGCTGAACATAGCCCTACCCCAATTTGGTTATAGGTACCTACTGTTTAACAACAATTAACAATCCCCCATCTACTTAAAGTCTATTTTGTATCGCTTAACCCATATCCCTCCCAGTATTCATAGTTTAGGAATATAATAATAAATATTATTCAACCCGCATAGTATTGTGAGCAAGGGATAAAAGTGGGTAACCCATGGAATAAACGGTTGACCATTTTTCATAAAAACCTCGATAGTAAATCAAGCTATCTCAGGGTAGGTCTATAATAACTGGTTACTGTCAAATTGTATTATATATTAATAGTTTTAATCGACAACGCGTTGGTGATAGTATTGCAAATATCCATAAGCCTGTTACCACTTTCAGATGGAAAATGTGGTGGATCTACATATATAGCTAGCAAGAAGGTTGACTCCCAAACCATGCGGCATTGCAGCTTCATGAGTGCCCTTCTAGAGTATAGACTGAATAAATGTTCTTGGATATTGACATTTACATTATGAGATTTTACTTCATACACAAGAACTGTATATTATTATGTTTTAAATTTGTAAATTTAAATTAAAATCATAACAAAGATAAAGCCTAACCCCTTGGTTGGCGTAAGGGTGTAAGAGCCATCGAAGCCTTTTTTCTTTTTTTTAGGAGGGGAAATGCTTTGCGCATACCACCGCGCCCGGGGAGACGCAGTGGTTATGTGGGACTCCCTCTCGCAAACTCCCCTTCTCAATTAAAATGAGAAGGGGCCCGAGAGGTATACCCACTAAAACCCCTCCGGTGTTCCTTCACACACCTGAGCGGTGGTCGCGGGCACGAATTCAGCTTCCGCAACCCCCGGCTGGTGCTGGCCCGCCACCGCGGGCCCCGTCTGGTCGAGGGGGGGGAGTGAGGTGTTAACTCCTCCCCCCCCGACTTCTCTGAGGGGCGCGCGTGGAACACCACACGCGCCGCCACCTCGGGTCCTGATGTTGTAGGGGGGGCGACGGACGTCCCCGAATCCGTCGCCCCTGGACCCATTTAGGGGGGCTGGAAGAGGGCGTTGTCTGCCCTCCGCCGACGCCCGGTGCGTCTGCTGCGGATCGGGTGAGGGGTTGAGATCTCCCTCTCCCTTTCCGCAGCCTCCTTCTGCGCGATAACTGTTTCGCAGAAGGTGACCACTGCGTCCCAGGTCTCCTCGCCGCCGACCATCGACTCGACCACGGCCGGCAGCGAGAGGTCCGGGCCTACTACGGCGACGAGGGCACGACGCGGCTCCTCCCAAGCGGCACACTCTGCCAGCGTGTGCCGCGCCGTGTCCTCCCGGCAATGGACGCAGTGGTGACACCGGGCGTCCGGCTCCCTGTTTATGCGACACAGGTACTTCCCGAAGCAACCGTGCCCCGAGAGCACCTGCGTCGCCCGAAACGACAGGGAGCCGTGCCTCCTCCCGAGCCAGCGCTCGAGCACCGGCCGGACCGCCCCGACTATGTCGAGGCCGGCGGTAGGGCGTGAAAGCCTGTCCCGCCATTCCGCCACCAGGACCTCGCGGAGCTGAGACCGACGCAGCTCGAAGTGACGCTGCATCGGTCGTTCGCCCCGCTCCGCCTCTTCCTCGCGCCACCGATACAGTGACGCGAGGACTTTCGCCTCTAGATCCCAGGGCGGGGATCCGGCCAGTGCACAAGCCCCCTCGTAGGAGATCGTGCGATACCCCCGTATGACTCTGACGGCCATCGCTCTCTGCGGTTTTCGCAGAACAGCGATCGAGCCGGCCGTCAGGTCGAGGGCCCAGATCGGGGCCCCGTACAGGGCCATGGATCGCACGATCCCCATGTAGAGCCGCCTACAGGCGGAGCTCGGGAGCCATCGAAGCCTAACCTAAGTCGTCCCTTCCAAAAAAAAAGAAAAAAAAATTATCCTATATCGTGCGCAGCAATTACTTTTTTTAATAATAGTCAATTTTTATAACACTTTCAAGCATGTGTCGCCAACTCCACCACGTAAACAAAAAAGCGTTCAATTTCGCAGTCCCCGAACGTTACCTATTTTTTGCCACTAATAAATATAGCTACGGTTCACAAAACACAGACACGGCATTATAGACTAAGCTCGTAAACCACTCGAAATGCCTTTACGAAAAAAAAAGAAAAAGAAAATGGCGCACCACTTTCGTGAAGTCAGGTGGTCGCCCGGCAGCCATCATTAATATCCATTCAGTGTCGAATGGCCGGAATATATCGTGCGGGCATAGTTACTGAGTTACATATAACTGTATATAATGTTGGTGGTATATGCTTAGCCAATTTTAGATTAGGATCTTGAGCAAACAATCTATAAATTTTTAGATTGATATCTAGACGACTGCCTTGGTGGTCGAGGAGTTAACTCAGCGATACAAGATTTGATTCCCAGGTCGAGAAATGGTACCTGATTGAAACTTTTTTGTTTAAAATATTTTAGGCGATGATACCTCAGCTGGTAGTGATATCGAATATCATGACAAGAGTTGTGAATTCAGATACTATAATGAGCTTGAGATTTCTATAATGGAAAACATTGTAAGGATAGCATAGCACAGTAGTGGTACCCATCTGGCCGAATACCACTCTTAATTAGAAAGACTGTCATCAAGCACCTGTTGGTGTATCCCGACAGCTGATAGCTTTAAAATAAGGATGGTAGTTTCATTCTATCTGTAATTAAATCACCTAAAACATGTATCAATCGATTTGTAAAACCCTTACAGTACAGTATTGTTTAATTTATTTAATTAATTTTATTTACGTCTATGAGACGATTCCGCGGCGTTTGAGTTACAATTAGACCAGGTCGTCAACCAAAGGTTAAGAGCTAGTGGCTTTCCGTGCTTACCACTTTGACCTTATCATCGGTGATTACTGTATCCCGAATTAGGTAATGGTCCTGGACAGATTAATAGGCATTTACAAGTACACCATACGATACCGTTCATTGTTCTAATATCAATGTCAACGTTGCCCTTGACTCCACGAAAACCGACATATCTTTCAGAAAAAAACCAAGCACAAAGTAAACAATTTGTGAAATAAATGTTCCAACATCGTGACCTTCCCTTGTTTAGGCATAAAGTTCTTGTATTCACGCCCAGCGATGGAGGGCTATGTATTAGAATCATAAATCATGTCTAGCGGAGTAGTTGTCACCTTTTAGTTGTATTATGGATCTAATTTGGTGATAATAAAAGGTTTTTTTTGTAAGTGCTAATTTACTTTTGGCTCAAAAGCGTTGATAGGTGTTTCGTGATTCGCGCGGTTTTATCCGCGTTCCGAGTTACATTTTCCCGGAATCAAAAGTAGCTTAAATCTTATTCTACGACTTGCTCTATTAATGTGCCAAGTTTCATCCAAATCCATTTGGTAGTTTTTGCGTGAAAGAGTAACAAACATCCTAACATATATCACAAACTTTGGCATTTATAATATTAGTAGGATTTACAAGAGTTGAGGATTATCATGTGTTTACTTACAGTCAGATGATGTGTGGTTGCATTTCGGCACTCTAGAACAGCAGCTGGAAGTCACTAAAAGGTACTAATCCTATCTTGAAGGTAGCTAAAACAGCCAGACACCAGTCAGGTAAAAATAAAACCACCACAGTACTATGTTTTTCTCACAGTGTCTTCCTACACTGAGAGCTCAAACTCATCCCAGAATTGGAACCTTTACTCGTAACCTTTCTGATTTTCTTGCCGGTTCTTCTCAATTGAAACCGATAGTAGCTTCACTAACTTTGATCTTATTTTGTGCCCTCCGCGAGCCTAAACTGAATATGTTTGAACTTTGAACCAACTACCTTCGTCAAGGCATTCGAAATTACTATACGTAGCATATAGCAATATTCGATGAAAGTAATGGTTTAAAAAAGTCGGATAAAAGCGATCTATCGCCCGGAGGGATACAATAATAAACCCAAACAAATTTTGTGCGCAATAAAAATGAGTAAACAATAAAGGATAAAATCGATTAATTTTATGAAGCATCTTTGTTATTACTTTGTCTCTTTCATATAAGGTTTATAATCCATCGATAAATTGAACAATACTTAACCACCTCGTAAAGATGGCTACAATATTCATTAATACTACAATGTTCACGAGTAAGCAACAAAATGTTGCGACTAAGACTTGATTTAAACAAATTAAGCCCAGGGCGGTAGCTTAGGCCTCACTTAACAATCACGTTGCGACTACGACACGACTTAAATTTGTATTTTTAAAATGGTGCCACAATGCCGCATTACCCACGGGTAGATCTCGATATTATAGGTAGAATATCGAGTTGAGGAAAATACATGATAAAATAGGATATAAAAACTAAAAATATTTTGTTTTATTATTTTGTTGTAAAAGACTAGGTAAGTCAATTATTAAACTAAGGTAGAATTTAATGTTAGTAAAAAAATAAATATTTGCTACATTTTTAATATATACATTTTAATCACTATACAAGTATAATGTTTTTCATAACATCACGTATTTTGGTTGTGAAGAACATTTTGAGGTGAATACTTCAGGAACATATTACAACCCTAAGCCTAATTTATACTAACAAATATAATTAAACTACGTACTATAATGCAAATGTGAGTTTGTTTATTCGTTTACGCTTTCACGACTTAACGACTGAACCGATCTTGCTGAAATTTGGCATACACATAGCCTATGATATGGAGAGAAACCGAAAACACTTTGTTTCTCGTAAATACGGGTGAAACCGGGGCTAGTTATTTTACAAAATCTTTTTTAAGTAGGAGGAGGTTCAAAATTCGACATATTTTAATAGAATTTCAAATATCCACTTAATTTTGTGTTTTTTTAATTGTGTTTATATCAATTTATAAATGCATGCGATTGCCTACTTCAATGAATATTTATACTTATATCTAAAATATCAGAATATAAAAGGTCGGAAGTAGTAAAAGCAATTTATAGGGAGTAAACCTCTTCATGAGAAATTAGCCAAGTTGCCGAGTGTCGAGGCAATTCCGTCGTAGGTAGGTAGTCGCTTGTTGCGTCTTGTATTGATGTGAGAGGTTTATTATCTGTCTCGGGAGTCGACATCACTTGTGGCTTACTACATAATCGGTTGAGGGGGGATTCGGGTAAAATTGACGGATTTCCATTTATTTCCCTTTACTTCAGGCTTTTTTTGCTTCGACCATATTATTAGATACTTACTATAATGCGTTTGGGTTCGACACTTAATAAAAAACAATTTAAGGTGCTATTTTTTTATATCTCATTTTATTCAATTTAGAATTGGTTTGACGGGCCAGCTGGCTTGGTGGTTAGAGACCCTGACTGCCAATACACAGTCTCTGGGTTCGATTCCCATCCAGGAAAAACATGTTCTGTATAAATATCTATATAAGTATGTATTTAGAGAAATAAATAGTAGGATATGCAGTTTATCAGTTATCTAGTTTCCATAGTGCTCTGCTTTGTTTGGGATCAGATGGCTATGGGATATTTATTTATTTAATAGCATGAAAGATTTTCGCAGTGAATAAGAGAATTAGCTATAGACATACATATATACAGAAAGCTACTTCTTCACCAGCTTACCACCTTTAACAAAATACATACCACGATGAGATTGGTGACCAAGTCCGTGTTGCACCACGAATAGTCTAGGGTTCCCTTGTCTCGATACATAGCCGTGGTTAAAATTTTAACTAAAATAATAAACCATTCATACAATGCATATTTTCAACAGCAAAACAAAGTTGTATTTGAAACCATCTATCAATGATATTTTTTCATCCATCAGATACATCTATGGCATTGCTATTATTTCTTTACCTAATTTCACTAGCCTTCTCTTATCTTATTGTAGAGCTCGTCCGGGGAAGTACTACCTTACCCACTTGCGCCGCGAAGCAGTTACTGCATTTGTATTACTGTTTTAGTTAGAAAGGGGGCTGGTAAAATTACAGACACATGAGACAAAACAACCTCAAACGAACAAAAAACTTCACTACAAATCTAGTGATAAGAACAGACAAATGGTTGAGGTCGATGCAGTGCGGTTTATTAATGTGTGTGGATATTGCGAGCCGCAGATAATGATAATGATAGTCGGTGCACGGTTAATACAGCAGTAATAATTGTAAATTACTCACAAAAGACAAACAATTGTAATATCATTAAAATTATCGTTGAAACAAAATCATTATAATAATAACTGACCATTGACCAATCAGTTGGGTAATGCAAAGTTCGCTTTCAATACGAATATGTTTTATTAATTAATCGATGCCATATTTTATTGTACAGAGAGCTACAGTTTTAATTGTGCTCGTTATCAATGCATTAATGTCTTTTACTGCTGTGAAAGCCTTGTTTTCAGGGATCCGTAGGCAAATGGCAACCTTAATACTAAAAGATGATGTTATAAGGAGTAACTTACTAAAACTAAACATGAAATAGTTTTATAAGATTTTGGATATTTTTAGTTATATATTAATAATTTTGTTTCTTCACAGTGTCTTTGAGAGATACTGTAACACACAAATATCTCGACATTCTCACATTTTTAATATACCTAGTGAGTTAATGATTAATGAAAACTTTAACCCTGTTGTTATTTGAATATGGATGAAACCAATAAACGACACTAAAAAGAGACAAACATATCCTTAGGACTTAGCCTGCGAGAGAAAGAGATAGGTAGTTTTCTTAAGGTTTTACTTCTACCATGTGTGAACTGCATAGATTTTACTTTTTTTATGAAAATTATATTTTATTATTAATCCATGCGTACCTACATTTGGTTCAACTTATGTATTCAAAAAGTTTAAGTATTCACAGTGCATCTCATATGCAAATAAGGGTATTGTTTCAAGATTTAAAATACTTTGCCAATATCCTGTAATGTGACTCATATATGTATATCATTACAATTGACTCATTAATATATTTTTTGCACATAGGTTTAGATACAAATAATAATGTTTATTGACTCATTGCTAACTGAATACAAGGTAATTTTTGATAAAGATATCTTAGACCAGGTTATTATTATAGAAGCTTAGCATCTGTTACTGAGCTGGGCAAAAAGCCTGTATTACAGCAAACAGCGCCAAATCACCAAGGACATGTCTTAGTTTAAAACTAGACTTATCCATTAAAATTGTGTTCATTGTTATTTTTATTAGAAGGTTAGAAGGGATTATAATTAAATTAAGTAGAGTAGTGTGTGTGTGTGTTTATGTGTGTGTGCGTGGAAACTGTGTAATGTAAATAAAGTACTAAAAAGCAGATTATTTAATGATATCAAACAAGTTTTCTGTCTCGTAGGAAAGTGATTTAGATATTTTTCTTTTTTCTTATGCTCCATAAAGAACAACTAGATTTCGTTTGCCGCGGTTTCACCCGCATACCTGAGGGACCTAATGTATCATTGATACAGGGATTGTAGTATAGCCTATGTTCATCCGGTAAATGTACCTTTCTGTACCTTTCCCTTTCTCTAAACTGTACCTTTAACATTTTTGTTTAAGTTGTTATCAGTATTTTTGTTGTTATTTCGTTTTTGTTTCGATTTAGTATGTAACTGGCGATAATATGTATTCAAAACGATTTAAATAAAATGTACCCTTGCTGATTTTCTTTTCGGATCACCTTAGCTTAAGGCTGACTTCCGAACCGGTGGTAGCTTCAGTAACTTTGGCCTTCATAAGTGGCCTTATTTTTTCATGTAGGTGCCGTGGTTTCGTATGCCGCATACATACAAACTCACAAAATTCGCTATCTCTTTATAATGTTAGTATAGATTAGGTTGACATAACGATTGGTAACTAATTTTATTATATAAAATGACTTGCTATAGTAGTCTCAGTATTGTTATCGCGATCGTGGACAGATCGATTTCACCATTCCAAATGGCAATTAGAAATTGAAAATAGAAGCTATTTGTTTCTGTCGTTAACTTATCGATTCACGCAACTGAGCGAGGCGATGGTGTAATGCTCTCGGAATCAAAATCAAAGCCGGTCCTCCTACTACTGAATGTGTGAAAAGATACAAGCATAGTCCAACGATTAATCTAATACCATATCTGTCACAATTTCGATTCCGATAGCAATACATAATGGTTTAGCTGGATAGAATCACCCCGAGATTTCCATTGAAGTATTACAAGCGATGACTACTACCTAAATTTCGAAAGTTATTCGTTTTCTGAATCCATACTTTTGAGATCATTTCAGTGATTACATTAATTAAAAATCTGTTATTTTGATAGTATAGTTAAATATATCTATACTAATATTATAAAGAGGAAAGATTTGTATGTAAGTATGTTTGTTACTCTTTCACCCAAAAACTACTTAACGGATATGGATGAAACTTGCAACATAGATAGAGCATATCCTGGAATAACATATAGGCTACTTTTTATCCCGAGAAAATGTGATATCCCTCGGGAACGCGGGTACAACCGCGGGGGACAGCTAGTAGTATAATAAAATAGGTTCTTCGTTTAATCAATTTAAAAAAAGAAGGAGGTCCTATGTTCATCATCAGTACCTATTTTTTAAATTTATGTTCTGTCAGTCAGCAATTATGTACCAATTAAAATGACTTTTATTTGCTTGAATGGGTATAATAAATAGACTCCTGAAGTGGTTCAATTTAGTGTTTATCACTTATTTATGATATCATTCCTTTCAAAAGCGATATTTTGCCTCCTCATTGTGTTTCTGGCGATAAATTAGCATGTTGTTTGCGTTGAATATGAATTTTATATGACTCATAGTGGAGTTGGTATGAAGGGTGAATAAAAACTTAGTTGCAATGACGTCAGCGTCTCAAACTGTACTCGTGCATATCACACAATAGTATTATATTATTATACATACAAATTAACACATTTACTACAGACAATATCATAGAAAATGTAGTATATCAGTTATCTAGTTTCCATAGAAGAAGCTCTGGTTAGTTTGAGATCAGAGGCCTAAGCAAGAACCTCTATAGCAAACGTAGCGTCATCGTATCGAGTGCACCAAAAATATCGCGTATAATTTTTTATTTTATTTATTATATTATTTATATTTTATTTTTTATTTTTTTTATATTTTTTTTCCCCATAGCATTGGATTTTGGTGCACTAAGCTTACGTTTGATGTTCACGGCTCCCTGGTGGTTCTTTGTTGTAACGATACAAATATCCTGGAATATTCTTCATACATGGCCATCTGATTCCACGAGAGCTTGTGCTATGGAAGTCAGATTACTGACACAATACTTACACCATACTTATTTCTTAAGCTATACTTCTATCCTACAAATATTATAAATTCGAATGTTTCTAAGGATGTTTGTTACTCTATACAAAAACTATCGCACGGGTTTGGATGAAACTTGCCACATAATAATATGTAGATAGAGCATGGCCTGGAATAACATATAGGCTACTTTTTACAAATCGACTGGTGTCTTGGCTTGGTGGTTAAACACGAATTGCGTAACTTACTCGGATTCAATTTAAAGCCAATTTCGTAATAAATTGATGATACGGCGCGCGAGCTGTGTGGGATAACAGTTGTAGCCCCTTCAATGTGAAAAAAAATACTGCAACTTCAATACCGAGAGCATTAAACAATCACCCTGCCGGTTAGAGACATGCCACAGGTCGTGGGTTAAATTTAATGAACATGTCTGAAAATATCTATACAAGTATGTATTTAAAAGAAAATAATAATACATATAGTATATCAGTTATATCACAAGTATATAGTATATAGTACAAGCTCTGTTTGGTGGTATATAAGATGATTGTGTAAATAGAGAGTAGGATATTTATATATCATTTAATATTAACACCAGTCCATGTCACCAAAAAAACTCTATAGCAAATGTTTGGAAGGGCCAACCTAAATATAAGACTTTCTTTCTCTTTTCACCTTATTACCTTAAAGTGAGATGTACATAGAGTTCTAATCGGCACCATATGCCACAAAGACAACAACACTGCCAAGAATTAAAAACCCTAAATGCTAACAACAAAAACCACTCCCAAAATCACATATAAAATACTTCATAAGCAATGAACATCAGATTGTTGTAAAGGATAGCAATATTCCAGCATAATGTTGTTTACAAACGCAAGCGTATGCTCCTTAACAACCCGGCCGAGTTGGGAAGGGCCCTCAGCGGTGGCCAGAGCAAACAGGCGAGTGTATATTAAATTCCGCCGGGTAAAGTTAATTACTTAATTTTGGTTAAAGGGCATTTTACCGCTGATTTATTAACATAATTCTGTAATTATGGCCGCGGCGTGACATTGGCTCCGCGTATAGATTAAGATTGCTTTATGCGTGTGTGATTTTTTTAATTAGCCTTTTTTTCACGGTTATTCATGTTAACAACGTTAATTAATATAAAATTAACAATTAAAAGGTATAATAAATCTATGTAAATAGAAAATAAATTCTGTTCTATGGTAAGCGCATCGCTTAAGGACGGGTGGACTGATTTGGGTTTGGGTAAAGGTTTTTCTAGAAATTGGAAACTTTGCTCGGAAAATTTGGAGAAAGTTTTTAGTTATAGAATTTTTGTTTGAACTCTAGTCCATTAGTCACGATATGGTAACATTGCACTGCAACGCATGCGGAAAACAACTAGTTAATAAATCAAATAAGCGATCTTCGAGTCAATGGTAAAGTTACGTGTAACATTTTTATATTATAATTAAATCTATATCACATATTCTTTTTATTCCTACAGATTCAATAGTTTAGGTATATTTGATTTTCTGCTACCATTTAACAAAAACTTGTCATTACAACGTAAAAGAAAAGATTTAAGAAAATTTTGTTTACTTTGATCCACATCAGAATCGCCCCCAGAACTTTAATTGTGACGCTCATAATATGTAAGCTTTCTTTAAGTATAATGAAAGAATTTGGAGAAGTTAGAAAGTAATGACCTTAGGAAACCATTTAAAGTCTTTTAACAATAATGCCATATAAAGTCAACAGTAGCATTACGACATATCCCGGCTGTGTCTGGAATTATATATACACACATAAACCTTCCAGAAGAGATTTTCAAAATAATAAATAAATATCTATATACGAGTATGTATTATCTGGTTTCCATAGTACAAGCTCTGCTTAGTTTGGCATCAGATGGACATGTGTAAAAAAAAGAATGTCCCAAGATATTTATTATTATTATTAATAGTCAAAACCGTATCAAAATGCGTAATAGCACAGATATAAGCCAACGAACAGATAGCAGAAATAGTGATCTTGTTTTATACTAGGTATAGAAGATAACTCGCTAGCTAGACATATGTTGTTTGAATGGAAAGTTAGCTTGAAAAGCTATTCCAAGTAGTCTTTAAAGGACGTTTTGTAAGCATAATTTTAATTCTATTAACTAGTAACTTACTTTTTCTATTTTTATATTAATGAAAATTATTGCTGAACCTAATAAGTGTCGTTTCACACCTATTATTAGTGCGCCAATAAAAAAAAACATATTTCTTTAATTATCCCATTTTCAGGGCAACTAGTCCATTTGATTCCTACCCTGAAAACCTCATTAAACCTCCATGAACATTAAAAAAAGAATTCTCAAATCAGTGCAGCCGTTCTCAACAAAAGCGCTTACAAACGAACAGTACTAGGTTTTTATTTACATTGATGTACTCAGCCACATCACATTCAAAGCACTAAACGAACAACTAGTTATGTACATTGTAGTACGATTATCAACAATAATAAGAGCAATAATCCATCAATTACAATACAATACAATGCAATCGTGAAGTCGATGCTCTCGACAATTGAATGCCTCTTGCAGCACCGTTGAATAAATACATACAAACATGACTTCAATTGAATGCGTGAATTGGAGAACATTGAATTAAGGTCCTGGCACACTGCCTCGCACGCTCAAGCGTGGTACCGAGAAGTGATATGCAAGTATAATAGCGGTACACGACAAGCGGACGAAGCTTAGCGAATGAAAGCAAACAAAGGATCTGATTGGTAGTGTAAAAGGACCTTCTTCGACTTCGATCGCTAAATGTGTAAGCCGTTATTTGTACACTGACAAAGCAAAATTACAACTCCAATGTAACATTACAATTATGCTGGCGACAGCAATACTATAATACTGACTAATATGCGATTCCGTAATTACATATTGACGGTGTGACTTCTATCTCTCTAAATGAGCACGCCAAACCAGTATCAATCATGAAATTGGTTTCAAATTAATATCTGACAGTTGGGACCCAGCGAAGTGGAGGCTAGTATGCCAGAACTCTTATGTTGTGCTTAACTTTTTGTACGCTTGTGATTATTACAAAATAAAAAAGTGATAATGATTTATGCAACCGCAAGTACTAAGTACTTTTATATCAAGGGGCCGACAAACAGGCAAAGGGTCCAATTAGAAAAGGGTCACCCCAGTCTTTGGTCATATCCAATCCACTAGCATCAGCCATGCATTATCGACCCTGAGACATGAAGTTATTCAGTCTCATGTGCCTGTAATTTCACCGGTACCATTACTTTCAAACGAAGTAGGTACAGGTGCACTACTAGACTTCTAGTACTCCCCCAGCTGAACTCTGCACTAACAGCTCTACTACTTCCAAAACACTATTTACAATTTGCGATACAATATCAAACTTACAGTAGTGAAGTAAATTTATGGAACAAACTTTGAAATTGTGAAATAATTCTGCTGGTTGGTGAATTCCTTTAGTATAAGTTGTTTTAATTGATAACTACTTTCTCCATTATAAAGTCAGCTCTATAACTTAGGTAGCAGCCTATATTTTCATTAAACATCGTTACGTTCCAAACTCTGTACATAAAACAAAACACACCCAATCATAATATGACAGCAAAAACAAATCATGACAAATGTTAGCAAGCTCTGACCCTACGAAAGGTAAAAACGCCGGCAACTGTCCATTGTATGGGAAAATACGTATTTTATTTATACATTACATTTCTATTGATCTAAGGGCGAAAGTAATCAATCGTAGTTAATGACAGGTTTGACCTTAATAATGGTTGGCTCATTACAACCGACATTCGTTGTGCCGGAATGCCTTTATGTATTGACAGAATTAATATTTCACTTTTTCATTACGTTAAAAATACGCTAGATCCAATTTAGTTTAACGTGTGAACTACATCGTAATGGAATAGTTAACGGGCTAGTTGGCTTGGTGGTTGGAGACCCTGACTGCAACGACATAGGTCGTGGGTTCGATTTCCACCTAAGTCAAACATCTGTATCTATGAACATGTCTGTTTGTTCCGGGTCTGTAGATGTAGCATATCAGTTACCTGGATCCCATAGTTCAAGGTCTGATCAGATGGCCGTGTGTAAAGAATGTCCCAAGATATGAATTTATGAATGTTCTTACTTTCCTGTTATTCCAGAACAGATTTTGTTTAAATTATAATGATAAGATAGAGTACAATATAGGGGTGAAACTGCGCTCCAGACTGTTTGTTGAGTTTGGAACTTGTATCTTACGTTATCAATAAATTTATCGTAAGGAAAAAAAATGTGCCAAAATTTATTGTAATATGAGATGATATATGACAGTCTACATATTTATAAAACGTAATATTTCATTTGTTCTCAGGTTGCTCCTTCCCATCTCGATGGCATGGCCGCTGGTTCCAATCAGGTGTCATCCAGCCTATCCTGATCGAAGGCGACCGCCTCTCCAACAAGGGGAAGTGCCTGTCTTCGGAAGGAGATAAGTTCCTTATCGTTGATGAGTAAGTTATGACTTGTTATTGATTGATTGAGCGAGCTCTTGTTAGTGTTGGGAACTCAAACAACTACGCAGTGTTTATTGTTAAACCCATATCAAGCTATATCAGCCGAAACAATGTTTCCCATTACTATTACTAGCACAATGTCTCCGACTGCTGGTCCAAGATCTTTGTCAAAGAGTTTGTAAGCAATTCAAAGAATCAGGATATTCGTTTGAGTCCTTCTTTTGCGATGTTGGCTAAGGACATCTAAAGATTTATGGCGGAAGATGAAATCTTACTAATATTGTAAATGTAGAAGTTTGTGAGGGTGGTACATGGATTTTCGTAACTTGATTGGATGCTTTATATCCCGGACCAATGTAACACCTCTCGGGAACGCGGCTGAAACCGCAGGGGACAGCTAGTGGTATTTAAAGCATTACAGCTATAGTCCACACTATGTTTTCACCTTTACTAAAAAGTTGCCCTGTGGCAAGCAATTATTGCAAATTTGATAATGTAATGTTTCATAACTCATTACTAGTGTATTTCTCACCAAAGTCTTCTTTGTTCCAGAAAAGGGTGTTACCGCTGCGTAGTAATGCACGAAAAACATAAAAACATACTGCAGTATAAAGAAAGTAAGTGGCCATCAAACTCCTTACATCCACAAGTCAAATTGATGGCTTGGCCAGTGCCGGGGTATAGTCCTCATGGGAACGACCTAGACTCGTAAATAGAATCCCTAATTCCATATAGGCAGCAGACTATGCCACTACAAATGAATTAACGTACAAAATTTATCACTGGACGACAATGAAAGCGGTTACTCTCTGGTGATATCATCCGTAAAGTGTTTACAACTTGTTACATTTGTTGTGAACAGAATCTCTGGTTTTTTAGCTTCTTTAATTAAAAATTGTAAGTCATTATATGTCTTAGTTCAAGAACATATTATTTAATTTGACTGGCGTCGTCACTTTCCTAACATGCTATTGATTTAAATGTAAGGTCGTGTAATAATAGATAACAACTCCTTATCAACTTTATATTTACTTTACTTAGGTACCAATATTGTAACCAAGAACATCGTCAAATTATAGGTCAAGTCGAAAAATTGGTCTTAATTTAGAAAGTTCAGAACTTAGTTTCTTTATCAGCTCTATTTGATCTTGCGTCGTGTTTAAATCAATAATGTGTTTTATCTCTTTCTAGCCTTCTGCCATCGGCGAGACGCACTGCCCCACCTGTGTTCCATGATCACTGGTGATGCTTTGCTCTACTCCATGTTCAGAGAGAATGCTGATCCCGTGGATTGTCCTTTGAAGGGGCCTTTCTCTTTTACTTATAACCGGTAAGTTTTACTTTAGGCCTACGTTTGATCTCAATCCCTCCCAAGATAGGAATACACGGCGACCTGATTAGCATTCTGACAGGTATGTTCCTCGTGATAGTGATGAAATTTCATTGGACTTGATCGATAATTAAAACATTATCATTATTTTCCATCGTTTCAAGATATATGTTCTGCATAGAGGCTAAAAATCCCTCTACAAATTAGTCTTTACTGTTTTCACTTTAATATTGACATTTTCACACTTATCACAACATGTTTTTAAGTAGCCCATGTTAGCCCATTGTTATACAAGCCCTAAAATCACTACAATAGATATATTTTTCCAATTCTCCTAAACAGTTATTACTAGTATTTTTGTTTTTGTTTGTCATAATTTATTTCTGTTCATTCATTGCTGTTTCACTCTTCAATTCATTCGCATCATTAAACCAATGATTTACGATTTTTAATTATAAAGTCATTAACTCTCATCTGTCCCACGCAGTACCGTTGAATGACACGACATCTGACGCATTGACGCATGTCAGATGTCTTAATTACCCATCCGTGGAAACCATCTGTCGTCCAATGTACTAGACCACCAATTAAACTCAATTCCTTTCCCATAAAGGTCATTATTGTATGGCGAAGTGCTGCAGATTTCAAGTCAACTATGTAATCGTGGATTGACAGCTGCTTTTTGTCGTTTAAATTTGTTGGCTTTAGTTGTTGAGAATAATGCCTTTTTCCAACCGATTATGAGTTGTTTCTCATACGAATGTCACATTTTTTATGGGAATACTTACACTTAGATACTTAGTGTAAAAGTTAGCACACTAGGCTTCTGATTTTAGTCAATAACGAAATGCATGGCAGCCTTAAGTTGCGGTCAAGATTTCACATACATTCTTTGTGAACACGGTGCATGCTTGGCATTCGAGTCGCCACCGTTACCACGCCACAAGCTAAGGCAGTGGCTTGGCAAATTGATACCGCAATTGATGGCTGCGACCACTGGGTCGGTCTGGCTAGTTGACTAAATATGTGAGGTCACTCAGGATTTCATTAATAGTCACTTACATATATACTTGGGAATGGAGGTGAAGCTTCGGGACGGTAGCGTCCCCGTTTCAACCCCGTTTTTGTCCCTTTACTAAGGTATCTTGTATCCCTTCTATGTCACACGGAAATAGTATAACTTGGAAAGAATTTTGGTAATCGGCTGAGTGGTTTCAGAGTTCCCTCCTACATCCAAACTACAATTGAAGGTGTTTTTTAACTTTCAATTCCTCGTGTTTATAATTTTAGTACAGAAAATTACAGAATTTTTAAAAACAGCCCAAAATTTGATTTCATAATATCTGATATCTCTCATATATCTTTTCATTTATTTTTTCTAACTTCAGAGGGCATGGAGACTGCAAAGTTCCCGTGTCATCCATTGAGAGCTGTACTGAGGACTCGAGGCTACTGCTCAACTATCAAGCCTGCACTGACATCTATGGTTCTGAAAGCACTGGTACGTATACAATTATTATTAACTTTATCAATAAAAGAAGTTCATTTGAAATCTAAAAATGGAGCAGTTGAATTGACAGTAAATTATAGTACTACTGTACCATCTACTACTGTAACTTCAATATGTAGATATACATTTTTATTATGTATGTGCCCGTATGTTGTAAGGCCACATAGCCTAGAGGGAACTGACTCTCAAGAGCGGCTATCGGAACACACCAACAGGTACTTGGCAACGGATTTTCAACTTAGGGTAGCCAGCTAGGCTTTTTTACTTCTATCTACTACCTACTACTATCTACTATTAACCTTCTCCTAAAAGCCATAAGGAAATAGGACACTTGTCAAACATTTAAGATTTTGGTGATCTATGGTCTAGAACTATTTCATTTCAAAATCATTGGAATGAAAATATGTATCTAAATTTTAGATCGGGGTTTAAATTTATCATTGGCCTATCTAGACTTTTATCTTCTATTCTTTGGATTTCTTATAGACAGCTCATTGCTTTGAGATGCCTGAAGAGTCTCCTTTAATCTTCTAGGATTCTTTTAAATTCTTGCATTTGATCTTTCCTCTTTCAGAAAACTAATAAATATTTGCTAATAGGAGAGTTAATGGCTTGTTAGAAAATTGCTTACTAATGAATCGGGCAATCTTCCAGCTTCTCTGTCTTTGTTTAGAATTTAACGCATCAAATGTTCGCTTTAAATATCTTTTTGGTTAAGGCATTGTGAGAATACATACGAATTTTAATTCAATTTCATTTTTAATTTTGTATTTGTGATGGCGTAGTTACTTTATGTCGGTTATCCATGTTAGTGATAACCCCATGCGCTCTCTGATAGACTATTTGATGTTAATGTATTTCTATTTTAATTTATCTTTTTTTTTTTTTTTTTTTTTTTTTTATATAAAAACTTGAGCGCATTTGACTAGATCTCACCTGATGGAAAGTGACGATGTGGTCGAGGATGGTACACGCGAACTCAAGTAATGCCTATTCACCTTACCTTATCTGGTAGTATTAAGAATAAAAAACTTATAATATAATTTATTTGGTTCACAAACATGGATACTAATTATTAAGTAATGTAATAATAATAAATAATAATAATAAATATCCCGGGACATTCTTTACACACGGCCATCTGGTCCCAAACTAAGCAGAGCTTGTACTATGGAAACCAGATAACTGATATACTACATATAATACTTTTTTTTTTCTAAATACATACTTATATAGATATTTACACCCAGACACAGAACAAACAGACATGTTCATGCACACAAAATGTTTGTCCTGGGTGGGAATCGAACCCGCGACCTTCGGTTTGGCAGTCAGAGCGCTAACCACCAAGCCAACTGGCCTGTCAAATGTGAACCTTTACATAGTATAAAACAAAATCGCTTCCGCCGTTTGTACGCTTTTATCTTTTAACGCAAAATAAAATTGTATGCGGTTTTCATCAAGAGACATAATGATTCAAGAGGAAGGTTTATATTTATGCTTATATCCCTCGGGAACGCGGGTGAAACCGCAGGGGACAACTAGTACATTATAAGTGCATCTCTTTCTTTTTTAATAAGATGAAATTAGGACGAAATTCCTAAATCTTGTTTAGCGTGTCATCCTCTACTCACTTTTGCTATAGATTTGATGTTTTAAGCAAACTACGAAACTCCTCAATCTTTGAAAGGATAAGGGAGAGCTAAGTTTAGTTTGATGCTCAAGGATCACTAGTTCTTGTCCCCCGGTTCCACCCATATTCCCGAGGGATCTTATGCATCCCGGGTTTATTACATTACATAGCATATGTCGCTCGGGAATAGTTTCATTCTATTAGTGGAAGATTTCTTTTTTTATCGGTTGAATAGTTTGGGGACACCGAACTTACAAACATACAACTTTACCACCTAATAATATATTAGAAAAATCAATGTTGGTCTGTGTGGTAATTATAAATTTACCATTGGATATAGTTTAGAATGGAGTTTGATCAATTGGCAAAAAGCTACAGCGAAGCGTAGTGGATCTCAATTAGTTATTTAAAATGACATATATTCACTCCACAATATCTGTATTTTAAAGAACGAACTGAAGAGACAAAAGAAAATTCGTCCATAAAAATGCAACAGCAGTAATTCCACCGTAACTTCCCCTTTACATCGCCGTCGGGTATCTATATAAAAACTTTTATTTGTGCGGTCGTCCGTCTGTCATGATTGTATCCAAGCGAGTCGCGAACCGTTGCGGCTATTCTTGGAGAAATGTTTGGAATTATTATTAGGTGAGACATTAGTATTGGAAACTGTATTGCTTTATATCTGCTTATTTATCATTTTTTATCGTAATTTTATGAGAATAATCTAAAAAGATACCAAATCAGCTTTGTTTTTAGGTCTTAGTGCATAGTTCGAGGACGGCTATATCTTTTTCCGGTGTAAACCAGTAGTGCAATTGTAATACTGTGTTTCGGCTGAATTTGAAATATTATTTATTTAAGTAGGCCTTCACAGGCCCTTATAAATGGTCTTTACGTGTTTTTTTTTTAATATTACAAACAATGCAAATAAAAAATAAAAAACAATCTGAATAAAAATACTTGATTGAATAGCTTGTCAGACGAGAAATTCGTTGCTTAAGGTTATTATCCTCTAAATAATCAGATATACTATAAAATCCCTTTTGATATAAAGTATTCTGTTCTACCTTTTTTTAATTTATGCATAAGTAATCCTTGTATGTCTTTAGGTACTTGATTAAACAATCACATACATTTCCCTGTAACATATTTTTTTACTTTAGTGCAACGATTAACAAGTACAAGAAGTTTGTGCTTGTTTCTAGTGTTAATTCATTAAATACATTTTCTAAAAATACCAACAATTTTTAGAAAATGTATTTAATATATATTTTACAAACATACATTAAATTCCCATAAATGAATTGTGACGGCACAGTCGGAATATAAATATTTTTAAACTTATACCTAAGATAGTCTCTTGGACTTATATTGGAGATCGCGCGAACAAGCCTCTTTTGCAGAATAAAAATTGTATTGATGTCGGCACTACTGCCCCAAAGGAGACGCTAGGAGGTGGAGAGCTAGAAAGTTAAGGGGGCCGGTAAAATTACAATCTCATGACTTAACAACTTCACGTGTCAGGGGCGACCATTTACCATCAGGTGGGCCGTCTGTCGGTTTGAAATTACTTATTTAATACATGTCTTGATTAATTATCTTTGAACATTCCAGTTGAAGAACTGGAGTGCTTGGCGACGTGGAAGGAAGGTAGCCTTCGTTTCCTGGTGGGGAAGCTTCACCACAACCACGCGACTAGCAACGAGGATCGATACAGATGCTTTGTCTACGAAAAGACAAATGGTATTGGTAAGATACTCGTATGCTATCGTACAGTACTAAATTAACATAAATTTCCTGTCTTGTCGTTGAATTCCTATTGGATATTTGAGACTAGGCATTGTTTGACCACAATCTATAATAGTGGTAACGGGGTCCAAAGTGGTAGTGTCTAAGCTCATCGTCAAAATTATCGTTTTTTGAAGGTTGAACATATCCATTTGTGATACTGGTCATACCAACCAACCAACCAGGTAACCAGCAGGTCGATTGTGTAATTCTCTTGGAATCCTCATTGCAGTCAATTTTGTATTACATTGACGGCTCTATTACTATTGTACGAAACTGCTTGTGCGCTTATCCATCAATCTAATATAAAATTAGCAACAACATTGAATCCGAAAGAGTTGCATAATTCGGGTTCAGAGCGAAATTGTAATTTGACTATTTTATATCATGAGGCTCCATTTTCTTGTATTAAAATATTTAGGTATTATTGTTGACATTTAAATCCTTCTATTACAGCATCAGTATCAAATCCCAAGGAAGGTCCAAATTCTTCAGGAGTGGAATACAGAGTAGCCCAGTCAGGTGACGCTACGTGCAACGGCCTGTTCAGCGCTACAGAAGGCTCTAGAACTATGGCTTTGAAACGAGGTAAATGTCCTTATATATTGTTTATATCTGTGGTTAGCTGGGGTGTCTATTACTGAGATATGTCCCTTATTCAAAACTTGTCGGTTGCCATGACAATGGTGCTGTGGAAGAAGTAAAAGATTTTCATTATTGTTATGTACCAAGACTATCGATTGACTGCCATATTACAATTGGAAACTAGAAATGATAAAATAGAGGTCATTTCATTCTGTAGATGAGCTAATCAGCGACTCAACTGAATCAGGAGCGAAGCTCTGAATATCCCTGATAGCCTATCTTGATTAGAATTATAGACTACATAAATAGCAAAGATATAAACTTCGTAGTATATTCTAAAATACATGACGTTTTGTCCATAAGACGCTCACTGACGAAACGAAGGTCAAAAATAGTAACTTTGTCACTTTGACATTAATAAAATACAATTAGGTACTATTATGGTCCCTAAAAAATATTATTTCCAAAAGTCATTGATAAATCCGCGTTATTATTGTTTCTCTCTCGATTATTCCGCAATCGGGGGGATGTCTACTCGCAGCTTCGTTGCGAAGGCTGGAAGATTTGGAATTTAGATTCTTCACGGCGGTACCTTTATATAATATAAATAAAACATCCTAGGACATTCTTCACACACGGTAATCAGCTCCCAAATTAAGCTAAGTGTATTGATTCTACTATGGCAACCAAATTACTGATTATAATTTAATCTTATGTAGATATTTACACCCAGACACAAAACCAACAGATATGTTCATGCGTACTAACGTTTGTCCTGGGTAGGAATTTGACCCACGACCCATGGAGGGGTAATAACCCCTAACGAGTAAGTCAACTGACCTGTCAATGTCTTTACTTTGTTTTGAAGTAGAATTTTGACATTACGTGAATTAAAATTACTGTCAAAAGGTTCATCAATCCATGGATTTTCGATCCGGATCGTATATAGTAACCCGGCTTAAGACGGTAGCAAGTAGCTACACTTGAAAGTCAGTTTCCGTTAGCTTTATGTCCTCATCACTTTCAGTCACATCATTACTAACCGTGACATTATTATTTTTTTTATACCACATGGGCCAACAAACAAGCGGATGGTCCACCTGATGGTTAGTGGTCACCGCCGCCTATGGACATTTGGGGCAACACTAGGGGCATCGCCAATGCGTTGTCGACCCTGAGATGTGAAGTTGTTATGTCTCAAGTGCATGTAATTTCACCGGCCCCCTTACCTTTCCAACCGAAACACAGTAATACAAGTGCACTACTGGTTCACGGTGGAAATAGGTAAGGTGGTAGTACTTCCCCGGACGAACTCTGCACTAAGAGCTCTACTACTCGAAAAATTATGGTCAATCACAAGCAATAGAAAACATACAAATAAACCTTTCCGTCAACTTACTTCTCTTTATTAATTCCAGTATCAGTCCGTTTCAATTGCCAGTTCCCATCGTGGATGACGTTCTCGCACACATGGCATACCCTCGACTTCAGCAGCAACTACACATTCTACCAGCGGAACGCCACGCTCCGCATCACGAATCAGACCGGTGCAGATATCAAGGTTTACTGCGTGAATGTCAAAGCGAGCTCACCGAGTGGAAATTCTGTGGCTCTGGTTGCACATTGGCAGCATCATTGGTGAGTAACTCATAAAAATATCCAAGAATACATCTTCGCATGCGTCCCTCTGATTCCAAATCAATCAGTTCGTGTACCATGGAAACCAGATAACTGATAGGTACTCCGATTATCTCTCGAGATATTAATAACCAGATAGATAAGGAACAGACATGTTTGTGCACAATTGTTTATCCTAGATGGAGATGATCTGTGGCGTGGCAAATGTCTTTCCAGTCAATTGACCCGTAATTTCAATATTTTACTAATATTTAGACCAGCAAATCTTATTTACTTGATAGTATCCGCTGGGTTCTTTTCAATCCGTGGTCCCTAAGGGCAAGGCTGGGTTCACCATCATATCGATATAGCATACCCAAGCACTGCCATTTCAGCTTCTTGAATAATTATGTTGTCATTACAGCTCACAGGAAATTACAATTTTGAGAAATACCATGTCGATATTGAATTACTTTTTCTTGAACCAATATAAAATGCTTCCAGCGTCTCTCGTTACGTCTGCGTGGTGCTGTACCGCCGAGACACATACATTGCTGAGCTTCAAAGAGGTTCTCCGACCTTGAGGCCTGATGATGCGTGCTCTCCGCATCACTTCAACGCTGTCACTGCACCTTACATTACTTTAGTTGGTAAGTTTATTGAATAGTACAAATAAATACTTAATACGTTTAATTTCTTGACATCTTAATAATAATTAATTTTGTTTCTCGTTCAACCTTATCTGTATCTTATTACCCTTATTATGAAGTGAGTATGAATATATTCCCATAATCCTCATTAGTTTTATCTTAAAGAAGACGATTTGGAATACCTAGACAAAGGTTTTCATAAAACTATTGATTTTTATATTATATGTAAAATTATGTTTTTTCTTATTTCAGCAAGCAACCCTGAATCAAAAGAATGCCCCTATTCGGGTAAATACACGATACAAAGCAATCGACATCGAAGAGAAGTTAGATCGCCAAGCACTAGCGAGCGAGATAGCCCAAATAGAAATAAGCGAGACAAAGCAATGTTGGAACATAATCGTAGAATTAATGGCAGTAGATTGTTCAATTTTAGCGTAAGTAATATGTCTAGCGCTCCAATGTTAAGGAGTAGAAGACAAATTGATGGAAGTGAAGTAAGCTGTGTTGTTAACAACTACAATAGACTTGAAGTTGGCTGCAATTCGGTGAAGAATATGGAGTTTTACTCGACTTGTGAAAATAAAGAAGTGGTTACAGGTGAGCTAAGCAGACTAATCCACACTATTATATTAACATTTTGCCTTTCCATACGTCGGGAGCATATTGACAATCCTGGAACTGCTCTATCCACGAGTCAGCCATCGGATTCCTAATAAACGTTCTTGAATCAGGGTCTAAAATCCTAACGAGATCTTCAGACTCTGTCCTACATCTCTCCCAGAATGGTCTACATTACTCTAGTACAATCATGCTGGCGCTCAGGCTACCTACAGAAATGTCAGAAAAGATTCCATATCAAGGTCCAAACTACATCAGCTTCCTACCTAGGTACCTACTTGACTAATGATGTAATATCCTTCTTTTTCTAATTTATGGTAATATGGTCACCCAGCGTACACATGCCACGGTGGTTGGTACGAGAACGGGCTGTCGTTCGTGGTGACGACGCCGGTGACGCGGGACAGCACGGCAGCGCGCCGGTTCTGCTTCGTGACGCGCGACGCGGCGCGGGGGGCGGCCGGCGGGGGCGGCGGGGGCGGCGGCGGGGCCCTGGCCCTCGCGAGGTCCGCCGCCAACTGCGACCGCGCACCCAAACACACGGATCTTGTATTTGATGCTACACCTATCGGTAAGAAGGACCTGCTGAACTAATGAAATGATCCTGAATAACTAGACTTTTTGACCATTAGACTAGAACAATTCAACAATAGATTTAATGATAGAATAATGTACTGTGAAATAAAGGCATATTGTGTCATATAGGGCATTCGTTGCCTAAACTCATTTAAAGAATAGGTGAAGATGCATATATGACACTGCAAATTGTCTCTGATATAGACTACCTACCACAGACAAGGTTACATACCTATCGATATCATGTTAATTGTCTTTGTTTCTACAAAGTATTATCTAAATTAAAATGCTTTTTTTTATTTCAGGTGAATGTCAAGACCAGACAAACCATCAGCCGCTTCTGAGGATACCATCTCATCTCGCGGTCTTTTTCATAATCATAATACACTACATTATACCGAGATGATTCACGACACAAATTGATAGCGATTTTGGACCCTCTATCCTTGTAATTGTAACTATTTTTAAACAGGCAGATTCTCTTACGGATTATTTTAAGCTGGATTCGACAATGCTTAGACAGTTTATATCATAAAGATTGATTTATTTTATTTCATAACAATAATGAGGTATCCAACAAAAAGGTGTATTGCAGAAAACTTGCGACAAAAATGACTCTATTTCAAATTATAGAAATACGGTCATTACCCTTTTCCCATATAACTACGGCCATGGGGTTGCCTGTTAAAAGCAAGATAATGTACCTACAAATTGAAAAAATATTTACTACTTACGGCCTTACCTACTCAAAACGTAATTTCATTACCTATCTATTCTCAATCTATATTTGTCTGTAGGTCATTTAAAAATGTCACGCTCAAATGGGATACTCAGACACGTAATAGGAAAGCTAATATATTTATTTATTTTTTAAACAGTGGTAGGGCTTGGCAAATTCTTACTAAATTCTCTTACAGTAACTTCTTATTTAATGTTATTTATTTTACGACCACTTTCGTAAAAAAATACATTTTACGAGTAAGGCTTCAAAGAGATTTTTTGTCGCAAATGCCTACTCTTAATAATATCTGACGCTACTTCTCCAGTTGTGGTAGGTTAAAAAATAATTTAACACAACAATATTATGCAAAGCAGAGTATTTTTTTCATTCCTAAGAATTATAATTTTTAACTAATAGGTACTGTAAATTATGAAATAGATAAAAATATCATTCATTTAAATAGATAGTTGAAATTGCCTAAAATATCACAACAATACTAGAGGTATTCTTTTGTAAGATATTAATAAAATTAATAACGAAAAAACGTCTTCTGTATAGTCACTCATAACAATACCGCACATAGGTTTTTCATTAAATATACATAATTTGATTGTTTTAATAAATACTCTATCACGATTCTACTGATGAAATCAAAGAAGTTGCAATGTGTCAAACAATAATAATGTATTGCCTTGATGCTGGCAGAAATATCCCTTAATCAGGCTCTAAGAAAGAAAAGTTTAAATCTAAAAATGTTTGAATTAGTTCTATACACTTTATTTATTTTGTACAGACAACAAATCAGTAGATTCGCTCGCTAGTTGCGACAAAGTATTAGATGACTGCGTGACATCAATTTATTACTGAGTATAAACAGCATGTTTCTTTATTTCTGTGTTTATATTTATAACCTTACAGTATATTTTAATTATAAGCAATTGCCTACCTAATACTATTACAAACATTTTAATTTTGCGTACAAACGTCAGATAATTATTGTGTATAACAAATGCAAAAAGGTCATTTCGTAATAACTATATCTAGGTAAAGAAAATTATAATTTCTTATTAGATTAGCATTTGTTGGTAGATTGAGCGAATGGTTGTGAAATCAGTGTTTCTTGCTAGAACAGTTTTTAAAACCTTTTAGTTATAATAATTAGACATTTATTTGTCCAGAATCCTTGTCACCATAGATAGAGTGCCTTTGCGTTTTAGGCACATATTAAATAGTACAAGATGGTTAAGGATCTATGAGTGCGAAAACAACAAAAGATGAATCGCATAATTACCTAAGTAAATGATTCTCGTGTAGGTACTTTGATTACTTACATCTATGGCATATCTGGACTATGAATTTAAATAATCAAAGATTTTACTTTTTATGTCTCTTTTCGTTATAAGTAAGAGTTTTTTTTTTACCTTGGTAGGTAGGTATGATATCACGGTATCAGCCTATTTACACGTGTGTGTATGTGGTATACTTCTACTTATTTTTTTCAGAATCAAAAAAAGATTTCTGCATCGATTAATAATCCATTTATTTATCCATTTAAATATAGGTATTAAATTGATATATAAAACGTTGTGCACATTTTTGTAAAAGTAGGTGCTGTTTGTATAATTTATTTTGTATAATGGATTGTACGTTATAATTTTATATAGATAAGTACATATAGGTAATATATAATAGGTATTTTTTTTTTTTGTTTTTCTTCCTATTTATTAATGTGTGTAACTGAGCGATTAATTTAATTTTGTATTTTTTTTTTCAACTTTGCCGCACTTTATTTGGTAAAAACTATAATATCTACCTAAATACATGTTTAGTGGTACCCATAATATATCATGAAAAAGGCTGAATTAGTAATATCAATAACGCTACCTTGCCTGGTATTAGAGTGGAAAAGAATGAGCAATTATTATTGGTTTAGTTGGGCTATGAATAAAAAACTAAAAAAAATTGTAAAAAGTTTCAAACTTATTATAATCTTTGATATCGTTTTATTTCTCATTTAAGTACGCGCTGTATTCTTGAAACAGTTTGCTGAACACATTTGCTTATTATTTAAAAACCAGACCTACAAATTAATTTACACGAAGCTTATAACATGTACAAACTTATATTAACATGTTATTGTGTAGTTAGAATAATTTAGCTATATTTAAGTTAACTTTTCAAACATTTTTTTACAAGTTTTAGTAATTGTAACATATTGTATTAATTTTACTTTATGTATATTTTGATAAAATGTAGATATAATAATATAACACAGCACAATTTCTCTAAAATCCATGTTTACTGGAATAATTACAATTTCTCCAGTCTTTGTATGATTTTAGAAATTAATACAAATAAAAAGAAGTGAAATGAGCATTAGTTTCTCAATTACCATGCAAGCTCTACTTAATTGATATTTCCTAGATATTTGTTTATTAAGAAAAGATTTGCTACTATCCATACCCATGGTAATTTTCTATAAGAAAACCTTAAGTAAAAATGAACCCCATTAAAATAATCTTTGAAAACCAGCGCCATGAGCAGAAGGGAGACTAGTGAAATTGTAATTAAAATGCTATTTATATTGTTAAAAGTGCGCCATCTAATGGTTGCTTTTGATAAACTAATGTGTATTTGTTACAAAACTTTTCATGGGAAAGCAATGTTTTCCCTAATCAAGCAATATTAATTTAGGTAAGAATAGATAAGTAAAATTAGATAAGTGAAAAAACGAATACTCAGTTTGAGATCATGTATAATTTAATTAAGAATAAATACTAGGTTAATAAAAAAATCGCAACAGCAATAATATATTTGTATTTATAGCTATTGAGCGTTGAATTTTTAATAGTTAGTAGCCAGTTGTGAATAATGGAGCTAGTTGTTGTTTTATAATGTGAACAGAGAGATTATTTCTTTGTGGAAGCGAACTCAAATGGAAATCAGCATAAAGGTGCGTTTTTTACTTTGATTCTGATTTTCTATGAGGCGATCATCGTTATGTTTCCATTGTGTGATATAGATACATTAAATTAATTAAGTATATAGTCGTCAGCATGGATTAAAATAAACAGCGAAACTGATAATGTGTTTTATTTTTATACCATTTAGGGTCACTAACTTTTTAATACTTTCGTGAAGGATGAAACTCATTACCGTTGAAGACAAAACTTTTATTGATTAGGTAAAAGGCCCAAACACGTAAAGCGCAAAATTAAACGTCTATAATTTTAGATCTTATGACAGTTGTTGATCACAAAACTCAATTAAAAAACAAATAATAGTCAAGAAATGAGTCGATTCTGTAAATATGACTCAATCGGCTTGATACCGGCACCTCGGATGCTCTCGGAATCGTTGTTGCATTCAATTTTGTATTACATTATTTCGGCGTTACAACTGTTATCCCACACTGCTCGCGCATCAAACCATAAATCTATTACGAAATAGGCTTACACAATGGATCCGAGAGAGAGTTACAGTCGTAGCACCGACAATGTAACACAATATTGACTGCAAAGACGATTCCGAGGGCATTACACAATCGCCCTGCTGGCTACCGAATAGCTCTAAATAACCCCGAAGACCATAAACGAATGTAACAAGGTGGAAAAAAGATGAACTTATTTGTCATTTTATTTGAAAAAGTGTCCACTTATAAGCAGCAAATTAGGTTTCGAATTCTCACCGAAATAGCGCTAGTGTACCAAGTGGAAATGCTGGGTTGGTTTCGGTAATTCTTAAATACTATTTTCTACTTAAAAACACTGTATAATTTTATTCCATACTCATGTTTGTCTATATATTATAGTAATTTTAAAAAATGCGCTGTACAAAACGGAAATGTTTCTTTCCTTTTCTATTAATTTAGTATCCTACTCTAATAATTTGTGGCGCTCTATTTAAAATCCTTCCAGTTGCTACAGTAGCGCCACCTTAATTTGTTCCCTTTCAACGACCACTTTTTAGTACACTGAGATGGTCCTCCTTTACATCTACACTCCATAGACAGTTGGTCGTTGTCAATAGAACAGCGCCCTCTAGTGAAGTACCTACTTACTTCCAATTATAATAACTATGTACCCACCTAATGTTCGAGTTTGACAAACTTTCGTAAATATAATTAAATAATTTAAGCAAAGGCCGTTTATACAGGTATACCAGGTGCATAACTAACCCCACTTTCACATCAACCCCTTTTTTAATATGCAATTTTAACTAAGATTAAGATATGTACTTAGACATTTTACTAACTAGAATGTCTAAATCATTTTACTCAGACTACTTACTTAAAAGGCCGAGCCGGACCGAACGCCCTTACGATAAAGGCTACATATTATAAATTTATTTGATTTTGGATTCATGAAATTTGTACGATTCAATTTGGTCAATTATAGAATCAATAAAATTCTAAAATTTTTAATCATTCGTCTAACCAAAAAATGTATTCTGTAAAAGCCCTAAGAATGAACTTAAATTTTTCATTTTTAAAACTCAACAACCTAGCATTATATACATTTTTTTAAAGTAGCTGCGGACCCGTCGAATATAAACCAACAAATATCTGGTGAAGGTATCTTTGAATGCATCCATTAGGTCGCAAAGCTACCAACTGACCAATCTTATATTTCCCAGCGCTACCAACATTGCCAATAGTAATGTCATGTGTAGTTGGTGTTGCTTGGCTTGCTTGCTTTCCGCCGCTTTCTTTACTTACTTTGCTTGTACGCGCGTCGTCAGTCAACCAACCTGTTTATCTGAAAAACATTAATCGAATAACATACAAATCAGAACAACAAACCCGTGTGTCCTTTACAAATCCGTTAATAAACCCTGAATTGTGCCAACGCAAACATAAAAGTATCTGTGAAAGTGACAGTCGCAAAATCGACTTATTTTTTTTGTGAATAAAATGTTAATTCGCATATTTACAAGTACCGTCTGCTAAAGTATAAAAACTATAGTTTATAATGCTTCCGAAAGGCCGACATTCTTGTGTAGTGGAGGACACTTGATAGTGATAATGATTGAAGCGGGTTGAAGAGTTGATCATCAGATATAATGCAAAACGAGTGCGTCGAGGAGGTGAGAAGCAAGTACGAGAGGCGGAGGCCCACTAAAGTGCTGAAGATAGCGGAGAGTTTCACGAACTTGGACGAGATAGCGAAGGCTGGTCGCTTTGTTCGTGGTCCGCATTCGAAGGTGGGCCGAAGGTTCCGTGATGTGCAGGAGAACTGCAGGACCAAGCGCAGTGTGTGTTGTGATGATGAATGTGATAAGGAGTCAGGTGTCAGTGAGGATTGTGAGAGACTCGGTGACAGGAGAGTGACTGGTTCATCATGTACAGCGCTGAGGACTGCTGTAGCAGCGCTGTACCCATTTGATGACTTCGTGCTGGAGAAGATTGGGTCAGGATTCTTCTCTGAAGTTTTTAAAGTAAGTGCCTTTATTTTCTTAGTATGACTATAATTATGATATAATACTGAAATCCTTTGATTAGTAATTTCCTATAAGAATACCTGTTAGTTTTAGTTTTCATTATCAAGATTATTTATCTGTTACCTAAGTTTATGTTACAGAAAATATAATGACTAGGTTTTTCATTTACATCTAAAGCCTCATGAAAATTCTAAGTAGAATGATATTAGAATATTTAAATGGTATCCGAATATTATATGGTCTATACTTAGTTATAGTTCATGTGACTTTAAATATCTAATACTTTTATTCCAGTACTAAAGTTGTTTGTCTGTTTTGTCACCTAAGAGAGTTATTGAAAAATAAACCCAATGCCATTAATAATAAGGTTTATCAACATCATTATCTATAAGATCAATAGATAAATCTAATCTTAAAAGCATTAAAGTAGATTTTTCTATGAATTCTTAGTTGTCAAAAGGGGCCGTTTTAGGTTTTCAACTTTAGCAGGGTAAATAAAAATGCAAGTCATAAAATTTTTCTTCAAAATTCCTCTGAATTATGTTGTGTATTCATTTTGCACAATCAAAATATTTATAATGTCTAATAAGTAAACAATATCAATTAATTATATTTACACCTCATTCATTTTCAGCACACCTGTCATTCTAATCCTTATTTCTGATGCCATAAAGACTGTTTTTGATTAAGGGATGATTCCTTTCTTTAAAAGACAAAAACACTGCTGGAATGAATTACCAAAGAACTATTAGCTATCCCATTTGGCACAACATCGCTTTTGTCACCATTTCTCTTGGTTGGCATCCTGCCTAACTTCAACCTTAATGGCCATCTTAAGCAATCAATTTGATTATAATACACCTGACATGATAATGGTCCATACAAAGTCATTGTTTTATATATTCTGGCATAATTCCCTAATAAAATATCAACTTTGTTGTTTGGTGCTATATGGTTGTTAAGTAGGGACATTAACTCTGTCCATCACACATATTACACATGTAAATTGCATAATAATACCAATATTTTAGTAATGACTTTATGACTGATGTGCGGAGAAATTTAGTATGCGGTCTTTGTCAAAGAAGATGTGTATTATTGTGTGAGTTCAACCAACAAGCGAAAAAAAGCACTGTTTTGATTTAAAAATATCAGAAAGTCCTAAATACTTCCTAAATTAATATTATGAATGGTTTTGGGGTTCATATTGAGGTAGGGTTGCTTTGTAGTACCCACCTGGATGGCCTCTCTTGTCAGGCATGTACTGATTGGTTGGTGCTGACAGCTGCTTTTGAAACTCATCTCCTTTCTGGTCATCTTTGATCTTTGGATGAATAGTAAAACATAGTCAATTTAACGATCGAATAAGCATATCAATACTTCAGCCTCTTTAACACCGGGACCCACCCTCCCCGCTCAGTGCAAAAGTGACCCAATCAGTGATGTGTGATTTTTTGAGTTAAGCCCCTATCATTCTAAGGGTGTGATATATTAATTTGGCAATTTTATTATAGTTTTTCACATGCATAGGATATTTTTTATTCTGGATTTTTTTTCTTCTTTCGGGGTCACCATTGAAACTGCAGAAGACAGCTAGTTATAAAGCAGCAACAAGCTATTGCTTTATATATTTTAATACTGGCCAGCTTAAATAGATTACTAAATGAGAGACTTTTTATTAAATGTTCGATTTATTACTTACCTGAGAACTATGTAGTTCGCAAATTCCATCTTAATAAATGAAAGAGCTCATTTGAGAAACTCGACAAATAAAGCGATTATTACCGAGTCAAGGAAATATTTATATGTACACACAAAAACATTTTAACTGTTTTCACATACTGTAATGCTCCGTAAAAAAGTTATCGAGTACTATTGGCCGGTTGAACACCTAAGAGTGATATATAGAAAAATCAACTCTAAGGAGTTCTGATATGGTTCATTAGCTTCTTCATACAATTAACCATTGGTACAGAAAAAGAACCTTATTCGTGAAGCAATAAAGATGTCTTTTCTATAACTTTCTTAGCTGTCAAAACGCGCCTTTAAGATTTCGAAAACTTTACATGGTAATTACTTACGCCTACTAAAATAGTGGCTCCAAAACTTCCTCACCTTCATATCTAATGACACGCAAACCTCTTGAATGTTTTTAAATAACACATTATATTTATTATTCAACGGGTAGGCCCGACAAATCGTGTCGTGAATAATCTAGTTAGGCAATGAACAGCACAATTCATTCAATGGCTCATTATTTATTGCATGAGTAACAATTTGGTTTTCCTCTCCTTGGTAATGACCTTCGAATGCTGTCATAGGACCTTCATGTTGCATAGATTTAGCTGGCCATGCGATTAAAATGAAGCATTGTAAAAATCCAATTAGCTAGCTCTTATTATGTCTACAAGAGCTCTCCCGTGTTATGGCAAGGGCCTTCTTACTAAGGTCTAATGGGGTTCTAAGTACTACAATGCATCGCCATTCGAGAAAGCATTGGATTTATGATAAAGAATTTTTTTTTTACATTTTTGAAATTGCTTTTAAACTTTTACGCCGACAATCGATATCAGATAATATTAAATTGTTTTATATATTCAGGATTTTAATGTCGTAGTACTTCTCTATGATTTATCCATATGATCCATCTAATATTTCTAATGTAATAATTCCGAAAATTGTTGTGATTGTTTCCGCTAAGCTGCGTAGCGGCTGAACGGGTTTTAATTAATTTTGACTAAAGATAAAATATGTTCTGGATTAACAAATAGTATTATTTTAACGCAAATCAATAATATCGGATATGAAGGTATTGTTTGCTGAGAACTCCGTTATCAGAGAGGCTAGGCAAAACCAATAACACGCTGATAGGACGTTGACGTCGGCTTTCCTTCGCTAGGTCTACGCTCGATATGTACCTAAACCACAGACAATCCAAGTAATTATACGCTTTTGATATATTGCCTCAAGAGTTAAACGAAGCGTGAAGATTTTCTATCTCATTGGCACACGAGAAAGATTAGCATATTAGTTGCATTTCACAGCAGAAACAAAGTGTGTTTTATACTTCATTGGCTCTGGAATTATTATGTCTATTGCTTTTATCATTATTATGTTTGCTTTTGTCATGTTTGCTATTTTCCAGCTTTTGATTCATATCTAAATTCTTCGTCTGTTCCGAAGTCTTACAATTCAAAGGGCCGGTGAAATTACAGGCACATGAGATTTAACATCTCCACGTCTCAGGGTCGATAACGCATTGGCGATACTCACGGTGTTACAAATCCCCATAGGCGGCGGTGACCACTTACAATCAGGTAGGCCTTGTCTTAAAAGAAATAGGCTTCTCCGAATAGTGAAGTTCCAATTATAATCTCTATCCTATCTTAGTTCTTTTTTTACTGGCAGAGGGCTGGCAAGTATGAAGAGGTACCAAGAGAATCGGCAATCAATACAGAGTAGGAAGCACCAATAGAGCCTTTGCCGGTAGATTTTCTACATGATGCTTGTAGACAACCAGACGGGTACTGCAAAGTACCCTACCATCGTGCAATAATAATACCGTGTAATACATTTATTTAAATAAACATGATATTGTTAACACAACTGGCTTTTATGAAAAAATGGCGACATTCCTAAAGACGTGCCGTTTACGCGTATGCCATTGTAGCCTGTAAATAGAGGGTAGTTGTTACTACAATTGTGTGAATACATTTGACAGATGCGAATGTTTATGTGGTATCGTGACATATTTGAAAGCTGACATCATTTTGTTAATTAAAAAAAAAACTTGTAATGGTGTTTTTCACATTAGACTCGGTGTGAGTATTAAAGAGACTATGTTAGGTTTAATAATTAGTGTTGTTAATATTTTTCAATTGTTATGAGTAATGTAATGTACATATAACATATTTAAATTGAGAACCGATATAAGAACATCTTCGGGACATATTTTGTGGTAAATACCTAACATGGCACGAATAGGAGACACTCCACATCTATTACACAAGATGACCACATAGTTTTGACTGCGTTATCAATTTGTCTGTTCGTGCGAATTAAATTAGCACCGACCAAGTTGTTAATGACCCAAAAGACATATTTTAAAATAGACCATTTTTGTTTTTCTCGTTGTTTGAACTCGTGGAGGTTAGATACAGATATGGAATATGTACTTAGAAACCGAACGCTCCGGTGTTTGGTGCCAGATTCTCAAGTAAGGGTATTCGTTTGTTTTTACAATCTATAAGTCTATTTGTGACTACTATCTTACCTTGGTATGGTTGACACCTTGAGTCTAGAGGAACTGGCTCTCAAGTCGAACAATCGGAACACGCTAATAAGCGATCATTGTTCAATTAGTAGTGACGTGGAATGCCGTGACGAGTATCGTGGGATCCTACAAATGACCTTGAGTTTTCAGTGAAGGAACTGTCTTTTAACAGAACACTTTTTGAAGAAACCTTAGCATAATGGTAGGGTACTACGTAGTACCCGCCTGACTTGTACTACCTACCTTTGTGTAGTGTTGTGTTGTGGTTTCCTTCACGGAAAGCTAAAGTTTATTTTAAGGAAGCGTTAATTCCTCAATTGTTCTCCTTTGTCTCCACTTCATGGGTTAAACTCCAAACAGATCAGTTCACCAATCGCCCCCTATAGTTTATTCATTCGATATGAATCATATTTCCTCCATATACATGTATGTACCTACATTATGTGTGAAAGGAAATGTCATCAGGAAATGAGTTGGATATTATCGTAAGACGGCCTATTGTATGACGTGTTGATGGCCTATTTTGATTTAAAGTGTTGCAGAAATATATACCTTAACCTATGCGTATTAGATGCCGTGGTTATCTAAAATTGAGGGGTCTAGATCTAATGGTTATGATGTTTAAAATTGGTCAAAGTTGTAGATCTAGATATAACATTGGCCCAATTTGACAGCTAAGAGTGTTATAGGAAAATGAACCCTATGTTGGTATTATACAATTAACCATAGGGTGGATAGATGCACCTTATTTCAAGTAACATAAAGATTATTTTTCTATTAGATTCTTAGTTGCTATAACGCCTTTTAGATCTTGATAAATTGAATATAAAGTTTTGTATGCAAATAAAATTTGTTTCGTAAAAAATGTGGTGCTCCAAAATGTTATGTTGGTTTCATCAAATTCAACTAAGGATGAATTTTAAGCGAAAACTTATTTTTATAACGCAATATATGTGATTAAATATCCCGCGATACATTTTACACACGGTCATCTAAACATACCTTTTAATATAGAAACCTGAAGATGATAAGATCATGCAATTTTTTTACTTGTAAATATATTTAAGTGCACCCAGAGACAGAACAGACATGTCTATTCACACATGCACATTCAATATATGTCCTGTTTCGGAAAACATCGTCAAGACAGTTAGACACTATCGAACAAGCCAACCTCTCCGACTGAAGAAAAAACAGGTGTATCGACAATTGTTCAACAAATGCACAAAGAACAAGCTTAGATTTCCTCCTAATTATGCGGTGTCTTTCTTATATATGTATACAAATACTATCGGAGCACATCTGCTGGGAGGCAAACAAGTTGATAATATCTCTTAGTCACACCTGTTATGTTTTACGTCGTTCTTAAACGAGAAGCAACTAATGACACCTTGAAAATAATAGCACCACAACAGCCAACGCTTTGGTATCGTCATTGATAATTTCCCAAGGACATATAAAAATATGGTTACGAGGTAAAGTTTTTAGTCGCTATAAGATAACTTCAATTACAAATTGCTATTAAAAAGTTCCTACTCGTATTGACTTTTGAAGTTTTACACGGATTAAAATTACAAGTTTTGAATGAAAAAAATGCATTTATTATAAATTTTCATATCCGTGAGACGCGGCTTTTTTCATCGTCCATTCTTCGTTTCTTTTTATCACATTCATTTTTTTATGAAGTAAAAAACTTGGTTTCAGTTTGGGAGCTGTTTTTTTTATGATTGATGACCCTGGACTTTGTATTATCTGCAAACTGAAGCCTGGAAAGAGTTGAAATTGAACGTTTTTTACTCTGTTTTATTACGCTTTATCGTAAGAAGATAGATTGTTATATTTTGAATGAATAAAGTACTGTAACAGAGAATCTTAATTGAGTCAGATAGATTGTTATATTTTTAATAAATACAGTAGGTACGTAATTAGATAAATAATTGAATTTGGAATTTGTTCCTTTGGATAGTAAATTATTCGGAAAAGAAAGACATCGACGAAACCATTTAAATGTAGTAATGAGAGCAAAATATGAGTACCACCTTTTTTTTATACCACTTTTTGGGTCGACAAACAAGCGGACGGTCCACCTGATGGTAAGTGGTCACCGCCGCCTATGGACATTTGCAACACTAGGGGTATTGTCAATGCGTTGTCAACCCTGAGACGTGAAGTTGTTAAGTCTCATGTGCCTGTAATTTCACCGGCCCCCTTAATTTCTAACCGAAACACAGTAATACAAGTGCACTACTGCTTCACGGCAGAAATGGGTAAGGTGTAGTACTTCCCCGAACGAACCCTGCACTAAGAGCTCTACTACCTTTGGCACATATTAAGCTTATCCGGTAAAATACACAACAATATTATATTGTTATTTATTATTACGTTTATTTTATCCACTCTCAATGTGTACTTAAGGTTGAAAATTACATATTTCCCCCTTTAAGTGAGGAAGTGTGATTCATTCAAAGGCAGGATGTAACCTTCGTGTAGCTAGCAAGGTTCATGACTTCGCAAACGATTTATATATCACTTAATTATAACTAAACACGCGTTTGTAGACTACACTTGAGTGCAAATTATGTGATGTTTACATGACGCGTTGTAGGCCGGGAGCTGGACATTTTTTTTTGTTTTTTGAACACTGGCTGATATTGTCGAGAAGACATATTTTCCAATAACACAGCTGTCAAAGCAGACCCGCTATGCCCTATGGCGTTATGATAATGGTTATCAGCATCATCATACAATTAATTATTGGATCAATAGGTGAACTCTATCTCATAAGTCATAGAGATGATTTTTCAGTAAGGTTAGCCAAGATTCTATTCGTTAAAGATATAAGGGCGTTTGCTCAATCGATACATATGCTATCCTTTATAAGCTTTTTATAAGCCTTAACAATAAATTGTTCGTAATTCAATATAACAGATATCTACCAGACCATAGTTGAAAAAAAAAGAACTTTCGATAAAGTAACCTCTTGATCTATAACAAAATTATCTTAAAACAAATTATTAATAATATAAATTATGAACCAATAAGATTCAATAATAATATTTTGGATTACCTCTAGTTACAATATTTTCACAGAATGTTTTTAGTTAAAATGAACTGACACTAGCACCTAGCATCTAGTTACAACTACCTAGTTAGGTAACCGGGGAAACTACAATTCAGTTAGTGCTTTCAATTAGTGTCGAGACTCGAAAAAAGTAGTGTTATTGTAAACTGAATTATATGCTCTGTTTTATTTTTTAAATGAAAATACTATCCGATTCGTTTCAGCTTGACACGCTTGATTTGACACCTGGCCAAATTGTTACCACTGTCAATTTTGTTTAGATACTAATTGTACTGTCACTAAGAAAAAATAGATTGTGTTGTAAAGACACACGATATAAGTGAAAATTTTGTATTACAGATATATTTTAATTATTCATCAATCTTGAACAGCATAGATTATGTTTATTATTCATTTATTTTTTGTGACACAAAAAGTTTGCAAATCAGAATTTCAGCACTCCCGTAAGAAGACATAATATAATAGACACAAATATCATGTCTTGCGGGAAAACTTAGTTCAGCAGCTTACGCAGTTAGAAAAATCAGGCAGATTACAGATGTCGATACGGCTAGATTAGTTTATTTTAGCTACTTTCATAGTGTTATGACCTACGGCATTTTGCTTTGGGGTAAAGCTGCTGATATAGAAACCATTTTTATATTGCAAAAAAGAGCTGTTCGAGCAATTTATAATTTGAGTTCTCGAGCTTCCCTCAGAGAAAAGTTTAAACAAGTTGCATCGCAGTATATTTATGCAAACATAATATTTGTACATCAAAATATTAGTTTTTATGTCAAAAAGAGTGATATGCACTCCATCAATACTAGAAATAAGGATAAACTTGTCACTTCTGCATATAGACTGCAAAAAGTGCAAGGCTCATTTTTAGGACTTAGTGCACGCATCTATAATAAATTCCCTGCTGAAATTTTAAATTTGCCTTTACAAAAATTTTAAGAAAGAATTAAGACTGTTTTAGTACAAAAGGCTTTCTACAACACAAATTATTATTTTAATGACGACAATGCTTGGGTGTAGCGCTCGCTCCAGCAAGACACATCTTTATGTACAAAATCTTATTTTGAAAAGAGTAATTGCTGAGTTTATTGCCGGCTCTTCTCAGTAAAAGCAATCTTCCGAACCGGTGGTAGAGTCTGACCATTCATAAGTGCCTGTGAAGGCCTATTTGAATAAAAATATTTCATTTCATTCATTATTTCATTATATTTCATTTTAAGACTCGTAAAGTCGCTCTTGAAAATTTTCCTTAAAAAAATATTTAAAGTGTACAAAAGCACTCACGAGGACCAAATCCAGAAACCTAAACTATCTATGAACTGTATTTTTTTTGTTTGTATATAGGTATTTGCTTTTACTGATGGCCAAGCTCATCACTTTTTGACATTAGCATGTTGGTGACCCGAATCCCTCAAATAAATCCCTACCAAAAATCATATTATGCGCCTAAAGAAAGTTTCTCTCCAAAAAAATGTTACCCACCCAACATAAATTATACGCCCGACTCCCGGCCAACAATCTCAACCGCATGTATGGAATTCCTGCCAGGGTATCACCTTCAAGCGAGCCGTACAACTGGTTCTGCACTGAACACACCAAAGTGTTATGAGGACGTTATTAATTGCAATGACATTTCATAAGCAACAATATAACATTGTTTACAACCACGCTCAAACCCTTCTGTAGGACCTACCTACTTTTTTTACTAGGTTAACGTTTGCGATATCAGACGACAACCTTGATTTGAAGGCTGAACGTACAACTATCGTTTTGTTTTGATGTTCGCTTAAGGCGATTATAGTAAAAAAAAAACTAATAAATATGCAAATGTGTCGCTTAAATTGTGTCAGCGGGCGGTTTGTTTATTTTCTCTGTAAATGGATTCAATTAAAATTCTGCGCTCTGTCGAATTGAACTGTGCCAATGTATGCGGTGATAACCTGTTCGGAATAATCCTAGACATAGCAAGCGTTAAGCCTCTTATGAAGCAAGACATATTCTTAAAGCTGCAGGTTCTAGCAACATTAATAGCATCATCCTAAATTGACAGATTACCAGGTTCAGTACACTGAAGTCATAATTCTCTCCTAAGTCACAGCTTAGATATACGAGATGATAAAGTATAAAGTGTACGATGTACAAGCGTCGTCAATTCACGCGAACACTCCCCAACTATTTCGAACCCCTAATTAATAACACATCATAATTATCTAGGAGATCTCTAAATGCTAACGGGACGTTTATGAATCACAGGTTTAAAGATTCTCCCCATGAAACTTGTCCATAAATAGTAATTGTTAATCTCAACAAGAATAAACTAACAAGATAAGTCTAGACTGAACAAACCGCTGAATGATTCAGGTACGCGTCAAAATCCATATTAATAACCCTGGCGATGTTCCACTTGGCCAAGGACTTGGAAACTTTAGTTTTTGGTTGTCTTGTTAAATGCAAGAATGCAATTTCTCATGTTCTATTTGCCGTCCTCGTGTTAGATTCCTATGTTCACTTTCATCGTCTTCAATTTTCAGATAATAAAATATCGCAGGGGGACATATTATGAGAGTATTCTGCAAATTCCAGCAAATGGAGTTAAACAACTGTAGCAAAGATAAGACTGTATTTTGAACAACATTTCCCACTTCGTAGTCTTTTAGGTCTGTCTTGATAGTTTTAAATTATATTGAGTACTAGCTGTCCCCCGCGGTTTCACCCGCGTTCCCGAGGGATGCAACATTTTCCCGGCACAAAAAATATCCTATGTGTTATTCTAGTGCATTTTTTATATGTATGTGCCAAGTTTCATCCAAATCCGTTTGGTAGTTTTGGCATGAAAGAGTAACAAACATCCATGCGTATACAAACTTACGCATTTATATATGAGATATAGTTGCCCAAGTAAGTGCATCAGTAATATGCACCAAGTCTTCCAACAACTACGATAATTATTTTCTTAGATAACATTAAAGCTTTCCGCATCGTAATTAATTAATTCTCTCATTAACTAAAGTATATATACATTAATAAAAGCTTTCGATCATAAAATTCTCTGGCCAGACTATACAATGAAATCCCACGAGAAAGTTATAATTAGAATTAAATTAAATATTCTTATTAGGGTTTTCGTTTCAATTCAGTATTTTTGACTTTTTTATGATCCTATAATAGGTGGTTAGAAGTACATTAGAATCTTTCAACGGAAATCGCTCAAAGCATATTCTGTTTAGTCTGTAATTTAGCTAATAATCCAATGAATTCCTTACGATATTCCGACTCTGGATGATTTCTATATGAAAGTAAGATCAATTCTCCCTTTATTTACGACAGCCTCACATTGCTGATTATGACTATAATGTGGCGGAAAGTGGAAAACACACTTAACCCAGGAGTGTTAAAATGCATCAGCGAGATCATGCCTACCGATACCTGCAAACGTTTCAGCTCGAATGCCTCCGTACTATAATTTCCTCGTGATAATTTCTTTTAACGATGGCTCACTCATTATAAAATTTGAATTTCGATTCCATTACGATGGTATTTGACGTTACTGTTACTATATCGTGACATTAAAAAATAAATTTGTATACGTAACTTGACAAATCAACACAATATCGAAAGTGATATTTAAAGATGTTGCATTGCAAATGCAACGCTATTATTTCAACGGAAAACGCAAATTAAATCATCACGTGTGACTAATAAGATGAATTCGCATGTTAGAATTTTTAAACACGCCCAGTTTCACTCGTAAGATATCATTATGTTCATATACATTTTCCCATCAACTTTCAATGAGTATCTCGTAAAAGGCCAGAACAAAAACTTTCCCGATATAAGACCATGATTGTGCATGACGCCGCTCGTTGCAACACTTACAAAAAGAATCATCACAGAACGTTTTTACACATATGTATTGGAAAGTTGTCAGTGCAATGATGGAAATCTCTGGCAAAAGTCTCTGGTGAAAGTAACCGATTCCACGCGCGATCTCAACGGGTGTTACGGGTGTAACAAAAATTAGTTTTCCTCATTTCCCTGACGCGGAAACCGCTACGGCAATGCGCAGCCAGTATGCGTAGTCTTATATTACTGGATGCATTCCTTATCTTAGATTTTGTATTCAGTTGGTGCAGTGGAATTGTTTAACTGATTGCGTTACGTACAGTTGCGTTTACGTTGTTTATTACAATTCGAAACGGTCAGATTGGCAGATTACTCGTTCTATCTGCTATGTTGGATAATAATGCTATAACGTTACCGTAATCCCGATTATACCTTACTAAACAATTGTATAATTTAGATCGACTCGTGCTTCAGAAACTTGCGAATCCAAAATGTACTCGCTTTCGCCTTCACCTTTCATCAACTTGAAAACGAGCTGATAGAGTTAGTTACTTACCCCTCTCCAACCTAAGAACGTAATAAAGTTTTGAATCTTCCACCACGGTGAGTGTCTAATATAATTTTATTACTAAACAGGTTACCTGGAATCTTGAAATAGCTCGCTTTATGACCTCCATTACTAATTTACGCTCCCCAGTGTCTTAACAACTTTGTTACTAACTGGCGCAAATTTCTTCGCAGAATTTGATCTTCTTATGAAATTTGTTTCAAAGAACTTTGAAAATGATGAGAGCTATAATAAATTTATTATATTCGACAGCAACAGGGAAAAACCTTTCCCTTTTATACACGTATCTGAGGTTTTGTGATTTAATCTTTTCAATCAGTCCAATGTGATCTGCTAATGCATCGGGAGCCATGCCAGTTTATAGAACGTGACACACCTTGTGTTGAAATTTGCCCATGGCGTTATATTCATAAAGAAAATACTTCTAATACTCTCAACATGAAGATTATATGCGCCGAAGATTATTGGAACTCATTAGTTATCCAATAGTCTAAGTAATTAATTATGCTTATTATCCACTCATGGTCTTGCATAGCAATGTCTAATGTCATTAACGACTCATACTAATGAAGTACTGATTGTGGCGCCGATTAAATACTTTTCTAATTACCTGACCACCTGGTCTGTGGAACCTAGTTGGTAATACTTTTGCTCTTATCTCCGTGTCCCTTATTGCCGGTTTGGATTAACATTAAAAGGAAGATTTAATAGAACTGGAAAATGTCTGTTCCGCTACCGTGTCATATGATTGCGGCACATTACATTCTCTGTTGTGAATTTGGGATTACCAATAATGGAGATAGCTCTTTGTTTTTAAAATAGTTTAAAAACAAAGACCAAAATGCGAGTTTAACTCACGTACGGAGAGTATCTACACACACTATCAAACGTACTATGTGTAATTCAATAATTAATAAATACCAACTTTATTTTGCATGCAATGAGATCTATTTTTACTAGCCAAGAGGCTTTAATAAATATTTCATTTTATTATCTACAAATAGACAGACAGACACTGAAAGGACATTTTTTTACCAGTTTGGTATGGATATAAATGAACCCTTTGTCGAATTAGTATTTTTCCAGCCAGTCTAAATTGCGATCCGCGTTCGCTCGTTCATCATCGAAAAGTGAAAGGTTCATCAATTATTTCATTTGCCCCTATACTCTATACCAACATGGACTGCACTCAATTACCTAAATTGATGTGTGCACTGCACATAGATTCCGTCAAACGAACCCGAGGGCCCCTTTGCCTGTTTAATTCAATCAATTTCTCTCATAACTACCGCTTCTCTTGCTTCCACTACTCGTATGGTGGAACTTTAATTATAAATTGAAAGCATGAAATACTTTGCAAAATATTGAATTGAATCGAGAGGTAAGTAAAAAGGTTTGCAATAATCTAGACTCGAGTGTCTGAGGTATCTTATCAAATATTTCTGAAGCAGGTATTGAAGCGGCTTTGCACAGCTCTTTTTATTTTAATAGGATGAAAAGAAAAAGGAAGTCTTATAACCAAGATTAGTCCTGTCATACTCGCTTTTGGAATAGTGTTGGGAGTTGTAGTGGTGAGGAGTGCAGGTGTGCATTGTAATCGCGTAAAAACGAATGGCTAAAATCTCTGTCACTCTTTTCAAAGAAGTAAATTACTAACTTAGAAAGATTTATGTTCATTTGAGTTTATCAGAAGCGGGATCATCATCCACAAAATCATTCAGAAAAAGTAACATCAATTAATTGGCTAGTAAAAAGCCAAACGCGATTTTCTATCCATTGTTAAAATGAAAAATTATATTTACTAGGCTATACATTATTGTCTGTTACTTAGGTTTATAAATTCAATGAACGCGAGATTGTCTTATCTCAGCACAGTTTGATATCAGATTACATTTTTTACCTCGAAATATCAACAGGAACACCTAATCTCGGTATTATCCGTGAGAAGTAACCGACAATGGGAGTCATCGTTAGCAACATTAACGACTGCTTAATTGTCATTTAAACGACGTCTTTAAAATTAACTCTCTTTGTTAACATGTAGACATGAAGTGGTAGCGTGCGTGTTAAAATCTTTTGAAACAAAATTTTAATGCAAATTTGGTTTTTGTTTCGCAAATCTTGTAAATAACATCGATTCACGGAATTTATGTATTACACTACTGCATTATAAATATGATTATTGTGGAAAGGTTAAAATTATTTCAGCATTTTGTGTTTGGAAACTGTTTTTGGTGTGACATTGTGAATTACAACAGAATATTTATTCTTTTATTCTGTTACAACATGTAATATTCATAATGAGTTTAGGGTTCCGTACCCAATGGATGCCAACGGAACCTTTTTACTGATCCTACGCCGCGCTACTCAAGCGTATCGGTTGCTCACAGGGCTGTAGCGTAACTGTAATGGGTAGAGTGCTGAAATGTATCGAATATTTCGAAATTTTCAATACCCAAGTAGTCATCCCATTGCAAGAAACCTCAAAAAAAAATTTAATTATCGTCCTAGTTCCGATTCCGAGCATACTTTTCAGAAAAAATTAAAGTGTTATTAATAGTTTAACAAATAAAATTATTGAAGTGACGGCATATACAGAACCTCTCGTAGCGCAATTTATACTCGCATTGACCGGTTTGTTGTACTTTTACGAAAATATCTTGAACATTTTCTCTGAAAAAAGAAAATTCAATAAAGCAAGACTTAATTTAATTCTATTCAGTTCTCGAGATCTCAAATCTATTTAAATATTTGCTACCCGTGAAGAAACCGAGCTTTCAGCTTATGAATTCTTGATTGAAAAGGCTCGCCGGGGAAAAGTCTTATGTCAAATTGGAGAGGGAATGTCGATAAATATTGCAGGATGGAGCTTGGATGGCTAATCAACATTCTGAGCTTACACACCCTTGGAAGTGTGGTTTTAGGTCGCTTCTGATTTTTCACCTTGCCTTAATTTACTGCTTTATCTCATTTTTTTATACCTCATTGCCGAAAAACAAGCAGACGGTCCACCTGATGGTAAGGGATCACCACTGTCTATGGACGTTTGCAACACTAAGGGCATCGCCAATTTTCGACCCTGAGACGTGAAGTTGTTAAATCTCATGTGCCTGTAATTTCACCGGGCCTCTTACCTTTCTAACCGATAAACAGCAAACCAATACAAAAGTTGTACTGCTTCACTGCGGAAATGAGTAATGTGGTAGTACTTCCCCGGGCGAACTCTGCACTAAGATCTCTACTACTTCTAAAAAGTAAGCACTATTCAAATTATATATATATCATTTCAAGACGGCTGTCCAGCATTACTTCATGTTGTAAAATTCAGAGAAGTCTTAACGAGAACCTAGGCCTTACCCAACACGTTCCACTGGCACAGTTTAGGAAGTATTGCCAGCAACCGGTACACTGCGCAGGCGTGGTAATTATATTATTTAAATTACATAAGTAACTATGTAATGCATTTAGTAATACTTTTGTTGGTATTTTGGGTCCCTTACCTTTCGTTTATTTTTATCTTGCTTGGACGATAATTATGCTATAATATCAGTACTGCTTTATGAAAGAATCTTTGGATATTATGGAATATAAGACATGTTAATTAAGACCTTTACTAATGTCGCTTATAATTATAAATAAATCTATATTTATATAAATGAATCCATATTTCCCTTGGTCACGGCATCAAACATAAACGGCTGGACCGATTTCGATTTTTGTTGTGTTTGTTATTGTCAGGAAAAGGTTCTTATGAACCAAAAAATAAAGAAAGTTGAAAATTAGAAAATTGAAGAAAACTTAATCTTTAGCGGCTTTGACATTATAAACTTTTTAATGTAACCTGTTTGAAATTATTGTCAGTCGTTTGATAATTGGCGTGACAACGTCTGTCGGGTCAGCTAGTAATAAATATTTACTAAATATTTCATAGGATATGGAACTTTTACCTAGCGGTCACTTAAAGTGAGTACCGATCAGGAAGCACTAGTTACTAGGAAGCTTTCCGTACCAAGAATACTGATGGCATAGCGATGTCAGCAAAGGCCTGACCAAATGCAAGTACAAACTTTTGAGTCACGTCATTCTTGAGATTATAATCTAAAGTGCTATAGATATGCAATCTGGTGCATCTGGCACCTACCCAATAGCCTTTGTCGTGGAGATTTAACAACAATAATGGAGGCCTGCGTCCTATAACTGATCGTATGTGGGCAGTTTAAGACCACATATTGAACCCTCTTTAAATGTTATGGGGGTCGGCTTTATCAACTTGATAACCAAAAGTGTAAAAGAAGGTGTTAAGTTTACGCTTTAAGCTATAGACATTTTTATTTTTGCTGCACTAAGGGCCAACTCTTGGTTGAACTTGTCATAGCGAAAAATTCAGCTTGAACCCTTGAAGGGCCCTCATTAAAGCTACTGATGTAGCCTCCGGATGGAACTCAGCCTTTGCAATGTTTTTGTAGATAATATATCGGTTTGATTTTCAAGTACATAATATTATTTGCCGCTGCACCCCAGTATCACATCCACCAACACTCAACCTTGCTTGCCGATGCATGAGCCCACTTATCATTAACACAGAGTATTAATTTCCCTAGCAATGAAAGCATTTACAACGACACGAAAACCATTTGTAACCAAGAGTCGAGTACGTTAGTAACTTTAATGCACATCAGGGAAATCATTCTGGTAAAAATATTTTATGGCGCGTTAGCTATGGGACTGATGGAATGAAATGAAGTGTTACTGTTCACACGGCACACCATTGTTGGAAATACGGAAATGATCACGCGCAACCGAATTTTAAACCCAACCTTCGATCGAAACTCATGCCTTACAAATCAGCAGTTTGGCAAACACGCATTATGCAACGTTACACAATGGACAGTTGGTGAGCGCGTTGTTTTTATTACGTCAGTTCACTTGTAAATTATTGAAGTTTTTTTTTTATACCACGTGGGCCGACAAACAAGCGGACGGTCCACCTGATGGTAAGTGGTCTCCGCCGCCTATGGTCATTTGCAACACTAGGGGCATCGCCAATGCGTTGTCGACCCTGAGACGTGAAGTTGGTAAGTCTCATGTGCCTGTAATTACACCGCCCCCCTTACCTTTCTAACCGAAACACAATAATACAATTGCACTACTGCTTCACGGCGGAAATGGGTAAGGTGGTAGTACTTCCTCGGACGAACTCTAAAAAAAAACTTTGGGGCGGAGTGGCCACACTACCGTATCGTTACCACATCGTGTCCATCATTAGGTACTTTGATGACATCGTCATGACTTGCCTAGATTTCATATCAGATCAGAAAATGAAGGGGCTCATAATCCAACTAATTATAAATGCAATAGTTTGTGAGGATAGAAGCATGGATGTTTGTTACTCGTTCGCGCAATAATTACCAAACGGATTTGGATAGAACTTAGCATAGCTAGAGCATGCCCTGGAATAACATATATAGGAACTTTTTATCCCAGGATAATGTAACATCGTCGAGAACCCGGATGAAATCCTTGGGACTGCAAGTACTTGTAATACATAATTACTGAAAACTCATGATCGGCGTTGCTAAAATTAAAATTTTCTTTGTCTGTTTGGACTCTCTATAAAGTAAATTACTGAATCAACCAGGGGTATGTGGTGGTGGTAGCTTGGAACTCCGGTAGAGCGAGTTCAACCTCAATGGACAGCTATAATATTAATTAATTTGAATATCTATCGGAATATGCCGTGAAATTAACGATTTTAAAGTAAACTGGGCGAAACCGTGGGAATATGGACAGCCTCTACAAACTTGCGTAAATGTAATTTATATATTTGATAAATGAGAGAGATCATACAGTTATTAGCCACGTGATGAATTGATTATCATAATTATTTTCCATATAACAGTTCGATACGCCTTTTCAAGTCTCAGGGACTTGACTCTTGGCAATTGAAATAATCGCATTCGATTTAATTTAACGACGCGCAATAACTATCAGTGTACTATCACTTTGTTTTGCAAATATGAGAAGCGTAGCTTGATTAAAGGCATATTACAAGTGGGGCTTTTGACTGGGAATACCATTAGTTTGGCTTAGAAATGTCAATGAACCCAGGCCGGTGTCGTATGGTTATTAAATATGTCAGTTATATTAATAAATATTCTGGGACCGACTGCAATTACATCGTAAATTTAGCTGATTCTTTAAAAAGATTTACAGCCAAACAGACATATTTTTGCACACAAATGTCTGTTCTGGATGGAAATCGAAACCCCGACGGGTTTTTACCTACCATTTTTTTTTCGCAAGTAATTTATATAGGCACATCATTATATCTGAAACGAAATATATCCAATAAGTTTCAGTTGATTACGAGTAAATATTGCAATTATTTTTAATAAAATAATAACCTCAACTAATTCTTTATGTAGGTATCACAATAAAGATCCGCTCATTAACTCGACGATGTAACCCAATTGCATAATTCTAATAAATTTAACGCTCCAACATAAACAAAAATTACAACACTTGACAGGTGGTTACGGCATATGAAAAAAAATTAACAATGCTCGTGAGACCGGGCGTGTGTATGGAACTTTCTCGCGGTATCTACTCTCTTTAAGACTTTCGCTGGTAATTAAAACTGACTATAGAACAATAGTAAGAAGCAAGAAGCAGATCTCAAACGAATAGTCGATGCTGCCATTAATTGGCGATCGGATCGCCCACGCTTTCTAACACAGTGTACAATGTACGCTAACTCGCTCGATTTTCACTCTGGATTGGTACTATTGAATAAATTGCGTCGGTGGTCGAGTGTTATGACGCTCAGCTTGAGACCAGACGTTTCTTCGTTTGGATATGAATCGCGAATATCGCAAACACAGTTCAAGATGCGTCTCTGTCGTATCAGACGACTAGATCACCCTCACCCCGATAGCAGCCGATGTAGCACGAGGCAGTCCGAACGACACCGTCCACCCGATAAGTACAGCCCAAGCAGCCTCACAAACCGATCCTCATATGATCTGAGGTTCCAGCCCCATAGTTTTTGTTTAGCTTACCCTTAATTGAGAACTCTTAAGCACTAAACCGAGTAATACCCTATTAGCCCAAATTTGTAATTCGTACGTACATATACTACGTTCAGACTCAACTACCTTCCGTAAAAAGTGAAAAAAAGTATTTGTTAAGGGACTTACTGCTAACCTCTATGGCTTTAATTTATTCTTATATCAAGGATAATGATGATAAAGCAACCTCTGCAGGTGCGGTTCTCGATCGTGGTACGGCAGGTGATAAAAAAACACGTGAACAACTAACGTGTAAGCATGTAACAATGGAAGTTTTTTTTGCTTAAATTTCGGTAGAAAGTGTTTCAACGTTTACGATTAGAGTTTAAGGGGTCTCGTTTGGAAACAATGGTCGATTAATTTGAACTATGTTTTTGGGTCTACTAATTTTATCGATTTTATTCGATACGGACTTTAAAATTGTTTCCTGCCGAGCTGCGCCCAAACAAATTATGATTAAGGTCGACAAAGTAAAGCTTACCTAATCTTATCTCATTAAAATTCATATTATAAATGCGATAGCTATCCACTGATCGTATACTATGTTCATGTATCGTGTGTTGGATTAAATATCTCCAGGGATTTATCCCTGATGATCCACGTGAGATAGCACGGTGGTACTTCTCACTCGCTCGCTCACAACTTTGCTTTGTAAAATTCATAACCACTGCACCTGTTTCAAAAATTTATTTACTGATAAGCTTTGTTTTTATCCCAGGTTACATTAGATCCATCGGCAACCTAAAAAAGTACCTATATTAAATTAATAAGATAGAAATACACTATTTTCCCTAAGAACTGTAAGCAACAATATTTCCCACTGTTTGTACAAACTCATCTTTTAATTGATACGGAAACAGATATATTACCTATGGATCTGTTTAGTTTTCCCAGAGAATGATAAAGAAATAAACAATGACACTTTCTCATTTCTCAGTACTCAGTAGAACGGTAGTACAACTTCTTGTTCTGTAGTAGTAGTTTTATTGAGAAGTCTACAATTAAATAACATGTTAGGAACTAGTATATCTTATGTCAATAAATTATGTAGATTTATTCATCCTGTCTTACTTATTTATATTATAAATGCGAAAGTTTGTGAGAATAATTTTATGAATGTTTGTTACTTTTTTCACGCTAAAACTACGAAACTGTTTTGGATGAACTTTAGGAAATAGTTGATTTATAACCGGAATTAACACATTGGATACATTTTATCCCGGGAAAATGTCAGATCCCTCTCGAACGTAAGTGAAACCGCGAGGTACTCTAGAATATAAATATTAGTACTTAATCTTTTTATTTTTAACGCAAAAAGAGGGGTGTTATAAGTTTGACGTCGATGTTTTTCTGTCTGTGTGTGTCTGTGGCATCGTAGCTCTCAAACGAGTGCACCGATTTCGATGCGGATTTTTTCATTTCAAAGCCAGATTTACATTCTCGCGAACTCCAATCGGAACATAACCTTTAGATATTAGCTATATACCGCCAATGTACATTTCATCTAGAAGACTTTACCTTATGAAGTGTCATTAAATTTTATACCTAATAAAATTCCAATGAAGTACATTAAATAACAGACATTATATACTAGTTACGTCCTCACATCGAATCTTGGTATAAACAACACGATGTTGTATATAACGTGTTCATTAATAAAACAGATAGATTACTGTCAGTGATATTATGTAAAAGCATTACTCGCCTCATTTTAATAGTGAAAATTGCCAATAAATTCTTTAATGCTATGTGATATTCAGCCGTAAAATTATACGTAATGAGCTGTTATTAAATTCGCTACCGCATTTTAAACAGTCATGTATTATATATAATATATACACACAACAAAAAATACTTGACTTGGGGAAGCTAAAAAGTTTTGAATTTTATTTTGTTGTTTGACTTTATGGCTACCTTTTACCATCGCACCTCTCGCCATCGACGAGGAGTTCATCTTCACTCATTGGAACCAAACTGGTCTCGCACGGTGCCATTGTAAAAGAGCTTCCTACCGCGGACCCTCAGGTTGTAAAGGCTCCCCGCTGAGGTTTTCCCAAGTGAGTACAGCATGGGGTTCTTCAAGAAGGGTGTGGAGAGGTTTTTGTAGGGTCATCAACGTGCGAGTGATACCCACGACGTTGCCAGCGTCAATAGGTTTACCATTAGACGGGTAGTTATCTTGTTTGCTACCTTATTTTAACAGTAGTATAAAAAAGTGTTTCTTTTTTCATGTATGATAAACATGAACATATTATATATTAAGTTTCCCAAGTCAACGTAATCTTTTTGTTGTGGGTAAATCAAGCCTATGGCTTCTGATTATCTTTTTGTGCGTAAATGAAATTCGAGATTTAAGTACGAGATGTTACGTATGCAATTAGGATCATATTCGCTTGCGATGAAAATGAAAATATATTTGTATTAATTTGCACCTTCTTCATATTATATTATTTTTATGATGTACATAAGTATTGTATTATATTATAATATTTATTTCATATAATGATGTAAATACCTATATACATTTATTTAATATTATGGTATCTATATATATAAGTGCTCACAGTTCTCACTCGACAAATTGTCGCGTAGTTTGTCCACTCGTTACTCGCTTCTTTTTAACCGTGTTTGATATATTGATTTTAGATGGTAATGTAAGTATAAAAAGAAATCAAATGCTGCTGCAACAATAATTTTGGTGCTAGTTTCAAATACCCTTCAATCGCAAAATGGATGTAAATATTTATGTATAAGTATGTATTAAAAAAAAGTAGAATATTTAGTATATCAGTTATCTGGTTTCCATAATACAACCTCTGCCTAATTTGGTACCAGATGGCGTGGGTAAAGAATGTCCCAGGATATCTTTTATTTATAATTTTATTTAAAAATAAATTGATATCTTACATTGCCTTCCAATAAAAACATTCCAAAGACAAACTTATTCCTGAAAACTTAGGCCTGGATAGAATGGAATCTTGTTTCCAATTATAAAGTACCCAGACAAATAAAGTTTTCAGCAAGTCTGTTCCAACTTCCAACCGACACCTAATGGCTTATCTGGCTGGATCTAAAGTGGGGTCTCATGATTAATTACCCGTAACAACAATGCAAATACCTACTTCTAAAACTTAACTCTGCCCATCGCATAGTTACAAAACTCATTGTTATTTAAATGCTTACATAATGAGCGTTGATATCTTAAAAATCTGGTCTCATTATATTTTTATATCATCAGTACGAATGTATCTGGACATATGGTATCCAACTATGGGGCACAGCAAGCAACAGCAACATCGAGATCCTGGAAAGATTTCAGAGCAAAACTCTTAGAAACATGTTTAATATACCTAAGTGTATAAGTAATAAATACATTTATCTCGAGGTATGTTGAGCATACCTACCGTTAAGCAAGAAATAAGTCAGCATAGCCAAAGATACCAGAAAAGACTTGCACAACACTCGAATGAGCTGGCACTATCACTGAGTGGAACAGGAGGACAACAACATGCGAGACTAAAGAGAAGTGACATCCCCAGCCTCAGTAACAGATTTGTATAGAGAGAAGAGAGCTCTGCAAATAGGAAGCCCTCTTCATAAATAAACCCAAACCAACAGACTTAAAGTTAGACAACTCAGTGGCTTATTGTCCTAAGACAGATTGCCATGTAGCAGGAAAAGAGAAAAAAAAAAAAAAAAAAAATCAGTACGAATGCTTATTTCGAATGTGAAAGAATTACTGTATCGTGTTACACGCGAAAAATATATCTCTGAAATCAAAAGTGACAGGACTTACTTAAAAGGAGTCTCATCGGCTCTGAAACATACTCTCTTCAAAAGAATAAATAGAAAATTTTAGAGAAGGTAAATCGATTGATAATATCAATAGATAAGCTGATAAATTTTTTTTTTCTTGTGTGTGTGTACGTGACAATTATAACGTACGTACAAACAAACGTATTATCCAAGATTGTGAATGCTTTTGCGATTTACACACTCGTTCTCGTATCAACTAGACCTTATAAAATATGAATTATTATAAAAAATATTATGTGTATCATCACCACATAATAATAAGGTTAAATAACAGTAGTACAACCACAAGATAATTATCCGATTCTGTGGTCAGTCGGAGGCGGAACAACTACCTCTAAAGCCTTCCTAGAGACAAGCTATTGGATAAGTTCAAAGCGTGTAGGAATAGAACCCAACATCAGAATACACAAATTTATTTCCCATCATAAAGTGACCAAAAAATTGTGAGGTCACAAAATACATTAATGAAAAACTACTACTAACGCATGCAAAACAGAGATTAGTCATTACACTATCTGGCCTTGAAATAAAACGTCAACTATTGCTTGGCTAGTCTAAACTATTCCATAGACAACAATAAGGCATGCGCGGGCGCAGGCGGCGCTTAGCCGGTACATAGGCCGTTGACCCCTGGCCACGGGTTAAGGCACGAGGTTTCTTAAACCGATCCGCTTATTAGGTATTCTATAGTATATTTACTTGTGTTCCCTGCACTAAGCCAGTTTGGAACCGCGGTCTATTTTAGGAACGTGGAAGTTTTTTCTATTTTTTCTGCATTTCAAGAATGTCCCGAGGACTCGCGATTGTAAAAAACTTTGTGTTTGTTCGAACCGCTATTTGAAATGTCCTTTAACAGTTACTTTATTTACAGAAATCTATTGTAACTAAAAGCTTACTTTTGCTTGCGTGTCATCAAATTTAACATATAAATCGGCTCTTTGAATCGTCTTACTTTTCCGAGTAAGAGTGTAAGAACCATCAGAGGCTAAAACCTTCGTCTCTTCCAAAAAAAATACAAATATATATATGAAAGTACAACTACATGTTTATTGAACTCCATAAAACTAATAACTTAAATTGTGGTAAAAAATCTCGTTAAGTAATGCTTCCAAAAGGTCACATTTCATACTGAATACTTGTTTACACGCGAGCTTATGTATTATCTGGGTTTCGAAAGATGGTTAAATGAATGCGGAAGTTACCTCATTCGGGCTACTTTCGGCATATCTTATTTCCTTAAATTAATAAAATGCAACGCTTGCCTGTCATGTAAGTCTATAAATGGTTATCCATTAGTGTGTCTGGTGTTGATCTGAAATTTATCATTTAAGAGGTTTTATACGCCTCTTCTTTTTAAACTTGTGTTCCCGGTTCGATGGTCCAACTGCATAAAGATCAGATAGACAGTGAGGTCCTAGGTTGATTCGCAATGGGCAATGCTCAACATATGTCGTGACATAATATGTGCTTGGTGAACTTCAGGTACTGAGACCTCTACCCGTAGAACTAACTATCTCTGCTAACATACAATATAATAGGTTGGGGAAAGAGTTCCTTCGCATTTTTTAAGAAAATTCAAAACATTTTTAATATAGTTTATTTACATTTAACTAAAGTATATAGGTACCATTTTGTTCGATAACTTTTTGCCATCTTGTAGGTAGGGACATGATCGCATTGCTATAGATATTTTGGGACTTCTGATCAAAATACTGCGACAAGTGGTTTTGACAGTCCTCTCGTGATGTTAACCTGACACTGCCTAAAGAATTCTGAAGAGACCGAAACAGGTGGAAATCTGAAGGTGCAAGGTCAGGACTATACGAAGGATACCATCCAGCCACACTCTCTTAATTTTTGCTGAGTGGCTAAAGATGTGTGAGGTCTAGCGTTATCATGATGAAAAACCACACCCCTTCTGTTGATTAATTCCGGCCGCTTTCTCTCAACTTCTTGCTTTAATCTCATCAGTAGTTCGCAGTAGAGTTCAGAATCGATGGTCCTGCCTGGTGGTAACAGCTAATAATGAATAATGCCCTTCCAATTCCACCACACACACAGCATCACCTTGTTGCGAGTTAACCCGGGTTTCGCCACAGTCTGTGAAGCCTGACCGGCCTTTGACCACGACCTTTTTCGCACGTTCTTGTCGTACGTGATCCACTTTTCATCACCAGTTATCAGCTTCTTCAAAAATGGTTCGGTTTCATGACGTCGTAATAAAGAATCACAAATGAGTACACGGTTCATTAGGTTTCTTTCAGTGAGCTCGTGAGGTACCCAAATATCTAGCTTTTTTGTGTACCCAGTTTTTTTCAAATGCGCCAAAATTGTTTTGTGGTCAATTCCCAGTTCTTCAGCTACGTCTTAACTACTGATATGCCGATCTTGCTCCACTTTTTCAAAAATGGCATCCATTTTATCCGTAATGGGGCGACCAGAGCGACGTACATCTTTGACATCAAAATTTCCGGATTGAAAACGCTTAAACCAAATTTGTGCTACTCTCACAGACACACTGCACTAGGTCCATAAACATCGCAAATTTTTTTCGTGGCTTGCGTTGCATTTTTACCTTTTTTGTAGTAAAATTTTAAAATTAATCGAATTTCTTCATTAGATTCACTCATCTTGGCGGTACGAAAAACAAATGCAAATCACACATTTTCCTAATTTGAATTTGGAATTATGTTCTTTAAAATTTAAACTTTCAATGATACCAAAACCTGCCAGATACAAATAGTATAGCCAAAGAGATTTTATTACAAGTTCATACATACTATAATGCGAAAAGACTTTTTCCCCACCCTAATATGTTATATATGTAAAATTATAATATATAATTAGATATTATCTCTGTCTCTCTTTCGAACAAAACCTTCGTCCCAATATTTTCGCAGTAACATACCTATTTATAAACAACAAAGCCGAATTGGGTAAAAACAAAATAAATACCTATTTCAGTGCATCGATTGTAAGTTTCATCATTAACATTTAATAGTCCAATGTTTATATTATACGATTTTATATTATTAATCACATCGAAGTTCTTTTCCCAAAGTACAGCTTGATTGATATTGCTTCTACATGCGGAAGTTGTTATTGAAACATAATCGGACCCAAAACAAATGCTTTAACGACACGCCCTCGTCAATCTCCATTCAAATGTCCCCTAAGACTTGTCCCTCAAACCCAGATGGGTGAGGTGAGTGAACCCCGGACAAAGCTGCGTCCCTCCGAGATTCCTGATACCTTGTTCCGGATAATTTATTGCCTGCTGAGTACTTAGCACATAGGTATAACATGGCCTTGTTAGACCATGAATATTCAAAGGCAAATTGTCTGTTAGCATGTTACACGTGTGAGAAATTGCGATCCTTTGTAATCTTACATCAACCAAGATGAATCTTCAAATATACGACATTCAGTCCTTACAGAAAAATCTTGGACTAATAAATGTTAAACATGAAATGGGTCATAAAATCGATAGATAGTTGGGAAAGTTGTAAGTCAATATTAATATCATGGGACATTTCTTTTAAAAACTCTTATCCCATAGTAAGCAAGCTTGTACTATGGTAACCAAATAACTGATATATGTACTCAAAATTCTAAATTTTAAATTAATACTGATACCAATATACACACATAACACAATTAAGTAAAAAAAAAACATTATTTTAAGAAATCTGTTGAAGTAATTATCTAAGGAACAATAGACGATGCTCTGTCTGAACAGGTTCGGACTGCAAGTCCTCATGAAAACAGGTCCCAGTAACTGGAAAGCAGCTACATAAAACCTACGCACAATAAATTGAGACATCATCAATTGGACGCTTAAAGCAATAAACAATTTATCACCACCGATGATCAATACTTCATAATATATTGACATTTATCACGGATTTGGTATTTTTAGCTTTTAAATTAGTTATGTAATTATAATTGTACATTACGAGGTTCAATTATTAAATTTATATCATATTTTACAAGGTTAAGTAAGCCATTAAGCGTACGGCATCTTATGTAATTATGGTTTCGTGGAGGTTTTCTTTTTTTTGGTGTACACAATAATTTTATGTGGTCTGTTTTTAATTTATATGTATGAGTGTGTGAAAATGTAATGATTTCATTGTATTAAATGTTATTGTTAAAATTACTTTACGAACTAGTTATATTTAACGTACTTATTGAACTATTTTTCTTTGATACTTTATTTGGTAATGTTTAAATAATGTCGTCAATATAGACAATAAATAAATAATCCATTCATCAACAACTATAAAAAAAACTGATCCAGCTTAAATTCACCCATTTTCTAAGTAAACAATCAATAATTTACGTGTTAATTAAAAACATATCTTAGTAACTCTCAATAAATACCACAATCTACATTTGGTTGAAGCCGGCACCAAGACCGAGACTCGACTTGCAACAGATGTAACACTCGTAACTCGACGCAGTCAGGTAACACGCGGGTCGACTTGGCCGGTGACATTCCGCTCGCAACGAAACCGAGAGTCGACCAACTCGTACGCAATCGTTAACGAGTGGGATTACCGGAATCGGGGGTGTCGGTGATTGGTGATGATGTTGGTAATGATTTTTCGATGTTTCAATTTTGAGTGTAGGTGTAATTGTATTTTAAAATATCGTTACCGTATATATTATTATGTTGTTAAGTATCTTCATGATTTCCTTATTTAATTTCGTTTAGTATTTCGTCAGATTGTTTTGAGGAAATTTCTGAATTGGTCGGGGAACTGTCATACAAATGCATATTTATGAGTCGAAACTGATTATGATGGCGATTGTGTTGTGTATCATTAATAGAAGCTATATATGTATCTTTTTGTATTGGAATATGACAAAAAGAGAAGAAGAAATGAATGTTTAGTTTAATGCACAACAGGCTTGTAGGCTTGGCGTTTAGAGACTGACTACCATTCTACAGGTTGTGGGTACGATTCCTTAGATTGATTCTACCATTTGTGTCTATGAACAAGTCTGTTTGTTCTGTGTCTGGCTGTAAATATAAGTATCTATTTAGTAAAAATAAGCTTTAATGGCTGTCTTAAAAAAAAATCGAAATCTTTCAATTCGACTTAAGTTAATTTTGTCATTAAGCTGATACATATGAAGACATACAAAACAATTACATTGTTATTGTATTATTGTTACGTAATATGTTTCACCTCATTCATTAAACACAATGGTTATTAATTCTCAAATATAATTACATAAAAGTTTACAACAATGAGTGAGATGTTTATAAAAGAAAGCCACAACACCGCCGAAACGAGGTTTAACATTTCACACGTGGCCAGTCACAAAATTTAAAAACTCCGTTTCCGTATCAACAATTATGATACGCGAATTAAATACGAGGGTATCTTGTTATGCGGCTCAAGAATGGATGGCTCTTTACAATCTTCCCATTGTTTAAATGTAAGGTCGATGTTACAGCGGAAAGTGGACTCGGAAGTAAATTAACCTTTATTATCGTTAACAAAAATGTTATCTTTGTGTCAACAGCTTTTCTGAATGATAATTACTATGATATAATGTATTCCTTTATCACTTTGGGTGATAATACTACTGGTATCGATTACTACTTCCTTGTCTCTTTCATTAAATATATTTAATTGTGCAGATCTCTTTTGTCGCATATTATCTTATACAACAGTATCTATAACAAAACTATCTATCAACTTTTTAATTGAAATAATACATTAGTTTAATTACTTCCCTTAAAACCCGTAAATGATATTGTTTTGGTCTCAATCACGCACTTTTTTCGATTCTTTCGATTTACTAGGTTTTTTAAAACTAGGACTGCCTATAATTTTTTCGGGAGTTCTAGGACAAACTTAGTTAGCCTTTTCTCTAATCTAATTGATAATTGTAGCCTTTAATTGACCAAATCAACCGCCACATCTTAACACGAGAACAAACACCGTAATGAGAACGTACAATCGTCAAACTTTCATAGTTTCGTTGTGAAGCTAGTTCCGGCTAGTCAACTTGCATGCTGATGTTATAATTCCGTGATAAAATCTCTGAAACAGGCCACCATTGCAATTACTTTCGGGCGATGTTTTTATGGGTGTTACGCGCATGCGTCTAATGTTTTATGTAATTCAATGTGGGGAGAGTTTATGTTTTAGAATTACTTTCGTTTTAATTTATGCATTTCCTGAGTTTACAAGTCGCGTACATGTTCTTTAACGTCAGCTGTTAAGACCGTTACGTTGGGCCTAACAGGTATAATTACAAGAGTTTGTATGCTATTGCATTGACGACTATAATGAAAATGTATCTTGTATAGAATTACCAATGAGGCCGTTTTATGTAGCTTTTAATCTTGTGGTCAGAAAATTAAAATGGTACCTACAAAATTTTTGGTATTCGTTTAATATTTTTATTTGTGAAATTTTGCTTTCAAATGTAATGTTAGTGGACCATATCGTCCTCGAGGCATTAAAATCGTTTTGCAATTCTGAAAATGCAGTCGTTGGACCACAGTCGTAATACTTAATTATTTTTATATTATATTACCATGCAATAAACGATTCGACCAAAAATGTACGAAAATTGACTTACTTTCACTTTAACCCAAAATGCAAATATCTGAAAATCAGAATGTTTTTTTATTCTTTTTCGCGACATGCAAGATTTTTTTTAATTTATTGAAAGTCAACTTACTTCCATATCTATCCTATGTATCTTCAGATTTTTGGATATAGTATTTATTAGGAACTACTTAAATATTAATCACAAAATGGTGATTGCATTTAAACTGAGATCTAGGGTCCATAAAACTGCTCAAGATCATATTAACGTTTCTATCAAAGGCTTGTTCTCGAGTTCTAGTTCTGCAAAATAATCATAAAGTATATATAGCAAATAGTTACCCAATCCAATTAGGTTAACTGAAGTATTCTATATTATTGCGAAATAATCCAATTTACACATGATAGACTTAGCCCAAAACATGGCTAGTTAAGTTGATGTGTATTCCGCACGTGCCAAAAAGGATAAGATAAATCAATTTACTGTTTTCGTCGGAGTATTATACGAACTAATTCGAGCACGTTCATTTGATGTAATATACATACATGTATTTATAAAAATCGGTTTGCGTATGTTCCCTATTTACTCTAAAATGGACGATATTTGCACGGGCAGATAGCTGATCTTATAAAGAGTAACTTGGGCTCAATAAAAATAATATGGAACGTTGAAATATTGAATTGAAGCAGGTATCATGATATAGTGAGATTTTAAACCTAAATGGTGGTAATCCTATTCAAAGCAGTGATAATCTCTGCAGCACTAAGCGATATACGACTAAGCTTCAAATTAATTGCACGCATGACTCATCAGGTTAATCGATGTATCAACTATGAATCACACAATTATAATTCAGGTCGCATATAAGGGACCAAGGAACGTCATCGTTCTGCGGTAACAAGGTCGTAATGCACATTGGAATTTTAAATCGCCAAGGAAAGCGCCTCGGAAATGGCGTGCTCGAAACTCGTAGAAAGTGCAAGTTGGCATAAAATTTACAGCCCGTGGCAGTACCATAACAGACTATGTTAATTGGAATCACCAATTACTAGAGCTCGGCTTTCTACAGAATCCCCATATTACGAAGAGTAATCACTGGACTACACGCTATGCGGTGTTTTGTTGCTAGTTCAATTTGATGTCAAATGTGCTTCCAATGACTTGTCAAGTAAGTCTTGTTAGTCCCTTCAAATTGACTTGATATGAAATTGTATCGGAGCGACAATGGAAAAATATTTGACAGACTTAGTCCGTCTGGTAACGATCGACTTCCTTAATTGCATTAATGGGCTTTAAACGATTTAGTATCTCTACGTAATCATTTTTATGAGATTTATGAGATTTTCGTCCCAATTAAGGTCAATGTTTTTGTTATGACGGAGTAAGAGGTACCTTAAAGTTATTATATAAACTTCATGGGGTCATACAAAATTGATATGACCAGAGATCTTCAAGGTTGACAACGCATTGGCAATCCCCTGCCAATATCGGTGTCCGTACCCACTTTCCATCAAGTAGACTGTGTACAGGCTTACTAGCTTTCTGACAAAAAAAATCACATTTAATAAACGTCTGTTCTACATATCATATTTTGCGAAAACCTACATTCCATGATTTATGAAGTAATTACTGATGATAGTGTGGCAGAGATATGCAGTGAAGCAAAACATTGTGAGGAAACCTGTGCGTACAGTAGAAAGGCGTACTAGAGTAGGCCTAGAGGCCTGTCACGGACCAATAAAGTGCAAATTATTATTATATATTATAAGCCCTCGCCAAATTCGGTCTGCATCAGATCAGGAACTAAAAAAAGTAAGACAATTTTATACTGTATTCGTTGATTATACTAATTAAATCAAAATCGAAAGTAGGTACATTCTGGGTTTTCTTTAGTGTTTACTCATTTCGAAAGCCTCCTATCTCTTCTGCCTCTTTCTTTTGTTTGCAATCATAAATTTTTTTTTTTTGCTCAATAAAATATATGTTGGAAATTCTACTGCAAATTTAGCATAGGGTGCTTAATAAAGCCATTGAGTTTATTTCACTACGTAACATTTTACCTGGTAAGAGGAATATCAAAAAGCAACGACAAGGTAACAGTCTGACCGTATGATAAAGAAAAAATGTTGATCGCATTCGTTTCCCCTCCTTATACCACTGAGCAATATACGCTTCTAATGACAACCTAATTTGGATCAAATTAACTCAATTAAAGACATAAACAGACTTATAAATCACCACGTGCAAATAAAATGGTAATAACTAGAATTACAAGAATTATAACCGCCTTACCTATGTTATAATTGCCTTCAATCAGGTAGCCAGCAATTTGTGCGTTTGAGAAGTAAATAAAGCCAACTATCAATTAATCTAATCGTAAAAACTGACATATCATTGCGTGCTGGGTACTGGTTTAAATATAGGATTTCTAATAAAACTACCGTGTTAAAATAATAGACAACAATCAAGAAGTATAGTGCTCCAAATATGAAGCAAACTAGAAGAAGCTATGCTAGTTATAGTAACAACAGTAAGAATCGGAGGCAATACATCATGTGTCGTAAGAGCAAAGTGTAATGTAACTGGGCTGCAAGTGTAAAAACGTAATGCGTTCGAGTCCGCTGCCCCCGACGTCCCACTTGGGTAAGTGAAAAACTAGTAAGGGACCGCTGATAAGACGAATGGGGAAATACCTCAACCGTGTTGCTCGCTTCAACCATGGTTGAATAATAACAAGTTCGGATGCACTTTTCAACAATCATCAGAAAAAGAGCAAACCACTTTTTTATGTTCAATCAATTAGTTGGAACCACACTTCTACAAGAAACTCACAAAAAGTCTCGAGTCACGGCCGCAAAAAGTGTGATCACTTCAAACGGTTGCGAAGAAGTGCTTATGTAAAAAAGTGTAGTTTAGTTTCCGGTACGTCTCTTGGTAGAGTCGCGTGCGCAGATGGGGCACGCGCTATGCGCTTGCGCAACCACGCTCGGAAACGCTGCAAGACGGGAACTGGATGTAGTGTAACTGTCTTTATCATCAGTGCAGCAACATTTGAATGGTTCCACACATGCAACTAGCTTCCGGCAATTATTATTGTTTTTCTTCATTTCTTGGTTACATATTAATGTTCTGTTTGAATCTGTTGTGTTTGAGTTTTAATATTTGATGACAATTTAAAACGTAGTAGAAGTAACACGATATCAAAATAGCAACTGATTGATAACTGTTGTTTGCCTAAACATCGCTACCTTGCAAAACAAATAATTAAGAGGGCGTTACTCCCATTCCCGAAATAACATATCCCCACCGACATCTATTAATAACTATTTGGCACCTGATTTAAATTGTACCACTATAAAAAATAGTGTTATTGTACTTTCTATAATTATTCTTCTAAAAGATTATGTAATCCACATCCATTATTTGAAGCTTGAGAACGAAGTTGCAATGACTAAAGCGAGCTTTGTTCTGTAAGCAAATAATCTTGTTATTCATGATGATCCGGAAACAACTACACTTGAATAACAATCTTATTCGTGCACCAAAGTAAAATAAAGAGAAAGATGCTACGTAACAACCGAATCATCTCGAACAAGTACAAGAATTAAATAAAATAAGGCCAGTAATGATTGTGTAGTTTGTACAAATGTTAATCGTCATTTACAATAATAAACACATTGTGTAATCCCTTTTCAATACCGTGTCAGAAGATACTTTCATTTCCGAAGTACGATTTGTTATATGACATGAAATCGATTTGAATTGAATAATAAAAATCGTTTTTTTTTACTTTTTTGGTGGATTTCTTGGAAATCGCTTATTTTTCAAGGCCTCAATTGAAAACATCACTTGCAACATAATTTGTAAGACATTAGTATAAGAATGCTTCAGACAATGCACTCTTAAACCCATACAGAAGAAATGCATTTAATAAATAAGTGTCATGTATTAAAGTCGTTCACTGAAAGAATTTTAGTCAAGTAGCCAAATATTGTGAGATAAATGTATAGTGACATTATGAACATCAACCAACAATATAATAGCTAATAAAAATACAAATACTTCACTCTAATAGCATAAATTATGTATGTGTAAGAATGTTTGTGACGATGGTAAATCAAGAAGCTATGTGGAATTTAATTTTACGCATTCGAAGTAATATACTGATTGGTTTACAGATGTTAATAGGGCTAGTTATTAACCGCTCTCCAACAATTTGCGAATGACATGTTTTTGTCCTCGATTTCATCTTGGCGCCTTGTCTCTTTGAACGTTTGTTTGAATTTTCAACAACTAATCAGCAGTCTGGGTGAAGTTAGTTAATTTGTTATACTGGGTGTGCTCGAATGTGGGTTAACATCAACCTAAAATAGATCGTCGTTGGTCGTCCGGCGCAGACTTCAAACATAGAATATCGGTGGATGCGGTTCATTATCTGCTCATTTTAGATGGACTTCTTTAATCATTTTCACCACTTCCTTCTTTAGATTCTCATTTTATTCGTCTGGATTTCATCCAGAATTGTATCTTGGTGTTATTAATTCTGCTACTAACAATTTTAAGGAGGTTTATTACGTATGTTGTATCAACCATGCTTTTTTTTCATTCTATGGAGCATTGTGATTTTATTCGCATTTCACTTTATCATCGTGTCTCGCTGTCGCTTTATAGTTTCGCGTAGAAATATTCGTAGTGTGATGAACTCGCTTCCGTCGCTATTACATATACTAAATGCACATTTTTTTTTACATTATACTCGTTATGTAATCTGATACAGTTGTAGTAGTAAGTAACTTAATAGTATGCGGCCCACTCGCCTACTTATCAGTTATGCAATTTTGTATGAATATTATATTTATTTCCCTGAATTACATATTTTGTTAACATAGTTATTTTTTTTAAACGGCTTAGTGCCAAAACTTTTTACATCATAATCCGTGGTATTTTTTTAAGCCTTATTATTAGACTTTTTTATCGCTATGTGGTAATAGTATCTGTTTTCGAAAGTAAACTAGTGGAATCTATACAAGTCTAATCGTATTTCTCCGTGATAAATTATAATTCAAACAAATTTTAACGGTTCACACTCATTTGCATTCTAAATGGAATGCCAGTAGTATTTTAAATGCTCGTTTATAATCTAGAAAGTGTACGTATCTTGAAAATTCTAATGGTCATTTGCTTGATATTCGTTGCGCCTCTGTACTTAAAAATGGCATTAAGTAATGATTATTCAAACTAAATCAACTAATTCAGATAACAGAGAAACGAGGTATTTCCATCCAAACGCATCCAAAACAAACAAAAAAATGAATGAAATAAAACCGATATGTTAATTTTGGAGGTCACGACGTCTCGGATAACAGTTTGTTCAAGTTTTTATTACCGGTCACCCCACGTGCACTGAAGCGTATATGAACGAACGTCTGTTGAAGCAGGTGGTCCTTCAAACCGTGGGGGAGGGGACAACACCGCCACCCATCGCGTGGTAACCGATCATACGAAAGTAATGATACCCGTTAGATACCTTTAAAATATGTCCTCTCTAATTTGATGGCCTATATAAGTCTATATAAGGCTTTTTAAATAGATATTATATAGTAGCATCTGACAAAAAAAAAAATATAAACACCGACAGTTTAATGGCGATCAACAAAACTGTTAATTGGTTCATACATACACACCAGCATTTTGATGAAGATTTGAATAATCTGAAATATCTCTTATGAAATGATGGGAAACTACTAAATTGAAGGAATCCAATCGACTCAACAAGAAACCTCAAGGTAGCACTTAAATCAGGCATTCACTTAAACAAATTGCTCACTTCACTACAAACACAAATGGTGACAACCAATTAAGCATCAGATGTCACTTAAACTCAGCCATTTAAATTACGGATTGTTGGTGAAAGAGCATTAGCGCCTTGGAGGATTGACCTTACATTTATCAAAGTATGTACAACGTGTGATTTGTCAATGTTTATATCTTTTTTCTAACAAAGGGCGCGTGCCGTATATGTTGAACTTGCGTTCGTTGTGTAAGGTATTTGTATATCACTAGTGACCGCATTCTCTCAATGTCACATCTGTCAAACTGGCTGCCTTGCCCTTCCGTTATTGAACCATCTTGCACGCACGCACCGACTAGGCGATCAGTACAAGGTCGGTCTTATCGAGTTCCTATTGATTGAAACCACAGCCGGAAATTTATCTTCACAAACATTTTACTTTGGTAAATATTAATCCTTGCACGTCTGGTATCGTATTAATGATACTTAAATCTTTTATGTTTTTCTTAATACGATAATATATTCAAAATCTCGAGTTAAAGTCTGGTTTTACCTTGTACTAAAATACTTTCTCTTGTTTACTTTGCCGAATGTTTTATTGTACAACTGCTTAGCGTTCAATAGTGACGTCAATGTCTAGAGTCTAGATTATTGATAACATTGTTATTGTTAGTGTACATTTTAATTGTTTAAATATTGTATATTGTTGAATCTCCAAAAGAAACGTGTAATTGCATTCTTTCCGGCTATCCATCCCATTATCATCTATCCATTGACGCCAGATTCATCACAACTTTAAGCCAGCTTGAACAGTCTCTATTTCCTATATTGCTATATTTTTTAATTCTTTCTCGCGAAGCAGGAGCTATTTGTTCATCGTCATTCAGAGCTTGATGTGTAAGTTTAGCTATTTCTCCTGTATAATTATAATTATCATTTTCAATGACTTCAATATCAACTGCGTGCATCACGTCTTACCTAGTTTCATCAACAGGTAACTGGTAGTTTCTCAACGCAGACGCGACAGATGGCATGGTCGCCCACACGGCGCCACTGCCACGCGTACCTATAAAGAGTGGATTAACCGTAGGGTTTCAGTGCTAGCGATTGATTAATATAGTTGAAATTAGTATATAGTAATATAGTAGTATAGTAGTATAGTACAGTATAGTAGTTTACAGCGGTATAGGTACCGCTGTAAATAATCGATTACTGTAACAGTCCCGCAGAAAGATATTGGAGATATGTTTAAACCAGGTATTTTATCTATCTCAAATGTCATTCGCATATAGTTACAATCGGATTCAGTTAGATTCGATAAATGTGTTTACTAATTTATCCATGCTGGGCCGGTTATTTTGCTCAGTACTGACATCTGTCAGGATTGTAATGATTCATCGGTCTATCATCAGTTAAGCAAGTAAATAAACAAACCTTTATATGGAAATAATGATTCCAAACGTGAAACATTACAAACACTACACACAGGATCTCAATGTCGATAGGCACTCTATTAATAACACTTAAGATAAAGTTTATCAGTATGTTGTCCTTGCAAACTAAGAGACTATGTTATTTAATTATATTCAAGATGTACTGCAATTGTCTGAAGGCTGGGAATCGGTACTGGGTTTTGATTCAAGAGTAGCCTGGATTAAAAAAATTACCTGACAGCCGCGACGTCACGGGTCACGTTAGGACGTATTGTGGGCATACATGTATAATCCTCTGCCATTTCTTCGTGCATAATACTCGTATGTTTATTATTTCGTATTAACGCTTACACTGATTCCTCGTTCCAGCTGCACGATCGAGGCCGAGTTTTTACTACGGTGTCGGTTTCACGCATGTAGGTTGTTTTACGCTCATTCCTATGTGATACATCTTGGATCAAATGTTTGGCTATTATTTATAATTAGTGTGTGCACTTAGTATATATCAGAACTTTCATATTGTTAAAATTTACATTTTCTTCTGATTCACCTTCTTCATTTTCTCTGCGTTCTTCAAAAGCTCTCTTCCAGCTACGATATTTTCAAGTCTAAAAACGACTTACAGATGTTTTGCATTTATTGTTTATTTAAATGAAATATCTTTGTTTAAGTTCTTCGTTTCATTTTGAGGGAGCGTGATGTAACATTAATAGGAAAGCTAACAAAATGAATCGGCGAATCCTTAAGATGTTGTGTTGGTCAGTTACGTCCGTCAGACATAATTTATTTTGAGAATAAATGAGGCAATATCTCAAACCTTCATAAGCAACAGATCAATAAACTTCACATATGTGTATATACATTCTATCTTGCAATATGTTTTGACGTCAATACACGAATGTGTGCGATAAAGATAAATTAATACACTGTCATATACCTTTTATGTATTCAAGAAGGTTTCACAACAGATGGGAACAAAGAGCCTTTATCAGTATGAGATAACAGTAAAAAATGTGCACTATCGTCTGTGACAGTAGGTATAGTTTAAGTTGTACTTTCATATTTGCATAATATATTGGCAGTAGTATGAACTTGAGGGTCGTCAAATTAATTATTTATATGTTTAGAAGTATTATTATTATTAATAATTAAAACGTGTAAACGAAGCCTAAAATTTTTACCAATAGAAGAATACACAAATTTAAGTTATCGGCCAAATTTAATACTCTAATAACACAATAATTTAACCTTTCATAGAAGATTTTTAATAGGATAACAAGCTTAATACAAATATAATTGCTTTATGGAAACTTTTTTAACTGTAGATATATCAATTTACCAGAGCATAGTCCATTAAACCCCAGAAAGATTCGCACGGCTGATTTTATGACTGGAATTATTTAAGGTCGGATTGCTGCTTCTCGGGGTTTCATCAAGTAGTAACAATCATTCGAAGATGAACGGATGTTGTCAACGTTGCGGCGATCCGGTAGTTTGGCACCGCTCCTCGCAAATTTATTGACTTTGACGATATTAAATTTTATTATTGTTTTCCTTAGTCATGTTCGGAAGCTCAATTGCTTGGCAACTATCGTTCCAACCAAAGTGTTATAGAGGTCATAATCTAAAACTGAATTGTGTTACTGGAACGCACAGAAAAAAAATTTTGCAGCACTAAAAAAATGGAACTAATAGATGAAATATTTTCGACTCAGCTTTAAATAATTCAATATGCTGGAATATTCTTTACACATGGTCATCTGATCCCAAACTGAGCTTTGTTTTTTTTCTAAATACACAGAAATTGTTTATGTACACCATTGTTTGTCCCGGGTGGGAATCGAACTCACGACCTAGAGCGTGATGATCAGGGTCTATAACCAACAAAAATCGCCCGTAAAAATTGTGATCAAATACGACAAAAACAACAAAATATGCCACCAGACAACATCTCTCAACAACCTTTCAATGACATGCAAATAATTTACCGACCATCATAGATGAATGGTATACCGTGAAGTGCCATCAGAGGTAATTATGTATTTCAATGTTGCTCGTGTGAACGACCTTACAATGTGACAAATTGTAAAGATCCATCTCGAGCCTCATTTGTGACAGTCCTAAAACTAATTGTAAAGTTACTAATGAAATTCGGATAAGTTTTTCATGCCTATTGTATTATTTTGTGAATAATGAGCTTATCACTAAAAGGCGATGTGAAAGTAAAATGAAACAGGATATTTTTAATCTAATTAAGTTTTTAACAACTATACAGAGTAATAAATGAACGCAATGGCTTTGACCTAGTCTAACAAAGCTACTCCTAAGGTTTCGCTGTATTAACTACTTTGTAATCCGATTTAAAGAGATTTTGTATCGTTTTTATAGGATATAACGTTTTTAGTAGAACTACGTACAAGTTACAACTTACACAAGGATCTAGAGGATTACTGTGAGTTGCTAACAAGATTGAGTTTGGAAATGTTTTCTTTGCGCATCGCTCGCCATGTTTGCATGACTTACATCTGCTAATGTACCTACATATTGTGTTAATTCTTCCAAAATCATTACTTTTGCTACAAGGACCTCATAATGCATTATCAAATTTCAGTCACGATTCATCCTCAATTTTTTAGTACAGTGACCTAGAAGTTCTAAGGTTTGGTACTAACGCTAACAAGTTACTTCCGAGGTCTAGTGAATTTTGTTCATTCACGGCCGTCATTTCATTTGTATGCGAAATTATTTCGATTGAGGAAAATTATACTTTATTGCCTGGATCAATGTCAAGTGCCGTTTGAAATATCTGAACCGGAGACATAAAAAATAATGTTCATCCAAAGGAAATATCAAAGAGGGCAATATATCAAACGCTACAAAGATGCTCTTATCTCCTTTCTACAAAGAGTAGATATCTATGTACACTTTCATAGTTAAAATCAAGATAACGAGCAAGCAGTATGACGGATGGGCGAGCCAAGAGGCGCGTGATTACATAAAACGTGAAAGTATTATGTCGACCAATTGGAAAGATCAAGAGTAAGTACGCATTTCTCCATCGCACGGATATTTAAAATCTTGTAGGGTTTTTTGTGCAATTGTATAGCGAAGAAACACTACGTGAGCGTGATGGTGCAAAATCGATTCTGTACAAACGAGAATGCTTCACGTCAAATCTCTTAATGCAAATAAAGTTTGCTTAGCAATATGTTAAACGATTAACACGTAATGATGGCTAATACTAACAGTATTTAAACAAGGCTCCACTGTTTTCTATTTCAATATAGCTGCACATTATTTCCCCACAATTAATATATTAACAGTATGCTTTCGTCTTCTCATTACATACTTGATTATATTTAGAATAAAATTAAGATTAGTTCGTTGTTCGTGTTGCATGATCTTTAAATTCGTTTATCGTTCCCATTTTATCTCTTTATTTTTATTGTGTAATCGATTCAAGTCTACAATGTAATGTTTCTCAAATCAAAACATTATCTTGTGAAATATTTTACCTTGCATCGTGATTAATTCAGTCATTGGATTACTATACGCTTTATATAATTATATTTCTCTTTATTATAAAACGTGTTTTCGTTGCCCCATTTCCAAAGTCGCCTTCAAAATTTAATATCGACAATCCACTTATCAGAATCATTCAAAGCAGATTATAAAAATGTAATAAATACCAGACTTATCAAAGATAATGATTATAATAACAATAGATAGCTCTTTAATGGTCATCAAGCTATGAAAAGAGAGTCACATGATGCGTTGCCGATCGGCCTCGGGCCCACATAGTGTAACTAATCTCTAGCTTACTGGAATCTGTAAAGAACACTTCACAACCGTGTTTATTGTATCGACTTCTATACAACTATGTGGACATGTGTACATTGCAAATATTGGTTGTGGATATTGCGTGCAAATGTTTGAATACAGCTTGGGCAATAACTTTTCAGGTGCATTCCTCTTTATTATTAACATTCTTGTTTGGGGCATTGACATTTATAATATATTGAATGTTTTAATTCTTGAATGAAATATTGTTTCGATGCTTAATAGTGTTTAATCTTTGGCACTTGGAACAAAGTAAATTAAAATTAATTGACACAAAAAATACATTTTCTAAGTACTAAATACGACAAATTCTCAGGCGTTTCTAGGTGTAGTAGTTGTACATTAGTATCAGGTTATATTTTAACATTTTCATTTGTAACTATGTTCATTTAGCTAGAACTATCTGGCATTTAAAATATTAAGTAAATTACACTAGCTATATTAAAGAGATATATGAGTATAACTGAGTAAGGAAACTAATGAATTGCTTACAATATTCTAAAGACTTACTTGCTGCAACTACGAAAAAAATCTCAAAGAAATATAAACGTCGCATTTAAGAAATCACAGAACAAAACAATACGTGCTAATGCAATTATCCGGTTCTGTACGTAATTGAAATAATATAGTCAATCAAACGTAACGGAGGAAACGAAACCAATTTCGCTTGCGAAAATCGACAGGAATTTGTCGATTAGAATAAATACATTGTTTTAAACATTTACATTAAATTAAGACAATAGATCCGATATGGGTGGAACTGGTATGTAGCTAATAATGTTCGTGTAAACATTTAAACCAGTAATAAAGTAGATAACACTTACAAGAGTATTGCTGTTTGTCTTCATAATCTCAGTGTTATCATTTTTATCTTCAGTCTTATTAGATTAGATAACCATCGTTGAACATTTTCCAATAATATAACTTTTTATTCGCCACACTCTCTCAAACATATCAAAATGTTACTTTACGGTTCAATTGAGGCGTAAAAAATATAAACAAACAAAATTACTTCATAGTGGCATTATGCCTATTATCAAATAGCCAATGACCTTGTCACAGATTGGCCCAGCACCAAGTGCCGATGACTTCTCTGGCACTTTCTACTAGTTTTTATTACCGCCAACTATCAAAACAAATTTGTTCAACGATCTTGAATTGCTGCGTGTACATTGACTGCTTTATTGTTCCAGATCACTAAACCTCTATCTTCCACAACGAGCAATCTATGTTATCTATCCAAATTGTCATCAAATTTTGGTAGTGAGGCGTTATTAATGGTGCACTTTATCGTTTATGTCATCAGTTTATCATATTGTTTTCATACTTTCATGAGTTTATTGTTTGGCTTTTCCCCTCAGATAGCAGCGCTCTGTTATCTGTTTGGATTTCTCAATTCTGATGATGTAAGACTTTAATTTGAAGTTAGTCTGAAGGTATTGAAGCTAGTGTTGATAATATTATTCTTTTTACCAATTAAAATGACTTCGACTGTATCGACAGATGTTGGCCCAACATAACATTAGCTTATTATATGGTAATTTTTAGTTCGAACATATTTCACTCGTCTAGTTCGAAAGGCAGGTGTCAACGAAAATTAATGCACAAGCGCACCTGCTTGCATCCGTTCGCAACGTTTGCTCAACGTGTAAACATGCATGCATCTCTGCCATTTCGTTCCGAATACGTCGTCCTTAATTATGTTTTATTTCATAATCACCGTCTGCTAACTATGTGAAACATGCTCTATTCATTGTCGTCTTCATCTGATGGTTGCATTGTTTCTTTTAATTTGTTTATGTAGATGATTCTATGGAATCTGATTCCTTTGACACGCCATTATTTTATTAGTATTGTTATTGTGTCTTTTTTACGCTTGTGTCACATCTCAATAGTATTTTTTTATGCTAGGTATCCCCCGCGGTTTTACCCGTGTTCTCGATGATGTTATATTTTCCCGGGATAAAAGTATCCTATATGCTATTCCAAGGCATGCTCTATCCATGTGCCAAGTTTCATTCAAATCTGCCTGGTAGATTGACAAACTTTCGCATTTATACTATTAGTAGGAAGTAGGATTTCGTATATTTTTTACGTAAAAATAGACTACAAAATGTTTACTCTGAAATTACTGCCGTACTGTCAGTAACACTGATTAATTACAAAATCCAACGAATTTAATTTAAAACATTGATTGCTTTTAAAACCTGTCTTAACTAGAAACTAACTTTAGTCCAGCCATTAACCTAGTCTCAACAGCTGGATCGTTCATTTCTATTAAGTTGGAACTTGTTGGCAGTTCAACAATGACTATTACCTGAGCGAGTGGTCAGTGTGGGTGAATGTGGGAGTCCTTCACACCTTCAATCGATTACGCAAAGATTTTTACAAGCTCATCGAGTTATTAAATTTTATACTACGATGGAAATTTCGTCTCTCGTCTAAAGTTACAATGTTAGTAAAGTAAAGCCATTTTTCGATTATTGAAACTACCAAGAAAGACACATATTTTATCCCCTCTGACGTTTTCTCTAACTACAAAGAAATAAATGATGCTCTTAAACTTTAAATACTTTCATTGTAAATAATGTATACAGTGGACGTAAGGAAACGGTAGACAATCAGTAATTGCTAATCAGTGTTGTTGCGCAGTAGCCTCATTTACAATTTAACATTAGCATTTAATTTTGCATAAAATTTAATTTTTATGCTTGCAGTGCAAACTCATCTCTTTGTCATCATGAAAGAAAGATCAATACGAATTGATTGATCAGTAAAAAACAGATAATTTCAAACAGCTTGGTATACGAGTATTTATCTTTCTCCTTCGAGTTGTAGAATCATATAATTTGAATCCAACGACATGTAGAATGAAAGGATGTGGTCTAATTTGTTATCTGACTAATGATTCATGTCCATATTACATTAATTATTATATCAATATGGAAGGAACTAACGTTGATCGAAAGGAGGTAGAATAACCATTTAATAACAAAAAAATAAATATAAAAAAGTATATGACTGAAGAGGAAAACAATTTCGAATAGATCCACGTAGTTTCAAGAACGTGACACATGTATGACAATGACAATGAAATTGTAGAAGAAAACAAATCTAATAGTTTCCATTCGTTCCATTTATTGTTTAGTAATTCTATACTCCGTATAACTGATGATATGTATTTGGTATGCAAGGAACGAGTCTGCTGCATTTGTGATTTAACTAGACGTCTCAAATTTCAAATGCACTGTATCAGAGTTTATCTCCGTTGGCTAAAGGAATGCTATCCTCCATTAGATGTTTAACTCGAGAAAATTATATCTCATGAGTTGAAAGTAAAATTACATCGCTCGATGGAAATACTATAATTATTGCATCCAACTAGAGATCATAATAGCGTGCAGTTTTTTGCAAACTTCACTGACGCGCACTTGAGTGGTAAAATCTTTTATGCGATGGTTAAATAGATTTTATCAATTAGAAACTAATTGATTCTATTCTTACAGTAAATTTCATTCGTAGTCGCCAAGTATAGTGATGTCAGTCAAAATTATTATACTTATCAGTGGGTGGAAAGATCAAGTTATAAATAACATAAATAAAATGTTTCGAAAATTCTTGTAGATGATATTGATCATACGTCCACGCACGTTGAAAGACCTCCTATAAATAAATAACAAAATATACAAAAAAAAATATATTCTGAACCTTAAGTAACGTCAATTCATCACCATTTCTTTAGATATGCTCGTGGGTGCTAAGGAAGTTGCATCAGACATAACCTTGCCAGCATTATTGAGTGCCCACGTTGTCCCACTTCCAAATTACGACTGCTATCATAAGCCCTTTGTTAGCTTCAATTGCAAAAAATCTATCGAGTGTTTTATTCGCCTCATTCTGGTCCAATGCATGAGTTGGATTGGCATGGGTGCCTATTGTTCTATTTATTCTATCTGTCTTATTGTTCTACCTTCCTGATCCAATAAAGTTAATTAACGCACCATGAATAGTGTTATAAAAAACGCCGAATTCGACGACGTGATATGCAAAACTATTGTGAACTCTAGTTAATTCGATATATTCAATAACGTCACATCTTTTTCCTCCTTTCACATTTCACTTTCAATGTGTCTTATTTCCTATATTACTAATTAGAATTTCTTTTTCAGGTAAGTCATTTGAACCATGTCGATGATGTCGGAAATACGTAAGTCACAGTTCCCATTATAAATGTTTCAAGCATACATTTCCGGTTAATTTCTCTTTCAGTCAAGAATCTCATAAAAGCGAATAAAATGAGACACCGAAATTCCTGAAACTATAATGGTCCATGACAAAATGCTCGATCTAATTATAAATGCCCATTAACAAGTGGCGAAGGACAACTGGTAGGGAAATGCAGGATGCGCCCGCGATGGCTGACGCATGTTCAATCCCAATTCGTTCCATTTCACACGCCTCGTATAGAAGATTGTACGGCAATTTATTTATAACGCTCCCTTTGGCATTTCGAAACATCTAGAATTATGCGTTAACAACTCAGTCGTTTGCTTAACTTATTTTATTGAAACAATCAATAATAACATCTTTGTATTAAAGCTGAGAATGAGGAAACTAATCATTTCATTTTCCTCACGAGATGTCTTTATAATCTGTTGAATCACGACATACATTTGTGATCAGCGTTGAAAGCTAATAAAACAACACATTGTTTTTAGTCCGTAATAAAGTAAACAACATTATATATCCTATTTATTTAAACAATATGAAATTTTACTTCCACTTTTGCTGCAGTATCAAAAGGCTCGGGTAATAATTTTGCTAGTTTTATTAAGCTCACTGTTGGTACAATTTAAATCTGCTAGAGAGACGACAGTTGATCCATTTAGCTTACTGCAATTATCCATTTTTGTTTTCCATATTGTCACAACTGTCGACGCTTTGTTTTAACTTATTTATTTTTTATTTTACTAGAGTGCTAGTTTCATTATGATTATTAATGTTATATATAAAACTAACGTAAACTATGCGTTTCTATTTAATAACATTCATCTGATTACGATGAAACTTTAACGTAGTTGTTGAGCGCGTGTGCAAAAAGGTCTCTGAAGAAAAAAAATACGGCTAGTGTCTAATTAAATGTATCAATACCATTTTTGACAGATTGAGATAAAAATAATGACTTGATTAAACAACTTTCAAAGAGAATTTTAATGGATAGATGACAGTTAACCAGCACGAATAGAATACTGTTTATTCTAGAAATCAATTCATCAATCGAGTCTCAAACTAAAACGTGAGTATTTCAAATCAGTCATTACAGATAATGTTTGTCTCCATTGTTTACAATTGGATGAGGATTTGAATAAACACAACCATAATATTTACAATAGAAAAGTATCCCACTCGAAACAACTGACGGTTTGTTTGTAGGCTCGGAAAATTGAATGATTTGTTATAATACTGTGATATCATCGGATTCTTGTATAATCAACGTAATTGCGAATCATGAACGCCTCTGTTAAGCAAGCAATAATAAACTGCAAATTCGAAGCTTTCTACTTCGTGAATAAACGATTCTATTTTTTAAACTTTGGAATTGTCACCAGTCTTTAAGTCTTCATTGACGGAATCCAACAGGTTTATAAACATAGTTTCTTTTTTAATTTAATCTTGGTTTATGTAATTCAGAATCACTCACAATACCTATGTAAAATTTTAAATATGAAGAAACCAACCTATAATGTGTTGGATCAATAAGATTGACGCCCACATTATTGCTACAACTGTTGTTTATTTCATGTTACTAAACAACATTTAAAACTTGTACATCGAAAGAATCTCATGTCATCTATTTGTCATTGTTAACCTACTTTCCAAATTGTACATTTAGACCCAGCTGGCATGCTTAATGATTCAAAATTCTCGCCATGACACTTTTCGTGACTATATTGCTGCCAAAAAAAATCTTTCGGATCATTAAAAAGAAATGTACATATAATTTCTATTAAACTTTCAATAGTCCCACGAGAAACCAACTGTTCTCTATCTCGTTTTAATCAGGCATACTTGATTTGGATTACTTCACACTGTGATACCGTAAATTTATAATACCGAGCCGCAGTAATTTGGTTTCCACCCACACGGTCCGTGCATATGTTACAATGGTCAACAATGTTTTAAACATTTCAATTTACGCTTTCAAGTAAATTACAGTATCCCAAACGTATTTATTTAAAAGCAAGCCAGACTTATCTTTATGTTCAGTTTTACCTTCTTTAGTGCAAAGAATTTTGGCTTTTTTGAAGGAGCTTCTTCGGCCGGGTGATTGACCCACTCGCCCAATGCTGCGAGCTTTACTGACAATCCGAGGCTCTCGTGAATTATCTCCATCTGGTGACTTTAACAGTGTGTCACCGTGATTTTGCAAATTGGTATCGACACCCATCTCGGAACGGTCGGCCTTGGTACAAATTCCTGGACAGTTAGTGTTACCGCTCGTTCTCTATTAAACTGTCGTGTTACCGTTCAGCTGAAATTAGCCCCCACGGATATATCGGCGTGCGATGCGACTAACGGACGGTGTATTTGTGTCGTTTGCACGAATGCAATTCGCGTTTCTGCAAACTGCGCGGTTCCGGTGCGCCGTAAATAATTCGCTTAATTGCAGTAACGCGTGGTAATTCTTTATTGCTTGAATTTTTTAAATGTCGAGTGTGTCGAAGCCAACTACGGCGGTACCTACCGGTTCGGTTAAGTAACAATTTCCGAAGCCAATACATATTTTTGTTTTGAAATGTGGCTAGAACAAGTATAGCCCAAGTCTTATGTGGATCTGGACCTCATAAAAGCCATATGTATAAGTAAATTTATTTGCGTAATTCTAAAATCTCTTTTGAGATAAAGTGCAATAAAAAGTGATCAAGTTGCTAAACCATTACGCTTGATCACAATATTGATCGTTAAAGGTGTTAAAGTAATGGATTAGAATTGTCGTAAACTTGGATATGTTGATTACTCTCACTTTGTCAGTTGCTTTAATAGACAATAAACATCTAGGGTTGCAGCTTTTTCCTATTCAATGTTCAATGTTTTTGTTATTTATTTCTAATGCCAAATATATCCAAGTAGTCCTCGAAAATCGCGTCACATAATCGTTGGGTATTTGTAATTTTCCCTAAGAAGCCAATGTGTCTTCACAAATTGTTTACGTGAAGTGGTACAGCAAGACAAATGCATTACGTACGCGATGCGATGCGCAAGCGCAGAATTCACTGCTAATACGGAATGCGTGTCTATTGCAGAGAGGTCGCGTGCTCGCGGAATTGAGAATTTACAACGGGATCGATCTGTTGCCAATGATACATCGTTTTATGGGATCATCGACATAACACCCGCTAGTATTAGATTTTCTGAGTAATTTTATGCAATTATACAATAGTATTTCTAGAATTGTGATTGATAGTGTTGGACTTTGAGAGACATTTCTTTTTATTACTTTAGTAAATAAAATAAAAGCAGGGAATTAAACTCCAGGTTTTCCAGCTGCTTCCACATTAATGTCACACTTGCACGTAGTCTATTTGTATTGGATAATGGAACCGGCCTTTCTAAGCGGGCTACTTGAATATAAACACTGGACTAATGAAATCGTGGCTCATTCGAAACTTGTGATTACGAATACGAGGAGATTCCAATCGTCAAATTAATTAATTCCACGATCACGACCAGTGCAAATCCGAGTATGTGCCTTGGCAAATGCGAGATTTCTAGGCCACACTCGAATAGCACTGCAAATTTTTAAATACCAATTTTGTATAAAGTATCACACTATGTGTGTCGCCGGTTGACTTTACGACTATGACGGCCTTCGATTAACTAAGATTTCGAAACTAAAAAATAATTAAAAATATAAGAAATTTCCGTTCTGTATTCACCAAAGATACGGCACGAATGTACAATAACAATAAGGTTACGGACATTTATAAAATGCATGAAATTAGATATTCGTAGAGGTACTTGTTAATGTGGAACGGTTGAATTTATGGGTTTCGTGATATCGCTCAAAACAACTGACCGGTTAACGGTATGCTTTGATCAGACTGGCTTTGGGAACTTTTACCTAAACAAAATTGCTACAGTTTACATCCAAGTACTTGTAAGTATTAGGGTAATGGTGTTTACAAGAAGTCTAGTTAGCGAGATGCATAAAAACTGCATCGAACGCAGCCGCTTCGTCTAATGTTAGTATTTTTAGTGGGACCGAAATAACCTGGATGTGTGTCGCTCCCAATTCGTTTTGTAGACACCTTTATATCATGACGGAAGAGTTACAATCTCTCCAGTTGGCTCATAGGTCCCTCGGGAATTTGGTATACCCATCGCTCTTTGTCCACATAACAAATGGGTTAGTATCGATTTGTGATCTCTTGATTTAATGCAAGAACAAGAATAACCTCTTATTTCCTCTAAAATAAGAAATGTTATAGTTTTTAAAAACAAATCATCAAAAAGTTCTATATTTATATATTATTCACCCTGATCTCGTTAACGATAAAATCCATTTGTAAAAGTCAATTAGTGTTCAAGACAGAATTATCTAGAACATAGTGTGTGAGTAGGTTCTTCAAAATAATCCCGCACGCTAATTCTACAGCAAATATTTCACTAGTGCACAATACTGCGTTAAATATGTTAAGGCGTTTCAATCTCGGTATCGAGAAAGGGTCGCGTAATTTATTCACGTAACACCCCTGAAGTGGGTTTTGAGAAATTCCCTCTTTGGTCACAATTTGCGTGAAGGCAAGGGGTGGCTTATCTAACATCTTGAGGATTCTAGACCCGTTACTTTTGTGGCTGGGAGACGTTTAGAAGCTTGAAAAGCAGACTTGTACTATTTTGCAGGTCCTAATTTTGTTAATGATTTTATTTTTTATAATACAGAATATCAAACTCTTTGCTCACGGATATGAAAAGTAAACAGAGGTCATAGAATTAATATAATGTGTACCAAGTACACATAATTGAAAGCAATAAAATTCTCCTCCGAAAACAACCTAACAATCCAACCCATTGTTTATTTTTTCCCGATTGTCAGACAAAGCACGCACAAGAAGAAAATGTATTTTATAAATATAAATTAAAAACCTCGCTCCAATTTGATAATTTAGAACAAAATGTTTTAAATGTTATCATTTAGCCTTTAAAACTAGTTTTCCACTCTGAATACTCAAACTGAAGTTCACGCACCTATAATATGTATTAATCTTTTTGCACAAATTTTGTTTCTAATCGCTAAAAAATACTCGACACTTTGTAATAGATTGTAAGTTCGGAACTATAAGCCCCCATTGCAATGGTGGGCATTTTATTTAATTACTGCAGCTTGGGTATCTATTCACCGATAATATTCCATGTGAATAATATTTACTTACATAAAAAATATAACCTGGGTTAAAACTAAAACTTCAAATCGCATAATGTGAATAATCCCGGTTAGTAAACCCAAAGGATTCCCATCAGATCCGTCCGTAGTTTATGGCGAAGATGCTGGCGTGCAAAATCTAGAGTTCATCTGCCTCCATAAATGGCTTGGACATGCATGCATTCACGAACTTACATACATGTGGATTTATCTTAGAACTCCAATTGAATAAAGCCAGCGAAAATAGTATATCATCAGACATCGTAAATGGTTCCGCCATCGTAAATGGTTCTGCCAATTTGGGATGAAAAATATTCCGCGTATTTGAGGTATTCGAAATATTAACATTAACGGAACGCAAGGCAATAAATCTATTGACAAAATGATGCCGATAACCACAATCGTGCAAGAGTCATTAACTCCGAGGTATAAATGATTGTAAAAACTAACAACAAACCAGAAACAATAGGGGACATCAAAAAAAGACATTAATGTATTAGTCACAAAGTTTTGTTCATCACGACTGCACTGTTTGAAAACTCCAAACGTGTCTGCTGCCCGTCACTCCGTGAATTAATAATCTATTGTTACGAAAAATTACCTCACTACGTACAATGAATAATACAGTAACAGTTTGGTGACATGTTTTTCTTCGCTATCAAAGTCAAATCGAATCTGCCAAATGTCGATATTGTATTGATGTTTCCGGCAGTGCAACTGAGCCAAAACCATTACTAGGTCACCAACGCGTGAGCGACCCTGGTTATTTTGGAACAATCACTATTTAATTCCAATTTAGAATCTAACGATTGCTTCACTAAGATGTTAAGCAATTATTAAAGTAATCCACGTGAAACATGACCATTTTGAGATAGCTCCTCAAATTGCAGCTGTAAATCCCAGCTTGATAGTCGACCGTGCGAAAGTCCAGATAAAATCTCTATTGTCCATATTTGTACAGCGTATTACGAGCCACAGCTAGCTAGGGTCAAAGGGAACCTTATTATGTGGCTGGCGAGCTTGTATCTTTGTGGCAGGCGCAATTATGGAAATTCCAGCTTGAAACGTGGTGGAATAAAATGAGTTTTAGACAGTTTATGCTGTTAGCGTTGAACAGAGTAATATTTTGAATAAAGACTTTGCTAGTTCAAGAGCATGGTTGGTAGTATTCATAATTGTATTGTCCCTCATTCTGTTGTGTTCAAACTTAACTTAAATATACTTCTCATGATTTTCCTAAAGCTAAAATGGATAAATGTTTTGATTTGTCAGTTTGTTCAAAACCATTTTCAATTCAACACCACAGACAGGAAAGAAATAAAGATGTTCATAGACTTTTTTTTTGCTATACCCAGCGTCGCCACTTTTTTAACGACTTTGCGTAACATTAACGGAGGTTTAGGAATTCCTACACTCCTATGGGCGAATTAAAATCAAATATAGATAATTATTGTTTAAACCTTTTTAATATAAGCACAGGCTCCATTTCTTTGGCAGTCTAGCATTTCGTCTAACACATAAAGAGGTAGTATATATAAAGAATCTGTCTAGACTGCAGGCGGAGGTGTTTCGAACTAAGATAATGAGATTTTTGCAGTAAGTGTCTGGGAATATTAATATTAAAACGTTGAGGTTTGCAAAGTTTGTTGCGTTTATTCTAGAATTTTCATCAACCAGAGCGCTAAATTCATCTGTTCCGTATCGATGTTTCCAATCGGAACAAATAATTCTAACTGGAGCATTCGGTGGCGAACAAGATTATTTATGAGCTCACATTCTCAATGCGGCCATTTTGCAAAATTCTACTATATCCTGTGTACTCCAAACTAGAAACTATGCAACTATAATACTTCATGATGCTGGTTCAATTATGTCCTGATGCTCTAACTAGTAAAATAAATAATAAATTAATATCCAAGGACATTCTTTACACACGGCCATATCTAATCCCAAACAAAGCTGAGCCTGTACATAGATAACTGATATACTACATAATCTACTTTTTATTCTAAATACGCTTTACACTTTGTTCAAGTGAACTAGCTAACATCCCTTTTTTTTTGCAATACCTACCCGTGTATATGGAGTAAACTCATTGAATTTATTTCTCCCGGAAACTGCTGTGAATACATTGTTGATCGATATTACTTGACTCTATCAATATTCAAATGGACTTTAAAAGATTATTGGTCTGGGCCTATTCACTCAATAGACCGCTGCGCCAGGAGACTCATCGGTGATGTTTCGCTAGTTGAGGCGAAATTAACGAGCCTTGAACATCGTCGTAGGGTTTCGTGTTTGTCGGTTTTCTATAGGATGTATTATGGAGAGTGTGCGACTGAATTGTTTAATATAATTCTTCGCTTCTTCGTTCGTTATACGAACAGCAAAGGAGTGGAACTCTCTTCCGGGGTCAGTGTTTCCCGACAGCTTTAACCTGGATTTATTCAAGGCCAGAGTGAATAGGCATTTTCTGGGTAAGCGTGCTACATCCTCGGCCTCGTCATAACTCCTTCTGGGGTCAGTCAAAGGCCAAACGCAAGCCCATTCCTAATAAAAAAAAAATACTTCGTTGAAATTATTTATTTTATTCACAGTGCGGGACAAAAGATTCCTCTCTCACAGTTCCCATAAGACACCGAAACCATGTCATCACGTTTCCTTAAGTGTTTTATATTGTTAGTTGGTAGATGGTAACCGCACTGAATGTCAAATCAATTAAAAATAGTATTGCTAATTGGCTTTTAACATCGGAATGCGCTAACAACTCCCCAACGGTTACCTCCGAGAATGCCCGACCATCTTTTTGCTCGCTTTTATACATTCGAAAATAAAAGTATTAACAGGCTTCCTTTGAAAAGTGCTAGTTAATTTATTTTGCGTTTTATTCGAGCTATTGAATAGTGTTTACTTTTGAGATGTAATAGTGATCTTAGTGCAGATTTCGTCTGGGGAAGTACAACCACTATACTCATTTCCACTGCGAAGTAGTAGTGCACAGTCGGTTAGAAAGGTAAGGGACCGGTGAAATTACAGGCACAAGAGGCTTAACAACTTTACGTCTTTGGGTCGTCTTCGCATTTGCGATGCCCCTGGTGTTGCATATACCCATAGGTAGTGGTGACCATTTACCATCGTTTGCTTGTTCGTTGGGCTACGTGGAAAAAATACACTTTCTAGTAAAATTTATGCTGAATGATGATTATCCGGAAATCCTCCACTTCAACCAACTTAGTTGGCATGGTGGCTACAAGACTGACTTTTAACGTTGGAACAAACATTTGTGTCCATAAGCATATCTGTTCATTCTAAGTCTGGGTGTCTATCTATAAGAGTTCTATAAAATGTAGTGTATCAATTATCTGGTAACTTCAGTACGAGCTCTGTTAAGTTTAGGATTAGATAACCATGTGTTAAGAATTTTCCCAGGATATTTACTTTTATTTATACGACATTTCTTGAGGAATGTCTAATCTTAACTTACGTTTGGTTACACACACTTAAAATATATCACGACACGCGACAGGCCAGTTGGTTTGGTGGTTAACGCTCTGACTGCCAAACCGAAGGTCGCGGGTTCGATTCCCACCCAGGACAAACATTTGTGTGCATGAACATGTTTGTTTGTTCTGTGTCTGGGTGTAAATATCTATATAAGTATGTATTTAGAAAAAAAAAGTAGTATATGTAGTATATCAGTTATCTGGTTTCTATAGTACAAGCTCTGCTTAGTTTGGGACCCGATGGCCGTGTGTAAAGAATGTCCCAGGATATTTATTTATTATTATTATTATATCAAGTTATACCTACTAATATTATAAATGCGAATGTTTGTGAGTATGGATTTTTGTTACTCCTTCAAGCAAAAACTTCATAATGGATTTGGATGAAGTTTGGCACATAGAGCATGCTGTAATAACACTCGGGAACGCGGGTGAAACCGCGGGGGACAGCTAGTGTAACATACTTAAGTTGTCGATTCCTACTAGAACCTTGTGGGAATAGAAATAAATGATTTTTCAATGACATTTTTTTGCTATAAAAAGGGTCTTTTAGATCTCGATATTGCAGCTTTAATAAATTTATAGGTTTTAGTTTATTTGTCAGTTTTTGTCATCATACAACCTATCAAATTGTTTCCTGATTTAGGTGACTTGATATGTAGTGACAGCTCTCCCCCGCGGGATGTCACATATTGTGTTATTATAATATGTTATTCCAGGATATGCCAAGTTTCATCCAATTCAGTTCTGTAGCTTTCGCGAGAAAGAGTAACAAACAACCATACGTACAAACATTCGCATTTATAATATTAGTAGGATATTAGCAGGATTAGTAGGATTTTTTAATTAATTTGATCTGACTATAGGAGCTCATAATCCCAGCCTTGTATTATTATAATACAAATCAATACTGTGAGGTGGTAAAAATAAACAACAAAGCAATTACCGGTGAAATTGTTTGATAATAATGTTTATTTTTAGCACATACACATGTAATCGCCTACGCCGACGACTGTCGTGCATTGCGGACTTTTTATCTTATCTCGCTGTATTCTGCGGCTGGACTTATGGTTGCTTTTTGCATGATTCTTATCCAAACTGCCATCTTTACGTACGTCAATGCACTGATTCCATTTTTTTTTTAATATTTTTTTATTCGAGCTGCATACAGGTTTGTTGTGGTTTGAAGTGCATTAGTAGAGTTATGAAATATTTCTTTTTAAATTATTCTGGGACATTCTTCGACGATTCACGATCATCTAACCCCAAACTAAGCAGAGCTTGCACTGTGAGAACCAATTAACTGATATTCTACATATCCAGCTCTTAAATACATAATAGACACACTCAGACACAGAATAACCAGATATGTTCACGCACACAAATGTTTGTCCTGGGTGGGAATCGAACCGACAACAAGCTGTGACCACTAAGCCTGGCCTATAATATAGGTAAATTAGCGTGAAGTTTTCTGCGTTTTTTCTGGTTTTTCAGCCTTACGGAAAAAGAGCTAGAAATTCTATGCAACGCCTTGAGATTTTTAAAGGTTATAGTTAATTTATTGACGTTAATTCAAATTACAAAATTTTAATTGAACATAATTTATGCATATTAACTACTTAGCGTGTTTCTAAGTAATCTGTGTCGCATAATCATATTGCACTTTTATTTATAGATATTTGATGGTCGCTCAATAATCGCACTGAATTAATTATAATAAATTTGCAAACATTTCAAGTTCTTACATAATTTAGTAGTAGTTTTCAATTACACGCTTGTTGATAGGAATCTGGATATTGATTATTATTATCGATAGTTTGGATAGCACGTTTCGGTATTTCCCATATATCGATCTTATTTACATACGAGAGATTTTGACTGGTCAGTTGACAAGGCAAACAAGACTTACCTACTTCACTTAGAAGGATGGAATTCCCATGAAAATCAAATATCGATGTCTTGTTTGACATTGTGTTGACTTCTGATTCCATAAGACGCTTTTCGTATGTTTTCTGTCCAAAATTTTGCACATAATCTGCAAGTATACTTAGTGGTTCGATTCTCACCCAGGATAAATTTTTGTGTGCATTAACATGTCTCTGTTTGTTCTGTGTCTCGATGTAAATATCCATATAAGTCGTATTTACAATAAAGACTTGTACCTATATGCATTTGTATATCAGTTATCTGGTTTCCATTGTACAAGCTTGTTAGCTTAGTTTTGGATCAGATGGCCGTGTGTGGAGAAGTTTTTACCCAGTTTTTTTTCAGAAGAGTTTTACCCGCGTTGCCGTGGGACGTCACTTCTATTATACATAAAAACCTTCCTCTTCAATCACTCTATCTATTAAAAACACCGCATCAAAATCCGTTGCGTAGTTTTAAAGACTTAAGCCTTTATAAAGATTTAAGCATGACAGAGAAATCGACTTTGTTTTATACTATGTAGTGAAGTAGTCCTTATAGGTTCATCATCATCATCAGCCTATCTCCGTCCACTGCTGGACATAGGCCTCACCTATAGCACGCCACTGAGCTTGATCTTCAGCTCTTTGTTTCCAACCGCTGCCAGCCAGCTTGAGTATATCATCGCTTCATCTAGCTGGAGGGCGCCCTACACTACGTTTACCGAGCCGTGGTCTCCACTCTAGAACACGTCTACCCCAACGGTTATCGGTTCTGCGACAGATGTGACCAGCCCACTGCCACTTCAGCTTGCTAATCCTTTGAGCTATGTCGATAACTTTGGTTCTCGGACGGCAAAGGACAAACAAACATATTGCGCCGACCCCAAATGATGACGATACAGACCAGACAGTTGATGTAAGGGAAAATGGGTCTTATAGTCACATTCAAATTGCCGGTGTAATTACAGGCACGTGAGACATAATAACTCCATGTCTCAAGGTCGATAACGCATTGGCGATGGACCTGGTAATGTCCACAGGCGGCGGTGACCACTTAACCATTAGGACTGTGTGCTTGTTTATTGGCATATCCTAACTTCCCTACATAGTTTCAACTACGCAAAAGATTTTGATGCTTTTTTCATCAATAGACAGAATGATTCAAAAGGAAGGTTTATATTATATTTATTCTTATATCCCTTGGGAACGTGGGTGAAACCGAGGGGCACTACAGCTAGTACTTACACTATAACAGCGAAATTGAGTTTGTTTGTCTAAGCGACTGAACCAATCCTGTTACTTTAGCACACACATAGAATATGTAGAGTATGGTATAGAGAGGGAAGTAGTCTCTTTTTTATCGGGAACGCGAGTGAAACCGCGGGATAAATATAGCATAGAAAAAGAACTCAACATAAGAATGTAGAAAACTGCCTGTTATCCCCTTAAAGGTTGGATCTTAAACCTCATCATCAGTTCGTTAGCAGGGTCGTGTCAAGTGGTTCAGCGGGCACACTGACAGTGATACAGTCGACAGCGCAATCGTGCATCGGCACTTTAAACTCCACACGAAAACCTGCCTTAAATCCTCACGAACAAAGTTCAGAATTCAACGAAAGACACGGTACAAGAATCTTGATAGTTCGGCCGTAGGCGTTGAATACTGTTACCCGGGTAACTACTTGGGATGGAGAAAAAATGTTTGAGCTTCGTATTAGAAATGTGTTCGTTTTCTTTGGTTTATGTTAGTGTATGTAGCTAGGGTATATAAGTGAAGGCTTTTCTATCACTTCGTGTATCTTTCGTATATCTTCTTCGTATATCTGTGATATATCCGACAGACCCGGACTGCCACGCTGCAGGTCGTGGATTCACACCCAGGTCAAAAATCAGTGTGCCTAAACTTGTCTGTTGTTCTGTGTAAAAAAGGTTTTGATACTTAATTTCTAGTATTTAGTAATACAGTGACTTCATTACTACATCTGCTTAGTTTGGGATCAGATAGTCGTGTAAAAGATATGTCCCAAGAGATTTATTTATATATGTTCCAAAACAAAACTTTTGAAAACCTATCCCCAATCCCGTTTACCCTCAGCTCATCGACTCGACCGCGTTAGGGTGTTAAGGCAACTATGCTTGTTGTCCAATGAAAATAAATATATATAAAGCTATAGTATGAATACACTATTACATGTACTGTACACGTATTACACGGTACTAGGGTACTTTGTGGTCGCCTGGATAGTTAGATACTACCCTCAACTTCGAAATCTGTTGTCAAGCCCGTGTGTGTTACGATAACTGCCCTTGAGTGGCAGTACTCTTCTAGGCTTTGTACGCTTACGTTTATATTTATTAAAAAAAAAATTACCTTGCTGTGTTTCTTACCTGTCTTTCTCAGTTGAAGGCTAACTTCCGAACCGGTGGTAGCTTCAGTAAATTTAAATTTGACCTTCATTAGTGCACTCATTTAATTTGGCTTGACATGGTGAGATTCTGGTCACAAAAAAAACAATTGCTACATGAGTTTTTCTATTTTGTTTAAAAATATCAAAGTTTCGTCCCCTTGTTGACATCCTTGACACTAACACAGGACCATCACAATAATAAATTATGGAAATACGGTATCTACGAAAAATAAGACAAAAAAGGCGAACTATATAAGAACGAGCACTTGAAGAAAAAAATTTGCATCTCCGATATGAAAAGGACACCGTTGACAGTTAAAAGTAATCGGATAAGTAACTCGAATGATGAGCAGCACAGATCGATTTAGAGATACGTTTTAATCGAGTCTCGTAGCGTTAAATTGCAATTTGTCATGCATCATGAACCGTGGTCATGGTTATGGCAGACAAGTCTATAATCTTGCTCATATCCCAAAAAAGACAATCAAACAACGACTTGCATATTTTAGTCTTTTTCAAACTACATTCTTATGAGTCATCGCAAAATTGTGAAGTTCTCAGCGAATTATAACTCGTCGAACTCCAAGAATAGTAGAACTTCGTTACATAAAATTCTTCAAGAAGCCATACAGAATGCCCATTTCCTCCTGTTCAGAGTATGGTGTTGGCGTAACGATATTAAATGGTTATTTAATGCGCCCACAACTTAGTCCCCCACGAAATTCCCCTAGCTATGACCCCAGGAGGGGAAACTCGGTGACCGTGCATTTATAGAGAAATGACATTGTGGAAAAATTACATTTACTTGTAAACAACGGTGAGGAATCGTTATAATGATTCACTCACTATTCTTAATATGTCGTAGTTCCTACGACCTAAAGTAGGTTTTTATGGAGTCCTAGAGTAGTTGATCCATAACCAATTAGACGGCACAATACTCTAATGTAGATATAAAAGCAACGAAGTGCCAGTCGAACTTGCACACAAATAGCACCGTAATATTGAACAAAACGCCTAATAAACACTTTCTTGTATGGACTCCCTTTAGTTTTATTTCTTTTTGTTATAGCGGCCATAGTAGTACACATTATCAAAACATTATACATATTTCTGATGAAAGCTGACTTCCGAACCGGTGGTATCTTCAGTAACTTTTACCTTCATAAATGCTCTCCGGGGTCTTAAAATGAATTGATCTGTTCCTAGAGATGATGCTCGTGACAGCCTGATAGACACCGGAGGCTTAGTAAGAGGTTCCGATCCAATCTTTGGGCACAGAACCCTACTACTTGACAGTGGTGTTCCTTGAAACTGAGCAGTTTTATTTCTGGAATGTATCGTTGTGAATCGAAACCGTAGATTAACACTTGTTGATTAATTATCAAAAAAAGGTACTCATTTGCAGAACCTTCGTAAATAGTAAATATCACTATGGAAGAATAAAAGGTATCTCCAAGTAAATAAAGTAAAGTCGCTTAAGACTTTGACCCTAGAGCGTTGCCAAAAGCGAAGCGTTATGAAAATTTTCCAACTTCAATGTTTATTATGATATCATTGGGCACTCTTACCCTTGAAATTCTTGTTAGTGGAAAGTTACGACTAACCTATCTTCTTCTTCTGCTATACTATAAAAAAAACTGTATCGAATCTTCGTGTCTGTACATTGAAAACATTTGCCAATAATAGATTGCGGTTGGATGTAGTGTAAGCGAATACAATAAGATCGTTTGTGAAAACTTTTTCTATCTGTTTGTCTATCTAAATTTACGTAACTTGAAAAAAAGAGTACCTTAATTTAAATTTATCTCGTGTACGATGTTGCCAGTATATAAATTGTACATATAAACACTTTACATTTTACACCACATATTTATTTGATTTATTTTTATTATTGAAAAAGATAGTCCATGTTTAGTAATCATGTTGATTCGAATCGACGTCCTAGTCGTTATAATAATGAACGACCTTGCCTTTCTATTCAACTAAAGGTGAATAATAGAAAATTATTTCCACAGACATTACCTACATTTACATTTATTTATATCCAAATGTTTCCAACACCATCCCACACAATCCGCAATGTTAAGTGAGTGCAATAATGTAACGTCCACGGAACGGTTAATTCGAGCGGCAGACTAGAAATCTAGAAAAGCGATCTAGTCTGGAACACGTCTCGGCCTAGATACACACAGATCTCCCGTAAACACTTGCATTGTTTGCAATTTTCTCTAGTGGAAAACGGAATTTATTAAATTTTCAAACACCCGAGGCACTCCAATGACAGGGTACGAATAATCTTGATAATGCTTAAAACAGCTATGATAAATCAATTTAATCAACTATTCGAAAATCGACTGTATTCCTCTAAATATAAAGTTTGCGTAACGAATTCAAAAATTTGTTCCATCACAGTGTCAAGGAAATTGCATTGTAAAGAAGAAAAATCAATGCAACAGTCATGTGAGACGATGGTGTAATACCTCATTACTATTTATATTACTTTTAAAGGGGAAATTATACCATTCATATATAACATTGACACAACTTCTGAGACATTGATATAAGAGACAAAAAACAAATGACGTTCAACTTCACCAGACGTCTCTATGTACTTAATGTGGCAGTAATGACGTCAAGGAAATCTAATTAATTCTAATTTTAGTTCAAGATCGTCACAATGGTTATATGGATGTTAGCGAAATCGATTAAACGCGACATTGTCTGATTAGCAAAATTTATCAACCATTGCTTATAATAGAGCTTGAATTTCGATTAGATGCTTACCTTAGGCTTTTATTTTCAAAAATCTTTTAGCCATGTGGATAAAATTTGGTCTAAATATTGGGAGCAACCGCTAAAACTTATTGCGGCTATCTTTGCACTTTGAAGTAATATTATTCTTAACTTATTGAATCCGAGTGGAGTTCCAAGCAACTCTGTACGGTTTCCCGAGTCACTTTCAAAGTTCAAGTTGCAAAGAAAACTTCCCCCGGAGCGGTGAGATATTAATTTTTAAGTAAATCAAAGTTGTGACTTCGAAATCTTTTAGTTAGGTATGTTGCGGTACAATATTTTTTTTTGTCGGAAGTGTTAAATGGGCACTTATTTTTAACTTAGAAATTCTAAGCTATTGAACATACTAACGGCTTGAAAGACAGCCTTGAACAAAAAAATCAGCAAGCACACTCTTTATTTCATCCAAAAATAAATTCCTACCCTTACTATAGAACAAAAGAATGATGATATCAATAGCTAAAATTGATCATTCCTGTTACAGGTGACACACAAAACGTCAGGCAAAGTAATGGTGCTTAAAATGAACCAGCAGCGGGCGAACCGGCCTAACATGCTCCGAGAGGTACAGCTCATGAACAAGCTGAAACATCCTAACATACTTGGGTAAGTAAACTTGACTATCCAAAAGAAATTCATGGCGAGGATCATTGGACATAAGAGTTGAGATACAAAATACCAATTGACTTATCTGAAACGCTTTCAGATAAGTCACGCAAGTTTCAGCTAACAGTCTCTGTCGAAGTAGATTCTAAGATTGATTATAATTGATCACCGAAACTAACACTGTTTCAGAAGTCAAAATTAAACAAAGTTGATACAAACATATTCCATGGATCATTGGAGCGCTACATAAAAAATGACAAAATTCAAATCAATTATCTCTAAAGCTTAAATTAGAGTCTAAAATATCGATATTTAAAGAATCTGTCGAAGCTAGACTCTACTCTAAGATATAATTAATCACTAAAACTACCAATAGTACAAAAGTCAGGATTTAACAAAAATGGACCAAACAGATTCCATGGATCATTGGAACGTGTAGATGAAAAAGACAAATTTACTTATCTGTATGGCTTAAATTGGAGTTTAGGAATAATTAAATATAAAGAATCTGTCGAAGGTAGCCTCTAAGATTTAATCACTGTAACGACCAATAGTCCTAAAGTCAGGATTTAACAAAGATGGACCCAACATATTCCACCTAATCTAGAATTTAGATATACTAAGTTACGCAGTTAAGTTAATGAAACTACCTCCAATTTAATTACTAATTTATTCAATCCATCACTATTTTAAAATAATGTATACAGATACAATTTGATTTCAAATCCACCTGCAAATTATTACGAAACTCATCTTATTAACTGCTAATGAAGTCACAAAATCCATTTACCGAATGCCGGATACGATGTTAATTTACAATCTGTAACAACATTATTTGCATACTGTGAATAGTTTAGTTGATAATCAACCGTCAAGAATAATGAAAACTAAATATCAACAGGATTAAATTTAGAAGATGATATATCACTTTGATGACATTCAAATTGATACGAATTCTAGATGTAACGATGGCGTTCGAATAAATTTGCATGTTGTGCCAATTATTGATACGGTTCATTATAATATTATTAATTTTATAAATATCAATCAGTACCGGCGACTGTAGACGAATTATTTGCAACATGCATACTAAAATGTGTCCTTTTATTTATAGTGCAGTTTTGACAAGTATTTGCTTATTCTTTTTCGATAAGATTTCCTTTTAACGAATTTACAATATCTGGGTTCATCTCATAATGACTTATAATGAATTAGGCTGTTTCAAAATTAGAGGATATTTATCGTTGAATAATTTGAAATATTATCTCTATTCTAAATAGTAGAACACAAAGACACTAATTACGATTGTCTGTTTGTGCGCTTAGTTCTTCCTAACTACCCAATCGATTTGTAATAGGATTTAACATTTTTTTTAAGAATTACTTTCGGAGGCTTATATATAAGTTACTATAATCTTCCTCAAGCGAAGCCAGGGCGGGTCGCTAGTCTATCTCTTTTTTTGCATGTGTCGGTAACAAGATGTGTTTTTCATGACGTAGGTTATTGACTGAAAACAATAGTTTTCTTTGTAAGTAATTAAATATAATGACGTCAACGGATCGTATGTCTCGACTCTTGACTCAGGACTGAGTCTTGGTTATTTTTAACTGAATAACACTTGTTGTTAGTGTGGAATTGACTTGTGTCATAGACACGTAATACTACCTAATACTTTGAAAGGCGAATAACACCGTTCTCTAAGCGATTGGAGTTATGTCCCTCAATGACTTTGATGTACAAAAACATGGTAATCAAGCAAACTTCATTATTACGAAATTTGCTATAATAAGTTTTTGTTAAACATAATTATAACCAATTAATTCTTTTTCAATTGAAGCTATTAGAAGGCGGCATTCAAATTGTTTTGCCATGTCGTATTTTGTCCTATTAAGTCAACTCTGTAAAATGGACATTAGAATCAATTTAATTACGGATAGTGACTTATAAATACCTGCGAACTTGGATTGTGATTTTTTGTCCTCACAGTAAAACAATGATTATTATTATCATAGACGGACCAAAATTACTTTGTTTTGATGGAATTTTTTGTAGGTATTACAACATGTAATTTACCTTCTGACATATTAAATATTGCTGTCGCTTGCGGATCCACAAGGGATGTTCATATTCCGGGGATAAAAAGACCAGCTATTCCAGACTTTAATTCATTTATGTGCCAAGTTTCATTCGGATCCGTTCAGCAGTTCGGGTGTGATCGAGTACCAAACCACCCATCATTAAAATTTTTGCAATTAAGTATAATAATAGTACAACTGTAAAACTGAGACTAGATACATTCAATCCTACTTTGGTACTTACTGTGTACCATAAATGACATATGTTTACTTTATGAATAAAACAACGTAATTATATAGGACTAACTTTTGAGAAGTCTCGCTTTTAGGATCAATATTAACATTAATAAAAGGTTAATTTAATAATAAAATTAATATTTTTAATTGTAGTACCTTTTTTGAATAATATAAACTAGTGCTTGACTGCGATCCCAACTGGTGGTAGATGATAGTTGCAGATGGTAAGCAGTGATGCAATCTTTGATGTTGAGGCGCACTAGTTTATTAAGAGCCTATTCACTCTAGCGTAGAAGGATATCATCACAACTAAGCTACTGTGAGTCTAGAATATGTGTGAGCTGAACTAGTGACCTGCTATGATGACCAGTTTAATGTTTAAGAATCACATAGAAGGAATAACCCTATATGCATAATGATAAGGTGTATCTGTATCATCATCCAATGAACTATTAGATCAATAGATGCACCTTATTTCAAATGCAATAAAGTCAATATTCCTATGACATGCTAGTTAGGTAAAAGAGGAAACAATCACTAAAGAGTGAACTGAAAATGCAGGCATTCTAGACCGATGAGAAATAAATATTGCGCAAACAATCGCGACGGCGACAGAAGAAGCATTGTTTTTTTTTTTATATTCTGAAGATAAGCAAGCAGGAAACAAACGAAATGGGGGACAGTGGGTGCTATTGTTCGGATGATCGTTTCCATTCCGTAATACATTACGCAAATCTAACAATTCAGGTCAGGGAGCGTGAAAAGTTCAAAAACAGATTCATCTTTCATGAGACTCTTGCAGTGAGATGACAATGAGCAAGCAGATGACGTGAAGTTGTAGAGCTCTTAGTGCAGAGTTGTTCGGAGAAGTACTACAACTTTACCCAATAGGGATGTGTCCTGACATGTCAAATCAGCAATTCTTTATGAAATGTCAATACAATTGAATGTATGGAGTGTTGTATGAAATATCAAGTTGTGACGTCATAATTGTACAGCATCAAATAACATACTCTTTGTGATTAGATCGGTACTTAAAAATCACATTAATAATTTAATTTTGATCATATTTGATGTTTTCGCATATTTTACGATGTTCAATACACTGGTTAGTGTTTGATCATTTATCTTCAATACAGGATAGTACCCAATTCCGCCGTGAAGCAGTAGTGCATTTGTATAACTGTTTCGGTTAGATTGGTAATAGTGTATTATAGATACATGAGAGTTAACAACCTCACGGCTCAGGGTCGACAACGCATTGATGATGCCCTTGGAGTTGTAATGTACATAGGTGGCGGTTACCACTTATCATCAGGTGGACCGCTTTAAGGCCTGCACAAAAGTAATGCCTATAGCGAAAAAGAGAAGAGCAAAGAATCAGCCATAAAATAATCTTCTATCTTGGCTATATCTTCTTCAAATAACAAATCCGTGAATTAAATCTCATCCTGCCAATATTATAAATGCGATAGTTTGTGAGTACTTATCCGATGTCAGGATGTTTATTTACTTTTTTACGCAAAAACTACTAAACCAATTTAAATTAAACTTGACCTGTGTTACACAAGACACTTTTTATACCAGAAAAACATAATATCCCTCAGGAACTCGGGTAAAACCGGGGCGGACACCCAGTATTATGAATAAAGGTACTATTTGTGACGTAACATTGATGTAGCTCAAAAACCGGCTCGGCATTGTTTGATCAAAACAAATACTCAAAACAAAGGGAGAGTCTCGAACGTCTGCGCTCCGACACAGCCAGTAGCCGGGTATTTGAACGAAAAACAAATAGTGCCTCACCATATTGGCAAGGGTATCATAAAAAGAACAAGATATTCTGTTGACCTCCTGGTGATTCATTTGGCATTTTTAATACACACATGGCGAATATTCCGAATTCTCGAGCCGAGTAAAGATACAGTGCAAACAGATTTTTTTGCATTTTATTTAGTCTTGCAAAGGTTGACTTGAAGTGTTATTAGCTACCGTCCCGCGGCTTTACTCGCGTTGCTGTGATATCTAATGTATCCCAGGATCATAACATAGCCTTTGACATTCAGGAATAGTGTAGCTTGCTTCCAGCGAATTAATTTATTGAGACAGTTTGTGAGTATGAATGTTTATTACTCTTTCACGCAAAATAAACTACTGAACGGATTTGGATGAAACTTGGCAAATAGATAGTTTATAATCTGGATTCACACATAAAAATCACCAGAATCATGTAGAAAGCGCACCCTGACGCACCCTATGGCACTCCCTAATTAAGACATTGTAGATCCTATCAGAGTTTTACAACGGTGTTAGTTTTTAATTAATTTACAGTGTAATCTACACGCCTGTCTGTTAAAATTATTACTCTGTTAATTAACTGATGTAACATAGAAATTTATGTATTCAAGCATTAAGTTTCAAGTCGACGACAGCTCTGGAACGCTGAACCAGTGTAGACTATATTTTACGCACTTCAGTTGTTATCAGTGCTAAATAAATAATATTTCATACATCAGTATACATATTAATATGTTTTACCTATGAAGTTCCCGCTTTATAGTTGACCGTTTGAAATGTAATTTATCTGTGGTATGGCGGAATTCGAATTTCAAATAATATTTTAAAAACGTTACCTTTTTGTACTAAACGGGAAATTAATAGGTTTAGATCTAAATTAGTGATCGCCTCTGTAGTCTAGTGGTATAATACTCGGCTAGAAAACTGATGGTTTCGATTCTAATGTCGAGTAAGGAATTAACGTGAATTACTTACTACATGTTTTTCTCACTTTGGGACATAAAATATCTCCTATGGAATGTGAATATTAAGCATATCTTCTGGGATAATGTGCGTGAAGATATATACAAGTTATGTTAGAGTCTGACTATTTATTAGTGCTTGTAAAGGTCTATTTTGTTAATAATTACTAAGATTGATATCAACACGTTGCTTTGATTTTTGGTAATAGATTTTCGTTAACAAATTATCGAGAGTTAACGTGGCTCCTCGCACGGGGCAACTCAAAAGAAATCCGGATTCGACTACAACGCAACTTCATGCTCACATTCTTTAGCACGCGCATTTATATGGTAGCTCTCCCACGAGGCGACTGTACGACAAAAGTTTTCGATGGCGACGCAACCCGTCACGGGCCTTCTGAAGAAACGCTACTCTTTTCATTCGTTTCGACTTTGAGGAATTTTGCCTTATTGTCGCGGTTGACAATGCCAGTTGGTTGCGTTGACGATGTCCCATATGAGCGCTGAGAAGTCGCTAAAGCTTTCCTATTCGCGGGAACAGCATGATTGCTAAAAAAAATATAAAAAACTTAATTTGAAACCTTAATGTTTTCACCATTCAATTTCCCTGTTTATAATTTTATTTATGGATTCAATGTTTTTTCAATGGCGTCTGTATGTAAATTCTGCACGCCATGGTATAAATTGTCAATTTGTCATGATTATACACGTTGGTTATTGCTTGGACCTTGACTCCGCATTTGCGTGTCATCTGCCAAGATAATCACCAGTTAATATCACCCGTCTCATTGTTTTTTTTTTTTTGCCGCATTTTGCTGTATTGTATCGTCGCAATATTAAAAATTGTAGAATACATCTACATTTATTAAAAAATGTTTCAACATCAAAATAAGTATTCTTTTTTGTCTGTTGACTACGTGAAAGCTTAGTCCAATTATAATCTGACAGGCCGTCGAAAGGGGACGAAGTAGGACGTTTATTCGACCATCACGCATATTTTACACGAACAGTTGCTGGTTTTACTGAATGTATTCTTTTTAATTTTTACTATTGTGGCGTTTGTTCTTTTCTCACCTATGTAAGTGTATTGTATGGGTAGTTAGAGAATTTTCTTCTTGAAGGTACTCAGTCTACAAACTATCCTACCACCTTTTCCTCACGATGATTTCCTTCACCAAAAGCTCAGTATTCCACTGCACCTAACTATCTGGGCCTTAAGAATTGTGGTTTCAATTCAATTCGAAATCATTTTTTTATATAGTGCATATTCAAAGAGAACTAGAAAGGCTGGGCAATAGTTTATTGGTCCTAAGACATGAATTTGAGCATACTCTTTTCCAAAAATTAAAAAAAACGTTTATATATAATATTATAAAGATAAAATGCCAAAATGGACGAGAGCCTATAGCATCAAAGTTAATCCATTCGACTTCTATATACGAAACGTCACTACCAAATCAGATATCATCTGTTCGTCTGTCGATACAATCTTCGACAGGTCGCTCGTCATCATTTCCAACGGCCCCATCATCTATTGTGTCCGCATCATTGCAATGGGGAATCATTATTGTGGCATCTTCAATCTTATCCCAATTACTTTCGAATCTTGCTCGCTTCGTTGATTTTTATTACACACTTTATTTATTGGAATTGGATTTCTAATAATTCATCCTCGGCGCATCAACCTTGATATTTCACTATGGACAGTATTAGCAAACACTAGTGTTATTACATTCGTTTGTAAATTAGATGATTCTTCTGGTCGTCTTAATGAACGTTGGGCAATACTTACAAAACATCAACACTTCGAAAGAACCATTTCGAGATATTGTTTTTATACAACTTCCAAAAAACTTTTCTGTGACGCACGTTACAGAGCATTGAATTTAAAAAATACTTGGCATCGTGCTTTGACGTCAGTAGAATTGAAAACAAACCTGAAAAACTTCATTAATTAACCATAACAACATTGAACATTTTCCGACTAAGATATAATAATACTTAATGAATAATAACATTATAAGATCTTATTTATGTTATAAGTGGCTTATTTAACAAGCCTTTAATGAAGTTATGTAATAGAATACGGGTGTCTTCCTTTAAGGAGTTCTAAGAAGTCACAAAAATAGGAAACTAGCTACCCCCGCGGTTTCACCCGCTTTCCCGAGGGATCTAACAATTTCCGGGTTAAACGCCTAAAGGTATTCCAGACTATAAATCTATATCTGACCCAAATTCCATCCAGATCAGATCCATCCGAACTTAGCATTTAATAGTAAGATTAACAGTAACGTAAATAACTTTCTTTAATTAAGTATGGCGACTGATGAAGAGTGAGAAAGAAATATTAAATTGACATTGAATAGTGCAGCTACTGGTCGCGAGACTAGAATAATTAAATCAATCGTTCAACAGGTGAAGATGCAAGTCAACCTTGAATGAGCTATTAGTGCTACAATTTTTTCATCGTCCTCATTTCTTCGTGACAATGGCGCAATAAATTGTTGATCTATAACGATGTTTTCTACACAAATACTGTCGCATATTGCTTCACACAGCACATATTTTCATTACCCCTCACCGTCTTTTTGTTTTAAATGTATTGGTTCACTTTCTCTGACTGCTGGATTTTCATTAATTTTCTTATTCGCTGTTGCTATTGTTTCGATTTTCATTTAATATTATTAAAACTTGTAAGTCGGTTTAATATTGAAATCTTTACAATATTTGTCTAGACTAACTTAAGCATCTCTCTCAACAAAAGTTACTTGAACTTTTGTTTGTTCAATATTGTTTCCGAACCATCAGTAATTTCAAAACTCATTAGTCCTGAATAAATGGTTTCGAGTTTTAACTTTGCGCTGATCCTCAAAGCCACATCTGCACACGTAGATAGTTTATACTACATTTTTATCCCGGGAAAAAGTTACAATCCTGGGGAACCCGGGGGACAGCTAAGTTAGCATATTCCTAACAACGACATTATCACTCTTCCAGTTTCATGGGCGTGTGCGTCCATGAGGGCCAACTGCACGCTCTAACGGAATACATGGAGGGTGGCTCCCTCGATCAGGTCATTCTGGGCCGACCGCCGGAGCCGCTTCCCCAGCCGCTCAGGATCTCGCTGGCAGCTGACGTGGCCGACGGCATGAAGTACCTGCACTCCCTCGGTGTCTTCCATAGGGATCTTACTACTAAGGTTTGTCGATACCCTTAATGATAAAATTGTTGGGGATTTGGTGTATCAATAACATCTTCATCAGTCTTATCTGTGACTACAATATTACTGTGTGTTAGTTGTTCGATTATTATCCGCTATAGGTAGCGTCCTTATCTCATCTATTATTAGGATTGTGGCTCAAGGATTCGCTTATTGGAATAAAACTGCCAGCAGCAAAATATTGTCAGGAACCTTTATCAACTTCTTTATTTACGGCTCTGTCACTGTACATTTTTCCTGAGACTGCAAAAGGTATTTTTAGCTTCAGAATATGTTTGACCCTCTTGTCTATGTGCTATCAAAGCTTCCAAGTGGATGAACCGATTTCAATTCTCAACAAATAATATAATATGAAATGTCTTAATTCCAGAATGTATTATTAAGAAAGTATGGAGATGGTGAATACATGGCTATTGTAGCCGATTTTGGTTTGGCCGCAAGAATACCCCATCCAGTGTAAGTATTGATATTTCTCTTGCTTCGTATTCGCTCAATGTCTTTTGGTTAGATATATTCACTAGAAAGTCAAACTTGCCGAATTGGTGTGGTTTAGTGTGTAACAGATAAAGCCTAGAAAATTACTGACTCCCGAATGAAAGTGAAGAACTAGTTAGTGTTTTAAGAAGTTCTATCAAATTGTAGCTGGTAACCAGATTTAGTTCCGTCACGGAAATTTTCACAGCATTAAAAGATGCAACAATGATCTCTAGCACTGACAACTGTGTTATGTTGTTCCAGTAACGGCTACAGACTACCTAGCGTCGGTTCGCCGTGGTGGATGTCTCCGGAATGCCTACGTGGCCGGTGGTACGACCACCGGTCCGATATATTCTCATACGGGATCATACTGTGCCAACTCATTGCCAGGGTGAGGTCCTTTTTTAACTATCCTTAGATACAATAAAAGATTTCAACATATGTATTTCCTATTGCTATTTCCGTCGTTACCGGCCCGGTGAAACTACAGGTACACGAGAACATCTCTATCCCACAGTTTACATCGCATAGGCGATGCCCTTGGTATTGTAAATGCCCAGGCGACGGTGACCACTTCCTACCCCTTTGTCGCGCAAAAGTATTTTTAACTCTTATCGGACTACTTTAAAGTATTAAGGAGAAAAAGTACTTCAAGATAATGGTATTCTAATAGAATCGTAAAAAGACGGATGCATTCAGTTATCTTAATTTCCAGTGAATAATTTTTTTCATTCGTGTTATCCGGTCTCAGGTGGACGCCGACCCGGACGTGCTCCCGCGCACGGACAACTTCGGCCTCAACTACATGGCTTTTGTGGAGCTTTGCGACGAGGACACCGTACCTGACTTTCTGAGGCTTGCCTTTAACTGCTGCATTGTGAGTTATTCATATTTGCATATTATCTTAATTGGTTTTGATACGCTCATGTCTAAGTTTGGCGATATACAAGAACAATTGAGGCGGACCTAGTACAGTGCCTTGGGGGACTCCTATAAAATTTGCTTGCTCATAATATATTTCCTTTGTTTTGACTTACAGTATGAGCCCAAAGCTCGTCCGCTATTTACTGAAATAGTGAGCAAGCTGGCTGAGATAAAGGAAGGACTGGATGAAGCCGCTTGGGGCTGTCACACGCCCAACAATTCTTATGAGAGGTGAGTCAAATTATATTACAATTAAAGCTGAAAACATCACCTTCAATATTTTTTATTTGAGTCCTATAATACAAGCTACGGTCAGCTCATGATCTGAAGGTTGAGGAAAAAATGTCCTAGGATCTAAAAATGTTTTTGTTCCAGCGAGGAGGCGGATACGTCCGGGTCTGGTCCTCGGTCGTGTCCCGGGCTGACGTCCTGGCGCCGCCCGCACCAGCACCAACATCAGCACCAGCACCAGTACCAACACCCGCACCGGTATCGCTCCGAGAGCAGTCCGCGCCCTCGGGACCATGATCCGAGTACGAATACTTTTTTTTAAACAGCGTCAAGCTACTTAAAAACGGTTCTTTTATTTTCGAAACATAATATTTTTATAAACTAGACTTTAAAACATTCGCTAGGCCATGGAAACGCTCTGCGAGCGAGCGTTAAATAAAATTAAGATCATCACCTCAAATATTTGCTTATTCAAAATTCGTAATCTACCCTCAGTTCAACACCGGCGCTCGCTCTCGGAGCTGGAGTGGAGCGCGGCGGGGGCGGCGGGGGCGGCGGGGGCGGCGCGGGGCTCGGCGGGCGCGGCGGGAGCGGCGGGCGCGGCGGGCCCGCACCGCTCCGCGTCGGCGCTGGCGGGCGGGCCGCGCGCCGCGCCCGCCGGCCGCCTCGCGCGCCTGCACCGCCTGGCGCACATCATGCTGCTGCGGGACGCGCACGCCGCGCCGCTCGCCGCGCCCTCGCCGCTCGACACCTACCGCGGCGTCAAGAAGATCCTCGAGCCGGCCCACGCGCACGCCGGCGCCTACTCCGCCGCCGACCTGCCCTCGCCCGCGCCCCGCGCCGCCCACGGCGCCCACCCCGCCCACGCCCACGCCGACCTGTCCGACGACGAGCCGCGCGCCGCGTCGCTGCCGCCGTCGCCGCCGCTGTCGCGCCGCGGCTCGGGCTCGGGCTGCGGCTGCGACGCGGCGGCGGGCGCGCGCCTGCGCACGGAGCTGCGGCGCCGCGCCTCGTGCGAGAGCGGCATCTTCAGCGTCGCCTGCGAGGACGAGTGCGCCGCCTGCCTGTGCCCCTGCGAGCTCGTGGGCTGCGGCCGCTGCTGGTGGCGGCGCCGCGGCGCCTCCTCGTCCGGCTCCGGCTCGGGCTCCGGCTCCGAGGCCAGCGCGCCCGCCGCGCCCGGCCGCCGCCGCGTGTGCGCCGACTGCCTCGCCGCCTACGACCGCGCGCTGGACGCCCGCGCGGGGGCCGGGGCCGGGGCCGGCGCCGGGGCCGCGCCGGGGGCCCGCGCGCTGTGCGGCCGGGCCCCGCACGCGCTGGACGACGAGTACCACGTGCTGGCGCGCTGCTGCTGCGCCGCGCCCGCGCCGGCGCCGCACCACAAGCGGTCGGAGAGCGTGTACACGAGCAGCTCGGAGGAGGTGGGGTCGCTGGCGTCGCTGGCGGGCTCGGACAGCGTGTACTGCGACGAGCGCGTGCGGGTGCCGCGCCACGTCCGCTCGGACCAGATCTCGCGCATCGTGGAGTACTTCGAGCGCAAAGGCGCGGACTTCGCGTGGTCGCGGGCGGCGCGGGGCCGCGCCGCGGCGAGGCCCCGCTGCCGCGCGCTGGAGGGCCGCGAGGAGGCCGCGGCGGGCCGCAAGTGCGTGGCGCAGCAGCGGCTGATGATCTGCGAGGGCGCGGTGCGCTCCAAGCTGCCGCTGTTCGACAAGAAGTCGTAGCGCGCCGCGCGGGGCGCCCCCGACCGCGACCTCGCCCGTGACCTCGCCCGCGACCTCGCCCTCGCCGAGTGACGTCCCCGCGCGCCCCGCCACCTCGTCCTGTAACTTTGAAAGACCTACCGACTCGCGAGTGAATTTCAGTTTATTCGACGAATCGAGTGTACGGTAGACGTTTTAGGGTATCGTATGGAAGGTATGAAATTAAGGACAAAACTACGAGGTACGTCCGATTTGCTGCAAACCTCACGACCGCTCATTGAAAATAGTTTAATCGGAATGTAAGTGACTTTCCATTTTCTACCAAACCTACAATGCTATAGGATATTCAATTACTGCGTCTTATTCATTGAAAAAGACCCGAACACATACTGACTAACATCACGTGTCATATTGACTTGCAGCGAGTTTGATGTACACGAATCGATTCTGTGTAACTAGTAATTATTAAAAATGTGAAAATAATTCGAAATTTTAAAAAGGAGATAGTCAAGTGCGGTCGAATAATGTTGTGGCCTATCCTAGTTCGATGGCCTCTATAGTCGATATTAGTCTGAATATACGTGAAAGGTGTAAATCAGAATTCGTTTTGAGTCTGAATAATATAAAGTCGATAATTTCTTTTTTTAATTATCAACATAATTTTCGTAACGTCTTGTAAATATGTATCTTTAGGTTAAATTATACTTCATTAAAACCTATAATTTATATACAGTATTATTAGTACTTGCCAGTTCAGAATTATTTGTGTAAATATTTTTTTCCTTTTTAAATGTTATTCATAAATAAGTTTCTTTTCACTGTCATAATAACATTTTTAAAATCTGATGAACGGTTTTAAGTACTTTTATATAGTTTGTTAGTATATTTTTAGTGACTTATTTATGTTACATATTTAAATATACATTTACGTCACGCAGCGACAGTCATAGATTGTGTTTATTTAAAAAAAAAATATATATAAAAGAATTTAATTTACATTATTTACTTTATTAAATTAAAACATTTTTTTCCATATATCATATTTCCACCTATGTATACTCGCCAAAACGGGCTAAATTCGTCCTAAAAAAATATATGTAAATGCGTTACTAGTCTTTAAAAACGTGTCGTTAAAGGTTATAATTCGTCGTGATTAATTATAAATATAATTACGATGTTCCATCGTTCGTACGACAGCGCTACCGAGTTTCCTCCTACAAAATAAATGTACAAATATGTGTCAAAAAGCCAGAGCTAAGCTATTATACCTAACTACGATCGTTCGATTGACATTATCGATTGAACCTAAATTCGATTACGATCTTGATAAAATGACGTAATATCGATATTGATATCGATTGTTTTGGCGAAACATTGCCAGCCTTAATTTGAGTGAAAAAGATTTTTTATAAAAAAAAACTTGACTGATTTACTGAAACGCTTGTTTAATTTATTCGAATGTCAATTAACATTTTTGTCTCAAATATATCGTTATTTAAAGTCACTGCGCGATGCTCGCGATTGTACTTTGAATGCCGATTCAGACCTTAAAAAAAATCAGCTCGCTAAAATAATCGATAAAAAATAAACTAAAAATATATTATTAATCCATTATATATTTTTGTAAATACAGTATTACATGTGTATTTAATATTCATCATCATAAATATTATATTTTACCTTATATCATGATTATATTGTTAATCTGTCAGGGTAAAGACTATAATTCTGTAAACAAAAATGGCGTATAATCGTGAAATTATAATAAATATTTACCTTTTAATTTGTGCCCTGTTGAGTGATAAAAATAAAAAGTACTAATGATTTTTAAACAAGTACTTATGTATTGAACCTGCAATAAAAAATCTGTGCCAAAAAAAGTAAAAAATATATTTATGTTCAGGAAACATACCTACTTGTCATATTATCGAAATTGTTTTATAAAAGCCTCATTGAAACATTTGTTGATTGGGTATCTATATATCTTTGTAGAAAAATTACTAGAAATATTAGAAAATGCACTTGAAAAATGCTATTGGAATGACGACTATAGCTTTTTGTCCGGAAGATCGTGCGCAGGTTTTAGTATAATTTTTAAATGAAAACTTCTGTTTTAGTGATCAATTGTTAACGTTAGATACACAGTTTCATTTAATCTAACTCCTAATTCTTTATTTCTAAATGAAAGAGCAATTATATAATGTCCGTCCAAATAAATTGATGGAATACCGCTTTTTACGCAGCTAGTTATTTGATAAATATTCGAAATATCTAGCGGCTTTGCGCAACATTTTATTGAATTAGACAAAGACTTAGTAGTATCTTATAATGTCACTACCATCGATTTACGACTAAAATCATATATGTTCGCTTATTGAACTATGTCGCAATTTAGTTAGTTACACAACTGGTACCGATTCTGTTATGCATCAAACTAAACCCCTAAATCATATATTTTAAACAGGGATTTTTTTTTAGATTTGTCAGTTTAAACGTTAATTTTATACACTATACACAATTCGACAGGATACAGTAAATTACATTTTTTTTATTCTCTGTCCATCTTTTTAAAAAGGAATGTACATAGATTATAGTTTAGCGACGCACAGCAAAATCGGCACCAAAAATGTCATTCATCCGATTCCAGAACATCAATTATGTTAGGCTGCGCTAATGTTAAAAAAAACATCTATATCATATTGATGTACTGTATAGAATAATAATAATTTGCCGAAAATCTAAAACTTGCAATGATTTGATTTGTAACCATATTCAAGAATGTATAGGGTTGTGATTTGAAAATGTTCCCAGTCGAGTTCAAGAAATATTTGCTTTGGTGTATGCTCTATTTCAATTTAGACTAGGTGGAATCATATTTGTTGGAATATATAGAATGTTGAAAAAAATTTACAAATTTGGCGCGGAATTCATTGTTCCACGTGAAAATCTGTGTGCGTTTTATGAGAAAAGTATGTACCTGTTAACATACACACTGCTTATTTACGTTTGATTGTGCAATAATTTAAATATTAAATTTCTCCGTTGTCATCACGCAGAAAATAAAATAAAAATGTATCACATTATCTATAATAGTTCCGATTGTGTTGTGCAAACTAAACTTTCAAAAAGTCTATGAACCTCTCTTTCTTAATGTTTAAGAGGGAGTAAGAAAGAGACCGAGCATCGAGGCAACATCGTCGAGCTTGTGTCATTTACCTTACAGAATGAATGACCTGACTGAACTGAACTCGTCATCAATGGTAAAAACGAGTATACCAATGATGACAGTTCTAAACTAAATTATACTATCCTTCTCTTATCATCTTAGTAAAATAAAAAGAGATGTACTAAGAGTTTAAAAAGTTTAGTTATGCCCAACAGAACCGGCACCAGCGACTAAAATACGTAGTCTTCGTCGATTGGCTGTACAAATGTCTAAAATCTTCCTGTATAAAGACTGATGTACATTAGGGTACTGTCCACAAATAATTTACGTATGAAGCAGAAAAACTGCAGTATTGTCAGACCTTTGAATGGGTATGATCAGCTACTTTACCATGAATATGGATTGTATTTAATTTCATGGAAAATAAATACTATGTAACTGATTTTGAGGCAATAGTAATTTGCCAAATACATTATTTTCTCGGTTGTACCTAGACTAGGACGGTCTTTAAGGTATATTGTTCCATAATTTATGTGTTAAAATTATGCTTCGGCAGCTTTTTGGTAGCATTGTAACAAATATCTTATTCTAATAAATGGTGTAAATCTACTCGTATTGTATCAATAAAATGTTTCAATCGGACTTGCCAGTATATTAAATACCTTTTTTTGTAATGGTAAAATTATTACCCCCTTCTGGGGCGGTCGGGTAAAGAGTTACACCGCACTACGCATATCAGTTTTGAAGTCTAAGTAATTTTAAATGTTTATTTTGAGTAATAATGTTGGTGTGTGCTTAAGTACGTGCATTGGGCATTACGTCGAGATATTTAAAAAAACACTTTTCTGGCTCTAAAATCTGTGACATAAAATAAAATGTATTCCAATTTCAAACTAAGGATTGACTTAAGGGGCTCTTGACACATGTCAAAATGATTATTAGTGTCTATTTAATATGGTTAAATTGGCTAATGAAAATGACTGATTCTCCATAATTGTTTTATTTTGGAGTTTAATCGAAACCGAAGAAGCTTTTCGACACCCATCTTGTCTAGGGGCTTTTTTGTGCTAGCAATATTGGAGTAAAAAAATCGTTTTCTTTTTTATTTTATTTTTTTCATCATAAACGAAACCTGGTGCATGGATATAGGGCCACATCAACTGTAGGTTTAACTTAGTCGCATAAGAACTTTTTGTATTACCGAAATAGCAGATTTACTTGAATAGATAACAGCGACTTAGTTTTAAGGAGAAATTAATGAACTCCTTGTGTATAGTTTCATAGAATTTTGCGATAATAATATTTGTGAATAGTTTTATTTATTTTCGATGTGTCACATAACCTAGTTTGTACTTTTGGTAACTAATTGTACTGATGTTGCAAATAGCTTCAAATCTTTTAGATTATATACCTACTACGGAGTACTGAGCTGTAGCGAATGTACCTGTATTTTTTGACAGTTGCCCTTACAAGCCTATTTTAACCTTTTGTTATAATATAAGAAACATACAATGTGTTATTTCGGTAAACCAAACTATAAACTGCAAATCGTCCTGTTATTTATAATAAGTTATCATGTAAATATAACCTTACGTTCCTTGTTTTTAAGGCACTAACAAATAGAACATTTCGTTATACGGTTGTCATTTAAGCCAGACTTGTATTGGCAGTTACTGACGAATAATTTGTAAAATGAAGGTGGTATTAAATATATTTTGTTTCAACATTGTGTTTTCTTTCATATGATTAAACAATATGGTGAATCTGCAGGTTTTCTGCTTGTTCCGCTATTATAATTAAAAACCTATATTTAATTGCTGCGCCACCTCTTATCGCTTTAAACTTCAACTCAAAAACATAATATATTCTGAGAATATGATCTGAATTAATATAGAGTAACACGAAGTGAATAAAAAAAAACTTGTGCAGTTTAATTAACGCAGAAGATGGCATCCCGAAAATGATTTTTAACTCAAAAATAAATTATCAACACTTAAAAAATTTATAGTGAATGGATTTTTTAATACAAACATTTTTAAAATAAATCACAATCGTCGTACTCTTCTTCCTCTTCTGTCTGAAAATTCTGAAAGGCAGAAATGTTTGTGGGTAGGTATTTAATTAACGGCGTCTGAAGCCGAATGCAAAAGTATGGAATCACTTACTTGGAATTGATTCCGCGCGATCTTGAGTATTTAATAACCACTTAAGAATAATAAAAATGATACCATTTTAAAGGTTAAACTGTTAACTTTATATTGATACCAAATTAATTCAAATCACGTCATTATTTAAGAAGTTATCCCGGATTACGTGAAGAAGTATCTAAAAAGATATGTTTCAATTGTTTGATACGTCACGAGTTGCGGCCTATGTACCCCCTATTCAGCACGTGTTATCGGATTTTCTTAATCAGTTGGCTTTCACGTTGACTGGTACTCATCTCCGCTACTTTTGACCCTTGAACTTGGACGACAATGGATACTACATCTACAGAAGCAGCACAAATCGTCGCCCTATCGCAAGAAGGGCTCAGCCAGCGATCTGTCGCACGTCAGCTCCACATAAGCCAGTCCTGTGTATCAAAAGTTTGTTAACGCTTTCGGGAGACTAGTGGCTTTATCCCGAGACCAAAATCTGGACGGCGCCGGTGCACATCGGAGAGGGATGACCGTTTTATCGTGTCATCCTCTCTCCGAAATCGACATTTCACAGGTGTCGACGTCCAACAGGAGCTCCAAAATGTTCGTGGGGTAGCTGACAGCGAGTGGAAAGTCGAAGCTAATTTAACTCCAAAACGGCCTGTCACAGGCCCGAAACTGACGGCAGGTCACCGACAAGCACGCCTTCAATTTGCTTGCTCCCATCTTGATTGGGAGGTTGAGCAATGGAGGCGATTCCTGTTCTCCGACGAGTGCAGAATGTGTTTGCACGGCAGCGACCGAAGAGGTCGGGTCTATAGGCGGCCTGGGGAGCGATTTGCACGGTGCTATTTCGCTTAGGCAGTGGCTTATGGGGGTGGTTCTTGTATGATGTGGGCCGGCACTTCCTTCGATGGTAAAACGGAGCTTGTTTTCGTGCCTGGCGGGGGAGGAGGAGACGGTCTAACTTCTGATCGCTTTCCGATATTCTGCTGGAACATGACGTTCCTTATGCGGGATATATCGGTGATGACTTCCTCCTGATGCACGTTAACGCTCGTTGTCACACTTCCCGTGCCACAACTGAATATCTCGAAGAAGTCGGTATCGCCACATTGCACTGGCCAGCGCTCAGTCCGGACTTGAATCCCATTGAGCACGTGTGGGATGAACTGAAGAGGAGGGTTCGTTCCAGAAATCCTGCTCCTTCAAGTGTGAATGAGCTGAAATCTGCTTTGATAGAGGAGTGGGAAGGTATCCCGCAAGAATCGATTCAGATGCTGATTAGGTCAATGAAGAACCGTCTTCAAGCAGTAATTAGGGCGAGGGGAGGGAACACAAAATATTAAAACTTAAATTTAAGGCCAAATAAATTTTTTATGCATTAATTTTTGTTGTTTTCTTCATTTATTATTTTTCCATTATCCTTATGTTTTCCATCAAAAATTCAAAATTCAAAACCATTTATTCAGTTTAGGCCTTCGGAGGGCACTTATGAAGGTAAAATTTAAATTTACTGAAGCTACAACCGGTTCGGAAGTCAGCCTTCAACTGAGAAGAACCGGCAAGAAACTCAGCAAGGTTACATTCTTTTTTATTTGTTATATAAATTTTTATCTATTCTGACTTTTTGGCTATTTTATAATTTCAATTTTACATAATTTTATATTTAACAATTACAAAACACTTATTATAGGTAACATTAAAAAAAAAACAAAACAAAAAAAAACATGACAAGACTACAAAATAGAAAATAACAATAATTAGGTACTTACAACTTAAACAAGAGATTTAGAGGTGCACTGTGCAGAGAGCAGCTATTTCCATACATATTTATCTTCAATATAATGAACTACCTTGTAATACGCTTTTTCTTTCAAAACTTTCCTAATATAATTTTTAAATTTATGATCAGACATTTTGGTTATTGAAAGCGGTATCTTATTATAAAATCGAACACAATTACCAAGAAATGACTTGTTAACTTTAGTTAGTCTAAAGTATGGAACAACTAACTTCTCCCTTTGTCTTGTATTTATACTATGAATATCTAATTTTGACTCAAACATTCCTATGTTTCTACGTATAAACATTATATTTTCATAAATATATAGTGAAGGTAATGTCATTATATTTATTTCCCTAAATAAATCTCTTAATGATTCACGGGGACCCATACTGTAAATTGCACGAATTGCTCTTTTTTGTATAATAAATATTGATTCTATATCCGCTGCTGCTCCCCAAAACAAAATACCATAGGACAAGAGGCTATGAAAATATGCAAAATATACTAATTTGGCCGTCTCAACATTCGTCAATTGTTTAATTTTCCTAACAGCAAAAGCAGCCGAACTTAATTTAGCAGCTAGAGTATCAACCTGAGTTCCCCATTGCAATTTATTGTCTAATGTAAGACCCAAAAATACCGTTTTATTTACAAGATCAATATGGCTCCCATCTATTATTATTTGGCTATCTACTTGTGCTACATTTGGTAAAGAAAACCTTAAGCATTTAGTTTTCTTTGAATTTAGTAATAGATTATTTGTAGCAAACCACCCACAGACAATTGACATAGTATGATTAACTTTAGTTAGATCTTTGTCTTTTCTATTAACTTTAAAAATTAATGATGTATCATCAGCAAACAAGACAATATCTGTAAGGTCATTTACAACATATGGCAAATCATTTATATATACTAAAAACAAAAACGGACCTAAAATTGAACCCTGGGGTACCCCCATTTCGACTAAAGAGCCCTTGGATGTTGTGCTGGTAATCCCTACCTTTTGCTGGCGATTTCATAAATAAGATAAAACAAGATCATGAGCAGTTCCACGAATTCCGTAGAAGTCAAGTTTTAGTAGTAGCGTACGGTGTTCAACGCAATCGAATGCCTTGGACAGATCACAAAAAATGCCAATCGCATCCTGTGAATCCTCCCATGCGCCATAAATGTGCCTCAGCAATGTTGCTGCCGCATCGGATGTAGATCTTCCCTTCGTCAAACCGAACTGATGACCATGACATACTTCTTCACGTAATCCGGGATAACTTCTTAAATAGTGGCGTGATTTGAATTAATTTGGTATCAATATAAAGTTAACAGTGTAACCTTTAAAATGGTACCATTTTTATTATTCTTAAGTGGTTATTAAGTACTCAAGATCGCATGGAATCAATTCCAAGTAAGTGATTCCATACTTTTGCTCGCGAGTGTAGTTTAATGTAGTATATCAGTTATATATCTGGTTGCCTTAGCACAAGCTACACCTAGTTTAGAATCAAATAACTAGAAGAAGAATATCTCAGGATATTTCCTTGGTTACAGGAATAGTAATCTATTGTTTGAAAAACCCTACACATGATGGTTTCTAACCAATGCTTATATGATATGAAAATAAAATAACTTACTCGTTTTTTGTCGTCCTCTTTCACATTGCAAAACCACGGTAATGGCGTATCGCGTTCCTGCGTTGTTGATGTATATTCATTATCTTTGGCACTCCCCCATTCTCGTGTCACACGACTACTAGTTCCCTTTGTACTACCCCATCCCGAACCACTAGTTTCCTCTCCTGGTTTACGTTCTGAACTGCCCCATCCCCATCCTTTGCTGGGGCCAGTTGGCTCATGTTTTTGACTGCCCCATCCCCATCCTTTGCTGGGGCCAGTTGGTTCACGCTTTGGACTGCCCCACCCCCATCCTTTGCTTGTATCATCTGATTCATCTTTTTGACTCCCCCATCCCCATCCTTTACTTGTGTCATCTGATTCACGCTTTGTACTGCCCCATCCCCATCCTTTACTAGTGTCATCTGATTGACGTTTTGAACTGCCCAACCCCCATCCTTTGCTTGTATCATCTGATTCACCTTTTTGACTCCCCCATCCCCATACTTTACTTGTGTCATCTGATTGACTTTTTGAACTGCCCCATCCCAATCCTTTGCTTGTGTCTTCTGATTCAGGTTTTGGACTGCCCCATCCCCATCCTTTGCTTTTGTCTTCTGATTCACGTTTTGGACTGCCCCATCCCCATCCTTTGCTTGTGTCTTGTGATTCACGTTTTGGACTCCCCCATCCCCATCGGGTGCTAGTATCATCTGATTCACGTTTTGAACTGCCCCATCCCAAGCCTTTACTTGTGTCATCTGATTCACGTTTTGGAGTGCCCCAGCCCCATCCTTTGCTTATAGCATCTGATTCAGGTTTTGAACTCCCCCATCCCCATCCTTTGCTTCTGGAATCTGATTTAGGTTTTGAACTGCCCCATCCCAATTCTGTACTTGTGTCATCTGATTCACGTTTTGGAGTGCCCCAGCCCCATCCTTTGCTTATGGCATCTGATTCAGGTTTTGAACTCCCCCATCCCCATCCTTTACTTGTTTCATCTGATTGACGTTTTGAACTGCCCCATCCCAATCCTTTGCTTGTTTCTTTTGATTCACGTTTTCCACCGCCCCATCCCCATCCCCATCTACTAGTAGCACCATCTGATCCGCCTTTTGAGCCAACATTCCAACCTATATTTTTTTCACTTGAATCTTGTTTATTTGATCCCCATCCAGCAGTTGCGCCATCCGATCCTCCTTTAGGGCTACCACTCAATCCCCACCCGCTGGTTGTGCCAACTGATCCACTTTTAGATCGTCCACCCCAGCCCGATCCACCAGTAGTGTCTGCCAAACTACCCATTCGGGGTGTCCAACCATATCCCGATCTATTGTTCCAAACCGATGCTAAGCTCGAACCCCCATACTCAAATAATGAGAACAAATATTTCTTACTATCGCGATATTTATCCGAGAACACTGTGCCAAATAAGCCGAGAAATGTTAGAAAGAGAGCTGTGATATATATGTGCGGGTGCCACGGTTCAACTCCACTCAATGTGGAGGTGATAAAAGAAAGAATACTATTATCATTGTTATTATAATTAACGTTATTAAGTGATGATAACGATACGTAGGCGCCAATTGGAGTGCCTGCTTGTTCAGATTTATTCTCATGTATTCGCTCTCTTTCTTTATGTCTTTCCTTTTTTTCTCCGTCTTTCTTGTCTATGTTTTTCCATTTCCAGCTGTCAATGGCAATATCTTCTTCGTCGACACTGAGTAAAAAAATTGGATTAAAAAACTACGCTCACTCGCTATTTAATCAGGTAATAAGTTTCGATATCTGACGAGTTACGAAATCACTGTTGAAAGCTTTAGCTATTATCAATGAGGGACCATATCGGCTAAACGTTTAAATATGTACATAAGTGCAAAAGTTTACAACAAAAACAGTCAATCACTTTGATGTACGAGCCTTATTCTAGAGAAATGTAACTTCTTTGTGATGCTTTGAGTCGCAGCTTTTAGTGCGGAGTTCGTCCGGGGAAGTACTACCACCTTACGCATTTCCGCCGCGATGCAGTAGTGCACTTGTTACTTACTTTATTTTGGTTACTTTATTACTGTGTTTCGGTTAGAAATGTAAGGGGGCCGGTGAAGTTACAGGCACATGAGACTTGATAACTACAAGTCTCAGAGTCGACAACGCATTGGCGGCGGTGACCACGTACCATCAGGTGGACCGCCTGCTTGTTTGTCGGCCCAGGTGGTATAAATAGAAAAAAAAACTAGAGATCTCTAAGATTCCACTAAAGTATCTGAATAACAAACATTCTGACCGCAAAGAAATAAACATAGTAGACTTACCAGTCACACATAATAAGATCATTTAAAGAAACAAAAAAGGGTGAACACTCCTAATATTGTGATGATAAATGATCTATTATTGTGATCTGCATTGACGAAATAGCCATGATTCTACGGCTTTAAATACGCATTGTGTTTATAACTTCGCCATGATTGTCTTGGAGCACTAATTCTCAGATGAAATCTGTCATTCTCAGTGGAATTACTGTCAGACTTGACATTCAATCTTTTTTATTACATATCATAATCATATAAAAATAACTGCTGAATTTCTTGCCAAATGTTCTCAGTTGAAGGCTTACTTCCGTCCGAACATGTTACAGACGATTTGCCCTTCACTGTGCTTTTTAGGATTTAAACCGAATAAATAATAATACTTAATAATATCCTGGGGCATTCTTCACACACGGTAATCTGATCCAAAATTAATTGATTAAGTACTTTTTAAATTCATGCTTGTTCCTATAATATGCACCCAGACACAGCAAACAGACATTTTTATGGAAATATATGTTTATCCTGGGTGGAAATCGAACATACGACCTGCAGCGTGGCATTCAGGGTGTCTAAAAACAAGACCAACTGGCCCGTTTGAATTATGAATGATTATAAATCAATATGTAAAATACTTCATTTTCGCAACTCATTACACAGAAGTTCTTATCTAAGGTTGGTGACCCTGAGCGCTATGCGCTGTGCGCACTAATCAAACGCTACCGGGGATTTCCCGTTGCTTGTTTATGTTCTATTGTCGCATCTATTACGGGGAACTCCTCGTAGCAGTTTTTTTCTTTTTTCTCTCAAACGCAGTCATTCACAGTCGAACGGGCTTCATGTATCTTTGGAGAGTGGGATCGGGTACGATCAGTTTGGAGTAGCGATAATTTGGATTCTTAAATAATAGTAATAACCATTAAGAGTGCCTAACATGTAACAAGAGACTAAAGAGGTCAGGAAATTGAAAATAAATGCTCAAATGGAGTCAGAGGATATCATGATTCATGTGTAGGAATTGCAGTTTGAAGGTGATAAAAAACAGAAAGTGTGGTTTTGAGGCTCTGAAGTACTTATTTTTGTGTTCGTGTTTTCTCGAAATTACTTTTTTCAAACTGGTGGACACGATATCTCAAGATCTACTCAACCGATCTTGTTCTTATTGACAAAGCATGCTCTTTAAAATAATATACATATATCAAATAACGTAGGATTGATTGAGTGCCTTACAAGTGAAAAAATATGTTTTTTTTAAATTATGTTATTAAACAGCAGTCGTTTTTATAATAAAAAGCAAATCTTACTACCTACCCTGTTAGAAGGCTGTCTTGCATAAAATCTAAGAGGAATCATGCCCGTAAGGATTTTTAAAAAGTGTCTTACTTTCTGGTTTATTTTTTGGCCTTAGCTCAGGGCCTGACCCTGATTTGCACCTAATTCCAGGGAACCGGCTCCCAAGTGCAACTACTGGAATACATCTGTAGGTGTTTAGAAAATTCTCAACATTCGTGTGGTAGGCAAGTTAGGTGGGTAATTACAAAGTTACACCGTACTACTGTTTCCTGACGATGTTTTCCTTCACCAAGGTTCATCATTATACGATTCGAAAACCAAAAACAGTAACTTGGGGGATTCGGTTTAGGCCTTGGGCAATGAATGTCACAATTACTGTAGCTACCACTATTATAATATGTAATCCACCATTAGCAATTGTACTTATTGGGCTTTAAGTCAAACCAGTGACGTTTTATGAATTTGATCTTTATTTACTCGAGTCAATATATTAAACTTTTTCATGTTTTTTTCTGTAAGACTTATCTAGATATTTCAAGCAGATTAATAATTTATTTAAAGTTGTTTTGCACCAACAATGAACCAGGCTCGCTAGTGTTTCAGCTTCATTTATTGTGTAGTTGACACTGCAAATAAAATAATATATGGGGGTCAATTCCAAACTACTGGCTCGATTTTGATGAAAACTTAAACAGAATCATTAAATTATTGAAAAATCAATATTCATAACCAGGAATTCAACAATGTTATTAAGAGAATCATTTTATTTATATTCAATATTTAAATAGCTAAAGGGATATAATATTGAAAATACATTTTTTTAAAAATATAAAATTAACAATTAAGGGAAAATCAATAACCGTATGGAATAACTAAATACCGAAACTGACATTTTAGATTTAGTGTAAAAGCAACATAAAAAAAGAATATTTCTACATCAATCCTTGAACTATTACAACAAATTATTGTATTACTCTGGTATATATTCAATACCTTACCGGTCTACCACTCCCTTTCTTGCAATTACATTGATATGGAGCTTTGATCTGCTGATTGTACCCCGTTTTGACTTTTCCAGACCGACAGGTACCAGATGAGAAGAACATCTTATAGATAAGAGTAAGTATACCAGCGCCTACGACTACGCCGGCTGCTATGGGCACCCAATTGTTTCCACTACGATCGCTCATTGTCGATTACGGTTGTTTTTTTAATATTTTGAACGTGCATTTCGTTTTTGACGTTTTGACTGCGTTGTTGGACTGCGAGTGTATGACATGACAACTTTTTTTTTAAATTGTCTTGGTTTTACTAGGTTGGTAGGTTTTTAGGTGCGATGCAAGAAGTTTCTATATATGACCGTTCAATTTTACTACATTATTTAATTATTTTTATTTTTTATCTATCTATCAATATATGGGTCCCTGTCAAGATTAGGAAAACCTATTATCATTTAAATTAGCCCAGCTAGGCGATTGTGTAATGCTCTCGGAATCGAAGTTGAGGCGATTTGCTACTAGATTAACCGTTGGGTGATGTCTATCTTATTCATACACCTACACGGAGAGAGAGATAACAATAGTAGTATCAGTAGGGCCTTTGATGTATCGGCAAATCGGCTTCATTTCGATTGCGAGAGTATAACACAATCGCCCTGCTGGAACGTCCACAACTGTTCCTACATCGATTTTCACAACAAACGTTCCAGTAAGACAATTGTGTAATGCTAATGTAATCGTCGTTGCAGTTAATATGCATTTCATTGACGGCGCTAATTCATATCAATTTATAATGAAATTGGCATCAACATTGATTTCAAGAGAGATACACAATTCGGGCTGTAGACTGCAGGCGGTTTGAGAGAGACCAGATATTTATTACAATATGATAAAAAGATAACCAATATAATTATTACTATTACGTTTTAAATACATACTAAGATATATAGACACCCTGACCCAGACACAATTGCCGAGAGCGTAGTCAGAATTCTGCAATGACCCCTCATAACAGAATTCTCAGGGGGCAGGCGAATGCCTTACCACGTCTGTGAACTTGACCGACTGACAGTCATATTCATTCATTCACTAATGATGACTACTTTGAAGTGATTCATGCTTATTAATTCTCGGTCACAGATAAGGATATTGTTTTCAGTTGACTGTTAGTTGGTTGGTACTGGTTCATCAGTCGAGTCATTGTGGTATTTACATTCTTACATAAAAGTTTTATCCGTATATGTTACTTTGGTCTACATGTTTATACTCGTATACGAGTATATGTGAAGATAACTTGGTATAAATTAATGATTGTTTGTGCTGTGATATTCAAATTAATGTTTTGAGTGAGATTAAACAATATGAACAAATTCGAGCAGCATACAATTATGGTAAATATCTTATGTTTATTATATTAAGGTAGATGTTAACATAAGTTAGTAGTATATTTGTATTCTAGATATATAAATATTTAGTACAAATAATATTTTAACGATCTTTACTGAACTTGTGAAATACTTCATTAGGTTTCTTTTTATTTTTGAGCAATGAAGGCCATGTTATTAAGCTGTTCTGCCTAAAATCCTGATCAAGGATAAATAATTAAAATATGCACACAGATTTCCTCTTTGTATTTTTATAAACAGAATAATACTTTGGGACATTTCATCATAGACATCAACTAAGCAGAGGTATGCAAAGCAGGCTGATATACTTACTAATTTAAAATATACAAAGACAAAATGTTTTGTCATGGGTGGGAATCCAACCTATGTACCTTTATTTTTTATTTTTCATGACTGTGCAGAGGGAATCTTCACTAATTATTCTCATACCTCTACTGTCGTTTGTTGCTGGCTATAGCACTCAACAGGTGAGGTTTTACATCTTTAAAAAAGTTATATATAAATATACTGTGACATTCTTTACTCACGGCCATCTGGTCCTAAACTAAGCAGAGCTTGTACTATGGAAATCAGATAACTGATATACTACATATACTATTTTTTTTTCTAAATACATACTTAGATTTTTGCACCCAGACACAGAACAAACAGACATGTTCATGCACACAAATGTTTAGCCTGGGTGAGAGTCGAACCCACGACCTGTGGTGCGGCAGTTAGAACTACCGCCAATTAAAAACAGTTAGATATCGCGAAACTTGTTTTGTTTATTGTTAAAGTAATTAAATTACTTACAACATTGCGTGCTGGTTGATATTAAACGCACGAAAAGTAGGTATTTTATGTAAGGCATTATCAATGTTATAACACTATTCCATAAGTACTTGAATCGAATGAAGGCTGTGATAAAAAAGAATTGACTCTTATGAACATTAAGAGCCATTTTAAGCTTTCAGTAATGATTTCATTGCGCAAATGGCTATAATGGTATGAGTAGTCAGCAACGTAAGTAGTCAAAAAAAGAATTTACACTAGTAAAACTCATAGTGCAGGCAGAGTCCTTCGGGGGAAGTACTGATGAATGAACGGACGGAAGGTGGTAACCTTCCTGTTTCCGTCGTGAAACGGAAGTGTGTTTCGGCTAGAAAGGTAAGGGGGCCGGTGAAATGACAGGCACGTGAGACTTAACAACTTCACATCTTATTGTCTATCGACACATAACGATGCCCCTGGTGTTGCAATTGTCCATAGGCGGCGTAGATCACTTACCATCAGGTGGACCGTCTGCCGTTGTGTTAAAAAAATAAGTATAATATTGGAAGTATTTTATCATAATTTGCTTGCAGCCATCGAATCCTGTCGTATCAGTAAGCGAAGGAAGACTACAGGGTACAACTAAGTCATTGCTGAATGGGGGTACCTATTACAGTTTCAAAGGAATCCCTTATGCGGAGGCGCCTGTTGGACAACGCAGATTTAGGGTAAGGAACGAGTGACAAACCTACTAACCTATAGTAAAAAGATACTTAAAATACTATAAAAACACACTATAGGCCCTCGTTGTCCTAATAGGAGTCGAGGAGTTAACAAGAAACCTCTGAAGAGTTCCACTGTTACCTCACCGGCTCCATCGTTAGATCAGCTCGATGGCATCAAATGATTGTATCGTCTTCCGGATCCTACATACTTGTAAAGTTTCAAATCGATAGGACAATCCGAAGTAGCATAAAACTGACTTCCAAGATTGTACTACATACTTAGTAACAAGAGACTTGATAACTTCCATGTCACCAACGTGGGATTATCGTCATAGGTCAGGTATTTTCTGAGTATTAATCTCTACAGCGTGCCTGGGTTCGAGGTTTTTATCTATCTCACATATTAATGTAATTCTCTGAGTTATATCAGATTTATCGTAGAAATTACATTTATTTGTTCATCGATTCATTCATGCTCGTGGAGGTAATTAATTAGATTACATTAATAGAAGATTTACCGATAGGTAGGAACTCAGTTCCTATATATAACATATCCAGATAAAATGTAAATTAAATACAGAGCAGGTGGTACTAGAGTTCATTTCCGTTGGTTGACCTAAATAAAAAGAGAAACAACCGGTCGTTCCCAGTAAGCGATCTAGCTGATAGCGATACTAAGCGTAGCTATAAAGTAATTTTCTATGAAACTCTTTTCAGGCTCCCTCACCTCCCAAATCTTGGGTCGGTATACGAAATGCATCAGAACATGGTCCAGTTTGTCCACAATACGATGACAGCGTAGAAGCATTTGTAGAAGGTAGCGAAGACTGTTTATTTCTAAACGTATACACAAAATCTTTACTAAAATCTGCCAATCTACCTGTCATGGTATACATACATGGTGGATCCTACAGTTCTGGATCTGGAGATTCCGATACGTACAGCCCTGAGTATCTTTTCTTACATGACGTCATATTAGTAACACTTAACTACAGGCTTGAAGTGCTAGGATTTCTGTGTCTCGACATACCCGAAGTACCTGGCAATGCTGGTATAAAAGACCAAGTGGCTGCACTCCGATGGATAAAGAAGAATATAGCTCAGTTTGGTGGTGATCCAGACAATATTACAATATTTGGAGAAAGTTCCGGTGCAAATGCTGTTACCTTGCACTTGCTATCACCAATGACCAAATGGTTATTCAAAAAAGCTATAGTTCAAAGTGAAGTGTGCATACAAGATTTCTCCGTAAGCAATGGCGGGAGAGCAAGAGCGTTTAGAGTCGGAAAGTTGTTAGGAAAAGAGACAAATGACGTTTATGAATTATTGGAGTTTTTGAGGAGCGTACCAGCTATCAGCTTAGCAAAGTTGACAATTGGCACGAGTACATCAGACGAAATTAACAGAGATCTACCTGTACATTTTGCACCAGTAGTTGAAAAGAAATTTCATAACGTTGAAGCTTTTCTGAACAAAAATCCCCTCGATATATTAGTAGCGCAAGAAGGTCACAAAGTGCCGTTGATGATAGGCTACAATTCTGCTGAAGGCCTGATCATGTTAGCAGATCAATTAAATAAAACCGAGATCATGAATTCCCATCCCTTCTATTACGTACCAAGAGAACTTACGGAGAAATTGACACAAGTTAAACTAGAAGATTTTGGTGAACGTATAAAGAATTTTTATGTTGGAAAGCAAGATTTGTCCAATGATACGGCCGAAGCAATTGTTAATTTGACCACAGATCGACATTTTGCTTACAATGTTCATAGGTTTACGGAGCTTTATAGTGCAACTAAAACACCCATTTATATGTACAGATTTGATACAGTTACCGATTTGAATGTACTGAAGATAGCTATCGGGCTGCAGGATATGAAAGGGGTTTGTCACGCTGACGATCTATTTTATTTATTTTACAATGACTTTAACAAAGATGCATATTCGAAACAAGAGGAGTTAAAACAGATCGTATACAATATGACGAAATTATGGACTGACTTTGCAAGAACTGGGTAAGTATTAACGTATATTTATGAACTCAATAGCGATTATTCCTGAATTTATAGCGATATCGATTGCAATCAAGAGTTACTGACCGCCCGGTGGTTGAGTGGTAAAATGTTTGGTTATAAACCCGAAGGTGTTTAAGTTGACGTTTGATTCCTGGGTAAGGTAATATTACCTTTACTTTTATATGAAACTATTACCCGTAGCCCGGCAATGGTAATGGGTCCAAAGACGACCACATATCAATATCTTCGGTGGAATGTTGGTCTCATTCCAAAGATCTCTACCTAACTCTTCAGGTGTAATGGACGGAAATATATGTGATTCCTTGATTAAGGAACCACAAGCCTCAGTTCAAAACAACGAGCTGAGCACGCGCGGAAAGATGTTAATATTTAAAAACACAAAACAATTAATCTTAAAATAATTTATCGTAAAATCTTCAAAGAGTACGGACTAAGAGACCGTAGAAAATGTAAAAAGATATAAATAAAAAAAGATATGTGATTCAACCTTTTCGCAATACTTGACATTCTGTAAATATAGGCTAAACTATTTCTATATAAAATAAATATTCTTAAGGTTCCGTAGAAGAAATGGCATGGTCAAAGTATTTCCACTAATGATATGTTTAATTATCCACTGCAGTGTATAAGGAAAATGTATCGGAATTTCCTCGTTGGGATTTACCTTATGAATGGTAGACACAGACTCATTATTATCTCTCACGTTTGAAATCAAATTGTCATTTAATATCTAGTGGGACTCTAGTAAAATAATTTAAGGGATGAAATAGCTTTAGCGAAATAAAACTAATTTCGTTATTATGGTAAAATGGCCGTCAAAGTCTCGGCATACTGGCTTCGATTTCGATTACGAGAGCATTAGATAATCGGCCTGCAGGACAAGATAGCTAACGATATTTTATGCTAAATAGACGGACACTTTTGTGTGGGATTCACAGATGATAACGATACCGTGACGGTTAGATCTCATGCCATGTCGCCTTATTTTTAAGATTGTTGCCGGCCACTGTATTGCAAATCATCAGTTACAAACTGATTAGGTAATCTACAAATCGAATCTGTTCTAGATTTAAATTTGGAATGAAGCAGTCGATCGGTACACGACAGCAGTTCAAAATTGTCAAATTGATGAAAGAAACTAGTCTCCACGACACAGGGAATCCTAGTGTGGAGGCTAGTGAACTACCTTTGATAACAACATTTATTTTTGAACAATAAAGTATTATTATTTTTATTAAATACTGCGACTTTCAACCGGCAATATAAACTTTCCCTGTAGGTCTGAGAGAATGCGTTTATTAGATTAGCAATAAATTAAACTTGTTTTTATTTACAGTAATCCAACACCAGACAACAGTCTGGGAATAAAATGGCCTCAATACACGAAGACAGTGAAACACTACATGTCCATAGACAAAAAATATTCATTAGGACAATATGCTGAGCGCAATCGAATGGAATTTTGGAACAAGTTGTATTGCGAAGCGGGTGTACCGTGTTACACATAAAGTCCTATGTCAAATTTATAAATTTTTTGCCAATTTTTTTTTTATTTGTACTACATATGATCGAAAATATATTTAATTAAACTTACCTACCTATCTACTTTATTATTATATTTAAATTATTTGTATTAACAGTGAATTTTGAACCTTTCGGAGGATTATTCTGAAAACTGTACTACGACTACCGCTATAGCAATAAATTAAATAAATAAATATCCAGGGACATTCTTTACACACGGCCATCTGATCCCAAACTAAGCAGAGCTTGTACTATGGAAACCAGACAACTGATATACTACATATACTACTTTTTTTTTTCTAAATATATACTTATATAGATATTGACACCCAGGCACAGAACAAACAGACATGTTCATGCACACAAATGTTTGTCCTGGGTGGGAATCGAACCCGCGACCTTCGGTTTGGCAGTCAGAGACGCTAACCACCAAGCCAACTGGCCTGTCAAAAATAAAAGTATTTTCAGTGTTTGTTATTATCTTCTATGAAAGGTAGTGGCTTCAGTAACTTTAGATTTGACCTTCATAAGTGCCTTCTGAGGGCCTAAACTGAATAAATGGTTTTGAATTGAAAAAAAAAAAAGCTAACATAGTATATTCATACTTATGTATTACTAGCTGTCCCACGCGGCCTCACCCGCGTTCCTTCTGGATCTTACATTTTCCCAGGATAGAAAAGGATTATCTATGCTATTTCGGGGTATGCCCTATCTATGTGCCAAATCGGATACTTTTTGTGTGAAAGAGTAACAAACATCCATACAAACTAATGCATTTAATTATAATTATTAGTAGAATTGGTTCAATTAGCTGTCTCACACGGTTTCAGCCGCGTTCCTGCGATCATTTTTCCGAAATGAAAAATTAATTCATGTTTAAACCGTCTATGTGCCAATGTGCCAAGATTAAAAGAAAACCAGTAAGTAGTTTTTGCATGAAAGAATAACAAATAATCATCCATCATAAGCGTTCGCGTTTATTATATTAGTAGGACAGTAGGATTAAATAGGTTTAGGTCCTGACATAACGACTAATAAACAAAAAGAAAAAGATTTTTTTTTTCTTGTATGTATATTGATAAATAATATGATATATAGACAAATTAGACAAAGGGAGAAGTTAGTTGTTCCATACCTTAGACTAACTAAAGTAAACAAGTCATTTCTTGGTAATTGTGTTAGATTTTATAATAAGATACCGCTGTCAGTAACGGCCTGTCAGTAACGCTGTCAGGAAGTGCCGCCGGTGTCTGCCGGGGAATTCGGGGCCGCGATCCTTCGGCTTCGTGCCAAGAACACGGCCCCGGGTCCGGACGGCATTCCGGGCCGGGCGTGGGTGCTAGCCGCGGACGCCTACGAGGAGAGGGTGTGCGGCCTCATGGACGCTTGTCTGGCCCAGGGACGGTTCCCGGAGCCGTGGAAGACCGGCACGCTCGTCCTCTTGCGTAAAGAAGGTCGTCCAGCCGACTCGCCGTCCGGGTACCGGCCGATCGTGCTCCTTGACGAGGTGGCGAAGCTCTTCGAGCGTGTTATAACGAACCGCCTCGTCGAGCACCTGGAGAGGGTCGGTCCGGGCCTGGACGACAAGCAGTACGGCTTTCGAGTGGGCAGGTCAACGGTGCACGCCATCCTGCGGGTAAAGGCGATGGCGGAGGAAGCAGTAGCACAGGGCGAGGTCGTCTTGGCGGTGTCTCTTGACATCGCCAACGCCTTCAACACCTTGCCCTGGAGTTGCATCAGGGAGGCACTCCGGTATCACCGGGTGCCGAACTACCTCCGCCGCATCATCGCCGACTACCTGTCGGGTAGGCGTGTCGCCTATAGAGGGCGAGAGGCGTGGGGTCGGCACGAAGTGTCGTCCGGTGTTCCACAGGGGTCGGTCCTCGGGCCGCTCCTGTGGAACATCGGATACGTCCTCCTCCGCGGGGTAAGCGTCACCTGTTACGCGGACGACACCCTCGTGACGGCCCGGGGCGGTACGCACCGCGAGTGCGCCATTTTGGCGACGGCGAGAGTGGCCCAAGTCGTCGGTCGCATCCGAGCGTTGGGTCTCGAGGTGGCCCTGAACAAATCCGAGGCGCTGTGTTTTCACGGCCCCCGGAACGGGCCACCTCCGGGATCCCATATCGTGGTACGCGGCGTGCGGATCGACGTGGCGCCCCAAATAAAATAACTGGGGCTCACGCTCGATGGCCGCTGGACGTTCGAGGGCCACTTACGTCAGTTGGTGCCCAAGTTGTTGCGCGCGGCGGCCGCACTCGGCGGCCTTCTGCCGAACTTGAACGGCCCGAGGGCGGCCTGCCGGCGCCTGTACTTGGGCGTCATACGCTCGATGGCGCTTTACGGGGCACCGGTGTGGGACGCTGGTGGGACCGCCGCGGGTGGAAACACCCGCGGCAGCAAGTCGTGGCGTCATGCCGGTCACCGCCGGGCGAGTAGACGAGTGCTCGTAAGAGTGTACCCTCGTCCCGGCGGAGAATGATATTGACGGCAATAAGATGGGTTTTAGTGGGTATACCTCTAGGACTCCTTTTAATTTTTGATACGAGAAGGGGAGTTTGTAGAGGGATTCCCACATAACCACCGCGTCTCCCCTGGCGCGGTGGTATGCGTAATGCATTTCCCATCTATAAAAAAAAAAAAAAAAAAAAGGTTAGGTTGGGGTGCAGGTGGGGTGCAAGTAGAGAGCATCCTCGTGGCGCACCCTGGGCAACGTAGGTGCCACCACACTTGCGGCCGACGGCTAATCTCAACAACGGAGGGGCGGCTGCGAAGCCCCGACGTAACCCGCAAAGCGGGGACTACCGGCTCTGCAGGCGGATCCCGGGGCAGGATCTGCCATATGCAACCGGAGTCCCGCTGCCGGCGGGGGTCGAAGCGGCTCGCGACGTTCAGGAGGGGGCGGCTCGCGTCGTAGCGTAACCCGCAAGGCGGGGACCACCGGCTCTGCAGGCGGATCAATGAGGGATCCGCCATATGCAACCGGAGTCCCGCTGCCGGAGTCCCGCTGCCGGCGGGGGTCGCAGCGGCTCGCGGCGCTCAGGGGGGGCGGCTTACGCCGCGTGAGGAGGGGCGCTATTGCGCGGCACCCATGGTTGATGGAGATTGGATGAGGAGTGGCTCGAGCCACCGAAGAGGGCGACTCGTGCCCGCGCTGCGTCTGTCCGGAGTCCGGCGGCAGCGCGGGCACACGGTGAGGGGTGAGTGCTGGGCCTAAACTGAATAAATGGTTTTGAATTTGAAAAGACTTAAAAAAAATTGTGTGGATTAATAGAAATATATATTAACAGAGTGACCGCTAAATTGCTTTATTTAAAAGACGTTATATTTGCCCCCTAAGAATTAACATAAGTATTAAACTTACTAAAGAATGCGGTAGCAAAAAGAGATACATATTCAAATCAACATAACTTAAGCTAAAAAACTCTTGTACTCATTGTATTCCCAAGCTGTTAGCAAGAAATTGGCAACCTCTTTATAACGAAATGGATCTTCCAATACTTCTATGAACTTGGCTACTTTTCGAGCATATAAATCAAGCTTACTTCTGGCCACATTAGCAATAAGATTGTTCTGCTTATTCCAGAAGTAAGGTATGTCACCTCTCACTAGAGCGAGATGGAATTTCTTCGCCATCATCTTTAAGATCGTCGCCGGGTTATTCCGAGACCAGTATGTTTTGTCTTTCTGTTCTATGATCTCCCAAAAGAATAATGTTTTGATGTAGTAGCTAGCTATTTCAGTCATCCCTTCTGCGTCACGCAGTTTCTTTAACTGTAAAAGAATAGCTGAATTTACTTCCGATGAATATACATACAATGAATATGTGGCGCGAGTGTCTGGGTATCAAACTACCGAGCCAAATGTTCCGCCGTTTTAATAACAATAAATAATTATAGTTACTATGGCTTTCTTAAGGATAAAGGTAGGTACTTACAAATTTCATAGCCTGACGCAAATTGAAAGAGTTGTGCATCAATACCCTCTCCTGGTTATGTAGTGCTATACGCCAGGAGCGCAACGTGTCTGCTTGATCGTATGCTGCCTTGTTAGGTTTGCCGACTACCATCCAGACATCCTTGCGGCATTCTTCTGGTATCTGACGGTAACTACTGCTTATAGGCCAACGTTTTTCGGGAAACTTCAAGGCCGGCACTAAATCCACGTCTAATTTAAAACCACTAGCCCTATTCTCTATAATCAACGTAACCGCCGGTCCTGACTCAGATGTTCTGATGGTATACGTGGTACCTCCCACATCGAATGTAGGCCGGGAATGGAAATCCGTATCGAATTTATTCAATGCCCTGATCACGACACTCTTGAACCAATTTAAGAATTTCGAACGGAGCAAGTAGTTGCTGGAGTCGCTCCATTCGTATGCGGCCTTATTAATTTCCCATTCGTAGCGGTCCCTCATCGGTAGCTTCTGGAACTGTATGCCCATCTTAAGTTGAAGGAACCCCGCTGCTTTTGGTTCTATAATGATATCACTCTCCTCTCGGTTTAAGGGGTCGTCTCTGATGTTTAAAGGAAGACCGATCACGATGTCCATATCAAACTCATCTGGTTTCTTAATGCGCAGTCTGTCAAAATGGCTGCCAGCGAATTGTACCTATGTTTTAGAATATAAATTAGTTTAATTTGATTTAGATAGGGCACCATATTACGACTAAAAGTTATATTTGATCCCGATCTAAAATCTCTCGATGTAGATTTTCGGTATCATAATCAAGCTTCATTAAATTCTGAATAATTAACAATGGTAGATATAAGTATATTATATGAACCCCCTTTCGGGTAAATGCAAAAGTAATCCCTAAGTACAATAATCCAAAGACTTGGATCATGATTGAGTATTCATTTTGGTTGTAAATAAGTATTTAGCCAACCTGTAGAACGTAAAATAATAAGAAAGGGGTGGTTTGTGTTACTTACCGTGCTGGAATACTTCCTATAATATGAGTCGACTTCCTTCATGGTCTGGTGAAGTTTTTGAAAGATTTTGTCAAAAATTTTATAGTGTAGTTCAAAATCATCTGCTTTCAATGCAATATATCTTATGTATATGTCCTGCAGAAGGGAATTCAAGTTGGTGAATGATGGAGTTTCTGGAATGTATTCTACTCCTCTGCGTGATTCTGAAGATATGGAGTTTTGCCTGAAATAATAAGATAATTCTAGCACGAATAGCTGATTAGGGATATGGGTAGTCTCAAAGCTATGATGGCTAAGGTACAAATCAAACCCCTCACTACGATAATTGCATAAAGAAGTGAGTAGAAATTAATGTAGGCCTGTTCCACTGGCCCAATGACCCATATTTTGACCTTAAAAACTGACTAAGCCAATTTTGTGCCAATCCGTTTCGAATGCTTGCGAAAAGGATCTGGGACACATTTTTAAGGTTAGTTCGATATGACATACACTCGAACACAGACTGACAGCCAGTTTCTGTCAATTCTGAGTCTAGATTCATGTTGCAGTACAATAGTGATACTTACAATCCTCTAGGTAAAGTCATCCCATTCAACCTGTCACTCAGACTTGATATAAGAGATTGTTCTCGTTCCCATGTATTAAGAGACGTGCTGCGGGTATTCTGATTGGTCGCTGACGCAGTAGAGGCACTTTGACTGATCACATGTGCATGTTGATTTGTTGGTACCGCTTCGCTTGTACTCCTAGTCAGCCAGTAAAGGCCGGTGGCAGCAGCTGCAACTCCAGCCGCTGCAGCGCCAGCCCACGCCCAAACGTTGTTATTATTTCCATTATTATTATTATTACGATTGTTATTGTTCATTTTATACCTGTCAACAAGTTTAATAAAAGTTCAACTATTTCTAAATATGTGGAATCAAATAATTAATACATACAAAAAAAAATATTTAAATATATTATAGTAGAAAGATGTTTATCTAGAATTCGCCTTTTTTTTTTTTTTATGCCACTTGGGCTGACAAACAAGCAGACGGTCCACCTGATGGTAAGTGGTTGCAATGCGTTGTCGACCCTGAGACGTGAAGTTGTTAAGTCTCATGTGCCTGTAATTTCACCGGCCCCCTTACCTTTCTAACCGAAACACAATTGCACTACTGCTTCACGGCGGAAATGGGTAAGGTGGTAGTACTTCCCCAGACGAACTCTGCACTAAGAGCTCTACTACTCTAAATCTCTGGAGTCGAGTGGTATTAGGCTTGATGTCCTTGGATATAATTCTTTTTAATATGGAATATGTGAAAAGGTCAAATTAATAAACTCTGAACATGTTCATATGAGCTGAAGATCGAGCTCGGTGGCGTGCCATAAGTGAGGCCTATGTCCAGCAGTGGACGGAGATCTGATGATGATGTTCATATTTTTATCTTTTAGGGGGAGGAACCAGATCGGGCGAGTAAAACCCACGCCTCACAGCATATGGCCACTGCTCGGTCTCGGTTGTCGGATTCCCGTTCCTATGGTTAGTCATTTTTAGAATCCGTAGCTAAATGACGGAAAGCGAACCCTTATAAACAGGCGCAGATTCTGGATTTTATTCAGGCGCGGGGCAATTTTGGTGTGACTATCTATTTTTCAAGACGTTCGTATTCATTTAAAAAATTGGATTTTTTTATTTTATCCATTTTGTAGATAAGATTTCAATAACCCTATATTTCTGTCAAATAGATTCGAACCGTATTATTTTTCTATGTAAGTTTCTGGAATAACAGTTATTTTCAAGTTTTAACACAAATTATAATATTACATGTAGGTAAAGACAAGCTATAGTAGTGGTATGGAATTTTTTATCGGGAACCTAGTACCTAACTAAAAAGTAAAAGAAACAAGTATGAAATGCCGCGTTGCAGTTTCATCCACATCACATTGACAGGCCAATTGCTTGGTGGTTAGCGACCCTGACTGCCAAGTCGAAGGTCGAAGGTCGCAAGTTCGATTCCCACCCAGAACAAACATTTGTGTGCATGAACATGTCTGTTTGTTCTGTGTCTGGGTGTAAATATCTATATATATGTATGTATTTAGAAAAAAATAAGTATTATATGTAGTACCTACATCAGTTACCTGGTTTCCATAGTACAAACTCTGCTTAGTTTGAGATCAGATGACCGTGTGTAAAAGAATGTCCCAGGATATTTTTTATTTATTTTGTTATTTGGCCATAGCTACATATTCCATAGTGTATATACCTTACCATATAAGTACCTACATACAGAAACATTGGCATTTATAATATAGAAATATAAAACGTGTTTTGTAAATTTTTCATTACTTTAAAAACTATGCATCCAAATTGTCTGACACTAATATTATCTACATACAACCTGCCAAAGTGCCACCTACCGGGTCCAATTATGAATCTAAACCATTCTCGAATACACTGGAACACAGACAAAAATTACATCAAAATCTATCCAGCCATTTATGAGTTCAGTGACATACACACATACAGTAGAATTATATACACATAAAGATGTAGTTGTAAACCTTTACTTTGCCTCCTTTAGGGATAATTTTGAAAAAAGTTGAAACTTTAATTTCTTACTTTAAGGCTAAATATGAATTCTCCAGATTCCTAGCTTGAGGAAATATAGCTGGCCCTTAAATGCTTTCAACGCCTATTTCACCCCTTTCAAGAGATTTTTTAAGACAAACATTTGCCTATGTAATGCCTAGGATATAACCTACCTTCTTCCCAAAATTTCATTACGATCCAATCAGCAGTTTACTCATGAAAAGGTAACAAACAAACAGAGTTAGGTTCGCATTTATAATATTAGTATGGAAGTATGGATATGGATGTATCATCAATTCAAAATAGTCATATTATTATCATTATCACCCATAAAAGGACCTAAAAGTTGAAAGATTTCACGACAAATCAATGGTTACACATTTCACTAACAGTCATTGCATTGCATTGCAATAATATAACTATCACGCACGAAATAAGGCTCAAATTGTAATGCTGCCTCTTATTACCTTGAGAGAGATGCATATATAACCAAACTTGCCTCTATTAATATCTTTCGTCAGTGTCCCTAAACAACAATGTATTATTTTTATTTCATTACTCGTTCCTTTCATTTATTTACCTTCCTGACTAGTTCATTCGAACTATTAGGATCATGAAAAAGTAGACATAGCTGTCGCCTAGTCCAGCCATTTTCAAGTGGTGTTCTTAACTTACAAACTAAAATTTTTATTTTAAGTTAATCAAAATTTTACGTACCTTTTTCGGTCACTTTTATTATAATAAATAGTAACGATCAAATATGGCTATAAATTTAATAACTCCACACACGATACACCAATTACATGAATAAAATAATATCTAATGTTGTCGACTCTCCGATAAGATAAACAAAGAGAATGTTCGCTCGCCTCGTTGTTGTGAAGAGAATGTCGAAGCTTAGACGCTTCGCGATTATTAAGTACTCATGTGCCTGAAAGAGTGCTATGAAAAATTTCCCCAAAATCACGCTAACATGCAAAATGGATCGATTCATTTATTTTAAATATACAATATAATAAGTACTTCTAGAAGTCTATTTAAGTTTAAATTACTATCTTTAATAAAGTTTGTTTTACAAAAGAACTGGTCGTCATTATTATCATCAGATGTGGCATAATTTTTATTATATGGCCACACAAAGAATTGGGGAATACCCACCCATTGCCAAATATATTACGCTCAGTGCTGGCAATTTAGTAATTTTAAATTGTAAATGTAATTGTAAAATTGGAAAAATTGTTATTGCGGTAAATGAATGTGATTTAAATATTAGATTGTATAATTAACCCTTAATAATCGCATAAATCAATGACGGTATCCACATCCGCATAATTTCAGTTTTTTCGTTTCCTTCTTCTAAACTAAGCAACGGTTTGTGATATGGTTTTCACTTATTTGATATATTTAACAGACCTGTTAAATAATATAATAATGGTTTTGCTTGAAGATGACAGGATCTAGCTAGAAACAGATTTGCTGTTTTGACAGAGAAGAATAGATGATGCTAATGAACCGCATTAACTTTTCGTAACCCTAAAAAAAAAACATACGGTATATAGGTTTATCTTAATCATTCATACATAGTTGTCAAAACGGACTAATCAAATCTCAACAATTTTAGGAAGGAAATTTTTAAATATTTATCTAATCATTTTGACAAAAATAGACTTTCTGGTTGGAATTCATAAATTCAAGAAGTAAATAAAAAAGCGCGTCTCACATTTTGAAGATATTTTATTAAATTATCTTATGATCAAATACAAAACTATACACGCCTTGTTCACTATGAGTTTATATTTGGTTGTAAAGGATCACTCCTATTCGTATACTACCTATCCCTGTCGTAATAACTGTAATCTTTCGGGATGGACAAGGCTGACAATAATCATACGCAAAGTCATGTTTCTTCAAAAGAAGGTATGGAATGTGATGGTAATTTCATTCGAATAATTGTGTTTGTTTACGTATGTTTTGTTTGTGTCGTTTGTAATTGCGATGTTACAAGTTTTATGGTCTGTTTTTTATTCTCGAAGACTAAACTGACATTACGAGTGTTGTCAGTTTATTGCAATTCTTAAATAGTGATGTGGCCCCACCGAAACTTAGCGTAAATAAAATCAAGTATCGTTTTATTTTTATAATAAGCTACCCTGAAATAAGGTAATGAATAATGTAAAATATATATTTTAAATTACATAATTAATGACGGATATTCGCGTTTATCTGATTCAGATAATGACTCCATATCTGAGGAATATTCTGAATCATCAGAATCGCCACCTACTTCTATGATAAACCTATCAGTAATGTCGTCGGTTATATGGCCCAGATGACACATTTCATCTTTAATTTTAATTACATGGCCTACACAGTCTCTCCATCGCTGCGGGGTCACTTGACGAAGCCCTTCTTCAAATAGGCTTCGTAATTCATTAATTTTGAAGGTTTTATTATTTTTAGCGACATGCCCCTTTACTTGAGCTCAGAACAACTCAATCGGGTTTAGCTCGCAGTGGTAAGGGGGCAGTCGCAAAATAGTGACACCCTGTTCTGCAGCCATCGCGCTCGTACCTTTCATGGGCTTTTTTTGTGATTTTGGGCAATTTCATTTAATTCGGGCTTTAACATTGTCTCATCATATGAAATATTTTTTGGTTTTAGCCAATCTTGTATTTGGCCTTTTCTCTTACTAGAAGTAGGTAACGATTCCAGTTTCCTGGTGTGATATGGAGCATTATCTATTACAAGTACTGGGTTTTCTTTTAATTTCTAATTTCTTTTTAAATATTTTTTAACCAGTTTTCGTATATATAAGAAGTCATCTCCGTGTGGTAATCATCTAGCCCCTTTTTCGCTTCGAATATTAACTGACCATCATCCACGAAACCCTCTTCGCTACCAACATGGGACACTACAAGTCGTCTCCCCTTGCCTGAAGGCCCTTTTAACCCAGTGGTTATTCTCAGTATGCCCTAAAATGATTATTAGTATGTGTGTTAACAAAACAATAAGAAACATAAATACCTATTAATATAATAAAAACGAATTAAAGGTAGAATTAAGGGGTCCAGAATGCCCAGAAGAAAGCTATTTATTAGTAATAATTTTTTTAGTATCATCGTTGGGTCAAGTGAGGAGAACTCGATAAGGGGACTACAACATGTGACAGCAGATGACCTTTGGAAACGTCGTTGCATCCACCTAAACAGCCGCGTTATTTGGCTCCTCATACCGAGTCTACTGCTCCTGACCCTTCAAACATTTCTTTGATGGATCCACCCAGCTCAGAAACTACAGGCCTCCCTTCCAAGTATGTAATTAATTACGATAAACGAGAGGTTTACATATTTCGTTTTATTTGAGTATTAACTCCATTAAAAACTTATTTAGCGTTTTGGAAATGTTACTATCGTTGTCTGTGACTTATTTAATAAGTATAATAATTAACATATTTCCGTAGCTTCGAGGTTTTTGAAGTGGATACCCCTAAGATTGCCTCTCAGACTAACCATCAATTTTTTATGAATACTAATTAAAAATCCTTGATTTGTCGATTAAAAAGAAGCTAAACACAGTTTTATTGTTATAGGAAGTGAAGATGAGAGCGATGACGAAGACGGCTCGGAAGATGAAATAGTTCCGATGTTTTTGTCGAGGACCCAACGAGAGTTGATATGTTCTCTCTCGTTGCCTCCACTTTAATGACAATAGAAGAGACTTAGGTACGATGACGCTCCCTCAGGCGAAAGTAAATAAAATTGCTCCCGTGATTCAGCACTTGAACCACAAATTTCAATCCCTCTATAAACTCAACCGTAACATAGCTTTAAACGTATCCCTCACCCTTAAGAGATTGCTTAAAATTAAAAAAAATATAAAAACCAAAGCCTCACTTGGAATCAAGATGTATGAGGTATGTGAGGCCCAAACTGGGTATTTGTGGCGGTTTAAGGTGCATGCTGAAAGAGAACTGTTTGGATCTCCATTTGGAGAGATAAAGACCCGTGTTCTCGAGCTCCTCAAGGGGCCTGTCGCCCTTTGGGACTATAACTTTTTCATGGGGGGGAGTGACAAAAAGGACATAATGTTGAGTAAGTATTCTTAAGAATGGAAACGTAATCGTGTTTTGTACAAAAAAAACTATTTAGACGGCTCTTGAACACCAGCGTTTTGAACGCCTTAATACTTCAAACGCATAGTTGCTTTACTGGTAAAAAACAAAAATGTATCAAAGATAACCACGAATTTCGCCAAAAGCTCATTAGCGAAATTTTTAACCGTCATCATAGTGGCGGTCTTCCACCACCGATCCCTCGTCCATCACCCTTTACAAAAATTATGTTTGAACACTTCTCTGTAGAATACGGGATGTCGCCGCCCGATGCAGTCCATAAGCAGAGAATCCGACGTTCTTGTAATGTTTGTAACAAGCGCATTCAATATTATTGTCCGGCTTGTGATGTCCCACTGTGCCCTTACCCTTGTCACAAGACTTATCATGTTCAGATATTTAAATAGTTTCGTTTTTCTTTATAATTCGTTAATGAGTCCACTGTCACTTAGTGATGTCGCCGAAGTAGGTAATACAAAGCCAAGACGGGAGCTTTGCCAATATCGCGTTCAATGTTAATACTTCACACGTTGACACTTACTGGATCATTGATACACTATTGTTTACACCCATAACATAACTGCACTTCACAGGTTGTTCAAAAGAAGTCTAGATAGTTTGTAATTGCCCATCCAAATCTTATATAAACGGAATTCATGCACTTGTAAAACATTGATGTTTGAAAGAAAGTCTGATGCGGAATATGAATGGATTGTGTAGAATTGTAGATGGTACCATCTGTATGAAATTAATATTGAGCGAGAGCTTCCTTGTCCCTCTTATGCTTTTATTTATCTCATTGATCCTCATGTAATGTAACCGTTTACTTATCTGCTACCTGATGATCAGTGCTGCCAGTTGGCAAGAAGTAGATTTTACACTCATAGTATTTACCTACAAGAAATTTATAAAACAGGAAGGTTCTTTATACCTGGATCATGAAATTGCGAATTGAGAATTCTCAGAAAATTGTTACTAAATAGTGCTTAAAAACTAATATTATCAAATTTGCATTTAAACTTGAGAGCGACAGAGCTTTTTCCACCGCCGGATATTTTGTAACAAAGAGGAAACCGACTTTCAGACCACAGGCACGCAATAATGTTCTTGAAAGCTCTTTTCTGCCAAGAGAAATAAGAGCCCTTTACTTCAAAAGTATAATAAGTTTAATTTGAACTATGTGGTTTATGTTATGTTGACTTATTTTGAAGTCGTTTATCTTAGAAGAAAAATTATTTATTCTTTTTAAATTTTATAACAAAATGGTTTAGTGATAAAAAGTATTTTTAGTTCTTATCTTAATCAGTTCATGGAATCAAGACTTTAGCTGTGAGCGATTTATAATTTTCAACTGTGTCTAAGAAATTTTGTTTTTAGTTATATTTTTGTTATTTTATACAGAATTTAATGTAGTAAAAAGTAATTTTGAAAAAAAATGAGAACAAGACTATTTAACTGTACACTAAAATAAAAATTCATAATATGAAAATTTGTCTCTTTTTCTGCAAAAATACCCATTTTCTGTTTAGTATTTAAATACCTTTTTAAAAAAGCAAGACAAACCTATACGTCTAAAGGCGAAGCTTAGCCTGTGAGAACGAGATAGGCAGTTTTCTGAAGGTTTCACTTCTATCGCGTGGGAAATGCATATTTTTAATTTATTTTTCATTCTTACACTTTCTGATTCTCACAAGCGGATTTCTTACATAGGACAGATTATAGGGATCTATGGTGGTAGGTACTACTTAAAAACTAACAAATTAAACTCTAAATTATTAGTTTTTCAGTGTAGCAATAATATTAAAGTAGTTATACAAATATTTATTAAAATACCAAGTTTATAGAAAACATAATTTCGTTACTTATTTATTAAAGTATTGGATTACATGGATAAAACAATTTTACATTTATTGATTATATATTTATATACCTTAACTAATTTATATATAACTAACATAATACGTAATTGTAAAATAATTCATTATTTATTTGAGTAAAGGTAGAATTTACATAAGCTTAAAAAAATTCCCATCATACGAATATTTCGTACAACAGGATTCTTTTTCTAATTTTATCTCCCGCCATTCTATACAAAATTATAGTTAAATTACACATACAGTAATTAGATGCCAGTCTCAGTATTAATCTAATAAACTAGGTAGGTACATAAGTGATGTCTCCAGAAAATACATTACAAAATTACAAATAGTAATGAAATTTTCTCTAACACCAGTTGTGATTTGAAACTCGATGAAACAAAATGCTTACAAAAAAGACAAACATACATCTATAGGATTTAGCCTGCAAGAGAAGGAGACAGGTATAGTTTTCTGAAGGTTTTCTACCGCATGTTTGACAAAGTACAAACCATTACCTCAAAACTACTGAAGCTATCGGGATGGGACTTTTACCATTCGACGCGGAATTTTTCCTAGATAGTTATAGGCTATATATGATATCGATAAACGCGGGTGAAACCGCGAGAGACAGCTAGTAATAGTTGGTAGTCAGGGTCTCTGACCACCAAGCCAACTGGTTCGTCATAAATTAATTGGATTTATTAAAATTCATAGCTATTATGACAGTTTGAGTCTGCTACGGCCACTTATGTAAGTCCATGTTACCACGTAGAACCAACAAGACATGTCAAACTTATTACCTATACTATACTTGCCTTAAATATTTTTTAAGTTAAATTTTTGAGAAGGTACTTATAATCTAAGGACGTCCATGCATTGTAGTCTTTCTTCCCTTCATTCTATGATATTTTTAAAAGTTTGTCATATCATTTATAATATACATTCTTGAAATGATTATACGAATTCAAGCAGATATATTTGGAACACTCTTTTCAATTCATATAATGTTCCGTCAATTCAGCTATGAGTATAAAATATAAAGCTAAAAATCATGATTTAAAAAGAAAATTAAAAACTTATAAGTTGTGACAAACTAGATTCACTACTCTGTGATCCAATACAACTGTCATCAGTAGATGAAGTTGCGGATACATGACTGCACAGAGTACCAACATTATTTTTTAAAGTTACCATTTCCAATCTTTTCAGACGGTCCTCCTGAGCACTGACCCTGTCTTCCAATGCACCAATTCTATTCTCCAATGCTTTGAGTTTATCAGAAGGCAACTCAGTTCGCAATCCATCAAGTTCATCATTTAAAAGTTTTATATTTTCAGAGATAGAACTATCGAGTTTTGATTCCTGTCTACTCACTGGTTTGGAGCTTAAGATGAGTGCTTGTTTTTGATAAAATTCAGATTTCTTAAAATCTGTCAACTCATCAGTCGTAAGCAGAAAAGCAACGACTTTTTCGACGTCATTAGCACGTATGGCATTCAAAACGTTCATCAATTTATCAGCATACACCTTCTGAAGAGTCGGCTTCAAAGTTTCAATAAGATTATACTTGTCATTCCAGAAGTATGTGATAGTTTTATTTTGAATAGCGCTGTGGAACTCCTCAACCATCTCAAGGAAAATTTCACTTATTTTCCTTTGCCAGTAAGATTTGTTGTTTTTTTCTAATTTCCACAGAAACATAGTTTTTATGTAGTAACTGGCAATAGCCTTCAAACCGAGTGAGTCCCGAAGCTTCTTCACCTGTAATTATTCAATTACCTACTTATTATGTGAGTCTGTTAACTTTGTTATCATAAAATGCATCCATCGAGGTAAGAAATACCGACCTACTTTGAAACACTGTCAACAATGGTCAAAGCCACATAAGAAACTATTGCGCCTAAAATATACTAGTGTTGTAACTTTGCTCAATAAAAAATTACTTAAGATGTTAAGAAGAGTTAAGAATGATTGTTATTTACCAATCGTATAGATGTTTTTAATTGCTGACAGCCCTTCATCATCTCTCTCTCATACTCTTGGAAGGAGAGTCTCCAGCACCGCCTCTTCAATACCTCATCATCTAATGTTTTAGTAGGCTTTGGCACCACTAACCATTCTTTTATTTGAGAACCTTCAATAACTCTAAAAATAAGAATTAAGCTTTAAGCCCCGTTTTGTCATTAAGGAGCTAGTTGGCTTGATGGTTGCCCTGACTGCCACGCCACAGGTCGTGGGTTCGATTCCCACCCAGACATTTGTGTGCATGAACAAGTCCGTTTCTTCTGTGTGGATGTAAATATCTATGAGATGTATTTAATAAGTAGTATAATCTGGTTACCATAGCACAAGCTCTGCTTAATTTGGGATCAATATGGCTGTGTGTAAATAAAATATATATTGATTACATATAACTTATTTTACACAAAACTTGGTTATATAAAAACCAAAGAAACCATTGGGATTATTAGGAGGCATATACCATTTATATTAGTCTAAGGGTAAAAAGTAACAAAGGTACAAAAACCAACCTGTAACCCTCGGGCCAACGTGGAGACATAAATCTAATCACTGGCACCAAGTCAACATCCAGCTTAAACACCTCATCAGTTGCCTCATTACTAATGTTCAAAGTATATGCAGGGCCAGACTCCTTATACTGCACCAAAAATGTGACCCCGTTGACAACCACCTTCCCGTTCATGTCATTCAAAGCTTTTTGAACTGTGCTGTGCATCCAGTGGCGAAATTTATTCTGCAGAAAATATTTCTCCGAGTCGCGCCAGTCGCGTGTTACTTTGTGACAATCCTCCCAGCCTGGTTGCTTGTCAAGATTGTCAAAGGAGTTTATGATTTTCATTTTGACAAAGCCAGGCTGTTCATTCTCGAGAATAATGCCATTTGGTCCATCATCATAGTTAATTGGTAGTCTGATCACGATGTCCATGTCAAATTCGTCAAGTGTTGATACCTTGATGCCATCATAGACGCTGCCAGCATAGATCACCTGTTTGGTCAGAACATAAAAAAAATACATGAAGGCTGTTTAAGGTATTTATTTTTATTTTTTCCTAGGATTTTTTATCACTTGCAGGACAAAAAGCATTGCTGGACATTAACTTCAAAAAATTTGCTGTTTTTGTATGCATATAATTTAAACCTTTACATATACACACATATTTGTATTATATGAAATAAATCAAAACTATAGTCCGTATAATTGATGTAATACAAACCTGGCTGCTATACTTCTTGAAATAATTGCATTTCTCTCCCATTTTCTGTTTGACTTGTTCAAACACACTTTTGAAAACCTCTTGTGATTGTTTTAGGTTGTTATCTTTTAAGGCAATGTATTGTTTAAAGACTTCAGCCAAATAAGTATCCAAATTTCTCTTTTTTGATGACATTTTTGCTGAGGACACACATATAATTATAATTATTATAAAAAACTTTAAAGAAAGAATGTTCATGTTAGTGCCCGAGTATGGAGATTGCTTAATAACTAACCAGACTTTTGATTCTGAGAAATTACTGATAAGCTCCGTGTGAAAGAGCCCACCAGTGTTTTTAATGTGAATAAACAAGCCTCATACTATTGCACTCTACAATTAAGTCCAGTTGAAAGATTCAAAGATCCCTTAGTCTTTAGATAGAGTAACAAGAAATTGTGTATTCAAAGAAATGGAAGTACCTGCCTAGTTACAATATAACAATACCAAGTTATTACAAGCAAAAAGATAAGAATTGAAATAATTACAATGTTCTATTCTAATTAAAAAAATCTAGTTTTAAAACTAATATACTTAATACTAAGTGCCAGTGAAATTACAGGTACTTGAGACATAATTTTTCATCACAGGGTTCACAAAACATTGATGCCCCAGGTATTGGAAATATCCATAGGCAGCCGTGACCACCTACCAGTAGGTAGACCGTATATCTGCTTATTGGCCTACATAATATAACAACATGGCAACTTCTGGCACCTATTGCGTCTATATCTATCAATCTTACTGGGAAAGCAGTATGTAACTGGCACACTATAATAATAATAATAAAATATTGCTAAAAAAAGGTATGTAGCTGACATTATCCATGGGTTTAAACATAGTTAGTACATTGAGTTCCTAAGTTTTAAATAACGGTTCAGCAACATTAATTTCGAAATCAGATTAATATTATTTCACATAAGAGAATGGAATCTAAACACTGTTTGCAGTTGACATGTTTTCACAAATTCGGAGTTATTCTCTAAAACAATCATATGTACTATAAAAGTTAAGCATTTAATACATACCCTTGATTGGATCCCGTTGGATTTTCTATAATCTTTTGTTCTAGTTTCGTAGACGTATTTTTTTCTCCCTGAAATGTGCTACAAAACGTTCACTCGGCAGCTACTTAATTTGATTTTACACAAGAAAGCTATTATACTGTTACAACTATTTTTATTAGGTATGTTCCTTGATTTATCAGTAAACCATCGGATAGGTTACTAAGTATTGACTACTGATTTTGATTTATGTAAATAGTAACTTCATCCATTTATAGCGAGCGATAAAAATAATCCAGTCAAGTGTGTGTCAAACCACACGCAGTGGGTAGGGTTCCGCACCAATAATACCAATGCTACCTATGTAGCAGGTAAATTTTTAGTTTACAATGTAAATTTTACTGATTACAAAAACAAGTTTGCTTTACATAGCATTTAGCAAGCTTGTTGCTATGTTAATAGGGAAATAAACGTTGATTTTTTCAGAGTATTGTACCCAATACGTAGTTTTAAGGTTAGTTGGGGAACGACCCATTTATACGATTATCTCACAAACCTAAACTAAGTAACTAAGTACCTAATTGAAATTATTTTGTCTATGTAGCTACGGAACCCTAAAAAAGGGAATTCCAATAATAACCTGACCAGTGCTGCCAGTCTCGTCGTTTGAATATTCACAAAACAATAATTAAATAAAAACATTGTCATACAATCCGGAGTACACCAAGGCCTTTCTAAAATCTAAATATTGCTTGCTGAGACAGAATTAATCATGAATAAAACCTAACACATTTATGAACAAAGTTCAACGCTGTGCTTCCACTCCAAAATATCGCGATTACCCTTTCCTTTATTTAAATTTGCCCTAAAACAAACGAAAAGTGTTTAATTAATTTCGTGTGTATAATTATTCACTATATTAAAAGAAAACAAATAAATGTTGAAGGAAAATTGCAAAACATGATTTAATTTTTAAGATTACAACCATGAGCAATGCTTTTGTAGTTATTCGCGGCATGTACCATGGCTCTATCAGTTTCTAAATTGGAGCCGTTGTTAGCTACTTTAATTGTTATTGTTACACAACAGCCATACTGAATAAATAAAAAAAAAATATACTAGTCTTTATCTCATGGATACCAACGGAAATAGGTTAATAAACTAAAATTTTATGGATTAAGCCGTAAAGTAAACTGGGCTACCACCTCAAGTTTCAAATATTATTTAAATTTATACGATGTTGGCTTTCCGAAATAAAATAAAAAAGTGGTTACGCCCTAAAGAAAGGTGGAAGTCCCTTTAAGTGGAAACACTGGTTTTGGGTAATAAGTTTGCCATACGTAAAATGTAACTCGACAATGGCTAGAAATAAATACCAGAAAAGGAAAATAAATTTGTTTGAAAGCAAAACTTCAGATTTACAGATTGCAATTAAAGTCATTTGTCGTATGTGGTGAGTCGAAGACATGGTTTTTTTTCAACGTCCAATGAGCGCAATATGCAACATATTCTATGTTACTATGTTGGATGGCCAATATATTTATAGGATCTCTAGAGGAGTCTTTAGAACAGCTCAAACCCGGGATAAATACTTATTTATATTACATGTAAATTAATAAGCACAATAAACCCACATACCAATCCCAGCCGACTCATCGTGCGTGCTCAATTAAATAGGTTGGAACCAACTTTCATGGCGCTCGTTTGGACGGCATGGAAGTTGACTCGTACAGCGCCATCTAGTGGCAGGTTAAAGCGCTTCGATTTTTTTTGGTAAAATGTTCTTTACTGAGTATAAGAAACTACGTGGTGATCAATTCGGTTTCACAAAGGGCACGAAGGGAACACACCCCAGTTTGTTTAAATATATTCAAAACATAAAAAAGCGTCATCTAGTGGTAAATAGAAGAACTATTATAATAGATACATTAATGCATTCGAACAAAATCATTATAATTAATAGCATTATTGATGTCGCTAGCGTTGTGTGTATAATGGTTATATAATTTCTGTACAGATGGCGCTCTTACAAGTAGTTATTGCCATCTGAAGATCTTGATTATTTCATTAATAAATAAATCAATGTAAATCCTAATATTATACTACATACTAATATTATAAATGCGAAAGTAACTTTGTCTGTCTGTCTCGCTTTCACGCCAAAACTACTGAACCGATTTAAATGATATTTGGTATACAGATAGTCTTAGAGCCTGAGGAAAGACATAGGCTACTTTTTAATGCGAAAAAAGGGTTGTAAGGGGTTAAAAGGTGGATGGGAAGTTGTATATGGAACTATCGTCATTTTTTGAGGTAGATGCTTGAAACTTATTTTTTAAGCTTTTGATTCGATATAAATAAATATGACATTCGAAGTTTGTAATAAGTATATTAATTAGAAAAATGGCAAATTTCTCACTCCTCCGTGCACGCAATATGCTTTGAAGGTACATTCTTATCACGTAATAATTATATAATATACGTAATTATATATGCTTACATATCTATTCCTAATAATAATAATATTTTAAATGTGAATGTCATTTTGATGTCATGGTTTCACGCGAAATCTACTTAACCGATCATCATGAAACTTTTTACACATATTCTTGGAGGTATTAGAACTAACGTAGGATACTTTTTGGGCCGGGAAAATGTTACGTCCCTCGGGAACACGGGTGAAACCACGTGGGACAGCCAGTATTATTATAAATGAAAATATGGGTATAATGAAAATGTAAAAAAATTAAAAGGTATGATATTAATTATCATTATTCTATTTTTTATTAAATGTGTATTATTTATATACAACTTCGTGATTATGTACAAAAGTTGTTGTATATTTGTTGAAAATCATCGATACCATTTTACATTACCATTCACTTAGGGACCTAACAATACCTATAGGCCAAGCGGGGAGCAGCATAGAACATTTATACTCTCACGAGGGAGCAGTCATGGGCATATGGGCCGTGCCCACACAAGATGTTGGTTCTCTTCGAAACATTAGAATACCTACACAAGATTAACGAATGTTTTGTTTTTTTTAATTGGACTACCCCCCCCCCCCCCCATGATAATAATGTAGTTAAAAAAGTAGTAAAGTTCTTTGTGCCGAGTTCGTCCGGGGGAAGTACCCCACCATGTCCATTTTCAGTTGTAGTGCACTTGTATTACTGAGTTTAGGTTAGAAAGGAGGCCGGTGAAATTATAGGCACTTGAGACTTAACAACTTCACGTCTCAGGGACGACAACGCATTATGATGCCACTGGTGTTGGAAATGTCCATAGGCGGTGACTACTTACCACCAGGTATCATCCGGCTGTTTGTTGGCTCATATGGTATAAATAAAGATCACCACGTGACCTTTAAACCTTGCAACGAGTGGTTATGAATTAGTTCTGTTAAAGTGTTGACGTCAGGCAGGTGGCCGGCTCAAACACTTTGTGAAATCTCTTTTAATATTGTAATCTACCTACTGGACAAAAATCATACCTACATATTGCATTACAACGACCATAATTAATGATCACGTCACGTGGTGATGATTAATTATTTTCAAATGAATTGATTTAGTTTATTTCCGCACCTAAATATATAAGTAATAGGTCATTGATTAGTTCCTTCTTCGGTAAAGAACTGGCCAATTTCGACTTTTGTTTGCATTTATCTACAAGCTAAATAATATTACCTGTACTACACGTAATATTCTAAAACAAACATATTCTTGAACGAGTGCACTTGTACAATTAAAATGAGTATATACGGTGATTTCATATAAGTAAACAATCATTGGTACGATTCTTAAGTTTCGTTATTAATGAAACGTTCGATATTCATTAAATAAACATGGCGGGTATGTACGAATATGACAGTTGTTTTCGATAAATATCGTGTGTGATGTTAAATTACAAATTTTGAGAATCGGTCTTCGGCCCGTTCCAGAACAAAATCGCAGCACGTGAAAAGCAAAACATATTTGATCAACGAGCAATTTGACGTATGCTGAGTAAAAAATAATGTTGACAAACATCTTGAAGACACAGTCTTAGCCTTGAATGATGACAAACAGATTGACCAAACTTGTCAGAACCCAATGCTTAGATTTATTGTTTTTCTAAATGTTGACAGTTGTCTGGTAATGTCGGAGAGCTTAGTGCAAAGAGCACGTTTAGTTTCTTACAGGTATGTTTGACGGGTAGGCGAGGCGGATGATAGACTTCTGGATCGGCTTTTGGCTAACAAAAGCACTCCATGTTGCAAAATCCATGTCTTTATTAGTAGATTTTAATATGTTCACGGTAATTATTGGCGACTGTTTGACTTTACACTGGTTTGATTCCCGACTGTTCGTCCGTAGGCCGCAGGTTCGATTCCAATATGGGAAAAAGATGTTATGAACATGTCATGTCCGCACCTATGTTAGTGTCAATAATGTTTTTCAGTTATATATGTTTCATATGTAGATTAGGCTAATTAGTGATCTGGTTTCCGTAATAAAAATTCTGTTTAGTTTGGAATTCGATCGATATCGCAATGACTTTGATGATATAACTTTCATAAGACTTGCATGAGGGCACGGAGGATGTACCTGCTTATGTACCCTCCTTGGTAAATTATAAAATAGGCAATGAGCTGAAAAGCTGTTATGTAAAATAAACGGATGCAATATATATTTGTGAATTTGTCTAGAAGCGGTAGTCTATATGCTAATTACATTCGTCCTGATAATGATTAGTGCAAATAGCCTTTGATATTTGGTTCAATAAATAAGCTTTTATTTGCCATATTTTATTGGTGTATTATGTATAATAATAAGGATATTGAGACGTATTTTTTTTTAGTTTTAAGTTTTTATTTTTAGTCCTTACATATTGTTAAACATTTAATAAAATTGCCAAAAAATGCAGATTATAAAAAATGTTATCATGAGTTGGCCGGTTCTTCTCGGTTGATAGCAGACTTCCTAACCGGCCGTAATGTAGTAGCTTTGATCTTTTAGGGCCTAAACTGAATAAATGGCTTTGTATTTAGAATGTTGCTAAGTTACATTTTACTATAAAGTGCCGTGATTTGCCGTGATGAGGTCGTGGGTTCGAATGCAATGATATAGATAATTTGATGAAGGGAAACAACTTGAGAAAGTCATAGTGCAAGATGTTTGCTTGACTTCCAAAGTGATATTATAAATCTGTAACGGTGACGTGACGTTTTGAAGCCATGTGTAATTTCAATGCCCCTCTCACCTTTTTGTTATCCCTTGATCACTACATAGTATAAAACTAAGTCGCTTTCTCTGTCCCTATATCCCTATGTATGCCTAAATCTTTAAAACTACGCAACGGATTTTGATCCTGTTTTTAGTTGTTTAAGTTGCTGTTTAGTTTTGCTGTGTTGTTTAATAAATAGAGTGATTGAAGAGGGAGGTTTTTATGCATCAGTAGCTACATTGTAGCCGTGCAAAAATGGGACGGGTTGCTAGTTAAATATATAAAAAAATAATTATAAATCAAATCTCAATTGAATGAACGAATGTTTCAGATGCCCGAAAGATAAACGCACAATCGTTAATTCTTTATATACAAATTGATAATCTGTGATTGTAGATTGATTAATATATAGATAATGATAATTAATAATAATAAACGATATTGTTAAAATGTTTGACTTTCTAAACAAAAGAAGCATCGACATACGGTAAATTAGTATTTTTGGCAGGCGGTCCATCTGATGGTTAATGATTTCCGCCGCCTATGAACGTTTGCAACACGGGCATCGTCAATGTGTTGTCGACCCTGAGACGTGAAGTTGTTAAGTCTCATGTGCCTGTAATGTCACCGGCCCCCTTATCTTTCCAACTAAAACAAAGTGGTAGGTACAAGTGCACTACTACTTCATGGCGTAAATTTTTAAGGTGGTAGTACTTCCCCGGACTAACTCTGCACTAAGAATTCTACTAGTTCTGAATAATAATACAAAACTGGTCAAAACACTAATTAACATTGGTTAATAAGTTATTGCATTTAAATTGAATAAATGGTTTTGAATTAGTGTTTTTTTTATTTTGTTGAAAGCTCTTGCTAAATTGAAAGGTGTAAAAATATCTTTGACATCTTTTCTTAACGACTAAATTGTTGAAATAAAGACTTATTGTTTTATTTTGCGGTTTTATACAGTTTTAATTTTTTTGAAATTTCAAATTATCTATACACTCAGAATAATTTGCTTTAATTTTTTATGCCAATATTTTTATTTAGGCTGACAAGCAGGCACACGTTCCACCATCAGGTAAGTGGTTACCGCCGCCTATGGATATTTGCATCACCATGCGTCATCGTCTCGAGACATGAAATGGTTAAGTCTCATGTGTCTGTAATGTCACCATCCTTACCTTTTCAACAGATATACAGGAATACAAGTGCAACTCTACTTCACCGGGGAATAGGTATGGTGGTAGTACTTCCCCGGACGAACTCTGTACTAAGTGCTTTTACTCCTTCGACTACCTAGAGTAGGTAAACGTAGAAGGTGTGGCTGGCAAATCTGTCACCTAGCTCTTGTCCGTGGGTTCCGTAAGATATACTCAATTTTCATTTAGGCTTGGGACTTGTCACATATCTTTTCTATTACTCAATGTAACGACATCATTTGATAAACAAGGGCTTATTAATGATTGATCCACCCCCTTGTTCAGCTAATAAAAACTTCGTCGGCGAGCCGTCGCACGGAGGCCGCGGAGAGCTTGCCTCTCACATGATTGCGTAGTTACCAAAAGAGACAGCGGTTAGAGGCCGGGCGAAACATCCTCAAGCTAGTGTCATTTTCCTTACAGAATCGAGACTCTGGTCAGAGTCGTTGGAAGCCGCTGGATACAGGCGGCTCAAGATCTCTCGAGGTGGAAATCGAAGGGGAAGACCTATGTTCAACATTCCTGGGCTGATATGATGATGATGGCGATGAATTAATGATTTGGATTATTAGGTAAATCACACTGATATTTTTTTTAAAAGTTTGTTTGTTGTATGATTTAATCACGCATAAATAACGGTTTGTATTTGATTGAAATTAAGCACATTAATAGCATATCAATATTTTTGAGTGTCTTAGCGGAAGAGCGTATAGAGGGTTGGACCGTATAAATTAAAAAGTATACAGTTTAAAAATGATTTTTTTATGCCATGTCGGCAAGGACCCAATAGTAAGTTTTTATTAAATTGTGAATTTAACATAGTGTCTTGCTCGCTTGTCATGCCCGAAGATGTGAAGATATGATATGTGATGAAGTATAATTTAGTATCTTAAGGACTGAATATTAAGTAATTCCTGTTCATACGACTTACATTCCGTCGAAGGTATTTTAAGTCCCAACCTATTGATTGTTATTGGTAAGATGAGTATTTATAGTCGTCGTTTCCCGGGCATATTATCAATTCCGGGCTATTGATAATTTCTAAGCAAAGATACATTAGTTTACCTTCCTCGACTCGAGAATCGAACCCAAGACCTTCGAGTCAAAGCCGAGCTTTATTATACCACTCGACCAATCAACCAATGGTTACATCTAGGTACTATTAATGTATCCAAATCTATAACAATACCCGCAGGCATCGAAAATTTCACAATCCATAATATTTTCATAGTGGTTTTTAACATCACAAATTATCGTGCGGACCTCTAAAAAAATTGTAGGGCTCTCCATCATCGTATAAAAATAGCATGATTGTCAACAATCGTTGCTGTCACGTATGATAATTAGACGAAATAAGAACTGGCCGCTTTTCCGTAAAAAAGTAAAAATAATAAAAAGTAATGTTAATACAGATCCTGATTATTTGCCTGGTGTTGTGGTTGCTGGTGCTGCGATGGAGGACGCGAGACATGAGGAAGTTGGCAGAAAAATTGAAGACATATCGTAGAACTATACCGTTTTTTGGACATGCCTACATGCTGATTGGTAGTGATGAAGGTAGGTTCATTAATACCCATTTTTACTCAGTTTAGTGAATTTGCATACATGTGATTTTTTTTTTTAATTGAAGCCGATAACCTGGGCTAAATTCTTTAAGATTATTGGCTTAATTTTCGTTTTATTGTGCTATAATTTCACTCGAACATTACACATAGTTTTAAGCGATTTATGTTGGTACTGGTAGAAATGGTGAAAAAAAATATGTTAATATGTATATTTTTCCTATACTATTATTATAAATGCAAAAAATGTATGTTTATGGATGCAGGATTTAGATGAAACTTGACACATAAATAGAGCCTGGAATAATACACGCGGTTATTATCCCGCGAAAATGTTACATTCATCGGGCAGGTGGATGAAACCATGGGGACAGCTAGTATTATTATAACATATATTAAAAAAAAACTATACAAGTAATGTCAAAAATCTTTATCAATCTATCGATTTAGAACGAAGCCGAAAATTAATTATGCCGCTGAAAGAAATATTATAAATCGATTCTCGTCGTAAATTTCAATACTTTTAATAGTTAAAGAGTACATCTATTTATTTTATGGGCTGAATAAATATATTAACTTTCAAACTTTATTTACGGCTGAAGTTAGTATCCAGGTATTTTTTTTTTATTTATTAGGGTTGCCAACAGATTATACACATCAAAAAACAATGATACGAAATTTCAAATAAAAGGAGCAAGCTTGGTGCACATCCACTTACAGGCAAACACAACATACACTACTACTATTACTAACTATTTCCTATGTTGTTTTGTAATTGTATCATCGATTAATACACACACACACCCTAGTATCGACATCTACATTTATTACGTATTGAAATGTACATTTCTACAATTTCTATATAGCATTAGTAATTAGAATATCCTGTAAGTATTTAAAATAAAAAATAGTAAGTATATATATTGTATCCAAGGATGATAACTTTAATTATTAACAACTTTTTCCCGGTATGCGTCTTCGGAACCTCCTTTGGATGAACATGTTGGGGATGTTCATGGTATCGTTGGCTCAATTTTTTTTTCCGAATTTCACAACCATCCGCCCAACTTTTGAATTTACTGTTTCCCTAAAACGTGACAACCTTATTAGGATATTCTTTTTTAGTTTAACAATTATCGAAATCGGTCCAGCCACTCTCTAGGGATGCGTTTTTAATTGCTTGTATTAATAATAATAATAATAAATTAATTTACTCAGGCAACACAGAAACCTAGTATTGTTAGTAAGATCTTAAACTATGTTAGTTTGAGCTGTACATGAAAAACTATAATACGAAGACAACATTTGTTTTCGTCCTCTGTGTGAGTTTCCACATCAGAGGACTCCACGCCCACGGATTCTTCCTAGCAAAGAGGCTGTTTAAGGAATGTGTCAATATGTATACTGTTACTAACGGACGGAATTTCATTTTAATTTATTTATATAATATTAACATTTGGCGAATGACACATTTGTCGCCTGAGCGTTCCACATCCGTGATATTTTGCTCTTAATAAATTTCTTGACAATTACTATTTAATAGAGGAATATTCTCATTTCAGATCGCATGAAGACTTTCCAAGATATAGGACGGGAGGCCATTGACAATGGTGGATTAGTATCACATTGGCAGGGGAATCGCCTCTACATCGGTAAGTTATATATTGACAATTATATTAATTAATTATTATGTAGTGACGTCAAACCTTCGCATGGAAGACCTTCCCATGAGTTCCAATTTTATGATGACCTTGAGCTTTTGATGAACGGAAACCACCAAAAATTCAAAACTATAAATTCCACTAAGCCCCGTGAATGGTAAAGCTACTGGATGAACCGGTAGGGAACTCAGTTTTTAACTGAGAGAATTCAAGATTGTTACATTTTTCATAATCTGATTACTTTCGCTATTTAATTTTGGCCGCCCATAAAAAATTGTCGTTGTACTTATTGCTTATTCATCATTATCATATAGCTCAGTGGGGTCTACAGTGTCCAATACTGAGCACATACCCTAAAACTAACAAAGATTTAACTGTCATCCTGGTTGCTCAAGTTGCTCGGTGCAAGATACTATGGTTATCGTTGTAACACCCAAGAGTACACAGTTCAGCATTGCAAGCATTGCATCAAACAGATTATAATAAACTTCACGGCTCAGGATCAACATCACATTAGCAATGTTTTGCAAATGTCCATCGGCGGTGGTGACCACTTACCATGAGGTAGATCGTCTGGTTGTTTGTCCGCCTACCTGCCAGTAGCGTCGGCTGTAAGATTAATACAGATACAGTGGACGTATTGCCATAAACGGATCCGTTTGATGCGTCCAAAGATGAACTATGGACACTCATCTTAGTCATCTACAGATTAGTTAGGATATTAATAATAGTCGTTGCAACTACGGTCAATACATAACAATATTTTTATAATTCAGTGGTATCTGATGCTGAAGTCGCAGAGATAATTCTGAAGACCTGTCTCGAGAAAGACGATATAATGAAAATATCCAGACTACTAACTGGAAACGGATCTGTTTTTGCACCTGGTATGTTTATACACGATATATATTTATGACTTTTGTAAAAAAAATATAGCTTAGGTTTTGTTAGGGTTCAATTCCCATGCCTAGGTTCTAAACTAGGTACTTGTGACGTTTCTGGTGAGGTGAGGAATGATTACCTGGATTGGTGTTGTGCCTGTGAAAGTACTTATATAACCTCACATCGGGTTCCAAGTAGGGAATGCAATCCCGACTCGAGATCATAAAGTCGAGATCCCTCGGGATCAAAAATGTCAATCCCGCGGGATCCCGAAATTTGCGGGATCTCGTCTAGTTAAAAAAAAAAGTCACATTACTGAATACGATGAAAACTGCTTGTTTGTGATAGTCCTCACTATCACTAATTCAAACAAAATATTATTTGAAAGAAAACAAAAGCCTTTATCCTTTAATATTACTAACTAAATAATTAACAGTTTATTTATTAATTTTATTTATTTATTCAGTTAACCAGTTTTACTGACATGAACATAATCAAAACAAAAGCAGGTATAGTATAGCTCAAGGAGATTAAAAAGTAGTTACGGATGATTTTGAAAGTAACTTCTTAAGAAACAAGCGTGACTAAGCAACTATATGCAAACTGCAAAAATCTCCCCCTTGTTCCTCCACACTCAAATAAATCCATTTATTTTTTTATTACTGACTCTTATTTATCTAAGCTTGTGGATCTGGATAGTCTGGATACACTTGTAAAAGGACTCAATCTCGAACGGGATCTCGTTATATTATGCTTCGGGATTGATCCCGACAAATTACACGGGATCTCGCGTGATCGGAATCCCGGGATTGCATTCCCTAGGTCACATAATATTCAAATACCTTTAGTGAAACGTGGGATTCGAGCTGAGTCTTCTGCCTTTGTAGATCAAGATGGCGAATGAAACCGGGGACCACTAGTAATATATAAATATATCCATCCAGACAATAGTACCTATTAAGAGAGCAATTATTAAGAGATATGTGAATTAATTGAGGTAAAAGTGTTTGATCTGTCAAACATTATACAATCATTATACAATGTAGTATCTGTACAAGGTACAAAATATGCATTTTCATCTTGTATCTGAAATAATATTTTAAATTTTCCTTTTGTATCTTATTTTTATTTTTAACGGCTGACTTAGAAACACATAAAATGGACAAAGTTTGAACATTTATCCAATAAATTAAAAATATAACACTCGTTCGTCAAGTTCTGCCCCCATAAGACTATTTTCTTTTGGGTGGGGTTGTTAATGAGATCCCATCGGAGAAAAAATGTTGATCAAATATTTGTAGAACTTTAACTTTTTCTTATTTTACTTGAGTCTCTAGTCTCAAAACCTTTAAGAAACAAACATGTTTAAAAACAATAAAATATGTTTAAAAGAGTGTTTGTAAAGTTTCTTATACCTCAAATACATTACTTAAAGGTATCTTGTATTTCAGATACTTTTTGTGAGGTACTCTATCTACTGGCTCCATCTATAGCTAAGAACCATCCAGGTGGCCACATAAGAAGTTTATAATTATTATAAATTGAATGCCTTTAAATTTGATTTTTTAACGTTATAGTATCAATATGGCGTCCACGTCGGAAATTCCTTGCACCAACATTCAGTCCAAAGAACCTCGCCAGATTTGTGAATGTGTTCTCCCAACAAAGTCGTGTTATGGTTGATCAATTACGCAATGTCGCTGGAAAGGGCACCTTCTCTATTTGGAAGTATATCACTACATACTCAATGGATGCTGTATGTGGTAAGTGTTTTTTGTATAAATGTGAGGATGTAAATTGGAAAAGTGTAAATTACTCTCCAGACATTATGAAGCACATGTTTTAATAAGTATAAATATTAAATAAAGTTGTTCACATATTAGCGGAACGATACTTTCAAGATTTCGAAAGAAGTGCAAACCCTTTATTTAGATTAGGGTTGTGCATGTAATTTTATATATATATATTTTTTAAAGATCTGATTTTTTTTTTCTAAGTTTTATTTTATTAAGCAGTTATTTATCTAAGAACTAAATAAATTGTATAAAGCAACAATAGAATAAAGGTTAAAAAGCTTATAGGTTTGTAACAAACCTTTTAGATGCTATTGACAAGGTATTGCTTGTCATTGCCTTGTGTGCTTACTAAAGTAGTCGAGATCTAATAGGCCTGTTTTGATAGCTAAGCGAGTTATATAAAAATCAACCCTATGGCGTTATGACAAGGTTCATTGGCATCATTCAATAAACCATTGGAAATAAATGAACCTTATCCCAAAGCTATACAGATTTTTTTTCAATTTCATTCTTAGCTGTCAAAGCGGCTTTTAGATCTCCACAACATTACCTTCGTCTACATCACCATTACCATTGTAAGAGTATGGTCAACCACGTTCGTAGGATACCTATAGATAAAAACACTCGATCATACTTAGGTATTTAAAAATATAATAGTAATAATATTAATTTAACAAGGTGTGGAGGAGCGAGGTATGAGACTCCTCCATTTAAAAGGGAAGATCTTCCGCCAGGCTAGGTGATCATGCCTGGGGACCGCGGTCCTACTGTTGATGTTGGATGCTTGTATATATATCAAATCGTGAGAGGATCTTGATAGCGCGATGTAGGATTCTCGCGTGTTTCTACTCGTTAATAGATGTCGCCACATCACTGTTGTGCGGGCGGTGAAGGATTGTAGGCGTGTTCATAGATGTCGCCACAAAGGCAACACATTAATCCAATAGTCTTAGTAAGATCTAAAACTAAGTTAGTTGGAGGTAAAACTAAAACTTAAATGAAATATTGGTTTTCGTTCTCTGTCTGAGTTTCCACATCGGAGGACAATTCACCTTATTAGCTATCATATTTAGAATACTACCTATTCTTTTACCTTATCTTAGAAATCTGTTCATTTGCCACAAAATATTTTTAACGTTTTGTTTATCGCCCTCTTCCAGAAACTACACTAGGAGTACAAGTCAATGCTCAAAAGCAACCGGAACAGCCATTCCTTACGTCCTTTGAGACCCTTTGCCGACTAGATGCTGCTCGTCTCTGCCAACCCTGGCTCCATAGTGATGCGATATACAAAATGCTACCGTACTACACGCAGCATACGATCAACAGGAAATTTATGTGTAGCTTTATTGATCAGGTTTGTTAAGTTTCAATTATTAAATTTGTTATCTTAAATTAACACGTCTGCTTTGTATTGATTATGGGGCAGCACAACTTCTCTGTTTACAAAATTTATTGCAAATTAATTGTTTTATGCAAAATTTCTATTTTAATCTTTAAGTTTAAGCTTCAGACATTGTATGTGTCTCTGAAGGCCTATTTGAGTAAGAATAATTTGTATTTCCTCTTACAGATCATAAGAAAGAAAAGGCAGTTATTGAAGGAAGACAAGGAGAACAAAGCTGAATCAGATCAAAGTAAATTTCGCAGCGACCTGTAAAAATTATTAGGGAGAAAGATCATGTCTGAAAATTGCTAATTTATTCCATAATTTTAGATACCACTCAAGATGGCTTCAAGACATTTTTAGAACTGCTCATAGAGTCAACTGGAGGTGACAAAGGTTTCACCAACCTGGAATTGCAAGAGGAGACTCTAGTTTTGGTTCTGGCTGGTACAGATACTTCTGCTGTTGGTACTGCATTCACTTCTGTGATGCTATCCAGGCATCCGGAAGTGCAAGATAAAGTTTATGAAGAGTAAGTACTATTGATGGCATGATATGATGATTATGATAGTGACGTGCTACGACGAAAGTCGTAGATTCGAATTAGAATCATAAGAAGTAGTTCACGTGTTAATCCAGAACATAATCTGTGCTTAATTAAGTTAAAATAAGGTTAGACATTACGGAGCCAAGCGGCGACAATACACATAAACATATTATGAAATTAATAAAATAACACTAAGTACTTATCAGCATTCATGTAAAAAAATAAAACAGGTTGCAGGAAGTGTTCGGTGACTCGGACAGGCCTGTAGTTGCTGAAGACCTGCCTCGACTCAAGTTCCTGGACGCTGTGGTCAGGGAGACACTAAGGCTGTACCCACCCGCTCCCGTAATATTAAGGAAAATTGAAAAAGATCTAACTTTGCGTAAGTGTATATGTATGTTTCTGTTTCAATAGTGGTGATTATGTGTTTATATCTTTTTATTTTACATAGCCTTTAAATAAGTTTAGTCAAACATTAGGTTAGTGATAACGCGTGCTGGTATGCATTAAAACCACGTAAAAAAAGGTTTTGTCCCCATCACCACGTCATCATGACGTCGTCAAAGTAGAACGTTGACGTGAAGCTTCGTGTCTAAGATGTTCTCGCTCAGTTGATGTGAAGGCAATGAGATAAGACAATAGATGATTTCAAGGACAAACACGTAAAACAGAAGGTTGAAAGTATGTTTGTCGAAATATATAATAACATACAGCGCCAGGACATCGCTTTTCGGCTGAGAGCCCTCGTCGGAATCACAGTATATTTGTATATTTATTCTGTGCTGGAATTGTCCGCGTAAGGGCAAAACAAAAACAAAAAGCCGCGACATCGCATCGTTTCAGGTTAACGACGTCTTGACGTAGTGATGGGGACAAGCCTTTTGTTCGTTCTATTGTTGTCACTATTTTCAACATTAGAAAAAAGGTTAAATAACCCGACTACAAAAAAAAAGCGTTGAAATATTGTCAAATAATGAAAAAAAAATTAAGAAACAAGCTTGGTGTCGTGAGTGCTGTCATTGTCTTACTGAGTAAGACAAACTTTTGATTTGTTAGACGTGCTTGTTCACATATTAATTTTAATTGCGCCGTACGTAATTTGATGCTGATTGACGGCATCTCCATTGATTTTAATTTATGTATTAAATTTTATTTTTGAATGTTTCCTTTTGATGTTAGATCACTATTTATTTAGTTCTATTGACATATTATATTAGTAGGTACTGGTAGATCACTTTAATAACTTTAACATTCACTTCAATTACCCTGGTCATGCGTTGTCAACTATAAAACAACAAGGATAAGAATACGCACGACTTGTCTTACAAAATAAGACGATGGTAGCAATCGGCATCTAACTTTTTCCTACAATTTTTTTTTTTACCCTAGGTCTGGATAGTTATATTTCTTTTTTCCTTTAGCCGCATTACAGTTTATTTTAACTTTTCATTTATATATCTTATTTTCAGCATCAGGTTTGACCCTGGTAAAGGGATGTGGTGTCTTTGTTAACATTTGGGCAATTAACCGTAACCCGAAGCATTGGGGTCCTGATGCCGAGGAGTTCCACCCCGAACGATTTATCGTCTCCTCACTGAAGCATCCAGCAGCATTCATGTCTTTCAGCCATGGACCAAGGGCTTGTATAGGTAAGAACACTAAACACAAATTGTAACATTTTTTTTATTGTTATCGTTCTTGGGAAATATTTTCAGACACTCAGGTTTCTTTACTATGGCATGTCAGAGACCGGTCTGTTGGGGTGGTGGTTCTACACCCTGAGTACCATGTCTCCGGTCGTGGGTTAGATTCCTACACAGGGCATAGTTCTATGTGTATGAACATGTCTTTTTATTCTGAAATTTGTTCGATATATACAATAATATACATATATTCAAATATCGATATAAATAATAAATATCCTGGGATATTCTTTACACACGGCCATCTGATACTGAGACTAAGCAGAGCTAGTACTATAGGAACTAGATAACTGATATAATACATATACTACTTTTTATTTTTCTATTTATTATAACAAACAATGTTTATCGTGGGTGGGAATCGAACCCGTGACCTGCGACTTGGCAGTCAGGTTCGCTAAACACCTAGCCAACTAGCCTGTGAATATAAGTGTAATATGTATGTAGTTTTAGTTATCATAGCACAGTTTTGGTAAGTTAGGGATCTGATGGCCATGTGCAAAAGAAATATCCCAATATATATATAATTTTTGACTGTTCCCAGGTTACCAATACGCAATGATGTCAATGAAAACAGCGACAGCAACCTTGCTGCGCCAATATCGGATTCAGCTTGCCACCACGATGGGATCCACCCCAAATAACAATAAAGACATCAAACACAGACCTATTCGTCTGAAATTCGATGTCATGATGAAAGATGTAGAGAATTTCTTAGTGGAAATAGTACCTAGAGCATAAGGAAATAAAATAGACTAAGCCTCTACAACCTCTTCAGGGATAATTGGCATACAATATTTATTTAATTCTACTAATGACAATAAATTAAAATCTTTGTTTGGATGTTTGTTACCTATCTTTATCAACACAATATGTGGTTATTTTTATTAAATTTTAACATTTGACCTCTCTGACACGTAGTGTAAACCTCAAGGCTAAAGCTAGTTAAAGCTGCAATAGGGTAATAATAAGTTGTCTGGGTCACAAATAATTGTATGATGCTAAGTATTTATGCATAAATTAAAGACTGTTACAGCGATATTATTTTTAACATTGTATTTGATTGCAATCTCACCGCTCGCCATTATAGCATACACCTCTAGATGATGTATCAATCCGACTTATCATTAAAATATTAAACATCCGAATTGTTTTTGTAATCTTTAAGTTTCAGTTTTCTTTAAGATATTCATAAAAAAAACATTGATGATTTATTTACGCTGTAGCAAAAGTATTGTTTGTAAGACTAGATGAATATTACGTAAAAAATCAAAGTTTGTTTTTAAAAGAGTAATAGCTGTATTTTTGTCGGTTCTTCTTGTTAAAAAATACCTTTCGAACCGGTATCAGAGTTAGACAGAGACGGCCTTAGGGGGTGGCGAACGGGGCAATCGCCCGGGGCTTCGCTCTTCCAGGGGCCTCGCGACACCCGAGTAAATTAAAAAGAATATGGATTTTTTATTTTATTTATTTGTATAACTTTATCATTTCTTGTCAAACATGACAAATACCTAAACCAAACAACCAGACTTACTTGCGCATCACATACTTTTCACGAAGGACAAAGGGCCTCGTAATGACCTGCCGCCCGGAGCCTCGCAATGGGTAAGACCGCCGCTCGAGTTACACTATTCATAAGTGCTTGCTTGCGTGCTATGTGAACCAAAATATATTGATAAAAAATTTTTCGTTAGTACCTCGATTAAACTAAGTCAAATCTCTTTCTAAAAGCCATCTATTGCCTATCTATTATTGACATTACATGATTATGAATTTCGAATAAAAATCTCTTTCTTTTCAATACTAGGAAAAGTAGAAAAGTTCATAGATTGACTATTGGACCATTAACAATGAAGTTTAGCATCACGATAACCTCCCTATATATTTATTAATTTATAGGAGAACAAAACAGATACTAATTATAAAGAAAGAAATAATTACAACCAGTCAAATAACTCAGCAATGACTCCTTTCAAGACAAATTTTGGTTTATTATATAACTTTTATTTTGTATTTATACTTAAGTTTAAGTGAGGAAGTAAAAAAAAAACCCACTAACGGCCTTGTGCCATTTGAAATCAACATTGAAATCTACGCTCAAAATCATTGGCAATGTATAAAGGTTGTAGAAAAGATCCTGCTTTGGTATAGATAAGTAAATGTTCGTGGTAGAAATCGATGATTTTTATGCTTTGATTAGGTGAAATATACACAGCTTAGTAGACTGGAGCCGACTTCACCCGAACAAACGTTACATAGCCGAGCGGCTCAGTCAAAACCCACAAAATAAAGTGCTCAGCGCACCTAATGAAATTTTCAATTCCGATATTAGCCTCCACAAACACCACCTATGCCTACCACAAGTATGACGCATGTACCACCCATCACACCCACAGCTATACAACATGTTACAAAATACCCCGTAAAATAGAATTCATTATCAAAGCCAACAACCCTAGTTAGTTGTCATGTCATGGAAGCAGATTATTTAACAGAGAGACCTAAGTACCTATTTTACCTAATAATTGTCTACTTTAATAAGTTTTCTTTTTTTCATTCATTAAAATCAGTTTTTTTTATTTTTTTGGGGTATGTACATATGAGGTGTACAGCGTTACTACGGTTCTTAAATAATGTGAATGGACTCGTTATAAGGCCCCATTTAACCTCCTTTCGGATTTACGGGTAGTTTTGTAACAGCCTGTATTATATGTAAATAAGTGACCCGACGCCGCCGTCGCAATCAGTAGCCTTAAAACGAGCACGACTAACTTAAATTTCACACACGAATTGTTGAAAGAAACGAAAACAATAGTGATTTTTTATAATATTTGCATTGATGGGTGGAAAAGATTTTGATGGAAATAATATTTTTATAATAATAATAACTCATCAATTCAATTGTTCTCTTGTACACGTCACCTTGAGTACGCATCACTAGTGAGGAAATATGCTTAAAATAAATGCTAATATAAAACTATATAAAATATTTATTAAGAAATAAGTACTTTTTTTTTTTTTTTTTTTTTTTATGCCACTTGGGCCGACAAACAAGCAGACGGTCCACCTGATGGTAAGTGGTCACCGCCGCCTATGGACATTTGCAACACTAGGAGCATCGCCAATGCGTTGTCGACCCTGAGACGTGAAGTTGTTAAGTCTCATGTGCCTGTAATTTCACCGGCCCTTCACCTTTCTAACCGAAACACAGTAATACGATTGCACTACTGCTTCACGGCGGAAATGGGTAAGGTGGTAGTACTTCCCCGGACGAACTCTGCACTAACAGCTCTACTACTCTAAACTTACTACCATATAAACGATTTGCGATAGCTGATAATCTATTCCTTCTTTTGATTATCAGAATAATCCATCAAAATACCTGCTGTCTCGGACCTCAGCTTCTATCAAGCATATTCAAAGCGATAGCTCGGCTCCTACTGCCATATAAATTATGTGAATTTTGCTGTAATAAAAAATATAGTTTACTTGTACGAGTACAACTTTCATTTATACTACATGGGTCGACAAACAGGCAGACTGTTCACTTGATAGCAAGTGTTCACCGCCACCTATGGGCATTACCAACACTAGGGGCATCGCCATGCATTGTCGACCCTGAGACGTGAAGTTTGTAAGTCTCACGTGCCTGAAATTTCCCTTACCTTTCTAACAGAAAGTAACTTTCACAGTAAAACAAGTGCACTACTGATTCAAGGTGGAAGTGTGTCAGGTAGTAGGTAGTACTTCCCCGGACGAATTCTGCACTAAGATCTTTAACTACTATAGCTACTCTGATTCAAGGAAAAGTTTAGAATGGGCTAAAGACATTTCTGGAACTGCTCATCTGGTGGTGACAAAAGTTGAATGAACTAAATTTTTTCAAGGATTTGAAAACTTTGTAGATTCTTTTGCAACGTAATATATAGGAGTTAGATAATAAAAGTTGGCACTGCAACTTAGTAACATAAATAACACATTGCCCCCAATTTGCATTATTATTTATTATAAAAAAGGTTGTTTTGTTTCTATGAAGTCAATACAATACCTAATTACTCAGTTATATAAGCAATAGTCACTGTTGCAGCTCGCAGTCATATAAGAAGACTTGCATACTTATTTTGTAGTTAGCAGTGCTTTCTTGTACAGTGCAGTGTGAAGTCGGTTTGTTATTTTGTTAAAAGTGAATATTTTTTGTGTCAAATTATCTTTGATACATCGTAACATTTTTCATTGGCCAAAGATAGACGACTTTATCCCTTTATATTTCATCAAAAATAATGCAACCTTCCGGCGGCGACGTTAGAGTCTGACTATCATGGGTCATCACCTCCCTACCAAAGCCTATTTGAGAAAATATATTTAATTTAATTTCCGTTCAGGAATTCCGCCAGATCTTCAAAGTCCATGTTTAGACAATTAATAAAATATCAGAATATTGTAGGAGAATTCTTTATTAAAACATTACTAAAACAAGAGATACTTAATTGGAAGGAGTAATGCCCGTCTCGTGGCCTATAAACATATCTTGTGGACGCCCATTTTCTTCGAAAAAGGTAGCCATAGCTCTCATAGATAGTATTTATTTATATATACAAAGGCACAGACTGTAAATTATTAACATTAAATTAAAATAAAAAAGGTACTTAAACAATAATAAATTTACACTCAAATTGAAGCTGCGCACAGCATTCAAATTATAATATATGATCGAAGAGTATTATCTAACTACTAGAATTTTAATTACATATAATAATAAGATACACATTCTATCGAAGATATTGTAAACCTAAAAGAGATATGTGAGTGTTGTTGGTGTTTTTCGGGCACTTTATTTCGAGCTACAGGTAATCGTTTTTAATCAAAAAATCTTTCATATTATTATTTTGCCCTACCCAGGACCCTTCTGGGTTGAAAGTTAAATATCTAGCTATATTGGCCCGTCCATCCGCCGCCCCTTTGTGTACTCTTGCCCAAACACACAGCTCTCTAGTGATCTTGGCTTCGAAGATGTCGTAGCAGGTCCCTGTAAGCCCAGCTTTTGTTACCATTCCCGGTCGGTTGGTCCCCAGGAGGTATTTAAATTCCTACCCTACAAATCTATCAGCCGAGTTTTCCCCTATCTGTAATATGGGACGCGTTCCCTACGGGTGAGGGGAACTAGTGATAATAAATCTTATTGTATTAATATAGCACGTACGATAATAATTATCTGAAAGAAAAACTGCCTGGTTTTCCGTAAAAAGAAAGAATAACCGGTAATGTTAATACAAATCCTGATTATTTGCCTGCTGTTGTGGTTGCTGGTGCTGCGATGGAAGACGCGTGACATGAGGAAGTTGGCAGAAAAATTGAAAACAAATCATAGAACTTTACCGTTCGTTGGACACTCCTACATGCTGATTGGTAATAATGAAGGTAAGTCCGTTCTATGCTATTAAGGGGTATTAGGCGTAGAAGTTGGCAAGCTTACTTAGTTATGGAACTAGTTGGCATATTCATTTGATTTAGATTTATAGCTTAATCGACCAATTGAATGAAAACCGATAATTAGGTGCTTATTTTATTAATCTATGATCCCTGCGCCGTTCTCTAAATCTATGTATATAATAGGAGAAGCCTGACTGACTGACATATCAACGCAGTGCCTAAACTTAAGGGTTAGAAACAGGGATTCCTTTTATAACGTAAGGGAGCACTAAGAAATGATGAAAATTCGCCCCGTACAGGGTTACCCCTTTAGGGGGGTGCAAAATTTGTATGAACAATGTGTTTTCTTGGTCTGACCTTGTATCAAACTAAACGCGGGTGAAACCGCGGGGTCACCTAGTCATTTAAATTTTGCTACCAAACCAGTTCTGAGTCACATGCATCAATAATGTAGGATGTACATTGCCTGACCTTTAAGCCACTTACGGGGAAGCTGGGTAGGTATACAGTTTTTTTATTAATAGCTAGTGTTGGTATTATATTAGGATTGAAAGGGTCTAGTAACGTTCTACATTACGAAAAATTGTTGGTGTGTATATTACTAATTGACGGATCAAAACCACAAAAATGTTATTCACCTGCGCGACTTTAAGTGCATGCTGTGTTCTTCTTTAAGTAATGAGACACTTAGATATAAGTTTGGCTTTGTTATTGTTTATCTTTGTAATGGTGTACTCATTGTTGAAGAACCAAGTCAATAAATAAATATTCTCGTTTCAGATCGCATGAATTTTTTGCTGCGGATCGGACGGGAGGCCAATGACAATGGTGGATTACTATCACATTGGCAGGGTAATCGCCTCTACGTCGGTAAGCTATATCCAAGTGACAGAGAGAATAGCTCTAGCAGAGGTCATGAATTCAAATCCTATTATTATCCTGAGCTTTCGATTAAGGGAAACCACCAAAACCACCATAACCCATTTAAGTTACTAACTCACTGAAAAGAACCAACAGGAAACTCATAATTATTTTTATTGGATTTATTTCCCTCTTTTATTTTTTTCGAATCTCCCCTATGAGTAGTAAGTACTTCTTGCCTGTGATACACCGCACTGATAAATAAAAATAGGCGCTGTACTTACCACTTGCTATTCTATCACCATATCATGTCAAGGATGTCTACAGTTCCACCACTGGGCTTAAAATTCAACAACTAGCAACAGATTTAGCAGTAACCCTCTTTGGGGATGCTCTTGTTGACCGCTGGAGTTACGTACTCGTGGTCTTCGTTAAATACCCTTTAGGCACCTGTTACGACACCCTGGAGGTGAGAACCCCCGGTCACTACATAACATAATTTATATTATTCAGTGATATCTGATGCTGAAGTCGCCGAGATAGTTATGAAGACCTGCCTCGAGAAAGAAGATATATATAAAGTATTACGACTATTAACTGGAAATGGATCTGTTTTTGCACCTGGTATGTATTTATGTGAAGATTATTTATTGGAAGTAATTACCAGAATGAAGAATGTTAACAAATTTTGAATATTAGCTCTCCATATTCTCTGTCAAAAATAAAAAATACAAGTTAAATAATTAATTCGATACGTCAAATGGTTTCCGATTTATACAATATGTAACAAAAACCCTGTGGTTCTTTCTACCTACGTTTTAAGAACCGGTATACATACGTAATAAAGCAAGTCATTTATAAAAAACTGTAAACAAAGATAATTAAAATAGATATTTAATTATTAATATTTGTAATCTTATCCTGATATCTTACCTCTGCATGAAGCGATGACCCGAAATCACAAATAATAGCTAGAAGTTCTATCAGTGCCGCCGCGCCGCGCCGCGCCGGTTACCTATTATTCTACATATGTTCACGACTTTGTCAGCTGTTGTTTATCACTTTAACGAGTGAATCTTCAAAAATGATGGTTTACACGCTACTTTTATGCACAATGGATAATTGTTAAAAGTACATTTAACACTTTTACATAAACAAAACAAAGTCCCCGCGTCTGTCACACAAAACCTTAAGTACCTACTTGCATTTTAATGGATTAATTTATTATAATGTCTACTAGACGGCCACGGAGATGCTGTTCAATATGACCACCTTGTACCTCGACACATTTGTTGCAACGCCTAATAATATTTTCACGTACGCTTTGTAAAATGGAGGTATCGGACTTGATGTGGTCAAATACTGCTACTATGCGTGAAAGAATTTCGACCTTCGTGTCACACGGTTTTTTGAACACCTGTAGCTTAACAGTGCCCCAGAGGAAAACAATCGAAGGGCGTCAGATCAGGTGATCTTGCGGGTCAATTGATGGGTCCACCGCGACCAATCCATCTCTCTCCGTATTCAGCATCTAAATAGCTTCTTACAAGGCGGGAGAAGCGTGGCGGCGCGCCGTCGTGTTGGAACCACATACGACGCACGATATGGAGGTCTAATTCGTCAAGTTTATCACTCTGCTGTTCTTGCAGTAAACGAAGATAGTTGGCGCCACTACTTGTTTGGTAGAGTCTGGGTGCTTCTGCATAATTGCAGTCGAATTCCAGTCCCAAGACACAACATGTTAAAATATTCTACGTTAGAATACGACATGTTCTACGTTTACGTAAACAAAACACAAGTCACTCACTAGGTCAACAATAACATCCGTTCGAAAGTAAGTTGCACGGGAGACTAAGGAATTCGCTTATGATTCGCAGGGCGGCGGGTGGTGGGGTAAAGGGGTAGGAAGGCACGTGGCACGGATACGAGGCACGCGCCTAGCCTTTAGCGGCATCTTCTGTCGCATCAAAGAAAGCCGCGGAGCTCGTAGGCTATTTAGCGAAATAAAGATGTATTTGTAAAATCAGATAGTTTAAACATTTTTTTGATTGTGTTGATTTTAATAGTTATTTGATTTTGACCTTTGTACTAGCCAATGTTTATAATTTTTAAATTCTAATATCATTAATGTTGTGCTTGTAGGTAATGTACGAGTATAACGTTCCTAAAAGGAACCACAGGGTTTTTGTTACATATTGTAGATGTAAACGTGCGATCCTGACTCGTACTCGATGCGTGTGACGGTGTGACATCATCTCATAACACTTACGCTCGCGCTCTCAGCACAGTGTCGTCTTACGTTTCATTAGAAATTATAAATATTTCAAAAATGTCCAATCCAAATACTAGGAAATTAAGTATTGTGTCGATGAATCATCGCCATAGCTGTCTCTTGCTGATCTGGAATAAGTTACAAATAAAAATAAATAAAACGGCCTTATGTATTTTATTAATAAGACAAATCAAAATTTAAAAAGGTTTTGTACATCTGTTCAACCCACTGCATTTGCAATAAATCAATGTATGTATTTAATTAAATTTACTAAGAAGAGGTACCTATACATGCACATATGTGAATATAGGTACTATGGGAATATATGTACCTACAGATATAAAACTTTAATAGATATTTGTTGTCTATAACGTAAAACTTCAAAGGCTTGGTACTTCTGCCCATTTGAGTTGCATTATGTATGACATTAGTTAGGTATTTTGTTTTAATAAAACAATTAAGAACAGATAAATTATTTTCTAAATAGCAAGAAAAGTTGACTGACCTTAGCATTTTTATACAACGGATAAATAATGGGCAGCCATTAGTGCATCTATTTTAGGCAGATTATCCAAGCTTGGTAGACATTGAGGTGAAGATATTTTAGGCGACTACTTAATTAGTAGACTTATTGAACGACCAGATATCCCCTCTGCTATGTATTCGCGTTCTGAATCTCGACAATAGCGCCAACTACCGAGAAGTAGGTCGATCCTTCGGGAAGGCGGAGGTTTTTTAAACATAGTAGTCATATTGAGACGCCCTAATGTATATACAAATGTACTCCTAGCGGATTCAAACTTAGCCTTAACTAGTGAAAGGTTCAACCAAATACAGCAAACTAAGTATTACTACTAAGTTTACGAGCTATTGTAAAGGGAGGGAACTATTTTGAATTTAGGTAGGCACTTGCAGGACAGGTTGCGGGGTTATTGATTGAGACATCGGGAACCCTCATTACTATTAAGTATCGCTATACTTAGTAAAAAATGTGTCTTTTTTCCTACTAATAGTATCAATATGGCGTCCTCGTCGCAAATTTCTTGCGCCAACATTCAGTCCAAAGAACCTCGCCAGATTTGTGAATGTGTTCTCCCGACAAAGCCGTGTTATGGTTGATCAATTACGCAACGTTTCTGGAAAGGGCACCTTCTCTATTTGGAAGTATGTCACTACATACTCTATGGATGCTGTTTGTGGTAAGTGTTATTTGTCCATCATTCTTCTTATCAATCAATTGGTCTTCAGTCATTATGAAGCACATGTTTTAATGAGTTAGTACTTAAAAAAAATAAAAAAACTATCCCGGGACATTCTTTACTAATTCTAAACTAAGCAGAGCTTGTCCTATGGGAACCAGATAACTGATATACTACATATACTACTTATTTTTTCTAAATACATACTTATATAGATATTTACACCCAGACACAGAACAAACAGTCATGTTTATACACACAAATGTTTGTCCTGGGTGGGAATCGAACCCGCGACCTTCGGCTTGGCAGTCAGAGTCGCTAACCACCAAGCCAACTGGCCTGCCAAAAACTTTAAGTCACTGTCTTAAACTCTGACTTAAATTAGATTTGTTCATAAAATATACAGGCTGTGGAAGGTTAGTGACGGTAAATCAAATGTCGTAAAAACATCGTTGATTCCGTTCCTACAGTAAGTCAGAGCTTTCAGTGGAGGAAAACATCCTGAGGCATCTGTTGGTTCGGTGAGTACTTTGTATTAACCGGCTGGCTTACTTCTACCCACATATTGGATATCCAAGCATATATTGGTGAGTTCTGGCAACTTTACTTGTGTGCAAGTCAATGCTCAAAAGCAACCTGAACAGCCATTCCTCAGGGCTTACGAGATTATTTCTGAGCTATTGGCTGCTCGTGTCTGCCAACCCTGGCTTTATAGTGACGCGATATACAAAATGCTGCCATATTACAAGCAGCATACGATCAACAAGAAATTTATGTGCAATTTTATTGATGAGGTTCGTTTATTTTCAATGGTTCATATTTTCATTTTTAATTCCGAATTTGACTGGTATAACAATAAAAGTAGAAAATGATAGGTTATGTTTCATTGATATCCAGATCGCAGGTTCATGTGTCCATTTATTAGTTTTCTTTAGGTTTCTATGTGGCAACTGTTACCACTGGATTCGATATTTTGTATGTTTAAGAACATGTATAAACAATTTGGCAAGATATTAAATGGTTGTACTTTTACACATTGGCGCGGCACACATCCGATGCCGGTGGGGAAGTATTTTTTATTTTTTATATTTTTAAATGAATTCTCTTCTTAATGATCTGCCTACTAATAGATTGTAATTTCTACAATTCAAGAAGGAAGCTATAATTTTAAACGATTATGTAAAGAAATTGATACTAGCTCAACGATGTGTTGTCGCGGCCTCTATGCTCTTTCGCTAACTACTGAGTGGTAATCTCTTAGCGGCCTCGTTGCAATGCCTCGCCAACGGAGTTTCCGTTAGTTGAAAAGGGGGGCTAGTCTTGGCTAAGCACAATACTTTGTTTACAAAGTCACGTATTTAATTCAAATTCTAAATTTTGATATTGTTGTCTGAGATTTAATTTACAGTGTCTAAAGGCCTATTTGAATAACAAATGAAAATATTATTTTTTCTTACAGATTATAACGAAGAAAAGGCAATTACTAAAGGAAGAACAGTAAAACAAAACTGAATCAGATCAAAGTAAATTTTTGCAGCGTCTTGTTAATATTAATAGGGATGTGGCGTTATGTTAGATTTAAATAATATATTTATAAATACATAGAATATTTTAGTTATTGTTAATCATACATGCTTATATATCGATAAAAGATATAATTGAATATAGGTTACACTATATTTATATAATTACTTAAAATAGAAATATAAAATATATACATTTAAGGGGACCCTGTCGTCTAGCGGCCTAAAATTTAGCCTATTTTTAAAATTTTTTTTTGATATGTCAGAAATGACTAAGGGTTTTAAATTTTTTTAGGCCTATTTTATTACTTATTAACAATACAAAAATGATGGTAAACAAAAAAATTTTTTTTTTTTAAATTCCAAAAGTGGCGCTGAAGTTCCCCTCTCAAAAAAAAGGACCTGGCTGCTGAAGGAGGTTTTATCTCTCCCTTTGATCTGAAATTAAAAAATAAGACGGATTTTTAATTAATTAATAAAAAAATAAAAATTTGACAAAATGACGCGTAATTCAAAGTACGAGTCTGAAAACGACTCTTTTTTTGCAATGTTTTTTTAATAAAAGAAATAGATATACTCAACAGAAAATATTTTTTCTTGTCCCGGCGAGAGCCAGTACTATTTAGAATGACCTGTTAAAATTTCAGACGAATCGGTCGAACCGTTTTTTTTTTTTAGCTTCAGTAGACCAAAAAAAGTAGTTACGAGATAAACGCGTTTAAAGTTTTAAGTAACTATATTCTCAAGAAATTGTATTGAAATATGCACTTACGATTAATCGGCGATCCCAGCACCATAAAGGATTCCCTCTGTTCTCTCATAGTCTTCATTTTCTTGACTCTTGGATTTTTTACGAGCAGTTCTTGCCTCTTTGGAGTCACTTGTGCTTTGACGATCAGCCTTATAGATTCTTCGCTCATCACGATCTCGGGCTAGTTGATCGGCGTATGGGCCGATTTTAATACCCATTACGTCCATCATCTTCTGCTACTAGTTTGGCCCTGCTTACGATGCATTGGTTTTATAAAATTATTTCACTCGATATCACTATAAAATTATTGATGTTATTATAAAATTATTTCTGTAATATTATTACACTCGATGTGTCTGTCGCTGAGGAACCCGTTAAACTAACTGAACAACTCTTAAAACTAAAATATTTCCCGTTAAATTCATACAATAGTCTAAGTCAGGTATACGGACCCGAGCAGCTGCAATTAGCGAACAATGGAGCCCAACTCACCGATCGTCTACCTGACACTGTAATGGGTTTTAAATATAGAAATACTCGGAATTTTGTCACCAAATTTTAACAGTATATTTTTGAAATACTATACTTTCGAAATATGTAAAAAAAAAATCGATTTTTCGAAAATTGTAGACCACCGGGTCCCCTTAATATTGTTGTTAAAATAAATATTTTGTGTGTTGAAGCGGACAAGCAAACCACTTTATTAGTAGTGAGTAAGTCCTTGGTTAGCGAGTCTACGTCACACCGAGCGCGCGGCGAACTTGCGCGAGCGCAGCCGGCCGTCAGTCAGCTGCCTACCACACTCGCGAACACTGTGTCGCCTTGCTCGCTGCCACGCATTATACTCGCCGCTATTTAGTTTATGTTACATAATTGTGTTTGAAACTATCTTCTTGCTATCGCTGATATCTTCTACTCCTTCTATCTATTCTTCTGTGAACTGTATGTGCATCGACAAATAAACTGTTTACTCTTTGGTGACTGTGCTATCCTTCTTCACCTTCCACGTGCTACAAATCCCATACTCATACCGCTAAAGGGATTAAAGATCAACAGTGGGAGATTGTAAATTACTTCCATGTTTCAGATACCGCTCAAGATGGTTTCAAGACATTTTTAGCACTGCTCATAGAGTCAACTGGAGGTGACAAAGGTTTCACCAACCTGGAACTGCAAGAGGAGACTCTAGTTTTGGTCCTGGCTGGTACAGATACTACTGCAGTTGGTACTGCATTCACGTCCGTGATGCTATCCAGGCACCCGGAAGTGCAAGATAAAGTTTACGAAGAGTGAGTACTATAGGAGGCGGTGATGGCTCAGTGGTAACGTAGAATGCGGTGGCGAAAAACGTTTAACCCATTGTAAAGGCTTTCGTTGTATATCTAGCATTATAGTTATCAGACACGTATCTAATACCGACGCGTACTGTATTTCAAACTATTTTATTTATTTAGAAGTCGTAGATCTCATATTATAGAGTTCATCCATTCATGGGAAAGTACTACCACCACATCAATTTCTGCCGTGAAGCATTAGTGCACATGTATTACTGTGTTTTGGTTAGAAAAGCAATGGCGCCGGTGAATTTATAGGCACATGAACCTTAACAAATTTACGTCTAAGGTTCGACGAGGCAGTGGCAATGCCCCTGGTGTTACAAATGTGTGATCACTTACCATCAGGTGGACCGTCTGCCTGTTTATCGGTCTACTTTGTATATTTAAACTAGCCTTCGCTCTGAACATTTTATCTTTATTATTTATTATTTTTTATGTATTTACTTATTGAATAAATTTAAGAACAAAAACAATTTTACAGTTACAATGAAAAAAAAGCCATAAAAAGTATTTAATGTTTAATACATAAGTATTCTACATGTGTGCCAAATTTAATTCAAAGAGATTAATTAGCCATGCGCTTTAATATACACAATCATTCGCATTTTTTAAATGTTGGTGTGATAACAGTATCAATTAGCGTTGATATTTTCCAATTAAATAGGTTGCAGGAAGTGTTTGGAGGCTCGGACAGACTAGTAACGGCTGAAGACTTGCCTCGACTCAAATACCTAGACGCTGTGGTCAAAGAGACACTGAGACTGTACCCTCCAAGTGCCGTTATAGCGAGGAAAATTGAGAATGATCTTACTTTGCGTAAGTCTATAAATTTTACTATTTCAACGGTGTTGATTCTGTGTACATATCTTTGTACTCATACAATTTTAAACTAGAAAGAAAGCTTTAAATTTAGTTTAGTCAAATTCGCTTTTGTCCTTGTGTGAATGCAATGTAAATGTGAATGCTTTTTTTCATTCTATTTATCAATATAAATTGTGTTATAAAAACTGTTACCCAACTAAGAACATATCAAATAAACTAAAAATTAAGAAACAAGTTTGGTGCTGATCATCGTTTTATTGAATACTAGCTGTCCCCCGCGGTTTTACCCGCGTTCCCGTGGGATGTCAGATGTATAATACATAAAAACCTTCCTCTTTAATCACTCTATCTATTAAAACAAAACCGCATCAAAATCCGTTACGTAGTTTTAAAGATTTAAGCATACATAGGGATATAGGGACAAAGAAAGCGACATTATTTCATACTATGAAGTGAAGTCGAGTCTTTTGAATATTCCGATTATTTTGTTCCTTTGAAGTCTTTAGGCAGTTTAACATTAATAACATTACATTTCAATTTCTAACCTGAAAAAAATCTAACTTGTTTCTGTTTACTTTATTTCATTTATCCTGACTAGGTTACATTTTGAAACTTTTTTATTTTTCCTGAACTCGTGTTACAGTTTTGTTTTTTACTTAATAGCTTATATGTTACATTTTCAGCATCAGGTTTAACCCTGGTAAAGGGATGTGGTGTTGTCATACACGTTTTTGCAATAAACCGTAACCCCAAGTATTGGGGTCCTCATGCCGAAGAGTTCCGGCCCGAACGATTCATTGAATCCTCATTGAAGCATCCAGCAGCATTCATGTCATTCAGTCATGGACCAAGGGGTTGTGTAGGTAAGAACACTGAGCACAAACCGTAATTAACTTAAAGTTATTGCTTTCGTTCATGTTAAAGTTTTGAGAGACACTTGGCTTTTGTAGCTTTCGCTTTGGTGGGGTTCTCTAACACTCTGGAGGATATGTTCAAGTCGCTAAATTGGAAAGGACGGGGCATAAACATTGAAACCGTGCAAGATTTCCAATACATGCTGAATACCCTGGCTGGTTCTGCAGGCATCGGTCTCCGGATGAACTTGGATACAACCAAAATCATGTTCAACAAGCATGTTGTTCCGGAACCGGTTGCCCTTGACGGAGTTCAAATGGGCAAATCTTGCAACTGGGTAGACACAACCTTGAAATGGAAGCTTGCAAAAACAAATATTTTATTTTTTCACTGTTCACAGGTTACCAATACGCAATGATGTCAATGAAAACAGCGATAGCAACCTTGCTGCGCAAATATTGAATCCAGCTTGCCACTACGATGGGATCCACCCCAAATAGCAATAAAGACATCACACACAGACCTATTCGTCTGAAATTCGATGTCATGATGAAGGATGTAGAGAATTTCTTAGTGGATATAGTACCAAGAGCATAAGAAAATAAAGTAGACTAAGCCTCTACAACCTCTTCAGGGATAATTGGCATACAATATTTATTTAATTCTACTAATGACAATAAATGAATATCTTTGTTTGGATGTTTGTTACCTATCTTTATCAACACAATATGTGGTTATTTTTATTCAATTTTAACATTTGACCTCTCTGACACGTAGTGTAAACCTCAAGGCTAAAGTTAGTTATAGCTTCTATTTAATTGTTAATTATTATTTAAATATTATTAATTTAAATTGAAATGAATTGGAAAAATCTACCCGCACCACAGTGATGTGGCGACAATTATGAAAGATTAGAGACACTCGAATATATATACGTAAGCATCGAACATTAACAGTTGGACCGCGGTCCCCAGGCATGATCACCTTACCTGGCGGAAGATCTTATCCTTTAAACGAAGGAGTCTCACTCCTCGCTCCTCCATAGTTTTAGCAAATGCAAATTGGAAGTTTCACCTATCATGTTTAAGTCAGCTATTTGGAGTAGCTAGTACGGACACCTTTCATACTATAATGCGGAAAAGGTCTGCATCCATAATGCGTCGTGCACGCGGGAGTACCAATAGTATCCTGAGGGTAATTGGAGAGAAGCCTGACTGTTCGCTTCTGTGGCACTGCACTGGTATAAAAAAAATGGCAGATTTAACCTCTTAGGAGCCAACTCTTAATAAATACATCAATTTGTGTTTATTTAATTTGCACGAATATCAAGTTTCGTAACTTTACCATCCCTTTTTACCCATGACGGAACGGAGCAGGTATATGCGTTTAGGGTAAGAGATGTTTGTGCGTTTGTGCAAAGTAATGTTCCCACCTATCTTCTAAAGTAATGATCCGATTTTGATGCGGTTTTCAATAACGGGTTTGTGCTTGATGAGTCATGTTCTTAGACAGGTATCATGGCTGTAACTCATTAGGGGGCGCCACAATATTAGTGCAAAACAATGTTGCAATTATAATAAAAACGAAATGTTCGATTACAATTCTGTTTTCAGCAATGTGTACGTGGTAGCTTAATGCATGTTCCCAAATAATAAAAATTACGTCTGTAACTCACTAGAGGGCGCTACAATATTAGTGCATAATAATATTGCAATAGTATTAACGAATTGTCCGATTTCAATGCGGTTTTCAGCAATGGGTTCGTAGTTGATTGGTGCATGGTCTAAGATAAGTCTTATGATATTAACTCACTAGGGGGCGCTGCTATTTTAGTGCAAAACAATGTTGCAATATAATCATTAAACAAAATTAAAAAATATGAAAAAAACCCACCACGGTAAAAATCACATCGAAAAATAATAAAATAACTCAAAACCCCCGACTTAACCCAATTATTATGTACCGAAATATTATTATATTAAGTATATCTTCGAGAAACAGACACGTTAGGAAAAAACTGTAAACATCGATATTCATTGTTTAGGTACTTAAGTATATCTATTACTCTTTTTTTTAGAAAGTATTTTTACGTCTATTATAATATTTCGGTACATAAGAATTGGGTTAAGTCGGGGGTTTTGAGTTATTTTATTCTTTATCCATTAGGGGTGAATAAAAAGTAATTCTTATTTAATTAATACCACTTCTTGCCTATCACATTCAACATGATAGTTTCATAAAAACTCTTATCCCCTATTTATCCCCGCGGGATGACTTTTGAAAAATCCTTTCGTGAATAACGCCTACAATAGAAAATCAATCTACAATCCATATTTTACGCTGGGCGTTGATGAGTCAGTCGCGACATTGCTTTTTAAATAAAACTAGCTCTCCCCTGCGGTTCCACCCGCGTACTCGAGGGATGTTACATTATTTTGTTCTTTCTATCATCAATAGCTTTCGCAGCACACGCAATGTAAGGAAATTTTGAAATTTGGTCATTTTTTTTACACTTTGGGTGACATTATCGGAGTTTTAGTAAGGACCTCAATTTTTTTGGAAATATAATATTGCCTATATCACTCGGGGATAGTGTAGCTTCTCAACGGTGTAAGAATTTTTCAAATCGGTCCAGCAGTTTCGGATCCTATTCAAACGCAAACAAACCAACATTCAAATCTTTCCTCTTTTTATTTTTTATTCTTTATATAATATAGAAAACTAACTATCCCGGCTGACATTGTCCTATCGAAGTCCATAGAAAAAAAACTCTTTTATTAAAAAAAGTAGAAATTCGATAGCAGGGCAACCTACTGGGTCCAACTGTAAATTTAAACCATTCTATAATCCACAAAAAAAAAAAACATTAAAATCCGTCCATCCGTTTAGGAGGACTTCACTAACATACACACGGACATAGAATTATATATATTAAGATATATTACAAAATAGAATTGAAAATATAATATATACATTTGACTTTTTGGAGCTCGTCGCGTCGGTATAGACAAGGTGAAACAGATTGGATTCCAAATGCATAGAGATATGACCTGTGGCATATCAGTAGATGTGTTAGGACGATTTGATTCGGTTTTAAAAATCTACTTATTTTAAAATAATAAATATCCAGGGACATTCTTTACACACTTCTAATCCCAAACTAAGCAGGGCTTGTACTATAAAAATTTACAACTGATATATTTCATATACATAAGTACTATTTTTTTAAATACACACCTATATATACAATATATACATCCAAACCCAGAACAAACAGAAATGTCCTTGTACACAAATGTTTGGCATAGGTGGGCATCGAACCCACGACCTGCGGCGTAGTAGTCAGGGACTCTAACCACCAAGCCAACTCAAGGCCTTTCAAAATCCTACTAATATTATAAATGCGAAAGTTTGTATGTATGGATGTTTGTTACTCTTTCACCCAAAACTACCAAACGGATTTGAATCAAAATTTATACATTTATAGATACTGCCGTGGAATAATACATAGGATACTTTTTGTGCTGGAAAAATATCACATCCCGAACGCGGGTGAAACTGCGGGGGACAGCTAGTATATTATAATATATATCACAAATCATATTCCAATAAACTTAAATAACAACATATAAAAGGAATACATCATAATGTGGCTGACCGAGCTATGAACTTATCTTTGATAAAACGAATGAAAAAAACCCAGCCAAGTGCGAATGGAACTCACGCGCGAAGGGTTTCCTACCATAATCTTTAAAAATGGCAAAAAAGTCATGTCTATGGGAGCCTTAAATATTTATTTTATTCAGATTTTTTGTGTTTGTTGTTATATTGGCAACAGTTGACTTGTACTAACACGGTTCATGAGAAACACTATACAGCCTGTTGACAGACGAATAGACAGACAGACAGACGGACAGCGGAGGCCTAATAATAATAAATGGGTACCTACCTCGTTTTATCCTTTGGGTACGGAACCCAAAAAAAGCAATTGGATTGCCAATTTAATATAATGTGAATAAACGACACCATAACACTTTTTAATTATTTGCCACAGTTGACCTCTAGGTATTTCCTGTTATCATCTCATGCCAGTTGGCTTGAGGATTAGAGACCGTGACTCAAGTAAGAAGTCCCAGGGTATTTAATTATTTGGCCGATGTTCTGCCAACACTGGACTATATACCACCAACCTGTACCATAATTTTAGGATATAATTCTAACCAGCTGTCCCCCGCGGTTTTACCCGCGTTCCCTCTGGATGTCACGTTTTCCCGGCTGTAAATTATGGCTTTTGAAGAATTCTTTTGACATAAGTATTTTTATACTTATTTATTTAGTCAATAAAAGCAAATTAATCCTTCTTAATGTACGAAGTAGAAGTACCTCGATTTAAATTGTAGGACCTTAGTATAAAAAATAATCCTGGGACATTATTATTTAAATTGTAGGACCTTAGTATAAAAAATAATCCTGGGACATTATTTTAGGTACACACGGCCATCTGATCCCAAACTAAGCAGAGCTTGTACTATGGAAACCAGATAACTGATATACTACATATACTACTTTCTTCTAAATACATACTTATATAGATATTTACACACAGACACAGAACAAACAGACATGTTCATGCACACAAATGTTTGTCCTGGGTGGGAATCGAACCCGCGACCTTCGGTTTGGCAGTCAGACTCTAACCACAAAGCCAGAAAAGTAGTCTTAAAAGTAGGAAGTAGAAGTACCTCGATATAGAATTATAAGACCTTAGTAATATTATTTTCTGCAATATTATTAAAGAGTCTGAACGATATCGAATTTGTGACACTTTGCATCTATGTCACTCACGTATTTGCAAATAAAATTTGCTTCCAGTAAGAATATGTCTAGAACTAACAAATGTAATGTCTAGCTTAATTTGCTCCCGGGAAAATATTAAATCCCTCGAGAATGCAGGTAAAATCAGGACGATGCGAGTATTATATACAATAAAATGATATTTGCACCCAGACACAAATAACGGACATGTTTTGCGCCAAGTTTAACCTGCATGGGAATTAAACCCATGATCTGCGTGATGCGGTATTTAACTACGTCACGCAAAAAGGTCAAACAATTATAATACAGGTACAGTACCTACTGTAATGGTATTTAATAATTTTTTTTATTGTTCCTATTCAATAGGCTGTTTCGGTTAGAAAAGTAAGGGGGCCGGTGAAATTACAGGCACATGAGACGTAAGATCTTCACGTCTCAGGGTCGATAACGCATTGGCAATGCCCCTAGAGTCGCAAATGTCCATGGGTGGCGGTGACCACTTACCATCGGAAAGTCTGCCTGTCAGTCGGCCTCAGTCGTATAAAAAAAAATGGCCTGTAATATACGTTAATTTGTTGGGATACCTAAAAGGTATAATCTCTGACTGTATTATTGAAGAGATACGGTCACCTTAAGAATACCAAAAAACTGAGTCCAAAGCAAGTTTGACTACTTGTTGTTATGTTTTTTTATTAAAAGTATAAGAGGTAGGATTCCGTAATGTATTTTTATTGTAATTTTTCCTCTTTTTGTTGTTAATTAAACCAAACATAACTTGAATCTATGAATTTCTCCTAATTTTTCTAATGTTTATAAGTGGGGGTGATTTTTAACCCCGTCACTTTGAATAAACTATTTATTTTCTATCTGTTGAGTGAACATACACGACATTTCCTTATCATAACCTTTAAAGTTGTAATAATATGAAACATGAACTATAGTAAATTATTGTCGAAAGGACTTCATTTACCCTTTTATCTACAACCTGGTTTAACCACTTTTAATTAAAATGACTGGGACTCCCGTTTAAAATACAGCGAAAATGTGTGGTTTCTAATGATGGTTCAAATATCAAACAGTAGACTAGGGCTGTTGATATTTTTAAAAATATCGGGATTTCGATTTATCGATATTTTTAAATATATCAATATCGGAGTTCGATATATCGAAAAAAAATATCGATCTATCGATATATTTGCCTACTACGATTATTAGGCACTAAGGGATTTTATTTTATTGTAGAAGCAACTCGTTCAAATGTTACAGATGTAGCAGAAGAAATCAAATATTTAACAGCTATTTCTGACAGCACAGGAGTAAAATGCCTACTATCAATCCAAAATTTAGGCGCATTTCAAGGCCTTGAAATATTTGGCTGTATAAATACTTTTTTAATTCAGCAGATATTGTACCAAAACTCAAAATTATACGTGGACTTGTTTAAAAATAATTTTTTAGTTCGAATTTCATAATTAATAAAAAAAATCAGAAATTGTTGAGTGTCGGCTAACTTAATTTTCATAAATAAACTACGGTAGATTAAGTTTACGATGGTTTTGTAGATTAAATGAATTACAAATAAAAAATGTATTTAAAAAAATATCGACCACCGATATCGACCACCGATATCGACATTTCAATATCGCACTATCGATATATCGTCCAAAAAATATTAGTAATAAATATCGATATTTCGATATATCGACATTTTATCAACAGTCCTACAGTAGACCTATACCTTAAAAATTATGACAATCAATTATTCAGCGCCTTCTTGCAGAACCCCAGAACATCTATGCAGTATCACAAACGAAATAAAAATATATGGCAGCACTAGACATAATCCTGTTTCAATCTTGACATGGTCCTATAACAATCTAATAATTGTTGTGTTAAGTAATAAATATGTTAGAAGTCGTATTTTTAAGTTTTGTGATAGTTTTACTGATTTGGCTTAGATGGCAAAGAAATGGAATGAACACTCTCTCCAAACAATTGAAATCGAGTATATGGACATTACCGATCGTTGGTCATAGTTATTTATTCATAGGAAATGATGAAGGTGAGATTTATTGTACATTAATAATTTATGTGATTTTCTTAATATTATTGACATGTGACAAGCCCATAAAATATATAGAAAACTAGCTGTCCCCCACGGTTTCGCCCGCGTTTAATTTGAATTTGATTAGACCAAGAAAACACATTGTTTCATACAAATTTTGCACCCCGTTTTTCCCCTTGCGCAATTTAAATTTTCTAACCCTTATAGTTTGAGCCCTGCGTTGCGTCAGTTTGGTCCTAGGTTTGAAATGAAAAATGGCCACCTTGTAATATTAATTAAATTTATAAAGTTTATAATAAGTTAATTGTTTTTTAATAATAAAATAGTGTTTCTAAACATTATGTGTCAAGGTCATCAAATATGTAGAAAACTGGTTCTAAACTAGAGCCCTGTGGAACTCCAACCTTTTAGACTGGTCACGAATTAGAATAATTAGTTTTGACATTTAATGAGAATGCATTGACAATATTTCCAGTATATAATATTTTACTATATGTATTAGGATTATCAAAATATTCAAGAACTCTATGTAAGTATTTAGTAAGCAACACCAGCCATATTATTATTTGTTTCCTATTACCCTAGGTTGCCTGGAAGAAATTGCTTCAGCAATAAGGCCGCCTAAATTGTTTGCACTTATATTGTTTGTAAAAACTTTTTATTTAATTTTCTCTGTATGTGGTGTGAACAATAAAGCATATTTGTATTGTATTGTATTTGTACATCCGTGCTTTGAAGCTTAGCTTTGATGCACGGTTTTATGTACGTTCCCGAGAGAAATCATGGTAAAATCATGGTGAAAATCATTTCCCAGGGTAAAAACTTAGCCTTTATCACTCACAAATGTAGTTTATCTCAGTAAAGATTTTTAAATTCGGAATATATTGCTTTTAAATCCGAACTCACAATCGACCTACCATCCAGTAGTTCCACCCGCGATCCCGAAGGATTGGATGAATTTTCGGATTATAAAGTACTTTACTTGTGTATCAGTGAAATAATTTTTAAAATCATATTAGTAGTTTCGGAGATTAAAATTACAATTCAGATGCAATTATGACGATCTCATTAGCAAAATAACATGTGAAACTAAATAAGAGTTGGTAAAAAGTGGTTCTTGAGATAGCCTAGCATAACGGCTCAATGCTTCTTAGATGATAGGAAAAGGCAGGGGTGGGCCAGAAGTTCATGAAGTAAATCATTTATTCACGAAACATCTTAGCTCGCGTTTATCTTAGATTTATTATACTTGAAATATAGTTATCTAGATAAATAATCATCAATAATAAAATCTTAATATAGTTCGCATAGAATTCTAATATTTATAACACCACAGGTTCATCACATCTGTCATTGGTTTTCACTTTTAATGTCCACTCTTTTATTAGTCTAAAAATTGCCTGTAAAGGTCTATTTAAATAAACAAACACACACGACACGATCTCACGGAGTTAATTATAAAAATAATTGTTTCCAGATCGCATGAAAGCATTTCAGAGGCTTGGTATCGAAGCTACCCGGAATGGCGGCATCACATCTTTGTGGCATGCCGATTATCTGTACGCAGGTAAATCAATAATAAAATAAAAATGTGGCACTCCGGGAGAGACGACAGAAGTGCAAACTGACATGAATATATATCTATGTTGTATGTATGTATATATACAATATATTTCTCCCATCTCAAGAATGGCCAACGCGCCTAATGAAGTTTACACTTAAAAAAAACCGCTCTCTGAACAGTATACACGCTCTTCCGTCGTTCGGCGTGTTAGTTAGACACCCTGACTTCCATACGACAGGTCATAGGTACGATGCCCACTCGGCACAAACATTTGTGTACATGTGTGTAAATTCCTATATGACTTTTATGACCTTTAGAAAATAATACAATATATGTATGTAGCATAGGTATTAGCTATCTGGTATCTATACTACAGCTCTGCTTAGTTTTGGATTAAAAGGTCGTGAATAAATAATGTTTCAGGACATTTATTATTATTATTTGAAAAATTTAAATACATAAAGCGCTTAGCGCGCATTGAACTTCAACATCCAAGATACTTTGATAAGAGCTAAAAAACTATTTAGATAATCAAGTGGTATACTAATAACATATATATTACTAATAAATGTGTATTATATGTTTATAACTTCGTTGATTTTTCCACGTTTATTTGGTTGCTATTGAGTTTTTTTTCATTTTGTATTTCGTTTTTGTCATTTAATTATAATTTTCTGAATGTTCTTTTTAATTTCCAATTGAATAATTTTTTTTAAATTAATTAATTAGATAATTCCTTCCTTCTAATATTATAATTTGAATGCTGTGCTCTGCTTTAATCGGAGTGTAAATTAATTCTGTTTAAGTCCCTTTTTTATTTTAATTGAGTGTAATAATTTACAGTCTACAGCTGTGCTTTTGTTTAAATAAATATGTACCTATGTATATTTGTTTAATACATAAACAAAAACATAATTTTTTTTTTAAATATTATTATTACTTTGATACGAAGTTTATTATCATTCAGTGGTATCTGATGCTGAAATCGCACAGATAATTCTGAAGACGTGCCTCGAGAAAGACGATTTAATGAAAATATCAAGAGTATTAACCGGAAATGGATCTATTTTTGCACCTGGTAAGGATTATTAGAAATAGTGTAATGTATTTTCCTATCCTACCCTTTCAACTATTAACTTTTTCAGACATACGTTTACATGTATAAAAAGAAAGATGTGCGGAGAAATGTAGTACTTAGTCTTAGTCGAAGAGATGTATTATCGTGTAAATGCAACCAACAACCGAAAGAAAGCATCTACAAATTGTGGTTACCGACACTAACCATTACGTAAATTTTTTTAAAGGCCAGTTGACGTAGTCATTAGTACCCTGCAGGGTGATTATGTAATGCTATTGGAATCGTCTTCAAGCTCAATTTTACATTAATATGACGGCGCAGTAATGTATGTAATGCAGTCGTACTGTTATCTCACATTACTCATTCGTGGAACCGTCGGTCTATTTTTAAATCAGCATTAGGTCTGAGAGAGTTACACATTTGGGGTGCTGAGTTATATTCCCATGTTGTCTTTAAAATGCAGAATAATATGTAGAATATCAGCTATCTGGTTGCCATTCTGTGTGAAGAATATCTAAGGATATTTATAAATATTTTTTCTTTTTCAATGACGATTGTAATAATTCGATCGCTCTTCTTTTCTTTCAGCTTTTCGTTCTGTATGTTTATCCATTATTTACTCTTTGAGTCACATTGCTTTTAACCATATTATAAATTGACGCCCACTAAATTCGGGCTGTGTAACATGTTTTTTCTGATCTTTGAATTTTTTTATGAATAGTATCAATATGGCGTCCTCGTCGAAAATTCCTTGCGCCAACATTCAGTCCAAAGAACCTCGCCAGATTTGTGAATGTGTTCTCCCAACAAAGTCGTGTTATGGTTGACCAATTACGCAATGTCGCTGGAAAAGGCACCTTCTCTATTTGGAAGTATATCACTACATACTCTATGGATGCTGTTTGTGGTACGTGTTATTTTTGGATAAATATTTTAGTAACTTTCATATTTTTTTATCCCACAAGAGGCGACAAACAGGCCGACGGTCCACTTGATGGTAAGTGGTCACCGCCGCCTATGGACATTCGCAGGACCGTTGCCAAGCCGTTGTCAACCTTGAGACATGAAGTTGTTAGGTCTCATGTGCCTGTAATCTCACCGGCCCAACCTTTCTAACCGAACTAAACAATAAAAGTGTGCTGCTTCATTGAGAAATGAGATATTTGGTAGTATGTACTTTTCTGGACGAACCCTGCACTTAGAAATCTACTACTCAAAAATAGCTAACTTATGCTAACTAAACACAACAAAAGGTAGGCTGGACTTAAGCCTTGGCAGTCAGTGTTAGGTCAGAGATAACATTAAATGCTATAAATAAACCAAACTTTAACTGCTAAAATATCAGCGCATTTTAAATTGTTTTTTACCTTCTTAATTTTCCAGAAACCACACTAGGAGTACAAGTCAATGCTCAAAAACTACCAGACCAGCCATTCCTTACGGCCTTTGAGTCTATTTGCCGACTAGATGCTGCACGTTTCTGCCAACCCTGGCTCCACAATGATGCAATATACAAGATGCTTCCATATTACAAGCAACATACGATCTACAAGAAATTGATCTGTAATTTTATTGACGAGGTTCGTTTATTTAAAAAAAATCATATGTCCATCTTTAACAAACGTTAATTTACAAAGTCATGTATTGCACAATCTCTATTTTACTATTATTGTAAGTGTCTGAATGCCATTTTTAATAACAAAAAAATATTTCCTCTTACAGATCATAAGGAAGAAAAGGCACTCATTAAAAGAAGAAAATGAGAACAAAGCTGAATCAGATCAAAGTAAATTTTGCAGCGTCCTGTTAATATTAAAAGGGAGAACGAACAACACCGGGATTTTCAAAATTTCTTTATAAGTTTCAGATACCGCTCATGATGGCTTTAAGACATTTTTGGAACTGCTCATAGAGTCAACTGGAGGTGACACAGGTTTCACCAACCTGGAGCTGCAAGAGGAGACTCTAGTTTTGGTCCTGGCCGGTACAGATACTTCTGCAGTTGGTACTGCATTCACGTCCATGATGCTATCCAGGCATCCGGAAGTGCAAGATAAAGTTTACGAAGAGTAAGTACTATTGGAGGCGATGGTAGCTCAGTGGTATTAACGCAGAGCATTCATATTAGTATGGCAAACCAGTAATACTAATATGAACAGATACAATTATACAGTTACAGTAAAATTAAAAACCACAAAATTTTATTTAATATATATAAATAAGATCAGTCTAGCGGTATCAAATATTCTCATTTTTAATATTGGTACGATGACACGTTACCTATCGGCGTTTATAAACCAATGCAATAGGTTGCAGGAAGTGTTCGGTGACTCGGACAGACCAGTAGGGGCTGAAGATCTGGCTCGCCTCAAGTACCTGGATGCTGTGGTCAGGGAGACACTGAGACTGTACTCACCCGTTCCCGTTATATTGAGAAAAATTGACAAAGATCTTACATTGCGTAAGTTTATAGAATTTTGGATACTCTCCCGACCGCCTTACTAACTATAGCTGTCCCCCGCGGTTTTACCCGCTTTCCCGAGGGATATCACATTTTCCTGAGATAAAAAGTAGCCTATATGTTATTCCAGGATATGCTCTATCTACGTGCCAATTCGTTTCATCCATATCCGTTTAGTAGTTTTTGCGTGAAAGAGTAACAAACATACTTACATACAAATCTTTCCTCTTTATAATATTAGTATTAACTAGTATTAGTATATTATAATTCCACTAAGAACAGTAAGTGGGTTGTCAACTACAAGAACTAATCATTGGAATTTCGTAGATAAATAAAACCAGTGCCGTTAATCAAAGACATATCTTTTTTTTTTTTCGTTTTTGTTTTTAATTTTAGCCGGACTAAAGTTTTTGAAGTCTTTCGTTTTTCCGTAGTCATGAAATAGTATTTATTTTACTTTATGTTTTATGCAAGTATCTTTTTTTCAGCATCAGGTGTAACCCTGGTAAAGGGAGGTGGTGTTGTCATACACGTTTTTGCTATAAATCGTAACCCCAAGCATTGGGGTCACGATGCCGAGGAGTTCCGGCCTGAACGATTCATCGACTCCTCACTGCAGCATCCAGCAGCATTCATGACTTTCAGCCATGGACCAAGGGCTTGTATAGGTTAGAACACCGTTTAAAGAACGACATAAGCTTTGTGATTTCTTTCTTCGTTCTTTATACGGACAGCAAAGGAGTGGAACTCTCTTCCGGGGTCAGTGTTTCCCGACACCTTTAACCTGGATTTATTCAAGGCCAGATGTCTATTATGTTTGTCTGTATGTCCTTTATAGAATCCTAAACTATGCAACAGATTTTAATGCAGTTTTCAGCAATAGATAGAGTAATTCAAGAGGATGGTTGACAACCAGGATTGAAAGCGGGAAAGCCGCAGGCCAAACCTAGTTCTCAATAAAAAAAAAATATTATGAAACATTTAATTAATTTTATTTATTTACTCGTTTGATACCGCCGAGCGCTAGTAAACATATTTTATGTTTCTGTTCTCAGGTTACCAATACGCAATGATGTCAATGAAAACCGCGATAGCAACCTTGCTGCGCCAATATCGGATCCGGCTTGCCACTGTAAAGGGATCCACCCCAAATAACGACAATAAAGATATCAAACACAGACCTATTCGTCTGAAATTCGATATCATGATGAGGGATGTAGACAATTTCTTAGTGGATATAGTACCTAGAGCATAAGAGAAAATTTTGGTTATAAGTACCTTCATTGTGCCAGGGATTGGAAATGTTCCCAAGTCTGCGACTTCATCGGGGAGAATTGGCGTGAAAATACTTATTTCATTATATGATGATCTATGTTTGGATGTTCGTAACTTCTCTTTGTCAACAACAGACGATAATGGTTATTTTTATTCGATTTTAATATTTGATCTCTGGTACGTAGTGTAAAGTTAAGGGCTAAAGTTAGTTATGGCTTCTGTAAGTTTATATTAAGTTGTTGGGTATTACTAAAATATATAATAATAGGTTTTTACGGATTCATTAAAGAAAAATTGATATTATTTTTTATAATCCCACAAAAAATCCCATAATTATGGGATGCATCTCTAGAAGATGTGCAGACCCTAATTGAGCAATCTTAATCTTGCAAAAAATATCTCTATTCGTATATCCTATACGCCAAATGCGTCAAACTATTACAAATCGAAAAAAAACAAACTTTATTCCTTTTTTTAAATTTCTCATTCTACAAAGTCACCGTGGCTGTTTGATTTAGGAATTATCCAGTGCAAGTCATTTTTATATCCAAAATGTAATTAAGAGAACATATATTATATTGAAGTCCAAAATTTTATTCCTTTGTTACAAATACAGAAAATTCCAGAAAAGAAAGTGAAAGTTTTGCTTTAAAATTTATAAGAAGGGGTAGGACGCAATATATTTGTGAAAAGTACTTTGTTGTTTACTTAGTTTTTCATGTTTAATGTAGTAAAAATAATATTCTAAAATATTTATTTTCATGAAAACACGACTAAGAAATGTTAAAGAAGTCCCCGACAAATTTCTACCCCCTTATTCAGCTATAACAAACTTCGTCAGTGAGCCGCCGCACGGAGGCCTCGGAGAGCTAACTTCTAACGTGATTGCGTGCTTAGCGAAAGAGAGAGAATAAAGGCCGCGACGAAACATGCTCGTGTCATTTTCCTTACAGAATCGAGCCCCTGAAGTCGAAATATGGGGCTCAGTGTGGTCGCTTAGTTCACTCTCAGCTAAGAGCCCTCTATGTTCACGGATTTTTCATGATAGCGTTAGATTTATAATTAATACTGGATACACTATTCCTTTGATAAACCTATACAAAAACGTTTCTTAATTAAATTAAAATATAACGTGTTACTGATTTAAAAAACCGTCTATCATAAATTGGATTTAAATAAAAAACCACATAAATGTAATTGATTGGACTTTTATCGATTTACGTCATTATAGACAAGGTGAATCTGTTTTGTGTGGGGTTTAAATGGATAGAGATGTAACATATTGGCAGATTATTAGTCTTAATCTATATATGTATAGATATACACTATTTGCGGCGCGATGCGGTGTCTATCTACGACGCCAACTAATCAAGGTGTTGGATTTTATAAACAAATATAATATTACTAGCTTTCACTCGCATTCCCGAGGGATGAAACATTTTCTCGGCACAAAAAGTATATAACGTTATTTCTAATACCTCCAAGAATATGTGTATAAAGTTTCATGATGATCGGTTGAGTACTTTTCAGGTGAATGCGTAACAAACAAATTTACATTCACATTTATAATAAAAGTAGGGATTGAAATGAAATTGTCAATGACTTAAATAGAATTAAATAAACATTAATTTATCAAAATGCTTTGTTCTCTTCAATAATACCGTGACAGCAATAAGCACCAAACTTGTTTCTTACTTTTAATTTATTTGATTTGTCCTTAGCCGGCTAACGGTCATTAAACTTTTTATTTTGTTTTAAAAAAAAACGATTTAACCATTAACATAATAACAAACACTTTGAAAATACCTACAAACAAGAGATGTTTAATCAGAATTTAAAATAATATAAACAATTATGAATGAATTTTATGGGCACTAATTGTCGTGTACAGTAGTTTTGTATTTCTGTCGTTTGGTATAAGTGCTGAATTTTCTCCCCTATTATTTTCCCACGTTACAACAGTAGAATATCCGTACCTTTTTATATGTCATAATTTATTTTTCTTGTAAAATGTACCCTATCACCGCAACTATAAGAACGAATCGATTAACGGATTATATGATAGGGAAGGCAACAATATTGGGTATACGAGTATTAGTCTAGTCGACAAGTTGAAAATGGTACAAAATAGAGATACTGCTCTTAAAATTATGTGCGATAGCTCATTGGATCCGGAATGACGTCTAGAAAAATGTGCCAAAAGCGTGTATTAGCACATAAAAAATTGCAAAAGTTATAAACAATTAAAGAAATAAAAAAAATGGCTTTTAGTTTTTTGCCAATATTTAATAAACTATTAATATTTAAGAAATTTCAAAAAAAGATTCGAAACGAGGAGGAAATTTCCAATAATAAACTCTTAACTCCCGGAACTCTATCTCCATTATTTATCATTTTAATTTAACGCTGAAAATAGGCCTGCGTGCGACATTTTTAGGTTGCGCGCGAGGCGTCAAAAGCGAGTATGACACATTAATTAATTTATTTAAGGTATTGAATATTTTTTTTAAAATTTGTAAAAATTATGGTGTGTTCTGAACACTATAAATAATTTATTCCCGTTGGAAATTTCACTTAAAGTTAATTTTTCAACAAGTTAAACAATTGTTAAGTAACGAAATTTTCTCGAACTACTGTCTCAATTGTAAGTGAAAAAAAATGTTTAAATAATGGTCGTAAAAATGTTTCGCTTCGTAGAGCCTTTCTTACATACATACTTAACAAGATCGTGCCATAAAAGTTAAAAAAATATTTATACTTTGTTTATAAGAATTTTTTTACTTGAACAAAAACATAAAAATCCAAGTAATGTCGTTAAATTTTTTTTTTTTTTTTTAAATCATCATATAATCGTTTTTGTATTAATACAAGATATTTATTGATTTGCAAAAAAAATAAATTCCCGCCATATGTTGATAATTTTTTTATAAACAAATTGATTAAATCAATACATTTAAAAAAAAATAATTCACAACTTTATTACATTATATATATTGTGATTTTAAAAAAAAAAAATTTCCTTAATTACAATTTTTAATTGTTTATAATCGTTTTTTTTTATATTTCTATTGTTTAAATAATTAGTAAAGATTTTTTTTTCTAAAAATCATAATTGACAGTCCTCTATAAAGTAACAAAAAAAATAAAAAAAATTGTCAACAATTCTATTGTTTATTAACTTAACAATTTGTTATAAACAAATTATCAACTTTTTATTATTTTTTTTCTAAAACGTCTAAAATTAACAAAAACAACCATATATAACAAAGTATAGAAAAAAAATTGCATTCGCATTTGTTTATAAAAACTTATATTTTTTTCGACGTTTTTCGAACTTTCGTGTCTCCTAACTTTTTAAATAATGCAGATACGGTTACAGACCTTCAAGGCAATTCTGTCAAGTAATAAAATAAATAAACGTTGTAGTTATTTATTTATAAATCATGTCATTTTTTAATTAATAATTGGCATTTTTCTCTAAATTTTTTTTCATTTCATAAAAAATTATGTCGATTACTATCTATTCATTTATCACAAGCAAAAATTTAAACAAGCAATGTTAGGATATAATTGTATTGTTAAAAAACTTTTGATTTTGATTAATAACAGAATTTTATTTGCATGAATTACAAAAATAATAATAAAAGTAATATTAATGATAATCAAAATTTTAGAAATACAGTGAACCCGCGGTAATCCGACAAACGTTTTACAGGGCAGTGTCGGACTATCGAATTTGTCGGACTATAGAGTACTGCTTAAGAGTCCCGAAATTTATTTATTCAAAATTACAGATAAAAATGATTAGATACTATCTAAAGATTTGCCTAAATAATATTTGTGTACCTAAATTCAAATTATATTGAATTAAACAGTGGTTATTTACCAGGAACATTTATTGCTTTTGTCAAAGAAACTTGATCACTCAAAGAACAACACTCAAATATCGAATAGATTACAAACACTTTGCATTTATACTGTGCCAGTATATACCCAAATGCATATGGCCTCCAACAAATTCAACAGTGATAGGCATGTCGGATTACAGGGGGTGCCGGATTAGACAGGGGCCGTATTAGCGGGGGTCCACTGTAGTATTTATATGGAGTTAATTAAATACAACGTTTTCTTCTTTTTTTTTTGGGGAGATTTAGAAGTACTCGGTTCTTCTGTATGTGGAACAGACTGGGCCACCTGTTTGTCTACGTTAGACGGAGGGTTTTCGGCTTTTTGCCCTTCTCCTCCTTCTTCTTCTTTTTCTTTTTGATTCCTGGATTCTTCAATTTCTTCCTCTTCTTCTACCATTGTTTCTTCCGGTTCGTCGTTTTCGTCATTGTAATTAAGGAAATTTTTTTTTTTTTTATCACAATATATATAATGTAATAAAGTTGTGAATTTTTTTTTTAAATGTATTGATTTAATCAATTTGTTTATAAAAAAATTATCAACATATGGCGGGAATTATTTTTTTGCAAATCAATAAATATCTTGTATTAATACAAAAACGATTATATGATGATTTAAAAAAAAAAAAAAAATTTTAACGACATTACTTGGATTTTTATGTTTTTGTTCAAGTAAAAAAATTCTTATAAACAAAGTATAAATATTTTTTTAACTTTTATGGCACGATCTTGTTAAGTATGTATGTAAGAAAGGCTCTACGAAGCGAAACATTTTTACGACCATTATTTAAACATTTTTTTTCACTTACAATTGAGACAGTAGTTCGAGAAAATTTCGTTACTTAACAATTGTTTAACTTGTTGAAAAATTAACTTTAAGTGAAATTTCCAACGGGAATAAATTATTTATAGTGTTCAGAACACACCATAATTTTTACAAATTTAAAAAAAAATATTCAATACCTTAAATAAATTAATTAATGTGCCATACTCGCTTTTGACGCCTCGCGCGCAACCTAAAAATGTCGCACGCAGGCCTATTTTCAGCGTTAAATTAAAATGATAAATAATGGAGATAGAGTTCCGGGAGTTAGGAGTTTATTGTTGGAAATTTCCTCCTCTTTTCTTCTCTTTTTTTGAAATTTCTTAAATGTTAATAGTTTATTAAATATTGGCAAAAAACTAATAGCCATTTTTTTTATTTCTTTAATTGATCATAACTTTTGCAATTTTTTATGTGCTAATACACGCTTTTGGCACATTTTTCTAGACGTCATTCCGGATCCAATGAGCTATCGCACATAATTTTAAGAGCAGTATCTCTATTTTGTACCATTTTCAACTTGTCGACTAGACTATATAGGACAGCTGGCTTTTAGTTAAAACAGCGTCGCCTGTTAATCAATAGTATATATTTTGATAGTCGTTATAGGCAGTGACTACAAACAGAATCCACCCATGGATATTCTAAATTCAAAACCATTTATTTAGTTTAGGCCTGCTAAGAGCACTTATGAAGGTCAAATTTAAAGTTTGGAACTCTTCAACTGAGAAAAACCGGCAAGAAACTTAGCAAGGTTACATTTTAATTTAACTTTTTTATATACATTTTATCTATTCTGATTTTTTGGTATTTAACATACGAGTACTTAGTTAATTATTTTTAACAAAATAAAATTTTAAACTCCAAGGATGGCAAAAAACTATGTCTAAGACTATTTTGACCAGTTGTACTTCTTTATTATTATATATTTAAGAAGAATTTCAAATATAATTGTAAATTAACTATTGGGAGTCCAATTCAATAAACATACATCTATTAACTTATTTGTCTTTTAATTGAGTTGAAAAGTGGGAGCTTTTAGTTCAGTCACTTGGAACAAAACGAATAGTTTATTCTAGTTTTTAATGCACACTAACACACTCGCAACCTTTTGACTGGAAGATTTCCATACATACGAGTATATACTTACCTTTTCAATGAAAATAATACGTAAACACAGTACATAAATAAGTAAGCCACTTAAGGGTTCGCTCACACAGAATGCCTCAGAGAGGAGAGCAGATTTATCACGTTCAAAACAGAGTTTTGACTGATTGTAAGAAGGTTTATTTTTTTCATGTCACTTCTTTTATTAATGAGAATGCGAAAGAGAAAACCTATCGCGCTTAAAGTGAAATAATACGTGGAGCCGACCACCTGCCTCCAATGACGTACTCTACCGCACTGTCTGCGGGCAGTTCCAAGCGTAGAACTCGCTCCGGTCTGTGTGAAAAGAAGAAGACCCTCATTTTAAATAGCTTCATGTATACTTTATCTTGAGTATTTTCCATCATACTAGCTTGAATTCATTTTGTACATCAACATTTTGATGATAGTACTATGAGGGCTTTCAAATAATATTCTCTTGTATTGTCAGTATTGTTATTTGTATGGTTCAAAGGATTATATCTTACAGGCCAGTTGGCTTGGTGGTTAGCGACTCTGACTGCCTAGCCGATGGTCGCGGGTTCGATTTCCATCCAGTACAAACATTTGTGTGCATTAACATGTCTGTTTGTTCCGTGTCTGGGTGTAAATATATATATAAGTAAGTATTTAGAAAAAATTAAGTAGTATATATGTAGTATATTAGTTATCTGGTTTCTATAGTACAAGTTCGGCTTGGTTTGGGATATTTATTATTATTATTACATGGTAAAAAAAGTGATTTTCATTAATCGCACTCAGTTAAAACTACAGCGAAATAATGATGTGAGGTGCCTAATAAATCTTGGGTTAGATATTATACAATAGATGTTCTTTAAAAGCGAAGACAATCAATTTATTGTGCACCATTATAAATTCATGGCATGCCTTCTTGCGGAACCCAAAAACATGTGAGCAGCATAACAAATGAGATAAAATAAATTGTAATACGAGACTTAGTTTTGTTTCAATCAACACTACTCGTTTGACAATCTACAAATATTAGTCTTAACTAATAAATATGTTGGAAGTAGTTGTTTTAAGTTTAGTGATAGTTCTAGTGTTGTGGCTAAAGTGGCAAAGTCGTGGTATGAGTACTCTCTCCAAACAATTGAAATCGAGTATATGGACATTACCGTTCGTTGGTCATAGTTATTTATTTATAGGAAATGATGAAGGTAGGATACATTGTGTATTAATAATTTATGGGATTTTCTTAATATTTTTATGTAACAATCCCATGACATATTTTTTATAGAAAATTGGTTCTAGGTTTGAGCCCTGTGGAATTCCAACTAGAAAATAATATGTTACCATTACATTATTCTATTGTATTTAAAATGACGTTAGGTAACTAATCGTACATCAGTGCATATTGTATAAAGCATTTCTCATCTTTATTAAATTCATACAAGTACATCCTTTTCTATTTAAATAAGAAGAAAAGAGAACAAAAACATTGATTTAAAAATGTTAAGTAATAAACAATACATGTTTTTGTTTTATCAATTGTGTTATAAATAACAAAAATTCTAAGGGTATTAGAGCTCTTAGTGCAGAGTTCGTCCGGATAAGTACTTCTACCATACCCATTGCTACCGTGTAGCATTAGTGCACATGACTTACTGTGTTTCGCTTAGAAAAGTAAGGGGGCCGGTGGAATGACAGGCATATGAGACTCAACAACTTTACGTCTTAGGGTTCACAATGCATTACCGATATCCTTGGTTTGCAAATGTCCATAGGTGACGGCTACAACTTACCATTAAGTTGACCATCTGCCTGTTTGTCTGCTTACTTGATATAAAAACATGAAAAATAGTGCAAGCAGTCTTATTCTCCACTTTTTAAAAGCTTTAGTACTATCGATAGACTGCAAAGTAATAATTGGACAGGCCAGTTGGCTTGGTGGTTAGCGACTCCGACTGCCAAACCGAAGGTCACGGGTTCGATTCCCACCCAGGATAAACATTTGTGTGTATGAACATGTCTGTTTGTTCTGTGTCTGGGTTTAAATATCTATATATGTATGTATTTAGAAAAAAAAATTGGATATCAATTATCCATTTTTTCCATAGTACACACTGCTTAGTTTGGGACCAGATGGTTCCCAGAGATCACAGGATATTATTATTATTTTATAAGTGCCTGTCAAGGTCAATTCGAACGAATATTTTTTATTTCATTTATACGATAATTAATCAACGAAATTGTTTCTAGATCGCATGAAAACATTTCAGAGGCTTGGTAATGAAGCTATTCGGAATGGTGGCCTCACATCACTTTGGCATGCTAATTATCTGTACGCAGGTAAAATAAACAGATTAATATTATAAACTTGGTAAAAAAATATTTTCTTAAACAAGCTTTTTCGTGTCTGTACTATGAACCGTTAAGGAGATCTTCATCAGGAGCCAACCCTGGGTGGAGCAGCCGGGAAATGGTGCAATTTAAAACGGGCAATAAATTTTAAAGGGGCTTACACAATTTTGGGTCAAAGCTTTGAGCTCCTCCATCTAAAGCCAATACTGGGTCATGCATAATAATAGAAATAGCTCTGTAGGATATACTATAATAAAAGTATGGTATTGTTTATTTCCTTGCTGACTTGTTTCAGTGGTTGCTGATCCTATAATTGCTGAAATAGTACTAAGAACATGTTTGGAAAAGGACGATCTGATGAAGCTTACGAAGATATTGATCGGAAATGGGAGTATATTTGCACCAGGTTAGTGTTGAATGATAAGAAAATTGACTTGATGTCCAACCTAAGCACCCCCACAATATATATCCTTACTTAATTAATTTATTATTAATATACTGGGACATATTTTACACACGGCCATCTGATCCTAACTAAGCAGAGCTTGTACTATGGAATACAGATAACTGATATATTATATACATATAGTACATGTTAAGAATAGTAGAGTTTTTAGTGCAGAGTTCATGCGGGGAAGTATCACGTCACCCATTTCCGCCAAGAAGCATTACTGTACTTGTATTACTGTGTTTCGGTTAGAAAGGTAAGGGGGTCGGTGAAATTACAGGCAGATGAGACTTAACAACTTCTCGTCTCGGGGACGACCACGCATTGTCGATGTCCCTGGTGTTGTAAATGTCCATACGTGGTGGTGACCACTTACCATAAGGTGGGCCATCTGCCTATTTGTGGGTCAATGATAAATATAAAAGATATTAAAAAAAAAAAATCACACACATACATAAAACAAACAGACATATCATGATCATGTCTATCTTTGTATTTTGTTACAGTTTCAATTTGGAGGCCGCGTCGTAAAATTCTCGCTCCAACATTTAGTCTAAGGAATTTAAATAAGTTCTTGCCGATATTCACATTGAAAAGCGTCATCTTAACGGAAAAACTGAAAAACGTCGTTGACAAGGGGCCCTTCTCAATTTGGAACTATTTCACTTCTTATACAATGGATTCCGTTTGCGGTTGGTACCACTGCATGCTTCGGTAGAACAAAAAAAAACCATATCAAGCTGTAAAATATAAAAGTCCATGTGCCATCTTTCATCGAAATCCAGTGAGTGGTTATTCCGTGAGAGAGTAATAAACATCCATTACCTCGTTCATTAGTAAAACTAGCTCTCCCTCGTCGTTTCTAACATAGTCCCAGGATAAAAAACTATAATTTGTTAATCCAGGTTATAAACTATCTCTATGCCAACTTTCATCCAAGCCTTATCAAAAGTTTTACGTAAAAGAGTGACAAAAATCCACATATCCATTCTAACAAAAATTCGCGTTCATAATATTAGAATTATGAATATTTATTAAAACTAGGTCCATTATATCTTTGTAATATTTCTGATGCGAAGCTTATTTTTACTGTTGCACCGTAGCGCCCTCTCCTTTTTATTTATAATGTTTTTGTGGCTACATTGCGCTGCGCATGGTCTATAATTTTTTTATTATGTTGCAGCTAACTTCACAGGCTGGTCGCAATTTTTTTTTTATTGTAATGGTTTCTATCCGTTAGACAGAAAAATTACAATGGATGAAAATGTGCCTTTACCTAAACAATCGGTTTTTGTTAAATTACCGTTCTACATTTATTATATTGAAAGGATTTTCTATAATTGTTATTTAAATTTTCAGAAACAACCCTCGGCTACAAAGTGAATACCCAACCAAATTCACAAATTCGGTTTGTTAAAGCCTTTGAAATATGTTGCCAAATAAATTCCAAGCGCATGTGCCAGCCTTGGCTTCACAACGACACTGTCTATAAAATGTTGCCAGAATTCACAACGATTTCAAAACATAAAAACGTCATAATTGATTTTATTGATCGGGTAATATTTTTATGAAAATAATAATTTCTAGTTTACAGTTAAAAACCCATTCTATATAGATCCTCCTATTTCATTAATGTCTAATTTTTCAGATAATAAAATCGAAGAGGATTTCTATAAAGGAACAACATTCTAAAACAGAATGTGATCAAAGTAACTACCTAAGTGAATCATTTCAAAAGTAAAAAATGCGTTACTACTGGCACCTGGGCCGTGATCAACCAATCACGCAACCAAACTTGTCCCCAATCTCCCTCACATTGCGGTTAATAAGTTTAAAGAATGGTTGCTTTTCCATTTGGTTGCCTACCCGTAAAACGTAGTAATCAGAAACAAACCTCAATTCTGCTCAAACAAAAATATACTTTACAGTAAATAATTTCAACTGTGTGAATACAAGGCTGTAAATGATTCCAGATAAGGCTCAAGATGGTCTAAAGACATTTCTGGAACTGCTCATAGACCAATCTGGTGGAGACAGAGGTTACACAGACTTGGAGCTACAAGAAGAGACACTGGTGATAGTTCTCGCAGGCACTGATACTTCTGCCGTGGGAGCTTCGTTTGTATCTGTGTTGTTGTCTAGACATCAAGATGTACAGGAGAAAGTTTATAAGGAGTAAGTAGGATTAAATAACAATACGTCTGAGGACATTACTCTTTCCACACATATGCATCTGACCACAAAATAAGCAGAATAGTCTATCAAGAATTCGCTACTACGATAGAGAGGTCTGGAGATAACTGCATTGCAAAAGTGCATCACGCACTCTTGTGTAGGTTATTAATTTTAATCACCAAACTTTTTGTTTTAATGTTTATCTTAAATATCTAAAGAAAACAGGCATTTGAAAAAGCCAAAATCTCTGACAAACATATGAAACAGGTTGCGTGAGGTGCTCGGTGCCTCGGACAAGTCCTTGGCAGCGGAAGACCTGCCTCGACTCAAGTACCTAGACGCAGTGATAAAGGAAATCCTGAGATTGTATCCACCAGTGCCAGTTATTACTAGAAAAGTAGACAAAGATCTCGTTTTGCGTAAGTATACCTATTTCTGCTCTTGTTATGAATTACAGGCACATGACACTTAACAGCTTTATGTCTCTGGGTCGATAACGCTCTGGTGCTGAAGTCCATAGGTGGTACTAACAACTTACCATCAGGTGAACTGTCTGCCTGCTTGTCCCCCTAAAACCAGCTTGAAATACATTTAACATAACTCTCTCATATAAACATGTCCACATTTCATCATACTATATCCTTTTCGGGTGCAAAGTTTAACTTTAACTTAATAAATGTTCACAGCCTCAGGAATAACGCTGGTGCCTGGTTGCGGGATCATGGTCAACATCTGGGCAATTCACCGAAACCAACACTACTGGGGCTCCGATGCAGACCAGTTTAAACCGGATCGATTTATCGGATCAACGTTGAAACATCCAGCGGCATTCATACCTTTTAGTCATGGGCCTAGGAGTTGTTTAGGTACGGATTTTCTATCTATAGTAACTTAAAATTGTTTGAATTTTTGATTGTTGTGGATTTGGACCCAATAATGCGTTATCTGGTGTTGGTTATGACCGGTTTAGTAAGTGTTTTGATCTCTGCCGTACCATTAAGATGTGGAACTCGCTACCAGCCCACGTGTTTCCCTTCACTTATGATCCTGGGTCCTTTAAGCGGGGCGTGAAAAAGCTTCTCTCAAGGCCGTCAAGGTGGGGGCCATCATGCCACAATGCTATGCTGGCTGCTGGGATGATGGCCATCACTAGAGGTCTTCATTGACTGCTTAACATCAGGCAGCATGGAGTAAATTTGTGCGGTAGCAATAAAAAAAAAATACCGACCACCAGATACCGGGTACCATCGGTACCGAGTGGATACACATTCAGACTTTCGAATTTATAATATTAGTAAGATTCAGGTACTGTCTATCTAAGAAGTAATGAGTACAGAGTCTGGAGAAGTAACTTTACATATTTCCGCTGTTGATCGGTAAAACTACAGACTTAAAAACTTCACGTCTCAGGGTCGAAAACGCATTGACGAGACCCCTGGTGTTGCATATGTCCATAGGCGGCGGTAACGGATCATCATGCCACAGGTGGACCATCTACCTGCTTATAAGCCTATAACATTAAAAAACAGCTTTTAAATTGCCTCGTTTTTTCAGGTTCCCAGTATGCAATGATGTCGACGAAGGTTGCGCTAGCTGCTCTTCTTCGGCAATACCGTATACTTCCCTCATCTGAGGCGGCGGCACCAGAAGATGTACCAGAACGCGTTAAATTCGACATAATGATGAAACATGTGGATAACTTTAGAATAAAGATAGAAGAAAGATGATGAAACCAAATAAAAACAAATTTATTTCATACGCTTTCTAATATATATATAAATGAAAAGCATTGGCAATATGTTACGTATCGCTTAAATTGTTGTGAGCTGTTGTGATCTGAAATCTCACTCCCTCTCTTTTCAACTTGAGGAAAAGAACAAGAGGTTCATACATTTATGATTTGATAAATAAATCATCTTATTATAAACCAATTATTATATTATTGGAATTAGATGAATATCAACGGCATTAGGGGCTTCGAGATTTTTTTTTGCATCATGTTTTATGTTATCTAGGCTTTAAATGGTTAATATTTCTTATTTTCCTTTTAAACTGTAATGAAATGACATGAAATATATATTCTAATAGGCCTTTACAGGCACTTATGAATGGTCAGACTCGTAACACCGGTTCGGAAGTTTGCTTTTACTGAAAAGAGCCGGCAATAAACTCAGCAATTACTCTTTTCAAAATAAGATTGTGTACATAAAGATGTGTCCTGCTGGAGCGAGCGCTACACCCAAGCATTGTCGTCACTAAAATAATCATTTGTGTTGTAGAAAGCCTTTTGTACTAAAACAGTCTTAATTCTTTCCTTAAATTTTTGTAAAGGCAAATTTAAAATTTCAGTAAGGATTTTATTATACATAGATGCGTGCACTAAGTCCTAAAAATAAGCCGTTTAAAGTAATTCCTAAGAAAACTGTAGACTCAACAAGGCTAAGAGCTTCATTGTGTAACATTAAACTACAGCCTAGTTTTTTAACATTGGGTAATGCACATTTAGGTTTTCTTGCATTTAAAACAAGATTATTAACAGTAAACCAATTTAATGATTATAATGTATGTTTATTTTGTGCCTAAATATTGATAGCTAACAAAGCTGATGATGGTGATACTCGTGGCTTGTAAACATATCTTCTTGACCCCCAAAGATCTTTTAACAGTGCAACTCTTATTTGCATCTTTAATTTACCTATTATATTTTAATTATTATATTGTATTTTTTTTTGTTTTTATTATAATTAAAGTCTTTTGTAAATACAAAAAAAAATAAAATTGAAATAATAAAATAGCCCAAAACTCAGCTTAGATACAATCTTAGCTTAGTCATTCATAATTTTTATTGGGCATTTAAATAACTCTGAATGGAATTAAATTCACATTGAGTAGCATAGACTGTGCATACTAAAGTGATTCCATAAAGTATTAACGAAAATAACGTAAACGTAAATATAAAATTACTTTCACCGATAACAGATGGCGCTGTCACGAAATTAAGCAAGCTATGGTTACGTTCTCACAGAAACATTATATAGGAAACTTCATTTTTCCCCGTCGTTGAGAGCCCCTAGCGCTCGCCGGAATTGTCCGCGTAAGGGTGTAAGAGCCATCTGAGGCTAACACCTTCGTCCCTTCCAAAAAAAAAAAAAAAAAAATTCCCCGTCGTGGTTACCACCGTCGGTTGTACGCATTCGCTAGTTCAACCTTTTAAGCTATTTGTTCATGCCTTCACGGCATTTTTTTCATGCGATGCGACGTCTCACGAAACGTTTGTGTCCTCATAAACATGTAATAGCCGTTTAAGATTATATTTAGACGAAATGTAATCTTAAACTAAAAATTCAGAATTAGAAAATTTATAAAGTTAAGCTATGATCACGGTCATGCACTAGGACTGTTGATATTTTTAAAAATTGTTTTTTAGTTCTAAGTTTTTAAATTAATAAAAACAAAACAAAAATCGTTCAGTGTCGGCTAACTAAATTTTCATAAATAAAATAGGGTAGATAGTAGTAGAGAAGTTTACGATGATTATGTAGATTAAATGAATTACGAAAAAAATAAACATTATTAAAAAAAATATCAACCACCGATATCGACATTTCAATATCGAACTATCGATATTCGTCCAAAAAAATATTAGTAATAAATATCGATATTTCGAAATAATAATATCGATATTTCGATATTTTATCAACAGTCCTAGTGTTTATGCGTGAGTCCATAGTGTTCATACTGTAATGTCTACAAAAGAGGGCGATTTGTATCATCAGCTGTTCTTGGCCTATAAAGGCCTATAAAGTTTGTAGAACATATAAATTATGTTATACGATAGTTGAAGTTTACTGCTTAAATGTAATAATGACATAAGTATTATAATATGTAACCAACCTTGATTTTACAAGTACAAGCTTTTATTTAGTTTCACCTGTCCCGTTGTCTGTCGTTCTGTCTGTAATCAAATCTTGCAAGTTAAATTTGACCCACTTCCCGATGTCCGATTGAGCTGACATTTTGTTTGCATGTATATATCGGATGACAATGCAATATTATTATGATCTGGAGCTGATCTGATGATGGAGCTGGAAGGTGGCCATAGGAACTCGGTGATTAAATGACGCTACCCCATCGAGTGTGGGCTCATTTGATTTGTCTTAGCGAGTACTTTGTTACTATATAGTAACCAGGGTTTGACGATGGAGCTGGAAGGTGGCCATAAGAACTGTGTAAATAAATGACGCAACCCCATCTCATTTGATTCGTCTTAACGAGTAGGGTAGGCAGGGGTAATAGCGCTCACTGGGTAATGGCGCTCACCTCTGTAATTCTGTCAAAATGGAACGTAGCAACACGCCACGTCGCGTGAAGCATGAGGGGAGGGGGCCTCTAACAGACAGCAATGCAAACGGTCAATTAGCTCGCATCATGTGACCGTGAAGTGCGTTTCTTCGTTTGCGGCCGCGCTGCTCTAATTTTTGGTTAGGTGTTTTTTGTCGGTAAGTACAAAATTTTAATGCTTATTTAATTATTAATTTTACTTTTCTGACACTAAAACTATTCTATTTTGTGATAATGCAATAAATTTTCAACAATTGTGTATGATTTTTTTTTTATTTCAAATTAATTACAAAACGACCGTTTGGGGTTATACCGCTCATCTGAGCGCCATTACCCCTTAGTAACTTATTTTATTATTGTTGTAGATATGCCAAGAAATCGTCAAAGGACCACCGTTAAAGCGGCTTGGACCAAAGAAGTCCTTCAATCTGCTAAAACTGCGATTGTAGGAGAGCCCAAAAGAAAAGCCGCAAAACAATATAACATACCATTTACAACTTTGAGAGATCGACAAAAAAATGAAAACATGAGCAACCCAAGACTAGGTCGCAAGCCCGTTTTCACCCGACAGTAAGAAACTGAAATAGTTGAACAAGTTAAGTTGCTGGCTTCGCTATACTATGGACTCAATACCGCATATTTGCGTAAGCTTGTTTATAAATATGCTGAGTCTCTCTGAGACTCAATAAGACTGGAAAAGAAACAAGACCTAAAAAAGTTGTCAAAGGAAAGAAGAACGAACATATGAAACAACAATTTTACAAGAGATATTTTTTACAAGAAAGTTCTTCATAGAGTGAAAATAAGGAGCACCTTTGCGACGATGACAGTGATGACGAAATGAATGTAGATGATAAAAATAAAAACAAATATTATTATTTGCGAAGAATTTGGAAAAAATAACGAGTTGTGGTATCGCTGCACCATCTGCGGACTGTGGGCCCATGCTATATGTTCAGGATGGGATTCGCCAGATGGATACATATGTGATTTATGTGTCCACAAACAAAATATTACTATTTCTAATTTGGCTTACCTCCAATAATAAAAAATATTTTATATTATATTATAATAATTGAAGTTGATTTGACATCGAAGACTAGTAGTATAATCTTACGTACAAATGGGGATAAATGATGCTAATTTGTTATTGTAGACTTGACTTTTATTGTATAAGATTGATCTCATTCATATTTTTTAATTAAAAATGTATGTTACTTACTTTATTCCAAAAAACATATTTGAGCGATATTACCCCGTACCCTGAGCGGCATTACCCATAGTCAGGGGCAATGCCGCTCAAACATGTTTTTTTTTTAAACTATTCCTACTAATAGTAGGTCAAAGATATATGATTTTGTTGTTAAATTATTGATTACTCGTACTCTTAATTTTGATTTATAACAAATAATTTTAAAAATATAACATGTTTTCCTTAAGTGAACGCCATTCCCCCTCCTTACCCTACTTTGATAATAATGAAAGCTTGTATTTAAAAAAGGTTTTTAATAATTTACTTATTTCATAAAAGAACTGGTTACCTATGAAAAAATCAAGCACGCCAGCAACACTTAGGTCCAATGTTTCTTCGACTTCGCATGCTCTTCAACAAAAACAGGTGCATCTGCTTGTATATGTTGTATATTATGTTCTATTTTAACACATGTGTCAAATAATACCTATTCTTAATTATTTTCTATTGGTCTATGGATTCGGATGTTGTAGCTTCATCCACGTGTTCATCTCTTATGGAATCGATTGTCGCAGTCAGTGGACAAGAAAGCACTGCCGTCAAACGAAAGATAAGCAATAACCACAATGAGCAAAGTCAGAATACTGATGAGGAAACTGTGCAGACATCGTCTACGGAACCACACTCGACTTTGTTTGATTCGGGCATCACTAAAAATCTTCCAAGCGAACCGGTTCAACAGATCAGATCACACCTACTTGAACTGTCGAGCTACGGCTCAAGAGCAAACTAAACAGCACGGCTCACTGATTATTTTACAGTCTGTATACAACATGTGATCTATTCTGTCATATTGAGTCATTGGCGAACTGCGGCGCGGCAGCGGCGTAGATACTCTGTGATTGGTCGCCAATATTTGAGCTGATCTGTGAACCGGTTCGCAGCTCCGGCTAACAAACGTAAGCTGAACCGCCGCTCATGCATTTTGGTTGAGTTACCCATGTCTACACACTAAACTGAGTATTGTACTCAGGCATCAGGCACTTTATCAAACTCGCACTACAGCTTATCATTTCTAAACAAAAAAAACGTTTACTTTACCTTGCCCGCCCCAGGGCTACCGAGTCTCTTGCTGAGGTCTATATTACTCAACCGAAACAGATACAAGAACAGACAGGTACACGTAATAGAATGGACTATCTAGAAATCTACCTGAATTGAATCCACTTCAATCCATCCTAATCGGTTCACAATAGGAGAAGGAATCGCATAACATCCTTTATTTGAGTTATATTAACGTTACCCATTTCCGCCGTGAAGCAATAGTGCACTTGTATTACTGTGTTTTAGTTAGAAAGGGGGCCGGTGACATTACATGCACAAGAGACTTAACAACTTTACGTCTCAGGGTCCACAACGCATTGGCGATGCTCTGGTGTTGCATAGTTCATTAGCGGCGGTAACCACTCACCATCACGAGAGACGTGTCGACGGTCCACCTGATGGCAAAGTGGTAACCGCCGCTGAAATAGGTATGATGGCAGTACTTCCACGGACAATCTCTACTACTTCGAAAATTCTTTTTATTCTTTAGAATTTCTAAAATATTTTTTCCTAGCTACATTCAAATGTCATTTAGTAAATGATTCAATACAAGACAAAGAAAAAAATTCAATACCTGTATAATTGAAAAAGAATACTTAACAATGAATAATTGTTTATTGAATATTCACCTACGCTTAAAATATATTTTTAAAAGAAAATATTTGTTGTATATTAATTTGTATTTTTAGTTGTCATGAATAAATCCAATAAATGCTAGACTGATTATTTTCATTCTTTTACTTCTAGAAAGCTACTCCATTCAAAAGTAAAATAATCTATGGTAACGTCCCGTGATATTTTGAATTCTTCTGGAACGCGGGTAAAACCGTGAAGCTAGTTTTAAATAAATCTATTATTCAAGTCATATACCTCGACACCAGGTCGTTCATGTTATCTCTTCAAAGTCGAGAAGTTCGGTTCCAAAAATAACATCAGGTAAAACATCATAAAAACAGAATCGATTATCAATACCATGTATTGATATTCAAGTTTAAAAATGCTAAACATTTATTTTGAAATATATTTGACAGTCGTTAATTTAATCTTTTATCACTATATGATGAATTATCACTATACAAGCTGTATGTGTAAGCTTATAACGAGTCCACTCACAATATTTAAGAACTGTAGTAAAACTATATAACATACCCCAAAAAAAAAAAACTGATTTTTATAAATGTAAAATAGAAAAACTGTTAAAGTAGACAATTATTAGGTAAAATAGGTACGTAGGCCTTTCTGTTAAATAATCTGGTTCCCTGACATGACAGCTTACTAGGGTTGTTGATTTGATAATTAATTATATTTTTACGAGGTATTTTGTTACAAGTTGCATATATATATAAATTAACGAAGCGATAAAATTGATTAAATGTAATCTATTTTAATTATTTAATATCGGCATCCTGTTTAAAAAAGAAAAAAAATGGGCTTAAAGCATTAATTTTTATTACCCAGTTTTTAATATCCTCCACGGTAAAATTTAAATAGCTTCTGATTATTTGAAAATGTCTTTACTATTTCTTTTATTTTATTATCATTGATAAAGTATTTTAGAAAAAAAAAATAAAGCAATAAGTATCGACTTATACTTGTTTATGTTCCTATGGACTCCAATCACCTGGACCAAATTTAATGGGACTTTCACTGACAGATAGCTTATGTTATAGGGAGTAATATAGACTTTTTATAACGGGAAAATATATCATCCTTTGGGAAAGCGGGTGAAACCGCGAGGATCAGGCACTAGTCTGGTGCTAGGTCTCGCTCCGCCGTTTGACCTGCATTTCCATGGGTCGTAATGATTCCCCGGAACAATACAATACTTTGTGGTAATCCAGAATGTATGCTGTCGGTGTGCTTATTTACAACTAAATGGGTACCGGTAGGTTTCGTAAGCTGTACTCGCTAGCAGCGAGTTCCCTTCTAGACTTTGTTTCACATGGGACTACATCTCTGACTATGGCGAGATTACGGCAAAAAAAGAACACATAGTTTAAAAAAAACAGAAAATTATTTTACTGTTGGTAAACATTTCCTCCACATTTTGGTTTCTGGACAGCATGGAGGCCTCGTGCACTCTCCATAGAAAATACTCGGATTGCAGCAGCACTAATAAAGATAGATGTAACAAACCAATATAATTTGTACACGACCTTACAGCAACACACGCGCTTGCCCATTATCTGAAAATGTTAATTAATTTCAAAATACTACGCACATGATAATTTGAACAATGTTATTACGCGCGTAAAAGCCAGAGTTGAATTAAAAAAAAAACACCATTGTTTCGGAGGCTATAAATTAAATTTCGAAAGACAAACAATTTTTGTATTAGTCAGCCTTCAGCCAATGTCCTGTTACCAAATTGTAATGGTTCTGTAATTATTCTAAAGTGTTTTAATAATGTTGTGGCAAATATTAATAATAGTTTTAGTGATATGGAGGTTGGTGGAACGGTATCGGACGAGGGCGATGGTGAAACTCCACAGTCTGGTGAAAACCAAGCACCTGTCATTGCCGTTTGTGGGACACGCATACAGGTTTATTGGAGACGATGAACGTAAGATTATTGGTCGTGGAATATCCACATTGAATATGGAATAAGCAGAAATGTCATGCTGAACAAATAATTCATCAAAAACCTGATGACAAATAAAAAGTTTAATCTTATCCTTAATAGCTGTCCCCCGCGGTTTTACCCGCGTTCCCGAGGGATATCACATTTTCCCGGGATAAAAAGTAGCCTATATGTTATTCCAGGATATGCTCTATCTAAAAGAGTAACAAATTTATTATATATAATACTTTATAATATTAGCATGGATAAAGGGTTCTCCCAGTACTATGCCCATATATATCTATAGTCTGTCCCTTTTTTTAGATGTTCTTATAGTCCTTGTCACTGAAAAGGTACGATACGATATAAGAGATAATAAATATATTTTAATAAATTTATAAAAAAGCATTAAAGTGACACATTATAGGAGATATAGATTAAACAATTGCGTTGGTTAGATACAAAACAGTAGCCAATTCACTTTAAACGCAAAAACTGCACACTCTCACCCACATCTCCACACATATGTATATGTACACATAGAAACACTTTATAGCCACACTTCTCAAAAATATAAACTAATCCATGCGCTAATATAATTAAATTCAATTAAAAATTATTTTAATCAAACAACAAGGATCCATTTCTTAACACTAAACATACCATAAGCGGGTCAAATGACCCATTTTAAAATTTGCTTTGAAAATGCACGTATCATCTTATTGCTTTTGCACATTTTACTTCATGACTTTTTCTTACTAATTAATATACAGTTATACTATTTAGTTCCCTTCCTAACAACCATATTTCATACATTCAAGCAGGAAACATAAAGTCACATTTAACCCGCTATGGTAGAAATAGCTACCTAGTAAGTGTTGGTATGATTAGTGTTAAAACTACCTAAGCATGTAAAAGTTATAAAATAAATACATTTAAAAAACACAAGGTTATCAATTAAAATAAAAAAAATGCTAGACATTGTTGACACCCAATTCTGCAGAACACTATCAAATCATCATGCCAGAGCTTTCAGCACCTTATTAGTGCTACCCAGCATTCTCAGCTTAATAGACGCTACTTTCTTTTGCATTATGGCAATCATTGGTGTCCTCAGTTGTATAATGTGTTAAGATTACCTAATTGAATAATAGATAAATAAGAGCACTGTCCTGAGCTTACCCCCTAGGGTATCCATTAATTACGTGAGGTAATTTAGGCGATTTTTCGGCCCCCTCCCCCCGCCACTAATCTCAAGTGAGATTTGCTAATATTTTATGGTGTTCGCAAACTGCGACGAATATTATCAAAACTATTTGAATTAGCCACATTTTTGTGGTTAAATATTTTTTACTAAAATATAACCCTTTTCTCGCAATTTTACACTGTTTCTTGTTACTAAAATCCCCCCTCCCACGGCTTGACCCCCCCCCCCCCCCCCGTCCTAATTTTTTTTATTGAGTGAAATAAATATGAAAGTCAATATCCCAGGATATTCTTTACACACGGCTATCTAGATCCAAAATAAGCAGAGCTTGTATCAGCTTGGAATCCAGTTATCGGATATACATACTTATAGATATTTACCCCTGGCACTTGCAATTGCCGACAATCAGGCAATTTATTTAAAGTTCTTCTCGCCGCCATTTTTATTCTCCGTCGTATACGTCGTCCCGAATCAGCCACTTTCGCAGACCGAGGCACTTCCTCGCCGAGTCTGACCCAGACAGCTGCAGCCGAAGCTACAGCTCGAGATACATAAAATAGACATATCCATTTATCTTTTCTATAATGTTTTTATTTCAGATATAATGAAAACCCTCCAAGATCTCGGAAAAGAATCAATTGATAATGGCGGAATTGTATCATTATGGCAGGGTGATAAGCTTTATGTGTGTAAGTATTTCCACATACCATACTATACTAAACTTCAAACAATGGGTATTAGAGAAATGCATGATTTATTTTTCTATAAAAAAGCAATAAAAGTAACATTATCTTGTATGCAACAAAGATGTTAAACCGGTGGTAGCTATAAATTTGACTTTCATAAGTGCCCTCTGCGGGCCTAAACTGACCTAAACGAAAATATATTTTACGTTTTCACTTTCTTCGTCAATTTTATTAATCGCATTAATTTCAGTGTTATCAGACCCAATTGCCGTAGAGTCTGTGTTAAAAGCGTTTCTCGAGAAAGATGACGTCATAAAATGCTCAAGACTTTTAATGGACAATGGCAGTATATTTGCTCCAGGTAAGGGGTTAAGATATTTTACAAACCTGCTCTTAGTCATTTGTGTCACAAAATATATTAAAAGGTTATGAAAACTTCACACCACCACCATAATACTTAATTTAAAAGTATCTCTGTTCAAACTACTAAACCGATCTTCCTGAAATTTGGCACATACGCAGCCTGTGGAACTGAGAGAGACACAGGCTAGTTCTAGGCGAAGTAGAAGTTAGTTTTAACTAATTTATTTAGAATAGAGTAAATATTAATCGATCCACCTGATGATAAATGGTCACCTCCTCCTTTGGACATTTGACCAGGGGCGGGAAGACGCGTTGTCGACCCTGATTCGTGAAATTGTGTAAACTTTGGTGTCTGTAGTGTCGCCCTTCTGCTTCACAGAAATGGGTACAGTGGTAGTATTCCGGATGAAATCCGCACTCTACTACTTGTTATTATAAAATACATTTTCTATAGCCTCTGAAAACGTATCTGACTAAACCCCCATTTTAATCAATCTCTTTCATAACAGTGCCAATATGGCGCCCACGCCGCAAAGTCCTGGCACCGACCTTCACGCCAAAGAATCTCAACCAGTTCGCAGGAGTATTCTCTCGGCAGAGCGGCATCATGACTAAGCGGTTGCGAGAAGCCGCTGGGAAGGGTATATTCTCTATTTGGCAGTACATGACTACTTATACTATGGATTCTGTATGTGGTAAGTGTGTTTACTTCCACAATCCACATCCTCCATTACAGTTTAAGTATTATTTTAATAACTTACTTAAGTATGAAATTTTGCTATCGTCTTAGTCATAGGCGGGATGAAATATGATAATGAAATAATTCATGTTTATTTATTTTATTTCCTTTTGTTAATTTAACTATTGTAAAGTTGTGTAAGGGCACACAGAATATCTTTAATTTTTACAAAAAAAATTAGGCCTGGAAATCAGTAGGGAAAATTGAGAAGGGATATGTTTCATAGTCAATTCGATAAATAAAAAAATTGTGGGCTGACAAAGCGATAATATTTGAATAAATAATAAAATAAAACATAAAAGAAATACAATTGTTTCTTCTGTAAATTTTAGTTATATTTTAGTCAGTTTAAAATGATTTTGAGTCTTAATAAAGATTATTACCTACACTTTTTATATTCACAAGCACGTGGTAACTAGAACTATGGTAATCATATAAATGATATACTACCCAATTTTTAAATGTTAAATTATATTATATATAAGACATAGAACAAACAGACATGTTACTGGATAAGCTGCTTTAATAGTTTCTACTTTTAAACTTTTACTTTTGTTTCATGCTACTTTTTTTTTCAGAGACCGCTCTCGGCGTTCAAGTGAATTCACAAATGAACCCTGAACAGCCATTCCTGCATGCGTTCGAACAGATTTGTCTGATGCATGCAAAGCGCCTGTTCCGACCATGGCTTCATAACGACACGCTGTATAAGAGTCTACCAAGCTACGAACTGCATTCGAAATATAAAGGAGTTTTAGTCGATTTTATAAATAAGGTCAATGAATGTCCACTGGCAGCGAATAAAATACCTTCACAGTTAGGCAATACAGTGTAAAATTAAATACGAATAATTTTCAGGTTATAGCAAGTAAGCGGAAATCAATGGCGGATGCTATCACAACAGATACAACTAAATCTCCACAGGCTGAAGAAGGTATGAAAATAAAATAAATGGTTCACCTGATGGTAAGTGGTAACCACTGCCAATAGACATTTGTAACTCCAAGGGCATTGCCAATGCGTTATTGACCCTGAGACGTAAAGGTGTTAAGTATCAGGTGCCTGTAATTTCACCGGCCCCGATACCTGTCTAATGTAACTAAAACACGGTAATACAAGTGCACTACTGCTTTACGGTGGAATAGGTGGCTGTTCCACAGATAAACAAACTAAGAGTACTAATTCTGAACAAAATTTATTATGCAAAAGGATGATCGATTGGTATATAGATCAGAAGTCCCTGGCTCTGGTTCTGACTGGTTTTTCTATAGATCGCATATAAGTAAAACGGTGCAGATTTGTTGTGCATCAATTAACCTTATTAAGTAAAGTAAATCCTTTACTATTATTAGTAACTAGCTTACTGCGGGTTCACCCGTGTTCCCGATGTAATGTAACACTTTCACGGCACAAAAAGTATCCATTGTGTGTCATTCCATCTATATATATAAAAATGTTATGTTGGTTTGTGTACGCTTCAAAACCTCAAAAAGTTTTGCACCGATCGAGCTGAAATTTTAGCATGATATATAAACCGCATCAAGGATTGTTTTTATCTATTTTTTGTATCAGTCACATATTCGCGACCGTCCTTGTTTTTTCTCAACCATTCAATCACAATGTATCACAGCGAAGCGTGGCAGGGTAAAGCCATTGTCTATATATGTGCCAAGTTTAATCCAAATACGTTTGGTAGTTTTTGCGGGAAAGAGAAACAAACATCTGTACATACAAACTTTCCCATTTATAATATTAGTAGGAAGTAGGATAGTTGTGGAGATCATAAACACCATAATTTTGACAGTTAAGAATGTCATAGAAAAATCATTCTTTCTGCTTTTGGGATAAGGTTCAAATAGTGATCCAATTGTTAATTATATGATGCTGATGGGTAATTTTTTTGTGGTACTCTTAGCTGGAAAAGCGCGCTTTAGATGTGGTGTGTTCAACTTCCCGTTTGCTTTAAGAACAGTATGGTTAGATGCACAAAAGCTTAAAAGCTTCATGTCTTAATTTCGTCGATTGGCAATGCCCCTATTGGCAGCATCTATAGGCAGCGGTGACCACTTGCCATCATGGACCATCTTCTTATTTGTCCAACCACCTGACAGAATTAGAACCTAGCTTATTAATCTCCTTAGATGGCTTAAAAACATTCCTGGAGCTGCTGATACAGTCATCTGGTGCTGAAAGAGGATACAGTGACGTAGAGTTACAAGAAGAGACCCTCGTGATAGTCCTTGCTGGCACTGACACATCTGCTGTGGGAGCCTCGTTTACTACAGCCTTGTTGTCTAGATATCAAGACGTGCAGGAGAAAGTCTACCAAGAGTAAGTGCTTCCATACATTGATGATCCTCGTAAACGTTAACATAAACTTTCTATGAATCAAAGGTGTGATAATGCAGTTACGTTCTTAGCGATATTTCATAATTTAAAGGATCTATTATTTATAAAGATCAGAGGCCCAAGCACGAATTACTATCGCAAGGGTATCGTCATCGTATCCAGTGCGCCAAAAAATAATGCAATGGGAAATTGAACCTTCACGCAACGCTACGGTGAGCGCGATGTTAAATTTTCCAAACAAATCAGCTTTTTGGCTGCTTTAGCCTCTGTTTCTTCATTCTTCTGTTCAGAGCTTTATGTTTTTTCGGAGAAAAGCAATAAAATCCTAAACGGTAGAATAGTGAACTTTGCCTATGTTTCTTTCACTATAGTATTAGCAAATACGGTATCTAATTAGTGTAGTTTTATTATTTACTAGCTGACCCGGCAAACTTTGTCAGTTGGCTTGGTGGTTAACGCTCTGACTGCCAAACCCAAGGCCGCGGGTTCGATTCCCACCTAGGACAGACATTTGTGTGCATGAACATGTCTGTTTGTTCTGTGTCTGGGTGTAAATATCTATATAAGTATGTATTTAGAAAAAAAAAAAGTAGTATATGTAGTATATCAGTTATCTGGTTTCCATAGTACAAGCTCTGCTTAGTTTGGGATCAGATGGCCGTGTGTAAAAGAATGTCCCAGGATATTTATTTATATTTATTTACTTTATTAAAAACTATACATGAAAATTTATCGTACTACAATTATTATATTCGGTAGCTGACCCGACAGTAGTTGTCCTGTTTTAAATATGAATATTGAATTCAAACAGGTATGATTAATAAAAAAACATCTAAAAACATAGTATTTATGAATCTAATGCTTTGAGATACACAAACATTGAACTTTTAATATGAGGCGTGATTGCTCTGAACTAACTGTGATGAACACACACTTAAGTGTTAAAATTTTCATAAATATTCCGATTGAATCGACTGTGTAATGTGCACTAAGTAATGATAAATTAATTATTTTATAAATATAATTCCGACGCATGCCTCTGTTTTAACTGACATTTATGTCAAACACCATAAGGTTACATTAAAAATATTGTCAAAAGAAGGTTACATTACAAAAGTTAATATGGTCGTTACGTTTTCTTAAATTTTCTAATTTTTCGCGCAACTTTCTTATTTTTTTCGTTCATAAGAACCATCTCCTGACAATAACAAATACAACAAAAAAAGAATTAGCGAACTTGGTCCAGCTGTCTATGCGTGATGCCGTGACCAAGGGAAATGGGGATTCATTTTTATATATTAGGTTGGGGAAAAATTATTTTCGTATTATAGTATGTATGAACTTGTAATAAAATCTCATTGGCTATACTATTTGTATCTGGCTGATTTTGGTATCATTGAAAGTTTAAATTTTAAAGAACATAATTCAAAATTCAAATTAGTAAAATGTGTGATTTTCAATTGTTTTTCGTACCTTCAAGATGAGTGAATCTAATGAAGAAATTCGATTCATTTTAAAATTTTACTACAAAAAAGGTAAAAATGCTCGCAAGCCGCGGAAAAAATTTGCTATGTTTATGGACCTAGTGCAGTGGTTGTGAGAGTAGCACAAATTTGGTTTAAGCGTTTTCAATCCGGAAATTTTCATGTCAAAGATGCACGTCGCTCTGGTCGCCCTATTACGGATAAAATGGATGCCATTTTTGAAAAAGTGGAGCAAGATCGGCATATCAGTAGTTACGATGTAGCTGAAGAACTGGGAATTGACCAGAAAACAGTTTTGGCGCATTTGAAAAAAAACTGGGTACACAAAAAAGCTCGATATTTGGGTTCCTCACGAGCTCACTGAAAGAAACCTAATGAATCGTGTACTCATTTGTGATTATTTATTATGACGTAATGAAACCGAACCATTTTTGAAAAAGCTAATAACTGGTGATGAAAAGTGGATCACGTACGACAAGAACATGCGAAAAAGGTCGTGATCAAAGGCCGCTCAGGCTTCACAGACTGTGGCGGAACCCGGGCTAACTCGTAACAAGGTGATGCTGTGTGTGTGTGGTGGGATTGGAAGGGCATTATTCATTAAAAGCTGTTACCACCAGGCAGGACCATCGATTCTAAACTCTACTGCGAACAAATGATGAGATTAAAGCAAGAAGTTGAGAGAAAGCGGCCGGAATTAATCAACAGAAGGGGTGTAGTTTTTCATCATGATAACGCTAGACCTCACACATCTTTAGCCACACAGCAAAAATTAGGAGAGTTTGGCTGGGAGGTATTAATGCATCCGCCTTATAGTCCTGACCTTGCACCTTCAGATTTCCACCTATTTCGGTCTCTTCAGAATTCTTTGGGCAGTGTCAGGTTAACATCACGAGAGGACTGCCAAAACCACTTGTCGCGGTATTTTGATCAGAAGTACCAAAATTTCTATAGCAATGGGATCATGTCCCTACCTACAAGATGGCAAAAAGTTATCGAACAAAATGGTACCTACATACTTTAGTTAAATGTAATAAACTTTATTAAAAAAAGTTTTGAATTTTCTTAAAAAATGCGAAGAAACTTTTTCCCCAACCTATTATATAAATTATACTAGGTGGCCTCCGCGGTTTCCCATGCATTCCCGAGGGATGTAACATTTTCCCGACACAAAAAGTCCTATCCTATGTGTTATTCCAGGGCATTTTCTATATATTATATGTGCCAAGTTTCATCCAAATTAGTTTGGTAGTTTTGGCATGAAATAGTAACAAACATCCATACGTACAGCCTTTCACATTTATAATATTATAATAATTAAAATAGTCAATAATATTAAGTTTCATTTCCGTTTCGATTTCCAATTGTGTTTTTAAATACTTGCTTGTAAATACAAGGTTACAACAAGGTTAATAAATAAAAAATACGAGTATCTTTATATAATATAATAATAAGTACCTGTTTAAAACGTAAGTAGTAAAATCCATTTGCATCAACCTTAAACCGACAATTCGCCGAATAAGAGTTCTCAACTAAGAATGTGTTTTTTTTTTTTTATGCCACTTGGGCCGACAAACAAGCAGACGGTCCACCTGATGGTAAGTGGTCACCGCCGCCTATGGACATTTACAACACTAGGGGCATCGCTAATGCGTTGTCGACCCTGAGACGTGAAGTTGTTAGGTCTCATGTGCCTGTAATTTCACCTGCCCCCTTACTATTCTAACCGAAACACAGTAATACAATTACACTACTGTTTCACGGCGGAAATGGGTAAGGTGGTAGTACTTCCCCGGACGAACTCTGCACTAAGAGCTCTACTACTCTATTAATATATATTATTGATGGTAGTTACATCTACTAATGAAATGATTTGCTTTGATAAATCTTATAATTATTATGAAGAAGACTATCAGTCTCGCGCAGTTTCACCCGCTTTCCCGAGAGACAATACATTTTCCCGGGAAAAAAAGCTTTTGTTAATTCCGTTTATGTAGGTACTATTGTACTACTATGTAGGTTTTGCGTGAAAGAGTAGCGAACATCTATCCATCCTCATATCTTTTTGCATTTATAATATTAACGTCTATAAGTTAACGAATGTTTGGACCGTGACTTCATTGGGTCATCTGTAACTGCTTTTTTAGTGGGTCTTATTTGAAACAGGTTGCAAGAAGTTTTCGGTGACTCTACCAGGCCCATAGCTGCAGATGATCTACCTCGTCTCAAGTACCTGGACGCAGTGCTCAGGGAGACTCTGAGAATGTATCCACCTGTTCCTCTTATTGTGAGAAAGGCTGATAAAGACCTGGAGTTACGTAAGTATTAACTTTTAAGGACCTAATTAAACTTTTGAACATCATTTATTAGGGTTCTGTAGCCAAATACGGGACCCTATTACTAAGACCCCGCTGTCCGTCTGTCACCAGGCTGTATCCCATGAACCGTGATAGTTAGACAGCTGAAATTTTTACAGATGATGTATTTCTGTTGGCGCTATAATAGGAAATACTAAAACAGAATAAATATTTAAGTGGGGCACCCATAAAACAGATACATTTTTTTGGCGTTTTTATAGATAATGGTACGGAATCCTTTGTGCGCTTTTCCGATTCGCACTTGGCTGGTTTATTTTAGATTTCAAGTACATCGATTAACATCCTGATGGCCAACTGATACCTAGTATTAGGGCATCCTTAATGCGACGTTGACCCTCAGGCATGAAATTATTAAATTTCATGAGCCTGCATGGCCATCAGAATGACCTACATACCTATTTTTAACTCTCCCAGGTTTTTTTTCCCCGAGCTAAACTCTTTGAAAATCTCGATCTCTATTCAATATCCTTATTCTCGCTCTTTCGCTTTTATGCCATTTCCCTCCAATCCTAAGTCGTTGCAAGCTTTATATAACCCTTACAAAGATGTGGTTCAATTTTCATTACAGCATCAGGAGTAACTATTGTGAAGGGGTGCGGAGTTTTCATCAATATCTGGGCGATACATCACAATCATAATTACTGGGAAGACCCGTACACGTTTAGACCTGAACGATTCATCGACACGCCGCTGAAACATCCAGCTGCGTACATGCCATTCAGTTACGGGTCCAGAAATTGTTTAGGTGTGTTACGGATGTTGTTGGATTGGTTTTTATTCCACCCAAATTAAATGAAATATATTTATTCAAATATCGCCGGTTCGGAAGATAGCTTTTACTGTGAGAAGAGCCGGCAATTGAGCTTTATAATTTTAGTCGAGGTCATTGGACTTACTCGCATTCACGAGGGAGCTTTTATTATTATAATTTTGTACATAATCAGAATAAAGTTATTTGGTTATAAAATAGCCAAAAAGTCAGAATAGATAAAATTTATATAAAAAAATATTTAATAAAAATAAAAAAGAATGTAACCTTGCTGAGGTTTCTTGCCGGTTCTTCTTAGTTGAAGGCTGACTTCGTAACTTTAAATTTGACCTCCATAAGTGCCTTCCGAGGGCCTAAACTGAATAAATGGCTCTGAATTTTGATTAAAAAAAAATTAAGCAAGTAACGAATCTGATCTTAAATTTCAGGTTACCAATACGCTATGCTTTCGATGAAGACTGCGATAGCTTCGCTCTTGAGGCAATATAAACTGATGCCGGTGACAGAAGAGGTCTCGAAACATAAGCCGTTGCGACTCAAGTATGACATCATGATGAAGGACGTCGACAATTTTTTAGTTCAATTAGAACCAAGAAATTAAATGTTAGTTATAAATTGCGTCAACTAAGGCTGTAATCTGACCTTTTAGGAATTGTTGATAAAATATATTCGTGTCCTTTAAATGAAGCCGGGAAATAAATATATAGCAAACAAACATATTTTTAAATGAAAGCAATTATAATTATTACATTTTTAGGTATTTAAGATGATATAAGAAGTGTTTAACACTAATCATACCAACACTTACTAGGTACCAATTTCTACCATAGCAGGTCAAATGTGAGTTTATATTTCCTGCTTGTATGTATGAAATAAGGTTGTTAGGAATGGAAATAAATAGTATAACTGTATATTAATTAGTAAGAAAAAGTCATGGAGTCAAATGTGCAAAAGCAATAAGATGATACGTGCATTTTCAATGCAAAGTTCAAAATGGGTCATTTGACCCGGTTTTGGTATGTTTAGTGTTAAATCAATTGACCTTTTGGTACGTTTCATACGTTCATACGTTTTAATTATGTTCCAGTTAAAAGTAGGATTTAGTCTCAACGTTATATTTAAAGAAGCATTTTCAGTTGCATATTGCCGTTCTTGACATAAGAACCTAATATTTTAAAAATACATAGTCTGAGAAAAATAAAATTCAATGAATTATGGATTAAGTTTAGTTTTATTTTATTCAGTAGTTTCCATCTGTAAATATTATAATAATTTTGTTACGTTTGTAATACGTAAATATAATTAAATAAAAATGAACTTTGTTTTTTTTTTATATCTTATAGAAATCACTCCATTATTTTAATTATGTAACAACGTTTTTAACATAGCTTAGGTCAAACCAAAGTAAAATATATATTTTCATCCACCCATCTCGGAAATAGTATTTTTGCTCTTCGACAACTGAGTGCAGAAGCCGTTTTTATCCTCTAGAGAGATAAAGTAAATATTAATTTAGAACATAATGTCACGCGTGTTTGTGAATTCAAAACATCATTAAACCTATTTACTTTTTAATTTGTTAACAAAATCAGACTCGGAACCTTCTAGGTGTACTTTTTTTTTTATTTGATTTGCGCGCGCCATTTTCTTTTCATTTTGCGTTTAGTTTATTTATTTACTGTTATCATATCTTTTTTAATAAATAAATATCTTGGGACATTCTTTACACACGGCCATCTGATCTCAAACTAAGCAGAGCTTGCACTATGGAAACCAGATCTGATATACTACTTAAACAACCTTCTTTGCTTCATCAAAATACATAGACTATGTTAAAATATATATAAAATACAAATACTCTGTTATTGCTATTGAACTATAATTTAAAAAAATATATACTTACTCCAAAATGGCAAATCAATCCTGGAGTCAAATTATGATTATATTATTCTAACCCCATTGTAGTCACTAATTTTAGTTTGATGACAGTTCAAAGCCAACATATCACTTTTTTTCTGTCAAACAACCAGCCCTTGCGAATTAAAAAACAAATATCAAAAAAGGTTTAAGATTAAAAGGACATATCGAGACGTACCATTAATGATATCACACGAGTGTGTATCTTAATGACATTCTATTTTCAATATATGTACAACCAGTTTTGTGCTAAGAGCAATACACCTTGTGTACAAAGGTACACTTATCCAATGAAACTAAAAATATCCTGGTACATTCTTTTACACACGGCCATCTGAGTCCAACAGAACTTATTCTGGTTTACTTCTATGAAAGCCAGATATACTTACATATACATTTTTATTCTTCTAAATACATACATAAATAGATATTTATACCCAGACACAGAACAAACAGACATGTCATGTACACAAATGTTTATCCTGTGAGTTTACCGCAATCGACCATATTGTTCACCATGATGAGATTGTGGCCAAGTGAACATAGATAGATGCTAGAGCTAGCTTCCAGATTAATGCTGGTTCTAAATAACCAGGATATTTTAATATGTGATAAAGATTAGTTTTTTATAGAACAAAACCATATTTTCTTAATAAAAAGTTTAAACTCCATAATCATAAAATAAACATCAAGGAAAGAGAAAAGAAAAGAAAAGAGTGAATAGGCTACTAACGGGAAAGCGAGCTCCATCCTCGGCCTCATCTTCACTTACCATTCATCACCACTGAGATTTAGGTCAATCGCAATCCGTCAGACAAAAAAAAAAAAAAACTTTTGGATCAATAGACGCAGGGAACAAAGAGCTTAATTTTTTTTTCCGTGTATAGATGCACTTAATTTTTTTTCCGTGTATAGATGCACTTAAATTCAAAAGCAATATAGGAAGTATATTACATTTTTTAACTACGAAACGGTTTTGAGCAAAATCAGGTATATTAATTTCAAAAAGTGGTATATATTGTCTCGTCTACTTTTATATAGTTTTGTTTATACAGCCATTATCCTTGTTATATTAAACGAGTGCAAACCCAGAAGGCTTCATTCAAATCCTGACTGCGTTTAATACTTGTTATGACAAAACTAGCTCTTGATAAAAATGCAGTTTTTTTAAACTTTATTTTTTTTTTACTTTGGTAAACTTAATATTTTTTTTGTGCGTTTTGTTTTAAAGTGATTCCATAACAATGTTATGGGAAATAATTATAGTCTTATTAGCAATATTGTGGCTATCACAAAGATGGAGGAATAGGGCAATGATAAAGTTGTCTAATCAGTTGAAATGCAGCTACAAGGCATTTCCGTTTGTAGGACATTCCTACATGTTAGTGGGAACTGACGAAGGTAAGATTATTTTTAATTATTTCGTTTTCAGTTTTCTACGGGCTTTTAGTCCGTATTATTTATTTATTTATTTTAGTATTCTTTTCAGATTTTATGATAATTTATTGTAAGATTATATCTTATTGGATTTTTATATATTAACATTTATCATCACACATTTTTTTTTAATAATTATGCTCATCGCTCACTCATTATATAATTTCCTTAAATTTTATATAATGATTAAGGTATCATTTGACAGCAGTAGGTCAGTTGGTATATCATTTTACTTTTGTATTCCACTTATGTTTTACCACAACTTCACCATTGATAAGTGGCGATGAGTAAATATTTTTTTTAAATTTATATCTTCAAAATCAATCAACGTATAGATATTAACAACTTTAAATCCATTTACCCCATGTACTTACCTTTTAGTAACTTACATTCAAACACGCATACTCAACTCACGGACTCAATGTAAACATACTGGTTTCTTTATTAATGCTCTTAGTTTTGTTTCTTATTTTTTTGTTCTCGAACTTTAATTTAAACGTTATTTAATTAAGTGTTTATTGGACACTCAGATGTTTAAAGTAAGAATTAACTTCCGTTTAGAATATTAAAGCTTCTTAAACTATCTCAAATCTAAATTAGTTGGAGTCATTTCGTTTCAAAAGCCAATTGTTGCCGTATTTTTTTAAGGAGTAATTATTCTTTTACTTATATTTAAAAAGCCTCCAAACAATATTAAAACTCAAGTACTTATAGACGTCAGAATCGCGTCAGGCGTAAATTTACACCCATGTTTATCAGATTTGAACCCACGACTTGACCAATGACGTCTGGCGGGGTACTGTGCCATCATAAACTTATTTTTTATTGTTTATTTTTACATTTTCTACGGACTCTAGTCCGTACATTTTGATGATTTTATGATAAATTATTGTAAGATTATAATAAGTATTGCATTTTAATACATTAACATCTTTCCGCGTTTGCTCAGCTCGACGTCATTACCTTTAAAAGCGTATAATTACGTCTTTAGGCATCAAGAATAACTTGAAACAATCGAAATACGCCTTCAATATATTTAACCTTCATATAAAACCTTTCTAAAACCTTGTAACATATTGCTCTGGATATGTCCTACATATTGACGGCATGGATTTTTTAGGGTATTATACTATCATAGGCTTATTGTACAGATTCGTTTGTCTGTCTGTCACAGTTTTTTATATTAGCACTGTTGGTTGTCCCCGATGTCCGCGGTTTCACCCGCGTTAAGTTTGAACTTGATCAGACCAAGAAAACATGTTGTTCCATACAAACTTTGCATCCCCGTTTTACCCCCCTAGGGGGTGAATTTTCAAAAACTTTTTCGTAGTGCTACCCTACGTTATAAGAGGAACCCATGATAAAATTCATATTCATATTATTTTTCTGCATTCCACAATATTAAAATTAAATCTTAGGTGGTAAGTAATATCTAATTAACATTGGGACCCTGCCGGGCACAGCAAAATACACAGTAAGTAACATGTAGGAGAGGGATATATCGCAATTTAATTATTCTATCGGTTATTTTTGTTTTGACTATATTTATTTATTAGTTAAAAATTATTTATGTAAGATTTCTATCATTCATGTAATCATCAACTGTGTAGTATGCTTTTTTGACTAGTATTTGTTTTATTTTTTTCAAAAACGTTGTATCTGTTTCGTCTTTTAATAAATCAGGTATTTTATTATAAAATTTTATACACATTACATAGGGACTATTTGAGTGTAGCGTTAAGCGGGAAGTGGGTAGCATTAACATATTCTTATGTCTTAGCGAACGGTTTGTGTTTTTTTCTTCACGTTTTGTGAAGAAACTTATATATTTCCTGACAAATTTGCATGATTCCAAGATGAAGAGACACGGTAATGTTAAAATTTTGTGCTTTTGAAAGAAGGGTTTGCAGCTTGTTGTTTGGTCTATATTTGTTAATATTCGGACTAGTTTCTTCTGTTGAATGAATAGCGAAGGCGCATCGACACTATTTCCCCACATGATGACACCGTAGTTGAGCCACGAGTGCGCATACGCATAGTATGTGATTAATGCGGTTGGTAAGTCGGTGTTTTTTTTAATTTCGTGTAAAGCATATGTAAATTTTGATATTTTTGCTTTGATGTTTTGGATGTGCGTCTTCCAGTTTATATGGGTATCAATGTGAGTCCTAATAATGTGAAGTTGTTTACTGTTTCTAATGCAGTGTTGTTGATAGCAAAGTTAATTTTTAGTGGTGATTTTTGATATGGATGAAATGTCATGAGTTTTGTTTTCTTAAAGTTAATTTCTAAGTTATGCGCCTCCAGCCATTTTATTATATTAGTAAGCAAGGAGTGAAGGTGTTCGTTTATATTTAGGTTATTTTGGTAAGAGGTAAGAAGGGATATATCGTCAGCAAATAGGACGCAAGGCTCTTCCATGATCTTCGGAAGATCGTTGATGTAAATGAGGAACAATAAACATCCAATAACACTACCTTGGGGAATTGAAGCATTTGTGACATTTTTGTCTGATCTGATATTTATTATTTCATTGTTTTCTTAGTTGACGTGCTCTATTTCTACGTACCTATCTTTTAGGTATGACGTAAACCATTTCATTTCATTTCAAGCTATTACTCCTTATAGTTTAGGCCCTGCTTTGATATGTCAGTCAGCTTCTCCTTACTTATCCATATACTCGTATATAGAAATGAATCCCTATTTCCCTTGGTTACGGCATCACACGTGAACGGCTGGACCGATTTCTCCAATGCTTTTTTTTTATGTGTCTTTTTATGGTTCTTATGAACGAAAAAATTAAGAAACTTGCCCGGGAAATTAGAAAATTTAAGATAACTTAACCACTTTACTAGCGCTTTTGACAATATGTATAAACTTTTTTAATGTAACCTGATTGACATTTGTCAGTCGTTTGACAGTTGGCGTGATAGACAGAATGCGCGCTGCAATTATCGTTTAAAATAGAGCCATGGGTCGGAATTATATTGACAAAATAATTAATTTATAATTTCTTATTGCACTTCTCACAATTGATTCTATAGAATCGATCAAAGAATTGATGCTAATATAAATTTTTATACACATATATGTAGACTATAATAAACAGAATGTTATCGATCATCAATTCTATTTTGATTAATTTAAAATATTAAAATTCATATATATTATTTTTTGTGAACGTAATAATTAAAAATTTAGTTAGTTTTATTATCATTGTATAAATCGTACATGTAAGTCCAACACACACTTGGCCAATTTTAAGAATTTGCAATTTTAAATAAAGCGGAAAGAAAGGCCAAGGATTTTTCAAAAATTTGGAAGCCTAAAAATGGTCAACAATTTATAATTCAAAACCATTCAATAAATCAAGGTGCGCGCAATCTTATCAAGGTCAAGGCTGCTCAAGCGACTACCGGTTTGGATCATTGGATCTCTGTCATAAAGTGGGAATAACTGGAAAGAAATACAGCAAGCAGGTCGGTTTTTTTGAGCAAAACATTTTTTTGTACATTGGTCCGAAACTGTATAAATTTTAATTCTTTTTTTTTATTTGTTTTTTTTTTATTGGTATTAGATAGGTAAAATTTGTATGGAGTATAAACATATTACAAGAAAATAAAAGTTAAAAACTAAAGTTAGTATAACACATTTTTTTTAGTTAATTAAATGTCATCTACTAAACAAGTTAATGTCAAAAGTCTACATCAATCCAGATATATTAAATTGAAGTATTTTGTTTTTGCAATAACTAACAAGTCATTCCAACAATCGAAGTTCATTACTTCACTCCTAAGAAAATTATGGGGATGCCTGTGACTAGATTGAAAACTTTTTCAAAGATTTATTTCACTTTTTAACTCAGTATTTATGTATACGAGGTAAATAGGAGAAATAATAAATAAATAACCTTGGACATTGCTTTTAAACAAGGTTATCGGATCACAAAATAAGCAGAGATTGGCCTAATAAATTACTGCTTATTAAATATACGTATATGTACTTATACTAGCTGTCCCGACAGACGTAGTCCTGTCGGAAAATGGCCATACAAAAGGTCCATAAAAAAAAACAATGCAGGAATTCAATCGCAGCGCCACCTACCGGATTCAATTGTAAATCTAAACTATTCCCGACGTTTGTCTTGCGAGAGAACCAAAAAACTTGTGGATTGCTAAATCAAAAAGATAAAACGAATAAAAGGTAAAAAACCGGTAAAATATCGGTCTCGCACACGAAGGGCTCTGTACCAAACTCTTTATATGATTTTATTTATTTCTTTATTTAGGATACACAATACAAATTACAACCAAAAGGTAACCACATAATAAGTAATAACACATATAGAGCTGGGTTGTAACTCAAAACATATGTATACAGAAAAACAAAACTAGAAATGAATACCAAGACAAATGCGATGAAAGTGCAGGTGAGCACTCCCAAATGGCAATATAGTTAAAAATCTTATTATTTAAAAACTATAAATAAATATTATTTATTTATTTAGACTTAATTTATCTGCTGGGTATGAACCGGTTTGATTTGGAGGATATCTTTTATGGTTTTTTTAAAATTGCTAAACTTAGGATCAAAAATATCAAGTTCTGAATTATTTTTAGACAATTCGTAAAATTGACGAGCCATTCTTACTATTGGATTAAAGTATGATGTATTATTTTTGTAGATCTGAAGTGCAAAGAGATTAGAAATGTTAGCCCTGCGTGCGCTGTATTTAACATTTAAAACTATGTACTTAAAAAAAATATTCGTATAAGAAACAAGGCGCAATAACAGTATGTAAAGAGAGGAATTGAAAATGAGAATAAAATAAAGCAAACAACGGGAAAAACACGACTCTTGAGTACCCCTTAATGGTTCTTTTATCATTTGTTGTTATAGAGGCTATAGTAATACTCTAAAAATTACATGAGTCTACCTTACGGTTCAAGAGATACATAGATTTTTAAGGTCGAACAAAAAAACACCAAAAAAATATGTTGCTTGTATGTCATCATCATAATCATCATCGTCAGCGTATCTCTGTGCACTGCTGGACATAGGCCTCACCTATGCGCACGCCACTGAGCTCGATCTTCAGCCCTTTGTTTCCAACCGCTGCCAGCCAGCTTGCGCATATCATCGCTCCATTTAGCTGGAGGGTGCCCTACACTACGTTTACCGAGGCGTGGTCTCCACTCTAGAACAGGTCTACCCCAACGGTTATCGGTACTACGACAGATGTGACACTGTTACTTCAGCTTCTCGTATGTGGGCACCCTATAATTTAAATTGTTGTTAGAGCGGATATACCCCGTCATAGGACATACCCGCTAACAGATCGACAGATAGAATCCACCGTGCAGGACTTGACCCAAACAAAGCAACATATATTGCAAATTACATATAGTTAACATCTTGTTTGAAGTTACGTTCATAGCTTAAATTAATAATTATTACTTTTACAGATCGTATGAATGGCATGATATCAATTGACCGGGACTGTATGAAGCAAGGTGGATGCATGGCGATGTGGTTTGCCAGTAACCTTTACATAAGTAAGTTAATCATCATCGACCTGTCATGTTCTGTTCCCAATCATTTAGGATCGGAGTAATAAATTTGCTTCTTTTCCAATCGCTATGTATTACAATAGATTTGGCATTTTTTACGGCGTGAACTCTCTTTGTAATGATTTTGTTAACCATATGGTGCCAGGTTTGAGTGCACTTGGTCATCGGTATACTCCTTAGTCGGTTCTTACGACACACAGGGTCGCATTAACCATGTCAGAGCCCATTGGTTATGCATGTCACCCTTTACTCAAATTAACTTTAAATTATCATTGTTTTGTTACATCACACTTGAAAAACCATTTTCGAAATTATTTTTTCTCGTTGCCCGTTGCGGGGCCCCTAGGCCGTTGTCGTTAGTATATCAGTTATCGGGATTCCATAGTACAAGCTCTGCTTAGTTTAGGTTCAGATGACCGAGTATAAAGAATGTCTCAGGACTTTTACATATTAATTTTTGAATTGTGTATTTTTACAGCAATCAGTGATCCTGAAGTGGCTGAATTAGTGCTAAAAACATGTCTTGAAAAAGATGACGTCATGAAAATTACTCATTTCATAATTGGGAACGGGAGTATATTTGCACCAGGTAACAGGTTCCACAGTTATTTTAAAAATATATTATATTTAAAAACTTTATGTATTCCTTTTGATGGCAAGTACGCCTTCAAACAGTGGTCACCGGCACCTGGTCTATGGATACACCTATACATTTGCAACACCAGGGGTATTGTGGGTTGTCGAGTCTGAGACGTATAGATGTCTGTGATTTCGCCGGCCCCCTTACCTCTCTAACCGAAACACAGTAATACAAGTGCACTACTGCTTCGCGGTGGAAATGGGTATAGTAGTAGTACTTTCTCGGAGGAACACTGCGCAACTGCATTACTGCAATACCTCAGTAACTTAAATAAAACCAAAGTACTGAAGATTTTATATCGTTCGGGGTCGTATGGTAAATACCGGAGGAGGATTGTGCAAAAACCGGCATGAATATGTAAAATGTAATTATTCGAATGTCTAGAAAAGTCGAGTCAGAAAGAGAAGAAAATATAATATGTTGATATTTTGGGCACACATTTTTTTCAGTTACTATTCCAATGATATATCTAAGCAAACTTTTGACAAAGCATACTCTTCACTTTTCATTAACAATTTCATAGAAAGAAAGGCTTCTTAATATCTTTCCATCATCATGCAATTACCTATAGGATCAATAGATGCACCTAATGCCAATACCCATAAGATACATTTCACGATGACATACTTAAACGTCAGACGGCCAGTTATAACATTCTGCTCCGAATTCCACTTATACAAATTGAATCCTTGCAGTTTCAATATGGCGTCCCCGTCGCAAAGTCCTTGCCCCAACTTTCAGTCCAAAGATCCTCAATCAGTTCGTGGAAATATTCTATAGGCAGAGTCAAATAATGGTGGGCCAATTGAGACCTAATGTTGGGGAAGGCACCTTCTCTATCTGGCAGTATATCACGTCTTATACAATGGATTCTGTTTGTGGTAAGTTTCTTTTTATAATAATAATAACTTTTTTGTTCAATAAAGGACTTTTACAGTAAAAATTAAGCCCGCATCCTGTGCTTGCTATACAATAGCTGTGTTACAGCCTACAGTGTCTTCCCCCTTAAATTTAAACAGCATGAACAATTGGAAATCAAAGGAAAATAGCTTGAATGAGGTTTATCCTTATAAGCTAATAAAATAAAATAAAATGACGAAGACTGTTACAGTTGTACTTATCTATATGAAATATTTTGATGCGTGCGTGCGTCCGTGTGTGTGCGTGTGTGTGTGTTTGTGTGTATGAGTGTTTTTGTTAGTGGTTTATGTTGAGTATATATAAGTATGAGAGTTTTATGAATTCATAAATACTCGTTTCGGAGCACAATCTTACTATGGTAGTATGGCCAAAGGTTGGTTATCAAATGACTCTTGATGATAGATTTTCTGATCTGCTGTCTACGTCTTCACTCCATATTTCATCATCATCATATCAGGCTTAGGACGTCCACTGCTTAACACAGCCAGAACAGTTATCCAGTTACTATGGTATAATAGTTTGGTATCAAAAAATCATATGTACCTAATTATAAAACGCTTATTATTTACTTAATGCACTCTGCAAACGGTCACGTACATAACGTCACATTTCAAACAACGACATGGAGATGGTCAATAATTACGTGACGACATGTTTTTTTATTAATTTTTTTTTTGCGTAAATACGTGTTTTGTTTTTTTCAGAGTCAGCTATAGGTGTGCGGATAAATGCCCAGCTGAAGCCAGATCATCCCTTTTTGAAGGCATTTGACAAGCTTTGCAACATCGGTGCCACACTTATGTGCTATCCTTGGCTACATTACGAATTCCTATATAAATGGTTACCACATTATAAAAAAGCTGTCAGGTATAAGAAAACGATCAGTGATTTTGTTGACGAGGTAAATATTATGTTATTAATTTTATTTATTTTTATTTATTATTAGCTGTGCCCCGCAGTTTCACCCACGTTCCCCTGGATCGTAGGTAGTTTCTGTCCTCAGAGATGGCGTTGATCAGGAAATGTTTGAGAAAACAAATTTTCATGAAAAAACATTATTATATTTATTTTTATTATAAATTACTTATATCCGGGATAAATATAAATCCAAGAGATCATTGAAACCTGTGCAGCCATTGAGTTATAAATTGCCTAACTAACACGACTATGTTTTAGATATCTGTAGGTAATGAAAATAATAGTAAGTAATTGTTGTTTTTTTAAGGTAATAAAATCAAAACGAAAGACACTGAGTGAAACAAAGACTAACAATAACTTGGGTAAGTTTTTAATGTTAATCAGTCTACGCTTTTGGCGTCCAAATTTACTTATTCATTTGTAGAAGTCCAATTTAAGGTAACATTTCATAATTATAATAAAATATAGTTAAAATATACCTTATTGGATACAACAATACCTTCGCTTCCTTATGGTTCTTCGGAAACGAGCGCGGGTGAGTCCACCCATTTCTAAGGCGTTGATAGCTTAGTCGTTGGTTCGAATCCTACAATCAGCTTGAGCTATAATAGTAAAGGAAAACATCGTGAAGAAACTTAATTAACTATATCTACAGTGGGGTGATTCGCTATAGTACGCTCCTGTCTGGGTACCACTCCTAGTTGAAAGTCATTTGCAAACAACAGTAAGTCTGTTCTGACAGCAGCACTTGAGAGCTAGGTTCCTTTTAGGGTTTGTGTGGTTACCAACTTCGACCACATCATTACTTACCATAGTGAGATTGTGGTCACACACTTACTATACAGTATTTTTTTTCTTTATTTGGTATTTAATTAGTCACATACGAGTATAAAAATGTGGTAACAAAAAAATGTAGAATATTCAGAACCAAAAAAAAAATATTGCTTTCAAAATATTGGACATAAATCACAAGGTAAACAGTACTAACATGTTACTGAAAAATAATCTTAAAGCTAACAATGACCATTAAATAAAAAAACACGTAAAATTTCAGAAACATCAGGACACTCAATGAAAACCTTTTTGGAACATATCATAGCATCGTCTGGTGGTACCAATGGGTACTCAGACCTGGAACTACGAGAGGAGACACTGGTTCTGGTCCTGGCTGGCACTGACACCTCCGCTGTGGGATCATCGTTCACCTGTGTCATGCTGTCCAGGCATCAAGACGTTCAAGAAAAGGCTTATCAGGAGTAAGATCACCTGTGTCTCTTTTGACTTGTTTTATCACTAGTTCTGCTGAAATGCAAGTAAATTTCTGGCTTTGAAACTAGGTTTGAACACTATTATATTATTTATCCTTATATTAAAACGAACACAAGTCCGACTCTGTCAAAGCGCTGACGTTATAACGCTTTCGCCTCGTTGTCAAATCAACTCCCGTACTAATGACTCTTCCGATATACGAGTATATATCAAATTTCCTTTTCAATCATTCTGTCTATTGATGAAAAATGCATCAAAATCGCAGTTGCGCAGTTTAAGTAGTCTAAGCGTACACACAGCGGAAGTGATTTGGTCTTATACTATGGAAGGAAGGATTATTAATTCTTATTATGATATAACATTACGCTCAAGAGAATGCAAGCTCACACTTTTGGGCAGGCGCACCAGCTTTTCAAACTTGCCTTGGAGCAAAGGCTAGTATCGTGAACAATATCGGATTTGCAGGTGGCTTCAAACATTTCAGGTCGCCTGCTCTTGGAAGATCTGGGTCCATCCTACGGCTTTATTCTTATTTACTTCTGAAATTTGAGAAGTAAACAAAATTTTAAGATGACTTCTCTAATACAGCTGTATTTCAGGTTGCAGGAAATTCTCGGAGACTCCAACAGGCCTATAGTTGCCGAAGACCTGGGTCGTATGAAGTACTTGGATGCTGTGATCAGGGAAACGATGCGATTGTATCCACCAGTACCGGTTGTTGCAAGGAAAATCGATAGGGATATTAAACTACGTGAGTAGCTTCCACGCTGAATGTTACCTACACGCCAAAAGACTATCATGGCATATCAAATCCTCCAACAAACAAAAACAAAAAAATATATCTATATTACCTTCTTTAATGTTTTAAAGATAATTTTTATTTATTTTTTTACGTTCCTATGCTAATCATCTTTGAAAAGTTAAACTGCGCGCACCCAGAATGGCTTTTGGAGAAACAACATGAAAAAAAAGACGCATTACAACGCCGGGTATAGTTGTTAAAGGATATGATATAAATATACTTTATAATATTGCTGTATTGTAGTAGGTATATCAATTCTTCTTCTAGGATCAGAATGAGTAAGAGAATCTCTGGATTTAGAATTTCAGGAATAGCACCAATGCATAATAGGTATATATTTTTATAATACTGCACTGAGGGTACCCCAATGCGGTTCTAGGTCATCCCAGCCCCCTTATTCAGGTAATACAAACTTTGCCGACGAATCCGTGCACGGAGGCCTCGGGGAGCTTTCCTCTCACGTGATTTCGTAGTAAGCAAAAGAGACAGAGCATAGAAGCCGCGACGAGACATCCTCGAGCTAGTGTCACTTTCCTAACAGAATCGAAGCCAGCTGAGTGCAAGAAATGATTATCACTTGCGCACTATAAGAATGTTTGAGTTATGACTAGCTGCTGACGTAATTACATATATTCTGTGTACCTTATAGACTTGACAAGAGGGATGGAGTACGGTTAGAAAGAGGGTCCCTGTTGGTACAAAATCCTAAAGGAAAAATATGTCATGACCACATTACTACAGCATTAATCCAATTTTAATTTACAAATATACATTCTTCTGTCAACAGCTTCAGGGGTAGTTTTACTAAAAGGATGCGGGGCATTCATAAGCATCTGGGGGGTGCATCGCAACCCTAAATACTGGGGTCCTGACGCAGAAATCTTCAGACCTGAACGTTTCATCGACTCACCCTTGAAACATCCTGCTGCGTTTATTAGCTTTAGTTACGGGCCGAGAGCTTGTCTTGGTAAGAACTTTGGTATCATTCATTTATATATGTAATGCAACCTGCATTATATAGGCGTGGTGGAAAGACACCCTGCCTGCCAAACCCCAAATCGCGGGTTCAATTCGTACTAAGATGAAATAGTTGTATAGGGTATATTTAAATTAATAAATATCCTGGGACATTCTTTTACACACGGCCATCTGATCCCAAACTATACAGAGCTTGTACTATGGAAACCAGATAGCTGATATACTACTTTTTATTTTTCTAAATACATACAAATATAGATATTTACACCCAGACACAGAACAAACAGACATTTTCATGTTCATGCACACAAATGTTTGTCCGGGTCAGGGTCGCAAACCACCAAGCCAATTGGTCTGTCCACATATATACTAGCTGCTGACTCGGTTTCACCCATGTTTCTGTGGAATGTTACATTTCCCCGGGCCGTTTTTGCGTAAAAGGGTGTCTAGCATCCATCAATCCTCAGAAAAATTTGCATTTAAATTTTAGTGGTAATATGACAATGCTCGGGTGTATAAATGAAACTAGCTGGATAATGTTTAATCTTAAAAGAATGGGCGAATATATAAAATATGTCAAAAAGGCGATGACAGCCTTTATACATTTTTTATTTACAATTTCTTCTTTGATTCGTCTCTGTATTTTTTTTACTTTTTATACTGGTGAAAGAGAAATTAAAATAAAACCTATTTATGATTAAAAAATACGTTTCAGGTTACCAATACGCAATGATGTCAATGAAAATGGCGATGGCTTCCATACTGCGGCGGTATCGCATCCTACCAGCGTCACCCGCAGACATCGAACGGAAAGACGAACCTTTACGCCTAAAGTACGATATAATGATGAGACATGTACAAAACTTTCCTGTGCAATTAGAACTTAGATAATAATTATAAGTTTTTTGAGAATGGTTTTTTATTCGTCATATTGTCCTAGATTTATGATGTTACTAACTTTTAACATACCTAATTTATTCTATAGTAGATATAGAATAATGCTACAGGATATTTTTTATTTTTTTCGTACATACGGTTTTCTGATTCCAAATTAACAAGAGTATATTATATTATAAATAAAACAGAATATATTAAGTAAGCAACTGCAACCATATAACTGATATATATTTCATATACTATTTTAAAATATATATGTATATTTTTACGTCCAGACATAAAAATAAAGATATCTTTGTTTTGGGAATCGAACCCGTGATCTGTGGCGTGGTAGGTTTTTTAAGAAGCAGCTTCCAATGTCCTCTTATTAGCCTGTAGTAGGTATAATTGTTACGTGTTTGGAAATACCACGTGTTACAAAATACCTCGTAAAAATATAATTAATTATGAAAGCCAACAACCCTAGTAAGCTGTCATGGACCCATATTATTTAACAGAAAGGCCTGCGTACCTATTTTACCTAATAATTGTCTATTTTAATAATTTTTCTATTTTTCATTCATAAAAATAAGTTCTTGTATTTTTTTTGAGTATGTTATACAGCGTTACTACGGTTCATAATATTGTGAATGGACTCGTTATAAGGCCTCCTTTCGGCTTTACGGGTAGGTTTGTATAACGATACTAAATCAATTATTGAGTCATCCCTACTAATATTATAAATGTGAATGTAAGTTTGTTACGCGTTCACGCGCAAACTACTTAACCGATCATCATGAAACTTTGTACACATATTTTTTGTGCCGGAAAAATGTTACATCCTTCGAGAACGCGGGAGAAACCGCGGGGGACAGCGAGTACTATAATAAAAGTCACATAATACAGGATGCTTATAGACAGCTCCGCATCAGTATCTATGAATTAATAACGAATCTATCATAGATGATATCAATGATTATTAATTATTGAATTAATATGTTGAATAAACTAAAAAATTTACTCTACTTTTAATATTTAAAACTTTTTTATTTTATTTATTTTTACATTTTCTACGGATTCTTAGTCCAAGTAAATTATTTTAAGGTTAATTGTATTGTGTTTTTATAAATTAACATCCTTCCTTGCTTGCTCAGCTCGTTGTTTTGAACTGAGGCTTGTGATTCCTTAATATATAGTGTTACATAAAATTTTGATATTGTTGAATGCATGGATTATAAATAAATAACTAATTTTAGTTACACTTATTCATCAAAATTTATACATTCTAAATAATAGGTTGGGGAAAAAGTTCCTTCGCATTTTTTAAGAAAATTCAAAACATTTTTAATATAGTTTATTTAAATTTAACTAAAGTATGTAGGTACCATTTTGTTCGATAACTTTTGCCATCTTGTAGGTAGGGACATGATCCCATTGCTATAGAAATTTTGGGACTTCTGATCAAAATACTGCGACAAGTGGTTTTGACAGTCCTCTCGTGATGTTAACCTGACACTGCCTAAAGAATTCTGAAGAGACCGAAACAGGTGGAAATCTGGTGCAAGGTCAGGATTATACGGCGGATGCATTAATACCTCCCAGCCAAACTCTTAATTTTTTCCAAAAGCCTCCTAAAGCCAACTTCTTGCAAATCACACATTTTCCTAATTTGAATTTGGAATGATGTTCTTTAAAATTTAAACTTTCAATGATACCAAAACCAGCCAGATACAAATAGTATAGCCAAAGAGATTTTATTACAAGTAGATACATACTATAATGCGAAAAGACTTTTTCCCCAACCTAATATTAAATTTGTTTAAGTTATTTCGGCCTCGGATGGTTTCGCTCCCAAAAGACTCTCCATGACAACTGCATCTCGATTTTTATGGCCACAATATTTAATACTAAGATCTATTAGAACTAAATGAAAGAAAAAAATGGACGCAAAAACCAAACTTTAATCACATGAAAAGCTTAAATATGCAAACTTTAATCATAAAATGCTTAAGCAATCTTAATCACGAATACATTTTTTCTATACAATTTAGTAAAACATCTAAAGTCGAAATTCTAACTGTACTCTGCCCGGTTAATAGTTTTATTCACCCGTGTTTATAGATACACAACGTGGACCAGTTATAGTCAAAAGCACAGAGGTAGTGCCATCGAATATTGGGACGGAATTTATCGACTTTATCCTACATTGAGCTTGTAGAGCGAACGGTACTTTGTTTTATATAAATAAGATTCAAATAGTAAGTGTTTGGGGATAAAGGTATTTAAATATATTTTATTGCACTTATGAAATTAAATTAAAATGTCTATTTAGATGAAATAATTTTTTTTTTTATACCAGCAAGCAGACGGTCCACCTGATGGTAAGTGGTCACCGCCGCCTACGGACATTTGCAACACTAGGGGCATCGCCAATGCGTTGTCGACCCTGAGACGTGAAGTTGTTAAGTTTCCTGTGCCTGTTATTTCACCGGCCCCCTTACCTTTCTAACCGAAACACAATAATACAAGTGCACTACTGCTTCCCGACAGAAATGGGTAAGGTGGTAGTACTTCCCCGGGCGAACACTGCACTAAGAGCTCTACTACTCGTATAGTAAGAATACTAACTGTTCCCCGCGGTATTACCTATGTTCCCAAGAGATGTTATATATTCCCCGCGATTAAAATTAATCAATGAGCTATATATATATATATATCTCTGGGCCAAATCCATTTCGTATCCATTATACATATAATCCATTCGTTCTGCAGCTCAGGCGTGATTGAGTAACTAAAATCCATCCATCCAAACTTTGACATTTATAATAGTATTAAGGTTAAGTATTAATTTTTATAGTTTGATCACTTATTAACATTCCTAAAGAGCGTCGTAACCAACATCTTCGCGGTCATTATACGATTAAGTTGCACTCCAATCTATTGCAAATACGAACAGGGTAACTTTGCAATGGATCACAGGACACAGTAACTCACTAGGTAACGACGCAGTAGATGAACTGGCCAAAAGAGGATCAAAGGCAACAGTATATGGACCGGCACCCCTACTGCCCATACCTCAGACCCATGGCATATTAACCGGCCAGTGTCTCTTAAACAAACACCTATGTACCATAGGTGTGACGGACAGCCCTCCAATCCCCAGCATCGCTCCCGGGAGCCTGCAGCAACTTCAAATGGTTGCTAGGTTTCTGGGACAACCTGGGATGGCTGGAGTAAGAAGCTGACGCACAATGCCGTTCAAGAGGCTAAGTGCGGAGGAAGCCTTGAATAACTAACGATTAAGTTGAGTAGTATTTTGTATGTAACGATCTTGTCTGCGTGTAGGGATGCGAGCTCGTCCTCTATATCGCTATGTCGTGCTACCAGTGTTGCGGTAACGTGTCCAAAGTCACAACATCTTATTTGTTGCGTTGTATCGCTCCAAAATATCGTTCCAAACGACGGCAAACAGAGCGGTTTAAAGACCTCTCATATTATCTAAAATATGTGTTCCTTAACTTCTCGCGATGTCTTTATACTTCTTATCAGAAGTTATGCTGGTTAGAGATATCCCATGACAATGGCCATCGTGGGTGTAGCTCTATATGACCAGCGAGTATTATTAGGATTTTTTAAAACATACGACAGTCCGCTTTTTCGCTGATAATTATTTCTGATATATCGATGTTTTGCCGATTGAAGCGTACAAATATACAGGGTGACTGGTGAGATACCTTCAATATTTGAGGATGTGATAGTTGGCGATCATATGTGAAGAAAAAAAATAACATTAAAAATAAATATTAAATTACTTTTTAGTAAACTTAGTAAACAGTGCTCCGAGAGTCCCGTATTTACCTGCGCAATTTTTGGATACGCGCAGCGTGCTATCAACACAGAATACATAAGTACGTACACTGTACAGCTGTTGCCTACCCACATCAAGACCTCTCCCCATGTATGATCCCTATGAGCATGATCCGTTTTCCCTTCATACTTTAATCCTGGCTTAGGACAGGCAAAAATACCTAGGCAATCACTAATTTGTTGACTAAACAAAGTGTAGAATGTAGACAATAGAATTTCAGGCAAGGTTAAATCTACAGAGCCACTGAAAAGTTCAAGAACCTTGGTATTTACGGCGTATTTAAAAAATAGAATCATACCTATGTACAACGATTGTATTTAATTAAACAACCTACCTACCTTCAAGTTGTTCAAAATGTGTACCGCCTCGTGTGATGTATAGTTCTGCACGTTTACAATAGTGTAACGGATCACCTTGCAAACTATCATTAGCACGCGTATACGCACGAACCATGTCCAGGTACTCTGCGTTTGTGTATTGATGAGCCATACTTAACTTCCTAGCCTAGATACTTATCACGGGTCACGGGTCACGGGTCACAGGTCTCTCACACACACACACACACGCACAGTCACACGGCGTTTAAATATCTACGATCGCGGGGCGCGGTGGCGCCGCGGCGTGTTTAGAGAGTATAATATCCACATTTCTCTTATTTTTAGAGAAATTTTGGTCACAAATTAAGCACTTAATTTAATTACATCATTTTGACGAGGACTCTCCATAAGTATCGAAGGTATCTCACCAGTCACCCTGTATATAGGAATATTTTCTTTTTAATATTCAAGAACAATATTATTATTTTTGTGACTGATTGGAAAAAAAGAAGTTGCTGACCCGTCGAAATGTAGATATTTTTTGTATCTCTAATTTGGGGACCCCTTTCTTGTACAGGCCCCAGGGCAGTCGTCTGCCTTCTCCTAAATCCGACTGGTGTGAGGATAACTTTGTACAGTAATGAATACATTTTGGAGGGTTTTTCTGTATTATTAAAGTTTTGTCTAGATCCCTGTCAAGGGTAAAATAAATATCAATCGATCAATATCATAATAAACATTCCTGGACGAAAGCCATCACAAAACGTGCTAAATCGAAAGATCAATCAACAACAATATTCGAATTCAATTTGTGTTCCAAAGAATTCAAGAATAATAGGGATATTTTCCCAATACCTATCGGTAAACAAGGCCACCATTTTTTTCCATACTTTGACGTAGGTTGGTATTTTATTTCCTCCTTTCCAATCCTTATTATTCTGATGCATCGGTTATGTTTAATTAGTAATTCCTTTTAGCAACAGTAATCTGGTTTTAAAATTTTGTATTGAGTAAATATTTACGTTTGCTTCGAAAATCCCACTATCCTATTTACTACTACCTAAGGTAAATACTACCTACTCTAAGGTATGGAAGCAGCCTATTTCATTTTGTTCCGGGGTGGAAAATCCTCAAGGATTTCCTCCGCCCTGGGGCAGACTGAGAGGTCTGTCAGGCTCTTCTGACTAAAATCCACCCAAGTGTTCCATCTCAGACCTACTATGCCGGGGGTAGCGAGCACGTACGATTCGCTTACGCAACCTGCAGCTGGTGCGCGCCACTGCGGGCCTCGTCTGTTCAAGGGGGGAAGTGAGGTGTTTGACACTCCCCGCGACGTCTAAAAGGAGCGCGCGTGGAACACAATGCGCCGCTGTCTCGGGTCCTGATGTGTGGGGGACCATTGAGGGAGGAGGTGGATAAGGGCGTTGTCCGCCCTTCGCCAACGCCCGGTGCACCTGCTGCGGGCCGGGTGAGCGGACGAGATCTCACTCTTTCCGCAGCTTCCAGGACCACCGCGTTCCAGGGCTCCTCGCTTCCGACCATCGAGTCAACACGGCAGCCAATGGTTACTGCTTACTTCTGAGATGAGGGCAAGGCGTGGCTCCTCCCAAGCGTTACACTCTGCCACCGTATGCCACGCCGTGTCCTCCCGACAGTCGACCCAGTGGTGACAGCGGGCGTCCGGGTCTGGGTTTATACGACACATAGGTACTTCCCGAAGCAAGCATGTCCCGAGAGCACCTGCGTCACCCGAAACGACAGGGTGCCGTGCCTCCTCCCGAGTCAGCGTGTCGCTGCATCGGTCGTTCGCCCCGTGCCCTCGCTTCCTCACGCCACCGATACGATGACGCTAATATAGAACAAGCCTTGCCCAACGGCACTACTGTATAATCGGAAATCATCTTTATATATACTTGGCAAAAAATATCGTAATAAAGAATGCATCACAAACATATGTAAACGGCTTCATAAATTAAATTATACCGAGACAGAAATAACTATTTAACTAAGTAACTACACTTTAATCACTATCACTTTTTATTCAAAACTAACTAGATTATTATTCATTCAGTAATATGGATACCCTGTAATATTGTTGTAGTATTATAAATGCGAAAGTGAATTTGTTTGTACTTATTTCACCGCTAAACGGCTGAATCGACTTGCCGAAGCTTAGTACACAGTCTATAGTACAGAGAGGGACAGAGGTACTTTATATCCCGTGACCGCAGTCAAGCCGACAGCAAGGGATAAGTGGATTGGATGAGGGATACAAGAAATTGGGGAAGAGTTTTATAATTTTAATTTTATTAATTTTAGTGTATAAATGATAAATACATAAATATTCCAAGACATTCTTCACACATGGTTACCTGATTCCAAGTTAAGCAGAGCGTACTGGTTGTAGTATGGTTACCAGGTAACTGATATACTACATAATATACTACTTTTTAAATACATACTTATATAGATATTTACACCCAGACACAGAATAAACAGACAAGTTCATGCACACAAATGTTTGTCCTGGGTGGGAATCGAACCCGCGACCTTTAAATTGGTAGTCAGGGTCTCTAACCACCAAGCCAACTAAATGATAGATGTTAACGCTCGACTAGAGTCCGGAGGTCACCACATGTCACGTTTGGGACTTAAATATGTCTTCGGTGAAATGTCGATGTCAGTAGTGAGACCTCTGCCTTCCTCTTCGAGGAAAACAGGTGTAAGTTTATGTTGTGTTATGTTCATTTGTGCAATTTTTTATTTTCTTATTGCACAAGTGTTTTAATTTGTTTTAGTTTATTTGTATTTTTAAATTTGTATGTACTACACTATCATGTTAGGATAAAAACCTGTAATAATATATGTTATTTAGCTAAAATGAAGCTGAAAAGAGTTATTAAGGAATTGATGATTTCTTAAAAGCAATTTTCTTCTGAATGTAGGTAGTAGTAGTAGATTATTAAAATAGTATAAGAATGTAGTTAGGTAGTATAAGATAAATTTATTGTTAAAAGAGCAGAGCGCCTACAAACTGCTGAGCAGTTTGGCGATGCAATGTTTGTGAATATGTACTAAATATAATATAAATAATAAAGAAAATAAATAAATAAGTAATAAATAAATAGTTTTTTTTATACCACGTGGGCCGACAAACAAGCGGACGGTCCACCTGATGGTAAGTGGTCACCGCCGCCTATGGACATTTGCAACACTAGGCGCATCGCCAATGCGTTGTCGACCCTGAGACGTGAAGTTGTTAAGTCTCATGTGCCTGTAATTTCACCGGCCCCCTTACCTTTCTAACTGAAACACAGTAACACAAGTGCACTACTGCTTCATGGCAGAAATGGGTATGGTAGTACTTCCCCGGACGAACTCTGCACTAAGAGCTCTACTACTCGTTATTTTTGTGTCTCCTGAATTTCCTGAACAAGTCGATAATATTTATGGCATTTTACAGGTTCGAACTTATCTTGGTGCTCCAACGACTGTTACCTATTAAAATGATAGGTCACGTAGCCAGTTATTCGTGGTGTCACGACTTTTGAATTATTCCTTCTTGATTAGACAATATTATTTATATATTGGGTCCTTACATATAAAATTGGCGTTTTGTCAAACTGGCCACTTTGAACTCAAATATCTGGCGTTTGGTTAGGAATCCCAAATTCAAATTGAATATGTTAAGACCTAATATTATTTTTTTTTTTTATGAAAAACTATCTGACCCGGCAACCGTTGTTTTGTTTGGTTAACTATACATGTTAATTTATCGTACTACAATTATTTCATTCAATTGCCATCTTGGAACCCTATTGCGGATCTGTGAATGGAACAGATTAATATAAAAATCACGATTAAAAACAGGGGTTGATCGTAGAAGGGTGAAATTTTGAAGTTTTGTGTATTATATAATACTAAATCATAATAATAGAATTTTTTTTACAAAAAATAAATGTTAGGGGTGGACAACCCTTATCACTTTGGAGTAAGAAAAATAGATAGTAGCCGATTCTCAGACCTACTGAATATGCATGCATATAATAAAATTTCGGAATGCGGGCATTTAGACGGGCCAGTTAGCTTGGTGGTTAGCTACCCTGACTGGCAAGTCGCAGGTCGCGGGTTCGATTCTCACCCAGAGCAAACATATAAAGAATGTCCCGGGAAATTTTGAGTAGTAGAGCTCTTAGTGCACTTAGTGCAGAGTTCGTCCGGGGAAGTACTACCACCTTATCCATTTCTATCGTGAAGCAGTAGTACACTTGTATTACTGTGTTTCGGTTAGAAAGGTAACAACTTCACGTCTCAGGGTCGACAACGCATTGGCGATGCCCCTAGTGTTGCAAATGTCCATAGGCGGCGGTAACCACTTTCCATCAGGTGGACCGTCCGTTTGTTTGTCGCCCCATGTGGTATAAAAAAAAAATATTATTAAGTTTTTGAGTTGTGCAGCGAAAATAATATAAATGGAATGTTTTACATTACGTCAGCCAATTGTCGTCAGAGCCTGTATTACTACCGCATGCCTACTTCGCATAAGGCAATTCCAAATACCAATGTACTTAACTTCAAAATAGATTGTTGCCCTAACTTCTTTTTCTTTTTATATTTTTAAGTATCTATAAATAAATAAACTGGTACATGTTTGTAAGAAAACTTTGTGAACATAGAGAGAATATGTTGTTTACTTTATTATTATCATCGTGTTATCTGTGAGAGTCAAATTTCGATTTTATTATTAATTTTATCTTAAATTGTTTTAAAAATATACTTTTAATTGCCGCCTCGATGAGGAAGGTGACCTGGATGCAATAATTTAGATTATTTTACAAATATACTGTAATGTCGTTTTTAACATTAAAAATACAACCATAACTAAACTTGCGGCACGCTATGATGGCCGTTATGACGTTTAACAATGACAAAGAAAAATAACCTTTATTCCTACATACATAAAGTGCATCTATTAATCCAACAGCTAATTGTATGATGATGGAAATCAATCTTATTCTAAAGCTATACAGTTTCTTTTTCTATGACAATCTGAAACGTCAAAACGGCCATCATAGCGTAGCGGTAGTATAAACGTTCTAAAGTCGCAAACTATAACATTACAAATGTGCCATTTGACATTTTGAAAAATACCTTAAGTTCATTCTCAGCGATAATTATTACAGAATTGATACTACTATTTTTGTATGTCATAAAGGTTGCTAAACTGGTAGACGCTCCACCTGATGGTAACTAAAACCTGAAGCATATGGACATTTGTAACACCAGGGGCACTGCCAATACGTTGACGACCCTGAGAAGTTGTTAAGTCACTTGTGCTTAACTTGTGTAATTCATCGGCCCCCATGCCTTTCTAACCGAAACACTGTAATACAAGGGCACTTCTGGTTACTGGGTACTGGTTACAAGGTTACTTCCCCGAACCAACTACCCAATAAGAGTACTACAATATCTAAAATTGTTAGTCTTAGTCTCAAGGGAATATTGGTCATTTTGGACCGAATAGGATAGTAATAAGTTCTTACATTTTTAACATGCTAATTTGAGTCTACTGACCATAAAAATAACTTTCTGTTCCTTTCTTCGATGGTGAAAAAAAAAAAGGTTTTATTAATTACCGAATGGATTCATAAGTAAATTAAGAAATACTTTTATTATTATCGATTGGTTTAACGCTAAACTATACGAGCGGCACGCATTGATAACCATGTTAGGAACCTTTTTGGTTTTGAAATGACGTACTTCTTACATGATCGATGATGCAAATATGAACCTTATCATTAACTTATAGGGCTTAATTTTCTATGTCTTGCTAAGCGTCAAAATAAAACCCTGCTTGGCTTCGTATATTTATGATATTATCTTACAGAGGAAAATTACAATTTTAATTAAAATAACATGCTAATCAAGATGTTATATTAGTAGCCTTAATAATAAGTCCCTTCCTCTAAAGGTTGTTCGTGTTTTTTGCCTCATTTTAGGATTCCGCAGTGAAATGGGAAGTCGAAATATTTTTATTCATATATTTGTCGTTGCTACAATTTTTTTTTTACTAAATTCAAGAAAACAAAATTAAATACAAAATGTTACCTTGGCGAGTTTCTAGCTAATTCTTCGTATGTAAAGGCTGACTTCCGAATCGGTGGTAATTTCAGTGGTTTGCCCTTCACTGGCCTAAACGGAATAATTAGTTTTTTTTGACTCACGTTCCCTTGACGAAGAGTACTGTTTCCTATTCTGTAACCTAATATTAAGAAAAAAGGTTCCTTTGATCCACCATCACCTCAAAACTACTGAACATATCGGAATGGAACTGCTACCATTAGACGCAGAATTTTTTCGTAGATGGTTATAGATAGCCTATATTCGAAATCGACAAACCCGAGTGAAACCGCGGGGGACAGCCAGTATGTGTATACGTTCAAAATGCTGTTGTGATAAGATTATAATTATTATTTACTCATAAATAACCATTAATGATTTACTTATTCTGCCAAACCGAGAATCTAATTGTCGGCAGTCGTTCTCAAAAATAGCTCAGCCGAGTTGAACACACCAACTCTCAATATTTTAATACTGATATTAATAAGACAAGATAAGATGTCTGGGTTTGCCCATCCGTCAGTATAGCACTGTCATTTTACTTAAAGGAGTTAGAAACCACATTGAAAAGCAAATATCTATTACCTTTTAAACGAGCAATTCTTGTATATATGTATATATATCATCTGAAACTCGGAAACGGCTCCAACGATTTTCATGAAATTTAGTATGCAGATTTCAGGGGCGCTAAATCGATATAGCTAGGTTCCATTTTTATAAAACGTTGTTTTATCCGTGTTTTCAAGCAATAAAAACTGCTACAATATCATTAGAATACGAAGGTAAAATGTTTTCAAGTTCCTTCTTTTGTAAGAAAAACTATTAATGGGAGCCCTTTATTAACGCATCTAATTCTTATCTAGGTATTTATCACAGAGCTTTAAAAAAAGAATACGGTAGTAGTTACATTAGTAAAGAATCCCCGAGTAAAGGTCGGTCATCCAGGTACTGTATCTTAAGTTAATAGCTATATAATAATTTTTTGTATGACTTCACTAAAATAAAAAAGGAATTGCGCTCATCAATTGTAATTACAGAAGTATAAAAGAAGAACCTTAACTTGTCAAATAAAACGTAAATGTTTACTCCCACCTACATAAATGGTACGGAACCCTACGTTATATTGGGCGTACGCTCTTACCGATTTTTTTCGTATTCATTTGTATTTACTTTGAGTTATTTGATGGACATTTTTGTGGTATTTGCCAATAACAAGACTAAATAATATGAAGCGATGCTAATGTAAAAAAAAAAAAATAAGCACATGATTTTATTTCCTTACAAAACAATATACACAAAACTACTACTAGCACTTGATTCATAATTGAATAGTTTATTTTGAAAAATACATTTAATTTAATTCACAACATTATGTTATTGATTTTCTTTTCATCATCGAACTAAAAATGTTTTACTGGTTCAGTCACAAGTCTAGATAAACTAATCAAAATACAGATCAAATTGTGTTTAATTAAAAGGTTCAACAAACTTTTGGGAATCATTCACATTTGGTTATCACAAAATAATATTAAACAAAGTCACTGTTTCTACCTGTCTGTTTGTACGCTTACATCTTTTGAAGATAATGTGCGGATTTTACCATTGTTTACAAACTTTCTTTTCACATTTATATTAGCCTAGGCGGAACTGAGGCCGGTCGCTAGCAACCTATATTTAATTTCTTAATTCTGTATTTTCGGGTATCTTCTTTGACTTAATTTATAATTCCGTGAGGCGAGACATAGAAATTTAATTAAGATCTTTAAGTAACTCAATAAAATTAAAATTAATGAATCTTATTAATTTTAATTAATTGAATTTTTAACTAAACACGAACTAAGACCAACTTATTTTATGTTAAATAAATATCATATTAAAGTTAACCTCCCACAATCAATCATTAAGACGTATCATGGATTTATTCGAGATAAAAATCTAATTCACTATCACTTAACTTCACAATCCTCACTGATTCTTCCCACACCTTGATTCCGAGTTTATCATTATAAGCACATTTTGCAGCTCTTGTTAGCTTGCAGTTCTTGAAGAATTCTCCGCTTACTTTTCCAGCGTCATCGTCTAACGATACATGGATTGCAGTCTGAGCTCCTTCGACTGGAGTTTTGAAAAAGATGTTACAAAGAAATGCAAGTATCAGTCCACTTATTCTATCAACACTGTCAAAGATCCTTGTGCCAACTGCTCCAGGATCAACATTATTAATCACCACATTAGAGTCCTTAAGCCTCTTCGTCAGCTCCCTTGAAGATAACACCAAATATAATTTGCTGTTCCCATATAACTGTATTCTGGACCAGCGATTGGTATCACATACATAATCAAAGTCCACTTTACCTCTATTGTGAAGCACAGATGATGTATTCACTACCCTACTCGGCTCCAAAGGCTTTCCTGTCTTCTTCAGAAGGGGTAGGAGTAACAGAGTCAACAAGAACGTCCCGTAGTAATTCACTTGCATTATAAAGCTCATTCCGTCAAATGTTTTAGGAGCTACCGGTATACCAACGCCTGCATTGTTTACAAGAATGTCTATTCTATCTTCTGTGTTGTTAATGTTCTCTGCAAATTTTCGTGTAGATTCCAAAGATGCGAGGTCAAGTAATTTGAAGATAACGTTTTCATTTTTTGTTGTTTGAATTATTTGTTTTCTTGCTTCTATGCCTTCCTCTTCGAAGGGACATGCGATGATGACCTTTGCTCCTCGGTGTGCAAAATCTTTGGCTATTTCAAGGCCCATCCCTGCCGTTCCACCGGTTACTATAACGGTTTTGCCATCGAGTTTCTTCTTTGATTCGCATTTTGCGTTTGTGTTCTTCTGATAGACGCCGACAGCAACGGCCACTATTATTATTATAGCAATAACAAGTAATAGGGAGTACATCGTGTGATTCGCTCGAAGCGAACAAAGTGAATGAACTGCGGTATCGTTTACGAAATGTGGTTATAAAGGAGTCTATTCTTAACTTGTTCGGATAGACATCGGGCGATTCGGAACTGCGGTTTGTTTTAAAAAGTTGTTCGATCTATAAGTAAATAATTAGTTCCATGTAAAATGGTAATTTACAGACAATTTTTATGTTGACAATATGATTGTTTATATTATAAAATCATATTTCTGGTCGAGTTTCTGTATGTTTGAATTTTTTTTACATACCATTATCTCTTGCATGTGTTTGTTTAAAATTGTAAACTCACATCATTTACGTAACCATTTAAAGTAAATTCACTTTGAATTATCTAACATGATTAATCAATGTTATTTATTCTTTATAGATACGAACCCCTTTTTTTTTGTTATAGTGTAGTTTATTTTTGTTTCGAGCAATCGGCTATTTATGATGAATTATTTTATTACTCCCCTTCACATTATACCTAACGACGGACAGTGCGGTGTTATTGATTGTATTGTATGATAATTATATTTTGTTCAACTTTGACATTGATTCAAAATGAAATCAATTCGAATTATTTTGGTTTTAAAAATCAACATAATCGTTTAGAAATCAGGGTAAAAACAATGATAAATAGACTGTGTCGGCCTTACTTAAAATCCATGTCACAAAATAAACTCCATGTCTTATCATTTGTGTATGGACTTCATTTGATGTATGCGTGGAAATTGCAAGTTAACGTTTTATCAATAATGGATATTACCTACATGTTATGAGCATGCATAGAGATTTGATTTTTAATTTTAAAACTACACTTGCATCGCAATTTTTTTACAGACGAATCAGTTCCTTTATTTTACTTCCTTAGATAATGTACACAGTACTACGTGAAGTAAGTTGAAAGCCTAATACTTTGACAAAAAGTGACAGACTAGATCGTGTCGAATCTTAATTTATAACCATTTACTTTTAATTATACTATCATAATATGGTTTTTTGTCTGTAATAAAGATATTGTTAGACTTAGACTATACTAAGATATTCACGTATGGTTAACCAAAAATACCTAACCAGTGTTGATACCTACTATGAAAAACACGAACTATACTATACTAGCTATACAAGGTATATATTATTATTACTAATTTACTAATTAAAATACATGAAACTAATTACTGATGTACGTTTTTTCTTGATACGCTTAGGTATATTGCCAACGTCTTTGCATTTTGAAAATGCCAAAAACATGGTAAATTTTTTTGTGGCAGGTAAGTGCCATCTACCGCAATATACCGCTGACGCTAGTAATTTTCTAGACATGGTAAATTGACAGGCAAGTTCACAAAGCAAATGGGCGAAACACCGGCTGTGAGTTATATTACTCGAAACATTTCAGGCCACTTTGGATTCCAACATAAATTTTAACCTTTGATATTGTTTGCTGATGTGTTTGGCAACATGTTTTACTTGAGAGTTGCTAGAGATTTCGGTTCTACGAAAAAGGTGTTAAGGTTGACTCAGGTAAATGTGCAAGGGTCCAGAACAGAAAAGAGGAAATTTGGTCCTTGATTTCTTTGACATAAATTAATTAATAATTTTGTGAGTTTTTTTTTATTGTATTTATGTTATAACTTTTACATGTGTAGGTTTAAGAAACAGATCCTTGTTCTCTGAATAAAAATATTTTTTTAATTTAATAAAGGTCTGACGATATTTTCTGCCACTAAAATTGTAACGGTAAAGACATAAAAAGTTGTTTTTTATTTCAGGGTTTTCTATGATTTCAAGCAGCAACCTCTTGATTGTATGCATGTGTGTAAGCTACTTAGCCACTGCGCTTTATGGAATATTATTTTTATTTAAGTACTAGCTGTCCCTCGCGGTTTCACCCTCGTTTATCGCTATCATAATAGGTTGGGGAAAAAGTTCCTTCGCATTTTTTAAGAAAATTCAAAACATTTTTAATATAGTTTATTTACATTTAACAAAAGTATGTAGGTACCATTTTGTTCGATAACTTTTTGCCATCTTGTAGGACTTCTGATCAAAATACTGCGACAAGTGGTTTTGACAGTCCTTTCGAGATGTTAACCTGACACTGCCTAAAGAATTCTGAAGAGATCGAAACAGGTGGAAATCTGAAGGTGCAAGGTCAGGACTATATGGCGGATGCATTAATACCTCCCAGCCAAACTCTCTTCATTTTTGCTGAGTGGCTAAAGATGTGTGAGGTCTAGCGTTATCATGATGAAAAACCACACCCCTTCTGTTGATTAATTCCGGCCGCTTTCTCTCAACTTCTTGCTTTAATCTCATCAGTTGTTCGCAGTAGAGTTCAGAATCGATGGTCCTGCCTAGTGGTAACAGCTCATAATGAATAATGTCCTACCAATCCCACCACACACACAGCATCACCTTGTTGCGAGTTAACCCGGGTTTCGCCACAGTCTGTGAAGCCTGACCGGCCTTTGACCACGACCTTTTTCGCACGTTCTTGTCGTACGTGATCCACTTTTCATCACCAGTTATCAGCTTCTTCAAAAATGGTTCGGTTTCATGACGTCGTAATAAAGAATCACAAATGAGTACACGGTTCATTAGGTTTCTTTCAGTGAGCTCGTGAGGTACCCAAATATCTAGCTTTTTTGTTTACCCAGTTTTTTTCAAATGCGCCAAAACTGTTTTGTGTTCAATTCCCAGTTCTTCAGCTACGTCGTAACTACTGATATGCCGATCTTGCTCCACTTTTTCAAAAATGGCATCCATTTTATCCGTAATGTGGCGACTAGAGCGACGTGCATCTTTGACATCAACATTTACGGATTGAAAACGCTTAAACCAAATTTGTGCTACTCTCACAGACACTGCACTAGGTCCATAAACATCGCAAAAATTTTTCGCGGCTTGCGTTGCATTTTTACCTTTTGTAGTAAAATTTTAAAATGAATCGAATTTCTTCATTAGATTCACTCATCTTGGCGGTACGAAAAACAATTGTAAATCACACAGTTGCCTTATTTGAATTTGGGATTATGTTCTTTAAAATTTAAACTTTCAATAATACCAAACCAGCCAGATACAAATAGTATAGCCAAAGAGATTTTATTACAAGTTCATACATACTATAATGCGAAAATACTTTTTCCCCAACCTAATATATAGCCTATAACCATCTAGGAAAAATTCCGCGTTGAATAGTAGCGGTCCCTTCGCGATATATTCAGTTGTTTTAAGGTGCGTCAAAGGAGGCCTATTTTATATGTAATATATATAGATGATAGATAGAATATATAGGTATATATTGTATTCAAAATTAAAGAAATTTTGCTTTAGAGGTTAGGATTCCACAGTTCGCATACCCACCCTCAATTCAATTAGTGTATTGTTAGTGTATTTGTCTACACTAATATTATAAAGAGGAAAGATTTGTATTTTTGTATGTAACGAATAAACTCAAAAAGTACTGGACTGATTTAAATAATTCTTTTTTTTATTAAAAAGCTACATTATCACTGAGTAACATAGGCTATATTTTGTACTAGATTACTATAGAAATCGTTAGAAATTCCTATTAAAACCAACCGAAGGTGTAAAAAAATTAGCCATAAAATGACGTTTATCGCATACGCTGCGAAGAGTATTAATGATAGGACATAAAAATGTTCGACAATAGATTATATAATGTTGAGCTATAGAGGTTTTGCAATTTGGAATGTATTGCAGGTCGTGGGTTCGATTCCCACCCAGGACAAACATTTGGGTGCATGTCTGTTTGTTATGGTCTGGGTGTAATGTGTATTAAAAAAACAAAAGGTTGTTATATCAGTTTTCTGGTTTCCATAGTACCAGCTCTGCTACGTTAGGGATCAGCAGGCTGATTGAGTAATGCTCTTACTATAAATACTACTTTTTAAAATACATACTCATCCCTACTAATATTATAAATATAAATGTAAGTTTGTTTGTTACACATTCACGCGAAAACTACTTAACCGATAATCATGAAACTAACATAAGATTATTTTTGTGCCGGGAAAATGTTATATCCCTGGGGCACGCGGGTGAAACCGCGGGGGACAGCTATAATTAATAAAATAAACATATTCAAACCAAATAATTTAATTTACTTAACATAATTAATAAACATTTATGTGCTTTTATAAATATAATTATGTATTGTGACTTAGAATTAATATTTTATAATTATTATCACACTATTTATGATTTTATGGTCATGTTGATATGACACATTTTTGTACAAAATAAATTCTCTGTCAGACAGTGACTGGAATCTCAATTATAAATATAATTTTTTTTGTTATATTTTGTACAATATAAAGTTATGACTAAGACAATCAGCAAATTATGAATAAAATGTATTTATTAATATTTTTTTAACATTAATTAAAATTTATAATATAAAATTAAGATTATGGTTATTTTTATATAATAGACGGGCACAAAAAACTTATCGAAACTATGAATTCACCATCACACTTATTTTAATTATTAATTTTATTTCGTCCATTAGTACTGTAAATTGTTAGACGTTAATAATTGAGTATTTTCCACTGTCATCGAAAAAAAAAAATGTTACTACTAATAATTAGAACTTGGCCATCAAACTCTACATTTAACAAACTTAGCATCATGATTTAAATATTGATGATAAAAACCAAACTGTGAACCAAGATTGATCTTGATCCGTTTATACATAATAAATTCACAAACAATAAAGTGGTTTAAAAGGCCTGTTTTGACAGTAAATTATGTCATCGAAAAACCATCTTTATTCTTTACAAATTAAGGTTCATCTATTGATTCAATATTTAATAATATAACCATGCTGATGAACTCTAACAGAACGCCATAGAGTTTAGTTTCTTAAAAACTATTACCTGTCAAAACTTACCAATTAGATCTCGGCCACTTGAGTAATATTTTGTATATATTCAGAATTTATAATTAAGTGTCAGCCTTGATTTTGTTACGCGATCTTTAGTACAGCAGGGCGACTGTGTAATCTCGGAAACGTCTTTGCAGTCAGTTTTGAACTACATTGACGGCGCAACTAGTGTTCTCCCACACTGCTCGCGCACCGAGCCATCAATCTATTACGCCATAGGCTTGAATTCGAGAGTTGCACAATTCGGATGGTGGTATTAGAGTCAAATTATTCATAAGTTCTTGTGAAAACCTATATGAATATTTCTGTTTCGCATCTAATATAGAGTTGTTAGAACGAAAGGCTAGAATGTTCTTAGTGATTTAATTCGCCCTTTGTGGTTTAATAATAAAAGGAAATCATATTTTCTTCATCCATCCAAGGTGTTATTGGTAGTTTCGATAAAAATAAATGATGGGCCTTAAATTTAACATCCTATTAGCATTTAGTTAACTATAGATATACCTATTAATAACAATAAAATGAGGATTACTTCTTATTCTAAATTTGTTTAATTTAATTTTGATATTTGATGAACCTATTACGTTCTTGAAATTATTATTCTCAAAGTATTTCGAAATCAAAAAAAACACTATTAAACAGTTACTACATGTGATGTGCAATTTGGCCATGTATACACAGCTTTAGTTTATTTCCTAATGGCAATTTTATTTAATTGTAAAATGTGAAAAAAAAAAATTAATATTCAAACTAAAGCCAAAAAGTTTGGGGCTTATCAAGATTTAATTTGAAGATTTAGTTTTTCTGACTTCTATTCATTGTAACACAAAGTAGAAATGGCATAGAAATATGAATTTAGAGATTGTTGCGACTAAAACTACTTCAAAAATGAAACAAAAATACTACAGGTATGTAAATTTTAGCTCGTAAATACATAATATGACAAGATTAAACTTGAATTTAATGAATTACATTAATAACATATATCCAGGGTGTAATTCTAAATTACACTAGCTCGAGGATGTTTCGTCGCGGCCTCCGTGCTCTATCTCTTTTACTAACTACAGAAACATGTGAGAAGTCCGCTCTTGGACGCCTCGTTGCGCTGGCTCGCCGACAAAGTTGGTATTAACTGAATAAGGAGGCAGGACACATAAACTGACAGTATGATTGGTTCATTAAAAAAATACCCTTGACATAATAATATGTTGCATCTATGTATACTGCCACTGTAAATACATCTTAAAAATCATCACGCTTAAGTTTAATAATGAATGAATTGCGTCACGTCGTATAAAGCGGTTCGGCGTATAACCTGGTTGGAACGGAGATATTGCTTGGGGGTACTGGCGGCGGCTCTCGAGCGATCAGTAGAGCAGAACGAGCACGCTTTTTAGCTGTAAACAAATTATAGGTTAAATTCAGTTTCTTAAACTTTATACCACTCTGATGTGAGATAACGTAACATCAATAAAGAAGACTTAATTTATAATATTTTGTATGTTTAACAAACTATCCAGGGACATTCTTTACACGCGGTCATCTGAGACCGGTATGCACGAACAGAATTGCTGGTGTTCGTGCATAGGCCTCAGTGCCCTTTGTGTTCATAGCCCTTCGTGCGTAGCGCCATCGTATCGAGTGCACCAAAAAGCTGGTTTGTATGGAAAATTGTACACTGCGCATACCGTGACGTTGCGCGATGTTCAATTTCCCATTGCATTGGTTTTTAGCGCACTCGACGATATGCTTGTGATAGATGTTCGTGCTCAGGGCTCTGATCTCAAACACCAACAAAACTAGAATATAATTAAACATTCTGAGATAGTTAGAGTAGTAGAGCTCTTAGTGCAGAGTTCGTCCGGGGAAGTACTACCAGTGCAATTGTATTACTGTGTTTCGGTGAGAAAGGTAAGGGGGCCGGTGAAATTACAGGCACATGAGACTTAACAACGTCTCAGGGTCGACAACGCATTGGCGATGCTCCTAGTGTTGCAAATGTCCATAGGCGGCGGTGACTACTTACCATCAGGTGGACCGTCTGCTTGTATGTCGGCCCAAGTGGCATAAAAAAAAATATATTTACACCCAGTCGAAGAAGACATGTAAATGTTTGTTCTAGATCTGGATCAAACCCACGCCCTGCAGTGATACTAAGGGAAGTCTATAGCGTGTTTTTTTAATTACATAGGTAACTAAAAACACTTATATTAACGTAGCTTATTATATTATTAAAATACAGGCTGTTACAAAACTACCCGTAAAGCCGAAAGGAGGTTAAATGGGGGCTTATAACGAGTCCATTCACAATATTTAAGAACCGTAGTAACGCTGTATAACATATCCCAAAAAAATAAAAAAAACTGATTTTTATGAATGAAAAATAGAAAATCTATTAAAGTAGACAATTATTAGGTAAAATAGGTACGTAAGCCTTTATGTTAAATAATCTGGTTCCCTGAAATGACAGCTTACTATGGTTGTTGGCTTTGATAATTAATTATATTTTTACTGGGTCTTTTATATCACGTTGTATACATAGATTTAATGAAGCTTAGCGATGTATATCAGAATAGGACCCAATATCCGTCTACATTCCCACCCAGTAGTCGATGTGCGTAGTATTGTCATAACATATTTATTCACCTCCCAAGTAAATACTTAACAAAATAGTAATCTGTGCAAATCATACATTTCATCATCGACGTTTTTACAAGATTTACTTTAGTTTACACGTTGTCATCAAATTATGACATCTTTAAGCATGCCGTCCACTATGGAAGAGGACGAAAACCACTAAATAAGATACCGAGACTTGTTCAATTCCCACTAAATGCAAACTTAGTATTGTGTGCATGAACAGAATATGCCTGTTTGCTTAATAGCTTGGCGTAGGTACCTACATATTAATGTAAATATGTGTTTTGTATGAGTAGTTAAGTGTATTATATGAGTTTTCTTTAGTTTACAAGTTTCGTTTAGTTTAGTATCAGTTGGTCATTTGTGGAAAATTGTCCCAAATTATTTTTTTTTTGGTAACTTTTGAGCATAATTTTAAAACGTGCATTTTAGTAATGGCATTGTGCATTTTTTTTCTCTCTTTTGTGTTAATTGAATGAATGAATTAATGAGGTCAAAATATATTGGTTATGTATTTATCAAAATAGGAAAAAATATATTAAAAAAATTGCGTCGTACGCGTCGCAAGTAACCCCCTAAAAAATTACAATGAACGCGTCTTATTCCCAACTTATTACCGACTATTACGATCTGACTCGGCTTTATTTAGCGCCTAGTAGACGCCAGGCATTAAACAAATAATCAATAAACATTACAAGATAGAGCACACATCACTGGTTTTCAAGTGCCGGAACACACCGGTAGGTTTTTTAACTTGGGTGGCAGCCAGCTAGGCGGATGCTACACTATTCTAAACCACCGTGCTATGGTTTCCATACAAGGTTTCTTCATCGCACAAACACATTAAATAACTCAAACTTATGACCGTAACGGTATCTTACGCCACTACCATGGATCTATGATTTTCAAGTGTTAAAAGTAAATATGGCAAGTTAATACCATGCTTCACACATTTTTTAGGTTTGATTAAAAATATTTTTTGAGACGGTCTCATTCAATAATAACGAGACCGTCATAATATCCAACGAAAATGACATATCTATTTTAAACCTATGATAATGCTTGCATATAAAAATATGAATAGAAAACCCAATCAAACATAGTAATAGAAGGGGAGTGCAGAGTTTGTCCAGTTTGTACTTAATTATGTCAGGCTCGCATTAAGAGGTGTGCTTGCATAGTGCCTTTGTATTACTGTGTATCTGTTAGAAAGGTAAGGTGGCCGGTGAAATTTCAGGCACAGTAGGCTTAGTAGCTTCAGTAACTATAAATTTACCTTCAAGTGGCTTCCAAGGGCCTAAACTGATTTTTTTTGATTTTTCAAATAACAATTTCAAGTCTCAAGGTCGACAACGCATTGGCTATGCTCCTGGTATTGTAAATGACCATAGGTGGCGGCAATTTTTTTCTATCAGGTGGATTATCTGCCAGTTTATCGGCCAACTTAATAAATATTAAGTCTTTGTGAATGAATATTTTAATAAAAATATATTTTTATTAATATTTTCGAAAAATACATGAGATTAAAAAAAATCATGTGTCAATGTCACAACGCATAGGCGATGCTCATGTTTTTATAATACAATGAAAAAATTTGTTAAAAACTCTTGAACTTAGAGTTAACGTGCCTTTTTTTTATTTAAACATACCCATGGTTTGTATTTGCCTAACCAACTTCAATTAAGAATTTGAATTTCTTAAAGACGATACGTTCTTAACACAGGAACAATAGCTCATAAAAACGTCTCCCGCCATATCAATGCTAAAAGCCCATTGGTTTAGAAAACCTTTGAAAGTTGTAAGTTTACAAAAAATACACATTTTAAATAAACTCTAGCTAAATGTTATAAAATCTAGCTTAATTTAAAAACATTTTTTATTGTGTTCTACTCTTGTTTTTATTTCATGAAGTTTTTTGCACAAGTTTTTATTTGCGCGTGTAACGTAATCATGAGAATAACTTCAATTTGATAACTACGTACGTTCTTTATGTGATAAAATGTAATTTTATACACCATATTTCTATCTCAAATGATCTATCTCGAACCAATTTTGTCTTCGATTTTCCTCTAGTCATAATTAATATTCTGACGAACTTCAACTTACCACTAGAATGCATACAGCATAATACAAGGGTGGCTATAAACGCAGCCAGCGGGAGAATCCCAGCCAAAACCAGCAATGCATGTTGAGCTGGCGAATGCTTCGTCCGAGACACTCCGCAACTTGTAATATTGTGGACGTTGAAATTCTCAAGGATCTCTTGGAATTCTATACCGAGAGACCTTATTGTAGCTTTCATTGCTTTTGGCGTTAAAGCCTCGCCTGATTCTGTTTTTCGGAACTGGAAACACGGCCTGCGAAAGATTTAGATTCATGTTAGAATAAGCGAGAATTGTTCAATTATGAGACTTGACTTTTAAAATATGTCTGGTTGAAAAAAAATGCACGCTAAGTCTGCTTCTTGGAAAAAATTGGGAAACAAAAAACTAAATCGAATACTTATAATGTTAGTTTCGCAAACACCATAAAAAAATAAATTAAGAAGATGGTTTGGTGTTGGAATATGACAATATATGGATATATATCAGATCCCGGAAATAAACAACTATAAAAAAAAGAGTGAAGCCCAAGGGCAACTTTTATTTATTTAAGACATTACCCAGGGTTAGCATAGAATGCGGTGTTCGCATCATGGAGCTGCATGCGGAGCCCTTTTTGAGAGAGAGCAGCTGACATCCGATCCCGAAGACTGTTGTACCGTGACCTGGTACCACCTGGTATAACTAGACGAAGAAGATCACGCTCTCTCACAACTACCACCTTAGGAGAAATAGTAAGTTCAGATAAATAAATGAAATTCATTTTTCTACTTTAGACTATGTAAGTATTTGCTTAAGTATCATTGGTTCGTTTTTTAAATATAAGTTTAAGCAGTTTTAAGCACCAAACAATGCAAATAGAATTTTTTTTCTGAGTGTGAATTTATGTATTTAGTTGGTATATCAGTTATCGGCAGAGAAGAACCTATGCGTAGTTTGGGATCAGGGCTTCGATTATGTAAGGATTTTCGAGGACATTAACTCGATGATGTTTCGTCTCTGCCTCTATCCTCTGTCTGTTTCAATAACTACGCCATCACGTGAGAGGTAAGTTCTGCGAAGCCTCCGTACAGCGCACCGACGAAATTTGTATTAGCTGAATAAGGGGGCTGATACCTGTGTAATGTATTTATTTACTTTAGGCCCTAGAAGGGCCGCATGGAGGTCAAAGCTGTTGAAATTTTCCCCGTTTTGGAAGTCAGCCTTTAACTGAGATGTACCGGTAAGAAACATTACAAGGTAACATTCTTATAATCTGACAAAGTAGTTTGGCTTTTTTTATTTTATTAAAAATGTTTTGACATTTGAAAATGATGCGCGTACAGATAACTTGAATATTGCAACATTTGTCATTTTAGATACGTCATGTTTAGGCACTTGTATGTAATGGGAATTACCTACAAACATTCAGGTGGATCCTTATTTACAAGGTTTAATACAAATCTTACATCGTTTTAATGTAAAAAGTGGTTTATGTTTACTTACTTCAACTAAAATGTCACTGAATCTTTCCGGGTCATGAGAGTTGTTCGCACGAATCACCAATCTGTTGACAGTGAATTATTTATTGTATTACTCAGCATTTTGTGTAGAAGTGTATTACATATGAGACGTCATCATAATACTTTTATTCATCAGAATCATCAATTTAGTTTGCGCATAATAACTGCTTGTTGATACATTAGATGAACGTTAATCAAACAAACCAAAATGTTTATGTTCTTGCAATCTTTAATTACATTAGAAATTACAAATTGAATACCACATGTGCAGACAAAAAAAATATAGGTATATGGTCACCGCCGCCTATGGCGGGACATTTGCAACACCATGGGCTTGTAGACGTGAAGTTGTTAAGTCTCATGTGCCTGTAATTTTACCGTTCTAACCGAAACAGTAATCTGAATGCACTACTGGTTCATGGTGAAATGGATAAGGTGGTCGTACTTCTCCAGACGAACTCTGCACTATGAGCTCTTCTTCAATTACATTTTCTTTATTATATAAACAATCCAATATTATACGAGCACATACCTAAATATACCATCTGCATAATGTATTAAGTTCTTCATAATCTTTAAATCACCAGTAATATTGTTCAGAACAATTACGTCAGTAATATTGTTCAGTGATTTGGATTTTATTGGAGATTCAAAACTCATGTTAACAATTTTGTAATCTATTGGCCTCGAATCAGGGTCCCTGTCAGTAGCTTTGACTGTAGCTATGATAGTGTCAATAGGAACGTTCAATCTGACACCAACAGTCAAATTCGCTGTTTCGAATTCTGGTAAATGATCATCAATGTCAATTATTTTCACCAAAACTTGGATTTCTGTTGGATCCTGTAAAAAACAGGTGTGTTGTAAAGGCACACGATAGAAGTGAAACTTTTATATTACATGGCAATATTTTAATTATATATCAATCACTTTTTAATAGCAGGCATTGTGTCCATCATTCATTTAATTTTCGTCACACAAAAAGGTTGCGGATCAAAATTTATAAGAACTATCACTTCAAAATATATTAGCTTAATGTGGGTAAAGCTTGATTTTTTTTTATCTTATATCTCAAGATTACTTACCAATCTATTATATGCCTTATTGAGTCTCGGTTTAGTGCCATATTTAAAACACTTCACAGTCAACAGCTGTTTAGACATCGTTTCTCTATCTAATCTTGCAGCTGCTATGATTAAAGCTTTGCTATCATTTGTTCTTTCTAGCTTGATTAGGCCAAAATCATTACCAGCTGAAAAAAAGTTATTATCATCATGATTATCAACGGCTTATATACGTCTTCACTGAAGGGGTACTTAATTTATTGAAGTCATGGTAAAATTATGATTCCGGCAAATATGTTTAATAGTATAACATTTTGAGTATTTTAATTATTCCAGAATCCTACTTTCTACTGATATTATAAATGCAAACGTTTGTGAGGATGGAGGTGTATGGCTGTTTGCTCTTTCACGCAAAAAAAAACAAATGGATTTGGATGAAATTTGGCACATAGATAGAGCTAGCCCTAGATGTTAATCTAGGCTACATAATATTCCGGGAAAATGTAACACCCCTAGGTAATGCAGGTAAAACTGCAGAGGACAGCTATTGAGCAATATAATATTTACATTATTGTGCGCCTACTTTTTACAACTTCATACTATCTTAAGTTATTCTGAATGATGATAGATCTTTGCTGTTTACTGAAAATGAAACTTGCAGCTTACCTGTTACAGTATAGTCTATAGCAGCATTTTCTCCTATATCCTCATCGATAGCTTCAAGTTTTCCTATAACTGTTCCAATTGGCACTTCTTCTTTGACATTCATAAGTACTGGCGGATCATCCTGAAGTCAATAATTAAGTATTATACACTTACATCTATTTATACTACTATATCAACCTGTAGGACTTGTCTTTAAATTTAATTGTCTTGGTAAATTTTGTCTGTCTTTTTAAAACTCAAGAACGATTTGACCGATCTAGATGAAAATTAGTATATAGTCAGAACATTTATGATTATGCGAATGATAGACGATATTTGATAACGATAAACGCCGGTGAAACCGTGGAGAACAGTTAGTTTAAAATATAGTTTAGTTATTATATCTTTAAACTAACTTAGTGCTTTAAAAATCATTAATATATCAGCAACGTATAGAAAAGTAACAATGATAATGATCCTTACCAGATTCCTTGCAAAATGCGGTTTATGGTCATCCACATCGGACACCATGACCGTTACGATTCTGGTGCTCTGTTGTGCCGGCTGCCCCTTATCCGTGACTAGAAGCACTAGGGTGTACGAAGCTTTACGTTCTCGGTCCAATGATTGGCGGGTCGTTATTAAGCCTGAGTGAGGATCTAAAACATAGGGCAAGAAGAATAATGGGACATAAGAGTGGAAAGTATCAAATGAATCCGACTATGTTTCATAGCATACATTCAGGCGAAGATAATAAAGGCGTGTTAAAAAAAAAGTTTTAATGCGACGCAGTGAGAGCTTTACCCACCTCTAATCCGCATCATTATGGTGGTCATTTCGAAACAGGTAGTCAAAGTCGGTCTGTTCTAGGAGTTAATACAATTCGATCACCCCGGGAAAAAATAACCGATTAGTATTCTAATATGCATTTTATTTTGAAGCGACGAAATTGTTATTTTTCATCTGGTGCCTCTTACACCCTTACCCGTACAATATTTGAACATGCCTTTATTAGCTTTACTTGTAACAAAATAAAAAAGATTTGACGTCGATTTTAACCTACTTCTATTATCCGTATCGCTTTGAAACTTTGCAAATACACAGATAATACAATAGTTTGATGCAATCGAGTTGATTTGTTGATGGAGCCTCCTGGCTATATATGGTTCCTCTTCGCTGGCTAATAATTAACCCCTCATGTTTTGTTTTAACAACTTCTTCGTTAGATTTGGTAACGCCGATCTATATCCCCGTTTTTTAGATATTTTATTTGCTGTAAAACCTTTTTTTTTAATTATCATTTCCAAATTAATTACTTTAATTTTTAAATAATGAACTTCTAATGATTATTACATCACACTGCAAAAACTAAAATCTTGTCGTTTGTATGACTAGCCAACTTGTACATCCTGTTCATATTTGACTTTGGTTAATGAAGTTGTAGTCTTTATGTACATGAAGCAAAATTAAATACTTCACTTTAAGTAAATATAGTCAAATTACCATTTTATAATTCCATAAATATGTCTAATACTGTTGTCGAGATCTACACGGTGATCTTAACATTTTGACAGGTTAGATGTAAAATAAAAATGACCTTTATTGCTTTTGAAATAAGAATCTTCCAATAAGCTAATGGTTAATTGTATAGTGCTGATGAACCATAACATAACGACAAAGAGTTCATTTTCCTATAACACTTTAAGATTTCAAAACGGGCTTATTAAATATAAAATTTAACAACTTTAGTGCAAGATTAACTAAATTTCTCATGGAATAGTATACGGTATACAGAGTTTGCCCGGGAAAGTACTACCATTTTACTCATTTCCGCCGTAAAACAGTAGTCCTTGTATTACTGTGTTTCGGTTAGAAAGGTAAGGGGGGCGGTGAAATTACAGTCACACGAGACTTAACAACTTCCGTGTCAGGGTCGACAACAGAATGGCGATGCCCCTAGTGTTGCAAATATCCATGGGCGGCGGCAAGTGGTATAAAGAAAGTTTAAAAAATGTGTGTTAGAGAAAATAAAACTTACCAATGGCAAAGATTTTAGCGTCAGCATTACTCTGTTGTATTGAATAGTATAATTGGCCAGAAGGTTGCGTGGGATCATCTGGATCGCTTGCGACTACTTGGAATACAGAAGATCCAATCGTTGCATTCTGTAAAATAAGTTAACTTGAACAGATCGACGGGGTAGTTGGGTTGGAGGTTAGAGATCCTGAATGGCATGCCGCAGGTCTTGGGTTTAAAACCCACCCACGATATATTATCGTGGGTGGAACACAAATGTGAATTATGTGTTTGTTATTACAATTACAGTGCATGAAAATGTTTGTCAAGCTCAGGGGGCCTCTCGGACTCTGATAAGATTATAATAGTTTAGTTGAGGCCCTACTTAAGTTTTTGCCCCAGGGTCTTTGGTTCAAATCAGTTACCTGGTTTCCATAGTATAAGCTCTGTTTATATTCGTATTAGACAACTATGAGTAAATATAGATCCAAGAATTTGTTTTATTTATTATTTGTACAATATTAATAAAATTTAAATAAAAACCCTATCAATGAATACCATAAAAATACCATTAAATGAATGGCATGTTGAAATTACTATATTCAGAGGCCAGCTTGGTCGTTTTAAAATACCCTAGCATTAGTGCTAAAATAATTCAGATGTTTTCTTATATCGAAAAGTTAGTGTAGAACTTCGACCTACGACTTTCACCACAACATCAAATGTCATTACGACCATGTTACAAAAATGACTTTCAAAGTTTTATATTAGAAACCTTACCTCGCTAACAGCTAAAATCTCTCCTGCAGCAGGCCTAATAAACCTCGGCACGCCATCATTAGCGCTAACATCTCCTATGTAAAGAGAGAGAGATGTGTCTCCAGTGTGGCCTCCACCGTCAGTTGCTCCAATTAGGAGTCTGTAAGGATCTGTTCTTCCACGGCCTGTTAGGTCTTTGCGAGTTTGTATCTCGCCTGTTACAGCATCTATTGTGAATAGACCTGCAAAAGAGTTTCAGATTTAAGTATCATGTAATAAATTGCCTATTTTAAAAAAAAATGTGAGTGTGAAATAAAATTAAGAGTAAGTGAGTAATTAATTGTGAGATAATTTAAAGTAATTTTTTTGTAGTATCGATGAATACCCAACCTCAACTTATTTTTTGTTGTTTAAGGCTCCTTAAGAACATACTAATGAAGACGCATACTAAATAACTAGCACTAAGTGAAGAAAAAACCATTTCGAAATAAAATTGGCGTTAAACAGACGATCCGCCGTAAATAATTTAACAAACCTGTTGTAATGAGGTGATGCATACGGGATGAAAATACGATACTAAAACTGTTTATTATTATTTTTAATTATGTATTTATGTTAAACAAGGTAATAAAATATAGTAATAGATTGACTTACCATTAGCTTCACCTTCATCCATGAAGTCATATTTGATCTCTCCACCTAAACCTTCATCAGGGTCAGTCGCTGTGATGTTGATCACACTCATACCAATAGGCACGTTTTCAGGAACAACTGCTGTGTATACAGTTTTCTCAAATGAAGGTGAATTATCATCTACATCAAGAACATCTACGAATATAGTGGCAGTAGATTTTAATCTATCTGCTCCCCCTTTTGGAGTATCAACTGCTTCTACTTCTAGACGAAGAACAGATTGACGCTCTCGGTCTAGGGTTTTGTTCTCTGCCACCTGTGAAATATATTTATTTTACACACTTACACTAGCAAAATTCTCTTTTAGACGGTTAGATGGAAGACCATATTCCAAGAAAGATTATTTAAGTAATAGCTTTAAGAAATCTGATCAATTTACCTGTATTACTCCAGTTACATTATTTATCTTAAATAGATCCGAATTTTCTCCTCGCAATGTATACCGAATATCTGAGTAGCCTTTTATTTTATCTTCATCTGTAAGAACTGCATCAGCATCGTTTGCTTTTATAGTTACAATCTGTTCTGGGTATTTGACAGATTCTAGTACACTTACTTTGTACAACTGAAATTAAAATAAATCATAATTAGTAATGGTTAATTAATCAATATTTTTCCTTGCAGATTGGTTGGGACTTACTTCTTGTTCAAATATAGGTGCATTGTCATTCAAATTCATTACTTCAATTATTATCTTCGCTTTACTGTGTTTACTGCCATCGTTACTTGTAGCTTTTACAATTAAAGTCAAATTAGGATTTGTAAGTTCTTCATAATCAAGATGTTTTGTTAATACCACTTGACCACTTAAAGGGTCTACTTGTAGTAACCCAGTTTCTGCATTAATAACTTTAAAGTTGGAGACAACGTGACCAGAAATAGGATCTTCAGCCGTTAAAACGAGTACAGTACTACCAATTGGTTGTTCTTCTTTTATTTTATGGTATATTACAGGATTTGAGCTAGTCCAACCAGCATTTGTGAACTGAGGATTTTTATCAGCATAAGGTTGTATGTAAATTGTATGTTCTATCATAGCAAATTGATCTTCTTTATTAAGCTCAGCGTTCACATCTATTACTTTAATTGTAAGAATTACTATTGATGCTTGACTGTAATCTAATGTTCCGTTGACAAATATTTCACCAGTATCTTCATTTATGCGGAATATATTTTTATAATTATAAGGCACATTAGGTTTTAATTGGACCCCAGCTTTGGATAGAGCTTTAATAGGTTCAATAATACTATACTGAAGCTTTGCATTTAGATCCGTATCAAATGCTATCATTTTGGTAACAATATCACCAATTTTAGTTTTCTCAGATATGTAAGTAGTTGATTCAGTCATGTTAAATTTAGGTGGTTTGTCATTAACATCTTGTATTGTCACAAACACTGTTGTTGTTGCTGTTTCTGGGATAGGCATCCCACTATCTACTGCCGCAACAATAATTTCGTATTTATCAGCGTTGATATCTCGGTCTAAGTTGGCATCATTCGACACTGTTATTAATCCAGTCCTGGAACAAATAATAAACTTAATAAATACAGTATTTTTAATCGACAATCATACACATTATTATTCTTAAGAAAGTTTAGCTTACTTTTCATTAACAACAAAGTTGTCTTTGGAACCCGAAACAATATGATATGTGAGAAGATCATCCAAACCATCAGGATCATTGGCAATGACTATTGTAACATTCTGTCCTGCTTCAGCATCTTCCCTGATACTAGCCTTATAATTCATGGGATTGAGGTCGAATGTAAAATCTTCATTAGTATCAGGAATTTGTTGAGAAACAGTATATTTGTAGTGATGGTAGTTTCCTTTGAATGTTGGTCTTTGATTTCCTGGTACACCGACTCGAATGTAGATTCGGGTTTCGTTGTGAAGGGGCGGGATTCCTGCAATTTTACATAGCACCATCTTAGATTTAAGAGTAAAGATGTTCTACAGACTACCACGTCTAAAATTAAGGTAATTATTATTGTTGCACACGCAATAATAACTATCTGGGACATTCTTTACACACAGCCATCTGATCCTGTACTATGCCAAGCTTGTACTATCAGAAATCAGATAACTGAAATATTATATTATATAATATATATCTACTTATTATATATATTTACACCGACAGATACACATGTTTATGCACACAAATATTTGTCCTGGATGGGAATCGTACCCATGACCTGCGGCGTGGCAGTCAGGGTCGCTAACCACCAAGTCAACTGGCCTCTCAAATATATATTCCTAATCATATACAGATAATCTTACCATAGTCAGTAGCTCTTACAACAAGTTCATATTGACCCCTTGGAGTATCCATGGTTTCAACTTTATCAACAATAGTTATTTCTCCTGTATCTTGATCTATATCGAAAGCATTACCCTTATGGTTGATACTATTATCAGATTCAAGGGAATATTTTATACGTCCGTCTCCCTGGGTTGGACCATCTGCATCAGTAGCCTGAAAAACAATAATTGTTTTATATAGATATATTGATTGAAAAAGCAAGTATTATTTACAACTTTTTCGCAATTTAATCTAATATTTCGTAATTACTAAAACCACAGATAATTGATAACACCTATTAATGGATAGAAACTTACCCGAACAACAAGTTGTGGTTCAAAACTAGTAGCGCCGTCTCTTATAGTCCTGCTATACTCAGTGGCTTCGAACAATGGTGAATTATCGTTTACATCTAATACTTCAACAAAAATACTGCTTGTTGTACTTTTACCGCCTCCATCTTTGGCAAATAATGTTAAACTATAACTCTTTTGTTTTTCGTAGTCTAACACCTGACCAACGTATAATCCACCTTTACTTTTATCAGTCTTAAACATATTGGATCCAAAACCAGTCAATGAATATTCTATTTCACCAAATATTCCATAATCTTTATCTGTAGCTTGAGCGTCACCAATTTTTGTTCCAATGGTAGAATTTTCTAAAACATTAAACTTGTAACTGGGTTCTTCAAAAACGGGAGCGTTATCATTCATGTCTAAAAGTTTTATGTTTACTCTCGCTGAGGACAACTCTTGACCACGAACAGACGAAACAATGTCAAAACTAAACAGTCTTTTATCATCATCATCAACATCGTAATCTAATCGAGATGAGTCTTTTACTTTTATACTTATTGGTGTCCTGCCTTCACCATGATCCGTATTAATAGAAAACACGCCTTCAGAATTGAAAACATTTCGCAAACTCAAATCGTATTTGCTATTTTGACCGATGTCGATATCTTCTACGTAAATTGATAAGCCTGGAATAGGACTACCATTTTCTATATTTTCTGGTATTGATATGTCATATTCTTCTTTATTGAATTTCGGTACATGGTCATCTACGTCAGTTACAATAATAGTTATAGGCGTTACCGTATAGTCGGATGGCACTTCATTGTTTATTAATTCTGTAGCCTGTAAAATAATATGAAAATTATAGTTATTTATATTCTAGTCTATTTGTTTGCAGAAAGTAGTTGTAAAAATAAGAACCTTTATAAAGAAATTATAAACTCCACCATTCTGCATTACAATATCACTCTCTCTATCAATTGGGATATCAGAAGCGACAAGTGTCGCTTTTCCTATTGGTCTATCAGGTAGCAATTTAAAGTACTGTGCTATGTCCCCTTCAAGGGTAAGCAGAACTGGTCGAGGGTTTGCAGTATCACCATCTTTTGCTATGATTTCCATTATACTAGTGTTCTGAAATAGAAACAATATTTTGTTTATTAAAGGAATTATTCTAATGGCGGATTTATATACTGTGGTTCAAATGTCGGCATAGACAAAGATTACTAACATAAACAAATATATACATAGAAAAATACAAAAGCACTTAAAATTACATTAGTTACTATATTATGTACACTAATAAAATAAAACCGAAAATTTTGCTAAAATAAAAGGTCCTCTAAATGCTCCATGGTACCCATGATACTAGCGGCGTTGCCCCGTTGGATGGTTAAGCTTAGTCTCTGGGCAAAAAAGTCCCTGGCTCTCAAGTCCCCAGAGGCTAAGACCAAACGCTTGCCTATATCCTCAAAGGCACATTTTGTGTCAGATGACCATGGGCCCATGGTTTCCATCGCAAGAGCCGCAAATTCATAGTCGTCCGATAGACATGAGTATTTGCGACGCTTGAGGATCTGTGCATTTTCCGCAGCTGCTCCTGCCCCGTGACGCGTGCTTGAGATGTGGGAGGGTGCCAGTGTATCTACACAAGTAACGTCCCACACCAGGGCACGACCTAGTCGCCACGGCACTAATGTCATACCATCCGGTCTCTTGCCATCGTCTCTGGAGAGGCCACATGGCTCCAGTTTTGCTGGAACAGCGGCGGTGACAAGAGCCCGGCGGATTATATCGTTAAGTGTGGCATGGCGGTATATGCGGCCTGCACTTTTTGCACAAGATAGACCATGGCGCCCTAGCTCATCGACATGGTATCCACAACCGCGGCAGGTGTGCGGCTCGCAAATTTTAGTGCCTAAAAGAAGACATATGGCGATACGGAGCACCGTCGCGTCTAAAAGGGTACCTATGTTGAGTGACGGAAGCGAGTGCAACCAGTGACCTGATTCCTTTTCCGAAACTGCAAGTAGTCTGGCTTTATCCACATCATTAGAATGCTCAAGAAGACAAGCAAACGTTAATTTTAGCTGAGGCAAATCCCACCCTCTCTGTGACTCTCGGTTTACTGGAAGGTTTTCCCCCGGATATGAAGAAATCCAGTGAGCCACTGCATCCGCTTGACCACTGACACGAACATCAGCTATGGATAAAATTAGGATCTTGCTGATGAGTGTCAGAGTGCTGTGGGTGGATGAAAGAAATGCTGGAAGTGCTACGCTAGATGCAGTGCGAATACCGAGGCCACCTAACCTAATAGGAAGCGTTGCTTGTCTCCATGAACGATCGTCAAACTGTAAATTTAGAATTTTGGTTAGTGATTTTTTTAAAACATTGTCAATGGGTTCAATTAAAGTTCGTAAATGCCAGATGCTACAGCTACGTAGGAGGTACAGGAATTTTGGTGTGAAAAGGCACAGTCTTAGAATGAAGAGCGCCATGTGTGGTTTTATTTTGTATAATAGGTCAGAAGACAGATGGAATTTTTCTATTTTAGAATTTATTTGTTTATTAAAGTGAAAAAAATTATTACATCATCACATTATCTAGACAACGATCAAGACTTATCTCAAGTTGTTCACTTACTATTATTACTATATTTAATTTACAGTTACGGGTGTAATTACATAACCATAGACAGATTGAAAATTACTGATGAGAATTACTGAATTAAACTTACAGTTATACGGATTCATGAAATTGATAACTGCTTTTAATTTATGTAGTTCCACCCCCCGGGTTAATACACATCCCCGAACTATAATGATTTCCTAGATTTCATTCAGAAAATATAATGTGCGCCATTTTATATTCAAATTCGTTTGTTTAGCCGTTACGCAGTCGAGTTGTTACAAATATAACACACACAATATTTTCGCATTTATTTATATTAGTATCATATATTTCACTATTGTTTTACGTGTTGACTACAACACGTAAAACAATTGTGAAATATATTCTTCTATAGCTTCCAATCCGCAAATTTTGTCGCGTTTGCATAATAAAAAGTAGCCATGTCATAGTCCAACCTATGAGCTATTTTCGAGCAGAAAATCAAATCAATACGGGGCGCCAGTAAAATGTGAAGGAAGCATAACAAACTCATATTCACATATTTGGTTACTTACTTCTGGTGTATTCTCTGGTACATTAGCGGAATATGGTGCATTAACAAATGCAGGCGGTTGGTCTTGCACATCCCAGATGGAGGCAGCAACACTTGCTACAGCTTTAAGTGGTTTATCCGAGCTATCTGACGCTTCTAAGCTGATGACGTACGCTGTTCTGCTCTCGAAGTCTAGAGGTTGTTGAAGAAAAATTCGTGCTTGATATTCATTTGGAGATATCTGAAACCATTACAATTTGTTAGTTTGCGATCATTCCTTATGAAGGAGTTTTCCTAAATGTATTATTGTAATTAATTTAATTTTTATGGCAAGTAGTTTAATAAAGTATATCAATTCATGGCTAAGGAAATAATACAAGAACAATATCTGCTTGTATTACGCGGTCTTACGTTGTTCTAAATTAATGGTAAGGCTTTTATTTCCGCTCTTTAGCATACAAAACGTCACGTGTCGGATAGAGAATGCTTCGTATATTCAGGAGTTAATGTTTTTACAGAAATGTTTATCATATAACTAAATATAATTTCTGTGGGATCACAAATGTTGTTTGCAGTACAATCTAAAGCACTTACCATGTCTGTGACAATCCTGAATTTTGAACATGCTTCATAATCACTTCCCCTCTCTTTGATAGAGCAAATCACTTTGATTTTTGCATTAGCACCTTCATCACGATCCGTAATGATTATCTTTGGGTTCAACTGTAATAGGAATTGAAGATGATATGAACTTTAAATACAATTGAAAATGAACATAATTGATAGCTGCTACCGGCCACATCGTTGGCGTGTTTGAAATTTTAGGTAGGTATAGTATACTGCAATTATAGTCGTATAACGCAAATGTTGGAGCGGCCTCAGGTTATGAAAATTTTCATCGCCTTTTACACCCACTTCAAAATCATTTTGAGACAATAGGTCTTCGAGATTTAATTTATCTCCATACCAAATTTCAGCCTTTTAGAAAACGTATAATAATGATATAAGTCCATCAGTTAGCCAGATTCAATTTGCAAAGGATTTGATGGCTGTGTATAAAGCACTATCATAGGGTTATAGTAATCATTATCTGAAGTTACCTCTATTTCATCACCCACTGGTGTTGCTTCACTTATGTTAACAATGTAAGGTCTATTGTGGAAGACCGGTGGATTGTCATTGATATCCTTTACTGGAATGACCCGTCGGAGGGATACCGTGTTTGGTTCCGTATCAGCTATACCTTCATCTGTAACCAAATCATTATTTTTAAGTTTACTCAACCAGTTTTTTGACCTCTCGTACCATATTCTCTTCAATCATCACCTGATTGCCTTCCAATCATTTGGGGTCAGCGTAATATTAAGCTTTTCGTTCATTCTGTGTATACACATATATGTATATTTACAAGTGGTTTGGATTAGGCGCTGTCTGCCAAAAATAGTGCGATACCACGACCGAATTTAAATAATGGGTGATAATAGATGTTTTGAGACATCTGATAAAGTGATCCTCACAATATTGAATTATTTATTTAATAGTGAAAAGAACACCCCTGGAGAACCAATTCTCTTTTAGGCTTTTCTAGACCTTCAGACATATCATCACATACGATATCCAAAACATAAATATTAACTTCTTAAGTCCATTTTCTGAATTTCTGGAATCGATGCCGTTACCTGCCACATTTTTGAGTATCTTTTTGATACTGTAGAACTGTTTAAGAGTTAAAAATTATACGTACCAGTTATACTGATGATGACTTCTAAGGAGTCCTGCTCCTCACGATCCAAGGTCTTGGCAAGAGTTACGACGCCTGTCAGAGAGTTCACAGTGAAGTACTGACCGGATATTGAATATCTTAGCTGGCCATTTTCAGGGTCGACACCTGTAAATTTTGTTTTTTTTTTGGTGATTGATTATGTATGTAGGTACAATTGGCATTCCGTAGATCTTGGACATGTCTGTCTGTTTTGCAGCTGGTGTAAATGTCAATATTAGTATTCATCTACAGGAAATTATAATAGAAGTAGTAGGTATTACAGTTGTTATCCAGATACGGACCTACTACGATTGGTAAAATCGAACTGTCCCTGCATATTTAATATGATTATTGAAGTTATACTTCTTTTGGCGCGATGGAGAAAAATGATGAGAGTGAATTTTTACGATGCGCGCACACACCGACACCTGAATTCTACATCGTGAAGTTAGTTCTAGGTGGCATGAAAATCGATAACCATGTTCAAGTTGTATATTCTAGTATTTTGATTGTACCATATTGTGAAGGAGTAGTGTTTACTGTTTTGATTGACATTATTTGAAGTTCTTAACTCAATGTTAGATTTGAATTTAGAATCTTGAACAGAGCTTTAACGGAATGTCATATTAATTGGATTATTGTATGATGATACAGTTGAACCATGTTGTGAAGGAGTAAGGTTCATTTTTGTCTAACATTATCTAAAGTTCTTACTTTAAATAGGTTTGAATTTAGAATCGTATACAGAGATTCAAAGGAATGTCACAGAGATTGGATTATTGTATGATGATACAGGTGAACCATGCTGTGAAGGAGTAAAGTTGATTTTTGTGTGACATTTCAAATCATTAAGAACGTATTTTTATATTGTCAATATTTGATTGAATGTTAAATGTAATCAAGAAAGCTTTGATGTTCATATACTACTAATATTTCACGTATAAATTTAACAAACAAGGCCCAACAAATGAAAACGGATCACCGTTGACATTAGTTATTGGACAAAGCAATATTGGCTAAATGGATTCAACGGATCTTTACCGGTAGATAGATGACAGACCCTCGCCAGTGATTATTTCTTAATTATGAATATACAAGTTATTTTTACCTTTCAAATGATACACAGGTGTTCCAACAGGAGTATCCTCAGGCAGGCTGAATTGTGACATGTCCCCAATTTGGGGCACAAAATGAGGTGCCCTGTTTATCACCTGACTCGTACATAATTGTAATAAGCATACAATTAGTAAGATTATTAGTGGGTTCGGGTCGTTGAGCACCGTGGCCACTTTTCTTCGTTGGAATATAATCTCAGCCATCTGAAAATAAGTTTCAAAATATCATGAATCCAGTCCTACTTGACTTTACCACTGATTCGAAATCGAAAAATGTTCAAATTCAAATATTTTTATTTAAATAGGCCTTTACCAGCACTTATGAATAGTCAGACTCTAATACCTAATTAAAACCATACACCTATTCTTCAACTTAGGCCCGCAGAGGGCCTTTATGAAATACAAAGTTACTGAAGCGGTTTGGATCTCAACTTCGACTGAGAACTTGTAAGAAACACACCACGATTATGTGTTACTATTACTATTACTATATTGTACTGACTCAAGGCACAGTTGATTATTGAAGTTAGAAAATCAGTATTAAATACATAATGTGATATGGTGAGATGAGATGAGTACCAAAATTACGATTCTATTGACCGTTTTATTTAATAAGTAGATTAAAACTAATTAATTGTAATTTGTTTTTAAATAAATGATTAACAAAACAATTAATTTCGTATTCAAGCGTCAACTGTGAAGAACTAGCTTATATACAACTAGCTGTTTCATCACGCTTTCCCGAAGGATGTTACATTTTCCCGGGATAAAAAGTTACCTATATATTATTCCAAAGCAGGTTCTATCTATGTCCAAAGTTACATCTAAATCCTTTAGGTCGTTTTTTCGTGAAGGAGTAACAAACATCCATACGTCTATAATATTAGTAGAAAGCAGGAAATCGAGGGTGCACCGAATTTGTATTAATATTTACTAGCATCTTTTTTTGGAACCATGAATGTTACATTAAGCTTTTGTAGTTTGGATTTTACGAAATTTGAATCCTACATATGTCAATGCGATTTGAAATCTTAACGTAAGTTCCCAAGCTTTAATTTATCTTAGTGACGATCCATAAAACTAGGCGTACTATTCTACGAGATCTATTACACAATGCAAGTGGACCAGTACTGTAGGCAAGTAGGTGATACCAGTTTTGCGGTCAAGTGGTGGAGATACGAAATAATTCGTTACGTCACTGTTGTGGTGGTTCAGTGAACCAATTGTTTTGTAATTGCTATATTTTATATCGTAATGCTTCGTGATTTTAACGTGGACTTGTTTGGTTATTTACTATTTTTACGGTTATACGATTATCCGGATATACATTGATAGTCTTTAAATAATTGAAGAAAGTAAATGTATTTATAACATTTGTTTTTTTTTTGAGTTCCGCACCAAAATAAAAAACAACATTATTTTGTTGCAAGATGTGCTATTTCGTAAGGTAAAATGACACTAGCTCGACGATGTTTCGTCACTGCCTCTATGCTGTCCTGGACGAACTTTGCGCTAATAGCTACTTCAAAATTTAAGCAGAAAATGTTGATTATCAAAATATTTTTAACTTAACATTTATATTCATCAAGTTAAAGACTCTTAAACAGCGTAGCAAGTCTATTAAATACCCGTTTTATAAGAGTCAATGTTATTCAAACTACATATTTAGAATAATATTCTGCTATATTTACAAGCAAAATGCCAAAAGCATTCAAAACTTTTATGAATCAATTTGTACTCTCAGATTAACGACATAAGGTGTTTTTTACGATTTGAGGAAACATATTCGATTTAGCAGTTAAATGTCGAATTCGATGCAATTTATCAATTTGGTATCTTTTTTCTTTTTGTTGTTTGAAATGGATCCAATTATGGATAACAATGATTCCATTAAAAATAAATTACATTAAAACTGACCGAGCGACTTAAATATATCTGCCTATGTAATAGGTTATTAGGGATCGTAATTACAGCAAAATGGTCGTTATTGCAAGCTAATTAAGGACTACAGATTAAAATTGCATGAAGTAACGATGCGCATAAACGCATTTAGCAAATAACCAGTGGTTATCAACAATGTAAGTGGTTATTACATTAGCTGGATGCTACAAAGCTACCGGTTTCATTGATTCGTTTTAGTTTTGAAGATAAACTATGTACTGTTTAGGGATCCGTACGGAGTTGGTTTAAAACTCATTGTATTTAATTCTGCTGTGAGTAATGATTTATCGATAAATAAAATCATCAGATTTATCGATTAATTGGTTTATCGATACTTCAGTAAATATTTATAATTGTATTCAATATTAAAATTGTACCAAATAGGTGAGTAATAGTCAATTTAAAAAAATCATTTGTTTGTTCTTTTAACCTGTAATGTAAGTTTTGTGGTGACGAACAAATTATTACATTGGTATTATTTTTTTATTTCCTAACATACATGATCCCACTGCTGGACAAATGTCTATCCCATTTCTTTAAAATAAAACTGCACCATTCAATGATGTGAAATAAAAAATATTTACTCAAATAGCCCTTCTTACTTATGAATGGTCAGACTCTAACTTGTAGCTTCATTAACTTTAAATTTGACCTTCATAAGTGCCTTCCGAGGGCCTAAACTGAATAAATGGTTTTGAATTTGGAATTTTGAACTATATTCATAATTAACTATTTCAGTCTCAGTGGTTAATTTATTTTGAATTAAAAACAGCGTTTTCTATCGGTTGTTAGTTGCACTTACACGATAATACACATCTTCTTTGACAAACATTGAATACTACATTTCTGCGCACATCGGTCATAAAGTAAATATTAAAATATTGGTATTATTATGCATGTAAACGTGTGACAAAGGGTTAAATACTTCCTTATTTATCAAGTCGGTTAAAAACAGTAGTTATCTATAGACCATATAAAAGTTATTTTTTAGTAGTATTTTAAAATCAATATGTAGGCAGTTCATTAAATCCGTTGGACTTTGAGTATACGGAACCAATAAACACAAAATCTAAATTCACACTGAAAATTACTGTCATAAAAATTTTACTTGCATTAATGTTTTATAATATTTGATGACTGCGCTCTTTACGTCACGTTTTAAATCGTGATTTACCTTCATGTTATTGAAAATTGAGTCGTTTTGTTTCAATAATACGTCACATTATGCCGGGTCAGTTGGCTTGGTGGTTAGATACCCTGACCTGTAGAATGTCCTAGAATTGTTATTTATTTTAATTCGTTAACCCACAAATAAAATATGTTACCACACTCGGTAACAGTGTAATAGTAGTATTTTTCAGTTAGCGAAATATTGGTCATCTTCCTGTATTACTGATGTCTAAAGGTGATTATTATCACATACCATGGGTCAGTCACGACCATAAATACATAAGTGCGAAAATATAAAAGTAACTAAAGATTTCCAAGTGGTGACAGTATTTAGAAATTTAAAATCACTTTCCCAGTAGTAAAACTTTTACATAACAAATTTTACAAAAACATTGTATCATAATGAAATAAACAATAGTTTTTGGCTACTTAAATTATCTTCGCTCTCTACGAGACAGCAAGTCGAAAGTTATAGGCTGTAAAGTTTAGCAATACACAGCACAGTATTTATTATCTGTGGTACGACCTCCATGTCAGTGAACTATAGACAATGAGCCATGGGAAATTGTGATAATTGGTTGGTCTAACAGCGTAACAGTTTTTTGTTTCGCTGCAACGCGCATTGGTTTTTAAACAAAAGATTTTTGTGGGCACTTTCCAGGTAGGATGTGTCATTAAAGAATTCGTTGACTCAGTAGATTAACTATCGATTTTGTAGTATTATACAATATGGGGTTTTCCATTTTGGATTTATTTTTGCCATTTTAATGTTAAATTATGTCATGGAAAAATAAGCTGTAATCCTTTGTAAGGTTTATCTGCTATTTCTACACAGCCATAATTAGGAGACACTGATTTAAATTTGATATAAGAATAGATGGAGATGATGAGATTGAGGAATGTAGGCATTTAAAGATGCAAAATCAAGCAGCTATAACAACAAAAGGTTCATTTTTCAAATGGTTAATATTTTTATATTTAGATACTTTATATTAAAAAAAAAACGAAATGAGGTGGAAAGATAAATTAATGCTAAGCGTATGTCCAGATTAGCGGCTAAAATGACGATGATAATAAAATATCAAGTCTTTAAATGGAAACCATAAATATTATTTTCCACCTAGATATTTTGTGACTACGTTTTATGCACGAATCTGCAGCACTAATACATACTCCATAAGGTTTAAATTTAATTTAATTAAAGTATCAATATACCATTCTGTGCATTACCCACTACAGATACAAATTTAAACCCAAAATCGAATCCTGGTGTACATATTTGTAGTATTTCACCATCAAGAAACCGTCTAAAAGGTGACCTTGGTGACTAACTGTCACATCACATATGCAAGGAAAGCTCATAGTGTAAACACAGCTTAACTTAACTGTTAATCTACAGTTATGCAACTAACCTTAATGTATCCTTAAAACTTATTGAATCCCACTAAAAATACACAACACTACGCATAATTCTTCATTCAAAAAAGGAAATTCTACACATTAAACTATTTTATACACAACATTATTTTGTTCTTGCGTAGACACTTCGCTAAGTTTAAAACGTACTGTCAAAAACTTGTACCACCGGTCGCTGGCGCTCGACTTGTCTTGATCACTTATCTCTTTCTTACACACTTGTTTACGGTACTATAGAAAAAGTCGGTAATACTCCTTAGACGCCGCCTTCAATCTCCTGCAGATACAGCCTTTTTGCACAGGTAAAAGTAACGGGGTTTTTCTTAAGATGCGTGCGATGAGATAGAATGTTTGAGGTCAGTGGCGTTAGAAAGAGATAGAAGATACACTAGGTCACGTTTCAAAAGGGCGAATTGCAATAAGGTTACTAGAGTGAAAAGTTGTGTGTAGAATTATGAGGAAATGAGTTGTTTTGTCGATAATAATGCATCGTAAGTATTTTTACGGGTGTTTATTTATAAGTAACAAATTAGCGTCTAATTGCAGTTTCATAAAACAAGCGATTAATTGAGAATAAGAGGTAAAATAACCATGTCATACTGTCAGCTGATATAATAACATTTACGATATCACAAAAATATTAAATTTATCATAATAATGCAATTTGAGGTATTTTTATAATTATATTCATGTTTTAAATAGTATTAATACTAGAATATTAATTTTATTACTTTATTTTATTATACATACATATTTAGGTACTTTTGCCATTATTTTCTCTATTATATGTTTATTGTATTTAAGGGGTGGTGGGTTTAGTGGTTAAATATTCTGACGACTATCCTATAGGTCGTGGGTTCAATTCTCATCCCTAGGCCGAACATTTGTGCGTATATTTGTTTTTCGTAGTCTGGTTCAGTTATATGTATAGCTAAATCTGGATTAAAGTATATACAAAAGTAGTATATGAAGTATTCTTTTTAATTGTGAACTAGGATAAGGGTTGACATGAATTAACAATGGTAAGAAAAGAGTAGGTAATTAATAAGTTAATTGCTGATTCATCGCAGCAAAAGCAACCTTTCGAACCGGCCTTAGAGATATACCATGTATAAGTGGCTGTGAGGCCCCTTTTTGAATAAATATATTTAATTACATATTGATCAAATCGCCTTTATTATATTTTTTTACTTGGATTATTTCAGACTGAAAAAACTTTGGTATTTTTTTTGACAGTGTATTACAGTGCCATCTATGTGTCCCTTAAAGAACTCTTATGTACTTACACGTAAGACACTGGATTTTCTCGATTGTCATCACGTCATGTGCTAGCTAGAGCAGCGTTAGTTCTTCAATTTGTCGTATGGTGTCACACCACCACCACCACGATTTAAAAAGTGGTTAGTACATAATTTTTTTTAAATTATACTCTGCTTTGTTCTTATAATTGTAACCAAATAGTATCTAAATAATAAATTTATTGAACAATCTTTTCTATATTTTTAATTTTTTTTAAATATTATTATGTACCTACTTTGGTTAAATACTATTGATATGATACAATAATTAATAAGATTATAAAATAGCAGTATTTCCGAAGAAGAACCTTTACACATATTTCCACCCTTTTTGGTAGCTCATTAGGTCACTATTGTGTATTGGTTGCCCAGAAGCCCCATATACAACAAAATTATTAAGCGTCTGTGAGAAGATGAGAGAAGTGATAAATACAGGAGATTCAACAGCTAAGTACGGTTAACACATTAGCGTAGTTTAGTCCTAATATTACAAACGTCCGTAGGTGGTGAATACTACATTACTTAAAATCAGGTGGACCATCTGCTGGTTTGTAGACATAGAACATTTGTACTCTCACGATTTGTAGACCTAATGGACATTAAAAAATATGGTAGGTATGAGGTTATAATAAAAAAGAAACAGTTTCTTAATATTTTATTTACAATATTTGCCAACAATTAGTTACAGCACAGAAATAAAAACAAAGGTAAAATGTTAAGGTGTAGTCGGTGGGTAAGACATAAATAAATAAATAATTTAATTAATCATTTTCATCAGCGCTTTTAGAATTATTTCTCCTTATTTCTACATACGTAGGAATGGAACTGTGTTTTCTGTAACCACCAACGGACATTTCAAGCCTTCTCTTTCTATTAGTTTCTGAATTGAACCAAGTGTTCACACGTCTGGTACTCTGATTTATATTTCTATAATGCCCATTTATTTGCGGTAACGTTTGCATCGTAGTTGTTTCTTCAATTTCTTTAGCAGCCCTTTCTACTATTTCTGTGGTTGAACTTGTTTCTAAATTCTTAAGTTTAACAACTAACGTACTATATTCATCTTTTGCGTCAGCTAGACTATCATCTGATATTCTTCTGTTTATACGCGGTGATACATACTGTTCTTCACTAATTCTAATGTCTTTATAACGTTCGGGAATTTTAGCATCATCAGCGCTAAATTTGAGAATATCTGGTGGATTGGTTGACCAAGTATTTACATCAGAATGGGAAGAATATGTATTTGTATCAAAGATAGGTCTCGTTTCGGAAGCCACAGGTAAGAATGGAGTTGGCGTGGTATTTATTGGAATTATACCTGAACTACCGACATGAAAATCTTCTATTTCGGAAGTAGATAATTCGATAGGAGCAATGGATGTTAATGGTATGTTGAGCTTTGTCGTTGTTTGAAATACTTCTGTAACAGTATCAAGTTTGGTGGTCGTTTCAGTTTTCGTTTTTGGAGAAAAGACATTAACATGTAGTATCATGTTAGTTGCCGCTGTTAAATTGTCTTGTGAATCTTTTGGATTAGTTTTATCTAACGTATCTTTGTTTGTTATATTTTCATTCAGTACCCGGGGTCGTTTGTATCTATAATAAGTTCGTCTTAGAGGAATTGTTGATTTTCTCCTAAATTGTATAATCGGTCGTGATGTTGTGATATAAATGGAGTCTAATGTTGGTTGAGTAACTTTCACATCGTTTCTATTGGATTCATTACTCAAGGTAGGTTTCAAAGGAAATAAATTGAGCATAACACTGAATGATTTAGTATTTTTGGTACCAGCAGGTGTTGTTGCAGCATTACGTATTTCACTGGAGCTCTGTAAGAAGTTAACTAATTGTTTACCCATCTTCTCCTCGCATTGGATACCTAGACAATTGCTGTTTATTTTGTGACGTGGTAGAGTCCTAAATATTGGATTATTAGTGGAAGCGTCTTCATAAATACTTGGTGTTGGTATAGGAGAAAATCTAAGAAAGGCATCAGCTAATAGATTTACTTCGCCTGGACTAACGGGCTTGTAATTAAATAGTGGATCTGATTGGTGATTTGACGCCGTTTCGAATTTATTTGAACTTTGTTGTACAGAATCCATTGGTGGTGTAGTGCCCTGTTCATTACTCTTGTCTACCGGTTCTATATAAACACCAGTAAAAGCAATTTGTGCGTTAGCTGGTTTTATATACATGTCTCCTACTTTTGCATTAATAGTTGATTCTAAATATTTAACAATTTTTTGAATATTTTGTAATCTCTGTGCATTACGATAATTTTCTACCCAACTTCTTGAACCATATGTTTTACTAAATGGCAAAGGAGTTGGACTTCTGTATTCAAAGAAAAAAGGTCTTGGGCTCGTTCTCCTAACTGATGTTTTAAATGTTATTGGTTTTGTAGTGGTAGTAAAATTTACTCTATGTTTTCTTTTGCCAATAGGCCTCGTCATTTCTAAAATAGGATCGATATAATTGGTCTCTTGCAATGCGTTGACCAGAAGTGGCATTCGTTCGTAGTAATCTTGGTCAAATCCGAAGTAGCTTCGGTCGAGTCTGTCAGCGAATGGACTGTCTTTTGATGTGTCATAATAAGTTCTGTTATCATCTTTTTGATTTTGTACTAAGCTCCATTCTACTGCAATCGCATATTCGTAGATTAGTAGAATTACCTGCAACACAACAAAATAAAATGAGAATTTAAATGAGTTTAATTTTGTTATTCGGTTAGGACTTTTCGAAATATGAACCACCCAATTTTATCTCGTATATTATATTTTTTTATTTAATTAATAGTTTACATTTATTTTTACCTAACTACCTAAGTGTGTTAAAGTGAGGAAATCAGATACCAATTTAAAGTACGACATATAAGTGGAAGCGTGCTGTTAAATGTCAAATACACTGCAGAATATGACAACCAAATTAATGTTTTAGAATCAATCAATACAATTAATATAAAATGTATAACTACGTCAGTGTATTTTATACTGTTTTATAGGACATCCTTAATGCTTTAGTTATATTAAATAACTCTATAACAATTGTTTTATGAGACAGACAGTCTTTAAAATATTATGTCTTTTAACATTTTTGGCACGAGATATTTTAGATAAAAATTATGACTTTAGCACATGATTATAGAATACCTACTATAATAGAAACAATAATTGCACAATTCTAAATGTTTTCATTATCGATACCATAAGAATGAGCTAGTAACTATTTAACAAGACGAGACAAATCGAAATTATTATTATTCAAATTGATGTCATAATCTTGATGTTCATCATGCCGCCAATCGTTTCTGTTCACTTCCAAATAAACTGGTCTATCCATTGGCAACATGGATGTATACTTTTTAGATTCCCCTGTTATTTGTAAAATATCATGTAGGTTTATAGGTTTTTCAACTCCACTCGTATTATTCTTCATTGTAAATCTTTGTTTAGTCGCTTCTGCTTCTTGAAGTTCTTCGTCAGGAACTACTTTGTCAACTTCTTCTTCTGGTACGGAACTTTCGTGTTGGTAATCAACATGACTAGTTTTATTAAGAGCTTTTGTTTTGATCTTTGTAATATTATGGATATGTCTTGGTATATTTTCCGATGCGTTAACAGATTTAACTTTTTCTATTGAGTCATTATGAATTTTAGATTGTAAAGTTGGAAAAATAACTGTTACCATTTTGTCTATGAAATACAGACTTGAATTCGTATTATCATTTATATCATAGTCAGTAGGATTAATTGGTTGAATTTCTATACTGCTTTGATTAGTGCTCTTTCTTCTTTCAGATAAAATTTTTGATTTCACAAGCTCCACGCTATGAACATCTAGATTTTCAAAATCTATCTCAGTATCGTTACTTCCTGTAGGCGTAGAAGAAAAGTAATCATCGTATTCATTGTTACTGAAAACAGTAAGTGGTTTATCAGTTTTGCTGTTTTGTTTCGTCGCGTTATTTTGTAACCAATTTTCATTAACAGCTTGTAAATTAAGCTTATCTTCTTTACTTCGAGTGGGAACAGTTAGTATTAGAGCTGGTGTTGAAGTCATTTCTATATCACTGTTTTTAATTGAATCTTTGATTGATGTAGTTGAAGTAACAATATTACTTTCAGTGGACATGATCGCATTATCGTCGTTGATATTCAATTTTTCCAACGCGTATCCTTTATTTTGAGGTTTATACATACTATTATCAGATAACAGTGGATAGTCTACTGTATTTGTTTCAAAAATACTCTGTTTGAGCCATGGTTGCATTCTGAATAGTGGATTGATTTTTTTACCTTGCTTATTTTTAGATGCTGTAGGAATTTTAGGTATTGCATTTGGTTTGGTCTGTGGTGGTATTTTCAGTTTTGCGTTTGCTAAAGGCTTTTCATTAATGCTATTCATTGGAAACACATCTTTAATGGACTTATCCAAAGGATAAAAATTCAAGGGCTCTGATTTAGTTACTTCTTCACATGGTGATTTACTAGTTTCATTATCCAGCATCATCAGCTTAATGCTTGACATAACTTTTTGCAATAAGTCACCAATATTTTTGGGACATTTACAGAGAGCTCTGTCTTTGTTTACTTTTGATATAGCTTTTTTGGGAGTTGGCATTTTACTTGTTGTTGTTTTAATTACATGTTTTTGCATAGGTTTTGTAATAGCTTTCAAATTAACCTTTTCAGGTGGCATATTATTTATTTTATCTATAGATAGACTCGAGCTGGTCTTAACTTTTTCACTTATCATCTTATCAAAATAATTTAATATTCTTTTGTAATCACGTATTTTTCTGTTTTTTGTATAATATTCTGAAGTTGTAGTTGGGCTTTTGTAAGTGACTAGTGGTGAAGTTTTGTATACCAGTGTGTATAATCTTGATGAAGGCATTTTAGACCATCGTTCGTTGACAAATATGTCTTTCTTGTATTTAAACTCAGTTGATTCTTTTTTCTCGTACGAAGGACTGGAACTGGAATAATCATCTATGATTTTTTCCAAATATCTATTTTGATTTAGTGCCTTTAATATTAGCGGTAGTAATTTGAGTGTTGCGCTGTCGAAATTCATCTTTTTTTGAGCAAACTTTTTGTCTAGTGCATTGCCATCTGAGGTTTCGTTCAGTAAACCGTACCAATTTGATTTGAGTGTCAGTATTTTACTCGAATTTGATCCTGCATTGATGCTGTATTCGTAGACCAGAAGCACGCTCTGAAAATTAGAAAAAATAATTACATTAATATTTATTTCATAAAAAGTATTACGCCTCTTTTAAAGCCGTTTTTGTTATTCAAATATTAACAATATCTGCATTTTAGGGTTAAAAAAAGATAAATTATACAATTTATGGCATAAGCATTAGAAATAACATAAAATACAACAAACAAGTGACTCACCTTTTACAAATAGACATATACACAGTTATTAGATAACATCATAAGCATACAATTTGATTAATTACGTTTTTGAGACCACAACATTTTTTTAGTAATTAAAACCTATATAAATTACAAAACGACAGAAAACGAATATGAACTTTATTGCACTATGTTATTGAATTCATAACCCTATATTGCGCATATATAACACAATCGTTATAAAGATAAAGCATATTCTTATTATGATAGTAAATTATACTAAAAGTCAAATTGGCATATGTACAGGCGATGCAAGATCTTTAGTATGACTTTAATGTTATTATTACGCTGGCTAATGACTTTTGTAGACTATTAAAAAACTCAGTTATGCTGTATTTTAATGAGATAAACATCACAACTTGATTATTAAATAAAAATTACGTTCGTTTGAAGAAATGTTTTTGATATACGCTAGATCTGTCTAGATACGTCTGTTAGTAATTCTTCTCAGTAAAAGCAACCTACCGACCATTCATAAGTGCATGTGAAGAACTCTTTGAATTGATATATCTCATTTCATATAGGTAGTATGTTATGAATATATTTGATTTTGAAATAGGTTCGAGATACCATATAATTTTAATTATGAAAATAACGAGAATTCTTTGTTGCAGCTATCTCAATTACTAATGAATATTATTAAAACCTTAAATTGACTATTTATTAATTAATTCATACCATATTAAAGATTTCTTCTTCCGACTCTTTCTTTTTCCTTTACCTTCAAACGAAAACTGTCTATATGTTCAAAGGGTTAAACTCTAAAGTGCTTCCTCGTGATGTTATCTCATAACATTTAGCATATTGAGAGCGTCGAGCGCACTTTCTGCTTTCTTTGTTTATCGGAGATGCGCGTGCGCATACCGTGACGTCGCGTCGGTCGCTGTGCACTGCGGACTGCGGTAGTGATCATTAGACGAATACTTTTGTTATTCTCTTTATGTTTAATTTACCCGAAATAGAATGTACTCTTCTTTCAGAAAAGGTGGTGTTGCGGGTCCAACCTTCATACTGACATGACTGGCCCACGAGACATAACAAAAGGCGAAATTACTCGACATCACAAAATAAAATTTGATCCAATGGATATGGACTTTGGAGGTGAATAAAAAGGGTTTTAGACTGAAGCTATTTAATATTATACGTAGATAAGACGGAACAGATGGTAAATGGTGTTTGAATTATATTGATTCTGGAAACTTTTTAGGACTTTTCCGGTTTAGTTTGAGATAGATCTGTCCATTGTTATCGAAATTAAAAAGTCACATGGTAATATTTTAGTTTGAAGATTCAACGTTTGTTTCATCAAAATCTATGATTATATTTTAACTTGACAATCCTACTAATATTAAGAAAGTGAATGTTTGTGAGGATGGCTAGGGAATGGATGGAACGGATTGAGATGATACTTAACACATACATAGTTCACAGCCTGGATTGATAGGAAAAATTAACCCGGGAAAATTACACATCCCTTGGGAACGCGGGGGATAGCTAGTAAAATAAAAATGTACATGAAAGTTTTAGAGCGTCAGGACATTCCTTTTCTAAATGATTTGAATGCCACTTTGGTCGTTAATAAATGCTAACCGTGCAAAGTTAACTACAATATCAAATAACTATAGTTTTATCAAATTCATACCTGCGTCAAAGATCGACTTTAAAGTTTTATGCTGTCTAACCATTGTGTCTCACAGTATGACAATGATCGTCTCGTGACGGAAATTGGTACAGCGAGACTCACAGCATTTTGCTAGGTATAGTAATAATACAATAAAGCTGAAGAGTTTGTTTGTTTGTTTTTTTGAACGCCCTAATCTCAGGAACCGCTGGTCCGATTTGAAAAAATCTTTCAGTGATATAGATAGTGCATTTATCGTGGACCAATAGGAGCGGAGCACTAATGAAGAATGTTTCAATATCGTTTTTTTTCCTTTTGAGAGCTGCATCATTCGCTCTAATCATAACCTCTTATTTATCCCGGGAAAATTTAACATCCTCCGGAAATGCGGGTAAAACCGCAGGGTACAACTATAGTGGATAAAGGGGCATTCTTTTTAGCACGATCTGCGGACTACTTATACCACTTTTCCTGTGACAATCAAGAATTATGTGTTAAAAATTATTATTAGTGATTAAATTAACATAACGGAGTATAAAACCTCAAAAATTCTATCAATTATACTTAATAAATACCGACATTCATTTTACTAATATTATAAATTAGACTGTAAGTTTGTTAATGTTTCCTTCATATCGTAACAGAGCAAAATATCAACCTAGGATTTGATTCTAAGGTAAATGAAACTAGCTCGACGAATTACGACCCTATGGCGTTATAATAAAGTCCATCGGTATCATCATACCATTATCCATTAAATTAATAGATAAACCTTATCTCGAAAGTATTAAAGAAGATTTCTACGACATACTTCGCTGTCGAAAAGAGCCTTTTGGATCTTACACTTTTAACGATAGACCTTGCAAGGTCATAGCTCAGGGGCTGATTTTAGCCATGCATAGGGGCGGTTGATGAAGAGTAGATGGAATTTCTGACTTTTTAGCTTAGGAGTGAGAAGGAAACCTTAGAGTGGACACTATATCTATAATTTCTTTCATGACTGCGTAAAAAAGTATTGTTACATAGGAACTAAAATTAATAATTCATGAAGATTACTTCAGCAAACAACAAGGTATTAATTGTTTATTAAATAGATGAGACAAAAAATAACAAACACAATAATTGCATACACAAACAGTGTTTGCGAATTGAAGGCATGCGTGGACACACGCGTGAAATCGTATCGCATCCTATCTGCACATTACAGTAGATATCTATACAAATAAATAACATTTAAGTGATTCTTATATCATGCAGATGAAAATATCTATTGTAATTATAATAAAAAAATGGAATTGTTATTTTTTGTGTGTCTGTTTATTACGGCTGATCTCTAAAACGCCTGGACCATTTTTGCCACGACTTTCACTAGAAGGTAGCTGATGTTATAAGAAGTAACCTACGCTTTTTATCCTGGTGGAGAACTGGTTTAGAATATAATAATTTTTGATGCAACCTCCATGTCTAGAAATATATTTTTTACTTTTGGTTACTCACTTTCGTATTCAAATGGCTTATAGGATTAGGGGTATATAATAGGATAATTATTGGATAGTTTGATAGCAACTCAATAAAAGTCTTAGTTTCAATCATTGCCTTCAATTCAGAAATTTCTTTACAATTACCTGGTTACTAAATAGTTTAACTTTTATTCATAGTTAATTTTTTTTGGGATGGTGATCGAATTTCGATTAATTCATTCTAAGTACTTATGCTATTTTCTAATTTTAATGTTACTTTGACTCGGAATATAGACTATTGTATCAGTCAATCAATCTAGACCTATTCTTTCATAAATAGGTATAAAAAATAGTCATGCCTTTAAAATTTGGCAGCATATATCCAATGGACGTTTCATTGTTTTTTTATTTATTTAACTTTACCACATACATAAAAAATAAGCAATATACCTGGAATAATAAAATACCTGCATTTACCATAATACTTATCTTTTTTTTTTATCGAAAACAGTATTATGAAATTTTTGCTTTGAAATCGATAACGCTTTAAGCTTAATTATAAATTAGTCAAAATGATTATTTTACAAAACAAAACACAAACAATAAACTATTCTACCCATAAAAAGCAAATAATACTTACAATGACAACGGTAACAGTAATGGCGGTAGACACAGCTGCGCAAGCGCATCCTTGCTTGATCTGCCGTTTTCTAGACAGCCTAAGGAACTCCTCAGTCCTCGCGTCGATGGTTCTGTACAAACCAAATTGCCTGATGCGGGAACCGCTGCTTATAGTGTCGGAACCCTCACTTGACATGTTGACGTGTTAACGACATCACTATTAACTTGTTTGTTTGTTCTGCGCGTGCGCCGTACGCGGGTTCGTATGAAAATGTGGTTTCATGATGCGCGCGAGCGATAATGTGTTTTCCTTTGAGATGGTTGATTTTTAGGGATGGGTAAGGGGAATTGTTTTGATATCGATATAGGTTTTGATCGATATCCTATTTGAATATATATAATAACTATGTCATTTTATATATTAAATTAAAGGCTATTATTTTGTCGTAGCTTATTATTATATATATGCATCGTAGGACTCTGAATTTGAAACTTTAAGGAATTCACACGGAAACATCGTGGATAAAAATGAAAAATGGAGCGTTTACGTCAAATTTCATGAAACACTCACACTGAGCCTAAGGTAAAATTTTAATTACTCCAGTACTGCATTCAATGAGATATACATATACCATACATTTGAACTGTCTTCTGGATATGGCTCTCGGCCGCAGATTTTTCAAATGCAACGAGCGACAACGTATGTCATGGTCTTGCAAGCCTCAATAGGCTGCGGTGACCGTTCATCATAAGGCGGATTATCAGTTTGTGTGTCACCTTACAATTTCTAAAATCAATACTTAATATCGTACAATTAAAATCGACTCATCCCCAACACTACTCACACATCGCGGACTCAAGGCACTGGAGCGTACAGAGCGGGCAGCGGCACCGAAACACTCGTAACTCAACAGTGAAAATCTTTACGAGCAATTTATGCATCATACACCATCTTTATGCTATGTTTAGCTACATTGTAAGGTCTTCAATTTATATGTTACGTTTAATTTTAAAGATTTGTTACGTAAAATGATTGCGTAATCTGTAATGAAGCTGACGACAGCAAATTGGTCACGTCACTCAAATGAAAGGAGGATTGCAAAGGAGACCATCTAAAAAGACGAATCGAAATTTGCTCGATTTGGGACTCCTTTGATCCATAGTGATCTGCTCTTAGTTTTTTTTGCCATGTAAGCCTGCGAACAGTTAGACATAAACCACCGCCAATGGACATCGCCAATGAGCTGTCGAAACTCAGGCATGAAGTTCTTAAGCGTCAAGTACCTATAATTTCACCGGCCTCCTTAATGTCTAACAGATGCAATGTTTTTGTGCTTCATGGCGGTAATAGATGTGATGGCAGTGCTCAATGTTTGACTAAATATTAGCTTACATTCCATTTTTCTATGGGACAGTCGCCCCATGTTTTCCTATTGAAGATATCTAACAGTGTATATATTTCGTAGCATAAAGACGAAGAGGGAAAGACAAAGCAAGCGTCAATACAACACTTGAAATGATCTTCACTAACATCTGCCTGATTTATTCCCAATTATTGGGGTCGGCGCAACACGTTATATTTCTACCCATTCAGTGCATTATGGGATATTACAAGGGATTGGGCAGTTTAACTGTCCAGGCGCCAGCATGAAGGCATCCCTCTTTGGGTATGCTTTTGTTGACCACTTGATATAACGTGTAAGTGCACGTGTTCATCGATAAAACAGCGATATTATTTCCAAATTCCATAATTACTTTTTGTTTCATAATCTTAGCTAATGTTATGGAATAAGCAATTAACTTATGTTTCATATTCATACGTATATTAAATATATTACGGTTTTGTTGCGTTTTTGTGGCCATCAACATTAGGTTCTCAATGAATGCTGCTTTCTAACTCAGATAAATCCATCGATAATGTAAAATATGATGAGTAATTGCATATAATTACCTAGTTCTCTTGATAAATCGTGTTATAATCGCGATAGCAGACTTTCTAGTAATATTGAGTTGCGTATAGAGATCTTGAGCTGCTTTACGAGGGTTAATCGATTCCTTACTTACAGAAATTTTGAAGTTTAAGTCTATAGAGGGCAATAACGAAGTTCAGAGCTTATAGACCAACGGTTCAGGAGTAAGTCTTATATCTTCTTCTTATCGCTCAAGTTTCACGCAGCTTTTCAAGCTTGTATTGTGGACTTGCGAATTGGACCAGGGTAGCAATAATTTTTCACTGACTTAAAAAAAATTGGCAATTCTCAATTCGACTGTACGTTTTTTTTTTCATGTGTGTTACCTCAGATATTTTTATTAGGTGAACCATTTTTGTATGACAAAGGTTGGAAAGTAGGGAAATATAGTAACCTAAGTATGTGGTCATCGCCACCCCTGTACAGTTGCAATACCAGGTAGTTGCCAATGTACTCGTATTGCCAACTTTCTGATACCCCTTATCGAAGTGCTGCGGGAAAACCGTGATAGGTAATCTTTTTAAATCCGGATGCGAGACCGCAGAGTGTATGGAGGCTGCGATAAGCTATCGTCGAGATTTTGATTTGAATTTGACATTTACCTCAGTGTATAAGATAAGTAGTATGATGTTATGATATTTTAGCTTCAGAGTCTAACACGAGCTCAACAATGTTCGAGCGTGGCCTTTTAACCCTGTCTCCTTCGTCACGTGACAAGGAAGCTCTCCGATGTCTCGTTGCGAGAGAGTGTAGACCCTGTCCCCTTATTAAGATAGGCCAGTTGGCTTGGTGGTTAGAGCTCCTGACTGTCACGACATAGGGTGTGGCAGTCAGCCCAGGAAAAACATCTGTGTGTCTAAACATGTATGTGTGTTTTATTTATTTATTCACGGACAGCCAGTGGTTATTACAACAATTAAAACTTAAATCTAGATTACGAAAGGATAAATTGAGGCGTCACAGCATGTGCTTAGAAGGTAACATAAACTATACAAGATATAAGTACAAGAAGAAAATATAACTAGGTCTATTATGTATATCTAGATGTAAAATATGTAATGTATTTATTAGTATGTTTTTAGATGAAAAGAATAATAATATAGTAGCTGAACAAGCTCTGTTTAATTTGGGTTTGGCCGTGTGTAAAAAATCTCCCTGGATATTTGTTATCATTATTTATGATTCAGTTAGTACAAACTTTGTCACTCTTATCAAAATTAGAATCTAAAAGAAAAATATCTAAATGGCTTCAATCACTTTCCTACGAGGAGACAGAAAACTTACTAGTTATCATTAAATAATCTTCTTTTTTAATCATATAGCTACATTGGCACACACACACACACACACACACACACACGCACACACGCACACAAATACACACACACACCACTCTACTCTATTTAATTATCATTACCTTCTAAAAATATGTCCAGCACTTTAATGGATAAGACTAGTTTAAAACTAAGACATGTCCTTGGGGATTTTGGCGCTGTATGCTGTAATACAGGCTTCTTGCCTAGCTGAGCAACAGATGCTAAGCTACTATAATTATAACCTAGTCTAAGATATCTTTGTCAAACACATGTATTAACTTAGCTATGAGTCAATAAATTATTATTATGATTATTATTATTATTTGTCGGCGAGCCGGTGCAATGAGGCCTCAGAGAGATGACCTCTCACGTGATTGTGTAGTTAGCTAATAAGATAGATCACAGTGGCTGACTTTTGAAGCGGTGTCACGATAACCTTCATAAGTCTGATCTAGGACTCAAACTATATAATACATATTTTTATATAGATAGATAGATAACTCTTTATTGTACACCAAATAAAAAAGAAAATAAACAACAATAAACCTTAAATCTATATACATGTAATATATATATAGTATATAAATAAATCTTCTGGGCGTGTTGGCAATTAAACTCCATAAAAATGTGTGCATTCAAGGGGATTCGAGAATGGTTTAGATTCATAATTGGACCCGGTAGGTGGCGCACCCGGTCGGTGTGTTTTATTATTTACCTTACAGAATTAAACCATCTAAACAAAATCTGTTTCCGCTTTAATATTGACTAGTATTTGACCATAACCTTTATTGAAAATTTGGGGTACGCATAATAATATATCTAACTGTTTTCAATTTATTTTATTGCTAGCACTAAGGCTTTTAAAGTTACTAAAAAAAACGATATTCACGTAGATAAAACAGAAAAGCAAATGCTACGTAACAAATTTCTCATTACCTATTTATATGTAGGTTCTTATACAATTATAAAAAAAATTATAATCTTACATTGTTGTTTGAGTTTAAAATACTCTTACAACAACTACAAACCAACAATTCTTCAAATCGTACGATTTCTACACGTAGCGGATGTTTAAAATAGTATCATTTGAACGTTTGGTAAACTACTGGCGGATGCATACAATGGAAACGCAATATTTTATAGTAAAGTGAAGTAATGTAATATTTTAACTGACTTAATACTTCATCATAATAAATAATAATCAATGCGTATTTTCTTGTAATGTTATGATATTTCATCATAAAGAATTTTAGTGATGCAACAAGAAATACACGTAAAATATTTGTAGATTTCATGAAAAATACATGGCTGTTTTTAAATATAATTCAATGTTATTTTTGAAAATTAATAAAAACTATATCTAATGTAAGGGTGTAGGGTAATCTAGGACTACTTCTTTCGATTTCATCGTTAAAATTACCTCTTATATATTTTAGCGCTGGTTCTCATAAGTGCCGTCCGCTGGCCAAATGTCAATAAAATTCAGAATTTAAAATTTCACCGTTTGCCAACTTAAGCACTTTACACAACTATTACAAAACCCGAATTAAAATCAGTTAAACTATTCACGATTTATAAATAGTATCTAACAAATAAAAATACCAACAAACATCCAAACAGTCGTGAGTAAAATAAAAGTTATGGTGTTCATACATAAAAAAAATACGGATTGACTTGAGAACTTCAGTTTATTTGTTAGTAAAAAAATGTTCCATTAAAAGGCCTTAAGACAAGCAATAAATTTTCTCAATAAATCCTTTTATTAAATGTATTCCGATCGCAAAAACGAAATGAAACACCGTATAACTATTCACAATTTTTTATTTGTAGTTGACACCTTTCAACAATACATTACACTTTGAGAACTGACACCTCGTGAGATTATAAATGTTCTATGACTGGCACATGACTGGCTATTTCGGTTGAGAGCCCCTAGCGCTCACCGAAATTGTCCGCATAAGGGCGTAAAAGCCATCTGAGGCTAACACCTAAAAAAAACAATACTGGCTGACAATAATCTGAAGTTAAGTTAACGACTACTGTAATAGGGCACCAAAATACAACGTCTGGGAATTACACCCGTTCCAGTCCCGGGACAAATTGATATCCAATTGCAGATTAGTTTAATAGATTCTAAGTATTAATCAAGATTAAATAAAAAAAATCTACGCTATATTATAGTAGATAGTTTAAATATAAATTCTACGGTGTAAAATGCAATGTTTCTAAAATCTTAGATCATAAATCGAGAGACTGTTCATGTGTGACAATATGAACATTCTACCACTGATTTATTTGTTCAGTGTACTCATGCTTTCTTCCTGTATGAAAGTAGATGCTTAGTGTCAGCTGATTGCATCATTTGTAATCATTTGACTGGATACTTCACTTTGTTAATGTATTGTCATTTTACATTACTACATTGTATAGTATTTTTCAAAGTGCATGAGTTGGGTGACACATAGTGTTTTATAAGATAACTGTCCCCCAAGATTTCACCCGCGTTCCCGAGCGATGTAAAATTTTTCCGGCACAAAAAGTATCCTATGTTTTTTCCAATACTCCAAGAATATGTGTACAAAGGGTTCATGTATTAACCGTGGTAGGTTATTTTGGCGTGAAAGCGTAACAAACAAACTTATTTTCACATTTATAACATTTATTGGGATGTATGTTTATTTCGACATAATTAGGGGATACTGTAACAGAGCAAGGTCTCATAAAGTATTTAATTTCTCAGAGAAATCAAGTGCTGTTACACAAGACAAGGGAATAAAACCTTTAACTGTCACGACTCATCCTATGTGAAAAATGATATAATAATAAATTTTGATTCTTTGTTGGAAAAGCTTTTTTTATTAATTTAGATATTTATAATAATTAGAACTAATAATTTAGAACCTTATAATAAGACATGGGGCAAACTTACATTGTCAGGGACTGACTCTAAAGTGCTTTGTGCTTGGTGTTTGGTGCATTGGGGTATGTTGGGGACCTGGCCCCATTTAAAAAAAAAAAAATCTAAAATTTCGTTAATCTTGCGTGAAGTTATTAAGGTATTCTATAATTTGGAATCGGTCCAACCTCTTGGGGTGGGCACTAGACCATACTGGAGTGGGCACGGACCCCCCCCCCCTTAATACTCCTAAGGTTTGGTGAGGTTTCTATCGTGGTGTTGATGAGACAGGCGGGTACTATACGGTACCCTACCGCTGTTTTGTGGTATTCTCACAATTAGGCATGGCATGATTCACAAGTATCATATGAAATATTTTTTCTTATGTCACACCTGCTACCTGCCTTGACGTCGTCTGTTAAAAATCACTTAGCAAAATACTGCACAAAATATAATACTGATCGTCGTTACGAACGGGTCGCACGGCCAAGAGTGACATTAGAGCATTGCGAAAAAAAATCATTGGCTGTGAAATTTCACAGGTGAAATCACTATGAACAAAATTAAAAATTTCATTAAATGAAAATGAAATAAAAGAATTTCCATGCCTACCTACAATGTCTTCCTTCATCAAAGGCTCAAGCTAGTAGCTTTCGGACTTTGAAATATGTTAGAGAGATTCAATCCTAAACATTTCTTACATATCTCAAGTAATTCATAATATATAAGAAAGCAAAATCCTTAGGCAACATTTACTTGGGGTTCCGTACCCAAAGAGTGCCAACGGGACCTTATTACTAAGGCTCCTATCCGACCGTCCGTCTGTCGGGTCGTATCTTTTGAGCCGTAATAGCTAGATGCTTGAAATTTTCACAGAGTATGTACAAATAGCCGATATAACAAGAAATATGTCTATGAAGGAATTGTGCTATTTCAGTGTTTTATTCAATATTGTAGAGTGATACAGAACCCTTTGTCTGCGAGTCTAACTCACACTTAACCACTTGTTAAATAAATTTATTAATTTTTGATTTTAAACTTATAACAATACACTTTTTTTACTTAACCAGTATCTGCCCTAGAAATCAACTGCTGAACACTATTATTTAATTAATCATTTGTAGAAAATGTTCAATCATAAAAAAGATATTACGTTCAGTCACGCATTGTTATCTTTAAAATCCCACATCTATTATTAAATAATTATTTAGCCTATTTCTTTAGGCTTCAATAAAACTGTCAATTAAAACATAATTTGTTGGAAGCATATATTCACACTAAATTTACTTGTTTGTTTAATAATGACTGGTTTTTTAATATATATAATAATTGACGTAGAGATAATGTAAATAATAAGTATAATTATATCTAGGAAGGGTTGTAAAAAAACATACAGTGTGTAAATCATAATTTATTTTTTTACTATAAAAAAATATTTTTACAATCTTACAACATAGAATTAGTTAAGGCAGTGTTGATTCCATATTGAGTTTGAGTATTCACGTTACAATTTAATTAAAATATACATATTAATATATCACTAATTATGGTAACTCGATACGATACCTACATACACATATATAATAGTTATTGTTAAAACACAAACATAATAACAAACTTGCGACTTTAAGTACTTTAATGTACTTCGTTTGGTATCACAATTTTATGGCAACTTATTTTAAAATGTTATGTTCTAAAATTTAAAATACGAAAGGCACCAGTGGTCGATCGTAGAAGTACCCCTGGTCCTTAACGAAAGGTGGTCGTGTTGTGAAAGGGGCCTGTGTCGATGGTGGGATATAGATTGGAATTCGTGTCGTCTGAGGGGGGATGTAAACTGGAGGGCGAGTCGTTGGTGCTATGTACACTGGTCGCTGTGTTGTCGAAGGGGGTATATAGATTGGTAATCGTGTTGTTTGTGGGGGAATATAGATAGGGGGCCGCGTCGTCGGCGGTACGTATGCAGACCGTGGTGTCGTTTGAGGTACAATGTATACTGGGGGGCTAGTTGGGAATGGCAGTGGGTTTATGGGTCGTGGGTAACTGTAGCCTGATGTTGGTGGCGGTGGAGGCCGTGTTGGTGGCGGAGTTGGCGGCGGTGGTGGCCGTGTTGGTGGCGGAGTTGGTGGGGGTGGAGGCCTTGTTGGTGGTGGAGTTCGTGGCGGTGGAGGCCTTGTTGGTGGCGGAGTTGGTGGCGGTGTAGGCCGTGTCGGTGGCGGAGTTGGTGGTGGTGTTGGCCTTGTAGGTGGCAGGTATGTGGGAGGTTGGGTCCTCGGCCTTTGAGTTGTTGTTGGGAACGTGAACGGTATTATAGGCGTAGGGTAATTGTAACCAGTTGTTCTGTATGTTGGAATTATTGTGGAGTATGTTGGAGGAGGAGGCGGAGGCCTTGTTGGTGGTGGTGGTGGGGGTGGTGGCGGCCTTCTTGTTGTTGGTGGTATGTATATTGGAGGCCTAGTCGGCGGTGGAGGAGGTGGTGGCGGTGGCCTTCTGGTTGTTGGTGGCAAATATGTCGGAGGTAAGTATGTTGGAGGCCTCGTCGGTGGAGGAGGAGGCGGTGGCGGTGGTCGTCTGGTTGTAGGTGGCAAATATGTTGGAGGTAAAAATGTTGGTGGCCTCGTTGGTGGTGGAGGTGGCGGCCGTCTTGTAGTAGGTGGTGTGTATATTATTGGTGGCCTCGTGGGTGGTGTGTATATTATCGGTGGCCTCGTTGGTGGTGGCGGTGGTGGCGGAGTCCTTCTAGTAGTTGGCGGCAAATACGTCACTGGAGGGAATGGTCTAGGAGTAGTTGGTGGTGGCGGTGGTCTTGTGGGAGGAAGATATGTTGGAGGTGCAGTCCGTGGTGGGGGTGGTCTGGTTGGTGGTGGGGGTGGGGGCAGAGTTCTTCTGGTCGTCGGTGGTAAATACGTCACTGGAGGGAAAGGCCTGGGCGTAGTTGGTGGAGGTGGTGGTTGTCTCGTAGTTGTAGGAAAAGTGAAAGGGATTATTGGTGTCGGGTACGTGTATCCTGTGGTTCTATAGTTTTCAATGATGGTTGAGTATGTTGGTGGAGGAGGGGGCCGAGTTGGTGGCCGTGTTGGAGGAGGTGGTGGTCTTGTTGGTGGTGGTGTTGGCCGTGTTGGCGGCGGTGGTGGTGGTGGTGGTCGTGTTGGTGGCGGCGGTGGAGGCGTTCTCCTGAAAATAAATAATACTTAACGTCAATTTGAATTTCATTGAGATCTATTGTATTTGTTAACAGTTGATAGAGGTTTCAAAATTATCTTAAGTTATGATATAGTGAAATTGATAAAAGTAACAAGTACAAATTGTTTGTTATAGAATATATTCTCGAGTTAACTATTAATGTACCTGGTCGTTAATGGCGGAAGATATGTCGATGGCGGAAAGGGTAGTCGCGTTGGCGGCGGCGGTGGTGGAGGAGGCCTTGTCGGTGGCGGGAAAGTCACAGTAGGCCTTATGTATACGTAGCCTGTTGTCCTCGGTGGCAGTGGGGGCAATGTTGGTGGTGGTGGTGGTGGCCTAGTTGGAGGTGGAGGAGGTGGAGGTGGTGGCCTGGTTACAGGCGGAGGTGGGGGCCTGGTTGGTGGCGGGGGAGGGGGAGGAGGAGGCCTAGTTGGTGGTGGTAGTGGGGGATTAGTCCGTGGTGGCGGTGGAGGCGGCGGAGGCGGCCTCCTCGTTGTTGTAGGCAATTCAAACGGTATACGTGGAGTCTCATACACGTAGCCGGTCGTTTTAGGGGCGAATGTTGGTGGCGGTAATGGTGGCCGCGTTGGCGGTGGTGGTGGTGGCGGCGGTGGCCGTGTTGTTGGCGGCGGGTAATAATACCCTTGCGTTATCGATGGTTGTGCCGTTGGTGGCACAGTTGCCCTCGTTGGTGGCGGAGGTGGCCGAGTTGGTGGCGGCGGTGGTGGCGGAGGGGGTAAAGTTGGCCGTGGGGGTGGTGGTGGTGGTGGGAAGGGAATGCTAGGCTTTGGATAGAAATAGCCATCCTCGTTCAAGTCCGCGTTGATACGCGCACCGAATACCGCATAGTTTTGGTTTGCATAGCTTGATATGTCCCGCTTGGGACGATCCGCCCTGCAGGTCTGGTACACTGACAGGAGGATCACTGCTAAATGCAGTGACAGCCTCTGAAAGAAAAGAAGAACCAAATTAAATACAATTTCACAGCTTTGACCATTCGAACAAAAATAAAGGAAGATGTAGTGAAGGAGGTACAATAGTTTTAGTTGTTATTCATTATCTTGGTATTTGAGATAATATAGTTCTGTCCTTTTCTAGACCGTGATTATCAGTCGCGATTAACAAACGCAAATATATCAATGTAAAAAAATATAAATGTCCAATTAAAGTCGTATAGGCTTAGCAAAAAGGGAAGAAAGAAAATGCTTTTTTCACGGACGCACATGAAACACGACATATTATTGAATATTGGAAGGTATATTAGCTTTCTTTTCCTACATTTCATTATGTTAAAATATGTGCGTAAAGTGTAAATAGCTGTTTAACTGTTTATTGCTCTATATGTCAACTTTGACTTACAGCTAATTTGGATTCTTTTATTTTTATTTGATTTATATTTACTTCATTCACTTGTTACTTTATTGACATTAACGCTGTCTTAAATAGTAACATTATTGCTGCCGTGTCTGCGTTACTTGTTGGCTTTTCTTGAGTCTGTTAAAAATGATTGTATTTTTTAATTTTGAAAACTACCTTAATTCTAATTACATACAATCTTTATAAAAAATCTGAAATATTTACAATCAAAACTGTCCACCCAAATAATTTGATTGTTTGTTTGCATTGAATAGTCATGAAAGTTCCGGACCAATTAGAAAAATTCTTTTACTGTTGGGAAGCTACACTATTTCCGGGTGGCATAGGTTGTATTATATTTTTATTTATTTTTTTAAATAGGTATCCTTACTCCAATAATGTAACACATGGTGAAAAAAAATGACGTGAAAATTCCTTATATCGTGTGCGCTGTGAAAACGCGCGTGAAACCACGGGGGACAGCTAGTTATTTATATTTTGAAATTTAGAACGTTTAGAATTGAATTAATGAAATCGTTTCGATATTGGCAAAATTTAAGGTAACTTATGTTTAATAATTTTAAATCCATTAATAATTTGAACTTTGATCTCTTATGTCAGGGACATTCATTTCTCAATTTTATTTTTACTCAAACATTTTGACCTTTCATAGTTCATTGAACATTGACTCGAGAATGGCAAATGACTAAATTAATCAAGAATTTGTTTTTGCAAATTTAAATTATTTCTTCCTTTATTACTAAATTATACAGAGAGAAATTGGTCAATATCAAAAATAATACAAATAGCATTACTTTTTAATAAAAGGAAATATTTGTCTGTGCAATCAAAATAATATTTGAAAAGAATCTTCAACTCGCAACGCAGAGCTGAAGCTGAGCTCGCCTAGAAAATGAAATACCTTTTGAGACCGAATTTTATCTAGAACTTTCCCTGAGACATTCGCGGGAGTATTTTTTTATAATGAAACAAACATAGCTATTTTTTTATTTTTCAAAGTTGTTTCAATAGCTAGAGACATGAAATCAGGTTGTTTAATTAAATTAAGAACAGTTTTCGTATGCAGATAATTAATGATTTTATTTTCATCCATGAATTTTCTGGCCATAAGTACCAGTAGCCATAAGTAACTATAATAAAAATAACATTGTTTTTTGTTTGATTTGACAGTAGGGCATAGGCCATTAAAATAAATAAACGAACCGGTATTAGAGTCAGACTCATAAGTGCTTGTAAAGGCCTATTTGAATAAAAATATTTTCATGCATTTAAATAAAACCCCGTGGACTATTAGAAAACGAGGCGTTCAAAAGAGCCAATAATTCTAGTTAGTATACAATTACGGTTAAACAAATAGCCAAATGACATTAATAAAGACATATACTGTTTTTTGTTCCTATCATCAAGCATACGCGTACAAAACAGCCTATGATTGGTCCGTGAATTACACAAATTGAATAATTATTATTAAGTCATCACGAATGACGAGTCATTAAGATCATTACGGCATGATCATTACACATAATAAGCAATTTACTTCGTAGTTATTGATGTTCGCAGAAGTCATTGAGCCTTTGAAATTGAGGAAAATCCTACTTTACAATTAATTTATAACTTTGGAAGATTTCGACATTTGTTTTTTTATTGATCAGCCAACTTGTTTTTTTTTCGTATTTTTATAAAAAGTAATATACGTGACCATTTCTAATGTGAAGGAAACATGAGAGTTTTCTCTACCGAATTGCTATTTGAAAAACAAATTACACGAAATTTTTTATTTTAATTATTGCGTGCGTTGAAGTCTTTTGCTTGAAAATATTATTTTTAAACAACTGAAAAATTTGTGACAGTTCTTAGGTTTAAAAATTACTAAAATTTTGACATAAATTGTCTTGAATGGGTATTAAGAACTATTTTACTGTAAATATAATTACAGATAGAAAATACAATAAAAGAAAATTATAGTGTTATTTCCATTCATTACTAGTGGAAACATGAATTAATTATAATGAGGTCAAGGCCAAGAAATCATTGCCATTTCTGTAATAAAAATATGAAATGAAAATAAACATAATTGATAGAATTTAAATATAATCATTTATCATAAATGTCAAAACATTTTTTCGCGAGCTAAAAATAAATATATACTAAATGAGCGTGTCACGACAACCAACATTATGATTCGAGCAAATGTTTGAAAAAATGTTATGAAATATCTATTTCAAAGGCATATATTGTAATATGTCAATAAAAAAATAAGAAATGTTGAATATTAAAGAAAATTAACCCTTATGGTAATTAATACGACGTTTGTTATGATCATTATATTGAAGACAAAAATGTATGGAAATAGCTGCTCTCTGCACAGTGCACCTCTAATTTTCTTGTTTAAGTTGTAAGTAATTATTGTCATTTTCTATTTTGTAGTCTTGTTATTTCTTTTTTTTTGTTTTTTGTTTTTGAATATTAGCTTTATTAAGTATTTTGTAATTGTTAAATATAAAAATATGTAAAATTGATGTTATAAAATAGCCAAAAAGTCAGAATAGATAAAAAAGAATTTAATAAAATAAAAAAGAATGTAACCTTGCTGAGTTTCTTGCCGGTTCTTCTCAGTTGAAGGCTGACTTCCGAACCGGTAGTAGCTTCAGTAACTTTAAATTTGACCTTCATAAGTGCCTTCTGAGGGCCTAAACTGAATAAATGGTTTTGAATTTTGAATTTTGATGAGGTCGTTCGTCATTGACACAAAGCGATCGTGTTCTCATAAAATCATATTTTGTATTTAACTACCCTCAAAATGCCAAAGTGTGTTACTTGTGATAAGAATGTAACGAAAAAGACACCAGGTGTAGAGTGCATAAAATGTGGGAAAATAGTTCACTGCAGTACACAATGTGCAGGCCTCTCTGCAAAACAGCTCACTGCCGCGCGCTTGATCAATATCATGGAGTGGACCTGTCCGGAATGTCTGCAAAATACAGAGAAACGCAGTTCCCTTGTTATACCATAAAATTACTCGGACGAGGAGTAAGAGCTGGAAGCAGCAATGCTGGATAAAATGCCTACTATCAAAAAGCTTTTAAAGACGGTTGAAAAAAGTATTGAAAAGCAGTTAAGTTCGATTACCCACTCAATGGACTTTTTCAGCGAATAGATGGATGAGTTTAATGAATGCTTGGAAGTTTTCAAGGAGAAAATCAAAGAAATGGAAAAGGAGAACGTCAGACTCAGTAATGAGAACTTCAACTTGAAAACAAGACTAAGCGCCGTAGAACAAAGAATGCAAGAGTATGAGCAAGCCAAGCTGTGCAATCATATAGTAATCGCAGGAATACCGTATGATGAAAATGAGGATCCTATGATGCTAGCCATGACAGTTGCAAACAAATTTGATGTCAAAGATATTCCAGCTAAGACAGCGAAATGGCTAGGCCATCGCAAGGACCAAACTACACCTCTGTTGGTTGAACTAACAGAAGGGCAGCGCACTCGATGGATGGCACGTTCGAAGGAAATAAAGCTTACACTCAAGGATATTCAGCCTACTTCTAAAAATATCGATAATACTAAACGCATCTACGTTAGAGAGGCTTTGACTCCGTATAATAAATATCTTCTATGGCAGGCCAAGCAAGATTTAAAAGATACGTATAAATATATTTGGTGTAAAGACGGTGTAGTAGAGGAGAAGTCAAAGGTATTTACTCTGAGGAATACTGAAGATATTAAAAAACTACGAATTTAAATAACTTTCTAAATAAAATAACCCTAAATAGTAATATATATATAAATGGCTCTTGATATAGATAACCCAGTAACAGAAGTATTTGATTGTATAGACCTGATAAATTATTTCCAACGTATACCAAATGGTCCTAAGTTGACATGCATTCACATTAACATACGATCACTAATAAAAAACTTTTCCACCCTAATACAATGTACTAATAACGTTCATAATCTAATTGATATTATTGTCTTAACAGAAGTGGGTGTCTCGCCAATCATTTCTTCACTGTACAATATAGATGGATATACAATGCACACAAAGTTAAGATCAAAACGAAAAGGAGGTGGAATAATTGTTTACATTAACAATAGACATATCTTTAGCCCAATTAATATCTCAACCTTGAATTTCGAATGCTTGATAGGTAAAATTACAACTACAGATAAACAAATGTTTACTCTGTGTGCACAGTAGCGTCCACCCCACTCTAAAAACAAACGGCTCTTTATACGAGAATTACGGAGCGCAATTAGCCAACACTCACATTCAGAAAACTTTATATTATTAGGTGACACAAACATAAACCTTAAGGGGGACAACAGCATCAAAGACGAATACTTGGACATGCTTAGCGAACAAGGGCTTGATTGCGAGATCACTAATCACACGAGAATTGAAAAGCTATTAGATATTGTAACTAAATCCTGTATAGACCATATATTTGTACGATCTCGGAAATAACATTTATACTCCGCGGCGCTCGGTACCGTTCTGGCAGATCACCGTATGATAGTAGTTTCGTGCATGTTAACTCCATTGATACAGGCTGAAGCAAAATATGACACTCGGATAAATAATAAGAAATTAAATTGTGAATTAGAGAAAATAGATTGGGATGCCACACTTGGATTGGACCACCCAGATGATATATATTCTTTTACAAAAAATAATTTTAATTACTGTTACGATAAAGCAAAATTCAAAATAAGAATTAAGGATAGCAAAAGAAATAAAGAACCGTGGATAAACAGCTACATCAAAAACCTATGTGTAAAAAGAGATGAACTTTTTATAGAATGGACAAAGGATACGAGTAATGCAATATTAAGAGTTGAATATAATAAAACAAGAAACAAAGTGCATAAAGTAATTGAAAAATCTAGAAATAAATATTATATAAGTCAGATTAATAATTGTGCAGGAGATACCAAAAAGCTATGGATGATATTAAATAGAATTTCTGGCGAATCGGTGAAAAGTGTTGACGAGGTTTTGCTGAAACCATTCAGTAATGAAAATAATGATGAAAAATCAATCGCCAATACATTTTCTGAGAGCTTTCAGGAAAACATTGCTCACATTATACCGACTTGCAAAAATACATTGTTGGCTTCAAGTTTGTACAAAAATGAAGCTAACAAATCTATCAGATTTAAATTAGCTACTGAAGACACAGTCAGTAAATTAATCAATAAAATGAATAGCAAAAAGTTACTTGGATATGAAGGTATTAGAGCCATTGATATAAAACGAATTTCAAGTAAAATTATTAACGCCATAGTCAGATTCATTAATTGTAGCGTAAAACAAGGTATATATCCGAATGATCTTAAAGTAAGTATTGTACGGACAATACATAAACAAGGTTCCCTGAGTGATGAAGCTAACTACAGACCTGTATCTATACTACCTATAGTAGACAAAATAACTGAAAAATATATATCAAACCAAATACATTTATCAAAATAATAATATATTATCAGCAAACCCATTCGGCTTTCAACCCAAAAAGAGTACTTCACTTTTACTTTCAGAATTTACTGATGAAATCAACAATTATTTAAATGATAGGAAGCATATATTAAAAGTATTTATAGACTATAGCAAGGCGTTTGATACACTGTGCCATAGCATACTAATAGATAAGCTTGAACGTACGGGGATTAGAGGACCAGTACTAAAGTGGAGTAGAAACTACCTAGATGATCGAAAATACGTTGTGAAAGTGGGGAATAGTTTTAGCAACAGTGTTAGTATCACTGAAGGAACAGCACAAGGATCTGTTCTTGGCCCATTGCACTACCTTGCATATGTAAATGATGTTAGTGATATTATAACACAATGTTCAATGTATCAATTTGCTGATGACACATGCATAATTGCCGCTGATCAGAACATAATCAAGGCCCAAAATAGGCTACAACATGATATGACGTTGATAAATCAATGGTCACATGATATGGGACTGGTGCTAAATTCGCAAAAGACCAAGTTGTTACATATACACTCCAATCATATACATAAGTCTCAAGAAATATCGATAACTATACATAACCACGCATGCATGCATAACAACAACAACAACTTCTTCTGCACATGTAAACCACTAGCACAAGTAACACAACAAAAATATCTTGGATTGATAATAGATAATCGACTGAATTGGGGTCAACATATCAATGCTATATGCACCAAAATGCGTGCTATGCTGGCCAAGTTTAAAATAATCAGAAAAAAAGTTCCATACTCGATACTTCTAACTATGTACAAAGCATTAGTTGAGTCTGTAGTACAATATGGGATTACAAGTTATAAGCGTACGTTTCAGACATATTTGGACAGAATATATAAATTACAACTGCGGATATTAAAACAAATTGTTAGTAAAAAAATTAAACGTCAATATAAAGATAGGTATGAGGATCTATTTAGGTACTGTAAAGTCTTACCAATTCATCAAAAAGTCTATTTTGCTATTTTAATCGAGCAATATCACAACATACATTCACTACCAGTGGCTAATCATAGAATACAGACAAGACAAGTCACTAAAAAAATATATTAAACGTTAGTTGTAACAATTTCTATGGGGGAAGAAGAATTTAATTAATATTGTCAATCTTAACCATTTTAATCTACTTTGGATTGTGATCAGCCTGTATTTTAAATATAAGAAATAGGATAAAAAATATTTTGTATTTACCCCCCACATGCTTGAGAAATGTTTGTTTTTGTATAAGAGACGGAAGGCAGTCGCCTACCGTTGCCGATGTAAGCTGTAAGGGCTGTCTACTTACTAATGTTTAAATAGGTATGTGGGCTTGTGTAGTAACTAGTGAGTTTAGATAATTATCTAGCTTTCTGCAGGTACATGATATATGAATTATTTGTAAGTCGTGTTTTAATAAGCATAGAATTAACTAAATATAAGTATCTATTAAATTAGTGACGGAGACGATTGTGCAGTGCCTGGACAAACCCCTCAGGTTTTTAGGCACTAAGGCAAACTAAAATTTATTGTAAACTTTAAATAAATAAAAAAAAAATAAGAAAAGGTTCATCATCTTTCAATTAACGATGTAATCAAGAGTGGAAGGTCCACTATTGATTGAAATCAATAAATATGTTTTTCTATTATATTCTTAACTGTCAAATGTGGTCTTTAACTATAGGTAGGCAACTTTACTAAAAAAAATTGATCTTTCGGACGTCTTCATGACATTGACTGTAAAATCTGTCAAGATTATTAATAATCCAATTTATTTTTTATTTTTATGAAACGACATAGCTGTGTAATCAAATAATTATTGAAATGAATATCCGACTAACTCCGACTGTAGATACGCAGAGTTAAATAAGCTCACCTAGAAATGTAACAATACCGCATAAATAACATCTTAAAATACGGCAGGGATCAATACATGTACCTTTTCTTGAAATCTTAGATCGTAATAACTTGTCAACAATATACTAAAGCGCCTATTATAGCTAGTTAGCAATCATATTCTGGTTCAACATTTACTGCTCCATTGCTATTACGTTTTAAACAGGCACTTTTATTAGTAAACATTTTACTCAAAATGTACTAAAAAACCGTGAAGAATAAACTTTTATTGAATAGTCAATTTAGTTTTTCTACTCGTAAAGATCTGACCTTGTTTTAACATTGACGAAGTTGGTGTAAATTATATAAATTATCATAAATCTTTGGTATTTATGGCGGGTCAGTGTAAGCGAAATATTATTTAAAGAAGAAGCTCAAGGCACTCGGGTCATCGTGGAATGTAGCCTGTTTGGTGCATGGTCCAAGGCACGAGCTGTAGCGTGACTAGTTCCCAATAAAAAGTTTACATAAAATTTTATCGGTTGGCCATTAAGGGTCCCATTAATCGATAATTAATAAAATAAATTTCATTGGGTAAGGTATGTTCAAGGTTTATGTTTGTTATAATATGAGTATTTTATATTTATATGTTATGGGGTTCAAAACCTGTATGTAACAGGTCGAGGGTTCAATTTCCACTCAGGATAAACATTTATGACCAAATTGTAACTATCTAGCAAATGTTTATATTGAAAATGAATAATAATGTGGTATCTTATTTTATGTTTTGCTTTATCAATAACTAGCTGTACCACGCGGTTTTACCCGCGTTCCCGTAGGATGTCACATGTATTATGCATAAAAACTTTCCTCTTCAATCACTCTATCTATTAAAAAAAAACGCATTAAAATCCGTTGCGTAGTTTTAAAGATTAAAGCATACATAGGGATATAGAGACAGAGAAAGCGACTTTGTTTTATACCATGTAGTGATAAAGGCCGAGTGAAATGAAGTAGGTATTTTTTTGTTTAAATTGTTATTTACTCTGGATATCTGATGTTAAACCATCGAAATGGACGAAAAAAACCATATTACGGAATGGACTAAAGTGAGGAAAAGCAAGGTTAAGAAGGCGGAAAATGGATCGTTCTTCCCAGATCACTTCATAATAATATATACTTGTAAATACCTATTAATTTTTTTGTGTCCTTATATCTGTGATCAGGTTCTCAATATTTTAGCAGATGTGATGGATGCCTGAAGTCCACGGCCACTTTCTGCTTTTTTCCGCTCACGTAAGTACATTTTTTCATAGGGTGAGTATGCCGGTGAATTCCAAATTATTTTATTTAAATAACTGTTTAACTTCTGTAACATATACCAGCCCTTTTCCTGCGAGGCAGGTCTGTTACTGCGTATTCGTAACTATAATGTGTGTGCCACCGTCAGTCACATCATTACTACCAAGCCATTACAGCTTAAAATACAAAGCAATTTGCCTGTTTATTCTACGACAATTACATCACTTAAAGGCTATTTTGCTATGACATTGATCAGGTTGTCACTAACAATGACTTAATTAAGTCAACAGTGCTCAATATGATGACGTTAGCCTGTTGATTGGTTATTTATAGTGTCCTTAAATGTCCTTCAATTTAAGAATAACTTAAAGTGTATATTTGAAATGTATGTGGTTATTCTTAATATGTAGGCATTTTTTAATATGTTTATCTATATACATATAAATAGGCAAAGAAAAAATCGTAAAGAATCATTTTATATTCTCTTCTAAATCCATTTTTGGTTTGTTTAGGAGCTATAAAAATTCTATTCAAAATTCAATTTAGGAGCTATACACAAGTAGTATAAAAAAACATTTCGAATTTATGATTATGGATGAATTTGGACCAGTGGGGGAACCAAGGCGATCGAAGTAATCACCAAAAATAAAAAATTGCGATATTCAGAGTTTCATACACCTCATAATTGACTTGATTAAAAATAAAAGGAAATTAATAAATCTGTGGCTTGAGTAAATTGTATAAAAGTATGGCTAAAATTGTATAAAATCTGTGATCATGGTTCAAAATATACTGAAACTAAATCTAGTTGTCAAGTTGTCAAACTGAGTCCCAGTCCTGACTGAAACAGTAATGTTCACTTATATACTTGTGATAAGGTCTATATAAAGCTTTATATTCATTTATTACTACCATTTTACTTAGTAAAAAATCAGAAAATGAGAAAATAGGTTAAATATATTGTGGGAGAAAGGATTGCAATCTAAGTAGATCCCGTGCTATACCTGGCTCTCTTATTCGCTTTAGCACTTATTGGCGTTTATATTTTGATATTGATAAGTGAAAACTTCTTTTGGTGCGTTGGGCGTTTCTCGAGATGGGAAAATACAATTGAACTTGCAACACTGTCTCCCAGACTCACGCCTCTGTTGACATATATATCTAAAGATATTGGCCCCTTTGCAAGAGAGTTGAGTTTGTGTTGAAATACATTGATAAAATATAACAAATGTTTTGTTTCTCTGTCATTCTCGGAGTGCCACTTTTTTAAATTATTATTTAAATTGCTTGAATGCGATTGTTTCACTACCGAGTGGGCTCAAAATGTCTGTTGTGTTAAAACATGATTATTGTGTAAATTAACAAAAGCTTTAACACATTAGTATAACACAATAATATGTTTACAACAGTCTCCAAAACCTAAATGCAATAAATTGTGTGCGTTGGTGTACGTGGGCTCTATAATTGGCGCCGCATGTTGCGCGGGCGCAGACTATTCATAGTCAGTGATGATAAATCATTGTATTGTTAGTTATTTTTAGACAGTAAATAATACTACTGTTTATGCTACTGTTCCGCGGTTTCCCTATATAACCCTTTCCATACCTTAGTTTGGGTGGATGCGCGTGATACTTAGGGGTTTAAATATTATTTTAAAGTGCATATATTTCATCCAAGGGGATGAAATGATTGTGATGAAGATATTTTATGAAATCTTCATATAAATTAATTTTAGCGTTAATCCTTTGAGACACCATTATCAAAATTATTGTTATTTTTATACATTTTGTATAAATAAATAGTGTTTAAAGGTGCTAATTTAACCACTTTTGCAGTTTCATATATGCATCAATTTGAATCAATTCAAATTATTTTCTGCCTTGAATGAGTACGTATATGCTAAAACAACCGTATTTTTTTTTAATAACATTCTGATATACGAGTAAAGTAGTAAATACGGCAGAGTGAAGCCCTCAAGCTTCTAAAAACTAAGCTAAACTACATGGCCCATCTCTGGTACCTATACTTTAAAGAATTAAAATGAAGTCATAAATTTAAAACACGTGTCTGACACAAATACATTATATCAATCATTACACAATATTTACTATTATAATCTCCATAATCCAAGGCCAATGCTACCAGGTCTTCAGAAACGCAAGTAATATTTACCCAAATATTATTCCGAGCAAACTGACCCAGTAGTTGCGACAGTGCAAACGAACCAACAGACACGTGTTGTATGTTTAGGAAACTGGCACAAGTTTAACATTTTAATTGAAATAGTGACGTTTGGCGATGGAAAACAATGATGGCGGCAAGCGAAGAAAATTGATTGGTTTTAAGCTATTTGTTAATGTTATGTAAGTCCTTACATCATTTGTACATGGTGATTTAAATGTGTGTTCAGTTTGTGTGTTTTTAGGTCAACGTTCGCAAAAATCTATTAGAAGTAGAGCTCTTGGTGCTGAGTTCCTCCGAGGCAACACTATCACCACGAAAAATGATTTTTTTGGTATGTTTTTTAGCGTGAAGCTGTAGTGCACTTGTATTACTGTGTTTCGGTTAGAAAGGGGGTCGGTGAAATTACTAGGTCATGAGACTTAACATCTTTATATTTTCTGCAATAATACTTTTGTTAGTCAATAGCAAAAAGTAATTTACAGGCACATGAGACTTAACAAATTCAAGCCTCAGGGTCGACAAGGAATCAAATTCAAATTTAAATTTCAAATTCAAAACCATTTATTCAGTTTAGGCCCTCAGAAGGCACTTATGAAGGTGAAATTTAAAGTTACTGAAGCTACTACCGGTTCGGAAGTCAGCCTTCAACTGAGAAGAACCGGCAAGAAACTCAGCAAGGTTACATTCTTTTTTATTTTATTAAATTCTTTTTTATCTATTCTGACTTTTTGGCTATTTTATAATATCAATTTTACATATTTTTATATTTAACAATTACAAAATACTTAATATTAGCTAACATTCAAAAACAAAAAAAAGAAATAACAAGACTACAAAATAGAAAATGACAATAATTACTTACAACTCAAACAAGAAAATTAGAGGTGCACTGTGCAGAGAGCAGCTATTTCCATACACTTTTATCTTCAATATAATGAACCACCTTGTAATACGCTTTTTCTTTCAAAACTTTCCTAATATAATTTTTAAATTTATGATCAGACATTTTGGTTACTGAAAGCGGTATCTTATTATAAAATCGAACACAAGCGACGATGCCCCTGTAATTTTAAATATCCGGTGGTGCTCACTCATCACCAGGTGGACCGTATGTGTCGACTTTTTCAACACAAAAAAAAAAACAAGGTATTCAAAGATTTATGAGTCAAAAGTAAATTGTTCGGTGGCCTGTTCTTAAAGTTAGTCGTCAATTTCTCTTAAAGTTCAAGAGTCTCAAGTGGACACATGTGTCGCAGTCATGATGCAACCACATAATCTTATGCCACGCTTATTGTAAAACAAGCACCTTTTAATCAATACATTTCTTCATCATTTCTGCCTTATTTCGAATACATCGCGGTCAACGCAATATGTGTGCTTTCTGTCTATTTGATCCATTAAATATTACAAGAGTAGGTATAGGCTGTATTTTGCTGGACGGCAATTTTCTTCTTTTACTTTGGTTAATCAAAAGGTGCAAGTGCAAAAAATAATTTACAGACACATGAGACTTAACAAATTCAAGTCTCAGGGTCGACATAGCAATGGCGATGCCCTAGTGTTGCAAAAGTCCAGAGGCGGCGGTGACCACTAACCATCAGGTAGACCGCCTGCCTGGTCGTCGGCATACTCTACAATGCCTTAAAGCTATCCAGTAGTAGTTCTTCTTCGTGGAATTGCACAGAGATAGCCTTGGCAAGAAGTGAAACTATTTTACGAATTTAAATACCCAACAAACATTGCTAGACCACACATACCTTGCCCGACGTATAATTATTCATACTTAAATAATATATTGCACCATAAATTAACAAGAAGGCCCAGTCATGTTTAACAATGGATAATTTTTCATCATCTCGAGTAAAAACAGGCTTGTTTCGATCGCCAATTAGTTTCGTGACATAAGGGCCTCTTGACACCGATTTGTCGCGTGTGTTCAATTGGTGCAAGCGATGAGCTTAAGCAAGATGATTTTCTATTTACTTATTTTTTTTAAAGAATTATGCCATAAATGTTTATGTTATTCAAAAGTGTGTAGTGGATTTAAAAGTATCGTGATTTTATTGTATTAATGACAAGCAAATTTAAGATTTTTGATAAAATTAATAAAAGTGGTGAATTTTACATAAAATTAAAATTAAAAACATTAAAATTAAGAAAACTTGCAAGGTTACAAGTAGTTTATTTTAATCTTATATTTATATACATAAATAAAACTTTGCAAAAGCTATTGATATTTTGTATAAAAATACACTTAAAACAATGAGATACCAAAACAGCCTGTCAAAAATGGCATCTGAATTGTACCCTCTTAAGTCGCAACTTAAGTACCTCTAAATGCCACTTATTATTTCTAAATAAATTCGTGGACTTAATCAAAACTGTAGCCGTCTACCCCCAGGCTACGCTCGTCTGGTCTAAAGAGTGTTGCCAGCTGTAATGCGTTCAAATATCAAAGATCAAGGTCGATACATCACTATTTACCAAACACTCCAAAGCCCTAAGGGCAATATTGATCAATAGCTCAAATCAAACGATGAAGTATTATAAAACCTTTATGATTGCTAATTGATAGCTACTGCTATTTTTCTTGTTAATTTGACACGAAGCTGTTATTTTATAATTGTTATTGTTATTGATAGTTGTTTTATATTTAATGGTTTCAACTGGAATGTACTTATTGGAAAATATGTGTGTAGTACTTGTAGAGATGTAAAAGTATGTCTTTAACATAATAAGCTCTATGTTTTAAATTTTTCTTTTTCATACATACTTATAATTGATACCTATAGGTAATATTAATACGTAAATTGAAAATTTAGTTACTACTTCTATCAATATGTTTGTTCAATTAATTCTTTTAAATTACGCAATAGATTTTGATTCGGTTTTACTAAACTTTTGAGAATTTCTTCAGTAGGATTTGCGTATATAAAACATTTATATTTTCCTATTCTGGCGGGGTCAGGGCGCATCCCTACAGAAAATTAAATATGAATGCATTACTTAATAACCTCTTAACTATTCCAGTTTCAATGGAACTCAGCCCTTTCATAAAAAATAGGTTATATTATTATGTCCAAGTAGGTTACATAGTGATTACAAAAGGAAAGCCAGATTGTTAAGTCACCCAGCAAAGTAGACATTGCCTTCGAAGCCGGTTAAAAAACATAAATAAACAATATGAGATAAGTCACGTATTCGACCCGAGTGAAGTTAGTATGAATAGCAGGAAAGTGTTTGGGTCATTTCCAAGTCGTTTTCGCAATTTTTATGACAACATTAAGAACGCTTTGTGACATTCACCTTTGATTTATTATCTACATCAGCCCCCTTATTCAGCTAACACAAACTTTGTCGGTGAGCCACCGCACGGAGGCCTCGGAGGCCTACCTCTCACGTGATCGAGTAGTTAACAAAAGAGATAGAGCACAGAGGCCGCAATGAAAGATCGTCGAGGTAGTGTCATTTACTTACAGAATTATATAACATTACAACAATTATTTGACATATTTTTCGAGTAGTAGAGCTCTTAGTGCAGAGTTCGTCCGGGGAAGTACCACCTTACCCATTTCTGCCGTGAAGCAGTAGTGCACTTGTGTTACTGTGTTTCGGTTAGAAAGGTAAGGGGGCCGGTGAAATTACAGGCACATGAGACTTAACAACTTCACGTCTCAGGGTCGACAACGCATTGGCGATGCCCCTAGTGTTGCAAATGTCCATAGGCGGCGGTGACCACTTACCATCAGGTGGACCATCCGCTTGTTTGTCGGCCCATGTGGTATAAAAAAAAAAATAAAGTCGTCGGCCTGAATCGTCACTTGGTTTCTCTCATTCAAATTTTGTTAAGTTTTGAATCAGTTTAGCTTATGTTGCTGACTATTCGGACATAGACTTTTTGTATACTTATGTAAATCTCTATATAAGTATGTATTAGAAAAATAAAAAGTAGTAAATATGTAGTATCTCGTCGACGCGACTGCAATAGCGCGTAAGAGCAATTTGCAATACCGCGTATTTACAAACATCGCAAAAATTCGTTATTGCACCATCGATTTTCTATTGACCGAGATAATCAATTATTTCTTCCTCCTGAAAAATTGATAAAATACTAATACGCGGTATTGCAAATTGCTCTTACGCGCTATTGCAGTCGCGTCGACGATATCAGTAATCTGGTTTTCATAGTACAAGGTCTGCTTAGTTTAGGATCAGATAGCCCAGTGTAAAGAATGTCCCAGTACATTTATTTATTTATATTATAATGATGTGAATTTGAAATTTTGGATGGAGGAGGTAATCTCCGAAATTACATATCCAATTTCAAAAAATTATTTCACTGCATGAAACTTACTCTATTCAAGAGTGACTATGGTATAATTCCGGGATATTTGGGATCCCCTGGGAACCTGGGTGAAATTATAGGACTTGGGATTAAATAACAAAAAATTGTAGCATAACGTCTATTTCTCTATATATTTTATTCTGGTTGCTTTCAAATTATAAACCTACCTAATAACTACTATTGATACAAAATTTGAAAAAGTCTAAGAATTAGAATCGAATCATCAATTAGGTATTGCATTATGGAAATTTCTGTGGGATTGCATCTGATTTCGAAAATCTTAAAAAGTCAAATTCGCAATCAAGAATGATTACATCTGTTTACATAGTTAATTATGTACATACTAGCTGTCACCCGCGATTTCACCCGCATTGCCTAGGGATAGTTTAGTGGTAGTAGCTTCAGTTTCATTCAATTTGACCTTCATAAGTGCCTTCCAAGGGCCTAAACTGAATAAATGGTTTGGAATTTTGAATTGAATATTTGAATATATTGTTTATAGTAGGTACTCCTACCAGCTATTATTTTTGTTTGGAAATTAATTTTACTATGTCATATCGAGGATTAAAGGCCTATTTATTTGGAGCGACATTTTATAAAATTTACAGGTGAGCCATAAAAAAACATGATGAAAAAAACTACTGCTTATACAAAACTACGGCTTATTTTATGACGAAAATTAACATAATTGTGTAAAACACTCTTAATATTTTGGTATAATTTACAGCTGTAGGCTCCATGGAAAAAGTCGCATAACTTAATATCGTCTAAAATGTCGCTTAAAACAAATAAGATGTCACCCTCAAGATGTTGTTTTGTTTTACTATGTTTTACGATAGTTTCTTAAATCCCATATGGCCACAGACTCACTCAACGTAATATAGTTGTTATTATATATGTTTATCATACTAATATTATAAATAAGAAAGGTAAAAGGATGGATGTATTGATGTTTGTTACTCTTTCACGCAAAAACTACGCAATGGATTTGGATGAAAATGTAGGTACTTTGAATCCCTGGAAAATGCAACATCCCTCGGGAACGCGGGTGAAACCGCTAAATAGCTAGTGTTTATATATTATATTGTTCAATGAAAGCGGTTCCAGGTTTTGAGTTCCCTTTGCAATATAAAATTTTATATCAATATAAATTACAATTATCAATCATTGCCATTCCATCTTGACCATATTAGGTCCAAGTGACCTGGCGCGTGTCGCAACAGTCTCAGGGTATTGCTCATTAAAGTATTCCTCTGATGCGCAGCCTCAAGAAATTATGTTCAATTTCTCTGAATTACTTCGTGTGTACCTTCATTTACATAAGTAGCTTACAAACAATGAGATTTTACTAATAGAGACGTCATACTTATTGTAAAGAAATACAATCATGGTGATATTTTAGGGACTACCTATATAGAACCTAAGCAACTTCATTTCCTATCACTGGGTAGGTTAGAAGATGACAGAGATATATAGGACCCAGTTGTCAGAAAGAGATAACAATTGTTTATTTTCATAAACCTAACTCCGTTCGTATCGCGGCCAGAAGCAGGACGGACTGAGTTCACTCCAGCTGATCAGCTTGTGTTTGTATAGCTATGCAGACGTCGGTAAAACTTATCTATCTCAGTATTATAATATCATTGCTTTCAAAATTTAAATTGACTACACACCTGTACACTAAAACTAATCCATAATGTTGAAATGTAACGTACAGGTTTTTGTTGTCGCATATTTACGATAGCTTTTCATATTGAGAATAGCTGTTTTTTAAATTCGAATCTGGTTAGCTACTTTTGTTGCTAACTGTACCTTTAACGTATTATTGTGAAGTCTTAATAAAAGGTTCGGTGTTCTTTATGTTTGGAAATTATTGGGTATTATTTTCTTCAATATAGCTTTAAGATCTATCTACTATATATATAAAAGAAAATTAAGGTTTCTTTGACGCCCCATCACTTCAACACTACTGAACATATCGGGATGAGACTGCTACCATTCGACGCGGTATTTTTCCTAGATGGTTATAGGCTATATCATATGATATCGATAAATGCGGGTGACAAATAGTACCTATATAAAAGCATAGAAATAAATAAATAAATAAATTCAAAGGATTGTAGATTCTCGGTAAAAAAAGAAAACTATAGTTTTGAATCATCATAATAACACATAAATAAAAACAAAATCTTAATTCAAAACCATTTATTTAGTTTAGCCCCCCAGAGGGCACTCATGAAGGTCAAAGTTACTGAAGTTCCCAGAAAAACATGTTACTAAATTATGACACAACAAAAGAGTTTTAAATTAAGTACATATAAATCAAACATGAAAAGGACAACATCGTCCAATTCCAATGATGATAACCTTGACATTTGAGATATATTTTAAAAGACGATACGACCTCGCTCCGGTATTTGCCCGGATGATATGAAATCATAAAAATATTTAGATCCGGGTCTGTCTTTCTTACTTGGTTTTTCCCAAGATCAAACAAAATGTAGTTCTCATTTCACGTCAGCAATATAAGCAGGGAAATTTATATTCTATGGGCATTTTTTTATAATACATTCTTCATTGTGATTTATTAGGTAGGAAATATATATGTTTATTGTCGTATGCCATCGAGGCTTGTTTGTCACTTAAGTGGTATTAAAAAGAATAACGAGGCAATATCCGAGTTCCCGGGGGTTGTAACATTTTCCCAGCATAAAAAGTATTCTATTAATAAATCCAGGTTATAAACTATTTATGTGCCAAATTTCATCAAAATTCATTTGTGTATTATTTGCGTGAAATAGTAGCAAAGATCCATGCATCAACCCTTACAAATTTTCACATTTATAATAGCAGCTGTACCATGTGGTTTTACCCGCGTTTCCGAAGGCTGTCACATTTTCTTGGGATAAAAATTATCCTATATGTTATTTTAAGGCATGCTTAATGTATGTGCCAAGTTTCATTCAAATCCGTTTGGTAGTTGTAGCGTAAAAGACTAACAAACGTCCATACATCCATCGTCACAGACTTTCGCATTTAAATATTTGTAAGATTAGAAGGATTTAACCATATTTAATCTTCAAAAAGGATTACCAACACCTGATAATGATGATTAATGAGCCTCACACCTTGAGAATCACTAATGGAGGTCAGTATTCAACTGATCATTGCATATTGGTTTAAGAAGAATTCACTTTGGCTACATAAGACCTATTGTTAAATAATGACCCTCAAATTTGGCACTAAAATTTAAATAAATCCTCATCATGTTGACCTGCAACCTTTTTGACCGTAATGTTGTAATGTACTGATCTTTGCGAACACTCGATGTCAACAAATCATCTTGATATGTAGCCGTGTCAGATGTATGATAGCGGTTGAGGCCGTCTGTCAATCGGCCGTCACCGTGTCGTCGGTCGTTTTGGATATTGACGTAAACATGTGACTGTTTCGGTGATTTTATGATGTACTAGCGGTTTCACTCGCGTTCCCGAGGGATGTACCATTTTCCCGGCACAAAAGTATCCTATGTTACTTCTAATACCTCCATGAATATGTGTACAAAGTTTCATGATGATCGGTTAAGTAGTTGTGGCGAGAAAGCGTACCAAACATACTTACATTCACATTTATAAAATTAGTCGGGATTTATTAGCGAGTTATCCCTGTTCGCCAAGGTTGTTACATTTTCCCGGAAAAAAGTAGACTCTAGACTCTAGACTATAGCCTATCTCTGTGCCAAATTTCATCTAGATCCGTTCAGCTGTTCCAGCGTCATAGAGTAACAAACATACATTCATCCAAACTCACGCATTTATTATAGCAGTAAGATTATTTATTAAACAATTTATTATATATTTAATAAGTATTCTAAATCTATTCTTACATCTTTATATATATAAGCAAAATGGTTCCTTTGACGCACCATCACCTTAAAACAACCGAATTTTGGGATGGGACTGCTATCATTCGACTCGGAATTTTTCGTAGATGGTTTTAAGCTGCGGGGAACAGCTAGTACTATATATAAACACAGAACAACACAAGTTTATACACAAAAATATTTTTTTTAGCCATAATCACCGTGTACGTATACTTTCACTAGAGTAACGAAAATGTTCATCTCATAAATTCGATATTAAAAATATATTGCATTGAATCAATTTGTTCTTTAAGAATGTATTTTAATCTGATTCTATGTAAACGATTTTTGGAGGTTATAAATACATTGTGATGTTATAATTACGATTGTTCAATTTGCATATAGCATTGGAAGCTTCCGAAGAATTTGAACAAAGGAAAATTCCAAATGGTATCTTTTGAGCTATTCCATTATTTGTACCGTTTGTGAAAAAGTGGGTCACGCCAAGTTGCATTGTTAAATTCTCTTTAAGAAGGTATTGATTGTTTACAGGAATTGTGGAATTTCATTTGTCTAGATGCAAAAAATATTTAGCATCCTCTTTTTTGTAATGTGTTGTTAAAATTATATTTTCTTTTAACTATAATAATTTACTTTTTTTTTCTATGCCACTTGGGCCGACAAACAAGCAGACGGTCCACCTGATGGTATGTGGTCACCGCCGCCTATGGACATTTGCAACACTAGGAGCATCGCCAATGCGTTGTCGACCCTGAGACGCGAAGTTGTTAAGTCTCATGTGCCTGTAATTTCACCGCCCCCTTACCTTTCTAACCGAAACACAGTAATACAATTGCACTACTGCTTCACGGCCGAAATGGGTAAGGTGGTAGTACTTCCCCGGACGAACTCTGCACTAAGAGCTCTACTACTCTAAGGTTTACTTTTTAGGGTTCTGAACCTAAAGGGCGCTGAGGAATCCTTTTACTAAGGCTCCACTGTCCGTCCCTCTGTTTATCCACCCGTGAGCTGTATCTCCTAAACAGATAGTAGATCATCAAATAACAAAAAATCAACTTAGTTAAAAAAATTATACTCGAAACGTTTTGTTTAATATTGTATGGAACTGATTGTGTGAATTATTAAGATTTTTTAGTATCGTATATTGCATTTTATTAAGTACCTACATTTTATCTAATAAAATAGATATGTAACACTATTAAAATAAATTAAACAATTTTTTCAAAGCCAAAACGTAATCTATTACATATTTCTTGATAATATTACAATGTAACATCTCATTAATATATAAGTATAGCTCAAGATGCATCTTAATCTCCCACACTTGATATTCAAGATGGCGATCATCAGATGTCTGCCCATAAAAGGTTGAATTAGTTACGGGTGCGCCCACGCACCTACGATAGACTCTTCAATGTCAGTTCATATAATGTCGTAGCTTCATTTTATGTTTCAATTTGCCTTTTTTGTGTGTTATCTCCTTGTATAATAAAACGGTTAGTTTTTTTTTTATTTTGGCCTTATTTTTTTAACAATATTTTTTTAATTTTATTTTGTTGTCTGTACATAGTAGCCTACGTGAGATTATTTGTGTATATTGTTGACATAATTTTTTTTTTTGGAAGCGACGGCGGTTTTTACTTGGACATTTTCGGCGATCGCAGATGTCTCTCAACCCAAGATCCATAACATAATATATAATTGAGTTACTTTTATGAGCTTAAATATATTGAGAATATAACAGTTTTTTTTTAATGATTGTTACTTATCTGAATTTTTTACGGATATGTTTTAACTACTCCCTTTTCACTTGGGCTTATTAGCTTATACTAACCTCGCTGGAACGAGGTTCAATTCACTACTCACATTGGGACACAAAATGTCAGTTTTAGTTTGAAAATCACCGCCATTTTTTCATCATATTTCATGCATTTTAACAACTTCACATTTGATCATAGTTACATTTGACTTTTGCACAATTCTTTAACTATTTTCGGTGATTAAAGTTCAAATTCAATATCAGTTAATCTCTGTGATCAATCCTTTGAAAGGTTATAGCATACTTTATATTTGTCTGAGAGAAAATTGCGGCTAAGCTGACCTTCAAGAGTTTCGGCATTCGATGTTATACGGGTTACATAAGATCGCAGATGGATAAACATCATTATGTAAACATGTTTCCATGTATTTGTATTAAGGAATTGATGTCGGTAAATGTCTCGGTCACTTTTAAATAGGTTTCAATATTTATTGACAAGTTTTAGTAGTAGTAGAGCTCTTTGTGCAGAATTCGTCCAGAGAAGTACTACAACCTTACCAATTTTCGCTTTGAACCAGTTCTTGTTTTCTATGTTTCGGTTAGAAAGGTAAGGGGGCCGGGGAAATTACAGGCACATGAGACTTAATAATTTTACGTCTCAGGGTTGACAACGCATTGGGAATGCCCCTGATGCAGCAAATGCTTATAGACGGTGGTGACCACTTACCATCAGGTGGACTAAATATCTGTTTGGCGGCTTTCTTGGTAATAATGCAATATATGCCTGGTTTGACATTTGATAATTAATTAAAAATGTGATAATTAACTAGCATCATTATCTGCCACTTGGCTTGGTGGTTAGAGACCCTGACTGCTAAGTCACAGGTCGCGGTTTCGATTCCCACCCAGGACAAACATTTGTATGCATGAACATGTCGGGGTATAAATATCTATTATAAGTAGGTATTTAGAAAAAGTAAAGTAATATATCAGTAATCTGGTTTCCATAGTTCAGCAGATCTGCTTAGTTTGGGGTCAGATGGTCGTGTGTAAAAATGTCCCAGTATATTTATTTATTATTTATGTATCATTAGAAATATCTTCATACATTAAACATGTCGTTATGAAGTGTTTAAGAATACATCGAAGTGTTATAAGCTAGAAGCTTTATAGGTTTCAAAAGTGTTTCACAATATAGGCACAGGCACAATATGCAGTATCGTGCGGGCAGCCGGCACCTGGACGAGACTGGTTAGTAATTTTAAAATTTAGCACAGAATGGAGGAGGCCTATGCTCAAAGTGGGCAACCAAATAAATCTTATTAAATGTTAATAAAATATAAGAATATGTCAATGTTAATTCGAATTGCTAATAAATAATGAAATAAGAATTAAAATATAAATTAATAAATAAAATTTAAATACTTATTTAAATTGGGAATAAATGGCTTTATTTTTTATTATTATTACAATACGAAGTTATGCTCATCACAAAAATATAATTACTGTATTTATTATCAAGGTGTCCCCTGCGGTTTCACCCGCCTTTATCGACATCGTATATAAGCAATAACCATCTAGCTAAAATCGCGTCCACTGGTAGCAGTCCCATCTCGATATGTTCAGTAGTTCTGAGGTGATGGTGCGTCAAAGGCACCTTATTTTGCTAATATGCATACTATACATTATAAACTCATCATCATCATCACTACATAGTATAAAACAAAGTCGCTTTCTCTGTCCCTAAATCCATATGTATGCTAAAATCTTTAAAACTGCGCAACGGATTTGGATGCGGTTCTTTTTACTAGATATAGTGATTGAAGAGAAAGGTTTTTATGTATAATACATGTGACATCCCACGGGAACGCGGGTAAAACCGCGGGGGACAGCTAGTCACTTTGCACCAAATGGTCAACAATAGCATATCCAAAGAGGTATCGTCGTCAGCCAGGCCGTACATTCTATTAATGGTATAGATGCTTGTTACTTTTTCATGCAAAAAATACCGAACGGGTTCGGATGAAACCTGGCACATAGATAGAGCATGCTCTGGTATAACATATGTAACATCGCCCAAGGACGCAGGTGAATCCGCATGTGACAGCTAGTATTCTATAAAATTCAATGTCACGTATGCTGCCATCCGTCCGGGCATCCCCAGATATATTCTAGTTTAGAGGGTGTCCGGGGAGCATCCGGATGGGGTTTTCAAGTCAGGGGAATCCCAATTATATGTAGATACGAAGTTTAAAATGTATTCTTAATCGTGAACCGCATCCAATTCAAATGTAAACTATTATATAAGGGAAAAATATATTTTTGGTGTGTCCGGAAAAATACCCAATTTCACCTAAATGTTCGGGGTTTAAGTTTTTGTCCGGCGTTGGCATTTGTTGATGTCAGCCCTACGTATAAAGCACATAATACAGTCTATTTTTAATTATTATTAATTTTAAATCGATCGCCCACGTTATTTTATTGCGTTAAAAAACATAACTAAGGTCAACAACCCGATTAGGACTCTTCATTAACTTAATTACGTCGAATCAAACATATTAAACATAAAGAAATACTGGTTTTTCCGAGAACCAATAAAATTCTACAGTTTATGAGAAAAAAATTATAGACGATGATATCACACTTTTGCGTTGTGATAGCGAAATCACTATAATATATCACAGGTATCATTCGGTGGATTGGTTAGTCAATGACCCCTTAAAAACTAAGTAATAAAACAGTTTTTGTTACTATATTTAACATAGCGCTAATTATGAACGATTTTTTAAATGCTAAATATTTTATTTTATTTTAACCGGATAAGCTTTTTGTCTTTAGACAAAAACTACTCATGTAAGAACTTAGAAATTTCATTTAGTAGATTAAATTTGTAGGACTCAATAAAAGGGATTTTTTTAGATTTTTCATTCCTATTACGTGTGGAAATTTTACAATTTCGACAGATATACTTATAGAAAAATGTGCTATTAGTATGTATACTGAAAACAAAATATATATATATTTTATTAAATAATAATTTCAATTATTAATATAAGATACTGGTTATAATTTTTTTTATTGCCGTTCAGTACAAAGGTGTGAGTAAATTTTGATGTTATTTTTAATTCACTTAATCACTGGAGAAAAATATAAAAAAGTGATAAAACTAAACCATTTACTAATAAACAATGGCACAATTAAAAATATATATATATTGTATCTTAAAAAAACCAATTCAGACGTGATTTTTCCGGACCATAGATAAAAATGATTTGAAACGGTCAGTTACTATAAAACGGCAACTTAATAGGTAACCAGCTAGGTATACTATTACTAAGAAAAGACTTCAACGAGTTGTCTCTAAAAAACGACGAACTTTTTTGGTTTATTATTTTTCTCATAATTTTTAATTTCAATAGTTTACCGTAATAGTTATAAATTAATATAAAATATTAACTGCAAAGAAGATAATAAAAATTTGAATAAAAAAATGAATACGATCAAAATGACGTGCTTTCATGTTAACTACGTATTTAGACAAGGATCATTATTCATGTTTTTATGATAATTTATTTCTCTACTCAATTGTGGTTTAATGACTCGTTTTTTCTTAAATTCGTATATTTAATATTGCAGATTTATATTTATTACGACTAAAAATAGATATCTATATAATAAATCAGTAAATACCTGGACGATTGAATCTTGGATATTATATAAAAAAGAATACGTAAGTAAATCCAGGTTTTAAATTACATAATGATATTTCATCTATCATGTGACACAAAAAGTTTTTAGTTTCTATTTATAATAAACATGAAGCAAAATTATATAAACAACTTTATAAAATATTCTAAGACTGTAATTATAAGATCTGTAGGTTCACAGAACATTAAAAATAAAACTGCATTTTATTGTAAAATCAAAAAAAGAATTCCAGCACAACTAATTAAAATTGTATCTAATTAAAATCAAAACCATAAAGGTCAAGTGTAAATTGGTCATCAACATACAAATTATTAAATTTATCACAGCATTTTTACCCTATGACGTAAACGACAGGTCCGGGAGATTCGATTTTATATCTACACTATTAACAAATAGAGCTATTTTTTACTTGCCATCGTCTCTTCCGCGAGTAGCACTTCAGCGACCTTTGACATATTTACTCAAAAGCATACGTTAAGTGACATTGAAATTGCAATCTTTATTTGCGTTCGTGGTTCTTCAATTTTCAACTTTAGCTGGTTTGTTTTAAAGTTGTTTTGTCTTGTAACGAGTTGGTCTGTTATATTTGTTTCAAACAAGTGTTTATCAATTAAGTATTCGTTTCAGAGTCTGTGAATCAAAACGGATGTCCTGGTACAGAGTCGTTAGCAAATATCTATGCAAATAAGTATATAAATGCTTATTGTTTTCTTTGAATATTTTATATTAAGCGCAGGGATTTCCATAATGTTTAGTTTGGGTTTTTTTCTTTTGTAAATGGGATTTAACCTGTATCCGTATCGATAGTTCCTTACAACTATGAAGTCTCTTTCTGCCGTGCCAAGTTTCGTGTACGACAGAGCGAGACGAACGCTGTTACAACACAAAATTCTTTTCACCAAATATATTTGAAATTAAGAAACTGCATTGTAAGGTTATACTAAAACAAATCTGTGATTTCCACATTTTGAATAATTTACAAAAACCACTTTGAATTAAGAAATCGAAGGTACGAACAACAGAAGCTTTAATCTCGTTAAAAATGTATAATTAACTTCATGGCGATATGACTTTGAAGAGGCGTATATACGTCATTAATTGAATTTAATCTTTTGACCATAACCACCTAAAAGAATCTTCGTCCACCGAACAAGGTTGCTTTCGTAAAATAAATGTCGTTATAATCTGTCATTGATTTTGTAACGCATTCTCAATATGTTGCACAATATTGATGAATCACTGTCCTCTTGTGGTATGATAAATATTTTTGCAATTTAAAAACACTTTTTCATTGTAAAGAATAAGGTACATAATTAAAATAATCTAGAACACAATTATGATTGTTGCAATATTTTTATAAATATTAATTCCTAGATGTTCTAGGCATGCGTTGCGACATTTTTTTAAATTTCAAGAACTATTGCAGGCGTAAGAAGAACAACTAGCTAAGGTTTCATTGCTCACGGATAAATAATATTTGAAGGCATAGAGTATTTAAAGCTTCAGCAACTTTAAATTTGACCTTCATAAGTGCCTTTCGAGTGAATTTTTATTTATTTATTTAGCCCTGGGCGAGATTAATCTTTATGACTATATTGATTCATTCGTTTGGATTTGGGATGTATTTCGACTTAGTGTGCCTTTTGGCCAAGGCCAGTAGTTTCCATTGCTTCCTGTCTTGAAAACTCTCCTTCATAGAAGGTATAGGGTACAAACATACAAACATTATGTATATGCATATAGATGATATGGTGTGAGTTTATTTTTACCAAATTTTTGAAGTAAACGTTCTTTTTAATTATCTGTAGACGGGCAAGTATTTAAATACTTCAACTTAAAAGAAATCGAGTGTCACGTGCAACTACCGAAATAAATAAACAATTTACCAACGAAATATATTGATAAGTCCTTTTCTGGAGATTTTTTATTTTGTTAACGAGGTGAGTAATATTGTTTCCTCATGACGTTTTCTTTTACCAAAACCTCAAGCTCATTATATGATTCGAACTCCATGATCTTCATCAATTTGACTTCACCTCCGTTAAAATATCAAGAACTATTTCCATTTTTATTCCTGCATTCTATATAACAGATTAAAAAATGAATTGGACCTCAATAGATCTATTATCTAAAGTTTAAAATTTAATAACATTTAAAACCTTAATAAATTAAAATGTTATATTTTTACGTTTTGGTTTACCAGTTTACCTTTGTGGTTTGCAGAATGAAAGGTCAGATTGTCTTATATAGGTACCTAATGTTAAAATTAATTGGCACAAGCTTTATAATCTTCTATTAAATACCATTTTTTTATGATAGAAGGCTGTCATCTGTCTGAGGCACCACGGTCTTTTGTTTAATTTAGACCCTAGAAGGGCAGTCATGGAGGTCTAAGGCCATCAGTTCAAGAGTCAGCTTTCAACTGAGTAGGCAAGAAACTCAGCAAGATAATATTTTTGAATTCTGATTGCTTGATAGATTTTTTATTGAAATATTTAGGGAAGAAAATATTAATGATGAACAGACCTATTGAAAAAATAACAAAAAATCGTCACCGTCATCTTCAGATATAAGTAATACCAAGGCGTATAACTATAGTACTATATGTTAAGTGACAATATCCCAATATATATCATATTAAATATAGTTTCTGACCCGAGATTTGACACGCGTTCCCAAGCAGTCTTACAAAATCGACTTTCCTAAGCAAACGTTATGATTTCAATGTCACCTATTGACAATTGTTATGAAAGTTGGTCAAAACTATGCAAAAGCATGTAAAAAGTTATCCAAACATGATCCATTGTGAACGAATAACTGCCAATCGGCGTTTCATAACGTGTCAGTGACGCCGCTACTGGCTTGCGCCATGCACTACTTACATACAGTCGTGTGCGAAAGTGCTTAATGTTCTATTAATTTTCATAGTTTAAAGGAGAAAACAAAAATAATTTTCGTCAGACTGAAGAACTTTCAGAAGTATATGTGAGGACATATACTTTAATATCATTTCTTTATTGGAATGCAAAAATACTGGTTCTTTTACGAGTTTATTCCATTATAGCTGTCCCCCGTGGTTTTACCCGCGTTCCCGAGGGATATCACATTTTCCCGGAATAAAAAGTAGCCCATATGCTATTCCAGGATATGCTCTATCTATGTGCCAAGTTTCACCCATATCCGTTAAGTAGTTTTTGCGTGAAAGAGTAACAAACATACTTACATACAAATCTTTCCTCTTTATAATATAAGATAAAAGGTTCTTCAATATAAGAAACACTACTTATGCATTTTGAGAAACTGAAATTGTTCCCTATTGTGGAGTATTTAATATCTTTAGAAGTTATACTTCTTTTGGCTCGTTTGGAAAAAAATATGTGAGTATTATTTTTTTGTTTTATTCTGTAAAATGTGTACAATTTAACAAATTGGCACAAAAAAACAAAACGCTTGTTTAACCGACCGTACGTTGTCAGTTAACCAAACAAAGCATAGAACACAAAACTATCTGTCGTTGCATCTCGAATTGTGACGAACAGACGTGCATACGTACTTATTGACTGGTATGTGTGGTTTATGTTATAAGCGTTCGTTGATTTTTCACTGCCTAAGAGTTTTAAATGTCTTTTCAATGCCGGTTTCACCCGCGTTTATCAATATCATATATATGACTATATAGCAATTGTCGTCAAGATCGACCAAATCCATCTTGAGTTAGAGAAAGACAGTAACAACATTCGTATCAAATCATTTCGGAACTTTCCGTCACCAATGATTTGGTAAAAATATTTTATTTAAAAGAAATATTAGGAAATTTTATTTATATTCAAATTCGTATATCCATTGATATTCAAGACAGTGTTCGCTACGAAGCATCACACTCGCTCCCGCTTCCTCTTTTAACAACCACCACACGTAGCAGTAAATGAAGCGTGCCAGTAAAATTTACGACATTCTTCGGACGCTATTGTGATCTACAAGATTTTCCTTTATCTACGGCGAAAAAATCTTTTTGTTTCCCTAAACTTATTTAAACTTTACAATGTTACATGATTTGTTGATGGGAAACAGAAAAGGTACCGTGTGATCATTGCGATGCATACTACCACCACAGCCTACAGGGCAATTATGTTATGCGCTCGGAAGTGTCATAGCGGTAAATTTTGCATTACATTACGGCGCTACAACTGTTGTTCCAGATCGCTCGTGCACCGAACCATCAATCTATTATCACATAGGCTTGTGGACTTTATTCCTTGCATCTAGTAGTCTACAGAAGCATTCACAAGACGGTTGGTATCAGGCAGTTCTTTCAATACACTAAATGGCGAAGGGATGCAAAAATAAGATGATGTATCATAAAAAAAAAATGATAATTAAGCGCTACTCAGGTTTTTCTCAGTTGAAGGTTAACTTCAAAACATGTGGTAATTTCTATGACTTTGGCCTTCATAAGTGCCCTCCTAGAGCCTAAACTGAATAATTGGCTTTGATCTATGCAGTAAGGTCAAAGGGAAGACATTTTAATTGTAAAACCATTTGGATGCAAAATACATAAAATTGATTGATTGAAAGTACCAGAAGTGTTGATTGTATAATTATTATTTATTACTTTGATTAATTACCGGACGGTATATAATAAATTGTACGGATAAGGGAAATGAATTTATTGATCTATTTATATGTCTATATTAAAAGGCTAGAATCATTTGTTGTATTTTTTTAGCGTATGAATTTAATTCCAGTGCCAAATCATTTTCATTAGTTAAGTAAGCCAAAAAGCAGACAGGGACGGTCCACCTGATGGAAAGCGGTCACCACTGCCTTTGGACATTTATAACACCAGGAGCATCATTAGGAGGTCGAGGAGTAGTCAAGCCTTTACTAAGCCCTCACCTTTCTATATGAAATGGGTATGGTGGTAGTACTTCTCTGGAAGAACTCTTTTTTTTTAAGGGACGAAGGTGTTAGTCTCTAGTCACTCTTACACCTTTATGCTGACAACTGGATGAACTCTGCGCGTAGAGCTTTGTTTCTAGTACTCCGATACCTTCCCATATCTTATGTAAACTTTGTTATCTACAATATTTCCTACTTTCCCTGTTTTGCTCTTTTGTTTTACCAATTCTATACATATTTATTCTTGAAATCTTCGATGTCTTATTGTCAAGGCTTTGTGGTTTTAAAATATTACTGTATTCATATTGGTCTGCAGGTGAAGTTTGACTGCTATGCCGAAGTCATGGATTCAATTCTCACAGAAGACAAATATTGGATGGGCTGATTGATGAAGTGGTAAGATTCCATGACTGCTATTCTACGAAGCATGGGTTCAATTCCCATCCTAGTCAATTATTCGTGTACATAAATATATCGCTTGATATCGATGTATTGTTGTAAATATTTACATAAGAATAAACATTAGGAAGTAAAAATATCAAAAATTATTAAAAAGCCATGAGTAAAGAAAAATCTCACGATATTTATTTATGTATGCTTTTATCGATATCATATGTAGCCTATATCCATCTATGTAGGTGATGATGCATCAAGGGAAACCTATTTTCGTATATTTAAGATGGCTTCTATAGTGAAAATATGTACTGTGTAAATGGGAACAAACCTGTAGAGAATTTTTCCAGAAATATATAATATTTTTTATCATATTTTTTTTAAATCAAAGAGAACGGAAAATCCTTCAATTGATGTTTTAATCATTGCATGATATAAAATTTAAATAATTTATTAATGAGCTCTTCACTGGTGGCCGTTTAGTGAATTTAAATATCAATCAGCTATTAAAGCCTTTACTTACGTAAGTCGGCGCATAGTGGGTCTTGATGACTTATAGTCATTAATTCAGTGCGTTGATCAATGCGTAAAGTATTCAAGAAATGTGTCTGCGAATAATCGATTGTTTGAATGCTAAGTCGCACATATTGTATTGTTTAAAAGCTGTATGTAAACATATGATTTCATTATAAAAAAAAAAAATAAAAAAATAATTTGAAAAGAGGATTTATGTCAGAGAGACAAATCTATGAAAGTAATGTCAAATATATACAATAATCTGCAGGTTTTGGATCGAGATTAAATATTGATTTTGGCCTTAATACTGATTAATGAACTGTAATTTGTAATTGTATTAGGTAATTGTATCACGTAGTGATATAATATATAATTTTGTATATTTACATTTAATAAAAATTTTAAAGTAAAATAAGATGATATTGTAATATAGCTGCAGAGGGATTGCCAAAAGAAAATTAACTGGAAATGCTTAGTAGATTTAATAGTCAATGGTCCACCAATAGGTTGTAATTTTATTTATATTTACGCTTGAACACGCAGTATCAGAATATAAATGAATACAAATAGACTTACTTATTTAATATTTGTTGTATTTTGTAAATAAATAGAATTGAAAACATAGTAGTTAAGTCAAGGAGGTTATGTTGGATTCAAAATTCAAAAATTCAAAACCATTTATTCAGTTTAGGCCTTCGGAGGGCACTTATGAATGTCAAATTTAATGTTACTGAAGCTTTAGATTTAGTTTCCTTTAAAAAAGAATATACTGTTTATATGTTTGCCGTTCATATGCGTTAGTTCAGTGTATCACATTTTTTTCGTAGACTAAATCACATACCAAGACAATCTTTGTCTCTTTTTAGAGTCGCTTTTTCATTTCAACGAGTTTTAAATCAAGTAGTTTTCACTCTAAAATAAAGCAATTTTTATTCTATTAAAAGAAAATTTTAATATGTTAAATTGCAACAATTTTTGGATGTATAAGCAAGTTTTTTATTTATAAATGTAAATCTTAAACACAACTATACATAAAGACGTTATTAGCAGTGAAATATATTATTATAATAAGTTTACAAAATCTAGCAAAGTTGTCCGAATCATTCCGTGCGCTGTGACCTTTACGCGGCGACCTTCTACGTTGCATAATTTCGTCCTCCGGCACGTCTTCGCTGTATCTGGGCTCTTCCAATATATTACTTTACTCGCTTTAGGTATTAAACCTTAATTGATAGACTCCAATTATATTTTATGGTATTAAATGTAATTTAGATGTATCGATGCTGTTTTTTTTAGTCCAAAGATTTTCGTTTCCAATAATATTATGCTGTGGGTCATGATGTCATTGTTTGATCTTTTGTGTAATAATTTTATATGAAAAGGTCAGTTTCCAAGACTTAATAATTATAGAAGATAATTTATATCAAATACTCGATTTAAAGTTTAACACGTTTGTGTCGCCATCTTTTTTTAATTTTATAAAAAAAAAACATATAAATCATCACTATTAAATTCTTTGTCAACTAAATGAGAATACAATACGAATTGACATCACATCGGCAAATACGAACAATAATATTTAAACTTTCAAACGGCGTTCCTCAATAAATTACCTGATCCTTAAAATTACCTTTACAAGGTCAGTACGTAGTGAAATATAATTTATATAGGATGTCAAAAAGTTGGTATTGCTTACCATTTTTCCTTTAGGTGACTAGCACATACACTGCATATTTCGAATCACACACACAGAACGCGACCCACTCGGAGCGTGTAGCAAAACGTTTGAGCTTCGCACGCGCTCCTCACATACAATATATAGCTTCGTACGCTATCCTGAAACTTATTGATTTCTTCGTCATTGAATAATTCCTTGTTGGTCTTGCGGTTTGCGGTTGCAGCGTTTACCGTCCTAAGTTCGAATCTAGGGCAATTAGTACTGTGGTTTTTGGAAAATCAAGTTTTTTGTTAGTGTTTGTCTTTGTTATTGTGATCTAATGGTTCAAAGATCTAGTTGTTTTCTAGGTCGATAATAGCTGAATAAAAATAATGGATGTCAGAACTTAAAGCTTTTTTAATGGATTTTTTGTGAAGTACTTAGTTTTGATCTTATCCTACTAATTATAAATGCGATAATTTGCGTGTAATTTGTAACTATTTTACGCTAAAATTAACGCTTAACGGATTTAAATCAAACTTGGCACAAATAGAGTTTAAAACTTGAATTAATGCATAGGATAATTTGTATCCCTGCAAATTGTATCATCCCTTGAGAATACGGGCGAAACTGCAGAGGATAGCTAGTCATTCATTTTGGATACTCAATCAATCCACAATTATATATGTCAACCTTTTACAAAGTGTTCAGCCCCTGAAGTCTCTTAAACAAACCTCGGAAGCCTCGGAGAGCAGACCTCTCGCATGGTTTCTTTTTAACAAAAGAGATAGAGCAATTAGGCCACGAAGAAATATCGTCGAGCTAGTTCTTTACGTTACAAAATCACGACCCAGGTTACATTTTGTAAAATAATTTACTACCAATTAAACATCTACTGTACCACATCTTATGCCAGATTAATATTTAATACATTTTCATTAGATAATTCACATGTGTTCTACTTATTAACTATATGCGAATATGTTCAGTTGAAGAAGTTTGTTACACAATCGTTTCTTAATTGCGGAACAGATTTGGAAAATACCTGGCGCATCATCATCATCAGCCTATCTCCGTCCACTGCTGGACATAGGCCTCACCTATGGCACGCCACTGAGCTCGATCTTCAGCTCTTTGTTTGGCACATAGACAAGCAATACCATGGATTCGCATAATTAATACTTTTTTAACTACCCAGAGAAGCGTGGTATTCCCCTGATAAAACTGAGTGGGTTTCATATTATTCCCTATGGTCTATGGTGTGCATTGTGTACAGCTAAGAATTGTATGCAAAGTCAAAGTCAAATTATTCATCTTAGGCCATACAAGGACACTTTGATGGTCAAACCCACCAAGTCATCACCGGTTCGAAAGTTAACCTTTAACTGGGAAGAACCAGCAAGAAACCCATCAAGGTTACTGTATTTTATTATTCTTTAAACGGGGTAAAAAGAAACGTATACTTATATATTATTAGATCCCAAACTAAGAGCATGTACTATGAAAACTAGATAACTGATCGCCCTACAAATTTTCTATTATTTTTTCTTAATACATACCCACCTTAAAGATATTAGTAATTTAGTAACTTAAGGACTGAATGTTGGATATAATAAGTCATTTCTCTTATAAACCTCTGTATTTTTTGTGAATGATATTATGTTTTACTAGCTGTCCCCCGCGGTTTCACTCGCGTTCCCGAGGGACGTAACATTTTCCCGGCACAAACATAGCCTATATATATTTGATAAATGCTCTATCTATGTGCTAAGTTTCATCCAAATCCGTTGGATAGTTTTTGCGTGAAAGAGGAACAAACATCCATACATACAAACTTTCGCGTTTGTAATATTAGTAAGATTTTCTCCTTGTATTTATCTTTGTTCATTATTAAATAAATAACCTACTAATACCTATCTATTGAACTAATATTGCAACTGAGTGAACAGATGCAACAGATTGCATAAATTATCCTTTGTTATTCGAGTCACTAAATCTAACTGTGAGACGGTATTTAATATAATATAATATAATAAATATGTAGCAAAGGAAAATTTTAGGTATTCTCACACGTGGGAACAAAACTAGTTTTTAAATCAATACACGAACATTTACCACAAATCTAAGGCTTCAACATATATCAGGTTTTAAAAAACAAACGAAATCATTTGAATTTTTTAATAAATCTTACTACTTATTATCAATGCGAAAGTTTGGATGGATGGGTGACCGTTATCCTATCACGCCAAAACGGATTTGGATTCTGTATGAAAATTTGGCACAGAGATAGTCTGCAATAGCACATATACTTTTTATCCCAGGAATCCATACAATCTATACTAATATTATAAAGAGGAAAGATTTGTATGTAAGTATGTTTGCTACTCTTTCACGAAAAAACTACTAAACGGATATGGGTGAAACTTGGCACATAGAGAGAGCATATCCTGGAATAACATATAGGCTATTTTTTATCCTGGTAAAATGTGATTTCCCTCGGGAACGCGGATAAAACCGCGGGGTACAGCTATATGTAATATTCCTTGGGACCGCCGGAGAAACTGCGGGGGATAGATAGTATAGTTATAAGTATGCCAATCTGTTATTTCATCCAAAATAAAAGACTTGTTGTTAGAGCAGTAAACTGGTATATTGAATGGTCACAGCCGCTAATGGATACTTTCAGAACCTGAGGGAATTCGCATGCATTGCTAAACCCTCAAATACAAAAAAAAAACTTTATTCTTGTGGAAAACTCTCTGAACAATTTTCATTCCACGGTCTGAAAAAACACCAACTAATAAAAAATATTGCTTAGCGATTGCTGGAATTTCAAAATTGAAAAGATGACTAAAATTTTGTGAAATCAACGAATAAGCAACAATTCTTACTCAAGCTTGTTATTTACTAAATCACTCTGAATATCTTGTATTTATATTTTACATAGCACGAAAAACAGTGGGACTAGTAAAAAGAATTATAATAAACACAAGTATGTTTTGAAAAGAATAATTGCTCAGTTTATTGCCGGTTCTTCTCAGCGTAAGCAACAATAATAAAGACAGACCATTCATAAATGCTTCTGTAGTCATATGTATTAAAATTTTACGTTTATGACTACAAAATTATATACTAAAACTGTACCTGGCCCTTTATTCAGCTAATACAAATTTCATTAGCTAGCCGGCGCACGGAGAGCTCACCTCTCACGAGATTGCGTAGTTAGCAAAAGAGACAGAGCAAAGAGGCTGCGATGAAATATCCTCGAGCTAGTGTTATTTTCCTAACAGAATCGATACTCTGCCCCCTTATTCAGCTAATACAAATTTCGTCGGCGATCCTATTCACGGAGGCCTCGGAGAGCTTACCTCTCACGTGATTAGTAGTATTAGCGTAGTAAGCGACAGAGGCAGAGCATAGAGGCCGTGATGAAACATCCTCGAGCTAGTGTCATTTTCCTTACAGAATCGAAGCTCTGTTTTTAATATACGAGTAAGACCGAAGCAAGTATAATATATTAACAATGTTACATAACACAAAAACCTTGGACCTGACCGAAATACATTTTTTAAGTATATTATTTTATCATATTACGAAATAACTAGTAAACGTATTACAAATATTTAAAAACTACTTAAAACAATGTCAGACGCATCGTTTATTTTTTATAATCCAGGATGAATATTGAATAATGTTTTATAAAATAACATAATAAAGTGATTTATATGTTAATTTGGATATAGTATATAATGTTACTCGTACATATATGAATATTACAGTTATGATTATTAATATTTTTCTGCATACAATACCATTATATTGAAATGTCATCTAGCCTTAATTACCTATTTAGTCAATATATATATTAGTGATTTTGTAATCTGTATATGTACATAAAAGCAAAATGGAGTTCATTTGACGCACTATCACATCAAAACTACTATACATATCGGGATGGGACTGCTACCATTCGACCCGGATTTTTTCCTAGATGGAAAAGCTATATATATTATCGACAAAGGCGGGTAAAACAGGGGGGATAGCTAGTAAAAAAAAAATCTATATTTCTAAAAAAATCGCTTAATTGTAGAGAAGCGCAGAGCGAGAGAAGTGTATTCAGATCATTATTATGAAAATTTGTGAGGAAAAAATTATTCTAGAAACAGAAAAAACGGAACTGTTTAAAATTATTTTAATCCATCATTAGGTATAATTTGTAAATTCAAATATTTCGTCGTATTTTGCGTGCAATATATTCCAATAAATAAATATTATTACTATAAAACTGCCACATTATAGCAAATATTTAGCATAGCATAAAAAACTGCGTGAAATTCAAATGTAAATACTAGTTCAGAGTTGAAGTGGCCGTACAAGGTTACAATTCGTAATGATGCACCAATTGCATTTTGTTTTAAGGCGATACCAGCTCAGTGGCAGTGGTGTCAAATGTAGTGTCGTATGTTCGAATCGTATTAATTTAAACCACAGCATAATGAAAAAATATTTTGTATTACTCGCGTGAGTGACTACCGATCTCAATTTGAACACTGGAGACAGCTCCAGGCACCTGTCGTTGTGTTCTGACAGCCGTACTTGAGGGACAGTCCCGGTTCTAGGCTTTATGTGCTTACGATCTACTGCATCAACACTTACTATTGTGAGATAGTGGACACATTTAAATAAATTGTATAAAAAAAAAGTGTTATGTGTAAAAAAAATAAAACATAGTAATAAGGTTAAATGAAATGTTATTTAATTTGTTATTCCTATTAATCCACTTGAAGGCTAATTTTTACTTAGTGCCTATTCAAATTATTCCTATTTCCATGTTTTTATGTACAGTTTTAATGCAGGGTTGATTAACTAACTAATTTATTGATTTAATAATCTATTCAATCACATTCTTCAACTTAATGATTTTCATTAAAATTCAATATTGATTTCATTATTCATTAGCATTTTAATTAATTAAAATAATTGTTTTCAATATTGATGAGGATTTATTAATTTTAGTGTTCGATTGATTTTGTTAATTGTGCCACCATATTTAAAACGCACCTATAATATAATCGTCTTTTAATAAAAAAAAAATTGTTGGTTATTGCCACGTTGATACGCACATCATCGGGGATGGAAATTACCATTTCTTAGAATGCCCCTTTCGCAAAATATCCTTGTTACTAAATGTTCCATTAGATTACTTTCGCAAAATGTCCCTTTTGCAAAATATCCCGTTCGCCAAATTATCTTTCGCAAAATGTCTCCAACAAAAGACATTCAAACCGTGTACCTGTAAAAAAACAGGTCAAGTATCTATCTGACTCGTACACAAAGGGTTCCATCCGAAGTAATGTTTATTTTGAATTATAGGTATCTTCCATTGCACAAAAACTAAAATTACTCGCTAATAGACTTTGAACGATGATAATATCTCGTAAAAAAGTTTACTTATTACGCGGTATTTAAGAATGCTACTTACGCGCTTTGGAACTCCCCGACTATTGAGAAAATGTTTCAATCAATAATAGCAAGCAAAAAAACACATCCTCGGAAATGCGGATAAATCCGCGGGGTGCAAGCTATCGGTTTAATGATATTACAAGTTAATCAATATAAGAAATAAGTATAATATCATTTCAAGTTAAATAATTTTGAGAATAAGATAAAGAAGCTTAAAACTCTAAATCCTAAACTATTTAGAATAAAAAATTATAAATAAAAAACTGAATTTAGATTGAGCCGTCTATGGGTAAAGTGCTCAGGAGGCTGGCTATGTTGCCTTTATTTATTATTTATTTATTTATAATATTTATTACTTAAATTAATTAGGCTTAACTTAACCTCTCTGATGGATGCTACCGAGCTACTGCCCTTTTAACTAATTTATTTAGCTTACACAAGTTATATTAATCCACAAAACATGATGGCAATTTCCTTGTGACGTTTTATAATAAATCATCATGTTCTGATGAAACTTGTATGGTATCACTGATATCTACTTACTAGTAAATTAAACTACACAGTTTCCGCCCCATAGTTATCTATCTTATGTTCTTTTTTATGTTAAATAAACCGATAAAAAGGCAGGCAGTCCACCTGTTGTCTATGGATATTTGCAACAACAGAGGCCAATTGTCGGCCCTGAGACGTGAAGTTGTTAAGTCTCATGTTCCTGTCATTTCCGAGTACAAAATTATCCTATGTGTTAATTAGGTACATATTCTTTATGTGTGCTGAGTTTTATCTTAATCTGTTGACCAGCTTATACGCGACTGTGTCGTTTTTGATATAAGTATTATAAATTTTACTAGTCTTACCAGCAAACTACCCTGATATATGCCCACGGAGACAGATGCGACGTCCCATCCACTCACGTCTTGAGCTTGTCGTCAGCTCGAGCCACCTCTCAAGCCGAACCCCCTATAATCATTTTTCATTAGTCCCATGCCCTTCCCAATGCCCAGAGACGAGGTCCTAGTCTCAGACGTACTCGCAATGAAGTTACTTAAATTTATCCTCAGATGAATCGGCTTCAGCGCTCGCCGTCAGACACTTACACCTACCCATCAATTAAAAAAAAATCAATCACCTCTCAGAATCAAACCTCAGGAGGAAACAATAAATAAACTGGGCTATTTAGATTGAAAACGAATTCATGTCAAGATAAAAAAAATCTTCTGTATAAATTGGTTTAAGCGGCCATACTGTCCGAAAAATGATTTAAAAGCTCTAGCACTCAATCGTTCCCAAATCCGTAGGCTTATATTGAAATTCTATCGGTTATCAATCAAGTAAACGATCCTCCAGACAGTCTCGGCTCGGCTGGTCGAATACAATGTGGAAACAAAACTCTGCCATTCACAAACACACATAAAGTTCATGAAATTATCGATGCCACAGTCACATCTCCCTTTCACCGTTGAGCTGGGATTTATTTACAACATTAAAACTAACCATTGCCTACACTACACCTGTGTGAACCTTCATATACATAAGCAATATAGAAAATACCTATTGCATTTTTTGCAAACATCTGGTACAGTCAGCTACATAAGCTGAAGAAAATCAAATTTATAAAACAGCAGTGCTACAACTAACCATCATATAGGAAGAAATGTCTTCTCAATCAGTACCTCGATGAGGTATGCAATGGTCTCGCGATTTTTGCAGGTTTGGCAAGGTGAGAGTGTTACCTCTAGTACCTTACTAACCAGGGAACCGTACCCATGATCTCCAGTAAGCTGAGCTTCATACTAACAACCGAGGCGAGGCTAATCTTATCATGAAAAGATCAAGTAAACAGTAGTATTGTATATATTTGTCAACAAAAATTTTATTGAAAATTACACTCAAAATATGATTTGTAAATTGTATATTCAAAACTGGTATTTATAAATATATTCCTGTACGCTCACTGTATTATTTAGAAGTAAGAAGAACTTTGTCCATACGATAAATTAAAAAGAGGTAATGTTTTTGTTTTTATGTAGGAGTTGACTTCTAAAACTAGTTATCTGGTTTTAAAATTAAACCGCTATAGTAAAAATAAAACATCTAAATAATTGAACATAAATTTAGATAGCGTGCCTTTCTTTTGGCTTTGTCGTAGTCAGGTAAAAAGAGTCCGGATGTCAATCTCATTCTCATACTCATTACTTCTGTAAAAAGCTACAAGAAACTCATTAATAACATAAAAAAATATCAATGCATATCGGATAAATTAAATAATATCCAACCATGCCGATATTTGAAATTGGTGATGTCTGGCCAATGGCTTGGCGTGACCGTTTCAAATTGTGACAAGATGTGCGCCGGCACAGTTCGTTGACACATGCACTAGACCACTTTAGAATGTCTCCAGAAAACAAAGATGGCTATCATCAGACAGGTCAATAAAATATGGCGAATTTTGCGAAAAACCCATGCTCATATTTTTTTTTTCCGCTAAATGCAACTCATTAATATTTATGCCATAAATGATACCACGGAATATTTTTTAAATACAGATTTATGATGTTTTGTTCAGAAAGGTTTAGGACGTATTTTTTTTATTAATCTCAAATATCTTTCAGTTTCAATTTTGTATTTTCTTGATTTTTTTTACTTCATGTTAATTTGGAATAATAATAACAAATAATAAATATTGTCAAGAAAATTTTCATTCTTCTCACACGATTATCTGATCATTGATGAAATTAAGCAGAGCATGTACTGCTTGTACAAAGGGAACAAAGTTAGTTGTATACTACATATACCATTTTAAATACAGTATGGACTATTTTTAGTCTTTGTCTATATACATACAGATACAGAATAAACGAAATGAATCCACGACCTGCCCCGTGATAATCAAGGTATCTAACATTGACGCCAACTGGCCCGACATCTCGGTCTACTGATATTTCTACTTAAACTGGTCGATGTAAACTCATCATTAGGTCAGGTCACAATCACTACGGACCTGTCTTCGATAGCCGAGTCGTTTTAAGAGTATTTTGTGGATTACACTATAATTATGTTGATCGGTCAGGCGATGTTGTCTCAACAAGCGGGTAGCGGGAGCTTTAGCGGTAATTAAACCTTCAAAGTTTTTTTTAAAAGAATACCAAACTTTATTATTATAGATTCTGCCTTGGAAAAATTATTCAGCAACACTAAAACAAAAACCTTTCAGTTTAGGTTCGTAGAGGAACGTCAAAGTTACTAAAGATACAACTGCCGCGAGTCATATCTGAACCCGGTCAATGTGGTATAAAAAAAAGTAAGTCCAGTAAAGCCTAGTTCATTATTATCTATATATTAATTTAATTATATTTATTCTTATAAATATCAACGCAAAGTAACTAGGAAAAAAAAAACAAATTTTAGACGTATTGCTAATCGCTCTTAATAGCGACATCTCTTTATGAATACTCTGTGAATATTACCAAATGCATCATTATCCCCACATTATTTAAATACGATACATTAGCCTATTTTCACACCAAGGATACTGGTTATGAAGATCGTTAAAATGTTTAAAATAAATAACAAGAATTAAACGAAGATAGAACCTACTTTGGACTTGAACCCACTGAAGTCATCACAATAAACACCATTTTGACAAACAATGGCAAAGAAAATATAAACGCACTGGCTGTCCCCCGTGGTTTTCGCGCTTTTCTGAGGGAGGTCAAATTTTTCAGGGATAAAATGTAGCTTATATGTTATTCCAATATATACTCTATCTATATGCCAAGTTTCATCCGAATCCGTTCGGTGGTTTTTGTGTGAAAGAGTAACAAACTTCCATACACACAAACATTCGCATTTATAATATTAGTAGGATTACTTGAAGATAAGCTTCAATTTGCCATTGGTTTCTTTATCTGTAACATTCTAAGCTGTCAAAACGGGGCAATTATTTTGTGTTATCTGGAACTAAGTGTAAGGAATTATAAATTAAAATAGAAATATGACTTACTACCAAATATGGAGATGGTGTTTATGTAATAAACTGTTTTAATGTTGCTTTTCGTAAAATAGTGGGTGAGCGGTAAACTTTGATTAGGTAATTAATTCATAATTAAATCAGAGCCATGATGACGTCAACTATCTTTACACATTAGGAAAATAGATTTTGAACAAACGACTGTTGTAAAATCGACTAAAACATTTATTGCATCAGTTAATTTAATTAGAAATAGTTTTAGAAGTATATATTACTATTATATACTTGACTATATATAGGCTTTCGCTCCACGGTCTCAAAGAAGACCACTCATATACGAGAGCTTTTCTTTAGTTTACACTGGGCGCATTAGCGACTATGCCTTTTGAAGGCGTAAAGACAAAAGGTGTGACATTTTAGCGATATATGAAATGATATAAAATAATACTATTTCTTATTTTTATGAAGCTTAATATATTCCTTTCGTTTTGACAGAGAAATGCAATTAAGTTTTTATTTAAAAATAAGAGACATTACCATTATTATAATATACACACACCAAAACAACAATGCGTTGACTTAATAAAACTGAAAAATTTTGGCACTAAAGGGTTTGTTCTTTGATACCGCTGTCAGTAACCAAAATGTCTGATCATAAATTTAAAAATTATATTAGGAAAGTTTTGAAAGAAAAAGCGTATTACAAGGTAATTCATTATATTGAAGATAAAAATGTATGGAAATAGCTACTATCTGCACAGTGCACCTCTTATTTTCTTGTTTAACTTGTAAGTAATTTATAAAATAATAAATTTATGAAAATATTTAATAAAACATAAAAAGGAATGTAACCTCGCTGAGTTTCTTACCGGTTCTTCTCAGTTGAAGGCTGACTTCCGAACCGGTTGTAGCTTCATTAACTTTAATTTTGACCGTCATAAGTGCCCTCCGAGGGCCTAAACTGAATAAATGGTTTTGAATTTAGAATTTTTTTTAGGTTTTTTTTAAAATACAAGACAATATTTAGCAATATTTTTTTCTATATTTTATCATTACATAAAATATCCTAACTTTTTAAAGTTTCCGCAAACATTCCCAAGTGGCTGACTACTCATAAATGCTAGCAAAAGACAATTTTAATATAAAAAAAATCACTCTTTATTTTTTTTTTACGTGACAGCGTCTAATAAAACCATGAACGCTGGCTGCATGCGCGATAAATTATTCCATTACGCTCATTGTACATGGTTTATTATTCCTGCATTTTAAAAATCTGATTACTAGTATAATTTCAAGTATTTATTCTTTTATTATTTAAAAAAGTTGCATCTATCGGCGAGTTCAGTAATAATAGGTTATGTTACAATTGACAAAAAATTACGGTGATTCATGTGATAATTTAATAATAAAAATGATTCGATATGCAATCGAAATGAAATGAAATGAAATATTTTATTCAAATAGGCCTTCACAGGCACTTATGAATAATCAGACTCTACCACCGGTTCAGAAGGTTGCTTTTACTGAGAAGAGCCGGCAATAAACTCAGCAATTACTTTTTTGAAAATAAGATTTTGTACATAAAGATGTGTCTTGCTGGAGCGAGCGATACACCCAAGCATTGTCGTCATTAAAATAATCATTTGTGTTGTAGAAAGCCTTAATAGTCTTAATTCTTTCCTTAAATTTTTGTAAAGGCAAATTTAAAATTTCAACAGGGATTTTATTATAGATGCGTGCACTAAGTCCTAAAAATTAGCCTTGCACTTTTTGCAGTCTATATGCAGAAGTGACAAGTTTATCCTTATTTCTAGTATTGATGGAGTGCATATCACTCTTTTTGACATAAAGACTAATATTTTGATGTACAAATATTATGTTTGTATAAATATACTGCGATGCAACTGTGAGGATATCAATTTGTATAAACTTTACTCTGAGGGAAGCTCGAGAACTCAAATTATAAATTGCTCGAACAGCTCTTTTTTGCAATATAAAAATGGTTTCTATATCAGCAGCTTTACCCCAAAGCAAAATGCCGTAGGTCATAACACTATGAAAGTAGCTAAAATAAACTAATCTAGCCGTATCGACATCTGTAATCTGCCTGATTTTTCTAACTGCGTAAGCTGCTGAACTAAGTTTTCCCGCAAGACATGATATTTGTGTCCCCCATTGAAGTTTTGAGTCTAAAGTAATTCCTAAGAAAACTGTTGACTCAACAAGGCTAAGAGCTTCGTTGTCTAACATTATACTACAGCCTAGTTTTTTAACATTGGGTAATGCAAATTTAAAACATTTAGTTTTTCTTGCATTTAAAACAAGATTATTAACAGTAAACCAATTTAATACCTGGGCTAATGCACCGTTTACATCGTCATAATTGTATTTTAGTCTATCAACACCAAAAATCAGTGAGGTATCGTCAGCAAACAGTACAATTCCACAGGTATTTCTTACGTAAAATGGTAGGTCATTGATGTATACTAAAAACAGAAAACGCCCTAGAATAGAGCCTTGGGGTACACCCATATGCACAGGAGAACCGGATGATTTAACTCCATTCACATTAACACTTTGAGTTCTCTCACTAAGGTACGATTTCATCAAATTAAGTGCTGCACCCTTAACTCCATAATAATCTAATTTACGCGTAAGTGTCTGATGGTCAACACAATCAAAAGCTTTAGATAAATCATAGAACACTGCAATAACATTCTGCGACTTTTCCCAAGCGTTGAAAATTTGTTTTAAGAGTGCTACCCCGGCATCAATAGTGGAGCGACCTTTAGTAAAACCGTACTGCTCACTGTGTAAAAGTTTATTTAAATTAAAGTGAGCAAGTAGTTGCGTTAAAATAATCTTTTCGAATACTTTGCTTAGGGCTGGCAAGATAGAAACGGGCCTATAATTGGTTGGATCACTAGGATCTCCGGCCTTGAACAAAGGTATAACTTTTCTATGTTTCATTAAATCCGGAAATTTACCAAAATCTACGCATCGGTTAAAAATTAGAGCTAATTGGGGAGCTATATTATCAATTATACCCTACAAAACTGTTACTGATATACCCCATAAGTCGCCAGTCAGTTTAACTTTTAAACTTTTGAAAGTTTTGATGACATCGTAAGGTGGGTAATGCCTAAACCTAAACAATTCATTGCACTCTGATACGTTAGTTTTTAACAACGACTCAGCATCTGCCGGTGAAGAATCCAAGGAGCTGGTTGTGGCTATAGGTATGTCAGTAAAAAGTTTATTAAAAGCAAGTGCAATTTGATCATCTTCACAGATAATATTTCCGTTAATATTTAATTCAATGCGCTTATTATTGTTTTGAGTTTTACCTCTTTCTGAATTAATTATGTTCCAAGTAGTTTTTACTTTATTATTTGATTGGCGTATCTTATTTCTTAGATATATAGATTTTGCCGAAGTGCAAGCTTTTTTAAACACTTTGGAATATTTTCTTACATATTCAATAAAATCGACATTTTGATTGCATTTCTTCATACCATACAGCTCATACAACATAGCTCTACTTGTATAAATACCAACTGTTGCCCAGTCGCTAAACTTAATTTTATAATTTTCCTTGAAAGTCTTAAGTTTAAAAGCCTTATTAAATTCGATTATAAATTCAAAGAGTTCAGTATAGAGACCATCCGGCTCGTCCTGTGCCATGCTAACAGAAACTATATTTTTATTAACGTTATCTTTAAATCGAGCGATACGATTCAAAGTGATGGGCCTACAAGTTATTTTAAGCGGCATAATATCATTCGATTCATTTACAAAAACTACCTTCTGGCCGCAATGATCAGAAGTTATTTCAGTAATAATTGATTTCTCAAGTGCATCACAGCTGCAAAACACATTATCGAGACAAATGGCAGAAGTTCCCGTAATTCTGGTAGGCTCACAAAATAAATTACTAAGATTAAATGACTTAAATAAATTAATAAGTCTTATAGTTGTGGGAGAAGCTACTAATAAATTGACATTGAAATCGCCACATACTATAACATTCTTTTTACAAGTTTGAGCTTTCTGTAAAGCATCTTCTACCACCATTTCAAATAAGTTATAGTCACCTAAGGGGGGACGGTACACGCAAACTATAACAAAGCGCTCAAGCTCCACACAGGAAAATCCGACAGTGCGCTCGATAGATAAGTCTACATTATCTTTGCGGTCTTTACCTTTAATGTGATTTGAAACTAAAATTAAGCTACCACCGTTTATCGCTGTCTTTCTTACGAACGCACTTAACAATTTATAGTTAGGAATACTTATTAACAACTCAGAATTCTTGAACCAATGTTCGGTGACACATAATACATCATTTCATTAATGTTTTGTTATGACGTTGTCACTTTAAACTATCGTCCGTAAACTAACTTTACAGACAACAAGTTTTTTATTATTTTTGTTGCATGTTAGAGCTGTTTCATCCACAACATTGACTTCATTCTAATATCATGTCAAGAACATTATAATCTATACTAGTAAATACCGGATTTAAAATATTGACTAATCCATTTTCGCATGACATTATGCAAAATATACTTACATTAAGTTTATCCATTCAAAGTGTAACGCTGCGTTGATAACAAAAATACATTTAAATTCATAAGCAGTTCTGTTTTTGACTCTTCAAGCTTGATAATAATGGATCGTATGTGGAATTATTGTCGTCATTTATTATACACGATCACGTTACGACACGATTTAAATATTGTTTTTAAAAGTTTGCTCCCATGTCGCCATTTAAATAAAAAAGAAATAAAATATTTATATAATACCACAACCATTTCAATGTTTTCGAAGTGAAAAGATCTTTAGACGCGTTGGAATTTTTTTGAGTTGCGAAAATACAATTGTCACCTTGACACCTCTTTTGAGATATGAATATACATATATTGGCCCCATTTACACGATAATTGGGTTTGGGTTGAAATATATTGATAATATAAGAAATTACAGGACGGGAGACTTAACAACTTCTCGTCTCAAAGTCACCGCATTGCCAATACCCCTGGTGTCGAAAATAGGCGGCGGTGTCCACATACCATCAGGTGAACTGTCTGCCTGTTAGTCAGCCATCTTGACGTAAAAAATATTATGTACACAAAAATCAAGTTAAGTTTACTTGATCCACAATAAAATCGGGTCCAATAAAATGTCGTGTGTCATAAATGACCTTATGTCCACGCACATGAACGGATGAACAAATGTACATATGTTTTTGAAGCCCCAGGGTCGCCCGGTGCCATAAACATTGTATTTTAATTATGAATTGGCGTTGAGCGCATCACTTCGATATCAGATCAATGTTGAATAAATTACATTAATTCCAATGTAGGAAACTGATAGACGATGTTTTGGCACTTGGATTTTTTTTTAGAAATCTAGTTTCTCAAGTTTGTTTGCTTTTGTGTTCTGCTTAAATTGGTATTGGACATAATCGTTTTTAACTTGAAAAACCTTGGTGCATTCCGTACATTATATTTTGCACTAGCTGTCCCCCGTTGTTTCACCCGTATGTTTCATGTTCCCGTGATAAAAAACTAGCCTAAATATCTCCTTATAAAATTAGCTGCCTGCTGCCTGTCACAGAGAAAATTTCGGCAAAATTGGTCCAGCCGTTTGGATGATTAGCCGGAATAAATAAAAGAGATGAAGCTTTGATGTTACTGGCTGAATCAGACATAAACGGCTTGGTTTTTGATATATTTTGGGTAACAGGTCCAGAAAGATGACCAATCCCCGTTTTGAAGAAATGTCGTCTATAACTTGCTCGAGGCCAGGACCCATCGGTCGCTAAACCGAGCACTATACCGCTGAATCACCTGCATAACTGAGGCGTAAAAATAGTCAAATTATATTTCCATCCGGGCTTTTAGAATTTTTCACACCAATTATAATTAAGTAAATATTATTATGGATATAATGCTCATCCTTGCCGACTGTTACGGCAGTCATCAATCACATGTCAATAATTGCGTTAACACGAGGTTAAATACCTAAGTAATATTTCAATAAATTCTGAAAAAAAAAATTGTGTGTGGTAGCTCTAAATTTAAATAATAATAAAACACATAAAAAAATGTTGTGTGTATACACAACATTTTTTTACGTAAGCTTGGAAACACAGAAGAGTTTGAAATTTTTCAAACAAAGCAAAAAAAAAATTGAAAATAAATCGAAAAAAATATATGTTAACATATGTTGCTGGATGTGACCAAAAGAGAGATGGGTATGAAAGTAGATGGATAGTTGGGTAGAGGAAGACAAAAGAAGAAATTGATGATGAGGTATAACATGAATAAGAATTAAGTTTATACTGAGACGGCAAATAGAAGGACTTAATGGAAGAAATTAACATTTTTGAGAGTAGTAGAGCTCTTAGCGCATCGTCCGGATAAGTACCATAACTATTTCCGCCATGAAGCAGTAGTACACTTGTTGACAGGCCAATTGGCTTGGTTGTTAACGCGCTGACTGCCAAACCGAAGGTCGCGGGTTCGATTCCCACCCAGGACAAACATTTGTGTGCATGAACATGTCTGTTCGGTGTCTGAGTGTAAATATCTATATAAGTATGATTTTTTTTTAAATAAAAGTAGTATATGTAGTATATCAGTTATCTGGTTTCCATGGTACAAGCTCTGCTTAGTATGGGACCAGATGGCCGTGTGTAAAAGAATGTCCCAGGATATTTATTATTATATATTTTTATTACTGTGTTCAGGTTAGAAAGGTAAGGGGGCCGTTGAAATTACAGGCACATGAAACTTAACAACTTCACGTCTTAGGGACGACAACGTATCGGCGATGTTCCTGGTGCTGCAAATGTCAATAGGCGGCGATATCACTTGCCATCTATATATTTGTCGACTGATGTGGAAAAAAAAAGAAAATTGCGTCAAATGTGAAAACTGAAAATACGGCAGGACGGCGATGCTGCACTCTAATGAAAATCAAACCTAACGCCATACATGTATTCGTTGAAAATTTACAAGGACTACCACATTTACCATGTAGGTACATTTAGTAAATTATTAAGGACATAGGAGTCATGGATTTGAGATCAGATGGAGTGTTTTTTACGCGGTCAGATGCTTACAAAGGTCGACCGTGTAAATAAATTTATTTAATTCACGTGTTTTTGCTTTAACATTTCGCTAGGTTATAATTTATGTAATGTATTTTAAACACATAGTCACAACATCCATATCTAGTGATCCACCCCGGCTTTGCCTAACAAGGGTAATATTAACTTTTTATACATATTAACCCGTCGAAATGGTCTAATTGATGCAGATCCTTTACAATCCACAGTTAAAAAAACCAAGCGCACTTTCAGAAATAGTGACTATCTTTTATATTCTTTAGAGATATTACAATTTTGAAAATCTTATAAAATAAACACTTGCTTTTTCGCTACGTTTTACCCATTTCCCGAGGAATCAAATGTAAGCTATTAGACGTAAGCACTCCGAGGCCTCCGTGAAGCAGCTCGCCGACAATGTTTGTATTAGCTGAAGAAGGGGACAGGTAGTCGATCCGCTTTAAAGCAGACAAATGGTCTGCACTATCTAAATCATAAATATCTTAGGGGCCGTCTGATGTTGCTAATCCTGAGGAATCGAACCCACGACTGATGTCGTAGCAGTCAGGCTATCTACCACAAAACTATCCTTTTCTTTATTTATTTAAAATCCTTTAATCACTGTAATAGACACGTTATAAATTTTTTTTTTTATATTTCTAGGGTAGCAAACAAGCTGACGACCTGTCTGATGGTAAACGGTCACCGCAGCCTATGGACGCTTGCAACACCGTGGGTTTCACTCGCGCGTTGCCGACCCTAAATAAAATAATAAGAAAAATATTCTTTTCCGGTTCTTATCAGTTGAAGTGACTTCAAAAACGACGGTAAAATCAGCTGTTTTCCATTTATTAGTGCCCTCCTGGAACCTAAACGGTATTAATTGATTTAAATTTCAATCAATTAAAATTAAAATCTATCAGCCATTGTTTTTTATTTTATTTATTTTTTTATAAAAACTTGAGCGGATTTGACTGGATCTAACCTAATGGAAAGTGACGATGCAGTCGAGGATGGTACACGCGGACTCAAGTAATGCCTATTCAGTCTTGCCTCAAAGAACCCGAGATTGTATGAATCGGCAACTTTATTGAGAAATATGAACAGACCAAACGATTATATTTATTACTAAGTTGGATTTGAGTTGGAGCATCATTTAATTGAATGCCATTTCGTACTGAGGGATATGCCAAGATTGATATGTTATAATGATTCAATACCAACCTCAATTTAAAATTGACTCGGAAATATGTATTTTGTTTTTACAAACAAGTATGTAAATATTTCTCATAGCATTTAGTTTTTTATTTCAATCAAATAAGAAACTTATGTGATTGCTTTTAGGCTTTGTGTGCTTATCAACTTTGACCTTTAGCCTAATTTGAATAAAATTTGATTTAATTTACCAATCAGAGTTCGTTCGGGAAAGTACTCAAAATTATAGTAATTTTCGCTGTGTAGCAACAGTGTATATTACTGAGTTTCATATCTTTGGGTCGACAAGGCGTCGACGATTCCTCTGGTGCTGCAAATGTCCAAAGGTGGACCGTCTGCCTGTTTGTCACACAGGTCGTGGCTATATTTCCCATCCATTACCTTAATTCAGAACACCATTTGTGTATAGGAACTTAACTGTTTGGTTTTTCGTCTGGGTGTAAACAAATATCTATATTTATACTAGCTGCCCGGACAGACATCGCCCTGTCGAAATAAGTCCATACAAAAATGCAGGAATTTGCTCGCAGCGCCACCTACCGGGTCCAATTGTGAATCTAAACTATTATCGAATCCACTGGAACACACACAGAAAATTTCATCAAAATCTATATAAAGATTATTTAGGTATCTATCAGTATACGAGTATATCTGTAATCTGGTTTCCACAGTAGAAGCTCTGCTTCGTTTTGGATCAGATGGCTGTGGTGCTGTGAGAAAATATATCCCAAGATATATTTTTTTTTACTTTTGGGTGTTACTACTTAACCTCCTTGTGTCGTGCACTTTACCTACTATTCATATTATCTTAAAATCAATAAAATTGCTTGTGACAATTATAGCCTGCCTGTGAAATACAAGTCTTCAATGAATAAGGTCAAAATATTTACTATAATAATGTTAATGTATCTCAATACCAACATAATAAATCAAAAGCGTATAAAACGGTATTTTTATTGACACACTGATAAAAATAAACGAAAATACCTAACAATTTTTTTCGTAACACATAAGCGTGGTTACGTGTTACTAAATACATATCCATTTATATAATTTCTTTTGACTCCCCATCACCTAACAACTACTGAACATATGGGACTGCTACTATTCGACGCGGAATTTTTCGCAGGTGAAACCGCGGAGGCAGCTAGTAGTATATATGTTACCGGCCAAACCCGATTTCAGGACAAACTAGTTTTGCCTAGGCCAAACTAGTTCTTCCTATACGCGATAGGATTAACTAGTATAGCCTAGTCCAAACTGGTTCATCCTAAGCCCAATAGGATAAACCAGTTTAGGCAGTTGATCCTTATATAAATACGCACACCCCAGGATAAACTGGTACGGCCTAGTCTAAACATTAAAGTATACCCAAAACAATAATAATGAATAATAATAACTTTTTATTGCCAGAAAAATTAATTAAAATAACACAAGAGATAGTACACAGCACAAGATATCCTTACAACTAAAACAGTTTGGCAGCGGGTCCAAAGCTAAGCAGAGCTTGTGGCTCAGGGAATGCGATTCACCAGTGTCGATTATTTCTGAGTTAACAATTTAAATTTTCATAAATTTATTGCATAAAGCAGAAAGTGTGAACACACAATGTTGTTATTAAAAACTTTAAAATGTTGTGTGAAACAAAAAAAAATAGGAAAACTGGGTTAAAAAGAGCAGAAAAAATTTGAAATTATAAATAACTTTGGCTTGGTACTGCGTATTTACTTATTATTACTGTGTATTTTTCGTAGATAGATAGGCTAAATAGGATATCGATAAGGGCGGGTGAAACCGCGGAGGCAGCTAGTAATATATATAATGAAAATAACCCTATTTTCGCTTTCCATCCTTCGATGCACCGTCACCTCAAAACTACTGAACAAATAGGGATGGCTTGATGAACTGCTTCCATTCGACGCGATTTTTTTCCTAGATGGTTAAACAATGATATCGATAAACCTGGGTGAAACCGGGGGAGACAGCAAATTTTATATATATTTGGAATACACAGATGTGTGACATTATAGTTATGGAAAATTCAACTATATTTTTATACCATAAGAATATTTTTTTTATACATACCTGCCTAGGTTATTATGTCAAAAACATTTCGTTATTTACGTCTTTTTGAGACAGAAAAAATATTTTTCTGATACGTCTTCCTAGTTAATAAACTTAAAAATTGTTGCCTAGAAAATTTATTAAAATATATATGTAATACACATTACCCACTATGCCATCAGCAGATTACTTAGTACCGAATTTGTTGAGATATAGTCTCGCTTTAACACCTAAGAGTTTTATAGAATAATAAACCCTAAGTCTTTATTATAAAGTTCATGAGCAGATAGATGAACCTTATTGCAGAAGCAATAAAGATGTTTAAAGAACAAATTTTACTTCTGACATCCCACAACTAGCCAAGCCTTACACCTACCATCCAAAACAGAGCGAAGGAGAAATGTTAGTCCTATTAGTCTGATTATACTAAATAGTTACCCGAGTTCAGATTAGTATACTAACACTAAAAAGTAAAGAAACAATAGGCCTAGCTGGATGTGTAATTTAACACTGAACATTAGTTTGACACAAAACATATAAATGGTAAAGTTGTGAAGAACTAAAAGGCTCGTTTTGACAACTAAGAATATCATTTAAAAATCATCTTCATCGCTAATGAGATAAGGTTCATTTATAGATCCAATGGCTAATTGTATAATGATGCCGATGAACCTGATAATCATAACAACATAGGGTTCATTTTTCTATACAAACTTAGCTGTCAATATAGGCCTATTAAATCTTGATAAATTTGGAATATTTTTAGTGTCTAAATCAAACTCAGTTTATAACATAGAGTATAAACCAGGATTAACGTTTTTTTTTTAAGTTAAGTAATAATTTATTTTATAACAAAATTTATTTAACACACACCGTCCAATTCCAAGTTAAACCGAGGTTCGGGTAGAAGGATGGAAGAGAACAAGGACCTCTGAATAAGAAATTACCAGGGGCTCGATTCTGATAACATGTCATTTTCCTTAGAAAATTTGTAAGGAAATTCCATTTTCTAAGGAAAATGACACTAACTCAAGGATGTTTCGTCGCGGCCTCTATGCTCTATCTCTGTCGCTTACTACTCTAATACTACTAGTCACGTGAGAGGTAAGCTCTCCGAGGCCTCCGTGAAGCGGCTCGCCGACAAAGTTTGTATTGGCTGAATAAGGGGGCAGAGATTAAATTAAACAAAATATTCATTCAAAATTATATTTTTCAAACAAGCTGTAAGCCATAAAACAGCTTGGGTTGCTTGACAAACCCTTCATAAGTACCCTACATAGATACCCATGATATGGAAGTAGCTTATGAATTGAAAAATTACCATCTTATCATGTCCGTCATATCTGATTTAGAATGACGGCACTTAGCTAATCATGCAATGTCAACAAAATAATAGGGAAACCACAAGATATACCAACAGGTGAAGCTTAACAACGTTTTTAATAATAGATATATATAAGCCGACTCATAATAACGATAATACGATGTAAGTCATGGTGATATTTCTACCAATGAATGTCCCATAAGGTGTGACCAGATGTACAAATCAGTAATCTCAAAGTAAACCTTTCAACACATAATATTATTTACCAACAAATAACTAAAATACCACCAAACCGGTCGTTTAGATCCGGCGTTTAGTTAAATAGTTATGTAAACCAGTGACAAAGAATCTGCGAATATGTCGCATAATCTCAAACAAAGAATTTTCGACATTCTCCATTTGGTATTCTGAGCCGATATGGTTGTATGTAGGTTAAGTGTGGGTTGCTTATTAATATTTTATTGAGATGCTAGTTTGTTCATAATTTTTGAAATTTAATAGACTAGTATGATTTTCTAGTAAAAAAAATTAAGTCTAAAATAAAATTAAATCAAAATTATTTCAACTATGTTGGTGACCTTTTCAAAGCCAGTTGGTGGGCTATTTGGCGTATGACCCTACATAGTAGTACTCTGTTTTGTTCCGTGTCTGGGTGCGTCCTTCCACGCCCAGTCATCTTAACTTGTGGCAGAAATACCTAGACGAAACTGCCGACTCTGATATCGTATTCGACGGCGAGGACATTCACGATGCCTCACCCAGTCTCGTTCCAACTCACAAACTGATCCTAAAATAATATTTTTTCCTAAACCTCGAGGTTTGTGCCTCACAGGATCCATTCTTATTATGGTTGACTACCAATCCCCGCGGTTTCACTCGCGTTCCCAAAGGATATCACATTTTCACGGGATAAAAAGTATATTTTGTGCTCATCCACGTCATAATCTTGTGTGTGCTGTGTCAAGTTTTATCCAAATCCGTTTTATAGATTTTGGGCGGAAGAGTAATAACATTCAACTATATCCATCCTCAAAAACATATTTTTTTTATAATATAAAGTAGTAATTGAATCCCATCCCACCAGATGGTAAGCAGTGATGCAAACATTGATGTTGAGGCGCTCTAGTTTGTTAAGAGCCTATTCACTTTAGCCTTGCGATTCGCATTCATTTACTAGCGAAATGGGATAGGATAGGACATCTAGCTTATCGGTTGAAAGCGGATTGTCAGTGTAAGTACCTGCGTAAAACTGATCTACAGTAAATACAATCCATTGTAAAAAGTATATTAAAACATTGTATGTATATAAAATTCTTTGTAATTATCCGCTAATGTATATCTTCATCATATAACCATGTAGAGCAACGCTATGTTAACAATGTCACCGTACGGGCATATCATATTAATTAGACAATTAAAACTAACATTATTTGTTTTAATTACTTTTTCTCTTGATAACGGCAGTGTGGCATGATGACGACGCCGGTTGGCTTGGTAGTTAGATAAATAAATAAATATCCCGGGACATTTTTTTTACACACGGCTATTTGATCCCAAACTAAGCAGAGCTTGTACTATGGCATATGTACTTATTATTTTCTAAATACATACTTATATAGATATTTAAACCCAGACACAGAACATACAGACATGTTCATATTGTTTGTCCTGGGTGGGAATCGAACCCGCAACCTTCGGCTTGGCAGTCAGAGTCGCTAACCACCAAGCCAACTGGCCTGTCAATACCCTGACCGCTTCGTCACTGGTCTCGAGTTTGATTTCCATCCAGGGCAAGTAATTGTGTTTTTGTTCTGTCTTGTAATATACATTAGTATTATGTTTTATTGACAGCCCCGTTGGCTTAGTGGTTAGAGACCATGCCTGGAACGCTGCAGGTTGTGGGTTTGACTTCCACCCAGTACTAACATTTGTGTGCATGAACATATCTGTTTGTTGTGTGTCTGGAGGTAAATATATATGAGTATGTACTTAAAATTATGATGACTATGAATTATACCAGTTGTCTGGTTTCCATATTACAAGCTCTGCTTACTTTGGGATCAGTTGGCCGTTTGTAAAAAAATGGCCCAAGAACTTTACAATTTTATAAAAAATAAATACTTATTTTTTATAAAATTGGATATATCTGTAGTACCTGTAATACCTTGTAGTATGGAGATAACTCCATACTACAAGGTCTCTGCTTGGGGTCCGATGGCCGTGTGTCAAGATATCCTATAATATTTATAAAAATTTTAGGCCTATTGCAAATGTTTTTTTTTTACCTTTTAGTGGTTGCACACGTGTTATATTTTCCATTTAAAATACTTGTCTGTCAGAACCAACAGTTATTATAAATTTAAATGCCAACAATATGTTGTGATAATTATGCTGACACTTATAACATTTCATTGCGTAAATGCACACATCCTGTGTTGCGCACTCGACTTGGCAATGTTCTGTTATTATTTATAGCTTTTCTATTCAATAATAAGAATATTATGTTCCATTTGTGAACACAAAATTAAAAAAAATACTTTTTGTAAACTGTTTTTTCATGTCTGTCAGTAGCACCTTGATTGCAGCAGCCATGTCATGGTGGAATTTATAACGGTCAATCAAAATTAAACATGTTTACACAATTTCGTGTCTGAGCTGTTGATTGTTAAAGACTTCCGTCGTCTGGCGCCAATCCTGGATATAGAATCAAGTCATGCTTACCTTAATAATGCATGTCATTGGAATTGAACTTACATGTCAAATTTCCACTCCGCAATATCTTATACTAAAACACTACCGGGGTTATTGTTTCCCGACACCTATGACCTGGATATATTCAAAGCCAAGGTACATCCTCAGGCTCGTCATAACTCCTACTGGGGTCAGTCGAACGGCAGACGCAAGTCCATTCTGAATAAAACAAATAAAGCTGACCCCTCATCTAAAAGTAAACGGGCACCGGAAAAATCTCTTCACACCCTTCTTGAAGAACCCCATGCTGTACTCACTTGGAAAAAAACTGCCAAGAGCTCACTTCAAAACCTGCTATATGGGAATCAGTCAAAAATGCAATAAGCAAATGTTTATTTAAATGAGCTACATCGATTTACACAAAACGTGACAAACAAACAAATTCCACCGTAAATATTTGAGGACATATTTCGTAGAAAGATCACTTTAATGTGATTCTATGCATATTAAGTTGCACCTTAAAGTAAGTGGCGTGCAAGGTCGCTGGAGTTTGTTCAAAAGTTAGTTTGCTAAAACCTTACCAAAGGCTGTGAATTCGATTAGAAATTAACACGAAGAGAAATATAATTGTTTGCTCGTAATGTCCCAATATTCTGCTAGCTTTTTTATTACATATAGGCTGACAAACAAACAGTCGGTTCACCTGATGGTAAGTGGTCACCGCCGCCTATGCATATTTGCAACACAAGGGGCATCGCCAATGTATTATTGACCCCGAGACGTGAAATTATTAAGTCTCATGTGCCTGTAATTTCACCAGCTCTGCTATTTCACTAAGAGCTCTGCTACTTCAAAATGTGTGATTAATACAATATTTTACATTGTGTTGAGTCAAAGTTCAATGCAATTGATTCTGCCTAGGCTCTTTAAGGGCACTTTTAAAGGCCAATGATACTGAATTTACTACCGGTTTGAAGCCAGACTTCAACTGAGAAGAACCGGCAAGAATTCAGCAAGGATGTATTTAATGACTATTCATTTCTCTTAATACTAAATTTAAGCAATAATTTTACGTAGCTTTACTTTTACTAAGCTACCGCGGTTTTACTCACTAGCCAGCGGGAGTTAATATATCTCGGGTTAAACACATAGCCTATGTCAAGGAAGAGTGTAGTTTCCTATAAGTGAAATAATCATTGAAATTGCTTGATTAAATTTTATTCACAATCATTGATGACAATGACAATGACAGGCCAGTTGGCTTGGTGGTTAGCGACTCTGACTGCCAAACCTAAGGTCGCGGGTTCGATTCCCACCCAGGACAAACATTTGTGTGCATGAACATGTCTGTTTGTTCTGTGTCTGGATGTAAATATCTATAAGTATGTATTTAGAAAAAAAAGTAGTATATGTAGTATATCAGTTATCTGGTTTCCATAGTACAAGCTGCTTAGTTTGGGACCAGATGGCCGTGTGTAAAAAGAATATTCCAGGATATTTATTTATTTATTCAGAGGGCACTTATGAAGGTCCAATTTGAAGTTACTGAAGCTACTACCGTATTAGTTTCGTAGATTGCATCAATATCCAAACTGACAAATTTTATCACTTTATATATATTAGAATAGATTTACCGATGCCACTGGTACGGGACACAAAAATTCCAGTAGCAATAATCAATCAACATTCCGATTATTTATTTATTACTTTATGTATTTATTTATCATAAATTATGAACTTGGAGGTAAAAAAGTGTGTTTATATATAAATATAATTACCACATATATTCAAAGCCGTTGACACCTCACGTACATACTCTGTGGACAATTTGTGCGTACATGTGAACACAGAGTCAATGTTCATTGTTATTGTTTAATAATAAACATCTAAACACATTCAAGAATAAACCGTACATAAATTTTACAAGTTTTAAAGAAAATTTTAAAAATATCAAAATTTCGCTCGCTTCACACCCCATTACCGATAATTGTTTTATTTTTGTACTAGCTGTCCCCGCGGTGTCACCCATGTTTATAGATATCATATACAGCCTACTACCAAGGAAAAAAAATGCATCGAATGGTAGCAATCCCGATTTTTTCAGACGTTTTGAGGAGATGGTGCGTTAAGGGAACCCCATTTTCCTTATACATATATATTATTATATAGATAATAGAAAGACAATTAAAAGTCGATATAAGAGCATATTAAAGCCTACATAAATGAATCATATTTTTAAATCTATTTTCATAACAATAGAGGCCTTATGCGCGTCACTTAATAAAGAGGTTCAAAGAGGAAGCGATTTCAATCAAGATTGCGTAACTATAGATTTTACAAGGTACAAAAATCATTACGTTCATTGTCTCATAAGTAGAAGGCTGAGATGTTAGATACAGAAATTGTACTTGTTTTCGAGTGATCCAGTGCGATTAGTACATCATTATTGTATAATAGAGATACAATACAATAGTAGATACAATACGTATTTACCTTGGTCACGGCATCACGCGTGGACGGCTGGACCGATTTCGCTAATTATTTTTGTTGTATTTGTTATTGTCAGGAGAAAAAATTAAGAAAGTTGCGCGGGAAATTAAAAAAATTAAGAAAACATAACGAACATATTAACTTTTCTAATGTAACCTTACCGCTTTTGACAATATAAACTCTTATAATCTATCCTTATGGTGTTTGACATAAACGTCAGATTGAAAATATCGTTTAAAACAGAGGTATGGGTTGGAATTAAATTGATAAAAGAATGAATTTATCATTTCTTAGTGCACATTTCACAGTCAATTAAATCGGAAATTTGTATTGTAATGTACAGTGAGTTTTTTTAAGTAGTGTTTGTTCATCACGGTTAGTTCAAAGCGCCATCACACCTAATATTAAAAGTGTAATTGTCAAGAATAATAAACACTATGTTCTTGGTATTTTCTTTATTAATGATACCAATTCAAAATCAATGAAGACAGAACGGCTGCCGGGTCAGCTAGTAATACAATAAAAACTGTTTTATTCAAAATATGTGCAGCTATTGTATGTCTGTAGTAAATGTCTGTTTTGGGGGGGAATCAAACTTTCGACCTGTCGCGTGGTAGATGAGGTCTAACCACCAAGCCAGCTTTTCAATCTGATGTTTACGTGATTTTATTGAGTTATAATAATGTTGATTTAAATGGGTAACAATTAAGAAAAGAACTAATTTATAGCAAATAAAATTAGGTTGCTTATTATTTATTACTATCTAGTTTTTATAAGTCTATCGAACTATAAATGAGACTAGTGACTTTTAAACATTATGCTGCGACGTTGTTCTAAGATTAATTAAATAAACTATGCAACGGCTTTCAAAATTATAAAGAAGCGACAGATGTTATTCATTGTCTGTTATTATATATACAACAGTGTGGGGGGCCACTTTGGTATATAAAATACTAAACCATTTATTCAGGTTAGACTTATGAAGGTCAAATCTGATTTAGTTACCACCAGGTTGGATCAGCCTCCATACTTAAGTATTTTTTAATTAAAATAATATTACCCCTCAGTCATTTTCATCATCATCTTCATATGAGCCTAGGGATGTCCACTGGTGAACATAGGCCTCCCCCTTGGATATCCACCTCGAGCGGTCCTGAGCCGCATCCAGCGGCTTCCAGCGACCAGGTCGGTCCACCTGGAGGGACGTCGTCCCATTTGGGTTGTTGTTTACCCCTCAATTATATTATTAAATAAATGCGCATCACTTCGCTCGCTCTAGGCCTCTTTTTATTGGCCCAGGCTGATTTTAGCGGTTTTAATGCCCGAAAATATTTTTTAGGGGAAGATAAATTGGGTATTTTCTATGCGACTTTTGTATGAACTAAACACCATAACTCACGATTTGAAATGGTTTGGAATGCATTGGGGGTACTACGGTCTTAAAAAATATAATACTATTGTAGTGAGTCTAAAGGGACGATTGACAGGCGGCGTAGGTCAAGCATAAGGGTCTCAATAGGCACCTTTTGGGTACGGATCCCTAAAAAAACTATTAGCTCTTGAGAATTATTTCATTTCGAACTCCTTGCCTAATATATGCCGGCCTTGCTTCCGGAAAGGTCACAATATTTGACCTTTGTGATACAAGTAACAGATATATTCTCGCTTTATGATCTCTAAATTCTTGTGACGACACCTACTCGTTAATTTGTGTTTTGTAAACATTTGGAATAACTGTGTTAAGTTATAAACTATTAGCTTCCACCCTGCGGTTTTACTCGCGTGAAGTATAAAGATTACTTCTGAGGCAAATATTGTCTATGTCCTTCCCCAAGATACAATATCTCCATACCAAATTTCATAACGATACTTTCAGCCGAGAAAACATAGCAAACAGACAATTGGAGACGTTTTTAAATTGTTTTTGTTTTTTTATAAGTATCAGATACACTTTGTTATACAAAAAAAATCAGCAAGGTTACATTTTATATATTAACTAGAGGCCCACCCCGGCTTCACTTGAATGGAAAAATATATTCATATGCATAACTATTTAAAACCTTATTAAAATATATTGCGTACTCAAAAAGAAATAATGTGGAAACATACACACAGAGAGAAATAGTGGGTTTGTTTCATATTTTTTAGAGACTAATGCCCTGGTTCAGCCCCCTTATTCAGTTACAAACTTTTTCAGTGAGCCGCTTCACGGAGGCCTCGGAGAGCTTACCTCTCACGCACTAGCGTAGTTAGCGAAAGAGACAGAGTACGGTGGCCGTGACGAAACATCCTCGATTTAGTGTTATTTTCCTTACAGAATCGACCCCAGTTCTTTCAGTCTCTGAAATTATGGCTTTGAATCGAATATTCCAGAAAGATAATTGGAAGTCCTATGATATAAAAAGTAGAACCCAAACATAAAAAAAAATATCTGACTTTAAGTGTATTCATAATTAATTCAAATGAGCAGTTCACCTTTCAATAATTTATAACGACTTGTGCATCATAATACGTATGATAATTAGAGCAATCATAGATCGTTTTCCAACTACACCAACTGTGTCACTAGTAATATACTGCACTTTGGAAACTGTTAAGACACAGTGTTTTAAAACGAACAAGTGTAAGTTTACGCATTTATGTTTTAGATTTTTAACTTCCGCGATGATTTTTAATTGATTTAGATGACAAGTTACACTCAAATTTGCTATTAAAATAATAATATTAAGTATGTTGGATCTTTAAAATAATGAACTAACTTTCTTAGGCTTTACTGTGGAGACTTCGGAATAAAAATTATATACAATTCTTACATGGAAATGCAACGTCTTGTTAAAGTTTCAAGTGATTTCAAAGTTTTCAGATGCAAATATAAACACATATATTGCCGGTGAAATTACAGGCACATGAGACTTAACAACTTCACGTCCAGGCTCGACAGCGCATTGGCGATACCCCAGTGCTGCAAATGTCCATCAGGTGGTCCGTATGCTTGTTTGTCATCATCGTTACATCATTAATTTATATAGCGATAACATAAAGTGAACCGATGTTTTGTAAACCTGTATCTCCAAAAAACATGCATATTTAAATTTCTACATTATGGATTACTTTGAGTGTACCTACAGGTTTTTGTAAATTTAATTTTGTTCAGATTCTTATATTGCTAACGGTACTAACCCAGTTTTTATGCCACCACTTGGCCTTACAGAAATAAAAAAAAATCTAAGTATATACTAGATTTATTCTATTAATATTATCTTAAATATGTATTCCAATAAAACTAGACAATCGAAAACAGACGCACTAACCTTGTGATATACTTAGTACCTACACGAAATACTTCGAGATTTCAACTAGGTACTAAATATATATATTTGAAATATCTATTACAAATTTTTGAATAATATATATTTTTTTATTTCATCATCATATCAACCCAGGGATGTCCACTACTGAACATAGGCCTCCCCCATGGAATTCCATCTCAAACGGTCTTGAACCCCCTGCATCCAGCAGCTTCCAGCGACAATGACCAGGTCGTCGGTCCACCTGGTGGGAGGTTTAAATTATATAATTTGTAGAACCTTGACTAACTTTTCATCGTATATCTAACTTAGTCTCACAAATATAAACGGGGAGAAGGATGTAGCATATGCATCCATGGCATGTAGACTGGCTTTCTGCTAAACTGGGACAAACGTGGTGTCTGACGATTTACGATATTCAAATCTCGAGCAAAAAATCAATAGAGCTATCAAAAGCTATCAATACAATACACGCACGTACCTTGGACTGCTACCAGCACTCGTTGATCTTCCACTTCTGTTGAGGTCTTGAGGTCGAATTGGTAATGACAGAGAAATTGGGCGCGCGTCACAATGCAGTCAACAATGCTCAATGGCGATTGATTCAAACTTTATTTGGACAAAATTCGCTCTCACTCTTAATAATATTAGTATAAACTAATTAAAGGAGATGAGGATTAGTTAATAAATAAATAAACAACAAATATCCTGGGACAATCTTTACACGGCCTTCTGATCCCAAACTAAGCAGAGCTTGTACTATGGAAACCAGATAACTGATATACTACATATGCTACTTTTTTTTTCTAAATACATACTTATATAGTTATTTACTTAGTTTAATATAGTATTACCTATTAGTTAATGAAGGCACTATAATTAATGTGAATGAAATAAAAAGTACCTGCGATACTATTCAAAGCTGCGTAGCAGATATTCAAAAATATTTTTAGCTATGGAAGATTTAATACTTGAAGTGGTTCGTGTATTTACTGTAATCAATACAAATAGTATAAAGAGAGAGTGAATTTTGTGAAGTCTATGCGGAGCGGAACCGCAGCATCTGTTTGAAAAATTCTTTCATTATTAGAAAGGTACGTTTCCGGGTGGACATAGGTTATGTCATAATTCCGGGAACATTAAATTTTTCGGAATAGAACCGCCATTCCGAAGCCAAAAATAAAATCATTTGAAACGCCTTAATAAGTTTATGAGCATTTATATTCTCCCACGTTCTTTGCTATTATAAGTGTAATAGGCGTCATACAATATTTTTTTAAAAATTAAAAATTTTAAAAATGAAGAAGGACCCTTAATGATAACAGAGTCTATATATTTTTTGATTTTTTTAAACATTACTTACTAATAAATGTATAGTTCTAGAGGAAGAAGAGGTCCTATTTAGTCCCTAATTTTCAAGTGTTGTAAATTATCTGCACAATATTGCTTAAAGCAATCCAATGCAATGTAATATTCTTAGCTATTTGTCTTAGCTATAATTAACTGATTTGAATCGCTACTAATATTATAAATGTGAATGTAAGTTTGTTTGTTACGCTTTCACGCGCGAAAACTACTTAACCGATCATCATGAAACTTTGTAGACATATTCTTGAAGGTATTAGAAGTAACAAATTATGCCGGGAAAATGTTACATCCCTCGGGAACGTGGGTGAAACCGGGACAGCTAGTAATGAATATTTAATTCATCTACACCTTAAACAAGTAAGCTTTAAACAAAAGACTTCAACGCGATTCAGTCTAAACACCGTTGAATTCTTTTCTAAGCAAAATATTTATAATTATTTACAAACATTATCTGGTCATTCTCACAAACAGTGTCTGGGTGTAAATGTTTTAAATAAAGAGGAAAACAAGTTGTATATTTTATGTAGTATATTAGTTATCTGATTTCTTTAGCACAAGCTATTCTTAGTATTTTAAGAAATAGTAGAGCTCTTAGTGCGTTGTCCGGGGAAATACCAACTTACCAACTTACCCACTTCCACCGTGATGCAGTAGTGCACTTGTATTAGTGTGTTATGGTTAGAAAGGTAAGGGGGCCGATGATATTACATGCACATGAGACTTTAATTCGAAGTGCTCAATGACATAGAGTCACATGCCTTTTAAAAATAAAATGACTTATTTCATAGGGAACATGGGAGAAAATATTAATAGGTTTTATTAACAATTCAATCAAATTGCTAATTTGACGCACTAAAAAAATGTTTTGACACACCTTTCAGATATTTTTGTCTGTCAAACCAACTTTAATCAATCGTGGTTTGGGCCCTATAGTTCACTAACTAATATAGTAAATGTCCATTTTCAATAAAAAAAATACGTTGAAATCACTGCGTTTAGCAGAAAAAAAAATTTGTATTCAAAATATCTACGTTGAGTTCCACTTCACCTTAACAACTTCACGTCTCAGGGTCGACAACGCATTGGCGACGCCCCTGGTGTTGCAAATTTCCACAGACGACGGCGACCACTTACCAACAGTTGGACCGTCAGCTTACATGTCGGCCTACTTGACAAGAGACAAGTCCCTGTATATTTATTTATTTAATATAAAAGATCTGTTTAAGAACTCTATATTTTTTTTATTATGGGTGATATAATCCATAACTATTAAATAAAAAATTACCAAATACTTTTTATAATTTATCCGATTTTGTTTGATTGTTTTTATTGTGTTTGGCCTTTAATTGATTATCTGGACAGAGATGATGAGCTCACCAAGCCTAGAAGATGCTAATAAAGATTATTTTCTTAGGTTATTTTAATTATATTTCCTCGAGAAAGGAATTTCAGCTCTCTATTTATTATTTTTTGTTTATTAGGGTTGCCAACATATGAAAAAAAATTTTCAAATAAAAAGAGCAAGCTGGTGCAAATCCACTTACAGGCAACACAACATATAACTCTCTTTCATTTAAAAAAACATATTTTTTAAGATAAGGAATAAAATAAAAAAAAGCCTTTATTATATTGCTTCTCGAGCTACTGTTTTATATCTATAACACTATGTTTAATTGCTAGCAAGGTCCCCAGGTTGGGTAAAGGCCTCCTCCAGCAATTTTTTTGGGGATACTAAAAATAAAGTAAACCAAAAACTCTGATAAATTATCATATTTTAATAAATACAATTACTTAAGTCATACACATCATACATTATAATATTTAAGGCAGTGACATTATACTTTAAAAAATAAACTTAGCTTACTTACATGTAAGTTACGTGATTTGATGGTACACGTCGGTTATTACTATTTGATATGCGCAATGAATAACCAAATACTATAACGGACCAACATTCATATACCACATTGTTTGAAGGAGTCAATGAATTGATCATATATATTTTGACAGCATACGTATATACAAAACTTGTATGCTCTTTGTGGAGCCAAAGAATAGCCAAATATCATAGGTGTATAAGATTATATAAATAGAAATAAGTATTAGTGTAAGTATAAGTTAAGTTAAAGTTTAAAGTCTAATTTAAATAAATAATCGGAGCTAGGTTTCCTCGATACAGGCTTGCTTAGTGAGGAAACCAAAATATATCATTTCTGATAGTTTAGATCTGCAAACTCGCTTCTATCTCTAAATAATATATTACATTAGCTATTTCTGTACGCCATTTTGTTCTCTTACTTAGTATTTGTCAAATAGCATGAGTTTTGCACATGGTTTTTAATAATATTTCTCAATGGTTTATGTTTATTTCGACATAATAGGATACCGTAACAGAGCAAGGTTTAGTGTGGTATCTCAAAGTTACACAAGATCAAAAGCAAAATGGGATTCCATTGACGCACCATCACTTCAAAACTACTGAACATATCGGGATGGAACTGCTACCATTCAACGCCGAATTTAGCTTAGATGGTTATAGGCTATATAAAGATATCGATAAACGCGGGTGAAACTGCGGGGGACAACTAGTATATTATAAAATAAATATTTCGATAGTTATAATAAAATATAGATATTCAATATTTTATTAAAAATAAAACTTACTTTAGTATTTTAATTTTAAATGAATAAGTAAATATTACCATATTTAATATATACATTTAATTAATAGTGAAAATAACACACAAAAATTATTCGAAATCTTAAAACTATAAAATCACTCAAAATGCTTTTAAAATTCCAAATCCGTACAAAACTCATTAACGTCCTTTAGGCAGTATTTATACGTGAAACTGTTACGTGAGAAGAATTCAGAAATGTCATTAAAACACTATTATGTACCTTAAAATAATTATACACACATCGAAGTTAACGGCAAGTTTAACTGTAACATAGCCAAATAGGGAACTATCCTGTATACAAGATAAATGATCAAACACTAACCAGCGTATTGAACATCCAAAAATATACGAAAACATCAAATATAATCAAAATAATATAATTAATATGATTTTTAAGTACCGATCCAATCACAACTGGCTATTTCATACAAAATTCCATAAATTTGATCCTTTTGACATTTCATAAAGAATTACTGATTTGACATGTCAGAACACATATTGTACATACATACATATGATTGTATATATTTGAATGAAAATTAATATCAAAGGGTTCTTAGAGATCTATAAACAATATCTAATAAGCTTACTCATAAAATAGTTAAATATTTAAATGGTCATGTAAAAATCGTCACATATTTGATAATAACAGGGAGGTGGTGCATAAATCAGTGACGATACAAATATTTTTTTTTATTTAATTGCGTTTATGAGTAAAGGCTTTCCAGGCTTATTCCAAAGTTATCTGACAGGCTATTGATATTTCATTTACGGAAAAAATCTATCAACATTATCATTACAACTGGCTATAATCCTTTAAAATTAATACTGGCATCATTAAGAGTAATATCATTTACATTTACCAATAATAGCCGTGATGGCCATAATAGCCGCCGTACGGCCATCCATAGCCGTAGCCGTAGCCGCCGTACCCACCGTAACTTGGCCATCCGTAATAGCTACCGTAGTAAGGAGAGCCAAAGCCGCCATAGCCGCCGTAGCCGCCGTAGCCCCCATAGCCGCCCCAGTGGCCGCCATAGCCGCCTAAATGCCCACCCCAATGTGACGCGGCTACCTTGAGGTCTTCTTTTTCCGGGCCGACTAAATCGTCCTTCTCAACTTCCACTTGCTGTTTCTTATCTTCAGTTGGAGCTGCAAGGGTCCATGCAAGGAGCAGGAAGGTGACAGCGTAAAAGGTGATCTGTAAGAAGAATTTCTATGTCAAAAGCTATAATTAAATTTAAGCCCTCTAAGAGACTTAAGTAAGATTAAGCCTAAGTTTAAAGGGTATTTATTATGGAGGTTGGAGCTAGTAATGTTACCACTGGTCCGGTAGCCAGCATGAAAAGAACTGGTAAGAAACTCAGTTACATGGTGTAGTAAATCGTTCATGATTCATTATCCAACCATCGTGAATTTGTTGCTATGACATATAAAACTACTAATTGAATTATAATTTATTAATTTAGTAGTTTTAAAAATGCCTATAATATATAATATATAAAATCATATTTTTTTATATTAACTAATGAGTTTAAAAGGTAAATGCAAGACCCTAATATCATTAAATTATTACCAAAATATTTAGGTGATAGTTAAGTAATTTTTAAAAGTCGATGAATTTTCGGAGACCGTTTTAAAACTAAAAGCTAAACAAAAAAAAAAATTGTGCGTATAGTTCCATAGATTTGACGGTTTCCAACGTCATTTAGTTTATTTGTTCCGAAATGTGAGTAATAAATACATTTATATACAGCCTCTCAGGCAAAGGTTTAATAAAATTTGATTTACAATCAAATATCAAAATATCTACTCCAAATAAAATAGCCAAAATTATGTTGCTAATGTTCTTCACCATTCAAAAGTTAAATAAAACATTTATAGGTATTAACGAGATACTAGTAACATAAAACAATGACTGGCCTCTGTAACACATGCAATCTATTCAATAGCTTTTTCGAAGATATTCCCACGAATTGTAATATACCATAATGTCACCAAAGTACAGTTAGACAATGCTGATAATTATTATCTAATTAAAATACAGTCTAGGTAGGGTTACTTTGTGTTACAAGCTTAAATATGTTTGTATCTATTTTGACGCTTGAATTATTCTCACTTATATTTTAAATCCGATATTTTGCGAAGATGTATGGATTTTTGTTATTCTTTCACGAAAATACTACCTTACGAATTTAAATGAAACTTGGGATATAGATAGAGAATATCCTGGATTAACCTATAGGAGATTTTTTATTTTATAAAAATGTATCAACTCTTGGGAAAGAGCTAAAACCGCGGAGGACATTCACAAATCACTAAGTAACAAAAAATCCCTATCGTAAGTCTAATTCCCGTAATATGAAATTTACAAATAACAAATTACCCAAAAACGTAAATTTATACATTTCGACATTGACTTTCAGCCTCAAATTGGTTTAAAATGCAAGAATACCCATGACACGTAAAAGAGCGCACAGGGTTTCTATCCACCAAAATAAACTGTTATCACTATCACTACATAGTATAAAACAAAGTCGCTTTCTCTGTCCCTATATCCTTATGTATGCCTAAATCTTTTAAACTACGCAATGGATTTTGATGCGGTTTTTTTTAATGGATAGAGTGATTGAAGAGAAAGATTTTTATGTATATACATGCATATTAATGTGGAGAAAATGCGAGAATTTGAATGAATTACAACTTTTTTAACTACGCGTTTGACAGTTCGCGTATTACAGATCTCCGGAACGCGGGTGAAACCGCGGGGGACAGCTAGTTAATAATAAATGCTAAACATCTTAAAATAATTATGACTTGTTTTCCGTGTTGGGGTTTCTCACGAGTTCCCGGAGGAGCAAATACATCGTGGGATTATAAAGGCCTATGGTGAATGATTTTTTCAAATAGGTGCCGTGGTTACGTTCATAACGCTCAGCATATTATACAGGATGTTAAAAAACTACCCATAAAGCCGAAAGGAGGTTTAATGGGGCCTTACATGGGGTCCACTCACAATATTTAAGAACCGTAGTAACGCTGTATAACATACCCCAAAATAAATAAAAAAAAAAAATTATGAATGAAAAATAGAAAAACTATTAAAGAAGACAATTGTTAGGTAAAATAGGTACGTAGGCCTTTCTGTTAAATAATCTGGTTCCCTGACATTACAGCTTACCAGGGTTGTTGGCTTTGATAATTAATAATATTTTTACGGGGTATTTTTTAACACGTTGTATACAACCTTACAAAATTCGCACTATTTCTTTAGAATTTTAAAAAGGATAAGACTAAAAAATCCACAAATTAAAGTAAAAAAGTCTATAAATAACTAAATCACACTTAATTAAAAACACCTAATTAATAAATCCAATGTAAACACTTACATGTCTGCAAGCCATGTTGTCCAAGTGTTAACCTCAAGTGGAACTGCCAATTGTCTGGCAATCCTACCGTTTTATATCAGCCCAACGTCCTACACTCACGGATGGCTGGCTGGCTTCCTCCAGTCATTGTGTGTGACATTGACCTCTATGCTGCACGGGATTAGGTCGGGAATCGTGCAAAAAGACGGTGGGAAATACATTGTTTTGTATTCGGCATTTGAAGGGTGAAGATTTTTAATGGATAATAATAATTAGATTTTCGTGGAAATTATTTTATCGATATTTTACGCTTAGAAATTTCTATTTAAACTCTAAGTTATTTTCTACCTAAAATAAGGTTCTAGAGATGATTTTTATTTTATTATTTTTATAGTTGTTTTTATTCAATAATAAAAAGTATTTATGCACTTTATAATCTTTTTGATAAGGAATGTTTACTTAAAAAGACAAGATTTGATACTAGAAACAAAGCTTTTTTTAAATCCGCAATTTTACCTGTATAATATAGCAAATATTCACTTGGATTAAAAGTTTTGTTTTGTCTTGTGTATTCTAGAGTATGATTTATCTATGTAATCATTTTCTTTCAAAAACATTTAGCCACTATGATGAGATTTAATAACAAGCATACACGCAAATTTATGTTTATCATATTTTTAGTGGGATAAACATACGGCATAGATACTCAGAAAAAAATATTATTAGATAGAAGTAGCTATTTAAGTAACATGATATTTTCCTTATTCTCTGTCAAAGAATTTACCTCCTTTCTATCTTTAGCTATCACGTTGAACTTATATATAAACACCTTACAGATAACCAAGCTTACAAACACAAGGATAAGGAGGAGTTTAAAAAAAAACATTTTGAAATTTAGACCAGATTTTTCATTGAATCCCCATACGTGGTATGTGGTTATGATTTTAATGGGGATACTTGATTTGAATTAAGATTATTCTATATTATATATAACTGATTTCCAATAATTAATATTTATTAACTTATTATACATCATATAACTATTATAGGAATAACGTATCCGAGGTTTTTCAATCGACGGAGAAAACGCCTCTAAATAAAGGAAACTGTTAGTAGAATCATGTTTCTTAAATTTTCGTTTTACACTAAACATACCATAACCGGGTCAAATGACCCATTTTGAACTATGCATTGAAAATGCACGTATCATCTTATTGCTTTTGCACATTTGACTTCATGACTTTTTCTTACTAATTAATATACAGTTATACTATTTATTTCCCTTCCTAACAACCATATTTCATACGCTATGGTAGAAATTCGTACCTAGTAAGAGTTGGTATGATTAGTGTTAAATATAAATTTTATTCGTTAAAAAGGTAAATATATGACAACCACATTCCTTCATTTTCTTCCACACCATCCCTTACCCTGACGTTGTGGTCAACAAGTATATAAATTGTATATTGTATGTCTCATTATACATAAACTAGAATAAAGTATTAACCAGTATAAAGTATTACAGTAAAATTGATAATTATTGATGACAATCATTACCACGCCCAGTAATTACTGAATCATCAGACGTAGTAAATTACTAACCAATTACACCCATAATTTTAATTTTCCACTCAAATGATCTTTGCTTGAATAAAAACTTACTTCACGTGTAATTTTTTTCTTCCGCTAACTTAATTACATTCAGTGATGGTAAGTCAAAACATAGATATAATGTAGGTTTAGTTTTATAGATTTGTTAAATAACTTGGGCTTCTTATAAAAGGCAATACTTTTATGAGATACTATACGCTACTTAAAAACACAACTCACGCAAAAAAAATCATCGGAAATTAAATTACCTGTATAATTAATTTGTGACACGGTGTAATTGTTTTTAATCTGTATTTTTTTTTTACAAATCGATATCCTTTTATAACTATTTAATTTTAAAATCTATTATAACCCAGTAATATTATTAACTAGCTGTCCACCACGGTTTCACCCGCGTTCCCGAGGGATGTAACTTTTTCCCGGAATAAAAAGTATCATATGTACTAATCCAGGCTATCAACTATCTATATGCCTAGTTTCATTCAAATTCGTATTGTAGTTTTAACGTGAAAGAGTAACAAACATCCATTCACACGAACTCACAAAATTCGCATTTACATTATATTATTATGTTGTGAAAATTTGGATTTTTGTTTTTTATATCAATCATACACGAAGTGGCCAAAAACGCAGGAAAAACTGCGGGACGGAATATATGATTAAAAAATGAAAATTAATTAATGACAATTTTAGAGCCTTATTTTAATAACTTCCTGTGCAGGAACAAAGTAGCTCTCATACGTTATCGTGCATCTAATATATGGTGGAACTCCACAATTAGATACAAGTAGGCTCGCAAATTAATACTTAAATTGGTGTTACGACATTTTATAAATATTGCTACATGCCTTAGTAAGGAAGCGTAAGCGATAGCGGAGAGTTGACCAAAGTTCTTGGTATAATTTTAAATATTTAAAAGTCGGGCTCATCTAACCTATTTTATTGATTTTTTTATGAGGGGATTGCGATTGACCTCGATCTCACCTGATGGTAAGTGAAGCATGGAGCCCGCTTTCCCGTTAGTAGCCTAAATAAATTCAGCTATAGCACAAATATCATGAAAATCCTGTAAGGTTCTGATGATAAAATGTCAATCCTAAGTAGCAGGTAAGTATACGTCATTATGTTAACTAGTAAGTACTTATAAAACAAAAACCATAGATTGTATTTTTTATAGATTATATATTATAGCACACAAAAAATACAACACAATTACAATTGCAAACGTAAATAGGCTACGGTGAATGTTTACCATCAGACGGGCCATCAGCTTGTCTGCTACATTAGTGGCATAAAAAAAAGTATTTGAGTTATAAATTAATTAATATTTTTTAAATTTGAAATAGTAATTTTTATTCTAATCGCTACGGTTTATCACTATAATATCAACAAACAACGGACATGCATTGAGTGATGTCAAACGCACGCTTACGTCCTTCCTTCCGCGGAGCCCTGAGGTCACAAGTCATTATATTTGTCATTGGTACTGCTCGTACCCACTTAAATATTACCCTTCATACTATAATTTCGGTTGAAATATGGGTTCACAAGATGATAATATTAATGCTACTAGTCTTACGAAACTTAAAATTTGTGTGATTGAACGAAGCGAAAATAATAACAGCGCTGGATAATGACGTGACAAAAATTTTTCGCGTTGTCATAGCAATGGACTTGAGATTTAAGATGACACTACAAACCTAGCACTATCGAATATATCTCAGCACTTGGTATATATACGAGGTCGAGAGAACATTGGACTACGATATAGTCCGTGTAAGGGTGTAAGAGCAAACACCTTCGTCCCTTCCAAAAAAATAAAAGGAGTGGACTGCTGCTCCTGGGCATTGACTGGCAAGCCGGTGAAAAATCTTCTTTTCGCTGTGCCTACAATAGAACAATATTAGTGATTCCAACAATATTTAACTAATCATGCAAGTAGTTGAAAAAATACCATACTGGTACTTGTCTTCGTATAAGTCACCAAACATTGTGCCCTGCAGTTTAGCTATAGAAAATCAAGTACAGCGCTTCCCTGCCTGTAGTAAGAGGTTATTGTACGGAGATCCATAGGGACATGACACCGAAGAAGACGTAGGTCGACTTGGGTCGATGTGAGCTCGAACCATTGAAGTGAAGGTGCTGGAGTAGGCATTATACTTCCCGCAAGACAGCCCGTCTTGTCCGTCAGTACAGATGGTGACCATCAAGGGGTTTTACTTTTCTCTCCAAAAAGAAATTACAAATAAGGTAAGGTCCTAAGCGACCCTAACCACTTGCCTCTCACATTTACCGTCTATTTGCCACTCTAATACATATCCTAGTTGTAGCGATATAAAATTCAAATCACGTTTCCAGACAATGCGATATTCCCAGGAATAGCCCAAGCTTTGCCGGAATTAAATTCTGATCGCCACTGTTGATTTTACAATTGCAATATTGTGCCAATTTCAAAACAAAGGCTTCAAAGGATTTGCACAAAATCAATGATCTAACGGTTTTTTGCATCCTTTATGTTAGAACACTTTTATTGAAGGCGTAATGTTATTCAATCGCCAAATGCGTCACATTGACCCTACGAAATACCGAGTAAGTCGCTTCTAGAATGCGAAATTAGTGGGAATTTTGATATCGTGACGTTGGGATGTTCATTCATGTTGACTTACGGTATATACTATGTAGTATGTATTTTTAATGGCATTATTGGTAATGGCTGTCTGGGTTTTTTTTGTTAATCTATTTGATCCTAATTTTATTGATGCTGAAATATGTGACAAAAACGAATGGTGTATTAAATTGTGTGAAAATATTTAATAATAATAAAACACTTGGTGCTCGGAGACCCAGATTGCCACACTACAGGTTGTGGGTTTGATTTCCACCCAGAATAAATATTGATGTCACATAATATCTATTTGTTCTATGACTGGATGTAAATATTTATATGCGCATTATATATTATGAATATATTATATATTTAGAAACAAAAATAAAGTAACGAATCAGTTAGTTTGTACAAGTTTGTTTTGGATCTAATAACTGGTAAAAAGAATATCCTAACATATTTATTTACAAAACTTTAAACATATCAAAGTATATTTACATCTTACTTCTGATTTGAAAGAACCAGCCTGTGGGTATATATAAATAGCTCTTAAACCATTTAAATATAAAGACCGGATTGAAACTCAAAGAAACAGTTGTATGAATGTTGAATTAGTACGCATCATTGTTACTAACTGCCAAACGCTTCCTACGCCATTGTCACCTATCGAATTTATATGCAAAAGTTTAAAGTGTAAATGGCTCGTCGGCATTTTATCGTTTACGTTCCATCTCACACGCATCAAATCGGCTGCTTTTTTCTACGTAAAAATGTATCTATTAGAAAACTATAATAAAACCTATAGAAAACAAAAATGTTAGGCATAGAATTTTAAAATTGAGCAATATACAATCCTTTGAGAAATTTTCTAAATATTATCTGACAATCAAAACATAACATTATTGTTTAATATTATTCTATTATTGATTATAAATGTCAATCAAAGCAATAGAAAGCTGTCCCTTAAATTATGAATTTCTACGATGAAAATAAGAGTAGCTGTGATCCTGAGGCGTGAAGTTGTTAAGTCGCATGTGCCTGTTTTACCGGCCCTCTTACCTTTTTAACCAAAACAGTTCACGTGTGAACTCCTACTTTATAGTGGAAATGGGCAAGGCGCTTGTTCTCCGAAATAGGGGACATTTAAAATCGGTGCAAATTCTAATATGTGGGAACTTTTATTTTATTTTAATATCATTCATCTATATATGGTAGTGTAGAATATCAGTAGTTTGAAGAATACCACCATATAAGCACATATCTATGGTTTCTTAAGAGGCGACTAAAGAATACACGGATGGCCAGGTGCACCTAATCTCCCAAAAAGGGTCGACATCGGCGAGGTGGGCGGCCGAAATTTGCTTCTAAATCTCTTGTTTGTGTCAAGCTTGTACAACGCTGACCTCAAATGATGGGAAGAAAGCAGGCAGGTGTAGTCCTTGATAGCAACAGGTGGTTGTTTAAGTGTGTCAGAAACATAGATACTCGCAAAACGGCACTGGACATCTCAACAAACGATGACCATGTCGAATTATGAATAGAACAACGCCGTCATCGTCAATTGTTTCATGGGGGCCGTGAAATCAACTTATGTCATTCGATTAATCGACTATCGATTATTTTCGGTATATACTTTTAAGGGTAGGTATGTTTATTCACTGCTGTCCATGGACGACACAGGTAAGGCTTAATATTCATCGAAATAAGATCATTATTTCTGTAATGCATTCTTCAAAATATATAAAACAATATTGACATTTAAGAAGTAGTGGAGTTCTTAGTTCGTCCGGGGAAGTACTGTCACTTTACCAATTTCCACCGTGAAGCAGTACGAGTACAGTAAGGGGGACAGTGAAATTACAGGTACATGAGGCAGAACAACTTCACGTCTCAGGAACGACAGCGCATGGTGTTGCAAATATCCATGGGCCGCGGTCTAACTTACCATCAGGAGGCTATCTGCCTGTTTGACAGCCTACAGGTCTCACAGTCTAAATACTAAACATAAAATATGTAGAACCCCAAACAGCTAAATAGAATTTATATAGTACTGTCGCAAGTAGCAATGTCACAAGACAACACAATGACCCACTTGCTATCAACAATAACCGCTTATCTACTAATAATTGTGTGTCCGTGTGGTTGTACGCGACTAATGCCACGGTGCGGAGCCGCGGTGCGTGGAGACCAAGTACGATGTTATGTCATACTTGTTACAAATCTGAAGATAATTAAAAATCACTATTATAGTAAATTAATTTATTTTGCATATTTTCATTGCCAAGAGGCAATAGGACAGTCCTATGGCATTTTTCTTAGGAAAGCAGAAACATATATAGAAACTATATTTATAATATAATATAATACAAAAAGAGAAATTCTTAAAATTGGTAAGGGTCCTCGTGAATCACAAATGTATGTATATCCTGAAAATATAATATTTTCATGTAGAAACATATAAGTAATGTTTCATTCAAAATTGAATAACCATAATATTAATACCAGACAAAGGGAGTCAGTTGTTTTATATTTTTACGTATATGGTTATTTTAAAGGATGATGAGTACACTAAGTGATACTTAAATGCAGCTGCCGGAACACTGAGATACATCCTTGGAAGGGCAAATTTGCTAATTTGAGAGTATTTCAATGTATAAATTATGCTCTAAATCTATAGGTGTCCATTGTTCTGAACAGTCTGATGGCATGCATAATTCAAAGTCGTTTATTGAATTTACGCCCTAGAAGGGCACCCGTGAAGGTCCATGCTACCCTCTCGTGCGCTTTTTGTCCACACGGCCGTCCATAAGACAATAGTACGTACGTAGAAAACGTATTATCGTTAACGAGTGAGGGGTTAAGTTAGATCCCGATCGGAAGTTAACCTCAACTGAGAAGAAACGGCAAGAAAGTCTGAAAAGATACATATGGCTATTTTAGTTCTTTTTGTTGTTAAATTGCATAATATTAGATGATGCTCATAAAAAAACACATCACTAACATAATGCGCTGACTCCAACTAATTAGAAACTTACGCAGATTAAAACTCTTATTTCTTTTGAATAAAATATTAGATAAAACAAACTTTTTTTTATTTTAAAATTATCCATTGTTTATCTTCAATAGTGACTCACTTTGAATTAAATATTCCTAGAGGCTGTTTTCAATATAATGATATTTATTGTCAGGTGAAAAAAGTGATGGTAAAATCACCATAATTTTATGTTTAAAGTGGATACGACGCAGCTTTTCAAAATCTAAGTTAGCTAAACAATCAATGCTAATCAATCTAGGCTGACTGGAAGAAATTGCTTCATCATTAAGGCCGCCTAAATTGTTTGCACTCATAATGTTTGTAAAATACTTTTTATTGAATTTTCTTTGTATTTAGTGTGAACAATAAAGCATATTTGTATGTTTGTTTTGAAAAGAGTTAAGTTTATTGCCGGCTCTTATCACTTATTGGTAAAAGCAATCTTCCGATTAGAGTCAGAGTATTCATAAGTGCTTGTAAGTCTATTTAAATAACAATATTTTTGTTTTGTTTAACAACAAATACATATAAAATACACAAAATAATGTAAAACATGATATTTTCCACACTAAGCGTAACATGCAGTAATGGCAACCAGATAACTGATATAGTACATAATAACTGCTGCTTAGATTCTGTAAAAATAAACGTATACATTGTATATATGTAGACAGGCCTATTGGCTTGGTGGTTAGCGACACTGACTGCCAAGTCAAAGGTCGTAGTTCGATTCCCACCCAGGACAAACATTTGTGTGCATGCACATGTCTGTTTATTCTGTGTCTGGGTGTAAATATCTATATATGTATGTATTTAGAAAAATAAAAAATAGGATATTATGTAGTATACCAGTAATCTGGTTTCCATAGTACAAGCTCTGCTTAGTTTGGGATCAGATGGTCGTGTGTAAAAGAATGTCTCGGGATATTTATTTATTTATTAATATGCAAATGATTGTGCTGGGTGGCAATACAACCCTTAATTATGATTTTCTCTTAATTTTCGTTTTCTTTCAAAGAGTTTGTTTAATATATAAGATCGTACTTTAACAAAAAATCAATGCTGTGCTTTCCTTTAATTTAGATGCATGCGAGAAAAGTAACTGTAATAGTATTATGGGGAATGTTCTGAAGAGCTCTTCCAACTTATACCTTCCTCGCCTTTCCTCTCCGGAACCACACGTGCTGGCCTCAGATGCCATCCTCACACGGTACTTCCAATACCGTCACGCACTAAGAGGTTTGGTAGCACATACTTGTACCGCACCATAAAGTTATGGAACTCGTTGCCGGCTCACGTATATCCCTCTTCCTACGATCCCGGATTTTTCAAATTCAGTTGTGTCTTCGGCACCTCGCCAATGAGTGTGTATTTAGTTGGTAAGCCAATATTTAAATAAATAAATAAACTGATGTTTTGGGAGCGAAGTATCTATACGCAACGCCAACTGGCTCATCAATAAATGGTTGAGCAAAGAAGATGAAGACATTTGTAGCTTCAGTAACTTTAAATTTGACCTTCATAAGTGCCCTCCGAAGGCCTAAACTGAATAAATGGTTTTGAATTTTGATGTTATGTGACAGCGGCGACGAATACTACTGCCCCAATTTATGGCTAACTATACTACCGGCACGCTATGATGGCCGTTTTGACGTTTCAGATTGTTATAGGAAATGAAACTGTATTGCTTTGGAATAAGGTTGATTTCCATCATCATACGATTAGCTGTTGGATCAACAGATGCACCTTATGTCAGAAGAAATAATGGATATTTTTCTTTGTCATTGTTAAACGTCAAAACGGCCATCATAGCGTGCCGCAAGTTTAGCTGTTTAACCCACGTTCCCCAGGGACGTCACGTTTTCCCATTATAAAAGTAGACTATATGTTACTCCAGGATATGCTCTATCTATGTGCCAAGTTGCATCTAAATCCGTTTGGTAATTTTGCGTGAAAGAGTAACAAACATCCATACATACTTACAAACTTTCGGATTTATAATATTAGTAGTTATCGTTTCTTTTATTACCTTTACTATCCATCTACCTCGTTAAGACTCTTTAAAATATAAATAGCAGATATAAACCATAACACAAAGAGATAGGGTTCATTCTTCTATAACACTAATCAACTTTAATAGGGTGTTTTATATTGGAAAGGCTTTCATTCAGTATTTTGAATTGTTGCGCTGTCGTATCCACTTGATGTCTGCGAAAGTGTAAAATAGCTTTGGGCAAGCTTCCAAGGTTTTACGAATTCTGCCCACAGGACCAATGTTAGGGAATGAATTTTGTATTATTTCTAGAAATAACGCATCGATGGATATTTATTTGCATCCTCGTCTTTATGAGTCAGAGTGATATTTTTGGTTTCGTAGTTTTATAATTATTGAATTAGATACTTTTTGAAATTTTACGTTTCGTATAGTTTTTTTAACAGTATACTTGCAAATCTTGATACTCGTTACTTAATATACCTTACTACCTGCCCCCTGCGGTTTCACCCGCGTTTATTGATATAATATATAGCTTATAACCATCTTGGAAAAAATCCGCGTCGAATGGTAGCAGTCCCATCCCGATATGTTCAATAGTTTTGAGGTGATGGTGCGTCAAAGGAACTAGGACTGTTGATAAAATATCGATGTATCGAAATATCGATATTTATGACTAATATTTTTTTGGACGATATATGGATAGTTCGATATTGAAATGTCGATATCGGTGATCGATATTTTTTTACTTAATCTACCGTATTTTATTTATGAGTTAGCCGACACTGAACAATTTCCGATTTTTTTATTAATTAAAAATTTGAACTAAAGAACTATTTAAAAAAAATCCACGTATAATTTTGAGTTTTGGGACAATACCTGCTGAAATAAAGCAGTATTTAGATCAGCCAAATATTTCATGGTCTTGAAATGCCCGGAAATTGTGGATTGATAGTCGGCATTTTACTCCAGTGCTATCAGAAATAGCTGTTAAATATTTGATTTCTTCTGCTACATCTGTAGCATCTGAACGAGTTGCTTCTACAATCAATCTTTTAGTGCCTAATAATCGTAGTAGCCAAACAGCTGAACAAAAGTCTTACTGAAAATTATTGGTACCATAACATAATCATCTTATTTAAATTTAAAAAATAATGACTTAGAACTATAAGCTAACACATATATACATTTATAATTTAATTTGTTTCATAAAATACTGGACTATAAACTGTGTAATCATTTTTGAGCTGACTTACGATTTTTTTTAAATAAAGACGATATATCGATATTTTTTTTCGATATATCGAACACCGATATTGATATATTTAAAAATATCGATATATTGAATATCCGTTGTTCTAAAAATATCGACAGCCCTAGTACTACCTGTCCCCCGCGGTTACACCCGCGTTTATTAATATCATATATAGCTTATAACCATCTAGGAAAAATACCGCGTCGAATGGTAGCAGTCCCATCCCGATATGTTTTCAGTAGTTTTGAGGTGATGGTGCGTCAAAGGCACCTCTCTAGCTTGCTTACATATATTTAGATCACAGATTTTTATGCCCCACATAAGCGAGGCGTCAAAAAAATATTATAGACTCATTTGAGTGTCCCCCTCCACGGAAATCTTTAGTAAAAGGCGAAAGATTTGATCGTGTTGAAGGGAAACCAGAGTTATTGTCTAAAGTAACACGTGAGACAGTATGTATCGCCGGAGACTCTTAACATCGCGATGTAGAATTACCTGTTAATTTTAGTAGCGCCATCTATGATATTTAAATATTCTTTTATATTTGACATTCCAATTTTAAAATATAGCAAGGTTTTTATTAAAACATATTGTTGGCAATTATCATCAATTATACAAAGTCTGAAGAAAAGACATCAACGCGCTAGATTGAAGTTGTTTCTTTTATATATATTTTTAACAATGTATCATGATGATGATGATGATGATATTTTTAACAATGTATAGGCTCGTGTTTGACCACAACATAGCTGTGGTAGTGATGATGTGGCTAGAGATGGTAAGCTCATAACACCTAGATGAGAACTGACTTATAAATGCTGCTGTCTCTTTATTATACTAGTAAACTTATGAGAATAATTTAAATTTATCATATGTAGTTACATAAACTATGTTACCTTTTTAAAAACAAAAATATGTAATTAACTACTTAAGTAGTTAGGTAAAGGTTAGTACTAAGTTTTCCCTTTTCATAGTTAAAAGGGTTTTAACAAAATTAGTAGACTTCAGTAACAATGGCCGGTGTGATAGTCGTGGGAAGTAAGTTGAAATAAAACAATAAGACTTGTTATTTGTTTGAATGTACCGAGGCAAGTATAGTTTTTGTGTTTGTTTGTATGTCAGTATGTATTGAGAGGCTATTATACGTACATATATACTGTAATTAGTGTTTTGCAAAACGTTGACTTTACAGTTTCAAGGTATCCAACCTTGAAGATATATTTTTTAGGATTTCATGATGCTTTTGGTAAATATATATGTCAGAAAAAATTTTTGCTCTGTTTACAAACGATATCGTTTCATTAAAACAACAGATCTCTATATTAGGAAAATGGATTCTTCTAAAAAATATAAATACATTATTTTTTTGTTTTTAGATAATTATATATCTAATTATATTCATAATAATTGAGGCACAGGAATATAGAATAGGATATAGGAAAAAATAATATAATAATAATAAGAAAAATAAAATAATATAAAAAAGTTTTTTATTTTTGTTTTTAATTTTAGTTAATTATTTAGATAGTATCACAATCAATGTCTTATCTGTCTAGCCTTATATTTTAAGTAACTTTTTCAAGTTAATACTCAAACCATACAACTGGCGCCATCTATAGCCACTGTTCGATAGGTTTATAGTTAATATTGTTGCTTGGGTAGTTCGCTGCTTGTCCGCTAGATGGCGCTGTCCTTTTGAAGTACTCTGCTACGTTACCCGACATGCTACCGTATGGAATACCTCCTGAAATAAACCAGGCTATTAGACATTAGGTTTTGTAAGAGTTCTCGAGGGATTTACAACTTTCCCGGGGTAATAATAATCTTAAATGTCTTAAACTAGAATATTTATACTACACGGCAGTTTTTGTTAAATTTGTTCTGGGGTTTCAAAGCGAGTGGTGAGACGAGAGTGGAACATACACACACAAACTATAGATTTTTAAATTATATTTTATAGTAGTACTACCCGCCCCGGCTTCGCTCAGGTGCAATGTATATAAACCTTCCTCTTCAATGACTATCTATTAAAAAAATCCGTTGCGTACTTTTAAAGATTTAAGCATACATAAGGATATAGGGACAGAGAAAACGACTTTGTTTTATACTATGTAGTGATATTTGAGATTTCCGGTTCTTAATAGTAAAAAACAAACTCCCGAGCCGGTATTACAGTCAGACTATTTATAAGTGCTTGTAAAGGCCTATTTGAATAAAAATATTTTCATTCAAAACTCAAAACCATTTATTCAGTTTAGCCCTCGGAAGGCACTTATGAAGGTCAAATTTAAAGTTACTGAAGCTACAACCATTCCTTCATTTAGGAAAATTGCGAAATATTATAACACTAATACCGCTATTATAGACGTCTATTATCTATTATTTTCTCTCTCTTTTCTATATTATTATTAATATTTTCAACCTCAACAGTCTTATCACAGACTAAGTAGGGCCTATACTATAGAAACCAGATAGGTCAAACGTATATACTATATACATATTATTTAAAAATATATCTATTCTGTATTTGCAATCCAGATACAAAACAAGCAGACATGTTCACACACACAAATGTGTGTCGTGTCCCTCTACCATGAGTTGCTATCGAAACTTACTTTAGTCACTGGCGAGTAAACTACTATCGATACAGTATTTCTCGATAGCAACTGTCAAATTTGTGACTCATGGTACCGAATTTCTATAGCAAAGGCTAAAAAACGTTACTCGCTAGTGTTTACATTTCGATAGGTTTTTTACCTATCGAGTCGCACTATCGATTTTAGTTCTTTAGGTGACCGCTAGTGGTGCTGTACGCATATGCCATAGAAATGTTTTACGCCGTCGCTAGCGAGTACGTACGTTAAAAACTCATGGTAAAGGCACTGGGTGAGAATCGACCTCGGGACCTTATAACACAGCAGTAACATTATATTAGGTGACTGCCATTTCAAGCTCATACAGCTGTTGTGTAAAGGTCGTAGGTTCAATTCTTGGCTCGGACAGGCGTATAATTTATTAAACTACCTACACAGCCACTACATAACAGAACTTATCCGTAGGATTATCAAATACATAAATTTTGTACGAAGCTTGGCGATTGAGAAGGCTGGCTACCGAACCAGTGGTCGCTTCGGAAGCTTTGACCTTTAGAAGTGCACTTCTAGGCCTAAACTGAATAAGTTGTTTTGAATTGTAAACCTATGAATAACAACAAGTGCGAGTCAAACTCGGTTCTGTTCTATTATCTATAAAAACGGCAAATCATGTCTGTTGTATGGGAGCCCCCTTAAATTTATTTTCGTCTATTTTTAAAATTTGTTGTTATAGCAACAGAAATACATCAACTGTGAAAATCTCAACTGTCTAACTACCGGTTCATGTGATACAGCCTGGTGATAGACGGATAAACAGACAGGCGGACAGCTTGGTCGTAGTAATAGGGTCTTTATCAGTCTTTATTTTACCCTTTGGGTACGAAACCCTAAAAAGGCATTGAGTTTAATAAAAAATTTAATATAATTTATGACTTTCGAATAGTTGCTATTTACATTAAAGAGTGCTAACATTAATCTTACGATACTTAGTCCTAACAGCCTCACAATATATGCATATGAGCTTACCGTATGAGAGTCCAGGTCCTGGAACTGGAGCATGACCAGCACTATCAGGCCAAGCCACTACCACCATGAGAACTGCCGCCAATGTATACAGCAGCAAACTTATCTGAAATTGTTAAAAAACAAGTTTAAATAGAGTTTACGTCAAGTTTTAATTGATCTGTTACTTGCCAATCTAAAAACCAATCAATGTGTTATTAGATTATACAAAAACAAATATCCAGTAACGAATTCCGCTGGATCTCTTTCTCTGTCAAGTCCCAAACAAGGAACCTGAACAGGAAATCGACACGTGTTTCGCTTCTACACGAAGCATCTCCAGGACTTATTAGACCCGCTGTCACTGACTCGACGCACGAGCACCACATACGTGTTACCTCGATGACCGCCAGACAGACAAAAATCACTAGACAGAGAAGGAGATCCAGCGGAATTAGTTACTAGATATTTGTTTTTGCATAATTTTACAATGGATTTCTGCAAAGTCGCGCCTGAGTCATGTGTTATTATTTAAAGTATCAAATATACCAAATAGGCTATGCTTTGTTACATAGTTTGTGACATAACACTACTTTGTAAATTAAATTAATAATATTTTTAAGATTGCTTTTTTACTTATTTATTGCTAGTCGTTGGTACACCATGGTGTCACTCTAGGTAAAATATATACAAAGCTCATGTCTCCTTCCGTACCATAAGCTACGTGTGTGTCAAATTTTAACTCCATCGGTGCAGTCGTTTAGCCATGAAAGCGTAAAAACAAAGACACAAATATAGCATCAAAATCTCTTTCACGATATGAATATTATCTTACTTATCAACTTGAAACGTTTGTACTAACAATGGTTTTTACTAAAATTAAGAGATTTCTTAAAAAAAGAAAACGAAATAAAAAGAAAAGGTAAAACATTTACATTATCCCACTCAAGCAAAGCCAGGGCAGGTCGCTAATCTTACTATTATTCAAATATAATCGATAAATGCCAAAGGTTGAATAGCAGAACGGATCTGGATGTAATTTCTCACGAATTTACATTATAGTTTGAAATACCTAGGCTTCTTTTTATCATGCACAAATGTTACATCCTTCGGGAACGCAGGTGAAACCGCGAGGGACAGCTAGTACTAAATAAATTCAAGGAAGTATCAACTAAAGTTATCAAATTTGCAAATCAATAAATCAATGACGGTATTGACCTTGTCTCTCATCAGTACAGTCGGCCTTGATTGTATAACATGATAATCGCTCGATAGTTGACTACTTTATACTGTAATCGCCTGCAGATAAACTTTAATGACATCCGCATTTCGGTTTTAAGGCTTGGTTTATAGGTTTTAATTGCGCTAAAGTACAAAATAGTTTTTGTAAATTTTTCTTTTATAGAAGCCTTTTATAGTAGCTTCCGTCTCGTGATTTTAATCGCGATCCTGAAGGGTCTTTTGCATCCCGGGACTCTAATATAGTCTATGATACTTCTGGATATCAAACCATTCCAGTGGTAAAATATTGATTAAAATCGGTCCAGTAGGTTTAAAGTTTATTAATTACAAATCTTTCCTCTTTATAATTTTTATACGTAGAAACATAGGTTTGTGTCAAAATTGGATATCCATAATATTAATACAAGACAAAGGGAGAAGTTAGTTGTTCCATACTTTAGACTAACTAAAGTTAACAAGTCATTTCTTGGTAATTGTGTTCGATTTTATAATAAGATACCGCTGTCAGTAACCAAAATGTCTGATCATAAATTAAAAAAATATATTAGGAAAGTTTTGAAGGAAAAAGCGTATTACAAGGTAGTTCATTATATTGAAGATAAAAATGTATGGAAATAGCTGCTCTCTGCACAGTGCACCTCTAATTTCCTTGTTTTAGTTGTAAGTAATTATTGTCATTTTCTATTTTGTAGTATTGTTATTTCTTTTTTGTTTTTGAATGTTACCTATATTCAGTTTTTTGTAATTGTTAAATATAAAATTATGTAAAATTGAAATTATAAAATAGCCAAAAGTCAGAATATATAAAATTTATATAAAAATTATTTAATAAAAAATAAAAAAGAATGTAACCTTGCTGAGTTTCTTGCCGGTTCTTCTCAGTTGAAGGCTGATTTCCGAACCGGTAGTAGCTTTAGTAACTTTAAATTTGACCTTCATAAGTGCCTTACGAGGGCCTAAACTGAATAAATGGATCATCAATATACTCTTTAGTACTTCTTACGTTTCTTGTTTTAACAATTTATCTTTACAATGGATAAAGCTCTATACAAGCTTAAATAAAAAGCTACACTATAAAAAGGTTCTCAAGGTGACTGTGACAAATCACAAATGTCAGTTGCAAGTAGATCAATGTGGCTTGGTCCAGTCGACTCAATACATTGCATTGTTAGCGACATATTATGATAATGAACGAAGAATTTCATAAATATGTTAGAAAATTTTCAAAGACTTTCAAGTTAGTGTGTAATCAAGCTAAATCTTACTTTATATGTAATAAAATAGGTAATGCTAATAACAAAATAAAGACAGTCTGGAATGTTATTAATACGGAAACTGGTAAAATTAGAAATAATAATGAACAGGTAACTCTTAAAATTAATGAAAAAATTCTAACAAATAATTTAGATGTAGCCTGTGCTTTTGAAAACTTCTTCACGAGTATACCTGGTAAAACTACTAAAAGCCTTAAATCATGTCCTATAGCAGCGGAATCTTTACTCAAGCAGCATATTCATAATACATTTCCAAGTTTTAAATTTGACCATATTAATGCTAGCGATATCATAATAACTTTTAATTCTCTCAATATGAAAAGTACTGAAGATTTATGGGGCTTATCAGTAACAATCGTAAAATCAATAATAACAGTGATTGCACCTGTTTTGTCAAATATTTTTAATGAATGCATTGATCAGGGTTGTTTTCCTGATTTAATGAAATATAGTAAAATAGTACCTATTTTCAAGTCCGGTTGTAGGGAGAATCCATCTGATTACAGACCAGTTTCCGTTCTGCCAGCACTTAGTAAAATCTTTGAAAAATTGCTGCTTAATCAAATGTCAAGTCACTTTACTAAGCATAAGGTATTGCATGGTCATCAGTTCGGTTTCACGAAGGGAAGATCTACATCCGATGCGGCAGCAACATTGCTGAGGCACATTTATGGCGCATGGGAGGATTCACAGGATGCGATTGGCATTTTTTGTGATCTGTCCAAGGCATTCGATTGCGTTGACCACCGTACGCTACTACTAAAACTTGACTTCTACGGAATTCGTGGAACTGCTCATGATCTTGTTTTATCTTATTTATCAAATCGCCAGCAAAAGGTAGGGATTACCGGCACAACATCCAAGGGCTCTTTAGTCGAAATGGGGGTACCCCAGGGTTCAATTTTAGGTCCATTTTTGTTTTTAGTATATATAAATGATTTGCCATATGTTGTAAATGACCTCACAGATATTGTCTTGTTTGCTGATGATACATCATTAATTTTTAAAGTTAATAGAAAAGACAAAGATCTAACTAAAGTTAATCATACTATGTCAATTGTCTGTGGGTGGTTTGCTACAAATAATCTATTACTAAATTCAAAGAAAACTAAATGCTTAAGGTTTTCTTTACCAAATGTAGCACAAGTAGATAGCCAAATAATAATAGATGGGAGCCATATTGATCTTGTAAATAAAACGGTATTTTTGGGTCTTACATTAGACAATAAATTGCAATGGGGACCTCAGGTTGATACTCTAGCTGCTAAATTAAGTTCGGCTGCTTTTGCTGTTAGGAAAATTAAACAATTGACGAATGTTGAGACGGCCAAATTAGTTTATTTTGCATATTTTCATAGCCTCTTGTCCTATGGTATTTTGTTTTGGGGAGCAGCAGCGGATATAGAATCAATATTTATTATACAAAAAAGAGCAATTCGTGCAATTTACAGTATGGGTCCCCGTGAATCATTAAGAGATTTATTTAGGGAAATAAATATAATGACATTACCTTCACTATATATTTATGAAAATATAATGTTTATACGTAGAAACATAGGAATGTTTGAGGCAAAATTAGATATTCATAGTATAAATACAAGACAAAGGGAGAAGTTAGTTGTTCCATACTTTAGACTAACTAAAGTTAACAAGTCATTTCTTGGTAATTGTGTTCGATTTTATAATAAGATACCGCTTTCAATAACCAAAATGTCTGATCATAAATTTAAAAATTATATTAGGAAAGTTTTGAAAGAAAAAGCGTATTACAAGGTAGTTCATTATATTGAAGATAAAAATGTATGGAAATAGCTGCTCTCTGCACAGTGCACCTCTAAATCTCTTGTTTAAGTTGTAAGTACCTAATTATTGTTATTTTCTATTTTGTAGTCTTGTCATATTTTTTTTGTTTTGTTTTTATTAATGTTACCTATAATAAGTATTTTGTAATTGTTAAATATAAAATTATGTAAAATTGAAATTATAAAATAGCCAAAAAGTCAGAATAGATAAAAATTTATATAACAAATAAAAAAAATGTAACCTTGCTGAGTTTCTTGCCGGTTCTTCTCAGTTGAAGGCTGACTTCCGAACCGGTTGTAGCTTCAGTAACTTTAAATTTGACCTTCATAAGTGCCCTCCGAAGGCCTAAACTGAATAAATGGTTTTGAATTTTGAATTTTTGATTTTTTTTGAATTGAATGACCTTGAAACATATATATCGAACATATGTCGTATCTAATTATGTCGTACAACTGATTGTTCTGTGTGGGAAACGAACCTACGACCTGAGATGTGATAGGAACCACTACCCCAATCGGCTAGTAAATTTGTTTCAAGATAAGATTGCTACTGATAGTCGTCATAATCTAATAGCCTCGTTGACAGTAGAGAATGTCAGAGTAAAATGGATTATATTGTTTTACCTTATAATAAAGCAACAGGGTTAATTTTACAATGACACTATGCAACTATCGAACTAGCTACCAAACGGACATATTTGATTAGTAATATTAGTTTTATCGTGACTAGCACCCTTATTTAGTTAATGTAAACTTTGGCACCGAGCCAGCGCAAGCCTTCGAGAGTGGATCGCTCACGTAATTGCATAGTCAACGAAAGAGACAAAGCATAGAGGCCACGACAAAAAATGGTCGAGTGTGACTAACTTTACAGAATCGAACCACAACTCGGAACATTAGATGTTACTTTTGAATTGGTCAAGGATGAATCTTAAAAACTATATAATAACTATTGTCCTCATATATCTGAGTGATCGTCTTGGTAGTCAAGTGGTATAGAGCTTAGTTAGAGACCAGGAGGGCCTGGGTTCGAATCACGGATCATACAAGGTAATATAAAGTTTCATGTTTAGACATGATTACTTGTAATTCGGGACTTGTAAGGAGCTATAGAGATGGCGATAATGCCTGCTACATGTCACGTTGGAACTGTCTTTGGTGGAATGTGGGACTCATTACTGAGACCTCTGTCTACCTCGTCGGGGATAATGGGCGTACAGATATGTTATGTCAACTGAGTGGTGTTATTTGAAAGCAATATCATTTGACATAATATCCTCTCAAGGTATTCATTTCGTCATACTCACAGTCAGGAATGTTTGAAATTGCAAGTGATTTGAGGACTTTTAAAATTTCAAGGTCCACAAAATATTCTATCAAATGCTATTTGACATTAGTTATTAGACGTTAAATTGTTTGATATTTTCTTAATTTTGGCAAGCTTTACGAAATCATCAACAATGTTATGCAGTTCTGTTACCAGGGTCAATACTTTTATTTATTATATTACTTCCAAAAACATATAATTTTTGAAATTATCTTAAAATTATTTAATAAAACTTAATTGTAAGTAAATATTAAGATTAACGATTGACCCTTAAATCTTTAAATATTTATATTAATCTTTATTTTAAGGTCAGCTTTTATATATGTCAAATTACTAAAATCATTATTGTTTTAACATCTTTTCTAATGCCAACTAACTCGTACATATTTTTTATAGTTTCATTTTAATAATCTTTCAAAGTCAATTGTTTTATCTATTGATTTATGTAGTAAAACTCTCGGCTTCTATTTTGTATCGAAAATGAGACTTGAGGATGTTTCGTCGCGGCCTCTATGGTGTGTCTCTTTTGCTAACTATGAAATCACGTGAGAGGTAAGCTCTCCAAAGCCTCATCGCACCCGCTTCCCTACGAATTTTTGTATTAGTTGAATAAGGGGCTGTACAGATAAGAGCCATATTCTTTTCCGTGGGTAACGAAAAATGCTTCGCTGTATTTTGCTGGGTATGTACCAGGTAAGCTAATTTTTTTCACTGATTTTCGAAACCTTTTAGTTTATATCTAATCAGGCCTGTATGATATCCCGTAAAACAGCGTACCCTAAAAACTTCGTGTAAGGGTATAAGAACCAGAGGCTTAAAACCTTCGTCCCTAAAAAAAACCGTACCGGTTAAATAAAACTTTTTCATAAACTGTAATCTCCTACACTGTACATTAAAAAATCAAAAAATAATTAGACTTAATATTTTTTTTAAGAAATTAGTTATTAACTGCCAGCGTTACTCACCTGTATTTTGATATACTAAAGCAACGTTGCAAGTATAAAAAAAGTTGTAGAGAACTTAAAATATTACTTTTAGATTATGTATATGTTTTTTCACTTACGCAATTGAATTTTGAAGTAAGAAGCATTTTATTACACGTAATTATATAATTAATCAAAAATACGGTCACTTATTAAGTAATATGTACATTTATTTAGGTCAATAGGAACTATCGTAAAATTGTTAGTGAATGTTGATTAAAAATTGAATAAAACATTTGAGAATTGTTTAGTTTTTATTATTAAGTATAAGAACGATTAAAAGGCGCTAATAGCTCAGTTGTTAGTGACGTGGAATGCCGCGAGTGTCGTGGGTTCGAATCCTACAATGAGCTTGAGGATTCGGTGAAAGAACGCATCGTGAGGAAACCATAGCACGGTTGCGTACTTTGTTATATATAATTATTACAAAATAATAGATTTTTTATTAAATTATTTAACACTTACGGCTCCGATAAAAAATAACTTGCAATAGTAAAATTATTGCAAGGTCAGGGTACAGATATGGTGTATAAAACTTAAATCGCTCAATTTAAAAAAATATAGAAAAATAAGTACAAAAATCATCGCGCCAATAACCCCAAAAGAAGTAAATAGGTACCGCACTATATGCTAAGTATTCAGCTTCGCTTAGCCGGAAATATTCTAGCCATCTAAAGTATAGGGTACAGATATCAAATTTTTTTTAAAAATATAAAACAATAATCAGAATTAAATTACTAACCTGCCTTAAACAATACATGATGGTTATTTTACACCCGATGATAAAATGAGTCAACAAAAACTACGTTCACCATTTATATTGACTGAGGTAGCTGTGTTAAATACTGTATGTAATTTTAAGTTTGTATAAAACAAAGCTTTGATAAGTCTACTACTAATTGTATACAGCGCCATCTATTGGCACGGTGTTGAAGTTACGATTCTCGTGGTTCGTTTCTTGACTAGAGTTACATTATTTTAACCAACATACCTAAAGAGGTAGGCAGAGGGCTCGTCGCCATCTCTCGGGCGTGTCTAAAATCTCGGGTTATAAAACTTTACTGTTTATTGCCCGATCTATAAATTGAACTTAGGACCTCTGGTTCCTAAGCACCTTTACACCGCAAAACCACCAAGATGGCTTATACATATAAAACTGTTTATTACCTGACTAAGCGTAGCTGTTAAATAAGCATTGTTCGAAAACGCTCAGGACTCACCAAATTTTCCCCTGAAGGTAAAAGCCATCAGAGGCGAACACATTCAAGTTCATTAAAAATAATAACTAACAGACGATACACAGCATATGTCACTAAACATAGAAACAAATATATCATAGTATAATCATTTGTCAAACAAATTAATTTAAGCTAGATGTCCTTGCCAAGGGAAACAGTACATTTAAATCGGTCAGTTCTTTTAAAACGGCAATTTCATAAGCAATGAGACCTAATATTATTAATAAGTCAATCAAAAAGAAACATCTACATGTACCTAATATTGAGAACGTAAACCTATTTGTGAGTCAGTTGACGTTTGTTTAAAAACGTATTTTTTTCCGGTACATAACTATGGAATGCAACCAAACCACACCTACTGTTAGTCTAATTGCAATCAAGCAAAAATAATTCTGGCATAAAATCAAAGATCAGACAAAAACTGAGCTATAAAAACAATCTACATAGGCCGGGCTTGCCACATTGCATTTCTCAGAATATTTAAGTGCGCAACAAAACGAAATTAAAAGCACTAATAGCCTTTTGAAATCTTATAACGGAGTGCAATAGATATCTGATTGCATCGAAGCCAGTACTTTATCGTGTTTTAATATTATTTTAAAATTAAATAATCCACAATTCTGTAACAAAAAAATCATATCTGGTGACATGGTTTGCCAAATAGAGATCTGTTGGGCAATTATATGACACGTGCTGCCCTATTTCAGCCGAAGTTTGCTGTCTGACAACTTTTGTATTTGTCACCAATTTTTTAACTTAAAACGCTATACTAGTGACCCGCTCTAGCTTCGCTTGAGTTGGATAATAAATATACCTTCCCGATGGTGAAAATAGCATTAAAAGCTGCGTATTTTAAATGATATACCTAAGTGAACCAAAAGACAGAATTAGTGATTGTGTATCTTACGTGGGATAACAGCAGGTAATTAATAATATTCTATAAATCGCTTAGTAAATACGTTACTTAGCCTTGCCCAATTTTGGGTTAATGAGGTTTTATGTAACAGAATTTTAGCATTCTTCTGTCTCTTTCTTTTCAGGGTAACTGAATTGAATCATAATTTGGCTTCTCACGTAAATGTGTAGTAACGAGAAAGACAAAACATAGAGGGCGTACTGAAATATTCGAGTAAGTCTCATTTACTTTAATGAGTCATACTACTAGCGAAAAATTCTGTGCAAGATGGCTGGATGCCAGTCGACTTCTAAGAAATCCATAGGATATAGTTACGGTTCAAATGACGGAATAAAATGTGGCCAGAAACGATTCAGTCTTATTTTCATTGTAAACTCAACAAAAGATTAAATTCATTTTCTCAGCAACCTCAACGAAAAGTTCAAGCAGCAGGTCATCGATTTCAGCAAAACTGTTAGTTTTTATAACTGACTGATTATTTATTTGAAAAGCGGAACATATAAAAAACTAATTTCCTTGACTCAAAGTTTCTAATCAGACAGTTGCAACATATTTTCTGGAACTGGTTGCTAAATGCAAATCAACTGACACTCGTGTGAAAAAATATGGTAAGTTAGATGGAAAAATATTTTATTGGTTCCGTGAATAAGGTGAAATAATATGACGAAACTACAGAATTGTAAATTGATCACATACGTATAGATACTACCAGTTGCCTTTATGGTATCTGTGTGATTTTTATTGGTAACTACATATAACGTATTAAATGTCAATCGACTTTATTTTTTAATAATATTTAATTTTTTGAGACTCCAAACGACCACTTATATATTACATATAATAAATACGTTTCCTGTAATTTAAAGCAACTCTAACTAACTGGCCCAAACGTAAAATTGACAAAATTATGGTAATTTATAAAAAAATTCTGTCCCAATACACGTTGTTCGTACTACTAATTTCGTATTTAGAAAAATAATAATCCTTATTGGTTTGGCCGTTCCCAAGTCATGCGCTTGCCAAGGTCAGCATTTAATTCAAATTTAAGTAAATTGAATTGTTTATTTTTTATGGGTATTGATTTGTTTTCGATGCCAAATATTTTATTAAAACAAAACAGTTGGTATAAACCTGCAGAAGAAAAAATATCCATTATAAAAAACACTAGAATAAAAATAGAGAAGAGCCAAAACGATATAAACAGTAAAGGCCTATTTCAATATCAGAACAAATCGAACATAAAATAATCGTACAGTAAATTACTTACGGACCACTAAAAATCGAGAGCGAATCTAAAAATCCACCGAATGCAACACAATTGTATTGTGTTCATTAGTCACAGTACTTCCATCGTGTCCAACCGTTATGGGGAATTTGATAATGGTGACCAAAGAATACCGTGGAATGATCATGGTGTAATACCGATAACACAATGTTATGGCGGCCATTGAAACAACTGCTCGGTGTGATTCTGTAAGACTTTACCTCGACGTTGTTTCGTCGCGGCCTCTTTGCTCTGTCTCTTTCATTAAATACACAATCCATGAGGTCTCCTCTCTGTGGCCTCGTAGACGACAAAGGCTGTGTTAGAGAATACAGGGGCTGTTGCGGTTCAATTCTTTTGTGAATAGACTTTACAATGCAAATAAGAAAATTGTGAAATTCATTGTTTGTTGTGGTGGTACTTTTTTTTTAAGATTCTATGCTGTATTGCATGTTGTGTAATTACATGATAACTCTTTAATGATGTTAAGAGACTGTAGATAATATATTTAATTACTTGGTGAATAAGGATTATTAAAAAAAATGTTTAAAATAAAATTATATATAAATAAATATATATTTTATAGTAAAAAGTTTGAGTTAGATTAGATGTAGAAAACGTAGAAGTAGTAGAACTCCTGTAAAGAGTTTTCCGGGGAAGTACTGCCTTCATAGCAATTTACCTCGTGAAGCATTGTGCATTTTTATGGCTGTTTCCGTTAGAAAGGTAAGAGAGCCGGTGATATAACTGGCACATGAGACTTACCAACTTCACGTCTCAGGGTCGACAAGGCATTGCCAACGCCCCTGGTGTTGCAAATGTCCATAGGCAGCGGTGACCACTTACCATCAGGTGGCCTGTCTGCTTGTTTGAATTAACAACGTATGGAGAGGAGTCGGGCTGTTGTCTGCTATCTGAAAAATAAAATAACACGCACTGACACACAGATATAGGCGTCACATTTATAACATCCCTCGTTTTTCGACGTCAGGGGCTAAAATTGTGTCATTAAAGGCTTAAGTTTTAGAGTCTAAATAGACTGCAGAATGTTATATATATAAGTATTTAAGAACGGTAGTGAATATGATTTACATTCACTGATAATATTATATTGATAGCAATAGTATGATTTAGAACATAGTAAGATAAATCGAATTGGGTAACTGTTGGGGAAACTGGTTTTCCTTTCTAACAAGGACTGGGTACTGAGATTTCATCGCAAGCTTTAAAAATATATAACTAGTATTGATAGAGCCAAAAGTAACATTTAACACCATAAAGGATGCTTATTGACAGCCGATATTTTATATTACATGCTGTTTTCCTCTCGGCTCAAGCTTGGAGGATATGACCCAACGATCTTCGTAGTACAATACATGTGAACAAATTATACATTTTCGTTGCCACTTCATACTTATGACCATAATATTAACACTTACCTAGGTGTGATTGAACCCTTACCCATTTCCGCCGTGAAGCAGTAGTGCACTTGTATTACTGTGTTTCGGTTAGATAGGTAAGGGGGCTGGAGAAATTACAGGCACAACAAATGTCCATAGGCGGCGATGGGCACTTACCATCAAGTGGCCCAGCTGCTGGTTTGTCAGAATATGTGGTCTAAAAAATATGCATTCAGGCCAGCAATACAAGTAAATATTTTGTGAAGTCAAAAAGAACCGATTTTTAGTCAAACGCTGTGTAACATTACAATGTCCAACCAACAATAATAAAAACCTTTTTTACCTATAATTCTTAACATCCCACGGAAACCTTCATGCCAAAAGCTAGTGTGCAATAAACGCCTTTATGACATATGATAATATCTTTATTATCAGCGACTAAAATACGACTGTAGTTAAACTCACGAAGGCCAATGACACTGAAGACCATACTGACACAATTTTGTACAGTAACAATTGTGAAAAGGTTTAGCTTCCTACATCAATAAAAAAGCGCTCGTGCCTCCGTCATCAAGCAATTACATCAACTGTCCCATTTCGACTGATTGCAGACAAATTACATAAAGGAAAATACCCTGTCGTATTGTTGCTTAAATAACATTACCTTCATTATCGTTCCGTCACGCGTTGTCGTTTTCCATCAAATAGTTTTGATTGACGCATTTATGAGACGAATTTAATTATAAGGTTATATTGAGAATTTATTAATTACAACATTTCTTAGCTGTGAGTGTTTTGATGTCACTCTTGTAAAAAAAAATAATAAAGGCATTTATTAAATCTGACAACAGCTGTATTACTACCAGGGCTTTTCCAATGCGTTGTCAACCCTAAGACATGAGGTAGTTAAATGTCATGAGCCTGTAATTTTACTGGACTCCATACTGAAACTGAAACATACCAATACAAGTGGATGTAGATATGGTGGTAGTATTTTCCGAGACGAGTAGTCGAGCTGTATAAAACTTGTTTTAAAACCACACGTTGGATTCGATTCCTGACTCAAAAACGTATAAATGAAGTTACTATATGAGAAATGAATAACTGTAGCCTGGGATTGGTAATTCATCCGAAAGAATTAAAACAAGACTGAAACTATTTTGGTTGTAATATTGGACGCAGCAGCTAAGACGTCTTGCCTCTTGAAATTTGGAAACTGATGAGGACACTCTTGTTTGTCAGAGATGTTAATTATATCCAAAACTTTATGCTAAAACACTCATTACAAAACTTACGTTGACAACGTTACAACTGACCTACTTATTAACACACATCTTATACCATTAATACTTTTCGTCCAAATTTCAAGCCTTATAAGGTTCGACGGCTACATCCGGCACTGAAGCTTTTGTTTCCTCACTCACACCTCCAATTTATCTATTTCGTTAATCACAGACAAGTTGCGCACGCCTTTTATTCTCAATTTCTCTGACAAACTTGTGACCTTTGGTACAAGTGACAAGCTTTGATAGGTATAAAATACGTTTTTTAGCCGAAATAAAGAAAAGTTTGTGTAATCCATCAAATACTTAAAATTTTATGGTCATGTTCTGACTATAATCTCGCAGTGGTTTTAATAAAATTTGTCTTTTAAGAGCATCTTAATTTGTATATCTATTATTGAATAACTAAAACAGGATGGCTTCGTGTAGCAAAAAATGTAATCCTGAAGACTAATACTAATTAGCCTCTAGGATAACATTGATATATCATGTATTTTATATTTTATTATGCATCTGACAAATTGAAATAATTGTCTAGTTGCTTTTGAGTATTTGTTACTGTTATACATTTACTTATTTTTACAGAGCAATTTAATACGTGTTTTTACGATAATGAGTGGATTTCTTTATCTCCAACTTTGTCCAGAAAATTCGTTTCCGAGCTCAGTTGAAGAAAAACTAATCAATTAAAAATAATACATTAAAAAATTAATTTACAATTTAACTCTTTATTCCGCGTAACCCTTTCCTTTGCACCACTTGTAACCGTAACAAAGCGAACGGCCGCTAGAAGCAATCGGGTCGAAACGACCAACCGAGGAGATAAATACGATTGCCAGTCGCCAAGCCCGGTTCAGTCAACCGCCACAACCCGTCGCGATCCGTGATGTGAAACCATGCACATTGCAACAGTCCCCGCGATACTCCTAGTGCTACAGTGTAGTGAACTGTGCTTGACTATCCGAGTCCCCGTCGCCTGGGATGATGGTGCTAATAGTGAAGTGCAGGAAGACCCCAACGACCAGGAGGAGTTCTCAGTCGAATCATTCAAGCCGCAAAATGAACAGAACACACAGAAACCCATACCGACAGAATACTTCGAGTATGCAGCCAAGAAACCACAGTTTGCGGTCGATGTAGCCCAGTTCCACGGAGTTCAATCGCCCGAAAAACATTACAAGTCTTATCCAATCAGACCGTATACGGGTAAAGAAAAACCAGCGCTAGGAATACATCATATGCTCGATGAAGATAAAGAAGTTTATAAACCATACCAAGAGTTTGTGAAGCATAGTGACAAGTTGCAGAATTATGTTTCACCTGTTTCATCCAATTATGAAGTGTTCCATCCTTATAAAGCAGAGGAACCGGCTCTACAAGAATTATACAAAGATCCAATTTTAAACAAAATACGAAATGACGTGTATGATGCTAAAAACAGACTGCAAAATTATGAACAGCAAGCCGGGAAACCAGACATCAATAAAGATGAATATTTGGAAAGTCCGAAACAAACTGATAATCGGTTCGTTCCGCAAAGAAACGTTCCTGCTCGATTTGAAATACACAGACCACAAAGAAGACCAGTGTATTATAAGCCATTGCCAAAATTTAATCATCGAGACCATGTATTGAATCAAAAATTTCGACATCCATGGAACCAAAACTTTGTCAAAGTTCGACCAGTCCACTATCGTCCAGTAAAAAATCATCTACAACAGTTAAGGCAGCATCATGCTATGAAATATGATGATGAGCATAATGAATACCCTCAAATACCATTAGCTGAAAATATTGAAGAACCTCAAGATGGCTATGATATTTACGAAAAAGGTAAAGAAAAGTTTGTAAAGCTAAGAAATAATGTAGATGAATCTATTAATAAAGCAGTTCTAGAAAACCGACCCGTAATTCATCAAAAGTTGGAATTACAAAATGAAAACGAACAATCTGAAGCGGACGATGAAAATGAATTTGTACCAATAAAGAATTACGCCCAGGTAAGAAAAACAGAAACAGTCAAACATTTGCCTAGAGAAGCTGCCTTTGAAGATGCCGAAAATTATGATGAAATAAAAAATGCTCCACGATTGAGAGAAGCTGTAAAAAGTACTAAAGCTCAGACTGTATACTCTGAAGAAGGTTACGAAGATACCGCGTATGACCACGCTGGTGAACAAAAACATGCTTCTGATCATGAAAACCATGGTGGTTCCTTAAAGCAAAAGGAAATAAGTGGTGGCAAATTTAAGACTCCATCTGTGAGTGCGAATCATGAAGATGGTAGAGATGTAACATATGGTGACAAAGTTATACATGGTGAAAAGTGGAAAAATGATAATAAAGATAATCAGGAAGAAGTGGACGCCGAAGATTATTCTGAAAATGAACAAGAGGAGTATGTTGAGGCTGATATCTATCAAGATGACTCTGAGCCTAATAGAAATAAGAGAAACAAGACTAGTGCAGAAAATTCAACGACTGATGGCGAAGTTGATAATGACAATACAAATAAAACAGATGCGCAACATGGTATCGATAAACGGGAAGTTAATTTCAAAGTTCCTCAAATAAACTTTAACAATACATTTTTGACTGAAGCAGAAATCTTAAATATTGGCAAACAAAAAGTGAACCCAATGAAGGATGACATTAAACAAAAATACCCGTACTATTTTAATAATGTCAATTCAGTTAGTAAACATTCTCCTCTTCGTTATGCTGAAAACTATAAATTTATACCCAAAAAATCAAAAGGTGGAACTGAGTTTTACGATTCAAGATCCATATTAGAATGTCCAGAAGTCGATGATAATGTTGATCCAATACCAGAAAAATTAAAGACAAATAAAAATCCAAACAGTAACGAAAACGATAATGAAGACGACGAAGATAGTACTAGTGCAAAGGGTGAATCGAACTTTGAAACGATAAAAAAGCAACCACGTCTCAACGGTCTCGGTGATAAGATAGATTGTTTCAAGGCAAAGTATTTCGGTGAGAATCCCTTGGATAGCCCATTTTTCAAAGAGGACTTAATATTAAATCCCGAACCAATTACTCCACCAAACTTAAAAACTTATAAGTTGAAAAAGGTGAATGAACAATCAAGCCCAGTGTCAACCTCTAAAAATAACACTAACATTCCTGAATCGTTTAGTGACCAAAGCCAAACAAGTATATTTGTTTTACTTGATAAATTAAGAAGTGATCAAAATAAGCTCCAGGAATCCCTGACAAAAACTAGTGATGAATTAAGGTCATCACTACAAGGCTCTCCAATCACCACAACATCAACAAATAATTCTAAGATAATAGAGTCCGACTTATATGCTGACATAATGAAAAACATAAAAAATAATAATCAAAAACCAACCCTTGTAAAGAGTAGTGAAAAAGTTGAAGAGAATATATTGAATCACAATTCGAAATTCTCTCAAGACAATTGGCCAAACAATATTACTTACGATTCCTTTCACAATAAGGAGGATGTGACGAAAAAACCTGTTACTCTAAGAAGGAAAAGATCAGTACCATTCATTTATGAACCATATAAAATTATCAGAGATAGTCAAGTACAAGACTCTAAAAAAACAACGACATCGAGCAATATAAGTCCCCTTATAAAACAATTACAATCAAGTAGAGTGGTTGATAGAGTTGCAAAATCAAACCAAGATAAAGAAATACCAGATAAATACGTCAAACGAAATGTTGGTTCTCTTGCATATAAAGATATAGGAAGAATAGATAGAGAGAAAAACAGTGAAAATGTGAGTGACGACTCAAGTTTTGTAGATGTTAATATAGATAAACGAAGAGGAGAACCAAGGTACGAATTGAAACCTGCAAATCATAAGTCGGATTACACTCCAGTAGATAGTAAAAAATCTATGTCCTTGGAAGATTATAAAGCTCGTACTAATAATAATAGAAATTTACAAGATTCCAAAAAGAAAGGAAATAGTGAAGAAACCAGCTCGAGTCATCCAAGTCGTGGTAGACGAAATTCTAGACAGCGAAGGCCAACACCAACACCCAAATTCGATGTATCTAAATTTCTCCCATTATCTACAGAGATACAGAATGCAGCCGCTTCAAATGCTGTTAAAAAATCGATTGTTATAACAACACCAGGACCTAAAATAGAAAAAGAAAGAATACCTTCAAAAGATAGTGATAGTGATGATGAAGATTATGAAGAATACGATGACGATGATGAAGAAGAAGAAGAGGTTGTAACTACAACTACAACAACCACGACACAAAAACCTATATTTAAACGACGAATGAGAATCGCTACTACTACAATAAAGCCTGATGACAAAATAGTAGTTGAGACCGAAGTACCGAAATTACGACTTGTTACAAGGTTTAGAGATTTCAGCTTAGATCCTACAGAAACACCACATCCAAAAGAATTTACTGAACTACCGACAACTCAAAAACCACAGATTGAAACACATGAACATGATGCTCCAAAATATAGAGAAAAGAAGAAAAAAAGTTCTACCAGAACATTAGTGACTGATACGAAGAAATACGGTACTGATGATGATGATGATGACGATGATATGAGAAAAGATGAAATCGATGCCATGATTGGCGTACAGCAAGATATGGACGATTACGTTCCATTGTACGAAAAAGACAATAGAAAGCATATTAAACATCATTCTCCTAAAACAACTGATGAAGACGAGGATGAGTATGATGGTGAAGATGACGACGATGATGATGATGACGACGATGACGATGATGATGATGATGACGATGGGGATGATAATGATGAAGTAGATGAAGATGAACTAAAACCAGAGGTAACTACACCAGAGCCAACCAAGAGAACATTAGTAAGGACTACAGATGCTCCAGCTCCAACAACTGAAGTTCGCAACGCAAAAATAGAAGCTAAGCCAGTCGTGTCTAGAAAGAAAATTGAAATACATAAAGAATTACCAATGAATAAATCATCACCACATATGACACAGTTCAAACAAGATATTAAAGAAGTTGAAATCATAAGAGAAATACCCTCAACGCATAAAAAGAAACCTGCGAAAAATTTAGAAGCATTAGAATTATACAAGGACGATGAGTTAGCAAAGAATATTAATAAATTAAGTGATGTCGAAGTATTTAAAGAAGATTTAGATCTTGAGAATGGGCCAAAACACGGTGGAAATTATCGACGGGCTACAATGGAAGAGTTAAAAGAGTTAGAAGCGGAAACGAAAGCTAAGTCAGTTGAACAAGAGCATGGGGGCCACTTGATAATACCTAAAGAAGACGCCGAAACCTCACAAAGTGAAAACAAGAAACACATTGAACTGGATGAATACACTCCCAAAAGGTTGCATGGAGGTAATTTGCGATCACTAACAGAGCTCCAAAGAGCTGGCTATAGGGGTAGGAACTCCAAACTTGTAGAGTTAACCACACAAAGGACTCCAAAAGCATTGCATGGTGGAAACTTAAAACATAATCAACACAGTAGAGGCCGTAGTAGCAGCAGGAGTGGACAACTCAGAGAGTTCAGCGATGAAAATGACAATGATGATAACAACTCCCACAGCAATAATCGTGGTACAAATTCTTATGGTACATCAAGACATGAGCGACCAATGCATGGCGGTAATTATAGAAGCGCCAAATTAATACAAGCTGATAAAAAAGAACCAAAAATCGAAGATGGTGATGATATTCAAGTGAAACCTTCGCCAGCCAATACTAGAAAAAATTCAGCTGTTTTATTGAATAGCTTTGCTCAAGCTGTACCAATATTAACGACAACTCCTGGATACATTTTAGATCCAAGCAAACGTATGTATTATTATGTCGATTAGGCTATGATTCAATTGGCCAATGTAAATTAATTTTCTAAGTGTTTTGTTTCGCTATTGAAATTTGAAAGTAATTAGGTTATTAAGTAATAGAAAGTGCCACAAAACTTATTACGTATCACTTATTAAAAGTTATACTTAATTGTGAAAGTGAGCGAATTGAATTGAGTTGATATCAAAATTAATTATTCTTAATTCATTACTTTCCATTTGAATACAATAACGAATGATTCTGTGATAGATAAAATTGTATTGTTAATATGTACATTAAGTGAGGAATTTATTTATAATGTTGTTATTTTTATAAAAAAAAAATAAAGTTTATAAAAGTGTGTCTTGAGTTTTCGATGTCCTTCGATTCTATTTGTAAATGGAACACTTGTAAAGAAGTCATTAGTTAAGATTTGACACAGAAAATAAGCGCAAAATGTATGTCAATCGATTCCTTTTATGCATTTCATTTCATTCAGACAGCATGTTGAAATGTAACAACAGCGTACGTTTAAGTTACATAGTGTCCGAGCAAAACCAATCACAAATAAATTGTTCAACTTAGCAACTTAACTATTCGTTCGTTCAACTCTTGAACAAAAAGCCAGTAGCACTTTCACTTTCAATGACTAACATTATTTTGTTGTGTTTAATACATTTTATTAAAGTTCGATATTGCTTGGCTTACCTCTACTGTAGTAAAACACGACATTAATTAAGTAACGCTTTTATTTACGAGTATGTGGCAAGTCTTTTAAGTCTTAAAATTAAACTATCTTACAATTTGAGCTATTTAAGTAAACTACAATACAAAATCAAATAAATAAATAATTTATAATAAATAATAAAAAAATACATTGCAACATTGATTTGGTTTCGTTTAAATAATTAAATAAAAAATCGTTTCGATCACAAAAAAATAACTTAATAACTTAATAAGTCACGTTTGGTTGCAAAATTTTTCATTAAAACATTCTTACTTTACGTGATTTCATCAATATCTTATTAACTTACTTAAATATTACAGTTCATTCGTGAATAATGAGTTTATCTAACAATGCTTTAACCTATTTATGTTTTTTTCCAACACTCTGAGTATTTCTTGAAGGTAGATTGTTCATAGGCTTCCATTCAGATTCAATCGTTGGGATATAATCTGTTTCACTATCTTCCCTATCAATTGATTCGTCTTCTTCCTTCTCGTTATTCCTAAAGAAATCTATAATTGGATGATAATTATAATTAACTCTCTTCCCATTTGAAGTGAACCCTTGACCCAGCGAGTGGCTTTTTTCTCTAGGTTTAATCGTACTGAAAGCTTTTTCAGTTGTAACTGCTTGTAATTTTGGTGCAATAGTGTTTCTCGTTTTAGGTGGATTAGCAGCTTGACCTATATCAGGATCTTCTAAATACTCGTTAAAATCTTCTTCTAAACTGCTACCAGTCAGAGATTCTACTGCAGATGATCCAGATGACACTAAATCATCGGGGCCTCCGGAGATTTTCTTTCTAATAGGTCTTCGGTTGGGTCTAGACACGCCTCTTTTAAATTGGCTTCCACTAAGTTTTATCTTACTTGGAAGATCTTTTACAAATGAGAATGAAGAAGTAGCTTCAGGCGTAGGAGGCTCCAAGTAACTTGGTAGTGTAACTTGATCAAAGTTTGGATTCCTTGCCGAGAGTGGTCTTTTGACGTTACGTATTGAACTGGCTTGGTTGAAAGAATCGGGGAAGTAATTACCAAAGGAGTCTAAAGGACCTGATGGTGGTATATTAGCTTCATCATTATCATTTAATTTTGAATTACCAAACGATGTTCCGGTTATTAAGTTATGGTTATCAGCAAAGGGTGGGAATGATTCGGAAGGCTTATTGTGGCTAAATGGTGGGTTTTTGCTAAGACTCGGTCTCTGAATGCTTGATTGTATTGATTCAAAAGCTCCGTTTCCGTGTTCAGAAGATAGATCTTCCCCTGGGAAATGTTCTGATGAAGTTTCATGAATCCTTTGTCCCAAAGGTGGAAAAGAGACACTGTACCCTTCAATGTGACATGAGCAGCACGTTGGTACCTGCAAAAATAATTTCACATATAGAAGACATTTGCCATCGTAATTGAAATCCTAACATTAAGTCAATAATGATTATTTTACCTTAAAGATATCCATATGTAAGCCGTTTTGCTGATCCCAAGTCAGGAGCCTATGGTAGTTGTAAACTTGAACGCATTTCGATTTGAAGTTGTCTGTTAAATATGTGCAGGATTCCTTAGGTTTTCTGAAAAATTATAATTCAAAAATTCAATCCACAATCATTTCGGGAGCAAGACCTTTTCCTTCCAACACTAAGAAAGATTAGGCTGAACTAATGGAATTTAAAGGTTTTTAATAGTCAGAATTTCCTCTATGTTATCGTTATCCTTACAAGAGCTTAATTTGATTAAACGTGTTTTTGTTAGATTTATTTAAATAAATTAATAATAATAAATAAATCCCAAGACATTCTTCACCCAAGTTAAGCGGAGTGTACTGCTTGTAGAATGGCTACCAGGTAACTGATATACTACATATACTAATTTTTAAATACATACTTATATAGATATTTACACCTAGACAGAACAAACAGACATGTTCGTTCATGCACACAAATGTTTGTCCTGGGTGGGAATCGAGCTCGCGACATTCGGTTAGCAGTCAGGGTCTCTAACCACCAAGCCAACTGGCCCGTCGATTATTTAGAGATAGTCATGTGTTGGCACAATGAATTTCTTCATAGTAATAGCGTTTAACACACTGAATATAGAGTTGCTATTAATACAGTGTCCCACTTACAGCGGTTAAGGAAACTGTAACAAGTTCTTATGAAACTAGAAGCTAGGATTATAACAATTTAGTTCAGTGTACTCTATTAGCCAAGGGGCATGTTATTGCTCTCGTTTTGTAAGTGTAAATCTTGTTGAATTATTATGAAACGGTACGAGCCAAACTAGGTATTGCAAATTGCCGTCACAATATTTATTTATGTTCCCTTTCAATGTGTTATTTATGTTTGCAGCTCAAATACCTGTTTATGTGTAATGGGCTGTTCTTAAATTGGAATCGATTTCCTTTATTATTAGAATGTTCTTGTTTTTGATTATTATTTTAAATATATTATGGAGGAGCGAGGTATGAGACTCCTCCATTTAAAAGGGAAGATCTTCTGCCAGGCTAGGTGATCATGCCTGGGGACCGCGGTCCAACTGTTGATGTTGGATGCTTGTATATATTAGGTTGGGGAAAAAGTCTCTTCGCATTATAGTATGTATTGACTTGTAATAAAATCTCTTTGGCTATACTATTTGTATCTGGCTGGTTTTGGTATCATTGAAAGTTTAAATTTTAAAGAACATATTTCCAAATTCAAATTAGGAAAATGTGTGATTTGCATTTGTTTTTTGTACCACCAAGATGAGTAAATCTTGAGTAAATTCGATTAATTTTAAAATTTTACTACAAAAAAAGGTAAAAATGCAACGCAAGCCGCGAAAAAAAATTGCGATATTTATGGACCTGGTGCAGTGTCTGTGAGAGTAGCACAAATTTGGTTTAAGCGTTTTCAATCCGGAAATTTTGATGTCGTTGAGATTGAGATGCACGTCGCTCTGGTCGCCCCATTACGGATAAAATGGATGCCATTTTTGAAAAAGTGGAGCAAGATCGGCATATCAGTAGTTACGATGTAGCCGAAGAACTGGGAATTGACCACAAAACAGTTTTGGCGCATTTGAAAAAAACTGGGTACACAAAAAAGCTAGATATTTGGGTACCTCACGAGCTCACTGAAAGAAACCTAATGAACCGTGTACTCATTTGTGATTCTTTATTACGGCGTCATGAAACCGAACCATTTTTGAAGAAACTGATAACTGGTGATGAAAAGTGGATCACGTACGACAAGAACGTGCGAAAAAAGTCGTGGTCAAGGGCCGGTCAGGCTTCACAGACTGTGGCGAAACCCGGGATAACTCGCAACAAGGTGATGCTGTGTGTGTGGTGGGATTGGAAGGGCATTATTCATTATGAGCTGTTACCACCAGGCAGGACCATCGATTCTGAACTCTACTGCGAGCAACTGATGAGATTAAAGCAAGAATTTGAGAGAAAGCGGCCGGAATTAATCAACAGAAGGGGTGTGGTTTTTCATCATGATACCGCTAGACCTCACACATCTTTAGCCACTCAGCAAAAATTAAGAGAGTTTGGCTGGGAGGTATTAATGCATCCGCCGTATAGTCCTGACCTTGTACCTTCAGATTTCCACCTGTTTCGGTCTCTTCAGAATTCTTTAGGCAGTGTCAGGTTAACATCACGAGAGGACTGTCAAAACCACTTGTCGCAGTATTTTGATCAGAAGTCCCAAAATTTCTATAGCAATGGGATCATGTCCCTACAAGATGGCAAAAAGTTATCGAACAAAATGGTACCTACATACTTTAGTTAAATGTTAATAAACTATATTAAAAATGTTTTGTTTCCCCAACCTATTATGTCAAATCCGGAGAGAATCTTTATAGTGCGATGTAGGATTCTCGCGTGATTCTATTCGTTCATAGATGTCGCCACATCACTGTAGTGCGGGCGTAGAAGGATTGTAGGCGTGTTCATAAATGTCGCCACAATATTATTTCTTTAAAGTAAAAATAGATATAAAGAGATGTCATAGTATCTCTTGTAACAAAAACTAAGACTTTAAAAACGAACGTTGATTAAATTATTTATGGCATATTGGTTTAATTTAATATTTCGTTTATGATGACAGAGTTTTTACAAGCAGGCAGACAGTCCGCTTACGATGTTATTCTGTATGATAAATTACTAGCTCGAGGATGTTTCACTCCGGCTTCCATTCTCTATATCTATCAGTAACTACTCAATCTCGTGAGAGGTCCGCTTTCGGAGGCCGTTTCAGCGGCCCGCTGACGAAGTTTGTATTAGCCCAATAAGGGGGCTGATCGTAAATGGTCACCGACCCTCATACACATTAACAATGCCATGTGAGATAGCTAATGTGATTCCAATATTTTTATAGATAGGCAACTGGTTCATCGATACGTATCCGGAGTACCGGCAGGTCACTCACAAAGTACTTCAGCATTGCTACGTTTTCCATCACTGAAACCTCAAGCTCATTTTAGGGTTCGACAATTGACACCACAACTGCTTAACAATTATAGCTTCAATGGTATTCAATACAAGTACGTATTTAGAAGAATAAAGAAGTATTATATAGTTGTAGTATATCAGATATCGGGTTACCATGGCACATGCTCTGCTTATTTTAGTATGGGATATCGATAACAAGCCATAAGACATTACTTTCATATACTGTATCAACATTAATAATAATAATAATAATGCAGAGTTTGTGGTATGGCAATCAGATTATTGATATACTACTTTTAAATCTAAACTGAAATAAATGTTTTACACCCAAACACAGAGCAAACAAATATGTTCTTCTTCCATACAAATATTTCTCCTGGGTGGGATTTGAACCCACGACCTTTGGTGTTGCAGTCTTGGTAATTACCAAGCTAAGTACCGTCAAATAAACATCCAATAATGTACTTACAAACACTTCTCAAGTCGCAGTGTCTGTGTGTGCTCGCCAGTATTAACGATGTATTTCCACTGGCCTGAGGTGGCGCGAGCTCGCTGCGGTCGGGCGTACTTCACTGTGCTGGGGCACATGAAACCAGCTTCACCGGCGCCCGCAAAGTCACGGTTTAAGGTGTCACCACGCCTAACAAAATTGAGTTAATACATATTATATGTATGTATGTAGCGGTATCTTTGAACGTGAATTTGACCTACTTCAAAAAGTCGAAATAAATTGAAAATTTTCTCATTTATTAAGAACCGATGATAATGCAATAATTTTAATAATTTGTACCATTATCCTACAGGACGAGCAATTTGAAAAATTAAAAAACACGCTTTTACAATTATGCGAATTATAAAATTAAATTAAATAACAAGACTAAAAAAGAACTAAACGTAACTAACTAACGTAAAATGGATGTGGCCGGTATACTCTTGCCTAAAGATGAGTTGGGTGAACAAAAAGAACTGATATAGTTTGAAAGAATATTAAAAACACGCTTGAAAGCTATATTCTACTTTTAAGTTTTGTTTTTCTATTAAAGCGTGTATTTAATCAAACTATATCAGTTATTTTTGTTCACCCAAATCATCTTAAGGCAAGAGTATACCGACCACATCGACTTTACGCTATGCACCAAGTGGTCAAGAAGAGCATTTTCAAAGAGGGTTGGCGTCAGGAAAGCGAGAACCCCGTCTTTCTTGTTACTTATTGCATCGAATTTTATCTAGAAAAGTCATAGGGTGGTAGTATTCCTTGCACAGCAAAAATATTGTTATAATTAAACTCAGTAATCAGAAGCTGTTTCGATTTAATAGTAACTTTTTCTCACCTATTAGAAACCAGGTAATGTTCAGCAGTGTATTTCGCCTCCTGGGCTGCGGTGACGCCGTCCACGGCGCCTTCTTCCGGATCCCTGTAGTCAGCGAGCAGCGCCCCTGCAGCTGCCTTGTTACGCCTGATTGACTGAACTATTGCGTCACTGGAAAGATAATTAATAAAGATAAATAAATATATTGGGACAGTCTTTTTCACATCCCCCTCTGATCCTTAATTATGCAGAGCGTATACTATTGAAACCAGATAACTGATACTACATAGAACTACTATTATTTCTGTGCAGTAGATTATGCCCGGTACCCTGGGATGGTTGATACCCTGACCGCCACAGCACTGATAATTCGATTCCCAATCAGGACAAAAATTAGTGTGCATGAACATGTCAATTCTTTTTATGTATTAAGAAGAAAAAGTTAGTATAAGTAGTATATTTGTTATCTGGTTTCCATAGTATAAGCATTGCTTAGTTATAGGATGTAATTATTAAAATTTTAAGACTTTCTTAAGGAAGGCTTTTGTGTATTATACATACCATAGAATGTGTAATTATTTAAAATAAGCTACTATATTAAATATATTATATAATTTATAACTTGAGGAAAGTTGGGGCGGGTCTCTAGTATTGACTAAAAATTTCTTTAGTAAAACCGACGTAGCCCACAAAGTGATATATTCTTATAATCACATAGTTATGTGGTCGGGTAATGGTGTGAAAAATGTCTCTAAGTATACTTTCGCTACTAAAATGTAGAGTTCACACAAAAGTTGTTGAAATAACGGTAACGAGAGTAAGCCACGGAAAAGTGTAATTTCATTCGAGATTCGTAAGACCAGTGACTTGTCATTTATTTTTAAAGTTAAGAGTTTTACTTCAATTGGTAGTTTTATGTGGTTACCACATTCTTCTAAAATGTAGAGCAGTCATTTTAAGCATATGCCTTGTGCAATATTTATTGTAATGACTCACTAGAGGGCGCTGTTATGTGATACTTAAAAATAAAAATAAAACTGATATACACCAAATATCTACATGAGAGAGTTTGAATTCAATAAAATATGGTATATAATTCTTGATTCAAAAATTGTACAAGATGAGTTCGTTGAAGTCTTTTATATGGAAATTAATTTATACATTAAATCAACCACGAAGCCTTGTCTACCCAATTCATTTAAAAGGGACCATATTCTTCTTATTTATCCTTCCTCATTAAAGTCATTCTGAACCAGGGTCAATTTCAGTAGAAACCCATCAATACCATTTTTTGGACCAATTCTTTACATACGGCCATCGGACCTTAAATTAAAAATCAATTTACGCCAATACAAAGAAGAGACATGACAGATAATGCATAAAAATAAATATCCTGGGACATTCTTTACACACGGCCATCTGATCCCAAACTAGACAGAGCTTGCACTATGGAGACCAGATAACCGACATACTACTTTTTGAAATGAAAAGTTCTTTAGCGGCGTTGAGCACTTTTCTTGGGATGGGTATAAAATGTTAAACTCGCGTCAGGACACGTGACCTGTTCGAAAATTCGTAAGACGGTAAAAATGCACAACGTTAATGTTCAAGTTTTCACTTCTGCCGGCACTCCCGGAGTGCAACCCGTTGTTTAATAAAATTCATATATTCTTATATAGATACATATTTACAGGCACAGAACGAACAGATATGTTCATCCATACAAATGTTTATCCTGGGAATAGTAAGACTTTTGACAAGGCAGGGAATCTAATCAGCAGGGTAATAATGTTATTCTCTCGGAATCGTCATTGCGGTCAATTTTGTAGTACATTGACGGCGCTACGAGTGCTTTGCCACATTGTTCGTGCCGAACCATCAATTTATCATGAAATGGGGTACCACATTGAATCCGAGAGAGTTACATAATTAGGGTGCTGCACACCAACTGGCCCGCTTCTGGTTTCTGACTTTAACCCGAATTCCAAATACCAGAACTCTTACTTTTATACCATAGTTTTTATACCAAAAAGCCTCTTACATAGTCAGTTATGTAGAAATGTTTAAAACTTTCGCCGCCAACTCACGACCGGTGCTAATGCGTTTGTCTACACTTTTGCTCTTGTCCTGACGCCTAAACCACTTATATAATCTTATTGGTATATAACATAACACTAGTACATAGTGTTAATAGGCGAATTTAGGCGCTAATTAAAATTGAAAACGCATTATTCTTTTTGATTTAAAAAACGATAATATTTTTAAATTATATATATTTGTGATTATTATTTATTTTATTTGATGCTTTATTTATTAGCTATTTAGTATTATGTTTTTTAAATTTTGAGTCATATCCAATTTAAGTATTATTTATTAAGAAAAGAACGGTTCATAACTCTGTTATTTATTACTGCAAAGTAGTTTATTTTGTCTTGCGCGATTTATAGCCTATTTTATATGTATTATAAATATTTTTTATAGGCTAGAAATATCACAAAAAAAAATATTTATTGATTTTGACATCAGGATTATTCAATGGTTAAATTGTATGGTGGTGAAAATGATCTGTATCGAACAATAATAAGGTTGATTTGTATTTGGCAATATCAAATGTCAAAAGGGGCTTCATAAAAAGAACAAATCGTAGGTGTGTGATTAGCACCATCAACATCATCATTACTTACCATATTGTGGTACCACAAATAAATAAATCAACATAAAAAATATCCTGGGACTTTTTTTACACCCGGCCATCTGATCCCAAACTAAGCAGAGATTGCACCATGGAAACCAGATAACTGATATACTTCTATTTAGTTTTAAATACATATTTATACACACATATAAAAGCTGTTATAAAGTTTGAACACTAGTGAGTGTTCCCTGAAACTTACAACTTGGGGTTCTTTAAGAAAAAATGAATAGGCTACTAACGGGAAAGCGAGCTCCATTTTCGGCTTCATCTTCACTTACCATCAGGGGTGATTGAGGTCAATTGCAATCCCGTCATAAATAAAATAAAAAGAATCCCCAGGGACAGAACAAACGGACATGTTCATGCACAGAAATGTTTATATTGGGTTTGAATCGAACCAGCAACCTGTGACGTTCGTTAATGTAGATAAGTAGTTAGTTAGGGTCTGTGCTAACTGAACAAGCTAACTGGTCTGACAAAGTAAACATATACTTACGTAGGATAGTCCTCACTGTGCAGACACAAGGTGTTGGTGAAGAGTTCACAGTTGTTCTTCTCCTGAACTGGCTGTACTGGTAGTTTCCTGGCTGGCTGCGGCCGACGCCTGAGGGTGCTGAGGGTCGGCTCTGCTGTGGTGCGGCGCAGCACTGGAGGCTTCGGCGGGTAGGTTCCACGGCGGATCACGTTACCTGGAAGATTTACTACTAGTACATTACTGATTTTTTAAAACAACCAATGCAGTCAGCATTGGTATCCTATTTCCTTATATTCTACATATTGATTTCTAGATATTTTCGATATTTTAATATTCTCCCAAAAAAAAACTATAAAGAAAACTATGGTTTTAAGGGTTTCGTAGTACTAATAAGGAAGTTTATAGTTTCACCATGTCCGACCGACGTCAGTCACAGATAGTCATATCTGTTTGTCTGTCCATGGCTTAGCTCAGAATTTAGTACTACTAATATTATTACTACTAGGAAGCTGTAACTTAGCATGAATTTAATCTCACAGAAAAAGTGATAAAATCATATCTTAGGAAATCATTTTATAGGTACCTCCCCTACACGTAAAGTAGAGATGAATTTATTTTTCAATTCAATTTTAGACCTTATAATCTTGTAATCGAATTATTATTTTCTTCAGATCTTTCATATTTTATTTCACTATATATTCATTATTAATTCATTACGATAGGAGAACAGAGCTCCGGTTATGTCGTGCCCAAGTTTAAGACTTAAAGCCTATGAGTTAAGGTTACATATTGCTACAAGTTGTACAAACCTTTTCGATCAATATATCTGTTCAAATTCCTAAGTTTCTCAGCAACAGGAAGATCTTGAGCCAACGTCTGGTTTGTTGAATCAGCCATCAGATCTAGGGTACTGTTGTCGAGAGACCTGGATACATTTGACGGCTTCGATTTCATCATCGATAATGTTGTTGATGATGTAGATTCAGTTGTAGGTGATATTCTCTGAAAATTTATTGAATTTCATAATTATTATTTACAGATTTGAATCCTACAATGACATTGTTTCCGGTGAAGAAGCATAACATGGTAGTGGGGTACTTTGTGGTACCCGTCTGGCTAGCTACCACCCTCATGATGAGTACTTGCCGCCATATTACCGTGATGAGTTTGTGGTCAACTACAAACCTAGATAGTCAACAATATATATGGATATTTACATTAATTATATACTTATGGTGGACTGTTTGATGAATAGAAAGGGTTTAAGTTAACAAAATAAACTAACAATTGGTTAAGCCTTTTATAACCTAATGCTAATATTAACTAATTATCGTTAGTGAGAGGTCTATTGGTTAGGGTTTCAAACAAGAAAATAAAAAGAAGTGGCATCATTGAAATAGTTTAATTTTTTTAATTTAACCTGCAGGTTACCTTGACTACCGCTTTAACAATCCACCCATAGAATATCAGCTGAATAATAATATATTTTTTTTTAAAACAAAATGTTATAAAAGAAACAAACTAACAAGTAAATATGACCATGATGACCTACGACCAACTTACAACTTCATCGTGACGTGGGCATCACGCAAGGTAATAGTTTTTGTCAAGGCGAATCAATCGAGTACAAACAAGATAGGTTTATCTTGTGAAGTTTAGGAGTTTCTATCTGTCTTCTGGGTTTATCATGAGACCAGCTCGACTCCATATTACTATACTGTCACCAAAGTTACATAACTACGCCACAGCTCAATCGGACGCCAGCAAATGCTCGAAATTGAATGCAAATTGCCAAAATTATAAAAGCTGTCGAAGAACAATAAAACGTTTAGAAAATTATTATGATATGAAAATACATGTACAGTTAAAGAAACAAATCAGTGATAGGGTACAGTCATGTCAGTTCATTTAAAGAAGAGTTTGTCAGGAAAAGGCAGGTGATGTGTGAGAGAGAGAGAGATGTTTTTTTAAATTGTTAATGAAAATAATGTTTGTTTGCTGAGTTAATATAGCGTAGTATCAAGAATTTGAGATGATTTTGTTTATGTGCAAATTAATTTACTTACATTACTTTCAGTGTCATTAAATAAATTGTCATCACTAGAAACATTATGTGATGAATCAACAAAGTTTGTTTTGTTGTTGTTTTCTTGTGCAATATTCAATGTTGTTTTATTTGTTTTTGTATATCTTTGTGGTATTCTGCGGTTGCGTATTTTGGGTGCTTTTGTGGTGGTAGTGGGTTCGATGCCTGTGTCGAATGGTTCGTCGTCAAGTATAGAGTCCTCGTCTTCAGTGAATGAGCGTCTAAGTAGCTGTGCCTGAGGAGGTGGCTGTCTGACCTCTCTGGGTTCTTTGCCTGACCTTACCGCTCGTCGAATGAGATTTGCCATGTCAAGTAATATTGGCAGCATTAAATCTGCTGATGCGTTTACGTTGCTACCGAACATTGACCTCACCTGTAAGAAAGGAAACAAAAAATATTTAAAATAATTTTTTTTTGGCCAAATGTAGTAAGTAAAATTTACATTTTATTATGAAATTGTTTTGCTTTGCATGAAAGTGGTCAGTTACTTATTAAAAAAATATAATATTCTCTGCCCTTATGTAGTAGTATACATAAATTAAATTAAATGTATTTAAAATTCCATGTACTTTGTTCAGTTTAGGCTTAAACAGGACACTTATGAAGGTCATAGTTACTGGAGCTACCAACTTTGAAATAATATAAAACCATTACAAAACAAGATAAAGTATTCAAATAGTATTAATGTAAAATCTATACATGTCTAGACATCATAGATAATCTAAACGAGTTATTCTCCTAATAAAATGATTATAATTAAAAATAACTAATAATACAAAACTATTACAAACAAGACCAAGTATTCAAATAGTATCAAAGTATCATGACAGGCCAATTGGCTTGGTGGTTAACGCTCTGACTGCCAAACCGAAGGTCGCGGGTTCGATTCCCACCCAGGACAAACATTTGTGCATGAACATGTCTGTTTCTTCTGTGTCTGGGTGTAAATATATATATAAGTATGTATTTAGAAAAAAAAAACGTAGTATATGTAGTATATCAGTTATCTGGTTCCCATAGTACAAGCTCTGCTTAGTTTGGGACCAGATGGCCGTGTGTCAAGAATGTCCCGGGATATATAAATCTATACATGTCTAGACATAATAGATAGTCTATGCGATTTATAAGATTGCATACAATGCATGAGATCATTTATTTTTATATAATAGTTCGTAATAAAAATAACAATTACATGGTCATGAGAAAACCTAGTTCTAGTTTCGTGGGACAATTCGCTTTAAGATACGGTAAGGTACATTGTTGCTTGAGGTCATAATATAATATTATCAACAAACAATAACATCAAAGTTCACGTTTAGAGCAAAAATAGATTTTAAGGTCGACACGTAAAAACATGACTTTAATTAGCATATTTTTTCTTTTTGCTAAAATTTGGAACTACATACGAAACTCCGATAATTATGTTTTAACTATCAATTTGATATAATAATTCCATAATATGCTTATTAGATTTAATTACTATTACTGATAGAAACACAGCATTGCGCTTTGAATCTCCTTTTGACTGTTGAACTATGGCCCTTATTCCCCTTATTATAAGGCTAATTAGATGGGCCTCATCGCATGGAGGTTTGGTGTTTTCTCAGTCTTTCTTGGGCTTTTGCTGGTGGATAGGTGATGGACGGTGCATAGATACATAATGTCATGCATAAGCCACTATAGACATGGGTTGTCACACTAAATATGTTGGTTTTCTTATTTTAAAAATTACCTTATTCAATTATTCGATTTACACTCGTTATAGTTTATTCTGAAAACCCCGATAAACTGCTATGCCATTCGGCAGATGTATAGGTAACTGTATTTTTATGTAACTTTTAAAAATAAAGGAATTATATGTATTTATCTCAATTTGGGATTTCACACTACAACATTTTTACAGAGCATTTGACACTACTGCAAAGCTACCACGCCTCTTCGGAAGCCTTTAAGCTATCAACTAATGGGGTGTAACAAAGTGCGATTTCACCGTATTTAGATTCAAAATCCTACGGTCCATACTAAACTAGTTTGTCCATGAATGAACCTCGTAAACATGATCGGTCCTCATCTCATCATTACGTAACAGATCATCTTAAGCCGTAATCTCGCCGGCGAAAGCGTTCCACGTAATATTAAATCGAAAGTAGCATTGAATCCGATATGAATGGATACTTATCAAATGTTTACTTTTTGTTACTATAAGATACTGTAAAGCTAGCCTTAGTCTATGGTTAAAGCAATGTAACAATTTATTGACGATACATATGTAACTACATCTATAAATAAGCACGTGAGAATCCTTCATCCCTTCTTCTATATACATACAAGGAAAATAGGGTTCTTTTGACGCATCATCACCTCAAATCTACTGAGCATATCGTGATAGGACTGCTACCATTTGACGTGAATTTGTTCCTAGATCCCGGGGGATACCTAGTAGATATATATACACAAAGGGGGACTCAGCCATTTACTTAAATTTACCCTCAAGCATCATCATTTTTCACTGGATGGTCAGCGTAAGGGAGTAAAAACCGTCAGAAACTAACACCTCCAAACCAAATGAATATGTACTTCTCACTAAATGTGACCACTTTTTGAACAACTTCCCAAACTATGTACTTTTGTTCGAGCACCAATTATAACCTGCATTAAGAATCAAGATGTAAAAATAATAAAGATTAACCATTATAAGTATAAACCATAAAAAGCAACCAATTGAGGTCAATAAACTATTTATAATTATACTATTTGCCAATAAAGCAAAGCTAGGTCAGGGTTTTGATCATCGTAAAGACGTAGTTAATTAACGATTTGAATACTGTATTTAATGTGCAGCCTTGAATGTTTTGAAGTATGAAAGGTTCTGAAGAGTTTGTATCCTTTTAGGCGTTTTGGGTAAACTTCGTGAAAAGTCTTGTGTCTGAGATGGTTTTTGAAATCCATACTATGCCCTAATATTATAACTATATAATATGTTATGCCTCTACCTACACTCATATTAAAACGTAGTACAGGTTGTAAGTTTAATGTAGGTGATAATTCCTGAAACTCCTCATCCAATTTCGGAAAATTGTTTCACTGAAAATGCTACTCTATTTTATTAGAACCATAGGGAACGCGGGTAAAACGGCATAACAGTAGCTTGTTGTTAATAAATTTTATATCGAGGCATAGCAACCTTCCGAACCGGTGTTAGAGTCTGACCATTCATAAGTGACTGTGAAGGCCTATTTGAATAAATATTTCATTTCATTTTATTATTCAAACATAGTTATATTACAAACAGCAGACCTATATACTATTGAATCCAGATATCCGATACATACTTTTTTATATTCTATTTTTCATTTTGTTACACCACACCAAATTTCTATTAAAAAAAACAGTTTAAAAAAAGGTGTTTCTTCATTACGCCACCGTATCAGTATCTTTACTCATCGAATACCAATCGAACGGACACGATTGAATATGCGGACAAATTATTGATTTCCTTTGCGACCGAATTGTCGATCACGCGATCCAACAACTTCCGTCACGACCATGCCGATTACAGTTGGAAATAGCCTTAATTTGACGTGCGGCGTCGATAATTTTTAATTATTGGTTACGTGTGCAGGCAATTATTCGTTAGCTCAAATAATAAGATGTCTCTCTATACAAAAATATAAGAAAAGGTAGGATATTTTATTGTACACGCTTGGCTGGCTACCGCCTTCAAGCTGTAAATCACTTGAGGGCCAGTTTCTGTCTTAGTTTGTATGCTTACTACTTTCTGCTACATCTTCAGACATAAGGCTAGTTTCCACCAGCTTTTATTAGAGCTCTGAAGCCTAAACTATCAAAATGAAGCTGCGATGCTATTGGCGAGATCACCGCTTACCTCGCACGTCTCTGATGGAAAGGAACTCTTGACAGCAGCTTTGTTGTTTTAGGGAGGTGGCCAGCACGACGGTTATTACAAATACCATTTAAGAGTTTGAGCCAAATGACAATAGCACACAAGTTGCCTTCAAATTGACTCTTGATTATGTTACATCTTTTTTGACTCGTTTTTTTAGACGGTACAGTTTGTGGGTTCGACTCCCACCCAAGACAAACAGTCGTGTGGATGAAGATGTGGATATCTGTTTATTCTGTGTTTGGGAGTAGAAAAGGAGAAGAAAAAGTAGTACATATGGTATACCGTTATCTGGTTTCCATAGTGCAAGATCAGCTTTCTTCTAAAAAGGTGTCTAAAAAATATCACAAGATATATCCTGGTTCCTTTTTAATTTTTACTTTAAAATTAGTAATCTTCCTAGATACTGCAATCTTATAAAGCGATACGCACAGTCACAGCACTAACAAGTAGCTCATAAATATGTATAGTGTTAAATAGTTGGCCTCCACTCAAGTATAGCAGAGGATTGGATTGCATCTCTCAGTGCGGAGGAAAGCGGAGGCAACTAGTATGTTTTGATAACTGCATTTGTAATCTCACGATCTGACCGTTAACATACGGTTTTAGTATTGTATCTTAGGTAGTATACACCTTAGTAAAGTAAGCTATATAATGATGGCAGGAAGGCTTCATTTAGCAGCCCTGACCATTTAAATAAAAACCAGCCCAATGCGTGTTGGGCCATATGCGTATCCAAATACATGTTCTAGATTAGACTAATACTTGATATTTTTCGCATGTCAAAAAACAATGTCTAGCCTATGCCTCCCCATGCCTCCTTAACAAAAATTACCTCTTAAAGAGTAAGAAATAATATTTTCTAAACGGATCCCTAAATAAAATAAAATTGTGTATACATTTCTTATTTTACTACATATGTCTTTAAGTCCTTTTATAAATAATTCCTTGTTGACTATGCAGCCCTATATACTTAAACGTAACGTAAAACGGTTACGACATAAAGTATTTGCGAGAAAATTGTTAATCCACACCAGTTCTAAAAAAATATAAAATTTCTCCAAATTCTCAAATTGTACTCATTTTCATAATAAAATAATAAAACTAGATGATATTTAATAGAGTTTATAAATTGGACATTATGTAAATTATTATTATGTCAACCATTTTTCTGTTACGTCAGTAGGTATAATAACTTTTAATATTTTTATGAATGAATCTAACTGGTTTGAAATTTCACGAAAACTATTCATATATTTTAACATAGAAGGTACAAGTTATCTGCCTTCATCTCTATCTTCATCTTAAATGCACCTGGAGGAAAACACGGGGAGATGATAGAGTCAACGATAGGAAAACGTTGATTATATACAATTTGTCAAAAAGGTGACCAGTTAAATTGAAAGTCTAAGAATCTCTCTTCTTAAATCTATTTTCTTCATTTTCATAAATCGAAAAGAAAATTACAACAAATTTTTATATAAGCTTCACAATTGAAATCAAAATTACCACTTTCTTACCATATTAAGTAAGTACGCACCGAAAACCTAGAAGGGAACTGGCTCTCAAATGCATCTGTCGGTGTCCTCCAACAGATTTTCGATTTGAAGTTAATTGCCAGACAGGTAGATACTTTTTAGTATGGCTTCCTCGCGACGTTTTGCCTTCGCTAGAAGCTCAAGCCCATAATAGGATTCGAACCCTCGACTCTCGTCATGCCATTTTAAGTCACTGAGCTATGATTGCCTTAAAATCTTGTCGATTTCGGTTTCACTCACGTTCCCAAGGGAAGTAACATTATCCTGAGATACAAAGAATCCTATGTAATCATCCAGAATATAAACTATCTATGGGCCAAGTTTCATTCGAATTTGCGGTTTTTGTGCGAATGAGTAACAGACATTCATCCGCCGTCACAAACTATCGCATTTATTATATTAGTAAAATAGCCACAAATTAAGTTTATATTAAGTCTGTTTTAGTACAAAAGGCTTTCTACAATATAAACAATTATTTTAATGACGACAATGCTTGGGTGTAGCGCTCGCTCCAGCGGGACACGTCTTTATGTACAAAATCTTATTTTGATAAGAGCAATTGCTGAGTTTATTGCTGGCTCTTCTCAGTAAAAGCAACCTTCCGAATCGGTGTTAGTCTGACCATTCGTAAGTGCCTGTAAAGGCCTACTTGAATAAATATTTCATTTCATTATTGACTTTGTAAAGACAAAGTTTATTAGTTATATTTTTAAACATACTTCATTTGTGATTTGTAAATATGATCAGACCTTCAAGAACCAACGCTTATCAAACAATAAAATGACATTGGCATGGTTTTGTTCTTCAAACTCTTGATGGAGTAGCAACAACAAACATTTATTTTGTTAATATTGATGCAGGTGTTTTACAAATTTACTTAATTTCGTAATTTCGTTATTTCGATTTGGGACAAGGACCAAGCGCCCTAGAAAAGTCTAACAGCTCTATTGAACAAAAGTATAGAGTCCCTAGAGTTGTTTGCTTATCGCCTTCGGCAACATTATCACTTACCATGCTGTGATTGTGGACTATATAATCCAGAACATTTAAGTAAATATAATCATTTAATCAGACAACAATTATACTTAAGTATATGGATATTTGATCGATTTTCAATCAAAGTAACGATTGGAAGACGTGAAATTGCAGTCTCGAAATTCGTAACTAGTTTCTTCCACATAGTTTTACCCACAATCCCAAAAGATTTTATATTCTTCACAATTTTTTTTTATACCAATTGAGCCGACAAACAAGCAGACGGTTCACCTGATGGTAAGTGGTCACCGCTGCCTATGCACATTTGCAACCTAGGGGCATCGCCAATGCGTTGTCGACCTTGAGACGTCAAGTTGTTAAGTCTCATGTGCCTATACAAGTGCACTACTGCTTCACGGCAGAAATGGGTAAGGTGGTAGTACTTCCCTGGACGAACTCTGCACTAAGAGCTCTACTCTACGTAAATGTTTGAAACTTGGCACTTTACAAACATATGGAACACATAGGATAATTTTTATCTTAAAATAAAATTTTATCCCTCAGAAATGTTAATGAAACCGCGGGGGACAGCTAGTTGTACTTAAACACTCCCTACGTATCTTAATACAAATAATTTTAATACAAAAGTACTAGCTGTCCCCTGCGGTTTCACCCGCAATCCCAAAGGATTTCACATCTTTCCGGGATAAAATGTCTTAGGTATATGTTATTCCAGGGCATTCTCTATTTATATGCTAAGTTTCAAATTATATAAACAATAATTATAACAACAATATTATATACAAAATTACAAATCCGAACATATTTTTTTGCGTGACAAACATACATCTCCACAAGCATTCGCATTTATGATAATAGTAGTTTTTTTATTGGAATTTTCATCAACTAAACATTTATAACTGAAATTAATTTGTCGCATTAAACCGATTTGCGGGGGTCAAACTCGAATCACGACAATTTTACGGTCTTACTTAACAAATGCAACGAGAAGCAATATCGGACACCTGTAGGTATACCAACAAAAGATTAATTGCTATTGACTATTTCATAAAAGAATTTATATTTATTTCTGTTGGCAAATCATATTTGTCAATATTTTCAGCAACATTATCAAAACTCCAATTGTACTCTTTTTATTGCGATCATTGAATTAATCGATTAGAATGTAGTTACAATCGATTGCTTAAATTAGATGAAAAAGACGTTCTAGGTTATTTTATCTAGAGATATACTTTTTAAATTACAATTGAATTAAAAACCAAATGATATTTTAATGATGACATTATGTTGCGTGCTAGACCATATTAAACATACAGACAAATCATTTTGTTTGTTTTTTACTGTTGAGTATTGTATTTCTTAATTATTCATACACATTTTTATGCATCAAACATAGATATAAAATAGTTACTTATATAAGTGTAAGCTGTTGGCTTGATGGTTAGGTACTTTGACTGCCAAGCCACAGGTCGTGGTTTTGATTCCACCCAGGACAAACATTTATGTGCATGAACATGTCTGTTTGTTCTGTATCTGGTGTAAATATCTATTTAAGTATGATTTTGAAGTGAAAACGTCTTTAACGGCGTTGAGCACTTTTCTTGGAATGGGTATAAAATGTTAAACTCGCGTCAGGACACGTCGCCCCTCGGTACGATAAGGGCTTAACTCAAAATTTTGTGAAATGGAGTTACGATTATAGAGAGACTAAACAAAGTACGCTCTATCCGATGAATAGTAAAACATAGTCAATTTAATGATAGAATAAGCATACCGATACTTCAGCCTCTAACTCCGGGACACACCCACCCCGCTCAGTGCAAAAGTGACCCAATCCCCTGATTGTGGCAAAAGTGATTTTTTGAGTCAAGCCCCTATCGTTCTGAGGGTGCGACGTGACCTGATCGAAAATTCGTAAGACGGTAAAAATGCATTACGTTAATGTTCAAGTTCTCGCTTTTTTTTAAAGTTGTGTTTGAAGTAAATCAGGTATCTAGTTTTCATAGTACAAACTCAGCTTAGATTGGGTTCAGATGGCCGCCGGTAAAGAATGTCTCCGAATATTATTTTAATTTATTCATTTAATAATAGATTTTAAAATAAGCTTTGTAATAAAAGTACACTAACAGCCAATGAAAAGTGTTACTAAAATTTATAATGAGAGAACCAACGTGTTCCAACAAACGCCGCGTACAATACAGAAACGCGTGAAAATGTGTACACTTTCTGGCAAAAAATGGCCTCGTTCCGTTATATCGGATCTCGAATGAAACTCACGTTCATAGCTGTTAATGCGACAAGAATTTGTAGTTTAATGAGAGCACTGTGTTATAAGAAATTATTACTACCTAATTACTTTTTAAGCGTAAATCGTAATTAGAGTACAAATACGTTTGCTGTACGATAGATTGAATTGTGTTGTATGCTTTACTGATATGCTGTCAATGCAAATGTTTTTGTTATTTGTTTTAATTAAGTGCACGCTTTAACTTTGACAACATAATGTGAGGACTAAAAATATGATGTAGTAGGTAGGTACTTACCATGATATGGTAGGTTACTATAGCACTTATGTTGAATAATGTACGTCAGCTAATATTATAAAGGAATCTTCGATTTAGCTAATATATTAGCTAATATATAATGTTGAATAATATAATGCTTTAAAATATATATATATATCTCTTGGGACATTCCTTTACACACGGCCATCTGGTCCCAAACTAAGCAGAGCTTGTTCTATGCAACCAGATAACTGATATACTACATATACTAGTTTTTTTTTTTTTTTCTTAATACATACTTTAATAGATATTTACACCCAGACAGAACAAACAGACATGTTCATGCACACAAATGTTTGTTCTGGTTGGGAATCGAACCCGCGACCTTAGGCTTGGCAGTCAAAACGTTAACCACCAAGCCAACTGGCCTTAAAATGTGAAACTAGCGTCCGTTTCGCGGTTCTACCAGGCTTCCCTAAGGACCAAATGTATCGCGAGATTATAACATAGCCAATGCTACTTCTAGAAAATGAGCCTTCTGATAGCTAGAGAATTATTAAAAGTGCATTAGTGATTTTTGAGTTTATCAATTCGAACAAAAATAGAAATCTTTTCTCGTTATAATAATACGTAGATATATTACTGTATACATTCTTAGAATTTTCTCATACATATAATTTCTATTAAAACCTCATAATTACACAAAAACTAAACGAAATAAATACCTTCCGACATGAAAATACAATGCAACGCTATTCCTATACAATTTGCCGCTGCATATTGGTTCACATAGCTAATTGCAACAGGCTTCACTAACAGAGAAACGGAAGGACAAAAACGATAATCATGTGAAAATAATTCTCTTGCTCCGATTGTGTCGCAAAATTAAATGGAACATTTTTATTGCTCCCATGTGTATTGTTTGTGTGCTTTCGTTTAGTTACATTATAAAGCATTTGTCAAATTAATCTGATTGATTTGAAACATGGTTTCTTTTAAATTGCTCTTTATTGTATGATCAATTTACATATTCCTGTATTTAAAGTTTTCTTTATCTATGCCAATATCTATATCTGTATTAATATTATGAAGAGGAAAGATTTGTATGTAAGTATGTTTGTTACTCTTTCACGCAAAAAGTACAAAACGGATATGGATGAAACTTGGCAAATAGATAGAGCATATCGTGGAATAATAAATAGGCTTTTTATCCCGGGAAAATGTGATATCCCTCGGGAACGCGGGTAAAACCGCGGGGGACATTATTAATAAGGTGGGAAAGTTTGGATGTTGAAGGTAATCTCCGGAACTACACATCCAGTTTCAAAAAAACTTTCAATGATAGGAAACCTTGGGATATTGTAATCTCTGGCGAATGTGAGTAAACCCGCGGTATGTTAGTTATTAAAGTATAATATAACACGTATTTGTGGTTTATGTAAGGTTCAAAGTCATTTATTCAGTTTAGACCCCAGAACGACTTTTGAAGATCAATACTTCTAAAGTTGTATCAGTTTGTAAGTCGGCCTTCAAATGAGAAGAGTTGGCAAGAAACTCAGCAATAATATTTTTTTATCTTTTTCGGGTATTTTGTTGTTTCAATATTAAAGTATTAAAAAGAAATGGTTCAAACAAAAAAAAAAACCCAAAAATACTTTGTAATTTATTTTTTTATTTTTATACCACTTGGGCCAACAAACAAGCGGGCGGCCCACCTGATGGTAAGTGGTCACCGCCGCCTATAGACATTTGCAACACTACAGGCATCGCCAATGCGTAGTCGACCCTGAGACGTGAAGTTGTTAAGTCTCAAGTGCCTGTAAATTCACCGGCCTCCTTACCTTTCTAACCGAAACACAATAATACAAGTGCACTACTATTTCACGGCAGAAATGGGTAAGGTGGTATTACTTCCCCGGATGAACTCGGCACTAAGAGCTCTACTACTCGAAAAAATAACTACGCTGATACATATTCTGTACACATGTAATTTATAAAACAAATTTATCTCAGTAGAGACCGCATGTCAACATTAAGCGGAAAAAAAGTCGGCCACTTTCTTCTTTTTTTTAACTGCTTAGTACAAGTATGTAAATGTCTCTTTTTTGTCATTTTGAAAGCTTGTTTATGCAACTGGATGAATTTCTATTACGAAATATTTTGATAATCATAATGTAATACCTACTTGCATGCAATTTATGTTTATTTTATGTAAGGTTATGTAAATGTTAAGATAAAAGTGCTGTATTTGTATTACAGTCAGGCATTTTGAAATAAATTTCAATATCAAAAAGCTTTCTTATCTAAAAGTCTTATTTTGAGGGTGAGGCCTGACTATTTCATAATCATTTATAATTAGAATAATGAAATCAAATCTAAACTTCTTGCCAGTTCTTCTCAATGGAAGGCTTAATTCCGAACCGGTTGTAACTTCATTAACCTTTATAAGTCCCCTTTTATGGCCTAAACTGACTATATTGTTTTCAATTTTTAATAGTAATATCTCAGAAAGAAAATAGTTAAAATATCTCAAATATCAAGCAAAATATTGTCATTTTTATTGACTTACGGTTTATGAAACTATCTCAATAGAATTATAAATTTACTTACATGAAAACTTATAATAGCTTCCATAATCTAAGTAAATACATTCAAATGCATATGAGCTTGCTTATGCCAGACATAGATAAGATATAATATTACATAAAAATATAGACACAAAATTTTTATTTATGTCTAAATATACTATAAAAAAGTACATACCTGCGCAAGATTCAAAGGTGCTCGCCCAGGTGGAGTGCTGACTTGACTCGCCACCAACGACGCCAGCGCCACCCTCTGAGACCCCGACATAGCCCTAATTATGGGCAAAATTTGGGCAAACTTCCCCACATGGTCCTTCCTCTCTAATGCCCTTAACACCGCATCTTTGACCATCCCTTCCTTCGCCCTAATCTTATTGGAAGATTTGTAATGCTTTGCCATCGATCGCTTAGTGGTCGCTTCGAAGAAGTCTTCTAGATCTTCGTGCGTCTCGAAAGAATCTAAGTTATACTGAGGCCTATGAGAATTGGTCATTCCCGTAGGCTTCGCTATCCTCGCAGGTGGCTTAACAACCGTCTGGTATTGTCTCGACTCCTGCGCAATCATCACTTCATCAGGATCACTTTCGAATTCAAAGTCCTTTAAGTCCCCATTGGCGGTTACAAAAACGGTAATTGTGATCAGAAAATATATTCCTAATTTAAAAGCCATTGTAGAAAATCTTTTTTTTTTTTTTACAATTAATTATAACACATTGCACTCAATCACATATTCAAACTAAGAATAGCATTTTAATTTTAGTGCGCGTCTTTTTTCGCGGCGATGCGCGCGTCTTCTGCGTCTCTTCGACGTCAAATGAACGCATGCGCCATCCCCACACACGCATACAAACATACTCTCTCATCTCGTATTTACAGGTGTCAGATATTACCGGAACTGCTCACTTTCACCTACATTGGGTCAATTTTGGAACACAATTTGATAAGTCATCGGGTTATCAGTTACCTGACAATTGAACCCTAAATAGCATTACATAAGCACCAATACGGTGCTAACAATGCTTTTCTACCTTCTGAATTAATATTCATGCTAAATTGAACACTGTGGCTTTGGTAAAAGGATGTATTTTGAATATATGACGCGTCACTGATAATCTGCATTGTATATATGCTTTCACACTTTAAAGTGTTATCGAACTATTACGAAAGCTATGCGATCAAAGTTGCTTAGTATTATTTTTACCGTTATGAACATTTTTATATTCTAATTTGATCTTTAAAGCTTAGGTGTTAGGCTGCAGTTTGATTTTGATATTGTTAAGTATAAGTTTGTCAAATTTCATACATTTCAGTAGATATTGGTTATAACAATAGTTTCTTTATTTCGTTTATTATCAATACAAATCTAACGAATCAAATATTAGAATAGAAGCAAATGGAAAAGGTCAAATATTATTGTTCGCGTTACATTCTTCGTTTTGTGTAGAAATGGTTTAAGAGAAAGCTTTTGTGTGCTTATGACTTGTGATTTAAAGCTGTGCCATGTATTAGGTATCTGCAAATAATTATTTAAAACAATTTAACTCTCATAACTTCGCGAAAAAGCATTTAAGCATAATTCCATAACGTTTTCTATACACCATGTAATCACAATTAAATAATTCCTAATTAAGAACGACACTGACCTACCCCACTAATGTTATAAGTATGAATATGTGGAGGTTTGTATATTTGTGACTCAATCACGTAGCAACAGCAGAATGGATGGGAAATCGAGGAAACAATTACAGTATATTATGGATCAGCACATAGGATTTTTTTGTTTCTCGGAATTTCCTAACATCTAAGAAGCTAAAATAACATACCATGAATAATTTGGATAAGACAGAAAATAAAACACGCGTAGAGGTTCAGTCTAAGATTTTTGATACAGAAAACGTCGCAAAATGACCTGCTTGTCAAAAAAATAATAATAATTACTGTGAAGTGATATACGTGGTGATTTAAGGCAAAATGTTCTCTTTATGTCCCTTTGTTGTCCTCGGTTGTATCCATGCAACATATAGATAAGTGTAATATGAAACTAACAATCTTACTAACATTATAAACGCGAAATTTTGTAATTATGGATGGATGGGTGAATCTTTGTTACTCATTCACGCAAAAACTACTAACTGGATTTAGATGTTAATTAGCAAATAAATAGTTTATGATCTGGCTTAACACATAACATATTTTTTATCCCGGGGAATTGTAACATCCCCCAAGAATCCGGGTAAATTCGCTGAGGCCATTTATATTAATAGACGACAACGACTGCATTTAACGCTTTGCGTATAGTTGTGTATGATCAAATATAAACAGAGCGTGAACACCGTATAACTAATATGATAATTGGCGGTGGATGGCGGACGGCGATGGCATGGTGTTTCGGGACGTTGCGTCTACCGGTTACTGACCGATTGTGTACTGTTTTATGCCTATGTTTGTGTACTCTATGTACCCTGGACGTTTGTTGTGTTTCTGAAATAAAAAAGTAATTATCCTAGATGTGGTATTTGGGTGTTTTCCCCCTTTACAGCCCATTTGAAAGTAGAACCGAGATTTTTTTTCATATTGTTAAATTGACTCGATCTCGCAATATAAGGATAGAGGACAAGTTAGGACTAGTAAGGATTTTATGATATCTTTACCCTTTGTGAAAAAACGGAAGTATCATTCAATGTAAGTAATAGTCTGGGTATAAATCCTGCTAATATTATAAATACGAAAGTTTGTATGTTTGTTACTCTTTCACGGAAATACTACCAAACGGATCTGGATGAAACTTAGCATAAATGGTAAAACCGCGGGAGACAATTAGTTCTACATAATTAAACTTCTCCATATAGACTGTAAAAAGTGCAAGGCTTATTTTTAGGACTTAGTACCCGCATCTATAATAAAATCCCTGCTGAAATTTTTAAATTTACCTTTACAAAAATTTAAGGAAAGAATTAAGACTGTTTTAGTACTAAAAGCTTTCTACAACACAAATGATTATTTTAATGACGACAATGCTTGGGTGTAGCGCTCGCTCCAGCAGGACACATCTTTATGTACAAAATCTTATTTTGAAATGTGTAATTGCTGAGTTTATTGCCGGCTCTTCTCAGTAAAAGTAACCTTCCGAACCGGTGTTAGAGTCTGACCATTCATTAGTGCCTGTGAAGGCCTATTTGAATAAATATTTCATTTCATTTCAAACTTATATAGAATAAAAAAAATTGTGTGTCCCGGTCCCGAATGGTATTCAAACTCACGCCATGGCATGGCACTCAGGCTGTCTAACCACTAAGCCAAACTGGCCAAACAGATTGAGTTAATATCCTTATAAAATTGTATGCAAATGTTTGTGAGTTTGGTTGGGTAGTTAATTTTATATAGATTGTCTTTCACGAAAAAACGACTGAACTCGGATTCTAGATGAAACTAGGCACATAGATAGTTTACAACCGGAATACCTTTTTCCCGGAAAATATAACAACCCTTGCAAACGCGGGTGAAACCGCGGGAACAGCCAGAAGAACTGGCTGTTGCGCCGAATACAACTGTAACCCAAAAACGCTTGATATTTACAAATGACAAAATAATGATTTCCATTACGAAACGTAATAACAAATAGCTGGAGATACTATGGCCACCACAGCGAGCAAACCTGTAATATTGAAGGTGGAAGCACTTTCGATGGAGACCGCAAAGCCATCGGGTTGAGCAATCGACTCTTTATTTGACATCCTTTGTGTAGATACAGGTGTAGCTTTAAATACGTTAAGATACAATTTGAGGAAAAGACTAATTTAAAGTTTGTTGGCGCTACTAGATATCATTTTAATGAAATAGGTTTAGAGTGGGCCTGAAATGGTTTTTAAAACTGGAAAAAACAGCTTCAGTGTGGCTAAAACTGGTATAGAAATCTTTAATAAATAATTTATAATTTTTATGCCTTTTCCCTGAATATTTTTTATACTAGTACTATTATAATTTTATAATACAAATTTTCCCTGTAGTTACATCCGCCTTCCCGAGGAATATAAACCTTCCTTTTGAATACTTCTGTCTATTGATAAAAACCTCATCAAGTATTAAATTTCGTTTCGTAGTTTTAATGATATAAGCGTACAAACGGCGGAAGCGACTTTGTTTTATACTATGTAACGATTTTAAATAAATATTATTAAGTAGATAAGTCACATGGATACTTTATTGTTACAATAGTATATGATATGCTTAGTTTGGGATCAGATGGCCACATGTCGTGTTAATTTGAACCCTTCCCAAGCAGTAATATTGCTCATTTTCGTTAAGTCCCTACTAACTTAAGTCCCCTATTGACTTATTGACAAAAAAATTAGTTCTATATTAATATTTTCTAACCAGCCTGTATACTAAGTGCTAAGTAGCTAAGAGCTAAGAACAATGCTTCAATCACAAAGAAAGTTACAAGCCATATCGCCGACCGCACGCCTTTAATCTGAACGTTTCCCTTCTGTCGTTTACTTAATCGCAGTAACCTCTTAATTTTATATTAAAAATTGTTGTTGAATATACACTTCCTACATAGTCCTGTTCGGTATCTTGCACCCCTAGGTTGTCTAGAAGAAAGCTGAAAGAAGTCGCTTTAGCGATAAGTACAAAAGATCATATACTTTGTAAACTCTTATTCTGTGATCTACTTTTTTATTTTTCTTCTCCTCATGTTATTATATGTTGTACAAATAATATTGTATTGTATTTTGATCTGTAGTTAAGTAATAAAGATTAAAGGCTAGATATTGATTCTGATGGCTCAAAGCCGTTAGTTTTGGATGTATATTTTAGACTTTAACTGTGGTCATCCCAATATTTTAATATCACCTATTTATTTAATTGGTACAAGTACTTACAGTATACCAAATGTATTTGAACATTGAATAAAGTGATACTCGTACTAAGTGAACGATAATATCTATAGAAAATCTTGTTACCCCTAGAAGTGTAATGAGAAAGTGGTTGAATCCGCGTGGTCAACCAAAGTGTAATTTTCGAGGTTCGTTAGATATTTGAATTCATATTTGAACTACATGTGCCATCTATGAAAATATTCTGGCATTAAAGTTATGTGATAGTTTGAACTATGAAATATTTCCATCAGTATACGATAGATGGCGTGAGTATCATAAAAGTTCATGATTAAGACCTTTTCCTCAAACTACTCTAAATTTTGTCATCATCGTCAACATAATTTCAATGATCCTCCAATGACTTCCAGATTGACTGGTTGGAAGCGACCTGCATCCAGCGGCTTCCTGCGACCTTTATTAGGTCGTCTGTCCACCTTGTGTGTGGACGTCCCACGCTGCGCTTGCGGTAAGCTTTATGATTCTGATAATAGGATTGCATTTTCAAGATCACACTTTAGTCGGTGATCAACATATTGAGGATGTGCCAAAATAATACAAAGTTATATTTTTAATACATTATTGTATTTATAATAAAATATAATCTTTCAAACTTACAAAATTAATCAGATCTTACGACAAACATTTACCTATCATACAAACATACAATTTATTAGACTAGAGAGTAACATCAAAATGAGATTTAGGACAGTCGAGGAAAAAGTATATTTTTTGTGTACAAAAGTGAAGTATAAACATTTTATTTACAACTGATAAATATTATAGTATTTTTATAATATAGCACCACTGTGATCCAACTTGTCTTATTTCCTATTAAATATTGTAAAAGTGAATTACAATTTACTAGGTTTTATGTAAAAAAAGTAACCACACTTTGGCATAACTTTGAAAAATCAAATATCTCCAAAGTGTTTACTTATCAGGAGTGGCATAATGTAATAAAATATCGTGTTAGCTTATAAATAGGTACATCATTATTTTAAATATCTCAGTTGTACCAAATAATAATTTAAATACCACATAAAACTGATAGAACTAAAGTTCGCCACCCCTGGCCGATAAAACTTAAAAGCATTCAAAAATGTTACTATAACACATTCAATAAATTCTTTAATTGTACAACAGATATACCTGTTTCATAAAGGGGCCTTATAAACTTGTGAAACAAAACACACATTAAATCTATGTACATACACACATAACGAACTATGTTTAGAAAAACACATAAAAACAGTTCTTTAATAAAACTACATATATACAGTACGTTGTAAAAACATCAAACCACATAAAATACTGTTATAAATTAACAATTATTTACAATAATATCCACACAGTTAGTTCCAAAGTTACAATATATCAATTGTATTGAAATTTAGACTTTAGAATGTCATGAAACCTCACGAAGTGCTGAAAAATCGTGTAAAAAATACAAAATCTGTGCTAGTGTTTAGCAAAGCAAAGAAAGCTCAAAAATGTCAGTCCGTTTCAGTAGAATGTTACTTTTGAATTCCTGTAAAATCTGAAATCAGTACTTTTTAACTTAGATGGGCCGGTTGGCGAGGTGGTTAGACACAGGTAGTGGATTCGATTATAAACACGAAAACCTTTTTGCATAACTGATAGTAATTAAGCATTATGTGGCATGATATGAGACATACCTATCAGCCGTCGAGCCTTCGCAACGAGGCTTCGAAGAGCGGCTATCTCACCTTATCGCGTAGTTAGCGAGAGAGTTGGAGCACATACGCAACAAAACGTCGTTAAACTAGTAATTTGCCTTACAGAATCACACCCCAGAACAAACAAATCAAGTGTACTTATTTCAGTCGTTGAGAAGTCAAATGTCACATTCGAACTCAGAAACCCTCTTATTCCTACCATCAGGAGTCATTTGGAAATGATTTTCCCTAGCGCCTATCCTTGGAAAGCCATTGAAACTATTCCTGCTGACCAAAGGATTCTCCCTCTCTCTTTCTCGTTCCCTGTGAAAGCTAGACGTAGATAGTTTCCCGTCTTTGCGTTCTGTGAAGTTCGTGTCGTTAAAGTTTTTGTCGGTGAAATTTCTATCGTTGAATTCACCGTCGGAGAAGTTTCTTTCGTTGAACGGAACGTCGCGGATCCCGAAGCCTCCCATTCGGGGTGTGCCGATGCCGAACTTGTTTCGGAGTTCCTCGTCACGGAAGTTGAACGCTCGGTTTTCGTTCGCGAATTTCGGTGGGCTCGTATCTAGACTGAAAATTTATAAGATGTGTCAATTATATATTTATGTTTCATTAGTTTTAGTTATTATTTGTAATGAAAAAAAGAATCATTGAATGATTGAAGGTATTTAATTTTGATACTAAATCCTTTCGGTATGGAACGTTCGTTGTACTTCGCAAAATAAATGTCGTTGAAATTTTATTCTTTAAATCGTTTCCAGGACAATGTTATTATACATGGAGTCCACGGAAAATATTATCGAAATAGCTTCCGTATAGATTTTGAAAAAAGTTAATTATTTATGTGAAGTTTTTAGTTTGAGCTAGAATTCAGGATCATTATCACTCGATCTTTTTTCAATAACACTTCCATTACACCACCCCACATTTTTCGGAAACATGAAAACGATAGTTATTCCTGATAAATACCGCGATTTTCGATTGAAAGTCAACTGCTTTATATGAGAGAAGAATCGTAAGCATAAAACAAAATACTAACTCTCTAAAGCACCTCTCTCTATCGTACTCCGCCGAGAGGCCGTCATCGTTGATGATGGCTGAGGGGTCGCTATAGACGGAGGACTCCTGGTAGAAGGAGTCCAGGTCGACGTAATTGCCCTCGGCGCGCTCGTTGTCGAGCAAGTCGGCGAGCTGCCCCTTGAGCGCGGCGAAGGTGGGCCGCTGCGCCGGGTCGGCGTGCCAGCACGCGTGCATGCCGCGGTACAGCTGCGGCGCGCAGTGCGCCGGCCGCTCCAGCCGGTAGCCCTGCGTCACCGCCGCCAGCACCTCGCGCCCCGACATCGCCGCGTACGGCGTCGACCCTAAACACCACCGTTACATTTGGACATTTGCATGAAACGAACATACTATTAGCAGCAAAAGTATTTACGAAACGCTGGTAATTGACATTCACTTGTATTTAATAGGTTCTCTTTTAAACGTTAGATGTGATCTTGAATCTGTGATGTCTCTCGAGGGGCATTTGTGAATGTCAAAACACAACCCAAAATTTTGAAGGTTGCCACTGGTTCAGAAGTGAGCCTGATACCGACTATCTGTCACTTCAACGATACGAACCTAACGTAACGATCTCCCAGAGCAGTATCCCGAAGGCCCAGACGTCGGTGTGCGTGCTGTACACATTGTAGAGCAGAGCCTCGGGCGCCATCCAGCGCACCGGCAGCGCGCCGCGCGGCGCCCGCGAGCCCGCGCCCGCGCACCGCGACATGCCGAAGTCCGCGATCTTACACAGCTTGTTGTGGTCCACCAGGACGTTGCGCGCTGCCAGGTCGCGGTGGACGATCTGTAATTTACGAAATTTATCTTTATTTATCAAATACCTACTAAGATAATGTTTGGTATAATAATCTCGGACTGCAAATATCAGCGGCATTTTATGGATGAATAGAACTGAATGAATATGTTTACATCCACAGTAAATCGTTAACGAAATTACTTTATCTCCAAAATCAGGCACACATTTTTCTTTGAAATCAAATTCAGGACAGTAATAAGAATATGGAAACAATTTTATATTCAGGGTTTTTTTATTCTATATAATATATTTTTAAATGCTGTCTTGAAAGTTGAACGACCACGAAATGACATCATTATGGTATAGCATGGATTATGTTTTCCTCTTTAAGTTGTCGGTGTTGTTTGGATGACAAAAGATTTCAGATGATCCTCTGCAAGGCGACTATATTTAGATGAAAAACGTATTATGTGTAGTATATAAGAGTTCGTCCAGAGAGGTACTTACCACCTTACTCATTTCCACCGTAAAGCAGTAGTGCAATCACATTACTATGTATTAGTTAGAAAGGTAGGGGCCAGTGAAATTACAGGCACACCAGGAACTTCACTTCTCTGGGTGGACAATGCATTGGTGACGCTACTAGTGCTGCACATGTCCATAGGGGCCTGTCAAAAAAGGCTTGAGGGTGGTAGAAGATAAGCTTACGCCTTTAGAAGCGATGTAATCCATCCCCCTTGCGACGCAATAGGCAAACACGGTGAGGTCCCGTGACGTTAGCGCACCACTACCGCTGAACCGGTCGGGGCGGGAACGACGCTCGCGCAAGTAAGTCAGCAGCTTGCCGCACATCACATACTCCATTATTAGAAGATAGGGCTCTGGAAACAACAACAATGCATAATGTAATCAACTGTTCGGATAGTACCGAACATGAAGAAGAAAACCTGCAAGCAAAATTTCATCATACAATATTTAATGGAACTGTTTTAGGCATATAAGCGAAAAGCCGTGTAAGTAAAATTGGTATAGAAGATAAAACAATCAAAATTGGAAAATGGTTAACATTTGTTGCAAGTAGCCATACTAAATATCAGTTCTCCATTATTTATTTCTTATATTAATCATATCAATAATCATAACTATCACTACGTTAAAGTAACCCCAATAAAAGTGACACTATATAATTACCTGACAATAATTAGAATATCAACCACCAATAGAAAGCTGTACAACATACCTTGTTCAGTACAACAGGCAAGCAAAGTGACCACATTCGGGTGCGTCCCAATCTTCTGCATAATGTAGATCTCATGCAGCAACTCCTGTTTTTCCTTCTGCGAGGCAGTTTCCTTGATACTTTTCACAGCTACCAGCCGAGTGAGGCCGTCGTGGCCGTTCAGATCATCTGCTTCTGCCTTCCAGACCTGGGAAATATGAAAGTCCCTTAGAAAGTTGTAATTTAATTTCTTTGGTAATTACAAATATTTTATATACTTTGTCTTTAGAACAAGATTTCCATCCCATATAACCTTGCTTTTATGTCTCTATGACCAGCCTTTTAGACTAAACGTTGATCTTTCAGTCAGTCAAGACGATCCAAAATATCTTTATAAACTACTGTTATTTTTTTTTTTGTTTTATTAGAACAGCTTTGATATCTAAGAGTATTTTTATTTTTTTGCTATTAGACCTACCTGTCCAAAGTTTCCTTGACCTAACAGTGTTTGGAGTCTCAGCTTGTTTCTCGGAAACTCCCATTTTTGATCAGGTTTTGTCGGCGTCGGTATCGGTGGTCGAGCCACCGGCGTTATTGGCGACTCCTTCTTTATATCACCATCATCAAAGTACCCTTCGTACTCTGTGTCTATTTCTTTGGTCTTTTTATTTAATATACCCCTTAAAACAAATACTACTATCGCTGCAACTGGCAAAAATCCTAAACCAGCCAAAACGTACGACGCTGTGTAAGTTTTCTCAGCTTCAATAACAACTTCTTCATTTTGCGATGGTGTATCATCACTTTCATTCCCATTTTTAGTTAGGTTTACACCAGTTTTATTCGTTTCACTATTTAATGACCAATTATTTGCAGTCAAAAGTTGTTTTGATGTAGATTCTGATGATGTTCTGGATGTTACAACAAAGGGTTGGAACGCTATTTCGGTTGTTTCTGGAACCTCTGTAGTAAACGGACTTGTGAATATTATTTCAGATGAAGAAGAAGTCGTGGGTTTTTCGCTGGTGGTTGTTTTAGGTGCATTCGTAGTAGTTGTTGTGGTGGTTGTCGGTCGTCGTCTCTTAAGTATATTCTTAGGTTTAATCGTACTTCCGTTCGTGGTACTCTCGTATTCGTTCTGCCGGAATAAATTCGCTAATCTCTCCGATATTTTTGACGTCGTCGCTTCACTCTTTAATTCTCCAAGATTCTTTGTCGATTCACTGGTGCTTGGAGAATCAGTTGGTGTTGGATTTGAGTTATAACTGCTCTCAGTTGTGGTAGTTCTTATTCTTATCCTATGTCGTAATGCTCTTTGAGTCGATGGTGTAGCCGTGGCTGATTCTGTGGTATTTAATAAAATATCTTTTTGTGTAGTTGTATAGTTATTAACTTCAACATTTTCAATTGCAGTTGAATTATCAGCATCATTAGATATAGGATCTGTTTTGTTCTGCCCCTTCATAGAGGAAGTTATCGATACTGAAGTTACAACAGCTGTGTAGACGGATGTTGCTGCTTTTTCAGTGGTTGCATTGACTACTAATAACGGTGGAATATTTTCAGTACTGGGTGCAGACGTTATTCTTGATGGGCGTCTTCGCAAGTTAAAATAACTTCGTGTAAAATTCCTTGGCGTTCCAACAGCGTTTGTTTTGTTAATAATAGTATCTTTAGCTGCACTGTTAACATTAACTCTAGTTGGTTGATCTTTAGTTGTGTTTGTTGCAATTGTTCTATTGCTTCTTTCTATGGTGATTGGTGTAACACTTTGCACAGCTGGATATGTGACATTTAACTCTGCTACGTATGGAGCCTTTGAAGTGGCTGGCGTTGTACTTGTAAACTTCCTATATGCATTAACTAATCCTACATGTCTAGCCGGAGCAGGCCCTTTAACTGTATTTCTTATTTTATTCTTCTCAATAATATTCTTAACCACGGACACATCCATATCTTCATTAATTTCCTCTTCGTCTGCACTCGTGTTTTTATATTTTTCTGTAGCAGAATATCTAGAATTAAATTTTCTCTTTTCAAGGGGAGCTACAATGAAGTTAACTGATTTTGTAGAAGCTGATAAAGAAGGAGAGTTTGTTAAGTTATCATTAATAACTTGTCCACCAAGTTTCTGGCCGAAAAATAAAAACGGTGCCATGTCTTCAACTGGTAATTCTGTTTCTAAAGGTCTAAAGTGATTGTAAATTTCATCTGACATGAACAATGTGTGATTTTCCTTATCTTTCTCACCTTCGACTTTTACTAATTTTGTATTTTTGGTATCCGTACTATTTGCAATAACATTTGTTTCGGATTTCTCTTCTGAAGCTTGTATATCTGGTTTATAAGTTGTAATTTCTTTGGATTCAGTACTGATCGGCGTAGTTATTTCAATTATAAATGAAGCGGTTTCTTTATTTTCATCATTTATTGTAGTTTTATTTATGCTGGGGCTATTTGTTACATTGTCTGTATCAGAATAGTTAAGCAAATAAAGCCCATGATTCGATTCATCTACTTGAAACTCTTCTTCGGGATCTAGTTCTACTTCTTTATCGAGACCTTCCAACTTTTCTGGTGGGACGTAAACTACAGCACTCTCTGTTACTTGTTCGGGTACTGTAACAACTTTGTTTAGTGCCTCTCTTCTTCTGTTATTCATAAACCCAGCTCTACTTCTATTTTCTTGATATATTTTGGGTATAAATAAGTGTCTTATTTCATGTGGCTTAAGATCTTGTCTTATTTCTCGTGTGCCATCTGTAGTTATGAGTTTCAGTGGTTCACTACTTGAGTTGTCGAAGGTGATCCTCTTCACTATAGAACTGTTTGCATCTCTTATCTCTAATTGGGCGAATGTTGTATTGGTTCTGAAATTGATAAAAAAAGATAATTAATGTTTTGTAGTCCAAAATTACACAATAAAATTTTTGATCTTCGATCATCAATATTATTGAAAAAAATATAATTGATTAGCATAAACCACTAGATAATATTTTGTAATATATGTTTCCAAGTTATGTATACCTACTAGATAACATTGGGCTCTGTCAAAATCTCGTCCCATATTTCAATAATAACTGACTTATAATCATAATCAATGAGCTCAGAAATTAAAACAGTTATAAAATTGACTTATAAATCGTAGAAAATAATGTAATGTAAGCTACTTTATAAATATTCATAGCAAATAGGTAAACACATACAATGTAATTGTACAACAAAAAACATTCATTTTCTAACATCTAGTCGCAGAATGCCCTTTACCGTATACGTAATAAAATAAAAGAAAGGTAAATACTAACTTGTTAGCCTTTTGTGCTAATGATGCTAGTGTGTTTATGTGAGTTGTGAGTCGCCCTTTGAGGACCTGCCTCCGTCGGGCAGCGAGCAGTGAGAGCAGTTGCGAGTCCCTAGTCGCATTTGCACTGCTCTGGGTAGTTGTTCTCCTAACGCCACCTGCAATGGATAAAACAATTTTCGATAAGAACATTATTTGTCTGCACTAATATTAGATAAATATTTAAGCTTGTAAGTTTCGATGTAGGAGGTAATTTTCGAAACTACTAATCCCATTCCAATATTATTTAAGTGCCAGTAAGGTACCCTGTTCCTATAGATATGGTATTGACATAGGCTTTATTATTAACCCGGGAGGGACATTACGTTATGTTCTTATATAGGTTACCAATAATCCCCGATGTCGGTTATACCTATAGATGACAGTGCCCATGAAAAAAAAAGTAGAGTCTAGAAGTCTAAAATGGCATCAGCTCGTCATGTACTATTAACATATACAATATACTACTTAGTAGAGCTTGTAGTCCAGGTTTCGCCCAGAGAATTACTAACACCTTATCCAATTCCGCCGAGAAGCAGTACTGCACTTGTATTACTATTTCTTTTAGAAAGGGATGGTCAAATTACATGAAACTTAACAACTTCATGTCTTAGAGTCGACAACGCATGTGTGATGGTATTGCAAATGTGGCGGTGATCACTCACCATCAGATGGATCGTATGCTTATTTATCGGATTACTTGGCACAAACAATATTTAAAAAAAACACAATCAGTGTCCATCCATGAGCGACTGATCGCATGATGACAACAATAAAAATGATTGCATGTAATCAAGAAACGGTGAGCGCTGTCACATACGCGCTCGCTACCTTCACCTACAAACTAGAATAACGGGTGGAGAAGATTATACTTCATACTTTGTCAAGTGTGGTTTGGCATTTATGAGTAATACCTACATTCCACACGCGTACGTGCTCTAGTCTCACTCCTAGTGTGAGTTTTTTCTTTTAATATATTTAGCATGATGCCTGATGTTAAATACTACTCTGTTCTTATCCGGATGGTGAAATATGCACTATTTTATTTGATGTAGATATATAATTTTGAGCTTTAAATTTTGAACAAGATTTTATTTGATGTTTAAATTTTAATTTTTGATAGCTACCCTCTTGGTTCCACTATCTCGAGAAATGTCATATTTTCTCGGGATTAAACATAGCTCTATCCCTTTCTACTTGTGGCAAATGTCAGCAAGATCGGTTCAATCAATAAAAAGTAACAATTAACTTTGGAATTTTTAATATTAGTCTAGATTTTCTGACCATTAGTGCAGTGTTCAATATTTATAGCTCTATTATTGAAAGGTAATAGCCAGATTCTTATAAAGTTGTCGAACTAATAAGAAATTAAACTCACTTCAAATTACATAAAAATAAAATCGCAAAGGACTGCAGGTGGGAAGCATGCCTAGAATGCTGGCGGATTTGTCACGCTTATGGCAATCCTGAACCTCTGGCTGAGGTAATACCAGTGCCTTTACCATGAGTTTTTAACGTACGTACTCGCTAGCGACGGCGTTAAACATTTCTAAGGCAAATCTGTACAGCGCCACTAGCGGTCACCTAAAGAACTAGAATCGATGGGTAAAAACCTATCGAAATGTAAACACAGCGACTAGCGTTTTTTAGCCTTTGCTATAGAAATTCGGTACACAAATCTGACAGTTGCTATCGAGAAATATTGTATCGATAGTAGTTTACTTGCTAGTGACTAAAGTAAATTTCGATAGCAACTCATGGTAGAGGTACAGGGGCTTATAAATACCGAGGAAGATGCGATGAGCCCCTGGCCCCCACGGGCCTAATCTTGTACCCCAAGTATCCATGTATGCAACGCACATCAATGTACATAGCGCTTGAAGATTTCTTATTATTAAATTGGTATAATTATAATTTCGTAATATCTATAGATCTTAACAAATGGTAATTTTGGAAATAAGAAAGCGAATAGACAGGCCAGTTCACTTGGTGGTTAGCGACTCTGACTGTCAAGCCGAAGGTCGCGGGTTCGATTCCCAACCAGGACAAATATCTGTGTGCGTGAACATGTTTGTTTGTTCTGTGTCTGGGTATAAATATATATATAAGTATGCATATAGAAAAAAAAGTAGTATATGTAGTATATCAGCTATCTGGTTTCCATAGTACAAGGTCTGCTTAGTTTGGAACCAGGTGGTCTTGTGTAAAGAATGTCCCGGGATATTTATTTATGTTACGTCTATTACGTCTTCTGACGTCGATGTAAATATATTGGTGTAATGTAAATGTAGTGTTTACTAAACAATCTTACTTTTAAAACCGATTTCACCGGCCAAATAAAACGCGATCAATTAAAATAATGCTTCGCTTCTGTATTGTTCATGCTTCAATCTGGTTTTGATTTTCACCAATATAATTAAGGAAATATTTATTCAGAAGGCAGTTTTGATTTTAGGCTTACATAGTTAAAATACATTTTCTATTGTAATACAGCAAAGGTATTTTAATGTTATTACCATTTAGGTTCATAATTTAAATTAAATTAAGTAAGTAATCTATACTTTTAGTATAGAGACATAATAAAGAGATAAAACAACTCATCCAATTCCAAATCTTAAGTTGATATTATTTAGAAAAAAGTAAAATTAAAAGATTTCAGCATATTTCTTGTTTTGTAATATTAAAAAATATGTTTGTCCGACCAAACGATCAATTTGATGATAAATTGTCACCGCCATCTAAGAACACATGCAACACCAGAAGCATAGCCAACGTGTTTTCGAATCTAAGACGCGAAGTTCAGTCTCATGTGCCTGAAATTTCAGTGTTCACTTGCTATAGAGAGTTAGAGACGTTTATTAGTAACGCGTGCAATACTTCTGCAGTAATGAACATATTGTCACAGTGAAATATCGACTAAAACAGGCTATCAGTAAATAATTTACGACATTTAAACGACGTGGAGCAACTTTAGTTTCTCTGTCGTGATTCTGTTGGAATTCAACCGCGCATCGTCGCATGCTGCTTTTTAAAGCAATTAAAATGAATTTACTGGAAATACAATGTTTGTTAATGAAAATAATTAAATGGATTAAGAGTAGAAGAGCTCTTAGTTCAGAGTTCGCCCGGGAAAGTACTATCCCCTTACTCATTTCTGCCGTGAACTATGTACTTCTATAACTGTGTTTCGGTTGTTAAGGTAAGGGGGCCGGTGATATTACAGGCACATGAGACTTAACAACTTCACGTCACAGGGACGACAATGCATTGGCGATGCCCCTAGTGTTGGAAATGGCGGCAGCGACCTCTTAACATCAGGTGGACTGTCCGCTTGTTTGTCGCCCAAAGTGGTATAAAATAAAATACTAACCTTTATTAAAATGCGTAGAATAAAACTAAGCTGTATGAACAACTTCATTTAAAAAATATACTATGCATTCCTAGACGTAATTCTGTTCACCTGACATTTTGGATTTGTTTAAGAATATATGAGAAAAAATATACTAACACTTCTACTTTCTATGAATTAGCAAAATTTCGCACTTAAATTGAAATGTGCAGTGAAATTTGCAAATTATTCAGTTGTGTTATTACTTGATTCGGTCGATTAAACAACATTACATAAACGATTCAAATATCACGATTTTGATGCTAATTTTCTTCAGATTTTCGTGACTCTGTCTTTAGTGATGATGCAAGGAATGAACTTGTGGCGATTTATATTAGTGAAATATATTATATCGGGAATCATGTTTAAATCGAATATTTTTTTTTTTCATTCCTTTATGTACTACAAGTTATAATAATATTATATTAGTCACGTCAGTAAGGCATTACGAAATCACACGTTCTGATTTTATACCATTTTCATCCAGATCAGTTAAACTGTATAAAGGAAATACAGACAAAAAATTAACAGATAAAGATTTTGCGTCAAATCATAAAACGAATATTTATCACAAAATTTTACCAATAAATAATATTTAAATAAAGATCCTACATATATATATCTAAGATTTTAATAATATCTCAAACATCGTGCCACTCTTCTATCCCTTGCACCCCTATGTAACGGTATATGTAGTCTCTCGCTCTATCCTATATTATACCGGTTCAATCCCGGTCTGCGGTCGCAAGTAACCGTAAAACTGTATAACAGCTATCTATTTACGTAACTGCAGGTAATATGTAACGGATTGTGGTTGTTTTACTTCATCATTTTCATTCACGTTTAACTTCTTGAATGATAAATAATAAAAAAAAATTACTAGCAGTCTATTGTTCCGTAGTTTGTATGATATGGTACTGTCTAGCTAATAACTATAAATAAATAAATATTATGGGCCATTCTTTACACACGGCCATCTGGGCCCGAACTAAGCAGAGCTTGTGCTATGGGAACCAGGTAACTGATATACTACACATACTACTTTTTTTTTAAATACGTACTTGTATAGATATTTACACCCAGACACTGTTCAAGCACACAAATGTTTGTTCTGGGTGGGAATCGAACCTACGACCTTCGGCTCGACAGTCAGGGTCGCTAACCACCAAGCCAACTGTCCTTTGAATAAACATATAATAATCCTTATATACATATAATGATTGATATGTATTATATATGTATGTAATGTATGTCCTTATGGACTTCAAAATGGCTTGATTGATTTTGAAGGGTCTTTCACTGACAGATAGCTCATGTTATAAGATAGCTTAAGCTACTTTTTATCCCGGGAAATAACAAACAAACAGACATATTCATGCTCACAAATATTTGTCCTGGGTGGGAATTGAACCCATGATTTGTGACTCGGCAATCAGGGCAACATCAAGCCAACTGGCCAGTTGTACATACAGAACAAATATTTTTTTAAGTTTCATTAAGTATGTCGAATATTATTTGACAGCTAATAATATTTGACCATTAGAGATACTTTGTATTTCCAATTAATAATAAGCTACAAAATAGAATAAAAGAATAAATTGAAAATTGTCATATTATTAAAACAAGACAAAAATATATTTTTTTACATAAACCAAAGACATTTTTTGAGTAGTAGAGCTCATAGTGCAGAGTTCGTCCGGGGAAATACCACCTTACTCATTTCTGCCGTGAAGCAGTAGTGCACTTGTATGTCTGTGTTTCGGTTAGAAAGGTGGAATACAGGCACATGAGACTTAACAACTTGACATCTCAGGGTCGACAACGCATTGGCGATGCCCCTAGTGTTGCAAATGTCCATAGGCGGCGGTGATCACTTACCATCAGGTGGACCGTCCGCTCGTTTGTCGGCCCAAGTGGTATAAAAAAAAGACATCTAATAAAAATGTTTGAATATTTATTTTATTAATACAATTATGAATGGACAGTATTTGAAAGCAAGCTGCTTACCAATTAAAGCGTTCACTGGCCTCTATATAAAAGCATACGATGTGAATATAAACTTATCAAATAGAAATGAGCCTTGAATGGAATAATCGATTATTGCTCATAATAGTCATGACAATAATCTTTAATCGTTTGGTAATAATTAACTCGTAATCGATTCAGTGATATTGCAATTATAAATAAATTACAAGTTATATTATTATTAATGATTTCTTATGTATAAAGTGGTAAATAGTAAATTTTATAAATACTTTCTTTATTTGTGTTATAGGTATAAAATTAAAAGATAGAGCATATAGTGCTGAGGTCGTCCGGGGAGGTACTACCGCCCGTATTTATTTTCTCAGTGTCTTGGTGCAAATATATCTACCTACTACTTGTAGTACACAAGTAGTTTTAAGTAATTGTAAGTTTTCTTTAAACAAATACTTATAAGTAAACGTTGTGATCAGTTATCGGATTGCCATAGTACAAGGTATGCTTAATTTTGGTTTAGATAATCCTTTGTGAAGATTGCCCGCAGAATACGAGAATTGGCCGCGTAAGGATGTAAGAGCCAAATGGGCATAGTCGCCCGTTCCGAAAAAAAAAAATTACTAGTACATTCAATATTTTAATAAATAATTCATTCAGTAAACTTAATTAGTGTTCTGTCACTGTCGTTATCTACGCAATTACGTGAGAGGCCCGCTCTCCGAAGCATCGGTGCATTGGCTAGCCGACTAGAGGTATAATAAAGAGTGCTGGAGCTGTAGGAACTATTTCCTTTACTACATAATCATTTCTGATACCCTAACCTTGCTGAGTTTCTTGCCGGTTCTTCTCAGTTGATGGCTGACTTGAACCGGTGGTAGCTTCAGTTACTTTGAATTTAACCTTCATAAATGCCATCCGCAGGCTGAAACTGAATAAATGGTTTTGAATTTTGAATTCATTAGGCACTAAGCAGTGTTGTAAGAGGGATAAAGTTCGCAGAGTATACTAAGTGTACCCACAATGGCGGCCGATTGTAGACAAGCTGGTAAAAGGGCTCGAAGGCTGGGAAAACGTTACATTTCGCAACAAATACAAAGGGTGTGTAATATGCTGCTGTAATGATGGTTGTATAATCGTTTTGGTAATGGTCTTTGTAATGAGTTTGGCCAGTATGGTTGTCGTGTATTTATTTGTACTTTGAATATCCATATATCTTGGTACTTTACTGCGCTTAAGTTACTTTTAAAAAAAAAATAGTTTTATTTTGCCCAGAAAATTGCCATTACGTGTGTCATAATGCTTTCGCTTGTCAGTGATTTGGGGAATTATTTTACTTATAAATAGTTAACTTCAGTTTTTAATTTTATTCTATATACTATTTTTTTCTTCATGTTCTCATATCATTTTAATAATTATACCGAAGTTAATAAAGATTTTCTTATGCAAACAAATAATTTAAGCTTCGTAACGTCCAGAATTTTTAACATTTTTTGAATACTATAATGAATTCCTGCAAACATTCCAAAACTACAATCCTTACATAAATATTATAAATGCCAAATGAGTTTAGTTGTTGGTTTGTTACGCATTCAAGACAAAATTATTGAACCGGTCTGGCGGAAATTTGGCACACACATAGCCCAGGATATGGAGAGGGACAAAGTTTCCTGGGCCGCAGATGAAACCGCTAGACTATAACATATAGGCTATATAACATATATACTATAATACGTCTTAACAGTAACATTTTAGCTTCCCACAATATACTCGTAGTCGGTCAGCTAGCGGGCATCTAAATAGAACGGATCCCTACTAACCCTGTAACTTGACCACATTACTAACACATCCACTTGCCCAACTCCAAATACAACCTTCACTAAAGCTTCATTTGGGAATCGATCGTAGATGGTTGAAATATTCGAACTTATTTAACACTTATGAAGCTATATACAGTTTTATTGCCAGATATAAAATTGCTTTCCATAAATGTTATCATTTTAAAATTAGATTAAACGTTTAGGGAAAATGAGGCTTGTTAAAATATCATGCCTTAATTTAATCGTTTTTATTTTGGTAGAGAGATACTAGATCGCATTAGGGCGTGATGGTTTACTTAAACTATATGGGAGAGGCCAAAGTAGATTTTTCGCCACAAATAGATATAGTGGTGTCGATTTTATTGTCCGATAAACAATATTACAGAAGCTATTTATTTTGATACCAAGTGTAGTAAAAATAAAATGTTTAAATAACGAAAAACATTTTGATTTCGGTAGTAGCTAGATCAATAAAAGAAATGTATGTAATAGAAACGTACATACTTTCTATACTATATATATTATATACTTAACTGCCATTATCCCCGAGGATATTGACAGATATTTGAGTGATGGGAACAACAGTAACCTGAAGATATTTTCCGGTGGAAATCTCCCGTTATGTCCCAACGTGGTGAGCATTATCACCGTCTCTCGAGCTCATTACCAACAAAGCTACGTTAAGATAATGTTAATGCTAATATATTATAATATTCTCTTGACCGACCCGGGAATCAAACCCTAAACTTCGGATGAGCTTTATACCTCTTGCGCAAAAAATAACAAACAGAATTAACTTTTTTCAATACTAATTTACCTAATTTAGTTTCATACCCACAGAATCGACACTAACTCAAAAATACATTTTCAGTATTTCATAAAAATAAATGCTGCATTTTTGCAGTGAAATTTATGTTAGTGCTGAGTTTTGTAACAACATAATAATACACCAAGAGCAAAAAACCAACATAAAATTACAGATTACGTTACTTTAATCCAATTAAAACAAACGTCATTAGAGTATTTGCTTAATCATAATCAGTTTGTGGCCAAACAATGCGTAATTTCTGCAACAGTACATACGTTGCATAGCTTTTTGCTAAACCGCGGAAAGGAATTAGATCTAAAGTTACAAATATGTTTGTGGGAACATTGTTGCCTAGTGTGGCGAGAAAACAATTAATTTTTTTTGTTTAAAGTACTGTGAATGCAATATAATTGCTCGATTGCAATGATATATGAGATCCGTAGATCCGCTGAGCCGATATCCCGTTTCCAGACAGTTAAATTCCTTGCTTTTTTTGATACTCCTGGAATCTGCCTTCCAGCTTTCTTAAGTGTTCTACTTCCACTTCAACCCTGTGAAACTCATTTTGTAAAACTATTCAAAAGGAACAATGTTTAAAAAAATTAATTATGTTGATACTCCTAAAAAAATATTTTAACGTTTTAAAAATAAAATAATGAAATAACCTTACGATGGATGTAAACGCTGTAGAGCTAAAATCCATCGCTAATAAATTACATATCCTTTACAAAAACAGCGTCTGAATCAGTCAAACCGCCTTCGAGATCAACTGCAACATTCGAGGGCACACACAAATAAAAAGTCTCTCACCCAAAACGCATACCTTCTCCGGTTGGCCGAAGGTAAAAATAGTAACCAGTGACATAATAATCATAATCGCTAACTATGTAATATCGTGACTAAACCCTCGTGATAACTCAGGTGAAGTCATAAGTCAAAGCGATGTTCATGCTAGGATGCCAGTGCATTTACAGCGAACAATCGCGCTGAGGCGGCCAGCTAAGTGGACCGTTACCTAAGTGATGGGGCGAGTCGATACATTTTAAGATATAAATGTCGATATTTGTTAATAATTTCGGATTGCGGAGTTGGGCTGAATTTCTAATTTAACATGAATAACAATATAAATTAATAAAGACTGATTTTGTAATGTTCTTAAAATCGTCGTCAAATGAATTTTATATAATCTGTGTTTCAATTAGTTCCTACTGTTGTATGCTGTTAGGCCCTAGAACAATTGGGTACTTAAAAAATTCTACTAGTCAAGTTACTGATGTTACAACCACTTCGGAAGTCAGCCTTTGAGAAGAACCGGCAAGAAACTCAGTTCACTTAATACTTTTTAAAACTAATCATCATCAATTTCTTACAGAATTAGCTTTGTAGGATAGTATTTTGTGATCGTCTCTCTAAAATAAAGAATAATTCCTCGTCATAATAATTTAATTTATAGTGATAAACACATAACAGCAATCGGCACACAAATTGAACATGATCGGAGTAAAAAATCTTGATATCACGGTAAAAAAATAAATATGTCACATTCATCGATAGTCGATACTTGAATCAACGCGACATCACTAAAGTTGCACCTGCAGCTTCTACAATCCGGCAGCGTGCAGTGACCGGCAATGGGGTCGTCTATGCACTATCTATTGCCACACAGCGCTTAGCGTGCGTGTGCACTTATACTTGCCACTTAGGTTTCCAAGTTGCCATGTGCATGAAAAACATTAATGGCTTGTAAAGCCGAAGATTGTCCTATCGTCAGCTCTTCCAAGTACGTACGCCGTTTTACATATTTTAAGAGATGAGGTAGGCACGCCTTACATTGTTATAAAAAAACGAAATAAAAAACTATAGTATACAACGTGGACAACATTTTATAGTTAAGTTTTTGGGTCCTTATTTCGGTCTCAGCTAAATTAAATCGGTGATTATTTGTGAAACCTGAGTTTCAAAGTGTGATTAAAAGATTTTTTTTAATAAAATAACAATTATTTTTATTAAAAACCAGTAGCTAATTGTCGTGTGTATTTGTTAGTTTAATTGTTGTGTTTAATGCCAAAACTATTACAAAAGACCCGAACTGGTACAGCTATATTTCAACATGAAGATGCTAGAGCTCAGTAGTAGTGGTATTAAATACCGTGACGAAAGACCTGAGTTCAAACCATCCTGGCTTACCTTACTCGTAATTTTATTTATTTATTGAAAGAAACAAACAGTCAAAGGTATATATAATTAAATCAGCTAAATTTTAAACCAAAACAGGGCTATAGTTTCCTATGTTTTCATTTATTTCATATAATAGGGATGTGTCCTGACATGTCAATCAGTAATTTTTTATGAATGTCAAAACGATCCAATGTATGGAGTTTTACATGAATAGCAAGTTGTGACGTCATAATTGTACAGCATCAAATAACATACTCTTTACGATTAGATCGGTACTGAAAAATCACATTCATGATTTTATTTTGATCATATATCTTTAATATATATGTCCTGACAATCCCAATTCTTATGAGCTCACATTTTTTAGTTCGTGCATGTGCAGAAGTTAAAAATGAAAAAAATAATAATTTATAAAGAAAAGAAACAAGCAATACTCAATCTAATTATACATAAAAATACTTCCAAAAACCAAAGAAATTGATTTTTATAAGAGTAATCTATCGTCAAGCAAGCTAAAGTATTTTAGCTGCAACAGAGAGGCAGTTCCCTGTTAGGCTGTTTATTCTTATCACCTTCGTACACCTCATCACTAGCCTTGAAAAAAAACCAGACTAAGTAATTACCGATCACTGAGCATCCATATCTTTGCTCGTATGCCTGAAGCAATCAATTTATCAAAGGAACTCAGAAAGCGTACTTTCTCCAATGATAAAGATAATATGAAAGTGAATATGAAACCCCATTAATCAAAGTAGGTACTAGTTTTTGCTAGCTTCAATAGGTGTGACACTAATTTATTGCCTGATAACTTTCCCCTACGTTTTTTTCATAACTGCGCTTTGAAATAACGACATATGATAAGAAATTTGTAGTGACAATCCCAATAATATTACAAACGTGGATATTTTGATGTTTGTGTTTTGAAAACAAATTTTTGGATAAACGGCTTCCAATTTTTTTGGCTTTGGATTTTACACACAGTGAGAGACATATATTATTCTGAACTATAGAATTGTTTAGAAAATATACGGCATAATCATTTTCTTCTCGCGAAAACCGTAAGACTGAGACTGGTTTAGACTTTTTAAGATAAAAAATTAAGATTTTAATTTCGAGCAACTTTGGTGCTAATTTTTAACTGCACACTGAACATAAAGATATGATAAACCGTTTTAAATTAAGCTCTACGGCCTAAATGACAAAATATATTCTTGAACGTCTTGGTCGATATGGTACCAGTAAGTCAGTAAATTAGGCCGTCTCACCTTACATTTACATCAAATTAAAATTCACATCATAACAAAATATTAAGGAAAATGGCGTTGTAAAATCTATTTTTTCCCAGAAACATTTTTTTTTTTCAAGACAGAGTATATGCAGCAAAGATTTGCAATGCGTTGCGCGTGCGCAGAATAAATACAATTGCACGTAAAGCCGTGTGGGAATGCTCTCTAGCGCAACACTAGACAAGTACACTATTCATAAAGGTAGTACGTAAGAACAGACTCTAAACAAAACACCTGTATTTTAAAAATAAACCATAATGTAGTTATATAATAGGATAGGTTTTTGTAATACCAAATTTTATAGGAAACCTGTTTCCAAAAACGTTCCTTATCATTGATAGTTTTTTGTTAATTTAGATCTAGCTTATGATATTGACTTTGAAATACACGCTCATATTTTACAAGTATGATTAAAATTAAAAATAATTTGTTATATCTTACAGTGTAGGGCGCCCTCCAGCTAGATGGAGCCATGATATACGCAAGCTGGCTGGCAGCGGTTGGAAATAAAGAGCTGAAGATCGAGCTCAGTGGCGTGCCATAAGTGAGGCCTATGTCCAGCAGTGGACGGAGATAGGCTGATGATGATGATGATCTTACAGTAGTAATGTAGGTAATTAAAAAAAATTATTAAAAACCAAAACAGAAAAATTATATTCAAACTCATACTAAATGTTATGCAAGAAAGCGTTGAAGAAGATATAATGGCACCAAGCTATAACAAACATTTGTAACAGTTAAGTCAACAATCAGAGTGCGTCCAATTTCCGACAGACGTTCTGACAGACGAATGAAAGAATCGAGTTAACCTTTAATATTTTAATTTCATGCTGGATGGTTCTAATCCTATAATGGTAGATTTATGCCGCAATGTTATAATAACTTTCCTGTTATTGCAACTGTCTGAAACTGCAAATGTCTAGACTTGAATTATTTATTAGTAATTATTGTGAAACTATAGAAAAATTGTTTTAGTCCATGAGCACAATTGTTTATTTTTATTTTGAAATTTAATTGCAGATGTATTGGAATGAAGTTGCTTTCAGACATTTATGCGCATAAAAGAAATATAAATAATAGTCTTAATTTATGTTGTTATTGTCACAAGTTTTATAAATGCGGTGAGATTTGAGAAGAATAATAAAGATCAGCAATGCAGAAGGTAAGTGGAAACCACTGCACAATCTTTCACAAAACCAGTAGCTTCATGTTCGAAGCTACACTGACAAGAAACCAGCTCCAAAAATATATAAATTGTTGATACAGGACCACCGTGTATTAATCCAATTTTAAATAACATCTACTTGTATTATACAAACAAACATACAAGTATTTGTATTAATTATTATAATAACGAAGATAAAGCATTCTTGAAAGGCTACGTTCTATCGCAAATGTAGGTGACCTCAACTAATAACTATTTGTTGACTTATTATTACGATTACCAAGCGTGCGATATTGGACACGAACTGAGCGCCTACGTACATTACAGTAAGACAGTTTTATTACTATACTAGTCGTGACGTCACAAATTAAGTTTAAAAAAAAGCCTTAAATATATTAAAAGTCCCATAAAGACACGTGAAAAGCAACAAGTTACTAATTCTTGGCTTCAGATAAAAAGAGGCAAGGAAATTGTTCGATAGTTTTTCAAATGAAATAAGGCTTAAAGTTTAGTTTTTTGTTAAATAAAATGTTCATATAAAAAATTGTTGTGAATAAAAAATGTGTTCCATGAGTCCAATTTGGGCTTGAAGGATATTCCTTAAGGAGAAGGGGAAAAGCTTTAGTTACCGGACTCAACAAACGGAGCCAAGTACCAAGTGTTCCCCGCATGCGTTGCTATGCAATTTTTTTTTGTGTTATGAATTTCCGCAGGCTTACGTTTATTAACTCTCTTAAGTTTCATCGCCATCATATAAATAGTATAAAAAGCATTATAGATATAGTATCACCAAACAGATCGCTAATATGTATATTTGAAGCCTGACTTCCGAACTGGTGAAATAGTGACATGACTTCAGTAACTTTCATCTTCATAATTGGTATCCATTGCGTAACCTCATTGAATGATTTTGAGTTTTGTACAAAGCCTAGAAGGCCTATAATCACATCCTGTACACAGGTGTATTATTAACACTATTATCATGAATGTCGAGATCGTGCCCTATCGCCCTGCGTGCCGAAGTAGCTCACGCTTTGACGATATCCGCCCGCCATTGAAGAACATAGGTGGCGATTATATTACACATTTTTTTTTCATGTCAAGAAGGCCGATAAGCAGGTAGACGGTCCACCTGATGGTAAGTAATCACTGCAACACTAGGGGCATAGTTGCGTTGTCTACCCAGAGAAGGGAAGTTGTCAAGTGTCAGGTGCCTGTAATTTCAACGGCCCTTTCTTTTTAACTGAAGCACAGTAATACAAGTGCACTACTGCTTTGCGGTGAAAAAGAGTATGGTGGTAGTACTAACCAAGATAAAGCAAGCACTAGGAGCTCTACTACTGCTAAAACCTGAATCACTGATCGTAAATACATATCCTGGGATGCTTTCGTCACGTGATCATCTGATCCTAAACAAGGCTGAATTTGTACTAAATGAAAAAAAAATGAAAATATTTTTATTCAAATAGGCCTTTACAAGCACTTATGAATAGTCTGACTCTAATACCGGTTCGGAAGGTTGTTTTTTACTGAGAAGAGCCGGCAATAAACTCAGCAATTACTCTTTTAAAAAAAAAACAAACTTAGATCTATTACATAAAATATTATTTAGTCTCATTGACAATACCTGTGTGTTTTGGCAATATTGCAGAATTATTTAACAATAATATAATATTATAAATATCTAATGAAAAAAAAATACAAACAAACTAAAGCCGACCAGCCCCCACAAGCAGCACCTGTTCACAAGTATGACGCATGTGGCAGCCATCGCCCTCCTCGCCATATTGTAGGGAAGTGAGCGACCCGCCACACGACGCCGCCACAAGCAAAGGCATTAAAGCGAGCATGACTAACTTAAGTTTGAAGCACATCAAAAAATAAATTATGAATTTTAGAATACACACAAAGTGTTATCACTGTGACCATAACATGTTCAAAGTTATAGATAAATTTACATTGCATTCAAATAAAAAATAAATCATACCATACAACAATACATTCACAACCAGGCACTATTATCATTTATATATTCATTTATGTTGTAATAAGCCTTTTTTACCAATACAGCTTTAATATGATCCTTAAATTTTTGCAAGGACAAATCTAAAGTCCATGCAGGGATTTTGTTATAGAAGCGCGCACCTAGTCCCAGAAATGAACCTTGTACTTTTTGCAGTCGATAAGCAGAGGTCACGAGTTTGTGCTTATTTCTAGTATTTATTGAGTGCATATCACATTTTTTAGCAAAATGACTAATGTTTCGATGGACAAATAATATGTTTGCATAAATGTACTGTGATGCAACTGTAAGTATTCCTATTTCTGCAAACTTATCTCTAAGGGAAGTTCGAGAACCCCAATTATACATAGCTCGCACCGCCCGCTTTTGCAAAATAAATATAGTTTCTATATCAGCAGCTTTGCCCCAGAGCAAAATGCCATAGGACATAACACTATGAAAATAACTAAAATATACTAATCGTGCTGTATCTACATCTGTTAGTTGTCTAATTTTTCTCACTGCGTAAGCTGCCGAACTGAGTTTTCCCGCAAGGAATGATATTTGGGTACCCCACTGAAGTTTTGAGTCTAAAGTAATTCCTAAAAATACAGTAGATTCAATTAGATTGAGAGCTTCATTATTTATCATTAAATTACAGCCTACTTTTCTCACATTGGGTGGACTATGTGGTTACTATGGAATCTTTATCGTTTATCCGCATACATACAAACTCACAAAATTCGCGCTCTCTTTGTAATATTAGTAGAGATTACTATTATAGGTTTATTGTTATAATATGTAAGGATCATAAAGCTTAAAAGGATTCGCGTAGAGATATAATATGTAGTTGTGTTTATAATCAATAAATAAAAAATAAAAAAAATAGTAAGTTGACATTGTATGTAAAATAAACATCGTTGTCAAATAAATACCTATTCTATGAAGTATTCATAATAAAGACATAAATTAACAATTTTATATGACTTCAAATATCCCATTGTGTTTCAAATATCATGAAAACTAGTTTCTTTGACGCCCACATTTTATGTATATAAAGAAACAACGACATTTATATATACATAATATTATGCAGTTGAACAATGTATAAAGTAGTAATATATTGGTGGTCTAGCGGTGTAAAGCTCAGCTTGTCTAAGGTCTTGAGTTCGATCCCCAGGTCGAACACGGTCCATTAATGTTTCTTCGTCAAAAATTATAACCTGTCCCATAGGATCTAAGTAATATGTCTGAGACGCGGCTAAAACAAACTCCGGTGGAATACCGACCTACCTCTTGAGATATAATGGGCGTGAATTTATATTTCTTTATAAAGTACTGTAATGTACGTAGCTACGCGAAGAAAACCAAATGTAGAAAAAAAAAAACCAATTGGAGGCAAAAGATGACGAAAAAGGATATTCAGGAAGAGGCAAATACTAGTTTGGAGTGGAAAAAGATGTACTGACAAAACCCCAGCTCCTAAATATAGAAAACAAATGAAAACTTGAACATTAACGTTGTGCATTTTTACCGTCTTACGAATTTGCGATCAAAGGCCTAAGCACGAACATTGCATTGGTTTTTGGCGCACTCGATTCGATGACGATTCGCTAACGATAGATGTTCGTGCTTAGGGCACAAGTCACGGGTCCTGACGCGAGTTTAGCATTTTATACGTTAGAAAGGTAAGGGGGCCGGTGAAATTGCAGGCACATGAGACTTAACAACTTCACGTCACAGGGACGACAATACATTGGCGATGCCCCTAGTGTTGCAAATGTCCATAGGCGGCGGTGACCACTTACCATCTGGTGGGCCGTCTGCTTGTTTGTCGGCCCAAAAAGTATAAAAAAAAAATTATACAAATGCTTTCCGCATTTTCGCTAGTATTCCCGCGATATCTGGTTCGATAAATTTAAAATGATAATGAAAGCTATCCAAAGTGTTTTATAAATGGAAAAACACGTAATAATTACTTTAATAGATAATGTTCTACAGAACTGATTACTGATATATTGCTACGTAAGCTACAAGAAGCATAGAGATCATTGGGAATCCCGTCATAAATGAAAAAAAATGACTGATTTTTTTTTTTTTTTTTTTTTTTATGCTACTTGGGCCGACAAACAAGCAGACGGTCCACCTGATGGTAAGTGGTCACCGCCGCCTATGGACATTTGCAACACTAGGAGCATCGCCAATGCGTTGTCGACCCTGAGACGTGAAGTTGTTAAGTCTCATGTGCCTGTAATTTCACCGGCCCCCTTACCTTTCTAACCGAAACACAGTAATACAATAGCACTACTGCTTCACGGCGGAAATGGGTAAGATGGTAGTACTTCCCCGGACGAACTCTGCACTAAGAGCTCTACTACTCTGAATATTAGCAGACAGTCAGTTATCAAATGGATTTAAAATACTGCATAGTCCAACGGAAAATATAACTTTTAAATGTAAAAGGAAGGTCAAGGCTTTTGAACAACTAATACTAGGTATAAGAGTTAAATATCTTCGTTAGAATATAAGATCTAATAAGGAGACGTTCGCCTACATTTACGGGGATAATGGGCGCAAAATTGTATTGTATTTATATTAGTGTAATCGAATCAATCCAAGTAGCTATTTAACTACAAGTTAATTGTCCAAAAATGCTATCAATCACATGTTTATTAAAGTAATCAGGATCAGAACACAATAGTCATGAAAATTCCACCCAAGAGTTACGTCACGCGACCTTTAAACAACTATTTCCACCGACTTCAAGAGATTAAGCAAATAATATGCATTGTGAGGGGCGTGGAGCTATAACTTACTTGACAGCGCACAGTGGTTGGGACTTACAAACTACAGAACTAACCTTTGACTTTAACAATACATTACGGACGTAGCTCTTAGGAATAGTAGGCGGTACAGTTTTAGCGAGAATTTCAACACTGTGTGTATGTTTTTTAAGGGTAAGATAGATTAGTTTCATAATCATCTACCTGCCAGATTTCCAATCATTTGAAGTAAGCCCATCCAGGGACATTCTTCACACTCGATTATCTAATCCTAAAATAAGCAGAGCTTGTACTATGGCAACCAGATACTGTAATACTTAACATATATTACTCAAATACATACTCGTATTCATATACAAACACAGAACAAGCAGACAATCATGGACACAAATGTTTGGCCCGTTTAGAAATCGAAATTACAACCTGTGATAGTCAAGGAATCTCACCATCATGTCAACTCAACTGTCCTGTCAAATTGTATGCTTGATCCTTTCACCATTCGGAGGGTTGTATTACAATTTGACAGTTATTTTCGATAACCCATTTTGAGTGGTTTTGTCGACGACTACGTGCACTAAGTGCGGGTATTCATCGGTAAACTCTTTAGTCCCCTCTAATGACATACTAGAGAGAGTTGAAGAGTAGTCACCGCTATCACACAGCATAAAAAAACTGACTAGTGTAAATAAAATGGGAATAGTTTTCTACTTTATAAAGAAATATTTAGATATAACCTAGTCCTAGTCTAGACTCTAATACCGGTTCAGAAGGTTGCTTTTTTACTAAAAATAGCTGCAATTTCTTTTTTTATCAATCTTAGATTTGTTATGTAACATTAATTATTATTATAGGTATTTATACACATATTGTATTTATAAATAAATAAAATTACTGAGGAGTAGAAGTTATCAAGCGAAAAAATACAAAGAAAAAGTAACAAAGAAATTTATCTTTATATAATATATATTATAAAAAATTGATTTTGTATGCATGTAATACCTACTCAAAAATAGTGTTTTAATTTTATTTCTTTCCGAATTTAACGTAATTTGGAACGGGATATCATTATACCGGTAGTAGCTTCAGTATCTTTAAATTTGACCTTCATAAGTGCCTTCCGAGGGCCTAAACTGAATAAATGGTTTGAATTTTTTGACTCAATTGAGTGAAGTGACACCTTTTTTACCTAATTGATTAATATAATAATAGTATATTTAATTTAATAAAGGATCAAACATCTTCTAAAAACAAATCCCAATGTCACATCATAAAAACAAACACATTAATAATTTCATTCAATTTTAACAAGCGTTGATCACTTAATTATACGCACTGTCAAATAATATGTTAACAAAACAATATTTGTATTGAGTCCTCAAAACAATACGGCGATTATTAATTTCCTTGTCCGTGAGAACGTCTAGTTGTGCTTTTAACATAATTATATTGTTTGGTTTGACAGATAGTAATGCACTTAATATTTCAAGGTACACAACGTGTCATAAAAATTCCAAGATTTATGAATAACTTGGCACTTTAAAATTGGCTATCTATATATATAAAATCCCTATTTCCCTTGGTCACGGTATCACGCATGGACGGCTGGTCCGATTTTGACAATATTAACTTTTAGTATTATCAGTAGCTTGACTGAATGCGCGCTGCAAATATCGTTTAAAATAGAGGCATGGGTCGGAATTAATTAATTAATTTCTTATTGCACATTCGATACTCGATTCAATTGGAAGATTCGAATTCAATATTCATTGTTAAGACAGGACAACGTCTGTCGGGTCAGCTAGTATTTTTACATAAATAAGCAAAATTTGACGCACCGTCACCTCAAAACTACTGAACATATCGGGATGGGACTGCTACCATTCAACGCGGATTTTTTACTAGTTGGTTATAAACTACATATGATATCGATAAACGCTATAAAGCTATATAAAATCTAATCAACTTATACAGTTTACCATCTGGAGAAACAAGGACATTTTTTACACACGGCCTAAACTAGAGGAGTTTGTACTATGGATAACAGATAATAAAATACTTTGTTAAACATAATACATGTAACAACCCATAAAAAAAAACTAACAAATCAACATCATCGTAATATATATATAACTAGCTGTCCCCGCGGTTTTACCCGCGTTCCCGTGAGATGTCACATGTATTATACATAAAAAACTTCCTCTTCAATCACTCTATCTATTAAAAAAACCGCATCAAAATACGTTGCGTAGTTTTAAAGATTTAAGATAGGACAGAGAAAACGACTTTATTTAATACTATGTAGTGATGATACATAATTATAAGTTGTTTAAATACAGTCTATATAAACTATAAAAGCCATTATTTTATTCTTGAACTAAATTTCTTAGGGTAATCAAACCTTCGTCTTCAATTTCCACCGAAGGTTGTGGCAATAGCCCCATTAATCGGCGTTGGCTTCGGCCAGATCACGACCTTCAATCGGACACTACATATATGTAAAACAATACCAATCAAGAAGTCACAAAGGTTCACTGCCAAAGTAAATATACCCCGCGGCTAACTAATAAAAAAAATATTAAAATCAAAACATCAACTAAGAAGTTCCGGCACTTCAAGTCCAAAAAGGCACAATTATACCGATGTGATGACCGCTCTGATAACCGGCGTCATGAATGATGATCATGTCAAATACAGTCGTGACATCAAGGTTATAGAGTCGTTTTTGTGTATTTAGCAACGCGTAGTGTTGTGGGTACATCACCATAATATTTATGGAAGCAATATGTTATCTCGATGTTAAACCAGTTTTGGCATTTATGAAAGTAAAAGTTTCTGTAGGTACAAAATAACTGAGGAGAACCGGGAAGAAACAGCACTTTTTTTATAGTTGTGTCTTTCATTTATTTTTCTAACACAATACAATATTATCCATAATCAGTACCGTTTAGCTTAACTACGAGAAAAGTGGGTAGAAATGTATTTTTTACAACCAGTATTAATCTTTTTTGTATTTTAGTCTTGTAAGTAATGTGGAAGGTAATAAGCATACAATTTTTTTAAGGGAACTGGCTCCATTTTCAGCGGCTTACATTGCCAGGTACTTAGCGACTTATTATCAAACTGAAGGTAACCAGCCAGGTACTACAAAGTACCTGAAAACAGTTTGAATAAGGTACAAGTCACAAAATTCTTTGCCATATTTCCCTTCATCGAAACCTAAAGCTGATTGTACGATTCGAACTCACGACTTTTGCTACGACATTAGTCATCACTAACAACAAAGCTATCATGGCCTAAAACCACAATCTACTCATACACCACCATTGCAGAGGAAACGGATAATTCGTCAGATGTCACGCAAACCGCAGTTTGACTGTGCGTTTCCGATACTTAATGTACGTATTTTTGGAAGTATAATAACATGCAATTTTGACTGAGCACTTATAGCTTCTGTTCAGAGGTCATTCATGGAGGTTGTTTGACCTTTTTTTACAGAAATAGCCTTGGATATGTCTTGTTAGAGGGGCCAGTTGGCTTGGTGATTTGAGAGCCTGACTGCTATGCCACAGGTTGTGAGTTCGATTACCACCCAGGGCAAGCATTTGCATTTGTGTCTGGGTGGAAAGATCTGTATAAAAAGTAGTATCACTACATAGTATAAAACATAGTCGCTTTCTCTGTCCCTATATCCCTATGTATGCTTAAATCTTTAAAACTACGCAACGGATTTTGATGCGGTTTTTTTTTAATAGATAGAGTGATTATAGCGGAAGGTTTATATGTATTAATGTATCTACATTGCACCTGAGCGAAGCCGAGGCGGGTCGCTAGTATGTGATACAGAAGTGTGATCTTAGCAGAGCTTGTTCTATGGAAACCAGATAACTGCATATACTTCTTTTATATCCGTAGGTACTAGGCATGAATAGGTCGATGAGTCGGAAATGGACACTTTTCAGAGCAGCCATTTTTAGGTTACGTTTTATCTGTAAATTCTATTTTAATGTTACTTAATTACGTTTTTACTGAGTGTAACTAATTTGATTGGAATTACCAGGAATTACTGTTTTTATCATAAAATAATTAGGCAATCAATGAGCAAAACATAGCAAAAATATGTGTATGCTAGTGGACTTTCAACCTATTAACGCCTGGTTAACGGATACAGTGGACCCCTGGTGATACAGTGGACCCCTGGTAATCCGACAAACGTTTTGCAGGGCATCGAATTTGTCGGACTATAGACTACCTAAGATCTTCTATAGTCCGATATTTTTTAACACCTTTAGACCTTGTAATACGACAAATTATAGATCAAAAATGTAACATTCTACCTGAATTACAAATCACATTAGTGAAAATTTATTTAACAATGATTGGCAAGTCGGAATACAGAGGGCGCCGGATTAGGCAGGGGTCGGATTAGGCAGGGGTCGGATTAGGCAGGGGTCGGATTAGGCAGGGGTCGGATTAGGCAAGGATCAGATTACCGGGGGTCCAATGTACATTAAAAGCTAATTGTTGCTGCAGCTACAAACAAATTGCCCTAGAGGCAGTGACAATGTTCACCATAATAACATGTCACGGTGGGACTTCAAATATCTGATGTGAAATATTGCCTTAACTAGTTTGACCTTTACCTCTTCTTGGATGGGCTTGAAGATATTTATTTTCTTACTCGTCAATACATGTGGTTTTAAGACTTTCCTACATATACATTCAGGATGTAGTTTATCTTCATAAATTTGATCAATATCAATTCAGCCTTCAGCGTGATTAAAATAGAAAGAAAACATCGCATTTTTTTAACCGACTTCAAAAAAAGGAGGAGGTTCTCAATTCGTCTGGCTTTTTTTTATGTTTGTTACTTCATAATGTTTTATATCGTTATATCTTCAGATATTACAAATAATGTTTCTCAATTGAACTTCAATTTAGTATGTGTAACTGAAAATTGCCAAACAGTTATCAGAAGGATAACCTTCATATTACACCTAGATATATAATTTAAGACAATTTTACATTAAGCGTAATTGCGGCTGCCTCTCTACCAACAATTTCGGCAAACATACCAAACCACTACTTATTACGTGTGAAGTCCAACCTAGTTATTTACACTTATTTTTAACTGTATACTTTTGTATCTGTGTTGTGTGTAATCATGGATAAAAAATAATTGTTATTTGTACCTTATTCGATCGGTGGTAGGATTTTGTAGTACCGCACCCGAATTCTATAACTCTCTAGGATACAATGTTGAAGGCAATTACATCATAGATTGATGGTTCGGCGCACGAGTAGTGTAGGACAACAGTCGTAGAACCATCAATGTAATACAAAATTGTCTGTAACTACGATTCTGAGAGGATAAGACAAACACCCTGCCGCCCTGGCTGACTCTTCAAGTTGAAAATCTGTCAACAAGGACTTTTGGTTTATTCCGATAGCTGCCGATAATTCTGTCCCTTCTAAGCTTTGTTTGTGGTAAAGGTTCCACCAGGCCACATCATCTCTTACCATGGTTAGATTGTGGTCAAACATAAACCTTTTTTTATTAAATTGTGGTAAAATATCTATGTCTAATATATTTATGTAGTAAGTAGATATAAATAAAGGTCGTATTAAATGCTTTAGACAACGAATACAACACATCAATTTACTGTTAGACGTATAGAGTAAAGAGTACCTATACCAAGGACCACGTGCATTTTACACCTCTCACCTAGTGGTCAACACGTGGCCGTACTGCGTCTAATCTGCAATATTTTATGCACCTAACATAAGGCTAATCTAGTATACATTTATTTCTTACTAGCAATCGTCCGACGGTTTTAGCTTCGTTCCTGAGGGATTGTAATATAGCCAATGTGACTCCCGAATTCTGTAGCCTTCTATCAGTGAAAGAATTTTAGATATCGGATGAGTAGTTTCCGAGATTACCTACCTTCCTAACATTCAAAAATCGAAACTAACAAACATCCAAACATTACCTCTTTATAATATTAGTATAGACTAGCTGTTACCGACATGCGTAGCAATGTCATGTTTTTTGGACCCATATAATATGAACAATCAATAATTTTTAGGGTTCCGTAGTCAACGAACCTTTATAGTGGCGTCATGTCCGCATATATTTATGTATAACTCCGAGGTCCTTGGTCCTAAAAAGCTGTAATTTGGCATGTTTATACATATTTATCAGGCGAACAATTTTTTACCGTCATACTAGCTGGCTAGGCTTTATAAGTTAACGAGTGATGGCCACCAACTTATAACATGTGCTTCGATACTCCGGAATCCTTTACTGCGCTTGGCCGATTTGTAATAGCAACAAACCTCAATCATCAATTACCAAAAACTTAAAGCAATCGTAAGACTATTAAAAAAGACATACCCATACGCTTTCCTCGTCACTTTGAATTTATAATAAGAGAACAACATTCCTCCACAGCTGATTTGATCTCAGCTAAAGTTCCCAACCATTCATAGCATAATAATGAGCTAGTTAAGCTGTATATACCTAATATTGGCTTTTGTTTCACTACCTCGCCATTGTCAGTTCATACTTGAATAGATCTTACTCGGATTCTGTTTGCGATAAGATGAAGGTTGCCTAAGATTGATTGTGTTAAGGTAAACTTCTTTGCTGACCAGTAAATATGGCCAGAGGGTCTAAGAATGCCACTAGGGCGTGTGCTGACATGAATTCGTTTCCTGAATTCACAGTTGATTTTATGCACTTGATGGCAGCGAATTTATTTTAGTTGAAAAAAAAACATGCAAATTCTGAGAAGAATCTTTTGATTATTTATCATCAGATTTTTATTATCTAAGCGTATTCATTTATCGTCGTCTCCTTGCTTAGTGGTTAGAAGCCGAGACTGCCATGCCCTAAGTCACGGGTTCGATACTCACCTAGAACAAGGATTTGTGTGCATGAACATATTATTCTCAATTTTCTTCTATTAGTATGTATTTAGAGCAAAAGAAAATTAAGTATAAGTAGTATATTAGTTGTCTGGTTTCCAAGCTTTACTTAGGTTGAGAACAGATGGCCGTGTTAATACGTGTTACTAACTTACCGTGCTACGGTATCACCCACGTTCCTGAGGCATCTTATATATCCCGAGATAATACTATTTTTTTTATACCATAAAGGCCGACAAACAAGCACACGGTCCACCTGATGGTAAGTGGTTACCACCGCCTATGGACATTTGCAACACCACAGCATCGCTAATGCGTTGTTGCGAGACATGAATTAAAGCATACATAGCTTATGTGCTTCCAAAATGTACCTTTAAAATGGTGAATGAATTGTGAAGCTGTGTTTACGGAAATTACCTCCCTCTCTCTATAATATTATAAGTATAGATTATTTTATAATCAGCACAGCTAATAATTAACTGGTCAAAACAAATAAAAATCATTTAGCAACGTATGTAAATAACTATAATCATATTTAACCTAATACATGGCAAGAACAAAGAGCTGGCCAACCTTGCGCCGGCATTAAACGTAACTAGACAAAAGATATGAATAAATAAACATGCAACCGTGTGTGATTTACATACAGTGCAGGCCAAATGAAAGGGTATCGCATTTATATTGTAATGGGGACGGCATACTTGTGGAGGTGCAGCTGCGTTTAGAATGCAGTGTCGAAATCGCCGAATTGATTTGGGTATTTCATTTTAGGGTGTCAACTAAAAATTGTTTGAAAACGTTTAAAGTCTTTTAATTCAAAATAAAAAAAAATAATATCCATTTATTTAGTTTAGGCCCGCGGAGGGCACATACAAAGGTCAAATTTAAAGTAACTGAAGCTACCACTAATTAAGTGCAAATGTTTTGTGTTTTACAAGAAGACTGGCTGCCCATGGTTTCTCTTGTGTTCCCGGGGGATTTAATTTATTCTGGTAAATGTTCATCAGAAACAAAGAACCTTTAAAAATTGTAAAAGACTTTTTCAAATAGTGTAGGGGTTCCAGAGTACGCTCCTTATATCAACACTGTTCTTTGGCAAACGCATTACTTGAGAACGGCTGGACCTATTTCGCAAATTTTTAATTTATTTTGAAATAGTCCGAAAAAGTTTCATAGGTAAACAACAACTAGATAAAAATCCCCGAAAATTGACAAATTCGAAAAAAAATTGAGTGATTTTTAAAACAATTGGGTTTTTGTATGAACTCAAAACCATAACTCACGATTCGAAGATGCACTCCAACGCATGCCAGAAACAGCAAATTTACAATAAAAAATTGAAAATAATTTAAAAAACGAATAATTGCATGCTATATGCATAATATATACTACAAGCTCCTTTACATCAGATAGGCATATACTCCATGCAAATATCTGTCACTTAACAGATTGAAATATAGATTAATGTATAATCTTGACACCCAATGGCATTGTATAAAAATGTTTTGCTTTGATAGATGGAAGATTATCGCTATGCGATCCGACTTGACGAATGCCTAAATTTTTTGAATAATGTGAAGGTTAGATTTATTTGTGAAGCTGTCAGTTGTTGCTCAGGGTATTAATAAATTGAAATATTTTCAACTTTTAAGCAGCTACCGCCCTATGGTTTTACCCATTGTCGTGTTTCATTTTCCGGGTACAGAGTGAAGTACACAAACTTTGGCCAGTTCGCATGGTGGTTAGCGAATCTAACTGCATAGCCGCAGATCGGGGGTTCGATTCCCACCCAGGAGAAACATTTGTGTGCATATGTATATATGGTGTCTGTCTATACAGATATGTCAAAAAAATTTATGTAGTGTACCATCAGGTATCTGGAGTTCATAGTTCAAGCTCTGCTTAGTTTGGGATTAGATGGCCGTGTGTAATGTCTCAGGATATTTTTTTTAGACAGTTATTGTAAATGTAATGACCTCAAAATGGTAGCTGGATTTGAATTTATGCGAGTGGTGGCGCATTTTGGAAGAGTATCTCTATCCAATAATATAGTGAGCTACGATTTAGATTTTTTATTCTACACAAATATAAACTTTGTTAGTATAGAAATAGGTGATAATCTCCGAAATTACTCAATCTTTTTGCTGATAGAATGCTACAATTCCCAAATGAAGGCTTTGTTATTCCAGGATACATTAAATTCAAAGTGAAAACACGAGCAAAATCACGGGCAAATAACTAGTGTTTTATATTTTGCCAAACCAGGTTCATATCTTATCTTTAAAATCATCAATTAAAGCTATTTGCTCTCATCAATCAAGCTACCGTGCCATCTTAAATTTAGGTCAATAACCGTGTGTTGGATTAACAATTTATAATTATTGTGAATCGTTAAGAAAAGTATGAAATTAAATTAATGATACGCTCAATTAGTAAGGCGTGTGCAATGATCATAAAAAAAATGATCATCATACATCCGCATGTAGTAAGTGGGTCATTTATACATATTGGAACCAGTTCCGAATCATACTGTAATCATTTATATTTATCCGAAGGCCATCGTTGCAGGGTTGTACGGAATTTGGTTTTAATAACAGTAATGTATTAATTAGAAAGTGTAATAAATCTTTTAATTTCTTAAAGTTTGTTACGTTAATTTATTTCTCTTTTATTTTAATTTGTTTTTTTTTTTGTTGTGGAGGCAATATTTTTAAATATCTTATTCCTTGTAAATAAATATATGTTACATAATTTTACTGCAACCTTATTATGGTTTAATTTACACAAAATAACGTTTTCATATTTTTTTTTAAATCAAAAATTGTATATTGTTGAACTATAAGAGTGACTTATGCCGTAATTCGTTTTTGACAAATCAAAAATGGATCTACTAACATTTGAGGCGTATATATATATTCTAGTTTTAGGTTTTTAAGATTAACTCACCATGAATATTTTTATTTATTATTATATAGAAATAAGTTTACTGTCATTGATGTTGCCAGGTAAAAATCATCATAGCCATATTGTTTTATTTAGATTTAAAACCCAAATAATTAAAATGTTTATATTTAAAAGAAGTACATTTGTTATTTTCAATCTTACATAGATTATAATATAAAGTATTTTTTTACATATGGCAACCCTACAAAAAAATTAATTAAATTCGATCTAGATATAATTTTCGAAGCCACAATCCGCTGATATTTGGGATGACATGAATATATCGCAACAAGTATGGGTACAGGTTTTAATTCGTAATTGAAAGTTCTGATTGATCACCTGTCATAATTACTGGCAGATGTAATTCGGGTTTCAATGATAGGCACCGGTAATGCACCCTAACTGGTTTACGATAAGATTTAAAATTGGAGCACAAGAATGTTATTTTCAAGGTTTGATGTTCATTTTTATAAAATAATTGTGAGATACCTGTCAAATGAAAATACTGACATCGCGCCTTTAAAAAAAAATTACATATTGTTTTAGGAGTCTCCTTAGCATTGTCAAGTTAAATGTATATTTAATTATTTTTACATACTACAAGTATTTTTGAGTTTACTAAAAACAATAATTGGCGAACATTTTTAAGCTTTAATGTTTATAGCTGTTGCCCATATTTTTATCCCGGGGAATCAGGAACATATATAACTTAAATATTTGGGAATGCAAAGATGAATATTAGCATCCCATCTTACCTTTAGGGTGCAGTAAGAGCAGTAAGAGACGACTAAAGAGAGAAAGAGATATCACAGACCTCATACCCTAGTATTATACCATTTCATGTAAGAATTAGCATAAGTCATGCCGTAAAAAATGGACCAAATCTCTTGTTTATGTAATCCAACGAATAAACAGAAAGAGTAGGTAAATATTGCGCCAATCCCCAATAGAAGGGCAGGGCAGGAAGATAACAGAGTACCATAGTATATTGCATATAAATACCATGAGCTGTAAATTGTACAGTCAGACGCTCAATCACTATTCATAAACAAACATACATCGGATGTAGACGATTATTTCGAGTAGTACAGTTCAAGGGTATATCGATTACGTTGTTACATCGATCACGGGCTGTATCGAGTGGTGCAACAAAACTATTGTTACTGTGTCTTATCATTACTTATGTAATCATTTTTACTTAAAAATTACTTTAAATAAAAAACTTTAAAATTGTCTTTAAAGATAAAACTTTAAAGACAATTTATAATAGCCTGTAGAGGCCTACATGAATAAACAATATTTCTATTCTAATCGTCTTACTTGTGAGAACTTTACTCGAATATTTACGAGGATTATTTGGGGCGCTGAGGCCTGTCAATGAATTAGTGTCCTTACCGACTTGTATATAACTTTCATAACTGTAAAAAAACTAGACCCTTTATAATTACTTTTATTTAGCAGCCATAATATGTTTACATCGTCAGTGAGACTAATCTAGTCTGTTTTGAAAACAATAATATAATAATATTAATTTATTAAAAAAATATAAAATAAAAAAATTTAATAATATAATAAAGAAAATCGTGAAAGACTTTATTTATACACGGCTACCTGATCCCATATAAAGCAAAGCTACTGTGGTGTCTAAATAACTGATAGACCACATTTTCAGTTTGTTTTATTTTTATACAGAGTAAGTAATTGGTGAGTTTTATACTCTTCTCAGCAAAAGAAATAGCCCTAAGCCTTATTGATAAATGATTTAGAACATAACCATAAGTGATTTCGCTTCATAAATTCTATCATCATTTAAAAAACAATCTTACTATTCTATTAATAAATACTAAGACCGCATCACAAACGTGGGAGATCAATATAATAACGATTATATAAATCTATATTGTTAGCCAAATATGTACAAAGATATTTATATATTAGTTAAATTATATAGTATAATTTTATAACTAGCATTTTAACAAGTCATCGATAACTTATAATTTAGATCCGTATCTGTTCGCTTGACCTTTTACGCTTTCAGATTGTAAAGGTGTATTATATGCTAAGTGATATACAAGTAAGATTCTATAAGATTTTATTCAATAACAATTTACTTGTTAATTGATAACATTATTTAAAAAAGAACGTTATTTCATGGTTGAACAGCGGCACGACAGTGATCTTATCTATATAGTATAAACTAGCTGTTCCCCCGCAGTTTTACCCGCGTTTATCGACATCATATATATCCTATAACTATCTAGGAAAAATTCCGTGTTGAATGGTAGCAGTCCCATACCGATATGTTCAGTAGTTTTGAGTTGATGGTGATAGAAGATATCATAAAAGGACAAGATATTTTGTATTTTCGGTTGTAATTAATACTCTCAAAAACTGAACCCGGAAAAGCGTTTGGAGCCGCGGGAGGCTAGCTGTCATATAAATTAGTCGATAGTTTCATCATAATATTAAGTCTAAGGATATTTACTGTTATACGAATGCGAATATTGTTAAACAATGTCTCCAGTCGCTTGGTGGGCGAGTAAAGCTCGTTAAAGTACGCAATTATTCGGCAAACTTCGGCTGACCTTAATGAGAAACAATGTATCGGTTATCTATTAAACTTTTAGATTTAATATAGCTCATATTTTAACTCAATTATTTTGAAATCACTCGTCTGTTTTCTGTTCATATATAAGCTACTTTATTCCAAGAAAACAGAGAACATATTTTTAAATAAGGAAAGAATCAATTCTGCCTGTTGGCAGTTCGCGTGCACTTTGATCTTGGTACCTACGGAGTTTTACATTTCCACCCACTCGGAATACAAAAAACCATTAAACAAAACCAGATTATTATTTTCAGAAAATGCAAAGCATTTATTAAAATCATAAAGGTTAAAACACGTTGTGTTTCATTTTCAAAACCACTAAATGTTTACCTACCGCAGCTACATAACATTCACACTATGTAAAAAGGTATTTTTGTATTTTGTAATCTTAATAAATACGCCGTGTTCATTGTTTTTATGACTTTATGTTTAAAAATAAATAAAATGCAAATCCTTTTAGTCCCTATAAGAGCACTAATAAAAGTCAAAGCGTAAACTTCTTAAGTCAGCCTTCAACTGAGAAGAACTGGCAAGAAACTCAGCAAGGTAGTCCTATACAGGCTGTTGCAACACTACCCGTAAAGCCGAAAGGAGGTTAAATGGGGATAACGAGTCCATTCACAATATTTATAAACCGTAGTAACGCTGTATAACACTTAAAAAAAAACAATTTTTATGAATGAAAAATAGGAGAACTATTAAAGTAGACAATTATTAGGTAAAATAGGTACGTAGGCCTTTCTGTTAAATAATCTGGTTCCCTGACATGACAGATTACTAGGGTTGTTGGCTTTGATAATTAATTATATTTTTACGGGGTATTTTGTAACATGTTGTATATGATATCGATAAACGCGAGTAAAACCGCGGGGGACAGATAGTACGTTTATATAATCGTAGATCACTAATTCCTTACAATGCGATTTATTTGTTTATTTTATTTTATGTAAAAATTGTAACTGTACCTAAATACTACCCAATACAAAATCATCCAAATTCTAAGTAATATTATAAATGCGAAATAGAGTGTTTAACGTTTTGTTACGCTTTCAAAGATTTAGGGCTTAACTAATCTTACTGAAGTTCATTTTTCATATCATTTCATTTTCTTTGACACAAGTGATATTGCGGGGCGGAAGCAAGTAAATAATATTTCCTCCAAAAATCTTCTTAATCTTTTACCTAAGCAATCTACATGAAATATTTCCCGAAATATCTATCAAAAATATCACATACTTTTCAATTCTAATTCAGATAAAACCAATTCTAATAAAACGCCTTCATAGGCCTTTAGAATAAAACTAACAATAATTATGAGAAAACCCCAATATGGCAACTGACCCGTGTGCAAAAGCCTCGTGAATCATAATTTATGTACTTACTAGCTGTCACCCGCGGTTTCACCCGCATTCCCGAGTAATGTTACCTTTTTGCCGGCAAATAAAGTATCCTATGTGCTATTCCAAGGCATTTTCTATATATGTGCCAAGTTTCAACCAAGACCGTTTGGTAGTTTTTGCGTTAAAGAGTAACAAACATCCATACATACAAACCTTCGCATTATAATATACTAGCTGTCCCCCGCAGTTTTACCCGCGTTCCCATGGGTTGTCACGTTTTTCCGGGATAAAAAGTAGTCTATATGTTATTCCAGGATATGCTCTATCTATGCGTCAAGTTGCATCTTAATTCATTGGGAAGTTCTTACGGGAAAGAATGACAAACATACATACATTTATTAGTAGGATGTTGGTTGTTATATAAGCATTATTGAACCGCTACCGTTATACGATTATAAGTTGTTTAACGATGACTTAACGGATAAACTGTTATGCGACAATTAAGTTAACTGTGTTACTATAAAGTTTTTATTACTTCATGACATAAAATTGTTTTTATGTCTATATTAAAGATTTTTGAAAATCTTTAGCATAAATCCCTTACTGGGTTTTTAGTTGAAGGGCTGACTTTCAAACTGGTGGTAACGAACTGAATTTTGACCTTCATTAATGCCCTAAACTGAATGTATGATTTTGATATTTCTTTTTTTTAGTTAACTTTTATGCCACATTAGCTGTTGACGTCGGGCAGTAGCAATTTCGATAACTTTTATCATTAACAATGTTTTTAAATATGAACCTAGGTTTCAATAAACTATTATTTTGAACAAGCGACCCGCCCCGGCTATGCCTGAATGGGATAATATAAACGTATCATACTCGAAAACCTTTTGGAAGAAACTTTCTAAACAATGGTCAAAACTGCATCACAATCTATTGCGTACTTAAGAAGGTATAAGCGGACAAACAGAAAGACAAAATAGTGACATTGTTACTACATATTTAGAGAAGAGAAATCATACGCAGAACATACTTTCTGTTCATGTTTACAAATATTTACAGTGGATAAGATTCGAATTCACAGCCAGTGGAGTTATCACGTAAATGGTAAACTTTTATATTTAGGCCTTAGATGAACCAAGGGGTGGCTCGTGTCCCATCTTACCTCAGGTGGCTTGAAAATATTAAAGAATTCAAGTTAAAGCCCAAATATATTAAGTTATCATAATTCCCATTCAACAACTGCCTAGATAGCCTGGCCAGTTGTACTTTTAAATATCGAATGATAATCAAACCATTACCTGCCACTAACTTAATAAAACCTATGTGAACTCAATCCATAGCGCCACTTAAGTATACAACAAGAGACAGATAGCAAACAAGACCACCAGGAAATCCAAAGTTAACAGACCACTCGAATACATACATCATTTGAGCAACTGTGAGAACAAAGTGCGCATATTGTTTACAGAGTCGAAGATAGATTTATTGCTCCGGTCCCCACCAGACTTGATAGATGGCACGGTTCCAGGAACATAGAATATGGAGTTATAGGCTAGGCCAGGCATAAGGAAAATGTTTGTTACAGAATATTGATTCTTGGTTGTATATATGAGCCAACGAACGAATAAAAGGTTGCGTAAGTACTTTTATAAGTCAGCAAGCAGTCGACTATCCTGCCTTCTTCAGCTGGTACAAACTTCGTCGGTGAGCTGAAACGAGGCCTCGGAGGACCTCTCACGTGATTAGCGTAGTTAGCGAAAGAGATAGAGCTCGCGAAGAATCATTATGGAGCTTGTGTCAATAATACCAGAGGCATCGGCAATGTTTTTTCGATCCTAAGTGGCTGTAATTTCACTGTCGTCCTTACTTTTCTACAAGAAACACAGTAATTCAAGGGCACTACTGATTCACGGTAGGTATGAATAGGTATGATGGTAGTACTTCCCCGAACGAACTCTCCGCTCATCTTAAGGTCTACTACTTTTTAACTTCCTTATGCAGTACACCGATTCACAATGTAATCAGTTCTGGTCTTTCCAGATCAGATCTGTGCTCTTGTGTTTCAGTAAATTTGCTTCTACGCCAAATAGCTCAAAAGATAAGCGCGTGAGTAATACGGCTCCATAACTCAACTCAACCATATTTCATAGATAAACATCAAGCTACTTCGTGAGGTTAAGCATATTGTGCGGTCATTTCCTACCTAATTGTAATGTTACGCACGCTTAGCAAATTTCTAGACGTATTAAAACGCTCTGTTGGGTTTCCCTTTAAAAGTAATGGCTAGTTATATTAAATTTCCCAGTTAAACCCTATACAGTAACATTTTATTATATACCAGCTACTGTCCTGTGGACACGGTTTCTCCTGAATTAATAGTATCTTATATGTTATTTCAGAATATATTCTATCTGTGTAAATTCCACATTAATTGTTCAAGTTGTTTTATTATGTACTGGGTTGGATACACAAGGGGCAGCGGTGCAAGGTGCAGCGGCCACTCCCTACCTCACAATTGACTTTAATTTGCTCGACAATTTTCAGAAAGATCTGTAAACTCTGCCGCTCCCTAGTCTATACAAATAAAAAGCAGAAAAGATTTGTATTTTCGTCTATTTTTGTCTAAAAATCAAAATCTACTAGACCAATTTTGATAATTCTGTCACCATTAAAAAGCTACTTTATTCAAAGTAACATAGGCTATTTCGGTATTCGCAGGATTCTTCGGGAACGCGGGTGAAACCGCGAGACGGAAGCTTGTATAGAATTCTAGTCTAATAACGAAATAATATAATTTTCAATAAAACAGCTACACCAAGTACCTAATCGTTTCAAATAATGACTACGCAGTGACATTAAAAAATCATTGATACGTGAAAACGTTAGTAGGCCGCAACGAGGGGCCTGTAGCCATGTGGAGCGTGCGAGCTTTCCAATTACTACGAACACTGTGGATATGAGAACATAAATTAGACGTCTCATTAAACCTCATACCACTTTGAAAAGAGAATAGCCAGTTAGCGTGGTGATTAACTACCATAATTATCTGTTTGCATAGGCCGACAAACAGGCAGACTCTTGATGGTCCACTTGATGGTAAGTGGTCACCGCCACCTATGGATATTTGCAACGCCAAAGGCATCGCCAATATGTTATTTTGAGTCGTGAAGTAGCCTCATGTGCCTCCAATTTCACCTCTGGGAAGGCAGGCAAAACCGCGGGGGACAACTAGTCCTTCAAATATTACAAATGCAATAGTTTGTGAGGATGTTTGTTACTCTTTCACACAAAAATTACGAAACAAATATTAATTATAAATAATAAATAATAATAAAAATCCTGAGACATTCTTTTACACACGGCCATCTGATCCCAAACTAAGCAGAGCTTGTACTATGGAAACCAGATAACTGATATACTACATATACTACTTTTTTTTTCTAAATACATACTTATATAGATATTTACACCCAGACACAGAACAAACAGACATGTTAATGCACATAAATGTTTGTCCTAGGTGGGAATCGAACCCGCGACCTTCGGTTGGCAGTCAGAGTCGCTTACCACCAAGCCAACTGGCCTGTCATATTAATATTTATTATAATTTATACATAGATAGTTTATTCTAAGTTAATACAAAAGATACTTTTTATGCCTCGGGAACGCGGGTAAAACCGCGGGGGACGGCTAGTTAATACGTTTCAGGTCATCTGTGCCACATACGAGCAGCATAAGATTTCCTCTCGTTCTTTAACTATGCGATGTGAAAGAAATTTTGAGCAATGCTCATTAAATGAAATTTATTGTTGCAATTAAAATACAGTTGTACAGAGAACGACTTAAGAACATAATATTATTATTTATTTAACATACAATCATGGTTATAGGTTGCTACTACAGGCATAAAAGGGCTTATGACTAAAAGTTATTTTGTAAATATAACTGAAGCCAAGAAATAATTATTCAAGGATCATCTTTACACACAGCCTTCCAAAACTGACCAGAGAACCACATAAGCAACCAGATAACTGATTCACTACATTTTGTTTTTAATTTTCTTTTATCTAAATATATTATAAAATAAATGGGTGTAAATAACTAGATATTTAGAAAAAAAAAATAGTATATGTAGTATATCAGTTATCTGGTTTCCATTGTACAAGCTCTGCTTAGTTTGGGACCAGATGGCCGTAGGTAAAAAAGAATGTCCTGGGATATTTATTTATACTGATAGATATTTACACCCAGACACAAAACAAGCAGACATGTTTATGAGCACAAATATTTGCCCTGGATTGAAATCGCGACCACAACTTCGGACCACGATGCCAACTACAACAAAATCAGTAATAATATAGCATAAAAGCAAAAAATAATATCTCAAAAAAATTATGACCCAAGTTTATGTGGTAGCAATAAATGCATATATTCAATTTCATGGTCCAAATAAAATGTGGTAACGAATGAGACCGGACGTATCGGATGAACGATATCATTCATTCACAATGTGTGTCGATTATTATGCTTATTGATTCAAGGCAAATGGATATTCATTACTTCGTTTACTGCTACAATGTTTTATGGGAGTATATTATATTACACAGGATCCTAAATAGTTTTATCAAGAGTTCCTGACTGATTGGCCACAGATCTGCCATTCTCATCCAACACAGACATTTGTGTACATGAACATGTTTGTTTTGTGACTGGTTGTAAATATTATAAAAAGAAGTATAAATAGTATATCAGTTGTTTGGTTGTTCAAGTTCAAGTATTCTGCTTTATTTGGGATCAGATAACAATGTGTGAAGAATGTCACAGTATATTTATTTATCGGTAAATTATTCATTTCAATCATCAGCTATAAGTTAAAATAAAATGATTATAAAAAATCCCCATGGAATCAGCATTTTTCATGCAATTAATCATTGATCAACTTTACCTAAAGAGAAATAAAGATAATATTGCTATGACATTCTGGATGTAAAAACAGTCCTTCAAGATCTCGATAACTCTAGTAAGACAAGAGTTATTAATGCAATACATGCTATAATATAGCCTATTGCATAGAACTTTAGTTTTATTTTTGTCTAATTGACTGGTAAAATGACATGCTTCACAAGTCACAGTCGACCGCCGTTTAAAATTGGAATAAAGAAACTCTCTTCCAAGAAAGAGCATTCCTTTCAGTCCACAGTTCTTTGTTATTCATAATTTGGTCCAAGTCAGCAATTATGACGACGACACGGCCGGCGCCGACGAAGTCGACGTCTCGTGCGTTACTTTCACTCAAACCTTCGCTTTTTACGTAATTCAACATGTTTACTTAACTTTGAGCTTTATTGCAAGCTCTTTGCGACATGTTTTAATATCGCTCGAAATCAGCTGCTTACCTGTAAAAGAAAGAAATTAATGTTAAAAGCAGACTCAATTCAATTACAGCGTCATAAAGTTTAATTTAGCTGTGTAAGTACTATGTTTTATCGTTTGTTGATTATTTGTTTTATGTTAATTAGAATAATTAAATGTAAAAGAAAAAGTCCTGGCTGATTGAATGCTTGACTGGCTCAGACACTAACGCAGAGCCAAATCTACTACTAACCATAGAAAATTCTAATTAAAAGAGCTGCGTCTTTTTACAGTGTAGGGGTGTACACAAAAGGATTTTCTGAAATTTAAGCTCTATGGGGGGTAAAATTGGGAAGGTAAGGTTGTTATATAAATTTCAATGAAATAAGCGTAAAGTGCAGGGTGGGAATTTATTATAGTATTTTTAAACCACATTCCCCGGCGGATCAAATATTTTTTCTGAGAGAAAACGTATAACATAGATTTTTTGTAGTACTTTGCTTGTAAAAACTTGCAGAATCGAATTAGTATTTATAGAGATTACCCCTGCATACGAATAAACAAACATACAACCTATATATTTAATAGTAGTGTAGATTTATCTGAAAAGTTTAATGATTTATTTTCTTGAAGTGTTGCATTCTTACCTACTAATTACCACAGTTACAAAACCTACAGATATGGTTAAATTGGGATCAGATCAAAGAAAACTATGTAAGATATCACAGTACATTATAAACCCTTTTCCTACGCATTTAGAGTTGCCTTTAGTATATCACGACCGAAAAGATATTTCCCTCACCACTTCACTTCAAATTAACACTCTCATTAAACACGAAGCGACGTCATAAATAGATGCCCTATACTCTAAATATAAAGACATCTGGCCATCAGCAGCATGTTAATGATATGTTAATTTTGACAGTACAATGAGTGACGCCATGTCTATGCGTTGCGCTGATGTGACGTAACCCTGCGTAGGCGCATACGAAATCAATATGGAGCGACACGCGTGTGCAACTTCATCTATTGATTTGACGCCTGTAATTATGACAGTGATGGTTTTATGCAGCTCGTACTAACAGTTTAGAATCTATTCTGATTTCCCAATGACAGCTTTGTGGGAGTTTAAGTGATGGCACAAATGATACTTTGAAGGATATGCATTATGCAGTCCGTTTTGTAATTATATAACCTTTATAAAAACTAGCACAACGCCCTTCACACCGCCGGAGACAGAGTTAGTTGGAGAAAGATCATTCGCGAGAAAGTGATGCAGAAAGGAGGTCACGACCCTCAGCCCTGAGGAACACGAAGCAAGGAGGAGTATAACAACTAATACGTCTATGTAAAGTGCCATAGGTGAGGCCTATGTCCAGCAGTGGACGGAGATAGGCTGATGATGATGATGATGATGATGATGAAAGGTGGATTAGAAAACCAGAGATATGATGTTTGTCTACTTATTTTCCAAAAGTTGCTGACCTTACGCTTACCCCTAGAAATATATTTTTAAAAATTCAAAAGGTCAATGTTATTGAAGCTACCACCATATTCAAATTCAAATTCAAAACCATTTATTCAGTTTAGGCCCATGGAAGGCACTTATGAAGGTAAAATTTAAAGTTACTGAAGCTACTGCCAACAACTTCCAGTTTTAGGGTTCTCAAATTACGATAGTTTCTCTGAATACTTACCCACTCCATTAGCTACTGGCTACTTTCTAAAGGTTGATCCATCGAGCCAAAAAGAGTCTCAAACTTTGCAGCCCAAATTATGGTGCCTATTATGAGAGTCACTTGCTCTATTAACTGCCCGTTCTTCGAACCAAAGCGACAAACTTTTATTTAAGCTTCCTTTTTGAGCTCTTTTTGTGAAATTTTTCACTTTCACAGCCAAACTATGGAACCAACTTAAATGGAAATTGGCCGTTAGAGCATGAAGGAAGACTAGTACACGAAGACAGTACTGTGAACCCAATTGTGGTATTTCGCAGCACTACAATATAGAGTCCTCAAAAGGGCGTTAAAAAGTCTGCAAGGTCGGCAACATACCAACAACTTCGCTGCAAATGTACATATACCTACTTACTATCAAAAGGACCTTCAGCCTGTCAACACCTGATAAAAACTTAAATACGCCCTAATACATACTTTGTTACTCAAGAGAGGCGGTAAGCCGAAAGAATCTTTTGCAACTGTGTGTAGTAATTTGAATAACATAACGGGACTGGTTGACTATTAATGTGTTGCATATAGAAATGTCGACGGTACATGAGTATTGACAGACAGTGGCGCGCCTCCCACATCGCCACAGGATTTACTGTGAACAGTAGTTCAATTGCTAACGAATTGATAAATTGATTGAGAACTAGGTAACGAATAAATGTCTGACATAAATCTATATCTACAAATAAATAATATTGAAGTATCTATTCGTAATGTCAAAATGTTTGTAATGTCAATATAACAGCTTTTTATGGAATGCATATATGAAAATATATACGATATACAGGAAAATTTAACATCCCTCGGGAACACGGGTAAAACCGCGGGGGACAGCTATCGAAACTAAAAATATACTGTGACACTCTTTTATTATAAATGGGAGACCTACTGTACAATGTATAATCAATAAATTGCAATAATTAAATTTGAAAAAAGAATATTTAATTTTTTTTGTATAGAATATAGATATATATGCCATAGATTTAAACTAAAAAATATAAGATTTATTACAATTGCGGTCTTTTCAACTTATTCTTAATTAAATGATAAACCATTTAACGTAAACCAAAACAGAGCTGTACTACTAAAATTATATGAACTGTGTCTTAAAGTACAGTAGCCAGCAACTCCTGCGCATATCTCGATTCTCGTTTGTTAACAGTGAAAGTAAGGTATCTGAAGGATAAACAATTATATTGCACACATAACCAACGGATGCAAAAATGTGAGACCGGAATGCAGTTGGAGATATAGTAACGAAATTAATGCGAATTAAGTATTGCAATGTGCTGGGTAATCGATATCATAATGCTAGACTAATACTAGGTCTGGTCTTAAAACTTTTTTATTTTTATTGAATTATATGCCTTTTACTTGAGACTTACAGAAAAAAACGTCCAAGAGTTTCTTTAAGTACAATCAAGTTACATTCTGATTGTTAAAAATAATATCAACACGTCCATTACCTTTAAAGAAGTAGGCAACGTTCTCAGTTATAAGAGATATATGCCACAGAAGATATTTAAGTTCTATTCGATCGACCTGGGGCTCGACAACTGACAATTAGTTATTTGAACTTTCAATCCAGCCATCTGCCGTAACTTAAGCATTCTTTGGCCCTAAGTTTTCCTGAGCAGCTGAGCAGTAACTGTCAAAATAAAGGTCAATTAAATACTATTATATTACTTTTGCCCTTCCTACCTATACCTTCATCGTATGAAAGGCAGTCTCTATAAACCGCATACTCAAACCTATGGCGATTATTACAAAATGTTTTAATAACCGTATCATAGATTATATTTATAACAAGATGCGTGTAAAACATAAAATTTTATAGTTTTTCTTCATAGTAAAATCACGCATGAACATAACAATAGTAAAAATCATGACAAAATAACATCCAGCTACGAACCGTTTCCATACAACCCTGCATTTCCAAATCAGACACAAATCACCCTTTGTCAAATCAAAGTAAACCTTACTCCTCTTAGATAGAGTTGGAATTACCAGCATACTGCCATACAGTATGGTACTCGAAATGTTGCAATTTTAACGACAAAGTCGAAACCAAGTCTTGCGTATACGCACGTTTCCCTTACACGTTGGAAAATCGAAAAGGCATAACAAGATTTGAATCGCATTGAAATTTATACCGTAAAGCGTATCCAATTAGGTGCATATTTCTCTGGGATAGTGACATAAGTATTTCGAATATGTGACTTCTTAAAAATGGTTGACTAATTAAGTTTTAACTTCTCGGAAATTGACTTAAGTTTATATATGGTAGTCGCTTAAAGGTTTATAAGTACTTTTTTTATATTCTTATAGATTTACCCACCAATCTTATATTTAAAACTAAATAATAGGTTGGGGAAAAAGTTCCTTCTCATTTTTTAAGAAAATTCAAAACATTTTTTAACATAGTTTATTTACATTTAACTAAAGTATGTAGGTATCATTTCAAAATACTGCGACAAGTGGTTTTGAAAGTTCTCTCGTGATGTTAACCTGACACTGCCTAAAGAATTCTGAAGAGACCGAAACAGGTGGAAATCTGAAGGTGCAAGGTCAGGACTATACGGCGGATGCATTAATACCTCCCAGCCAAACTCTCTTAATTTTTGCTGAGTGGCTAAAACCACACCCCTTCTGTTGATTACTTCCGGCCGCTTTCTCTTAACTTCTTGCTTTAATCTCATCAGTTGTTCGCAGTAGAGTTCAGAATCGATGGTCTTGCCTGGTGGTAACAGCTCATAATGAATAATGCCCGTCCAAACCCACAACACACACAGCATCACCTTGTTGCAAGTGAACCCGGGTTTTGCCACAGTCTGTGAAGCCTGATCGGCCTTTGACCACGACCTTTTTCGCACGTTCTTGTCGTACGTGATCCACTTTTCATCACCAGTTATCAGCTTCTTCAGAAATGGTTCGGTTTCATGACGTCGTAATAAAGAATCACAAATGAGTACACGGTTCATTAGGTTTCTTTCAGTGAGCTCGTGAGGTACCCAAATATCGACCTTTTTTGTGTACCCAGTTTTTTTCAAATGCGCCAAAACTATTTTGTGGTCAATTCCCAGTTCTTCAGCTACGTCGTAACTACTGATATGCCGATCTTGCTCCACTTTTTCAAAAATGGCATCCATTTTATCCGTAATGGGGCGACCAGAGCGACGTCCATCTTTGACATCAAAATTTCCGGATTGAAAACGCTTAAACCAAATTCGTGCTACTCTCACAGACACTGCACTAGGTCCATAAACATCGCAAATTATTTTCGCGGCTTGCGTTGCATTTTTACCTTTTTTGTAGTAAAATTTTAAAATGAATCGAATTTCTTCATTAGATTCACTCATCTTGGCGGTACGAAAAACAAATGCAAATCACACATTTTCCTAATATGAATTTGGAATTATGTTCTTTAAAATTTTAACTTTTAATGATACCAAAACCAGCCAGATACAAATAGTATAGCCAAAGAGATTTTATTACAAGTTCATACATACTATAATGCGAAAAGACTTTTTCCCCAACCTAATATAAACAGTAAAACTTTCCGTGGTGTCATTGTTCAATAATTATAAATATCTTAAGACATTCCTTACATACGGCCATCTGATCCCAAACTACTTATTACTACAAAGTACTATGAAAACTAGATAACTGTTATACCTACTGCCTAATGTAGTTTCCTTTTTTGCTTAATACATGATTAAATATTTAAATATTAACATCCAGACTTTTCTAATTTGATTTTTATTTTAGTAAAGACCTACAGCGACTAATAAAAGATACCATATACGATTCATAACTTTTATGTTTGTTGGAAAAACTGGTAATAGTAGAAAAGAAAGTCTTGATTGGCAAAGTCGAGAGCGCTGAGCGGGACTCTCACCAGGCACACGATCTGGTTAGAATCGTCGTAGCATCTGGATCCAGGTGGCGCAGGACTGTAATGTTCCCTTTGGAAATCCATGGGGGAGGCCTATGTTCAGACTCTTCCTATGATCAGATTGTTAAACTTAAACTCTTACTTTATTTTACTCTATTCGACCACATCAAAGCGATGAGTTGGCGACCACTCACCAGGTAGGGGACCTGGTCAGAGTCGCTGGAAACCGCTGGATGCAGGACCTTTTGGTGGTGAAATCCATGGGGTAGGCCTCTGTTCAGCAATTGACATCTTAGAGCATGATAATGGTCATGAAGAATGTAAAAGCCATCTGCGGCTAACATCAATGGCTAACTGCTACAACTCAATAAAAAAAAACTTTAATGTTTTAAGTAATGCAATATACCTACGTACTGGTAATCAAATTGTTTGATCATAAATAATGATACGTTGCAAGCAAATTAAGCAAACAAGCTAAGCGCTTTTAAATTACTATTGCCCTACAAAATAAATACTTTCATTGCAGATTATGTACAAGAGCCTGGGTTTAGATCGTTGCGTGGCGAAGCTACCTTTCTACTACACGATGATTGGAGCGTGATCACCGTTCTTGTTTTTAGATCATTACTGACAGTACGTAATGATCAGTGACCAGTGATTTGTTATCGTTTGTTGATCTCACGGAATAAGGTCTTTAATGCTAATTAGAATTAAGGTTACGTGAAGGATACATATGTTTGCATATCAATAAACTTTACTTTGTTTTTTATGTTATTGTTTTTTTCAGCTGCGTTTGTTATTGTGATTATATAATATCAGATATATTACTTTTATTAAAAACGTGAACATTTATGTGTTGAACCATTTTACGGATTTAGATGAAATTTGCCACACAGATAAAATGTATCCTAATAATTTGCTCAATTATTTGATATTACTATCATTATCATCGTAAAGACTTTAAATTTGACCTTCACAAGTGCCCTCAGCAGGCCCAAAACTGAATAAATGGTTTTTTTTTTGGAAAAGAAACCCACATTCCTAATTCATTGAATTTAAAATTTTATGGCCGTTTCTCATTGTGTTAGCATACTTGCCAACTCTACTAACTCCTAGAATCAATTCTTACATATCAAAGGGCTTTAAAAAATCATTCCAAAATAATAATAACAAATCACCTTGCCGATTCAATAACAACGAAAATAGACTTACAATGCACAGTTTTAAAGTTCAATATCAAAAAAATATCACACCCAATTAGCACCAGTATCATGCGCCCATAAGATCAATTGTGTTAACTATTACCTCAACACAGTTACACTGAATGCTAAGTAGGTATGAATCTATGACAGGTTAAACGTTTCGCAACCTAATGTTTTGAATATCCTTGCGAAATTTCGACACACAATACTGTTATGGTTCAGTTTAGACGGAACAAGTGACTGTGCGTGTAAGTGTAATTGATTTAGTTACTAATTACCACTTAAGGTATAAAAATGAATGCTTTTTTGTTCGTCTTCTATGGGTTCATATGACATTTTATTGCAATGAAACTTTTGGGAGCTGCATGAGTATCTGAAGAAACAACGGGAACAGCTTCTGAGTAACTCTGTGGCAGGGTAGCGCTGCACAAATTTATTTTGTTAACGAAAATTTTTCGGTTGTTTATTTACTTTATCATAAAGCAATAAAAAAGATTTAATTTTATTTAAATGAGAAAATGTTATTTATCACCTATTGTATAGTGTTTTATTTCTGGTTTGAAAAAGAATTTTTTTTTTAGTTTTGTGTTCAGTTTTTTTTATCTCTAGTAGTATCTTTCTGGGTAAGAAATTTTCTAAGGCTAAGAAATCTGTTATTTTTATGTTTGTTTCTTTTCCTTAAACAAATTGCACAATGCTTGTCCAAGAACGTATGGTCAATATTGCTATATAAGGTAAAAATAACAACAATCGTAAGATAAATATTTTGTTAAAATACGGAAATCAGTCATGGCAGTTGTAATGTATCACGTTACAAGTAGGCACCACCAGTAGTATGACGCAAGATATTTCTGAATCAGGTTCAGCAGTATATTGAATCCAATTTATTAAATGACTATCGGTTTTACCCGCGTTATGGAGGTATATTACATTTTCCTGGGATAAAAGATACCTTATGTGTTAATCCACGCTATAAACTTTCTATGTGCTAAGTTTCATCTGTTTGGTAGTTTTTGCGTGAAAGAGTAACAAACATCCATCTATTTATCCTATCAAACGTTTTGCATTTATAACATAAGTAGGATTTTATTTTAGTCGCCTCGTTGAATAAAGCTGGACTAGACACCTGATGGTTCCATAAACGGATCGAAAGAAGTAAATTAAAGTTAATTTGATAAAATTGTATTATTTAAGATTGATAATATGCCCGAAAGACGGCGACACAGCACATCGGGTGTTAAAATAATTTCTAAAATGTAGGTCTAATTTAGACCTTAATCTAAGAGCTAAATTAGTGCGAAGATATATATATACATAGGTGTACAACTTTGCTTCCGCCGTTTTTTTCCGAAATTCGAGGCTTTATTGTAAAAAACTGGTTATACATTTATGATTCAAAGTATTGTCCATCGCTGGCCACTACTGTCTCGTTTGACACGAGTCTTGATCAAGTAATGCCTCCAATTCTGCATCTTCGAAAACCTTCTCTCTTCCACCGCCATGCCGGTCTTCGACGTCAAAATCACCGTTCTTGAAGCATTGAAACCACTCTCGGCACGTTCTTTCACTAATAGCGGCCTCACCATAGGTATTTGAGAGCATTCGATGAGCCTCAGCCGCAGATTTCTTCATATTAAAGCAGAAAATTAAAACCTCCCGCAAATGACGAGAATTTGGCTCGTAAGCTGACATGTTTAATCGATAATAACTTTATGATGCAGACACAAATCGACTAATATTTCGATGGCGTTATGTTTACAAATGCCTAAGCTTATTGTATGACATCTACGATCTATTTATTTCGACTACCACTTACCGCTACAGCCATCTATTGCAAAACGGCGGAAGCAAAGTTGTATACCTAATATGTATGTATTTTACATTTGAAACAAATTCAAATTGCACTATACTAAAAACTCTCCATGATACTTGCCTCGTGTGAACTAGACTTTATACAACTATTCAGGGGTAAATTGAAAATGACATTGCAATAAAAAATATGTTATTGTTTACACCTGTTTTATAAAACAAGCGTTATGAAACTCTTACGAATGTTATACAATGTTAATTCACATGAAAATAAATTCGGTTGAAGGTACACTTGAGGTCTTGACACGCTGTCAATGTCATATTATCACTCATTACAAACGAGTTGGTGATAAACTCGCCTACTAAAAACAATAGGACGGTCGGGAGGTTAATTATCACCATTGTTGCTGAATACCTATTTTGTATTGAGATTAGACCTTCTTGTAAGCGTTGAGGAATATTTAGGTCAAGGGGATGGGGAAAAATAAATCTTATAATTATCGGCACACGATTGGTTTTTATTAATCGTTAATGATGACGATGTAATACTTTTTTCAAGACTTTTTTGTAGGCGTTGTATCAAAATCACAATCTCATTATAGTGTGATGATGACGCTGGAGGTGGTAGACCTAGAAGAGTAGGCTCTAAGGTACAGCTGAATACACCGACAGGTGCTGGCCAGCTGGGTATCTCTAAGTTCAGTACCCTTCCACATTGCTATGGTTTCCTCACCATGTTTTTCTTCACCTTTAGCTCAAGTTAATTGTAGGATATGAACCTACGATTCTAGTTACGGGGTTTGACGTCACTACCAACTGCCTTTAAAACACGCAGATGTTCCCGCGTTTCTGTGGGATCTTATGATTTCCCGGAGAAATAGTGTTAATCCAGAAGCTATTTCAGCCCATGTCTATAGTCTATCATATTTTATATGTGATTGGATCATTAACATCATACATGTTTGTAAAACTAGCTGTCCCCCGCGGTTTCACTCGCGTTCCCGAGGGATGTAACATTTTCACGGCACAAAAAGTCAAAATCCGTTTGGTAGTATTTGCGTGACATACAAACTTTCGCATTTATTTTCTTTCGCAACATCCGACATCACTTCCACCCCTTTAACTCCGTGTTGTGGTCATTTATTGCACCACATTGGAATTAGATCCTGAACTAGGTCTTGACGAAATAAAAGCCGGTTCAACCAACACAAGTCACTCTGCAAGTCGTCAATGTTAAGGCTTAGAAAGTATTCGCTAATTGAGTGTGAAACGGTGACACGACCGTTGCAGAGTACATAATCCTTTGAACAGCTTTTGACTGGCAATTAGGCAATTATATATATTTCTGGCAGAATACAGCATTATTAGTATTTGAAAGTTAGAAAAGCTTTTCTATGACTAATATGCAAAAGAAGAAAGGTAACACAAAAGAGTTTTTTATGCATTTCTTGTAGGTCATATTATATATTACAATTGAATAATCAATAGCGTGAAAAAATAAACGAGAAAAAACTTGAACATTAACGTTGTGCATTTTTGCCGTCTAACGAATTTTCGATCAGGTCACGTGTCCTGACGCGAGTTTAACATTTTATACCCATCCCAAGAAAAGTGCTCAAACCTGCAAAAAAAGTTTTCACTTCAACAAGGTCATGTGTTAAGCATGATAGTATTAAAACTTTTACTCAACTTAGGAATACAAATCAAACACTTATTATTATATTAGATAAGATCATGATTGATTACATCCAGAAAGTACTCGCCAAGGATCATTGCATAGAAATAAGTTGTTGAATAAAACTAAACAAATGGTAGTATAATATTTAAACCACTGAGTTTATAATCTCAGTGAACAATTGATCTCAGTCAGTTGTTCTCTTAATTGTTTCTAATGATGTCATGGTAACTGTACAATGTTTACTTGTAGCTGATCGTAATGAGCTGTTAGATTTTTGTTTTTTTACACCCAGACAAAACACACACATGTACACAAAAGTTTGTCATAGGTGAGAATCGAATGTTTATGAAGTAAAACTCCTAGTGCAGAGTTCGTCCGGGGAAGTACTACCTCCTTACCCATTTCCGATTTGGATAGCGATGTAAGAGGCCGATGAAATTACACGCACTTCGCGGGAACGCATTGACACGATCCCCCTGGTCTGTGCCCTGGTGTTGCAATTGTCTATAGGCGGTGGTGACTTACCATCAGGTGGCCCATCTGCCTACTTATTTGCCTACTTGACCCGTGACCTTTCACTTGGGAATCAGGGTATCTGACCACATCGTCAACCGGCCCGTCGACGGAAGGAACAAGAAGAAAATTATATCTACAATCGATTTATTAGCATTCTTAGCATTACCAAAATGACCATTGAAAAAAGTCGTTGAATGTTTATTACTCTTTCATGCAAAAACTACTTAACGGATTTGGATAAAACATTTATAATCTGGATTAACACATAGGCTACTAATTATCTTGGGGAAATGTATCATTCCTCGGGAACGCGATTGAAGCCACGGTGACAGCTAGTAGAGTAACAGTTAAGATATGATTATTCCGCAACACTGATCGGCGCACGCGCACCGCTCGCGAATTCCACAAGTGCCTACGCGCAACATTACTAGCCATAAATTACGCTTAAGTAGGCGCTCAAGCCGTTGCTTAATTTGCGTTAACTTGTTGGGACATATGTTGTTAAGATTTTTAATTAATACAACGTAACTTTTTTATAAGTAGTAGAACTCTAAGTGGGAAGTACTACCACTGTACTATTGCCACTGTTAAACAGTACCTATACCACTTATAATATTGTGTTTCGGTTGGAAAGATAAGGCCGGTGAAATTAAAGGCATATGAGTCGTAAAAAGTTCACTTTTCAGAGTCGATGTGTTGGCAATTACACTGGTATTGCAAACATCTGTAGACGGCGGTGACCACTTACCATCAGGTGGGTGGTCGGCTTGTTTAAAAAACGCTTAAGCTAATGAACAAACAAGTGAAATTCTCTTAATCCCGGATGAGATTGAATGAAAATATTGACTAAAATACTTCTTAAGGTCGCAGGAAGTAAAGGTACTGACCATTGAATTAACATAAATAGGTTATAAATCTGTCGCAAGGTGCAGTCGGTAATGCAACCGGTTCTAAGTACCGACACTTGCTAGTGGAATGGACAGAGTTGACAGCTATATCAAGGTCATATATGGGTCTTGTGGTGTTTGATATTTGCTATTCATGGCGACATTGACAGATAATAAACAAAAAAGAATCGTGGGACATATCTTTTATGCACATCTGATACCAACTAAGCAGTGCTTGTTCTTTGGTAGCCAGATAATTGATATGCTATGTTTACCACTTATACTTGTATACTATGTACCTACCATTATTTTATATATTTATATATAGGGTAACCAGCCCCTCTAATTTCGACTTGAGCATAAATGTAAAACGTTATAAAAGAAAACATTGCATTAAAAGGCTTTTTTAAATATAAATGATTATTTGGAGGTCAGTATTTGGACCCTTAATATTGAATATCCTTGGTATTGTAATGCTTGCCTGACAATCTTGTATTTAATTACCAATTTTTTATTGTAATATATTTATAGTATTGTCTGAATTCTTAAAAGAAAAATATGAGGCCAATTTATGAATGCTTGTGAAAGCCTACATCAATAAATAATATTTGTATTTCTATTAGAACGTCAATGATATCGGATATTTACATTTGGTCCTTCAATAGGGCAATTTAATAAATTCTACTGACCTAGACAAGATAGACGTCGACAATTATTGTTATTAGAAAATACACTTTAATTTAGTTGACATTGGGATCGAATTAGCACGTGATTATTTATTGGATCATTGTTTTGTGCCAGTTTAAAAATATTATAAAAATTTTGACTAGTTTTAAATATAATATAACGCCACTTGCAAGTACAACACTAAGGTTGCCCGTTATTCTTAAATAACACATATATGTTGATCCGAGAATAGATCAAAGTGCTTCAACACCGATGGAACCACGAACAGCTCTACTAGTTCATGTATAGTTATTACTAAATGTCAAAAGTTTGTAGCGACGTTATATTCGAAAACTGAATTCCCTTCTAAACAGCATGCATTCAAATACTTGAAATACCATAGTTTTTAGTGGGTAGATAAACAATGATTTATAATGAAGGTTGGATTAATTGTTACGCAATTCAGCTGCTACAGCGCTATTTGCTGTAACACAGATCAATGGAATTCATTATAAGTATATATAAGGAAAATAGGGTCATTTGGCGCACCATTACCACAAAACTATTGAACGTATCGGGATGGAACTGCTACCATACGACGCGGAATTTTTCGTATGGTTATAGGCTATATATGATATCGATGAACGCGGGTGAGGTTATTAGTATATGGTCCATAAATAAAACCATACAATCTATAAACCTTTTTATGATGCCAATAAATAAAAACAATTAAAAAAATTACTTACTGTTTACAACACACGTTAGAATGACTAATAAAGAAACAAATATACTAAAATAAACTTTATTATTTGTTTACTAAAGTTTGATTTTTCTTTGATCAGTATGCGGTGTCTGGTTATTAAATTGAATTAGGAATTCAAACTTTTGTAACGCGATGGAGCCATAAAACAACAAATTGGAATTTGAAAGATTCAAAAATTCAAAATTCAAAACCATTTATTCAGTTTAGGCCTTCGGAGGGCACTTATGAAGGTCAAATTTAAAGTTACTGAAGCTACAACCGGTTCGGAAGTCAGCCTTCAACTGAGAAGAACCGGCAAGAAACTCAGCAAGGTTGCATTCTTTTTTATTTGTTATATAATTTTTTATCTATTCTGACTTTTTGGTTATTTTATCATTTCTATTAATAATAAAAATAACAAATAAATATGACCATCTTAAAATATTACTTCAAACCTATAAGTATTAGCATAGATTTTATTGAACTAGCAGTCCAACCCAACGTATATTATAAACTAGCGACCCGCCCCGGTTTCACCTAAGTGGTGTAACATAATTGTATTATAGGTACACATAAACCTTCCAGAAATTTCCTACAGGATGGTGAATACAGCATCAAAATCTATAACGTAGTTTAAATGATATAGGCGGACAAACAAACTGACAGATGGATAGTTTAATACTATTTAGAGAGATATTTCGATTTTCGGTAACCCAACCTTAGAAAGAATAAAAAAATAGAGTTTGTAACTCAATCGCTCATAAATTGTTTCACAGATTTCAATTACAATACGAAAGAGAAAATAAAAAAAAAAAACAACATCGCTAATCACGGGGCGAAAGCTATTTTGATAAAAGAAGCAAAATCTTGGATTTTCGGTCGTTTATAGTCGGGTTAGTTTAGTTCACATTGAAAACAAGTTTTTTGTCATCCAGCGGATCTTAGCGGCAAATTGTTTGAAAGGCGTTTACCTTTTGTCGTGATTTTATTAAATTTATATTTTCCGTTATTTAATTACGTGGGAGTCATTATAGTGACTCATGTTCTAGACCAGTATACATTTTATCTCAAATTATTACTACAGAAACCATTAATGGAATAGCTTTTTATACAATAAGCTTTGTTACATTTGATCTCTTTGTTATTACGTTAGCTTCCACTACGAAGCCAAACCAACATTCCCGGGACATCTTTTTTTCCCTGGAAATAGGAATAGATAAGTACTATGCTATAATCCAAAACATGTAATATGTATGTGCCTATCATTCTTCACGCTATATGGGGTTGAGTGGTAACAAAACTACACCAACATTCGCATTTAATATTACTAACATAAGATTTATCAACATACATACATACTATACATTCCCATATAAATACCTATATTAGGCATAAGAATACTACTTTTTTTTATATTCTACTAGCTGTCCCCCGCGGTTTCACCCGTGTTTATTGATAACATATATAACCTATAACCATCTAGGAAAAATTCCGGGTCGAATGGTAGCAGTCCTATCCCAATATGTTCAGTCGTTTTGAGGTGATGGTGCGTCAAAGGAACCCTATTTTCCTTTTATAAATATGGATAATACATGTGTTGTTTGTGTATGTTTCAAAATAAAATAAAAATAAATTTGAGAAATAATTTATTATCAAGTGTAGAAAAATGAAGATTTTATTAATTAACCACACTTAGCCTTTTTCAACCAGATTTTGCTTTTTAAAACTATACCATATTGGTACTAACATCGTTACATTAAGGAGTAAACGATGCCAAGTCTAAGGCGTGGCTGCGTCAGGTCTAGATTACAGAATGACCATATATGGGCAAGACTTGGTTTTTGTCGGGAAACGAACTATTTATACAGATGACAAGGCAGGGGCAAGACCCGCTCTCGATAGATGAAGGTTGATCTTGATAGAAATCGATATTAGATTAGATCATTGTAATTGGTTGAGTCATATCAATGTATCTACTGTAATCTATCCTCTACATATGTATAAACAAAGTAGGGTTCCTTTGACGCAACATAACCTCAAAAATACTGAATATATCGGGACTGCTACCATTCGAACCGGACTTTTTCCTAGATGGTTATAGGTTATCAATGATATCGATAAAAGCAGGTGAAACCGCGGGGGGCAGCTGGTAATTATAGGTGGATACTTCCACATGAAATCTTGAGGTTCACCAGAAATTGCGTGATGTTTCATAGGTATATGATACACAAAAAAAAAGTAGTGGGACCAGATGGCCGTGTGTAAAGAATGCCCCAGGGTATTCATTTATTTATTTACTTTGTTAGATTTAATTGCTGATTTTTTAAATTAAGGTTCTATTCAGTGCTAAATACCTTGCAATAAAGGCAGGTAAGTTTTTCGAAATCCAAAATGATGCTCACCTACCATAATTAAAGATTTAATTGAAATCGTTATAAGAGAGATACATATTGCTATAAAAGTCTTGGATTCTACAAGGGCCAATCCAGTAGAAACTTATTTTTTGCATCCAAACTTTTTAGGGATCCAAATAAGAACAAAGATTAAATATCTCACGAAACCATTAATTTTTCCGAAATAAAATAAATGCGTTCCTTTATGTCCTTAAATTATAATTTATAAGTATTTTGATAACATCGCCTCGCAGCTGACTATATTTAGACCTTTACCTAAGGTTGGTTTGGATAATGGCGGTACGTTTTGGCGTACTGTCGTGGACAAAAAATATTCAGTTTGAAAATAACATAATTTTTACGTATTTATTTGCTTGAGTTGTAACTAACAAGGTAATAATGTTTTGATAATTGGGTTGATTTTTTTGACATGGAATTCGGATACTTTATTATTCTTGAGTAGAGCTGTTAGTGCAGAGTTCGTCCGGGCAAGTACCTTACCCATTTCCGCCGTGAAGCAGTAATGCACTCGTATTTTTGTTAGACAGGTATGGGGGCCAGTGAAATTATAGGCACATGAGACTTAAAAACTTCACGTATCAGGGACGACAATGCATTGGCGATGCTCCTGTTGTTGCAAATGATGGCCATAGGCGGCGGTGACCACTTACCGTCAGGTGGACCGTCTGCTTGTTTACTGGCCCAAGTGGTATAAAAAAATATACACATATACATATATAAAATACAGTTAATATGTTAACACAGTTTCAAAATATTGCCGGTTTGTCTATGTTAAAAACCTTCCGAAATGTTGGTAATTTCACAGTTAAACACTTCTTTGACATTGACTTTGATTAGTTCATTAAAATAATATTTATGAATGAATAAGCTTAACAAATACAAGTTTTTAATCAAAATTCTCAGAAGCAGTAACGCCGCCCACATTACTAATTATAATTTAATTATCCGTATTATAAACAAGATAATAAAGATATTATCGTACCTTACCGATGTTTTAAAAAAAATATCGAATATATAATACGATATTATGCAGATAAAACACCCACAACCAAGACAATAAAAAAAACCTGCTGCAATTAAGATCAAAACCGCCGGAAGACATAAATTGTCTAATATTGTACCATCAAACAATTATTTTAAAGCATCGCGTCCGATTATTGCAAAATAGCATCAGTATGATATCATACGAGGTTATTGAACTTTAGAAAGGAGTGACTTTTAGCCCCAAAATCGACAACCGGTGACTACACTGGTTAAAGTTAAAATTGCGATATCCGGATATAGTTAAAGATATTTTATTTATTTATTCACGTGCGTGGCGTAATTGGAGAAGTGGGACACTATAATTGTTCATACTTCAATATGTACATAATATTATTTAATTGTAGGTGAATGATTTTAGGTTAATCCGGTGCAGGAAATCATGTGAAAGAAATGATTAAGAGAGGAGAAAGTTATTAAGCCGCTATTAATGAGTATCACTTACATTTGAAAGTGTCTTTGCAAAGATAATTCAATGTGACGCGTAAATCTAGGCTATGACTAAACATCGTATAGAAAAAGCAATGAACAGGCGATGGCATAAAAGCTTATTGATACTTGAATGCCGTGGTAAAGGGTCGAATCCTACAATGAGCTTGAGGTTTTGGTAAGGGAAGGTAGTACTTTATAGCCACCATTTTTTTTTTGTTCCGTAGTGGAAAATCCTCATGGATGTCCTCCGCCCTGGGGCGGATGGAGAGGTCTGTCAGACTCTTCTGACTAAAAACCACCCGGTGTTCCATCTCACAGCTACTACGCCGGGGGTCGCGAGCACGCACGATCCGCTTCCGCAACTCCCGGCTGTCTTTATAGCTACCAACCTTAAGTAAAAAATGTGCCGGTAACTCTACTGGTGTATTTCGGCATTTGAGAGCTCCCTTCTTGTCATTGTATTACTACCTTCAACCATTCATCATCATCATGACAGCTCACGTCAACCCACAGCTGGACATAGGCCTCTCTCTGTCTGTTTTGTTCCTTAATACACAAAAAACCTTCAAGTTCAATGAGCGAAAATTAGACATGAACACAAAACCACAAACACTAGGTAGTGGTTTAAAAGATGACCGAAGATAATTCGAGCAGAAAAACGTCGTGATTATTATTGAAAAAACCGCGACTGATCGAGAAAAAATCTAATCGAACGGTACGCACAGGTTTATGACCTCAATACACAACCTGCTAGCAAGATTTATAATAAAACTAGGGATTATTTCCGCGGTTTCACTCGCATTCTTTCAGGATTCTCATTTCAGGATTTTGACATAGACCATGTTTTTTCTGGATAAAGAAGGTTTTTAAATAGTGAAAGAGTGATTAATGTTGGTTTCGTAGTTTTTGAGTTTTTTCATTTTAAACAAAAACATAAAAATAACATTTCAAATTTAAGTATCAATGTAGTATGTTGCATTGAACATAGATGACAACTCCTTTCTTTTACTAATGATTTAGAGTTTGATAATGTTCATGGAAAGATGATTCCATAGTTAATTTACTAAATTATATTAAGTATAACAATAATGTGAGATAGAACGTAGATATGACCTGTGGGTTATATCCGGCTATCTAACTACCATCCCAATCAGCCTGACAAAAGAGGTGATATTACTTTGCAAATTTATATCTTCCAGTCTTTTTTACAGACAATCAATCACAGCCGCTTTTTTTCTCTGACTTATCCTATTTCTGGGCAACGGTCTCCCCAGTCTGTATCCTCTGCAATTACCTTTCACATTTATATTTAAAAATACAAGTAAAGTTATAAAACTCAGTTACGCCGTTTACGTAATCTCTCAACCAAGAATTCAAAACCATTTCAATCGCCATAAAAGGCCGATTGTTACCATAAGTCCCACGCAGCACTAGTGATCCAAACATAATGCCTTCATTTGGATATACACCCATAAACGAGAGAAAGTAAGCTCTCGTTATACATTGCGGCTAACTCTTGTAAATCCGGTACTTTGAGGTTTTACTTTCAGATTACTCAGTAGGAAATTATCTAAATGATTCATGGGCTTGTTAACATCCGTTGCAACATGTGTCCAAACATGGTTTATATAATTAGGTGGAATGTTGGTCTCGTTGCTGAGACTTCTGCCTGTCTGTTCGGGGATAGGCGTGAAGGTATATTTAAATAGCTTTCAGTGATGCAGCTTCACCGCCTATATATTATTCCAGGATATGCTCTATCTATGTGCCAAGTGTAATCCATATCCGTTTAGTAGTTTTTGCGTGAAAGAGTAACAAACATACTTACATACAATTCTTTCCTCCTTATAATATTAGCATAGAGTATGGATTAACGGCAACAACTAAATATATAGGTACAATCAATGAGGATCTTTCTAACTGTTACACAGACGATCATTGATTTTATACATTCTAAGTTAGAATATAACAGCTAAATTCTTCGAATATTCATTACGTTATTTTTTGATTATGTTCTAAATACTGGAAAGGTTTAAAATATGAATCAATATATAAATAAAAAAAATAATAAACATATATCAATTTAAAAAATCGAGGGAATTTTAAAACTTATTAATAAATTAATATCCATGGTAATTAAATAAATATCTAATATGATTGATAATCATACTTTTCAGCTAAGCTAAGCTTGTAGAGGAAACCAAATAACTTATATAGTACCTCAAATGATATACCTAATCATCTTAATATTATCTTTCGCAGACATAATGTCACCGACATGGCTGAACTCAGACGTTAGAAATTTTTTGTACCGAAATTAATATCAAACAAAAAAAAAAAATAAGGAAGTAGTCATTATACCTCCCCCACCTAAACCAATGTTACTAACCGATTTAAAAAAGGACGTGATTCTCTTTTCAACTCCTTGTAAACTTTAAATTGCCTTTTATATGCGATAATCACTATTGTCATATTAATAAAAATCTAATTTGCTTGACCGTTTTACTATCATCAAAAAATATTAAAAAATAAATAAGTAATATCCTGAGACAGCCTTTACACACGGCCATCTGATCCCAAACTAAGCAGATCGTGTAATATGGAAACCGGTATGGTAAAAAGTAAAAAATGAGGTAACTGATATACTACTTTTTTAAGTACATACTTAAATAGATATTTACACTCAGACACAGAACAAACAAACATGTTCAAGCACACAAATGTTTATCCTAGGTGGGAATCGAACCCGTGACCTGCGACTTGGCAGTCAGGGACGCTATCCACCAAGCCAACTGCTCTGTCAAAATATTATATCGACCACATTGGTATTTGAAACATCATTTGTAAGCAAAAAAGAATCCTAGACATCAATCAACTTAGGAATGCAACTGTATCTATTACTCATAAGTACATGGTATTTTGAACACTATGCTAATTTATTTAAGGGTTACGGAATACAACATCAACAAAGGTTCGAGCCACGCTCGTTGTCGGTTAGAAAGCGGTCGTCCTTGTAAGTAAAAGCAATTGAGAAGGTGAAAGTGGTCGCTTTGTACACTCATATTATTTAAGGCTTTGATAATGTAACCGATACCAACAAGAGTTTTGGTTATATTTTATTACTAGCTATATTCGCGGGTTAAAAATCAAAATAGCATAAATGCTATTCCAGTCAATAATATATTTCTGTGCCAAATTTCTTCCAGATACGTTCAGCCGGTCTGGCGTATCCATCCAAAATTTCCCAGTACCTTTTAGTAGTAAGATGGTGTTACTACAGAATTTTACTTCGAAGTATGCTTTACAGTTGGTAAGTTTAGTGAAGCGTACAAAGATACCTAGACTGCTGACAGAGATCGACAAAGCCATTCACCTCTGCTGAGATATCGCGCACCGTTACATCAAGGATGCAAACGTCGATTGATAGCAGTTATAAATATACATGTTTCCAATATTATGCTTAAAAACAAAGGTCAACGTTCAATATTTAAATTACTTTTTTATTTGTCATAAAAAGTTATCCCGCTATATCTTTTCAGCCAATGTTGTAAATGTTGGTGTTAACAAGATAGCATTATGGTAAGTTTTTTTTTTAATGCCATATCGACCGGTAAATAGACAGGCGATCGACCTCATAGTAAGTGGTCACCGCTGCCTATGGATATTTGCAACACCAGCGGCACTTGTAGCTTCAGTAACTTTCAATGTGACCTTCAAAGTGCCCTCCGAAGGCCTAAACTGAATAAATGGTTTAGAATTTTGAATTTTTGAATTTTGAATGCAATGTTGACCCTTAGACGTGAAGTCTCAGGTGTCTTTAATTGGCCGACCCAATGGTAAGTGGTCACCGCTGCCTATAGACATTTGCAACACCAGGGCATTAGCAATGCATTGTCGACCCTGAGTCATGAAGTTGTCAAGTCGCATGGTTCAATAATTTCATCCAGACACAAATGTGGTACCAGGGTCCTTGGATCATATCTTTTACATGTCATAAGAGGCGAATAAATACGTGCACTTTACACCTTTCATCAAGTGGTAAAAAAAAAATCTCATTTTTAGATACCCACAGCGGTTCCGGTACCGCTTACATCTGAATATGTAATGCTCCGAACGGATAGGACAAACCCCAAAACTAATTAGGAATGGACGGACATATAGTAATTATATTCTTTACCATAAAAGCTCGGTATGTTAATTACTTAAAGGCATAAATGAAGCCTTACGTTTTCCGTATACAGCCATTTTCCGCCATCATACTTCAGACCTATCATAAATACTTTTTGTATGTAACAAGTAGTTTTATAGTTCCTTCATGAATTGTGTATAGAAATAATATTTGTTTATGTTTGAGGAAGCGCCGAGTTTCCGGCGAGCGCGGCGCAGCACTCAACAATAAAAGAGTTCCGCATTTTTTCAATCATCTTATAATTACTACAAATTTACGCTAATTGAGATAGGAAAATATATTTAGTTGCTATTAGCCCTTTGTTTGGAATGTAAGTAAGGAAGGTATCACAGTTCCGTACGCAAATATATTTTTTGTCGAAATTGTTCGAAAATAAATTAGGCAAAAAAATCAAAAACAATAGGAATTAGGAGCAACGTCCATACAACTTAACTAATTTATTTACCAATTTTGTCGCCCGGTATAAAACGCAAATAGAGATCGGAGGTCCAAGCTTTAATTCCCAGGGCAAGGTACTAGTAGTGATTACCTGTAGCCTGAGTTTAGTAATGTACCCTATAAACGGTGATATTGTTCACTACATCTCACGTTGGATCTAAAAGTAACAGCAATATTTAGACCCTCTGCCCACCTTTTCGACGGCAATGGGTATGCCTTTTTGATGGCATATCATCAAAACAAAATCATGTGCAATATATAAAATGAGCACATCCTACATTACTCCTTGTACTTTATAGTATGTCACCTCGAGGTAAGTTTCCTTTTGGAATTTTCCTAAAATTTATTTACGTAGCTCTATAAGGCGCCAAAATGCTCGTAAATATTTATCAAGCCAGCAGGCGGAAGGCACTTGAGGATGAAGTACGCGCAGGCGTTAAATCATGTGTGTATTATCGTATATATTTATTCGTTTGCCTCTTCGCTTATAAATCAATTTATGCTGAATTCATTTGGTAAGGTTGTAGCTTGGCATTATTTTATGTTGAACTAGGTGTGTCCCGCAGTTTCATCCGCGTCCTCGATGATAGTTTCTGTCCTCAGAGATAGCGTTGATAATGGAAATGTTTGAGATAACCAATTTTGGTAATGTATTGTTATTTATTATTCTGCTGAGTCCCGAGGGACGGAGATAAATCCAACAAATCATTGATCATTGAAATCTGTGCAGTCGTTCTTGAGTTATAAAGCACTTATAACTAACACAACTACATATGATTCATATGTTGACAGGCCAGTTATCTTGGTGGTTAATGCTCTGACTGCCAATTCTAAGGTCGCGGGTTCGATTCCCACCTAGGACTAACATTTGTGTGCATGAATATGTCTGTTTGTTCTGTGTCTGGGTGTAAATATCTATATAAGTATGTATTTAGAAAAAAAAAGTAGTATATGTAGTATATCAGTTATCTAGTTTCCATAGTACAAGCTCTGCTTAGTTTGGGATCAGATGGCCGTGTGCAAGGAATGTCCCGGGACATTTATATATTATATATCTACAAACTATACTTTTGTTAGCTACCTTATGTATTAGAGTATGCAGTAATAAAATAAATGAACTCTTATCCTACTCAATGCTTTCCGGCATATATTCGCCATTTGTGAAACTTCTTCTTTAACACTGATTGACTTTCTGAGGACTTCGTTAACCTGACCATAAGCTAAATACAAATTAGACCTTAAGCTATTGATTTTAAGGTTAAAAATTACGTACATTTACATTATAAACGAATGGTTTTAAAATCTATAATATTAGAACTGAAACATTTCCACTTTACGATATACTGCATTTACTAACATGTACCAATTTTATTGTTTACTATGCAGTTACTTTTACGACTAACATTAAATGTTCTGTTCAAATATACAACAAACAGGTTACCTCACCTATGAATGGAATCAGAAAATCAGCTGTATTATTAAATAAAAAAACAATATTTAAGGAGATGATTTTTTTTTCTTTTTTTTAAGGAACTTTGTCAATTTCCCCGTGAATGGTGTATACATTAAAATTATACAAGACCTTTTAAAAGTCTACATAAATAAGGAATATTTCTACCACTTTTAGGGGGTAATATAAACACAGGTATAATGGAGAGGTCGAAGGCTAGTACTTAAACATATTACCTAAATTATAGACTATAAAAAACCATGAGAGTAAACACCGCGATGACTTCAAGATATGGAAACCTAATAATACACTGACAGGCTAATTGACTTGGTGGTTAACGACCCTGACAGCCAAGTCGAAGGTCGCGGGTTCGATTCCCACCCGGGATAAACAATTGTGAGCATGAACATGTCTGTTTGTTCTGTCTGGGTGTAAATATCTATATAAGTATGTATTTAGAAAAATAAAAAGTAATATATCAGTTATCTGGTGTCCATACTACAAGCTCTGCTTAGTTTGGGATCAAATGGCCGTGTCTAAAAGCATTTCCCAAGATATTTATTATTATTACTAAACTTTCATAATCCCGCTGTTCATACAAATAACACCTATTAAATTCGCCACGGACTTTTACATTACAACTTTACTATAATGAGTTATTGATAACTTAGGTAATGAGTTGAGTTAATAATTATGTTCCCACGGCAAAGGTACTCAGTTAGATTTATTGTGAGTAAAAGTTGTTTTTATTTTCAATCAAGTTGGTTAATTGCATTCACATAGTATTATGTCAAATGATCGTTGATGTAGGTAATAAATTTAATTTATCAGTCTACTAAATTTTGTTTCTGGATATACGTCTGGGGTCAGTCAAAGGCTAAACGCAAGTCCATTCTTAATAAAAAAAAATGGTTTCTGGACAAACATAGCTAATTGTACTAATATTATATTGAGAGAGTGCGCATTTTGTGAGTTTGTATCATTAGACAATCTACGGAACCTCGGCACAAATTTGACAAATTCTTTCACCATTAGAAAGTTACATGATTCCAGATAGATATAGACATATGGACATGGTAATCTAGGGATACCTTTGATACCTCGGAAATACGGATAAAACCGATGGATGGTGGTAAATCCGGATATTGCGGACGGAAACCTAGCCATTAATAAAGATGAACTAAAATTCCAAAGATCTGTTATTTATTAAGATATTTTCCAAATAAAAATGATTTTTTTTAATAATCCTTTTGAAGAAAACTGTACAAGTGTTTTAAAAAATCTTGTAAGTAAAAGCTTTAACAGTATAATATAAGTAGGTAAAATCAATACTAAGTAAGCACTTAATGTGGCAGTTACATAACTTATATTACTTAACGTTAATTTGTGATCGATTCTGTGTCATCGAGCTTCAATCTAAAAAATTAATTTATTGCGCTGTACCTTCTATCATAGAATCTAATTAACATAACTTTTACTTCCGATAGTTACCTAATGCAAAAGGTAAATAAATCACGTCACTTCAATATGAAGTTTTCATTTTGACGTGACGTGTCCGGTATTTTCGTCAACGCGTTGTGTGATGAAGACTAAGTCTCATGTACTTTAATTTCACTGGCCTTCTTATCTTTCTAAGCATAAGGGTCTCATCTTCCTGAATTTCACCGGCCCTATTATTTTTCTCAACATACAAGTGCACTGCTTCACGGTGGAACTACATATAGTGGTAGTACTTGTCCGGCCGAACTTTTCACTAAGAGCTATTTCAATGGCTTACGTGGAGTTTAGATTCTTCGACTTCCAAGCCCCAGGTCATGGAAAACATTCCTACCCAGTAAAATTGAGGACATGAATACGTCTGTGTCTAAATAATGATGTATTTTTTAAAAACTATTACATGTGGTTAATTGTTTAACTGGTAAATTTATTGCGGAAATGATTACATGTGTTGTTGATAAAATAGATAACTTCCTGTATATTTTTTGGATTTTTATATTGGTAACTTAACATGCAAATTTAGAGTCCATAATTATATTATTGATGTTTTAACTTACCCTACTCTTGAGATTATATAATAACATAGATTATATGGCATTACTTGAGTTCGCGTGTACCATCCTCAACTGCGTCGTCACTTTCCATCAGGTGAGATCTAGTCAAATGCGCTCAAGTTTTTATAAAAACAAAAAATATATATACATATATCTATGCTATAGTCTATGTGACCTGCCCTGTTTCTTAGATTGTTCTATGAATGTGATGTATGTAGATGTTTCTAATAATTAAGGGTTATTACATGAATGATTTATTCATCGCCATTCGGTGTACAACATATGTTAGCAGATCTTTTCCAACTGGTCGCCAGCTCAACACCATCTTTCTTTGGGTACGCTTATTAAAAAAAAAATCAAAATTCAAAACCATTTATTTAGTTTAGGCCTTCGGAGGGCACTTATGAAGGTCAAATTTAAAGTTACTGAAGCTACAAGCTTCACTGAAGCTTATATGAACCATTGGTACATTGCGTACTACGCAAGCGTAGCGTCATCGTATCAATTGGCAATTAAAAAAAACCATAAAAGATATTCTCCAAATCAAACCGGTTCATACCCAGCAGATAAATTAAGTCTAAATAAATAATATTTATTTATAGTTTCTAAGTAATAAGATTTTTATCTATATTATATTGTCATTTGGGAGTCCTCATCTGCACTTTCATCGCATTTGTCTTGGTATTCATTTCAAGTTTTGTTTTTCTGTATACATAGGTATGTTTTGAGTTACAACCCAGCTTTATATGTATTATTACTTATTATGTGGTTACCTTTTAGTTGTAATCTGTATTGTGTATCCTAAATAAATAAATTGGGCCAAAAAGGTGGTATGTATGGAAAATCTTACATCGCGCATACCTTGATGTTGCGCTAGGTTTATTTCCCATTGCATTGGTCTTTGGCGCATTCGATACACTTTCGATAGATGATCGCGGTTAAGGTACAGAAGCATGATGTCAACACGACTAAAACCAAGTACTGAAAAACAGTTACACATTATTCTCACGGATATCACAATAGCAGAAGGTTGAATCAGATCCATAAGAACTCCATTAGCTAACGGTTTAAAGTTCCTGACCCTTTCTACGTAAGTAAACATTACGAAAAGCAAGATCAATCATCTGATAAGCTATTTCAATCGATAAAGAAGTGCTAACTGACCCTGCTTGTACTTTACGAATAATTTATCATCATAATGGACCATTTGATCTATAAGCAATTTAGGTACAAATAAACAGTATTTTTTTTTTCTGTAATGGATAACATTTATGAACTCATCTCTGGCTCACTCTGTGTACTTATATGCTCAGGGTCAATGTAATGTGTCTTTTAAATATACCAGCTAGTGATTCGCGGTTTCACCCGCGTTCCCGAGGGATCTGGGGCTCGATTCTGTAAGGAAAATGACACTAACTCGAGGATGTTTCGTCGCGCCCTATATGCCCTATGTCTGTCGCCTACTACGCTAATACTAAAAATCATGGGAGAGGTAAGCTCTCCGAGGCATCCGTGAAACGGCTCGCCGATGAAGTTTGTATTAGCTGAAGATGACACTAGCTCAACGATATTTCGGAGCGTCTTCTGTGCTCTGTCTCATTCATTAACAACATCATCACTTGAGAAGTAAGCTCTCCGAGGCCTCGTGCGATAGCCTGTATTAGCTGAAAACATTCTGTTGTATCCAAGGTTCATAACAGATGTTACTCAGAAATAGTGTAGCTATCTGCTTAGCATCATCCAAACATGCCTACATACTTCATACTTTACCGCTTTTTTTAATATTAATGTAGAACTAATTTTGTTTTTCAAAGTCTTTGAGAAATGATTAATATTATTATTATTATTTAGAATGTCATTGAAATACAAACATTTTTTAGCGGACGTTTATCTTGACTAGAGCCTTCACTGTGCGTGGTTCGACACGCATTTGTCTTCTTTTGTTACATTTATTTTGGATAAATTAAATATTTTTATAATTCGGGAAATGTTTAGTTTGCCGCAACCTTTGTTTTTAAAACTTTTTTTTACTAAGCCATTAAATACTAATTAAGTTTTTATTAAGTCACCGGCCTATATTGACATAGGGATCTAACTTCTTGAACAGGTAGTGTTAAAGCTGAAAATTGAATTAATGCACAAATAAAACATAATCTGTGCATGCATAATGAGATTTTCACGTTAGTAATTGGTTTTTTAATCTCATTATGAATTCAAAAAGTTTCTTGTGTGTAATTCATAAGAAATAGACGCACAAATGGTTAAAAGGAGCAGCTTTGAATGGCAGATGGCAAAATAATATCAAACGTATGTAGCGGTGGTATTTTGTAAATATTATTATATTAATTATTTGTTTACAAAATGGATAATTTGAATTCAAGGAGTATTTTAAACTTCAAAGGAGAACGTGAGTTAATTTATAATTTTTTTTTTTATTTAAACTTCTAAGTAATATGTCTTTTTGACTATTCCCAATAGGCTTGCATATGACCGTCATCTCACTATGATATTTTAATTGCTACATTTGTTTTAGTTTTCGTGGATAGGTTTAGGTACAATTATGTATTATCATCAAATCTTTTACAGAACCACAAAGTTTTTGGACTCGATAAATATTTCTGTCACAATTTTTTTTTTTATTAATAATGAATTTTGATTTTGCATGCATGATGTATTCTGACCCTCTGCAAAAATAACTATTATATTACTAACTAGTTTTATAATACAAATATCCTGGGACACTCTTTACACACGGCCATCTGATCCCAAACTAAACAGAGCTTGTACTTATTATAAGTAATTTATATTATTATGTAATATACTAATATATTATGTAATTTCACAGTAGACATAAACCAATGGTTAATGATGGACTCCCCGGCACCAGTTTTATTCATCTGGGCTACATATCTGATATTTGTACTAAAAATTGGACCAAAATTTATGAAAAATAGAACACCATTTCACTTGAAAAATGTGATGATTATCTATAATGCTGTGCAAGTACTGGTTTCTGGTTATATATTTTATTTGGTAAGTGCTTTTTTTCAATTAATTTAAATAATAAAATAGTATAAAAATATTAACATAAACGGTAACAGTTTAAAACTGTTTAGGTTTATAGTATATCTATCAGGGGGGGGGGGGGGTTTCATTTTCAGAAAATATTGTTTTACCCATGTTTTTAGGCAATAAAAACTGCTACAATGTCATTAGAAAGTAAGGTTTTCAAGTTACATCTTTTGTGAGAAATATTGTTATTGGGACCCCTTTATTATTGCATCTGATTCGTGACAGTGCTTTAAAAAAGAGGGTACGGTAGAAGTCGCGTTAGTAAAGAAATCCCGAGCAATGCTCGGCCATCCAGGTACTATAATATAATATATATATAAAATTCAGTCGTGGGTTTGTTCGTAATTCTTTTCCTATACGGCTTGACTGATATTGATGTTTTGTATCTTAAATAATTTCCAGGGTTGTAGAGTAATGCTGTCTCATGGCCTGTATGCCAAATATCCAATGGGAAGAGAAGACACTTTGAAATATGTAAGTAGCTTTTTCGTTAAGATTGACGAATGAGATGTCAACTGTACTGGTAATTTTCTCATCCAAGAAGCATCATATTTTACCAAAAAAGAAACAATTCATTAAATGCATAGAAAATCAGTTTTATCGAAACTTTGCTGACACTCCGTAGTCCGAAACTGGATCAAAATCAGTATTTAAAATTATTTTTATATTAACAGTTTTGAAATACACCAAAATTTCAAAATAAAATAAAAATTAACAACATATTATTTTTTTCGAATCTACGGCAGAAGTTCGCCTATTCTTTTGCAGCTTATTGATTCCCTTAATTTAATTCACATCTTTTAAATTCCAGGTGACAACTCTACACTACTTCTTTCTAGTCAAAACAGTGGAGCTCCTCGACACAGTGTTCTTCGTCCTCCGCAAGAAACATCAGCAGATTACCTTCCTCCACATCTACCACCACTCGTACATGATGCTGTCGGTCTGGTTCACCCTCAAATATGATCCGTCTTACATCACCATCTTCCCTGGAGCTCTCAATTGCCTGATACATGTGATAATGTATACTTATTATGCTTTGTCAGCATTTCCTAACATGGTGAAGTACTTGTGGTGGAAGAAATATTTGACAGCAATGCAGTTGGTAAGTAGAGTAGATTAGATTCAACGTTTAGATGTAAGAAAGATGGGTTTGCATTTTTTATGACTTGTCATACAGAATCAAATCCTTGTTCTCAATCTTTCGAGATCTTCGCAATATACATATAATTTATGCTTTCTGTCCATTCAGTGCATTACATATTACAAGAGGTAGGCAGAATATTTAAAGTCGGCCATTTTCATACTTTTTTAAACCGACTAGACCAATTAACAGGCAGATGGTCCATCTGATGGTAAGTCTATGTAAGCTATGTCTTATCTAAGCCTATATACATTTACATAGCAACACCAGTTGTTATATCTCATGTGCCTGTCATTCCACCGACTCCCTTACTTTTCTAACCGAAACACAAGTGCACTTTTGCTTCTCGGCGAAAATCAGTAAGGTGGCCCTGTGGAGGCTCTTGGTCATCGAAAGTCGCCTCTAATATTGATAGATGAGTTTGGATTGTAGTATTCTTTGCCGCTACCACACAGATACATAAATAACATCCTTTTTTTTTCAGATTCAGTTCGTGCTTATCTTCAGCCATATTTGCATCAGCACGATAGTAACGGAACATCCTCCATCTCGCTTATTAGTATATCAATTATGCTGTAATACTTTATTGTTCATTGTACTATTCATGGATTTCTATATCAAATCATATTGGAAGATGAATAAGGAGAAAGTGGATGGTCATATGGAAAAAGAAACAGAAGACATAGATGAGTTATCATTTGAGATGTGTAAGTAAGGGAGGAATCCTGAAAGGGGAAGAATTGTAGATGCTTTATTATACTGAGCCTTAACTGGGAACAGGGTAGTTAAAGAATTACGATTACACTGTTTTTTTTTTATTCATCACCAATGGCCCTGTATTTCTAGGATTATATTAGAATCATTATGTATTTATTCAGAATATAATGCTGTATGTATTTTTCTTTGTATATCTAGTATATTTGCGCTTATTATTACATTCAAAAGAGTCTCGCGACCACAACCAAGTACAAATACCTAATCTTTTAATAGTAGAAAGTGCGTGAATATACCTGATATATGACCAAAAACATTTTTTTTTTGCGAAATAATTTTTAAGTACTCTGTTTAATATGGCATACATTCAAATCCATTCATATTTATAATAATCGTATGTTACTACATGATAACTTTAAGCATTAAAATATTAAACCATAAATACATGATTTTCATCAAGTGCTCAAAACATATAATTTCATCACAGAAATCCGTAAAATCAAGGATCGTCATAGGTCAATAGAGGGCGGTGCAAACTGCCGTGGGATATCGATGCTCAATTTCAAATCGATTCATCGCTAGGAAGCATCGATTCGACATGGTGTATGGTTAATTCGATGCAATGTATGTGGTGTGTATTTTTATTAAGAACACTAATCTAGGCAATATAGAAACGGTATTATAAAAATAAAGGTAAATTAAAAAGAGTTTCCTAGAGAGTTAGAGTCTGACCATTCATAAGTGCCTGTGAAGGCCTATTTGAATAAATTATTCCATTTCATTTCATTTAGATGTCCAAGCGGGGATATTAGAATTCGACGAATTTAATTCTATAGTCGATACATATTATTTATAAAACAAATATAATGGCGGCTGTTTTATCTCTTGTCACCTCTATATTTTTTAGTCTCTTTGATTGACGACATAAATACTCACAGTAATTTTTTATTGTTTAAGATATTCTATGATAATAAATGTAGAAATATAACGTGTTTTGCAATAGTGTGTTTTTCGTGGGGGAAAAACAAAAATATGGCATGCTCTTTTTCGCCATAAAACTGGATTTACCTGCTATAAATGATTATTACTAACTAGCGACCCGCCCCGGTTTCACCTGGGTGTTGTCATATATAAATGAATTTTACATTAATCCGTAAAAGATTATCTAAATAATGGACATCGGATCTAATATTTTAGTAATAAGAGAAAATACATCATGATATTCGTTCTATTGAATTAAATAAAATATATATTTAATAATATAAATTAAAGCACAAGGTTACGTAAACATAAGAGACAAAAAATATAAATCGACACATTTACAAGCCTTTCCCTTTAAACCCTCTGAAACTAGCCATGTTATGTATAATTTCGCTTTGAATTACTGTAGCTATATACAATTCTTAGGAAAACAACTAAGTAATACATAATTGTTGCTTCATACAAAATTAAACTTCTAAAACCTTTTATTTTAAAATGCCCGAGACAAACAAGATTTTATCGGATAATCTTTTATTATTTGTTTCTTTTTAATAGATATCCATTATTGGTAATATCGTTAGTTTCTTTAATAATACGGTCTCTTATCTTGATGTACTATATTTTGTTGCGAAAATATAATTTCATAATAACTTCGTAATACATACCGCTGTGGAAAATATACCGCGTGTTGTGTTTAAGAAATTCGTACCTGAAATGGAAAACAGATTTATTTTATGAAAATGGTAAGAAAATTATTTGTTCATTTTATAAATTTTATTATAATTGTTTCACATAAACAGTATTTAACAATATTCAGAAATGAAGCAAAGTCTTAACATTAACATAGAAAAAAAAAGATATTGTCGCTTTTTCGCATATCTACGGCATGCTCTTATGATACCTGTTAGTATCTAATTATTCATTATACTTGTTATTTTTATTGTTATATCATAAAATTATTTTTGAGACATCAGATAAATAAAAATCAATTGTAACTTCACTGAATACAAACCTTGACTTTCATATTGACCGACATTGACAATCAAAAGCGTAAATAAAAACAACATCATGCATTTGCCAAAAAGCAACTGCAAGTTTTGACTGATTATGTGTATTTCTATATTAATTACTATATAGCGAGTAAGTACCACCATTTTTCACAAAAAAATCTGAAAAACCTTGTGGTGTGGTTATTGTAAGTTATCGACTGTAGTTATGCGTACCACGTGGAGTGTTTTTACACCTACTAATAATGTTTACAAAGGCCTATACTGTCCTCAATTAGTTATACGCGCAACTAGTACCGTTATTTTAACGCAGTAATCGCGTGTTTACCACACCGCGGTACCGTACCGAGGCGAGGAAAGTCACTTCTACTTTCACTACATATTAAACTCGAACATCGTATTAAATCAGATTACATGAACAGTATGGTACCGAGCAAACTGACATTGGAATATATGGTACATGGAATGTCTTGCTGTTGTTTGTTTACCATTTGTATACAAACACGTAGCTTTTATTTTACGAAATTTATACATTCCTTTATAATACTAGATGGATTTTTAAGGCGATAAGATGTGTTACAGTTTGAAAATATAGTTGATTTGTTTATATTGATAGCCTCTATTTATTTTTGTTGACTAGAAATAGTTCGATGCATTCCGGCGTACCCTGTAGCTCTCAACGGATAGTAATTTAAGCTACTACGCTAGAGTGCCCCAGGTGCGACTTATCAGAAAAATAATCTTGCTTTAATGCCAAATTATTGTTAGGAACCAATTTATTATAACAGAAGCAAACGAAACATTCTCGCATACCCTGTAGTAATGTCCTTGCGTAAAATTTGTAAGCACCTATTTCACAATACATGGCCTCCGACCTCCTCTATACGAGCACCCATAAACTTAACATTTCATAACAAATAACAGCCTATTTGCCTGAACGAATCATCACGTACATCAGAACACTAGCCGGCGAACCTTTTAAATGCCGCCATTTTAAGGATGGTCTAATTGGACAACTTTCTATTGTTGGGTAAGTTTACTGATAGAACATCATACAATTTTTGTATGGACATGAAATGGGATCTGTCAAAGATATGGCTAGATTTATTTGGACTTTAATGATGTCATAAATAATAATAAAATATGGTTTGATCTGATATCCTAAGAGCAATGATGTACGTAACTAGACAGATACTGATGACTCCTCATTCCTCACAGTGTCGTTATCATTAACTTCCTTCCTTCCTCTATATCACAGATTACCTAATACTTAACTACATCATCAGCTCGATCAAAACTAATTTCGATGACTTCCTCATCCATTAACATTGGACCGCAGTAAAAACGTTTTCAGCTCTAAAATGTTAGTGCCGTTTCTGTTTTCCAGACTTACATATATTTTAGACATAATTAACCTTTCGACTGTTATTGTTGACAACCAATTCTTTTCTCGTACCATTCTTGGTGACATTCACAAGTACACCATCAATTTCAAAAAGTTCATCGTCCATCATCTCTAGTGGTGCTACAATTTAATCATTTGATTCTGTGCCTTCTTGCTTTGTACTAAAGCCTATGTTAAGTATTGCAGAAGGCCATTGTTCTGTAGTGTCATCGATCATAACTTATCGTTTAGCTGTAATGGGGCTATAATAGTCTTACAGTTACGTTGCTTAATGTACGTCTAACAATTCTTTATGTAGCCTTTTTAGCATGTCATAGAAGCCAATTGGAAACTCTTGAGCTAAATATCTGTTGAAACCATCAAATAATTTACCAATTGAAAACATCTGCCACTTTCAAATATATAAGACTATGAATATATTGTGTTTCCACATGAGTCAATCAGAGATAATCTCCTAAAACTATGTCATACTTGGAAAAGCATCCAAGTATAAAGTTTTTGGATTTTTTTCTCAAATACGTTCCTTATATTATTCCCAGTGGTTTCCAGAGGCACGGAGATTCCTTAATGAGGCAACAGCTTTAGATCATAATCTACCATTTTGGTCCAATATGGATTAGTGAAGACCTGACTATCGGTCTGGGTCATAATTTCTATCCAATATTGAAAAATGTTTATTTGAGGAACTTTGAAGTTATTGAGGTTGGAATTGTGATCAAGCCATTCTGTACCAAAGAGCCATATGCTATATTTCATGGGACATACATTCAAAACAATGATACAATTACATACTTATTAGTCAATCGTTTATTGCAATAATTTTACATAGAAAAATCTAAAACGTAATTAGTGTAGATTACATATGACCCTGATTGGGTATAGCAATACATAGTAGATAGGAGAGAGTCGGTCCATTACATATCAATCAAAATTATAATTGGCAATAATAATTAATAACTTAATACATGATAATTCTTGCTTCATTATTCATTAAAAAATCGTCCAAATTAAAATAACGATTTTTGATTAGTAAGTTAAAGGGATAGTAAAAACGGAATTATTTTCCCTGATTTTCGTTTTTTTTGTGTCCGGTATTTTGATATATATATATTACTTTACTGACATATTTCATTTCGAGTAAGGTTTGTAGGTTAATCGTATCGTAGGTAAATCAGAGAGAAAATATTCGATTTCTATAAATTGTTCACCATATCAGAAATACGATATAAACCATTTTTGTTTTAGACCCGCATAGCTGTAACCCCAGCTTATATCTTGGGTGACTTAAGAGATAACTAGAAAGTACGATGACCACGTGCAGCGAGTAGTTAAGAAATGCAGGTTCAAAGCAGGATGGCATAGAAGCAAGTATACTTACTGCACCAACTCAAAAAGAAAACATGAAAACATCTATAGCAAGCTTATCGTATCGTCATCGTATCGAGTACGCCAAAAACCAATGCAATTGGAAATTGAACATCGCGCAACGTGCTGTACAAACTAGCTTTTAGCCGCGCTGGGGTAATTAATGACATGACTTAGAATAATCATCTGTCGAACTGGACCTTCATGATAGACATGAGAGTATCGTAGATCATCAGCAATAAAGCAAAAGTCCTCTTCATCATTGCTACATATTGTGGCATGCCAATTATTATCGTCATCTCTTCAATCTCAAAGATTGCTGTACCATTTGTGACGTATCTCAACATCAATACCTTGGGTTTATTACACGTTGCAAATACAGAAGCTATCGCATTTCAGTTGGCCAATACATGTATTGTTATGAAATGTAAAGATAATGGTTGTTAATAGTGTAATTTGTTTGTAAGTTATACATCGTATAATAACTTTATTGTCCTAGCATGTTATTGCAGCGTTTAATTCGTCAAATTTGCAATGCATCGGATGGCCCAGTTGTAGTTATATGATACGCAATATTATTTGCAATATTTAATCTTTAACTTTTACTTTTTCAGCGCTCTAAGCCAGAAAAGTTCAAAATGTTTTCGGGCTTGTATGAGGGTTTACCTCTATTTACTTAGGTAAATACAACAATTATAAAAAAACTGCACCCCAATTTTATGCTTGTTTCCGAAGTAAAAAGCTTTTTCCCGAAATTAAACGTAATCTATTTGTCAAGAATACATATTGTCGTAATTATTATAATACTTTACTGTATTTCATCCAAATCTATCAGCCATTGCGTGTTTTCAAATCTACTCATGAAATAAATTTCTGCAAATTCACCATGGTATCTGATGATAAAGCCAAAGGCAGCAAGTATACGCAGCTAGAAAAGTAAATTGTGCTTTTAAAAGGACATTGGCTTTGAATTCCAGAGAATACATCACTGAAAGATGTTTGGCGATCGAGGATACGAGGTTTATGCAGTATAGGATAAACTTTGATCTTAATAATCTTTATGACGACATTTTGATGTAGTGAAAGTACAGTTTTGTTATTATATTGATCTTTGAAGTAAGTGCTATTGCACTGTTGAAGCGTTAATTTTATCTCAGTGTTGAAATTCAAACGACTCCTCGTTATATTTAGCCATTAAATATTGTTTTGAAAATATTAATATTTGGGATTTTGGTTTCATAATTTAAAATTTTTCATGCTTATATATACATGTTTGGAACACATCTTGCAACTTAATTATTCACACTCAATTGTTTTTGTTGATATTGCATAACTAGCTAAGGGAAATCATTCTAAATGTAATATGGTGGACATGATAAGGTAGTAATTTGTTATTGTGGTGGTTTTATTCATGAATAAAAAAAATAATTATATTCCGTGGTTTTATTGTTTTATGACTCAAAACTTGTTTTAAAACCGTTGTTTTAATTTAATATATTTCGTCTATATTTAAAATTTTGGAACTACATATTTAATAAACTGGTTAACAGGATAGTGTCGCTGTATACAGTATTTTTAGCTTATCGTAAGGATCCAAACAGTAATAACTCAAAGATAACAATGCAAAGGCCGTACAATTTTATAAATAACTTGATTGCAAAACGCAAACCAATGAACAAGTAATAAGAAACCGTCAATCCATCCCGACTCACATATGTGTCAACCGTACACCGCGAAGCTCTTTAAATGTTTTGGGATCGTGTCACTCAAAACAAAACCTTGAAATTTTCCTTTCAATATCAGGTATACCTTTTGGAACGAGTTTCTTCGAAAAATATCGGGTTTTTAAGTATTCCAAAGGTTCGGTCGGTGAGTGCTGAGAACGATTACTGTCGGGGCAAAGCATTGACAGGTAAAGCCGGCAAAGGGTCCAAATGCCAGGATCGTGCTCAAGTGAACGGCCGACTCGCGGCAAATTGTACGATGGCCTCGATGGTATTTTGTAAACATTGATTAGGTTTTCCTTAGTTTTATCAAATATTGGAGTAAGAATGACAGCTGTAACTAAATTAGATGCATGATGACCGTTTAGGAATATCATAGATTTAGGTGTTAAGACCTCAGTTGGTGACGTCGAATGCCATGATAATAGTCGTGGATTCATCCTTAATCCATCCATAATCCAAAATAGTAGATCATTCATTAAATCCTTTTTTTTTTGTAAAACATACTTCTACAGATATTTGCACAACTAACAGACATGTCCATGCACACTAATATTTGTTCTGGGTATCAAACCCACGACATGCTGCAGGGCATGGCAGTCAGAGTCTCTAACAACCAAGCCAACTGGCGCGTCTTATATATAAAGACACAATTGCGAACAGACAAACAAAAAGTTGTACATTTATTATTATTAGTAGTAGTTATTCAAACTAACGCAGTGCAACTTAGTTTCAATTTCCTAAAAACGGTAAATTCGATAAGCGAATCATTGTCTACCGTTGTTGTAAGAATTCATTAACTCAATAATGGCTCTAATAATTAATAGCCATTGACTCATTTTCTGATGATTATAATCTGGTGTTATTAAACTGTGCACAGTGAAACCTGATTTTGTATATATACGGGCAATATTTCATCAAATTATTTTATTTACGACCTGAGAACTGAACTGACTTCCTATTTAACTTAATTATCAATTGAGTTGACATTTAAATATCCAGACTAAATCAGCACTCTGCTCATAGCATCATCAGTTTGTTCTATAACTTTTTTATCACCTAACGTTAAAAGCCACTTATAAGCTAAATGTAGAAAATTAAAACAATACAATAAAAATACAGAAGAATCTGTAGTATATAAAACCTATAAAATTGCAGCAGCCATAAATACTAATAAAAAAGTAATAAATTAAAACAATCGATAATTATAAACTGTCAACGTCATTACAATAAACTCAATGATACCAAAAGAATTTGTGCAATTTAGAAAAACAATGATATCCAAAATTAAATCCCGACTGAAACATATGTGCAAATATTATGAGAAAGTCCAATGTTACGTTGTCGTATTCCTTCTGACTCCAAGCATCTACATATTCGAAATGACTATCGTCAGGCCAGCTGTAGTAGAGATGTACGAGATGGGAGATGAGAAGCAAATACTGCATGTTGTTCTACCGACGTTCTGCTTCGTTAATGTGGCTGGGAACATGATGATGAGCATCATGACTGATACGAAGCTGAAGACACCAGCGGCGGAAGGGGACTACTGCGAGCACTGCAAGATGACTCGTCCAGCGAAGAGTTGGCATTGCAGCACATGCAACGTCTGCATTCTAAGGAGGGACCATCACTGCTCCTTCTTCTCACGCTGCATTGGATTGCACAACCAGAGATACTACATCCTTTACCTCGTTTACATATTCGTATCAATGTTTTACTGTAGCTACTACAACTATTTTTATGTGTCGGCGAAATTTGATTATGGTGGATTTGCAATGTCCGCGCTCCGTATAATGAACCCTGTGGTGCGAGCTTTGCTACCAGAACCGATGGCAGTTAGAGACTTGTATGTATTGTTTTTCTTAATGAACGGGGGTCTTGTTTTGTGGTCGTTTACTCTAGCTTGTTACCATTTAAGGAATGTTTTTAGGGGTGTCACGACTTATGAAGCTCGTCATAAAGTAGCTCCAGATACATCTGATTGGCGAAAAAATTTGCTGAATGTTTTTGGTGAATATTGGTATTTAGCTATGTTGAATCCATTTGTCGATAGTCCTGTACCGGGGAAGGTGGAGTAAATACAATTTCTAAAGTATTGGGTTAAAGTTTCAGAGATCTAACAAGTCTATTTTGACAGCTAAGAACGTCATTGGACAATCAACTTTATTGCCGTTGAGATTTTGTTCATTTATTATTCCAACGGTTAATTGTATGATGATGCTGGTGAACCTTATTATAGCACCATAGGGTTAGGTTTTCAATAACATTCTCGGTGGCCAAAACTGAAGGTTTAGTTTTCAATAACACTCTTGGCTGTCAAAAAGGACATGTTAGATTTCAATACTATATACTATTGAATTCTTGATAAGTATCTAAAACGCACCATACATTATTAAGAAAAACTACATCTTTAATTTAGAATAAAGTTTAAGTTTAATAAAGTTCATGATAACATATTTATTTTTCATTTAAAAGTATCCTTTAAATTTTTATCGCGAAATAATATCAATCACACAACATACAATCAAAGTAATAGTGTATATTTCTATGCTATCTATTTCTAATCTGATAACGTCCAGGGGTTAGGTCTTACATTAAATAATATAGGTATCTTATAAGTAGCTGCTCTTTGTGCAGAGTTCCTCCAAGGAAGTACTACCACCATATTTATGTGTGAAACAGTAGTGCACTTCTGTTATTGTATTCCGGTTAGAAAGGAAAGGGGGCGGTGAAATTTACAGGCTTCACAAATTCATGTCTTAGAGTATATCTACTATACATTCCGATTCCCCAAGTAATCTGTTATTGCAAATGTCCACAGGCGTTGTTGACCACTTACTATCAAGTGGACCAATTGCCTGTTTTTCGGCCTAATGGTCATTAAAAAAAAAGACGAATAGCTGTGACTGTAGAAGTTCCCCGTTTCGCTCCGCTACGCCGCCGGTATGATAGCTTGTGATAGTGTCACTTACCTGTCACTAAACCACTGGCACGCTATAATGATTGATGTTCATTTTGACGTTTCACGAAGTTTCATAAAAATGTACAACTTGCTGTAATTTATTATTGTACATTTCGACTCAACTTTATGATCGGACAAACATCTAAACAGCGTATCGTGCCGCTAGCTTAATTCTATAAGTCCATTTATAACATGTCAGTACTAGTACCGGTTGTAGCTTCAGCAACTTTAAATTTGACCTTCATAAGTGCCCTCCGAGGGCCTAAACTGAATAAATGGTTTTGAATTTTGAATTTTTGAAGTACTGAGTATGGATGAAGCTAGCTTCTCCCCCATTTCCGATAGTATCTCCTTGGGCACTTCTTACCAAATTCTGATCTTACCCTCAAGGCCCGATGTTTAGCGGTGAAAACATAACAAGCAGACAGACAAAGACACTTTTGAATTTATAATATTGATAAGGATAAGCAAAATGGGTCAATTTTTGGAAGCTTGACCATTGCCCTTAGATATTGAACATTCTTATTAATAGATACCTTATGTGATTTCATATTTCTGCGTACTATTATGGTACTACTAAAACCGCAACAAAGAGAAATGCGCAGCATATCCTATATGAAACTGAATTAAATTTTGAGACTTGTGCCTACCGCTTCGAGGGTAATAAGCGTGTAGATTCTATGTTCTATATTAAGGTAGGCTGGTCATTGCGGGGTACATACCACGTAACGGTTACATAACCTAAGCAATAAACAAGCAACGGTATGGAATTCTAATATGTTTTGCAGGAAGTCATCGCACGCGACTGACGCAGAGTGGGTCTGTGTGTGTGGATTGTCTATACGATAGATCTGGGTGCGAAGTTTTAGGGTTAACATTTAGGTAGGACTAGCTTCCATCTTCCATTTTTAGAAGATTTAAAGCCTATGTCAGTCCGTGTAACATACGCTAGCTGTGTGCTTAGTTTCGTCAAAATCAACTCAGCCGTTAAGTCGTGAACAGCTTACAAACATACAACTAGATAAAATTTCTTTCCTATTTATTATATTTTGAAGAAAATAAGATGAACAATAAACTGTATACCGAATGGCATGAAAAGCTGTTCAACCGTTACGTAGCTAAGTAGTGACACACATTTATAACATTAGCGAGATATTATAAGACAAAGATTTTCTAGTACATAATAGACCTTGATTTATGTTCTAGATGCATGTTGATTGCTGGTATTGTTAATTCTGTAAGATATTCCGACAGCTATTTGTTGTGTTTCTTTCTAAGTGGTACACGTAATTGCATGATGGAGGAACATCCATTAATCTGCTACTCCAATTACGTCTTAGATTTACTTTTAAGATAGTTATAATTTGGCGGTCCAGTTGGCTTGGTGGTTAGCGACTGCCACGCCTCGTGTTGTGGCTTCGATTCCCACCCAAGGCAAGCAAGAACGAGTATATTCTGTGTCTTGGTGGAAATGTCATCTAATTATGTATTTATAAAAAAGTAGGTATTTAAAGTAGGTATATCAGTTATCTGGTTTCCATAGTACAAGTTCTGCTTAGTAAGATTAATGATATTGATTAATTATTAATTGAATCCCAAAAATCGGACTTTAGAAAATTCTATGAAAAAAGTGTATTTATTTATATTTAATATTTTTTAATGAACAAACTATGAATAAGAAAATTGTACGCTCGTGAATTGTACTGCAGCTAAATGAAGCCTGGGGCTATTTTAGAAACATCGCACAACAATCATGGGTATGATCTATAAGCAGGCAAGTAGTATGCGCGTGCGCACGCGACGATCTAAACTGTGACCGTTACGTTACGCGGAACCCGTTACCGCACGGTGGAGCTCTCCCTTCAATTGCATTGTTTGTTTTATTTGTCTGCACGCACGCCTCAACTAAACAAGAGGCACTCTCTGATGGTTTTGAAGTTTAAGAATATCATACAAAAATCAATCATATTGCTTTATGATATGGCTTTTCTTAGACAATTAACTATTGCTTATATAAAATAACATAATATATAATAGATGCATCATATTTTCAAATTAGATACAACATTGAAAATATTTTTATAATTTAAAGATATTAACATTTTTTCCAAATATGACGCGAGGTATTACAAAGATTCGCACTTTTAAAACAAACATTAATTAAAAAAAACTAAAAAACACGCTTTTTTTAAATAAAACAATTGTTTTCTTATTCAAACTATTAATAACTTATATTTATTAAAAAAAATTACATTATTCTCAATTAATATTTATTCAAATTTATTTTCTGTTTTTAGTTTGGTTTTCTATATAAAGCGTGTTTTTTTACTTTTTTTTAACTATTATTTATTTTTCATTTTTTAATTACATTTTTTTGAGTGCCCGAAAGAGTAAGTCTGGAACTGCACGCATGCGTAGTTCGCGCACTAGCTCTATCTCTCTTACTCGCATGTAAAGGATGCGGAAAGAAATTAATTAATCGTGGCGAATCTAATTAGGATAATTGGATGCTTTGATCGGATTATTGCATTGTCATCGGTCTTTGACAGGTGTGTAAAGTTTGAATTAAATCTGATCAAAGTAGGACAAAATCGAGCTCAAAGGGGTCGGTTACATACATACATACAGGTGAAGCTAATATAAAGCGTGTAAAAAGAATAATAACTTGGTAGCTAAGTTAAATAATAGCTTGTAGAAATGTAGAAGATTATAAAAATATGGTTTTAAAACTATGGGCTTATTTTATTTTCTTCATTTCGTTCAACTTGTAAGAGGTTTTAAATAACTGACGATTATTTTTGAATCTGTATTGAAACAATGATAACTTCCAGCATCGTATGTTGTATAAACATTTCCCGTTTTAAGACGCGATCCAATGGAGCTGAGACTGAAATAATATCCAATGTTTTCTGTTTAAATACCTACCGAAGTAATCTTAGTATCATCTCTTTCCATCATCTCTACATACAATGGTCCCTGTACTAGAAGAATTTAGAATTTAGGGCACATGAGTCAAATCTAATACTAGCGTTTGGGCTTTTCTTAGTAAAAACAATAATTTATTTACAATAGAGTTAGACCATTCATAACCCTGTGGAAGGCTATATGATCAAAAATTCATTTCAACCAAACCCAAAACTAAGCAAAATTTGTAATATAATGACCAGATAACTTACATACTTCTATAGATATGTTTTACCAAAATACAGAATAGACATATTTACACAGAAAGAATCCGCGAACTCGTCATACACTATTCTAGATTTTTTTATGAACTAGAAAGTGTAGAGCTCCAATGCCTTTAACACCCTTCCGCGGACAATTATTATACCTACTTGGTGTGATGCAACAAAAAAAATTGGAGACCTTAATGACGTTAATTTACCTACATTACCGTTAAATGTTACAACAACAATCATTGTGGCACATCGAGACGAGTCGTGCTCCGCTCCAAATGTCGTCGCGACGTCGTGAGGGTACAATGAACATGATTAATTGCAATCCGCTGTAAGAACTTAACAAACACGCCAAAGTGAAATATGAATTATGTGCAAGCGCTACGATTCGTGTGAAACAATGTGGGCTCAAAAAATAGCGATGCGACTTGATAAATTGATTCTTCTTGTTGATCTCTTTATGGGTTGTTAAGTGTGGTGACCCTGGCTGCTAAGTCACAGGTTGTGGGTTTCCCATCCAGGATAACCGTTTTGTGTACATGAACATTTGTTGCCTCTTAAAAGTAGTGTAAGTAATATATCAGTTGTCTGGTGTCCATAGCACAAGCTCTACTATGTTTGGAATCAGATGACCAAGTGTAAAACGTATATTCCATGATTAATTAATTTGCTTCAGTTATGATTGACATGATTTTTGATTATTATAGAACCAAGGGATTCCTCTTTGACTGGCCTCTCTTGAGATATCTTCGACAGTAAGCTATCTAGACCTTTTGGTGGAAAAAAGCATCGTGATGAAACTGTAACACAGTGGAAGTGTAATTTTATAGTACCCGCCTGGGCTAATACCAGTGCTGGAATTACCATAGAAGCTGAAAAAGCTGAAGCTTATGAAGCAAAATTAGGGGGGCGGCAAAATTGGCCCAAAAAAAATGTTGTACACCACAAAAACGCGTACGAGCAAACGTCCGAAAAGCCTGTAATGCGACGCGAAGCTGCAGGAATACTTTTGAATTTGGATTAGCTTTGGGGCGGCAAATGTGTAAATCCAGCACTGGCTAATTAACCCTCAAGTTTTAAAGTCTTGCCGCGCACCTATCGATGTCAACAAAAATAGACTTTTACATGCTCATGTCTATATGTTTGATGCCACTATGCTCCGTGGTTGCTCATCGAATGTGAGTGATATGTGGATTGTGGAACACAGATCCAATATTTTCTGTACTAACAGAGGATACTTTATATCCAGGAGACATTTAAGATCATTCTAGAAGGCGGGTGAAACCCGTCGCGGAAGCAAGTTTCTAATAAATAAATGTTAAATACCCTATTTATGTTAAATACACTGATTAAAGGATGAAAAAAACCGCTCCGAAGTATATAATTCAACTTGGTTAGACACAGGATAGAAATCGTGCGGAAATCGTTTGTAAATCGATATCGAATCGAATAATCCGTACCATAGTTACGTTAATGATACACCTAATAAACTTTCGATTCGGTTCATATGATTTATTTCATGCTATTATGTGTTATGCGGCGTCGGTTATTTAGTATTACATTTGCTCTTATACGCAACATGGCTAATAGAACATTTCACATCGAAATGAAAATGCTTGCAAGGAAAATAACGTCGTAAATGCCTTAAAATATACATTTCTTTTTTTTCTTTTTTTTGTGTTGTATTTTACTAGAATCTCTTCATGGTAAGTCCTGATGCAGTCGTAATAAGCTATAATACTACTGTCTAGTAATCTAGATACACCAATGCACATTAGCCACATTATAAAAGTGAGAACTAAAAACTACAAAATATTTGTCGTTGCTACTGATAGCATCTATACTATTAACATGTCGGTGACGTAAACTCATAAGAGTTTCCAATACCACAAAATCGCAAAAAGTATCTAAAAAGTATTTACTACAGTAGTCAAACTTAAAACCTATTATGAATTGGAAAAAAACACTGTCTCTGTCACTCTGTTACTTTTTCGCGATCAAACCGCACCGATCTTATATACCATGTACTTAAATATATTTTATTCTAACCGATCTATTTATATCTGATAAACAAATTACTTAAGTAATTTAAATAAAAAGCATTGAAAAGTATGCCTTATTGACTATCTGAATAGCATGGTACGTCGTCGCCATTATTCTTTCCCGATCGAAACATCTGCCGATCACTATCAATGATTGCGACAGGCGGTGATTTCGGCAATCGTTATGAAACAATCGCATCGCATTTATTTCCGACCGACAAAAGATCGAATGATTATGTCACTACGATACTACGATGAGTTCTCGATTCGGCAAATTGCCTGGCAATACATTTCAATCAATGGCTCAAATTATCGTAAATTTGTCAATGTCGTATTATGAAATTAGTTTTAAATCACTATGCACTTAGAATTCGTTGCAAAAAGCCAGTTGGAGTTGTACGGCAGCCATCTTGCGTCAATTGCTATTTCTTTCCGATCTTGTGAAAAAGCTTCACAAGATTTGTGTTAAATAATCGTCTTAAAACGTGAGCTATCATTAGCGCAACAGTGTTGCTGAATTTAAAGTATTCAGCGATAAAAACTATCTTTTTTCACTTGTTTACTTACAAACTGTTGTTTCAGTGATGAAGTCTCTGATATTTACCTGTAACAAAAGATCGTGAAATATAGAAAACAATTTATATATTTTAAGAAAAATAATTAATTTTACCAATATACAGAGCTTAGATAAAAATGTTAATGTCTACTGGATTGGCTTTAATGGTCCTCCAGCATCCTCCAACATGTCATAATTTGATCCATGCTAAAATATAATATCTACAAGCAAAAATCTACCTTACCCTTTAGTCTTAACTGTATAAAACCTAGAATGTGTGCATTTTAGATTAAGAAGAAAGAGGTCTTGGTCCTTCGTCCGGGGACTACTACCACCACTACTAGAAGAAGTGCACCTGCATTACTGTGTTTCGATTAGAAAGGTAAGGAGGTCAGTGAAATTACAAGCTCATTAGACTTAACATCAACAGATATGACAATACATGGCGATACCGCTGGTGGACGGTCTGTTGATCGACGTACTTCACATAAACAATCATATTAACTACTTTTACAGGCAATTATCAAGTTGAAAGTGTTCGTAGGCGCCTGTAACAGTCTGTTCTATTTATGTCAGACGTCTCGTGGGGCTAAGCTCAACGACCGTTCATTTTATTTTTTCTACAATGAATGAGCACAATTACGATTACGCTTTGCAATAACTCGATCACGTTTTGTTGATATTGCTAATTCGACGAAAGTAAGCTGTTTGTATGATTTTCCAATAAGGTGACATTCGATGATTTCCTACATTCATTTCTCTCTAATGTTTTCTTTTATATATATGCTAGAAATAGAAACTATTCTAGGTAATGCTTTGGTATTAAGTATGTAGTGTTTTCATGGTAAATAATAGGCCTAATATCTACAAATTACAAATCTGTACTCTCTCTGTTTCTCTGTCTGTCCCTCTATTTTAAGTTGTCGACATCTTCAAGTTTCGTTTTGACAGCTTCAAATGGCATGGAAAAATCATCTTTATTGGTTTCAAGAGAAGAGTCATCTATTCATCCAATGGTCAATTGTATGTTGATGCTGATTAACCTCATCATAACTTTAGACCTCTAGCTCTTGGTGCCAAGTTTGGCTATCTATTTCCGTCGTGAAACAGTAGTATTAGAAAGTTAAGTGAAATTACAGTCACGTGAGACTAAACAACTTCATGTCTTAGGACCGACTTGCGCATGGAAGATTTATATTGATTATGATTTTCCAATATTCCGTTAATCTATTTTACAAATCCTACTAATAATGTTTTAAATGTTAACCTTTAATTAGGCGCGCCATTAAACTGCCATGTCTCTCTTCTGCAGTTACCAAATTGATAGGTATGAAATTAGAAACTAGACCTTGAACTAGGGGACTAGAGAGTTAGGAAGCTAGCAAGAAATTCAGGTTGACAGCTTAATAGGTATAAAAATAATATTACTTGAAGATCACTAGGGGTCGCAGCGACCCCGCGCGCCTCATTTAGGTTTTGTTTTAGGTTAATGTTTGTGAGGATAGACTTAATGGTTTTGGAAGGACATAATATGAGGCTTTATATAACGAAAAAGTTAGACATCCCTCAGGAATACGTGGTGCATCTAGCACCGTAATCAACAAGTTCAAGATGCAGGTCTAACTGCATATTATATGATCCGCACCCAGCAAAAATAAACTTTATTAATAAAACCATTTTCAATATTTATAACAGTTTTGCTTTCTTACGACAACTAATTTCGAGTTTTAGTACGTGTCTCAAAATTAAGATTGCAACAATCGAATTAAAATCCTGAACCTTCGTCGTTAGGTTTATTTTCTATTATTGCTTTTATTTATGACACGGGGTTCCAATCAACTGACGACAAGATGGTAGCAAGTATCTGTTGTTCTTTGCAACATCCAATGGGCAATAACTCAAAGATGTTTTGTCACTGTTTCGGTCTAATTGATTTTATATTTAATCAACCATAGATTATTTACACCGCAGATAAACTCTTTCACGGTTCTGTATATCTATTATTATAATTTAAAGTGATTTTAGTTGCGAAGCCATAATTTTTTTTAAAGATTGCATTGCCATTTAAAGAAAAAAATCATGATAAAAAACGTTTGCTTTCACTTGGAAATCTTTTTTTTAATGCTTATGATAAAATATATAGAAGAGAAAGAAAGAAAATACATTTGTACGTGGTGACACACAACATTACATTAAATAAGAAAATTAAACAAATCAGTAGAGACAAATTGAACCATAAATTTAAATGCAGCCATGTTGGGTGCTTTTTAATAATTGTATCTTATATACCATCTTAGCTACAGAGGAACGAAATAATATGTTGTTTATTTAAATAAAGGACAAATATTTAATAACAGTAAAAATCTTTTTAGTTTATCCAAGTGCGCTGCAGCCCCCTTATTCAACTAAAAAACTTCGTCGGCGAGCCGCTTCACGGAGGCCTCGGAGAGCTTACTTCTCACGTGATTAGTAGTATTAGCGTAGTAAGCGACAGAGACAGAGCATAGAGGCCGCGACGAAACATCCTCGAGTTAGTGTCATTTTCCTTACTGAATCGAGACCCAGCTTATTTTTGCCGGACGAGGTCAAAATCGCATCATAGTATACTACAAGATACAGAGACAGGCAGAGAAAGAGACTTTATTTTATACCAGGTAATAATAAAAGAAGCATATTTATTTTTACTTTCATTAGAAATCACACACAAAATATTATATCTTTAATAAATCACCATAAATACCCATTATTTATATAATTTAACATAGTGCTTCAGGAAGTGTCTCTATTCTCTTAAATAGAAACTAATTTAAACTCATTCTATATTATTAAGAGAAGAAGCATTATTTTTAATTAGAAATGATACACAATATTTTGTGTATCAAAATACCATTATTGTCATCCATATATAAAATTTAAAATAATGTTTCAGTAAGTGTCTCCATTCTCTAATATAGAAACTAATTGAAACTTATTTTACACAACATTTTTTTTTATACTACATGGGCTGACAAACAAGCAGACGATCCACTTAATGGTAAGTGATCACCACCGTCTATGGACATTTGCAACACCAGGGGCATCGCCAATACGTTGTCGATCCTGAGACGTGAAGTGGTTTAGTCTCATATACCTGTAATTTCACCGACCCCCTCACCTTTCTCAAATAAAAAATACCACTAATACCAGCCTTTTATATAATTAAACATGATGTTTCAGGAAGTGTCTACATTATCTTATATAGTAATTAATTTATGCAATATATCTAACCTAGTAACTGTACAGACACATAAACTGTTAATTAATGGCTATTTTACCAAATAAAAAAAATATGTATTTCAAAATACATAAAAGTGATCCTTTCAAAACTTTAAACGGACAATACGCCATTTACGGTTCCTAATGATCTAATACATACATATTTAAATAAAGTGGTTAGAATATAAATGCTAAACAGGTAACCGAATATTTCTGAATCTAGACATACCATTTTCTGTCTTTATGACCTAAAAAATATTTAACGGTATTTTATAAGTAAGTGATATATATATATATATATATATATATATATACTTATGTAGGATATATTTTTTTCGCATATTAGCTGTTACTGACAAGAACTTTCTTTTCATCGCAATTGGATGAATGGCTTAGGACAGCATAGAACACGAATTATGAAACAACATTTTTATATGTATAAAAAAATGTTAATTCAAAACCATTTGTTCAAGTTTGTTGTGCCCGTAGAGGGCTTATGGCTTCATAAGTTCAAAGTTACTGCTACCACCAGTCCATACGTTTTCCTTCAACTGAGAAGAAAGGAACCGGCAAGAAAATCAACAAGTAACTTATCTTTTTTTTTTTGATTTAGCTAATCTAACTTTTTGGCTAGATATTTGTTTGAATATAATAACATGAACAAGCAAGTGAAAGACATGACTTTTTTCTAAAATGCACACTAAATAAAGTTACAATTACAAGTTAAATACAGTGTAAACTCTTTATAACGTTATCCTTTATAACGATAAACTCCCTATAACGTTGAAGTGAGCCCAAGTTGGTTGGTTTGTTCACTTTGTTTTGTTTTTTTTTGTTCACTCCATATAACGATAACTCTCTATAACGACAAAAAATGCTCAGTCCCTTGAGTTTCGTTATAAAGAGTTTACACTGTATATGAAATAATTAAACACTTTTAAGATAAAGTAATAATTTCGACAACAGAACCAGAAAAACCAAAAGAAATACCGTACTTGTGGAACTAAGATTTTACTATAGTAATAGAAGGCGATTAAAAAATCCTTTCTTCGAAATTAATCAACGACAGACGTATATTTAGCAAAGGCATTATTTTGATATCTAGCTCAGATAGAGAACTTATTTTGTAAAGTAGATATATTAATTTAAATTATCTACTTTCATATTTCGTTTCTGTTATTGGAGTTGAGTGTACCTAACTGTAACTTATTGTGGACTTTCTAGCAGTATATTATAAAGTGAAATATTGTGTACCTAATTTGAGTGTAGTTAATCACTTTTGAGGAGATAGGCAAAAATAATTAATATGTCTCGTAATAAATATGTATGTTAATATGTTTGCAAAAATGCCATTTTGCAAACGTGTCGAATATTTAAACAATAAAGTATTTTTTTTTTAAATGAATACTAACAACCAGATAAATACAGATGGATTTTATATGACACGCTCAGCTAAGCGACCGTTTTGACAGCTGTCTAAATGAATCTCGATATCTTTATCTAATTAAATCATTACTATATAATGTTACTTGGGTGTCTATTAAAATAAATTCAAATTTCAAAACTGATTATTCAGTTTAGGCCCGCGGAGGGCACATATGAGGGTCAAATTTATAGTTACTGATGCTACTGCTAACAGAAAATCAATTTCTTAAAATTGTTAAATAGCTATTAAAATTAACGACGAATTTTCGGTTCAAAACTTTCAAAACTTTTTCTCATCCAACAAAGCATAGAAAATTACCCAATTAAGCTAACAAAAGGTTACTTAACCCAACCCAATTATTAAAATCATCATTACGGCAACGCGAAAGTAACTGTACAGTGGAAACATGATTAAGAATCAATTACCAACCACATGGTTTAATTAGATTAGTTCAGAGTAAACTCGGACAATAAACGGTGCTGTTACGTAATTCACTTTTAAAAATGTAACAATTGATAGCCCCGTAAGTGGGTCTTTTGACACACGTCACTGGGCAAGTGCTAAGCGTGACCAAGCACCGCTACTTGGAAGTATTCCGTACGGCCATGACGCAGCACCTTTATTTTTTGACGGTCAATACGATTTTTGTGAAGATTTTGTAGCTATTTCAGTATTCTAGTTTATATACTGGCGTTCCGTGCCGCGGTTTTGCCTACGTTCCAGAATGATCTAATGTATCCCGGGATTATACTATGTTCATCAAGAGAAATCTTATGACATTATATAAAAACTCGTAAAATTCGGATTTTCTATTGATAATATTACATCCCAAATTAAGCTATTCTTGTAACCAGATAACTAATAAATAATAAATTAATATATTTTTTATTTGTAACTTCGTATTCGGGCTTTGTAATTCTGATCGGCAATATTTATATGACAAAAAATAAATTAATGATAAATATAATTTATGCTATTCAAAAGTGATTGATGAAGAGTTAAAAAGTTTCACTTATATTCTCTTTACGAATCACCGTGATTTTTTATTTATTTTTACATATGAAGATATTGACATCCAGATGTACGTCCCGAGGCGAAACGAAACTCACCCTATGGAGAAATCACATCAAAAACTAAACAACGTTTATGTATTTTTTTTATACTTTTAATTACTTATACCTTTTATTATTTTTGATCAGAAAAAAATAAGCTGACCCCTAAAATGGTAATGTTTTCTATAACAATTTTCTTATTATAAGTGCTATTGTAAAGGTAAATACGTATTGATTCATGTTATAACTTAAAAACCACACAAAGAAAATGAAATTTCCTTGTCAACTCAAAGAATTTACTGTCTCAGTTTTTACGTGTATTGTGTTCTTTGAACGGTCTTATGCAACAAAAGAACCAATACTCTATTTTTGTTCTTCCTTTCCTTAATAAATTTTAAAGCATATTTTATTTTTTGTAATAACCCGGTAAAATAATTGCTACTATAAAATATTATCATTGTAATACAGTTTCAGAAAGTTTTAATAAAAACTATACCCGTCTTTGTCATTTCATACATCAACGTCATTCATTGATAGAGACAGGTATACTTCACTGAGATTATCATTGGTCAAATTTATATAAGCGTAAAAGTGTTTAAGCATAATTACTTCGGGCTGAATTGAAAATAAAAACTCAGTTCGGTGTGTTTTGTTCCACTATGATGCATGTATTACCAGCTAAAACCAGTTCAGCAATGTCCGCTGAGTGATTTATTCGAAAACATTCCCAACTACATGTCCTTATATATTGTAAAGCTTCTGACCCGCGGTTTCGCCCGCGTTTTCGCAGGATTTAATGCATCCTAGGATATTGGCACCTGAGTTACTTCTGGGTAATGTAGCTTTCTCGTAGTGAAAGAAATATTATTCGAATGATTTTTATTGACTTTCTCCTTATTATATTAGTATAGATTAACAATAGCAAAAATAATTCCAATTCAATTCAAATTTTGAAGCACTTTCTGACGCTGCGAAAGTAGCAGAATTCAATCGACAGACAGTTCTAATAAAACAGCTTATGGACTTTACAATCTGTAATACTGTTACTTTCATAATGCCAGTGTTACCTAAGCCATGGTCCTACATAGCAATCTTCTGTCACAGGTCATGCTCATAGACTCCATACTCGATATCTAATGGGACGGTAACGTACTATGCAATTTCACTAATTATACATTCCATATTTATACATTCGGCAAGTATTATACAACGCGGAAGAGTCGAGTCGTGACGATCGGTCGTGACCAGACTGTGTTCGACATCTGTTCGCTCGCGATCCCTGTCATTTATTGCGCAGGCGTTGACTTTTGGGAACTGTTAGCTGTGAACTATCCATCTAGGTACGCGGTATTTGGCGGCCAAGATGTCGAGAGACGGACCTAGATGTAATTTTTTATTAAATACTCTTAAATGTTAAATATCTTAAATAATCTTCTATCGATCTATAATTTAATAAAATTTTACTTGTCCCCAATCGAGTCAGCTCAAGTCTTGAATCCAAAATAACAGATAATTCTACTACTAATACTTACTACCTAGTCAGTAACTATAATAATCATAACAAAGAGGTAATAAAAAACTGGAGCAAATGTAAGTAGGTTCATATATCACAATATTATTACAAGAACAATATATTTTTTGTTCCACGAATGAAAAATTATTCATAACAATTGCCTGCGGCCAAACACAATGAGATAAATAAATTGAGTTACTCCAACTTGACAAGATGATTTAGTCCCGCGTGGGTGCTCTAATTATTCTGTAGTCGAAGCTGTAGTGACCACTGTATGACGTCAGAGTCCCGGTCTCTTACCACCCAGATTCAAATGTCATTATTATGAAAATAAACCTGATAAGGTTGACAATCGTAGGCCTTCTTTAACCTATTGGATACCCTGGATAATATAGAGTCATTATAATGGAGGACTATTGTATTAAATGGCTTTTACTTAGAGCATAAGCGTAAGCCTTCCTTTTCTTCGGCATATGACCAGAGATTCTCAAGTCGGGCAAAGTAGAGATGATAGTTCCTTCATTTGGCTCCGTCTTTAGGGATAGGACTAGCTGTCCTCTATAGTTTCAACTGTGTAACTGCGATATTACAAATTCCTAAAATAAAACTATCCTATTTGTTAATCCAGGTCATAACTGGCAGGACTATAGTGTGCCTAGTTTCATCCAAAATAATGGAGTATTTTTTGCGTGAATGAGTAAAAAACATCCGTTACGAACCGAACTTATTTACATCACCTTTTTGGATTTTATTTTGTCTTCTAAATTCGAAAGGTACCGACAGTTAGTTACACTAGAGAAGTTCGCTGGTTTTCTCATTGGTCTTGTAAATAAATTTAAAATATAAACTGTGGCTTCAATGCAGCGAACTCTTTCATTTCATACTCGTATAGTTACGATCAGTACCAACATCCAAAATCCATACATACATCCTTACAAGCTTTCTCATTTATAAGTAGGAGTATAATTTAATGGACGTAAAGAAGATAATATAAATATTGGAACAATTATGGTTATATGTGAAGACGATTAACTCCTCACGTGTTTATAAGTGACACGACTTCCATTACTTCTATAGTTGTAAAATTAATTACGCAAATCATATGTAATGAGTATTGAAATGAAAACATGTTCTATTCCGCACAAATAAGCAACATAATAGCAAAATGAATTAATAATGCAAAAAGTCTAGATTACTTTTTGATTACCTAAGAGAAATATAATGTCGAGCTAAAAGCAATTAAATTCTTTTATGGTTCAGCTATCTTAATATATATATTTCTTGTGTGCGTGTGTATGTGACTGAACTCCTCCTAAACGACTGGACCGATTTTGATGAAATTTTTTGTGTGTGTTCGTGGAGATTCGAGAATGGTTTAGATTTACAATTGGACCCGGTAGGTGGCGCTGCGAGCGAATTCCTGCATTTTTGTATGGACTTATTTTGACAGAACGACGTCTGTCCGGGCAGCTAGTTTACTTATAAATACTGTCAATGGAACTGTCTGTAAAAAAAGTTAATAAAAAATCATGGAAATTTATACAATTACTAGGTATTATTGGTGCGTTAATCCTAAACTTATTACTCGTACTGTTTTAGGTCTAATATTTTTCAGAATGAATTTGTTTTTGATAGAGGGCGGATGGATGTTAGTTACTCTTTGATGTAAAAACTAACGGATTTGGATGAAAATTTACCCAAAGATAGTTCATAACCTGGTTTCACACAAAGAATACTTTTTGTCCAGGAAATGCCTCGGAAACGCAGGTAAAATCACGGGACACAGATAGTATTATAATATATATACTTTGAACAACCTTGCATATTTAACTAGTCACGAGGGAACAAGGTAAAACAAGTAAATAGACATTGTAACAAATCTAGACAAGAAAAGCTAATGCAATGATGCGTTCCACGCGACTCAGCAAAAAAAAATTAGACAACTGAATCACATGCTTATTTTTGAGGTTCTCGTTTTAAAATATGTTTATTTATGTTCCAGCTCAGTCCGAAAACCTTTTAAGGTCACTCCGACAGGCCAAGGGTGAGTAACCAGAAGTAAAGGCTTTGAGACAGGTCCTTGACCCAGTGAAATAATACAACGTCAATATACTCAGAAAAAACAATGCGCATTAACGAAAACTAACTAACTATAGCTTTGAAAATTGATAAATTTTCAGATACAAATACTGACACCATTGCCGTGTCGGCATTAAAAGTTAATACATCTTTAATAAGATGCTCACAAATGTTGATCCATAACATTGTTTTGTCGTCGGTTTTTTTTTTCTTTGACGTCATTGAATGAAAGTGTGTTTTTTGCTCATCACGTTAGGCATATTACTTACCACATAAATAAATTATGGTCATCAGAAGCCTAGAAAAAATCTAAAAAACACAATGAGATGACCAGTAATAATTCTTTAAACTTAATTTATTCCACCACATGTTTGACCACAACCTAACTATGGTATAATACGGCTATTGGTGGTAACACACAAAACCTAAGGTGTCACAGACTAAACCAAAGTGATTTAAGCTAAGCAGGATTATTTTGCATACGGTCAGATGTACGAACGACCTCTTAAAGGTCCAAACAAAAAAATATGCAAGAAGCAAAAAATTCCAAGGTTGTGTATGTGGAAAGATTGGAAGACGATATCAGTAATGGCTTTGGAGTCCCATTAACAGACTTTTATTTGTTATCAACCGGTTATAATGATGTTATTGCGATAAAATAATATCAAATGCGTCAGACAGGATAGCGCAGACATATTTGTTTGTTTTTATTTATTTTAGAACTTGGTTACAGCATACGTGTTATTATTTGTTTATTTACGTAGGTATATTTTATTGATGCAGATGTACTAATGGCAATAAACTGATTTATATTAATATTTTTCCAGCATATCGGATAAGCTATTTCGATACGTAAATATAAATAACTAGCTTTCTGTGCCGCGGTTTTACTCGCATTCCTGAAGGATGTAATCTTCATTAAATCATTGGATTATAACATAGCTTATGTCACTAGGGAATAGCAGCTTTCAATCAGCGAAAGAGTTTATGTAACAGGGTCAGGATTTCCGGAGATTAGCTTCTACATCCCAAAATATATCTGTATAATATTAGTGTACTATGAACCTGACAAAAAACAGATGGCCCACCTGATGGTAAGTGGTCACTGCCACCGATGCACATTTGCAACACCACGGGCATAATGCTAAGCTATGCTAATAAGGCTAATGCGTTGTCGACCCTAAGACGTGAAGTTGTTAAGCCTCATCTAATTTCAAAAATTCGTTCATTAATAGAAAGCAAAACTATTCCCTAGGGAAATGGGCTAAGTTTAAATCTGGGATTAATTAGATCCCCTGGGAACACGGGTGTAGCCGTAGCACGCTAGTTAGCATCATACATAAAAGAAAATTCATCTCAACACCTATATAGATCAACTCGTTTGTCACTTCTCCCATCATCTCTCTTTATCTCATAAAATAAATCAACAGACTTTCCTTCCTTCAATAAACTTTGGGGTCATTACATTACTAAAAAGTGGGTTACTAATTACCATAACTAGTTCCCAGTAGCGTATCTTGTGACAACTATGTTAATTAACCATTCCCACTAATAATAATGACAAGAACCTATAGAACATACTATTACATAAAACCTATTTACAGGTCAACATTGAAATTACGACACAAAGTGTGAACTGCTAAATCAAGCACAAAACAGAGAAACCAATGAACGGGTAGTTACGACATAATATATTCAATTGCTTATGCGCATATGTTATGGTCTATCGTACATTTTAACTATGTCTTCGAGTCCAATATCCTCCGGGTCAGCTGAGGTATCAGACACATCCCATTTTTTATTTTTTTATTTTTTTTATTTATTTATTTAATTTACTAACACCGCTAGAGGTTTGTAGTTCTTTCAATGTCTATGTACTTTTGTAAATAACGCTTAAATTCATTATTGATAAGGATGTAATTAGCATACAACAACAAGATCCTCACTAATTCATGGACAAGAAATAATAAATAATAATTGACAAAAGTACAGTCTTTCGCACATCACAGGTAGTACCAGCATTCACTCATTCATAGCAGCTGAACTGTCTTAAGGATCGACTCTGTATGCAGAGACGGTCCAAAGGGTACAACGTCATCATCATTACATTGAAAAAAGAGATGTCTGAAAGTAGCTCTCTGCACAAAGCTATTATAGTGTCGTTATTTTGTAAAATTTTAACATCTCAAAAAATCAATAGCCAAAAAGGCAGGTTAGACAAAAAAACAGGGTAGGCACGCGATCGAAGTAAAACTTTTGTATTGCATCATCAATCACTTCTGCAGATTGTCTTTATTATAATACGAGTACATTTATTTTAAGTCAAACAAAAAGCTTGCGGATCTGAATTTTTGAAACGCTCCCCTCACATAAGAAGTTTCATTTAAAAAAAAATTGGTGTGTTTCTTGCCAGTTCTTCTCAGCAACTTCCGAACCGATAGTTTAATTATTTTAACCTGCAGTGGACTCCTCGGGTGACAACTAAATACATATCCACATGTGGTCGACAGTACAATAAAATAATTGCCACAAACAGACTCACGTGTTGTAAACCAAACAATGGATGATGAGCGATCCCATAATTATATCGCAGAGTATAATGAGGCTTTATGGCAGTCGTGCATTATGGCGCTTCCTTTAATGAAAAAATATTGTTATGTTTTAATAATTAGTTTTACTATGACGCACGTTTGTATTTTGTTTCTGTATTTTTTTAATGTTTATTTATTTAAATTTTAACACCCTAAGGTTTCTATATGTATTACCACATAATTTAGAGTAGTAGAGCTACAGAGTTCGTCCGGGGAAGTACTACCACCTCACACATTTCCGCCGCGAAGTAGTAGTGCACTTGTATTACTCTGTTTCGGTTAGAAACGAAAGGGGGCCGGTGAAATTACAAGCACATGAGACTTAACAACTTCACGTCTCAGGGACTAAAACGCATTGGCGATGCCCCTGGTGTTGCAAATATCCATAGGCGGCGGTGACCACTTACCTTGACATAATGGCATAAAAAAACGTCACTTTTCAACCCACAAGACACAATACGACAAAATTGTTCAGGAATACAACATTAATAAATCCGAAAATCATCTTCACCTAAGCCATTAAGACAAATAGTTTACCATACGCAACTTTACCATAAATCATCGGACACGCATTTAAAAAGTAATTTTCTTTATTAACACATAAGCTTCATTTAAAAGCGTGTAAAATATCATCTGTTTGTGAACAAGGAAGCTGTTAAAATGAAATATTAAACGCAAGACGAGTGGCAGTATGTTGAATGAGCGTATGCACGTTTTGACTTATGAATCTCATAGTACAGCCATTCTCAAAGTGTGCTCAGCTCTCCAAAGTCCAATTCTCAAAAAAATTTTAGAACCGCTATCATAGGAAAATTATATTTATTGCAATCGGGATAAAGTTCATCTATTGATCCAATAATTGATTGGGTGATGATCCTGATGAACCTAATTATAACGCCATAGGGTTGCTTTTTACATAATACACATAGCTATCAAAAAGTATATTTTAGATAATGAAAATTTTAATATCATTGAGTGTAATGATAAGGCAGTAAGATACGGGAGTAAATATAGCCTTTTGAGAAATAACTAAAATAATATGCGAGTGGTGTAGAACTTCACAGATTATAGCTTATTAATTAACCTTAAAAAAAAATCCATAAACTTCCTTAGATTCGAACAAATAAATATTCATATACGCCTGATATCCCTGAAATGTAAATGGTAGATAGAAGTCTCGGTATATTCCACTAAGATATTTTAAGTTCCAGAATAATAATTATAAAAAATTGTCCCCAGACTTATTCAAATTTGAATAAATATTCTGGGACATTCTTTACACACGTCCATCAAATTTAACTTAGTAGACTATAGGTAAATAATGTACCTACCTATAAAAGACGGTCATACTTAGTAAACTAAGTACATTAACTAATAATATTAAATATTGAATACAAAGTTGAAAAGTCAACATTGTGGAAAATCTTTTTACTGACATATTTCAATGTCAAACACAAAATACGGGCATCATTTACTTTTAACCTACGATCTGCAGTAATTAGGCAGCGACTTAATACTGTAATATAATGATGAATGTTACAATGAAATCGTAATGTTTAAAAGTCAATAATTACCAAAAATCTGCGGCCTCCTTCCATTCCGCTTGCTAATTTAGCAAAGGTCGCGTATACTTTGGTGGTAAATTTAACGAGACTTTGAAAAACCGTGGGAAACCACACAATCAAGTATTATTTAAACACATTAATATATCGGAGGCCACATATTTAGATCTCAGAATACATCTAAAGTAAATAGCCGTTGAAAACAATTGCGTAAACTAAACGGTTTTATGGTATATCGTGATAAAGACAAGTTTCATCAATTTGTTGCTCTGCCAAAATACTGCCAAACAATTTCGACAACCTATTAGTTTGGTACATTATCAAGTGATGACATTCGATTTTCCGGGCTGGTAATACTGATTTCATTATCATTATACGTGCCTAACTGACGGGCGAGTTCGCTTTGTGGTTAGATGCGGTGACTATCAAGGCGTTTGTCGTTGGTTCGATTCCCACTCCGGACAAACAAATGCATGAACATTGTTTCTTCTGTCCATCTATATGTTGATTTGAAAAGTTGTAAGTATATCAGTTATTTGTTTATCATAGTTCCTACATACCATAGTTTTCCTTAGTTTCAGATAATGGTCTTGTGTAAAAGAAATGGCATTGATATTTAAAAAAAAGATTTGCCAATCGATTGACTCTTAGTTTAATTAATCTGTCCATTATTTTGTTTCCCAATTGAAGTCAATTTATCGCTAAACCAATTTTAAACATTCCTCGAGTGTATTTCGATCATGAATATTCTTCGAGCGTCTTTTTAAAATACGCGTACAATTAAATAAGGCGGATCTTTAGCATCTCGGCCTTGAGGTACGCGCGCTTTTTGCTTCTAATCCCTCTCAAAAAATAGTTTTTACTGCCACTAATTACGATGTTCGTGATGCTGTCATTATTTGCCTGCCATCACAGATTGTCTACAGTTTGATTTCGTAATATCTGCGTAAATAATAAAATTTGTCTCTAACTAGGTGTAGAACCATAATTAGCGGGCCGGTTGGTTTGGTGATTAGATATCAGTGGGTCCAGTACCCATCCAGGATACACATTCGTGTACTTGTTTATTTGTTCTATGGCTGCCCCCAGCCATTGAACTATGGCTAAACTTAACGCATAAACCATTGGCTTTAATTAGATATACATATTTAATTAATTGCTGTATTATATTTTTTTAAGACTGTACATGAATGTATTTAGAAAAAAGTAGTAACAATAGATCAGCTTAGTTTGGGATCAGATGGCCGTGTGTGAGGAATGTCCTAGTAAATATCGATGCAATTTTTTTCTTAATTCGATCCTCTCACTTCTGTAGATGTAATCTCAACTGAAGAGGTCATTGCCATGTGTTACATAGTATAGCTATTATTTGAATGCGTCAAAGACATTACATCCTCTCCTATTCTATTTTATATAATGAAGTTTTTCATTGCACATTACATTGTGCAAATGACTAGTTTTTATTTCCTACTTATATAAAAAAGCTTACTAAGAAACAGCAGAATTAAGAAATAAAATGATAATTTTGTGTATAATATTAATGCATAACTTAGCCAATTGCATTAAATGACTCCACTATTATCATTCAATTAAATTTTCGACCTTAAACTATTGGTAAAAGATTCAAATTTGTTTGCCGAGCAAGTCGATTATAGATGCAACTGTGTGGCTTTATCGAAAGTTATCGATACTATAGCGACGATAAAATGCTTTCGAAACCGATAAAATGAACGTCGTTTCAGCACATTTTAAATTACAATAATTTTATAATTTACTATAATCACTGATCTATAAAATGGCAGTGTTATAGCAAGATGATAAAGTTATAAATGGTGAAACTAATAATATCGATACTAAATTGATTGGACGCTGCCGTAATGAGCATCGAGTATCAATGTCAAAAGAATGACCAAGAAGAGTCAATGAAGCAACTAGCAGATTTCACCGTTGAGAGTGCAAGCTTGATAAAGTGCTGTGAGGAAATTGCCAAACGAAGGAACTTAATCCGGAACAATTCTGTATTCAACGCTTCGTAACTTAAAAACGTGTCGAAAAACTAGATCGTAGTAGGTACATAAACATAGTTTTTGTTGCTAAACAAATTAAATATTACTCCAAAACGGAAACATTAGCGCTGGATTTATTATAATTCTGTTTGCGTGTTGTAATTTGTAAAATTAGACGGAATACCGGATATCCACACGGATCTCGGTTTTGATAGGAGAATCTCGATTTATCGCGAATTGTATTTTGACGGGAGACGGGAGTTGGCTTGGTGTTGAAATCCTAACTGTCATGCCAAAGGTCATGGATTCGATTCACTCCCAAGACAAACGTGTGTGAACATGTCCGTTACTTTTGTGTTTGGTTGTAAATATCTATTTAAGTATGTATACAGGAGGAAAAAAGATAGTACATGTAGTATCATATCAGCCTAGGGATGTCCATTGAACATAGGCCTCCCTTGGATTTCCACCTCAAACGGTCCGCCTGCATCCAGCGGCTTTCAACGACTCAGACCAGGTTGCCGGTCTTTCAATATATGTAAGTATATCAGTTATCTGGTTTACATAGTGCATATAAAGTTTGTGATCAGCTTGGTTTGGGACCAGATAGCCGTGTGTAAAGAATTTTCCAGGATATAAATATTTATTACAATTCGATAATTATTAGAACTGAAATGTTTACACTTGTTAACGTAATATTTTTTTTGATACAATTTAGAATAATTTATTAATCAGTTTTAATTTTTTTGGAGAATTAGTACAGCCACAGTTATTTATGTCTGCAGTGGTAGTTGAGTAATAAATAAATAATTCGCTACAAAACATATTAAACTAAAAAGTGTATGTACTAAAATTTAATTTACGTAAGATTGCGCTAAAAATTAAAAATACTTTTTATGATAATTATAATTAAGCCATTTAGAGCTACATGTCTGTTACGACACCTAAGTTATATTACATAATGCCGCAGCTATTTCACAGAATTAAATATTACCAAAGTAAGAGCGTAAAATCGTCGCGATATTGCTTCTAACAAACCAATCTCATTAAATTTGAATTGGAATTTTTACTGAACGAATCTGTAAACCTTCGATGCGGTTAAGAAATAGCTCGCCTTACAGTTTTACTCATGTTTTTTTATTACAGAGTAACAGTCGTTTGTGACAGAAGCAAGAAAAGGTTTCGCGTTCCCAGGATAAAAAATATGTGTGTTACAAATTTCAGCCAGATCGATTCAGTGGTTTAGCCGTGAAATTGTAACAAACAAGTAAACTCGGTTTCGCATTTATAATATTAGTAAGGATTCAGTACTAATGACCGCAGGAGCCGAGACCGCGTAAGAAATGTTTATTTGCGTGGCCTCAAAAATTAAAAAAAAATTCAAAACCATTTATTCAGTTAAGGCCCTCGGCAGGCACTTATGATGGTGAAATTTAAAGTTACTGAAGTAAATGGTTATACGCAAGTCGATATATGCTACTTTTTATCCCTGGAAAGCAGAAAGAAACCTTAGAAACATTAGAGGCAGACTATTCACAAGTGCTTGTAAAGGCCTATTTGAATAAAAATAATTAATTTCATTAACCGCGGGGCTTTCTAGTATTTTTTAAAACAAATGATGGCGAGTCTTCGAAACCTTGGAATAATCAATTCCAAATCAAAAAACGTAAGATTTTTTAATGCGGTTTTGTTAAATCATCTGACATAATACCGATTGAAACCTACGCACGACTTCTTCGGTAGTTAAAGCAGATTAAAATCTTTTAATAGGACCTATTATTAACTAGATAAAAAAATTACAAAAACAATGATGAGACTGTACAGCGTATCTGCGCTTGCGCATAACGCGCGTGACTCCATCATCATATTACCTCATGTTTACTTATTTATTTTTAATTCCAGTTATTATCACACAGGTTTCGATCCGGGAAACGTGCTATGAGAATTATTTTGTATTTATTACGAAAAATATTACATAATTACTGTTATAATGGGTTATGTAAATTAAAGTTATGCTAGAGACATATTTGTTTTTTTATTTTTTATTTACCCACATCAAGCATTGTAGGTAAATTTGTTAGGAAATAAACCAAGTTCATCACGAATCATGAAGATTATCCACAAATATATCTAGCCCAAAATAAAAATGCACCGTTGGCGGGCCTGTTGGCTTGGTAGTTAGAGACCCTGGCTGCCGCGCCACACGTCTTGGGTTCGGTTCCAAACATTTTGGGCATGAACATGAATCATTCTGGGTGTCAATATTTCTATAAGCAAGTATTGAAACCCCCACGGTTTCAACCGCGTTCCCAGGACTATAACTAGCCTTAGTCCTTCTCCATACTATAGGCTATGTGTGTTCCAAATTGCAAGATCGGTGCCATCGTTTAACCATGAAAGCGTAACAAAGGAACAAACAAATACTTGCACTTATAATATCGAGGTTTATGGTTAAGTTTGTTAGTATGGATTGAGAATCACTGACATCATTAAAAGTTTATAAAAACTACATCGTCATTTTTGTAGTTTCGCAGAAAACGATGAATGGCGCACATGTTTTTATGTGTTTTTCTGACGCAAGCGCAATGTGACCCTAAAACCAAATTCGTGATAGAGTTATACCATAAAAATTGCCCATGCACGACCGTTGTTATGTTATACGCAAACAGCTCAGCGTGCATATGAGCTCGACCTTCTCCATAGCTTGAACTCTATTCTTACGTAGTTTTTGGTCCAAATTATCAGATTTACGAGGAAGGTTGCTATCAGTTTATTTTATTTGAATAAATAAAATTTAAAATATTATTTGAAATTCTACAAAAAATATAAATACGTAAGTTATAAGTAAGTTAGTCTTCATCTATCTAATCTACAGACAGATCTGTTGTTTTGTTACGTTTTTATGACTTAAATATAAGGTCATGGTTAGGTAAGGTTAGTTTTTCATTCTTGGAACGAGAGTAAAGCCGCGGGACCGAAGCTGATTTTGATAAATATGAATGAAAAAAATCCACCATATAAACACTTACTGTATCAACAGAAATAAAATAAATAAAACTAGAAAGATTACCAATCCGTTGCCAACATATACAAATCCTGGAAGCCAACGGACTCTGCAAAGCAGCTGCCAAATATACCTATAGGTGTATAGCGATAGTTTTACTACATAATAGCCAGCTAAGTAAACCAATAAGGTACATTTTTCCACAGCACACATACTTACCTGTCAAAATTATGACGGCTTATAGAACGATATAAAACTCTACAACCGCATAAGCCCGTAACTTGAGGCAACCATCCTATGTTATTCTAAATCGTGCCGTATGCCTTTACCTCTGTCCATGCGAGATTACAGAGGTTGGTGCCGATGTCCTTAAACTGCAGGCTTTATTGCAAAACATAAGGTTTTTCTTCACGTACAAACGTTTGTATAATATGAGCGATAAATCGGAACAATAATGCTTGGAATCGTTCACGGGGACATATGAAGAACGCACTTTAAAATTCTTGGCGAATAAGAGACATTGTTTTATTTTATAGTTCTTTTTTATGAAATGAAAAGAAATATTTATTCAAATAGGCCTTCATAGGCACTTCAGTCAGCTTCTATAACGTATGTTAAGTAGGCACCAGGTAGACGCTCCATCTGATGAAAAGTGGTTACCGCTTATGGACATTTGGACAAAATTAAAGAGTAGATGTCGGACAGGAAATTATTAGATCCCTCTGGATTGCGGGAAAATCCGCGGGGTAGAAGGTAGTATTGTATATACGTCAAGCGCGTACGCCATAAAAAAACATGTTGTCTTGACAGTTGAGCGGTAAGCGAAAACCTTATCATAGAGAACTTAAGCGAAGTACTTGTAGCGTGGAATTGGTTACGTCTCCGAGAGACGGCAACAATCTAAGTATACTTTAAATATCTTCGATAGAATATGGATCAGTCACTGAGATCTCTACCTACATCTTCAAAGATAATTACCGTGAAGTTATTAATTAATATCAATTATAATAAACATTGCTAATTTTAGTATAAAATAATTATTCATACCACTACCAATATAATTTTAATCGTTCAAGTATCTATCAATTAAATCGATCATTAAATCATGATAAGTAAATCATTGGTACAGTAATGATGGACACGCACACAGTGGGCGGGTCAAGGTTCGAATATCAGGTCAGAAATAATTACCCACATTACAATTAAAGCTTACATACGTAACACTAGATTTAACCGCGGCATTGCTTACCCAATTACGTTATTCTGCAATTACGAATTATTTAATTTACTGTGAAATTCTATGTGTGGAAGTTTTTTAACGACGGACCAGTTGGCGTGGTGGTTTGATACCCTCACTGTCACGCCGCAGGTCGTGCATTCGATTTCCACTCAAGACCAACATTTGTGTGCATGGAAATCTCTGTTTTTTCTGTGTCAGAGTGTAAATATCTATACAAGTATGTATGCAAAACAATTGTATATGTAGTAGGTATAACAATAATCTGATTTCCAAAGTACAAGCTCTGTTATGTTATAAAAATCAGATAAGCCGTTATGAATATTGCCTCATGATATATATTTTTTTATTTATTACTAACAACCCGCCCCAGCTTTGCTGGTTGAGATGATATAATTATACAATAAATTAACTAGAATAAATTATTTATATGTTGGTGTAAACTGCATCAAAAATAATTGCTTCATTTAAAAGACATAAGCGTAGAAATAATTTCTTCGTTTTACATTATGTATGTTAGTTAATGGTAAAAATTGTACCCTACTATGCTATGTGATAGCGGTTAATATGATAAAATACTCTAGGGTATTGTAAGAGGCGAGTAAAGAGTATAGCGAAGACCAATTGAGCTGAACCCCTTATACCGAGCCAAAGCATCCCTAAAGAGGGTTGAAGTCATATGTAACGTAACCTAATCTATTTTATAGCATATATTGTGTTATTTAAATAATTAAATATTGATTTAATATCCGTGCAATTGTTTGATGTACAAACACTTCCTCAGTATTATTAAATATATATTATTATAAAAAAAATACTAATCGTCTATCTAGTTTTTGCATAGTCAAGGTAAATTATTATATTTTATTATATTTTTTTTTTTTGTAATTTATATTATATATAATGGTCGTATCTTAAAAAATAGGCCTACAAAAATATTTATAGGCCACAATCTGATGAAGTGTTCGAAGGTGGTAAGCACACAAAGCCCGGAAAGAACTGGCTCTCAAGTGCAGCTATCAAAACAGATGTTCAAAATGAGGATGGTAGCCAGCCTATTGAGAATCACGAAGTACCCTACCACCGTTTTGACGGGCCAGTTGGCTTGGTGGTTAGAGACCCTGACTGCCAAACCGAAGGTCGTGGGTTCGATTCCCACCCAGAACAAACATTTGTGCGGATGAACATGTCTGTTTGTACTGTGTCTGGGTGTAAATATCTATATAAGTATATATTTAAAAAGTAGTATATGTAGTATATCAGTTACCTGGTAGCCATACTACAAGCAGTACACTCTGCTTAACTTGGGATCAGGTAACCATGTGTGAAGAATGTCTTGGGATATTTACCGTGCTATGGTATTTCCACGATTAAGCTATCATCATAGCTATCAGCCTCTGCATTAGTATTCTTCTATGAACTACACTTTATTATTATATATTTTTGACAGGCCATGGCTTGGTGGATAGCGACTCTGATTGCCAAGCCGAAGGTCGCGGGTTTGATTCCCACCCAGGACAAACATGTGTGTGCATGAACATGTCTGTTTGTTTTGTGCCTGGGTGTAAATATCTATAGAACAAAAAGTAGTGTATGTTGTATATCAGCTATCTGGTTTCCATAGTACAAGTTTGGGATCAGATGCCCGTATCCAGGAATATAAATATTTGTCCTGGGTAGGAATCCAACCTACGACCAGCGACATGGCAGTCAGGGTCCCTAACCACCAAGTCCATGTGTGGAAGGCACATTGGCAAGACACGAAAGCAACTAGCTTTGCAAATAATATAAATAATAAGTTAAAATAAACACCGACACAACGTCATAACTCATCAACCTCACAGAGCAACTCAGAAAAGCTATTCCAAGAACCTCTGAGCGTAAAACAAATACTTTCAAAGTGTTTACATGCACGCGTACCGAGAAGTATGGAGGTCGTCACCGAACATAATGCCGAACCAACATAAACGAACATCCTACGACCGAACGTGACCTAGATAGACAACGAAGACGCGTTGAGGTGACTTTAAATGCTAAAGTTTATTTATTTATAACCTCTTTCCTGACACTGTGCTTTTGGAGGTGACAATTATAACTGGCCGCTGAGGAAACGAGGAAAGGAACTGTGTAGTATGGGTATTTGTTTCTTTGTTGTATCTTTCTGTCCTACCAATATTAAAAACCAACCGTGCAAGAGCTTGGACATAATTAGTGAAATGTTCGCTAGATGGATTAACAAATATTTATTATCATGACTTCTGAACCCTGCAAGGCCTCGAAATAAACCATACACGATGACTTCTTTAAATAACAATAAATGTTCTAATACCTAAATTTTTTATATAAATTTCGTCGAGACCTTTGGAGGCTATTCAAGACAACCTTTTAAGCACAGTTTTAATTTTAACATTTATTTAGAAATCAGAGATCTATGAATTGCTTTCATATCTCATAAAGCTTGAAAGATCTCTCCACGTAGGTAATAGTCCAATCGGAAATTTATGAAAAACCTTGTTTAGAATTATTAAATATCTGCTAAACATTACACATAGATTTCCATTACAAAAGGTCCTCTCTTGAGCTGCTCCCGGCAACGTAGACATCTACATAATGAGTCAATCTAATTGCCATCCTCAAATTGTAAACACAAAACGATGCCAGTAAACCAGTATGTCACATCTGAATTTATCTCTCGTCACATGCATATGTAACTGTAACACTGTTTGTAGATAGAATTGTACTGCATTTGTGAACTCGAAACTGTGAAAGTAGGAAAGTAGGCCTGTAGGAGCCTCTTAAGAGCAATCGAGGACTATTTACCTCGTTGACCGTTAATCGTCGATCGTTGTGAGAATTGCAGATCTGAAATATACGACATTATTGCCACTTGTATTATTATTAAATCTATGTATATTTCTCCTTCTGCCTGTGCCCATGCGAAGAACACATGCCCTTTGGTTGGAAAATCTGGCAGGCGGGAACTACGAAGTACCCTACTACAGTGTTTCACGACATTTTCCTTTATTGAAAGCTCCAGATCATTGTAGAAATCAAACCCATGACTCCAGTCATGCTATTCAACGTTAATACCAACTGAGCTATCATCGCCTTAAATCATTAAGAACATTAAATTAAGTCAGAAGAAGTACATATTAATAGAGTGCAATTGACATGTTATCTTCAATAATAATAAGAATATTATAGTTCGTTGATGCTTCGTGTGATCTAGCAGACATGCTTGCTTACATTAACTATATTCTTCCCAGAGATAATGAAATATAATTTTCATGGCAAACTATTATCTAATTATGTGTTCACAACACTCTCTTAGAATTTAATCTTTAAATAAAACAATGAAAAATAATAATTATATGTTGAAAATGACGTCTCGCTTGTAATGAATGACCGCGAATAATAAATTCAAGTTCAAATTGTTTATAATCTGATTTTGTTCCGCTACCGCACATGTCAACATTAGCATGAATTCCGATTGTACGCAATGTCAAATCAACTCTGCGAGTAAGCTTCTAAACCTGCGCGACGGAGCGACGCGGCGGTACGGCGCGGGCGCAGCTACCGGCCCAAATATAGAAGTACAACATGGCGGCCTCGGCTAGACCTACCCATACCACTTTCATGTTATACTAGATAATCATAAATTAGATATAATGTACATATATTACTGATATTATAACGTTTGCTCACAATTGTAAAGTTTTCAACGTAAACTATAAATATTTTCAAAATAAAACCACTATTTTTTTCCCTTTATGACATCCTATGCTATTTTACTTCTTACAAACATTTTAAATTAGAATGTGAAAATATAAATGAATGGATGTTTGTTACTCTTTCACCCAAAAACTACTAATCAAATTTAGATGTAACTTGGCACATAGACAGTTTATGACCTGCATTAACACGTATGGTACTTTTTATCCCGGGTAAATGTAACATTCCTAATCCAAAGGCGCCAGAAATCGTTAGAGACAACTAGTAGAAGAAATAATTTCGAAAAGAATGTACTTAATGTAGTGCTATGTTATATATATAATATATATATATTGCACTTTAATATAGGCACAAGATAAGTGTAACACTAATGTTACCAAGCAGTTTTTACCACGTCATTCAGACGTCAAGCAATCTATCAAAATTCAAAATTCAAAATTCAAAACCATTTATTCAGTTTAGGCCCTCAGAAGGCACTTATGAAGGTCAAATTTAAAGTTACTGAAGCTACCAAGGCTTTAATCGTATCATGTGTAATTAAAAACAACCTAGACTTAATCAATTAAAAATAAAACTAATCTTAGGCCCTGGCATTTGAGTACCTAATCTTCTGTTGGAATATTGTGCAAGTTATTAGTTATTGTTTCTTGAGACGCTGTTAATTAATTTCAACATTATCCTAACGTGTTATCTCATTTTGTAATCGAAATAATTGTTATTATTTAGTTAGTATAAGAAGCAATATCGCAAGATTCAATGATTTGAAGAGTCGGATACACTGCTACGCCATATTCATGCATTCTATTCCCTACTTAAGGCATACATTCGTGTGCATGATGAATATGTCTGTTAGGTCTGTTTTTAAGAGTAAATAACTATTTTAGTATTTATTGTACCCACTGTATATTATGTATCAGATGGTCGTGTGAGAAAAAGGTCCCAAGATATATAGGTTATATTATATAGCTGATGCCCGCATGAATTACTATACGTTTTTTTTTTCTTGTTTGTCTGTAAGAAGAACATGTCAGTAAGTTTAATCACTATCGGACAAATTGTTTAAGATTACAACATTTTATTTATAATTTATACGTTACAAAAAATATTTAATCTCTAAGACAAGACTAACGGTATATGAGTCGATCGATGATATACACACCATACACATCCTTTCGGGAACGCGGGTGAAACCGCGGGGGACAGCTAGCATGTAGTAATTTATATATATTATCCCACGTAAAACGGCGCGAGTTAGTTGTTATTTTTTAAGCCACTATCTTGACTGTTAATTCCTTCTCACGCTAATTTTCTTTTGTATGATAGCTCATGGGCTCAGGTATCATGATGGCCGTCTCAACAGAAGTCTATTTGTCTAGGTACCTCTTAAAGCTTCATTAACGTCCGCCATAATTTCACATGACATCATATGTGTTTGTGATCACAATAAGCTTATGACAAATGTTCATTGCTATGACACCTAATTTATCAATTTATGTCAACAACGAAACCATTTTAAGCCTGCGTGGGAAGGGAGAAGCATAATATCTGACACGAAAAAAATTGTCCCAAGTTTTTAGATTCAGAGAACAATTTTAGCACTAACGGTGATTTAAAATACTTGTAACATGCTTTCATTGATCTATTGAGACGCTGAGAAATATGGATTGAAAATCTAATACCATTGTCCATCTTAAATAGAAGGTAAACTGTATTGTATACAGAAATCAATCAGTAACATAATCCCCAAAAACTTATCTACATAAGTTTGCCCCCTTATCACGTGCCATTCGATTAACAAATATAATAGCGAAAGATATTGATATCCTCCACTGTACCTTGCTGCAGTTTACGGAAGCCCCGCAGAGATGTATCGATTATGGTGACACATTATTTTCAATACCTTTTCTTGTATTGTTGAATATTTAATTGTTATTAGTCGTTATATCATCGTATTGGATTATTGTTTTTCTGTGTAGATAAATAAATAAATATCCCGGGACATTTTTATACACGGCCATCTGATCCCAAACTAAGCAAAGTTTGTACTATGGAAACCAGATAACTGATATACTACATATACTATTTATTTTTTCTAAATACATACAAAAATAGATATTTACAACTAGATACAGAACAAACAGACATGTTCATGCACACAAATGTTTGTCCTGGGTAGGAATCGAACCCGCAACCTTCGGTTTGGCAGTCAAAGCGCTAACCACCAAGCCAACTGGCCTGTTAATAATATATGTTGAAAATAAATAAATACCTACTAAAGGAGTGACAGGAAATGATAACGATATTTACTTATTAAATTTTATGGAACATAAAAACCGAAGAAGTAGTTAGAGGTAGTTGACTACAGGTAACCTGGGAAACGTACCCAGGACTTTCAGTCTCTAAGTTGAGCGTAATGACGCTCGTCTATTGAGGCGATTCCGGAACATGTTAATAATAATATTATGTTTTATTGTATAACCTTAAAATTATCATGAAATAATAATATAAATAATAATAATACGTTAGCAATTGACCTCTCGTATTGCTTCGATAACATTCAATAAAAAAACTGATATTTTGGCAGCTATAACCATAATAAAAACACTAAAAACGCTTCCACACACCTCCTCAAGGCGATTGTTCGATATGAAAAGTATCGGGTCACCGTGAGTCTGTAACAGCTTTCTCCGACGGAAAGTAAAAGTGGTTTGGTCCGGTCGCGGCTCATATCCGATTGTTTACCTTCCAGTTAGACACTGCGTTTTATCTTCATTTTTTACGTTAAGTGGATTGAATAACGGGTACCCAGTGTGTTTGATTTGTCAGCCTTATGTGTGGATTGCGTAAGGATTACAGCGGGTATTAAATTTATGAACGAAACGTATGTCTCCCTTATGTCCCCCGTAGTTTTGGTTATAGAAATATTATAGATTTCACCCGCGTTGCCGAGGGATGTTACATTATTATTTTGTTCATTCTATCATCAATAGTTTTCGCAGCGCACGCGACGTAAGGAATTTTTCAGGTCATTTTTTTACACCTTATGTTACACTATTGGAGTTTTAGTAAGGATCCCTAATTTTTTTTAAAATATAATATAGCCTATATTACTCGGGGATAATGTAGCTTTCCAAAGGTGAAAGAATTTTTGAAATCGGTCCAGTAGTTTCGGAGCCTATTCATTACAAACAAACAAATCTTTCCTCTTTATAATATTAGTATAGAAAAATCACAGTAATTTTTTCTTGAATTTTCTAGTTTTCTGGATCAGTACCACAATTTATTTTTCGTTTTTTAATTATACAGATGTTTTAGTAAGGTAGTAAAAGCACTGCTGAATTTTTTAAATTTCCAGGTCAACAATTTTCTTTGGCTTTTCATTTAAACAGGTTTTTTAGTAAGGTCATCTAATTTAAATTACTATATTCTTTTAAGTTTTGGTATTTATTAAATAAACCAATTTTAATAATTATCATTTTATAATAACATATACCTGTATTTATAAATAACAATTTTATTGTTATGTTTGACATTTAGAGCGATACTTCTAGTAATCAATTTATATATATAGTTTTGCTAAACAACCTTCTGTAATGTGACGCAAATAATGTTTCAACTAATGTCAATATGTCGCAATAGTCGTAAAAGATCTGGGCTTCGATTCTATAAGGTAAATGACACTAACTCTGATGTTAAGTCGCGGCGTCTAAGCCCTGTCTCTTTCGCTAACTGCACAATCAGATGAGAGGTCCACTTACCGAGACCTCCGGGCCAACGGAGCAGGATCATTCAAAGCTCATCTAAGAATAAAGCTAATCTATTCGACGGTAGGGTCATTAAACAAGGCTTACGATTCGACATGATATATGATCTGAGAAACTGGTGCCGATTGTGTTATGCATTGCTAAACCTAATTAAATCTATGTATGTTTATATAAAATGCATGACAGGCTGGTTGGCTTGGTGGTTAGACAACCTGATTGCCAAGGTCATGGGTTCGATTCCCGTTTGTTCTGTGTCTGCTAAGTATCAGATCAGATGGCCAGATAAGAAGAATTTTCAAGGATATGTACTCGTATTTATTTCTTTCTATATTAATAAGATAATGATGATGTGATGAGAATGTATTTTTGTTTGATTTCTACACCCCAGCTATAGATTTAAGAGATATTCTTAGTTACTTATTAATATAGGAAGGGATAAATATATATCCTTGAAAATCTTCTGATCCGGTCATCTGATCCCAAACTTACTATGGAAACCTGCACATATATGATACTTTTTTCTACTGTCCCTTACTCTTTTCAACTTCAAGAAGATAAAGAGAGATTTATTAGTTTATATAAAGTCAACATTGATGTATTACATAATCAGGGCCACTGTCAATAATGAGTAAAGGACAGGCCAACAAGAATGTCGTCATTGCGAACCAGTCTCGCACACAGAACGAAATTGTGTTAAATATTAATAAAACACACACCCGGTAGTGATTATACCGTTGTAATTTATTCGAAGAAACTCGTATGGTTTCCATTTTTACGACAATTTATAGACACAACAGTTGAATAAATGAACTCGACGAGTTTTTATTGTTGACATTTTTTGATTGTGGATCATTGACATTTTGCGATGAAGTTTTCAACTTTGGGTAGACTTTTGTTTGTCTACAATCCTACTGTGACATGTGTGTCCGAAAGTAAGACATAAAACTTAGAAGGACCTCTCAAGTATACAGCTGCTGGAATTCTGTTGATTGGTGACTCTCAATTCTAAGGCAGGCCCGTACTCTAAAGTATTTTTCCATCGTGCTATGTTTACCTTACAATGTTTTCCCTCACCCAATGACAAGTACATTATAGGATTGGAACTCATAAACTTAGACACAAAATCTGACGTCACTACTACTGAATAATCATCGCCTTAAAGAAGGTAAGCAGCAGTAGTTACTTTGCTGACGGTTTGAAACATAAATTTGAAATGAGTATCTATGGGAGAGATCAGTATCTATCCAATGTTATTACCATCATTTTCTCTACTCCTGAATTGAATCTGTCTTTATCACACATAACAAAAGGTTAGATCTGAGCTCACCAACTAATAAATTGGCTTTAGTATGAATTTGAATGATTAGCTATATTATGAATCCAACAAAAAGGTGCTAATAGACCTAAAAATGAATATTAAAACTCAATCATTATACAAAAACGTTATGCAATAGAGGCACGGCGTTCATTAGGGACGCAAAAACAGTTTTTATTATTGCAAAGCGTGATTAAAATAAGTGATTTATAATATTTTGATCACGATGGTCACGAAAAAATATCCTTTGTGATATATTTTTATTTTATTAAGTCCTTACTGAATACCAGTCGATTTGAACATAAAACTAACTCTCAAATTATATATTAAATTGCGAGCGTATAAGAAAATCCTGAACGCGAAAGTAAAATTTTATACGCATATATCAAATTTAATATCAGAGCGATGGAGACAAAACTATTCAACGAAATGGGACAGCTATACGTTTCATATTTCATGGCCCGTCACGCTTCGTCCACGATCGAGAAAGCCGAGCCGGGAAAAGCGCTTGCGCACGTCTAATTGAATACGCATTTTGTACTTATAACACGAACGCTGCTTTCCCGCTTCATGTTGATCTAATATAACCCTTAATCATATTACATTCAGAGTGCATATTGCATTGATTCACATAACAATATTATGTTTTTATATTTGGTGTGTTTAATATTCACGGTGTTTATTCATATCTTTACATTAATAGAATCATAATATCCGCGTTTCACGCTATTTAGTAAATTTAATTTTATCGGAGAATATGTTTGAAGAATTACGTCAATTTAAATTAATATGGCTTGACATTATTGCATGATAATGATTAACCACTCCACAGATAAATAATATTTTGAACAGTTTTAATTTCTGAGTTCATTTATAAAGATTGGATTCTGTAATATCAATCAGAGCCATTATTATTTGTTTTTATAAAAACGTAGGTTTTGGCTAAATCGTCTATTTGAAAACATTATAAATACCGAATTTGTCTTAACTCGAAAGTAAAGTCTAAGTTCGTTTTATAGATCTCAGCCTTAGTCCATAAATTGGACACCCACCTCAATATCAACTACGGCCTGTCTTGCTTAACCTCAAAGATTATTCCACGAGCAACTCCACGGTTACCTAATTGCATTGTTTAAAGTGAATTAACTCCGTATATAATTAGTAGAGGAAATACGCAATGGCAGGCGACACTGCGCCCGCGCAGCCTTGACACAACCTTATGTCAACCTCCGACCCCATTGTAAATATATTATTTACAGTGGTCTAGATCATTTGGTGCATTTATTTGAAGCTAGCTTCTCGCCCACGGTTTCACTTGCATAGAAAATGGTATTTGTCAGTGGAGAATATCTGGGACGTCCTCTAACCAGGTGGACCGAGGTCAGAGTCACTAGAAGCCGTTGGATGCAGCTCAGGACCTTTCGAGGTAAAATCCAAGGGAGAGGCAGTTCAGCAGTGGACGTCCCTGAGCTGATATGATGATGATGACTCACGTAAAAACTTCCTATTAGAGAAAAAAATAGAGATCGTTTGTGTACATTAAGAAATGAGCTCCTAGGTTCAAATTTACAAACGTTACCTCTTTTCAAAATAAAGACCTATACATTAGTACTATGATTCAAGCTAAAAGACAATGTTCAAATATTTCAAATCATACTTTACACAGCTAGACTAGCTGTCCCTTACGCTTTTACTCGAATTCCAGTTTTATTACATATTACCGGTATAAAAAGTATGTATGTCATTCCAGGGCAGCCTCTATCTATGAGTTTCATCCAAATCCGTTAGGTTGTTTATGCGTGAAACAGTAACAAACATACATGCACTCATTAAGTGAGTTAGAATTGGATTGGATATGAGAAGGATTGGAAGGATAGAATTTCCTAAATAACTACATTGAAATCACAAAAGAAATATTGAAAACCTGAAATCTATTATCAATAGTGTTTCTGATAAGAGCGGCAACGTCGCTAGCAACTCATTAATATGCAAAATTACACAGAACGTAATTTTTGAGTTTAAACCAAATGCATTTTACTTTTACGAGTTGAATCATTGAAGTATTAATTCTCAAAAAGAGATGGCAAATATAACGTTGACAGTCATTCAAATTGAGCTCCATCTCTCTATTTGGTTGTTACCCTTTTACAAAAAAAAAACTGAGAAAATCCTTTTATTGACTTTACAGGGTAATTTTCATGCTGACAACGCAGGCGAAACCGCAGGGCACACGCTAGTTTGGTACACAAAGGTACCGACTCCATCTTCACATGTTACCTTATTTATAGAAATAATAAACAGTTGTTTAATTTGTGAACATTTGATATTTCAAACAATGCAGCGATGCCATTTAGCATTTCTGTGTATCAAGCAATTTCATGGCGCGTCCGTACATCGTTACTAACTTTAAATAACAATAATCAATGGAATATGACTTCTATGACCGTGCAGTAAGATAGACGGTATTAGCAAAGATAATGTGGTTCTATAAAGATTTTATCAACAAGGCTGCGCGGCGGAAAACGGCGGCGGCAAACGGTTTACGACTACACGGTTTAAGTTAAAATATTTAAGTTATATAAAAACACCTTCCTAACTTTAAGTTATAAATAGATTTATAAGATTTAAAAATAAAACCATCTTGGTACAGTAAATAATTACGGGGGGAACACGTCACGAAGGCTGGCAGCACTGCCACGCTAAATATAAATACTAATAATTTGGACATGCCATACATATGACAGGAGGCGCAAAGGGCCTCTATTCAATCGTAGAGAATTAACTTATTTATTCTATGGCAACTTTAGGGCTGTAGGCATCGTATCTGTAAAATTACAAATATTTGCCCAAAAACTTAATGTACAGCATTAAAAAAGAGCGTAACAGAATATAAAAAAAATATTGAATTTTTTTTTTTCTGTTTGAACAAAGAACTACGAAACTTCTCGGCGATTTATAATTTATTATTTAATTATTATATTTATTTTTAAGGGGGGTCGTACAGCCCAGCTCAACAGCTTTATTTGATTAAAATTGGCTCACGAAACAAACAGATCACTTAATTTAAAGTTATCACATCTTAAAAAGGATTAAATCTTTTTATATAGATATTTGTAAAATAACCTACAATAAAGTATTTACCATAAACATCACGTAATCGTTACGATCGATAAACCAATTAATCGAATACTAATAAATCAATTATTGATTTGGCATTAAATAGGTACCTTCGCAATTACAACGGATAATCTCACTTGAACGACTATTAACTAAATGACCTTAATTGTCTAATGCGTTTGAACCTTGCCCCTCATAGACTCATTGAACAAACTTTTTCAATTAATCATTCGAATGATTGTAAATAATCGATTTACCATAAAATTAATAATCGCCACTCATAAAAGGGTTGTCAATCAAGTTAGTTTTTGTTGTATTATGTTATATTACTAAATATTTTATTAATGTTTAAGTTTGTGTCTGTTTGTGCATTCAGCTGAGTAATGGTTTCGGATTTGAATGTAATTTCGAAAACTGATACAATATATACTTATTATTTTGGAGTAATATCTTAAATCTTAATCGATACTATAATCTGTTTTATATATGGAAAATAGGGTTCTTTGACGCACCATCACCTCAAAACTACTGAACATATTGGGATGAGACTGCTACCATTCGACGCGGAATTTTTCGCAGATGGCTATAGGCTATATATATATATGATATTGATAAGTGTGGATGAAACCGCGGGGGACAGCTAATAACTATATAAATACAAACCTATTGTTGGATCTCAAAGATTTTGAGGAATTTATTTATGTATTTTGGGTCCCATTGTAAGACCATAAACCCAAAAATGTAGAGTTATTTCAAAATCGAATCAGAATATAATTGTAACTTATGAATAAAAAAATGTGGAAAATGTTTAATACAATGTTCTAGGAAACTGCAAAAAATAGATCAATGAAACAGATATGACCCCGTTGATGTCTTTTACACATAAAACGGGACGTGACAACTTCACTGTTAAAACGTATGTTAGTATATGGTTAGATATTTTTATTACGTTCAGATTGTAGTGTCAAATACACAACAGTTGTAATAGTTTTATTATTTTCTTATCGTTGTGGCATTGCTCGTGCTTTTGTGTACCAGCAATGTATTCGATCTAAAATTACAAGATATATGCACGCCAAGAGTTAGTCACATAATTAGTACAGGATAAATAAATGTAGAAGTCTCTTTACATCTCCCGCGTTTCCCGCGTTTCGGTAGTTTTTGCGTGAAAGAGGAACAAACATCCATACATACAAACTTTCGCGTTTATTATATTAGTAGGATAGTAGGATTATTCTATTTTTTGGATAGTTGTACTATACAGTCATGAGCCTTAATATTCAACCTCGGAGAGTTCTGCAATACAATGATTGATGAATGATCTGATTTCAATACAAAATTTCAAATAAAAAGAGCAAGCTTGGTGCATATCCACTTACAGGCAACACAACATACACAAATAACTATTTACTTTATTTTTTTTGTTTGTGTCGATCGTTTTGGCTAAATTTGTTTAGACCAGAATTCTGCAAGACGTACTGTGTCGTCTGTAGCATTATACAGGTCCTCTGGCGTGCAAGATGAGGCACACAGGGCACGACAATAGATGTGCCTTTGTCTGAGGGAAGGCGCCGCAAGTGCACTGGTTGCTTGTGCTGTAACCCCATCGGCACAGATTACTATTTACTGTACTGTACTGACTGTACAGGTGTTTTACAAACACTTTAACAAAAATAAATAATGAAATAAATAAATAAAAAACATAAATTTAATTATTTTTAATTTATATAATAATTTACTAACATTTTACTGTACTGTACTGACTGTACAGGTATTTTGCAAAGACATATTTAGACTGAGTGTACATAAATATTAAATTCACGAACCACAAGTATATGCTACAATATGTAGCTATTTATTTCCAACCAAACCTTAGTGGTTATCCATCGGATACTGTAACGAAACGAACTGTAACTAAACGAGGCATTTCGCAATGAAGCAAGGAGACGAAAACTGGAACGCACTATCTACTTATGCGTCACACTTTACTTGCGTGCTACCATTTTTTGCAGTATAACATTATGTAATGCAGTTATATAAAAATGCATTACCCGTCTAATTTATGATATATGATAATATCATATTAACTATAGCGTAACCTAATTTATATTGAATATTGTTGACTGTAAGGTATAATTTGCGTTGATTTCCTTTTTTAGCTTTCACGCGCGTTCTGAAGGAAAATTTTACTTTTTTTTTTTGCTGAATCACATTTGTTTGAATGCCTTATTTTCTTTAAAGTCATAGGAGTTATTAGTTTATTGCGCAGGAATAATATTAGTATTTAATTAATGTTACCATTGCATCGTCATTCAATAGTCGATTGATGATGCAGATGAACCTAATCATGATAAGCAATGGCTTACATTTTGAATTTAATAAATGTTAAAAAGAATCAAAATTTTCAATATTTTATTTGGAAATCCGAAGGTCTCGGTTTCTACTTCAAAGTCAGATAAGAAAAAATTAATGTTTCTAAATGAATAGAAATATTACCTACCAGCCCGTGATTAGTAGAATGCCCGAGAGACAGCCACTATGCTTATCACACGTCTAGTTGGGACTTAAAATATTTCCTGTACAATCAGAGTCTCATTCCTGAGATCTCTAACTCTTCGGGGATAAAGGGCGTGAAGAAGTTTTTTTTACTAACCTATATGATCCCACGGCTGGGCTAGAGGTCTCCCACATCTGTATCCCGTGAAGTAAAGAAGATATAATCCCTAATTCACGCAAATATTTTACATATCTATACTAATACTATAAAGAGGAAAGATTTGTATGTAAATATGTTTGTTACTCTTTCACGCAAAAACTACTAAACGGATATAGATGAAACTTGGCATACAGATAGAGCATCCTGGAATAACATATAGGCTACTTTTTTACCGGGAAAATGTGATATCCCTCGGGACGCGGGTAAAACCGCGGGGGACAGCTAGTTTATAATAAAATGGAAACTGCAATAATAAAATATGTGTAAATAATTAGCGTCGATGAGACACAAATACCTATTTCCTTAAAGATGTTATTGATCTACAAAAGTTATCCAAGAAAACATTGAATTTTAATGCGCATTTATAACTAGTTTGTGCAAAAATTTCAAACACCGTATATTTGTTTAAATACTTTGGGTATTCTACTAACAATATATAGAATAGATAAAAATTTTTATAACAAATAAAAAAGAATGTAACCTTGCTGAGTTTCTTGCCGGTTCTTCTCAGTTGAAGGCTGACTTCCGAACCGGTTGTAGCTTCAGTAACTTTAAATTTGACCTTCATAAGTGCCCTCCGAAGGCCTAAACTGAATAAATGGTTTTGAATTTTGAATTTTTTTGAATAGTTATAGTAATAATAATATTGGGTGACGAATTTTGCCAAATGATAGTAGATAGAACAATCTATTCTCAGTTGTATTTGATACTGTCATACGGCGAATTTTGATTATAAGAAAAACCGATACCTTATAGTTTTTATTGATGTGTTATAATCATTAGAAATATACCTATATCTGCAGTTAATCAAGGCACTTGTTATATAATTAAAAACACTTTTTAAATCTATAATTATATAAATATGGCAAAGACAAAATTTATAAGTACCGTTTTGTTTGTAAACCGGTTTTGTCAAAAAGAGGGTACAGTTTTTTTTTTATTAAGCCTATTAAGATTATTTATGGAATTTGACCAGTGGGCGAACACTTATCACTACATAGTATAAAACAAAGTCGCTTTCTCTGTCCCTATATCCCTATGTATGCATAAATCTTTAAAACTACGCAACAGATTTTGATGCGGTTTTTTTTTAATAGATAGAGTGATTGAAGAGGAAGGTTTATATATTAGTATATACATTGCACCTGAGCGAAACCGAGGCGTACGTAACTTGATATATCAATATTTTGTTTACGCCATTTTTTTTTGCTTACGGAAATGTGTTTTTTTATTTCAGCCAATTCCGTATACCATTACAGCTACAACGTAAAAGGAACAAAATACATACAATTAACTTCATAGACTGCAATGTAAACAACTCAACATGTTGATTCAGTTGTACAACGCATTATGTACAGTTTCATAACATCCCGTGTCTGAAGGATAACTCATTTTCACTAATTTGTTCGCGTTTCCTGAAAATAAAACGTTTGCAAATAGTTGGCTGAACTCAACGCCAAGTTAAGGTTTAGGTCTCACTACCTGCTAGCGTGTTAGCTTTAATCGCAATCTAATCTATCTATTTATTGACGGGTATTTTATCAAGAAGACTAGCTGATCCCGCAGAGTCAGACAATTTTGAGGACCTTTTTTAATTGTGGAATATCCTTATCTTATGATGTGTTTGAAGTAGTAACCACAGACGTGGAATTAAGAAAGCTAACCTACTGTTAAATATTGTCACTATACTTCCCACTCAACTTGTAGCTTCAGTAACTTTAAATTTGACCTTCATAAATGCCTTCCGAGGGCCTAAGCTGAATAAATGGTTTTGAATTTTGACTCGAAAGAGTGGCAATACAAAATAGCTGTGAATCTTCTACAGAAGCATGATTTAACGTTATACATGTACCTGTGAATATCTTTTACCATATTTTTTATACGTTAATTTCATGGGCTATCTAGCTACCCGTAACTTAAACTCTACCCATCGCTCGCTCGCGGTCGAACACACACCTAACCCCGAGTATATTTGTACAAGTGATTGTTATACGAACGAAGACGTAACGAGAGCCGCTTACAAGTAGACTATTATGTCACAGACAAACATACATTAATGTAACATGAGTGTTTACATGTAGATATTACAATATGAGAGGTTTTTTACATGCACATTAAGCAGCCATAGTTGTCTCATGTTCCTATATCATTACTCATTCTAATTGGCATATTAATAAACAAGAAGGTTTCAATTTATGTTATTGTATGTTTGGAAATAGAAGTTAAAACCTAATAAGTTCGATGATAAAAAAGGTTACCTTGCTGAGTTTCTTACCAGTTTTTCTCAGTTGAAGACTTCTGAACTGGTGGTAACATTAGTAGGCTTTGACTACATAAGCCTTACTAAGACTTAAATTTATGAATTGATTTGAATTTTGCAATATCTTTTTTTTACAAAGTAATTTAAAAGATTAGACGGTTGACGAAAAAAACATAAACAATAAGTATAACAGGTAAGCCTTCATTTCTTTAACAGTCACTCTTAATCCTACAAGCTAAAGTTTTTCAATGCTATACTAAATAAGGCTTCGTCTATAGATCACGAGCTTACTTATAGTGTACAATAATTTGCAGGTTGTTTCGAACTTTATTAAGATTGACATTAAGCTCTTTACAGCAATGCCCCAGGGAAGTATTACACCAATATTATATCGATGATTTACATAATATTGTTAAATATAAACCAGTGATGATGATTGTCGCACTGTACATAATAATTGAACATATAGAAGACTCAAGTTCAGCGCCCACTGTGCGTTAAAATAATAATAAAAAATTAAACACACACCGAGGCTACGCAGATTATGTATGCGTAGGAGGTACGCGCTCTAAGCGTTTTGTACACTAAAACTTTGTTCACATTTAGTCACTGACTTACTGCTACGAATATTGGTAATTTAGCTGTTTAATTAGTTTAAGTTACTTAACATAACATATACAATATCTTCATGCATATTACCCCCCAAGGTGTAAGCAGAGGTCAGAGAAATCAGACCCATATTTTACTGCAATTTTATGTTACAACGTAACATGTGGCGATCATTGTCAGTATCTTGAGCACATTACTAACCGCGGTTACAGGTGATCATTGCTATCAAAGCAACGCCAATTGTCACTTTTCCCGACCCGAGAATCGAATCTCCGGTCTCCAAGCTCTGCGTTATACCACTCGAGGCGATTCTATTTAGTCGTTTTATATTAAAAAAAACAGTTTCTTATTAATTAATAATTCTATTCAGGCCGGCAAAATAGTTAGGTACCCTGACTGTGACGCCACAGGTCCAGGTTTTGGTGAAATTCAAAATTTAAAAAAATCTAAATGTCGGGCACCAATGAAGGTATGTATCAGAGCTACTGAGGCGAAGTGTAAATGAACATGTCTGTTTCTTCTATATCTAAATGTGTATACATAACTATGTAAGTAGTACATATATCAGCGTATATATGTCTATATGTCTGCTTTCTATGTCTCAGACTATTAATATATTCATTTATAATTTTAAAAGGCGGCAAGAGTTATACAACTGCACCTGATAGAACTTAAAAAAAAACAAAAGTCAGAGCTAGAATATTTGTTTTATTCTAAACGATACAAAACAAAGATGATGACAAGAACCAATGAAGCACAATAATCAATGTGTTACGATTTGTTAACTAATATTTCTCAACTATTCTTCGCATGAATGAATTCGGTCGGCCAGCATTGTGCTCAGAGCCTTACGGCGCGCGATGACAATACTCGGAGCGGATGGGCGGGCAGGAATGTGTTTCAATGGCCCCACAATTCATACAATCATGCATACATCACTTTACATTCATTCTGAGAAGGGACGTAATGAACTTATGGAATTAGTATTTGGAATATTTAATGAGGCTGTAGCGAAAAATATAGCGTCTGATGTTTAGTATTATTCCGAATGTAAAATATATAGCAAATAGCTAAGATTCTTCTTAGTTCAATATTAACTTCCGAAATGGTGGAGTCTTAACCTTAATAAGTACATTTCTAGTTTCTTAAAATAATACATTACTGAACAAAAAATACATACATAAATTGATATGTAATTAATAATATATAGGTTGCAATTTTTAATTTATAACATTATGTTTTTTATTTCAGCCTTGAAGCTCACATGATACTATTGGATCTGACTTAGATTTTCAATTAAAAATAAGAATATTTTTTTTAATGTCGGCAATATCAGAGGGATTGTCAATGCCTTGCCAGACAAAACAAATCTTAGAAGGTAACAACTAACTCTACACGATTAACCGTAGATTTAGATCGTAGTAAACGATTGGTCACAGATTTGTTAAAATTCCAAAACAAAACCAACTGAAGAGTTATTAGCTCAGTCAGCAGCAGAGCTATGATTGCGAAACCTTTAATTTTGTTGCAGCAATGTTTAATTTACATTTATTTCGCTACTTCAGCTCTGCATCACACAAATATAGCTACAACTCGCAAATAAATCACAATTAGAGCATTACCAATGCTATAATTGGCGTATCAACAGGAGCTTCGCCGCGACCGACAATACGCTAAAAGGATGTTACCAAATAACAATTCATCGCTATTGTAATTGAGAATTTAACTTTACTGCACTAATTGCGAACCGAGTTCATGTAACCGCTCGTAATATGACCAGTCAAAATATTTGCAAGTGCCGTAATAGATTTTAGACTCTATATTACCGCAGGAAAGATTAAATTTGCAGGAGCACACATCATGTGTGTATTTAGTAAGTATTTGCGCAACATATGTGTTTAAAAACCTGACGGCGTGTGCGCGTAGCGGAACGCGGGCTATTTTAGAGCTGCCCCGTTCCATGTGGATGGATTGCTTTAAACCGACTCTAATCCCTCTGCGAATAAGGTTGTAAATTGGATGAACATGAGAAAAGCTGTCGAAAGAGTTGAAACGATTTGTCTTTATGTCAATCAGAAATCATATTATAATATAACGAATTGTATAAATATAATTTTATTCGGTCTGTCAGATCCTCGCGATTTCACGCATTCAATTGTCAGTTTATACCAACGCCTACTACATAATTACACTGAAGGATAATAATTACATGCAAGGTTTCCACCTATATCTTGTAAAACATCACATTATAAAATAATGCGTCAGAACAGTTCATGTAAAAAAGAGAATTCAATATACTCGTCGAATTGAGAACCTACTCCTTTATTAAAGTCGGTTAAAACAATCGTATCTAATCTCACCAAAATGGTCACATAACCGTACAATACAACCAAATTATAGTTCCAAATGCGATAAAAATACGATAAAGCCAAAGCAGTTGAATAGCCAATGTAATAGGCTAGCATTACCGGCGTCGACAATACATGTTTGTATTAAAACTCACAAAGGCCAGTGAAAACGCTCCCATGCGCGCGCGCAGCTCTGTATTGTTCTACAGAGGAAATTCCGTTTCCATTGTATAGCCTATCTGTTTATACAGGAAGACATTGCGTTTTAGTCGGTACAGTGGATAATGCAGCTATTTAGTTAAATAATTTGCGTGAGGTATCAAGCGAAAGGATGTTACGCGCTTAGGTATTGAAACAATCAACCCAGTTGGAATGTAGGACAAGTGCACGGCATTCTAATAAAGACAATTAGCTGATAGCCTTCCACACGAAATATCTGTTGATAAATTAACAAAATACTTGGTGGCGTAAGAGGCGACTTAAGAGTATACCGATGAATATTTGCACTTTATACCTTGCAAAAATTAAATTATTCAACAAATAATATAGGCGTCAGACTGATTGTAAAAAAATGCCTAATGTTATATAAAATGCAAGGGAATAGGACAAACAATGATGAATAAACTAGACAACCAATGTACTATAGTATAAGTTACTAATACATATCCCACCGTAGCAGATTCAAATCACTTGAACAAGAACGACGCCATAGTAAGATATGTCAAGATAAAACTATCTTATATGCAGTAAAAATAAGTATGCAGACTTAAAAAAAAAAAACAATACTCAATATTATTTACAGCTCTTTAAAAGACACAATAAAACAAACGTAACGAATATAAAACAGCAATAAAACACGAACATGGCATATTGGCAACAAAATAGAGCCTTGAGGTACCCTCTTCGATTTTAAAACAAATATATCAAGTGAGAACATGAATTATACATTACATTGTAGATAATATATATTTACTACAAACGCAAAGTATTTCACAAGCAAATTATTAAATGATTTGTATGGAATTGTCAGCAGTCGTGATCAAGGGTGTCGAAGGCCTGTGAAAAGTACAATCAATCAAAAGAGGATATTTACAATAAGGCATGAATGAAAAATGTTGTAACTTTGGTGAAAATGAGAATGCATCGCGAATCAACACGACTTTTCGACGCATGAAGGTCGGTTTTCCTATGTTACTGCGATGTAACAACAATAGCTGACTGATTGACCAAAATTCTTTCGACATTCTCTTTGTATTTTTATGTACCTTCTGATAGATCATATTATTATAGAGATGTTCAGAAGGAAAATTTACTAGTACAAGGATTCGTTCAATTGGATTGGGAAACGTGATATATCTTTATACTTTACACGAGTCTCGGACACAGCTAATTGCAATTATCTATTAAGCTTTGTTTGTTCTGAGCATATTATTATATACATGCAAGAATCAGTATGTATCATAATATAATTCGAGATCCGTGACTGTGGAAACTGTTGAATAGCACGTCTTTATCTCAAATATTGATGGGAAAAAATATTAAAGTCATCAACGACACGACCAACCTGCCTGTATAAACTTTAATTTGTGTCGCCGATTAAACGTGTAATTTTAATTCTATAAATTTAAGCAGTGAGTCTTAATAGGTGTTCCGCATTATTTTGGGGTTCCGTGGAAGGGCCGCAGGGGTTCGGAGAATTTACCGAAATAAATAAATAAAAAAGTAGGCACTAATTAAAAATATTTGTAAAAGTATTATATGTCTAAAGGAATATTTTATTTTCAAGTTTTTATTTAAGACCACCTTGTTTGTTTCCTTTAAAAATAGGTGGATGATTTAGGGTTCCATAGCAAAAAACCATTGAAAACCGCTGAATAAAAGAATGTATAGAACCCTGAATACATATTTCGATGTTACCTTTGACCGGTTTTTTTACAATAGCCGCAAAACCGCAAACCAAATCGAAAAGGGGTTGTTATGAAACGATTTAAAAACAATTTGTATGTCCTTCATAAACGTTACATTATTTATTATTATTAGGTTCAATTGTTCATGTAATTGGTATGTACAGGATTTTATTTAAATTGACCGCACACCGTGACGCGGCGCATCACAATGACGACGATAAATCATAAAACTATTAAGAAATATTTGTATACAAAGTAGAAATGGGTTCACAAAAAAATAATAACAATGTAATATGTGTTGAATCAAAAATAAAACAGGTATTAAGTTATTTAGAGTTGCCTATCATAGAGATTATTGGGGGCCTATTATGTATTGATACTCATTATTAGTATGACTCCTAAATTGATATAATAAATAATACAAAACTCAAAGTACCAATAATAAAGCATTTATGTTGGCAGTAGGAGTTAGGGTTTATAATGTAGGTATATTGTACAATAACAATTTACCCTACTGAAAAGGTATTTTTCATTTTATTTGTTGGTACATAAATGCACTTGAACCTTTAAATAACTATAACATGAGAAAACCAATAAGAAATTTCTAAATTATAAAAGTAATATTGAATCTGTTTTACACAAGAAAATTTTATTGTGTTATCAAACTTGAAATTATTCTTAAAAAACCATTTCATCATTCATAAATGCAATTCACATTGCCCTTTGTAAGAGCATTGGTAAAAGGAAGACAGAGTAACTAGGCCGAGAAAACGTAACCACAAACCGTTGAAGATACGAATATCGCAGTTATGTGCGTTACCAGGCTTTGTAATGTAAATATGAATGGTTCGCGGGTAACCGCCTCGCTGCGCCGCCGCCCCGCGACGCGCCAGTTGCGCAAGAGTTGATTACCAGCAGAAACGTAGCTGCATGTACCGTATGGCATATGTTTACTGTTCTAAAGTAAATTATGCTTTCCGTAAACAGGGCTTTTTGGAACTTGATAAATAAATATAGTTTAAGAAGTCTGGAATTTTAGTCACTTATGGTTAACTTGTGGTTTGAGTAGTCTCTGGGTCGATAACGTATTGGCGATGCCCCTAGTGTTGCAAATGTCCATAGGCGGCGATGACCACTTATCATGAGGTGGACCGTCCGCTTGTTTGTAAAAAAAAAAGCTAAGGAGAGTGCTATGGTTACCAGATAACTGATATACAACATTAACATATCATACACACGTTAGTTTGATGTTCATAAATGTATGTCTAGAGTGGCAATCGAACCTTAGAATTGTACCATAATAGACGGGGCATCTAACAAGCACACCATCTGGCTCATCAAAAGTGCTCAAATAACGCCAATTAACTAGAAGATGGACCTCTTAGATGTTAGTCAATGTTCATTTAAATGTGATCCTAAATATCAAATTCTAAAATACAGATTTGCTGCCACAGACAACAATGCATGTATGGAGGAGCGAGGTATGAGACTCCTCCATTTAAAAGGGAAGATCTTCCGCCAGGCTAGGTGATCATGCCTGGGGACCGCGGTCCAACTGTTGATGTTGGATCCTTGTATATATGTCAAATCCAGAGAGAATCTTGATAGTGCGATGTAGGATTCTCGTGTGTTTCTACTCGTTCATAGATGTCGCCACATCACTGTAGTGCGGGCGGTGAAGGATTTGTAGGCGTGTTCATAGATGTCGCCACATCACTCCCTTCCTAGACCAGAGGTCGATCTGTTGTTGCTGCATCATTGCTGATAAGCTTGCAAGTGCCAGTGCTGCTCGGAAGTCTACGGTGAGTCGAGACTGAGCGGGATTGCTGCGATGGGTTGAGTGTTCCCACAGTAGTCCACGTGTGCAGAAACCGCCACGCCGGAGAGTGAGGAGCCATCTGAGGTCCAGACGTGTGCTGCAGGTGAACTGTGGTGTGGGCGATGAGTGCTGTCGCATGAAGTGTGCCTTGCAGAACCAGGAAGCACGGTGAGTCGGCTGCGGTGGAACTGATTAAGGCGAAGCTGGCTTGCTGTGTGAATGCAGCTGAGCTTGAAGCGAAGTGATGGGGATCACGTCGGGACAACCACTATGGAGGAGCGAGGTATGAGACTCCTCCATTTAAAAGGGAAGATCTTCCGCCAGGCTAGGTGATCATGCCTGGGGACCGCGGTCCAACTGTTGATGTTGGATCCTTGTATATATGTCAAATCCAGAGAGAATCTTGATAGTGCGATGTAGGATTCTCGTGTGTTTCTACTCGTTCATAGATGTCGCCACATCACTGTAGTGCGGGCGGTGAAGGATTTGTAGGCGTGTTCATAGATGTCGCCACACATGCAACAATTCGAAAAAAGTCCCAGTAGAAGAAGTCGCGTAGATATTATACAATATTTTTCAAGCGGACGGTGCACCTGATGGTAAGTGATCACCGCCGTCTATGGACATTTGCAACACTTGGGGCATCGCCAATGCGTTGTCGACCCTATGGCGTGAATTTGTTAAGTCTCATGTGCCTGTAATTTCACCGGCCCCCTTACCTTTCTAACCAAAACACAGTAATACAAGTGCACTACTGCTTCACGGCAGAAATGGGTAAGGTGGTAGTACTTCCCCGGACGAACTCTGCACTAAGAGCTCTACTACACTAGACGTAAAAACTACTAAAAGTACTAAAAGAGATAGCTTTTCTCATAGTTTTCTGCTTATATTATTAATGTGGAAGCGACTTTGATTGTTTGCTTTTGCAAGGGGATTACTTACAGGGTGTAGAAGGACATGACTATTTAACATGGGAACCGCGCAGTGGTACTTAGTACATCTATTATGTACACAGTGTAAAGAAAAACAAACGTGGTTACAGCGATTAGTAAAGACCTTTGAGAGCACGTTTTATTACACAAACTACAAGAACACATGAGAATAAGTACTGTAGTGAACGGGGGCGTAATTACAAAAAGACTTATCAAATATGAATTATATATTTTAATATTTTAGTCCATACAATTTTATAATAAAAAAATACATCTTTGTCCGTGCTCGCGCACTGTCATTCCCTTTTTTAGAAAACGAATATTAACTTATTAATTCAAATAATTGCCAGCCAGTTACAACAGTAATAACGGCCAGTGCGCTAGCATATACAGTGTAAACTCTTTATAACGTTATCCTTTATAACGATAAACTCCCTATAACGTTGAAGTGAGCCCAAGATGGTTGGTTTGTTCACTTTGTTTTGTTTTTTTTTGTTCACTCCATATAACGATAACTCTCTATAACGACAAAAAATGCTCAGTCCCTTGAGTTTCGTTATAAAGAGTTTACACTGTACCTTCTTTACAGTACCTACTACGTATAACAATTACATTTAAACCAGACGGAATGAAAGAAAATTTTATTATACATCGATGTTTGCCTTCTGAAGATTGAGGATTATGTAGTCACGGAATATTAATATTAGGTAGTGTATTACGTACTCGGATGATATAAACTGTTCCGACTGGATGATCTTCGTGGATATTATCCGCGTATAAAAACACCTGGTCAAAGAAGTCTTTCCTTTTTGTCTTTTATCATTGGTCTGAATATTTGACCGTAAATTTGGGTACAATTTTTCTTGCGTGCATATTTTTACTTTGAACTACCTGCTTCATTTTGTAACTTTTTAAGAGTTCATTTTTATACATACTTACCTACTCTAATTATAACAATTCCAATTGATATATTGTTCTAAATCCTGCACTAACCTTTACAATTATTTAATCTACAGAATTATGCCGTTGTTGCGAAACTGTACCTTCGAAACTAATTATGATAGAAATCTAGTTATTTATATATTCCGTTAGGTTATAGACCCGTGTAGATTATAACATATTTATATATTTTACCTAATAGTATATATTAGGTCATTATTCAGGTACATTAGTAGGTTTGTTATCAATAACCTCCGTAATATCATGATACGCATATATTATGTTCGGTTAGTCAATAACATTTTTCTTTAAATTCAAGGTTTCCAAGTGCTTTTCAAATCGCTATTCTATAGCTAAATAAGGTAGTATTTAGTATAGACTCGGTCACAAGTAGGTGTACCGATTCAAAATAACAAAACACTCGTACACAACAACTGTGCATAATATGGAAGGGTGAAGTAAACAGGTGTTTTCTAAATGTGTCTACTTGATATTGTAAAAAAATACGTGAGTTTACGCATATTGCAGTAACTTCTGGGTTAGCCATGAATAAATACGACAGTATACATTTTTTTTCAATAATTCCTATCAGGAATATAGTATATATACTTTTATATAATCCTTATTATTATAATTACAAACTAGCTGTCCCCCGGGGTTTCACCCGCGTTACCGAGGGATTCTACATTAGTTTGTTCTTTCTCTCATAGTTTTCGCAGCGGACGCGATGTAAATAAGTTTTTTGGTAATTTTTTCACAACTTGGGTTACATTATTGGAAGTTTAGTATGGATCCCTAACTTTTTTTTATTTTATATAGCCTATGTTCACTGGAGATAGTGTAGCTTCCCAACAATGAAAGAATTTTTCAAATCGGTTAAGTAGTTTCGGAACCTAATCAATGCAAACAAACAAACAAAAAAACAATCAAATCTTTGCTCTTTATAATATTAGTGTAGACTAATAAGATATAGTATTTAAATTCTTAAATGTATGTTCTATGTGGGAATCGTACCTTCAAACAGTACCGTGGGCAGGGTATCTAACCTCTACACCAACTGGCTCATCTAATTGAGCCATGAATAGTAAGAAAGTGTATAGGTACTTGTAACGCCAGATAACTAGAAGATGTACCTGCATCTTCTAAGGTTTTAATATCACGTTTATCTAAATATGGACCTTAAATATATGAAACTTACGTATCAAATTCAAACACAGTACCATTTCCATACAAGCTCATTGAAACTGGATCTCAAGTGCAGCAGGACCGACGTTGAATCATGCTTAAGGGGAACTCATGATAGAACATCACATCACACATTCAGGTCAATTCAAAAGCGACAGATATTCAAAAGCATAACTTTCTACGAATAGTAATAGATATTTGATAAGCAAATTTCCTTTTGCATTACATGCCATTTCTATTTCTAATGGCAGCTGGTCGAGCGAAAGTTGATTCGACACTTTTATTTTTCAAGTGTAAAATAGATTTAATCGTCAAATGCCTGCTTACCTTAGGCATAACAGCATCGTGACTAAAAAAAAGACTAAGCACTAGGTAACTATCGCATCGCGATTTCACCCGCTTTCCGGAGAACGTAATTGCATGATAATAATTGAATAAACAAATAAACAGAACCAAATAAATAAACACCAAAACAAATCTTTGAGTTTTGAGACAAATGACAATCCTTTAGGCCATAGTATGCATAAACAACATCTGTTCATTAAAGATGTCGTAATAATTGTAAATTCTGTGACTACCAACATTTTTATCTGTCCACTAAATTAGAAATAAACAATAAACAAGATAATTGACAAAACAATAAACATCCGATCTAATGAATTAAACCACTGCTGCTGTTATGACTGTGATCTGACAGTAAATGTTGATACCAGTCTACCTTGTATAAATGTCATATGTCACATACCTGGCAATGAGGATTTGGCATCCTTCCTCTGGTCACTTTGGTCATCGAACCGCACTCCGGCTCCCTCCTCAACGGTACCTTCCACCTGCACATCCTCACACCTCCCTTCATACACCAGGAGTAAAGCGCATACACACACAACTGTGATCCTTAACATCTCCCGCATTTTCATAATAAAACTTAACCAAGTAAAACGTCACTAAAACCCATTTTTCGATCCACTATCGAGAAAAACGTAATTAATTCAAGATTTTACAGTCACATTTTCGCGTATTCTGTACTAACAAACTTTATTCAATGGCATATGTACGTGTACCCACACATTGACATTGTTTAGAAAACTTCACACGTTCACTTCTTGCAGTATTTTCTTATATATATTTTTTTTTATTTCACATCATACAGGCCACACGATAAAACACAATAATTAACTTATTAAAAAAAATGGGGGTTGATGTAATCGTAATGTTTTTCGAATCGAAATATTTGAATTCGAAATTCGAGCGTGAACACGCGCGCCTCTCACAGTTAGCGAATGTACTGAGGCGGCATTGGTGGGAGATCCAACGTTCCCCCACTGTGCGCGCGCGCAGGCCACGATCAATGGACGGTGCGATATCTAGAACCGGCAATAACAGGGTTTCTAATAGTCAGATAACATATCAGAGAAAACTGCGGTTTGAATTAATTGAACTTATCACCGGTACCGTTGTTCGTTCGATGACACGATGCAACTTGCATTCGATTCATTTTAGAGAAGTACCTTTCGCCTTCCAGGCTACATAGCTTGGTATTTTGAAAACTATCCGGCTGAAAATATATTTTTAGAAGAGAACGACAGCCAGTTGGTCGTGGTTGAGTTGCCACACTACTGATAGTACCTACTGATGGAGTCATTTGAAATGAGGAATGTAATGACCTACCCCACTAAACAATTATTTGATCCAACTACCGCACGACAAATTTGTGAGAATTATTTAATTGTGCGATCCTGTTGGCATGGGACACCTGCTAGGTCAATCGGTTTAATAAAAAAAAAATGTATTTTCACAAATAAATAGTAGTAAAATGTATTTAAGTATGTGTTTTTATAACATTATTTATGATGAACTAAAACACACGTTTTCATTCAATCTTTACAGACATTATTTTCTGCCAATTCAACATACCTTAAAAGTAATTAAACTTAATTAGTAATAAGTTAATTTATTTTCAATTAGGATAGGTTTATTTACCTCATATAAATAATATTCATAATTTCGACATAAATAAATCTATACAATAGGCTAGGTTTTGAAGAATAAATTAAGTAAATACATAAATAGTTTACACATGTTTACACAAAAAAATTCAAACTCAAATCTTACAGGTACATAACTAAATTCATAACTTTTCTTAATCAGTCTATCTATCAGAGATTTCTCAAAAATATTTTCATTTTCTTTATTGATTGTAAACACAATCTACTTGCCATCAACAGTAATAATCTTTTCCATTTCTCTATTTCTAATCAAATGTTTGATCAAGGACTTCATTTTCTCCAACTTTTTCTTCAGCCGTCTCTTACCCTGCCACATGAGGTTAAGCCGTTTTCTCCTATTTTCTGCTAGTACCTCAAGTCTCCGTACTGTGTATTTGAGTTGGATGACTTCTTCTGTGTCTGTTGGCTTAATGTCTATGGGTTTTAATACTGATATTGTAGGCTCGGGTTCTTGACATGGCTGGAAAATAAAAATTTCTTTTAATTTTGATTTCTACTTACTACTCTCAAAACAACCAGTATTCAAATTGATATAAATGGGAAAAAAAATACTTTTAGTTAAAACCATAACTAGGGAAGTTATGGTGCCAACCTCATGCACACAAGAATCCTACATTGCCTGCACCACAATGATGTAGTGACATCTATGAATGAATACTGATGCAAAAGCCCCACATCCCAATATTGCAGTTGTCTCAAGGTTTGCTTATATATACAAGCTTCCAATGGACCGTGGTCCCCTGGCATGGTAACCTAGCCTAGCAAAAGATTTTCTCATTTAAATGGAGGAGTGTCAAACCATCGCTCCCTCATAGAGCATAACTACCAAGCATGGACCAAATCTCACCGATATATTAATAGCAGGTATCGCCTGCAAGGATAGTCTTCGCAAGCCACTGTCAGTCAAGTAAAAGTCTTTAGCATCAAAATGCTCTGAGCATATAGCACTGGAGGATGTTGATGACCATTGCTTTTCTCTATTAATTGCCAATTCCCACTGCTTACACCTTTCTTTGTCTCGAGGGAATCTAGAAATATGATTTAAATTAGCCATGGGTCTTGAACAGGTAACAAAACAACCAGAGACCTAGTTCTTTGCTTATTGCTATTGGAAAATAAGGATGGAGATAGCGTTAAAGTGGTGGAGAGGGCATCTGGCATTTATTTTAGTTATAAGCAGTACTTGTGCATATAAATATATAACATAGACTAGGACTGGTTGATGTTCATAGTTGCCTTTGAAAAGTAAACCAACTGCTTTTATTGTACGTTTGCCCTAGTCACAACACTCTTTGAATTATTTAGCTCGTTACCTGTGGAATGTGATACCATCTTTATTTTTCGATATCTTCGCTGATGAGTTCTTACAATTAGCCACTGAACAACTGACCATTGTGCTCTATTTAATTTGACTGTCAGACATATCAGCCTAACAAAGTTTAAGTGAACATTCCCTAAATAATTGATAATAATGTGTACAATATATGTTTTATCGGTATATCTGTTCAACTCAAAACAAAAACAAAAATTACCCTGACTGACAGTGACAACTAGCTATTGAGAGTGATACGCGTGGTGCGTTCCATGTACAAAAAGTAAATCGATTAAGTTATAATATTTTGCAAATAATAATAATGAAAAGAGAATAACAATTGGTATTTTAGATTAAAGTCTTCTTGTTAGGTACCCGTAGAATGATTGAAATATATTTAATATACGTTTAAAAATACAAGGAAATACATATTATTGATTTCAGCAGTGAAGAGCCAAACAAGGCTCATGCTCATTATGATTAATGAATATTTTGCTGGTTTATGAAACGTGCCGTATTAAAGGCGCGAATTTAAATTTGGGCCCAAAGGTCAAATTAAAAGTAGGTACTAACTAAGTTATCTTGATCCAATAATGTCGTAGCATAGATTACATATTAGTAACTATAAGTTGTAGGTAGATATTTATGTGTCGTACATACCTTTTTTATATATTTTTACGGTAAGTTATTATTATAATCTCAGAAAGGTACCTATTGGACAAGAACATTTGTTTTACTAGATCTGACCTAGACTACATTTTTTTAATATATACTAATTATCTAACACGCCATTATATTACTCTCCTTTTCGTTGTCGCATCAATGGTACGGAAAAAAAGTAAAAGAAACTGTAACCATGTATTTATATATTTTAAAAATAAAATCGTACTTATTTTTATTGATTCATAATCATGTGCTTATTTTACTGAATGAAATAACAATTAAAATTAATCAAAATCTAAATTATAACGACAGCAACAATAGGCTACATTCCCTGAATGGTAATGCATGGAGGCAATGCTAATTCGTCGGCCAAGGTTCCGAGATTCAAGGACCAGCATTTCCGTCACAAGTAGCTTCGATCAGGCGTTTGCAAATATCGTTGAGTACATGTTGGGCTCTCGACCCGGCAATTGTGAAGTTGATTTTGAGACGTTTCGATATCCTACTGTGCAAATAAAAGCTTATCCGCGAGTAAAACCGCGGGGTGATATTGGCTAGCCTATATTATGCAAATAGTCCTAGAAGGAATAGGTACAGATCGCAATAATGAGACTATCATTTCAACGAACCCATTAATAAGTAACATGTGGTGTGCATTGTCGCCATCTCTCCTGGGCTACAGGTCAACAAAGAAATGTTAATATTACATTGCCCAACACGGTACTTCCAAGAGACGCACACCGCGTTGGAAACTATAAAACTACAAGCCAATTGACTTGGTGGCTAGCGATCCTGACTGCCAAGTCGAAGGTCGCGGGTTCAATTCCCACCCAGGACAGACATTTGTGTGCATGAAAATGTCTGTTTGTTCTGTGCCTGGGTGAAAAAATCTATATACCTATGTATTAGGTTGGGGAAAAAGTCTTTTCGCATTATAGTATGTATGAACTTGTAATAAAATCTCTTATATACTATATGTATATATATACGGGCTATACTATTTGTATCTGGCTGGTTTTGGTATCATTGAAAGTTTAAATTTTAAAGAACATAATTCCAAATTCAAATTAGGAAAATGTGTGATTTGCATTTGTTTTTCGTACCGCCAAGATGAGTGAATTTAATGAAGAAATTCGATTCATTTTAAAATTTTACTACAAAAAAGGTAAAAATGCAACGCAAGCCGCGAAAATAATTTGCGATGTTTATGGACCTAGTGCAGTGTCTGTGAGAGTAGCACAAATTTGGTTTAAGCGTTTTCAATCCGGAAATTTTGATGTCAAAGATGCACGTCGCTCTGGTCGCCCCATTACGGATAAAATGGATGCCATTTTTGAAAACAGTTACGACGTAGCTGAAGAACTGGGAATTGACCACAAAACAGTTTTGGCGCATTTGAAAAAAACTGGGTACACAAAAAAGCTAGATATTTGGGTACCTCACGAGCTCACTGAAAGAAACCCAATGAACCGTGTACTCATTTGTGATTCTTTATTACGACGTCATGAAACCGAACCATTTTTGAAGAAGCTGATAACTGGTGATGAAAAGTGGATCACGTACGACAAGAACGTGCGAAAAAGGTCGTGGTCAAAGGCCGGTCAGGCTTCACAGACTGTGGCGAAACCGGGGTTAATTCACAACAAGGTGATGCTGTGTGTGTGGTGGGATTGGAAGGGCATTATTAATGATGAGCTGTTACCACCAGACAGGACCATCGATTCTGAACTCTACTACGAACAACTGATGAGATTAAAGCAAGAAGTTGAGAGAAAGCGGCCGGAATTAATCAACAGAAGGGGTGTGGTTTTTCATCATGATAACGCTAGACCTCACACATCTTTAGCCACTCAGCAAAAATTAAGAGAGTTTGGCTGGGAGGTATTAATGCATCCGCCGTATAGTCCTGACCTTGCACCTTCAGATTTCCACCTGTTTCGGTCTCTTCAGAATTCTTTAGGCAGTGTCAGGTTAACATCACGAGAGAACTGTCAAAACCACTTGTCGCAGTATTTTGATCAGAAGTCCTACAAGATGGCAAAAAGTTATCGAACAAAATGGTACCTACATACTTTAGTGTAATGTCAATAAACTATATAAAAATGTTTTGAATTTTCTTAAAAAATGCGAAGGAACTTTTTCCCCAACCTATTATGTATATCAGTTGTCTGGTTTCCATAGCACAAGCTCTGTTTAGTTTGGGATCAGATGGCCGTGTGTAAAAATAATGTCAAAGGATATTTATTTTAGTTGTAACGTACTGCAATCCGACTATAGTAATAAGGTTCTTTTAAAAGCCACCGAAAAACATCCTGCATAACCCTATTAACCTCTGTAATTTTAATTTTAGATAACTGTATCTTTTTTAGCTGACTAACTTCAAGTAGCTGTCGATTTCTAGGTTGAGTAATTCTACTTTCTGTTTATACCACATGGGCCATCATACAAGCTTACGGTACTCCTGATGGTAAGTGGTCACCACCTTCTATGGACATTTGCAACACCAAGGCATCGCCAATGCGTCGTTGACCCTGAGACGAGAAGTTGTTAAGTCTCATGTGCCTGTAATTTCACCGGCCCCCTTACCTTTCTAACCGAAACACAGTCATACATGTGCACCAGTGCTTAATGCTGTTCATATAAAGTATTTTTTTATACCAGTTGACCTGACAAACAGGCAAATGGTCCACCTGATGGTAAGTGGTCACCGCCGCCAATGCATTTTCGTCACTGAGACGTAAAGTTGTTAAGTTTCATGTACCTGTAATTTTACCAGCCCCCTTACCTTTCTAACCGAAACAGTAATACATGTGCACCAGTGCTTAACGTCGGAAATGGGTGAGGTGGTAGTACTTCCCTAGACGAACTCTGTACTAAGAGCTCTACTACTCTAAAATAAAAAAAAAACATAGAATGTTTATTTCAAACATACGTTTAGTGCCTAATAAATACACATGTAGAAGGGTATATTTTAAGTATCGAGATATATTATTATTAAGTTGCTTGCAGGATATTTGGTATCACGTTATTATATATTATTAGACCATTAATCATTTTTTTTACATAAAATCAACTTTTTGGTCTTTTTTTTCTTAAAGGTAATCGTTATCTTTACTATACAAATAATAAACCTGTAGCCGTTGCGCTTCTGTACATTAAAATATTGAGAAAATTATAGTAGTTAAAGGATTAGGTACTAACAGAACCCATTTCTACGATTTTTGTGCTTTTGGCCAATAAATCTCTGTGTACCAAATCATAAAGTCTGCGCGAGCGAAACCGTGGGAAAAGCTACATATTAAACACAATAGTGTAAGCTAAAAAAGCTAATAAGCTTTTTTATAGTGAAAATGGCGTGTCATAATGTCCTAATAAGTTATTTAAACGATAATTGTACGTTACCAGTTTATTCCACAGCGATATCTGATGGCTTCATTATTTTTTTTAATGCGAGGAGCGTCCCCTGCGTGTCCGTCACGCCCACATTTCACGGGCATAATAGAGACGTTGAAATTGAGGGTTTTAGTATTCACTGTAATAAGTACGACAGTTTGACGATCATTTCTTTGTAGTGTTGTAGTCGCAAATTTTATTTTATCGATGATCTTATATTTTATATCAAATCAAGGTCTTACTCAACAAAGGACATTGTTTTTCACATTTGACGCGTGATATTAAGGATGCTGGTATCGAGGCCTGTAAGCATCATTGAGTAATTAATAAAAATAAAGAAATACATCCAAATCTATTTCCCCGGCGTTAGAGAAGGCAAGAGCCTTACCAGTGGAGATGATTATGAGCTGATGATGAAGGAACTCAGGAAAGACTCAAGATAAAGATTTCTGTCACCAGTTTTATTTAACTTTAATAGCCAGTTGTTTTAGAATATTGGCTTTCGTCTTTTGACTACATTGACTAATATTACTCAAATTATAGGATCCTTTAAGTAGGCTAAATCTACCCAAAAATTTTAGCAGTAACCTATTATAAAAAGAAATTTAAGATATAAGTTTAAGCATAGTATTATATACGAATACTATTAATTTTCTTTTGTGCGATCGAGTTATAAAAATACCAATAAAATCCCTTTACATCGAATTTTTTTACTAAAATATTGTTGACAAATTATTTACCTTTTTAAGAAAGAGAAAGATACTACTTATCATAATTTTCAGCTTTTAATTTGATGATAAACTGTAGAAAAAAAACTAACCCCATGGAAAACTCCATGTGTCGTTAGTAAAAAAAAATTGTCTCTTAGGTTTTAAAAATGTATGGCGCGTGTTAAAGGCTTCTATAGAAACTTATATTTGTAGACAGAGATTTCTTCGACGCGGGGGTTGGTCGGTGTTGAGGGAAAACGGTATAAATACGAAGTGCGACTGTATTTCCTCCGTTACTTGAAAAAATAACTCTGCCTTTACACAACCAACATGATAAAAGCTTTGATTAAAAACTTAGAAGACCCGAGTCGTCCACTTCTTGGACCTAACTATTGGTTCATAAAGAAAATGGGGTTGATATTGCCAGAAAGCAAGTCGGGAAAATTCTTGTATATCATGATTCATGAGCTTGTTACTCTTTTCGTATTCACGCAGTATATGGAGTTGTACGTTATACGATCTAATCTGGACCTCGTCTTGACTAACCTGAAGATATCCATGCTCAGTATCGTCTGTATCGTGAAGGTTAACACGTTCATATTTTGGCAAACAAATTGGAGAGAAGTCTTGGATTACGTAACAGAAGCTGATTCGTTTGAGAGAGATAATCGAGATTCACCAAAGAGCCGAACCCTCGACACGTACACAAGATACTGCCGTCGACTAACTTACTTCTATTGGGTCTTAGTTTTCATTACATTCTGGACGACGACGCTCACCCCTTTAATGAGATATTTATCATCGTCGACATTTCGTGAAAATCTGCACAATGGAACAGAAATGTTCCCTCACATCTTCAGCTCTTGGATGCCTTTCGACAAGAACCATTCGCCTGGCTCTTGGATCACTGTCTTGTGGCATATTCTTTTGTGCGCTTACGGTGCGGCTATAATGGGGGCTTATGATACATGCATCGTGGTCATAATGGTATTTTTCGGCGGTAAACTGGATTTGTTACGAGAACGGTGCTCTAAAATGCTTGGAAGAAACGGCGCTGGTATTAGCGACGAAGAAGCTTCAAGACGACTTCGACAATTATACCAAATTCATGTGATGCTTATCAAGTAAGTATTTTAATGTTCCTTTACTTAAAATCCTAATTACTTATTTTAATCATATTCTTTTACAAAATCCAACATTAATAATATTGGAGAATAGTAATAGGAGTTGAAGAATGCAGTCCATTAAAATTATGAATAAAATCTAATCCCTTTGACCTACACCAGTGTTACGTTTGCCGTTAAAATCCAGCTGACTAAATAGGGAATCTCTTTTCCAACTAAGCCATTAATAAGATCCAAGATTGTGATTTGGTTACATTCAGCCGGCGTATTCGTTCAAGTGCTGATCGCGGTATTTCGTTTGTACGGATAACTGATTAGATAAAAACTGTGATGACTCAAAACCAAAATTGAACTTGATAAAGACATTAGTGGCTAAAAACAAACTTATTTTATGCACTCGTGTACCAAACTATGGGCTTAACCTTAACGAAATCATTATCACTTCCTACCTCTCATCTTCATCGTCGATCGATGGTTAGTTGGAGTATTATTACAGGAAAGTCCATGGAAATTGGTACAAAAAGATATATACCTCATATTTATATATTGATTTTCGAACTACAACTTCAGAATAAGGGCTAAGATACTGATTTCATTGTAATAAAATATTATATACTGGATATTACAGCAACGATTTTAGCTTAATAAAACCATTTCATTAAAATATAATTAAAAATTATTTCTCTTAGTGCGGAGTCCATTCAGGAAAGTACTACAATATTATGTATTTCCACCGTGAAGCAGTAGTGCACTAATTGTTGTACTGCGTTAAGATTTTAATGTAAGGAGCCCGGCGTAATATCTGACATAATAACTTCATGTCTCAGGGTCGATAACGCATTTCCTCTGGTATTACAAATGTCCTTAAACGGTGGTGGCCACTTACTTAAAGGTAGACATAGTGAAGACAGTATTGTAAGTAGTAGAGCTCTTAGTGCAGAGTTCGACCGGGGAAGTACTACCACCAAAACCAATTCTGCCGTGAAGCAGCGGTACACTTGCATTATTGTTTTTCGGTTACAAAGGTAAGGGGGCCGGTGAAATTACAGGGACATGAGACTATACATCTTCACGTCTCATAGTCGATAATGCATTTGTTATGCTCCCGGGGTTGCAAATGCCCATAGAAGAGCAATTACCATCAGGTGGACCGTGTGTCAGCCTATGAGGATTTAAAAAATAAATAAAAAACAAGCAGTCGTTGTTAGTCAGCCTACTTAATATAAGAAAAAAGAACTTACTATGGATTTTATTATCGATGGTAACTTAAATCATATTTAAAAATACCAATTCAAAGCGCAGGCAGAATGATTTATTACTCATCTCGACTTGGCCTTTTATAAGGTATTCAGCTCATAGAATACGAAATTATTTCTCTTTCCACTGATCTCCTATTGCAGTTTAACATGGTTTTACTAAATCTGAGGACTTTATTTAATATGAAGGTATCATTCCTAGCCGTTATACAGCAACTACGTACATACAAAATTATCAAGCCACTTATCAAACTGGAAAGTTAATTATTATTTAAATTTGGATTTATAAAGAGTCTCAATATTAAAACTAAATAAATTTTGATTATTGGAAAATACAAACTTTTTTTTACATGAACCCTAAAATTACTAAACTACATACCACCAACTACAAATGCTATGTCGGCTCTTTAAAATAGCTAATACATAATCAGATTACTATTGACAGATACTACATAACGGACAATGCTGACCAAGATAACCTCTCGTACCTAGAGAAAATACAACCCAGTCAAAGCCGCAGAGAGCTGCGTATGCAAGGGGCCCAAAATCTTTCAATTATGGGGATAAAAGCTTATAAATCTATATGAAGTCCTAAAATTCAGCAGCGGATTATAGGTTAAATTCAGTAGTAGACAATGAGATAAAGATATATAAATATAATAAAAATAAATATATAATAAATATATAATAAAAGACTAGTTGAGCTTATAATGCAAAGTTCGTCCGGGGAAGTACCACACTTTCCCATTTCCATCGTGAATCAGTAGTGCACTTATATTACTGTGTTTCGTTTGAAAAGGCAAGGGGGCCGGTGAAATTTCAGGCACATGGGACTTAATGTCTCAGGGAAGACAAGACATTGGCAATGCCCCTGATATAACAAATGTCTATAGGCAGAGGTGACCACTTACCATTAGATGGACCGTCTGATTTTTCATCGGCCGTTGTGGTATAAAAAAAAACAGATTTCTGAATTTATAAAATTTATAAGATTTCGCCTCGATATATAATCTTTCTTGTCACCTTTTCAAATACCCAAACTCATGGTATCGTCATTAAGTAGTAATTTATATAAATTATATTTAAAAACATATAAAACGCTACAAATATATCGATTATATAATGAATTTGTCAAAATATCAAACTTTATCGATATTACAAATATCGTGATGCCCTCGGCGTCGCGCTCCCAAAATTAATAGCTAACGTGTTTTCGATCATGACCATCAAACATAACCAAAATAATTACGTTAAATTGATAGGTGTGCTTAATATGTTTCTTTTTATAATTGTTTCAGATATTCCAGATTGTTTAACTCCTTACTATCGCCGGTTATGTTTATATACGTCGTGATGTGCTCCTTAATGTTATGTGCTAGCGCTTATCAACTAACTGTAAGTTATTTGTTTTGAATAATTGATATAAATTAGACTACGTTTAATTTGAACTATGAAGCGTAGAAATATTGCAATTTCAATCGCAATATTAAATCCAGAAAACATCTCGTATAACTATCCAAATTAAAAAAGAGAAACCTATGCATAGGTTGATGGCTTCTCGCGTAGTAATCGTTCGAATTCGCTAGTGACAGCCTCCTTGAGGTTATGGATTCCTAGTTTACTTAACTCCATCATTTTCTCGGGATACTAAGTAGGTATGCTTTATATGCTCTATCTACGTGTGTTTCATCAAAATATTCTTAGTAATTTTTGCGCGACGTTGCAAACCGATTACTAAAAATAAATTTAACTTTGTAAATGTCCTCATGGTAAAAATCCAAGCACTTTGGTAATTTAAATTACGAAAATAAATAAAATAAGCAGAATTGGCATGCAGTATGGTAACCATACTCATTTAATTACTTTTTTTATCCATTCTTAAAAACGTACTCCTACATACAGAACAAACAGACATATGCATGCACATAAATGTTTTACTGGTTGAGAATCGAACCCACGCCTTGTGTGTCAGCCAGGGTACCTTATCATCACGCCGACCGGTAATTGCACGACTTTGTTGATATCTTCTTAATTTTACAGTCTGCAACAAATGCCGCTCAAAAGCTTCTGATGGCAGAGTATTTAATATTTGGAATCGCACAATTGTTTTTATTCTGCTGGCATAGCAATGATGTTTTGATCAAGGTAAGTGGCTCTGTCTTTGTTTTATTATATTTCGTAACTAGTTACCGTCTCGCGGTTTCACCCGCGTTCCCCAAGACCTAATGTATACTTAGATTATAACATAGGCTATGTTACTTCTGAATAAAGTACATGTCTAATAGTGAAAGAATTATTAAAATCGGCAGGTACAGTCGTTTTTTCATTACAAACAAAAATTTGTATTTTTCCATTATTACAAACAAAAATACAAATATTTTATCTTTAAAAGATTCTTTTATCTTTAAAAGATTTGTACGTTACAAGTGCCAATCTTCATAGCTTTTTAATTGATTTGTAAAGTTTTCAATATCTAAAAGGATAGTTACGACTGACATAGTAAAATCACCTTTAAGTTATTTAGGTTAAAGTTCATCTACTGATCCAATAGTTAATTGTAGAATGATGGTGATTAACCTTATTCTAACGCAATAGAGACAATTTTTTTATGACTCTTAGTAGTCAAGACGCGCCAATTATATCATGACAACGATACTGTTATTATTTTGATATTCTAACAACCAATTAAAAAAATTGGTCCCTAACAATTTAACCGTTACTTTTTACAGAATGAAAATGTCATACTCGGCCCTTATGAAAGTGATTGGTGGGGAGCAAACCTTCAACAGAGAAAAGAGTTGTTAATACTGTCAGGCCAATTTCGAATAAAGAACATTTTTACAGCTGGACCCTTTACCAACCTCACCTTATCAACTTTTATAACAGTAGGTATTTCATGTGTTCCAGGTACTCGTGCCTCATTAAATCAAAGATTTTCATTCATATCGAAAACATTTACCTATAAAATAACAAATACCTACGTATGAATGATCTAATTGTCTCACTTAAACTGTTTCAGATTTTGAAAGGAGCCTACAGTTATTACACTCTTCTCAGAAAATAATACACATTTCTTTGAATTATAAGTAGAAATGGCAAGAAATATTGTATGTAGGCTTTTAAAAGCTCTTATAAATCTTGTTACACCTTTAGCAAAATGTAGTCACTGTTAACTTAGAAAGAAAATATTGTAATGTAAAATGTATCTCATGCCTATAGTGGAAATAAAATAGTAACACAAAAACAAAATCACCTACCTATTCCATATTTATTTAATTACTTCCGTTAATCAAACCTACTTGATTCCCATTTGATGGGATTATAATGGCCATGGTCTATTTATTAGCAGAGAATGAGTAGAGTCTGACCATTCATAAGTGCCTGTGTGAAGGCTTATTTAAATACTTAATTATCAAATATCATTTCATTATAATCCTACATTACAAATGTGCCAAGTTTCATCAAAATAATTGCGTTCGGTAATATTTGGGTGTAAGAGTAACAAACACCTATAAGTATAGGTAAGTACTCGTACATACATCCATATTCTTAAACTTTCCCATTTATATTATTAGTAAGATTAAATATATTATCGATATCGAGTTTAAAAGTTTTCTATTTTTTGTCTCAATGTTTACAATTTCAACAAATTGCACACTGTATTGGTTTTGTATACATTTGCTCGCAGGCTAAACCTTATATACATGTTTATGATTATCTCTATTTAGTGTCGCTTTTTCTATTCATTATGTTTCTTATCACAAAGGTGATGTAGAAGTTATCATTACGAAAAACTATAATCAAGTATATGTATATCAAAATGATTTAAGGTAGCGTAACGCCATCTACCGAACAACCTACGAACTTTTAAAATCCGTCCTTGCCAGACCATAAATTCACAAAATAATTTATTATATCATGTATGACCATAAAAAAATCACAAGCTAAATATTAGATTAATTTCTACTGTCATCTATTTATGATAATTTTATTGGTGTCTCGCTCACAATACAGACTAAGTTTTCGGTTAACATGGTATGTATTTACATATTTTGTTATGCAAAAGACTGAGAGTTGAATTGACACAGAGGAAATGCATTCAGTGAGAAGCAACTGAGTATGTGTGTGGATTCAAATTAATTAACGTGGATGAACATTTTATGGGATAGTGGAGGATATAATTAAAGTGTACTCGCTAAAATTGATAAGGGAATTAATTGGCGCTGTCATTTAAAAAAGATATGCGATTGTCGGAAAAGGGTAAAACACTAAAAGCATCCTAAATTATAGAACTTGTCTATGAAAAGGGTGTTGATAAAGTTAAAAGTTATATTTCATAAACTTTAATCAATATTTTGTTTTTTTATATTTTTATGAATCTGCTCGTTACTTGAAATAAATGAAAAATGATGTACAGGCAACAAGCAAACATTTAGACCAGGCAGTCTTGACCTGGCAGCACTACCCCACCCGGGAAATTAAAAAAACAAAAGCTGTCTTTCTCTTTCGCAAGCTCTTTCTTTTAATTTCTTTCTTTACATTTTCGAGCTTTGAGTTACTTCTTTACGAATGAGCTTATTATAATAAACATTAGAGTGAGCATTGAAAGGATAAGCACAGGCAAACGTTTAAAATTACAACTATTCGACGCGGTGAGAGTTCATTAAACTTCGATGTCTGGCAGACCTTCGAAATGTCATTAATGGCTATTGGTTTTTATTGTAAGTGTTTTGTGAATTTACCGTAAATAACTGTGAGAGTGGCCGTGTAATAACATACTAGTTGCTATGGAAAATCTAAATCCTCAGGAGAAAACTGTTCCTATTCAGTATGTGCGGGGCTCTAGAGCTTTTAGGCAATTTAAGAATCCGCCGCAACCACACATGTGTATTCAAGATATCGTAAAGGATACATCGGAGAAACTGTACATAAATGTTCTGGGATGGCAGAAGATTGCGAATCCGAAGCAGTACACCGATCCTATACCTTTGTATGGAGGCATGCAGGTGGGTTGATACATCATTTTTTTACCTTCCTTTATCCTTTTCAACATTGGTTATAAATATAATTATTAAGCATTCTAAATATTAAGATTACTCAATTGTGAGCACTTATATTCAAATTATTTAAAACTGAAATATGTTGTACTTTCTTTCTTTCTTTTTCCTTTTGTTGAATGAAATGTAAAGTATGAGTATAATTATAGTAAACCAGTCAGTTTTGTCTTTACCCATATCACTGAAAGGCCAAAGCTGGCCTAAAAATATTCCATGATACAGTTTCAAAGTTTTTGTTAAGTAATTAAGTAATAATTGTCTTGCATTATTTTGGAGTGTTTGAAGTTTATTTAATTTATACTGTACATGGTTGTTCCTTATTGCTTGGGAAGGTTTAATCTCCAACAAGAATGTTATAGGAAACATTTATTAGGATTGATTCAGATTTGGTGGACTTATTTCAATTTCTTCTACCAGAAAGTGGCACAGACAACATCTATAGCTTCAGGTATAGTAGGATGGTAATTCATGAAGACATTAATAATGGTTTCCTTCAACAGGTACCACAAGGATGCGGTCCCAACAGTAACAAGCCTCCATTGCTTGTGTTTGCCGTCATGGTCAACCCCGACATATTGAAGGCAAACGGAAAGAATGCTGCAAACCCAACTGTAATATACTATTTCCTATTCATAATGTTTTTAATTTCAAACAGTTATGTTTATTATTCACGTATACAAAGTGGGCTAATGGTAATCAGCAATTACTATGCAATATTAATATAAACATGGTTTCGTGAAGAGATCATGCTAGTTTTTACAGTACTTTCAACCAAAGTAAATAAATAAATAAGTAAACTGGTAATAATCTGACACACTACCACCTGATCCCAAACTAAGCAAAGCTTGCAGAGATATAATAATATTCCATACACAATGTTTTTCTAAATACATTCCTATACACTTGCCAAGACATTTACACCCATCAAGTAATAAACAGACATTTTTATGGCCACAGATGTTTGTAATGGGCGGGAATTTAATCTATAACCTGTGGCTTGCCAGTCAGTCTCTAACTATCAATCTGATTGGCCTGTCAAAAATGCAGATGCAGTTCAGCATATAATAAAAGCTATGGGAGCAATAGTTGTATCTGTTACCCAATAACTTAGCAGTCTAGGATTTATTTAATTACCAAAGAGCTTTGACCTTTTTATTTTCAAACCATAACATGATTTAGACAATCTGAAATTAAACCCAATCCCAAATCAATTTCCAGGACAGGGAAGCCCTAGTAAGCTTGCTATGTGACTTTGTAGAAGCTATGAACCCTGGACTGGTCCTGGGAAGAAGCCCAATCATTCTAAAAGACAAAGATCTTGCCGGTGAACTGAAGGATGTGTGGCTCGCTGTTCAAACCAAACGAGAACGGGAGAAGGGAATGACTCAAGATGTTATGTATAAGGTAACAGTTAATTATTTATGTGAGCAACTAAATAATGGTTCTTATGAAATTGCTACAAAACCCACACTATTTAAATTTCTGATATTTTTAAAATGATCATTTGTTTTATGAATACTATGTGTTTATTGTATTGATTTCAAATGGGTACATGTTAATAAATTTAATAATGTATACAAATATTCCAGGTTTATGATATTGATGGCATAGGCAATGAAGATGTCAATGATGATGATAAAAATTCAAAGAATGGCAAACAGAATGATGCTGATTCACTACACCAAGGCTTAAATAATGATAAAAAGACAATCAAATCATCGAAACAAATACTCCTAAATGCCGGTCAGAAGTCAGAATTTGACTCTGGAATGAATAACTGTCAACTGAGCCAGAACAATCCTAATAGAGACAATAAATGTGGGAACAGTAACTCGGACACTACATACTGTACCCCTGTTTATGGGCAGATAGTATCCAGCAGAGAAAACCATAACCAAATCAATGATATCCAGCAGAAATTCTCGACGAGCGAAACTAAACCTTCCAGTTCATTTAGAAAGGATTGGAATCCCGTGCATGGAAAGACAACGGAAGGTTGGGACGAATTTTCCAAACGAAATATATCAACGATAAAAAACGAAGGTGAATCGAAGAAAAGGTGTTTCAAGACTGAAAAGTCCAACAGACAAATTAGTAATGGTAAAGCTCAATACAATTTTTTCCCATATTTCGACAATAAAACCATGCATGAAATCGGAGACACGACAGATAGCATCGCAACTGAAATGAACAAAGAGGAATTAAATAATGAAGACAATTCTAAAATAATTATAGACCCAATGCAGAAATTAGTTCTGCATTCGACTGATAATAAATTATGTGATAATAAAACAAGTGCTCTCAGCTCAATAAGCTCATAATATTGGAAAGCTTTTTACAAAGAATTTTTGTATGGCAGTTGATGTTTGAATATGTATTTGCTTATAATGCCATTTATGGGATGTGTTTTAATGTTTTATAATGCAATGTAGAGATTTAAATAGAGCAATATTTTAATATTATTTTATTGGATTTAATGTTGTTTACTGTTAGCAAGACACTAGCAATTAACTTTGTAATTGTATTAGTATAGTTTTCCAAACCTGCAATAATTTTATAACAATTTTAATCATGTAAACAAGTTTAGTTCCAGATCCAAATCGGTGTTCAATCTAGTTAAGCTAGGAGCCAATACACACTTATTATTTTTAAATCACTTATAGTTGTGGTAATTAGCAATCTAAGTTCAAGTATACTGTTATTAATATATGCATTTGTTATACTATGAAAGCAGCTAGATAATGGTTTTCTATAATGTTTTATAGTAGTGTATATATCGCATTTATTTACTATACTAAAATGTATGCTACGGTTACATTATTTATATAAAACTGATACATTTTGTCTTATTTTACAAATTATGAAACACTTTATTCTTTCATTCTTTTTTTTAATTGAATTTTGATATGAAAATGAAATAATATGTATGATTTTTACAAATAATGTAATCGAAGCGTGCGAGTTGAAACTGTGTGTGTGCACTTATATAATCCTATACTTGTACTTAGTTTGAGGGTGTGCACGCGTAAATGGATTCTAATAATTTTTATAAGGTTGTGTATTTTCCTAATGTTAGAACAAATTCGACCATTGTGGTTCTCAAAATATTTGCGCATTTGGTATATTTTACATTGTTGCCAATTAAATATTTAGATGTTTAAACTTCAGATGTTTTCGGTGTGCTGAGGACACTTCAGCTAATTTTAGCCAATTCAAATTAATGCTATATGTAAGGCGTTATTAGCTAAAGTGTGGGATAGGTCCTTTTTATTATAGAAAAAAAATAAAGAATATCAAGTGAAAAATTATCGAATAATAATAGGTCTGCCATTTAACACGTTTAATAGTGGTTAATAATGTTGACGTTTTAATATAATATAGCCCCTTTTTGGGAAAAAGCGCGACAATTTTATAATATTCGATATTTAAAATTTATTGCTCGTAATAAACTTTTATAATTCATTACCACTAAAATATTAGCTATCAATATAATTGTAATTATGAATATTTCACCTTTCCCCTGAATATGTGATCTCAAGAAAATTCTTTTTAGCGATGCCTTTTTGTACGTATGAAGGTGTATACCCAATCACTGCCAAATGACGCTTCAATACAATTTCACATACGTATTTATTTAAATAACTACATATTTTATCAAAAGAATGGCGTATGTTACATTAACGATGTTACGAAATTATAAAATGTTTAATGTAACTTATATATACAGTCAGTTTTACTTTCAATGTTTTAGCTATGAATATTGTTAGTTATGAAACTCTGAATAATTAATAAACAACGCTATTAATTAATGTAGATTTTATATGGTTGGTAAGTCAGTTTATAAACCCAGTCTATAAATAAGTCAATCTTATGTGCAATCCCTTGGTTCTTATTATAGTTTTTATATAATTTTTTCCTATTTCTAGTTTTATATGTAGATTATCTTTTTATGACCAGAGGTATAGATCTCACTATTAAATACGCAACTCGATCTTACATCGATCAAATGTGTTGGTTTGGTGTTTGATAACAGTCTTAAATCTGATGACATGTTTTATAAATTGTTTGGCATTGTATGATATTTTTTGTCTCTAGTTTGCTAAAATTATTAAATCGAACAATTCTTGTGAGTCATACAGGATGTGATCAAGCTTATGTATGAAAAACCCTCTTTTATCGAATTATAGACACTTGTAAGCTTCTTAATACTTAATATTTCTATTATTATTATTAAAGCTTCCGAATAACGGTTTAAAATAAAGGAGTATTTTTCATAGTAAGTCACTTGGATGCTACTGATGTGTTTGCATTTATTTCAATGAAAATGTTTTTGTACGTATATTTTTTGATGTGCTACGTTTACATTTAGCTAAGTATTTTACATAAAAACGAAGTATTCCTTTTAAAATATAATTTAGATAGGTACAATCATTTTATTGTACTCTGTGGGGCACATGAACTGGCGAATTTGCCTCTTGTAGCCCTTTATGAGTTATAATAATGTAAAAGTATTGACATGTTTTATTAAAAAAAATTAGATAGCATTTTATTCTTTCATCTACTTCAGCATTGTAATGTTTCATATTGTTTTATTTACAGCACATTTTTGTATTTATATTAATGACTTAAAAAATATGGGTTCCTAATCTCATTGTTTTCTTAGACGGTTCGGTTTACAATTCTCAATTCCACATATGTGTTTTACAATTTATAATGACAGAACACACTGCACTGAATAAATTAATATGTTATTTGTTCTTAAAACTGTTGTTTATAGATACGGTCACAAAACGTTAACACCAGGAAAAAAATGCTTTATTAGTCACATTTGATATTTTGTATCTTAATAAAATTAAATGTAAGTTTATGTATGTTGTACCTACCTAATATAATGGAATTTATTAACAGATCTCTTGTTTACAGTATTTAAATTACATGTCATTTACAAGACTGGTTAATCATGTTTTATTTTTATAAAATATCCTGATATTAGAGCTGGCTAGTTTCACTTTCGACATATAATATGTATGTCAGGTAGTTTGCATTTGGCTTCCATAAAAAAAGACAAAACAAGTGGTTTCTAACCACTAACTGATATAAAACTATGTGCCTGTTGTGACGAATGGATGTCCTAAGCCACAGTTCATTAGCTAGATCACTAAAGCATAATTATTCACTTTTTGGAAATTTCTAGAAACCTGACTATTATCCATTTGAATATGGTAGTTGCATGAATGATGAAGATTTCATAAAAATGTTATCATCTGAAGCACCTCAAAGAAAGGAGCTTCTAGTAGAGAGCAAGATGATATAGATAGACACAACAGTTGAATCAAATGACTGCCTGATAAAAAAAAAATTAATTATTCTTGTTCAAAAAAACTAAAAAATAATCTAAGATTCTTCTAGATTATTCATAAGCCTTCAATAGAACGTTCCCCTTTTTGAACCCAGATATACACAAGCTTTAGTCGGGTTAATGTTATTTTATTTTTGTCGATGGTGTGTTAGGATCTAGGAATTTTTATCCTACTACGGATATTATACCTAGATATGTATTTCTTTTGCTTTATTGATCCCTATTGTTTTTAAAAATGTATGGTTTTAAGCATCGACATAAATGGTTGGTAAGTTTTAGTTACTACCTTCTTAATTGAAACTTATATTTGCTAAAGAGTTCTGAGTACCTTCTTTTTTCTTCTTTCTGTCCTAATATGACAGTGATTATGAATCAAATTTATTACAAATTCACAACAACAAATTTGGAATAACGTCAAAATTAAATAATAAACGCGGGCTTAAATTAAATAAAATTTACCACAATATGGAGCGCAGTTTAAATGGTAAGTTCATTAAGCATTGTAGCTTCAGTAACTTTAAATTTGACCTTCATGAGTGCCTTGTGAGGGCCTAAACTGAATAAATGGTTTCGAATTGAACGCCTAAAATACATATTGTTTTTATTTGATATTTGTTTTCGATTCCCACCCGACAAACCAGGGCAAACACTGTGTACATTAACATTTTCGTTCTGTTCTGTACCTGGATGTAAAGTGTAGATCTAAAGAAGTTATCTGGTTCCAAGGTGGATACAATGTATGCTTAATTTGGGATGATGATTGATTAATGATTTGTTAAAGAAATATCCTATGAATTGTTTGCAGATGTGAGTCCGATGCGATATAAGTCCCGCAGTAGTCGAGCTGGGCTTAAATTTCCTGTGGGCAGAATACAGAGGTTCCTTAAGACAGGGCACTACGCACCACGCATCAGCCCTACAGCCTCTATTTTTCTAACGGCAGTGTTGGAATACTTGGTGGCAGAAATTTTGGAATTAGCAGGCAATGCAGCAAACGACAACAACAGAACTAGGTGGTTATCTAAAGCTTTTGTTTTTAAAATAAATGTTATTCAGGTTTTGAAATTACGATAAGCTGATCCCCACGACGTCACTCGCGTTCCCGAAGGATGCTATATTTTCCCGGAATAAAAAAGTCTATATCTTATTCCAGGGAATGCTCTGTCTATGTGCCAAGTTTTACCCATATATGTTCAATGTAGTCTTTGTGTACTCTTAGTACCGAACATATATGAAATGATTTTTGAGTAAAAATCTAGTGAATGTCTATTTCAGAATTTCGCCCCGACACATTTTACTGGCGATTCGCAATGACGACGAACTCAACAAGATGCTCCATAATGTAACAATATCCCAGGGTGGAGTTATGCCAAACATTCATACCCAGCTTCTATCCGGAAAATCTAAGATCAATAATAATAATAGTATAGATTTAAAATCCTCAAGTTACAATAATGATATATCTTCACAGGAGTATTAATTAAAATTTGTGTTACTTACCGATATCATGAATATTTATATATATGTAGGTACATGGGATCATGGACAATGTCAATGTAAATACATATAATTTAAAATGTCGCAGCCCGTTATTTATGATGCCGTTGATTCAGTTATTACGGCACCTAGGACTACTCAATCGGACGTTAGTCTTAGATTACTCAGACACGGTAATGTTTGTACTTATTTGAATGTTTTTGTATCCAAATTTTATAATTTATAACATTTGATAAAATTAAATTTAAAGTACTAAAAGTTGTATTTTTGACTAAAGTAGGTACTATGTAATAGGCGTTCCAGCCTACTTTTGCATTATTGTAGCTGTCTTTCATATACCAAAAATTTACAGGCCTAAAACAAATGCATTGTGTAAAGTGTAAACTGCAGGCAGATTCAGGGCTGTGTGAACAGTTAAGTAGGATCTTTTAAGAATTTATCGCAAAGTTGCGACGTGGTTCAAATTAATCCATACTAATATTATAAAGCTGATGAGTTTGTTTGTTTGAACGTGCTAATCTAACAAACCGCTGGTTATCGAGGAAGGCTATAGGCCATATACCATAACGCTAAGACCAATAGGAGCGGAGCACCATTGAAGAATGTTTCAAAATCGGGGTTTTTTTTTCCTTTTGAGAGCTTGCGCTTCGTGTGCTGCGTAAACAGTTAATATATTATAGCCTGGAATAGCACATAGCCTCCTTTTTATCCCGGGAAATTGCAACATCCCCCGGGAACGCGGCTGAAATACGAAATAAAACAGTAACTGGATGGGTACGAATAGTTCAATACCTATTTAAACATATCTTCTTCATTTCTTCAAGAAGTAACTAAATAGAATAAGATATTAAGCATGTTTTATTGGTGGTTAGAGACCCTGACTGCCATGCCACAAGTCGTGGATTCGATTCCACCCAAGGCAAAAATTTGCAAACATGTTTGTTTATTCTATGTCTTTTCTTATTTTCTCTTCTTCTATGACATAATTTTAGTAGCGATGTTTAGATAACGACACTGACTAAAATATAAATCATTGGCAACACCGAGACACAGTTTGTATTTTTAGGTTATAAATAAATACAATCAAGTTCAACCAACCAAACTTTTAAGAGAGACATGTAAACTTTTTGAAAGACTACGTGCAATTCGTCATTATTTTGTTAATTTGGTCATAGTTATACATCATCTCTGAAATGAATACCGAAAGAGGTTTTAAATCTAACTGGAACTGGAATAAAAACATGCGAGGTGGAAACAGAGGTGGACGTGGAGGGAACCGAGGAAGCTGGTCCGCGAATAATAGAGGCTTTAGAGGTTGCCGGCCAGATCATTTTGGAGGTTTCCGTGGAGGAAACAACTCCCAAGACAGGTTTATTAGAAATAACCATTGGAATAATAAACCAAAACGCGACACACCTGGCAAGCGGTTGTCTGAAGATGAAATTGGTGTGACTGAGTATATTAGCGATCATGAAGGCTTCAGTGGAGTCATTAAATCAAGGTATGTATGTAATTGTTGTCACATCTAAATTCAAAATCTTTTAATGCGGCTAAGCCCCTCACAGCTTTTAGCGTGAGCACCTGAGAACCAGCATGTCGTGATGAGTCGTTTTCTCTCAGTGTGAATGCTTCTGGAACTGTTTAAAAAAATGCATTTCCACGTAAAGATCTTAAAAATAAGTACATACCAACCATAAAACACTTGTGTTGTAACTAAATAAACTTGCAATGCACCTGTGCATACCACACATGGTAAGTAAAGAGAGAGTGAGATGTTCAGCAATCCTACTAATGTTAATGTGACTTTTTTTGTGCTTCCTTGACATCTAAATGTAGTTATTGATTAGCAAGTTGCATGGAGATCCCTCTTGGGCAAATAGTAGGACTTTGTATTTTAATTATTAATTGTTAACCCTGTTCCTATTGTTATAATTATTGGTAAGACTTTGTCTTATTTCAGATATTCTGACTTTCAAGTGTCTGAAGTTAATGAGAAGGGTGAAGTCGCCAAGCTCACAGATTTAAGTCCACCTCAACCACCTGTAGAAGACAAGGTGGATGAGGATGAAGATCTGCTGTTATCTAAGTACAATCTGGAGATACTGCCAATGGAGCGGTGGGATCAAATCAACTCAGTTTCAATCAGCAATGATCCCATGAATGAGAAGGTTGAAGTGAGTATGGAACTATTCTCATGTGCATTAAGTTAAACTGTATACCTGTAAGCTTTTCATTCACAGAAGGGAGTTTTTATGTACAGACAAGCATATTATTGAGACCATAAAAATACTTTGGCTACCAATAATATGAAATAACTTACTTAAACTTTAGCAATGGCAATAGAATCAGCATCAAATACTGTGATCCAAGACTCAGATGACAGTTTTAGATGTGTACACACTGCACACATGTAGGGATATTTATATTTTTTTATACCACATGGCCCGACAAACAAGCAGACAGTCCACCTGATGGCAAGTGGTCACCGCCGCCTATGGACATTTGCAACACTAGGGGCATCGCCAATGTGTTGTCGACCCTGAGACGTGAAGTTGTTAAGTCTCATGTGCCTGTAATTTCACCGGCCCCCTTACTTTTCTATCCGAAACACAGTAACACAAGTGCACTACTGCTTCACGGCAGAAATGGGTAAGGTGGTAGTACTTCCCCGAACTCTACACTAAAAGCAAGCTTTACTGCTTGATTTTCTATTATTTTAAAATGCTTGTTAAGTGCAACAAACACTTGGGTGAGTTTAGAGGCCTCTAAACCGAATTGGTTACAGATAGATGTAGCAGGGATGACCAAAGAACAGAGGACCAAAATCCATGATGCAGTGAAGAAAGCCTTTGGAGGTACTATAGTAGGCAGTACTGTGAATGTTGGTGATCAGAAGTTTATGCGCTTTGAGAAGTTTAGGAAAGGAGGTAATTCATCTTATTATTATTAATTTAAATAAGTATTTATTGACATAGGCTACAATTCAGTACAATTATCTTAACATGCAACGCCTGCTATCCTCTTCAGAATCCTGCAGGCCTACCATCAACTTTTACTTATCCATTCAATTCCGATGCAATTCAGTTTAGGTGCCTAAACTGAATCGCTAAGATTCGTACCATGAAGTGCCTTTTGCTGACTGGCGTTTGAATCGCTCACGGAGGAATGAACAAACGAAATTTGTCTCTGGTCCGCGGTGAGAAAGAGATAACGCTATACCGTCGTTGCATAAGTCTGTCTCTTTTACTCGAACCATATGTGTTGCGTTTCGAAACCTAGTTGATATGATTTAGCGGTTTCTATGTGTAAAAATAACAACAAATATATTTTAAAATTGCGCTATTGAGCATATAATTAAATGCCACTAAGGCTTTCTTAGTACTAAATTACTAATTAGTACTAATAAATAATAGTAATTTATATAATTTTTTACATTACAATTTAAAGGTTTGTTTAGTGTTGTCGTAAAAATAAATTGATTATGGCGAGTTTAGAGCGCGCCTCCACTCATGTTGGATTTGACAGAAGGCGGTTGTTATTGTTGAGATTTTTAGAGTTTTGAAAGTAGGTATCTCTAACTATTATTGAAAGAAAATTACGTGTTGTTATTAGTACATATTTATTTTATTTATAAGTGTTTTAACGTTTCACTGACTTAAAATAATTGGTAATACGAATAAGGGCGCAAGTATCCTTGTGTAGTTTGTGTAATAATGTTATATTTTCATAATGTAAACTTACAAACTTCTTTATCTCAAACGCGTACCTAACTTAAGTACCAATGTATTTTAAGTGTTTTTTTTACAGTTACGCGTCGAAGAGTAACGTTCGGTCAACTTGAGCAGCTTTGGGAATTTCTGAACCGAAATAAAGACATAGCAACGGGCTTTAATAAAAAATCCTCAGTTCATCACACAGTTCTTATACCAATTGTTTAGACAACCGATATCTCTTTATGAATTCTGCATCTTCCAAATAAAAGGGTTCCGATTGTTACCGTGTTAGACGTCTTTTTTGTCGCCGTGTTGTGTTTATTTCATTATCATTTTCCATGAATTCAAAAAGGACTAATTCGTCAGACATCTATAATAAAAAATGCTCTACAAATCACTTGTTTACATTAACACATAAGAAACACAAAATATTCAACTGAAATACCTTGAATTACGTATATTTTCACTATTTTTTAAAAGTTAAACAAAACGATTCACTTCACGCCAAGAAAGAAGCAACTTTTATTGGATCGCTTAATTTGACACTTAAACTATCCAATTTAGGTTGATATGTCACCTCATGGTACGAAAAATGAACGAATGAAAACAGTTTGCCATCCAATTGCAGACTTGATTTGGCGTCAACCTAAACTGAATCGCGTTAATGACGTCGTGGTATGAAATAGCGGGGCAGTTTATTTTAGGTCGTCAAATAAATCGCAATAAGAGTTCATAGTAGGCCTGCTGTTACCTCTAGGTTGCCTGGAAGAAATCGCTTTAGTGATAAGAGTGCCTATTTTGTAAACACTTGTTCTGTTATCCACCTCATTATGTTTCTTCTTCTCTTGTTATGTGTTGTACAAATAAAGTATATTGTATTGTATATTGTATAGGTACAGCAAATTACGTCATATACTAATAGGCCAAACACTGCTCATAATTTTATTATTTACAAGACATCAAAACATTTTCTTTACTAGCTATCGCTATAATTAAATAAATTAAATAGCTATAATTTTCAGATAATTACAATTATTCTAGATATTACTGTTTTCATTTTTTAATGATAATAATAAATATAAATTGAGTTGTAAAATGAAAAAATATATAATATTTTCAGTGCGAATAGACAATAGAGTGAAGTGGATATGGCCCGGTGAATATGTGCATTTCATAGTGCACAAAGAAAACTGTGACACAATGGATGCAGCCGTACGAATCGCAGAGCGACTGAGACTAAAGTAAGCTTAAGCGCATTTATTTTTATTTAAAATAACACAAAATCCACAGATCTTAAATCTATTAAAGGAATATATATTACAGATTTATTTTATATAGGTACATATTGAACAGTCTATAAAGGGCAGACAAACAAAGAAAAATCCCAGTTTAGCCTTAAAGTGCTTATAAATAGGGTTAAGGGATTTTGTTCTATGTATTAAAATTTTCAATCAAAATCAGTGTCAACACAATTCGGAATTTAAAATTCATCCATTTTTAATTGAAATTCGATCAGGAACCGTGTAGCTGTGGTAACACACACTCAGATTAGTAAGAGAAGATTTGAGATTGAAGTAAAATAAGACGCCTGTATACATGTCGCTTATTCTGTGATGTACGTTTGTGTAGCATCAGGCCGTCGATGCTGGGCTACGCGGGCACCAAGGACCGGCGCGCCAAGACCTCGCAGTGGTTCAGCCTGCGGCGCGTGGACCCGCGCAAGGTGGCCGCCGCCTGCACCGACCTGCCCAACGTCTACGTGGGGAACTATAGCTTCAGCTCGCAGAACCTTAAGCTCGGCATGTTGAAGGGCAACCAGTCAGTTATACTTTATTGCCTTTTAATAACTTTTTCATCTGCCTTTTGTGAAAGCTTGTAATATATAATGTTGTGTGGTAGCGGTGACGGATACCACCTCGACTGATCTTTAGTGTCGTAGGAGGTACTGAAGAATTATCTCATGAATACGTGAACTTTACTCCTTGCACCGAGTAATCAACAAACGCATTGCTTTGCGAACTTGGCGCCCTAAATAGTTTTTTTTATATTATATTCTTATAGATAGTCGGATGTAGATTGTATTAAAACAAAATCTTTTGTATTAGATCAAAAAATATTTTTTGGTCTTTCAAATGAATGTCATCTCCCAGTTTTACCAGTACTTAAGTACCTATAACTATTGATTCGTTTGTAGTAACGTCAATTTCGTTTGCAGTAACTTTATTTCGTTTGTAGTGACTATATTTAGTTTGTAGTGGCGGTAATTTAGTTTGTAGTGACTTTATTTCATTCGTAGTAACATTATAGCATTTGTAGTATAGTTAATTTCGTTTGTAGTTAATTAATATTGTTTGTAATAGACTTTATATCGTTTGTAGTGGCGTCAATTTCGTTTATAATAACTTAATTTCGTTTGCAGTAGTGTAAAATACCTCTGATTAAAACATAACTCTTAAAGTAAGTCAGCTGAAGTAGCAATGGATAGACTGCATCGGTCAAAGAAGCGATAGCCGATGTTGAAGAAAGGCGTCCAGGAAACGTACCGTCGATCTGTCAATCGGTTGTAGTAGTGTAAATATAGTTCATAGTAACTTTATTTCATTTTTAGTAACTTAATATCGTTTGTAGTAGCTGTATATCGTTTTTAGTAGCGTTTATTGAAAACAATTACAAACAAAATGAAGCTACTACAAACGAGAAAATATTTACTACAACAATTTCATAAGAATATCTATAAAAACAAATATAAAATAAAATAATTTTCAAAGTCGGGCACCAAGTTCACCGAAACTCAAAAGCGTTCTCGGGGAGGGATGTGGTGTTACGCTACCGGCGGGTCGTCGACCCTAGGCCATTGGAAACATTTTTTATCGAACCACCCGTGTCTGTGAGTAAACATACAGCATCAGGTATCCGATTTTCATAGAGCAAGCGGGACGAGCTCCCCTTAATTTATGATCGGCATCTCGATTCAACACCTCACGGGAAGTCAGTTATCGATCGATCCGCTGGGCCGGGCGGGGGCGCGCGCAGGTTCCGCATAGCGCTGCGCAACGTGACGGCGAGCGCGGCCACGCTGCGGCGCGCGTGCGAGCGCCTGCGCGCGCGCGGCTTCCTCAACTACTACGGCCTGCAGCGCTTCGGCGTGCGCCACGACCGCCCCACCTACCAGATCGGCAGGCTGCTGCTGCAGGACAAGCTCAAGGAGGTTAATCATTTCGTACATTCGAAAACCTATATCATTACTATTGGCGATCGGTGCCAGTCATACCTTGTCGATCGGGCTTTACGATACGACTTTTTTTTAATTTTTCTACCTAGCGTACGAATCTGTCGGGCTAGTCTATATTTTATGTTGGCAAAGATCCTAAAAGTTGATAAAAAATAGGGCACCTATATAATTATTTTTAACCAATTTTTATATAAATAAATGTATACACCTCGTATGATCGATTGCCGTCTGATACATCGAACATGCTACAACTTAAATGGTCGGCCGATTAATAATGTTGAGTGTCCGCATCGGCGTCCCCTCCCCCGGCAGGCCGTGGAGTGCATCCTGTCCCCGGGCGAGGGCCCGCTGCAGGGCGCGCTGGCGGCGCTGGCGACGGGCGGCGCGGCGGCGGCGGCGGCGGCGGCGCGCGCGCTGCCGCGCCACGGCGCGCACGTGGAGGCGCGGCTCCTCAAGGCGCTCGTGGACGCGCCCAACGACCACGCGGGCGCGCTCAATAAGGTAAGCTCCGCGGTACAGCTTATATCGCCATGTGCCGCGGTACTTTTGGTGTGAAACATCTGTAGGCGGAGGGTAAACCTGATTGTTGGCGGGGCGACGCAGGCCGCGGCGACGCCTCGCCCCGCTATATGTTGAGCTGGCAAAGCTTGAATATTTTTTTATAAATTTTAAATTTTTGAGTTTCTTGAAAGTAAATGTTTATTTGATAGACAGTCGATAGCTGTTCTGGAAAAAGATCATAGTGTTTTATTTTTACATTGTGCCATATTTAGTTCTATGGAGGAGCGACGTATGAGACTCCTCCTTTTAAACGGGAGGATCCTCCGCCAAGCGGCCGCAGATCACGCCCGGGGACCGCGGTCCACCTGTTGATGTTGGATGCTTGTATATACCGTGAAATTTTGCTGGTTGTTTTCCCGCGGCGGACCGACTCGCCACAGGGAGTACTTTCGAAGCATAAAGTAAAATTTCAAAATTAAGATGTTTTTGTATTACAACATGTACGTTAAAAAATATTCATCAACTCGAAAACGTCACGAGAATCAATAGTACCAGACGTAACTTGTAGGTTTTACTCGAAACGCACGCGCCGCCGCCGAAGGGAACAGCGATACAGCATACATTTTCAAAGTAAAATAAGCCTTCCTACGTGGGTGACATAAGTTACGTTGTACGCAACAATACAAAGTACAGCCGCGAATCCGACAATGGAAAGATCAATAAAAAAATGTTCAAAGCAAAATAAGCTCTCGCGTGTAGAGATAAGACATTAACTAGCCTGCGCGCAACAATTACAAACGTTGCCGTGCGCCGGCTTCCTATTGTAGCAATGCGGGGGGGCGGCGTACTTAGTTTTCCCGCGAAAAGCGTACGCGCAACACGTGTTCCTTATCAGTGCAATTTGGAGTACGTTTTTGCAGCTGTATGCTAGGCTATGGCTGGATATGACTCCCATGCTGCCCGGCAACTTTTTGCCGAGTCGCTCAGTCTTCACGGGGTTCTGAACCCCAAAGTTCCCCCGGCCCGGATGATCGTAGCGGCTACTCGATCATGGGCGGTTCCAGACACCAGCACATGCACCGGGCAAGTCCATCGGCCGTTATTTCGCCATAGCTCGACAAGTAGATCATCGAGTACACATGTTATTCGCAAGTGTGCGCATCAAGTGTTAATTATAGTGTTTTAGTGTCAATGTGTGGGCCGGCTCATTATCACCGCGCGAGAGTACCAGCACTCGGTGTTTCCCCAGCGCTAGATCGGAAGCAGCGAGCCAGTGCCTTGGCCACCAAAAAGTCCGGACCTAACTCCGTTAGACTTTTCCTAGTGGGACTTGTTGTTATTTAATTTCATGTCCAGTAAATTGCAGTTAAATAAATATGTACCTATGACGGTTCCAAGCCCGTAAAAGTATGAAGGTAAAATTTAACTTGTTGGGTAAAGCTTATTATTATCAAGAATAAGTTATCAGCTGATTGAACAAGACAAAGGGAGAAGTTAGTTGTTCCATACTTTAGACTAACTAAAGTAAACAAGTCATTTCTTGGTAATTGTGTTCGATTTTGTAATAAGATACCGCTTTCAGTAACCAAAATGTCGGATCATAAATTAAAAAATTATACGAGGAAAGTTTTGAAAGAAAAAGCGTATTACAAGGTAGTTCATTATATTGAAGATAAAAATGTATGGAAATAGCTTCTCTCTGCACAGTGCACCTCTAATTTTCTTGTTTTAGTTGTAAGTAATTATTGTCATTTTCTATTTTGTAGTCTTGTCATTTCTTTTTTTTGTTTTTGAATGTTACCTTTATTAAGTATTTTGTAATTGTTAAATATAAAAATATGTAAAATTGATATTATAAAATAGCCAAAAAGTCAGAATAGATAATTTTTTTTAATAAAAATAAAAAAGAATGTAACCTTGCTGAGTTTCTTGCCGGTTCTTCTCAGTTGAAGGCTGACTTCCGAACCGGTAGTAGCTTCAGTAACTTTAAATTTGACCTTCATAAGTGCCTTCCGAGGGCCTAAACTGAATAAATGGTTTTGAATTTTTGAATTTTGAATTGAACAGCACGCGTGTCAGCGGCCGCGCGGCCTGTTGGCACCCGGCTTGCGCCGAGCGTAGGTATCGGGAGGTATTTGTATATAAAACGATTGTATAACCAAGACAAAACCATTTCGCTGCGGGAAAACAACCACTAAAATTTCACGGTGTATGTCGAATCCTGAGAGAATCTCGACATCGCGATGTAGGCTTCTCACGTGTTGCGTGGTGCGGGCGGTGAAGGATTGTATGCGTGTTCATAGATGTCGCCACAGTTCCTATTGTAATCTGTTCTTTTATACATGTTACTTGTTCAAAATAATTTCGATATTTCACATCTGCCAAGCGTCCCGTGACGGCTCACATTTTTTTTATACCGAATCTATTCTTTATTTTAATCTTCTTTCATCTTTTATTATCTGCGAAAAAATTTTACTACTTATTTTATGTACTTAAAACATCCCGATCGTAAATTTCCTTAATAGGAACCGATTTTGATTTTTTAAGAAGAGATTGGAATACTGTATGTGTACCAATGAGGATTACCATAGCACCCCGAACAGAATTGTTTTAGTTGTACGATTTTTTTTTATATTTTTATGCAGCCTTAATAAAAATACTACCAACACTCCCTACGTCACTATCTCGCATCCTAAGATTATATATTTTTTGATATATTCCAGATACCTCGCAACACTCGACTGCTGTACCTCCACGCGTATCAGTCTCTGGTGTGGAATCTGGCAGTGTCGGAGCGCGTGAGGCGGCTCGGCCTGGAGCCGGCGGTAGGGGACCTGGTGCTGGCCACTGACCTCGAGACTACTGAGATCACAGGTTGGTACCGTGTCTTTATTAGTTTAAATTCCATTCATTGGCGTAATGAAATGAAATGAAATATTTATTCAAATAGGCCTTCACAGGCACTTATGAATGGTCAGACTCTAACACCGGTTCGGAAGGTTGCTTTTACTGTGAAGAGCCGGCAACAAACTCAGCAATTTTATTATAGATGCCTGCACAAATGTTCTAAAAATGAGCCTTGCATTTTTGCAGTCTTTATGCAGAAGTGGCAAGTTTATCCTGATTTCTACTATTGATGGAGTGTATATCACTCTTTTTGTCATATAGACTAATATTTTGATGTACAAATATTATGTTTGCATAAATATACTGCGATGGAACTGAGGATACCAATTTGTTTAAACTTTTCTCTGAGGGAAGCTCGAGAGCTCAAATTATAAATTGCTCGAACTGCTCTTTTTTGCAAAATAAAAATTGTTTCTATAACAGCAGCTTTACCCCAAAGCAAAATGCCGTAGGTCAACAATGAAAGTAGCTAAAATAAACTAATCTAGCCCTATCGACATCTGCAATCTGCCTAATTTTTCTAACTGCGTAAGATGCTGAACTAAGTTGGCTGGCCCCTATGATCCCATGGCCAGTGGTAATGCCATTTTTGTTTCACTTGATTGAGGTAGGGGTGGTACGGATGCAGTTATACATCCGCGGTGGCGGATTTTTTTTTTTAATTTTAGGCCTATGATTCAATTCCCATTCGATCCACATCTCGTGCCATATTGCCATTCACATCCAGCTACAAATCCACATCTATTCTCTTTCCCATCCTCATATCGTACCAAGCCAATCCCCAGCCCAGTTCTTATTCTCCTCTCTTTGACAATGATTTTGCCATATCCTTAGGTATATAACATGGTGGGAACAACATTGGGCCTTATCTTTCTCTTCTCTTGTTTGCAGAAGAATTTGTGGGCGAAGAATCCGACAATGAAGACGAATGCGAACAAGACGGCGAAGACATAAGAGATGACGTCACCAACAAAGATACGGAAAACACGCCAAATTCTTCAAAAACTAATAAATCCAAGAAGGATCAAAGTTTCGAGGAGAAGGTTAAGATCCTAGTAAAAGTTTTGACGCAAGAAGACGTGGATAGCTCCCGTTACACGTTATTCGACATAATTATGCCGCTGCCGGGGTACAGTATCGAGTATCCACCGAACATGATAGACTTCTATGAGACCACGTTAAAGAAAGATGGTCTCACTATGGAATTGAAGCATAGGATAAGGTGAGTACCGCGTGGCGCCGTTTTTTATTTTCTACTTCATGAGGAAACTTAACAAGCCAATAGAGAAAAGAAAAAACTCGAGGCAGTCGGTATTATATAAAAGTATACAGGGGACATCGAAGCGAGCGGTCGGAACTCGTACATGTTCAATAATTCCAAGCGCCTAGAGCAGCGTGGGGCGTGCCCTCATCCCACATCCGTTGCTAGACGATGCTCGGGTGCACTCGTACGCAGTCGGGTGCACTCGGGTGGAGCTGGTGGAGCGGGTGGGGCGCGAGTGACGCAACGTGCGGGTGACGGTTGTTGCAGGAGCTACTGCATGTCGGGCGCGTACCGGCGCGTGTGCGCGCGCGCCTCGGCCGTGTCGTGGCGCACGGCGCGCTACGACAACCCTCACGCCGACCTGCTCGCCTCCGACCTGGACCTGCTGCGCGCCACGCCGCCCGCGCCGCCCGCGCCGCCCGCCGGCATCGTGCCAGGTAAGCGTCTGCACCTAGCATGGCGTCCCTCCTCGACGAAGTGGTACGAGTCGCGGCGACCTATCCCGAGACTACGCACGTATTGATACTCATGATGTTGTGTTACGATGTTTTCATCGAGCTCGAGTTCATAGTTGGAATCGAATCCACAGCATATGACGCTATTTGCACCCTGGCCGCGTAAGGGTGTAAAAAAAAAAACATTTTTGTGCATGTGCATGCTTACTTGTTCTGTGTTTGGATGTAAATATCTATACGAGTATATGATTAAAATGAATATATCAGTTATCTGATTGCCATTGTCATTCGACCGTAATCATTATTCAACATTTTAGGAAAACGTGTGAGCTTGCATATTTTAAGAATCTTTTCACAGACCAACGGAAAATGGTACTTAATTATTTTGTCCTAACCTATTTTAAATATTTTTTTTAAAGTTTCACATAAGCTCCTTTCGTGGCTCAGACATGTGTGACCGAGTGATTTGTTTCAAAATAAAAATCATAATTAAAATTTTCAGATGGAAAATACACAGCGCTTCTTCTCACAATGACTTTACCAGCCAGCTGCTACGCAACTATGGCTCTGAGAGAATTACTCAAGGTGGACACCTCGGGTGACAACCAGGCTCTACAGAATAACTACCATAAGAGAAAACTAGATAATGAGGAGGAGAACGAGAAGAAAAGCGAAGAAAATAAAGTTGATAAAAAAGATGAAGATAACGACAAGGATAAATGTAATGATGGAGAAGATAAGAAAGAAGAAGTTGACGGGGAGAGTAAGAGTGACGAAGATGAAGTTGTTGCTAAGAAAATTAAGAAAAACGACGAATAAAGTTTAATATTGTTTTTGGTTGTTTTATTTATAACTTTGTACAATATTTGTGCACTTTATGGGTTCCTTATTTGATGCTACGTTTAGTCTTGCTTGATGAGTGATCTGGAAAAAGATAACTGAATTAGTAGTGTTGGACGTAGAAATAAAAAAAAAAAACGCTTTACCAAAGTGTCCTAAAAGGAAATGCAAAATGTATTATTTTGTTATTTTTTTTAACAAAATTTAATGTAGTTTTACTAAAGATTTGGAGTCACAAGTGTCGATAAAAAAAAAAGTAGTTAGATAATGAGTAAAGTTTTGAATAACACTTTGAAATGTATTTTTCAGCAAATTTCATATTTTAATGAGGTCACTAGCATAAAACAATAATTATGGTTAATAATAGTAAAATTATGGTAAAGTTAGGTAGTTAAAATATTAAAACCTCTGGATGGAAATTTCCTGTGAGTATTGCAAGCATGTTGCAAAAAAATTTTGAACAATTCTAAATTTGAATAACAAAAATAAATTATTCTTCTTTTAAACGAACCAAGCGTATAGGCTGAATGCTGCAGGTACTTGGCTTTACCATAGAAAAATAAATAATAGTTTAAAAAAATACAATTTTTACAGAAAATCGAACTAAAAAATAAAAAATAATTTTTAAAAAATTTGAATAGTTTGTTATTTGTTAGTGTAAATAAGAAAAAAATATTTTTTATTGTAAAGAAAGCGTGGGGTGCATGGTGTCAATAGTTATAAATATTTTATTGACAGATATGAGTAGAAGGATTATCATTTTGATAATATCTTAAAAAGCACCCCACGCTTTTATTACAATAAAAAAAAAATCTTATTTACACTATTCTTAATTCAATTTTTTAAAAAAATATTTTTTATTTTTTAGTTGGATTTTCTGTAAAAAGCGTATTTTTTTTGTTTTTTTAAACTATTATTTATTTTTCATTTTTTGGTCGAATTTTTATAAAAGCGTATTTTTTAGTTTTTTTAAACTACTATTTATTTTAAGTCCGTAATCATCCGATAAATAAGTAAATCGAGTGCCTGGTGCCTTCCTTAGATGAGATAGATGGTTCTCAGGTTCCCATTCCGAAAATTTTATTTTTGAGCACAGTCGGTAACTTATCCGATAAGTGAGTAAATGAGTGCCTGGTGCCTTCCTTGGATGAGATAGGCGGTTCTCAGGTTCCCTCTCCGAAAAATTTATCATAAGCACAGTCGGTAGCTTATCCGAGCAATAGGTGATCGGCGCGCCTGGTAGATTCCTTTATTGGTCTTGACGCAGACCTTCCGGGTCTCAGGAAAACAAAAATCGCTGATCCTGATTATCCTAGTAAGGATAACGGGTCAAAATGTTTAAAATATTGAATTGTCATCGGTCCTTAATTTTAAGTTAATCCGACATTTTGAAGGGGGTCAAAATCATGTTCAAAGATTCCGTTACATACTAACATACATACGTCTGAAGCTAATAAAAGCATGTTAAAAAGAGAAAAGTCGAATGACGCTTCGTGCGAATTCGTTGCCGCGTTTTTTCATAAATATAATTAAAATACTGAAAATTGTGTATTAAGTTCGCGGACCTTATCGAGTGATTGTGAGTGGTGAGTGTTGTGTTGTGTTTGATGTGCTTATTGTGCCTGGTTCGTTTCATTCGAAATGTGCCGCCTTCAGCCTAACATTGCTGGAAGCTTGAAGCAGGCTAACCTTAATGTGAGTAGCTCTTCTCTATCTAATACTCTGTAGATTAGGACGAAATACAGACGTCATCATCACCCATTGGTGTGATAGTAAACTCAACAGTACCGCAATTGCTGTTAAAACATGTATAGTTGTTAGTGTATCGCTTTTCAACTGTAGGTCACAGATTTTCCAAGAAGGCTACTAAATTTTAATCTAGCTTTTTATTTTACTGAATCGATCCGTATTTCCATACCCATCAGGTGGGTAGCCAGTAATTTAACTTATTTTAATAGTAAAAAATTATGTCGGGGCTAGTCGTTCGATTCCCACCCAGGACTGACTATGAGCGAATGAACTCGCTACGAATTTGTTTTCGAGGTACCTATTCACAATAGGTACAAACTTGCATAGATTAGGATCAGGGGCTCGATTCTGTAAATAAAGTGACACTAGCTCGAGGATGTTTCGTCGAGGCCTCCATGCTCTTAACTCTTTCGCTAACTACACAATCATGTGAGAGGTAAGCTCTCCGAGGCCTCCGTGCGCCGGCTCGCCGACGAAGATTGTATTAGCTGAATAAGGGGCTGAAGCCTAATTCCCGCTGTATAAAATAATCGAATTGTAGTTCCGATCAACAGTACCTACAAATGGTAAAGAAAAATGTTAATCTATAACATTTTTAAAAGACGACAGCTCTTTTGTTATAATTTTATAATATTCAACGAGCAAAAATTGTACAGGTATATAAATAAATTTAGACACTGGTATCTCAGAAACGGCTTAAGACTTAGATGAAAATTAGAAAGTATTTAGATATGGTTTTGCTTTTTATGTTTATCTATAGGTACAAGTTCACGTAACTGTATCTCATCTAAGCTATCCCGGAAAAATGCAATGTTGCACAAAAAAAAACTGTCGGATAAGTAGGTACTTATTTGACAATTTATATATAACTTTATAGTTGAAACAATACATACCGTCAAATAGTCTTGAGAAGAATTGTACTACCTTACCTAATTACGTAGTAGTAAACACATCGTGCGGTCGTCTCTGCCGGTACCGCAGCGGCACCGTAACGGGCCACCCTGTGCCGGCAACGGCCGGAGCGTGCCCCGCTGTGTGCGCGCGGAGCTCGCCAGGCGTGGGGAACGAGCGGGGACACCACGAGCATTTATGAGGCTTATTCTGGGGTACAAAAAAAACAGGATAATATAACCTTAGAGGTGAGGTATGGTACCGACCAGGTAGGTAGGACTTCACCAAACATATTTATACACCTCATCGTTTAATTGATCAGCGTTAGTGTAGTCTTGCGTGTGTTACGTCAGACTCGAATACCTCAGACTTTGTATTAGATTTTATAATTGGGGCAGGTAGGTAGCCGGGTACTAGAAAGTTCTAGCCTTGTGACCACGTATATACGATTTCCTCAATATTTTAATTTATCACCTTATTAAAAAAATACACAAAGTTTTCCTACACACTTCCACCTTCTACCATATACATTGTTGTGTTAAATACCAACCGCGTAAAAATTACCTTTGTGTGGGTCATACGATGGTAGTACAAATTGGAACTGGCTGTGAAGCATTTTCCGCATTCTGGGCATTTGTGGGGCTTCTCTCCTGTGAAAATTGGATTCATCAAGTCAAAAAGTCATAATTTTACGCTGGTGTGGCAACTGGTCGAAGCTGCCAGAACCCATTGATACGTGCTTGTCGAAAGGTTTACGATTGTTCCAAGTTACTAACCAGTGTGTATTCTCCTGTGCGTATTCAGTGAACTCGATGTACTGAAACCCTTGTTGCACACATTGCATATATGCGGCTTTTCACCTGTGAACACAATTTAATTAATGAATATTTTGGGACGATTCTCATCTATGATTATCGGATGCCAAATTAAACAGTTAGTAGTATTCAAAAATTGTGCAGAAAGGTTGGATATTAAAAAACAATTCAAATAATATCTACAGTTACTTTTTGGCATAACATCACTGTTAATATGTTACCTATTTCTAAAATGCTTTTGTGCATGATAATTTTGCCTTTCTACGCTATTGGTATAATGATTGTTTTGTGATGTCAAATAAAGCTTACTCAATTTACTGGTGACATCCAAATGTGATGTTACACAAGGTAGGTAGTCTTTAATTTGTAGTAGGTAATTTATTACTTGGATTTAATCAAATTTTTAGCTTAGTTATACTATGGGGGATTTAATTTGGTCAGTCGTTATCTGGAACTATCCCATGAAATCATGGTGGGCAGTCGTTGCCAAAACACTATGGCAAAATTGCGAACAAAGTCTTATTTTATTAGGTTGGGGAAAAAGTCTTTTCGCATTATACTAGTACTACTTGTATGTAGAACTTGTAATAAAATCTCTTTGGCTATACTATTTGAATCTGGCTGGTTTTATTGAAAGTTGAAATTTTAAAGAACATAATTCCAAATTCAAATTAGGAAAATGTGTGATGTGCATTTGTTTTTCGTACCGCCAAGATGAGTGAATCTAATGAAGAAATTCAATTCATTTTAAAATTTTACTACAAAAAAGGTAAAAATGCAACGCAAGCCGCGAAAAAAATTTGCGATGTTTATGGACATAGTGCAGTGTCTGTGAGAGTAGCACAAATTTGTGTGGGATTGGAAGGGCATTATTCATTATGAGCTGTTACCACCAGGCAGGACCATCGATTCTGAACTCTACTGCGAACAACTGATGAGATTAAAGCAAGAAGTTGAGAGAAAGCGGCCGGAATTAATCAACAGAAGGGGTGTGGTTTTTCATCATGATAACGCTAGACCTCACACATCTTTAGCCACTCAGCAAAAATTAAGAGAGTTTGGCTGGGATGTATTAATACATCCGCCGTATAGTCCTGACCTTGCACCTTTAGATTTCCACCTGTTTCGGTCTCTTCAGAATTCTTTAGGCAGTGTCAGGTTAACATCACGAGAGGACTGTCAAAACCACTTGTCGCAGTATTTTGATCAGAAGTCCCAAAATTTCTATAGCAATGGGATCATGTCCCTACCTACAAGATGGCAAAAAGTTATCGAACAAAATGGTACCTACATACTTTAGTTAAATGTAAATAAACTATATTAAATGTTTTGAATTTTCTTAAAAAAATGCGAAGGAACTTTTTCTCCAACCTATTATTTAAATTGTCTGTTTGCTTCACTTATTTGTCAAGAAAGCTGACAAGTGGGCCGGCTATCCATCGGATGGTATGTGGCGTATAAGATAGTTCTACAGTAGTGAGGTGAAATGCCACGACGAAATTTGCTTGTTTGAATCCTACAATGAACTTTAGGATTCGGTGAATTTGGAACATCATTAGGAAACCATTGCGCGATTGTAGGGTAGGTACTTTGAATTACGCACTAAGCCGTCCGAAAATCGGTTGCGAAACACTCGGGGCAAGTGCCTAAGGCATCGCGATCCATGTCGCCCTCTTGTTCCTGTCAGATCATCAGGTGATAACTGATATTTACTGAGGAAACATGAGACAGATCGTGTCGCCAAATAGTATCGCCATGTGATGCGATCTATGAGCTGTCATTTCATTGTCATATTAGCCTAGGTCCTATTATCATTAAGTGACCAGCTCAGGGCCTCCAATAGGTAAAGTTAGGTAAAAGATGGCCCTGGAAACACCTGTTTCCTTCTAAGCATTGTACATCCTCCTGCTATTCCTACGGTGGTAACCTCTTACCATCAGTCACAAAAACCTCGCATCACCTTATGTACGTCAAAAACATATATGAGTACCTATTCTAGTAGATTTTTTAGCATTTAAAACAAAACATTACCAGTATGAGTCCTCATATGTCTCTTCAGCAACGAGGGTCGATCAAAAGTCTTCAAACACACTTCACAAGGTAGTATGTTCTTCAAGCTAGCTGCTCTCTGGGGTAGGCAGAGGCTGTCCTTATTGTACACAAGGTTTGTACGTTCGTATAACTTTACTAAGTGATTGTTCAGACCAGCGAGGAACTTGAAATCTATGATATTCAGCATTTTATTTGACTTTTTGTTTTTTGTCGAAAGGTCTAGCGGTTCTGTTTGGGTATCCATATTCAATTTGTAACTATAAGTTATTATCTCATGATTATTAAAACGTTAAATTATTAAATACGATGTGAATATGTAAGACAATTCAGCTTGATTATAATAAAATTTTGGTTACCTTACTTACTACTATTTATAATAAAGGTACATGAGAACAGTACAGAGTTAACTGATTAAGTCACTTCTTTCTAAAATCTTAGATGTTCTAATTTTATCATTTGATTAGATTTTTAACACTTCACGAGTTAAAGATTTTCCAACGAATTTTCATACAGAACTGCCATAATTTCTCTAGGGTTGTCCCTTAAATAGACCAAGGGTTGACACGTACAAATGACAGTGTTATATTAGACATTATTAGATTGTATAACGGTTGTGTATCGAGGATCGTTTGCGAGCATTGTGGTGACGGTAACAATGAGTTTTGTAGAGCACCGTCCACTAATCGACGTGATTTGACGTTTTTTTGGGGTTTTACATGGAGGTACGAAGGGGTATTTATGCCATAGGCAATGGTCTTCCCATGCAACTAGAATGCCCTGCACTTGAGAACCGCCTATTCGCTCATAGGGAACGGGCTGACAGAAAAACTAAAGTTTCATAAAATAGTTAGCATATGGTTTTTTTAAAGCGGATAAAATGTACGACGTAGAACTAAAATAAAATATAATATTTTGGTAATTAAATAGTAATTAAAAAGCTCATTATAAAAATAGGCACAGGTTCTGATCTCATTATGAAGTGTCTAAAATATTGTCAATGTGGATTTTCAGTCCACTTCTGAATGAACAGCTATAAGCGTACGAAAGTTTGACAGAATATGGTTAGTTCATCAACCATATCCAAATATTTTCACCACTCAACGTAATGTATTGAAGAAAACGTAATCGTCTATAAAGGTGACGCGGCAAATGTTTGCATTTCCACGCTTTGTGCGACAAAATGGAGGAAACCTGCGATATTTGTGCTCGCCGCGGATTCACGAGTGGCCACAATGCTCAATACTCAACAATATTAGCTGCGATACTGTCAATCAATGCCAATCGTCAAGCTTTGTTTACTTACACAATGGGTTGGGACAATTTACAGATTACTTTTTTAAACAAATTTTATAGTAGGAACTACTAAAGATTTTCACTTGCAAATGAATTTATAGGGCTCAAATTTCCGGAATTTTATATTTCAACTAGTCCAATTGTTTTGTTTAAAAAAAAGCGATGATTACTGTTTCCTCATGAGCTTTTGGCTGGTAAAAAATCATACTCTTAGATGTACAATTCAAAGATATTTGGATTCCGTCCATCCGGTACTGGTGCGTTGAAGTATAGGTGCAGTAAGAATTCTTAGTATGAAGAAATTAATACCTATTTAAAATTGGATGAGCATTGATGCGAACGTAGACGTAGTATATTAGCTATCTGGTTGTCTTAAAAACTGCTGACTAAACGATCGGCATTCTAGACACTTTTCCCACCGGCAGCAAATTAGACCAGCTGTTCCTTTTGTGAGTGGCTAATCCAACTTTTGAAATTTCATTCAATTTGCTCTTTCTTTATTAATGTATTTTAAGTAGGTTGCATTTATGTTTTTAAATAGGTAGCTCAGTTTAGTTCGGGTTCAATGCTATTCAGCTAATTTAAACTTCGTCGACGTGCCAGCGCAATAGGCCTCGGAGTACGGTCTTCTCACATGGTTGCGTAGTTAGCGAAAGAGACATCGTCGAGCTAGTATCTATAGGTGATGATAATAGTAGTAGCAGAATTAAACCCCAGATCTAAGGAAGCAGAAGTACATTATACAATTTAAAATGGTACAAACCAACCACAACAAATAAACAAATTAGCATAAGCGATATCGTCCAACAAAACCAACATACACCCAGTATTGAATGACTTATTTCACGGCTTCTAGGAAGTGACGAGGCAAGTTAAGTCTATTGTGAATGAACAACACGTTCACCCCGTCCATTACTTGATAGGCCTAATATTTGAAACGAGCTTTCATATTGTTACTAGCCTTGTGTATACTGTTGTTTGGTTTTCATTACATTTACTCGATTGTTTGTTTTCATATGGTTTAAAGCTACGAAGAGTTCAAAGGATTTGTTCTGTAAAAATAATCGGAAATTGAAAATTTATATGGTATAAACAGGTAGTTAACATGAAAAATTATTGAAATCCCTTCAGATCTAACAAATCCTATCCATTATCCCTACTATTATAATTATATTATAAATGGGAAAGGTTGTGGGTATGGATGCAAGAACTTTAGATTATTTTTCATGCAAAAATTACCAACATAACCTGTAGGCCACCATTTTATCGCGGGAAAATGTAACATCCCTCGGGAATGGGGGTGAAACCGCGGGGGATGACTAATCGTAAAATATACACGTCAAATTAGAATTTTCCGTTTTTAGTCACTTTAAAAGTGTACCTTTTGCTTTTTTCCACTCGTGATCCATTTGGATCCTACATATTCATATCGAGCCAATATCTAGATTAGCATCTTTTAATATCCTCAAACACACTATGTTTAAAAGGTAGGTACAGAGATAAAATCATAGGTAGATATATCGACTGACACAAAAGGAGCACGAAAGTTATTCAAGTGCTTTTTCCGGACTTATTCAAATGTTCTCGCAAATCGGATTTACTCGGCAAGTTGTTAAGACTGGCTTATTTTACTTTTGAGTTACCTCCGTTTTTACGGTTTCTTGTTTATTTTTAGCCGGCTATTGTTTAAAACTGGGATGCGGAGTTTATTTATCTGCCGTATTTTAAATTTTAAATCGATTATATTCATGAACATATTTACCTATTTATTTCTTGAATGTAGGTACTGGTAAATTGACTGGGGTGCTTGCAATCGAAGTAAAATGCTAGTTGGCATACAATTTATTTTAATAGGTATGTACCTAATTTGTAAACTTAACGTTAGTAGTATAAAATAAAATAGGCACCAAATTGCTTCTCAGCTTTGATTATTCATAAAAATAACTTAATTTAGAAGCATACTTTTTACCTGTATTTAGTTGATTCATCAAAATACTGTAAATACATCAATGGAATATCGAATCAGTGACATGAATTTGGGTTGAATAAGTAGATATAATCTATAAGAAAATGTCCGTCCGAGATAACGATCTTTCGTCAGATGTGGAGCCTTGTTGGTTAGCGCGCAGATTTATTGCTTGCCTCCAACATAAAGCACTGTGAACACAAGTAACAAAGTAAGAAATAAAGGCACACAGGTTTCTCACAATATTTCGCCAAATTACGCGGCGTATCGATCGGGCCGCGACCGCGCCCGCGCCCGCGCCTCGCCGCCTGATGCATAAATGCATTAGCCTGAAGATAGGAACCTCGCACTATTGTGGTACAAGATAATGAATGTCAGCGGGATGTCTCTTGTTATTTATATTTTAGTTTAAAATAAATGTAATAAACATCCTGGGACATTTTTTACACTCTCCCATCTGATGGCAAATTAAGCAGTTATTGCAGTACCATGGAAACTAGATAACTGTCATATTACAGATATATATACAGTTTTTATTCTAATTTTATACCCATATACAGAACAAACATACATGTTCATCACCAAGCCAACTGGCCCGTCTATGATATATATAAATCATATCGTATTGGTATTCTGAAATAATAAAAAAATCCCAAAATAATTTCATTATAGGTACTTTTGATTAAGAGAGAGATGCTTCTGTAGCTTTGACTCATAAGAGTCCTCCTCGGGCCTAAACTGACTTGACATTAATTAGAAGTGATGGCAAACCTATTCTTGAAAGGGGTCTGTCTGCAATGAAGACATTTATTACGTAACCATAAAAGCACCATGAGTCGGATTCTGGTTGTGGATTATATTTTCTGTTGTCAGCAGACATCGTGGATACGTTGTTGTTATACTTTTTTACAACAAACATTTATTTCATTTGATAGACATATTCGTATACGTTTTGTTGTACATATTATCTTAAAGGGAAGATTTTTTTTTCAAACCTCTAAAATATGTTGTATTAGGTTGGGGAAAAAGTCTTTTCGCATTATAGTATGTATGAACTTGTAATAAAATCTCTTTGGCTATACTATTTGTATCTGGCTGGTTTTGGTATCATTGAAAGTTTAAATTTTAAAGAACATAATTCCAAATTCAAATTAGGAAAATGTGTGATTTGCATTTGTTTTTCGTACCGCCAAGATGAGTGAATCTAATGAAGAAATTCGATTCATTTTAAAATTTTACTACAAAAAAGGTAAAAATGCAACGCAAGCCGCGAAAAAAATTTGCGACGTTTATGGACCTAGTGCAGTGTCTGTGAGAGTAGCACAAATTTGGTTTAAGCGTTTTCAATCCGGAAATTTTGATGTCAAAGATGCACGTCGCTCTGGTCGCCCCATTACGGATAAAATGGATGCCATTTTTGAAAAAGTAGAGCAAGATCGGCATAGCAGTAGTTACGACGTAGCTGAAGAACTGGGAATTGACCACAAAACAGTTTTGGCGCATTTGAAAAAAACTGGGTACACAAAAAAACTAGATATTTGGGTACCTCACGAGCTCACAGAAAGAAACCTAATGCACCGTGTACTCATTTGTGATTATTTATTACGACGTCATGAAACCGAACCATTTTTGAAGAAGCTGATAACTGGTGATGAAAAGTGGATCACGTACGACAAGAACGTGCGAAAAAGGTCGTGGTCAAAGGCCGGTCAGGCTTCACAGACTGTGGCCAAACCCGGGTTAACTCGCAACAAGGTGATGCTGTGTGTGTGGTGGGATTGGAAGGGCATTATTCACTATGAACTGTTACCACCAGGCAGGACCATCGATTCTGAACTCTACTGCAAACAACTAATGAGATTAAAGCAAGAAGTTGAGAGAAAGCGGCCGGAATCAATCAACAGAAGGGGTGTGGTTTTTCATCATGATAACGCTAGACCTCACACATCTTTAGCCACTCAGCAAAAAATAAGAGAGTTTGGCTGGGAGGTATTAATGCATCCGCCGTATAGTCCTGACCTTGCACCTTCAGATTTCCACCCGTTTCGGTCTCTTCAGAATTCTTTAGGCAGTGTCAGGTTAACATCACAAGAGGACTGTCAAAACCACTTGTCGCAGTATTTTGATCAGAAGTCCCAAAATTTCTATAGCAATGGGATCATGTACTACAAGATGGCAAAAAGTTATCGAACAAAATGGTACCTACATACTTTAGTTAAATGTAAATAAACTATATTAAAAATGTTTTGAATTTTCTTAAAAAATGCGAAGGAACTTTTTTCCCAACCTATTATATAAGTATATTTTAAAATTAATGAAGTGCAGTATTACTTCAAAAAATATATAGACAGATCGTATTAACGGAAAAGAGCCTTGATTGATAGTTTGGGTCAAAAGTGGTAAGTGGGACGGGCAACTATTACGATTTGTGAGTAGATGCTTGGTGTAGTGCTATATGAGAGGCCTATTTTAAAAAGTTGACAGATTCAGTTAAATTTGAGCTTACTTAACCTAGCTTTGTAGTCCTTTTTATAATGCTCGTTGCGATGTAGAAAAAAGATCATAAATAAAATACTTAGTGTGATAAAACATTTTTTCCATTGAGAAAAGTAATTTTAGATTATACGCTTTTCGCTTCTAACTCATGACCAGCCATGTCCTCTCCGTCCGCCCTAAATTTATTCTTAATAAAGCGCGGAGAGGCCGGCCGATGTATTTTTTTGATATCTCTCGCTTTGTCGATGAAAGCTACCAATCTACCGGTGTTTTTCTTCAGGGATTGCGTTTTGAACGTTTTGATCACGTACGCCGATAGCCGATTGTTCTTCGGCGGGATAACTGAACCGAAAAGTAATTTTTTACGGTTCAATTTACGGAATATATTTCAACGGGTGTTTATTTTCGCCGGACGTATTTGTATACCTCGCTTTAGCTGTTTGTTTTGATTAAAGTTGATATTTTTGAATATTTTTCCTTTGGCCGTATTTAGTTAGGGAGCCTATGTACACGGTAGTAGTATGTTGCAAAAAAGCTTTTCAACTAGTGTGTGGTAGCTAGAAGAGCGTGAAAGAAATATAATGGTGGGATCTGATCAATGATTTAACTTAACAATTTACAAATGGGACGTCTGTTAGATGGATCTGAAAGACTAAAGAGATCTTTTACTTATTGGTTGTCCTTATGCTCATAATGCTTAAAAGGTATACTTTATAATCTATATAAGGTTTCGTGGTTGTAAAGTAATGAAATGAAATGAAATGAAAATGAAATGAAAATATTTTTATTCAAATAGGCCTTTAACAAGCACTTATGAATAGTCTGACTCTAATACCGGTTCGGAAGGTTGTTTTTTACTGAGAAGAGCCGGCAATAAACTCAGCAATTACTCTTTTAAAAAAAAAAAAACAAACTTAGATTTATTACATAAAATATTATTTAGTCTCATTGACAATACCTGTGTGTTATGGCAATATTGCAGAATTATTTAACAATAATATAATATTATAAATATGTAATGAAAAAAAAATGTTAAAAAAAGTACTTATACTTCGGTAATTTGTAAGGTCGTATTCATGAACAGCAAAATATTTCTATGAAGTTGTGTTTTCTGTAGTTAGTATTCATGAGATAATCGATATAGTAACTCCGAAATCCTTTTCATGTTATCCTACTTAAAGAACTGGATGTAATAAAATCAAAATCGTTCCAACGTCCGCAAATACCTAGCTTATATAGAATACGTATCTATTTTCGTGAAAAGCAATTCTGCCAGAAACTTTTGCGGGGAACTAATATATACTCTTAGTAAGAGAGTGGCTATAAAAAAGGAAATCTTGGAAGACAAGATGGCTGGGCGTGGCCTCCGAGTGGGCGGGCGGCGATGGGCGGGCGGCGATGGGCGGGGCGGGCAAACTGTGTCAAGTGACTCTTAAGTTAGATGGATTATTCTTTGAGCCACTTCAGACTCTCTGTAATGGAGTGCTGACCTATGTGTATGACTATAGATGACGTATATTGTTTTCTTTTTTTAAGGTAGGTAATGTATATTTAATATTTTTATTTCAGACTTGTTATGATGAGCCTAAATATTTTTTGTATATAAATCTAATGGTGTGAATAATATTGGGAAACGGGGTACTTGTAGAAAGCGTGGGAATAATTAGGAGTTAATGTCTGAACTCACTGGTAAATTTCATAGATAGTTCTTTTTTCTGTTATTTAATTGATCTTCTATTTAAACATTGGAACTTTTTAAACGTTTCCTTTAACTATTGTTAGTAAGTATCGAATCGTTGTGAGTAAAAGTCTCAATTATATATTTTGAAAACTTAATGAGTACAAAAGGTTAGTAGCAAATATATTTAGCGGGCCAGTTGATTTGGCTGAGGTGTTCAGAGACCCTGACTGCCACACCACAGGTCGTGGGCTCAATCTCCATCCAGGACAAACATTTGTGTATGCACATGTCTAATTTGTTCTGTGTCTGATTGCAAATATCTTTTATATAGGTATACGTAGGAATAAAAGTGATAAAATGCTTTTTTTTTACAATGAATAAGGTAGTTGACTATCTCACCTTGTTGATAATCTCACTATAGTAAGTAGTAATGTGGGCGAAGGTGCTAAGCACACAAAGTCTAGAAGGGATCAGGCTCTCAAGTGTAGTTGTTGTAACACATCAATAGGTCTTTGGCAACATGAGGATGGCAGCCAGTCAGGCTGGTACCATGAGTATTCTTCCACGCTATAGTTTTCTTACTACAGTGTAAACTCTTTATAACGTTATCCTTTATAATGATAAACTCCCTATAACGTTGAAGTGAGCCCAAGTTGGTTGGTTTGTTCACTTTGTTTTGTTTTTTTTTGTTCACTCCATATAACGATAACTCTCTATAACGACAAAAAATGCTCAGTCCCTTGAGTTTCGTTATAAAGAGTTTACACTGTATATGTTCCTTCACCGAAAGCAAGCGGACTGAGCTATCTTCGCCTTAAAAACGTGGTATAGTAATATAATGTAGGTCTAGGTAATAACTCTAGGTATCAGTTATCAGGTTTCTATAGTACAAGCTCACAATATAACAAACATTGCAATAGTATATTTATATTTGTTTAGAAGTACCTGTAAGTACAGAAAAGTTTCATATTATCTCATACAAACTGGTTACAATTTTAATATCCCGCCGCTCGTTACACCTCACATGAAACAATATTTCATATAATTTAGTCATCGCCGTGAAGCTCTCCCCACGGCCGCGCTTGCACGTAATTCTTTCAATTTCATCATGTACATTTAAATAAGGTTTGTATTACAGACTGTCTGTGTGGAGTGAGGAGTGAGGAGTGAGGAGTGTGCGGAGAGCGGCGCTTTAATATGTACGGGAACATTCTTATTATCTTGTAGGGTGCGGGTTTCCGTTATACCACGACACGGTATATGTTCCACAGTGACAAATATATATTTATAAATAATAATCTATAAATAATCATTAATGGTCATTATCTTTTAAGAAGTAGGCAGAGGCTTCGGTAATGAGACCCTTATTCAATCAAAGATATTTTAAGTCGCAAAGTGTAAGATATATGTATTAGAGACGAATACTACCACTACAAAAATGTATCATAAATAAAAAAATTATAATAAAAATGTGGTTGAAGCGAATGGTACATTTCAAATTAATGTCCATTATCTTTTCATCTTTTCTTTTTTTTGTTTTTCGCAAAATACGCATGTCGCATATCGTATCGATATGGGTAATGAATATATGTCCATTCATTAGGTAATTACAATTGCACGTTCAACCACAATATTCTATGTAAACAATATACCTGAAGCTGAATTTTTTGTAAAATTACAAAGGTCAGCTACGTTAATTCGGAAAATTATGCGGTAAGTACGAGTATGTCCAAATTCGAAACATGATAACTAAAATGAAAAACCGGTACGTAACAGAATTAATAAAATATTCCATGTAGGTAGCTTATGTTGTATACGTGAAAACAAAGCTAGACGGAAGTAAATGGAAACAGTTTTTCAAGTCTATCGCGCGGTAGATTTTTCCAATTTCGCCGTCGGGTGACACGCGACGTGCTCGGGAAAATCCTCTTTTGATTTATTTTTTAATTCGCCACCTCATTTCAATTTATGGACGAGCCCATGGCTTTGTAAAGGCATTTGTACCTGTCTAATGTTGTCTCCATGCTAATGTGTGTTCTCTAATCGAGTTTCCAATGATATACAGTTTTGAGAAATGAAATTCCCGCTGAGGTTTTAATTTATTTTTGTATATTCAAATTAAGAATTCGATCGTTTTATTTTCTATTGTCTTGAGGGTTTTTTAATGATTTTTAAAGATGCCGTTAGTCTGCGTGGTTTTTACACGAGGAGTTATAACTATTTAAAAATTATATTATAGTTTAAAATAAAAGTAGTGTATGTAGTGTGGTAGTACATCTGGCAGTGTGTAAAGAATGTCCCAAGATATTTATTTATAATGTAGATATTTACTTAAACCCTATAGAGAGAGAAAGATTTGGAATCGATGACATAGGCTACTTATTCTAAAATATGAGTACTTAAGTTGAACCACGAAATTCATTTAATTTAATAATATCACGTGCAATTCACATAACTGTATGTATAATATTCTGTTGAGAGAAACTATATTGGTATACCAATGAGGCACACACATTTGCATTGCAATATTAGTGGTATTAAGACCTTTAACGTGCATCTCCATAAGTCTTTTATAGGTAATTTCCTTTTATAAAGCCATCAAAAGCAATATTTTCTAGAACAATATTAAAGGGGGACGGTCACAAGATGGCGTTAGCAAAAAGCTTGCAAAGTAACAGATGATCTTCATTTAAATATTTTCGAGGGACACGCTGGGGCGCTCAGGAGTCGCAACTGAGGGTTGGCGAAGACGGGGTGCTTTATTTGTAGATACTCAGAAACTATTAATCTATATATTGCTTCAGTAATAAACTATATGCGAGTTCTTTTAGGCGTTAATCATAACTGATAAGCTGGACAAAATTACCATTATCATAATAGTACCTGCAGTAAATTTTCCATACTAGCTGGGTTAAAGGACGGCTGTTGCCAAAACACAAACAGCAAATGTCTTATCGCAAGTCGTCGAGAATCACACAATGAAACATTATTCGAACCAAAACCTACATAACATAATCTTCACATTCCAGTGAAGACATTTTAAGTCCTAACGTGACATGTGGTGAGCACTGCCGCAGTCCTTCGTTATCAAATAAAGAAACCTTTAAATATTTACTTAGTCTTGCTTTATACCACTCGAACACAAGCCAGAATAAAATATACTATATTTCCCACCTATTTGATTGCTTATTTTTAAAACGCTTAACGATTTTTAACTTTAGTTTTATATTTCTTATGCAAAGTGATTTGTAATTTTTTGAGAAATACCTACATGTCTTAAGGGATAATTGACAGAGAAGGATTTTATTTAGTACAAAGTATAACCGGTGATGATGGGATATTAATTAGCGACACAGTCGAGGTGATAAATGTTGTACTACCTTATATTTTTATTGCAACAACAAGTAGGTAGTTTTATAAAGCACCTAGTGTGTGTGGTGTAAATGAGATGCAGGCCCGAGTCAATATCGCGGGATCAAAGCCGGGCCCGGCCGGGGCTGCCCACTTAGCGACAATATTAGTGCCTCGCAAACACGACCTGTTTATTTTACACTAAATATACAAAGATTTTTGAAAAACAAGTCGTTTGTTACTATTTTTCATCGACAAAGGAATGACTGACAGAAGGTGGAGGTGGAAGAAATAAAAACATTGTATAGAGAAAGTAAAACATTTAATAATATAAAACAAAATGGCGTGAAAACTAGAACACTGCTATATGAAAAACAACATTCAGAAATTATACCTATGTAACAAAATAAAAAAAAAAACAACTTATTTATGCTTGCTTCTGAAACTTGCCGACTGTAGTGAATTATATACAAAAACAAAAAACTTATTATAATGTCTATAGATCTTACATAGAAAAAGCTTAATTTATTATCGCGTAGTACTCCCAAAATAATCACAATGGAAAATATTAACGGAAAAGTGCTAACAAAACATATTCAGACAACCTTTTTTTTATATTATTTTATCCTTACTCTGCGGTTATGTTTTACAAGAATTAATGAACGAATAACACATTTGTCTAGAAAACTTAATAACTACTTGTCCCAGCACCATGAAGATGAATGTAATTTCTAATTAAATACATCTAGTCTGTTTTCGTTAAGTTTATACTAATTTCAGTGTATATCTGGAACGAAAATAAATGTATTAGTTCACATCGAAATATAAAAGACGTATCAGAAAAAAATATCCTGTTTATCTGTAGCTAGTGCTTAGTCACTTGAAATTGGCATGTATTAGAAATATGAATTATATTTATTCAAATAGGCCTTCACAAGAACTTACGGATGGTCAGACTCTAAACGCCGTTTCGGAATGTTGCTTGTACATTTATTGTGTATACGTGTATGCATGAGATAAACTATTTTAACGTAAAATTAAAGGTTATAATTTATTCTGAAACTACTTAAACAATTAATTAATGTCAGTTCTTGCTTTTTGCTAGAGTTCAAAATCTTCAAGTATTGGTAAAAATGGAAATCATAACTTAAGGTGCTTCGGAGACTATTCTCACGGTTTTCTAAACAAAATATATTCCTGACGATTAAAATATTTGTTATAAAGATTATATTGAAAGCGACACTTCGAGAATTGACTCATTAGCTATCAGGGATACTCACACAGATAAAAAAATAAGAAGTGCGCGGAATAGCTGTGCGTTGCTCAAAGATGTCGGAGCGACGCCAGCGGCGCGTGCCAGATCCTCGGCCGGGAGGCGTCGCACGACGCCGGCAGCCATGACACCGGGCGAGCCGTGGCCTGCTGTCGTTGGCAGCAATCTCTGCCTGGAATGCATGGAAAAGTTAATTATAATAGTTAATAATAGTTTTAAGCCCACGCGGTGTGGTGGAATGGCTCTAGTGCGGCGATTACACCCCAAGCGAGATAGCTTCCAAGGGGGCAAATTTTAACGTAGTCACAGCTTCGTATGTGAATTAATTAACACATCCGTGATACGGAAATATTTATCAGTTATTGGAATAGTTCTGAGCCTTTGGATTCAAACGATTGTTATAGAAATCTACACATATAGCACATTATGGTGCCTGGATTGGGGTTGTAAGAATTTCTTGGTTACCAATTTAACTCAGATCTTACCGTTACGTTATTCACGTTTTAGCCAAATAAATAAAATGTAAGAACACTAACTAGAACTAACAAATCTGTACAAGCTTATATAACATATTAAGGCAACCACATATAGTGTATCAAAAGTGTTAAGTAATTAGAGAATGCAAAATAGGCATGTGGAGGAATAAATAAATTGAAATATTAAGTACTTACCATACCACTGCAGGCCACGGAAATCTACAGGTACCCTGGCTCACTGAAACAAAATAAAATATCTAAGTTTAACTATTTCAGAAATATAATCAGTATAGTTATGTTATATTAATGATGAACTAATATAAAAAGCCTTTTCTAAAACACGTGGTTCATTAAACAAGATGGCGGTTAGTGTAATACAAAATGGTGGCCCTGTGTAAAAACATAATAGAAAAGTACTTACGTCCCGCTCGTCACCCGAATGTGCGGTGCGCAAGCGCATGCCGACTTTTATACTGCCTTCATTTACTATTAAGAAAAAAGGTTGTAAGTGTATAATTCGAAATTATGTCAATTTCATGAATATCATTTTCCTATCTAAAAGAAACTGGCAACATGATTAATAACAATAAAACCATGTACCATATTGTACATGAATTGTAGATTATTTTTCAAACTGTAATAATACTTTCGAGAATGGTGAATCGTGAATTATTCGAAAAAGCGGCAAAGAAGTCGTTCCTATATTACAAATTCAATCCAACTTAACATAATAATTTTACAATTTTTCTACCCCATAATCTTATAACCTAATTTCTAGCATCGGTACATTGTTTTGTAGTTATTTTAAGCTTGTCATAGTATCTTTTCGTAGCACTTCTCTTTAACAATTATGCCACTATCGTTGCTGATGATGAGCTATATGTAAATTATACCTGCTCGTAGCAGTTTCTCATTCCTTTATCTGTTTTCGTAGCACTTCATTTATTAATTACTTGTGATTTTTCAAACATATGTGTTAATCTAATATGTTGTTTCTCGTATCACACTTAACAAAAAATACTAATAAGTAAGTCTTTTTCTTAAAAACAAGTGTCTGGAATTTGTTTTGTATCGTGATTTTTTTGTTAGTTCGTTTTTAATAATAATAGAAAAGAACTCGTAGCACTTCTGATTTTGGATCAGCTTTGGGTGCTGCACTGTCTATGTACATACAGTAATAATTTTTTGTCAAATGACATCAATATGTTATTCTATACTTATTGTTTATGAATTTTTCTTTAATGCTTTCAATAATAGTTCTAAGTTAAGTTAATAATAAAATAGAAACGCGTTAACGAATTGCTAGGTTTTTTAAAGAAATAAAATAGTTTGCTATATTTTCCTATTGAGTAGTGCTTGGTTAGAAATAAAAAATAAAACACAAAAAAATACACTTACGTATTTTTATACAATTAGCCATTTCAATATTATCGCTAACCATCACTCCACAGTGTAATGCACATATTAATATTACCCTACCTCCATCTTGAAATATTAATTATTGATATCGTAATTGGATAATTCATACGATATGTAAGCTCGTAATTGACCATAATCTCATTAAAATCGTCATATTTTCTAGGGATCAAATATCCTATGTGTTAATCCAAGTTATAAACTATTATGTGCCAAGTTTCATCCATTCATAAGTTATTGCGTGAAAGAGTAACAAACACCTATTCATCCTAAAGAGTTTACGTATTTGTAATAATAGCTCACCCGCGTTACCCGAAGATATCATATTTTACATTAATTTGTATTATAAAATCCATTCCATCTGTGATAGTACCATGGCAAAAAGATCCCTTTATTTAAAAAAAAAAAAAAAAAAAAAAAAAAAATTGAAGAAAGAAAGAAACAAGATTTTTGTTGACAAAAGGTAAAATAACACACGAAAAAAGTTTACAAAAAGAAACGAGGTACATAATTGTCACAAATCGGTCGTCCAACTCAGCATGTTGTTGATTGTACGTAGGAATGTAGTAACAAATATGTAATTAAGCAACTACCTGAATAAATTGCAGAACAAATTGTATTAATCAAAGCTTTAATGTCCAAATGTTTCGAAACCTCTAATGAGTTCAAATGCCTGAGGAACCCATGTTAGATATAGATTATTGTAGAACACGCCTGGCTACCAACCTCACTTGAATTTTTTTTTAAATGTCTTTAGAGTACAAGAAAATTTGTAACCCTTTCACATACATCTGTTAAATAACTTTAACTGTCATATAAAAGCTTCATCCTTTTCATCATGTAATTATAAAGCGAATAAATAATTGATTCAAATATTTTACCGAAGTAAAATACCGACACCAATCTTATATACAACAATTATTATATTCCCTGCGGCAAAGTTGTGTAAATGTATATAGTTTGAAGTAAATAGCGAAGTATATAAACAACGGCCATCTTGGCCGCGCTTGTTGGCACGGTAAATTTAATAATCCTAGCTAGCTGGTATCTTTGCTAAAGACAAATGTTCACCCACCACCCTCCAGGGGAAATGGGGAAATATTACATAAGACTAGGGGGTGAAACGATTTGCTGGTAGGCGGGAACCTTCCCCGGGCGTGGTCGCGCCACGCCTTATTCGCTGGGCGGAGTAACTTCACGCTCATACTATGAACTTGTTTTTGCAATTTCACTTTGTTCTATTATATACGGAGTTTTGGCGAGGTTTATTAAAGGGAAAAGTAATTTAGTTTGAGTGGTACCTAAGCTTGATGAAGTGGCTGAATGAGAATAAATGCGTACCTATTTACTGCGGTATAAAAATGTCTTCGATTATGGTGGACAGTTATTGCATTATTAGTTTGATTAAAATTTGTTTACAGTTTTTGAGTTAGGACATCGTAAACTTACGATGCTAAGATTTGTTTAAGCTTATTGACAACTCTGGTTATTTATTCATACCTTTGAATATTATGAAACAACTGTAACGAGCAGAAACATGACATAAACCATTTACTCCTTGATAGCAAAGATTGCACATCTAATCTTCTTGTAAGGTGTATTTTCTAGTATCCAGTTTGTTGCTAGGTACACTACAAAAATAAATGTTGTATTGCGACAGAATCGTGGTATGTTAAATAAGGCGATGATAGCTCGAATGCCGTAACAAAGGTCGTGAGCTTAAAACATGAGCTCACGGCATAGAAAATAATCGTGAGTAAAACCATATCACAGAGGTGGATATTTTGAGGTACCAATTTAGCGTACTATCAATCTTCACTTACCATCAGGTGTGATTGAGGTCAATCGCAATCTCGTCCGAAAAAAAAAGAAAAAAAAAATCTGTCTTACACCTATCAATATACATTGGCTGCTACATTTGAGAGCTATGCACATTCTGGGTCTTATTTTGAAAATTTATAATAAGCTATTAAAGCATCATGAAAAACTTCAATGATAGACGTAGGACATCAACTTGATCATACTTCACACATTATTACATCATTGTGTGTATCGGTCATTATTTTGGTTGTTCAGTTTTTATTTGAATATAACAAGTTGAAATTAAGTCACGAAAGAATAAAATATACATACATTTTATTTTCTAATACGACAAACAAAATAAATTACAGATCACTTTTTTAAATGAAGGTAGATTTAAAAACTTGTTTCGTCTTGCATGTACTGTTCCATACTACTAGTAACGTAATTTTTATATGTAATGGAATAATGCAGTAAAATGTACCTGCATGTAGTGGGACATTATTGGGAAATTATTGTCAGATATTTGATCCCTAAACAACCGTAAGACCATCCTACGAAAATGGCAAATTAAAATACAATATCTTTTTTTGGAATAATTGCTTTCGAATAATTTATTTTCATATAAGGTACTCAGTCACTCATGAACATGAATATGTGTTTCTTTCCCCTGTAGACAGATCAGAAGACAACCAAAGGATGAGATAACTCAGCTGGAGTCGAGAGGACTTGAATTTCATTTCAAAGTGTAGTTATGGCGTTGTTAATCTTGGTATGGGCTACGTACCCAAGTAAGCAATATTTGTTATAATTAGTTTCATATTCTTAATTTTGACTTTTGTAATTTATATTATAACTAGCTGACCGGACAGACATTGTCCTGCCTGAACTATGAACATTGAATTCGAATCTTCCGATTTAATCGACTGTGAAATGTGCAATAAGATTAATTACTTTATCAATATAATTCCGACCGCCACCTCTATTTCAAATGATATTTGCAGCGCGCATTCTGTCAATCGCGCCAACTGTCATCAGACTGACAATAATGTCAAACAGGTTACATTTTACATTGCCAAAAGTGCTCATAAAATCGTAAAGTTTTCTTAAATTTTCTATATTTCCGCGCAACTTTCTTAATTAGAATTCGAGCATACGTAATTTTTTCATTCATTAGGACCTTCTCCTGCCAATAACAAACACAACGAAAAAAGAATTAGCGAAATTGGTCCAGCCGTTCACGCGTGATGCCGTGACCAAGGTCAATCGCAATCTCGTCCGAATTAAAAAAAAAAAAAAAAAAAATAGGGATTCATTTTTATATATATAGATACCCATTAAAAATAAATGTATTAAATTCCTTAGGCCATAATGCCATGACAGCATTTATGGTGCGGGTCATAGGAAAACGGGTCTCATAAATACAGGAGCCATAAAATTACAAAATTTGTATGTGTATGAAATTGTGTACACGGTGGGTACATAGCATTTCCGCCGTGAAGCAGTAATGCAATTGTATTGCTGTGTTTCGGTTAGAAAGGTAAGGGGGCCAGTGAAATTACAGGCACATGAGACTTAACAACTTCACGTCTCAGGGTCGACAACGCATTGGCGATGCTCCTGGTGTTGCAAATGTTCATAGGCGGCGGTGACCACTTACCATCAGGTGGACCGTCTGCTTGTTTGTCGGCCTAAGTGGCATAAAAAAAAACAAACGAAAAGCTAGTTAAAAATAAATTAAAATACCTTAAAAGCTTACCATTTATTGAATTACTTGTAACAAAAACTCCTGTAACGAAAAAGCAACAATAAAGAAACCTAATAAATTAATGAGACCCAAAAGTTACATTTACAAACAAAATAGGGGACCACACAAATGCTAATTTGTCAACAACTAAACATTTTTCGTTTGGATTTCCAACAAGTAATGGGGTACACTGCAGTTCATTATAATGTGCCTAACCTTTAACATTTTTATATATAATTTAAATCAACACATACGCAAATAATAAAATCGAACCGCTGAAAAATACTCATAAAGGCGAGACTCCGCGAAGTAATTTGTAAGAAATTTGTGTATTTTTAGATATTCCCCTAGCTTTGGCAAGAACTGTTATCTAAGAACATGCTTTACAGTCATTATAAACATTTGAAAAAAATACTCGGGTGGTTACACTGCTTTAGAATTTTTTTTGAGGTTAAAAATATATTCACACGCACCTCAAACGCATAAAGCAACACCGTTCCGGCTTTGGTAGTTAATTTTAAGATCATTTAAAAATAGGGATGCAGAGAAGATGCTATTTGATTATGAATATAACATCGGTCATGGTTATAATATAATTATTGGCGCATTACACTTTACTTATTTGTCATCACATCTTATTATGGATTTCACAAAGGATTTTTTTTACATAAGTTTGTTAGTTACATTTTATTTTTCTTTAATAATTTCCATAAGATGGTAATGTATCCGGCCAGTGCTCGCATTTGTATTTTCGTTGTCCCAGTCCCCTCGCATCTGTCGCTTCACGAATTTCTAAAAAAACAAAAAGTAGGAAGTACGCAGGAAACCGGGAAAAGGACAATCTCCACCCACTGGCTGTTCTTTGTTTTAGATACACACATATTTTATTAACTAAGTGGCTGTTTTAAATAAAAATGCGGTTTCCTTAACAGCGGGACCGTTAAAAAGTACAAAACGTTACGTTCGCGCACACTCTCCTTAGATTTATGTCGTTCTACGTACACTTTATTCCCTGAGATAGCACAATAGTCTGTGAAATAATGTTATTCACATCTGTACTTGAAATTATGTACGTGGAAGCGGTGAAATAGATTTGAATATTTTTATTCTGAGGTTTAGCTTTCTACGTACAATTTATTTTAGGATTTATAGAATTTTCAGGGTAATATTTGTGTTATATTCATTTCGTTATCAAAAGCTAGTGCTATATGAATCAATTCATATGGTCAACTTAATTTGTCGTCGAAGGAAACAATAATACACGGCTCGATAAAATAATTATTAGTTAGACGTTGCCTGCAAATCTCTAGGCTTAAGATACGATTCTATGGGCCGGTACCCTTGAACTAACACTTATTGAGACTACACGGAAAATCTGTCTTATAGGTGATTTTAGAGTATATACTGATGATCGCCAGGTACCAAAAGAATTTAGAATAGGATTTTGTTGGATTATACGACTTCATTATTAAATGACTGAATCTATCTTGCTGAAATTTTACATATATATAGCCTATGTTAGCAGATGGATATAGGCTACTTTCGATCGCGAATAGCTTGTAAATAATAAATCTAATCCCAAACTAAGCAGAGCTTGTACTATGAAATGATAACCAGATAAGGGCCAGGTCGCTGATTCGATTCCTAGCGAAAAATACTTTGTTGTGCTTCTTTTTTTTCTGTTAATGCTGTGTACACCTTTAATGGGTGCACATATCTGTGCTGCATTATGATACTATCATAATCTTTATAGCTTAGACAATGTATTCTTTTTAATATGTGTACTGTTGGTGTTCCTAAACTAAATAAATAAAAATAAAATATTAACACTCGGACACAGAACTAACAGACATGTTCATACACAAAATATTTATCCTGCTAAGTCTACCAATATACTTTTAGCTATAATGTGATCTGAGATTACCGCAAGAATTCCCACTATCCCCTGTGGTTATAAGGCAGGGGCGGTTGTAGCGTCGGCGCCCGCGCATCGTGATCTTTACCGATCGCTACTCGATAATAGCACCACTGTGCAAACAGTCGCTTTCGATGTGCACGAGTTTCAAATAAATACGTTATACATCATGTAGTTTTTATCAATATATTCAGATTTTGAAAGAAAATTATAGAGATAAAGCTTTTTCTTCAATATTGAATATTGGGCTTTTATATCATAGTGGGCACTAGGATAAGAATTTATTTACGTTTTTTGAACTTATTTTTAACTTATTAACCTCTCCATACGTTTTAGTGTTACCTTTAGACCTAATTCTATGCTTTGACGAAAGCAATATCAAAAAGCTTAAACGTCAAAGGTGCAACATCAATGAACTTTGAGCATAAATAATTCCTCTATAGCAAACCAATCAATAGCTTCAGTCAATACTGGTAAATTTATGTTTAGTTTCACCCGTGTTACCGAGCGATGTAAAATTTTTCCGAGAAAAAAAGATATCCTCTGTTCAATTCAGGTTATACATATAAGCATGTGCAAAGTATCATCCAAAACCGTTTAGAAGATTTGACGTGAAAGAGCAACAAACACCCATCTATCCTCACAAACATTCGCAATTATAATAGTAGTAGGATAAACAGAATACATTCTGTAAGTAAACAAGCGTGGGATCATGGCAGGAAGCGTGCGAGTCAGCTATCAAACGCCTCGGGCGAGAGCCAACAACCTAGCATTACGCGGTACCCTGGCTCACCGGCACGTACCGGCACACCAGCGCAGACCTTACACAAATAGGCGGGTATGGTATGTGAACCGAAGGAAATTAGACGTGTCTATGATTGAGAAGCAAGTTGCTCTTTGAGCTTTAGAGCCAGGCATGCAATCCAGTGAAGCAGCAGTGGATTGTATCACTGTGTTTCGGTCAGAAAGGTAAAGAGGTCGGTGAAATTACTGCGGGTCGACAACGATGCATGTGGTATTAGAAATGGCAATGACCACTGTCTGTTGGGCTGCTTGCTTGAAGATAATGAAAGGAAAAGCTATTTGTTGGTAAGCTCATCACTTGAGAGTGTTAGTACCGATTTGGTAATATTTTTTTTTAATGTTCGTCATTGTTCGCATAAGGTTTTAAGACAAAAATAAACTTAAAAAAAGACAACCATACAGGAAAGAAATTGAGTGTTTTTTCATAGGGGATTTATTAATTGAAATTTGGACAAAGCACTGCTCGCGAAAAAAATATATATGTCTTGTAGATCATATGAGGCATTGATCTCGTAACTTGTTACTAAGTTTTGCATCGTGGTAGGGTACTAAAGTACCAGTGGAGTGCTAAATGTAGTACCTGTGTAGGTTGCCAATGTGATGTACGACATATAAAGCCTGACGATAGCCAGCTCTCAAATGCAACTGAGAACGTTCCAGTATAATGAAAACATCCGGCTTTCATAAAAATGCAGTAATATGAGATCTTATTTAAATTCCCTTTTTAACTAGTAATTATTATTCAACCCTTAACCGCAGGTTTATTCATAATTTTTTTATTCGCTCCAACTCATTAGAATCTCGTGACCGACGTCGTTTCTGGCACGTCGACTCATAAACTTGGCTAACAAATGTTACATTATATTGCATATTAACTTTACTACGAGCATACGTCACTTCAGGTTATAACCACTTATTTGTTAAAGCATAAATGAGATACCGCCCATACTGCATTGCGCTACCATTATACAGCTTAAAGCTATACAATGTTACTTACGAATTCTTGATTGCATATCTTAGATGTTGAAGCCTGTTTAGATGAAAAAGTTAGTTTGATACGCTGGTCACGTGAAGATCTGATTTTAGATTATCTTAACTGATCATCTACAGACTATAAGCAATTAAGTTCTTATTAATATGTTTGTGAACATTGCTGAATAATCGGAATGGATTCTCAAGGTAATTGAATAAAGATTCTTAAATATAAAGTCGTAAAAATAAAAGATTATTTCTCTGAGAACGCCAATAGTTTTTGTGCTGAGACATTTTCTTTATTAATTCATCAATATTTAATATAGTTTTAACGCAAGATAAACAAATAAGACATATAGTATTAAGTTATATAATTTATTAAGTTAGCAAATTATACATATAAACTGTAACAACTCTATATATAGCTAAGTTAAATTCCTCTGTACCCATCCAGTTTATTTTTAAGTAATAAACATGATTGAATATCAATGATCTATTGTAGCAATGCATATAATGCACAGACATTTAAAAAAACCTTAAATTCTATACGGCCTGTTGTCAGGCAATACCACCATCAGTGTCAAGAACTGACCAAAGGTCAACATAAAAATATTTCCCCAGTTTTTTCTGCTTTCCCATTTGGAAAAGTATGGTCGTAAAGCTATCAACGGTTAATTGGTGGCGTTGTTTTTACCAGACGCGTTGCATTTCGTGTGTAATGTTCATAAATTAGAACAAAGGTGTTCCATCATAGGCTAACGCGACACGCAGCTCGAATACCAAGGGTTTGTGTTATATGAGTGATGCTAATGAGGTTTTTGTAGTACAATAAGCTACTTAATTGAATGGTGTTAAAAAACAAAACCAATTAATTCCACCTATGCCTTATGTGGAGTTGGGCTTATGGTATTAATAACTACCTTATGTCACCTTCTTTTCTCACAAGAAACTAAAAGTTTTTATTTAAATATGTTTGTATGTAATCTGACCCTCAGTTTAAGGCCAAGGGTCATTTTATCTCGGGACTACTTGAGATCCAGTTCCTTTTTAGGGTAGTGTTACTGATCGTAACTATACAAAATGAAAGAGGGCGCTGGATTGAAGCCAAAGTTGATATTTTTTACAAGACAAATGAGAAAACCAGTGAACTTCTCTAGTGTAACTAACTGTCAGTACCTTTTGAATTTAGAAGACAAAATAAAATCCAAAAAGGTGATCCAAAAAGGTCATGTAAATAAGTTCGGTTCGTCACAAGTAGGTTACCACTTTTGGTTATAGTTATATCGAATAATGATAGTAAAACACCAATTGTGAACAGCAAGTCCAATATGATTTTGCTTATCATTCAAATTCAAAGCCATTCCGGTAAGACCCTAGAAGGGTACTTATGAAGGTTAAAGGTATTGATATCATCACCATTTTATAATGTTGATATGTACAATTACATAAACAATATATATTCGTGTCTGTTTGTTCTATGATTGGGTATCAACACGTACTTGTGCATATGTAAGAATGTATTTAGAAAAAAAAAACATTTCTATATTTAGGTAGTAAGTCAGTTATCTGGTTTCCATAGTACAAGCTCTGCTTGGCTGAAGTTCAGATGGGCGTATGTTTAATACACTAGTACCTTTAAACGACTATAAGACAGCGGTAGGTAGGTACGAGCCTTACTACTAACCTTAAATTATTTAAACGAACAGGCCTTGACCTCTTATACCTACACAACACATTATTACCCAAGCTAATTCAATGTCACTCTTCACCCATACTTCAATTACCTTTCAATCCAAAATCAACACCGCATTGGATGATACGTCACATTCTGACATTTGAACCTACAAACTTACATTTACCGTTTCTAAACTCAAAACGAAAACAAATTTCAACTGTGTAACTTCATAATATAGGAGTGCTAGGCTTACAATACCGGCAAAGTTAAATTTGTTTATCATAACCCTATATTCTGAGTTGACATAACCAAATTTCGGTAAAGCACTAGTGCGTAAAATCACATGTCATGACGAGAGCTTGCACCTACGAGTCTGTATGTGATTGTTGGTGACGTCATATTAGCACCTCACTCGGTGACGTTGAGAGGTGTGCGGGGAAAATAGTTTTTAAATTCAGTTTGCAGAGGTTGTACGTATTGAAAAGTGGAAAAGGATTTCGGGAACTGATTCTCTGATAGGACCTTCAAACCCAATTTTGATTATTTTCAGACTTTTCACAATTTTTAAATTTTCTTTTTGATAGAATTTATCCGTTAGTTATGTAGTGGGAAGCTGTTTTATAAATATTCAACCAAAGATATTGATTTGATAAGTAGGTACCTAAAAATTACAAGTACATAGCTATTTTCCAAAAAGCAAAACGAATAATGTTCTTTTATTGTAATATCCCGAGTGAAACTTATCTTATTAACTATTTGCCTAATATACTATGAGCCTATATTTGTAATCAAAACAATAAACAAAATTTTTCAACAATTACATAACGAAAACATTATAAATATGTATCTAATAAAGTAACAAAACACTTTTTAACGATTTTATTTGAGATTGGATGTAAAAATATTCAAAACATTCAGCCTGGGCGGCCATATTATTTTGCTACATAAATGCGACACGCACGCCGCCTAGCGGTTACTCGGTACTCACACGTTTCCGCTGACAGCATCCCCAAGATGGCGGACGGACGGTGCCGCGACCGGCTCACTGAACCTTCATTCCACTAAATTCTCGCAACAAAACTGCATTCACTCCATAACTTTTTAAACTCATTTGCATAAATATCCACTTAGTGCACCTCATAACTCCCGGTACTAGACTGTCGCAGCGTCCGTTAACCGAACAGTTAAATGTCATAATCGACTCGTAATCCGGGTGTTTGTCACCGATAATTAATTGTCACATCACTAATTAGAATGACGGAGCTATGCCTTCACCGGCAGCGGACCGTCGAATGAAAACCTCCACCATGTTGTTACTGAATTTTATACTCCATCCCAGTCAGCAGAGCCTCCAAGTTTGCCTCCTTCAAATTCGTTATGCATACAGCACCAAGGGCTGTTGAATACCGTTCGCGTTTATTTATGAACAGGCAAACTTCTGGTGGCTGGTGGGACGTACGAAATACGTTATAGGCTCGCCTCCCCGTCGCAGAGGCCGCCGGCCACCGCCGCCGCACACGCCGTCGACAATGCATACGATCGCTGAAAAAGGGCTTTTTATGTATTCAACTTCACAACTCTGTAGCTCATCTGCAAGTCGTATTATGGACCTAATTAACAAGTTAATATGGGCGATCCGGGGCGCCGCGTCTGCGCACAGGCGCTCGCCAACAGTCGGATTTACAAATTTGAATGTCGTTTTCGAATGCAATGACTCGATAACGCTCGATGCGGTCCATAATGGGATGCGGAGCGGAACTGTCGTCGGAGGCGACTTTAAAATTCGGAGTTATCGATGTTTATTTACATTTACCTGCGCAGAAAATCTTTTAAAGTTCACCGAAGCATATTTGGTGGGTGCGTTCTGAAGCTCTCGCGATTGCGACTTTGCAATGGTAAGGAGCGTTCAGAAATTCCGCCCCGCCCGACACCCCCATCACAAAGTATAATGATATCGTCGCCGGCGTTATTATGGGAGTCGTCATAAATATTTCATAGAGTAGCGAGGGATGTAATGACCGAGTGACCGGCGATCGCCGCTGGACGCCGCGCGCCGCGACCGTCGATACACCCATCTCAGATATCATTACACAACGTTATGCCCCTAATCCCTATCTGCCCCAAACTATCTTGGTTATTCTTGGTCGTTATTAACCGACAATTGTTCGATATCACATCGTCATTGGTCATTCATCAATATGAACAGCTTAATGATTATATGTGCGTTACATTCGAGCGACGGTCTCGTAATCATTACTTAAGAACAATTTCCCCTCACAAGTAACAATTATTTTCATCAAGAAACCAACTTGGTACCCAACAACTTTAAAAGCTGGTAAAAATAGCGATCGCTGCTTATTCCAATATCCACAGCATAAGTTTCACCCTTCATTCCGTGTCTCCAGCACAAGTTTCCTCGGCGGACGTGCCTGTCCCATGGCGTGAAGGTGGCTAATTAGCCAGTCCTCTGCCGGACACTGGAGTCCTTTGATCACGACGCTTTGATCGGCCCGTCGCAACGATACGGGTCTGCTGCAGAGTGAAGCGGACGTAACAATTGTCTTGAGTTTTATTTTCAATACAAGTGGACTATTATTTCGGATATCGTGGAAATTCATGGGCAAGATTTTTCAAGGCTGTACAACGCCGATTACTACAACAATAGGAACTCCAAATAATAGATAGAGACGGATAATAAAATAAGACTTACCGTTTTTAATTTTACACTACATGCCTATGAACATATACGCGACTATGGCCAATCGAGTTAATTAAATTTTCGAACGCAATGTCCGTTTTATACCTTAGTACATTTCACAGGCGAGTTGAACCGAGCTCCTTTGACTGAAAACTTGTTAGAGTACGTATTAAAATTCAAAAACGACGCACCGAACTCTGTCTCGATGCCTGAAAACATTATTCAGGGATTTGAATAATGATTTTGTTTTAGTCCCTGTTCACACCTCACGGCTTAATGTATGCGCGAAGATTGGAGCACTGCGAGCTCCTAACTTTATAACATGATTTTTGGTTAGACTTAAATGGTTTCCAAACTTAATTTTGTGGGCATTTTCGAGTCTGTAAAAGCTGTGTACGGTTTAGAAATCCCTTTGAGAAGATTTATGTTAATTCACTTCGTTCCAAAACTTGCTGGAATATTCCTTTGTATTTTAGAATACTAAACTAACGGGAAGGCGTAGTTTGTGACGCCCCGGCTTAATGGACCGTTCCTTCGGAGAACGAAAAAAGTAAGCGAGCGAAATGTATATTTTGTATCTATGAAAAACAAGAGCCATTTTAAGATAGCTTTACACACTTTGTAATACGAGAAAAGTCTACAAGTAAAGTCAAATTGTTAATATTTCGCGAGAAGGTTCATAGAACCTTCTCTGTAATAAATCAATTTAAAAATATGAGATTGACTATAAAGTAACTTTGCTAATATACTGTTTCTACTTATTAATAAATAGCTGTCTCCCGCGGTTTCACCCGCGTTTATCGATATTATATATAGCCTATAACCATCTACGATTCTGCGTCGAATTCTGCGTCGAATAGTTCCATCCCGATATATTCTATAGTTTTAAGGTAATGGTGCGTCAAATATTATATTTTATTATATTATATCGAATCAACAGTTTAAAAAATAAGTTTCAAGCTTCTAGCTCTAAAAATGACCATAGTTCCATACAATTTTTCATCCCCCTTTTAACCCCTTACAACCCTTTTTTCGCATTAAAAAGTAGCCTATGTCCTTCCTCAGGCTCTATCTGTATACCAAATTTCATTTAAATCGGTTTAGTGAAAGCGAGACAGACGGACAGACAGACAGAGTTACTTTCGCATTTATAATATTAGTTAGGATTTACCTTTTACGAAACTATTAAATATATTCTTGGATACAATCACAACTCAATAATACGTTTTTTACTATGAAAAGGGCTTGCATTTGTAGCTAGTCAGCACAGATCTCAGGTACAGCTGCGCTACAGAGGTAAGTATTTCATACAGAAAAAATAGCAAGTGGTTTAAACCGGTAGATGTTTCTATGAACTCCGCCCCAGTTCCATTGCATTGCCATGTTTTGCATTCCAAAGGCTTTGTAGTTTTGCGGTGAATCTCCTTCAATCGAATCTCTTTGGTTCAGCTCGAAATACGAAGACGCTTTGTTCTTCAATGATCTTTTAAGCCGTAATTTGGAAAACATTTAATAAGTTATCTTAAAATAAATAATCGCTTTTTGTGCATAGATTATCTATTATATTAGTGGCGTAAGGCTATATACGTCATTTGCAACTAACATGTAGATAGTTAAAATAAAAAATTGATTAAATATTTAGATTTTTATTTTCATAATTTTAGCCTATGTTACAAAAAACGCAATGCCATGGCATAATTTATTTTACCTTATCACCTGCCCTAGTAGACCAGGGCCAAAGCCTTCAAAAATGGTAAAAAATGAAAAAAAAAAATATAGTAGAATGAAACCCATTAGAAAAGGAGTGGAATATGATAAAAATGAAAGGAAAAATAAATTACGGTCGATCCGAGTTCGGTAAGTGGGTGGGGGTGAGTTTTTAAGGGTAAAAAATGGTTTATCTTGATTTCCGGCAAAACTACACGTCCTATGGAAAAAAGTTAAATAGCAAAGTTGTAGGTAATAAAAAGATCTACCACTTTTGTATTTGCAATTTTTTCACATAATCTCAAAATTTAGGTGAAAATTTCAAATAACCAAGTTTTTGGTTTTTTATTTATATCTTTTTCAAAAATTTTATTTTTTCTACGAAATTTGGTGAAAACTTACCTTTTTATGTTCCAAATACACTGTAATTTATTTGATTTAAAATATTTATTTTTTCGCCTTATTTTAACTTAATATCAAAAAAGCACCCTTATTTTCAATCGAAAATTCTGACGTCAAAATATCAGCTTTTTCCAAAAAGTCTGTGGGCTTTCTGTTTGTTGAAATATCTACTTTCTGATGGTTTAAAAAAATATATACATTACTATAGGAAATGTTCTCAAAAAATGCAAAAAATTGAAACTCAAATTCAATAATTTTTTTTAATCTTATATACAATTTTGAGGTATTTATTAAAATTTACACTTTAATTACTCAAAAAACTAGTAAGATTTCATGAAAAGGGCTAAAATTTACCGAAGGTCACTCAGGTAAATAAATTTTAATAAATACCTCAAAATTGTACATAATGATTAAAAAAAAATGTCGAATTTGAGTTTCAATTTTTTGCATTTTTTGAGAACATTTCCTATAGTAATGTATATATTTTTTTAAACCATCAGAAAGTAGATATTTCAACGAACAGAAAGCCCACAGACTTTTTGGAAAAAGCTGATATTTTGACGTCAGAATTTTCGATTGAAAATAAGGGTGCTTTTTTGATATTAAGTTAAAATAAGGCGAAAAAATAAATATTTTAAATCAAATAAATTACAGTGTATTTGGGACATACTAAGGTAAGTTTTCACCAAATTTCGTAGAAAAAATTAAAATTTTGGAAACGATATAAATAAAAAACCAAAAACTTGGTTATTTGAATTTTTCACCTAAATTTTGAGGTTATGTGAAAAAATTGTAAATACAAAAGTTATAGATCTTTTTCTTACCTACAACTTTGCGATTTAACTTTTTTTCATAGGACTTGTAGTTTTGCCGGAAATGAAGATAAACCATTTTTTACCCTTAAAAAGTCACCCCCACCCACTTCCCGAACTCGGATCGATCGTAATTTATTTTTCCTTTAATTTTTATCATATTCCCCTCCTTTTCTAATGGGTTTCATCCTACTGTAATTTTTTTTGGTTTCAAAAATTATCGACCCTGGTCTATAGAGATTAACTTGAGTTGTTTAAGTATAAAAAGCATTACATACGGACAAATTCACTTAAGCATTAGAGATCACCAACGACCTCTTTAAATGAAATAACATTTAACAATTTACAAGTAAAAGACAATTTCATAATCATTAGGCTCTTTTTACTGTTACTTTGAAATTTGGACCTTATATCTATAGATTTCTTGTTTATTTTTCATTCTATCGTATATTATCAAAAATGATTCAACACCTACCATTAATTAACGTGTCACCATGCAACTTTAGACTTTATAATAATCTGCATAAGATAAAGGCCATATTTATGGAGTGCACTTTGAATATTGTTTAGTGAGTAAGTGATTCCTCTCAGTAAAGTCGTAAAAATGTTAATGTAGCAAAACAAACAGCGTCTAATGTATGCGAGGGGGACAGAATTAATCGGAACCTCTTGTCTTTGCTTATTTTTACGTTTGCAGATAAAAGTCGGCAAATTGAATTGCTGCAGAGAATTGATTTGGTACACTTCACTCGCTACAAATGGTAAAAGCATCGTGGGGTAGATAGAGAAGAAAATTCCTGAAGAAGTACAAATAAAAAAAATGGTCGGACATTTTTTACATTATTTCTTGTTACTTACTGTCTTTTTTACGTCATTTTAACCCAAAAATACTGATCAGCTAATCTTTCGTTTAGGAAACTAATTTGTCATGAAACTTTGAAAACTAGGGATATAACTCTGTGGTCTGTAAACCGATACCGGTGGCCGTGAGTTTGATCGCCGGATTGGGCAAGGTGCATATTACAAATTCTTTGTTTGGAAATGAGATACTTAAATTCAGAATTGCTAATGTCCCCGAGAGTCGGCGGCAGTGCTCACCACATGTCACGTTTGGATTTCAAATATATTCGGTGCAATGTAAATCATTGTAGCTCAGATCTTTGTCCGAAAAAATCACTTACAAATGTGTTAGGGTCTTAAAAAGAGGAAAAGAAAATTGATTTCATATTAGTTATTTCAGCATACTCCCTCGTATAAATCTTTGGTTTGGTTCAAAATTACATTTAATAATTGTTCATTTATTTACTGATACTTCTACCAATCATTTGCTAGCGTAATATAAGCGAAATAGCGCATATATGCTAACTGTCCATTTTGTGCAAGTTATTTGGCAGTTTTTTCGGCTGACCGCTTGCCTGTCTTCAATCCTCTTTAGGAATACTTATATAGAGCACACTCTTTGCAAGATGTGAACTACACGTGGTCAACAGCATACTATAAAGTTGCACCTTTCTTACACCCTAGAAATGAGTGATGGTTGTTGGTATTATTTACCGATACCATACAACATGTATAAAATAGATATAGTTTCCGGAAGCTGCCACATCACCGGCAGATCCCCTATTTAACGGGGAAGCATGATTGATGTTCCCTGAAATATTGCTGCTCAATCAAATGGAAACTCCCTACGAAAGGTACTTTTGATCCTAAGAGACTTTTAATTGTTTACCTATTGATAAGTAACTGTGTTTCAAGCTATATTAAATTGGTTACTTATATTAAGTTTTATAATTAAATGTAGGATGCAAATAGTTGATAAATAAGTGACCGATACAATTTAAGAAAATTTCTACTTTGGTATTAATAGTTTTTTTTTATTGTTCATTGCAAAATATTTTAAAATATAAAGATACTGCGTGTGACCGACCCTTGCCCAAAACCTACTTTTTGGTAAAGACTACAGGTACTTTGGAGGGTTTGACATACGTAAATATTATGTTTATTATTGTGCTTTATTGAATTTAGCTCTATAAAATTATATAATGTAAGTACAAGGAAGTATATATGTAATTTTGTTACCGGCAGTCATTAACGTTCCCTTTTTCCAGGATAAAAAAGTATCCTATGTGCTAATCCAAGTAATAAACTATCTATTTGCTAAAATTAATCCTAATCAGCTAATTTTTTTTTATTCTAGTCCCCGCCATAACTATACTTATACTGATTAAAAATCCGTCTTATTTTTTAATTTCAGATCAAAGGGAGAGATAAAACCTCCTTCAGCAGCCAGGTCCTTTTTTTTTGAGAGGGGAACTTCAACGCCACTTTTGGAATTAAAAAAAAAAAAAAAATTTTGTGTTTACCATCATTTTTGTATTGTTAATAAGTAATAAAATAAGCCTAAAAAAATTTAAAACCCTTAGTCATTTCTGTCATATCAAAAAAAAATTTTAAAAATAGGCAAAATTTTAGGCCGCTAGACCACCGGGTCCCCTTAATAGTTTCGGGTGAAAGAGTAACAAACAGCCATACATTCATCCCCACAAACTTTTGAGATTATAATATTAGTAGGATTGTCAGTATTTTTCATATATGGTGTGGATTATTCTGTGGTTTGCTATGTAGTTCCAGAAATACCGATAGTTCATTGAAAAATCTATACTTAATGTTATAAAGAGGAAAGATTTGTATGTAAGTATGTTTGTTACTCTTTCACGCAAAAACTACTTAACGGATATGGATGAAATTTGGCATATAGTTAGAGCATATCCTGGAATAACATATAGGCTTTATATCTCGGGAAAATGTGATATCCCTCGGGAACGCGGGTAAAACCGCGGGGGACAGCTATTAGAAATAATTTGATTGACCGCCATGAACACTATCGTAATGGATTTCAACTTTGGAACATAAATAATATCTTGGGACATTCTGTATGCATTTTAATGCATATATCTACAAAGGAACTAATGACTATCTACCTAAATCTTCTCTTAGATTTTTTTCCTCATTTCGGACCAGTATCCATCTGACTAATGACCAGCTTACCCCCATTTACTATATAGGTGGATACTTCAGAGAAAATGATGGATTTCCGCGCCGGATACTCGCAAATTATTCAAATTAATACGCGGGAGAGGTACGCTACGCGTGCCGTGTTGTTTTGTTTTGTTTTCCTTGTTTGTTTCGTAAAAATAGTTTATCCAGTTATGTTTATGTGTGAAAATACATATTTACGGCACTGATTAAAGAAATGAAAGGAAGTAAGCAATGGAAATTATTTTTAAAGACAAAAAAAAAATGGATCTTTACGTGGATTCAAGCCAAACTATAACATTGGTTCATACACGTAAGTATCTACTACCTAGTTAAACCTGTAAGGTTAGTTTCCTTCTAGGTTTTATAAGCGGGTTTTTGTTGTGGTGAACCATTAAGCAAACGATCAAACACAAACCTATCCATACTTTTAGTATTCTATACTGATCAATCGTTCAATTGGGATGTGTCCGGTATTAAAGATAAATGATCAAACACTAACCATTGTATTGAACATCCAAAAATATGCGAAAACCTTAAATATGATCAAAATTAAATAATTAATGTGATTTTTCAGTACCGATCTAATCATAGAGAGATTTTATGCTGTACAATTATGACGTCACAACTTGCTATTTCATACAAAACTCCATACATTCGATCGTTTTGACATTTCATAAAGAATTTTGTGAAAAAAGTTGATTTGACATGTCAGGACACATCCCTATTGCTATGTCAATTCAGCTACTGCGTTTCTCGGAGCTTCCTACCAGATACCTTCTTCAAATCCTTCCAATGTTTGTACACATGCCCAGTACTCAGTAAATTTGAGCACTAGGAATTTATTCGTGTAAAAAATATGACGTGTGACAATTAATCTTTACTTAAATAGAGAATTTAATGATATAAAGAGTTTTTTATTTAACTGCCTTCATATTGGTCAAACGGAAGATCAGGTCGTTTATTAAAAAAGCTGCATTCTATTATCCACCTTGTTTAAAAACCAATTAACATTTGCCATAATTTTTCTAGTTATATTTATCACCTATTTTTTACAACAAAGACTTTGCACTGCGTTCTCTTACAATGTTCTACAGTGAGCCTACTTCCATGCCACATACTATCTGAAGACATAACAGCAACACCGTTACATAATCTCGTGGCATCATTAAGCTATCTCGAGGGTGGCCAACGCACCAAATTGTGCCCCCATTGAATACGATTTACATACTACGAGTTGGCAGACGAGAAAAATAAACATTTGTGTATATTTTTCGGTATTTTGAGATGGGTTCCGTAAAATGCTAGATAGGCGTCAATCTTCTTCATCAACATGATTCGCTTTCCGATGTTAGCAGCTAATTCATTCATCGATTCCAATAATCACAATACCTATATTTTTGAGATCTAATAGGCCTGAATTGACAGCAAAAAGTGTTTGGAAAGAAAGTTTTTTGAATAATCAGCATCAACATTAACCATTTGATCAATAGATGAACCACATCATAACATTTTTAGCTATCAAAACCATCCTTTAGATCTTCTGGCCGAACTTTAATGGTAAAAAGTCCTATTCAGGTTAGGAACTTATCTACTGCTTTGGTATATCGATCAGCCTAAATTAGCGCTATGTCTTTCTATTTCACGCAATGAGAAAGAGAGAAAAAGCAGTTGAGGAGTTAACAGTCTTCGGCATCATCAGCGACGATACCTAACCCTAAAAGCATAAAAAACGAACTTTCCATAGCATCTGCGAGACACAGTTTCAGTTCATTTAGCCGCCAAAATGTATATAAAAAGTTAAGGCTCTTCCCTCTCCGAGTGTTCTTAAGACTTATTTTGAATACAGGCGGTCCATTCACTGTCCGACTATACAGAATTGCGATTTGTTTTACTATTTTCTGGCCACACATGAAAGTTGCACTATATCTTCTTTGGTATTATCTACTAGGTATATTGAGTACTAGATTTCCGTCCCGGGGGATCTTATATAAATCCTTGAATTATAATCCAAGTTGTAACGTACCCTATGTCCATTCAAATGGTGAAAGATTTTTGAAATATGTGGTTCCAGAGATTACCCTACTACATATAAATACAAAATTCGGACTCTCAATTTATGTTATATTTATTATTTTAGTATACATTTGTGTTGATTAAATAAGTATTAAGTAAAATATTAGTTTTTGTTAATGACTATAAATAAAAATTATCTTCTATTGATTCATACACTAATATCATTGATGCTTAGTTCTCGCAAAGCAAATGATGTAGAAGCGTTGCGACTGAGTGCCTGCGATTTTTAGTCGCACTTTTATAGACCGTTTAAGGGGTGTTTTTTGAATAATGCGAGTGTTATGGCTCGAAATATGGTTCATTTGGCGCGAGGAAACTTCTCTAAGTGCGTGCGGAAATCATATTCATATTTTTTACGCTTCAACTGTTCTCCAAGTTAAATTTGAATAACTGTACGACTGTTTTTCGTAGATCATTTTGGTTTATTGCCTTTTTGTGTTTAATGAAAAGTCACTCCATGTTTCAAATGCATTTTTAAAATACTCAGTTGCTTTTCATTCGATAAATCACCAATTTTAGTTGTACAGACATTACCTAGTATTATACATAAAAGTTAGGAACTACAAGTTAACATGTTCAACTAAGTTATTTAACTTCTCCGTTTTTAACCGTCGCAGCGCGAACACATTTTGCGGCACCCACTAAAATTCAGCGGAGCATATTTTGTGGAAAATCGGGGCCCGCCGCAAACTGTAGCGAGGCTTTCCAGACCAAACTTAATTCCACCCTCGCCTCCGCGACCGCAAAGAAAACTTACCTTAAAATTAATATTTCTTTCATTAAAATCTTGTAATATTTTCGCTGCTGCATGCATAAGTAATGTCTATGAATAAGTTACGTGCAAAAATTTCTGGCTCCGAACCGTCCTGATTGAACCGCGATATTGTTTCTATTTCTCTTGGTGGGAATTTAAAGCCGCGTTGTTTACATTGAGAATCGTTTGATTTTATTTAATTACATTTGTTTCTGCTAATATTTGATTTGGAGAATACAGAGCGAAGTGATAAAGTCATCCATTTTCTGTAGATGTACCTACTGACTTGATGTTATGGCTATAAAAACATTGTTTTTTGATTTAAATGTTAATTTCATTACTTCATTAACTAGTAGATGTGCTCGGAATGCGTTGCAATGCCATTTTTTTTCTTACTATGTATTGAGCATCAAATTAACAAACAAATATTCGAAGGAAGTGATTATCGATATTGTGAACAGTCGACACCAACGTCAATTCTTAAAAAATCATCAATCATTCATTTATTCAGTTTAAACCTGCAGAGGGCACCTATGAAGGTCAAAGTTACTGAATTTATATCGTTACGTACCTACTAAACATAAATAATGAATTATTTATGAAGTAAAATACAAAATTTCAGGTTCCTAGTGTAAATTAAACAATTTATCACTCCTGAATGTAATCTATCAGTTTGGGAAAAATCTTGACAGAATATTTAAATGCTAGATGGAAGGGTTCATATTTTATCGGATAGGTGTAGAAATAACTGAGCTCTTTCCGTTCGAGGAAATGAGTAATTGTTTCAATGTTTATGATCATTTTCTTTCCTTCTTGTTGCAGATGGAATGCTAGTAACTATGAAAGTAGGAAGTACTTTAATTAAATAATATTTTTTTATGGAATCAATTGTTTAGATTTACAAGAGTTGCGTGTATTCTAAATGTAACACTTTTAATAACGGCTATATGATTCGAACCTAAGCTGAGTATAATGCTGGAATATCTCATGAGAGAGGAACATGGCCTTTGCTGTAAGGATGCATACCAGCTATAGATAGATACTATTGTCGCGAACTACGTCGCGAAATGTACCATAAATTGTAAATAACTAAAACATCAAACCTTGTTAATATTAAAGACTGGCAACCCAAAAAGTCCTGTCACCGGCATTGACACATTTTCCCGCGACTGCTACCCACATAAAATAGAAAATCAATTATAAAGTGTGAACAAAGAAAATAACTAACTATCCAGGCAGATATTCAGAGATGTGAGTGTAGCAACCTGGGTGCGCGTGTTGCGGGAGGCCTAGGTGAGTGCTTTAGATTAAGTTGATTGTAATACCAAGTACCTAGTTGACATTCGTGCGTGCGGTTCGGAAACATTGTACTTACGGTTGTTGTTATTTGCTATAGTGGGATGTGCCTGCTTGCCTCGGATAGATATTGGTAAGGAGATGATCGTTGGATCATGCTCGAGGCTCAGGCATACGTTGGTATGGAGAAGGAGATGATCGTTGGATCATGCTCGAGGCTCAGACATACGTTGGTATGGAGAAGGAGATGATCGTTGGATCATGCTCGAGGCTTAGACATACGTTGGTATGGAGAAGGAGATGATCGTTGGATCATGCTCGAGGCTCAGACATACGTTGGTATGGAGAAGGAGATGATCGTTGGATCATGCTCGAGGCTTAGACATACGTTGGTATGGAGAAGGAGATGATCGTTGGATCATGCTCGATGCTTAGACATACGTTGGTATGGAGAAGGAGATGATCGTTGGATCATGCTCGAGGCTCAGACATACGTTGGTATGGAGAAGGAGATGATCGTTGGATCATGCTCGATACTCAGCCAGTCATATTGCTCAGGTAAACTGAGATGGACATGAGAGGAAAGGGGTCGCTATAAGGGGTGGCGGAGGCGACTTAAAAATAGTCCATAAACTATTGACTCAGGCTATTACTCAGAAGTGTATAGTAAAATGAAGAGTATAAACCCTCAACACAGTTTGCTCTCAGACAATCACCACTCAGATCAGCTACATGCATATTATTTATCAGTTGAGATATGATGCATCAATTCCTGTATAAAATAAGGAATTGATGTCTACTGCATCTGCGTTGTTAGATATATAGATTCTTTGGAAACCAGGCTGGAATTATTTACTATCTATAGGTACATTTACTTACCTTCAAATATCATTAATAATTCCTATATTTATCAGGTATTCGCTAGACCTATTTTACTTATTAGTACAAGTTTGGCGACAACTATGCTTATTTACCATAAATGCTATGACTTATGTACTACGATTCTTCAACATGCCAGTTGACGTGGTGGTTAAACTACGCAACAGTTAATGGGTTTGAATTTCACGTAGGTAAAAAAAGTTTGTATTATTTAGTTACCCTCGCACAAGTTTTGTTCAGCTTACCACCAGATAGCATATGTGGAGATGTCCCAGGATATTTGTGTATTGCTAGCATCCATTCGGATGAAAATTCTATGCCTTATTCCATGACCTAATTTACCAAATAATAAAAAAACTCAAACTTAAGCATTGAAATACGATAAGATAATATTAATTATTCAATTGTACGATTCTACGAACCAGTCCTACATTAACTAACCCTCACAACCTAGTAGTCCTACTGTATTCTCCAAACTGTATGTCAGTGTTGTGACATTTTTCACGCGCTCTCTGGCGCGAGCGTGTGACGAAGTGTCCTCGTCTCGTAAGCTATGTGCATAAATTTACTGAAGAGTTGTGACATGGCTTGCTGCCTTTGTGCTGAGGGCTTGCGAGCTGCGCCTGATGAGGTCTTGGAGTGCGTGTATCCATGAGTCATTTCTACTTAGCTGTTTTATGATGTACGCTGTAGTTTTAAACCGATTTCAAAAATTGTGGTTCTCTTAAACACATAAATAAGTTTCCTAGAGTATAAGAAACCAGAATTATAGACTAAAACAGTATGTATGTACATAGATGTTTCTAAGTTAATATAGAATTTGAGTTTATAACTAATAACTAACAATACAAAGTTATTGTAGTCATAATTAGCCTTTAAGGTGCAGTTACAGAGTCGTCGTTCACTTAGTTTGCCAGATGCTCTTGTGTTTATTAAGAACGAGTAAAGAAAAACATTCCACGGAATGTTTTTGTGAATGTGAATGAATTTCGAGAACTTTGTCGGCATGTTTAATATATGTAGATATAACCATGCCAAAATACAGCTTTTTTGTACCAGGAGTCTCTAAGATATACTGTGGGCAGATGGACAGATGGACAGATGAACATGGCCAAACCATAAGGGTATATTCTTGACTAAGGAATAGAGAGATAACTAACAAAGTATTTCCACATCATATCACATTTTCACATGAGCAGGTATTTGATATTAGTAATTCAGCTATATACAAGTACAATCACTGGTTTGGGATAAGTTGGGTGTAAATATTTTTCGATGAAATAAGAATCTCATTTTACATCTTATTATAGGGCATTTTTTCGTTTATTATCTACTTCTATATAAAAATAGACAAAGATTAGTGAAATACCATTTTCTCTTCTGTTGCTTTTTTATATTTAGTTTAATCAATAAAAAAATTGTAGTCAGTTTTTTTTACATGAAAATGTTCTTATGTTATCCTCAAATTTTCAAAATCGTTTATGATTGATTTTCGACTGGTTTGCCTAATTCTTCGGGTTATCACCCGAAGTAAGTGTTTCACTAAGCTCAACAATAAAGATCTCATTAAAAATCTTGGTGAGTGTATCCCAAAAAGCAAACAATGAAAACTGTTTTGTATTCGAACTTGATTGTGAGCAGTTACAAATGAAATAAAAAATATACGTTTGTCACCTTTCGAGCTGAAAGGTTTTATATCATCATGTCGCCAACATTTATAGGTTATAAAAGCATCTAAAGCGGGTTCCAAATGGCGGCATAAAATTTCAACTTTTCGGTTACTTTATAGCGTGAGAAAAAAGGGCAGGTGAGGAAGGGCGATATTAAAATGTTTCATGTAAATTTTCAGTCGTTCACCGAGCTATATTTCAAGAGTTGTGATGTCTGTCTGTGAATTTGGTATTCATAGACCGCTTTTAGTTTAATATTGGGGATAAGGGTTACCTGCACTCCGGGTTTTTATTTTATGGAGTGACTCTTATGTTATCAGCGTGCTGATTGGGTTACCGTGTCGATTACAATCCTGGTTTCATGCTTATAACTATGCGCATATACTCAAAAGAGCCATTACCTCTTTGTTTCATACAAATTAAATGTAATTAGGTTTATTTTATAAATGTCAAAATGATTATATGCTACGATTCGCGAATAGAAAACAATTAATTGATGAGGAAAATAATGAAAAGAAAAGCGACTTCACAAAAAGAAACTATTCCAAAACAAACTAATACGCACTAAAAAGAAAAAAAATAACACGTTTAAGAAGTCTAATAATGCATTCAATCAAATTATTACGATAATATAATGTTGTTACAATTATTGTTATTTTTGGAGGCGGAGTCAGCCAAGGAAACACTACAATATACCTAGCAATAATAATACGAGAATATTTAATCACATTTAACAGCCACCCTCCAGCCGCGGGGCTTTTCTGAATATGGGTAGACGTGATTACTTAAGGTGTATTATTTTCTCAGGATTCCATCATCAGGTCTTGTTGTAATGATCATGGGACCATCTGTGAAGTCCACCCTTCTATAATTAAATAAATCGAAATCGGTTGGCGTGATATTGAGTTACTCGTTCATTTGTCGCACGCATACTTAATGCTAATTTTAGACTTCTATGGTTCTCTCATGGGTACCATTGCCAGAACTGGACCAAATTGAAATGGGACCACACGGGAAGCACAAGTTCGCCCACATAAAAAGAATAATACAGATGAATTGAGAACCTCCTCCTTTTTTGAAGTCGGTTAAAAATGAATGGCTAAAAGAAAATTATTCCTTTTTTTCTGTGAAAATTTTGATAATTGTATCTATCGCATTAAAACAAAATATTAAATGCAAGTTAAATATTTTGAAAAACTTTAAACTTGTTTTTCTATTACCGGAATATCATCACAAATACAAATACGGACATAAATATGTGTATATGGTGGTTAGAGACCCTGACTGCTACACCACAGGTCGTGGGATTGTTTTCCACCCAGGAGCAACATTTGTGTGCATGAACATATCTGTTTGTTCTGTGTCTGGGCGTAAGTATATAATATATATATATGTATGTTTTAAAGGAAAAAGGTAGTACCGTAAAAGTAGTAGTATTATATGAGATATCTGTTTCTATAATACAGATTCTGCTTAGTTAGGAATCAAATGACCGCGAGTAAAGAATGACCCGTTATATTTATTATCCCATAAAAAGTATTTAAAAACAATTTCATAAGTGTATTACCAATACAAAGCCAATTATAGTCAGTGCAAAAAGTTCTGTTACTAAATCATGCGAAATATATAAATAAATGCCTTTTAAAATATATCATTAGCAATAGCTTAAATTTCATTTGATGATGTGAGAAGGTGCCTACAGCAAAATAACATAAATCATTCTCGAAATTATAATTGAGCTTGTCTGGAATGCATGAAAAATTAAAATAAATAAACTTCACCGTATATTTCTGTCCGAAAATGCGTTTACAGTGGAGATTAATAGGTGAGGTTTTTAATAAAATTCCGTGGTTAATGAAACTCTCAAGGGTCGACCGGCGGACAAATAACACAGAGACGAACTCGATACACGGTAGAAGGCATTATACTTATTTGGTAAATATTTACTATAAAATACTCAATGTACCTACTACTTTTGTGCTAGCGTTTTTACAATTAACATAATATATTAATTGGTTAGTAGGTACTCAGCATTATCAAAGCGTAATAGTTCCGTAAAAAGAAATAAAGAAATTTAAACATTGTAGACTTTGACTTATGATTTTGAATTCTATTGTGTCAACGTTTATTCTTAATATTAAATCAGATTTGAATTATTTTTGCTACTATGAAGCCTTACCAATTTATGTTTACCGAATTAGTCCGCCCCTGGCGGCTATAAGCCGTTGAGCGGTCCCGCTGTTTGTTTTGATTGTATTAATTAAAACTTGAATCCCTCAAAGTTATATTAAGATTAACACCTCTTCTTTTCTTTCATTAAGAGAACGCTGCATATTCATGTCCGAGGTTTTCCGCCCCTGTAACTTTGTTAAGGAATGCCGGTCTATTTACATACCTTTACTCTCCGTCCTTTGGGGGTAGACACGAAGTATGACTTTTTTTTCATCTAAAGTCATTAATCATAACAGTGTCATGTATGTTACTCGCCTGGGACCGAAAAATCTTATTTTCTAGATGGAATATAAAGTGTCATACAAACTTTTCACCTATATTATTTTGGCACCTACTTAGTATCCGTGAATGAAAATTTTATATTTGGTGATCTTTTGGAAACCACATTTTCACTAGCTGTAATGACAAAACCTACGCTGAGTTTATTGCCGGCTCTTCTCAGTAAAAAACAACCTTCCGAACCGGTATTAGAGTCAGACAATTCATAAGTGCTTGTAAAGGCCTATTTGAATAAAAATATTTTCATTTCATTTCATTTCATTACAACCATGAGGTCGCAGGTTAAATTTAGACCCTGTGCAGTTACAGTGTAACAGTTGCGGCATAGTATAGGGAAATTTGAACACTAATTGATTTCCTTATAATTTATTTTCGAAAATATAGGAAACCAGGGTTTAATAGATTATATCAATCGATGCGATACTATCTTGTTATTTATAGAAGGTATAATAATGTTAACATTTGTAAGTACCCACATTACATGTTTTCACAAGAACTGAAAGATTTGATCCTTTATTTCTAAGCTTGAAGTTTGTTATTGAAACATGGTTGACAGTCTTGGAATCATAGATAAATTATTGTCAATTTGACGCAATTTTTTAATGCAAAGACAAAAATGCTAAGGGTATTTAAAAAAAAAATAACGAGAAGTTAAATATTATCTTCGGTTAGGAGTATTTGAAGTAAGGAGTAACGATAGAAGGAGGTCCGCATCGTTACAGCGAAATCTATGCCTCATAATATTAACACTGCTACTTATTGAAGTTGTCCATCAAACTAATGCCGCTAAAAATACTTAACTCTTTTATTGACTTCCGCACATTATGACCAACTTAAAAGGAACATCTTCTTCACATAATATCAATAATTCAAAACGTGTTGTCCAATATGCAATAATCAAATTCGCACTCTCGTACGGTAAGCAATAATTTTGTCGGTTCAAAAGCGGGTAAAATGGTAAAATAGCCGGGGATCTGGTGGAATTACCATAACGCACCCGCACGCGTGCCTCTCAAGGAGCGAATATACTTTATTCAATTTAATTGGATACAAAAGATGTGTAATAAGGTTTTATTGCGAGGGTTTATGTCTCCATCTTTATATGAGCGGTAATGTTGCGGTGAATGTATAACTAGGTGTGTGTTTTGTACAGCCTTATTTCATATGGATTTCTTTGAAAGGTGACCTAGTCATCATTTTTGTATGTACACTAATATTATAAAGAGGCCAAAGACCTTCGAAAAAAACAAATTGTAGCACAGATAGAAAGCTAATTGATTCCCGGAGTGATATAGGCTAAGTTCTTACCCTAATATAACATACAAAGTCTTGTGACCGTTGTTTTAAATATAGGGCAGATTCCTGTAGGTAAATAAATATCGCATGTCTACTTACTAAGTTCAAAAGATATTATAATAATAGATACGTTCAAGCATCACCTCATCAAGGAACAAGGCGAAGTCTAGTTGGAAATAATATGGCTATGTTGAGATGAGCCAAGTCGAAATCACACCTTTCATAATAAATGTTGATCAATATATCTAAAAATAAATAATAATTCATCCAAATAAGTAATAGTATAATAAAAGTAATAAATAATCCACCTTAGACGGCATTCCGTACGCCGCAATACAGGACTTTCGTTCCTAGTTCTAAATATAGTGACGTTTATTTTTTTAATCTATCCTAAATAAGATGGTAAATATGAATATTTTTTACTTGTGGAGGTTAATAGATACTATTATTAGGCATGTTTCTTTAGTTAAAAAGTCAGTATTGAGACCTAAAAGGTACATACCTACAGGTTCCACGATTCTACAACTTCTAAACGTAAGTAAACCTAAAATCTTTATTTTTTCATCCAACATTCGGTCAAAGCCGAGCAAAGGTAAAGAAAAATAAAACGTTGGCACCAGAGGGAATATCACTCAATGCTTGGTATATTTTCGAAGCTTTCTCCCCGCGTCCTGTTTTTATCCTACTTGACTCCTAATGTGGTGAATTCATACATGAACAATCGGGATCTGGAGTGTTCTTAAAGGGAGGGCGAGGGGGGATGGGAGGCGTATTTTTCTTTGGAACATTTCACTAGGAGGGAGGTGTCCGCTACAGAGCTGCCTTATTCGCAAGTGTTGCCTTTACTTAAGGCTCGGTGCTGGTAAGATTTTGTATTTTACATTTTATAACTTCTTGGTTTAAAGTTGCTTAGCAAATATCTTAGTACGAATATAGGTACGCATTTACTTTACGTCATAATCTGATGTGGCACAGAAAACCATTACGAAATTATGACCATGTTTAGATATGGCTTGACACTATTTACTTAGGTATGAACAATTCAGTCCCCAAGCACTTGTTGGAATGTTACGATAGCTGCACTTGAGAGTCGGTTCTATGCTTATACTTTGTGTGCTATCCACCTTGGGCCACATCTTCAACCTTCATGGTGAGATTCTGGTCAAGACAATCCTAACAGAGTTAAAAAAATAGCCCGATGGCCCGGTGGAGATTTTTTATCGTTCCACTGACATTATAAATACGTGAAACTTTGGATGTTTGTGATTTAATCATTCATAGGTACAACGGCTGAACGGACTTTAATGAAATTTGCACCCACATAGATAGAATATCATATTTAACTCAGTAAAACATTCGATTCCTTAGAAACGCGGAATATCTTTAAAACTTCTAAAATGGTCATATAGAACATACAGTCACTCAACCGATTTTAAAAATTCTTTCTCGAATGGAAAGCTATCCTATTCCCGATATAGGTAGTTGTTATAATCCCTGGATATATTAGATCTCCCAGAAAAGCTGGTGGAACTGCGAGATGGTAGCAAGTAAATTGATGTTTTGGTAAATTTCAAGCAATTTTATGGTCTTGGGATTCCAGTTCCAAAGTTGTTTTTTAATACATTTGAAACACTATGTTTTTCTACGACCAATTTAAATTAAAAAGCAATTATTATTTCCAAATGACTCGCAAGTACTAAATACAAATAAATACTCTGAATTCGTTATAAATGCATATCCCTTATCTAGAAAATCTAGATTTATATCAAGATTCCTTCAGGTTATTACTAGATATCTGATTGACAATCAGCTATTATCACAGCGCGTTTTATTTCTTGAAAATCAGGTTATAGTTGTTCGTTTAGAACAGATTATATCTTACATTTATCTTAATGAGTCTTTATAAGTTAATTAATGCCTTGCGGCAGAATTTATTAAATACTTACCTGTAATGCCCCGTAGCTTGCGTTTTTAGAGCATATTTGCATAAACTTTCCATCCAAAATTCAAAATTCTAGGTTTTATTGTTTAGGTTACGCTTTAATTACCAGATTTGATTATTTGATTCGGTATGCCATAGAATACTTTTTTAAAAGATCTTGACCACATTAGCATGATTCATACTCACTTTTATCACCAAACGTTAACATTACAAGAAAAATCATCGTTCCCTTTTGAATGCTCTGTGAACATTTTAATTTTTGTACATAATCAAACTTCTTTATTGTGTTCAATTAAATACATTACAACAAGTTCCTTCAGTTCAATTTGTCTGATCCACAATTCGGACTCAAATGTTGTTGAGTTACCAGCCAAGTCAAGACAATCTTTTAGCGATATTAATCCGAATATCCATAAAAAGTAATGTCTTCCGCTTGAGTTGTCACCATATAATTAATTAGATATACCCATAGAAAGGGAGGATGTGGCCACTTGTAAATACGAGCGAAGTCGAGCAATTACATTAACTGTGTGGGATATAAAAGTGGAATGATAATGTGGGTGGAGACTGTGATTTCCGAGAGGTCACCGTATCTCAATGAGATACCCGACCTCAGGCAGACGTTTGGTGCAGAACGCGGTATCTGACTCAAGGTATTTACTTTTGATGTGGTTCTGAAAATTATTGCTGGTTACTGTATTATTCATCATCATCATATCAGCCCAAGGGGGTCCATTGCTGAACATAGCCCTCCCTCATGTTAAAATCTTAGCATGTTGAATTAAACAGACTATACAGATGACTTATTTCAAAAAAACATATTTTAAGAGGTAAGAGGTAGGTAGGTACTTAATAAATCGACATCACAAAATCTTAATTATTACAAATGTTGCGTCGGTATTCATTTTATAATTAAAAGCGAAATGTAGTATCAAATAGTTTCTAAGTGTGTCCGAAAAAGTTAAAAAGTAGTACCTACCGTCTCGGTTTTAATAAAATACCAGATACCACATTTTCATAAACGACAGTAACGCTTTTCAGCGCTCACGAACCGCGCTCAGAGTCGACGTGTACGTAAGCTGAAGGTATCTAAGTGGCATGAATAGTCATGGAAAAACCACGGAGTTTCATTAAAGCCAGCCAGTGGCGGCGTCGCTTTTATGTGTCTTCAACCCAAACTATTTTACACCGCAGCCGCAGCGGTTTACTTTAATCTCGCTCTTTGTATTTTTCTTGTGTATTTTTGCCATGTTACTCCCTATGTTTACAGCTTTAGACATTTTAGCTTTGTAAGTAATTGTAATGTATGTCTTATTTACTTACTATTTACTAACAAAATGGAGCGAAATAAAGAATTATTACAATATTATTATATCATTTTTATCAAATTGCTTTTAGTACTTTTTATTACCGGCTTACTAGAAACGCTCTGCAGGTGGGTCTTGAAGGTAAATATAATAAGCCAAAAGTAAGTTCAAGCACCCCCTGAGCGTCCAGAATTATCAGACTAGTTGCGGAATAGCAAACATTATTTATGGCTTATCCATTGTCTGGGGTTTAATCGCAATTTATTAAGTGAGTAATTTAATAATTGAATGCTGTTTCTTAATAGTATAATAAAAGAAACCATGAATGCTACACCTTAAGACGTAGATTCAATTCCCACCCACCTATGTGCATGCATGTTCGTTTTGACTGGGACAAAAAATACTATCTATTTTTTATTTATGTAATAAATTGGTTAGCATAACATAAGCTATCTTTCATTTGAGGTGTGTGAAGAATGTCCAAATGTATATTTGTATATTTCTTAGATCGGGCGATCTGATCCTAAACCAAACAGAGCTGGTGCCATGGAAACCAAATACCTAATTTACTTTTTTTTCTAAATATAGACGAAAGATATTTACACCAGACACAGCACGAGCAGAGAAAAATATGTTTCGAGGTATCATTAAAATTCGCTGATTCCACTAACCAATAGAACTATTTGTGTAACACCTAACTAAACTAAAACTAAGTCAAACTATTCGTTGGAGTTGACAATTGGCAACTGTCAGTAAACATAGAGATATTCAAATGGGGCGGAATAAGGGACGAAAGTAGCAAAAACCTGCCCCTGCCGCCTCTGGCTCATTACCATAGTCTGTGACAACTTTGGAACGGAATACTTTTTGGATGTTGGAAAATTGGATCTACTTTTTAATGGATAAGTCCATATTTGAAAAGTACTAGTCCTTTTCTACGGTTATATAAATTGAATGGCTATATGCTGTAGCCTATATTGACTATATTTAACTGAAACTTGAGTGGTAGAACTCTTAGTACCTACAGAGTTCGTCCGGGAAAGTACTACCACTTTACTCATTTCCGCCATGCCGCGTTGTGCAGTTGTATTACTGTGTTTCGGTTAGAAAGGTAAGGGAGCCGGTGAAATAACAGGCACATGAGACTTAAACACTTCACGTATGCTATAGATGTTTGCTAGGCTCATATGCTATAAAAAAAATACTGAGATAATAATTTATTTATCCGCTATGAAAAATCTTATTCACTTTTAATAATTAATTATAAACGATTATATTACTTTTTAAACTTGTTTATTACGGCATAACATTGCAATTCGAAAACATATTTCAATCCTTAATGATGCATGATTTGACTGATAAAGTTATTTAGAGATTTCCTTACAGAAATAACTCCACGCAGGCACACACATCATGTAGTATTTCATAAGTACAGTAGAGTTTCATGAGTATATTTGCGACCTCCAATATACTTTTTCTCCTAGCTCCTGATCCAAAAGTAGCGTAGGTGCGCACTAAAAAGCATCTTCGCAGAGTCTGCCTCGGACAGGCCACTTGTCATAAAGTAACTCTGTGATAAATCGACTCACTGGCGACATCTTTTGGGCCTGTTAGTTATTGTCCCCTTATGTACGCATATACCAACTTATTCTTGCTTCGGCGTCACTCGTTTATCTACCTTACTATCCTAAGAATAAGGTGGGAGTTTATTCTGTGTTATTGGTACCTTCGGGGAGTTATTGTAGCAGGTCTCAAGTAACGACGGCGGTTATGTCGTCATTATGATAAATTCGTGGGTTAATTGTTTTTCTTATTGCTAGTACTTGGTTTTGGGTAATAGGGTAATGGTTTTCTAAGATGGATGTTATATATTTAGATATGTTATGTAAAATTATAATTGTAACTTTTGAGTCAGTGAATTTTTCCATATTTCAAAGACATGTTACGTAAGCTGAAAAAAATAATTACTATTTTATTTATTTAGCATTTCGGATACCAATACCTACAAAGTACCGTATTCATCAAAATATAAGTAGACTAATACGATTGTACATAGTACTAGTACCTAATCCGCAAACAGCAGAATCATCCTAGCTGGATATTCTTTTATCACTTATATCCTCAAAACAGTTCCATTAATATCAAATAAGGCATAATATTATTTTATAAGAAACAAAGCAAAACACGAAACAATTCGTAAATCAATGCCTGTGGGCCATTCGTCACAAACGCGCGGCAATCCATCTCTCGCGCGTTTCACTACGCCATTATTTAGTTCCGCCGTTCGCCGCTAGATGGCGTGTATCTCATTTATTATGCATACTGATGACCCGCCGTAATGAGCGCACTCCCGGTTATTTCACGTTGGTTTTCTTACGAAAATTTTGGCAAACAGTTTGTGAGATTAGGAGGAAGAATGGCTTGATAAAGGGCCGATGTTTTGGTTCAAGAACGGAATGAGTTCGTGATTCCGTAGTTACGGTTTAATTTTAACTTCAGGATACAGTTTGGTAATGCTTAAAACGTAACTAGATATAAAATATATATTATATAATATTAATCTCATGTTTAAGAATATGTTATTGATGACAGTGTTATTCTAAGCTGAATTGTACTTTGAACTTCAATTAGCTTTACATGTAACATGTCATGTTAATTATCTAATATCTAAGCATTTATTGTATAATGTTTTATCTTACACTTCTGCCATTACTTTCAAAAACTTCTATCGCGTAAAACATGTCAATAAACACGTCGTCACTGTTCAAGCGTGGCGCTGGTCCCTTTGACAAACTACGGAAAATATTGCTCCAAGAGGAAACATCAAATGCCCACCGGACGGGGGCAGACACAAATAAAAAAACAATATTTACACGTCAATAGATCGGGATATAGCCGGCTCGTTGGTCAAAGCGGGGCTTAAAAAGATCGCCTCATAAATTTCAGAGGGATTGCTGAAAAGATGAAAGAACCGTAAAGGATATTGTTTATTTAAGCGAAGAAGAAGTTTAAGTAACTACAGAATCTAACGGTATGATACTAGTAACCTGATACATTTATTCATTTCTATGTATCATAAAGAAGCTAGTAAGTAACATACACAGATCTAGACTTAATTGTTCTTAACCAAAAAACTTTCAGGTTAGAATATTAAAATTATGAAAACAACAGAATGTAAACAAAATAATAAACAAGCAAATAAACTTTGTAAATTATACGTGGATATCGGTTAAAGAAATTTAGTGAAAACTTATCTGCGTGGGTTTACGTGGAAAGAAGCTCAATTTTTATCATAGTGATGTAAACCTCAATAAACTATCGAAAAAGCAAATAATAAACTAAAAGTACACAAAAGCGAGTCAATGCTTGATAAATTACAAGCAACCGACCGCTAACCAATCCATCTTGTTACCAAATTAGAAGTGAATGCTTCCCCTACGCTAACTCACTTTATATGCACCCTGGACCACTGGACGGTGGCCAGAGGAAGAAAAATAAAAGGGAATTTATAGATTCCGAGCGACTTGAATGCCCCCGTTATGTTTTATTGTTATTGCCGTCCTTTTATTTTATCAATGCGCCATTTTTACCAGTTCCTACCATAGCAGTTATTGATAAAAACTCTCCATAGGGTCATTGGTCTAACGTTTATTTATTTTCAGTATTCTGTTAGATTCTCCTTTCTCTAAATTCTCTCTAACTCTCTTGTTTTTTGTGCTTCAAGACTTGTAATATTCAGTCATGTCCATGTATCTATATGTTATTATTTAGGTTTCAAATGTAAAACGATGATTTAGGAATCGAATACCATAATGAATCACAGTGAAACTATAGCCTGGCAGTAAGGTAGAAGGTGGCTAACTGACTGAGTTCTTGGTTGCCTTTGAAAATCGGTCGCTGTACATCAAGAGGTACATTAGAGAATTAAATTTCCTTCTTGGTGACTTTGTATGCTTGATTTCCTTCATACAATAACTTACCATGGTAAGCGAGTTTATTCTAAATAAAAGGTCTTGGGATGCCACAAATCTGAGATTATTTTGCTACTTAAGTACTACAAAAACTAGAAGTAAGTGTCAGTGACAGAAGCAAAGTGCTTGCAACTAACTACCCAGCCAATTAACATACCCGCTCGTTTCGATTGCCTCCCCCAGCAGCCCCGTACCTCCACAATAAGTAGCTTAATCCTATTTCTTATCTTTTACACGCTAATGACTTCGAATTTGCATTCCGTTACTTACAAAAAGCTTGAGAAAATTAAGGTGCTTTACTTTGCTGTTGGGGTTCGCTACTTCCGTGGTTTCTGACAACAGTAAATCCATATACATTTTTAAATAAGTTCAATAGCGAAAGCACCACTAATTTGTCGCTGCTCTGTTGCTAATATGATCTAACTTTTACGTAATTATTAACCGTTATCCTATATACAAGGGTTTAAAAGATATATTTGAATGGAAATATTTACACACATTTATAGTTCTTTTTTAATCAAATGTCGTAAAGTGTGTTAATGAGATAAATATGCACAATTTTGTTGATCAACTCTTTTATTGTCATAAATATCTTAAAAAAAAAACAACAGTCCAAAGATATAGCAACTAGTTCACAGTAAATAACACCGGAAAATGTTATGTTTTATTTTTTATACAATAGTGATGTTCTAATAAGTAGCGACCTCTGTTGTCAAGTGGACGAACAAGCAATTTTACAATTTCCCGTATTTCGATCATACATAGAAATTTACCTCGACTTCGATTTCAAGCCGACAAAAAGTTATATTTTTAAAGCTATTCATAGAGGTAAATTATGTGTTTCAGACTATCTGAGGTACAGAATTAAAAAAGAAAAATCTGTTCGTCTTTGCTTTACATAGTTACATGAAATATCTTTTAGCGAAGATAAAATAATGCTTTTTATAAAAGTTTACTTTAACTTTGGCAGAGACGAGCCGACGTAACAGCACATTTTGATTTTGAATATATTAAAGTAATTTCAAAAAGTTTCAGTTGGTCCGTCATCTCTCCCGCAGGTTTGGCGGCGTTTTTTTAATTTTTCCCATTTATTAATTTTCATCTTGACGCTTTGATAATATATTCGGCATTCGGCACTGTACAGCTCGCCGCTAAATTGAAAAGTTTTCGAGTGTCCGCCATTCAGGATACAGATACGTTCATTTACATAATGGGGAAAATAATTAAAGGTAAAAATAAAAAGAGATTGCTTTCATATCAAACCCTGCATATTATTTAATGTCTTCAGTTTTGTTTTAAATCCACGGGTAGGTAGGTACTAGTAATAGTAATATCAATGTAATGTTAATAATAATGTATTTGCGAAGTTATTAGCGATGAGGCATACTTGTAATGTAAACCAGAGTTTTATTATCTTGGTGCTAATGATAATTTATTCTGATTATTTAGATGATAATAACCTTTGGAAATTAATTGCTCGGCTGAAAAGCTATTCATTTTTTTTTATTATTTTTTTTATTTCTTTTTACATTTTCTACGGACTCTTAGTCCGTACTCTTTGAAGATTCTACGATGAATTATTTTAAGATCAATTGTATTGTGTTTCTAAAAATTAATATCTTTCCGCGCGTGCTCAGCTCGATGTTTTGAACTGAGGCTTGTGGTTCCTTAATAATAGTGTTAAATAAATAACTTAGCATTTACTTAAATTTAGTTACACTTATTCATCTAAATTTATAATTCTAAATATTAAAGTTTAAGCTATTTCAGCCTCGGATGGTTTCGCTCCCAAGCTATTCATTTAAGTATTTTTATTGAAAATTTTAATAATATATTGTTTATTTAAAAACGTTAACCAAAGCCAATAAACGTGAATAAACAATATTTCTATTCTATTGTTTAACGTTCTTGAGCGACCATCATAATTAAACTTTTAAAAAATTACTAAATGTTCCGTGGTTTCATACGAGTTTTATGGGATGAAAAGTATTATTTATGTTTATTCAGAACATATTATATTAGTGTGCCAAGATTCACTTAAAATCGTTCAGCCTAGACATATAAGCATAACTGATTCAAACAGACAAACATCAAAACATATAGATACAATTATAATATTAGTAGGTTTGGTAACTTTGACCTATCCTATATCTACCATGTTACCATAACTTATTAGTTCCCGGGCAAACATAAATTCCATAAAACTTTAATTTTTAATTTAAAATAGGTTTTATTCACCACACACTTGTTTGTTGAGCTCATAAATATTTTTAACTTTCTGTGGAATTCTATTCATTGTATTATCTGTTTTAGTAGCGGTAATAATCTCTGTGAGCTGTCTCTCAAGTTAAATTACGTCTGTGGTACAGTAACATGACTGTAGGCAAATCGGTACCGGACCGTGACTATAACGGTCCGACTACGCGACGCACCGAAAACAATCTGACGTTCAATGTAGGTACGCATGTATTCACTCTGTTTGTTTTAATAAGAAATGATTAAGAACTTTATAAAGTTTTGGTTAATAAACTAAAAATCTTTAATAAAAGTTCCGGTATTGTATTATCTCATATTTTTGTTTAATATAAAAATAAGACTACAATAATTGCGTGGTTTGAAAAAGTACGGTTTTTAAATGCATATTGATAGCAATTTTCTGCAACAAAAATAACGTTAAAATCATAATTTTAAATTTAATAAAATGCGTGTAACCTTCACGCTATCTTTACTAGAAAAGGCTCTTAATTCTTTCGCAATTTAAAAATACCATAATTTTCATATCCATAATTGACAAGATCGACGTTTTCTACAGTGTGTTGGTAAAAAAGGCTGTATAATCGGCCCACATCGGCGATGGGTCCCGATAAACTAACACACACAGATCGGGCGAAACGCATAAATTTGCATAACATTTCATAACCAGTGAGCAGGGGAATAAAATTAGACGCACATGGGTCGCTTTTTTTAAAACCGTTGTTTTTACTTTTTATTTTTTTTATCATCTGTTTCGCTTTCCAACGGTCACTGGCTGGGCGTAGATTCGACGTCATTAGACCGAATTTTACCTATACCTATGTAGTTAAGAATTCATCTGATTGAAGTAGAAAAGTTCGTCACGACACCACAGGTACTATACCTTCTATGCCTTGGGAATAATAAAAATAATTTGTACAAAATAAATAACAGATAAGTACCAACTACATTCACTCTAACAATATACTTATTGAATAAATTTTAAAAGTAATTTAGTAAGCAATATAAGTAATTTTTTCTCATATTTATTAAATAAAATTAAATATTTTTAGTATAGTAAATCTTTTTTTAGGGTAAATAAATATTTTGTTTATAGTTGTGTTTTATAGTTCCGCTATTCGATCATAGATGGCGGTAAGCTTACTATATAATTTATAAATTAGTATTTTGTTTCTTTGGTCACAAATGATTATTTTTTACATTTTGTTAAAATATTCATTAATTTCGTTTTATTATTATTATTGTTATATTCGAAAACATATTATGATATTGACGGATTATTTCCAATTAATCTTTCAATACCATAGATGTCGTTGAAAAATATCAAATTATTGTAGTTAAAACATCATATTCATTATTATTAAATATTTATTATGTAAAAATAATAATATAATAAATTAGAATAATAATACCTAGTTCTAATTTTATTTTCCAATAGTCTGATTCTGCAATGACTCAATTTGTTCGTTGGTTAGTTGGTACCAATTCTATTATAATATTTATATGAGATGGAAAAGAGTAAGTAATAGTTTGTAATTGTAGTTTAGTCCTGTGAAACGGTGAGGTGTGTTGGTGTACATTAAAATCGTTATAAGTTTCTTTCAGACACAACTAAAAATTTCTCCACTCATTCTGGAAAAGAAAGGTTCATAAGTCTAGTATAGTTTGATGTACATGAGAGCACCATTAGTGACATCTAGCCATAAATTCAAATTTGATGATCGGTTTCTTTCATACCCTTTCAGCATAAATCCGAACTACTCATAGCCCCGTGCCATCTACATTAATAGACTTGGGGGCTACTAAGTAAATCGAGGAACCATATTTTAATTTGTGTGTTTTGGGAGAAAATAAACTTATTATATACAAAAATCTATATTTCATGTTAATTTGAATTTGAACACACAAGCATTGATAACTTCATTGTTCAGTCGCTAGGATTTAGAAAGCTCTATATTACTAGATAATTAAGAAAAGGAAATAATGGGCACTATTTCATTACCCCTCTAAACCTCCGTGCTTCCAAGCTAGCCTTGCAAAGCCTACCTTCTCTAACCTCAGAGATCCCATGCATATAAAAATCAGAAAAGTATTTCTGGAATCTACTTTCAGAATTAATTTCTACTAACTAACACTATAAATCACTTAAAAAAGAAACGTTTAAGGTGCTCTTAACACTCACCCATACTAATAGAAGCAAATTTATTCGTTATAGTACACCACGGCGTATGCATAATGTATCCTGGGAAATACTTCGCGATCATACAATTGTTGGCACGGTGACGCGTGACATTCATTTTACGTTTTGTTTGTACACTGATTACAAATTGATTGTGTATGGATTTTTGTGGATAGATGTTAATTTTAATGTTACTTTCTAACAAAAGTTTCCTTATACCAAGTTATTTCTAGCTTACATTGAAGAGGTCATCTAAAAGATATTGCCGTGATTATAAAGTGCCTATTTTTAATGCAAATCTTCGGTGTATTGAAACACGGCAGTTTAACTACCTTTTTTAAATATCTTCTGAAATCTATTGTATAAGTCTCTATCTATTCTAAATATCTATTGAATAAGAATAAATAAACTATAATTTTATCCAGTACTGTCTTATCTCCTACATTATTCGATAGAATTTTAAGTTCTCAATCCAAATCTGTCTAAAAATTCAGTCTTACAAATCGCCAGTTTCTATTTCCAATCAAAGCCCGAGTTATCGATAGCAGACTATCACCGACAAAAGGCACCGTCAGTTCATTTGTCCGTTCGTTACGTGCGTACATACGCGGAGTTACTGCAGGGGTCGCCCTCCATAAATATGCATGAGGAACGAAATGCCCATATGCCGTCCCGTTGCCGGTGCCGGTTGCCGGTTCCATGACTTGTCGTTCACATTTTTCTTGGTTCCGTGTGAAGTGTGGGGATTGTTGTAACCGATAACAGTCGCTGATAGCTACCCCTATTTGGTGAATGTCAAAGATCAAAAGACCTGGCTACTTGTTGTTTTACACGTTCTTTTTCTTCTATCGTCCTATTTTATTTACTAGTATATACTTATATTATTTAAGCAAGTATTAAGTTGGGCGGCATATATTTATCCTTAGATAAATTATTGTAAATCAGAAGTAAGTCGCTTAGTCAATAAGCTTATACTATGGTAACCAGATAACTTTATTATAAATACAATATATACTTTAATTGGTATAGGCTAAGGTCGTTATAATGTATATTTAACAATCAGATTCAGAACAGAGATACTTCTTTTCCTGAGTGGGAGTCACCACACGACCTGTAGTTTCCAACCACGGCGCTAATCAAGCACCAACTAATATATCAACGGTGGACTTCTCTATACTTTTCCTAAATATTACCTGTTGGGCTATAAAAGTTCTTTCGGCCGACGACTGACGATTATTAAACACAATTCTTGTATAATATAACTCGAGTAATTCTGTTGTAACGGCACCGCGGATATTTTCATGGCGCTACCTCGTCACGCCGTTTAATTACGCCTCGTTATGTTTTTCCGTTCATATTTCGTGGCTTTTATATTAAACTATTGTACTTGGAAGGTATTTAACAGTAAGTAATTAAATTCCTTGGCGTATATTTTTTTCAATAATGGAAATAAAGCTACCTATTCAGTTGTAAGAAAAAGTTTTTTCGTTGACAGCTCGTCATGGCGGTTCGAAGTGACTTGAAAAAGTGTACTTCTATAATATTTTGTATCTCTATTGTACTGTCATGGTAATGAAAGGCTTGACAACTTTAAGCATGAATAGCAAAAAGTCATATAAGGGGCAATGTATATGTTTTTTCAACATACTATTAAAAGACAGTCAAGAATTACCCGTGCATGACTTATTTAAAACTGTAGTTAGGCAAACTTTGTATCAAATGGGTTTTTATAATATATCGGATTATTTGGATAATAATACTTTCAATGAATTTCTCCACATGAAACGGTGCTGAACCGATTGATATAGAAATCCATGGGGGATTCGAGATATTCAGTAGTGGACATTCCAGGGCTGTTTTTTTGACATAAAATCAAGAGTTGATGCCTCTAGAGAGACTAAGTTCGATTTCGTGCTACCAAAATATTTGTTATTTTTATGCCTTTTCTATTTGAAGAACAATTTGCCGTGTTGTTAACGTACTCTTGTGATACGAACCTACATTTAGTACCCCGTTATCGCAAAGTAACTAGTAAATACCGTACAAAGCCGCCATATTTTAGTGGAAATGTTTTTAACTCGATACCGGTTGACACATTTTCCGTGACACGTCATTGTTGTAAAACATTTTATTATTTTCGTATTTTGAGTCTTCAAATGTTTACTGAATTCAATGGTAATATTCAAGTTGGTTATGAATTAGTATGTTGAAAGGCTATGTGATATTCAAGGTTAATAGTAATTTATTTTCTTAAAATAAGACACGGCGTATCTTTATCTATTTTACTATTAATAGACAAATTATATATATATATATTTTTTTCTTTTTTTTGCTACATGGCAATCTGTCTTAGGACAACAAGCCACTGAGTTGACTAACTTTAAGTCTGTTGGTTTGGGTTTAGAAATTATAATAAAAAAAAAACATTTAATTCAATTTTTGAATCTAAATTCATTCAAACTTAATCTGTTTCGTTAGAAGCTACTGTTGGTCGTACATGAGTAGGAACCTCTATCTACATAAAAAACATAACATCCACGTGTTAGTTACGATCATAGCAGTTGAATAACCTGTAACATTGATACCTTAGCTATATTATTTGTGCGTAAACGTCTATTTCGTAACATTTTCCATCCACCCAGCCCACTGGCCTATCAAGTCTTCAATACTGGCCAGTCTACTCGCCATAATGAATGCCTTCTGGTTTTTCACTCACCTAACCACTTGTCATGCGTCGCACCCACTGTAACATACACTATAAATAATATCCAATCGACACCTTAACAACTATCAAACGATAAACTTGCCATTGATACAAAACTGTATTTTAAAATTGCTATGATAACACTTTATTAAACAGTTTCGTTGAAGCTATTACCATATAATGTATATGTGACTGAAGACTTATAAAGTAATTTAAGGTCTATACACTATACTTAAAAAATTAATAGTTTGCAATGGTTTTTAAACAATGATACATAGGAATAATCCAATAGATTGATTGTTATCACTGCAATGCAATGTAGGGTATTTAATTGAATGTGTTTTCTCGATGAATCTATGTTTGCTAGAATATGTTCATTTACTTCCCTAATAGATAATGCCAGACTGAGCCAATGAAGCATGGCCGGGTAAAGTTAATCATACCATATTTTTTTTTGATGAAAGAGACATGAATTTTTAGATATTGCTTTTTTATAAAATCGGCTTGTCATAATTAGGCGTCCAAGGGAAGTTAGGTACATACTTGAATTTTGGCACTTCATTTTTGCAATGGCCACAGACTTGGCCACAGAATGGACCAGAGCAACAAAGCGGAGATTATAGGTACCATGTCTACCTATACTATACCATCTAGCTAGTTAATTAAGAATTTGCTGCTATTAACGTACTAGTGAAGTGAATATATTTTTTTATCAACGTAACCTCGTCAGCCGTCACACATTCGGTCGGCGCGCACGCATAATTAGGTGCGGAAGGAAGTGAGGTCCCGCGATCGCAAGATACATCTATTTGCATAACATTTACATAAATACAGTGCAACGGCGGTCTCGATGCATTGCCCTGTGGTTACCGGACCTTTTTTGATGTGTTATGACCTAATTATTATAATAGCTTCACGGCACAGATAGCTATTTTTTGGAACAATAAATGTCGAGGATCTATGTCGTAATGGCAACCTAAATTGCTGTTTTATTTTTTTTGCCATAATATTGGCTGTTTATGTCATAACTGCGGTTTAAATTGGAACTTAGAAACGATACGAGCTGACTGCGTCAAATAGCAGTATAAGAAATTATTATTGTATGTACTCGTATAGGTACTAATTTTATTTCAAAACGTAGAAGTACGCAGGTAGCAGGGTTGGTTCAGGAAATGTAGATATATAATTGAAATTTTCTTGAGTGTGAATGAACTACTGAACAATCTTGAACAGAGTATTTGATATTAAAAAATTTAAGGATATTTTACTTAAGTTGAAAGTTTCTGTATGACTTCGGGACTGTTGTAATGTTTCTAAGTTTGGATGTAGGAGGATATTTTTGAAATCTCTCATTCAATTTCAATAGTACTTTCATTGATAGACAGCTACACTATACCCGAGTGACATTAGGCTATCTTATAGGCTCGGGATGTATTAGATGACTCGGTAACGTGCGTGAAATCACGGGATACAATAAATACATAGCTAATTTATATTAAGTAAGCTTGTGCACTTATACAAGACGTTACAAAACTACCCGTAAAGCCGAAAGGAGGTTAAATGGGGCCTTATAACGAGTCCATTCACAATATTTAAGAACAGTAGTAACGCTAAAACGTAAAACATACCCAAAAAAAAAAAAAACAGAATTTTTAAAATGAAAAATAGAAAATCTATTATAGTAGACAATTATTAGGTAAATTACATACCTACGTAGGCCTTTCTGTTAAATAATCTGGTTCCCTGACATGACAGCTTACTATGGTTGTTGGCTTTGATAATTAAATATATTTTTACGGGGTATTTTGTAACACGTTTTATAACAGATGTATTAGGCATAATATATATATAATGTACGTTTTGGTTCTAAAGTTTAGTTAGTTGGCAGTGTAATGGAAACACCATACAGGACATACAATTCTGCATCATTAATTCATTGTCCTAACGAACAACTCAACAAAGGCTCACAAACAATAGACTTCATGTCATAGGTTTTTATAAGCGATTATTTACGCATACAACATTAATTACGCCTTGCAACGATTCAAGCGGAAACCAAGACATGTTTTTTCCAAAGCTATAGTGAAGATTAACTAATTTGTATGTTTATCTTTGTCTAATTCCCCCATGAGATGCGTATCACGTCCCTACTTAATATACACGAAACTGATTGTTGTAAACAAAATGTACGCAATAAAACTAATCCGGTAGTGTTGCGACTTGAAGATTAACATCTAAGGGATTCATCTCTGTTTTTAATCTGAAATAAAGAATAATTGGAATATGTATGGAGGATATTGGATATTTCGTGCTGGCTTTGGAATTATTGGTAACCAATATTTGCAATTCATTTTATGGTCAGACATAAATAGAGTTGATTTGATATACACACAATATTACAGAAATATTCAAATATGATATAAAACACAATACATACAAAAATGCCAATCCGTAATATGTGTGTTGCAAGTGTGATGCCAAAATGTATTAATGTGTATAGCTACTGTGCTAAGAGTTTCCTGGTGATACTAAATTACCAACAACCCGGAATGTTTTTTTTATATAATCATGTAGGTATCACTTTTAGTATAAAAAGCTATCTGTCTGGCTATCGCTCTCAATTTCCAAACATCTACCAGTTGGTTTTAGAAGTAGTAGATCTTAGTGCAGAGATCCTCCGGGAACGTACTACCACTTTACCCATTTCCACCGTGAATCAGTAGTTCAAATTTGAATTTCGGTTAGAGAGGTAAGTGGTCCGGTGAAATTACAGACAACGCATTGGCGATGCCCTTGGTGTTGAAAATGTTCATAGACCTAGGTGATCACTTATCATCAGGTGGATCGTCAACCTATTTTTCGGTTTACTTGACATAAAGTTAACAGGGTGGCACTTAAGAGTCAGTTGCAATCTAGTCTTTGGCTTGACACACCGCTTGGTATGGCAAATATCTATGGGCGACGGTGACCACTTACTATCAGGTGCTTGTCAGCTTTCTGATATAAAAGTAATAATTTATGAAAAAAATAATAGATACTTAAGATAATCCTCGTATTTTTACTAATCTCGTGGCCCAGATCTATTTGACAATCCTGTTCAATGCCAGGTTCTAATGAAAAGAAATCCAAAATGCAAATTGATCTAATTAATTCAAAGTAACGGAAACTAAACCAGATAAGCTCTGACATAATTACAACTGCACAGTAATTTAGTGCTAATATATTAAAATAACTTGTATTTAATTACATTTTTATGCATATGTGTTTATGGAGAAAATTATATTTTAAATCTTAAATATTTGCAAACATCATCATTATTTGACATTTCGGTCGGGCTTTGCCACACGAGTTTAACCACTGTTACTGTTAGTTTATTTATGATTTGTACTACTTTATTCTATAGTAGCCAATAACTAGCTTTCCCCCTCGGTTTCACCTGCGTTCTCGAGGGATATTATGTATCCCGGTTTTATAGCATAACCTATATCACTCAGGAATAGTGTAGCTTAATATCAGTGAAATAGTTTTTGAAATCGGTTGATTAGTTTTGCGAGGTTTCTCCTACATCCAAACTCACAAATATATGTTTATAATATTAGTGTAGATGTGGATGTGGTAGGCCGTACCTACATAATAATAATAATAAATCTGATCCCAAACTAAGCAGAGCTTGTACTATGGAAACCAGATAACTGATAATAATATACTACATTTACTTTTTTTTTATAAAGGTACATACTTATATAGATATTGACACCAAGACACAGAACAAACAGACATGCGTTGCACAAATGTTTGTCCTGGGCGGGAATCGAACCCGCGACCTTCAGCTTGGCAGTTAGAGTCTCTAACCACCAAGCCAACTGGCCTGTATATACGAGTATATAGTGTATATACAATATTTGCTGATATCTCTATATCTATATTAAGGAATCCTTTCGACTATAGTTAGAAAGATAACATGTACAGGCGTATCTTAAGATTGTTAACAAATACGCACATTATACTCCACTTTGTTTTTGTTTTTATTGCCAATTATGCCGACATATAGGCAGGCAGTCACCGTGGTGGTAAGTAGTGAATCGCCACCTATAGACAATTGCAACACCAGGGGCATTGCCAAGGCGTGTGACGCAATCCTAAGACGTGAAGTTGTTAAGTCTCATATGCCTGTAATTTCCTAACCTAACCTAACCGTAACACAGTAATACAAGTGCAATAATGCATCACGGCAGAAATGGGTAAGGTGGTTGTACTTCCCCGGATGAACTCTGCACTCTATTGCTGGTTCTATGAGTTCGAATACTTCTATCTATATATGTCTACACGTGACAGCAACTAAAGGCAAATGGTCTTCTCATTGACCTTATTAATGTTATCAAACCAATTTTGATCAAATTTGTCAGTTTAACCGGAGATAAAATCAATTAGTTAATGCGAAAATAAAACTAGCTCAGAAATCTTACGATAACCATCGAAAGCTTTCTTTAATATATGATCCTAATTTAATTTATTTATGCAAATGTAACCAGTTTCATGAGATCTTACTAAAACTAGCTGTGCCACGTGGTTTTACCCGCGTTCCCGTTAGGGGTAAATAAGTAGACTAGTCGTATCCGCCCGTAAGTTATTTCTGTTTGCCTAGCTTTTAAGGGGCATAGCTATATATTTAAAACCCTTTAAAATTGGGCTATCAACTACCAAATATATTTTTTCTTACCCGATAAGTAATTCCACCTAAAAAATAAACAAACTCTTCAGCTATATTACATAAGTATAGATTTCCAATCAATATTCTAATTAGAATCAATGCACATTGCAGACTCATTGTGCGTATCGACTGTTTAAAGCATTTTTTATACGATTGAACCGTTTTTGAAGCAAGATCCTGTTGATAATAAATTAGGTGTTAATGTATTAATAATTCATATTAAAGTGTGAAGAAATACGAATGTTTTTTTTATGCGGCTTTATCTTGCATTACGCATTTTTATTTGTGATTTACAATTTATTGGAAGAAAATCGTTTATTAGTTTATAAGTTTGTATACACCCAAATACCATAGAACGAATTTGAAACTTGATGAAACTTGGCACATAGATAGAATATGCCTTGGAATAATATATATTATAGATATCAAGATAAGTTATATTCTATTCTATCCTGGGAAAAAGCATCCCTCGAAAACGCGGGTAAAACCTCGGTGGCAGTGAAATATATTTATAAAAATGTGATAAAACTTTAAATCACTTGTTTAAACTAGACAATAGCCTCCCAATGTTAATTATCATTAAAAATAAATTACCAAATACACATTCGTCCATGAAATAAAATTGGGAGTAAACGCGGTAATTACCCCCAACTATAAAGCGTTTATATGACAGGATATGCGGTCAGCCGACCCCGGCCAATGAGACGGCTCCCTCCGTCGCACCGGAACTGAGCACCGGGGTTGTTCGGGTTAAGTGTGATTTAGTTCATGACAGGGTGCCTTGTTCTGTTATGTATTTAAAAACTTAATTAAAAAGGCTACAGTTAAAAACAATATTATTCACAAGCGACTTGTTTCCTGAAGACAGGTTTATAATGCTATGGGATTCTTCAACACGGCCATCTGATCCGAAATACGGTAGTCTTATATGGAAACCTGTATGGATTACAACCAAATATGTTACTGTTCTCATTATACTCATTAAATTTATAAACGGAATTCTAAGTATCCGTGCTTAGTTTTGCATTCATACTCAAATTGAGAATCTGTCATTATATATATATTTTTTTCCTCTACTAAGGAAGAAAACAAGCTGACGGCCCGTCTGATGGTAAACGGTCACCGCAGCCTATGGACGCTTACAACACCGTGGGTATCACTCGCGCATTGCCGACTCTGCAAAAATCAACGATGTATTAGATATTTATTAGTTATTTATAAGAGTATTCCGCACTTAGCAGCTGCGCTTGACAGTCTGTTCCAATCTAGGCTTTATTGCTATGATGGTAAACACACAGACTATCCACCATAAAACAATGAAACTCGTCATTCACATAAATGATTGTCCTGACTCGGAATAGAACTAATGATGTGTCCTATGTACATCCGACAGGCCAGTTGGCTTGGTGGTTAACGCACTGACTGCCAAACCTAAGGTCGCGGGTTCGATTTCCACCCAGGACAAACATTTGTGTACATGAACGTGTGTTTGTTCTGTGTCTGGGCGTAAATATCTATATAAGTATGTATTTAGAAAAAAAATGTAGTATAACAGTTATCTGGATTCCATAGTACAAGCTCTGCTTAGTTTGGAACCAGATGGCCGTGTGTAAAAGAATGTCCCAGGATATTTATGTAGCAACTAACTTATCTTGCTGTTATAGTACGAAATTTGCTTGGCCTAACCAAGCAAAGTTCTGATGTCTTTGTGAAAAGGAAATATCTCTAAATATTTATTTTTCTTACGTAAGGGTGGTGGGTAGTGGTAATCAAGCAGGCACTACATAGTACTCTCCTACCATGTTATGGTTTCCTGGCATTTTACTTCATCGAAATCTCAAGTTTAGTAACTTCTGAACTGAGTCAGTCATATTCAAACATAATTCCTATCTGATACATCATAAAAAATATGTTTTAATAAATGTAACCCGACCAGGGGATACATAAAAATAAAAACTTGAAAGTAAGAAAGAAGTTAGGTGTTGATTGCTATTATTGTCTTATTGAGTACGTAAATTCTTTTTAAATGTTAGGATTTTTCTGTTTGTTAAGTTCGAAATAAGACTTCTTGCCGTTTAAAGTTATTACTCAAATTCGGCGTGATATTTACACAATTATTTCTTCAGCGGCAGCAACGCGCCGGGTACCAGCAAGTAGGTACATTATGAATTCCAAAAATAATAATGTTGATTATCCTATGAAAGCTGGCAAAAACAATAGTGGTGCAGATATGGCGGGTCGCGTGTTATCTGCCCGATGTTATTTCACGTAGCCCGCTGAGCTGTGCAAATAGTCCACTCGCCACAATTATACGTACGGTCTGTATAAATGACAGAGTATGCAGCGGAGATGGGATAGGCGTTTGATGCTGAAATGGAGCTCGATACTGATGGAACGTTGATATTCTTCTGGTAAAATCTGAAATACCTTAGAACCAGTGCCGGAATATTCTCAGTAGATTTATAGGCGAATTGGTGGATATTAGGAAAGATATCGATTTGTGTCGTAAGATGTTGTTTGTACCCACGCATTGTTATTTGTTTGACGGCTGGTGGTTCTTATGATTTGGGATATAAAATATAGTTCGCTTATTTATTTATATATACTTTTTAAATATTGAGGTTTATTACATGTATTATTACAATTACATACTAAAACTACCTTAATTGGTAAAATAATAAGAAATAAAAACAAAGCCAATACAAAATTAAAGGTTCTATCAGTCTTTAATGACACCTTATTTATTACTATCTATATAATGTATTGTGGAATGCAAATCAATAAGATTAATGAACAAAAAACTATATTCAATATTATCGATTACATTATCACCATATTTTTACAACATCATTCTTGGTTGGAAACTTACTGGTTCTTGGTGAAAGTTCACGCTGAAGCGTAGCTGAAGCGTAGCTGAAGCGTAGCTGATGGGTAGCGTGGACTTTCGTTAAGCGCAGATGATCCATTACTCAGTATACCTATAAATTGATGTAGTTACAAACAAAACACATTGACAGTATACTGTAGGGTCTGAAAAGATATTCCTATAGTAGAATTAACAACGGTAGGTACATTAGGACAGTCTGCGTGATCAAAAGCAAATAATTCTTTGCGAATAGTTGGTGCAGGTTGGTTCGCTATGATTCGGCAGGCTTCATGCGATTACCGACGACACCTGTCGCCTTTCCCATGGAATTTATAATTCTGGCCGGTGCCGCCGGTGCGGTGCGGCGCCGGATTGTGAGGATCCCTATAATTGTATTCACGGAACAAACGGATTTATTACATTTATATTTTATATATATAACTCTCTCGCTCTGTCATAATACATAGTCGGATTTAAATAATTGTCAGGTATATTTTATTAGCAATGTGCAAATGTCAATGTGAGATGTCGATAATGGTATAGTATACTTTAATAGACTTGGGTCGGTGTAGGAGAATATAGGGAGGAAGGATAGTGCACTTAAAGGTTTAGCAAAGTATCTAAAAAGAGCCAACAAAATATCGTACACTACATAAAAAGTTAACTAATACCTTATAGTTTTATAAATGAAACTAGGTCCTATGGAAATATTATGAATTAGTTTTTGTTTTAAGGTGGTTTGTATCTGTCGAAATATCAATGAGGCTGATTAATATGATCAAATTAAGAGTTAATTAGTTCGGATCAGTCAATTTGTTTATCGTCAAATAGAAAGGCAGTTACGTCTATCAGACAGTCTATCAGTAACCAACACCTATTATTCTAGAAACAAGTTAGCTTACTTCTAAGGATTTCTGTGTTGTTAAAACTAACATTAGCACATTTCATGATAAAGTTCTTTGATACACAAATAAAACAAATTGAAAGCATGTAAGTCAAACCTTTGCCATTATCATTATTTTTTTAAAAACTTTTATGTACCGGCATACTAAAATTTAACGTTGATATGAAACTGCATTGTAGTGTGTATCTGGGTGCACGGCACGGCAGGGCAGGCCGTGTGCGCCGTCGGCCGCGACGGCTGCTATCTGCGTTCATTTCACGCATCGCCCTGCCGACAAATCGCAGGAGACTGAACTTTTCAAAATATACCTTTCAACCATTTTACCACTCGTATTTTGACTTCTGCGGGACAGCTGACAGACTGGATAAGGTTTGAGATATCGTGCGAAAATTTATACGCTAACATGTCAGATTATTATTGCAATGTGTTCACATTTGAAACCATTTGCTACTGTTTGAATGGCTTTTTACCATTAAGGTATAATTTTATACCATTCTTTCTACACAGATGCGATTTTTATGCCTGTGAAGGACTACATGAATAAAGAATATTTCTTTTGTGGGTAAAATGGCGAATGGAGTACCATTTTTTAAGCAGTATGACCTCATTATAGTTTGAATATCACCTCTATTTACTCCACATACGTACACGAACCATACATAATACTATATGCATGTAATTCACATCGATTTGTGTGTACCACCATGCGTGAAATGAACAAAAATAACCACCCACAGTTCACCTACACACGTCTACCGTATCTACATAGTGGTGCGTTACGCATGGCTGCGTTGTCACATAGGGTACTTAGGGACAAACTGTTTAGAGAGTGGCTTTCAAAAATGACCTTTATTGAAGGTTAGAACAGCATACGTAATACTTATGATATGACAGTACTTATACCTGGAGGTTGAAGTTAACTACTAATCAATTGTAAAAAAAATACCCATATTTTCTGTCCAGGGAGGAAGATGCCAAAAAATTATAACACTAGCCTACAACCCACAATCCCGAGTGATCAAATTTTTTCTCATGATAAAATGTATTATAATGCGTTAATTCAAAACAAGGTGCGCCAAATTTCATACATGATTTGTTCTGTCGTTTTTGTGTATTTGAGTAAATCATCGAAATATCTTAATTTATGTACTCTAACATTTATATTATTACTAGAATGTAACCTAGCTGAATTTCTTGTCGGTTCTTCTCTGTTAAAGATTAATGTTCAACCAATAGTAATTTCAGTTGGCTTTTACTTTCATAAGTGCCCTCTTATGGCCTAAACTCAATAAAGGACTTTGACTTTGGTGTGTCCTGCTTCTTAAGTTTTGTGTATTTGACCTGCACAGAAGTAATCATAAAATTCTGTAGTAATCACTACCTACTTTTTCACCGATGTCCGTGGTGGTTAGGTACTCTGACTGCCAAGCGATAGGTCGCTTATTCGATTCCCACCCAGGCTAAGTATTTGTGTTTATCAATAGAATCTTTTTATCATAAGTACAAGCTCTGTTGAGAGGCGAGAAAGTAAATGTTCTAAGATAAAAATTATTTATTTTGGCACACTTTGTAAAGGTAATTATCAAGGATCACTTTAGTTCATCTAATGTTAATAAATATAACATATCCAGTAAAACGTATTAGACAAAAATCAAATCATAAACTTAAAATACACATTCTTATACCTTGCTGCACATCGGAATTAAACCCATAACTCCTTGAACACCGTAGCTCGGAAAACCCAAGATTTCACCGCACCGAGGCAGGTAAAGTTTGTCGCTCAACTCAAGTAAAATAAGTAACTTAAGTAATGTTTGAGTAAGGACTCGCGGAAACGACTGTCGGAACACTTCGCTAGGTATGTTATGTGATATAAAAGTTAGTTATATGAGTATGTAATTTATGCCGCTATAATTTTTTATTGCAAGTTTCGAAGGTTATATATCTTTTTTACCGTCAGCAGGTCTGTTTCGGATTTTACAACTAGAGAAGGTAGAGAGTTGAAACTCGGAAATTTAAATTAACGATTTTAACATTCATTTATTTTATGTTATTTTTCAAATCTTATTCTGGTTTCACAATGATCAATACCAGTATATTGATTTTATCTGAAATTTCTATATTATACCCCAATAGTTAAAAATATTGATAAAATCATAATTTATTGATTTATTCTACAGTGAAATAAAGATTTTTCGTATAATACTGATATTTATTCGTAATTAAGATTATTTCGGAATAAATTAACACAGATCAAGACTAGATAAGTGTAAAGTCAATCTGTAGTGTGAATTCCTAAGTGCCAACACCGGCAGTCTCGTAAGTAAACACGATAAAAAGCTGTTAAAACTTCAAACAATGATAATGTGCCTCATGTATTATTTATATCACTCGGCATTAATGAAGCAAGGTCATTTGAATTAATTTCCTTTGCTAATATCAACGTTTGCTTTCACACAACGCCTTTTATTACATAACTGAGTTGTTATGATTTAAATTTGTAAAATAATCACGCTTAATTTTAATTTACTGTTATTTTGTACACGACTTCTATAAGAACCCGGCTCGGTGCTAGTCCTGCTACTCGATACAAGATGGCGTTAGTAGTAATCGAAATGGCGATTCATTTTTACGCAAGCCACGTAACCGCAAGGTGTTTTAATAAAACTTTGTTAGTGTTTATTTTTGGCGCCGATACTTGTCTGCCGAGACGAACACGTCACAACATATTTAAATACCAAATATTATGCACATTGAGATATCAAGAATGAATTTAATATTTTATACATAATATATTTTAGAGGCAAATGATGTCTTCCATCACTAACTGTAACTTAAATATAGCTTCATATATTTTTAGTGTAATAATGTTACAGATAATTTAATTAGAAATAAAGAACAATTTAATTTTAAATAGGATTTTTTTATACTGGAACTTCCTCCCAAGTTAAATATTCTAAAGCTTGTAATATTTAATTTTAATCTGTGGACTATTATACAAAATATTCTGGACTAGATAAACTTCTCGTAATTCAATTATTAAACTATTGTAAGATATTTGCCTCCGTAGGATTATTAAATGACTACTCTTCTGTAATCTTTATTAAATAACGATCCTTGCATAAGAGCAGATGACCGCAAATATATTTTCATAAACAATAAACGTAAGTACTTAAGGATTTTTCATGAAATCCACCTGAAGTCTTCAAAACAACCTGTCGCCCTCCAAACTGACAAAACAATCCCGCCTCGCTCCAAATACGACAAAGCAAATTATCGGCTCTCCACAACGTACCTTAATTAATATTTTCCATTATCTCGAATGCGGCACCCTTCCTACATCCTGTATAGACAGACGAATCATATCTCTTACAATCGTTGTCAAATACCTACCATACACATTGTATATTCCACTTCCCGTATCGTGTACACAGCTCGACGGTTATCTCTGTGTGCGTGAGGTTTTCCCGTCGTTTACATGTGTGTGCGCGGAAAACGTGAGGTGGTGCTGTCTCGTTCTTGTGTAGTAGCCCGTTCTTTTCGCACATGTTGCTATGCGACTGGACGCGTCTCTAATATAGATAGATCGTTTGATGTTGTTCAGTCCATTATTGTGTGTTTAGCTTGTTTTTGTAAATCTTTATGACTATGGGCTCAAACGTGAGTTTTCACATTATTTTTGTTGTGGAAATATGATATTTGAAGTTTTATTCCATAGTTTTAATGATTTAAATTAGTCTTAGTCATCAGGTTCTTTACCATTGCAGTGTCAAATAATGTTTTCAGTAAAGTAGTAAAATGAAAATGGTTAAGTTTTAGAAGACTTAATTATTACATAGGTTAAAAAACATTAGTTCTTATTAATGTGGTAATTTTTGTATTCTCGGTAATTTAACATCAATGATAGCATAAAAAAAATGGACTTGTTTAAATGTGCTAGCGATTGTTCCTCACACACCTGCCTACGCTCACCGACACTTCAATCGTGGTATTTACATCAATTAAGGCCTCTCGTATCAATAACTTCAACTGTATATTTTTTCTAGACCAAAACGCGATTTACTTGAAAAGGTAACCTAGTTGACATTGACACCTAATATAGAAAAACGGCTAGAGATTCTCCACAGCTTATCTTTCAATGACCAATCATATACAGAATGGATTTACTTCCATACATACGGCTGTGCTAAGTCTGGTCTAGAAGGGGGCAGGGGGGCGGTAGGCGGCGCCGCGCATGCGTCCCGTTGCCAAGACGACGGCACGTAGCCATTGTGCGTGTGTGCGTGAACCTTTATAGTATGTTCGATGGAGCAAAGGAAAAATTTATAATATTGAAATGTGTAAAAAACAAATCATTCATCTGTTGTACTGGTCAACTATTTCATTAATTTAACCCTATGATTCTCTTTTTTGTTACTAATTATTGATTTTCGCACAATTTATAAGTTATGGAATTTAAAAAACAAATAACTTTCTCCAGGCTAAATATTTTCTAAAAAGTTTTATCTTCAAAACAATTCTATTAATCCTCTTTAGATGTTTCAATCGAGAAAATTATGCTTATTTATGAATTACCCTTAAAACCTCTATTTACATTTACGTGACATTATATTTTCCATAAATACAGTGAACGTACTGTACCAGTACTTCTGTGTACCGCATTCCACGCACACTACAACAATTAACTCGACGTGTCCATGTCCGCGTGTCACAACTCACTCACACATACACAAGCTCTACGCCCAACACAGCCGTATACAGTGTGTATACTTAACATAGTTTTACTCCTTAGAGACCTGAAAAGGAATTTTACAAGGGCTTCTTTTCAAACCTTTGGTTGTAAAACGTCTCTTAACCGTTATAAAGGGGTATCGATAGTGGTTCTTTTGTAGTTTATCTCGCGGGATGTATGGATAATCGTAAAACCGGTAAAGTGTGTTAATGTACCTTCATTCTATGGTGTACACAAAGGTTTGAATGGTTAAGTCTATGTAAATTTTGTGATGAAAATGATGGGTGACACATTTTCAGGGTCCAGGATAGGCGCTAAGTATTCCTTACAGTTTTATGATGGGTTGTTGTCGAAATCGTAAGAAAATACTGTATATTTATGACCAGGATGATAAAGTTCTTAATGAGCAGCTAATGAAGTTACTAAGGAAATTAAGTACCATAAGACATACTAAACAAAAGCTGCTAATTGCTTATTTAAGCGCTTCCTTATTTTATGATGTGAATTAGCACTGTTTTATGGAAGGGATGCATAGGTAAGAATATCTTTGTCTATCAGGACCAATTGAGGCAAAGGAGAAGCACCTATGGAGGATCCAATCATTACAGGCCCAATCAAATCCTTATCATTCCACACAATAGTTTGATGGGAGGACAGGAAGAAAAGTAAGCTATGTTTTCAACCTACTTTGGTGTTAGTATGGACCCCATAGGCTGCCTAGTTTCCTCGTAGCAGTCACCCACCGCGGCGCAACCACCTCCATCCAGGATATATCCAGAAACCACACGTTTTCCTTTAAAAAAATCGATGCAGGAGCCAAATAAGAGGCATTGCGAAGGTCACGGCCTCATCGATCCGGCGTAGAAAGTGAGACCGGCTGCCACTACTAACACCGTCCCGTTGGCTATGCAGCCTGAATTAATCGCGCATATATTTGAATACATTTCAAGCGGCGCAGTTCGGGGCTCCCGGCCGCGGTGTCGTCGCCCCCTTAAGTTTTAGCGATTTTGTTGCCCGCCCGCGGTATAACTGTTGCTCCGCTTTTTTGTCGCGGATTTTGTGATTGCTCCCGTTCATGGCTTCGTGCTTACTTCGCTAGTAAGTTATGCGCCCTCACATCGACTCTTCCGCGCATTCGAAGATTTCTACTGTTCAAGCGTCTCGCGCTTCTTGATGTAGACGTTACATGATGTTTTTAATTGAAATCGCAGAATCGTTAGATCCTGTGCCGCTTTATTTATTAGCATTATTAGCCAAGATGAGATAATTGAATTAATGCAACTGGCTATGTATAACTAACTGCTGCTTTTGGACTACCTTAGACATGTATCAACATTCGGGTTTACTGTCTCTAGAAACATTTTGTTGGTGAAATGATCAATAAAAATTATATGAATTCCAGGTATTCAGTATATTTTCAGTGAATTTGAACTAGTGATTTCTATAGTAAGAACGAAAGCGAAGAAAATCAACAATTTGATTAAGCTAATGTTTTCGTTATTAGCCCTGAAATTACTTTGATATTGACATTACATTATCCGACTTCAGAAATTACCCATATGTAACGACAACGTAACTAGACTATCTAAAATTATATCAAGCACTTCAAGAATAGGTATTGCTTCATGAAAAGTTTCTAAATAGAAGCACAATTATTTTGGGTGGAAAGTTTAGATGTCGTTTATTTTATCTTAGATTTCTTTCTAGGATTTTTGTGACTATAACTATCAAATAAAGAACTCCAGAATAAACCTGATATAATGCAAGTAGAGTTCTGTAGTTGTTTCTGTTAAGTAATCCTTAATGACCAAAAAGTATCGATTATTCTGAACTATTACAACGGTAACATTATAATAAAACAACAAAACATCACCCAGAAAAGTTTTATTTCATAAATCACCGCTTGAAGCTGAACCTCTGAGATTGAAGAAAAATCCGACAGCGCCTCGCAACCATGATAGCTCGCTTCTCATCACGCTCCGAAAACCTGGAAAAATAGAAAGACCGTTTAATATAAAGCCAGTCGGAGACAATTGACGTGTTATCGGTGTCCAGCGAGAGACGCAAAGCGGGTTATTGTTAGCTCCCTACAGCGCTTGTCGAATACGTAACGAGCGATGGAAAGTCGACCGATTGTCACAAGAGGGCCATTACTATTCCACGCTCGTCACACGCGGGCAGATGTCTCGCACACGCCCGTACAAACATTAGTGCATGTACAACGTGAGATACGAAAGCAGGCGATACGGGACGTAGATGGGACAATGTACAAAGTTACAATGGTGTCTACAGGTTTCCTTGCAATTCTTTCAGAGGCACAATATGAAATAGCAGTAACCATTACCCATACGTAAACCTTTTGATTCAAAGCTAAAGCTAATTTCATTAAAGAACGCGCTGGCAGTGATATCGGTTGTGGTACCGTCAATGTAACAAAAATCTTCAGTGTCGGTTACAAGAGTGTTATACTGTTATATTGTTGTGAATACTGGGAGGTCCACTTTTTGTTCCAGAAATCCTAGGCTTACTACTTTTAACGCAAGTCTTATGAATGATTTAGTTCAGTTTTATAGTAAAACTAAAAATATAAGATAAGGAACATATAGCAAGTCGAAACGTCAAAGGAACTATGAAAGGAATCGCCAATATAAATAATATGTTATAAAATTATATATTTCAAAAGAGGAGACACATGCTAATGAAACTTGATCTTTCAGTAAAGTAACCTGTTATGCGAAAACCAAAAATAGTGGTCAAGCGCCAACCTGTCGTATCTTTATATACGTGCTATCATCATCACTAACTTTAGTAATATTTCGTTCTTACGTGGCTTAAAAATAAGGTAGGTACTAGGTACATTGTCCCATTATTGAGATACTAGTTTTGCGTTACTCTAGATTGTTCTCATCGACCGTTCCACACAAATGTGTACAAGCACCAGAATTACGCGAGCGGCCATTTTCACAGCCTACTTACGTGCCGAACTGTTGTGCCAGCCATCGATGCTATCTGCTGATATTGCCTTTTTAGCCGACACCCGTTAGCTTCCCTCCGTTGTCCGCTATTAAAACATGCGACAATTTCTACTTGTTCTAGACGAAGAATCACTAGAAAGTTTGCCTGATCATTTGGAAAGATAGCCTTTTCTGAAAGCCCAATGAGTGTAAATTTTAGATTATAACTATTGCCTTGTTTGGTCGTTGATAGTGTTAGATGGAACTGTGCTTAGACTTCAGAGATCACCATCGATCCGGCTGGTAGAAATCTGGTCGAATGTTGAACTGAATTGTCAAGGTTTAAATTTTCACTTGATACTATGTATGTTGTTCAAATTCATGGGATAAAGTCTATCAAGATTTTAAATATCTATTAACTGTTTGTTTTTCAGTACCAGCGAGTATTATTAGAATATACAGTTAAAATAATGAGGATTCTTCAAGCTTCTAATATATATTTCAGATGTGTAATCCCGGGTTATGTGTGAAGGTGAGGACGGCGGGTCGTGGCGACCGCCCCGCGCCCGGGAGCGTCGACCTTGTCTTGCTATTGCAATGCGCAACACGCGCTATACTTTTGTTGCTCACAGAATAAGGTCACGCTTATTGTACTTTAATGTAGGATGTAGGTTAGCTCTCCTCCTGTTGTGGTAGGAGAGGACTCAAGTTACCGTGTTAGTTATATTTTTGGAATTGATGGAAAATGTTCTTTCGTTTGTCTTCACATGGCGCAGTTATGGACTACTGTGTATGATACCGTTTGTTTGAATTTTGAATCAGTTTCAATATTGATAACTGTACATCATCATATCCGTCCTTGACGTCTCCCCCATAATATTCCTTTTAATCATTCCTTTCCTTCAGAGAGAAAGTCTACATTAACAGTTGTTAATGTTCTTTGCCAGTTTTTATGGACCTGAAAAGTGCCTTGATAGCTTTGACCATAATGAAATATCAGGGTCTGTTATTTGCTTACTATACCATAGGCTTTGACAGACGCAGACACAGTCATTGAAGGATTTATGAGAACAGACCTTTCTGCACCTCCACAAACTGTCTCATTAAAGTCTAGCTTGATTTATGCTCCTGATTGATGTATGGCTGCAAGAAAAAAAGGAGTTCTCTAATTAAATCTGCCCGTTTAGGAGTAATGCGGCACTTATGGTTCATGGATATTTTTATGGAACTTTTGAATGACATTTTGTTTGCGACTACTTCACCAGCTAAGTACGTTTACTATTAGGTAACCGGTGCTATAATAGATTTTTGTATTTAAAATTTCAGCGTTAACGTTTCACGGCCACGCAAAAAGTAGCTTTCACCGAACATCTGTGCGTACCGAGACAAACGCGAGACGCGACCCGGCGCGCGGCGTTCAGTACGAAAGCGTATCTTATGCATTTTACATGAGCCGCGCCAACCATGAGGCCCCTTACCTTAGCCTTGTCACACTGGCGCACCACCCACACAGGGGCGCGCCTCGCCACGCACACACGCACGGGTCCATTGTCAGAGAAACAAAAACACGCACACACCACTGGCTCTAATTAGTTGTTTGTAAACACATGTCGGTGCGTGTGTGCGTGCGCCCGCTAACTTTTAACGGGCATTGTTTTGGGGTATAATGAAGTCTTGAAGTACGGACGGTGTCAAGGGCCCGCGGTTCGCGCTTTGCATATTTTTGTTTGGGTGCTCGGCTTGTACGGTCCGGGTGGCAGACTCATTATCATTTTGGCACGGTTTTGTGCTGGAATAATACAAGAACAATTTGTTTGTTTCCACTTTGACGTCAGACTAACGGCTTTTTATAGTTAAAAGTCGGGCTTTTTTCAATAAGATATCAAACTAGTTGTTGCCCCGCGGTATCACCCGCGTTCCCGAGGGAGCTTATGCTCCATATTAAAAAATTACAATTTAGACACATTTTGTGTATAACATTTTATTGAAATTCGATAGACACATAAAATTGTGGGATTTTTAAATCATGTAAGATTAATAAAAAGGGCTGGTTAACTAATATATTTAAAATATATCAGTCAGAATTAGCCTCAAATATCATAGTCATATCCACTACAATCCCAACTAATATGTAAAGTAATATTTATGATCTACTTTTTGCTGAATACAAAGTATAAACTTTTCCCCGGGATATGCCTAATTTGCTACCTGGAATTTAGACAGTTCAGATTAGGTTCATGCTAGGGGGGAGGGCAGGAAGGTCAAAACTTCTGAAGAGACCACTGGTTCGAAAGTTTGCCTTGAATCGAGCAAAATGGACAAAACCTTACCTAGGTTTTTGGTTGGCTGTTTTATTGTATAAGTTCTTGGAGTGGTGAGTACCAAATTCTTTGAGTTACTCATAACATAAATTACATATTTACCCCAAATTTTTAGTCTACGCGTAGAAAAGAGCCACCGACTATTTAATAAGCCAACCTTATTTATCTCATACGCGAATTCCCATTTAATAATCTAGCCATATAGTTCGTACTCTCAAATGGGGGGTGTCCTAGATGTACGGGGGGCTTGTAGGGGTGCGGGGGAAACGTTGGGCCTGGAGGGAGGGGCGGGGGAGGCACTCGGTTAATGAACCTGCAGGGATGCACGTCGGCGGACATTTCGCAATAATATTAGTTCAGCACTGAAATGAAAGCCCGCTCCAATATTCGCTTACTTGCTAAGAGAATATTTGTGCTTCTGTTTATGTGCGAGTAGACTCAATAAACAAGCTCTAGCTTCAGGAATATACAGAAATTGGCAAATTTCTATAACTAGATAGTCGTCTTGGAGACAATATTTATGATTTTCAATACAAAGCAACCGCTGATAAGGACTAGACCAGATTTTATTTACTGAGGATGGTATTTGATACTAAGAACCAATTAAAATTTTGTAAGCTTCAATGACTTTTACTATATACCTACAACGGTTTGGAATACAATTATCTTGCAATTTTTCAGTAAACAACTCGATATTTACATGTGTTTATTTATTTATTAAAGAATGCGACCATATAGGCAGGTGGCTGGCAGTACACACACAATGTAAATCATATTAGTGTTACAGATCGCCTTTTGCTGCCCGGTGTCCAATCATTTGGAGTCAGCACAATATGTATGCTTGGCCTTTCGCCATTCGGTGCATTACATATTACACGAGATTTGGCAGAGTTTTTACCGACCGCCTGTCTGACGCCAGCTTTCTTTTGTTAACCACTGAGAATAAGGTGCAAAGTCCTGATGGTCGCCACTTCTACAAATTACTAGTGCGAGCAAACGTTTATAAAGTTTTAGAAGTATATCTTGTCCTTTAAATTATTTGTATACTTAAGTAGCGATTTAGAGTCGACCTCTACGATGTAGTGACAGTGGCACTTAAAATATATTTTGTCGAAAAAATTGCGTAAAAATTGGTAATAGATATTTTCGGTAGTCACTTACTTGACCTGAATTCATACCTGAAACTGAAATGACTTGAAACATAAAGATCCTATGTTGAAACTGTACTAAAAGTTTTGCTTGGAAAAGACAGTCTTAAAATATATTTTTCCAAAATATACCTAGAATAACTACCCCATGTTAGTGTCCTAATACTTTGTTTCAATTGATTTATAAAAGCCTATACAATTATTCTCAAATGGAAGCTTAATTTTATTTCCTATAATTTTACTAACACAACAAAAAAGGAAATATTTACAAATATGTTCAAAATAAAATCAACTATCGAAATAGTTTTCTCGCCTCCATAGTATTGTCTTTTTCTTTATTATCTAAACATAAAATGTTGTTATCTCTTTCCGAATTACCCGAGCGTTGTCTAGCATACTTTGTGTAGGATTAGAGGAAATCCAATTAACATAAAACCGAGTCAATAAAACCTCTCCTAAATTCTAATATGGCCTATAAATGTGTCTAAGTCCTATAGGAAAAATTGCAGCACATTGCTACTCGGTACACTGCTTGTGGTCTACGAATACCAACATAAATAATACAATATTTTCTTTAAATAAATTTAATGATAAATTAGGTACTACTGTTTCATTAAAATGTAGTATTTTTCCTTAGCCTTCTGTCTAGTTTTAAAAAAGTCTAACAGCTCGAATGACTATTTTCCATATAACAATATTACAATACAACCTTATTTTGTAAATTTCAGCGATCTTTAAGGAATTTGATAACTTCCAAAATCTGTGGTGAAGCTTTTATAAATGGATACTTTATCCTCTTAAGGAATACATCCGGTAGTTAATTTTCAGCGTTCATTTTGAAGGTTCTTCTTTTATTGTATCGTGTAACTCGGACGGGCGCCACCGTGTGCGCGTCCGGAATCTTAATGGATATTAATCAGACGCTGCTTGGAGGAATCGGCCGTCAGTTCCTATCCTATCGTATGTAGTGGCTTGCTCCCGCTAATCGCTCGCGGATCGGCCCAGCTCCCGGACTACACTCGCCTATTTGTTACCATTAATTACATTATGCGAGGCTCTCATTTAATTTATTGCTAAGATTCCATGATTAACTATAATTCAGTTGCTTAGAGCTAGACGCGTGGGTAATTTATTCATTTGTATAATTAGCCTTTATCACCTCGATTTGTTTTTTAAAACAAAATGCCTGATACTTGGCAGATTATTCAAATATACGACCAAACGTCGAAAAATAATAAATAAAAATGTAACAAGTACCACTTGTCTTCAAGACATGACCTTAAAAACTCAAGCGTCTTTAAAAATATCCAATAATACGTATCCAGGGCCTATTCTCCAACTATTCGAAGAGCATACAATACCTTCGGCGTGACGTTTCAATGGCGAGCCATTCTGGAAATTTGTTTGCCGATCTGCGAGTGAATCGACGCGCGCGCAGCCGTTTTGTCAATACTGTCCGCGATTGTACTGTTTAATCAGTTTTGCATTCAAGTGTACCGCCGTTGACGAGTAATTGCTTGCGTCGATTGAAATGTTATTTTCTCTTAAAGCTCGATAATTCTGAGACTGAATACAAAATATAACATTCTGAATATTATGCTCAATGGGTTGACAAAATGGTGCAATTGCTTTACGAACTTTGTGTAGTTGTACAAAGAAAATTTGAGATGAAGTTGTAATATAATTGATGTAAAGTCTAGGAAATATAACCTAAATTAAATGAGAAAAAATAAAAAATCACTACAGAATGATATTATGTATATACTATCTTAAATTACGATGGCAGGTTCGCAAAACACTGATGCTCAACATGCGGTCGGTGTGTTCCAGCAAATTGAAGATCACCGATAGTGAAATTAAAAATTATAATGAAGGCATACACGAGCTTACACGCGCGTTTTAAAGTACACATCCAATGAAAACATGGAAGCACTTCAGACAATAATCCTGAATCCCACAAAAACACAGGAGCAGCAATTAAAGTCGAAAATAATATCGAGAACTCGACAGCGAACAATAACGAAGCTAACCATTAAAATAAGAGCGGAATAATAAATGAAGCCGCGCTGAAATTAAAAAAAGAAGAAAAAAAAATCCAACGTCGCGACGGATGCATAGAAATATGGCGTCTAGGTACAGGGACCAATCAAAATTCTTCGTCAATTAAGTGAGTGGAGATCGCAGCAAAAGGAAAATTGGAGGAAATACTGGGGGTGGCTTTGGACGATAGTGATGTTACGTGTATTTTTTTTTATGTCGATAAAATTTCGATCCGTTACTTGCCTAATGTGATCGGTACATTACAGGTCGATACCTGAATCAATACTGAGAACCGTCAATATGGTACTAAAAATGGTTTTCGGTACATTTACAAAATTTGTTTCACTTTTATGTCTCAAAGTTTAATTAAATTTGATTGTTATACAATCATTGACGCTTATATTCTGTCAATATGTATATTCGGCGAGTGGTGTGATGAAAGAAAGATAACAATGACACAAGGTTAACAATTCCGCGAAGCACTACTCATTATACATACAGGCAGTAGAATAGAATGTAGCTTCAGTAACTTTAAATTTGACCTTCATAAGTGCCCTCCGAAGGCCTAAACTGAATAAATGGTTTTGAATTTTGAATTTTGAAAAAAAATTTGAATTTTGAATACACAGAGTAAGTCAATGTTTCTCCGAAGACAAAAACTAATCGACTGGCGACAACTTTACTCATTCGATGACAGCAAACATATCGATAGCTTTTCAATGGCTAATGTGTCACAACTCTCTGGATATGAAAGCTATGGAAATAAAGTTTGTTCGTCCCGCATTGTAGCTCGCTCGTCGTAAATGGATTTTATCACTATATAAATATTCCCCCATTTTTACGTTACGACGCGACGCGGACGTAACGTCACGTGTCTACGGATTTACTTGTTTAAGTAGGTTTATGTATTACCTCCTTTCGATTTTATGATTGTAAAAGTGAGTTTAGCATTGAGCATGCATTCTTTTACATTGACCCTTTGACACTAACCGCCAGTTTTTGTAGCACCGATAAATTTTCTTCATTTAATGTCATGTTCATTTATGGGTAAGGCTATGAGGTAAATTATATTATAGTTAGCCTATCTAAAACATGAAAGTTTAAGTTTAAGGTACCTTGATAACTACATAAATAAATTATTAAGAGATAAATTGACTGCCAGATTAGAATTAACTGTCTGAAAAATTTCTGTGAAGTTTAATAGTAGCCTCATTTTATACGATACAGTTTACCAACTGAAAAATCAATCCTATCAATTTACTATCTATTGTGTTCAAATATGTATGACGGAAACATTAAATCAAAATCGTTTATCTTTCACGGGTTCGTAGCTTTCATTTTGTCGGGAAGTGGACCTCGGACCTCGGTTTATGAGCCCCTAAAGGCCACGCTTGTGAAATTATGCGCAAAATGCCCCCACGGCTCATTTACTTTAAACGCTGCATCTTTGACACTCCATTGACCCTTCGATATTAATAACGAATGAGGACAACCTCCGAATATCACGACCGAAGATAACAAAAAAAAACTGCAGATAACTGAAACACCGAAAGCTTCGGAACCAACCCTTTCAGCGCCGCAATCCTCTTAGCTTCAACATAAAAATAAACCGCACGCCACCTGACTTAGAGCCCTCCGTGACCTAACCACCTTACGTATTTAGGCTGCAGCGGTGCAGGTCTAACAACCTCGTACTAAAACAGAATATCGATTACTTTCGCTACTATAATGTAATCCCCCGCCCACATTTCGTTTTTTAGCTCTGGATGATAATATAGTGGTCTCTGTCTGGCGCGCGAGTGTCCCGAGCGTCGCGGCGGTCCCGAGGGCCGATGCGGCGCGGCGGCGTCCCTCTCGCTCCCGCCGCGTCCCGCCGTATGTAAATGATCGTCTCAGCGGCGCTGTGTGCGCCACCCCGCACCCGCACCCGCACCAGCACCCGCGCCCGCCACGGCCGCGGCCGCCTCGCTCGCTGGCGATACCGACAACACATCCGCGACTCGATGTTTGAGGTTTACTGCCCTGACAGCTTTTGTCCTATTTTAACTACGAATTTCGAATTTCGATCCCGAGTGACGTCTGAGAGTTTTCACATTTTCCTCTCGTATCGAGAGCGGTCATGTAAAATTGTAAACAACGGATTTGGGTGCAGAGCACTACGGAGATACGTTAGACATGCAAATGGTACGTCTAACTGATGACAATGATAACAAAGCGAGGGCAGTTTGAGCGAAAACGATTTGTCCGTGGCTTTTGGTTCCATCGACTCCATACGGAGCACGCAATTTAGTGTTTTGTATGAACGATTTAAAGTTGCGTTTTATCGGACGGTTACGTAGGTCGTACGTCGCTGCGAGCATTCGCGTGACGTCACGTGTACGTCGAAAATGACACTTTTACGAGCAATAATTTACATTACTTCGGTGTTAAGCCTCGCGTGCCACCCGATTGATTTTATGTCAGTCGCATCTCATATTTGCGTTCAGTTAAATCGAATCACTTGCTACACGACCGAGTTATTTTGTAATGGTCGTTTCGCGTGCTGGTGTTTTTTCCACTTTTTGGCTGTTTGGCTCGCTGCGGAATCCGCGTTCCAGATGTGGTACCCATTCATAAAAGGGCTCGCTTTACGTTCGGTGGTTAGCAGTAATACTCGGCTTTTTCTGATAGCCATCAAATTACGGTGTTATTTACTTATGAAATAGTAGATCGTGCAGTCCTGTTGCTGCTGCGGTAAGACGGCTAGGAAGCAACATAGACTCCAATGTTTATTATACTGTATGTTGTGTATTAGCTTTTACAGTCTATTACATTTGTATATGGTAATAGATTGCAAAAGGAATATTAATGATGTTTATCATTGATCATTTGGCGGGCCAGTCAGCGTGGTGGTTAGATATCGCACAATCAACTTTCAGGTCGGGGGGTCTATGCCCAGCTAGGACAAGGATATGTACGTGTTAATGAACACATGTAACAGATATCGCAAGTAAATATTTTTTTAAAGCAGTATAATGTAGTACCTATGTTCATATCGGTTACCTACTTAATTTGGAAACAGATCCCAGAATATTTATCCATTTAAATAAAATATGTAAGGAAGTGATTTAAAAAATTATGATACTTATATTGCAATTATGGTCGTTAGTAAAAATTATTCAATTTCCGATATAATATTGAATAAAAAATGTCTAAATCGATCAGTCCAGTTAAAGAACAAAGCAGGTTGTGAATGCAGTGTCGATAAGGCCGAGGACACACGCGCGCCACCCAATTAAGATCTTCATTAGGCGCCTTCCGCGAAAGCTGCGCCCGCGTCGCCACCGTCCGCGTCGCCCGTGTACCAGAGGTTTTATTTTGTTAAAAATAAGCGATTAGCTGCTAAGACAAACTTGAATTCAACTTGAGGTTTTGATGGCCCATGAATAAAGTTAAAGGGCAACACTTTCAAATTCTCTTTTTAAATTAAGGATCTTAAATGTTATACAAATCAACTTATGTAGAGTTCTTCTCTAGGATATCGTGTGACATAGTGATGATTATTAGATTTTTTAGTGTTAAACTAAAAAAGCAATAAAAATACTTATTTTAAGCATCTTTTAAGATTGTTTTGGGATTTTCATTTAGGGATTGTAAAGTATAGGCCAATCAGATGATCATGAATTTGTTATAACACACCTACACAATTATTTAAACGCCATATAACATCTGCGATTCTATGACACTTTTTTTGTGTAAGGAAGGTCGACTAGCCGGGAGACGGACCCTGCTCAATTACTGCATCAGCTCTACAACTTTTAATACGACAATGGTCATCAATCAATAGTTTATTTATTAAATTAAAAAAAACAAAAAAATGCTTCTATAGAAAATCCAACTAAAAAATAGAAAATAATTTGAATTAAGAATAGTGTAAATAAGAAAAAAATGTGTTTTATTGTAAAAAAAGTGTGGGGTGCCGATAGTTAAAAATATTTTGTTGCCAGATATGAGTAGAAGGATTATCATTTTGATAATACTATCTTAAAAAGCACCCCACACGTTTTTCAATATTTTTTTTACTTTTGTGCATTAGTTTGAATTCAAATTTATTTTTTAGTTCGATTTTCTATAAAAATGGTCAAAATATCGCCCAAAGGGTTACAAACATACAGGTGAAGCTAATAAGAAGCGTGTAAAAATACACAATTATTTATTAAAATTTTAAATACTCAATTATAATCCCGGGGTACAATCAAATCCTTCCCGTATTCGAGAGAACCGCGGCACCGAAAGCTAAATATGTATATTCAGGTATAAGGTGCAAAGCAGAACGAATGTAGGTACGTACAGGTGCGCTTGTGCTTCGAACTTACTGAATTCCTACAGATATGAGCTCTATACTACTCGCTGGCTGTGTAAATCTCGGAGTACAGTCCGGCTGTAAAATTAATTTTAAATTCAATTATATAATTTTAAGTACCTCCATATGTCAAACACAGTTAATTATGTCGGCTGGTGTATTATTGCCTGGCTTACACCTACCTGGATAGGGTCCAGGATGCTTTACAAGTTGTTTAATACTAGTTCTAGAGTACGTAATTATTTGTGATTTGTCTGCCTCTTATTTTAGTGTCTTGTTTGTTATATTTCGGAAGTGACATTATCAAAATGCAAAATCCTTTAATAATAAGAGAAACCAAATTACAGAGCTCGCCTGAAGACAAAAGGAACGTTCGTCTTTTCTAAAAATAATCTGACTTAAAAAAGGATTTAAGTATAAATTAACTCCTTATGTGCTTCCACACAATATTAGCTAGTAACAGAGCATTGATGAAGTTAAAGTTTTGCCATAGTTACTGTACAACATTTATAGTGTCAGTATTCTTCATTTGCGTGAAATAAGTAATACAATATTTTAGTGACACGAGAAATGCGAGCGAATTGTCAAGCATCGGTTGATTTATCATATTCCGACGGCACAGGTTGGAGCGACAATTGTAATGTAAAACCCGGGGCCGGATTTGAAACTAGCTTCAAATACCGTCGCGCCGAGTGCGGCCCTGGGCCGGACGTGACGCGCCGCCTGCCGCATCATACCTTCAGTTACATTACGTAACGTTAACGCAACGTAACGTAACGCGTCAACGTTTTCAGAGTGCCGGTTTTGTTAGGAAATTATGTGTTGTACGTCGCTCTTTGAAATTGTTCTTTTTATGTTTTTGTTTTCCAGAAACATGTGTCGCTAACCTATTGCCGATTTGTGTGATGTGAATGTTGAAATCTAGCTTTTTATTTCACTTGCTAGCTCTTATGATGAGAAATTGCGTACATAACATTTTTCTAAAAATGAACCTATAATAACTACAGTTTAACATATGTATTATAGAAATTTCATAATTTCTCATGATGATGAGTGTCCTCTACTCATCAGGTGAACCGTCTGCCTGTTTGTCATCCTTCAACATTTGAGAACCCGACAATATGTACAGAAATCAATTTATTAAATAACTAGCTATCATCATGCGGTTTCATCCGCATTCCCGAGGAATCTAACGCATCCCGAAATTATAACATATACCTTTATCACTCGGGAATATTGTGGCTTTCTAACAGTGAAAGTATTTCTTAAATCGGATGAGTAGTCTTTGAGATTACCATCTACATCAAAATTTATAAACTTTACCTATTTATTTTTATTTTATAGGTACAGAAACAGACAACAGATTATGTATTACTTATAAATCTAGATAATTAACATTATATAAACCTGTAGTCCAATTATAACTGTACACAGCATCTAATAAGCAAAACATAATAATAACAGTAATAAACCATTATATTAGTTGAAAGAACAAATATAATATTATATACATTATAAGAAAAGTAGATTAATAGTAAAAAAAATAATAATAATATTATAATAGGCAGGTAGACCCAGCGGTTTTGTAACTGAAATATGTTTTTTAGTTTGCTGATATATTCATTTCATAAAACGTCCAGAGTTCTGCGTACGTGCTCGTGCCCACTGTCATTTGCAATACTGTACGTAAGTACGTTTTCAGACTATCAAAATAACATAACAGTTACCAGAATAAAAAAGATCATAGCTAGTCTTATAGCGATTGTAATCCAATATAAAAATCTTTTATTTTTTTTCTTTACGAATGAAGCCCCTATTTTTGACAAAAATATTTTTTACGAACATTACTTTATATAATTCTTTACACGGCCACCAAAGCTCAATCTTAGCAGAACTATGGAAATGCGACACCTAACTGATATACTACATGTTATATATATTTTTTTCTAAATACATAATATACTATATTATAGTTATTTACACCCAGTGCATATAACGGTAATTCGAAGGAACAGCTGTTGATTAAAATATTAAGAACTGGCTAGAGGCATACATCAGATTCATATTTTTATAAGAATTTTCGGTCACATTGGCATTTAAAATAAATTTATATGTTTTTACTGTTATTAATTAAAAAAACAAATAATACATACATCGGACAGAATAGTTGATGCTAATTTAGCAGTTATCGCGTAACTAAATAGGGGTGATAATGGCGTATGACAGCTGCGGTCTGCCGAGTGTCGTATGTACAATGTGGTCTCTGGCAGGTATCGCTACAATGATGTACCTCGACCAGTCCGATTGCGGCTTTTTTTTAACCTGTATCCTCTTGGTGGACGTGGATTTCAGAAATCATGAAGGTGGCAGTATTATTTTTATGTTATTTAAATAACCACCTGTCGACACTGTGAATAATTTGTAGGTTTTTAATATAATGAATGATTTTTTAGGGTTCTTTTTTTTTGTGAAATTATTTTTGATGGACCATTTGGCATGGTGGTTAGAGAGCCTACTAGACCAGTCTAGAGCAAAGGTGCATGAGCATGTTAATTTTTTCTGAGTTTAGATGAAAGATAAGTTCTATTTTATGAAGTATGTCAGTAATATGGTTTCCATAGTACAAGCTCTGCTTAGTTTGGGATCGGATGGCCGTGTGTAAAGATTATCCCAAGATATTTATACAAATAAAATACTTGATTTTTTTTATGAGAAAATAAATTTGTAAGTGCAATGCTTAAATGCCCACTTTCTAGGTTTGTGTCTCTGGGCTAATATTCAGGTTGTAATTCAAACCGGAGAATCATATAATTACATAAGTGCCTATCTAAGGCCTAAGCCTTGATTACATGGATAGGTTTTCCCGTCCATTTTCCTGCTAATATCACTAGTCGTAATTTATTTATGAAGTGTTTAAAAATAGACCAAATAAATGCGTAAGCGCATACCATTTTGGCATCCTCCTCATTGTCAAACAACCGAGCTTTATCTTTGAACCACCTTCGCCTTTAGAGGGACAATAACAAATTAATGTTTAATTTTTTCCACGGTCACGCTTACGAATTGTTGCGTCCAAATTAAGATTTCCGCTTTGATCTTTTGGTAAGTTTATTTAACGCTTGTATGTATAAGGACTTTTCCAGCAATCAATCAAGTAATAAAATTGGTTTTGAATATTTTAATGGTTTTTAATTAGTATTCAGTTCTGTTCATTAAACAAATTGAATTATAAATAAATGCGTGAAGGGTAAATAAAAGTTGCCTTCTCCAAAGATTCCTGCTCCTCGCGTTTGAAAGACAATGAGCGCGGGCCCACACCGCGTCACTCCTTAAACCTTTTCGCCTTATTTCACTAGCCTTCCTTTTGTTTCGAGGGCATTTCTTTATTTTGTTGTGCGATCTTATTATTTCGCTACTGTTGGCCGCATTGCAACGTTCTCGGAGGTTTTTGTTCGCATTGCCGCTGCCTTACGGGAGCTGCGCGCGGAATGAAGTAATACTGCCCAAGACTCCGCGCTATTGTGTATTTGCGAGCATTTTTTTTTCTCTCAATACCACGTCAAGTTTTTCACTTCACATCCAGTTTCATTCTATGTATGTTATGTAACGTGCCTGTGTGATATGATCGCGAATGTATAATTATCTCGGAGTTCCAATTAAAGTTGGTATGATTGAAACGGCGGATGTGACGTATTAATTTGTCATATTCGTTTATTCGTAAGGGGGAGATCAAAGACGATCGATCGATGTATTGCAAAGATTTAATGCGGATATGGAAGGGGTGAACGCGAGGCAGACGGATGATGGTTTGCTTTAATGGTAAATAAACTTATTCGAGCAAGCAACAGATTCAGTAACAACATGGTAGGCTACAAAAGGAGCAAACGCGTAACACAGGCGTCTACTTAAGGCTAACTGAGATCTCCTTTTTAGGGCGGGGGAGTGTGAACGCGGCGTGTCTTAGGGCTAATTAACGGAAACATGCGCGCGCGCCTGGCGCGTTAATCACAGCGGCGACGGTGGCGCCCCCGTCCCCCCGCCCGCCCGCGCTATCGCGAACACACACTTGCTTTTAGTGTGAGATGTTAGTGTAATCTTAGGAATTTAAATTAATTATATTATTTCGTTAATGAGAATGTTCTTAAACGAAACTCGGTCTGTTTGCGTTGTTCGATGTTCAATGGGAGTAAATTTACTTAAGGTTCCTTCATTTATTTAATATGTCCACAATTTTATAAAGACACTATAAGTAGGTACTTATATTAAGTGATGACATCCATTTAAAAAATTATATTCAAATTGAATGAACCTAAAGAGCACTTTCACCCTATCCTAGCTACAAAACATGCATTCAAAATTCGAAACTATTTGCAATCTACATTCATTTGATTCCGTCACGAATGCTCCAATCTAATTTAGTATGACAGTCGATAAGTTAAATAAAAAACGAAAAAAAATTGGCAGCAAGACAATGTCTCCGCTTTTTTCAATGCATCGAACAATCGCTCCCGAGTTAGGAATTTATTGAGTCGTACACAAAATAAATAACTGTGAGTGCATCGTGGTATATGTAGGAGGGACACGAACCAGTCTCGCCGGTACCAGGATTGATCTAAGACATCAACTGTCTGTCTTCGAGGCTCGCCATATGTACAGGAGGTATGCGATGTGCCATTGGACATTATAAATATTTGAAAGACCGCCTAGCTTGAATTCTTAAGTCAGATTGTGATTTCCATATTAAAGATGAGTTGGTTTGAGTACATTTTTTACATTGTATTCTTACAGGCTTAACAAAAAGGAGGAATGCTCTAGCAAATTAGTTATAACGCTACACCTTAAGTTTGTAAAACTAAGGAGTTAAAATTCTATCTAGATTCATTCAGACTCATCCGTCTGATTGGATATCGAATATATATAATATCAATCAACATTTATAAAATATGTATTTGTGAAATGTAGTGGGAAAATTGACTGTTTTAGTTAATTTGGCAAAAAAATTCAAAATTGAAACATCTTATGAGACATTGCTAACTTAATATCTCATATAAAAAGCGTATCAAGTTCGATAAGACCAGTAAAACCACAATTGCCCATAACCCCTACATTAGGAAGTTTAAAAGATTTCCAACAAATCCGTAACATCATCCTGTGTAGAGGTGTGAGAGCACGCGAGCCAGTCAGCTTAATGGCATCGAGCGGGTATAACTAACACATCCTGTCGCGGCCCGCAGGACAGCATGTCTGCGACAGACGGCTGACGACTCGCCACCAGATATTTTATACCAACCATCGATACACGCCGTATTGTTTTAATAAAGTTTGCGGGAGAATTAAAATAAGTTTCTGATTTTGCAATTTTGTGCCGCTCGAAGAAATTTTAAATTAACATTTTTGGCAGGTTGATATCTGTGAAGGTCATGAGTTCGAATTTAACGGTGAGCTTGATATTTCGTTATCCGAGAACATCGTGAGGAACACATAGCACGGTGGCTAGCTATCACCCTCAAGTTAAGTAAATACCGGTGTGTTTTTTTCAGCTGACCTTGAGTCACAGTATCTGCTAGACTTGGCGTGCTTACAACTTTCGGCCACATCATCACTCGTGATCGATTACTCACCTACACCTATTAAAAAGAAAAAAATTAGAATATCGAAATACTACATTTTGTGATGATTAATGAATGACTCGAAAATACATTCATAAATACAAAACGATATTATTTGGGGATAATTTAATTTCTTTACTATTGTTATTATTATTTTCTATATATATTTCAATAAACCACCATCCTCATTCTTGTTAAGGACCATCACGGTGACTCAAGGAACACGTAAATTTTAGCGTAGATATTGCCAAAGCATCTTCAATAGTCTCAAATCAATGGATCTCCATATCAGCCAAAGGCGTCTATCTAAGGTCTACGTATAGGCCCCTGAAGGCTGCAACTTACAAAGGTCAACGTGCAATCAAGGGAGCTCCCAGAGCAATCAAACGGACGCCGTGTGATTGGAACGAGGAATTTATCTAATGACCACTTTGCTGGCCTCTGAGAAGCTGACCCTCCTATAGGTGTTCAACGGGGCTATTTATGTCGAAGGAGCCGTTATGTAGATTTGGTATGTGCTAAGACAGGTGGAGCAAGGGTCACTCTAGCTAATGGGTCTTAATTATAAACTTTTATAGTAATAAATTTATACAACCGTCTAAAATTGTAGTACAGGTTTTTGATACTTTCTTCACAATTACATAATTCACAATTAGATGAATAAGATACAGATATGCAGAATATTATAGCCATAAACATTATTATGAAGGATAAAATGAAGAGTAATAATTGATTATTTTGGTTTCGTGACTGTATATCAAACTCCAATTTACATTTTCGCCCCAATAGGCATCTCTAGACAAACGAGGGCCTCAAACGTCTTTGGTACCCTATTTCTACGAAGCGTCCGAGAGCAAATTGGCACTCAGTGAAGTGTTAAGGGTCTGCGACACGCCTTACCGTGGCAGGGCGAAAGGTCATCAGGTAATTAAGAGTCCCTCAAGCAATCAGACTGTGAGCGGTCGGTGATTGGTTGCAATTTGACCCGCCGCGGCTGCCTCGACGGATCAAAGGACGTAGAAAGGCGGGTGACACTTGTCAAATGGAATATTTTAGCGATCGACGTTTGGTGCTCGTGTTTTCCCGAATGTGTTTTTAATCCGGGTATATTATTTGTAGAAATATTTTGATATCTAATGTTTAATATTTATAACGATAGAGGTGTAATGTAGGTGTGGTGGTAGGCGTCTCTGAATGGTTGGGCATCAGAGTTATTGGAAGTCGGATTTTAATGATCTTTGCTTCTGACGTACCTACAAACCTACAAAGAGTAATATTCTCTTGAATAAGTTGTACATTATTAAATCAAATTTGAGACCAAATCACGTTAAAAAAACTCCTCTACACAGTGTACCAACACTTGTTTATAGGTATAAAATATCGGCCGATCTCCGAGATGTCTTGGGGAGGTGTAAACAACCCTTTAAAATAGTGTACCATTATCAGGGTGCGGGTTGAAGGAGCGCAGTGCGGGGCGGGGGTTCGCTCGGCTAAATATCTTTTAGTATCTGCAAAACGTCTAATTTAGTAGCAAGGCTTTGATGTTGTTTCATGGCCTATGAAGAGGGGTGGAGCTGAAATGAGAAATATTTCTAAGAGATTAAATTCAAATACAACATTTAATGATTCAAAAAATGTCTGTAAGTGTTTTGCGGAATAGTAAATGTTCACGAAATATTTTTCTACAAATCATTTTTTATGTGTAAAATATTTAAGATTTTTTCACCAACACCGAGTAATATTATTTCAAAAGTAAATAATATCACTATTATTATCATCATCATCATCATTTCAGCCGTAAGACATCCACTGCTGAACATAGGCCTCCCTCAATTACTACTATAATTAAATAAATAAAATCAAAGCGGTATTTGCGACAGCGACGCAATACCTTTCTTGTGATCATCCCGGAGCGGAGCGGGTCCCGAGGGAGAGTCCTCGCTTACTTATCCATCTCTATCTGATCAACATCCTCAACGGAATCCGATGCGCTATGTACTACTTTATGTACTCTATGTAGAAAGCTTTCGCTGATGAGTGTTGACAATACTTGAGATGAGGTGGCTTTCAGATTTTACTTGCGTTGTGAAGTTTATGTTTATATTGTTCCTTGTTGGTTTATATATTATGTTTTGTGTAGACTATTTGTCAATGAGGAATGAGATTTGTTATTTGAAGTCATATCAACTTATTAACTCAAAAGTTTGTTTGTCAAGTGACTTAGAAACAGAAGTGTTTAGTTTTTTGTGCAGAGTTTGTACGGCAAAGAACTACCACCATAGTCATTTCCGCCGTGAAACGGTTGTGCTCTTGTATTTTTGTGCTTCGTAAAGATCGGTGAAATACAAAGCACATGAGACTTAGCAACTTCACATGGCGATGCCCCTGGTTATATTTTATTATCTACCATAATCATATTTTTATTATTATATGTATATGTATATTATATGTATGTATACATATTATCTGACATAATTATATTTTTATTTTCTTTAATTTAATTTGAATTATTAATGAGTTATTGTATGCTTTAATTGATTGAATGAGACATTTGTAGTTTTTTGTGTGATAAATCGGCTTGATTTTTATTTAATGACAATGTATATTTGCACGCCATTATGACATAACATGAAGGACTTTGACTAAAGCTTAACATCTATGTATTCATAACCATGTTTCTGGCAAATAAATAAATCTGTCTACCACTATTAACAATTGTAAAAAAAATACCTATCTCTCTGTTATATATTTATTACAGTATCTCGCGAATTATATTGGATCGATTTAATTGCAATTTCCAAAACTGACAAACTTACACTCGGTACTTTAAGAATAGGATCCGGTTCAACATTATCAAAAAAGACTTTTATAAATCTCTTTATCCAGGTACTCAGAGACGACTTACAAAATTAAGTAACTGCTAACTTAATAAGTAAATTAAGTAAAAATTCAAGTAATTATCAATATCACCCCCCATATTTAGGCCTCACGGTAACTTCTCCAAAGGCTCACCGTAAATCGGGCGATTAAGACCTCCAGAGACATTACGTGGCGGTGACTACTGTGTGTGTAGTCGCTGGGTAGCAGTTAAAGGGTGTTATCCCACAGTTAGCGGAGTAATTCCACATTCGAGCTGGTGCAAGTCATACGAAACAATTTTTTTGTTTCCTGAAGGTTTGGGATTTTGATGTCTATAAAAAAGTTACTTTGTGCAACTAGTTTAAGCAACGTGTATATTATTAATGTATAATAATTTGACTACTATTTTAAGTCTAATAAACGATTATTAAGTTAAAAAAATCTTCTTTCACAGTATGTAGTCCTAATATTTTCTCAGAAGTAAAGAAAGTTTGTATATATTTTTACCCAACATGTCATGATTGCTGTAATAATTCTAATGACACTCAAAACAAGACAGATCATATCCATGCAAATCTTTTGAAAAGAAATGAAGACTTTTGCAACTGTCATTTACTATTGATTACCAGAAAGTGCTTCCTCTAAAACTCGGTCGAAGCTTAAACCGGAAGCTAGTTATCCTATTCTTTTGTTAATGTTTGATGTTGTTTATTCTAATGAAATATTGCTTTAGGTATTTAAAAATACTTAAAATTTTTGCGTGTTAAACTTGGTCGATTACCAGTTTAAGCTTCTTAGCAATTGGGTTAGTAATTAAATTTGTGTCCTTACGAGTTTCTGTTACATCATAACGTATCATGGTCAGATTGTCAAGTTTTATCACAGCTCAGAAATACTACGTTAGAACGCTGGCGCTTATATCTTACACCTAATTTCAAACTGAAGACGATAATATTCAGCCGCCTTGGTTGATTCTTCCTAAGCATACGCTCTGTGAATTTACGCTCTAATTGTTCTAAATATACTGCTTAGTCCTAACCAATTCGTTGAAGCCACACTAATTGTAAGGTTGTCTTAGAAGGATATGATGTGATGAGTATAAACATTAGATTCGTGTTTATATTTATTTTTGTTAGTTACTCTAATGAAATTGTCAAATGAAAAAGATTTTACTTACACAACCTTAAGATTTAAATTAAGAAAATGTTTTCTTTAATCAAAAGACAAGATAAAATAAGGGCACAACCGCAGACCAAAGTTAGTGAATAATAAAACTCTTAATTCTGATATTTTAACTTTTATTTCCACAGAAATTCTGTTATTTATTTTCCATTGACTCAACAGTTAGTTCCTTTGCAAGTGCCATTATTTATGTCTTTTCACTCTCGCTGTGGATTCGAGAACTTCTCTCCGGGCGGCGGCGTCTATGAAAATTATGGTTGTTCTGAAACAACGGGCCGGTTCCGTTCGCGACCCGCGCTCCCTCTGCAGTGAGATTTAGAATTATTGCTCTTATCTGTATCCTGAGTCGACAACTCGTCGGCTATTCGCTCCTGCGTCACACCCGATATCTAAGTGAAATTATTTCGACAAACTTTACCTAACGGTTGAACACCCCTGACGAATCACACGCTCCATCCTCTAAATTTAAACTTTATACGATATGCAATAACGTTCACTTACCATCGGGGATATGCGAGGCTTTTAAGACGAGTGATTAACGAAAAGCGGGAAACTGGAAATCATTTGTGAGAGGGACAGGTGACGTGATATTATGCAAATGCGTGCGGAGTGTGAGCGAGACAGAGCGACGGCTAAAGTTCAGTGCGAACAGACGACTCGGGGACGGATAAAATTTATACGCGGATGAAACGATTTATTACAAAAGCGTTGAGTAGGTACTCGAAATTAATTACACTAAGTTTTGCTTTCATTTTGTTCCATTGTGCGGCGCTCGGAAGATTTTCCTTGTCTTGTCGGGATATCGGCGGTTTTTATTACAGCCTCGACAAAGGGGATTTCGGAGGTGGATATTTATGACAAGTTCGCGGATCACTTTATTTTCGTTTTTTATGAAATATTTGTTGGATGCTCGATGCTTACGATCGGTGTCTGGGGCCTTATTCGTTGACGTGATCTAGTCTTTCCAAAGTATGCTTATCGATAAGGATAAAGATAGTCATAGGCGGTGATTCCATGTACATAAACCCCATTCTATTAAAAATAAATGTCTAATATTAAGGGGACCCGGTGGTCTAGAATTTTTGAAAAATCGTTTTTTTTTTTTTACATATTTCGAAAGTATAGTATTTTAAAAATATACTGTTAAAATTTGGTGACAAAATTCCGAGTATTTCTATATTTAAAACCCATTACAATGTCAGGTAGACGATCGGTGAGTTGGGCTCCATTAAACTTTAAACGCGTTTATCTCGAAACTACTTTTATTGGTCTACTGAAGCTAAAAAAAAAAAACGGTTTGACCGATTCGTCTGAAATTTTAACAGGTCATTCTAAATAGTACTGGCTCTCGCCGGGACTAGAAAAAATATTTTCTGTTGAGTATTTCTATTTTCTTTATTAAAAAAACATTGCAAAAAAAGAGTCGTTTTCAGACTCGTACTTTGAATTACGCACCATTTTGTCAATTTTTTTTTTTTTAATTCTAGTCCCCGCCATAACTATACTTATACTGATTAAAAATCCGTCTTATTTTTTAATTTCAGATCAAAGGGAGAGATAAAACCTCCTTCAGCAGCCAGGTCCTTTTTTTTTGAGAGGGGAACTTCAGCGCCACTTTTGGAATTTAAAAAAAAAAAATTTTTGTGTTTGCCATCATTTTTGTATTGTTAATAAGTAATAAAATAAGCCTAAAAAAATTTAAAACCCTTAGTCATTTCTGTCATATGACAAAAGATTTTTAAAAATAGGCTAAATTTTAGGCCGCTAGACCACCGGGTCCCGGTTAAGTCTATTCGCTTTAGTCAATGTGCTAGAATGATTAATGAAAATGAGAATAGTCTTAATTAAAATGATAGAATAAAAAATCTCTACACTATCTCTACTTATACATTTTGTTTACTCCTAGAAAGGTTTAAAGATTTACCCATGTGTTTCGGTGAGAAAATTAGGGTGGCTGGTGAATTTACCGGCACATGAGTCATATAAACTCCACGTCTCAGGGTCGGCATCACATTGGGAAGTCCCCTGCAAAGTTCCATAGGGAGTGGGGGTGACCTTGACGTGACTTACCATCACGTTTTTGGATTAGACATAAAAAGTTGACACAGAACTATGAATATACACATAAATTATTGTTTTGGTAATCACACCCGCGACCGCGACGTGGCAGTCTGGGTATCTAACACGCCGACTAACCCGTCGGTTTAGAAGATATCGCGTAAATTAATGTCATCGGTCATTTACCTCAGACAAGACTATATCGTGTATTGTAGCGACATCCGGTTCCGGCGTGCGGCGCCATGGTCCACTTCCGGTGTCCTCGGCCTCCGTGACGTCACTACCGGTGAGCGTGTGACGCACTTCCGATACTGTAAATAATGTAGTGTTTCAGAAGTTATTCATTTTTGTATAGAAATTAAATTTTCTCAAAAAAATAACTACTATATTATAATAGCATACGAATCTTTTGCAAATAACTATAGTTTTGTTATTAAACTACAAAGCTGAGTTGTTAGTATGGAACCATTTGTGGCCAATATAAAATTAAAAGAAGTTTCACTTCAAAAAGGCATCGGATACAGAAAAAAAAAATACTTTGTCTTGAAATATGTGTTAAAAACAGAATGAGCACTTCCATTACTAAAATTTTGCATGAACCATGGCAATAGTTGTATTCTATAGTAACAGTATGCTGGGGAGTACATATTTTACGTACAGTTTATCCTGGTCCACACGAAACGGTGGCATTTATAACGCGAACTAACCAAAAGTTCGCAAAACAAACGCAATATAAATCCAAAAGTAAAGACAGTTCTATACTGCGAGAGAGACTGAAGCGACTTGACCAGAGCAACGGCGACAACGACGATTTAATGTTCAAGCAAAGTTAAATTCAAAGTTGAGGCTAGCACTTATTAGTGGTAAAGGTTCTGAAGTTACCACTGCTTTGAACGGACAGGTAAAGGCTTTCAAATAATAAATTAGGAGTGATTTTCTATTTCAAAGTGTACCGATTATATAAATAATACTGTCCTTGTTTAAGGTATCTAAGGTTTACACTTTCAAATCAATAAAAAAATATGAATAGAAGAAACAGAAATAAATACAGTGGCAGAAAAAAATATAAACCAAAATCTAAAGAGTAGATACTCTTATATTTATTATTATTATACATATACTATTAGGTGATTATCATTGTGTCCAATGTATTGTAACTACCCGAAAACATCATGTGGGGCAAAAGGTCCGCTATCGTTTCATTAAAAAAAAGCTGAAGCTCGTTGTAAGATTCAAACTCACAGAGCTCTTATGATATTTAAAAAAGTAACAATTTCAATCAAAATAACCAATGTCATCGCTTGTAGTGGAGAAATGCCTTAAACCAGCACAGGCCGAAGTCGAGATATGAACGCGTACGGAGCGGGTGCCATAAAACTGATGCAAACCTCCGAATGCTAGCCCACGTTTGTTTGTGTTCTCTACTTTCACAATATCCACTAACTTGTTCCGTGCTTTTTGAATATTGTACTAGTATCTGGTGGCTTTGGTACTTTTAGCGTATAATAATAATTATATCCTGGGATATTTCTTCAAACACAGACATGTGATTCCAAACTAAATAGAAAGGAACCATACCTGTTAACTGATATACTAATATTTAATATGTATGAGAAATAGATGAGTTCATGGGAACGATACCTACGACTGTATTGACATACTCACGGCCTAACCACCACGCCAGTTAGTAGCATGTTTACAAGTATTCGTATGTCGTAGGTAGCGGCTGGTGTAAAACCATTTTCGATATTTGGTTTCATTGTTTTGGATCTAACATTTCGGTTGTTCTACGTTGTTACCAGTCTTAAATATGTGGAACTATATGAACATGTAACAACTGTTTAACCCGGGACATTATTGTAATTAGCTCGGTTCACTGTAGCAATTTAAACATTTCGTAGCACCTTGCTACGAATACTAAATAAGCGTAAAAAATATCTTTTATAACACCAGATAGACAAATATTTTACAATTCCTCTAATTCCCAATAAAAGCTCGGAATGAAATATTAACACATAAATCAAGGTAGGTTGTAAAGTAAGACCATTAGTTGCTGAGGTTTCTGTACACAGATCACACAAATATCGCTGAGCGTAAACGCCGTAGCGTGCACGGAGAAAGTGTACCGGGGGGTGCATCCGATGAATATGTATGAGGGGCCGAGGGGTGGGGTGGGGGCGCGAGGGGGCAACGTCCGCGTGTAAATGGAAATTTCAAATAAAAATACCTCAAATATTAACATGAACCCGATTCGTGTTTTTCCGCGTTTTTTGCCCGCCGACACCCGGGACGGGACATGTGTGATAACACGCCAGCAATAAAAGCGGTTTTTTTTAACAGAGATTCCTTTTTTGAATTATCATTCGCTTGATTCGTTGGGGGTTTGATAATGAGAGTTGGATGACGTCACAGAGATTGCTGCTCTGTGTGGACGTAGGTATGTTATCCTTTTGTTTAACGCATACAATACGCAACTTATACTTAAAAAAAGTTGCAGTAAAGTGTCCGTTGACTTTTTAACACAGTTCTTGTTTGCATTAGTGGTATTTCATTGCGTGTAAGTAAACATTAGTTTTGGTAATACTAGTTAAATAGTACCTACGTAAATCAGATTAAGTATACAAAACGTATTTGTAGAAATTCCTTTCAATTCATGATAGTAATCAATTTCCAACTTTCATGTATTAACATTTTATCGCCATGTTTTATTAATTAAAATCGCATTTCATCTTTCATTACAAATTAATTATTAATTAAGCATAATGTTTAAAAGTAATTTATTGCTTTAATGTCTGACTAACGATGCATAAATAATGTTATTATAATACGTGATACAATTATATACTTTTAATTTATACTGATAATTTGACGAGCTAGTTGACTCGGTGGTTAGAGACCCTGACCGCCTCGCCGCAAGACATTGGTACGATTCCCACCCAGGATAAACACTTGTGTGGATGAGAATATCTGTTATGATTCTGCGTGTAAATATTTAAGTATGTATTTTAGGTTATGTAGTATATCAGTTATTTGGTTTCGAAAGTACAAGAGCTCTGCTTAGTTTGGGATCGTATAGGCGTCTGTAAAGAAAATACCAGTATATGTATTTATTTATTTATAAGCTGCCCCCTGCGGGTTTATCCGCGTTCCCGAGGGATGTTACATTCTCCCGGGATAAAAGTATGTATTCCAGGTTTTTTTTTCTTTTACTCTATCTATGTGCTAAGTTTCGTCCAAATCTGTTCGAAAGTTTCTGCGTGAAAGAGTGACAAATATCCATACATACAAACTTTCGCATTTTTTTTTTAATTTATTGATAAAGCAAACCAACGACATATTTACAATTAATTATTAGTGACATAATATTTCATAATTTAAGTACAGTGTAAATAATAGGTTGGGGAAATAGTTTCTTCGCATTTTTTAAGAAAATTCGAAACATTTTTTAATATAGTTTATTTACATTTAACTAAAGTATATAGGTACCATTTTGTTCGATAACTTTTTGCCAACTTGTAGGCAGGAACATCATCTGCACTAGGTCCATAAACATCGCAATTTTTTTTTTCGCGTCTTGCGGTGCATTTTTAGCTCTTTTGTAGTTAAATTTTATTATGTATCGAATTTCGTCATTAGAATCACTCATCTAAACAGTATGAAAAACAATTGAAAATCACACATTTTCCTAATTTGAATTCGGAATTATGTTCTTTAGAATTTAAACTTTCAATGATACCAAAACCAGCCAGATACAAATAGTATAGCCAAAGAGATGTTATCACAAGTTCATACATACTAGAATGCGAAAAGACTTTTTCCCCAACCTAATACGTCACTTACAGGTATGCACACCATTTACAGTAAACTACATATCAAGATATCAAGAATACAAAAAAATAAAATTATAATATTAGTAGGATAAAGTACCCTGGGATAATTTGTAATTCATTTTTATAGTTATAGATCTTTGTTTGGTCAATAAAAACAGGTTTAGTATAAAAGCAACAAATCCAGAAGCCCTAAAACAGTAGCGTCTGTTTCACGGCCAATTCTAATGGCATTGGTTCCGCACTTCAACCGCACACTCGCCTCGGTGAGAGTCAGTTTTTTACGTAAGTGTGTGTTTTATTGCCGAGGCGAATCTCTAGTGCGCCTGCAAGATATTGGACACTCGAAGCTACAGTCGAGGGCTTCTAGTAGTTCTTTAACTTCCACACGCTTTGGTTTAGCTAGGTAACTAGCTACTGTCCCTACTAAAACCTAAACTATTGTAGCAACAGCGTATCCTAGGGATTTAATTTATTCCGAGATTATAGCATAGCCTATTTCACTAGACAATAATGTTGCTTTCTATTAGATTTGATTTTTTTAAAACAGATTATTAGATTCGGCCTCCAAGTTTAGTTTACCTATTTATAATATTAGAAAAAACGTGCAACACGTAAAAGTGCAAAGTGCTAAAAAAGGATCATCATATAATCGCTTGCCTTTGGTCCATTTGGTATATTAAAAAGTTACATTCGGCTGGTTATCGATATTCTTTTACGGTCTAGAGGTGTTAGTGTTTGACTTTTTTTTAATCACTGTTCCATTTTTCTATCTATTTTTGTCTTCCTGTTAATCCTAATATAACTTAGATAATTATGTAGCACAATTTTTACCTACACTTGAAAAGTAGGCTCGATTCTTAAATCGTGCAATTTACGGTTGTTTTACTTTCTAAAATTTACTAGGCAGGAGTGGCCCGATGTTACGTTTTATTCGGAAAACAAATAATTGATTAACTTTACTTACTAACAAATAATGATTTTATCACACTATTAAACATCGATTTTGCGTAAAAGCTCAGAAGCTTACGACGGAGCTTTAGAAAAACAATTTAGCGGAACTATATTTTGTAAACAAAGTCGGTGATTCCTTTAACGTCGACGAAAATAAACATTTGATGGAATATCCGGGGAAGGGTTCACTTATTTATGATTCTCGTTCCTTTGAGAGTGAAAAACTTTAGTGGCTGTCGTATTATGGAGATGTACAACCTTGCACGAGTGTGGAAATGGGGATTTTATAACTAACATTCAAAATGGGAATGATAGAAGATTTGATTGTTAACTTCTTTGGATCCGGAATCGTTTGGATGAGTTAGACTTTCTGTAAAATATATAGAGAAGGAACAATAAGGGTCTAGACAACTTTAAATGGAGCTTGATGAAAACAGAAAGAATTGAAGACACCAGAAGACAGGTAAACAGGCGGAAGGTCTGGCTAAGTACCTGTTAAAAGGTCACTGTCCCCAAATGACATTAGCAATATCACGAGAAAAGCTAAATATGTTGCTACTCGTTTAAGCTATATAATCCTTTACAAAACCTAATATTATTATTTCTGACATTCTGAAGATGCACTTCAATAAAACTCAAATAGTGATTTAAATATAAATCAGTGTGATGATCAAATTTATGATATGCATAACTTTCACACCTCCCCAAACAGTGTACCCCAGCCCATACCCGAGTGTAGACGTGCAGATATTATCATGGGACTTTTAATTTTGCAATTTGTTGCGCGAATGCCCCTGAGCCCTAACAAAGTGCTATGACGGACGGACCGACAGATGGATTGAGATATTATGCGTGACATTCATATAGATTCTATTTAATGATAAAGTTTTGTGAGGATTGAGCTGATTCTTTTTTAGCGGGAAGCAATTCGGTAGAGGTCTTATTCGTAGTTATTAAGAGTTATTCGGGTGTTGAATGTCATGATGAAGGTCATCTACAGACTGCAATGGCTTAAATGGAGTAATAATTTTCCGAGGAAGTCAATTGGCACATAACTGAGCTTATAAAATACTGCAACTACCACACATTTCATAAATTGAAATTAATAGATCTATGATCTATAGATCATAATAAACCAATTGATATTTGTACTGTTGTGTCAAATGACAAAACTTTTCTCGCCACTATAATTTTAATAAAGATAATGATCCCAAGCGGGATGACCTCTCACCAGGTGAACTGATGACCTCGTCAAAGCCACTGGGAGCCAATTGCTGCAGATGTCCAGAACCATTTACTGTGAAAACCCATGGTTGAGGCCTAGGTTAAGCAGTGGACTTCCTTGGGGTGCTATAATGACGATCATTGATAATGACACTGAGTCTATCAGGTGTGATGGTGTCATGATGTGTGGTGAGATATATCAGGAAAGTGTTTAACAATAAATGATCTCATTTATTTCAATTTCATGAAAAGTAGCACGCTTATTGTAAGCTTCCTGTAACATAATTTTGTAACAAGAATCGGAGTGCACAAAATAAGTCCATCCAATCAATATTCTAATCCGCATCCCCTAATCCGGCGAGTCAAAGTTATCTTTTTATCTACAATTAGGATTTCGTCACCTCCCAGAGCACCCGGAGGCTCTCGGGTGGGGGTGTGAACTCGGCATCAAAGGCCGTCCTCTCATTATGCGACGTTATTGAGTTATCAAACGCTACGGAGGGAGATTAGTTCATACATCCATACATAAATCCTATCATACAAGCTGACGCCTCCCGCTAAAAACAAGCTTCATTTTGGTCTACCGCAAAATATTTTCACTATACTCTTGACCTTCAAACTTTAGTCCGAATAAACAATAATCAACCCTTATTTAATAGCGTAGGGTCTAAAATACCCTGTAGGTTGTGAATATAAGTGGAACCGTGTCGAAATGCAAATAGTTGTCCCCCACATGCTGATCCGCTAACAAGTAAGATGCCAGGGTGTTATTTGTCAATGCAAAGGGATATAATTTAGTCCCTTAATTTAAAACGACCGATAATGGTATGCATATTCGATTATCTGTGGGTTTTCGTTGCGTCTGTTGTTTTGTTGCGATAGTGAAGTTTGTGGTATTGATTGGCTATTTTGTTAGTTGTTGTCCGGGCACTTTATTGGTATATTGTGCCTACTTTTGAACATTTACTTTCACACACTAAAATTGTGATATCCGAATTCAATTTACGTTAAGTTAAAAATGCGTGTATAAATTCTATTATATTTATCGTATTAATGACATAATAACTGTAACTCGATTTACACTAATTAACAGTCGTTTTCGATGGTGATAAATTTATCGATTTGGTATGCGTGCAATAAAAATCAGCAAGAAACTTCTGGCATTCAAGAAATATTCAACAGCGAGCCAAAGCAAGCGAATTTTTATTTTTTATCGTCTTGAAGGTGTAAGACGCAGATGGCTTTTAGACCCTTACGTAAACAATTACTACTGTTAATTACAAGCTAGCTTTACAGCTACCATGACCGCAATGCATAGGTAGAGGGTTCGATGCCCACCAATGGTAAAAAATTACGTGAGTTTTCATGTCTGTTTGTTCTGCGTCTGGGTGTAAATATCTATTTAAGTATGTATGTATTTTAAAATAATGTAGTATGTCAGAAATCTGGATTCCATATAACAATCATACAATCATTACATTGCCTACATTATAATTCCTTCTATTTCAAATACAATAGGTAGAAAATAGACAGATTTTTAACCCTAAATACATCAATAAGTGTAACAAGGGCATTTCAAAAGGTAAATATTTTAACTGTTAATTAACTAATTACAAAACGGATGCACCATAACTCTTTTGCAGTACGTGACTGCAGCGAGTCAGTTGAAATGTATTGCGCATACAAATAAAACGTAAATCATAATTCAACCCGTTAACAAGAAAGCAATTAACACTCAAATTCTGCTCTCCCCTCAGACACGATCGGACGCACAGGGGTCTCGCAGACCCGACATAGCGAGACGTGGAAATTTCATAGCACTTTATAACTTCGTGCAAATTCGTAGGTCTTCGGTTAATATAAATAATAAATATTCTTACTAGTTTGATTGTTTATGTGTAGCGTATAAGTAGAAAACTAAAAAGAAAATGGCTGTTGATTTCCGTGACATTTTGGAAGATATTTTTTTAGTTTCGATATATGATTGCTCAGGTACCTTTATTGCTATACTAACTGTCCCCTGCGGCTTCACTCACGTTCCTGAGGGATGCTACATTTTCCTGAGATTAAAATGTATCCAATGTGTTAGTCCAAGTTATAACTTATCTATGTGGTAATGTCTAAATCTGTTCATAGATATTTGCGTAAAAGAGTACAAAAGATCCATCCTCACAAATTTTTGCATTTATGATATTAGTAGTATGAGACAGCTACCAGTATAAGATTTGGGCCTTCAAATTACTAAATTGAATTCCGTTAATAATACCAAGACATTGATTACACTGTGCTGGTATCTCCATACCTATAGCCTATAGGTACGTACGCGTAAACACAGGGGGCGACCGAATGATTCGTTAGGACTCAGTGAACCGTTCACTCGTGAACAGGGTCGGGCTATGTGCTACCTGTTATGTGCCGTAGTAAATATTTGCATACATATCAAACTCCAAGTGTTGAGGGTTAAATACGCCGCGGCACCGCGGGCGGGGGTTTTAAAGATGACGCCGCTCTTTAGGTACTGTTTGGATACCGTCTGTGTATTTGTTAGAGGACCCTTCATTCGAATTTTGATTCGCTGGCTTTGCAAAGTAAATTTACTACACTGGAAATTGTCTAGGGATATTTTTCATTAATAAATGATTAGCAATGATTTTGTAAATACGTATTTGTTAAAAATTACAGATGTAACTTAAAATATTTGGCTCTTTAATATTTAGGCCAGCGGTATCAATATTTTTTTTTACTGTTATAGTACCTGTCGCCTGCGGTTCTCCTCACGTTCCTGAGGGATGTTGAATTTTCCTGGGAAGGGAAGTTAATTAGTTACTTCTTATAACATCAGCTATCTACCAGTGAAAATCCCGTCAAAATCAGTCCAGCTGTTTCAGAGATTAGCCGGAACAAAAAGACAGACTAACATTTTCAAAATAGTTTTTATGTTATAAACCATATATACTTTCATATTATGCATTTAGTAAAAATATGTTATTTTATCATTACAAACAGATACTTCAATATTATTTATTAGTATAGATTATGACAGACTTGTGTTCAACCACAATCACACCATGGTAACTGATGACGTGGCCGAATGTGGTATGCAGCTTTCAAGCGAACTGGCTCTCTATACTCCGTTATCTATAATGTTTCTGTATTAGAATACCTGTACTTGATGATCGTAAGGGCAATTTTTTTTCTTTTTAATATTTTACTATGTCAATCAGCCAACATAACCAACAATATAATATTGTTAGTTTCCGCGAGGATTGTGACGCTCACCCTCGCCGCACCCTATTGAAACCCGATCCGCCAAGTCTCTTGGTAATTAACTACCGATTTCATTTCTTGATGCATTTTTAAAAGCGTCCGACGGCTTTTTAATGGTTATTTTATGGTGACAGATCGCTTATTAAGTTTTTATGGCGCCGCGAGCACGGACAGATGGGATGTAGTTTGACACCAGATTTGAGGGTTTGCTGGCCTGTCACGGCGATACGCGATTGATATTATTTTGCAAAAATACTTTTTATTTCATGTTTAGTCAGTGTCCGCCGTCTATATCCTTCTCCGTACTACAGGCTATGTGTGTGCCAAATTTTAGCAAGATCGCTTCTGTCGTATAGCCATGAAAGTGCAACAAACAAATAAACAATCAAACTCACATTTGCATTAATAAAATATTAGTTAGGATTGGAATGTCATTTTGAGTGTTGATATAATACATATAAACAACTGCTACAAACAGTTGACTAGACAAATTATCCACGTCTATGTATATAAAATAAAATATATTTATTCAAATAAGCCTTATTATGCACTTAAATACATGAGACATCAAAGCTATTATACCTTCACTTAGAAAACAACATTCGAAATTGTGGATATTTAAATCTCATTAAATTCCACACCAAACTGAAAATTACAGCCAATATTATCTCAAAGGAGAACAGCTAACCCGTTGTATTGAACACAAACATAGAGTCAAACAATGAAGCACTCATCTCGAGAGCCAATCCAATCATCTCAAACAGTAACTATCTGAGATAACAACCCTTGAGAATACGACCAAATCAACTTAGCGTTTCATTCTACGCCCTTGTTGACTTTTGACGTTTCACTGTATTGCCAGTGTTATCTTAGTTTACTTAATCAGCATTGGAACGCAACCGATTCAGTGTGTGGCCCCAGGGGCGCACTAACCGGTTAACTGGTCCCGCAACGTGGCACCCCATCTGGGGTATAAAAGGGGTTTTCCTCTATAAACTAGCGGCGAAAGGAAAATATTCCTTATCTTTTTAATTATAGCGCGCGACGGTTCCGCCAGATCATCTGTTTTAATTTTCCCGTTGGCCTTGGGGAGTTCTATGATATATATGTGTGCCTATCTGTATTGATACTGTTGCTCATATTTAATGTATCATTACTGCACATAGATCTTCCACTATCTTTTATTGCGCCTCCACAGAAATATGAACCTATAATAATGTTTATTTTCATGATTTGTGATACAAAATGCGTTGACGGCCTTACTTATGAAATGCTATTTTATAGAAATATTGTATATGTCGGCACCTATTTATTGACCAGCTTCCTGATAATGTGTCCTTTTTGACGTTTAAGGATGTCATAGAAAAACGAACCCTAAACATAGTGTTTAGGGTTCTCTGAGCTTCATCTGCATCATCATAGAATTAGCCATTGGATCAATAGATGAATTTTGGTATAAAACAATTAAATATATTTCGAAAGTAGTGTTTTAGTTAATAAGTATTTTATGAATAAGCATGTAAATATTTGATTAGATTTTCTGTGTGACCCAAGTTCTGTTTTAAAATAATTTCTATGAATTAACTCACTGAACCACCTTATAATTACATCATTACTTATAAAAATACTGTTACAATCCGAATATTTCGTACCTACTTTATGATATCACAATCTTTTTAAGCATATTAGGAAATCTTAAAATAATTCGCACAAGCATACAGTTATAAATATGTGAGTTGCCGTAGCACGTGGTAGCTACGACGCCGACGGACGGCCGGCGCGGTGGTACCTGCCTGTTTAGTATTCGGCCCGAGTACAACCCTGTATTGATTGCCGCCCGCGCCCCCCGATGCGTCCCTAACATCGCATAGGGCGGCCTTTTTCAAAACAATCCCAGGATGTAAGGATTTTCTTTGAAAAATTTGCAGTAACTGTGTTCAAGGACTGATAACTAGTTAGTTTCGTAATGGCTTCGGGAAAGTTGATAACTAGTTGAATCTACCCGACATTGAACTTTAAGAGGTCGTAATATAGACATGTTACGTATACATCTTATTCTATAATTGTGATACACTAGTTTTGGATTGAGAGGGCGATGTTTTTATTGTTATAGGATTAGTTGCAGTTAGGAACTGAGTTCAAAATTATGTACTTTATCAATTCTGTTAAACAATATTTCATTTTTATGTTTATTTAATTTTTTCAAATATCCATCCTGTGTATCATATTTAATTGGTAATTAAAGGAGAGGAAGGTCTGCAGAAATCTAGTGCACCCCGAAGACGACTCAGACGATTTTATATTCATATCTCGAGCGAACTTAGATAAACTGAGTGGCTGCAATAAGATATCAGATAACTCAATTGTTCGCTTTGACCTGAGATTCTGTTTGAGGGTCGTCTAAGTAATTGTGGAAATATTATTGGGTTCGTTGTTTCTAACAAGCATTAAGACTTTGATTTCGGTTCATATATGAACCCTGCCAGGCTTTTGTTCTTGTGTCGGTATAGGTAATGTTAACGAGTATCTAGATAGAATTCTATCTTAGCTGTTAACCTGTTTGTTATAAGGTCTAGATTTTACAATCTACAACCAAGGCCTTACGGCCTTGGTCTTGACATTGGAGATTAGTAAAGCTTGCTATGAATCGATAGAATTTTTTGTAAATTGTAATTTTTATTTTTACTTCACCTAGAATGAACCACTTTGAACCGCGAATTCAAACATTGTTGTTTGGTGGCACGGCCTTTATGAATTACATAAACTAATGAACCATGGAATTTCTTTTTGAGATTAATAATGTGCCAATGATCACCATACGTCTAAATTACGAACAGAAAATGCGTAAAGTGCGAGTTGGACTCGCAGATGAAGGGTGAAGGATGACATCGCACATACATATTTAATATAAAAACGCTCTATTTGAAACATTACTTTATTTTAATTATTTGTTGCTATTGCGGCCATAGTAGCAAACACTTTGTAAAATTTCAAGTAGTAGCTATTAGGGTTCAAAAGATATAGTCCTGTGATAGATGGATGGACGGACTGACAGATGGCGGAGTCTTAGTACGGGACCCCATACCGTTAGCAAACTTTGGGTACGGAGGTCTAAAAACAGTGCCATGCAATTCAGGTCCTTACCGCCAGGAAGTTACCACTGGTTTGAAATTCAGCCTTTGTCGAATCAAAACTGGCAAAAACTTTTTCAAGGTATCAGTTTTTGCAGTTTGATTTATCGGTCGTATTTGGACCTAATTAATAATTAGTATGTGTGGACTGTTTGACACTGAGGCTGAGATCTACCCACCTGTTCGAGGATAGTATATTTACTCTATGTTTCCAAATGTTCCTTCAGTAATATCTACCAATAAAATATTCATGTTTCACGACCTAAAGAGTCACTTAAATGTATTTCTCAAAGACATTTCTCGATCTGATATAGTGTTGCGAAGGGGTCGCCGTGACCCGAGGCGTCGCCGTCGTTTCGAGGGTTATCCACCAAAGCGTAGTGTTGTGCTAATGCACTACGTGACTACGCGCTTGCCAAATATCCCCAAGATAACCGAGCGCAGCAGTGAACTTTAACTAGTTTACCAATTACTAGTATTATTGATAAAACCAATTACGTTGAGTGTTTCATTGAATTTTAATGTCTAAGTAAAATTAATTTATTTTGAGACTTGTCTGGAAATATCTACTACGTGCAATGTACTATAGTTAGGTTCTAGTCTACACTAATATTATAAAGGTTGTAATATTGTAACTTTAGAAATTTAGATTTTTAGAAACTTTAGATTTAGAAAGTAGTCTCCGAAACTACTCTCTACTAACTACATCTGTTTTAAAAATGATTTTACTTATAGAAAGCTTCACTATTCCCGTGTGACATATGCTATGTTATAGTCCCGGGATACATTAGATCCCTCGGGAGCGCGGCTGAAACTGCAGTTACGGTGATAGTGTTAAACAACATGTAACAAATTTTGGTTGACATGAGCTTCGTTACCTAACGTATGATTACTTAAAAATCTATAGAAAAAAGCTATGCTCGCAAGGATGTTATCCGACACAATGCATTAGTGAGCAAAAATAGCAATACATCGGTCACGTCTGCATTGAGGATCGACGGTTGATGCAGTAGAAGAGTTATAATGTTTTCAAGTTCAGTGTAGACGCTACCTAGTCAGTTGACGACATGAATATGGCAGCTGGATGGGACTGGATGCTAATACTAGTGAATCAATAATGCATTGAATTGGGCTTAATCAAAGGATCGTCATGCCACTTATGTGCGTATTTTCTGTTACAAGTCAGTTGTAGGTAGTCCATATGTCATACAAGGAGTAGACAGTCGTAAAATTATAAAATCACCCAAACGATTTATCCACAAAAGCAATAAACAACGCGTATAATAAAATGGCAAACATTTTGCGCCTACGCTCTTTTATACTAGTGTTGCGCCATTAGCCAAAAAATCGATATCGACGACCACAGCGGACCGAATGGCGAGATTAGCGGACGTTATCCCCAATTTCATCTAAATACTGGGTATAATCCCGCCGCGTACAATGGTGACAAAAATAATAAATATGGCTAGGTGACGCCCACCGGCGCATTGTGTTTCAATATTTTTGTATTGGGGACGATTAATGAAGGGGACAAAGAATAAAACAAACCAGCTATTGATATGAGACGCGCGGGCGCAGGCCCAGGCGCGGCCGCGACTCGTTGCGGCAGCCGGCTCTGCCGGTGTCACGTACCAGTTGTAATTTATCCGAATAAAAATATTCAAATTATGCTTACATTTATATAATCCTTATTAAAAATACTATTCAATAAATAAGCTATATGCCATAAAACTGATAAAACCCTTTCATTCGATGCCCTGGACATGGCGGAGTCTTTCGAATTAATAAATTATCATCTAATCACGTCCACCATATTACATTTAGAATGACAGCTCTTTTCTTATTGTTGGATGTCTGCAAAAACAATAGTGGTAACATTTTCAGATCGATTGAATAAGGGACCTGGTCTTAAATTCAGTTGCATGATTTGCTTGCAAAAACTTTCAAACGGGCGAAGTTAAATAAAAGCTTGTGATAAAAATACCATGTCCATGACGTTTTCCAAAGTTGGAAGTTATACGTTAGAAGTTTTTTTTTAATGTGGTGAACATGCATAGTTCTAGAATTAATAAATAAAAAAAAAGATAAAATCTAATATCCAAAATAAAAATAGTATGTGCCGCACCAAACACCTCTCACCCTACTCACGCCTAATCTCCTAACAAAGCGATGTTGGAACATTTTGGCGCGAAAATAATGAAGTGCACGTGCCATAGGCCCTGGGAGCGGACCCTTGGACCTTCGCGTCTACCAGCAGAGTCGGCAGCAACAATGGGCCACGTGTCGATTGCTATCAATGGAACTAACTGACGATCCCAAAACAAAACGGATTGAGCGCGGTGTCGCATGCGTCCGTAAAACATTCCCGGATAAATTACGCCGATAGAAAATAATGTGATTGCAGTTAAGGAGTTTCTCATGTATTTAGTGTTACATTATAATAAATTAACATATTCGTTTAATTGAGCGTTATGTAACATGCGATTCAATACCTTTACTGCGTACTTTTCGTGTGTGATTTTCGTTTAAGAATTTAACAGCACAACCCAACCCTGATCGGGCATAATATTCCATTTACAGTTTTCATTTTTACTCACGAAGGAACGGAACCGCTATAGGTGTTTATGTAACTGGAATTATAGTTTCATTTACCGGTATGCTGCAAGTAAACGGTTAAAATTCGAAACATAAATATAATTTATTCAGTTTAGGTTCGCGGACGGTATTTATGAAGGTCACAATCAACGAAGAAAAGAAGAAGAGAAATACGAAGAAAAAAGACAGCAAGGTTAACATTTTTTTTTAAATATTAATCTAAGCTATTCGATTTTTTTTCAAATTAAATTAATAAATATCCTGGGACATTCTTTTACATACGGCCATCTGGTCATAATAATTGTTTAACACTTACACGTAATACTTACATAATAAAAAATAAAAAAAAAACATAATGATAACTCAAATTAATTTAAAACATGATAATTATAATATTCAACACATACCAGTTATTTCCATCTCTTTCAGATTTTCAATGTAATGAGCTACCTTGTAATAATTGCTCTTGCTTTCAAATCATGCATCAATAATATGGTAATTTAATTAAAGAACAGACATCTTGGTTATAGAAAGCGGTATTTTATTATAGAATCTTGAGAATAGAGTTTCTTGCCGGTTCTTCTCACTATGAGTTTTATGAAATACACTCAAAGAGTTTTTATAACATTTGCTTCTGAGTCTCAAAAAACTTTAAATTTCATAGAAATTACATAAATTTATTCAAAATTATATGCGTGGTCAAACTTACACGCTGGTTTGAAAAGTTGCTTTACAGTAAAGTAATTATTGTTGTTATATATAATGTTGTTGACTAAAAAGGTAGGAATTCAAAATATTTTAATTCAAACCCTATAGAGTAATATGTTTCGTACACTTCAACTGGTTTATTTCATGTTTTACAGGTAACAATAATTATGAAATAAAGAAAACAAAACTATGACACACAAAACAACATAAAATTATTGCTTATCGTCTTACAATAAGGTGTAAAGTTAATCGTGGACATAAAACAGACAGCACAAATCAAAATGTTACAATACATCCTACGCACGAACAAAACAATGAACGAGACGATGAAAAGTAAAAATGAAAGCAAAAAGCTCGGCACCCAAACATACATGTTCATGACTTGCATTCGGATCGCGAGCAATAAAATAATAATTATACACATGTGACTTATTAGCCATACACATTACATACGCATGTGAAAATAAAACGTTACCATAGAACTACAGTTTTATACAGACGTAATAAGATTCAAAATACTTTAGCGTGGGTGATGTCGTTGAAGCGTTTCATGACTGACAGATTAAAAGAAGGAACAAAATAACAAAAGGTTTAACAATAGAAGTGCGTCGTATCATTTGTTAAACGTCCCTTTTGACGACCACTATTATTTTATGAATGATGCTGGGGAAGATGTGGGGGAGTAACTACAGTGTTTTGCTACAAATAATGTGCCGGCTTTTGTATTACTCAGCGAAATACTTTGAAATCAATATGTACAAATACAGAATCACTGTATTAATGTTGCCGTTCAATCTGCTCATATTATCATTGGAACTTTGTTTCAATGAGTTATAATGTACCTACTTTATAATCGATAGTTATCTAATCAAATTTATGTCTCAAGTTATCCACAAGTAAATATATCATTTATTTAAAACAATTGCTAAAACTTCCAAAATAATTTATTAAGTAGGGCAACATACGACAACCCCATTCATGAAGATTTTTTATCGTCACCTTTTCACTACAATATAACTTTTACACCCTGTTTTATTTATCTGAGAATGTATCTAAATACATATAAAATAAAGTACATTTTCAAATGATAAGTACAGTAACTTAAATCTAATCGTAGTAAAAGAACTGCGTCATTTGACTAACGACACCTTAATGTAGAGTATTTAGTCAGAAGCGGAATGGCTTTATTGTGCGAGAGCAATGTATCGAAAAGTTTTAATTTTGGTTTATGATTCGTAATGCCTCCCCTTTGCACCCTTTGTATGGAGTGGCGTGCGATACTTTTTGTTGAAATATGTCAGTTCATTTGTCATTATTTATGGTCGTAAAGTATGTGACTTTCCAGCCCAAGAAGTAATTATAAGCGGACGGAGACTTATAAGTCAAAGCTTTCAGCTTTAAAAAAGTCACCTACGACAAGTCGTGCATGGCCTAATCTTCAACTAAATTGTGTTTGGTCAAAACTTTTTTGGACCACAATATTTAAAATAGAAAGCAAGTTCTCCAAAACAGTTAGGTCCTTATTCTAACCAGAACCAGATATTGGTATATTCTTAATATTGATTTAGTCCCTTCTTAATTTTATTAATATCCTGAAGTTTACTAGGGATCAAAAATAATTCGCCTTAGCACATAGTTACATGATCACGACACGGTCGCAAACGAGCTTCAGTCGAATGCAATAATGCTACCCTCACGGGTCTAGGCGAGATTAACAGTTCTAATACCATAAAGAACGATGGTTCCATAGAGCGGGATCACTGCAGGGTGCCATTGTACTGTTTTATTGGCGTCCACAGACTCCCCGAGGTGCCAGCCATTGTTGCAAGCGCCGCGGCTGATTATTGGGACCTTCACCCTAATACCGGCCGTTTGTGACGAAAATGATATGCCATATTTGTTCATTTCTCTCTTTTGGGGATAGTTCAGTGCAATATTAATGGATGCTTAATAGGAACTTGGGAGTGATTATGTGTTAAATGAATCTATTTGGTTCCTAATGACGACGACCGTCATCAATTAAGTTAGTAGTGAGTACTTCGTTGTAAAATATTGCCAGCAATGAAATGTTGAATTATAATCAGGTTATTTATGTAATAATGTTGTACTGGGGAAACTATAACGGGCACAGGACCAAGATGGTACGAGGAGAGAAGCCTATTCCTAGCAGTCAGTAGACGTGGGCTAACATAATAATAAATATAGTAAAGTCATCGTAAAGTCTGGCATTGTGTCCAGTTAAATTTAAGAAACTGTATCTCTAACATAAATGTTCAAACTAATCAAATAAATAGAAGCAGGAAATCGTTTTCGAAGGCGTGTCTATCGGACGAAAACACACTTCTTATAATTAAATACGATGTTTTAATTAGACGTTTTACGACACTATAGTTGCGTAACACTATGGTTTATAATAATAATAAGTGTTTGTTATAAATTACTAAAACTCTATGTTAGTTTTTATTATTAAAACATAGGCACAAAACTATCTTAAATCAAACATAGAAGGCCTGTTGCCATGTGTCGGTGAAGCTCTAGTGTCTATCGCGAAGTCATCTCTATCAGGTCTGCAGTTCTGGAGGCTGTTGGTCCTGGTACACGGCACATTAAGGTTTATGTGAACGTCGAAGATATATCAACGCGAGCACCGGCAAATATTCCTAACGCGGTGCAAAAGCGGGGCAACCCCAATAACATCCTGCTAACTAGGATTTTGATGAAGAGTTTGTCCGGGGACCTCTACCGCTATACCCATTTCCGCCGTGAACCAGTAGTGCACTTGTATTACTGTTGCGGTAAGAAGTGCAAAGGAGCCGGTAAAATTAAAGGCACATGAGACTTGACAACTTCCCGTCTCAAGGTCGACATATCATTGGCAATGCCGCTCGTGTTACTACAAATGTCCATATCCGGCGGTGACCACTTACCACCAGGCAGGGCTTACATGTTAAGTAAATAAAGTCTAGGAATGAATCGTGAGATTATTTCATAAGAGTGTCGATAAATCAAATTACATTAGTAAATTCAATTTCTAATCGGTCGTTTGATAACAAGATTACGCCAGTAGAGTAATATTACCGTTTGATAATCCAACAATAGGTAGGTACATATTGGTAATGCTGTAGTGCACTTACCCTTCTTGCGCATATATTAAAGTTATTCATTGCTCATTCATTCGGAAGTAAACAAAAGTGCCCTGCGGCAATGATACCCGCCAGTCTTTTATTCCTATTGAAATGGTTACTTAAGCGCACATTGAGTTCCAATTGAAATATTTTCAAGTAGTTTTCAAACACTTGTTAATTGCTGCTTAAAAGGTTTTTGTATGTTGTGTATTAGAGTAGTTTTTTTACCGAACGAACAAGCTGAATTGTATCTGTCTATTTATAGAATGCTAGGTTTGAATTTATCAATTTTTATCTAACATTGATATTGTATTACAAAAGATAAGGAAATATATATATAGGATAAACAAACAAGTCTACAATTTATACATACAAATGCAAAAAATAACATAATAGCTGAGTAGTAGAATATGTACCATAATTTCGTCACCACCGTCACGAAGCAGAGTGGCGCAGTGGAAGCGTGCTGGGCCCATAACCCAGAGGTCCGTGGATCGAAACCACGCTCTGCTATAACAACTTTTTTGGTAAAATTTATGTTTTTGGAACATTTTTCCTGTTACTTATACATTTATTTAGTTTTTTTATTCGTGTTGTACTCTGTAGGTACGTATACAACGGAACTTAATAGGCTTTCTGAAGCGGCAACGCTGCTGAGTTTTGTTTAAAAACAAACCGACAAACACAAACAGCGTGCGTCGGCCGGTGCGTTTGTTTTATCATGGGATATTGATAATTTATAGCACGTGCCCAAGTCCACGGACGGCGCGTTAGCTTCACCAATGTTTTTTTAATCGTCCGCCCGCGGCGCTGCGAGCGCCTGTTTCCCTTTTATATTTTTAAACAAGGAAAATAGTTTTCGTTAGCTGTTTCTGTTTCATGTTGTATTTTTTTAAGTCTTATTTATTTATTTTGTAGTACCTATATCGAGGTATACAATAATTGTGGACCCAACTTACATTTTTGTTTATTTGTTTTTTTTACTCGGCGAGGAGATAAGACATATTACCAGGAAATGGCTGTATGAGAATGAGTTATAAGTACTTACACATAGTATTACGCAATTAAGAAAATGAAAATCAATCGCACTCTGTACAGAAGTTGAACCATCTAGTACTTAATTAAAATTTGTACATGACATTGTAAGGTTTTCATAAATCATTTTTTCATTCTCTTATGACCATCTAAGAGTCAATAAAGCCAGATGCAAATTTTCAGATATAACTTTAAAATATAATAATAATAAATCCAGTTTTTGATAATTCTTGCAGCATCAGTAGTTAAATTATATAAGGATCAAGGAGCTGAAATGTCTCGACATTTACGCGATGATGTCTGAAATCATAGTACCTGTGTAGGCACATAGGTTGTGAAGTGCATGTAGGTACGCAAATTTTCATCGCACGAGACTATATGAGTGACACGTTACGCACCCTCCCAACTTCATTACGACATCCCTCCCGTCGCACGCATTATTATGTAAATTCCAATTTAAAACCACTTGTTATCTAGTTAGTGACGAAAAATACCTAACTACGGGGTCGTCGGGCCCCATATTAGCCCCTGGCTGACAACTTCACCGTACATAATCGATGGCAATTGACAAACGAAGCGTCCGCCTGTCAAATTCTAGTTCTTAGTAACAAAAGATGCCGCAAAGTTTTCTTTGCCATCGAGCTATGTAAAAATCGACCTTATGCACCTATAGATAAGTACGTAATGTAATGTTGGTTGTCAACGCGTAATAGGGGTCTTGTTATGGTAATCGGTACCCTAAGGCGCAGTTGGCAAGAGGTGCATGTGCAAGCTGATATTCGAGTGGTCATCGATTGGTTGAGAGCATACTGAATTTTCGAGATTATGATTATGTGATCTAAAACAGGCCAGTTGGCTTGGTGGTTAACGCTCTGACTGCCAAACCGAAGGTCGCGGGTTCGATTCCCACCCAGGACAAACATTTGTGTGCATGAACATGTCTGTTTGTTCTGTGTCTGGGTGTAAATATCTATATAAGTATGTTTTTAGAAAAAAAAAAGTTGTATAAGTAGTATACCAGTTATCTGGTTTCCATAGTACAAGCTCTGCTTAGTTTGGGACCAGATGGCCGTGAGTAAAGAATGTCCCCGGATATTTATTTTATTTATTTATTTAAAATGTTCCCATGTTAAAATGGAGTATATTAATATTAATTTGAGGAAGTTGACAATAGTTTTCATTAATAATTATGACTCTTTTTGGTTCACAAAGTATTCATTGCGATATCCACCTATTGAAATGTTTGATTATAAATTATTGACATAAAAATTAATTACCAATATTATTATGAGTTCTGAATAAGCGCCATCTCTCGGCGCTTTTTTGAACACTTCTGTTAAAGCTACAGCTAGATCAAACATAAATTTTATAGCATAGTATGCATAAAAGGGATGTGTAATATATATATAAATAAATTATATATAACATGTCAATCAGAAAGTCTTTATGAAATTTCAAAACGTCCGAATTTATGAAATATCAAGTTGTGACGTCATAATTGTAGAACGTCAAATAACATTCTCTTTGTGATTAGATCGGTACTTAAAATTACATTAATGATTTGATGAATTTTGAACATATTTTAAGTATCCATGTATTTTTGGATGTTCAATACACTGGTTAGTTTTTGATCATTTATTTTGAATACAGGATAGTTCTCTATTACAATATTTTAGTAACATGAAAATGATAATCAAAATTATCTTACTACACATACACGTACATCATTTCAATAAATTTGGGTGCAGGAATACTATATTACAGAAAAACTGCATTCCAGAGAAAATTCCAAGGTATGTGAAGTCTAGGCCGTCTTCTTTGGAAAATATATCCTTGCATCCATTATCCTCTAGGCGTATATAGAGTGAAAATGTATTCTACAAGCTTACATATTCATATTTAATTAGAAACAAATGCATTTAAATTAATGCGTGTCACAACTCACAACGATTAACAAAATAAGATGAAGTTTGAATAATGCACACATTAACTAGTTGACATGGTAGAAAACAACATATGCTGTTGCTTTATTAGTTCATAAATACTAGCAATATAGCATAGTATCTACCTAAAGATTATATGGTCTAAGTTACATGGCCCAAACTTGAAAAAAAAAAATGAAAAATTCCGATCTGATTTAGGATACGTTGTCAAAATTGATGATCCACATATTATGTCTGAAGAAGGTTACAGCATACTTTGAATGTTTCTCTCTAGTATCATGCTTAAAGAAACGATATTTCATCTCAAGTTGACCTAAACTCTAAAACGATGGCAAAAATGTTGAACTTAATGAAAAAATTCGTTGGAAATAGTGTGTCGCCTCTATGTGACGTCACATGCCCCACCTAAGGAGTAAGGGTAAATTCCTTAAGCTCGCCATAATACCTGCTGCTGGGCGCATCGCTGCTTAATTGACTGGCAGTTTGCGCTTATTGACGATAGGTAGGTGCAGGTGATACAGGAAAGTCTAAGCATGTGTGGAGTAAGTCATGAATATATTGAATTTTCTAGGTGTGATTTCATCAATAAGATATTAAACGCCTGTGAAGGACTACATCTCATTTTTCCCTGCCATTGACATAATAAATCTATTATCTCCATGTAAACTGATGTCCCATCAGAATGTATCTAAATCATGTTTAACACTTAAATGCAACAGTATCTTATGACATAAATGAAAAGAAGGATAGCATGGTAAGAAATTAATAGCACAGTTAAGTTTACACATTTTGGTCGAAACATCCATTTATTATTTCCATTCCACATTTTATTCGTTGGATATTTAAAGGAAAACTGGGCCAACGCCAGCTCGGTATGTCACGTACACCATGACGCATACCAAATACCATTCATACCGTGATGACCTCATCTAATACGACTTACGCTTTTCCAAACACTCGGGTCCCTTTATTAAAATACCATAAAACCATCTATTTTATTACATCAAAGCAACTCTAAAAATGTAAACGTATGTTTACTTACGATAGGTAATGAGCACGCGATCGCTCCGTCCCCCTCGTTTATCTTCTATCTCTGTCACATTTTGACAGATCGAAATACCACGTGACACGTCACTACTAGTCACAGTTTATCGTAACGTCATCATAACACCAACCGTCCAATGTAGGAGAACCGTTTAGGGACACAGACGTTCGCGGGCTTTTACAAAGATTGTTTTTTTTTTATAACTGGCCGGTTTTATGAAAAAATCATATTACGCGTAAATAAACATGATGTGGTTTTTATTTACATTTTTGTTTTAAAGCTGCGTTCGGTTCAGAAGCAGTGAGTTGGCTGAAAGACGTGGCCGCACTGGCTGAATGCCGGCTTACTCTCGCTCGTTCAACTAAATTTTCAATTCAAACAGGGTCTTTATAAGGGTAGTGACGCTGTACAAAATTTACATATCGACGTAATAAACCAGGCGGGTGTCTGATTTGAATTCCGAACGCGTTTTAAATGTGGATTTTCGCTTTATTTTAAAAGTTTCCTAATTACAAGTTGGTGTTTTTATCCAACGAGGTTAACTGCAATGATAAAAGCAACAAGCTACACATGATATCAATACGAAGCCTACTGCCACGGATTGTTACAATATTACAATTTATTTATATAAACATAGATAACGGACTTTATAATCTTTTAAATCATTGGATACAAAAATTCACACGTAATCTGATAATTTATCAAATATTTGTTGCAATAATTCTTTTCTGGCGCTAGGTACTTAGACCCATATTTGACCAAAGATATTTTCAGCGTTGTAACTTCTAATACAATATGAATTTACCCACATTCTATAAATAACGCCTAAAACTGATCTAATTTTAAACCCAGAATGTGTTCCATATTCAAATTTGTAAACGATCTCACTTGTCATAGATGTATGCGCGGGATTAGTATTGCTGATGATTACGCGTTAATTGCTACCCGCGGCGCATGCGCCATGATCCTTATCTACGGTATCACACTTAGTATGAAATGCTAATTACTTCTGACGTTTTTGCTAACTATTTATTTAAGGTACGTTTTATTTTTTATGAGTTCGATGTAAGTAAAACACTTATTGGAATTTTCATTGTGAATGCAGATATTTTTGCTGTTTAAGAATGTCATTGTAAAAATATCTTAATTGATGTTCATTCATTGATCCAATTGTTAATTGTCTGATGATCCTTATGATCAAGCTATAGGGTTCGTTTTTCTATACCGTTGCAAAGAAAATTTTTACATAAATTTTACAGAAAATAACATATCTACCTACAGTAATTAAACATAAAAGTTGTATTTTCTTTTATTATTTATAATCATTCAACTTAAAAACGACTGGAGCAATTTTAATAATTATATCACAAATAGAATAATAGAAAGCTACTATATATCCAAAAATAATATAGGCCTTAAAAACCATTTAACCTGTAGGTATAGGCACGCGAATGGCAAAAAGAAAGTGAAAGTTACTGAGGCTACCAATGTTGTAATCCAGGGATACATTAGATTCTTCAGGAACGCTGGTGAAACCATGAGAAGGAAGCTGACTTTTTTAATAAATATCCTGGGGTATTTTGTATGGCCGTCTATACGTCGATCCCGAACTAAGCAGAGCTTGTACTGTGGAAACCAGAAAACTGATGTACTACTTACTTTTTTTTTCTAAATAGATGTTAAATATTATAGATATTTACACCCAGACACAGAACAAACAAACATGTTCACGCACACAAATATTTATCCTCGGGGGATTCGAACCCGCGACCGGTGACTTGGCAGCGGTCGCTAACTACCAAGCCAACGGGCACAATTTTTTTGTATTTCGTTTTATTATACATGCACGTATTTCGTTACATAAATAATAGCACAGTTGTTATAATCTAATAGCGTTATCTTTGTAACATAAGTAATAATCAAATTAGCATTTTCATACGTCAATGAATATGACTAATAGCCAGGCATTACTCGTCATACATTTATGCAAACCGAGACAAGATAGCACTTGATTAGTAAACGCTGTAATTACTATTTATTACTTGATATTACTATTATGTACTACATTACATTACCTAAGTGTTCAATATTTACATGAATCAAGTTTGATAAGGTATTTGCTGTTGTTGTATTTTAGTTCACAAATGTTTATTATACAGTATCTGTTAATAGGTAAGGTTTAAATTACCTGACTGATTCCGAAATTTTGTAGATATGAATAAGTAACCGATGACCTCGTGCTTACACATTGCACCGAGAGGTCAACAAAGGTATTCCCGATGAGGAATGGCGTCAGGGGGGCAAATCTATTGTAATCTGAATGTACCGAATGTGCAGAAGACATACGTATTGCACCGACTCCAAATGATTGGGAATAGAGCAGGCCAATGATGATGATGAACCTATAGGAATCATTTTACGCTGACGATCGTAATGAAATATCAGTACAGATTGGCAAACATAACTCAATTATCATTGTTTCATATATTTCTGATAAATCAGAAACGAACTTGTAATGAGAGACAGTTAGAAAATTAGGAACGCGTGGAAACAATGAAACAGGCAGTAAAAAGCAAATGAAAATTCCGAATTCAAAAATTTAAATTGAGACACGAATTACCAAAGACAAGCGAACGATGATCGGAGGCCTGCCGTTCGAGGCTCCTATCGATTTTTCCGTCCGCCCCCAACTTTGTTGACAAAGGCTGGTTCTTAAACCAAATGAGATGCACCCCAAAGAATATTATGGGCAGACATCGCTCCACTATCGCTAGATATATTGTTGTACGCGTAGATATCTGCACGAACTCATATCGGTTCTTTATTGATCTTTTAACCGTGCCGTCTCGTTATTCGGTGGCTTTATTAAACGTTTGTGTTTGTTGCAGATTTCTGTTTTGACGATATGGAGCTTCTCTATAATTGGAGTTATTCTGGCTATGCTATGGCTGCTATGGCTTGTTACTTTGAACTTCGACATTAAGGCTTTTTCTTTTTTTTACTCACATATGAAATGTAATATACTGAAATAGGTTTAATAAACACCTGTTCCTTCAATTGTGAACATTATTAACAAACCTTGTTCCGAATAATCTCGGGTCTGCATGGCACTTCATCAATCAGTGCGTTACATTTTAAAATAGATTAGCAGAGCTTATACAGTCTGGCTGACGCCAACCCTCTTTGGGAATCTTTCTGTTGACCACTTGACGCAAGGTGTAAATACCACCTTTTAGATGCCAATATCCTAGTATTGAATTAGGGTAGTGTTTTATGTCATTTACCACATAAGTTGAAATTTACACGTAAGTGTATCCCTTGGATAAAAATTATTAACCATTTTCTATAGATAGACTTGTGTTAGATCAAAACCCTGGGGTATTCCTTCTCTCGTGGTAACGGGGCTACCAAATGGTGGTGAGAAAACAAAGCCTCAGAGAGAAATGGTTAGTACCTTCAATATGCGAGGTTTAACTATCCAATGTCAAGACATATTCATGTTATATTATAAAAATAGTTGAAGTTTGTGAATTACTAGTTTTGAAAGTTTGGATGTACGAGTATTAACCGATTTCAAAAATTCTTTCACTGAGAGAAAGTTACACTATTCCTGAGTGATATATGTTATGTTTCCATCTATAGATATATTTGATTCTGGTACAGTAGCTAGTTGTATATGTAATAGTAATCAAAAATACAATTAAAATCTCCATTATTAATTAATGACTGCTCTGTATGATACAGCGTCGTTACCACGTTCCCACACTGCCCCTCACATAACTGCCACAACATTGTTTATCTTTATTTATTTACGTGTTACCGAATACATTGCTATAATGCATCTCTTTGATCCGTCCGCATGCAAAACATCGCGCTGTCCCTCCAACGCATGCAAATACGCCCGAACAAAAACAAGGGTGTACATAATGCTCTTAATGCCTAAAATGCCATTAATATTTCAAAATAAACTAGATAAAAATGTATTCAAATCTCCGCCACTCTGGCGCTAAGCCGTTTGTTGAGATATCGCGGCTTATTGTCGCGCCACGCGTGCTTTCTCTCGCCGAATGCTACTTTAGTTCTTGGAAAATATTTGTTATATCGTTCAACTGGAATCTTTTAGATTTTTGCGTTATATAATGATATTTTTCTTGAGATCATTCCAGTTATTGTGACAGGGTTCATCATAAGTTTAATAATTAAGATTAATAAATGTTTAAGTCGCATACAGTTTATTATTATAATACAAGGACCCTAGTTCAAGGTTAGCAGAAGAGAAGCGTGATGAATTTAAATACTTTAGATTAAATTCTGAAAACTATCAATAAACTAGATTTGAATTAAGAAAACTGAAAATATTCTACAGATAATTTGTTACCAGCCGCCTGTGCTGGCTATTAATTTCAAGCTAAAGTTCTGTTGCCCATAAACGTTACTTTGTGATTTTCTTACCTTGTGGACATCATCGCTCTTCGGAGATAGTGAAACAAATGCAAGGCATAAATAATGTTCTACTTACAAATGAAAATTCTATGTAAGATAATATGTTTTTAGTATTTTAAGATAGTTAAACATTTGAAAAGAAGTCCAAATAGCAGCTCTTGAAATAATACCATTGTTGTTGCAAACAAGTTGCAATTGAAAGCTGTAGGCTTACCGCCTTTGACTACATCATCACTTACCATGGTCAAATTGTGGTCAAACACAAGCCTAGAGAGTAAATTTTAAAAACAACTTTGAATTTTGTACCAACTTTTTTCTTTGCTTTTAATTTTCGAAATGCATTTAAATTTGATTAACCGTGTGAATCGTATAAATTAACAAAAAGGAAAATCACATGCGATGCAGACATAAGTCGACGCTCTGTCACTGGCTGCGACCGATTAAAATCTATTAGTGCTCACCCACCAAAGGGGAGAGCGCATTAATATTCACATCACGCACCATTCGTATACGCAAACGTGTAATCTTTTTATCGACTAGTCTGGCGGCCGCGGGCCGTGCGCCGGACAAAGACTATAGATACTCGATGTGACGCTGTGCGCATCACTATAAGCGCTGCTCCGACGTATTAGTGACCTCGTGCGATATTGGGTTGAATGACACAGTTTAAGGACCTATTAAATATGGGTTTGGGCACACTTCAAAATAGCAAGTATAGCAGCCGTATATCGCCTCTGCGATCAAGGTCTGAAAGCCCCGTTTTCGATTCCCAGGCTTGGCAAGTAGAAATGACCACCAATGTGCCTGAATGATGGCGACATTGCGCACCACATGTCATCGTTGGGACGTACATTTGTAAACCAATCACCCGATAACGCCGAAACTTAATTAAAGCGGAATATTTCTATATAAGGGAGCAGCATTCACAATAAAATCTACTTTATTTTTTGCACACTTAATATTCCTATTAATTAATGCAAAAGTCTAGGAAATGACGAGGTTATATAACGATTAAAGTTGTCTCACAGATTCCCAATACAAATCCGCGGTTTACGGGATCCGCTTCCACGGCAGCGGCACAGCTGAACTTTACCTCTAATACCTATATTATAGGCTAAACTAATATCTGTACTTGTGTGAATTTAGTCAAAAGCTGGAGTTGTTGGTGAAACCGTTTATAACATACGATTTTGCATGAGTCTATTTGTATATTGAGGAATGGAAAAGTAATCAAAATATGTTAATTGTTTCAGACAAAGAATAAGGTCAACAAGAGCAGTTTCAAGGGAGATAAAAGGAGATGTAAGTAGTTATCATATTTTTCACATCGATACAATATGTTAATTATCTTATCTCAGAAATTATCTAATACTTATAATCCTAGAAATAATAGAAATGAAAGCAATGGTGTTTATGTGTGTTGCTGATGGGTAAACGGATCTGTGAGCAACTTGGTACAGATATAGACCAAATAGGCTCGCGTCAAACCGCGAACAACGAACAATATGGAACGTCGTCGATTCTAGGTAAAAAAATCTATGCACAGTAGCCAATGGTGACAGATGGTCTAATATCAACATAAATACAAGTTAAAATATACGTCCGTAACGTATAAATGCAGCCGAAGTTTCGAGCACCTTCAAATAGAATAACTTATAACTGAAAACTCGATTAGTTTCAACAACTCGACGCGTGTTTATATTAGTCTATACGTTCCTCTATAAACTTGTAAGCCTTATGTCTACACGTGGGCTGTCCGTAACAAGGTGATATGAATAGATTAAAAGAAATATAATACAATAATAATTACCCCAGGACCGTTTGCCTGTTGTCAATGTTTTGAAATAAAAAAATGTTAAATTCAGATTTAATGTTAGTAATTAGAAACACTAATTATAGTTACAGAATCCTTACTCTTTGGCAAGCTGCAATTGCAATTTCTTTCTAGTTTGCCCCTATTATGCAGCGTTACTAGTTTGCCCATTCGCATAATAGATTGGGGAAAAAGTTCCTTCGCATTTTTTAAGAAAATTCAAAACATTTTTAATATATTGTAGTTTCTTTACATTTAACTAAAGTATGTAGGTACCATTTTGTTCGATAACTTTTTGCCATTTTGTAGGTAGGGACATGATCCCATTGCTATAGAAATTTTGGGACTTCTGATCAAAAGACTGCGACAAGTGGTTTTGACAGTCCTCTCGTGATGTTAACCTGACACTGCCTAAAGAATTCTGAAGAGACCGAAACAGGTGGAAATCTGAAGGTGCAAGGTCAGGACTATACGGCGGATGCATTAATACCTCCCAGCCAAACTCTCTTATTTTTTGCTGAGTGGCTAAAGATGTGTGAGGTCTAGCGTTATCATGATGAAAAACCACACCCCTTCAGTTGATTAATTCCGGCCGCTTTCTCTCAACTTCTTGCTTCAATCTCATCAGTTGTTCGCAGTAGAGTTAAGAATCGATGGTCCTGCCTTGTGGTAACAGCTCATAATGAATAATGCCCTTCCAATCCCACCACACACACAGCATCACCTTGTTGCGAGTTAACCCGGATTTCGCCACAGTCTGTGAAACCTGACCGGCCTTTGACCACGACTTTCTTCGCACGTTCTTGTCGTACGTGATCCACTTTTCATCACCAGTTAACAGCTTCTTCAAAAATGGTTCGGTTTCATGACGTCGTAATAAAGAATCACAAATTAGTTTCTTTCAGTGAGCTCGTGAGGTACCCAAATATCTAGTTTTTTTGTGTACCCAGTTTTTTTCAAATGCGCCAAAACTGTTTTGGGGCCAATTCCCAGTTCTTCAGCTACGTCGCAACTACTGATATGCCGATCTTGCTCAACTTTTTCAAAAATGGCATCCATTTTATCCGTAATGGGGCGACCAGAGCGACGTGCATCTTTGACATCAAAATTTCCGGATTGAAAACGCTTAAACTAAATTTATGCTACTCTCACAGACACTGCACTAGGTCCATAAACATCGCAATTTTTTTTCGCGGCATGCGTTGCATTTTTACCTTTTTTGTAGTAAAATTTTAAAATGAATCGAATTTCTTCATTAGATTCACTCCTCTTGGCGGAACGAAAAACAAATGCAAATCACACATTTTCCTAATTTGAATATGGAATTATGTTCTTTAAAATTTTAATTTTCAGTGATACCAAAACCAGCCAGATACAAATAGTATAGCCAAAGAGATTTTATTACAAGTTCATACATACTATAATGCGAAAAGACTTTTTCCCCAACCCAATATAAGCCCAACTTTTGGTAAACACAAATTCTAGAAAAGAGTAATGATAAAAAAAAAACGCCACTTTTATATGGGTGCTTTTATTTATTTTTTTGGCGAGATTAATATTTACAGTTTTATTAATTAATTTAATAACAAAATGTGCAGAAAGGAATAAAAGAAGGTCCCACATAGAGGGTTGGACATATAGGAAGTGGGGCGGACCATACGAGTGTATCCGGCGGAAGCCGCTGGGCAGAGGTCAGACCAGCCCTTCCTTCCTTTGCAAATGTTTGTTTTCATGTATTTATTTCATAGAACCAATATAATTTCAGGAATGTAGCGGTTTAGGAGCTTTTAAATATATATCCTTTCGAATTCGTACCTACACAATTGCTAGTGGCCGTTAGCTGACACAATTTTTTTTTTAAAGCCATCTACATTATATTATAGACTTAGTGACTTTTGAGGATTTGTTATAAAAATGTTACATTAAAAAATAAATCAAATAGCTTAAAGTTTTTTCGAGAGGTATTAAACAAAAGTTCTATGAGTTCTTTAGCATCTGCCGTATAACGTTATGGTCCATGAATTTTGGTTATTTCACAGACATTTTTATGGGTCTAATTATAAATGACTGTATTAAATCGCTTCGTTGACTCGGTCATTGTGTTTAAGTAACTGCAAAAAAGATTTTGAGGTTGAGTTATACAAACTTTCCATCAACAATTAACAACATTGGTTCTATCTACTAACTAAACTAACTAACTTTTAAGAATTTTGATATTGAGAATAGACAGAAGGAAGAAAGGTCATACACACAAAATGTGGCATGGTATTACAGATATTAATTTATAAGTGAGTTTTATAGATCTAGTTTAGTTTTTTCTTTTCCTTTTTTCTATCCATAATTCCAAAAGTTGGGGATATGCTAATGATCATACGTAATGACTTCTATAATATATTATACAGTGCTTTTTTTAAATCATCTTTGAGGGGCTTGAAATAGGGGATTACATTTTCAATTCTTAGGTAAAATTCTTATGAGGCTATCAAACTAGAACAAACAACATCAAATCGTGAACCCCTAAATCCGAAATAACTAGACATCACCCATCATACGCTGCCAAATCTTAAGCAAGCTACGACTAAGCCCTTACGCTAAGGGTGCCAAATGCCAAGAGTCACACTGTCAATAGTGGTAACTGCCCAATATAGATTGATAAGTGCTGACCCCGAGTTAGTTTCGTAACTTCTACCGTATAGTTTGATAGGTGCAAGGATCATATAACTTTTGGACACCGCATGTTTAGAAAATATTTACAAATTTGCGGAATATCATGGCCGCATGATTTGTGCTGTGTTGTGCCCAGGTTTGGGTTATTATATGTATCAGTTTGCTGGTTATCATAGTGCAGCTCTGCTCAGTTTGGGATGAGATCAGCGTGATTTATGTAATTGAATGGCTGCCGTGTCGTAGTTTCGCCCACGGACTCGAGGAATGGAATGTATCTCTTGATTATGGCAGCCTATGGCACTCAGAAATAGAAAATGTAGATTTCTATAATTGAAAGATTTTTAAACTAGGTGTAGCGGTTTCGGAGATTACCTTATACATACACTCACAGTATAAATTCTCTCTTTATTCTCACTATAATTTTAAGTGATAGCCATTCATTCTGTTTAGACCCTGGAAGAGCTATGAGAGTAAAAACTACTGAAGTTACCATGGGTTTGGAATTTGTCATGGATGGCGTGACATTTGTGTGGGACACGCAACTTCCCAAGATTTCATTTATTTCGTGATATGCCATGTCCAGGGGTTCTTTATTCCGTGGTATCACTCCATCGGACAGTGGCAGGATTTGACACTTGATTCTTGTAATCTGATGTCTTGATAAGATTCGAGGGTGAATTTTTGGAAATGGAGTAGGTGTTTCTTTATTATTTCGTAGTTTATTTTCGTTTGTCTTTAAAATAATACCGTGGGTGCTAGATAAACATATTTAAATTTAGATATGCTTTAACTAGGTAATAGTATGAGTTAAGAATAGTTTTTGTAGATATAAAATATATATTCTATAAAAGGATCAGCGTATTTGAATCCGTCGATTGAGAAATTTCCCTAATCGCAATTATAGAGCACGAGTGATTCCGCTTAAAGGAAAGACAACCCATCTTTTAAAATATAATTAAACAATAGAGTCTATACGATTTAATGCAATTTAAAACGCACGAACTCATTTACAATTTGAACGCCGATCTAATGTCAGCGTTCCGCGTTCAGAGTTCGAGATCAGACTCCATCCATATAAATCAAGTAGCTGCAATACAAACAAGCCTCTCCAAACTTATTCCCCACGTTTTCAGTCAGCAAAACTGTGTTCCGAAGTGGATATACGTATCTGTTGACGCATCTCACCCCCGACTTAGTTAGCACCATTTTTATCCCTTTACTGCCGTTTAAGTAGCCTTCACCTTCGCTCTCTGTCGGGTATCTTCGGTCCATTTTGGTCGACTATGCTTGGTATTCTTTAAGAGTTAGTAACTTTGTATCAGCACATTCAAGGTTTTATAATATTTATTGTACCATAGTTATAGTAATTTGATAAATAGTTTCAGATCATAGTATTTAGTGTGTTAAAGTGTTAGGGACCGCCATGATGTCAGCGAATAACTTTAGAACTGCAATTGAAACCGCAACAAAAGTGATTAAGTTTTCAAATGAGCCCTAATGAATTGTTATGTTTACCAAGGACTAGTTCGTATTGTGTTTCTAATAGCCCATTATTATCGCCATGTCTAATTGCGTCTAGCTCTGTTCTCCATACCTCCAATGAGGGATTTCCGTGATCCTCTACAAAAGATCGTTAAGACGTTTCGAAGCGCCACGTGATCCGATAGGCGTTTTATGAGCGATTACTCGTATATCGATGAATGTGCTATCCAGTGTACGAACTCGAATGCATGGTTTGTCGTTTGTTTTGATTGACTGCCAGCATGATTGACTTGAATGTTATTTTACGAAGCAAGTTTTACAATATTTTTCGTTGGTTCTAGTTTCTCGTGATTGACGGTAACTTCAATAACTTAGATTTCAAAAGAACTACACAGCTAGAGTCGGAAATGAAAAATATCATGACCAATATTACCTCATTTAATGATGAAATCATAAATGTGAAGGGACAGGAAATCTTTAAATTGTGCCTAATCATTAAAAAGTTCCGCTGTATACATCATATACCCTAACTATCTGAGAACGTGTATAGTTAGCACGCTAAATAGACCAAAACGATTATCAATCATCGCAACAGAATAGTGGACAAAAAGCGTAAACACAATGACATTATTGAGGTAATTATCGTGTGTAAAGTAACGTTGCCTCACGCATCGCCGTCCACAAATTGGGGAGGCGTAATTACGTTATATGGTGATAAAAAAATTAATTTCCTAATAGAGGAAGTTGGTGCCTGTGTCTCGTTTTTCGAGTTACTTATTTTTTTTTTATTATAATGGTTGTGGTGTTTGAGGTTAGGGTGATTAATTTGCCGGTTAAATTGAATTTACGTTTCATCGTCGTAGGTCTGAAATATGAACGTCTAATATCCGCACCAAAGCCATCTGTGACAGCGCTGTCTTTTTTGAACCGTCATAGGTATACACTAGAATTTTTAACAACTCGCCGTTGTAACAACAAATAATACTTTTTTTTACGAATTGAGCCGACAAACATGCATACGATCCACCTGGTGGTAAGTGGTCAGCCTATAGACATTTGCTACACCAGGGACAATACGAAAATAAAATAAAACAACAATAAAGTTAATAAATAAAAGTTGTTTCTTTACAAAATCGTGATTTTTTCGGCGTTTTGTTGAATATAGTGTGGTGGCTGTTCCCCTCCGTGTGAGAGTCCGACTCGCACTTGGCCGCTTTATTTTATTGTGGGTATTGTCCACAGTGCTTGCTAATAGTTTTTTTATTGAAATTTAATGTCTTTATTTAAATCCATGGGTTCTTCTTTAGTATCTCACTTATTGTGACTATTCGACTCCCTCTAGACAGGCTTTAAAGAAGAAAAATAGTGTTATCGTGTATTCGTCCAGTACTCTCGTAAGTGATACAAAGCGATATGCGGCAACCTTCAGGCCGCGCGTCGCGTTCGCGTGCAGTGCGGGCGCATTAAACTGGGAACAATCACTGCTTGTCGCTCACAGAGGTGCCGATCGCTTATAAAACCCATACACTGCAGGCCACAAAAAAGACCTACTTTTGTTTCCCCTCGAGCGGCGCATTTTGTCATTATTCGTGGCACGTGGTCGCGAATATATAATGTTTTATTATTAGAGGTTACGACTTCACGCCTTTTGCGGCGTAGTCCGACTGATAATACTTTCATTCGTTCCGAGAAGTAGTTATCTGCTTGCTTGTGTGTGCATTTTCGTTTGTCCTCAAGTTAACAGTCGATAAACGTTGCGTTCTCTATGAATATGTCGATGTCGGTGCGATACGAGACGCGTATTACTCAAATAGTTGTCCATACCACCGTATATAGCTCAAGGTATATTTACATCCTTTTCCATTTTATTAACTGCAAATACTATAACAATAATAGGTCTAGACTTATAAATATGATCACACTCGAATATTTTTTTCTTTTAAAAAACATAGTGGATTCCGGTTTAATTTGAAAATGTCCCACACTGACTCACATCACAACAATGGTAACAACGACAGTTTAAAAAAAACATTAATTTCACCATTACATGCAGTTTTTGATGGTGTAGATTAGACATCAATCATTTGTTGGGAGCAAACGGAGCGGGAAACAAATCATAGTCCTTGCGTATCACACTGACACCCACATCCCGCTGTTTGCGCCCTTTTCAATGAACCAATGTTTTTAAATACGCAGATGGTAAAATAGGTACAATCGTATCCCATAAACATTATTTTCTTCAAAAAAGAGACTAAAATAATCCTATTTACGGAATGGAATTGGTTAGTAGAAGCCTGTATTATGTGCTATTAAAAGATAAAAGGGCTCATAAAAACTATTTGACATTTCATTATCTTTAACAATTATAAAATATTTATTGACACTCGCAATTTCCCTTATCTTGTAAATTTGATACACATGTAAAATACTCAACCGATAATCGTTAAAGTGAATTTAAAATAATTGACGACCGCTTCTAATTGCATAATCTTTGCGCTCATGCGCCGGCGCGGGCGCCGCGGCGCAAGTCAGCCGCGCAGCCGCCGCGTTGTGGGAGACGCCTCGACAATGCACAGGAAGTGTCGACCAAATCGAATTACACACGCGCGGACATTTCGACTAATTTTATATTTATGTGCGTTCTATTGTTTCCCATCATCGTGACTATTATGTTTATCGTTATTCAATTTATTTGTATCATGCTGATTATAGTCAGTGTTATGTTATGGTCGACGTCCTTTCTAAATAGGTAAATACCTACCTAGGTACAGACAGTAATTTAGTTGTAACGTAAAGGTAGTTGTACAAATCCGAAGTAACAAAATACTTGTAGACTAGTATAGTAAAATATAATGGAAAAGTAATGTCAGCCTAGATATTATTAAATTTCTATACTAAGGATTGGTGTCAGTGTAAAGGTGCTTTATTTTAGATCTGTTTCATTACTTACGTTGCTCACCATATCCACTTTATCAATGTTAGTTCCAATGTCCTTACATATTCCTCCTTATTAGTTTGATATCGGGAATCCAAATTAAAAGACCACACTAAAGATCGTACTGTAACATTCGTATTTTCAAAATTAATAATGAAAATAAAACATTCCTATAAATTTCGGCTGAAATTCAAAATTAATAAATCCATTAATTGGTATTTCTCCCTATTTATTTCCCGATCGAGCGATCTATCAAGAACATTCGCGAAAACTATCGTACAATTCAAAAAGCAATTTGAACGCAAAACGAATTGCAGAGCGCGAGCCAATGTCCCGCAATAGAGCACTGTCTCGGCGTTCCTGGAAGACAGCGGGCGCACCCTTATCGCGGCTGTAAATCAATATATGATTACAAATTTAATGCTACTGTTGGACTATAAATCAGAGATTTTAAATTACGAGCTACAAGCGACGTATCACGACGCGTGAGGCCCCCTAGTGCTGCCCTGTTGTGTCGACACTCGATAAATCCACGTGTAGGTAGTCGCTGTCCGCCGTCCGCCGACCGCGCCGACCGAACGCTCGCCTCGCGTGATAGCAACGCCACGTATAAATAGAATCGAGGATGTGATAATTGTTTTAAAATTAATTTATTATAAGCAAAAGGTTGGCATGCCTCGAAATTGTTATTGTTAAACAAGATGCGAGATTGTATCGTACTGTAAACTCTTGTTTCGTACAGTTTATGTGACGGCTTCTAAAGGTTTCGCTTAAATATGGGTAATGATATCATAAAAAGGTAAATTAACTTTACCTAGACTATAATCATGGAGTTTTTGAAGCATATTAATATATCATGTACTTTTTTTAATGAATTTCTGAACCATATACAATTTTAGTACCTAGTGTAAGAATTAGAAAATAAATCATATTTACCGACGGGTGCTTTTTGATGCTACTATACAATACATCTCATTCCATTGTGAAAAGAGTTATTTTTATCGATATCGGTAAAAACATCAAAAGGTCATCACTGGATAGTTTTTGAGCGTTGTTCGCGCGTGTAGTTGATGATAGAGTGCGGACAATATCGAACGATATTCCTCTTTGCATGTCATTCGAGAGTGTTTTATATGGTTTTGTGAACAAATATCTAACGTGTTGATCGCTGACGGATGGCAATTTAGTTACCGGAGTTGACAATATTATATCACATAGGGAATGTTAAAATCTGGTATATTCAGAGATTCTGAAATGAAAAGGTTATTTACAGTATTCGGTTTGAATTTTCTAATTTATAATAGATAATAGGAGTATAATATTTTAACTAATATATTTGTAAACCCACGTATTGCTCAAGTGCGTGGTAGGAAGATGCAAGATATGGACACTTAATTATTTCGTTTTCAATTCTCGCTTTCAGTTTTGCTGTATCTACCACCTGTATCTTGTTGTCTTTGTTGCCACAATCTTCAGTTTAGTCTCTTCACGTACCTACAATATTCGTTTGATTATTCCATCATGTAGTTAAGTCTTATTTATTTTTTCTGTTTTTTTTTAAGTTTTTATAATTTACTTTTCTTTGCGGCTTAACAGACATGTTCGATACGTTTTTGTTTTTGTTTCCTCCACTTAACACGGTCTACTGCGTGTTCTATCATTAATCTTATATTTTTCCGATAGACCAACACTTCAAATCAAATGTTTAAAGTAGTTTTTTTACACTATAAGATTTATGTTGTAATTTAGTAGATAATGAGTCATAAAATAGAAATATGATTTTCAGTTTTTACTAGGTTTTACTCTGTGATATAATTACCGTGTAATTTTTCGTAATGGTTATTGTACACCGTACACAAAATCTTTAGTAAAACACGAGTGGGCGGATTCATTAATTAAATTGAATAAAATACGATAAAGACTTTTCCCAATCACAAGCGGAAACAAGGTGTCATTAAATTTCAGTGTAGCAAAGTGCGCGGCAGCTTTGCGCACACGCAGCTGACACCCGATTCCACCCGAAATATTCCGTATTACTCCGAAGATTGATAGGCGCCGCCGAATTAATTGGACGTCGAGATTTCTCCACCGAATATTAATTTGCTTGAACACAATCGAGTTTTGTTTTGATCGAACGCTCCTTTCAAGTATTGATTATTATGATGCACCATTTGTTTTTGACAGTTAATAATTTTGTTCGAAACGAATTTTGACTGCAACGTTCAATTATATACCAGCTATTTCAAAGCCAAATCAAAGATAAACTATGATGACTTAGTTTATACTTATTGCTCAGTCTTCTACAAACTGGGAGCTAGCCCGGTAAATAAACGCAATCCTCCGTGTTAAAATATTTATCGACATGCTTTAACATCAATAGCCTTATAGGCTTCATCAAGATAGGCAATGAACCAAAAACAGATGATCCAATTTTTGACCACACCTTTACCTATTTGGATAACTTAATGACAATCTTAATGGTAAGATATCCATTCAAAAACCGACACTTAAATTCTTAGTCTAGTGGAATATTTTTGCAAATACGTAGGACTATTTAAGGCCATCAGTTGCTGGTATAGTGATAGCGTGGTAGAGAAAATCTTTGAATTCTGTTAAGCAATGCTTACGTTCTTATAAATACACTCCAATCGATAAAATTTTGTATGAATTTGAAACAAAGCAGGGTTTTTTAATTTTTTGGTCCTAAATGAGTGGTGGTTTGCTTTATTTCGGAGAAAAAAAAAAAAGAACCTTAAAAGTTTAAGTGACGTCACCAAGGCTGTTGAATGGTGTTGTGACCTTTGCCTTCGGTTTTTTTTTTTTATATTTGTACTACATAGTTGAGTGAAAGCGAAAGCATAGCAATCTTTTCACAGATCGTAATGTAAGCGTCATCGTAAGCGTATTTCGATAAATATTGAAATACCAGTAGGTTGCTATTTTTGATATAGTTTCATATAAAAATGAGTATAAACAATGTTGTCAATAAGAACAGTTTTGCAATGCAATGAAATACTTAAGAGGGAGCAAATTTGTGAACCTAAATCATGGTGTCCGGCGCTCGGGGCCGCGACAATTTGTTCGCGTCGTAACATTACCAAAGCTGGCATTTTTCTCCGCGCAGCCCACTTTCGGCTCAAATCAATCATTACCTTACCACAAATCATTGACATTTCCTCCAAGACGAGCAGTCTCGCGCTGAAATCGATATGTTTATCGAGACGTTAACGAGAAAACATGAATTATTCCATATAATCGGTAGAAATCGCCATACACAGGAGATCGAGCAAAGGTTAAGCTCAAATTAAAACTTGATTTATGATTACCAATTTTCCCGTCAACGTGAATCCGGCCGGGTTTTGGTAACGACAGCGTAATCTTAACGCTTACCCAGTTAACATGATAGACTGCGCTTTTTGGAAAAATCATATTCACGTGCTTTGCTTCACGTCTCTCTGTGGGTTGACGAGTCATCTGCCTGGAACATTTGTCTAAACTGAACACAACGAGCCATGTCAAATCGAAACAATAAGATACAAAAGTGAGAAACACGGCCCGTCCTCCACTTCGGTCCAGTATAACACACTAATGACTTAGCGAAACCGTCGAGCTCCTTCCAAAATTAAACAAGGTAAAAAAGCGGGCAAACGATCGATCACCGCCGGCCTCAAACAAAACACAGAAAAAACTACGTGAAAGGATGTATGGAACAAATTAAAAGCTCAGCATGAGGCGTTCTGACCGTCCACGATCCACGGCTAAGGGCAAATATTAAAGCTGTCAGTTTTGTGTAATTTGAAGGCTCGTTTTCGAGTTATAAGTTATGTTATTGAATGTTTTGGGGGCATGCGCCCGCGCCGTGTGAACTCGCCTCGCTCGTGTAATGAGCTTTGAGTAAACACGTGAAACTTCTCTTTTTATACACAATTTAGAAAATTGAAATAATATTGATACAATCAGTGTCTTTTACGATCGCCTACGAGCGTCATAAATACCGCGTAGTAGCTCTCCAAATACCAGTATCGACATTCAATCTGTTCTCATGTTTGTTCAACGGATTGCTTACGAGTTGAGAATTGTGGTATGTAATAAAAATGCCACACGAACGAGCTGCTATATTCTTAAATACCGAGCGTACGATAAAAAACGTTAACGTTGCTAATAAAACGTTGGAAATTACTGCCGAGGAGCCGACAACTCCATTACTAGATATGACACTAATAGCAGACGTCAAACCGTCCGGTCGTCATTTCGCCAAATTGGACGCAATTACAGATCGAAGTAGTTGGAGCGCTAGTTTCGGCCAAGGTGGTGCGGTGTCAGGTGTTAGCGATGCACTCGGAGCCGCTCCGACGTCCACTTTTTCAATACAAAGGCAATAAAAAAGCGCCAGTCACGCACTAAATGCCTCCTTGACTGTGCGCTCTCGAGGCGTCGGTCAAAAGAAACAAACAAAAGATGATAAAAGCGCACAATCACGCACCCCACAAAATTATTTTCGCTTCGTAACACGTGTCAAGTTTCAATTTTACTAACGTTGAAATTAACAGTGGGCGTAAACAGATTATTGATATTGTATTTGATAAAAAAGTAATCGATGATCGCATACAGCGGTCTCGTACTGTGATGAAAAAAGGAATCTATTGTTAAGTGTTTAGATGGACCTTTTTTCTCATTCGGAATTAAATGGACGCACGAGTTTTGACAAAAAATTGACTTCATCAATCAGAGATGATTTTATTGGCTCAACAATAGCATTTCTCGCAATCGCAACGTGTAATCTGCTCGTTTCTAAGAAGTTGCTACAATTTTTCACCTTTCTAAATGGGATCAATTTAAGATCGGATTCTAGAAGATAGGAAAGATTGCATCGCTCCTTAAAAATTGGATCCTATTGAATTTAAAGAATGGCTAGTTTATGATGTGTTCTTATTTGACTTAGTACTACCCAAACAGTGTATCACATTTCTATAAAGTTTGATAAGACGTTTGGTATTCGAATAGCAATATTCTATAAAAATAATATATGCATAATGGGAGACGACAATGCAAACCGAAACATTATTAATTTTAATTAAAAGGTTCGTTCTCTTTGATTAATTGTAACGACGTTCATTCGAAACCTACTCCAAAGAAGAAGCAAAAAACAAATTTCTTGATCACAAATCTAAGGTATAGTTCAGAGTTTCTAAAGAATAATATGTAGCATTTTTTTAAACCATACTAAAATATGTATTCTTCCAATATTCCTCTAACTAAGTATTCTAACAACAATACTCTATTTAAACACAAATGAAACTGCAACGCTTTTTTCACCACAATTGGGACCCTCTAATAATACTCTAATCATAGGTTTGACACCCCGATTCTCGTACCATGTGACCTTACTACAATTATACAAATGAACGCAATATTCATTGCAGTCTCTAGTAATATTTATTCCAACTTGAAGCCTTATAAAACGTCAATGGATTGATAATATTAGTGAGATTCCGCAGTGTGCCCTTACGTAGATGTAGGCTTAGCCTCAGGGCACGGGCAGCGTTGAAAGCCAAGGCAGCTAATACAACGGATTGTGGGGGATAGAGGGGTAATTACAGCAAATGTGCCGTATTTCTGTTGACAATGGGAATTACTTCGAAATATTCTTTCATTAAGGATGTTTATTTTTTTTCTTCTTGCAATATTTTATGCTCTCCTGTAGTATGCCAAATGTCATTCAATTAATAAGTGATTTATCAAGGTAGGTGATTTAGCGTTACCATACCATTTTATATATTGATAATTTGTAAATAACTAAAAAACAAAATATATTCGGAGTGAAAATGAATCATAAAATAAAATTGATACAGCTGCAATCTTCAAATTCTTGAGTTCTTAGTGCAGTGATCGTCCGGGGAAGTATTACACCATACCCATATCCACACTGTATAACTGTCTTACGGTTAAGAAAGGGTTGGTGTAATTACAGGCACATGAGACTTAACAACTTCACGTCTCATGGTCGACAAGGCATTGGCAATGTCTCTGGTGTTGAACTGACCACTGACGGCGGACAGTACTTACCATCAGATGGGACGTCTATCCATTTTTCGGCCCACTTAATTTTTTTTTTAAACACTTACTCATTATTCGACGATTGCAAGCGAGGTCTCCCTAATTATGTTCATTAATTTTCTTTACGATTACCTTTATCAACCTACTCAATATTGCTTCATCATCGACTACCTGGCCATGCCAGCCAAGCCAGGAGATGTCACAACGTGTTCATTGACAATTTTTTAAGCCCACTCACAGGATGCACGCGCCTACGTGCGTGGAGACAAAGGCTTTTGCGCATTAGCATAGCGACCGGGGGGTGGGGCGGGGTGTGGCCGAGGTATTAATCACATCCCGGCCCGTGCCATGCGTCTGCGCATGTCAGGACTATCAGAGAACAAGAGACAAAAGCCAGAGTTTTTGCCTAAAGGAAGATTTGTCTCCGAGATCCGATTGATAAGTCAGTGTTTTATGAATATCAAAGTTATTTATCTGCTCGAATTTACACATCAGATAAAGCAATGACGAATGAAGTTAGCTTTGCATATGTGCTTTACTTTATAATTGTATAAAATCTTCCACCCAGGATACCGATACCTCACAGACTCCACTTAATATCTGTTACGTAATCTTACATTAATTTTGGTTTGAAGTTACTATAAAATTGATCAAGGAAAATCTATCGCTTCTGACTGTTTCATCATCTTTGACCAACCAATATTAGTATCGAATCGTACCAACACGATATTACGTTGCAAATTAACATGGCACTTGATACTATATAACAATGTACCTACCTCGCTTGTCATATTATTCTATTCTATTTTTATTCTTTATGGGATACAATTAAAAGATCTTCTTGAGATACTCCCCTGTTGACGAATTAATGAATGAATCTTTTATGTCTCGGTGAATCAAAAAACTTGAATGGCCTCGTTCATGAATGGAGCATGAAAAGCATTTGACGTACTACATCATGTGCTTCGTTGCATATGATGTCCCAATAGATACAGCTCAATACAGATGCTATGACAGAATTTGAATCTTAAGCGTGTGGCAATAAATGCGATTGGAGCTTTTTATAACATTGTAAACAAAACGAACTTAAACGATAATTTACATTTGGTACTTCATAAACGTTCTTATGCTACTCAAAATAAGAATGACATAGAAATTGTTAAACGTGTTAAGGTAACAAAATGTGTCGAGTCACCAGAAAATACCTATACTGAGTGATGAAGATTATGTTCGATATGGACTTACATCGGTTACAATGGGCTTGTTGGAAATCGATTTATGATTAAATGATTAGGCATTTATTGGATGCACTATCAATTGAAATATCGTGTGATACTTATTATTGAATTTATGATTATATTGAATGAATTAATCCTTCGTAATAACAAATTTTGAATATTTTACATTGCTTGATTTTGACCAGTAAGAATTATTTACAAGTCTTTTAAATATTATAAATGCGAAAGTGTATGAAGATGGGTGTATGGAGGTTTGATATACTTACACATAAGATTTGGATGAAACTTGATACATATATAGTTTATAACCTGAATTACATAGTACACATAATATTTCGTGAAAATGTAACATACCTCGTAAACGTCGGTGCGACCCCGGGGGACAGCTTGTATGCATATAATAATATAAATTATGAGATAACCCAAACTACATTCTTCTCGCACAATAGCACTTTGTCAATAGGAAAATGTGTTCATTCAAAATCGACATCTGATGTAATGCGTATAATTTATCAATTAATCGTGGGCGTTTATTAGCTAAAAAGGGGTTATTATGCCATTGATCCATCGCGTTCGTGTGTTGGAGGGATCTTTGTTCACGTAACCACAAGGTACGGGACAATGCCGGCGTCTTGTGAGGGCTCCACTTTTTGTCTTTGTCTCGACGTTTTGTTGGCCAGCGACGTAGATGCACGAATCAACTGCAGTGTCGATGAATACGTCATGTGACTATATGACCTCTGACAAAAAGCATTGTTATCTTTATTCGTATGAATTGTAGAGGAAATATCATAATTTTCTAAACGCGTGCTATTTTAAGGATGCGTGAAGGTTATTACTTTCTGTTATCTATTATTTTATATTAACAATAGTTTTGACCAAGTCCTGGTTCATTTCGATGCTTTGTTGTATTCTGCGCTATAGTGACTATCAAAAAGTAAATCCATAAAAACATACTAGTTATTTTATTTATTGTTAATATAAAGCCGTTATTCCAAATGTTTAGTTTCTTAGCTGTATGTAAAAGGTACATTTTGTGAGGTCGCGGGCCCGGGCGGGGCGGTCGCGGCGGTCGCGGCGCGGGCGCAATGTCGTCGCGACTTCACGAACAAAGACGTTTAATTGTCGGTTATCCGACAATAAATCCACGTAACCACTCATTATTGGACTTATCGAATCATTGTTAATTGAAAATTGAGCTTTTTATTTTATAAAAGTGTATCTTGAGACTTCCAGGTATGGATTTGCAAGCTGTAATTTATGGCATTATTTTCTACCTATAGTCGTAGAGGCCATATTGAAGACAAATAATTGATTTACCACCATTAAATTCTGTTTAAGTTACAAAAGCTATATACATCTATTCACGCCCATTATCCCCACAGCAGAGGTAGACAGAGGCTTCAGTAATGAGAACATCATTTCACGGAAGATATAATAAGTTCCAACGTTACATGTGGTGACCATTGTTGCCGTTTCTCGGGCTCATTACTAACATCATGCTAGTTACAATTTATAATCACAGAACGTTCATATTATATTATCTTTCCCAAACCGAGAATCGATACAGGACCTTCAGTCTATAGCCGAGTTTCATACTACTCAACCACTCAGGTGATGGAAAAAAGTTTTAGTAAGTCAACGTAAGTCAGTAACTGACATCGTTTACATATTACAACAGCACTGTTATAAATGACTGCAACAGAATTGTGGCCATAGTGGAGTCGTCTACAAATGAAAGAAAATAAATAAATTAAATAATCATGAAATTAAAAGGTACTATTGCAGAACTGTCTGTCCATGATTACATATTTATGGTCACTTAAAAATATATAAAATTTTCAGACGTGCTAATAAATGTATCTCATTGCTTAACAGTATCTATCTAATTCAAAGTAACACCAAAAAAACTCATGTGGAAACTACGTATATCTTTCTCACCTCGATCTCGAATCGGACATTGATTTATACTTGCTTTATTTGATTCGATTGTATCATCAGAACGTCATAAATCGGGCTCCCCCATCGTCCCCACGACGGGCTATATTTCCCCGATACGAGTCGACTTTTCCTGATGTCATTATGTTCATGTATAGGTGATAACTGAATCCGGGGGGTAACAGTTTGCTTTGGACGTATATTAAGGAAATATAGTGTGGATTTAGATGTTTTCCTGTTTGCTCGTGATACCTTATGACTGATTATTTGGGATTGAATGTATTCATTTGAAGATATGGGTACCTACTCATTAGAATACTTATATTGGTATGTTATTTTAGAGAGTTGTGAAGTCCATTATTCGAGTTTACATTAATTAAAAAAATATGCATGAACTTAAAAAAAAAATGTTGTTACTTTATTTCAGATAATTTGTGCATATTCTGTTTTTTTTTTTTAATATTTGCCTTCCAATCGTAATATGCTCGAGTCTCATCAGTCACAGTTCCTGCCGGCGTCAGACCCTCTATATCTTCACAACAAAGTTTGCGCTCGTCCCCTGACCGCGACCACATTTTTTCCCGTCCAAACAAATTAATACAACCGTCTTGGGGCCACTCCATCCGTAGACTTGTCAAATTAATTTCTTCTCGAAAGACAATTTGTCTGTCGCTTGAGGGCGCCGAAAAAACTTCAGTATCGATTGCCCTGCGATTAGTCAAAGGGCGTCAACCCTAGAACGAAGCTTGCAACGGCCGCCAGTTTCTTTCCATAATCACTGACCCGAGAATGTATTTTTCTACCACAATTAGAAATATAAATATGAAATATAAAACGCCTGGCCCTCCAGTTTCAGATATCAAGAAAATATTGTCTTCTGTTGTTTTAATCATGAATACAAATGTTTAGGGGACTCAAATGATAGCACGAAACTTTAAAGCTGTTTCAGTGCTCTAACAAACGGAATTAGAGCTGGAAGCGAACACCTCAGACCGTCTAAGCGCCAGCAAAAACTTTTTATAGCTAATAAAATAAATAGGCGGGCGTCACGCACGGCCGCGTCCACGCCTCCATTACCGCGTCCAAAATTAAACTGTGCTTTTTTGAAAGCGGCAATCTCCCCGGTCACACTCGATAAAACCGCTTCGTGCCGATTGCGGTCTTCCCGGGTTACGTGGCACCGCAGGTTAGGGTTCAAACACACCAGACGGGAAACAGAATATTTGGCCAAGTAACGTTAAAGAGCAATATTTAAGGCTTTAAAAAAAGTCAAAACATACAATTATTTGAAGTTAAACATTTCGATTTGAACTTGGGCGCTTGTGGTTCCCGCAGGGTGCTTTGTTAAGTTTTCAACTTGCCAAAGTTACAGGCCTTTTGGTGAAGAGGTGAAGGGAAACATCGCAATGGAACTTGTAGGCTTATAAAGTCAAATTATATATGAAGTCCATCAATCCTCACTAGGTTCACGTTGTGGAGTAAAGAAGTAATGAAAAGTTGTTGATTCTGAGTAAAGAAAATAATAATTAAAAAATAAATTTATTTCAACTAGTCATAGCAATTCAAACGAGATAAACATTTCAGTATGCTTAAACCAGCAATAAATTCAGTAAGCAATGTTGGCAAGGCGATTACAAGTAGCCAGTCACATGCATTACAAATGCGTGTTCGAGCATGCGTTAAGCGAATTATTTCCTTTTTTATCTATTTGCATATTGGGTTATCTTTACTACCAAATATAGCAAGTGCACAGTTTAACTCTTTTTTCTGCACATTTATAATAGTTATAATTATCCTCCATTAGGCTTCAATAGTTCTGTTAATGTGTTGTTTGTGGCTAAAAAATATAGTACATAGTTCATAGTACTAATGCATAGTCAATAGTAGGATTTCGTTGTTGAGGGGATAACATTACCTACATTTCTTTAACATTCAATTAATATACGTTTGACGACGTTCTCGCTGTATGGTAAGTGCACAGCTGATAATAGAACAGGCTTCGATATAGGTATCTACTGCCAGAACAATAGACTTGATAGCTTAATTATAATTCAATTCAAAGTTTAACCCATTTATTCATTAGAACTTACTAGCAGTTACTCAAGATACTACAGGTCAGCCTGAAAACGAAGAAAAAACGGCTAAAATACTTCGGCAAGATTTTTTTTTAACCTGTTGGCCGCGAATGTGTCACAAGAAAACAAAAAAACCACATTAAAGGAATTGCGAGGTAAAAATAATGTTTAGTACGAACTAAGCCTTACACCGTTCAGTATTGATAGTGGCGGTGCTCCGGCAGTCTCCAGTGCTTTACAATTAGCCTCGCTAATGGCTCCAGAAGTTATTTGTACTGCTGGCTTACTACAGAAAACACCAATCGAATTAGCCTTTAGCCTTTAACCATTAGATAAATAAATCCTCAGTGCTAATGTTTATCTTTAGTTCGAAATTGCTAATGTGCTCTAGAGACTATAAAACCACGGTAACACGATTTTTTTTAAGAAATGCATTATTTTTAGTAATGAACACATCTGCAAGCATTCAGGTGTCATTTTATGATATAATCTCTTTACTGAGTTGTAATAGGGATGAATCGGTACTACCTACACTCCCAGTCTCTAAGATATCGTATGGCGACCATATAATGTATCAATGATCACTCAACAATACTCAAACCGCAAACGCTGTAAAGATGCAAGAAAGAACATGTATGTATTTTTCGAAATCTTTGATAGAGAACCAGATAATTGTCTACTGAACGTGATTTTTCGTAACAATGAACTTATCAATACTAAAGCGATAAACTTAAATTTGATCGATTTTTAAGGATTCATACATACTTTCCTTTAAGTTAGAATAAATACATGGCCGTTAAACTTCTTTTACAACTATATCATTACTTACTACTTTCAAATATTAAATTGAAATTGTAACATCCACAAATATTAATGGTACCCACAGCCTATGGGGTGGCAGTCAGGTCACCTAACCACCACACCAACCGGTCCATGGCACGTGCGTTCTCTTTCGTAAACTAGATTGTAATGCGTCGTGTACAATATATTATTATGACGCGACGTCGCGATTCCATCTTCATATCGAAGTGTCATGTCAGCGCCAACTGCGTCCTGCGGTACGTGACGCGCGGCCATATTGACGACGACGTCGGTGATGTGTCATGTTACGCTTTACCTAGGAGCTCACTTGCTTATTGGATTTGTAACAAGTATATTTCGTCGATTTACTAAATGGGACACAATAGTTATAAGGCGAGATTGAAATAAGAATTGTATTGTTAAAATGGGAAGTTCAAATATTCTATTGATGTTATTATTATGCATTATGGGTTATTATGAAATGATTTAACAGACATAAATAAAAATAACTAAGTCACTTACGGTCACATTGTTATAAAGATTAACAGACAATAGTAAGTATTCATTTAATTAACGTATAAGAAATTGACTGACGCTCTTGAATGTCTATTTTGTAATAAACACTTTCTACAAAGCAACCATTAAACAGACAACAGACGTTTGAATGTACAATATTAAAACAGATCAAAAACCTTGTTTAAAAATGAATTCTAATTTGGAGTTGGTAATTGAACTGGCAAAAGCATTGCGACCAAAATCACCGTGTACCGCGGTCGCCGACGGCATGTTACAAACTTCTCCCCGCAACAACTCGACATTGCGGTAATGCGTATGTTGCTTGATATAACCGTACGGTGTTGAGCTGGGTAAGGACTGTTTTATGTTTGTTGCAGAGTTTTGACGGTTACAGCAACAATTATTGCTTGTTATGCGCCCGTCTACTGGTTTAGCGATTTTGCAGTGAAATTTAGATTCGTGTAACTGTAGATACAACGAAATATTTTTAGCTATTCGTACACAACTGATGCTGATGATCAGATAGTAATTACCTTGTTGAGGTATCAAGGTGTTAATCTCAAATTACAATTATTTAATATTTAGAAAAATAGGATGAATATTTTTACCTAATACCCAATTTCGGAAATTACATAAGATAATGAAAAAAAAAAAATATTTGTTCTTGGTAAGTAACCCTTTGTCATATTCCGCTCCTGCATCAACAATAGAATATACAATACATTAAATCCGCAACTGCCATGCTAGCACTAATACATCACAATGCCAGCGCATTAGCGTTACCATCAGTCAGTCCCTCAATACCAACATTCCAGTACATCGGGACACGTCGCACAATTCATCATGAAGATCATCAGAGTGACGTCACACCGCCGGGCGCCGCGACCCTCCATTGTTCCCCTACTTTATTTATAATTTGATTTCAACAAGCTGTCGCGGTCGACGCGGATTCATATAGCTTTTTGAGGTTGGCATTATGAAATATATTGTTTTTTTTTTTTTTTTTTTTTTTTTTTTTTTTTTTCTTTTTACATTTTCTACGGACTCTTAGTCCGTACTCTTTGAAGATTCTACGATTAATTATTTTACGATCTATTGTAATGTGTTTCTAAAAATTAACATCTTTCCGCGCGTGCTCAGCTCGTTGTTTTGAACTGAGGCTTGTGGTTCCTTAATAATAGTGTTACATTAAATTTTTCTATTGCCGATACATGGATTAAAATAATTTAGCATTTACATAAATTTAGTTACACTTATTCATCAAAATTTATAATTCTAAATATTAAAGTTTAAGCTATTTCAGCCTCGGATGGTTTCGCTCCCAAAAGACTTTCCATGACAACTGCATCTCGATGTTTTATGGCCATTTTTAAGTTGTATTCGAAAATGGCTCTTGTCGACGCGGCCGTCGCCCGCTGGATAAACCTGCCGATCGCGTCATCACCGTCGTCTGCATAATAGGTGCAGCCAACGGTGTGTCTCGATATCGCCACTACCGCGTGCGGCACGCTGTCGTGGAGTTGGAGTTTTTTGGCCTTTGTTTTAATGATGAGGACCGACTCGTACGTGGCTCCTTGCGCTTCGTGGATGGTAAGGACGCGTGACCCTGTGCCCTCTCCATATCCCTTGCTGGTCAAGAATGCCTTTTCTTCCTGGGTATGGACCAGGAATAGGGTGTTAGGGAGTGTTTTGGGTACTTGCGCGTCCGTATATCTCATTAGCTTCATGGAGTTTATTAGAAGTTTGGACGAGTATATACCATTGTATACCTCGTTTAGGGCATATGCCACGTCCATCGGGTTACGATGTGTGCACAACAACTCCTGGCTGATGGAAGTTACCAGGTTTGGGTGTTGGTATTTTAGAGGGAAAAGATTTTCCCTGTCAATGTAGGGTAACTGGTTTATGTCTCCGATAAGGACCACTTCGCGGGCACCAGACAACCGAGCTGCCATTACGACGGATCCAAAGTGGTTCATAAGGGCTTCGTCGACCATTAGACGGTCGCAATTTTTGGGCCCCTTAAACCCGTTCGCAAGAATGGATGCCATCGTGCGCACTTTGGTTTTGGCTGTAGCTCCAATACTTGGAGCCAGCTTTTCGCGCAGGTCTTTGGCTGCCTCGGTTGTGGTGGTGACTACGACGTCGCTCTCCGCATCGAAGTTTTTAGTTACCCAAGTTGTTTTGCCACATCCGGGAACCCCATTTACCCAGTTGAATTTAGGTATGGCCCAGTTTTGCCACGCTGCTCCTGGACCAAGGTCTCCTGAAATGGTTTTGGCCATTTCTAGGATCCTGTCGTCCAGCATGATTTTTGTGCACCGGGCTGTGATGACTATGGGGTCCTCCGATGGAGTGTTAAATTTAGGTGGGTCTGCTCGCTCGCCTTCTTCCTCCACAAAGCCACCAGTTGTGCTATACGCAGCCATATAACTCCCTATCATTTTCCCTTTAAGGACTTTGGAGGTCTCGTTGTTATATATGGCTGCCTCCGCCTCCTCGAGTAATGTGTTTAATAGACTTTCATTTTTCTGTTGAAAGGTTTGCATGATCTTGCTGCACGTCATGAGATTGACCTCTTTGGTCGCCCTTATGGTGCCTAGAAACTCGAGGAAGGCGTTTACTGCGTGTTCTGATGGTGTTGATGCCGGGATTTGAGTAGGCAAGCTGACCTGCCCCATGTCGGCTCTCGTCCTTGCAACTGGTGTTAGCTTGGGACCTTGGGGGGGTGTTTTTAGAAAATCCTCCACTGCGGCTGCCTGTCTTTCCGTGGCTTTAGATATTCTTGATTGAACCCCCGCTATGGCAGTTTTTATGGTTTTATCCATGAAGAGGGCTACGCCTCTTACCCTGATTCCCGGTTCCGCACACTCCCCGCATGCCATTAGTTGTGAAATGGCAATGGTGTGGACATCTATAATTGGCTGGGGAGCTGTGGGTAGTGAGGACTCGGGGACCCTGGCCATTGGCGTTTGTGATCGAGGGTCCGGTTTATTGAGGGAACTGTTCCTGCTTGTTGCTATGCGGAAGATGGTGTCCACATAAGACAGGAAGTGTAACCTTTTATAGGGGTCTGCGAGGACGTACTGCAATTCCGACAAGACCAGTTTCATGTCAATGACGGATTCTAGGTCATGTCGGGCTGCCAGGAACCGTGGGCAGTAAAGAATTATGTGCCACACTGTCTCCCTAATTGAGTTGTCACATTCGCACCCTGGGGTGTCTTTAAGGTGAAATCTGTACAGGTACTCGGCTATTCCCCCGTGTCCTGTCAAAGCTTGCACTTGATGGGGTGTCAGTTTAGTTGTCCTTACTATCCGGTACGCCTTGTCGACGTCTGGAAGGAACGTTTTTGTGACTGTCCCAGTGCTGGAGGTGTCGTAACGGTCCTGCCATTTGCGGACTGATTCTTCTCTGATTTTCCTCTTGACAAAGGATAAGGGGATTTTGTCGTAGTCTTGGGTTGTTTTAGTGAGCGCTGCCGACTTGGCGAGCTCATCGGCTCGTTCGTTGCCAGCGGTGCCCACGTGTGCCCTTAACCAGAACAGCCGTAATTCTCTTCCTTCCGCTTTAATCTCCTCGATGCACTCTTTGATGGATTTGGCTAAGGGGTGGCTCGTTTTGGGATTTTTTAGCAGGTCGAGTGAGGATCTTGAGTCACTCAGTATGCTAACGATGGGTTCCTTGCTAAGTTTCACCATCTGAGTGGCCCTAAAGAGTGCGTAGAGTTCCGACTGGAATACTGTACACGAGGGATGCAGGCTGAATTGTTGGTTAATGGTCTCCTTTCCCCCCTCCCACCATGTGAGAGCAGCTCCTACTTTGCCCTCTATTTTGCTGCCATCTGTATAGATTTGAGGGCCAGCGACATGGTGGGATTTAAGGGTCTCGGGGTCAAAATTCTCAAGGAGCTCGAAGTCCGTGGATATGAGTCTGGACGGGTGTTTCTGGTCCAAATAGCTAACGTTGTTTTCGAGCTCCTTGCCTGCTGGTAAGTAGTCGAGAGAGAGGTTTCTTTTTGTCCTGTACAGACTTGCGGCTTCTTGCACCCTCAGGTCGAGCGGGAGAAGTCCTGACAGCGTAAGTGCTGACGTAAGTGATACTGTACGGTATGCTTTGCAGATCTTTTGGGCAAAGCCTCTCTGCAGCGAGTCAAATTGTTTCTTGATTAGCTCTAGCTTAGTGGCTGGAGACCATGCGCTCGAGGCATATGTCATGATGGGCTCTATTACTGCGACGTAGATGGTTCTAGTGATCTCTCTATTCAAGCCCCACGTCACCTTTGCTGTGCGTGCCAGCTGTTTGTATATGTCAGCTGCTTTCTTGCATTGTGTGGTGACATGTGATTTGAAGGAGAGCTTGTGGTCGATGATAAGGCCTAGGAGTTTAATTTCCTGGACCAAGCTGAGTCCAACACCGGCCATGTGGATATTGGGGGGCTCGTACTTTAGCTTCCTCGTTAGCAACATCATGTTTGTTTTATGTGGTGCGAAGTTTAGCTTATTTAGTTTCCCCCATTCCACCACAGCGTCTAGGGTGGTATTGACGGTTTGCTCCATGGTGTTTGTGGTTTGGCCTGTGAAAACCAGAACCACGTCGTCGGCGAAAGCTTGGCAGTAAACCCCCTTACTTTCCAGATTATATAGCAACGAGTCTAGGATAATGTTCCAGAAGGTTGGTCCTCCAATGGACCCTTGGACACAACCCTTGGTCGTTTCCCTCCCGTATGTTGCTCTGGCATAGTTCACCTCGATTTTTCGGTCTGCGAGGTATGAGTTAACTAGCTTGAAGAGGTTTTGAGGACACTTTTTCCTCTGTAGTTGGAGTTTAAGAGCTGGCCACCACGCATTATCAAAGGCACCCTCTATGTCCAGAGATATTACAAGGACGATGCTTTTCTTCTTTTCAACTTCCTCTCGTATATACTCTATTAAGTCAAAAAGGGCGTCCTCTGTGCCTCTTTGCGGCATGAAGCCGTATTGTCTGTTGTTTAAGGTGGGGAAGATGTGCCACTGAAGTCTGCCTACCAGAAGTTTCTCAACAATTTTGCCGAGGACTGACAGGAGGCCTATTGGTCTGTAAGACTTAGGATGTGAGTAGTCTTCCTTACCCGGTTTACGGATGATGACCACGTGGGCTGTTTTCCATTGCTTAGGAAAGTGAGCTAGCGTTAAACATTTGTTTGCTATCCTCATGAACACATCCCTTTCGCTCCGGATTGCCTCTGAACAAATGTCAGAGGTCAGCCCGTCTGGTCCTGGGGCCTTTTTGGGATTAAGTGCTTGCAGCACTAACTCCAGCTCCGCTGATGTAAATTGCGGGTCATCTTCCGATAAGTCGTGGTTGTTCTCCTCCGCCAGCATCCGCAATTGTGTGTGGCTTGGAGTATCGGTTGCCACAGAGTCGTCTGGGTAGAATGTTTTGGCCAGAAGTTCCGCCGACTGTTGTGGGTTTAAGGTGTTACCGTCAGGATTCCTAAGGAGCATATCTTCTTGCCGTCTGGTAGTCCTCCTGATGACTCGGTAAATCTTGTCCCACATACTCTCTTTCTCTTGAGTCGAACAGTACTCTTTCCAACTTTCTGTTTGCGACTTCTTCACTTCTGTGACATACTCCAGCTTGGTTGTTTGGTATTCATCTATGACGAACTGTTTTCTAGAGGGGGCTGCGTTCCTGATTCTACGCTTTTTCCTCAGGACGTCTCTCTTTAGATCGTCTAGCCTCTTTGACCACCATGGTGGCTGTCTGGTGCCCTTCCATTGTCCTACGGCAGGGATGGTCGCTTTGCAGGCTTCGTGGATGGCGTCTGTATAGGCCACGATCTTGTCCTCGAGGTCCTCCGGGGTTGTAGTCTCCTCTATTGTGTCAGCGGTAATGTTTTTCGCCGCTAAAGAAGTCTTTAATGATGTTGAAAAGTCAGACCACTTTGCTTTTTTTGTGTTATACCTTCGCGTCGTGACAGGGCGAAGCGGTGAAATATATTGTTTTCGAAGCTTTCGATTATGGCGTAAATGTGATCTTTCATGTGGTATTTTTGATACAAAATAAAGCTTTTGAAATTAGTAACATTTAAAAACATGACAACCTAAATGTTGTTAGATAATAACTAGTGAATCTTTCTTCTAACATGAGTAGCTTATAAGTGTTATAGTATATTCAATGAAATAGTAAGAGTTGAAAGCAGTGCATGATAAATTTAAGCGTCTTTTTTGAAGCTCTCTTTAATCAAACAATTATCTCTTAAGCATCTTTCAGAAAGTGTTCTCGCATAACTTCATGATGCCAGTTGTTCCAACAATGCAATATGAAAGTCCGCGCAGTGTCGCCGCAATCAGCGCCGCTTCCCTTAAACGAGAGTAAATTAATTAGCCACGGGCCCGAATCAAGGAAACAATAACCGCAAACAGAAGGGTTCGCGTCGCGGCGCGGCATCGCGTCGTCCGCAACATTTGTGTCAATACCAACCCTTATATTGTCAACGGGATCAAATTAGACGGCTCCCAGCTCATATTGCGTTAAAGATATTGCTTCGGTTCGGTTAACTTCGGTTATGTTATTTGATGGAGGGAGATCTTATGTTTTGATGGATGAAGCTTTAAATTCAACAATGAAAAAACTATCAATCGATATTTAGATATGATAAATTTTTTTTTTGCATATTTTATGTTACGAGCATGTTACTCTTTCTTCATAGAATATAAAATATCATGACATCACAACTGTTTGTACAAATAATTAAATAATGATTAATATTCTATATAAATTTTTTGCATGGGACAGTGAGATCGTAGTTAGGAAAAAGAAAATCAATTAGTAAAAATATTAGTCTGTAGAGCTGTACTCTGAAAGTGGTACCAAATAAATTCCTATACATATCGAGGAAAGCAATTATGCTAATTTCAAATATGCTTCAATGCATTGTAATTTTGGGTTAACGACTTAAATCATAAAAACAAACAGGTACAGAAACTAGCGCGATACACCGATAGCTCTATAATTTAATCAACACATATTTGTAAGAGTTAACGTGTTTTCTCGATCACCCCTGTTGAAATTTTGTAAAATGTGTGCACATTATAGCCGGGATTATAGTTAATTCGGCGAGTCGAGGCGGCTATCGACCACATATGGCACTGTTGTTACCGCCAACACTTCGGTACACTTTGGAACAGCTCGGTAGGTGACATTATTGGTGGATTAATTATTAATCTGTCACTGTTTGGAAAATAAATCAATAGGGTTAGGTTTATATTTTATGGGGGTGTAGGTGCAATTTTTCGAATCGATACAGACTGTATTACACCGGCAGAATTAGGGGAACAAAAAAAAAATATAATTTTGTTGGGTAGAATCAGATAAGTAATTTTTTTAAATAAGTTTAGGCATTTGGTAACGAAATAAAATGAAATATGAAACAATCATAAATTATTTTGACTATGTTTATACTAGTGACCCGCTCCAGCTTTGCCTGAATGGGATAAAATAATTGAATACATACACCGCCAAAAACAATTCGCTATGCTTTAGAATAGTAAAAACCACGTCAAAATGTACTACATAGCTGAAAAGAAATAAGCACACAACGTGAGAGACAAATACAAAAGTGACTTAGTCTTATATGTACTACATATTTAATATCAGATATAGTGTGAGAGCTGTAGGAACTGTGATAAATAAAATGTATATTGGAGAGTCTAGAAACTATACGGCCCTTTAACTCAGTGAGTCGAGAAAGAGTGACATGACACACAATCTCAAGTATGCAAACTCTGTTAACACACAAACACATTCATTCGCTTCACTTGTTCTTTATTACTAAAAACAAAAGGTCGTATTTCGAGTGGCTTTATAAACTTGTACAAAACGGTGCTAAGCAAGTGGTTTTCGAAAACGTCACTTGATGTTTCGCTGACGAAGCCGCGGCGATGAGAAGAGAATTGACTTTTTGTATTTAGATTTTTTATTTTAAGATTATGTCATTTTAACATATAGAAATATAGAAAAAATATGCTTTAGATCTATGTGATTGAGCGAGTTTAATCACCGAGTTATTAACTATCTTCTTGTGGTATCCTTACCCTAATTTGATTAGGTTAGTACCTAATCTCAGTTTCTTACATCTGTGATTTTGACAAATATTTCCGTGGATACACGAATACTTTTATTATTTATTTTAATATAGTGGGGCCACTGACAAACCTGTACAATATTTGCGCAACTAAACATTTGAATGAATTCTAAACAAATGACTGCGTCCAAAAAACGCAAGAATAGGACAATTTGTTTACACTGGAATGTAGTTACACAACTCCATTGTTGAGAATATAAAATTAGTATTTTTGCATTTCGTCGAACAGAGGGGATCCTCCCCGCAAAGTTTTAAATATGACACAGTGTAAGAAACTTTGAAATAAAACTGGGAAAATTGTACAGTCTGTCAATAGGGCTCTAAGGTTTGATTTTAGTACGTGATATACGCAAGGATAGATGCAGTATGCAATGGGAACAAGCGTGACGAAAATTGTGTGCACGAGGGTAGTTTAGTGACGCAACCCTTCCGTACTCGCGCACAGCGATCTGTGGCTGCGTAGGGATGCTTTATACTGCGACGACATCATGTTGAGACTTTATTATTATTCAAATTATTTTTCTCTTTATGACAGTACTTTATTTTTTTGTATGTACAAAGTATGATATAGGGATAAATAAATATATTTTTTTTTCTTATGCCACTTGGGCCGACAAACAAGCAGACGGTCCACCTGATGGTAAGTGGTCACCGCCGCCTATGGGCATTTGCAACACTAGGAGCATCGCCAATGCGTTGTCGACCCTGAGACGTGAAGTTGTTAAGTCTCATGTGCCTGTAATTTCACCGGCTCCCTTACCTTTCTAACCGAAACACAGTAATACAATTGCACTACTGCTTCACGGCGGAAATGGGTAAGGTGGTAGTACTTCCCCGGACGAACTCTGCACTAAGAGCTCTACTACTCTAAAAATATACTCAATGATGAAAATAAGCGAGAATATTAGCTAGATATGGTATAAAGATGTCATGTAAGAGTAGAAAACACATAATAGAAATGAACAGAACAGATATATGTTGGATATGCTGTTGGAGTTGAATGTATACTATTTATCGTTTGTAAAATAAACTGAAATCTGTAGGACCACCCTAGAATTAAAGTCTTGGGAACATGATATGAGTACCAATGATTTTATTTCATTTTAAATAAATCTCAGGATCTAAAGCTCGGATTGTATTTAAGTATCAAAATCAAAGATCGCACTACAATCAACCCTACGACGCGGCGTGAGCGTGAAATTCGTACAATAAATGCCTTTGTATTGTGGCGGAGCCCTGTTGACTTTTGGACGCGAACAAACCGCTGCCTCGCAATATGCGCTACCTATTATAATATTGTTCATTTTTCAAATACGTGTGTGTTTATTAAAATTATAAGTCAAATATGTTTCTGATTAAAATGCCATTTGGTGACAAAAATACTTGCGATCACCGGCTTTGAAGCTTAAACTTTTTCTCAAAGTACACAATTTAACATAGTATATTTATGGTTTAGACATTAGTATTTAGCTGCAATTGTATACTTCGCAGCTTCTAATTATCTAATAGTTAATATGTAGGTATGTAGATGTAACAGCAACCGATATAAAAAGTCATTCCCTCTTCAAAAATCTAACCGTACACTGACTATCTATTATTACAATAACAAATCATGACAAGAGCAAAAACAATCCTCTATGATTTGACTGATTTAAGTCTATAATATTATCCATTTTCAGTACTTAAGATAACTGGGAGTCCTGTATAAAAAAATGTCTATAAAAATAATAAAGAGGTATAATTTGTTTATTTGTATGTATCTAACTAGTGTTCTCTGAAACTACTGATGCGATTCCAAAAAATCTTACTCTGACTGGAAGCTCCACTATTCTCAAGTAAACAATACCGAGAAATCATTTGATCCCTTGGAAAAGCGCCTGAAGCAGTCCTATTTAACGAAAAATTGATTATAGCGTCTGTGTGTCAGTCAAAGTATTAAATACGATTTATTTAAAAGTTATGTTTGTAAAAAATAACTGTCAGATATTAAATAGTAGAGATTTTCAAACTGCCTGCGCCTACATAAAAAAAGAACTCTAACTGGTATTGGTGTGAGTTCTATTTACATTAATCAGCGTAAGTCGTTATAATCCAAAATATTTTTTATAAGTGATATAAGTCATAGAAAAGAAGGCCGTTACTGCCAATTGATTTATAACATTCACAGATGGCATAAATATTAAATTAATAATGCAAATTGTAGAAACAGTCACCAACTACTGACAATGTTACATAAACATCGTAAATCTAAAGTTGTTTATAAGGAAATTGACAGTTACTAAACCTGTATAATAATTATTGACAATTTACGATTTGTCGATATGCAAATGAAGTCGGGGTTTATCAGCTCTATATGATTCTAAGTTGGGGTAATTCCACAATTAGGTAGCCGGGTAATTATAACATCGATTGAAGGCGTCAATAAATCGTTGATAGGAGAGTGGGCTCGGCGCGCGGCGAGCGGCGCGGGCGCAGCGCGGGCGGTGGTTATGGTCTGAGAAGTTTAGCGACATAGATATTGCAGACGAGCTGACATTAAACACTAAATAATTAAATAAATAAAAAAAAAGATATTTTCAAAATAAAATAATGCCTAATTTGGGCCAGTTAATTTGGTGCTCAGACACACACCACAGGTTGTAAGTTCCTTTCCCACCCAGTAGGTACAATATTTGTGTGCATGAGCATATATATTTGTTCTGTGTGGGCGTAAATAACTATATAAATATGCCTATGCATTTAAATGAAAAAAAATATTTTTATTTCGTTATCTTACTGTTATAGTACAAGCTCTACCTAGTTAGGGATCTAAGAATGTCGCAGAATATTTACAAATTTATTGATTTGTAGTAAAAACGCCTTACTTGGAACACAAATTATCTAAAATAAATTAAAGCAACCCACAGCGTTTTAAACTCTCGTCTGCACCGCCAAAACCACATAACACTTCAACGCCTGACGGACCTTCGGCAATCCTATAATTTAGAGGAAAATGGGACAATGTTCGGTTACCAAACATCGAGTCGCAATGATAATTGCAGTTCATATCTGGCCGGTAGTTAGTTAGCGAGTTGATGTGACAGCCGGTCGGTTCGATTGATTTTATCGAACGGCCAGTGTCCTTTATACGGTGGAACTTGTAGGCAGGTGCTCGGTTCGCTGTCCTTTTCATTATTGGTAGGTAAGGACGTGGAAAAAATATCCCACTTTCTGACTTGCTTGGTTTGTCGGTACTTACCTTTATTTTGTTCTTTTATTATATTACAAGTACACAACATTGTTAAGAAATATGTATAGTGCCTAGATAAATTAGTAGGCTATTCCAATTTTATATAAAGCTTAAGTTACCATTAAAAGGTATACAAAACTCATAACAATTTTATGCACAAGTTAATTAAAGGTAAAAAATAATAGACAGCAAATCAAATGGAAATAACGATGTTCCTAAAAACGTTACAACTTTGAAGAATTGACACTAAAACTTTTAAGGCATTAAAAGTTCTAGTATCAATTCTAATTCCATTTCGGTTTCTGATAACAATGTTAGGGTTGGGAGAGAAGTACCAAGAAACTTGTTAATAATATCATTAGCATGGATTTGGACTATAAATACTAGTTTCTATGGATTAACAAAATAAATATGTCTACAGTTTTTGGGCGGGTAGGTATCTCTCTATTTATTGTATACACAAAATTAACTGTTCATTTTGAGAATTTGAGAACAAAAGCCCTTGATTGTGACAAACAGTCGTGTTTTGAGCCTCAATAATTTCCCAAAGTAAGTCCCGGGAAGCGACGGGAAACGCGCAAAATTCCCGGCCGATTAATCAGCGCTGGCAACACTTCATCGCGCGATTATAAGCTTTTAAATATAGGCGGGGTGCAGCTCAGGTCAATATAAATTAGCTGGCGATGAAAATACCCGGTTAACTTGGAGTGCAGGGTAAAAGTCGATGTCGATATTTTATAGATTCGTAGAATTGTAGCGTGAAGACGAAGAAGTGTTAAATATTCAGTGGAGCTTCTTGACTTATTCATTGCAAATTCATTATGCTTGTCATTTTAGTTCCTAACCATGTTTATGTATTTGTCGGATACAATGAATTAAAGGATTTGGTATGCATGTTGTACTTTACAATTTTAGATTTTGACCTTTTATGTTTCTGCTACTGATAAAAGGCAACTGATAAATTAATACTATATTTTTTTTGTATTAAGACATGCATTATCTATTTGGCATAGGAAGCATACTTGCTTATGCTTATTATGATATGCATGAAGATTTTTTTTATAAAACCTAGCCATTTGCTCCAGCTTTTAGATGAAAATCTATGTTTTTATCGTCATATTATTGTACTGAGATCATCACTATTCAACCCTTTCCCTCGTCATCGGGCCTGCATCGCCCGGGGCGCAACGAAACAGTTAACTAAATTAAAGTGAGTGTGAAGACCGCTGCAGGGTTAACTATTCCATTTCGTTTATTGCGCACAATTCCCGCTTAACCCTTCGCTGCTTAATAAAGATATAGAGGCCTATTAACTGTGACGCGCTCTGTACTTTTAAATTGATGCAATTTCAAGATTAAGCATGTAGGGCTCTTAGGCACAAGTACCTGCGTACGTCAAGCGGATGCCTGTTATATGGTTTTCTAAATAGTTCTTAATAGTTTATTTAACACCCACATGGGATTAGAACATCTGCTAATGGGGTACGCAAAGGTGCTTTAGTAGAACTGTCTGTGCAGTTGTGTGCACTAAAGCATAACTTATTCCTACTGCCTGCTGGTACATGTGGTGGAACTAAGGTGACGATAACCAGCATTGCTGGTATAGTGGTTAGATACCTACTTTGACAGTCACGCCATAAGTGATTGGTTTTTCAGAGACTGAATATTTCTACCTCTATCTGTATTATTTTCAGTATAGGAAAAATGTCCAGCCCTAAAATCTGCATCAGTGACTGGGCGTAATGTAATTAAATTGTCACTTTTTATTAGTTCAACATAGATTTCGCGTTAGATTTCCAAAATCCAATGTTTTATGGATCACAAAGTGATATGGCGCGCCGCAAATTAGCTCCACGTCCATATCTGGCGTATTTCCGAGAGCTTCATCAGAATTGGTAATGCTAACACGGTTTAGGTGTTTGGAAATGTTTTTACTTGCGTGCTTTATGGATTTTGCCGCCTGAATAGTATCTATTGACAACCGATGACGTTCGATAATGGATATTGTTTTATGATCGGTCATTTTGTAAATTTACATAAATACATAAAACATGTCAATTGTGCAAATGCCCTTACAACCCGTGACGCCACCGTCGCGCTGCGTGAAATTTTCAATACCTTTTTAGAAAATCGACAGAGGTATCAAATATAGAAATGGATAGAATTTTGAAATATGTTAAATCTGAACATAAAGCCGCTGAAAGCTTTCAGCTAATATTTATTTATATTTTATTAAAAATCATTAGAATTTGAAATAGGATGGTCTGAATATTATTTTTTCGGTGGCTATTTGAACTATTAGGAAATTAAGCTAATTATAGTTATACATTTAAGACGTCTCAGCCTCACCTACGCGAGTGAAACCGTGTGAATTACCTATCGTACACGTTTAATTTTATGTCGTTTACCTACGAATGTTTGATTTTCAATTGGTCGTAAATGGTGAAATGGTGTTTTCTAAGGTCCATTAAATTTTATATTGCGTTAGGACAACTTTCTGGTCGAGTATGGTTTCGCCACATTGGTATCGTAACGGATAGTTATATTATTTTCACTGACCGTTTGATAAACATCAAAATAATAAAAATATTAATATTTCACATTCACTAGTTGTAAATGAAATAAACACATTTTTAGTCAAAAATATTAAATTACAGAACTGAAATTTCAAAATACAAACCTACTAAAAGGGACATAAACTGCCGTATACATAGCCCGATTTAAAACATTTTCAGAAAATTCGGGCTTCAGGCAAATGTCTCTTAAAAAAATTATTATGTCAGAAAGTTACTTATTTCAAAGCTTTTACTAGACTTGCTATTAACTATCTTTTGGGCTAAGGCCTAGGCTATTGGCTATAAAATTTGTAATCTCATAAATGAACTTTATATTATAATTGCCAGAGATCGGTTACCACATATTATTACCTTCAGGTATACAGTCTAGTTGTCATCCTTTTCAGATAGAAAGAGAGGTAAAGCCAATGTTAAATCTTATGAAAATGCAGTACCTAATAGGTTTTGGCACTTTAGGTACTACTATTTATAGCGACATAAATTCAGTATTTTATTTAACCCAGCTAGGTTTATTTTAATGATGTTTAAGTATAGTAATATGTCGTTATGTATATGATATATTACTATTAGTATGTATTTACAAAAACAGTTGTATATCAGTTGTCTGGTTTCCATAGTACGAGCTCTGCTTAGTTTGGGGTCAGATGGCCGTGAGTAAACAATGTCCTAGGATATTTATTTCGTTTACATTTTATTGTCATTTCATTCCAATTCTAGGGGATATTGTTTTCCAGTAAAAAAAAAAACGTATCATAGTATAAATCCAGTCATTTGGTAAGTTACAACCATCAAATCCATTAGCCATAATACGATGTGGCTGAGTTACAAACCCCTATCCAAACACATAAACACTTAATAGTGTTTACAATATTTGTAACATAGCCTTATTACTTATAGTTCCCTACGTCATCAGGTAGAACTGCTTACAAATACGAATAACCTGATAACTAGACTTCGCCCGGCAGCCGGGTGATAAATCAAGATAATCCAAAATGAATTATGACACGGAACAACCGTATCCTTCCTATCATTATCGCACACATATGCGTGGGCTCCAACGCTGTGCCACAGAGCATACTATGCATAGTCCCGCTACACTAGGAACCGATGAAGGTCGTCACGATTATTATCCACAGGCTCACCTTACTACGCAATTAAAACGATAGGTATCTGTGTAAACGTTGGTACGTAGATACGTATCTCTATACTATAGATATTGGTTATAATTTAGTTAGCAATCTATTTGAACATGTAGTGGAAAACTTCGCGCACTACCTCCCACAACTACCTGGATAAAAGATACCGCGGCTTAAGCAGTAGAGCACTACATTAAAGTAGTAATTCTACTAATATTATAAATACTAAAGTTTGTGAGGATAAGGACACACACATAGATAGTTTGACGGGACAGTTGGCTTGTTGGCTAGAGACCCTGACCGCCACGCCGCAGGTCGTGGGTTCGATTCCCACCCAGGACAAACATTTGTGTGTATTAACAGTCTGTTTGTTCTATATCTGGATGTAAATATCCATATAAGTATGTATCTGAAAAAGTAGTGTATGTAGTATAACAGTTATCTAATTTTCCATAGTACAGGCTCTGGTTAGTTTGGATTCAGATGTAAGGAATGTCCCAGGAAAAAGGTAACATACCGCAGGAACGAATGACAGTTTGTAGAGATTTATTAATTATATTATTAAATATATTATTAATATTTTTAGAGTAGTAGAGCTCTTAGTGCAGAGTTCGTCCGGGGATGTACTACCACCTTACCCATTTCCGCCGTGAAGCAGTAGTGCAATTGTATTACTGTGTTTCGGTTAGAAAGGTAAGGGGGCCGGTGAAATTACAGGCACATGGGACTTAACAACTTCACGTCTCTGGGTCGACAACGCATTTGGCGATGCTCCTAGTGTTGCAAATGTCCATAGGCGGCGGTGACCACTTACCATCAGGTGGACCGTCTGCTTGTTCAAAATTCAAAATTCAAAATTCAAAACCATTTATTCAGTTTAGGCCCTCAGAAGGCACTTATGAAGGTCAAATTTAAAGTTACTGAAGCTACTACCGGTTCGGAAGTCAGCCTTCAACTGAGAAGAACCGGCAAGAAACTCAGCAAGGTTACATTCTTTTTTATTTTATTAAATTCTTTTTTATCTATTCTGACTTTTTGGCTATTTTTTAACATCAATTTTACATATTTTTATATTTAACAATTACAAAATACTTAATAAAGCTAACATTCAAAAACAAAAAACAAAAAAAAAAAAACAAAAAAAAGGAATAACAAGACTACAAAATAGAAAATGACAATAATTACTTACAACTTAAACAAGAAAATTAGAGGTGCACTGTGCAGAGAGCAGCTATTTCCATACATTTTTATCTTCAATATAATGAACCACCTTGTAATACGCTTTTTCTTTCAAAACTTTCCTAATATAATTTTTAAATTTATGATCAGACATTTTGGTTACTGAAAGCGGTATCTTATTATAAAATCGAACACAATTACCAAGAAATGACTTGTTTACTTTAGTTAGTCTAAAATATGGAACAACTAACTTCTCCCTTTGTCTTGTATTAATATTATGGATATCCAATTTTGACTCAAACATTCCTATGTTTCTACGTATAAACATTATATTTTCATAAATATATAATGAAGGCAATGTCATTATATTTATTTCCCTAAATAAATCTCTTAATGATTCACGGGGACCCATACCGTAAATTGCACGAATTGCTCTTTTTTGTATAATAAATATTGATTCTATATCCGCTGCTGCTCCCCGAAATAAAATACCATAGGACAAGAGGCTATGAAAATATGCAAAATAAACTAATTTGGCTGTCTCAACATTCGTCAATTGTTTAATTTTCCTAACAGCAAATGCAGCCGAACTTAACTTAGCAGCTAGAGTATCAACCTGAGGTCCCCATTGCAATTTATTGTCTAATGTAAGACCCAAAAATACCGTTTTATTAACAAGATCAATATGGCTCCCATCTATTATTATTTGGCTATCTACTTTTGCTACATTCGGTAAAGAAAACCTTAAGCATTTAGTTTTCTTTGAATTTAGTAATAGATTATTTGTAGCAAACCACCCACAGACAATTGACATAGTATGATTAACTTTAGTTAGATCTTTGTCTTTTCTATCAACTTTAAAAATTAATGATGTATCATCAGCAAACAAGACAATATCTGTGAGATCATTTACAACATATGGCAAGTCATTTATATAGTCTAAAAACAAAAATGGACCTAAAATTGAACCCTGGGGTACCCCCATTTCGACTAAAGAGCCTTTGGATGTTGTGCCAGTAATCCCTACCTTTTGTTGACGATTTGATAAATAAGATAAAACAAGATCATGAGCAGTTCCACGAATTCCGTAGTAGTCAAGTTTTAGAAGTAGCGTACGGTGGTCAACGCAATCGAAAGCCTTGGATAGATCACAAAAAATGCCAATCGCATCCTGAGAATCCTCCCATGCGCCATAAATGTGTCTCAGCAATGCTGCTGCCGCATCGGATGTAGATCTTCCCTTCGTGAAACCGAACTGATGACCATGCAATATCTTATGCTTATGTTTGTCGGCCCAAGTGGCATAAAAAAAATATATATAAGCTATATATATACAGCTTCTTCTATGCCGTTCTGAATGTCATCTATCAATCTTAAAATACATTATAGATAGAGGTAGGGTGTATATATTATACAGTAGCATAGATGACATAGAACTGGTTGCCTCCTACCGAATGATATACAGAGACAAGCAATGTAAGCTTATACGAGATGTTACTGTCATACGCTGCGCCATTTAACTGAATGTGAGCCACTAGAAACAAGACCAGCGGTTCATAATCATGATGGAGGTGGTAATTGTAGTCTTTATATGGGCTGAAAATTGGTTACCATTCGCAGTTCAATGTGCTAAGCCACCTTTTTTTGAAAACACGGCTTTATTACCATTACTTAAATATGTAATAAAGCCAATTACAAGTTTTCTCCAGTAATTAAAAGTTTAAGAAGTTAGACAGAAAAAATGATGTATTAAAAGTTTACAGTATAGTAATGGATAAATGCTGACAAATAATAATAATTTATAAGAAGGTAGATATGTACATATTGAATTCATCGTGTATTCGAATGAAATAAGCAATGCCTTTTCAAAATTTATTGTAGGTATTTCAGCTAGTCATAAACGGTAACTATAGTTTACATCCAACCAATGCCATTTTCTGATCCAAGTTTGTTTAGTTGTGTGAATCTAATGCTTATTTTCACTCACGCTTAACGCTGGTCGTTAACGCAAATTAAAATGTCAGTTTTTCATATAAATTTAATATTTGACACGTGTAAGGAGTTTTCTAAGTAAGGCATTGGTTAATAAAATGAGCAGTGTTGCCACTTGAGTTTTAAAAGTTAAGAAATATCTGTATGTTTGTCACAATAATATTCTTTACTTTTGTGTGTTGACGGAGCACTTAGCCTTAAATGTTAAGAGTTCTATGAACGTTCCATGAAGCTATATTTACCTCCTACATATTGAGAAGGAAATACCTTTTCACATAGGACCCGCGAGTAAAACAATAACGGGTAAGTAGCGGAGGTAACTTTTAAAAATATTTTATCACAAAATAAGGATCAAGTCCAATGGTATACCGCATCAATATAATGTTGAATCGTATCACCAGCCCACGCCGCAAGGAGCCCGACACGTTTGACAGTAAGGTTTTTCATCATCATCCTCATGTCAGTAGTTAAAGGTTAATAGAAAGTTGGTAAAACAATACGTACATACGTGCGCGGCCGAGCGGCGCGTCGCGCGTCGCCTCGTCCGTCACAATGGCTATTGTGTTTAGTGTTGAGTCATCCCTCAGGTGAGGTGACAGTCTGTGACACAGTTCACTACTTTGGGGTACTAAGACCTGGAAATATGAGCTCTATTTCTTGAGAGCTTGGTGGTTAGATACCCTGAATATCACGCACCAGGTCATGCATTCGATTTCCATACACCATTATCATTGTGCATGAACAATGTATGTTTGTTTTGTGTCTGGGTATAAAAATCGATCAGCCCAGGCGTGTCCAGTACTGAATAAACAAGAATCTATTTCTAAATTAGAATACATAGTATATCAGTTATCTGGTTGACATACAATACAATACAAATATGCTTTATTGTTCACACCATATACAAAAAATTAAATAAAAAGTATTTTACAAACATTATAAGTGCAAACAATTTAGACATAGTACGAGGTCTGCTTAATTTAGGATCAAATAAGGATTTGTGAAATGACCCAAGATATGTATTATTTACTTCATCGCAGGCCCGGTTTGTGTTAGTTATTGGTTTTAGATGTTAGTGGTTAGATACTCTATCTGGTTACAATTCCTACCCAGTACAAACAAAATTAAAAAGAAAAGTAAGAAAATCAGTTATCTGGTTTCTATAGTTGTGCCATCTCTGCTTAACCTGGAATCTGATTGACGTGTGTGAGTTATATCTGCAAGTGCTTTCATTTATTACATTTTTCATTCAAATTACAAATATATTTCAGACGCATAGGAATTAACATAGGCTAAACTAGAGTCGTAATATCGTAACATAGGGTAATCCAATCTCCAATAAAATGTACCGAGATATTAATTTATTATTTAGTATATATTCAGTGTACTCGTATAGTAGTTGCTTTTAACGAAACCACTTCGTAGTAATTAATGACGAAAAAAAAGTTGGTTGGCGGTTTATTTTATTTATGTTCACTGGTTATTAACAAGTATTTTATCAATAAAAATAAATGAAATTATTAGTTTTATAACACATACATTCAAATTTCGACCACTGGCCGAACACCAGTTTTCTGAAATGGTCAAAATTATACAAAAAAAAAAATCAAATAAAAGTACCATGTGAATGTACATTACACAAATTACAAAATTTAAAAAACATAGCAACAAATGATTAATTTAAATGTGATGTGAATAAACAACTCACAAAAACGCTATTCGTTTTTACTTGCTTAAATCATACGCTGAAATCAATACGAGTCTATAAACTTTCAACTGTATCTGTCAGTTTTTGCTCGCCACCGAGCACTGAGTATGAAGATATAAAATAGTATTTTTTTTAAGATCGTTGCTCATGGTGAATACAGTAGTGTAACGAAATGAACGATTAGCTCGGTAGCCGCAGCCACAGAAAACAATCTATCACCGCGCATTCAAACAATAAAAACCAGTAATTATTGTTCGTCGAGCTGCGGCGGAGTGAGTGCTATCGATGATTGGATCGCTCTCATTACATTGCCTGCGTTGATATGGGCTTTTTAAACAGGAGTTAGAATAAAAAGCTCACGCGTATTTGTTTATTTATATTGCCGTGTAGTTTTTGCTGCTGTATCATCATTACAGGTTTGTTCGCGCTATTACATTCGTAACATAAAGTATCAAGTACATTTGAGTTGTTACATGTAATTCATCTCAAATGCAAGTTGTTTTTTTCTGCTTTACTTGAGGTATTCCCTGCTACCGTTTCTGTGCTAATGCCACTTTTATATCACTTAAATGTTGCCATCTACTGAATTTGTTCAGAAAATATTTGACGGCCGTTTGGTGTACTGGTCAGATACCCTAATTGCTTTTCACAGATCGCGTGTTGGTTTCTAATTTCGGACAAACATTTGGTGACCTGTTTAATATGTTCTTAGAGTATTTATTGATATTTATTAAAATAAAAGTATAGGTACGATAGTAGATACTAGGTTGCTAATAGCCCTTTATAGGTCTTCTCTATAGTAAAAATCTATCTGTACTCTCCAGTAATGATATATAATTTTAATATATAAAGCAATAAGTACAGTAATAACGAAAATATGACAGCGTCCATCTACTTGGCAGCGATCGCCGTCCTCATTAGCAGCCGCACGGAGATGCGCGCGCGCCGGCTCCGCGCCGGCCGTCAATCACTCGCGTCACTTTTTGTCGGCCATTCACGATCCGCCGGCCATTCAGCCACCGGCACCGGCCACTGCCGGCCTATTGTGACACCTAGCAAAAACTACACGATAAATTGGCCGTGTAAGCGATAGGTGCTTTGAATACAAACAGTTGCAACATTATGTGGCAGAAGTTATTTGTTCTGAGAGATTGGATCATAACGTAATTAGATAGTCGTTTGTTTCATCATGCTATAAAAAATATGCAAAGACAGATTTCATTTTGTGCGTGGGTGGTACTTGCAAATATTAATACCTACTTTGATTTGACTTCTAGATACTGATACTGACCCGCGATTTCCCTCGCGTTCCCGAGGGATTTCATGTATTCCGAGATTATAACACAGCCTATGCCCTTACAATCACAACACTCACGATACGCTTTTCAATAGGGTAATTTTCAATTAGTGATAGATTTTTTTAAATCTGTTGAGTTGTTTCGGAGATTGCCTGCTGCATACAAACTTCACCTCTTTATAATAATAGTGTAGATGTCACAATCTTACGTAAGTAATGATGTAGCTAGAAGTGGTAAGTAACTAAGGTAAGGACTAGTTGCTTGTCGTGACACCGGTGCTTGGCAGGTGCCATATTTGACTTTTTGTATAGCAGTGTGAAGTATATAAATTATTTGACCAAAATATAGGTTGTAACAGAAAGCAGCTTATTTGGAGACTTTAGTTTTTTTTTTTTTTTTTTTATACCACTTGGTCCGACAAACAAGCAGACGGTCCACCTGATGGTAAGTAGTCACCGCCGCCTATGGACATTTGCAATACTTGGGGCATCGCCAATGCGTTGTCGACCCTGAGACATGAAGTTGTTAAGTCTCATGTGCCTGTAATTTCACCGGCCCCCTTACCTTTCTAACCGAAACACAGTAATACAAGTGCACTACTGCTTCACGGTAGAAATGGGTTAGGTGGTAGTACTTCCCCGGACGAACTCTGCACTAAGAGCTCTACTACTCTAAAAAGTTAGTCCAGCTAATCGTAAAATTACCTTTTAAAATCGAGGTATATTGATACAGTTTAATAAATATTCGATAGCTATATATTACAAAAGAACACCTAGTAATGCAGCACACTTATCGGATGCGTAATTGTTTCCCACAATCGTGTCTGGGGAGCCAGCGCTAAATCAGGGATAAATCAGATAAGAGTGAAATAAAACGGTCAGAGCCCGAAGTGGCCGCTCGCTGACCGCTGGACCGGCGGCTTCGGGCCATGGAGTATGCGGGGGAAGTATTAAAACTTTCAAGTCCTACTTATATTTTATAAGTTTGTTATTATGTGTTAGTGTGTGTTGGTTCGATGCACTGACAGCAACGTAAAAATTCTTAGGTAACCCATTTCAGTTTGTTCTGTGTCTCGTAAGCATCTATACCTATAAATATGTACTTAGATGAAAAAAAATAATTATGTAATATCTTAATATATATATTTCTTGTATGCGTGTGTATGTGACTGAACTCCTCCTAAACGACTGGACCGATTTTGATGAAATTTTTTGTGTGTGTTCGTGGAGATTCGAGAATGGTTTAGATTTACAATTGGACCCGGTAGGTGGCGCTGCGAGCGAATTCCTGCATTTTTGTATGGACTTATTTTGACAGAACGACGTCTGTCCGGGCAGCTAGTATTATTATATGTAGTTGTCTGGTTCCCATGGTATAAGATCAGCTGAGACTGTATCAGAGGCCCGTGTGTAAAGAATGTCCCAGTATATTTATATGTTGTTAAACGGATTGGTTTGGCTATTACTCAGCACAAAGTATATGATCTGACTTTGTGCTAAGTAATAGCCAAACCATCGATAGTCTCAAAAAACTACAAAGAAATAGCAAGTTTATTTCCCGTTCATAGATATGAAAGATTTCTTAGTACCATTGGTAGAAGTGTTATTGAAATTTATGACAGCGGTTTTCTGTACCTTAGTTCACAAATTAACTTACCATGCACGTACTTAATAATTAGATCTTCCGTATGAAATTCTGTAATCGCATATTTAATGGCTGCGCTCTGGTTTCTGGGCGGGCAATGAACAATAGACGTAAAGGCGGGAGTTACCTTGTAGGACATAAGGTAGGCGGACATCAATTACACTACGTACAAAAATGTGCATGTCACATTACAGTACACATCACGTGCCTGCATACTGTCCAATAATGTGACAAGTTAAGCAATGTCTTCCAGACAACTGAAATTGTTACTGTATTTAATGTAGACGACTGTTCGTATATAGAAACAACATATCTTCACGCCCATAGCACCGAAGCGGAAGACAGTCTGAGTAGTGAGACCTAAATTCCATCGAAGATATTTTAAGTCCTAGCTTCACATGTGGTGAACATTGTGGTGCCTCTAAGGGACTTTACCAATTCGAGCTACAGGTCATCATTTCTAAACAAAGAAACGATTTTTCTTCCTTGCTCGACTCTAGAATTGAAACCAAGACCTCCGATGCGATAGGTCCCCACTCAAACTTATAGCCACCATTTTGAACTAGACCTACAGAATAACATAGGTGCCTGAATCGGTTAGTGCCTGTTGGTTAAAGGCTCCGGTTCGGTAAACAGCTAAGAAGAGACAACAAAATGTAAAATGTGTGTAACGAAACGCCTCGATGGACAGTGGTCCCTAATTCGCCTGCGGGCCAGCGGGCCGGCGGGCGGGCGGTCGCGGGCCCAAATCTCGTGGGCGGCCGACTTTGCGGCTGATTGCCGCTTTTTGCGAAGGTTCTTATTGAATACGCACCCCCGCGGGATTATACCCGGATTCCGAACATCTAGCGCAGATATTTATAGCGTTTTACTGTTTTGCCAATGTTTTCCTAACTTCTTAGAAAGGGTTTGGCATTTTGGCTATTGGATTAGGGAAATAGTTGTCTGGGAAGGAGGAGTAATGAGTGTGACAAGATAGAATAAGCTTATACCCAGAGGCGATGGGTTAATGATAAAAATGATGTGGGCAATTTAACAGTAACTCGAAATGTAGGAAATAATAAATGACTTATGACTCAAATTTCAACATCATCACATAAAAAAAAATCTTTCCACAGATACCTATATTGTTACTCAGGTAAAGAAATATGCTAGATACAGTCTTAATAGGAAAATAATTCTTAATAATGTTATAAATTTTGTTTTTAGGGTGCCAACGGTACCTTATTACCAGGGCTCCGACTGTCCGTCCGTCAGTCTGTCAACCGTGTGAACCATAATATTGAAGATACACGGAGCGTTTACTCATGGGTGTGCTTTTTCGGTGTTTTGTTAAATATTGTACTGTTGTACACGTACTCACGAGTCCGACTCACATTTGTCTGCTTTTTAAAACCATAGATAGGTTTGGGCATCTCCAACAGTAAATGTATTCGAAAAATCACACCGCATCGAATATCTGCAAAAATACTACTAATCACATTTAAAACATTCAAATCTATTCAAACAATTCACAAAGCCTTTAAACTGCTTTATAAGTTAGTTGAAAAAAGGAAATGAATCAATTACCACCCCAGGCGTTGTTAACAAAAACCTCTACATTTCACCGGCTGCCGGCCACCGACCACCGGCCACTAATATGGCCCTAATTCGACTCATTTGTGAGCTATTCACTGTACAACTCCGTTTTGTGGTCAATGGGTAAAAAACACCAAAGCTGTATGAGTTTCTTTTGTATTTGTGGTTAGTCTCATGTCTAAAGCTGTAAGTAGGTGCGTGCTACGTATAATTTGCGGTTGAGTCAGTAAACAAACGTGGTAACATTGTTTTTTTCTGTTTATATTATTGTCGTTTTGTTACATAGATATTTGGCATTTTATTGCCGTTATTTTAATTTGTTGATTAAACTTTTTTGGTTTGTGTATTATTGTATTGCTACGAATGAAAATTTGAGTTCAGGTTTAAAATAAAGCTATATTATTGATCACTAGCTTTCCACCTGTCGTTTTTGCCCGTGTTTCCAAGGGTTCGAATATTCTCTCGAAATTAATGTATCGTATGTGGTTAATATAGAATATATTCTGTAGGTGTGCCAAATATTATTAAAACCCATTTAGCTTTAACATAAAAATGTAACAAATATAATTTAAGTAGAAGTTAGTAGCAGGAGACATAATTTATCATATTATTATGTCATGTCGTACAAAAGATTCCTTAAGGAAACCAAAAGTAGCACGACATGCTACAGGCAGTGTTTGCATTGTACTTCCAGTTGGTATTTACCCATGGCATGCGCAATCAGCCGGTCGGTTTGCGGAAGGATGAATTTATTTTGTTTATCGTCCGCCCAAGCCCCAAGATGCTGATTTGTGTACCCTCTCGTACCTCCGGAACGTGTTTGTCTTTCACATAAAACGAAGACGTAGGACGGCTCTGAAAAATAATGCAATGTAAATGTAAAAGTGAGTTGATTTGCTGATTTGATTATTGCTGACTTTAACGAAGTCCAGCGAAGGAACTGCTTGGATTACAAAAATAACTAAGTACCATGGCATTTAGATTAATCAAAAAGCACATTTCACGTGTAAAACAACAGACTTTACCTGCCTCAAGTAAAACTCCTGAATTGGAAGAAATGGTTACAATATAATTTCAATTCATCTCACACGGGTGCGGGACCTAATACTCATGACAGCTATCAATACCCAGCGCCACAACAACATAGAGTGTAGTCGCGTTCTAACCCTAACACATTCCGTCGACTCCGTCCGTCGACACGAATTCCCCGAGAGTAGGGGACGCGACATTCTTAAGATGTTTCCCCGAATTTTTGCAAGACAAATAGCAGACGCTTGACCGAAATGACATATTGCCGGCGCGTGGAAGTGGGCAGGCCTCATACACTCCCCGGAATTCCCAGTTTTCCTCCGCGGGGGTAGCGAATACTCGCCAATGATTTATGCGATGGCCACACCAAAGTTTCAGATCCAGTCGCTTTATGACCATGCGTATTTATGAGGCTTGTTAAAAGTTTTGGCTTACCGGTTAGACCGCTTCTGTTTAGGATTTCACTATGAATAGAATAGAATATGCAATTTCATTGAAGTCTATTAACGAAGGACGTAATTTCCATTCTTCAGGGTTAACTAATGTGCGATGTTAATAAGATCGTATTAAGTGAGCAATTGTCCGGTCCGGCACGTCAGTGTCGTGTGGTTCTGATGAATATATTTGCAATTGAAGGCAATTTTAAGTTCCGTTAATGCCGGCGACGACATTGTGGGCTGCATCTAGAATTCAGCTTTGCATGTCATATGAGCGGGCGTGCCGAGGGTAGATCCTAAATAGGCTTTATTTAAATGTCTTTATAACGGTTGTTTGGCGTGGTGTGTCGGAAATGCTTGTTTAGCTGGGAAGGATTAAGTAAAAAAAAATGCCAGTATAATTTAGTGAGTATATTGTTACCTTTTTATATACATTCAACAATGTATTAAGTTATTATAAGGTGTACGAAGATGGTAAGCATACAATGCATACATTAAAATTGATCTCTTTTATTGTACTTTTTCTTCTATAGTGTTGAAGGTGTCAGAAGGGAATTATATTGTCTTAATTTATGAAGGGCAAATTAAATTACCATAATTTATTTTATTTAAGGAGATTAAAAAAGTATTACAAAAATGTTAAGACAACACACTTCTTTTTTTATGAAAGAAAAAGTAAAAACCTACGTTCAGAACATTAAAACAAATGGTGCGTTTACTTAGTGACCGCAAACGCGACCGCGACCGCGACGGCACCGGTGCGGGTTCGGGTTCGGGCCGACAAATGGGCCGCAAACGACCGCTAGTTAGCTCCGCCGAGGTCCACGGCGCGGGTCTCGATGATTACTGTCACCGCACTTGGAGTATTTTATCAACTGCCATAGACTTGAGAATATTTGACTATTGTATTGTTACACCTTTTTTTATTACGAATACTTTTACAAATATAAGCTATTACATTATACCATTTATATATATACCAGGTATGTATGGCTCCCATATCACCGTAGTATGTAATGATGTGGCCCGAAGATGGTGATGATTTTGTAAATGAGTAAATATAGTCTCCATATTTCCCTAAATATAGAATTAAAAGATTGTTAGGTAGCCCAATTTTAGTTTTTCATACCCAACGAGAACTATGCTCCAAAGTCACATATTGTGTCATAGAGCTGTATCGAAAAATAAGCTGAGTAAGGAAATTAGGAAAAGGAAGGTTTTATTTCTATTCTGCAGTGTGATATGATTTGTGATCCTATGTAGATAAATAAAAAATTAATACCATTTAATTATCCCTAATGCGTACTTTCGACCTTCTTAAACTGAATAAATTATTTAATATTTTTTATTAATAAAGGGCAATCTATTTGTGTAGCCAAGTCAAGTCACCCTTTAACTGAAATAACCGACTAGAATCTCAGCAAATAAAAATCATATCACACATATAATTCATGTCAGTATATTAGACAGTTAACACCAACCCGGAAAAGACAAAGCCAAGATCTTATAAAACAATAAAGCTTGCACTTAAAACATAAACTACAGAATTTCCTAATGTCTAACATTGCCAATCAAATTCCCTAGCACGGGTACACGGTTGGGATTCGATAGTTCCGCGCCGTGTGACCGTCAGAGCACAATCCGATTGTATTTGCGTAAGCTGACCGGCGCCTAATCCGCACAGGATTATTGATGAGACGCCAACTACGACACCGGTGGTTATTAAGATTCGTGCCTCAAGTAAAGGGCGGTGGCTTTATTTATTCCAATGGTCATTAGAAACCATTCCGGCAGGTCCACTATTTGCTAGTTAGATAATTCTCCAAATGGTTTCATTGATTACTTCTTTCGCTAGTTTTTATCAGTACCTACAATACCAATAGTAGTATTAGTACCAATAAACCCTTCTTGTATTTCGTAGAGAATATAATCAATTTAAAAAAAAAACAATTTTTTTTATCTTTTAAAACAAGGTAGCAGTAAAATTTTACTAATTAAACATCAATAACAAGAAAAACTAGTATAATGAAAACAAATTTATTACTTTCGAATATTCTGTGGCTAAGGTTCTAACTTTGTATTTTTTTTAAACTTACAACTAGTTTTAAGTAAAATAATTTACATTGTAACTGGTTTGTCTTCAAGATCGCTGTCGTTTTTGCACTTGCGCCACACATTCAGGTCCACCTTCAGTGGACAACAAGCAAGGGTCAGCTAGGCACGTCAATTTGCTCCGTCCTTTACTTACCTTAAATCCAAATAATGTTCTATTACGATACGAGGATAATGGCGACGGTGACCCGGATTGTTGTTGTTCGTGTTTCTATTTACTTTTACGTTTCTTTTAAACCTTTATTATTATTTATTTCAATTTTGATAAATTTATAACATTATTTTCAATTTTCATCTTTAGTTAAGTTACTTTTATCACTTTGTTTTACAGTTCAAAAAAGTCCATCCCGAACTTCAAACTTAGATGAAAGTCGCAGCAATTACAGATATCCAAACTTTATTACATACTGATAATATTTTTAGATAAATATTACATACTTAGGATTAATTCGGTATTCCAAGTCATTTCGTTTGTGCGAAATAAAAGCTGCTTACATTATTTTGCTATATCATTCATACTGCATAGACCATCCAATATCACACAAAGTTTTAGTCCCAATCGCGAAATATTTCATCGAATTTTGCCAATCTCATTTTCACCATGTATCACAGATACATCAGCATTCATCGATAAACATGGAAGAAGGCGTTTATAGGGAATCGTCCGGATGGTAATGGTGGCAAAGCGACCGTCTCCGAGGGCTGCTCCCTCGCGTGGACCCGACGTAATGACCTACCGACTAACTCTTTCTGAGGAATGTGTGTTTATCGAACAAATATATAGAGTTGCTCAATTCGTTACAATGCTTATAAGTAAATCTAAAAACTGAGACTTACACGTACTTTGCAGTTTAGTTGGAAACAAGAAATAATAAGACAACAAGATTATAAGATATTCGGCACACAAGTAGAGTGGTGTCAAGATATATCTCTAGCCCCAAAATGCTATTGTCGCAAAACATGCAGTAAACAAGCCATTTTGAATATGCATCAATAACTTCACTGTTATTAAAACCATTATTTGCACCCCAATAAGTGGTACTCACAACTCTATAGATATCACCCGTGAAACTATCTTTTCCGAAAAAATGTCTCTTAGAGTAAGTGTGAAGCCCTGACACTTCACCCCTGGGTCTTTTATTGCCAGCCCCGACCGGTTGCTATCTGATGACCGTGCCCCTTGACACTGGCTCGTGTCTTTCGCCTTATCTTGGAAATTTAGCAAGTAACGTCCTAGTTGCGCTGTTTATTGCATCGTAAAACTTTAACTTTGAAGGGTTATAAGTAGGTGGATTATATTTAGAACGTAACTGTCTTGGTTGTAAACTATGTTTGCTTATCTTATTGAGCTAAGGTAGGGTTAACAGATGTTTCGATCTAGTGTTCTATTATTTTTGTTTTATTTTTTGTTAGCGTAGTGTGAGGGACGAGCTTATTTTTCTTACAAAACTTTAAATAATATAACAGACCACATAGCTTCTGTTACCCCTATCAACTTTCAAATAATTCGGATTTGTTTAGTTTCCAAATGCTCCATATTATTTTGTGAATTTTAATTGTAAATTGATCCTATCTCCCATTTACTGTAATGAGGTTGTAACAGTCAATAGCGTGACATATCGCGTTCACGCTATAACGTCGACATCTTGCTTCAAATAGAAAATAGCAAGCAGGTTAGCTTCCATTGTAACATTCAAATGAGGTGCGCGGTGCATCACGCACGGTTAGTTCCTTCAGACAACTACAGCCATCGTCGATATTGAATAGTCTAGATTCACTTGTTCATACAAGAATATATTCTTTAGCTCCTGAAGTATCCTGATGTTGATGTTCTTAATTCTATTATGGCCTATCCGTAAAATTTGCTACCATACTTGGTGTTTTAATTATACTTTTAGAGTAGATATTATTTCATTTTGTCCAATTGTAGCATAGTATTGCAATGATGCCTATTATTGCTTCTATCATGTTGAATATGGTTTATTTTATATCTATGAGTCACATCGCCCAAGTCCAAATAACGTGTTGGTTACTAAATTTTGCAATGATTACGCTTCTATTCGGTTACACATGAACGATATTTGTTGAAATGCAAATCTACAATTTATTTTGCGTATGCTGGTAATGTGTCGTGTTTTTGACCAATGGCTTTGTTTATTTAATTGATAGATTTATAACGTGAAGAGGTGTAAAACATTTACGTTTACACGAATTGCATGGCATGTTAATGAACTACTCATAGAAAATTCTTCACACCGGAAATCTTTTAATCTCATATGTGTTTACAAACATCGGCCACATTATTCTACCATCCTACCTTACTAATTACTATAAATGCGAAAGTTTGTGAGGATATATGGATGCATAGATGTAAGGCTGTTTGTGACACTTTCACGCAAAAGTTACTGAACGGATTTAGATGAAACCTACCACATAGATAGAGCATACCCTGGAATAACATATTGGCTTCTTTTGTCCCGGGAAAATGAAACATTCCTCGTGGGTTATACCGTGGGGGACAGATAGTCACATATATTCAATTAAGTATTTGATAAAAAACGTTATTCGTTTTCGCAGAAACATCTGCACACCTGAAAATATTGCCATGAATAATGTCCGTTTTATCATAAATTGCTATAGTAATGAAGGTACATACATCGGGACTACGAATACAATTCAACAGTCGCAAGAAAATTACATCGTCACAGAATTTTAATTGTCCCATAGTAGCCTACTTAAAGCAATACAATACTAACGATACAGAGTTAATATTTAATTAGACAAACATCTGCTACGTCAATAGAACAATACAAAAACTAACACCGTGACATGTACAAATAAATTTGATATCTCGGCAACTTTACATTTCAACGACCCTTGTTGAAACGTCGTTATCGTATCAGATCTCAACGGATCCTAGACTACCATCGAATTCGACCGGCTAATTTCGAAAGACAACCGTATCCACTAATATAGGACGATAAAAAGCGTGCTTTATATTTAGCTAAATAACCTTAATCTAAAGGTAGGGTGGCAACATCTTTCCGCCTTTTTCCTTACTTCTCTGCACATTCTAATTTAAACCTTACTCGCTAAAAGACATAGTCTAATTTCGTTCAAAATGAAGTATTAAGTAAGGTCCTTTAAAGTGTGCCATAATTGATATCTTGGTATATCTGGACACAGTACGTTGTACAGACGCAAGGTGCTTGGACGCAAGGTGTGCGGCGACCGTTGGAGCACCTTCCCTGCTACCTGCAGGCGAGGAGGTAATAATAACCAGTATAAAGCCGTAACAGAACCGTGTAACATCTGATTACTGGAACGAAAAGGGTGACATTTTTGGACATGTCAATTTTGAGAATAGACCTGTTTGTTAACTTACTTCACAGTAGGTGATTATTTGATAATGTGAACATGTAATTTAAATTTGATTGAGTTTAATTTTTTTTGCCATAATAGCAGCTAGTGCTTATAATTTTAACAGACGTAAAAAGGGAGTAGGGTGGGTGGTTGATTCGATGGGTATTAAACATAGGTCATACATTATTTGACAGGCCAGTTCACTTGGTGGTTAGAGACCCTGACTGCCACGCCGCAGGTCGTGGGTTCGATTCCCATCCAGAACAAATATTTGTGTACATGTCTGATTGTTCTGTGTCTGTAAAAAACGTAATAAATGTAACATTTTTTTTTTATAATATAAACTAGTGCTTGACTGCGATCCCACCTGATGGTAAGAAGTGATGCAATCAGTAATCTGCTTGTCATAGTACAAGCCCTGCTTAGTTTGGGATCAGATGGCCGTGTGTAAAGAATGTCCCAGGATATTTATTTATTATAGGTCGATTGATTTTTATTTTGGTTACTCCATACTTTCGTTAAATTCCGTACCATATTTTCGTTACAATTTATTTTTGTTTCTAAAACGGTTTACTACCAGGATAAATAGGAAGGTCCCATATAAATGTGGTTATAACCAGACCAAGGACTTTGTGATGTGATGCAATTTCTTAGCGGTAAATGGTACGAATATATTTCGAATTTAATAATATAGACAATACTCGGTCTGAGAAAAATGTAGAAAGGTCAATTATGTATTGTCATACTTACGTAAACTTTTTACAATAAATAAACCAATACAATAAAAAAACCTTTGCTTCACGTTGAACCCTACTTCAAAAAGAAAGCTACATCATACTTAAATTCTGCTATTGATAATTTTTTTCACTTCCATCATTGCTTTGTAAAATTATTGCCTTAGTTCATAATATCGAGTACGAATTCTGCGAAAACATACCAACAAAATAGTTATCAAATTGAGCGTGTCATTACTCAGTACATAATTGCATGTTTACGCATACGCGCGTACGCATTTCATATCTTGCGTACATGTTGCATGCAACACGGCCGATTTGGTGTAAACATACCTACTAATGTGACTAGAAGATTTTTAAATTAAAAAGGTCATTGGTCGGTCGTCTTTTGTATTTTCTAATATTCGAAGGTTATGTATCGGATGAATTCGGATGTCATCCAATGAAATATTACACTATTTAAATAATATTATGATATTTTTAAGATAGACTTGACAACCACCTAAAGACAAGAGCTGAAATTATATACACGCACCAGCTTAAAGCTACTAGTGTATTAATAATAATAATAACAATATCTTTGATTCAGTTATTATTAGGTATCTAAGCCGGTCCAATAACTCGATCTCTCAATGATTATTCAGACATCAAGAAATCGTCATTTTAAAAGATACAGTATTCCTATTTTATAAAATGCATAATTCTTAGAATGAAAAAAAAAAGTGAAAATACACGGCGTACACATTTTTTGCAGGCAAGGTTGTCATCGTAAACAATTAAATTTCTGCAACTGTTGTGCCGCGGCCGTGCGCCCGCGCATGCAAGCATATGCACTTAAATGGTAATGCTACCAGTATTCGATTATCATATTAACTGATTATTCGTTAGATAACATCTGAGTATCGATATAATACGCGTCATTAAGTATATCATTTATGCAGTATTATGATCATTGATTGTTTGATAAGTTTCTTTGATTTGCTATCTTGTTTAGATCACTCGTGTAGAGCATGCTTGAAAGGTTTATTATAAAGCTGTGGCTTGCCTCATCTAGCTGTACTGAACACCGTATAAGTAGAAGCTTGAGTATAGTAATAAAAAAAAATTAAGTAGAAAAGTGGTGCATACTTTAACCTCTTTAAACCCCTTAACCATATATTTTTAGATAATATATCAATTGGAGCATATCATATAAATACTCAAAGACTTTTGTCGACAATATATTATTTCGAGAGGTCAAGTTTCTCTTGGGCTTAGTTCTAATTAAAGCGATGCTTTCTGGATAAATGACTCAAAGTGCCTTTTGGAGAGCTTAAAGTATTTTTTTCAATTAAAGTGAATATCTTGAGTACAGTCATGCAATTAGTTACACATCGGCTTACTTTCGCTCCGGAGTCGTTTATCGGTCACTCGGGACCAATTTAAAGTTGACGCCCGCGCCGCGCCGCCGGCTAAAGGTGCAATGCATCCGTGACGTGTACTTACACTGTTTTGAAAAATAAAAAAACAAGACGACATTTTGGTAACATTTTAAAACAACCCAAGCGTTACTAATGTACCATGTAAACTGTTCAATATTAATTCACAGCAATAACTTATTAAAATAAATGTTTCTTCGCAAGTGGTAGTAGATATTTTATTTACGGCTTGATTATTTGAAGAGATTGTTTCGAACTTTATGAGCTACTGTCTGAAGCTTGACTGGTTTGATAAAGCACTTAGATTCATCTTGTATAGTGGTAAAAATACTTTATGAAAAAGGTAGCTAGTATATGGGTAATGTATTCTAGTAAGAGGCTTATTAATTAATGATACCGTACTATTGTAAATTAAGATGTTTAGAAGATTTTGCTAATTTGTTTGGATTTATTATTAACTCACAAAAAAAATTATTTTGAATTTTGAAATTTCAAGTTTGAATCTTCCGGTTTCATACATATACGAGTATGTGTACGTTTACCTTCATTGGCATGAAGATAACTTTGACAAAGTCATTCTACGGACAAACTGCCATTTTGCATATTCTCACAGTTAAGAGGTCATAAAGTTTCTTGCATCGTAACAAATCAACCATAAAATTGTCTTAAAAAACTAAAACTGAGTGACCATAAGTGTCGGAAACGAGCCGTGTCGCGGTGACATCGCTTACAACGGCAGATGCCCGTGGGGTCACCCTACTACCCGGCAAATGTCAATGGTTTCGTGACATTTATTAACGGCTACCAAAGGGTTCGCTAAAGAGAAATTCTTGAAGGCTATGCTCTTTTTCCAATCGACACCGAGGGGGCTTTTGTATTTTTATTAGTGTGTCGGTAAAGGCAGTTGTGTTGTTGGAAGTTGGGTGGTATACAATTCACCTGCCTCTTAAATTTTTATAATGGTTTTGAATAATCTAGATTTTCTTTGTAAATTCCAATTTGTTAGTATTAAACAGAGGTTTATAAACATTTCAATTTTGTTTGTGTACTAGAAAGAGTGCTAATTTCTTTTTAATACTTTTCCTTTATCACAGCAGTACAATAGAATATTATTTTATGTATAGATGTAATTTTAATGTGCTTCAAACTATTTTTAACTTGTTTAATTAATAATGCTTGAAACTCAACCTTCAAAAAACTGATAAAGTGTACATATCGACTAATTTAGAAACTGAAAATACTTAATAGCCCTTTAAAAGTTTAGTTAAACACAAATCAAATTGTCATAAAACATTCTTAAACAACTATCAAAGCACAAAGTGGTCGTGATACGGAGTCGTTTCTGACTCTTTCGAATAGTTTCTTATAAACTACCCTCATAACTTTTGTTAGCAGTATTCGCATAGTTTTTGGTGATATCGTAAAGATTTAATGCGATACTTAGTTATTGAGTACTATAAGGTAACACCTGGGAAAGGTTTAAAATTTTAAGTAATACTCAATGACTTGTAAAGTGAGATTACTGAACAATATCTGATGTATTCCCTGATGGATTATTATCTAAATATACTGGACTATCTTGATACGATTTCATTTAGTTGCATCGAACACTGGTCAATATAAATGCACATCATAGGTAAAGTTACAGGTGTCTTGATCGATTTTTCTTTATTTATTTATTTATCATTACTGACAAAAATATAAACCGAAACATTGCATTCATCTATATATATATATAGCATTCGGGACGAATGTTGCAGTTACTATCATATTTTGATCTTTATCTTTATGCGAATAGGCGTACTGTATTTGTAATACAAAATATTTTAATTAGCACAACAAATCCTGGTTTCTACTTAAAAGTTTTAAATTTTTTATTTGTTATATCGATACAAATTGTTTTTCAAATGTCTCACCTTAAAATTCGTTTCTTGATTATCATATATCTCAGACTTTTAATTGAAAGCCACCTGTGGAAATATACATATGCTTTAATTAAGTAGACCTTTATAAGCCCTTGTATTTAATTCGTCTGAAACTAAAGAACTGAAAATTCAATCTATCCAGATTTTAACTGAGAAAACACAAAATTAAAGCAGTCATTCCGAATATTATTTCAAGTTCAACAAATCACACCAAATAGCGATAGCATGAAAACGGCACGTTATAATTTTTCAGTTAGTTGTTTGTTACGAGCACTAAACAGATTGTTGGTCGGTATTAAAGTTCGAGGCTCCATGCTAGCGCTGTATTTTTCACTTTTTACGAACATTTTGTAGTCGTTTTATACTTCCATTACGATCATAGTTTATGTGCTATGGTTTTTAGTGACAGATTATATTCAAATGGTAAATATTATTTTTACAATACTGTTTATCGTCGTAAAATGTGCTAAGGACTTGAGTAGGTACTATCACTTATACTAAACACCGTAGATGTGATTTTTTTTTAAAGATCGCGATCTCTGATCGCCTGAATAAAGAATGCAGATTTAAAAAAAATAAATATTCACCTACACTTGGGCATAGATTACCGAAGGGCATAATTAAAATAGTAATACGTCTTCGATATAAATAATAATTATAGACACCCATCAGACGCGGAAAAATGGTGGAAGATAACAATCGGCCATCAGTCAGGCGATTCTGACAATAAACAATTAAAGCGGCCGTTCTGTGGCCGTCTTAGTGCGTAATTACGGACGCGATATATTGACCGTTATTATAAAGTTGGGGGTAATGCAGCGGAACTCACTGCTGCAGCGCTTTGTAAGGCTTGGTAAGGCATTGTGCAGACGAGGAGGACACGCTTTTTCAAAATATGTATGGAATGGCTCTTAGCTTGGCGAGCGCAAAGCTGAGCGTTTTAGGATGTGTTTACTTCATAATGTGTGATTTTATCGATTCCTGCATTACAAATTCCCTTCCTTTCTAATCCGACTTTTTCCAACCTCTTGGCAGATGGTAACCTTGTATGCTTTGCTAGCAGTCAGCTTTCGGCTTGACAGTTCACATCCCGGGTTAAGCAAGGGGCAATCGACGTATTTTTATTTATAAAAAGCTACATTTCCCGCAGTTTCACGCGCGTTCCCGAGATATGTTACATCTTCCCAGAATAGAAAGTAGCCTATGTGTTAATCCAGATTATAAACGTCTCAAGTTTCATCCACATCCGTTTGGTAGCCTGGAAGAGTTACAAACATACATCATCACCTTCTTCATACATCTACACATCACAAACTCTCACATTTATAATATTAGTAGGATAAGATAGTAATATAGCCTGTAGCTTAGTATCGGTAGAATAATCGAGAGATTCGACAAAACTCACCACATGTCATATTGCGACTTAAAATATATGTAATTGATAAATGATGGGTCTCACAATACGAGCGTCTGACCTCTTCGGGAATATTGACGTGAAGATATACATATTTTTTTGAATATCCGCTTACGATTGTCCTCGTCTGCACAGGGCTTAAGATTATAGAATAAATAATATTACTAACTAAGACCTACGTTCTTGCTTATCCCGGCGCCATCACGGTCCATTACTCTTTGTAAGCTGTTTGTCTTAATAACTTGTTAGTTATAATTTCACACCATAACTAAACCTTTGTTTACAAAACTAAATAAAATAGTATTTTCTTATATTATTATTATAGAGCAAGTGATGTGTGATATGACCACGCGCAATACAAAAACTTCCAAATCACATTAGGTTACCCTGTGTTGTGGGAGACTGACGGATGAATATCGAAAATATATTGTAACACTAGGGACATCGCCAATGCGTGGTCGACATTGAGTTGACGTGAAGTTCTCAAGTCTCATGTGCCTATAATGTCACCGCCTCCTTATCTTTCTTTCTAACCGAAACACAGTAATACAAGCTTCCCGAACTCTGCACTAAGAGTTCTACTACTCAAAATGAATGCTGTTACTCTTTCAAGTTAAAACGACTTAACGGATTTAGATGAAACTTAGGAAAGGGTGTGGAATCGCAGGAGATAGCTTGTACTGAAAATAATATAGGTCATGGATTTCCACAGGTTCTGTGCCAGTTAGAACACAGCGTAATTTGTATTGTAATTATAAATGCAGAAAATTTGTAGCTACTGATAGGTTTAGAGACAAACTGTATAAAAAAATTGAAATGTCCATGTCACTATGAACTATTTACTGCGTAAAAGGTTATTGAATATAAAAAAATAAAACATCATTAGGTAAGTAATTTATTAGATAGGTAAATGCTTTCAATGCCTGCCTGATACAAATGTAATTACACTTTGTAATGTAATCGATTTATCAACATACATTGTTTCAGCTGATAATAGCCGCTTTGAGATAATTGTTATAGTGTTTATTATTGTTTTTTTTTCACTTTACATTGGATTCTAAATAAATGTAATATACAGCTGATAAAATCTATCTACTACCTGGCACAATCTTTAATGAGAACATTCTTGGAGGAACGTCGCTCGGAGAGATGTGAGGAAATGTCCAACAGGAAAGCGCTCATGCGAGTACCTACCAGGCAGATCACGGACTCATAAAACGAGAGAATGAACCGATCCTTCTGGTTTGTTCATGGGATTTTTTTCATAGATGGCTATTTGATATCAAACTTAGCAGAAATTGTAAAGCACCGCTCTTGATTCGTCAGTGCACTACGCCCTTTATACCGCCGGAGACAGAGTCGAATGGAGAAAGTGATGTAGAAGGGAGGTCACGACCCTCAGCCTTGAGGAACACGAAGCAAGGAGGAGGAGCAGAAATTGTAAGTACTATGGTAACAGATCATTAATATACTATTGTTACTGATCGTAACTATACGAAATTAAAGAGGGCGCTGGATTGAAGGCCAGCTCTATATTAAACACAATTTGTTTAACTGCATATCTCACATTTGTTTCTGTGCAAAAACTCGCACATATTTTCACAACCTTCCTTGTAACAACAAAATGAATCATCCATAATAAGACGTCGATACAGCACGCGTTAACTTTTTCTGGTGCCAATTTTACGCACAGTTTATCTCCTAGTAATGGTGGGCCGTCACGAAGATATAGAAAAATGCATTATTAAACCCCATAACCGTTTCCAATAACGATACGGAACCGGGGAGGTGCGCAAACAAAAATACCCTTTCGCGATACAAAGAAAGTTGGTGTAAATTACTCGCGAGAGATCGCCTTTATGCGTGAAGGGCTTACGATCCCATTGTCCGGCCGACACCAGGCCACTTTGGGGTGACTTAAATCCGAAATTGGGTATTTCGAAAAATGTGCATGTGTCATTTATCACGACCCTCCTCGCGGCGCGCGGGTGGAAAAAACCTAACCCTGTTTAAAAACTACCCCCTATATAATCCGGCCGCTAGACCGGCGCGGCACACACAAACAGTATTACATTTTTGTACTATTAATACAATGGCGTCGGCGGCGAATAAATATTGGATGAATGCAATGGAAGCCGGCGCGGATAATCCTTATTAAGCGAGATCGAATGTTGAACTACCCCGCTGCGTGAGACAATCACTTAATCAGTATTTGAAACACCTGTGTTAATTATTTTCTTTTCTTTTAATATGCACGCAGTTTATTTATAAATTAGAGCTGATAATTGCAAAGTTACTCGTATGGGAAACTAGGAATAAATTGCTTTTTTACTTACTTATAACGTCTGTTATTATATGACGATAGTGATCGGTTAGCAATTAATTTTTTTTTCTTGGAGTGTACAAACATAGCCCCTTATTAAAATACTTTTATTTGTAACAATATTTCTTGAATAACTCTTTTCAACGACAATGTTTTCAAAAGTAGACGCGAATTAAATTAAAATTACTCAATTTAATGGTTCAAATTAAGAGAGGCGCGTGTCACATTAAAAACCGCCGCTGACTCGAATGATGGCTCGGAGCGCGTACAATGGGTCGCGGTTAAAGTTTTCAATATTTTGGTTGGCGCGATAGGTACGCACGTGCCGTCGCGTGGCCCCCGTTAGACCCCCGCCGCTACCTCGCAAACGTTTTATTTTTTATTATTTTCATAATTCATATTTCACAATAACAACTGGGAAGGCGTTTCGCACGGTTAGCTTATGAAACCACTTTCGCGATATCGCGTGGGGCGCTTGAGACTCTGGGCTTACCGCAAGGACCACTTATGGGCCCGTTTTTATTTATACTATACGGTTGCGTTTTGTGATCCACTTTATCAAACGCTTTACAGAGATCGCTCGTGGGGTTGAAACGACTAGGATAATAATTTAGCTGGCATTCTTCCTGTGACGCCGCTCTATGGCTTATTGTGTTTTTTGGTGCAGGATTAGCGAGCCGCGGGTTGTCCATAAAAAGCTTCTGTTTTGGGCATTTCGTCGGACAGTGCTAATCCATTATATTCTGACTTGCTGTATAGAACCCATTATATTCGTGTTATTGCGCGCAGATAATACTTTTCAATGATTTATCATTTGAATTATGAATAAAAACGTATAAAAAATATCTAGAAATCTACAAAATCCTTAAGTTCAACGCATACAGATTTGATTTTGCAGTACTTTTTATTTCTTTATTTTTAAAGTTCAATAACAAACAAACAAGAATTTTAATTGTAATAGTGACGGTACATTTCGATTAAGCCCGTTCAAGTTTTATGAGCTCACATTGCAACAAGGAAGACGAACAAATATAACCGTGTGCATATTGAGAGTTGTTTCTAAGTGGAATTTTTAGTGTTCCGTGCCGGGGGAGTCTTATCCAAATTGCCGGAACAGTAAGGGTTCTGTATGCCAGAGGGAGACTTTTTTATTTTAGAGTAATTTCCCATTACATTTTACGTGAGCCGGGATATTGTGGGGTAACGTTTTTTCTGCTTACAAACCGCTCGGTTTGTTTCTGTTGCAATGTCAAGTCATATGTATTTTTTTACTGTCATTGAAAACATTTTTACATTCTTATTGATCATTTAATTGCGTGTAGTGTTTATAATGTCGACTAGTATTTTATCAACATTTTGATCTCAAACTTGAAAAGAATGCGTGTGAACTGCTACTGATGGATGCTTTGGCAGCTTACACTATTTAATTGGTCGCATCTCACTGTATTTCTTTCAATTTAGTTGCAATTTACTTTTTTAGTGAATACTTCAATTTCTTTTTCACATAATAAACATTTATTACAAGACATGAGTATAATCGTTAATTTCAAGCGAGATCGACATTCCTATGAATACCTCCATGTGATGTATTAAGTGACCATAATCATCGGATTCAATTTCGTCCACCAATCATTTTATATCGCTCACATCATCAATAAAACTTAAAGTCGATTTAAGAACCTACGAAATGTTTTTCAAACTTAATCCCTCTAAGAAGCAATTAACTTTTTTAATTTAACCGTCTCATAAACCAGCATACGCACGACTATCGGTAGCCGATCCCTCTCACACGAATAAAAAGAATACACTTGATTAAGATAGCGGCTTCTGCTACACGCGTCTAGCTAGATAATGTTAAATGAAGTTATTGGAGTGCCTTGATAATTAAATCTTTAAAATATTTGAATGAGCGAGCACGGCTGGTAGATAGCGCAATTTTACCGGTATGCATATTCAGGTCCCAGAGGATATAGTTGAATTCCTTATTTATTAATATACTACAGAACTAAACAGGAAAATAATACGTTACCTGTTCATTCTTTATTTATCAATTGATTTGGATATCTAGGCATACAATTTGAACATCGATGATTATAGAAACTAGAATGATATTACGGAAATCTAAAAATAATTTAATTTTCAAATTGAACTCAACCGGAGCGTAACATAAGTATTCACTATCCCTAAATAATGTTCTGTACGTGTAAGAAGGAAGTATTAAAGTCGTACAAGCTAACCCCACGTGGGGTCTCGCAGACCCCGCTTTAAATACATCCGATAAAAACTAAACGACACCCCTCGATTTGATGCAAAAAATCCGACCCCAAGGAAAAGGCAAATGGATACGTCCATAAAGGAAAATTTATCCACAAATTAATTTGCAGCGGTACAAGATAAAATTAAGAAAATAATTTGGCAATCTTGTTGTTCTGAAGAAGCAGTAAAATAAAACTACAAATATTTTTTTGTATTAGTGCACTACGAAAAAGTACTGATTATTTGATAGCCATTAAATACTTGGGTGATATTTAATTGCAGGTTCATATCCGAGATTCCCAACAGTTAATTTAAATTTGTCTCATAATTCAGACACAGAAGAAGTTCCATGAGAATTTCGTGTCGAAATCGAAGAGTTTTCGCCATTAAAGTCAGCCTCGAACGAGCTCATATCATAGTACTGTTTGATTTATTATGTACTAACGCACATTAGATTTTTATGTTTGCGTCTCGAAGGTTGTAAATAACATGGCGGTTCCCGACCCGCTAGAAGATTAACCTTACTGATTTATTTATTTAAACCGTATGATGGATGACTCGAGCCGAATTGTTTCAATGTCGGTAATACTGAACTTTGAAATAGTAAAACGTCTTTATATCTGACCTTTGAGATATAAAAATGTAGGTTGTAAATGATTTTGACACATTGATTGTCTTCATTGCTCAATGTCTTGAATATTTATGATGTTGAATCAACTAATTGTTTTAATTCACGTACTCGTTTCACTGGCTATAGAGGTGTCATTTTGGCATAAGGTGACACCAAACACCGCGTGGAATATCTAAATCTGTAAATATATCATATGACGTTGTGTGTACGAAGGAGCATGACATATGGCACTATATCACTTTCACATAATTTGTAGTATGTGAGAGTTTCATTCTAAGCTAAGTGTTGTGGGATTGACAAACACAGCTTATCTCATAATAATAGTAAAAGAAAAATGTTTTATTTTGCTGAGTGTTATAATTTACTAACTTTAGGTATTATCTTGGTGTGCCTAGCTTTACAAAGTCAAAGCCATTAATTTGGTGTAGGCCCTAGAAGAGTCCTTATGAAGGTCAAAATTACTGTATTTACGACATTCTACTGATAAGGACCGCAACCGACTTAATTTGTTTTTTATGAAGTAATGTCTCCTCTGCATAATTTCCAAAAGTACGTCCTTGAATTGTTCTGAAGTAACTAAATTAAAGAAGTTTAACAATTCTGTAACAATAAGCGGTGGACCCCACAACGACTAGTGTAACTTCTAATCCAATTCTTTCATATAATTGCCTAATCTTTCTACTCTAAATAGGAGGTGCTTAATCTCACGCAGCACCCTCTGGCGGTGGCGAGGTGAACTAACCGTCCCTGAAATGGTTTATTTTTTAAAGTTCCCCATTATAAGCTCAAAGAAGTCGGGCGGAATTAAACAAGGGGCTAGATTTAGGGCCAATTTTAGAGGAGCGTACTTTATTGATTGTAATGTTCTTTCATGCATCGTTTACCGCGTGATTGGAAAGATTTTCTATTGTGGAAATTTGAGAGGAGTTGTTCTTTTGAGATTTTCTTGTTACCATTAGCTTGATAGATGTTATACCTCAACGTCCTCAGGGCACTCTCTCTTCTTTAAGGGATTTAGGTATAGGTACTGGCTTCATGTACTTATTTCGCACATATTTTATGTAACTTCTCAGGCATGTATTAGCATGAAGTATAAGTATCGTCATTAACTAAAAGGTTCCGGGCCTTGAACCTGCGCCTTCGCGATAGCTGAGTCTGAACTGAGTCACTACGGTAAAGCAAATATTCTTTAGTTATTCATTATATATAAAAAATGGCTTGTAATATAATAACAGACTGTTTGTGACTCACTCAATAAACGGCTAAATGAATTTGAATGAAATTTAGTACACACATTGATCACTTTGTAAATATATGATCTCTGATAATACGGGATCTTTCGGCTAGCCATTTGGCATGGTGGTTACATACTCTGACTGCCTCGCCATAACCGCTTTCCATCCAGGACCAATATTTGTGAGCATGAAGATGGCTGTCTGTTCTGTTCTGGGTGTAAATATCTAGATAACTATGTATTTAGAAGGAAAAAGTATTACATGTATATCAGTTATCTAGTTTCCATGGTACAATCTCTGGTTTGTTTGGGATAACGGCGGTGTGTCAAAGAATGTCCCAGGATATATATTTATTGGTTTAATGCATGTATGGCTACTGGGCGGAAACTAGCAACAAATAATACTCACATCTTATGAAGTAGGTTAACGGACATTCCAATGTCACTTTCAAGGTCAATACCATAAGACCACATAGTCAATAAAGCATACAAAGTTATGTTAGGTACTTAATTAACATAATTAATGTGATGCCGCTCACTAATCACTGTGAGAATAGGACTAGTTATAAATTAGAACGAGATGAATTCGTTGCTTTGGAACATTTCTTACCATATGGGGATATACGAGTAAATATTTGTCATTGAGTATTTCACGTGAATATGAAAAAAATGGTTATAATATTTCTCATCGATATTTATTAATATATTATTAAAATTGTAATAAATATTATCCTTAAGTAACACACACGGCCATCTGATCGCAAACTAAGCAGAGCTTTTACTATGGAAACCAGATAACTGATATACTACTTTTTTTTTGTAAATACATACTTATGTAGATATTTACACCCAGGCACAGAACAAACAGACATGTTCATGCACACAAACATTTCTCCCGGGTGGGAATCGAACCCGCGACCTGCAACTTGGCAGTCAGGTCGCTAAACCAGCAAACCAACTGGCCTGTCATTTTGTAAAGAGCAAGCCCTACCATTTTAGGCTTCTCGCCGGATCTTCTCAGCTGAAGGCTGACTTCCGAACGGGTGTACATCCGTGCCTCAGGGCCTTAACTCAATAAATTACTATGATTTGCTTCACCCTACGATTTCGTGAGCATTCCCGTAGGGATGTAAGTTTTTCCCAGTTTAAAAAGTGCCCAATATGTTAATCTAGAATATATTATATTTTTGTGCAAAGATTTATCTATGTCCGTCTAGCGGTTTAGATGCTTGATTAGGTCATATCCAGACATTCTCATTTATAATATTAGTATCATTATAACCGGGTATTTTTTATACCTAAAGTATTTTATAATTTTTGATATTTTCAACAATACTTAAAATTGATTGCTTTTTTTTTCATATTTAGCGATCAAATAGGTATAAAGCTATGTCCATTCTAATGTTTAATCTTTGTTAACTTTCACCGCTTTATCCAAAATTGATCGTGGCAATAAAAATAAATATTATTAACAACGATATTTATGGTTTTTCTTAAATTTATGGTATTTGGCACTTTACCGTTGCTGTTCAAAATCTATGTATCTATACCTAGTTCGCGTTTCGTGATTTTTTATGGTTATTTATTAACGAGCAACTTTAGATTGAAGATGTTTTTGTGAATTTCCAGAAGTCGTAAATTTTATGATAACAGAAACACATTTCACAAACATCAAGATTATTTATTATTATACAAAAGTGATAAACAAATATACGTACATTTACATCATTTCGAGATTCATTATCGAAAACCGTATTTTTGCATCTAGACAGACATTAATTATGACCTCCAATCAAGGTTTACAATTTTATTGGCCCAATAAACACATGACCAACCATAATTATTTAGTTACTGGCATCTAATAATAGGCTTCCTTACGGTGTGCCAAAATTTAGGCAGTGCAATCACAAAAAGAAACGTCTACGCATTCTAAAAAAACACAATATTTGACCTCAACCTACTTCCGAAACACCGTCGGTAATTCGCGAACATTTACATACAAAACTATCATTAATAGAATTTATTAACAAACTGTGAATTTGGCCAATATTTGTACCAATCGCTTTTGAACATATGTCACAGCGTACCATAGGGTTGTGTTTTTAATATGGCTGCAGTATTGTGGTGACGACGAAAGGTGGTTGGCCATCGTGCGAGTCGCAAAGCACATTCCACAGTCCTACATACCTCTGTATACACGTGGTATAGGAAGTGGGCGCTAGAACTAGCTAGTACCAATGTACGTCCTACATAAGTGTGTATGTACTTTGTAATGTAGGTAGATACATGAGATGAATCAGAGCTTTGTTGTTGTTTAGCAACCTCCATGTTTTAAGACGGTTTACTAGCATCTGCTGGTATGATACGCAGCTGTATTTACACTTTTCAAGCTTTTTCTTTAGACATAGAAAAGTTGATGCTTATAATTTTCCATGAAGAGCAACCTATTATATCTTACTAGTTTCCGTCCCGCGGTTTCCTAGAGCTTTAAAATTTCCTTGGGATACGAGTATGCTGTATGTTATTCTAGGACACGTTATATCTATGTGGCAAGTTTCAATCAAATCCGTTTAGTAGTTTCTACGTCAAAAAGAAACAAATATCCATACATATTTACAAACATTCGTAGTTTTATGCGATGTTATATTTTCCCTGGATAAAAGTCCTATATCGTAAACCTGATTATGAACTATACGAGTATATGTGCCAAGTTCCATCTTAATCAGCTTAGTAGATTTTGCGTGAACTATCAATCCATCTATCCGTTTTTTGTCACAAACTTAATAATATCAGTGTGATGTGGGATGTATTATCCTTGCAATATTTAATATTTTCCTGTCAATTATAAAGAATAGCTTACGTACTTGTAGATAAAAGAAATAACAATTGCCAAGTACGTATCAATAAGTCAAATACAACCGATACCAGGATGCAGGTACCAATTTGAGTGCGCCGCGTTCGACGGGGATACAAATAACATAATGCGATTTGTGTGACAGGCCGTCCGGCCGTCCGGCCGTCCGGTCGGTGGGTGTAGATTATGACACGTCTCGTTATCCAAGCTTTATTGTTTATCGACCCGGGGTACATATGCCCTGCCCGTGGTAAAAGTAAAGGTGCTGTCTGGATATTGATTTGTGACCCGTTCCATGTAGAAATTGAAGAAATACCATATAGTGTAAAACCAAAATAAATTAATGACCGACTAGTTAAATGCTACGACTATCTGAAACTCGGAACATAAACTCCGCATTATTTGCATCAGCATCAACGTTATCAAATGAATTTGGTCGGCTGATCAATTTCTACCTAGAATAATTAGCTTATCGATTTACGAAATCAAAACTGAATTTGATAACAAAATACATAGGTTTTCTTATCATTCTGACAGATTACGACAGTTTGTAACATAAATCCTGAAACCTAACTTCATTAACTATTGTTCGCGACAGATCTAAGACTTAGCTAACAGCGAGTTGGATTAGGACGATAACACACCGGCGGCCATGCGTCAATCCGCGACGGGGCGCTGGCGTGGCGCACGTAGGAGTCCGTCAAACCGCCAGGTGTGGCGGCGGCCTTATTTATGGCGCTCAGTGGGCCCATAGATTTACAACACCCTGTGCTGTTAGTATAAGAGATGAGTGCTGCATTTCGATACAAATTGGTTGTGATATTTTATTTCGGTTTCATGGATTTACATGTTCGCGCTCACTTCAACATCTACGCAACGTCGCCGCAGCATAAGCTGCATTTTGACCTCATATAGCTCACATAGTTCTCATAATTGTGTAGAATCTTGCGTTTTATTTTCGTATTGGTAGTAAAGATTTGTGGCAAATTATTATCGACTAGGTGTCCCCTGTGACTTCACCCGCGTTCTGGGTGGTGGTATATTTATATACAAAGCTAGAAGAAAAGATAAAAGTAACCTGTGTTAATCCAGGTTATAACTTAACTATGTGCCATGTTTCATCCAATTCCCTGTATTAGGTTTTGAAAGAAAAAGTAACAAATATCCATCCACCTGTTCCTAAAATTTCGCATAATATTATTATTATTACAGTAAAATAGATAATAAGAACTTGTAAGCAAAATATTTTATAGCTCCCGGCCTATACCTCTCATCTCATTATAAATTAGTTGTTCGCGTATTTACAACTTTGAGAACGTATTTGCTCGTGGCGCTCGCTCTGAGTTATATACTTTGTTAATACATTCCAGACGTACACTTTATTTTATATTATAATTAAAAACAAATATTATATTATATATTATAAATATCGAGAAATATTTAAAAAAAGATGTTTACACGTTAACTATTGATAGCGGGTGATTTAATGTTCACCTAAGACCGGTACTCCTGGATTCGATTCGGGTCGAGAATGGTTTGTTAGATATAAGACCAAAATGCTCGTAGCATGTCACGTTGGACGTTTAAATAAGTGCGGTGGAGTCTTAGTACTAATAATACCACTGCCTACATCTTCGGGGATAAAGAGCGCGAAAATATTCCTATTTCTATTAGTGAATAAGTACGTTGATTGTTCAGTTGGTATTGACCTTCGATTCCATGGCAATGGACGTGGGTATAAATCCTACAATATGTTTGAACTCTATGTGAAGGCAAACTTCTTGAGAAAAACTTTGGTGATAGAGTACTTTGTTGGACTAATCTGTCTTAATCACCTTAAAATGAAAATCTATCATCTAGTTAGTACCGTAGATGATGTGTAGATGACAGGCCAGTTGGCTTGGTGGTTAGTGACTCTGACTGCCAAACCTAAGGTCGCGGGTTCGATTCCCACCTAGGACAAACATTTGTGTGCATGAACATGTCTGTTTGTTCTGTGTCTGGGTGTAAATATCTATATCTATATAAGTATGTATTTAGAAAAAAAAGTAGTATATGTAGTATATCAGTTATCTGGTTTCCATAGTACAAGCTCTGCTTAGTTTGGGACCTGATGGCCGTGTGTAAAAGAATGTCCCGGGATATTTATTTAGTACCTGCAGATGTGTCCTTGAGAGCTAATTAACTTTTTTACTTTGTTGTTAACTTCCTTCACAAGTGTACTTCTAAACCAAAACGTATAAACTTAGAATTTTATACCTTTTTTATTAATTTCATTAACTTGCCAGGGACTCTTGGTCCGTACTCTTTGAGGATTTTGTTATGTATTATGGGAAGATATAATTGTTTTTTTATTGACACTTTTTCGCGCTTGCTCAGCTCGATGTTGTAAGCTGAGTTTTGTGTTTATCACTTTTAGTCAGTATTGTGGGCAAAATAGTTATAAAAACATTAACAATTTGTACAATGGCTTAAATGAATAATTAGCCATCGAGCCGATAAATCGGAATCTGTAAAATCAAAGAAATCGTTATTAAACCCCGGCTACTGATTGCATTTTATTTTCTTGTTTAAATTTCGCAAAGAAAACAATACATAAACGTACAACGGGGCATTTTTTATATTCTGAACAAAGCTAGATTTTGCAGCTTTTTTGTTCTCAGGTCCATTTCTAACAAAGATATTAGTTATCCACGGAATCCTTTTAAAGCCACGTTTGGATGAAGTCAACCCTTCTTTCGGCGGGTTTATTGCGCGCCGGCTCATTAAGGAAGGGTTAAGATTGAGTCGGGTCTCATAGACCCCGAATACCCCGATGCAGTCGACGACTCAGTATTTCAACTCGAATTAGCGAGTTAGGGTAACTTGGCGAATTATAAAGCTTTTGATAAAGTGTTGTAATTATGAGGGTTTATTATAGGAATTTCCTCTATGATGATACAAACAAAAAGTATGTCTTTGTCTTTGAGGCAGTATTTTTTTTATCGTTGCGTAAAAACATTTTCAATAGGCCCTCAGTACGTACATCAATTTAGGTATATCCGGTTACATCTGCCACTTTCACTGACAATTTACCTTTCTTCCAAACCTCAACATTCCGAATGGAAACATCCCAAAGATGTCATTCAATGATATATATCTAGAAATGTCAGTTGTATAAGAACATAAAAAGTTGGTTAGTGAAATTATAAAAAATATTCAAACCAAATCATGGTAATAAAAAGTACAGCCTTCCGGAGTGAACAGAGATCGTGCTGTTATTATAGATTAGGAACAAGTTGAACAGATGTGTCATTAAGTATTCCTCATAATAGAATCAACAAAAATACGACTTTAACAGACAAGTTCCTTTGCAACTAATTAATTATTAACTTTCGTCGCACTACTTTTCGCCCCGCGGCTTCTTCAGCGTTACTGAATAAGTCTTACGTATCCTCGGCATCAATGTAAGCTATATGTTATTCTAAGGCATGTTTTATCTATGCACCGAGTTTCATTCAATTCGTTTAGTAGTATTTGCATGAGTAACGAATAGTGGTCTACGACGACAACACCACACAGCATTAGGCACAAATTACCATAGATAGCAGATATGTGCAGTCTGTGGTTCGTCTTTGGTAAGAATTGTACGACCGCCGCGGGCGACGATGGCCGTCGATCGGTCGAAATAATTTAATTAGCCGGTGTAATTACCCACGCACAAGCGTGCAGGTGCGCGCCCGCGCCTGTGCCTTCGCCAGCGCCGTCTCAGCACATTCACTGATCAAATACCTTGGATACATAACTACTTGATTCAACATTAGGATTCTTAACAAATTTTTGTATAATTGTTTTATTTTGTTATTTGTTGTCCCAACTTTTATTATAAATTTTATAGTGAGTTTATTTGTTTTAACGACTAAACCAATCTTGCTAAAATTTGGCATACACTTTGCCTGTGATATGAAGCTATTTGGTGTAACGGTGAAACTACTAGAAACTTACTTTCGTATGATCGCAGTCAAACATAAACCTAGCTTAGAGCTGGAGACTTTATGCCCCTTTGAGCAATTGTGCTGTTCCAATACCAATTTAAAAGTGCGTAAGTTCTAATTGGATAATTAACTGAAACTGGCATGACCTACAACTGTCATAGAAACAAACCATCACATCCTGCGGTCAGCGCATTCATCCGACAATGAGCCAATAGAAACATTGAAACTGGTTTGTACCAGTTGGCTGGCGTGATTGATGCGGCGGCAGCCTATCAGCTGCATGTAAGAAACTGATAAGGCCCAGTTTGTACCGAGGCTAATTAACATTGTGCTTGGCCCTAGGGAATGTTGTCCAAAGCTTGTCGCTTGAAGTTGTTGGCCTAGGATCTAACTCAGTCATAATTTAAATCCATTTGAAATCTGTGCTTGAATTTTATTTGTTTTCATATTGCTACTATTTTGAACCTTATGCCCATAATATTGTTATGATTCGGCGTCTCAACAGCTAGTGAACTGGTTTTGATAAAAATTGACAGATACAAAGCTCGAATCTCAGAGGTGGACGTATGCTATTTTATATCTCAAGAACGCGTGTTCAAGCCTGGAGAACAAATAGCTAAATAGTCAAATCAATCTCATATATCTTTCCTTTGTTTTATGATCAAAGTAATTTATAACATTATTATCTAATACCAAGATTGGCAATAGAAATCAAGTGCAATAATAATAAAACAGTAAATGCACATAAACAAATAAATTATTATTAGGCAATGATGTAGCGGTCGCCTTTTGGGGTTCGTTTACGTAGAGCTATGAACAATTAGAGCTATTACGAATGGTACTCATCTGTTTCAAAATCACTGAATGTACTTCATTGTAACTTGCACTGGTAGCTCGCTTATTTTTCATGATATGACTGACAAGCAGCAAGACTATTCCACCTGCTGGTAAAATACCATTCCTGTACTTTTTGTGCTATGGTTTCGTCATCATGTTTTCCTTCACCAAAAGCTCAAGCTCAGTCTAGAATTCAAACATACGACTCGCCACGACTTTTGACGTCACCCCCAACTGAGCTATCACGATACCTTGATAGTGTGTTGATTGTATTTGCCAATTCTAGTATTTTCAATGGCTATGCCAATATACAAGCTACCTACATCATAGAGAAGTGTTACAGCAACCTATAACTGCCGGATCACCATTACCGGAACACCGGAAGTGCATATTAGCACCAATCGAGTGCTTACTCACAATGATTGTGAGCAAACGTTTGCTTTTATTCTTATTTGTGTGACTACCACTTTATTCGTCGAATAGTATGGTTGGTATGTCTTCGTTAATTATTACTGGTTTCATCCTTACACAATACTTTTTGACGCTTGTGGATTTTGGCTATTTGTGTTCAGCTACAGACTTTTGAGTACTTTTTTATCTATATGCCTGACATTTCATAAAATATATTTATTTATAAGTAGGTATAGTAAGGTAAAAGTGGTCACCGCGACTTATGGACATTGGCAACACGAGGGGCATCGCCAATGCGATGTCGATCCTGAGTCGTCAAGTTTCAAAACACAGTAATACAAGTGCACTACTGCTTCACGGTGAAAATGGGTATGGTGGTAGTATGGTAGTAGGCTTCCCCGGACGACCTCTGCAGTAAGACCATTACTAGTTCTGGTCTGAATAATGATATTGGTACCTTAAAGTAAGTGCTTAAGTAATACTAGGAGAAAAGGATTGGTAAGTCTGTGATGAGTTAATTTAAGTTACAATATAGCCATTATTGAACTATGGAGAACTTAGTGCATTGATTTAGGTTCAATTATCGTTTTCATTTAGGTGTAAGATTTCCGAGGTTACAACCTATTTTTACCCGACAACGGCGAAGCCAAAGGAGGGTTATGATTTTGACCGGTATGTATGTGTGTATGTATGTTCATCTGTTCCCTCATAACTTTTAAACTACTTATCGTAATTTGGCAAACGAGGTATCGTTCGAAGCGTCTTGATCGTCTGCTGGTTAAAGGATATGTGACGTCACAATAAATTAGATATGGCGCTCTCTACAGGACATAAAGGCATTAACTATAAAAATTCTTATAAGTGACACGATAATGTTTATTTATTGTTATAATTTGGCCATCAAACTATTGATTACTTATTAATATTATCAATGTTGTTATTGTTAACTGTAGTGACACTACAATATAACCTAAAAATCTAAGCTTTGTACATGAATACATCAAATAAGCTTTGTAAGTAAAAAAAATATCAAATAATTGGTTAATAATTATTACTTTAAATTGCAAAAAAAAACATTTCTATAATCATAAAATAAAACATTATATTATAAATAATTAAATCACAAATATTTACAACAAAAACACTAATAGTAACGGTAAAACAAATAAGTTCAAAAACTAAAACCCGACTACGAAAAATTACGCTTTAAAAAGTATGAAACAAGAAAATATTCTCATGTGAAATTGTTATATACAAACTATCCAATATTTACTGTCTATTAAATAAAAAACTCACACATAATATATTTTAAAGTATTTAATACCTGTTCATAGTGATGTTCAGAGGATAGCCGTGGTTGTATGCCACCTCATATATGGTCATATGGCTCAATACGACGATAAGTGATTGAGGTAGATTTTCTTCTTGGTTCGGTTTCCTTTAGCAAAAGCAACCAATCCAGCAAAATGTTGCCAATTTTCAAGCAATTCATTTAAAGTAATTCTGTAGTTTGTATACCCACACTAACACCGTAGTATATACTCAAGCGCATTATTATGCGCGTCCGCGTCCTCACAGCATCACTGCTTAGGTTATCACCACTCGATACAGATAGATTCTCCGATTTTTTTACAAGAGAAAGATATTTCTTAGGGGTTGGACAGAAAGTACGCTTATCATAAAATCTTTGTAAAATTCAACTAATAATTTATTGCGAAAGGTTGTGAGGATGGGTGTTTGTTACTTTTTCGCGCAAAAACTATAGAACGGATTTGGATGAAACGTGGCACATAGATAGAGCACGGCCTGAAATAACAAACAGGAATTCTATTCCGAAAATGTAACTTTCCTCGGGAACACGGATGGAACCGCTGGAGACAACTAGTGATATAAAACTGTTTTATTGTTTGTAAGAAAAATTAGATTGCTTTATGTTATTAGATGCGGGTAATTTTAAGAAAGTAAAGGTTTGCCTACTTCAAGTTTTTAATTATTGATAGCTTTTAAAGTCGTTGACGGAATGTATAATGCAGATTCGAGGGACAATTTAGTTACAGTGATTTTCCAATAGAATGATTAAGCTTTTCAAATTCAACTTAATGAAATGAAATGAAATGAAATGAAATATTTATTCAAATAGGCCTTCACAGGCACTTATGAATGGTCAGACTCTAACACCGGTACCTGTACCTAAGTGTACTTGTGACTCTGACATATTTTATGGCAGATACTTCAGAGTCATAAAAATAACCTCTCGTCGTAGAGGATCCATCGTAAAAGTAGATGTAGAGCGCGTAACGCGGTTTCCGCATCAATAATTCAAGATTACTTACCGCGGACGCCGCGGATAGATTTCCCATTCCTATTATTTACTTAGCACTCTGGACAAGGGTTCCAAAGTATGACGTAAACCTTAACAAATAAAGTTGATTTTTCAGTGGTTCCTGTATTTGTCATATTGTAGATGTATTTTGCGAATCACGATATGTTACTGACTTCTGACGGGGGTAGGTACTATGATTTTTATTAGATTTCATACTCTTAGGACTGATGATCGATGTAATATAAGGTTAACTTGTGATTGGTCAATAGTTATATCATCTAGGTTATATCTCAAGATATAATGTACCCTTTATCCCCGAAGAGGTAGGCAGAGGTCTCAATAATGAGTCCCAAAATCCGCCGAAGACTTTTCAAGTCCCATTGTTACATGCTGTGAGCATTGTCGCCGTCATACCGATGAGCCCGACACGGAAATTGAACACTAGACCTTCTGGTGACCAGACGTCCTTTATTGTACTCGACCACCATGGCTATATATATCTTAAATATTGTTTGATAAACTGATATAATTATTGGTAAGTTCCGTTTGTGCAACGGGAAAAGAGCTTAATGTAATATTTAACACACTTTTACATCCTTCGTTTTGTTTAATAATAACCTTAGCCCACCTTGTCACAATAGACTTGTAAGAATAACCACTCAAGGTTAAAATTTTCCCTTTTTCGTGTTGCAATAAAATGAGATAAAATTGTTTGGGGGACATATCCAGTGGCAGTGGGCTGTCAAAAAAATAACGTTTCACATTTAAAAAGATATATAGTAACGAGGATGCTACGTGCCACGGAGGGGACGTGGCTCCGTTCATTTTGCTTATATTTTGGTTTTGTATTAAAATATTTTTTTTAAAGAGAATTTATGAACTAAGTAATATTTAAAAAATACTTTATGAGGTGATTGTCTAGGTGAGCAGCATTCGAGAAACTCCGTTAAGTCTTTTCATGAGAAATATTACAAAGCAGTGCGATCCATATCATACTGCAGCAACTTAGACTTTATAAGTTGGCCAGATTCATAAGCTTAAAGTCGCTCAGCGTATTATAGAATAGGCTAATCTCAGAGTTATCTCAAATATTGGATCTAAACGAAGAAATCGAGTTGAAAACTAAAGTAACCAACGTAACCTAGAGGATTAGCAGGTCAAGTGATTCTGGACAAACCACAACTGTCTAAGAAACGATAATCGTTGGAACAGACGAGCTCCCGAATTAACACACATATATGAGCCAACGAAATATCCAAGGAAACAGGAAGAAGTGGTCAGAGAGAACGGATGTTGTGGCATGTGTTGTGAACGGTCTATGTCCAGCTATGAACGACTGGGGCTAAATGAAGATGGAATGAGGTGGCAGTCGCAAGTGTCACATTCATCTACAGTCAAGATAGGTATTGTTGGAGGACTGTTGTGGTTTAATTGAAGAGTTAATACCTATATCTCTTTTCAGTATTTGGATACTCAACATACTAACCTATTTATAGCGCAAAAACATTTTTTTTCTTTAATTCAGATCAAAATCCTTCAAACATTTTAACAACACGCGGTAGCAAAAACTCGTAACCGAGATCCATTCAATTTCGCGTCTCCGGCAATAAAGCGTGATTGTCACGCACGTACACATTGCATAAAGCGGCATTACTGCCGAGACGGGCGCAGCACCCGAGGCCTACCCCTCCTCCCCCCGGGGTGGTGTTTAACGCACGGACGGATTTTCAAAAATAATATTTTTTTGGGTTACCTACTACACTTTTGCATTTGACTTTGACATGACTTTCGTTGCACATTTTACTAGTGACCTCTTGTTTATTTTAATTAATCGCCCGCGGATTTTCCGGCGTACCCGAGGGATATTAAGTAAATATATTAACCATTTTCCTGGTCCTATTAACCGTTTACTAGTTATTGCGTGAAACTGTGGTAAGCTATCTATCCACCAATCCTCAGAAACATTCGCATTTATAATATTAGTAGGATTTAGCTACTGGCTTGTTGTAATTGTATACATTCGAAGATTTCGTTCAGACCACACAGGTTATAAAGGTGTAATAATTAATAATAGCACTATCTAAAAACTTTAATCTAGGCAAGAACCAAGAAGTAATCAATTTAGCATCAATTTTTTCCAATTTTGATCGTGTATCACGTTTAGGAGCAATTTCATGGTACCACCTGCTGTAACGAATTTGAATCTAAGATGCTTCCTTGTCTCAATCAACCTTTATTTCCTGGAGATGAATTTGCTTCACAGATCTTCACATCGCCTGCACCTCTACTATACGTTATGCTGTGAAGTTTAAGTTGTTTCCAAAATTTTTTTTAACTAACCTTATGGACTCTAGTTACTTAGTTAATTCATCACCTCATTTGTCATTTGCAATTTGTGGTATATAGGGTTATTTTTTATCCATCTAAGCTTTTTGTAAAATGTTAGAGCTGGATTTGGGAACATTAAAGTCGAAGATATTTATTTGATTCAGATTACGGAGACCCTCTCAAAAAGCAACCAATAAATCCAACAGAAACGCTTCATCATCATACAAAATGTAAAGAGTTCAGTTTTATGGCAGTAATTTCGGCAAACCATCAGCGGTGGCGTGTATGGGGTTGTCCTGGGAGAAGCATCGATTGACCGAATCCGGGGCCGATCCTGCGGGATCGACGCGCGTAATTCCTTCGCCAGCTACGTGCTTCGCGTGCGGAATCGCAACCAATCGCTCACCCCATTACGCTACGATACTCTGCGGTGGCTCAAGTCAGCGGTTGACGCGGGTATATCACCACCAGAAAGCCTGTTCGAAAATTCCCTATTATCTTATTAAATATCTGTCTAGACTACAAAAATATTTACTCAATACAGCTATACGAATAATTTGTAAAGAATCGAGTTTTATTTTTATTTTATTCTTGTCATACCAGGCTTGTCCTAATGTCAGCCTACAGAGTTAAAACAGTATTTTTAATTTGAGGGACACTTGATATATACTTATCGCGACATCTCTTAACTCAAACACAAATACACAAAACATTACCCGGATCGAAGTCAGATGGAAGCGGGCCAATCAACAGAGTTCCTTACAGCTGAAAACAGTTTACTATCGCCTCTATTGTTTCAGCATAAGGGTGTGCTATCCGCCACTGGCCCTTTGAGCAATAAATTGTGCACATTTTTCAGATAGAATCGTTTACTGGCTAATTTATGTTCATGAGAGATAGAAGGAAATGTCAATTGTTGTTTTATTAAAACAATAAATGAACGATAAACAACATAAAAATATGCATGTAATTTTTTATTTTGAATAAAGTTGAATGTGCAATCCAAGGTAGGTACATGTTGAGGATGTTCTATGTGTGCCTAGTGGTGTGGATATATGTTGATGATATTATGAATGGAATGCAGGGTAAACAATAAGAAACCACTAATTTTGCTAAAAAAAAAGTTGCAAATGGCCTGAACGATAAAATTTTCTTGCGTTGCATTTTTTTCAATTTATGAATTGGTCACGAATCTATATGCTTTTATAAAAAAATAGAAACTACAGGTTTATCGATGTATTTTATAGTTTTGTTTTTCAATAAAACCAAGAATGTTAAAATCGCGAGAAGTGTAGCCATAAAAATATTTAATGTATTTTCTCAAGATCATAAACTGTTGTAGCTTTGTCGGAAAATTGGAGCTCATTTTTAAATAGTTATTGGTAAATAGAAACAATTTATTTCCAAGATTATGGTTACTTAAGTGACACTTGTCACAAATACTCCCTTAAATATCACGTAAAAAAGTATTAAGCGAACAAGTTTTTCAAAATAACACAAATAAAAATATTGTTTTCAGATGACTCACATATCCATTAACAACTAACGCAATTTCAAGCTATCATTAATAACTCTTATCATTTAATGTTATAAGAATATTCCAATTTGATGATTACAGCTTTTAAATTATTAAATACATTAGTATTATTATTTCGTTAGAATTACTTTATTGTGGAAAATCCTGGCTTATATGCGTAAAATCATGGTGACAATTTTCGCAAGGAAGCTTCGGTAACCTTGATGGGTGCGCGCACGCATAGTGAATTGCGATGCCGTCGCCAACTATTGCGCATTATGCTCGTAACCTGCCTTGTGACATATAAACTAAACAACTTATGTCAATTAATGATAATAACACACAGCATATACTCCGGTATTTGTTTGTTCTGTAAAATAAAAACACTAACTACATAGCATGTACCATTGTTCAAGTTACAATGAACAGTTAACATAATAAGTCATTCTGATGAACTCCATAATTCTCAAATTATTTTTTGTAATTAAATTTCAAATAGTTACATAGTTTATTTCCTTATTGACCATTAGTGTAGCTTTTAAAATTTACTTAGATATATTTTAAAGAGCATGAAGTCGTTGGTTCGATTCCCTCCCTGGGCAAACATTTTTGTGCATAAACATATTGTCTGTTTCCTTTGTTGACTATAAATGTATATACAAGGTGTCCCCCGCAGTTTCACCTGCGTTTATCGATATCATATATAGCCTATAACCATCTAGGAAAAAATCCGCGTTGAATTGAAGCAGTCCCATCCCAATATGTTCCTGATCTATATCTATATCATATCATACATAATAGATATATAGATAGATAAGAAGCAAATATTTTTATTATCGTCGAATTTATGATTCTATTCAATTCCAAGCTCTATTAAATTTATGTGAAGATTGTTTATAACTTTATAATTGTAATTATATCAGTAAATCTTATGGTGCAACATGACGCGTTGTATTTTCCTGGTGACTCATTAGCTGTTCGACGTGTATTCGTTGCTATCGGCACTGTGCATGTGAATCTTAGTATTCAACAGGTACTTTGGAATTATTTTTTGTACAACAAGCTGTCCCGGATTCACCCACCCGATTTATTTTATCCCGCAAAAATGTTTCCAAATCCAATGTATTAATTCTGGCTTTGATCGTTTTTGCTTGAAAGAGTAACAAATATTCATACATCTTCACAAACTTTCTCATTTATAATTGTAGTAGGATAGGATATAACCAACCTATTAGCAAAAAATTAAACTAATCAATCATTACGGTGTCAGAGTCTGACCATTCATAAGTGCCTGTAAAGTCCTATTTAAATAAATATTTAATTTCATTTATACTGACTCTAAACAAAAATTTTCATCAGCTCATATTTGACAAAAGCATTAAGATTTTTTTTAAATATGAAGTAGCCACAAACTGGCAGTCGGTCCACATGATGGTCGGCTAGTAGGCATACACCTTTAAGACTAAGTTGAAGCACTTGTGTTTCCCTGTACTTTTGATTCTAGCAGCTGCAGATAATAGGCTATTACCTTCTACCCTTTGTATGCTCTCCACCTACAGGTGCATCATTAAAAGACAGCGTTTATGACGTCAAGATTAGGTAACGAAGAGATAAACTATGGGGTGGAAACGAATATCAGAATTTACTTTAATAAATTGTATGTAAATTACTATGACTATATGTTATATATGTCAATACTAATAATGTAATGTACTATCTAAATTGTGTTTTACAAAAATAAAATTATAATATAATATATTATTCTCCCCGTTTCCTTATCATTTGATAAAACAAAACACTTCAGTTTCCTCGCTATCGGGCATCGGCTATAAAGTGATAGGATATAAAGACATACATTTATATATAGGTATATAGATATATGGGCTAGTTGGGTTGGTAGTTGGAGACTCTGACTGCCACACCACAGGTTGTGACTTCGATTCCAACAGTACGAACATTTGTGTGCATGAACATGCCAGTTTGTCTTGTATATGGGTGTAAATTTCTATATGAATGTGTATTTAAAAGATAAATAAATGTATTATTAGTATAACACTTATTTGGTTTCCACAGAATAAGCAGTAAAGCTAGTATTAGATGGTCGTAAAGAATGGCCAGAATATATATTTATTATATTTACCACGCGCTTGAGAATGCAGTTGGAAAAGCTCCCATACTTACTATAGCCGGTTTGGAATTCTAAAATTTAAAAAAACTAAATTAATTCTAAAAAGACGAGTAATTGATGACATCCTGTGCATATTACGTCAGTACAGTGTGAACAAGTTGATTGATATGTTAATTCAAATAATATTATAGCTTCTCACTTTGTTTCGAATAACTGTGTGAATAAACATTTGAATAATTGATAAATAGACCGTTTAATTTTTACGAAGTAATTATGAATAACTTTACATGTTTTAACAATTCGGTAGTTGGTGGTTGCGGCTTTAACTGTTTTAATGCCGAATATATTTTTCTACTCTACTGAGATTGAGAATTATAGCAACTTTTGTGTTAAATCATAAGATTCTTTTTGAGTGAATATACTCTATCAGGATCTATATTTTTAGGTTTCTAGTTATCTTCTTATTCAAATCATGTCAAGTAATTTTTTTTGGTGAATTTTGTCTATTTTTATAAGCTTTTATTTAACTTGCAACCACTTACTTGGCATCCGATTGAGTTGAAATTTGGCATACTTACGTAAGTTCCCAGATAATGCAATGTCATGGTACCATCTAGCTGGTCTGATGATGATGGTAAAAGATCATAGGAACTTGCAAATCAAATAATACCAACCCATCAATATTGGTGTCTGATGATGACGTCGGAGGCCGGTCGATGAAACTAATTAAATTTTTTGTATAGTTTATTATAATGTTTATTTTCATTATTAAATATGGCTTAAAGATGTGCGCCCCACATTATTTACGGTCCGATCCAATCAGAGATAAAGAAATTATAGAATCTTTCAATGGTAAACGCACACACATAATACCTACTTTGTTTAATACCTTCTGTCAACAACAAATCTTAAAAGTAGTTGAACTATAAAAATAAATAAATATTATATCAAATTAACGTCGACATTAATAATAACAATAAACCAATCAACCGAAATCATATCAAAATGAAACAGACAAAAAACGCGTCTCACAGACGAATGCGGGTTGTCGTGTCGTGTCGTGTCGTGGCACGCGGAAGCGATTGCGATCAAATCGTCATTAATCACCGGCGCTCACGCGCGGCGTGACCTGCGCCTGCGCACCCCGCACCGCTACCGGCCACTCGTGTATCTCTAGCCTTATCTTCTGACCCTTTAATCACTTACTATATTATATTCAATCATTACCGTTGTAGATTGAATTGCTGACGGGGTTATCCCGCTAATGAAAAATACGCAAGACGCAATTGTCCTGTGTTTGGATATCAATCTTTGTAAGGATAAACCTTCATACAAATAGTGCAATAAATAGTATATTTGGTTTTCAAAGCACAAGTTTTGGCTACTTTGGGATCAGAAAGCCTCACGAGAAGAATGGAGATTCATTGAATTGGAGCAGCTGAAACTTAGAGCCATTTTCCTTTTTAACTTAGATTTCCATTTATAACATTTAGTTACTATGATAAAATAATTATCAAAGACATTTTAAACCAATACAACTTCTTTTGAGATCAATACGTATTAAATTATGCTGTAAACACAACAAATTCCACAACCCACGCGATGTATATTACAAGTTCTTATAATTTGATTTCGGACAGCTGGTCGGCCAATTTTTGTTGTAAAAATGTCCAAGTCAAATCTGGGCATCGCGTGAACAACTGCGACACGAACTAATCCCGCAAATAGTTGTAAAGTATGCATAATGGTGACCCGCGGCGGTGCTCGTCCCGTCCGCGACAGAAAGTTAACACGCTTCGGGACAAATTCACAATTAAATTATACGCAAGCATCCCAGCACCGATGATCTTGGAGCGCCTTTGGGTAGTGTTAACTTATGTGTGGTGCGACTGCTATAGCTGGGGACTACGACAATTTAATTCAAGAAAAAAAGATATGGAAGAAAATGCGGCTACTAACACAGAGAAAACATCTTTCTGCAATAGTCAATAGACTTTTTTTGTTCCTTTTATCCATTTATCCCCTTCATTTGAATGCCGTACGAGTCTCATACAAGGTATTTTTAGTTTTTAACCGATTTTTTTCACTTTAATAATCCAACCAAAAGAGTGATTCCTTAAGCCATACTTATATCATGACTATAATCATAAGACAAAAAGTCTTAACTGAAAAGCATAAAAGGATTTTAAATCACCATGTACTATATTGGCTATAGATAAACCAAAAGTCGCAAGTCCCTAGCTTACGTAGTTTTAAACACATAAGTTCAGTGCGTTAGTTGGAAATGCTTTTGGAAGTTTGTCCAACTCACGCGAAGTGGTGAGTTGCCATACCACTCTATAACATACGGTGCCAGCGCAGCCACTGGCCAATAAAGAGGTCAAGTGGCCGACTCACTGACAGATCAATTACTATTAGTTATGTTTATCTAATGAGTTAGTTGCAGACTATACTCGACAGCCACTTACGGGGTTTATAAATTGTATGGGTGTTTTCTATATTGCCTTCTAAGCACAGATGTCTGGCTGATGCTTCAAGAATCCACCATAAAGTGCGATGCATCAATAGAATTAGTTCCATAAATTAAAATCATTTGAAATTGGACTGTGTAAATTGCATATTAAAATCATTTGAAATTGGACTGTGTAAATTGCATATTAAAATCTACCAAAATTTCCAAATCATATTAACATCATATACTCACCGGAACATTAGATAGGTATCGAAGTAATGACCATGTATCTCAAGTTAATCCTAAGTTAATAGGTAACCCCGCGTGCGGGGCGCGGCGCTGCCGGCGGCGGCGGACGCGGTTTATGTTCGCGAAGCACGCGAGTTGCGCGCGCGCACCCCCCGGCCAATACGAGGATGAGCATGTTTCAAATGTCATTTGCTAAAATTTCATCGTTGTTAAAGCTTTTAGAAAAACCTTTATCAGGTAACCTTACCCCGACCTATCTATAAACAAGTTTTTAGCTGCATATTTGTGTAGAAACAGAGGTAACTTCAGAAGTAGTAGAGTTCACAACGGAAAGCTCGTCCGGGGAGGTTATAATGCCATCCTCATTTTCGCCGTCAAGCAGCATTGCTTTTTATTATTGAGTTTTGGTTAGAAAATATGTTAAGTAAAGTCCCTTTAGAACCAAAGGGAACTCCGGTTTTAGCTATTCTATTTTACAAGATTGCCGTACTAAATTACCAATAATTTAAACAAACTTCAATGCTTTGACAGTTAGGGCCTCATCATAAATTGGTAACAAGAAATCGATCGGAATATACACGATCATAGTTAGTAACGGGTACAGGTGGTGCGCGGCCACGAGGCTTGCACTGGAGCCATAAATCAGCGGACACCAGACGTCATGTGGCTACGTATTCGGAGTTTTTTCTCTCATAATGTGATTACTGTTACGAAACTATATTTTATTGGCCGCAGTCGCGACGTGAAACTAAGCTCTGAGGTTAACCGCTTTCGTATCGTATCAGATGAAATGCCGAAGGTTGGGAATCCTCACTAATTGATTGTGTTTGGAGCGTATTAGAGATTGCTTAATGTTGAGTGTGTGTATAGTGATGTTTGTTGGCTGACTGTCGATATCAGTTCTCGAATCATGTAGATACTATCGCCTTCTGCAGAATGGAACATCTTTTCATGACAAACCTTAGCAAATCTTAAACTTTTCTGATCATTTTATTTTGACAAAGTAAGAACAGTTTTATTGACATAAAATCAATATACTATTCTCTAATATATTGAGTCATCTTTAGGCTGTATAGTTGATATCTAATCTAGATCATATTATTTATTGTAAATAAATAAATAGCTTATAAATATAGTATGGTAATAAAGAAGCGATGTTACTTTCTTCCAACTCTAAAGATATTTCTTAAAGAGGCTCATCGACACAATGGGGACGCATATTTAGACAACACTACGTAAAACGGGTCGAGGCGTCCGACTATCGCGCACTAAATATCTATATAGATATCTGACATCTCCACAGTTATGTCGAGATAAACGGAATACTAGGAAAGAGTGTCATATAATTTACGAAGCCTTAACTTCACATTTGCATAAGTAGCTCATATTTTGCGGTTTTATCTCAAAGATGTACTAACGGTAGAGATGTTAAGATCGTAGAAAATTTTGCTTTTAGGTCACATTCTCGAAATCAATAATCTTTTATTATGTTTGGTGGACAGATGAAATTAATTATAATATTATTTCATGCTTCAGGCTTAAATCCTGCTAATGAAGGTGACGATGTACGATTGAGTATACAAAGCTTTCAAGAAAACAGGCTGATTGCAGCACAATTTATTAAGCTACCATTTTATTTGATGATAAGAGAAGGCTAAAGAGTAATATCAATGATCATGTACACTTTACACTCTGCACCTGCCGCTAGAGACAGCAGGGCGCTGGTTGTTCCGAATTTGTGTAATATATAATGCACAGAATTAAAAGTAAACACTCATACTGCGCCGATGTCGGATGATTTAGGTCATGGCAGGCAAAATGACGGTGTTTTTTTAATTAAGTACCTTATCTTCACCAAAGTCAAAGCTCATCATTAAACTAAAACTCGCCACCTTCTTTTCATCTACCTTCTTTAGTTCCCCTCAAAACATTAACTAGGTTTTTTTGCCCGTTAGACTTCTCGCTCGATAGTAACACTAAACTTTAAGTATTTAATCGAAATACACCACAATAACCTATTTCATCAATAGCTGTGCCAAAGATCGATACAAAATCAATTACAATACAGATCCAAAGCCGGAAAGTATTCAAGACCGGCCTTCGATCTCGAATCCTGTAGAAAAAACTATAATAACTCATAATCCTTGTCAGTGGTTGTCGATTAGCGATTAGCAACGTTCAAAAACGATCGCAAGATAATTGTTGAATACAAACGCGATACTCAGATCAATATTTTTCTAGATCACATAACAATACATGGTTATGTTATGCATACAAATGTATGCACTATTTCTGCATCATTTAGTTTGCCTCTAGCTAGGTCAGAGCGAGCCAGATTACAAGTTCTAAGCCAGGTCTCAAATACTGTTGGTATAAGGTAAGTCACATTTTAGAGGCGTTTTCATGGTATTTTTTTGTTTCAACAATAAATCAATCATACTTCATAACTCATAGGCTATGAATTTTGACATTAAAATTTTTATCAGAATATTTTTGCAAAAGATCCAAATTCTCATGACAGGTTTTCGAAAGAAATAGTTTTACAACCTATTTCGGCGCTTTGAGGGAAACAGGATTTCCTCTCTGTCAACATAACATAAGTTAATCTAGAATTATCTTTGATCGGAGGCACGATTTCACGAACTGTGCCGTACTGTACTGATACGAACGAATACAACTATTTTGTCTGTTATTTGTCTATGCTATGTAATTCAACGGTATTCCGTTAATTTAAATAAACGAAACCGAGAGTGGTTCGGTCACAAATCAGTGCTAGTATTTTTATATTCAAATTACTTACACGCTAAAAATGCTTCTGAGTTTGTGTAGCCCAGTTTGTTTATGGATGTGCCATTAAGGTTGATATTTCATGTAAAAGCATATAAAGTTTTTTCAGACAAAACTAAAGTTAATGTTAGCCAAGTTTAGATTTATGCTCAATCTAAAATAGACTAGTCAATAAGAGAATACCTACCACTACTTTACATCATCATCTAATCCACAGGATCTGCCTAGCCTGGGGTCAGATAGCCATGTATAAAAAAACACGTGTGAAGAATGTCTTGGGGGATATTTATCACGATCTGTAAAAAAATCAATTGTTATTACGGTTCATGAGATACAACCCGCTGACAGAAAGAAGGACAGCCGAGACTCAGTAATAAAGTCCAGTTGCACTTTTTGGCTGCGTAACCCTAACCCTAAAAATTGTAATATGCAATGATGATTAATAAAATTTCCATTGCTATTTAAGATTAATGTTAGCAGGCCATGTTCCAAGCATCGAATATCGATAGAACTGCGAACAACGCTGTTATAAAAACCCAAATTGTTATTATAAGTGTAACCGATCTCCAAAGTTGCCTCTAGGTTCATGTTAATAACGCTTCAGAATAGGTATAGACCAAGTTTGGAGCATTAACCGTGTAATTGATGTTTCTATAACACATCAAATAACTATTATTCACTTTTCTTTAATGTCTTGTTAGAATCGATAGTGTTATAGATTGATAACAAAATTTTATTCGTTCGGTAAACTTTTGTGTCTATAAATAGTAAAGAGCAGTTATTAGTATTGTTTTAGTTGTAGAATGAAACTGTTATTTTTCTCGGGTGGTTTAAATAAAAAGTTACTCGGCTTATGTTATCCTACAGATAATATTAATGTGAAAGTTTGTGAGCATGAATATATGTTTGTTAGTCTTTTACGCAAAAGCTATCATATAGATATGAATGGAACTTGGCACGTACATAGTTTATAGCCTGTATTAACACATAGGATACTTTTTATCTCGGGAAATTATGACACCCCCTTGAAACGTGGATTAAACTGCAGGGGATAGCTAGTTCTATCATCTAATCAAAAAAATAAGTCAGTACAATAAATATTATGGCAAAAACCAATTGATGTTGATACAAGAAGTCTAACAGAAGACCATTTTTGAAAACCTTGATTGTCTTTTTGTTTGTCTATTCCAACACTTTAATCACTGAAATTACTAGATGAATTATAATGGGGTTTTCACAGGAAACTGGACCTTACATTTCGGTAACAGGCTTTATTTCATCAAAATCTGACGAAAAGAAAGATACCTTAATTTAAAGCGGGAGAAGTTGCGGGTCTAACATAATATTATTTAACAAACTTTATATGTTGCCACTACTAGTAACTGCATGTCTCTCAATAGCTGTATAAACTTTGGTGAAATTGTAAACAAAAGTAATGTAACCAATAAAGATAAGGTTTTAGAAAATATGTCCGAGGCAAAGACCTAAAGTGGTTACGTAAACGTCATGCCAGACAACTAAGCTTAATATCGCGACTATTTCCACGGTACTCACCGGCAGAGTGCGAACAAAACATTCTCTATAATAATACCCATTTTGACATTTTGTAAGGTTTTTGTACTTTCGTAATGGACGCTAAACGGTGACACCGTTCGGCTATTCAACAACGTGTTGTATTGTTTATACGGACAACAGCTTTCGAAACACATAACACACGTGTTTGCGGATAATGCACCTACATAACAAAATACTATTTTATCTCTATAAGTACCGGACAATATTGGGAAATATCGATGTATATCGTTGTTTATTATAGTCCTTTGGGTTTAAGAATGAATTTAAAAATACATATAATTATGAAAGGCAAACTTAAGGGGACCCGGTAGTCTAGTAAAATTTTTTTTGATATGACAGAAATGACTAAGGGTTTTAATTTTTTTTAGGCTTATTTTATTACTTATTAACAATACAAAAATGATGGTAAACACAAAACATTTTTTTTTTTTTTATTCCAAAAGTGGCGCTGAAGTTTCCCTCTCAAAAAAAAGGGACCTGGCTGCTGAAGGAGGTTTTATCTCTCCCTTTGATCTGAAATTAAAAAATAAGACGGATTTTTAATCAGTACAAGTCAATGGCGGGGACTCGAATAAAAAAAAAAAAATTGACAAAATGGCGCGTAATTCAAAGTACGAGTCTGAAAACTTAATATAACTTATAATGTATATTTATTTCAAATGATAGGTACTAATGGAAAAAATAACACATTCTAGTCCAAACACTATAACAATACTTACTAGTCAATCACTCAGCAAGTCAGCGCTCAGGTGGAGGCTGAGACTTTAGAATGGGTTACTGCATTGCAGTCTGTTGCCTTCAGAGGCAGAGACTCAAGCCCGATCAGTTGTGATGAAGATAATGACTTATATTGCTCATCTGGTACTAATGGAATAATTAAATGAGCAGTGTGGCTTTAGCTAACTCAGTGTATATTTTATATCGGTGATGAGAAATGTAAACTAAAAGTATGAGATAAAAACTTAACCATCAGTTGGTGTATTAGAATATTCTATTATCAACTAGTGACCTTCCCCGATTTCATATCCGTGAGATTTACTATTTGGTGAAGTTTCCGTCCGGAGAAAATTGACGGTTTAAATTGTATCCAACTCCTTTATGTAGCTTTAAAACCTAAGTGAACGAACAATGCGTCGCGCTAAGTGACATTGTTTTTTTACCATTTCCTTAGTCAATCGAAATGAATAAATAAATAACTTGTCACACACGGTTACTGATTCCAAACATAGCAAAACTTATGGTATCTACTATGGTAGCCAAGTAACTGATATACCACAATTACGTATTTTTAAATACACAGATATAAAACAAACATGTTCATACACTCAAATTATTGTCCTGGGTACGAATCGAATCTGCCTAACGTAAATTGGTATAACATGAGATCCCAGAACTAGAACGCCTAGTTTAGACATCTCAGAACCTAAGCCAATATTCGCATGGACGAGCAAAGTTTGTTACGGCTGGCCCGCAGTTAAATTGAAGGCTCTCGAACGCTCAGTGGCTCCTAGAGATGAGCATTTGATGAAATAAATTCGGTATGTAAAGTAACGGGCCGGCATGCGGCAGATACCTGATACCGGCCGCGCGGCAACTTTATGGACCAATAAAACTTTGAGCTTGCGTCCCCGTGGCGAACATCGCGGCGCGTCGCGCTAGGTTCGGTACCGACAGCATCACACGCCTATTGAAGGTTTACAACATATTTTTTTTTTATTGAGACATGTATATGTACTTTGTCTTTAAATATGTATCGTCCACTAATAGTCAGTTTCGTATAAATTTTATTTATATATTGCTTGTCAAGAAAATGTACCTGTATGTTTCAATATTTTATTATATTTTAAACAACAAATAATAAATAATAGTATTCCATTATTATTTGTGTAAGGATTTTAATTAAATGACAGTATTATTATTAGCCTTATGACTGGCCTTCATAACCTTTGATGTCCTACATAAATATTTGATGATTTTGAAATGAACTAAACGTTGTGATGAAACGCTTTGCGCGCTGACGGTACATTACGTATTTCGTAAAGAGGACTATAAATTCAAGGTTATTTCGTTATTACGGAGAGATTGTACAACATTTGTGGGTGATAAAACGTTATCACACGCCATAACTCATTCCACAATAACTTCATATTTCACACATTTGGACATTACGCGCGGAGCTCGCGCACTGCCTTACACACACTAATTTTTATATCAGTCTTCCTTCATTTACATAATTAATGTTTCGTTCCGATAACAATGTTTGGCTTGTTTCTTATTATGTTATTATCGTAATTGGTTATTATTTTAAGTGATTTTTTGCTGGTTATTCTTGTTCGAGATTTCTAATGTTTCCATTTTATCAGCAACAGATATCGACTTATTTGGCTGTGGAATTTGTAGTTTTAGACTAGTTCTAATAATAATCATGTGCCTGCCCCTTCCCAGGCATTTGGGGTTGCCTACATATTTCTTTCTCTATTTCTTCTTCATGCCATCTCAGCATTCACTCCCTTCTTTGGCAGATGTGGAAGATGATATCATCTTCCACATTCATTTTCATCACATGGCTTTCATTGCTCCTCATGATATGCTTATATCATGAAAAACAGCTAGTTAACTGAAAAATAATCCTTCTATAAATCTTACAGAAAAAAATCCTAGAAAATATCAATAGAAAAGTCAAGGCCACTAGAGTTACCTTCAATTTGGGTGTCAGTCAACTAAGAATTTTTTTTTTATAAAAATTCAGGAAGGTTACTTTTGTATATAGCCCACTATTTTCACTTTCATATTATTCGTATATTTCTAATATAATATCTTTGTATTTATCACAAGAATTAATTATAAATTAAAAATTGTTTGGATAAGTCTTCTCGGTCTTATCATTTGATTGTCTTAATCATGTTGCAAAAAATATTATTTTAACTTATTGTATGAAAATACTGTAAACTCTCTACAAGATTCATATGGCCTTTCTAAATTTATTATCTAATGGCCTGGGCGACTGAGCGTTTCCAATGAAATTCGCCCATTAGGTGGGCCATTGCCGTCCACCCGAGTGGGCATCGTCGTCGATACAAGTTTATTACAATGCGCTTACATTTCACTTACCGGTTTCATACAATATCTGTGATAAGAGAAATTTACATTACAGTATTTTATTGGGATTTTACACTCTTGAACTTAGTAATGTTTACTATTAGTTAAAGTACTTTCATTGCATTAGAGATGGTTATAGTTTTCTATAATAAGCATAAATCAAACAATGTGAGGAATCCATGACATACTAGGGGGCAAAGTCGGGAAAATCAGGGGCGGAGGAAATTACGCATTGACATTTTTTATGCATTTTTTATTTTGATAAGTGGTTACAGTCGCCTATGGACTTTTGCAATGCCAGAAGCATTACCAAAACGTTTTCGACCCTGAGACGTGTAGTGGTTAAGGCATGTACCTGTAATTTCGCCGGCTCCCTTACTGTGTACCTACTACTGCTTCTACTAGGTGGTTGTACTTCTCCAGACGAACCCTGCACCAAGAGCTCTACTACCTTGAAAATGCAATTAACAGTTAACAATCAGGTAAAGCATCTGCCCGCTTATGACTTAAAAAAGGTTTCAAAATATCAAAAAACAAAAAATACAAAAGTTTTTTAAATTCGATGAACATATCCAACAGAAGCAATAAATATGTCACCTGAGAACATAAATATAATAATAATGCATTATTATGTATTATACACGACCAATTAAATACGATTTTACGATCGGATCTCTCTCTATAATCAGCACTAATTAATGTATAGATACCAATATAATGATGGCAATCGTAAAACTTTGTAGGTTTATTGTACGCGATTGGGAGGTTTTAGAAATCGCAAGGCAACAGCCTTTTAGCCTTGTCTCAGTTTGAGCTATTAACTTTTGTGATTTATCATATTTTACTTTTTCTTTAATTACTGTCTAGTCAGGTTATAAATTTTGAATTCCTTTCTGTTATAAAATTAAGTCACAAATCATGTCTGTAAAAGTTTTATCTCAAATCGAAAACTTTTTATTGTATAAAATGGAGGTGTGTCTATTTTAACCAAACACTAAGTTAACCAAACAAGTAAGCTCGATACATCCTTCTGCCAATTCGCACAAACCGCTATAATTTATGCATATAAATGCAGAAATGTACATACAAAATGGGCGCCCGGTTACGATCACGACGTCGTAATAGCGGAGAGGTGTTAACTGGAATTTTACTTACCTAATTTATTATTGATTTACATACCGTATACCACCGATTATGTCTGATAGTAGTATAAACCACTATATGAGGCAGGGAACTTGCTTTGTTACTTAATTTTAATGATTCATTCGGAAACAATATTTATGATAAGGTTTAGAGTAAACGTCTTCTTGAGATGTTATGTACGATTCTTAGGTCAAAATAAAAAGTTATCACAGGGCTGCTAAGGAAAAGGAGAGGCAGACGATGATAGTCAGCAATTTTTACGCTTGTTTGATAAAATATTGTCTAATAGATACATCCTGACGCTTATATTTAGTTCGAGAAAATATTGTACGTCATTCTATTCTATTATAACATTAAGCATTTTCATGTCAGAAGGTAACCAGGCAGGCACTCCCCTTACTGGCACTAGTCGGAAAACAGGAGATGTCAACCAGCTGCCATTTTAAAAGGGCCTGTTGTAATGTGTGTGACACATTATTTTAAGAATAATATTTAGATACTGTATAGGTAACTACCATTAAAATTTTTTTTAGTATACTAGTTAAATCAAAGCAAACAGTAAAAAAACAATTTCAGTTGCACAAAAGCAATTAAGGGTCGAATCGCGTTCCACTCCAGCATTCATCACTCTGACAGCTTTGATTGACAAATGCAGGCATAAATACCTCTAATGGGTACTTTGCCAGACACCAGACACTCATATAAGTTATAAAATTGCAATATAAACGGAGAACTACACCTGCCTACACGGCATGAGTCGCTTAATAGTGTTACGTGTGCGGAATTGTCTAGGAATTATGATTAATTGAATACATCTGTGTCGTTATACTTACCTTTAGCCGTGATTTCAAACGCATTGAAGATACTACCTATTTTAACTATTTATTAAGGGCGAATTCTCAATGGATGTGTATTTGGATATAAGTTTCCTTTAGTTAGTCAATACAAAAACTGTTTTAAATTTTTGACGGGCAGATACAAACATTATTTATTTATTAAATATGACCCATTAACCGCATACATACTAAACACTTTATATCAAATTAAAGTAGCTAACAGTATGGCGATATGTACATCAATTATAGATGTGTACGGTATTTACCACATTTGGAACGAATGTAGGATTATAGAAGTTCAGAAACATCAATTAAGATTTTTTTTAAACTAAAATAATAAAGTTCAATCTAAAAAAATAAAAGTGACAATAAATAAATGGTAAACGCTTAGTTTACTAGCTATTTGAATGAAGCCTAATTGGTGTACCGATCAGTTTCCTTTTGTATAACTTAGAGCAGCGAGTCCTTGTATACTGCATAGCCTAAAATCTCTCTTGGTAACTATTAAAGCCGTTAGATAGATATAATAATTTTTTTACTTATTTGCCACCACTAAAAGGTACAGTAATAACGTAAAAAATGCAATTACAACAGAGAACAATAATTAAAAGTGTCGATGAAAACCACGCGTATTGTGGCAAGTGTTGAGTTTACGAGAAACGTTGTGCTATATCTTTAATTACATACGTATACTGAAGGGCAACATCTTGTTTCTATCAGTAATGGTCTAAAAGTGTGTAAAATAACCATTATATTATTAGCTTCTTCAAGGAAAAGCTGTTAATTGTGTTTACCACGTTTAAATGCTTATCTATATGAATAAATATACAAATTTTCTTATGTTTGCACCCATCTCGTATTATTTTCCGATAGCGTAACTTTAGTGAGTCGTTCTACGTACGCCTGCAAAAGTTCCTAGTATTAAAAAAAACGCATATCAAAACAAGCCGGGAACTGCTAGCCCAGCTACCTAATCATACTAATTTTATAAAAGCGAAAGTGTATATGAATGGATGTTTGTTACTCTTTCACGCAAAAACTACCAAATGAATTTAGATGCAACTTGGCACATAGATAGAGCATATCCTGGAATAACATAAAGGCAACTTTTTATCCCGAGATAACGTGACATACCTCGGGAATACAGGTATAGCCGCGGGAGACAGCTGGTATACATATAAATGTTCAAATATATATCTTGACTTCTTGAAGAGTAATATTGAAAAGCATATAATAATATTTCTATTACAATTTGGGCCTCGGCTCGTGTCTGTTCTATCTCTTGGCTAATCAAGGCTTCTACAATATAAAAATAAACTAGAATATTTCAGTAAGTTTTAGCAATATCATAAATATGTCTCCAGGTCAAGCACAGGCTGTATACAGGTTGTATATTTCGCAAGGCAGCAGGCTAGAGCTGGCATCAGTCGTATAGCCGCTCTATTAGTCGCCATTCGAGTGACCTGTCGCAGGGAAGGTCGCCCGGTGTTGATGCCTGCGACTAGTATGGCAACTTATTGAAACTGACTAGTTGGATTTGTGGGGATACGACATGCGACTAGTGTAATAATTTCATTAGTGATTGACGATCAATTTTGCAAATAGAGATAGCAGTAATAAAGTGTTTCATATATATTTTGTAGCCTTAAACATAAAAATATTCCTGTTTTTTTTCAACAAAATCTAAAAAGTTGTACAATTACAAAACTGGCTGGAAACCGTCCATCCATCAACACAGGATTTTACAATCCTTGCTATCGTGATGAGATAAAGTCAATATTCAAGTTAGATATTTGTTCAGATTTCCCTGGTATCACATAATTAATTAATGAAACGTTCACGTCCACACTAAGCTAATCTGGCAGCCATCTCGCGTGCACACTAAGCTATCTCTATCTCAAACGTAAACAATCTGGTTCGCGTCGATTTCAACAGCCCACCGTCGGAATGTCCACACTAACCGGCGACATTACTGTTAACTCGCCTAAAATATAGCTCGTGGGCCATTACCGACTTACGGCTATGGATCCACGATCAGAGATGGCCTTATAACGATGAACTTTTTTAGATTCTGATTAAAAATAAAACGTATATTTTAAATGCAAAGATAAAAGTTGTGTATTGGACTGTTATTTATTTAACCAATTAACGTCGTTAGTATTGAATGACATCAAATAAACAAATACGTTGGAGCATTTTTCACACGCGGCCATCTGATTTTTAGTGAGAGTTTGGGCTATAGACACCTAATGACTGATATAGTACCTTAATATATATTTACATACAAGTTGTCTGCGTATTCACAATTTTTGTTTTTCGGATTCGAATCAAATTCAAATTACAAAAACCTGCCGGTCAAATCATCATCATCATCATCATCATCAGCCTATCTCCGTCCACTGCTGGACATAGGCCTCACCTATAGCACGCCACTGAGCTCGATCTTCAGGTCAAATCATGCTGGTAGGGTTTTGTAATCTCAACACCAACCAACCCGTTATAATGCCATATTGAGCTACTTTTGCCTTATTTTGAGAATATATTTATATATAATTATTATTATAATATATTAATATATATTGTAAATGAGAATCACATATTTTTTTTAGAGTAGTAGAGCTCTTAGTGCAGAGTTCGTCCGGGGAAGTACTACCACCTTACCCATTTCCGCCGTGAAGCAGTAGTGCTATTGTATTACTGTGTTTCGGTTAGAAAGGTAAGGCGGCCGGCGAAATTACAGGCACATGAGACTTAACAACTTCACGTCTCAGGGTCGACAACGCATTGGCGATGCGCCTAGTGTTGCAAATGTCCATAGGCGGCGGTGACCACTTACCATCAGATGGACCGTCTGCTTGTTTGTCGGCCCAAGTGGCATAAAAAAAAAAAAAACATATTTACTTAGTGATACAAATATATTTATTCAATTATAGTTTATTCGTCAGTGACTGTACCGGTTTATTATAAAAAAACAAATACATACACAGAAATGTAATCTTTTCAAATAACTCAATAGATATCCTAGAGCCATTCATTGAAAACATCCATTATACATGCAAAGTATTTAAAAAAAAAAACATAAATTTTTGACTTAATCAAATAATCATACAAATTATTATGTGATTAATTAATATACAAGCATTGCATTTATTTTATTATAAAATATTATTCGTCGTTAAACAAAACTGCCATGAATGAATACGACTTTTTTTTAATTTTTTTTTTTGCCGTCATGTTTTCTTTTGACTTATGCAGTTACAAGTATATAAAAGTGTTCACATAGTACAGTGTCCGGCATTTTATAAACGTGTTTTCTGATCGTACGATAGAGAATGTTATTTATTGGTTATTTATTTACCTACTAGGCGGCAATTATAGAATAACTAGTTATAGTCCGCTGCTTCCCTTTCTGACCTTTGTCTTCTCAGATGTCAAACCAATTTAATATTTCACCAGACCGGGTAAGTTGACACGATATAAAAAAAACATGGACGTGTATTTCAAAGTTAACACAAAAAAATATTAATTGGTAAGTGATCTCATTATAAATACAGAATAAGGTTTAAATCGAATTTTCTATTAATGATGACGCCACTTCATTTTGTAAATAATTAGATATAGCATACGTTTGTACAAATCCTCACTTATATGGAGATAGGTGTCCCGACTGACCGATTACATCGATTAAAGCCATTAGCTACTTAAACGAATTGCCAAGTTTACATTTTTTCTATCTAATCACGAGCAATTCTGTTCACATTCTGCTATTAGCACACTTCAATGTAAATACACATTTTAAAATTCTCACTTCATTAAACACATGGTAATTAAAAATGGTATCAAATTCGAGGAACCTAGTAAAGTGTTCAGAAAAACTCACCTAATTTTCTTTAAGGTGAAACTCGTTGAAGTCTTTTCGTAGGAAACTCTTGGGCATACATTTTTACACTAAATATTTACAATTTCTTTTACCAAATTGGTTATTGGTTCAACCTTATTTGTTATTTCTGAATTAGATTTTTTATCAAGTGGTAAAGTGGCACAAGCTTGCCTTGCGAGATGCGATTGATATATACATATATATTTTAATATCAGGTGTTGCTCGGGTTCGGCATGTGACGTTGGGATTAAATATATATTGGTATTTGCGTGACTTTACGTTCACCCACATAGCAGTACTGAAAATTTGATCTGAAAAGAAAAATCGTTTAATAAAGCAACGTACTCTAGGCAGATGGCTGCTATAGATAAATCTATAAAATCCATCACCCTGGTAGGTAATACCAGCAATGGTTACTTTATAATAAGCCTATTTTTTTCCAGCACAATGATACAATACAACCAAATCCTTTATGAATATAACAACAAAAAATATAAAAAAACCAATACCAAGTTAATAGCGTTCAACAGAATGATTTCTCTGTCCGTCAGTCTGCACACGGTACATTGTAAATCTTCCATTCATCATACTTTAATCGAAAATAAGATCAAAAGCTATCCCGTATGACCATCGAGATTATTGAATGAAACAGAGCGAGATAGAACATGCAGTTGGTGCACTAGATAGTGAGAGATATAAGATCACTAGGGATGTCGTAGTGCTGTGTATTTTAAGTACCAAAAGTTACGGATATTTAATTAATGTGGACTAATAAATGTTAGTGTCGAATATCGTAAAACTGTTTTAAATTAATTATTTCCAAAATTCTTTCAAATATTCCTATGTTCATTTGAAAAACATGGTAATGCTACGCTTCTAGTTTTATTTTGAACTGAGTTAATTTATTAAAATATTATTTTCTTGACTCTTGACATATTTTATGTGAGGCACAAACTGCCATTTTATATCCGAATATAAAATTGAGATAATATAAAATGTCCGCACCCACATCCGAGCACGATCTTAACAACCCTAAAGATTACCGCGCTATTCGATTTCTTTTCAAGATCGATACACAATAAATCTTTTTGGATGTTTTCTTTTTGTCGGATAAGCACTCTTGCGACGGGCGGAGAGACAGCTCGTGGCTACTGGGTTTGGGGTTCGATTCTCGCGATGTTATTTTTATTTATAACTTTACTCTCGATTTATCGTCACTTCACTTTTATGGCGACGATGGGCTTTTTGAATGAATTGTATTAATATCAATGTGAGTTTTGTTTTATTTCATGTAAGCGATAAAATGACGTTTTGTGTCTTTCTTACGGACGTTACGGCTTTATTGACCATGAAGAGAATAATTTTATTTTATGTACGAAGATTAATTTTGGCATAACGACAAAATAAGCTATTGTCTGTTTATGACAAATAAAATGTTGATGAAAACATTTATATTTACAAGTTTCGTAGTATCCACGTTCACAGAATGAGTGTTGCAAATAGTTTGATCTGTTTCCCATATACACATTGAAACGAGACATTATTTTATTATTTAAGTAGGGTTGATCATTATACAATAGTTATTGTACTGACTAGTTTATAGAATCCTGTTTAATTTCATAAGATTGTAATACGTCTTTTGACAGAGTTTGAACATTGCTAGTATGTACAGTTAACTCAAGTGACGAATGAGCTAGAGCAAGAGCAAGATCATGGTAATTAGTCGCTCAATCTATTATAATTATGACAAAATTTACTAGTCAGACCTCGTAGTACGTGTGGTGTTATGATATAGTGTATGATGTCGTAGATAGTTCAACATAAATATTAAAAATAAAAGATAAACCGGAAAATAAAATGAAGATGTGTAAATTTAATAAATAATAAAGTGAAGGTATAGGTCCTAACTACCTGTCTAACTATTCTGTTAGATAGATAAACGAGTGTTATTTTGAATGTAATAAAAATCAATGTTCCATACTAACTAGTCAGTACAAATCAATCATACAGATGTTTAAAATACTGACTTATGTTTGTTTAGTCTCATAAATAAAAAATATTAAGGTTTGATACAATATAGTACACACTTTTTAATATCTGTATATACTATGTTAAGGCTAAGCTTATAGAAAAGAAAATCTTGAGGAAAACAGCACTGTCGAAAGTTACTTGCTCGGCTGGCTATACCCCTAACAATAACTCTACCAGTGTGTTTAGCGATGCACATAATTATAATCAAATTGCCATACCTTACATTGACAATGATAACATTGCGGTCAATCACCCCAATTCATAGAAATATGGGTTATGAATAAAATGTATGTTATAAAAATTGAGACTGTCCACCCAGTTCCGTGCCTACTGGATCGCCAGACGCCACACCTGTCTTTGACATTTACTCAACCTACAGATAATACCGTTACAACAAGCGTCTACACAGTAAATATAAATCATTTTACCTAATTTAAATGTTAGACGTATGGAACACCCACTTTTGCTCATGTCTCTATTGTGGCACCCGATATAGCACCGGCTAATACAAATATATGTATACTGACACACTGACACTCGAACAGGTAATATTTGAATAAATCAAAAATCTGCGACAGCTAATCGCATATCGAGACATTCGTACAGCAATAATACGACATTCTAACAATTAATTTATTACATGTCGCATTGTGTGTACACGCCCCTTGAATTATATTAAAACTCTATTGGGCCACACATAGCGAACTTTAAGATTCGATTAACATAATTATTATAAATTATGTTATGATTGGCGCTATGTTGTACGTACTTACATTCCAAAGGATTCGGGCCAAATAAGGACCTTATTTAGGATCCCATTGATGTTAGTTTTGGCAGCTGTAATAAACTTCAACCCAAACATGAACATAAGTTAATGAAAATAACGAGCAACGATTGTCTAAATCAAAATAACCAAACACAAGTAGTGGACCAGAAGCAGCGACATATTTCATCGATTTAACGGCTTTACGTCAATCTACATAATTCCTATCGAGTATCGATTTATATCGGAATAATTTACCAATAAAAATCGATGCCCGACACCCGCGAAAAATGATAATAATCGTGCCCATAAAAATGAATAATCGGCGCGTCTCGCGCACTTCATTGTGGATAATGTATATTTAATTACCGGACACTTTTAATTGGAAAATAATTTATCTCGACACAGTTTGATTTAGTAGCAGTTAATTCATTGGAAATTCGTAATATTTTATAAATATTCCAAGTTATGGAGCATGAATCTGTTGACTTGTTTCGCGTTGGAACATAAAAGCGTGACAGTTTTGTCCTTCATAATAACATTATTGTTATTAATACTCGACTTACTGAGCTAATTCTGAGTAACGATAAATAATAGCTCGAACACGGTGTGCCAAGATTATTGTCCTCGACGCTCGAAGCAAGTCCTATGTTTCTATAAAGCCTTGTTGGCTATAATACCCACTATAGCTTTAAGCTTCCTTTTATGACGAGGAAACTACGGTCAAGCAAGTGGTCCGAGCGCGAAATTACTCGGATATACCTCCAAGAAATGTGTAGTTAGTATTACAGTGATTAGACTAGAAATTGGGCATCCTCTGGAAGGTGAAGCGCTACTTTACGCCGAGTCAGTTGCTCCAACTGTACAAAGCACAAGTCAGGTCGTGCATGGAGTACTGCTGTCACCTCTGGGATGGATCTGCCAAATACCAGCTGGAGGCCCTTGACTCAATAGACCGCCGTGCCAGGAGACTCATCGATGATGTTTCGCTAGTTGAGGCGAAATTAACGAGCCTTGAACATCGTCGTAGGGTTTCGTGTTTGTCGGTTTTCTATAGGATGTATTTTGGAGAGTGTGCGACTGAATTGTTCAATATAATTCCTCCATCCCCATTTCTCCATCGAACCACAAGGCGCCGGGAGAATTTCCACCCACACGTTGTCGACACCCCGCTTTTACGAACACAACGTTTCGCTTCTTCGTTCGTTATACGAACAGCAAAGGAGTGGAACTCTCTTCCGGGGTCAGTGTTTCCCGACAGCTATAACCTGGATTTATTCAAGGCCAGAGTGAATAGGCATTTTCTGGGTAAGCGTGCTACATCCTCGGCCTCGTCGTGACTCCTTCTGGAGTCAGTCGAAGGCCAAACGCAAGCCCATTCCTAATAAAAAAAAAAAAAAAAAGACACCCTGACTAGTACTCTGCAGGTCCAAAGTTCAATATCTATTCTAGATAAACATTTGTGTGTATTAACACGTTCATTCAAAACATTTACCTTTTTTCTGGGGTTGTTGGGTAAAATGTTTAGTAACTATTAGTTTTATACTTCCTAATGTTCCTCTTTACCAATTCTACTTACTTTGGGACCCCATAGCACTATGAAAGTCGTAGGGTTTTAAATATTTTAACTTTATTTAAAGGTTTATATTACTATACCATGTTTTACATATGATTTGCAGTGCTAGCAAAATTTAGCCTCCAAGCTATTAAGGGCACATTTGCCTCGGCGTATCGAACAACGTTATTCGGTAATTAAAGGTTTCAAGTAATTGCAAATTAAAATAATCGGCCGATGATATTATAAGAGCTCAAATTACTGGGTAATTGAAGCACACCGACGTTTATCGCGTTAATCAATCATCGAAACTGTTACACACTTTCCTTTACGAGAAACTCGAGCTTTTTTAGGGTACCGTACCACTGTCAAACATTTATTTGTGTAGTTTGTCCACTCCGTGATCTTATAAGTTAGCCGTAAAGCGGTCCTTGTGACATCGAATTGGAACGGGTGAGGGTTGAAATTCTGCAACGTGATCGAGCTTGGTATGGTGGCAGGGTACTATGTACTAACCTGCATCGCTGGGTGATAAATCGGTCATGAAACACCTACAAGTGCGCCGCCTGCAGCCCTTGAAAGCCTTCTGGATGAATCTGTAATATGATAAAACCTTTGATTGGTAATTTTTATGGGTAATGGTGACCTTGTCGTCAGGTGGACCCTCTGCCTGAATGTAAAGAATACCGAAAAAAGACATAATATTTTTTATTTGTGGCTAAGAAGATAAAGATATTTTTTTATATATTGCGGAACCCCGACGCAAAGAATAAACGATGACTTGCGATTCAATAGATTTTTTTGTTGGGCGAGAGGCAATGTCAAAAACATCAATTAAAAACTTATGAAATACTTCAATATTGGCCGTTTGATTGAGATTTGTTATGACACCGTTCATAACAAGTAGAAAGTTTATATTTTATTTTTCCAATTAATGAAGTTAAAACAATTATGATGAAGGCAGAATCTCACTAACGGTCAAAGGAGCATTGATTATTATATTGACGTAATTTTTTTTTTTTAATAGTCTGGGAAAATCTTTACTCACGGCCATTTGATCCTAAACTAAACAGAGCTTTTACTATGGAAAGTGATATACTAACTACCTACATATACCATATACATATTTACACCCAGACACAGCACAAACAGACATTTTCATGCACACAAATGTTTGTCCCGGGTGGGAATCGAACCTGCGACTTGGCAGTCAGGGTCGCTAACCACCAAGCCAATTGGCCTGTCAAATTGACTCTATAGTTAATAGTCATTAAGTAAGGAACATGAGCTTGGAAGTGAAAGTGTTCATAAAAACTTGAAATAGTATTTTCTCCAGCAGGCTGACTGACGATCGGGGACCCAGTTCTCGGCTCATAGCATTCGAAATTGACGTAAAATCATGGCAAAAATCTAATTCATTTTGGCAGTTGCCCGCCATATCTAAGGCACAAATGTCGTAGGCCTGTCAAATGAGCTTAATATAAAAAATATTTACGAAAGAATATCAAGAATCGATGGCGTGCCTGTCATATACCTCGCATACGTTCATTGATCGGTGTTTAATCGCATTTAATTCCCGTGAAACTTCTCGGGTCTGGCCGCGCTGAGCTGCGCCACACTACAGTTATTAACGCGAAACGATTAATGCAACGAAGACCTTCAATCGACTTAAATGCCTCTTAAACGGTTTTGGATGTAGGACAACCTCTTAATTTCAAACTGAGTGCTTAATGATTTTGTGAGTCAGTTTATGGGACAAGATAATCGTTAAGCTTGAGTTATAAAACAAATATTCACTGATAAGTATACTGAAATTCTGCACTGTCACGGGTGCTGGTGTGTTGGTAGTCAACATTGATTCTCGTTCGGAGTATATTTGGAGCGACATCATTATTTATTTAGTAACAAATGTGGCCAATTTACTGGCTCAGTTCCTCCATTCATACGCTCGTTATGTGGCCTGGCACCATTGTGGACGTCGTACGTTTATTGTCTTATTTTGGTGCGTGCGCGCATCCCGACACCGCCAAATTCGTACAGACACACCATTACCCGCTGCAGCCTATTAAAGACTTTAATAGCCTATTATTAAAATAATTTCTAACTCGTGTCTCGATAATTGACGGGCGTATTCTCGACGTTTTTTTATATCCGCATTCGATTCGATTATACGTCAACGCTCTTGTACTCGCATTACGTTGCGGGCAAAACCAACTCTCGCTAGCTTATTGAACAGATTAATCTTACGGCAAAATACAGTGTTTGAACCTTTAGTTAATAAATGTGCTGTACCATCTCGCCCGAAGGTTTATTATTAGTGCTGGCTGCTCTCGGCCAGAGGCGGTACTAGGCGTCCAGACCGCGGTGGAGCTACCGTGTAATGCTAGGTGAATTACTATTGAATCGCCATCGTCCAGCTACTGGATTTTACGGTGGAATTTTCTTTAGAAGGTTCATCGTTTAGTGATTACAAAAAAACTGAATACCTATAGTAAATCGAGAATTTTTGATGTCATATTCCAAATAGCGTACACAAAGAAATGTGAATGAAATGGCTGCACCCACCATTCAACCGTCAACATTTGCTTGCAATTGGACTTTTAATTATATACGTTAGAGTTGAAAATCGTATGGTGGATGCAATTGACAGATGGACTTGGGTAGCATGCCATCTCAATAGCAACACAAACATAGAGAGGTGCATAAAAACAACACTCGAGGCTTGGTGGACTGCTACCAGGCGAGCAGGGCTGCGCGGAGGTGGCCGGTAGCAGACCGGTCGAGGTAATGATACCACTGCCTTTTAGGGCGCGTGTTATGATGGCTGACGGTGTCATGTGGATAAGGCAATAAATAACTCATTGGTTGAATTTTTGCTTACACGATAGAGGGATAACATTTAAGGCAAAAAATGTTGATGTCTTATAGAGGAAGGGTTCCATAAAATTTTCCAAACTTGTAACCAAAGTAAAGTCTCAGTCGCTATCAGAAACTCTGGAAGCAAATTAATTTTTACATGAAACTCAAATTACAGCAGCGTATTATAGGGAACTAAATTTTTAACATTGAAGCTACATTAATACAAACGGCCATGTCCACACAATTCCAACACCCAGGCCCTTCACATCCAGTTTGTCCACTCTCATTAAGATCGCCAACAGTACTTGCCATTGCGTTTTTCCATCGACACTTGACAGTACACATACATTGCGAACTCCACTGCACTTCTGTGATCCTGGTACTCGAGCCTTATCTAGGAGCTAGCTTTGATCGTAGATAAACATAGGTTTAGGGTTCCTCTTACTTAAAATGACTAAACCAAAATACTTACAAACTGGATTGTTCTTTTACTGACAAGTAAAATATTAAATTATCTAAATAGTTTTGAAGGCTCCACGCGTTACAAAACACTTTTTTTTACCCATAGGTTTTTGTTGAACTTCAATCAGAAATAGTAATGTCAGTAAAAAAAATTAACGATACATTAAGCCAGTGCCCTATAAATAAGGGTATATAAAATTCTACCCTATTACATATCCATAATCTTGACAAATTTTACTATAGATAATATTGCGGTCAAACAAAAGTGATATCAGGAAGCCGAGAATTGGCTAAGATGTATAAAGTGTTAATGCATACAAAGATTACTCCATAGACTTCTTGCGATAACAAGTTATTTCAACAAAAGTGGAATATCCAGATCCACAATAATCACTATCGACTAAAAAAGTAATCTAGCCAAAACCTCCACAAATACGGAACTGTCTCCATACGGCGACAACTCTGGTGTCATCTTTTTATTGGAGAGACACACGTCTCAAGTGATTTTATGTGACAACAGACCTCGTATGGCGAGGTTTAATAGCGTTATTGGTTCCCCGCGGCCGCTGCTTGTTACTATCTGTATTATTTCTTATATCATTTTATTTGATGCGTGTAACTGTTGTTCGATTTATACTGTTACTAGTTGTCTCCTGCGGTTTCACTCGCTATCCCAAGGTATATTTTCATTATAGAATAAAAAGTATTTATGTGTTAATCTAGGTTATAAACTACATTTTTGTTACGTTTCATCCAAATCCGTTCAGTAGTTTTGCGTAATAAGTAACAAACATCCATCCACATACCCTCATAAACTTTCGCATTTATAATATTAGTAGGATGCTATATATCACGGTGGATGGAGTGTATTAAGTACTATTTTTTCTGGAGCTTCAGTTAAGATGCTCAATGACCTCAACAGGGTTTCCTAGCAGGTAGGCCTAAAGACAAATATGGACAAGACGAAAGTAATACTCAACGTCTATATCACGCCAATGCTGGTCATTGTTACGAAACTGTTCTCGTTGTCGACGAGCAAGCTTACCAACTAGGTAGGTCAAACTTCGACAAAGAGGTCAACCGATGTATCCAGCTTGGCTGCACAGCATTAGGGAAGCTACGCTAGTCTTCACATCCAGAAACCTCACCTGAAGTCTTCTATGAAGGTGTGTTGCCTGTGGTGATATATGGAATAAAGACGAGAATTCTTTGACTTCAGTCAACTTCATTCTTATTATAAATACGAAAGTAATCTCTGTCTGTTTATACATTTTGTTGATAATACTATACATTTTATCCCAGGTATTAAATAATACGTTAAGTGTGTGAGGTATTTGTTTAAATAACTTTGTTCTTGCCTCGTCCTTTAGATCTACTTCTGACAAGAACTACTTTTACCAATTTCTGACTAGAAGCTAATAAGATTTTATTAAATGAATATGGATAACAGGTTTATCTGACTAATATTGTCAATGGTCATCCTCATTTCTAAATAATCCTTGAATTACTAAAATGACCTTTCAAATCCGTCAACAAAGCAGACGATACCTTAAAAAATGTACCTAAGAAAATAACAGCGAGCACACGAAAACAAATCAATTGGAAGTTATTTACCACAGATAAGATATAAAGTAAGCCGTATAAAGCTTTAACACATCGCGTCCCACTCCCACACTACCACCTGTTTATCTCCCGCATCTCCGTAGGTGTAGATAAAGCCGGCGGGAATCGAACCCACTATCGGAGACACGGCTACCGGCCGCCTCAAATGCATTTCTCTTGTTACCTTAATAAGAGTTGTGTAAGGAATCTAACCTTGGACTTGTACTTGTAACTTAAGCCTACGGAAACCAGTATACCTAATGGATTTATTGAAAACGTACTATTTTAAAAGTTATCTTTAGTTTACACGCCTAATTAAGTAAATTAGGCAGTGATTTTAATTGAAAAAGGTAATGTTCCGTGTGAGTTAAGTTTATGTTAAGTAATGGTAAGCGAGGTGGAAATGAAAGTCAGCTCGTAGTTTCAAATACACTGGACAATGATCATTAATATTGGTACTATGTCGTTTGTACCTTAAAATTCAACTTTATTTGACCTTTGATAATTTGAATTCATTTTCGATTGCACTTATAGGTCCTAAGCATAAAGCTTAGCAATCTAAAATAACCCTACTGGTTAGGCAATAAGTAACCTTTTGCAATACTTTGCCAAAAAACTTTCGTAACCCTTCAAATTAAAACATGAGTCACAGCAATAAAGAAATAACGTTTACAAACAAACCGTAATAGTTATAATATGCGTGCAATTAACAGTTATTAAAACCATTTAACTTGTTATAGCAATCAATTTATGAGCAATCGTAAAATGGCATCGTGGTACATACATACAAACAATCGAAAAGAAAAAAACGAACTAGCACCGGTGAGGGGAACCAGTACCTACCACTGATTTGGTTATCTAGTATTTGTCAATGTTCTCACAAGCTTAGTAGAATGAAGGGATGTTCAAAACCTATTCAAATAAATAGTATTAAATATCCTGGCACATTTGTTTTACGCACAGCCATCTGATCTCGCAATAAGCAGAGCTTGTGCTATGGCAACCGGATAACTGATGTACACATTTTTCAATTATATTAAAGAAAAAAATAGTAAAATGAGGAACTTCATACTCGTTACTAGAAATACAAGGACAGCATCGGTACAGCAAACTTAATGAGACTGCAAACATTTGCTGCTAAGTAGAATAGGAAACCAGGAGAATAGCGCTCCAAGAACATTCCACGGCTTTTATATTTAGCTGTCTTATCAATGCCAATAAAAACTTAGATCCCCTGGAACTACTTACATTGCCATTGACTTAAAACCGTCTGAAGTGTAAAAGGGTTTGCCAAGTGCGGTCTAACTAGCCAGTCTCCTTTAGTAAGTGCCATTTATTGACATTTGCTTATAAGAAATAAAATTCCAAGTATAATAAGATAAGAATTCGTGCCGTTTTTATATTTGTCCAACATAGTTGCAGATATAAAAATCTAGTTGAAAATGGAGATTGTATTTCTTTGCCAATTTGTTTATTTGTGTAAATATAATGATCTATACAGGTATTCAGAAGTGCAGATGTTGGGTAAAAATCAATTCTGTTTTGAGACACAATCTTTATTGCTATAAATTGCCTATAAAAGCAAAAGTTCCGACTTGAACTTACTTTTTAATTAGCTTAGTGGTTGACAGTAGAAAAAAAATTGCGCCACCTTTTTTAATTCCAATTTCCGCCGTTGGCAAACCATTTCCTACAGGACTCTTCTATCTAATACGTTGGCGTAGTTGTCCAGTTAGATTTATCAAACCACCGGGTATCTCCTTCGAAGTTTAATTTAAAGGCACATTATCTCGGCAAATAAACATGGTACCAATAAAGAATTGGGCCTACTCCAGTCCACAAAAGGAACTCCACAATTCCAAGGCCCACGCTATCACCGTGATCGCCTCTCCCGGCGCCTGCGCGCTCCTAACTTACTAATTACCCGCAAACCGAGCAAAACGAGCGTCTGTACGTCTCTATACCGGCCGCTAACTCGTGACCGAGCTTCCACCATCGCTACATCGGTTTCGTGTGCGACGCTCTTGTACTGATACTGTTGCGTTTGCACGACGACAAAAAATGTTTGGAACCAAGTAATTCTATTGCGCACTGATATCCTTGCCGGTTATTCTCTAACTTTGGTAACTTCTGCAGCTTTGACATTTATAAGAGCCTTGGACCACAACTGAATACTTTGCTTTGACATTTGCAACCAATATTTGGACTACGGCTTACGTCTACTGAAAAAAAAAAAAAAAAGAAATCCCAAAATATTCTTTTAAGCTCAGCTTTGTAATTAATAGCCATTTTAAGTTCAAACCCAAAAATAAGTTTATTATTCGTATTCGAATTGATTTTTTTCCAATACAAGCAGGATAAATGTTATTTATTGAACCTGTGTGAACCTCACGATAACTGATTACAACTGCACGAATAGCTCTAAGCAACAAGAGTTCGCAATTCATGCGATTGAATCATTGAATCTATCTTTAAAGCCTTTTACGGAATCAGTGAAGATTAGGCGATTAAAGCGTGTATTATATATTAGTAACAAAATGTCAGATAAATACCTGATATGATTTTCGCCAAATGCGGCTCAAATTTATTGATATTAGGTGCTTTTTCACATAATACGATCCACCATTAGTGTAATCCATAGTACAGCATCGTAAAAAGTTAATTCAAATTCGAACTTAATTACCTCAAGGGATATCGGTACTAGATATATGAACTTTTTAATTAACATCAGGTGCAGAATTGTCTCCAGGGAACCCATGACAGTGTAAAGGTGATCAGCACGTGGGTACATGAATATTTTTGTATCATACGTAAACTGCTCTATGTTTACTATCCAAATTCTACAAAGCTGGCTGATTGCAGTAGTTTTGACCTTCATATGTGCCCTTTTGATCATAAGCTGAATAAAAGGCTTTGACTTTAAGAGTGTTATCGACCTAGCGTGACCTGGACACGGCCTGCAGGTCTCTTGAACTGACAAAGCAAAAGCAGATATTAGATTGTAATTTAATTGCCCGACGTTTCTATTTGTCTTTCACCATCGTTAGTGATGAAAAAAGGTAGTATTCCTCGCATTCCACTCTTTCATAAGAAGATTCCGTGTAGACGTATCCGGGATGGTTTATTAGTGGTGTTGGCTCGACCGCGGCCAGTAATTGGGGCCATAAATCTTGGTGCGTGTGCGATTGATCCGTTTGGGTATTATCGCCACGATTAAAAACGTTGTGAACGATATCTTTTTAAGTACAGGACCGACTTATATCAAAAAACCAGTTTCTCTGAATTTAGAAGTGTGGAAATTGTATAAAACCTTTTTTTTTTTTGGGTTTAGTAATCTTATAATGAATACATGTTGTTTCAATCAAAATGTATTTTTCAAGCTATTTATATTTTAACCAGTTAAACCAGTACACGCTTCACAGTAGCCATATAAAGCTTAAATTCTACAAAATTATTTCTTAACCTTTCCAGTGATGTGTCAAACCTTGAGCCACAGACTAATAATGATATTTTATTTCCTAAGTTTTCACCGTACCGATTAAATACGCAAGAATTTAAGGAAGTTATCAATTGCCTTGTCCTTAAGTAGCTGCTTCTGTACCATTGATTTTATCTGATACTGCCAAATATTTCATACTGAGTCGCAGCTAAAATGCAAATACAAAAAGGGTTACACATGTTCACTTTGTGGGACTGCCGACGTATTCGTAATGTGAAGGATACTTATTTGACTTGATGAGATAATCGCTCGGGGCATTTACATAAACGTGCATTTTTACTTTTGTAGTATTCCCATTGCGAAAGTATAGATTATCCGCTCTAGTAATCATTGTATTTTTATTACGTTTGTTTACCGATATTGTTCTTAATATATGAGAAGGCCTTTAAGATAATATTTAAGAGGCATATTAGATTATTATAAAAGCAATCTAAATAACATTCTTATAAGAATCAAAACACCCTGTTCTTCACTTCCAACCAAGCTCAAACAAGCACATCGAACTCAATTAAAAAAGTGTTTTTAATAAGGTACTTGGTATATCTAAGGATACCGCTAGCCATAAAAAAGATACTCAAAATAAACCATTAAGACCATTAGAAATATTGAAATCAGAGCCCCAAACACAAATATAATGACACCCTCACTGAATAAGCATATCAAAGTCCGGTAGCTTAATTTATTCCGTGTCGCTTGTAAGCGAGAGGATTGGGCCGAGTGCCGACGGTGGAAAGGTAATAAAAAAACGCAGAAATAAATCGAGAACGTATGAATATACTTATCGACATCGGCAGAGTGAGAGAGCCCAGCTCTATCGAACGAGTTAGAGCTCTGATTATGTTGTATGACATTGATACCGTTTATGCAATGGATGTTAATGATAGGGCAGCAGATTGCCGTCATTACAGATCGTTTTATCATTTTCATGGGTCTCGGTAATTTTATAGTGAGCATTTTGGTACCGATCGAAGGCTGTTTTGTAATTACTTATTGGTTCTTGATAGATGAAACGCCATACTTACGATTCGCAAATTATTATTATAACTTCCGTATTTCTGTTGGTTTTTATGCCATATCGTTATCTGGCTACGAGTAGTGTTAACTGTCAAAACTTGACAACTTTATTGTGATGGATTTTCATCGTTGCTACCAGAAACGCAATTTACGACGCGTTAGCAGTATATTGCTCATCTAGAACTACACAAAAGAGTTACAACGGTACCATAATAACATTATCCGCAGTTTTTATTTAATAATTGCATTCTTGCTAAGAGCTTTATACGTTTTACTCCGTTACGTGTAAGTGGTGTACTGATAAGAAACAATGGGTATTTGTGGTTTATCGCCAGCTTTGCGCCTGAGGGTACCGGGCAGCGCAGAGCATCCAACACGCACACCCTGAGTGCTAATGAACAGGTTAATTACCGAACACATAGATACATAAGTCGCCGGTCGTGCCTGCATTATCGGCAGATAGCGCGGTATCACACGCGGGCCGTGCATCGCCCTAAAATGTTTTAATCACATGTATATTAATCTGGGGTTAATTATGTTATATGTAAAAGGTAATAATAGTTTGTTAGTGTGGTTGATGGGTAGGTTGGTTAGATCTACTATTATCACGGAATACTATTTGTGGGTTTGATTCCCATAGGACCAACATTTGTGTGCATGAACATGTTTGATCAAAACAGATAAAGTTTAAGGTCAGACGACCGTGTGTAATTATAGTTTCGCATTGGCATTAAATAGGATAAATAGAATTATGAAATATATATATATATGTAATAAAAGACATAATCTGTCATAGTTCTAATTAGATACGATCACAAAATATCCCTCTGGCTCCCTGTTTCCCAGAGGCAATAGTTATTTCACGCTATGAGTATGACGGTCGTATGGAGCCTTCGATACTATAGTGCTATTAGTTCGTGCCTTTGATCTGAGATATACTTTAGAAGGTCAATAATAAAGTACTATTTATTTGCCGAGACGCGATAAGTCTGTATCTTTTTCTTTTATCTTAAAAAAACTTCTATGACGTGAACATTTTGGACAATATTGTCGAATTTGTCAAAACTGATGTACATTCCCAATCCTGCCCTTACAAGGTAGACGATCTTTATTATGGTTTGGAAATAATTAATACATATATTATATTGACAGAAGCTGTTTCTCATTAAGGAGGGCGAGCCGCCCGCACCCGCACTTGTGCCCGCAACTGCTCCTACTCCCGCACCAGCTCCCGCGCCGGTGCCGACTGCCACTCACATAAACTACTCCTATCGGAATGAACACGCCGCACCTACAGGTTGATGCTGAATTATACCACAAATTTAAATAACTCCGACTTATTTGCAATAAATAGTTGATGGTTAGTTTGTACTTCGAATTGCATTTCTGTTATTGAATGCTCAAAACATGTAACATTCTCACATTCATGTTAACTTCTTACTGGAACTTATAACTTTGCCATACAAGATAAAATATTTTTAAATCCTTTTTCGTGGAAATTTAAAATAGTTTTATAAAAAAAGTATAGCACTTCTATATTAATAATATTAAAACCTCTCATTATCACAGAATCGTGTAATTTTTTTTTCAATATTTTTGAGTTTCTGTACAAACTTCGGACGTTTATAGCCAGCAATTCCGATTACCGGATAAAACGACCTAATTAAAATTAAAATCAGGCTGTATTACCCAGTGGCGGGCGGATTGAGTTAAATGCCTTCTTATCTCAAAGCCCTAATGGCCCCGGGAACATGTCAATTCATCACTTACATGTCTCACACGCTCTTAGTTTTCTAAGCCATCGTTTTTTAGCCGCGACTTTTTGTTTACCTTTGCCTGTACTGACACGACACCGGTCACGACTGAAAATGAAACATCCTGTGATAGCTGTGACGTCCTTGGATGGAGCTGATTGAGCTTATGGACAGATGCTCGAGTTAGAGAGCTAGTTTAGACATTGAAGCGGCGCTAATTTAGCGCAAAAGTAAGTAATCTTATTTGTACTTATAATTATTTTATTAATTCTTCCTTTTAGTATTAAATTATTTTATTAAATTCAGTAGCATTATCACTTTCAATTTAATTACAGTTCGACGTGAAAACGAAAAGGCTTTTAAAATCGAAGCACTAATGAAGGTAAAAGCCACTGATGTTTACATACAATTTACGTTTAGCTTAATACCCAACAGAATCATTACTAAAGCCATTGTTTATCTTTATACTTGCCTTAGGCACATCTTAGTTTATTATCGGCTCTTTTCAGCAATTCCTAACTGGCATTGGAGTCAGACCATTTAAGTCTGGCCTGCGAAGGCCTATTTGAAGAAATATTTTTAATTTATTTATAGTTGGAGGACCTTACAAAGTTTTGATCAATTTCATCATACAAAATTGGTGAGCCATTTAGAGGTCCTCAAACTTAATTTCATATGTTTGTGGTTCTTGCTGGTGAGTCCCATGACCTAATGTAAATAAGGTTACATTAAAATAAATTTACACACGGTGTTGGAAGCTTTGTTGTACCCGTCAGGACGCTACAACCCTTAAGTAAAAATGTGTTGGTAGGGCCAAGGTTGCGTTTTAGGTTTTGTGTGCTTACCACCTCCAGCCACAAGCATCCGCAGTAAACATTTCTCGACCATTCAACGAATAAAACTAGATACCAAGGTATATGAGGTAAATAAAATAATTGATAAAAGGTTTATTTTTTTACAATCTTGCTTCGGAGGAGTATAAACATTTCATTACATTTTTATGTCACTTGTGACAGTCATGTATAATAAATTAACACATACTTAACTAAATATATTACGTGTGAGTAATAAAACGTTGCATTGATTTTGTTTGGCTATAAATATTTTCTGCACAAATAAAACTGAGTTTTCTATAGTCGGTGGGGTAGAGACTTTGTAATCAGACCGGCTACCACCACTACCGGTGTGTGACCAGCAGTTCCCTGGAAAGCTTTCTAGGCTTTATATAGTCTACAATATGGCTGGTTGGCTTTAGCAATGTCCCCCTATTAATGCCTAAGGGTGACGGCGACCACTTACCACCAGCCTGGCTGTTCTGATATAAAAAGGATTTTCGGCGGATCTTGATGCTTTTGGGCAGATAAATTATGCAATATTTTTATTATTTTAGATGGTGCATTGATCAAAACAAATATTTTAGATGGTGCATTGATCAAAACAAATATTTTATTGATATTTAATTTTATAACAATCATTACGATTGTATGAAAAAAAAATCGGTACGTGATATTCAAATTAAGGTGTTCTTATTAGAATCTAACTAGCAACCTAAACATTGAAACTTCTTCAAAGGAACCCTGGTATAAATAAAAAGTCACGAAGTCGAGCGGAAGCCCTTTCTAAGTCCACCGATAAGTGTGGAAGCCGACAAAGGTATTAATACGTTTAGGGGGCATTATAAATCACTAAGTCCGTAGTTATCGCGGAGGGACAATTAAGACGTCTCAGACTCCCGCGCAGGTATGGGACGAATTAAAAAATAAGAAATAAATCACCGTTATTCGAAGACTTTTAAATTATCCGGTAGCTTGTTAACGCCTCTGCGTGTACTAGCTTCCGTCCACGGTTTCATTCGTGTTCTAAGACGTATACGTGTAAGGTTCCTATTTTAAATGCGCAGAAAAACGTAATTTATGCGATTAAAAGATGTCATCTTTTCGAGAAATATTATGTTAGTATATGTTGCGACGTAGGCATTCGAATTGAGAATAAACCTAATGCTTTTCTAAATATGCGTACAAAATTTTTTCATACATACATACATTAGAGGCACTTTAAATTGTTTAAGATCTTATTTCAAGTTTGTTTTTGGTTTCTATTTTAATTATCATGTTGACGCAAAATGAGTAAAAAATTTGCAATTTTTTAATAAAATGTCATCTTTTTTTCATGTATCTCTAAATCCGACAGTGTATTTATAAATACTGAAAAAACAGATATAAGTTAACTACCAAAATTTCAAAGATCGTCGGACGTCTCTGTGCCTCCCAAAAAATATATTGCAGTAACATAGTCTTGGTTTATTATATTTTTATTTTGGTTAGGTATATTTAAAGTTTATCAGAAAAAATGCAAAAAAAATATTTTCTTATAAGAACTAAATCAACTAGGTCAAGCTGTCAGGCGGGAATTCGTCACCTATAGATTATAACCCGGAAGATTGGCAATTAGAAATACTACTTTTACTTTTATTGTAACTATATAAGGACGTACATACACCAAAATGTGCATGAACGGAAGCTCAAGAGAGTAGACTCTTTCGCAAGCTGAAAATGGCTACAAATAATTTCTCGATAACAACACTCGAGAATCGATTTCGAGAGTAACCATTTAATTATTTTATCGATAATCTCGCATCGAGTGGCCAGTAACAAAATAAAAGGAGTGGAGAGTAATCGTCGCTTAGCTCGACGCCCGGTAGCCGCCGGCGGTTGCCGGTCGATTTTATCGTCTCATAACAGACTCGATTTATAAGTATCGATTATATGTATCGATCCCTCGATAGGCCGCGCTCACGGTCATTTGGCGCGTTTTTTCGCTTAGTTCCTCAAGCGTGTTCTCTAAATAACAATTTTGTTCGATAACTAATTAATAGTGGTCGGTTTTTGTAGCGAGTGCATACCTTTTTTTTAAATATTGGTTGGTAATTGGAATGGATATTGGAATACCTATCGACGCATTCCAATAAGATATGGTTTAACAAGTCATACGTCACAAATACCATAAATATTATTGAACGAAATAAAGGTTCTTAATTTTTTTTTATTTGGCTTTCTCATTAAAGTTATTTGCCATGCTGCTTATTATATTAATAACTAGTTTCCGTCTCGTAGCTTCGCCTGCGTTCTCGAGGGACTTACAGCTTTCCGATAGAAAAAGTTTGCTATATGGTATCTCAGTGCATGCCCTATCGAAGTTTCATACAAATCCGATAAATCGTTTTTACTGGATATGGTAACAACAATTCATTCATTCACCCTCACAAACATTCGCAATTATAATATTATCAGGATATTTTCGTACCGCTTGGCAGAGATGATTCACTGTTTACTGAACTACATAACATCGACGCTACGTACCTCTAAAACCGCGAAGATATTTTCCCCAGCGGACCGCCTGCAGGCCTCAACATCACGTTAAAAACATATTTAACGCGGGATTCAATTAAAATGTGACATGTATACGGTATAAAGTAGTCAGGTTATGTTGCGAGTGGATTACTACGTAATGTAACTGGATGATACGTTCTGATCATACGGGCCGATACGGATGCCTACTGAGACCCGGCCGTTACAGCAAAGTTGATCTTACTTAGTTCATGTGTATTATTTTAAGGAATCGATTGGCAATCGTCAATTTATTGGGGCTATCATCATTTTATAATAATAATTTTTATTTTGTTTTTTGTTTGCAATGTTAAGGGCCATGGCTCTTATGAATTGTAAGTGTTAGATGTAAGATAGTTTTTAATTAATTTTAATTTGATATTTTGAATCTGATTGATTAAATTACTGATTCAGTATGCTTAGTTAAATGAGAGGGATATTTCATAAATTTGACTAAATAAGGCGTAATTAAACTGAAATTTCGAAGCAAAGAGATATCAGGGACCACTGCTTATTGGGACTAGGAAGATTTATTTAGTTTTAAGTATAATAACTGTAACTTTTTTAAAGATGGGCGTGGAGATATTTAATTTCTTTATCGATTCTGTATCACTGAGTAGTTTATTGGAATGTTGGTTTTGATATTATATTGCCCTGTTAGCCTACATTTTTATTTAAAACCTGTCGCTCGAACCCAATCTGGCCCAATCGTGAAAAATCATAGTGAGTGTCGCCGAGAAATCGTTTAACTCAATAAAAACAAGCGATTTCTAGTGAACTTTTACGACGTATCGAATTTCGAAAAAAAATTGTCAATGCTACAATGAATATACTATCTTTTGGAAAGTCCAAAAAATATTTTTGTGCACGCTCAATCGGCTACGGGAAAGGTACTTTGTTTATTATACAATTTGCATAACTTAACCCTTCGATGGTAGTTCTGTGACGAACGCACAATGTGCCGTTTTTATTGGAGCAAAAAAATAAAAGCTATTAAAGTGTTTGCTGACGATTTCTTTACGAGATATGGTGAAAGCCTGCGCCTCTAAAAATTAGTTCAACATCAACTTAAAATATTATATAGTGTGTTTATTTTTAAGACAAAACATAAATATTAAATTGTGGTAGTAATCTTTCTTAAAACTAACTTAATAGTTGTTTTATGATAGATTAATGATAAACATAAAATAGTTCTTTATTTAATAGTATTTACGATCATATTTATTGTATAACATAATCTGTAAGACGTAATAATGATAGCTAGAATTAATCAATTTAATGAATTATGAGACATAGAGGTGGAACATTATACAAGTTTCGTTATTATAATCATAAGTGATATTAACTATTAATGTTAATATTATGTAGAATAAAACATATTTTCATATTTAAAACATAATGTTGACAGTAGTAACGACGTGGCAACAGTTCTTGAAAACATTTTGAGCTTTGACACAATTACAATTATTTGGTACAATAATTTTATATTTTATATTAATTACACTCAAAAGAAAAAAAAAGGTATTCATGCTTACCTAACCAATATTTTTGTATGATTTGATGATATAAAACACATTAGTTTTACTTAATTTTGGAAATTTATGAACTGGTTTGAAATATTGTTAGTAGTAATATACTAAATACATCATTAAATAACTATACATTATATATAATGAAATTAATAGCAACCTGTATATAGCAAGACTTTAAAGTAATTAAGTTTACGAGTTTGTGCCAACTCTTTCCATTTTGTCCGTTCGTTTGTCCCTTGCGTCATAGATCATAAACCGCCTACGCACAATATTGACAGCTATTACACTATTTGTTTTGGTACAGACGGACGCGCAAAAACTAGAGCAAAGTTATATCTTTTGTAAAAAAACGCACCGCGGTCTTTTCGACCATATTTTTTTTTATTAAAAAAGGGTTATTATTCTAATGTTTGGTCACGTTTATTTAGATAAAGGTACTGTTATGTTTTTACTCTTGGTATGGTAATGGTAATTTTTAAAGACGATAAAAAAGTTTTTATAATTATGCAAAATAGGTACTTTGTACTTTCACACCTTTGGATTTTATAACTTTAATGAGCAGTAAAAATATACTAAGAACCTTATTTAATTAATAATCTTATTAATTCACTTTACGGTCATTAAAAAAAATTAAAGGCCGCAAAACTGTTCTAATAAAACAGTTACATATTACAAGCTTACTACAAACCGCAATTTTCTATTCATAAAGATACAACAGTTATTCTATATACAATACTCGGACAGTAGTCATCCCATTCAAAACCTAACGGTCTCATTTTTTAACGACATTTTTTAAGATGAACCCTTTATTCAAAATACCGTTATGGCCAAACAATACATCTCCGTCACAGACCGATAGATTATGCAAAAACGTTACAGGCTCTTCCTATTCACTGTATCAATTCCCAGGCTCGTATAAGGGATCTCAAAGGCAATCGATATTCACAAAGATGACACCTTGTTTGAATATTCACAATTTCCCATGAAGTTCTTTCAATCGCACCAAAGGGTTGCCTAGGGTGGATGCGTCTGTAGGCAAATTCGATTATCTCATAGCGTTCTCACGCACATCCCGCGGCACTACAATAAATCTTTGCATACAGAGCATAATAAAAAAACTCTATTAATAAAAGAACTATCTATGCGCGACCCCCGACCGAATATGCATAAGAAAAGACCTACCCAAATTATACGCCAAGGTGACAAGTGTGACCCCATGAAGTACGGAAATATTTGACGACCCTTTGTATTGCGATCATTGCCGTACTTTCTGCGCTCGCAATTTTTTTTCTATACCTGTACCCCCTGAGTGAACGTGGGGACAGTTTATTTGCATTTTTTTTATATTATTCCTTTTCAAATAGTATCTTAACCCTATTCAGTAATGTCAGGGGTTAGGTTGCACTTAATATTCAAAAAGGGCAGGTACTTTTCTCTTAATATTCTCGCATAAATTATAGTCAGGTACATTTTGGTGTATTGTGCATCGCGGAAGGGGTCGCTAGGCGAAAGGGTGTAACGATATTTTTGCAACTATGCGATTAAGTATTTTATCGTTTCCGTATAGAGTGTACATTTCCTTTATAGTAGATTTGGATTCGATTTTTAAATCAGCCCGAGAACGGATCTACGACATTTTACTTCCTGAATGGTTTAACCCGTTTCCTTTGTAAGAATTTATGCAAAAAAGTTCTACCCATCCTATTTTTTTATTGAATAAAATTTAGGGTTGATGCACATTATGCAAATGCGCGCATAAATTTTAATACGACACATGTGGGGTTGATTCCTTGAATACGATCTCTACTTGCTCGACATAAGGTTCATTTTTGATTGAGTATTGATTATTGTTTTTGTGGATTAAAAGTAAGTACGCAATTTTTTTCCTACGGCTGACTGTTTAGAAATTCGATTTTTGATGTTTTTTTTTCTCAGGACCGCCGAAGAATGACTCCTACCGTTACAAGGAGGTCGCGAGCGTGTTGTTACCTTTTTTTATTGTATAAGGAGTGACATATGAACCGGGACCCTGGATTTGGATTAGAATATGTAATTACTTCCTTTACGGTTTTCGGAAACGGTTGTTGGGGCCGTTATTTAGTGTTACCACCTTTGCTTCAGACTAACGTGCGGTATGGATACGAGGTGAGGGGTGTGGTTAGCGCATCAGATGTACTTTATCATGCTTACTAGCCTCATATTATATAAAAAAAACTTTAAGAATCAGTCATTTGTGTAAAAATTTAAACACTTTTTTTCGATATTTCATATTTTAATATATGTAATTAAAATTAGCAACAAAATAAGATAACGACTTAGCCATTGCAATTTAAAAATTGACTGTAGCATGGTTTAATTTTTTTGTTAATGTTTATAAAAACCCATTACCAATAATATCATACAAACCGACAAAATAAACAAACCTCGGGTCCGTTATTAAAAAAAATGCCCACTGAAAAGGCGGTACACTGATTGTTGTCGAAGGAAGGCGCTTTCGCAAAAAACCACAAGTTTTTTTTAGAAAAAACGCTCGGTCCCTTTTTGCGCCCGAGCCCATTGTCTCCGCTCTATTGTCTTGGCGATTTGAAATATTTTTATGCTTCCCGGATGACGATAATGTTTTTGACTTATTTTTCGATAACTATTATTTAGCGAATTTATTGGCTTTCGGTCGGAACAACGGTGTTCAACGGTAGTCGAATAACTAACATCGATATTTATCCGTTTTAAATAGCAATTTGTACACGGATGCCGACTGCCATAGCTCTAATAAAATCGCCTAATTGTCTACCTTTTTTGACAGCTTCTGTAATTTTACAAATTTAATTATCTGATAAAAGTTAAGAATAACTTTGAAATGTTGGGTTCAATAATAGCGGTACACTACGAACACCGTCAAAAGTATTGTGCCACCCGGTGCAAGCTAATTAATATCTTCACAAAATGTTTGTGTGCGAAATTGCCATGATTGCGAAAGAGATGATTTATTTGCGAATTATTCAAATTGGCGCTCATTGGTTCCAATCAATGTGTTTTTGTCCAAACTACGGATTAGCATTAGAATAAGCCCGTTGCATATAAATACCATGATATATTGTTTATTGAATATTGATTCAGACAGGCAGCTGTTCAGCCGGTCGATCACCCACTTTTTATCATACAAATATCTACATTATATAAACAAACACACTTTAGAATTTTACATAATGTAGTTATATGGTAAATATTAATATGCGTCCGCTAATTCTGTACATAATTTAAGATAAACGCCTGTTCATTTATTTATCGTCTATTAAATAAAAACATTGATTTAATTTAAGTGTCCATTTATCAGTAAAACTTAAATATTGGATAAGCGGTTGCGAATAAGTTTGTCTCAATGAAACTTTTGGATTAAAGTCTTAATGATTTTTTACTGAAATATTAAAATATACTTTAGTATTTAAGTAGAGAGCTTAGGTGTCGAAATAAAAGCAAAGTAATAATCAGTACCTGCTGAAAAAAACCTACAAAATAAATAATTCATAATTTATATAATGGCATCCAGATAAGATATAAGACTCATTTATAACGTATTTATTTAAAATATTGCTCAGTCACACCTTCGAGCCAGCTGCGCAAAGAATTAATCGCACAATTTAACTGTAACCATCACGAAACGTATATGCAAATGTAGTTTAACCCATAAATAAAACTTATTTAACACAATCGATAGTTTAGCTTTAGAATCACTTGTTATTTATATGTTAATAATAATTTAGTGATGTATCGTGATTACCAGTTATAGTCGATGTAATGTTATCGATATATATCTCGACGATATTTACAACGTCGTTACACCTGCGAGGTTAACATGGCAATAATGTCTATCAATTTCTTCCGCATTACAATTATTTCAACTCTTTAGTAAGTCAGTTAGTAATTATTTGCATAGAAAAGCAATGCTGCTTTCAAGATATGTCTTGGCTAGACGTTTGTTTTTATCGACCTTTATACAAGGTTTCATTGTATTCAACTTAAAACTGTGTACTAGCGGCGACGAATGCTTCGACCTCAACTCATCCCAAGTGACGTAATAGACATTATAGACCTTGATAGAGTATCCCTATTACCAAATGCTCTTTACGCCTTACTTTATTGGGTGCAAAAACTAGGTAAACGTACGCTTTACAGCGTAAAAATCTGGCAAATGTCTTGTAATATGTAATGCATTGAATGGACCAAAAGTGTATTGCAGCGACCCATGAGCGGGGGTACAGGCCAGGCAGATGATGATTGTACTCAGCTATACCATTAAGTTTCTTTGGATACAAATATATAATAAATTGCCAGACTATCTAAAGAATATTGTACAATAAATAAATAAATATCGGTTTCAACCTCAACTGGGGCTGCCAACTGCAAGTTCTTCAATACAATAAAACTTCTCACATTTAGCGAGGAACACCAGTAAAGTTTGTGTCTCAGGCTAGATCACAGTTTGACAGGACGAGTTATGTCCTTGGAAAAGATTATAATAAATAAATATAATATAAATGAATTAATTTTGGGAAATATCGACATTAGCCGCATCCGTATAAGAGTAACCCCTATCACCTATCGACTTATTTGTGACATTGAAGGAATCCAAGATCATTTGCATTGCAAAGTAGCTTGTTTCCGGTCGCCCTACTATTGACAATCGATGATTAAATGACTGGATTTTTTTCGATGATTTTTGCGTTGTAACGACTTGGTACTTAATGGGGCAGATGGTCGCGATACTGACTTTATTTGATTATCCTCAAGTTCTATGCAGAGGCGATAGATGTCACTGCTATTGTCAATATACCTACTTCAAATGACATCACATTTACTTTATGACTAGCATCCGCATCGCGGATTAACCCGCATCCGAGAGATCTAATGTTATCGTGGAATAAAAACATGATTTGTGGTATTCATGGACTGTGTGCAATCAGTGTGCCAAATTCCATGAAGATTTTCGGATTTTTTGTGTAAGATTGAGTCACATAAGCAGATTTATTTAATTTTCTGGAATTATTTTATATTGAGTTTTATTATTCCGAATCTCATCGTGATCAAATTAAAAAACTTCTACAATTAGAACTAAAATGCGAACTATTCTTCCTTCATTTCATAATTTTATAAGTACACAAAATTGTATTTACGTACTTATATCAAATATTTTGGCTATATCTATAGATACATATATAACCAGGTAGTAATAAAAAAGCATGATTTAATTTTAATGAAAAAATCAAGCTACATAAGGAAAAACCAGACATCATGACAATATTCTATTACTGCTACATATTTTCTTCGTATACACATTATTGTGGTATATAGCGAAATAGTTGCAAAAGTAGGTGTGAAGTATTATTAGTCACACATACACAGCGGTTATGTCATCGTCGCAGCTCGCGAAGTCGCGACGCATTGTCGCGCCGGTGCTGCGTGCGCGCACGTTACCTACGCACTGTGAGGATCACACGCTGCGATTGCCAGATCCTACCACGATAGCTAAAAGATGTAATTTAAAAATTTTAGAGTAGCTAATTATTCCATTTTAGATTAGAATTGTCGTTTTGCATCATTTTTGTAATTAAGCTGTAGTCTTAATCAATAGTATTTTGCAAAACTAGAATATTTTGAGATTGTATCTAGGTAGAAATTAGTAGATAAATATAAAATGTTTTTTTCTCACTACATCGAAATAGGGTAATGTTTAACAAATAAACATACACAGCTTTTTAATGCAACCTATAATAATAAAATACGGCACGAGCCACACCACCAGTGCGTACGAACACAACAGACGTGTTATTTTTGTCACATTGTCATTACAAGATGGTTCCGGCCAAATTGCAACGCCGCGATGCCACCATGCATATTCATCGCTCTTATTGTCTCACCGAGTATTGTGTCTCACCTGACGACTCTACCAGCGTAATCCGACCCCCATAAACCACCTCAGAGCGTCACAAATACACGTACGCGAGGGACTCCAGGTGGGTCAAATTAAAAAGGTGGTACGTAACAAAAGAGCGTTCATAAAATGTCAAGTGAGAACGGCTCTGAAAGAGTGAGGCACAAATGAGATGGTGTACGTGTAGTTAAGTTAATCACAGTACGTTACATGTTGTATGCGACGGCATTGTTTTAGGAGCATTTCGAAAACCTTCAACTGTAACCTGTGAGTGCTCTCTGGATATATTTAAATATGTCTGTGAAAATGTACATTATTACATATCCAAAAATTATTTATTCATCAGTTACTGAGGTTTTGTTATGCACCAGAATGTCACAGAATCAGGTACATTGGTAACTCAATACCCTGAGTGAGTACTTAGACGGGACACTTCTGTGTACCTCTTCAAGCATAAACTGGTAGAAATATATTTGGTTAAATTGTTTACCTAGTTTTTTAATACAGAAAGTTCCATCACTTATATTAAAAATCTGAAAATTTGGAGCTTTGAGAATCACGCGGCTAAATAGAATAAGGTCCTGATTTATATACCGTGAAAAAGTATAATCCTCCAAAAACACGAGAAAACCACTGGATGGAAGCTAGCTATAAATAATAGAAACATAAAGATTGGGTACTTTCTAAGTCTTAACAAATAAATCAAACTAGACATAATTGATATGGGTAAAGTCTTAAGAGGAGGCGGTTTGCTTTCGCAAAAAATATTATTGATATAACCGACTAAGCCGCGGAGTGACCTTTAACATGTTGATGTGTGTCGATCTTTACTCTGATCAATTGACAAGGTATTATTTTTGAACACTCATTTATTATAAAATTACATGTAACAGATAAAAAAATAGCATATCCGTTTATTTTTTTTATTTTTGTTAAATATGTTTCATACTAACGGACTATGCACATTTTTTTTTTATATTTATGACGGGCTTGCGATTGAGCTCAATCTCACCTGATGGTAAGTGAAGATGAGGCCGAAGATGGAGCTCGTTTTCCCGTTAGTAGCCTATTCACTCTTTTCTTAAAGAGCCTCAAGTTTTACGATTAAATAGTCATATATGTCATTTCGAAATCGAAATCTAGGCACAATATTATATATCAAATTACCAAATATTGGCTCCCTCCAACCCCGTAGTGTAAAAGGTGATAAGCTTATCAATGTAAAGTCACAAACAAAAATATGTAAACAATGGATAGTTTAGAAATAATATCAGACACCTTACCATAATTCAACAGGACTGTTTCTACCTACAGCCATAGAGTTGTTATATTTTGTGTTGTTGTTTTATTTTATAGAATAGAATAGCAACTCTCTGCGGTTTCTAGGTTCCGAGGTAATTCTCTAGAACAAAATATATTAAGCAAGACCTGGTAGTGGATTTTCTTATGGTAGGCCAGGTAGAGATCTCTTATCAGTGATAATAACGCCCTCTTTATAACACTCTCATTCGACGTGTTTTATTCTTCTCATCACGTGTGGTGAAACAATAAAATGTTCTCTATCAATCTATTGTACAATCACAGTGTTTCTTCATGGAAGATCATATTTAGTTTCATCCATAGCTATTTATATCATCACAGCTTTTTTTTGAAGTCAGTAATGAACACATCTAGTATTTAGTTGTAAACTAAAACAAAACAGCCAAGCGTGAGTAAGGCTCGGACCCGAAGGGTTCTATACCACCGTACAATATTTAATTAATTGCGGAAGTAGGGTTATTGTATGGTCATTTAATTTTATTAATTATTTGTTGTTATAGCGGCCATAGTAGTACACACTTTGAAAATTTCCAGTGTCTACTTATTACTGTTAACAAAATACAGCCCTATTATATAGCAGATAGATGGACGGAAAGCTGATCCTTTGCGTACGGGTTTCGGTACGCGTTTCATAAAACAAAAGTGTGTATGAAATAAACACTTATGTAAAATATGATATGATTAAATAATAAATGAAATTACTTTTTTGTAATGACGTTACGTTGTCATGCATAATGGCCGCGTCACTATTGACCTATGTATCAATTTATTCTCGCACCAATAATATTTCACACTACGTTGCTTTGATACCTTATAGCTATAGAATTCCAGCGAAATTGAACCTTATCGCGCGGAGAAAAGTGTTTGCGATGGCAAATTAATGATTGAAAAATGACTTATCATTAGTTAGAAAGTATAAAATAAAGAGATCAAAGAAACACATTATTCTTTCTAATGAATTATGTAGGCTCGTGTTATTGATGTAGCCGGTGTTTTTGAAATTGATTTGTTAAGTTTTTCTGTCGAATAAAAGCTGTATTTGTTGTAAAATACATTCATTTGAACAAGAAACAAATTTTAAAAGCGTGTTTTATAAACCATTCATCTGTTTTATATTTATTTATGTATTCGTATAATATGTTATGTTCAATTGATTTTTATTTAATGAATTGATGGATTTGTTGGTTGGCCACCCCTTTGTTTTATGAGACCTGTATATACGTCCCGCGGTATCACCTGCTTACCAACAAATTAAATCTTGGTGTTCCGGGATTTTATTAAAGTTTATGTCCATCTGAAATAAAGTAGTTTTCAAATATTGTAAGAATTTAAGTCCCATTCATTGATTTTTTTAAACACAAAAGTGTCTCAGCCTACTTACTTAACCCTCAGTTAGGCACTCTCAGCACTAACTAAATTGTTCGCGAAGTATATAAAAGCTATCTGTAGCTCAAAGTCAATGAAATAAATACCACCGCAGCACATTCACTATTTTAAGTAATGTGGCAAAAGATAAGTTAACTTGCCATACTAAAAAATGGTTTACATGAGTTATGAATGCTCCACATACCTTAGTTCTAAGAAGCGTGTGGCAGCCACAGTGGCGCGGGCGGCGGTAGGACGTACCACTTCTAATTACTGGACAATTAGACCCGCATCATGGGATACCTTATATTTACTAACTAGGTGTGCCTTTGGTTTCGCACGCGTGATGTCTTTAAATCAAAATTGTTGTTTTCTTTTTTAGCCATTTTTGATTAAACATAACCTATAATTCAGTGACCTATAAAAACCATATTGAAATTCGTTTGGTAGTTTCGGAGATAAACATACAAAAGAGAGTTTTCAAACAGAAAGTTAAAGTTTGTATTCTGTAAAACTTCTTACACCAACATACAGACATGACGGCTATACTGTATACAGATTAAGGAAAATTAATAAGTGTATGAATATTAATTAATGTTTATAGTCTATGCAATATGTAACATCAAATATTAATGGAGTTTTATACGGTGTCTTTTAACATTACATATTATAATTTTATGACGTAGTGTCAGCATTGGAATGTGGCAAAGAAGCAAAGATATAAGTTATCTGACAAACCAATAAACTTACGATTAGGGGATATGTATGTATGTAATTGTAATAACAAAAAGTATATTTTACATTATTTTCTCTTTCTGCAACACAGATAAGGTTACGCTCAGAAGTTAATTGGCGATTCAAACACCGGCATTTATTTATTTCTGGTCCTACAAAAGCACATCCATGAGCACTGACCTACCAATAACCAACAGCAGAGTTTCGAAAGCTCTTGAAGTTACCATCGGCTCTTAGTTCTTAAAAGTTAAGCTGACTGTTTGGCTGTTTTAATGAAAAACAAAATTACGTATAATATTATATTTATTAAGAACCCTATCTGTGCTAATTAATTTCAAAGTTCGTTAATTTTCATGTTCCATGGCTTCCATCAATACATCACAAGTTAATTACACATTTCTAATTTGATATTGCATTACCTTGTACTTAGTAATTATGGTAGTTTTGGCAGATATATTTAGTACGTCAGACGTTTGTTCAACATACCGTAGCCGTTAAATCACTTTTATTGCCCCCTGTTTGAATTAACTGAGGGCCAAAAGCATTGTGCGTGGGAGATATAGAAGTTCTACGTGAAAAAAACCTACAATTTTTTAACAACAGCAGTCTTTGTATCAATCTAAATCATAATTTTTTGTAGTTTGGAATGACTGGTTTACTGTAAGATGTTGTGGTTAAATATAAAGTTTTGAAGGGAACTAGCGCGCAAGTGCAGCTACTGGAACGTTCTAGTTGGCCTTGTCATCTAGGCTACAGATACGTCGGTAACGCATCAGCAATGCCCTGGTGTTGGTAATCTACTGGCCACGGTGGCTATTCATCATCACGAAGATCGTCTGCCTTTTGACATCGGATACCATTTATACTCCCTCAAGTGAATTACTATGTTTTCCTTCACCATAGCACCAGCTCACTGTAGTTACATGACACAATAATTGTTTTCAGCCCTTTATGCGTATAACTTAAGTAACCTTTGATATATTGTTACCATTTTCAAAGTTAAGACCAATGCTCGGTGCGGATCAATGTCTTCACGAATGCTTTTTTACTAGTTCTACACAAAATAAAAAAGTTTCGAGAATCGCTGTAATAATGGGTCTAGATATATTTATTACCTAATTTCTTTAGGAGTACTTTAGAAACTAGCCTTCTGTAACCGAGCTCGCTGTGGTCAGAGAGTCTTCCTAATTGTCTGCTAACTAATTATTTAACGCGTCCGTTTCGTGGTCATTAACTTAATTAAGACGCGGCCGGTACGTACGTACGTGTTATGTCATTCGACGTATCTAATTATAATTATTGCTTTTTTTACCACCTTTTTATTACTAGATTTGTACACATAAATCTTAAAGCGTACTTAGTTTTATTATTATAAAATTTGGGAACATTGGGCTCTATAAAATATTTAAATAATGCGAACTATTATTTGTGTTATCTTTGTTTACCTTCATAATAGCTGGATATATGATTAGCAATTCTAATGGTTCAAAACAACACAATAAACAAAGATATAATTGCAGTGATACCAAAAAATACAAAATAACTACCGATGATAACAATTTGACAGTTCTTTTATTAATTACTACTGATGATTGATCAATCATTCATATTTTTTGTCAGCATTACTCTCTACTAACATTCTGTCTACGTGATTTTTTGTCCGCGTATCGTGAAAACCAACCAGTACCACAAATAATGATCATGGCGGACTGTTAATTGTAGTTGTTTTGTAAAAGTCACGTTAGAGACGAATGTCGTGTGTTTCTCAGGCGACGCCGGTAAAAAAGGCTTGTATGGTCACGCCAGGCCGCCTTTTTGTCCGGTCGGCCGTTTTTGCCGCGTGCGCGCGAGGGGACCGCGTACCGCTACTACCATTCTGGGTTACAACGTCTTTACCTCCATAGAAGGTGAGGTTAGCTGATATTCTGTTGGATGAAATATAGAAAGCATAAAGTTTTGTTTATGCTTTCTTCCACTCTGCAAGTTATAGGAAAATATATTTGAAAATGGACTGAGAATAAGGATAATAAATCATAAGCCAAACGGCTGGGTAAGAAAGGGTCTTTGTTGTTTGGGTTGAAGTGATGCTAGAATCGATAAAACGTTAGAATTCTTAAGCCTTGTTGAGTGCAACCGACGAAGCTCTGTAGAAATCTATTATATCTGCGTAAATTATCATTGCACTTTGGCGGGTTGGAGGACTTCCATAGCCGATAAAGATATGGCTTAGAATTTTGATGAGTTTTAGTTCAAATATAACGATTTTGGGACTTAAGCCAAGATTAAATAGCTACAAGGATTCGTATCAATAAATTAATCATTCTCTTAATAGCTTTTTTTATTGTCATTGCTTGGTTTTGTTTTGAAAGAATAAGATAAATACTGATTATTTGTCATTTATATGAATCGAAGGGCCTCAATTAGGATTATCCTTTTGGACTGCTTCCACGACCTTTGCTTTATGAGCTGCTTCAAGAATACGTTAAAAGTGTATTGTCCCTAATAGGTTGAGTGATGTGTTATGAATAAAATAAAAGTTAGGTACATACTCATGACAAGATTTGATCAAAAGCTATTGTTGTTTTTATGTGTATTTTCAAACTATTTAACTAAAATAAGTATTTTATGCTAAGCATATTGCTTATGAATTGATAAACACTTTTGGTACAACATAAATATTTTGGTAAACATGTAAACTGTGTTTTGACAATGATGACTCATTCTTGATTACGTACCAAGAAAATTTCAAAACAATCGAAAGTGACAATTGGCAACCGTATGTCCTTTTAACTCGCTTCCATAGTTGCCAAATGTGTCCACGTGACGTGACACTGCGCATCACGCATCACCCATCAATCAATCTGCCAATGGTGGAGTGAATGACCTCAGCTCTGCCATGTCCTGGCAGCCCGGCAACTGGCAACAATGCCATGGGCGTGACGTCACGCCTGCCATAACGCGCAAGTATTGATTCAAAAGGCTCGAGCGAAATAGGGTGTTGGTCGGAGGACAAAGAACGAGGACGATTGAAGTTCTTGAATCAATTTGATTGTTTTTTTAAAAACACTTCGAAGCTTTCGGAAATTTCCTTCTCTATTTAAAAGTTGAATAATAATTCATAATGATGTCAGATTGAAAATCTTTATTCATCAACTGATAAGCTATTAGACCTTGCATTACTTGCAATAAACATTCCGCAATGACGTCAATATATAATGTTTAGATCATTTATGTAATATGTTTTTGTTACTATAATTTTGTAAACGAGAAACTTTAAATTATTGAAAATTTTTGCCAAAATCAGTAAATCATTTGAATTTATTAGAAGCCTTGTTGGAAACTCAAAATCATTTCAATCAAATCTGTATTTGTTTGCGTTTATTCAGGTACCTACATAAAATAATATTGAACTGCAGTTACTTCAGCATACTTCCCTCTAACCGAATGCGCAGTGCAAGCAATGAGTGCGCACTTAGAAAGTGTCAGCGATGCCTCGAAAGTGCCATAAATGCGAGTGTCGATAACAATTATCGCGTCGTGTCGATAATTGCGAGTCCACCAGCCTATCACTCTGCGCGTTTGATTGAAGTACTGCCCCCTCATTATAATCTATACTGGTTCAGTTGTTGGGAACTCGGTATACAAATAAAATACACATTCTTTTGTAGTAGTTGCTAAGAATTTATGTAGTTCGATGTTAAAATAGACAGGTTTTAAATGGTAATGCTTTTGTAATGAGGTGCTAAGCAAATAAAGCCGATTGAAGCTGATTGAGAGTTAGTGTGGTCGATCAATTTCCAATACTTGTGATCAAATTGTGATCAATTAGATGTGCGGGTATGTATTGTTTAATGTTAACGATGATTGTTGTAATATTTTAAATATCATTTAGACTATTTTCATTTCATACATTTAAGGTTACAAGAAGGTAAAAGGATTAATTAATATTTATAAGTCTGTCTTAAAACGTATTTTTACTTTTTATTTCGCGTGAATCACCGGAACGATCTCCTGACAGAAACATATTTTCTCACTTTTAAGACAACAATAGTATAATTTTTACGTGCAATTAAATTCGTTAGAAGACTGATATTTATGCAAAATAGAAAACTGAGTATATATTGAGTGTAGCGGCCGGCGCGCGGTGCGGCGGGTGCGCCTGCGCACGGCCGCGCGACCCCGATGCCCAGCCACAGAACAACAGGCATTCACAACTTTTTACACGCCTCGCGAGTCTATACTCACATTCGCCATTTTAATTAGTTTAAAACGTTCTCTTTTTCGGTTGGTAACGGTGAAATATCGTTTTACAGTTTTAATTATAGTTTAATGGTAAAAGATTACGATGAAAGAGCAAAAAAGTGATAGTTGATAACCGCAGGGGCATTCCAACTGTACAACTCGGTTACATTCAAGTGAGCAGATGTAACTTATAGTAAATAATATTAATAGATAAATAAATTACAGCTTATAGCAAATATTACTTTGAATTTTTTTTATTTCATGAAGGCATCAAAATATTTACCTTCGATTATTGTGTATATGGATATATACCTAAAATATGGAAGTCTGTACTATGGCAGCAAAAGTGTTTTTTTTTAAAGAAATGATGTGTTATTCCTATTATAGAACTTTTGATAGGAACCTAAATAACTTAAAAAAGTAAAAGCATGACGACAACGATGTGAAGCAAAACGTTCATAGATGATTATCATTTATCTATCGAAATGCGGGTAGGTGTATGTACAACATCAAATAATACCTACACGATATTTATACAAGAAATCCGATATCCTCAACAAACAAGTCATAACTCGCATTTCACCTTCAATATCCCATACAGCACATTAGATAACATCACGAAACTATGACGTCAATCAATCCTCTAAAAGCATTAATTGCAATACTCTAGACGAATGAGAGATAAATAACTGTCAGTAATTAAAAGCAATTAAAGGCATCGAATACATTGACACAGAATAAACTGTTCGTCAAAATGCATAATCATTTTAAATTATAGTATAGATTACCACCTTAATAAGATGCGCAAGATGTAACTACACAACATATAGAGTAGTGTATAGCGTGAAGCGAAGCTATCGCTTGATTGTTCATGTGATTTGTATTCATTATGCAAGCTAACTGGTAATTATCGTATTAATCGTAGGTACACAGTGTTGAGTTGCATCTAGTTTTTGCATTGATTGAGCTTTGCTAACGTTTACATTTGTATAAATATGTTTATTTTTATGTTTTTATTAACAAAGGTACGACATATGTATGTCTTCATGCTTGTTGTCATAGAGGTCCATAGTGAGACGACGATACTGGGTGCGATTGTCAAGTTCGAGCAGGTGTTTAAAATTTGATATTTTAACCCGTCGTGATCGTCTGTAACGGTTTTGTAAATAGAAACTAAGCATTGGTAACTAAATAAGCCTCTATCTAATAGAGGTATCTATAGAGGTAATATGGAAATTACGATGTACAGGTGGTTTCATAATCCAAATGTCAACGTTTAAAAATGTAAGGTTTGTCCGTATTCCACAAGTTGTTATTAATCAGTTAATGGTCATCATTAGACAGGACAATTGAATTAGCGCCACCATTGACTTTGGCGCGATATGGATAGTGTATTTAAAGTGCATCGATATACGGTCGATAGTCGCTTCTAACACCCTAGAGATGATTAGGATGGCATATATCTATACTCATCCAACTAACACTACAAATGCGAAAGTTTGTAAAAACTTCCAAACGGATTTTGATACAACATGGCACATAGATAGAGCATATCTTAGAATAACATATAGCCTTCTTTTTATCCCGGAAAAACGTGACATTCCTCGGAAACGCGTGTCAAGCCGCGGGGGACAACTAGTATTTTAATAAAGAGAGCGGAGTTTTTTTTATCTGAGAATACTAATTGTAATACTAATCTATTTGAAAACTCATTCTCTATTTCAAAAGTAGGTAGTGTAGGTACATTATTCGAAATGGACATAAGCCAAGTTATAACTCCAGAAGACATTTAATCCCTCGTAAACTAGTACCTACAGCACAAACTAAGCTACCATGTAATTATGAATTAATCGACAGTTAGTTAGCTAAAGCTTCACTGAATCAGCTGTTTGCGAAACGTGTGCAGACCGGAGGGTACTAAAGTCTTGGAATACCGCGGCGTACCAAATAGTTCACATTTTAAGCGATATTGCCGTTTACGGATCTAATATCGTAAGTTTATAAACATATAAATCAGTTAAAGTTTATTTCCATTGTTTGTACGATATTGATGTTACGTAATGTGTGAGTCGGTTGGCGTGGTAGATAGATATCCTGATTATCAAGCCGGAGGTCATATGTTCGATACCAACTCAAGGCAATTGTTTGCTTGGGTGCATGTTTGCTTATTTTGTCCAAGTATGTATACATGCTTATATAGCAAATGCGATAGCTTGTGAGTATGGATAGATGCATTGATGTTTGTTACTCTTCCACGTAAAACCTACGAAACGCTTTTGGATAAAATTTGGCACTCAGATAAATCATAAACGGTATTAACATTTAGGATAATACACAAAATTATCCCGGATTCTTTTAATATTCCAGGGGAATGTGGGTGAAACCGCGAGGGCGGCTGGTAAATATATAAATGCATTTATAGTTTTATTTTTATTGGCTTAAAGGTTTTAGCTGTGTATGGCTTTTACACCCTTACGTAGATAATTACGTATAAGCTCTGCTACGTTGGGGATCCGATGACCGTCTGCGAAAAATATCCCAAGATATTGGATACAATTTAGTATTTCCTTGTACAAATGGAGCCGCACCCTTGTATATCTGCAAGTGAGTCGGCCGGCACGTCGTCGCCGCTGCGCGTGCGCCGGTCGCCGACGACCGTTTATCACTCACCCTGCGCTCGCGCACGCTGCCCTATGCACCGCATAGACTTATGTATCACATTACCATAATATTCGTTAAATTATTTGAATAAAATGTCTACTGCGAAATAAAAGACTTGACATAAGTGAAGGTGAAATAAAAAAAATCTCCATATCAATTACATATGACACCCCTAAAACTTTAAATTTTTGCCCTTATGCCAACTTTAACAGTTTATAAAAAGTGTTGTTAAGAGTCAAAGTGTAATTGTGCTTAGCGCTCTTTGCTTTGACTTTTACTTCTGTGCGATAGAGCTAGCATATGTATTCTTATTTTACTAAAATAAAAATGTATATGTGTGTGTATGTCTGTTATCACTCAGTTCCATAATGGTATGATTTGATTTTATTTTATTTTAATTCGACACACAGATTGAATGTACACAGGAAACATAAAAATTTGAATGGAACCCCGGGGTGGAAGCTGGTAACTAATGGGAAGAATATTTCTTTTTTAGACATGGATTTGTACCCCAGTAGTTTGTATCTCGATATAGCATACGATCGCTCGGAAACGTGGGTGAAAACACCAAGGCTGGTCGTCTATACTAAAATTATAAAGAGAGGTGGTATGCAGTGGTTTAAAGTCCAAACTACGACACCTATTTGAAAAATTCATTTACCAATTAGAAAGTACATTATTCAGGATAAACAAAGGTTGTCTTATAATTGCGGTCAGTAGATGAAACCGCGGCATGGAAAGCTATTACATGGTATAAAGATAGTAACTCATAAGGTCTTTAAAACTAACAAGTTAATGTAACATGAAGCCAATTACTTATTTTTTTCGCACGCTTCCAGCATTGCACATGCCATATAATTGCATTCGAGTGAGCGTGTGCAAAGCCCAATAAATCTGCTCCATGTCTATACAGTATAAAGTCTACGTGGCAGTACCTTGAAGCGGTCGGTATGCGATATTTCACCGCGTGAAGTCTCAATGCTAAGCCGCAGACTTGCGCTACTGTACTGCGCATGCGCACAACAACTATGGCCACACTGATCACAGTTCACCACATTATTACTTAAATGATATTAATGTTTAAATGTATTTGATGGTTGATTATGATAATATTGTGCGATGAGTTGAATTATTGTTTAAGATTTTAGAATTATTTGTAGGGTTGAATAATTGTGTGATACAGTCGTTTGTTTACATCGAGTACTTGTTAAAGCGTAATTGATTTAAATTGTTTAACTAGTAAAACTAAACAGAAAACTGATACAATGTTTACGAAATTCTCCTTGGATGAATCTGTTTGCTACGAGATAGCTGTACTCGCTCTTACAATAGACATCAACGGGAGGCTTTCTAATGATTTATTTCGTGCAAATATTTGTATGTGACTCCTTCGACGTACAATTTTGTTTTGATAGATTAAAAACAATGTTAATTTTCAATAGTGCGTTAGTTAACATTTTAGTGACTGCTTTTTTTTTTGAGATTTTTACTTTTCACTGTTAATTCAATTCAATTTAAAACCATTTATTCAATTTAGGCCCTCGGGAGGCACTTATGAAGGTAAAATTTAAAGTTACTGAATCTACTATTGTAAAAATTTAATAGACTTTTCTCGCAATAAAAACAATAATAATAACCGTATATCAGGCAAAAAAGTAAGCTTTATAAAGCAAATATTCCATCAACTTAAACGGTAATTAACTTAAATAGTGATAAATAAAATAATGACTATAATTTCAAAAGTCACTATTACGCATTATAACCCGACCTTTACATAACCCGTGCGATACGAGAACGAGTCGCAGCGCAAGGAGTGTCGTACAAGTGAGATAACATCTGAATTCGTCCGCGTTGCAACTACATTCTCAACCCATATAACACGGGTGCAGTCGTCAAGGCGATCCACATTTAAATGTACTATTCGATTATATTGACAAAAGGTATTTAACACGACATCACTTTAAACTTTAATAATAGACATGTACTGCCTAGCATAATAGACTCCCAAAAAATACTTGTAAATACATTACAACTCCTAAATCTAGAGGTATACGCTAAAGCTACCAAAATGTATAGGCCAGTTTTGACAGCTAAAAGTGTTATAGAAAAATCAATCCTATGGCGTAATGATTAGGTTCATCAACATCATCATCCAATTACCCATTGGATAAATAGATGAACCTTGTCTTCAAAGCAATAAAGCTGATTTTCTTATGACATTTAGCTGTTAAAACAAGTATTTTGGATTTCTATAAATTTAATAACTAAATTGATTGTAGTATCAGTCTCCTAGATTCAACCCTGTTTGTTTCCAACCTTATTTTATATGGAGGATTTATTTTTTGAAGGGCTAGTTGGTTTAGTCCCGGCTGTCACATCACAGGTCGTGGATTCAATGTCCACAGTCAAACATTTGTGTGCATAAAAAGTATTAATTACTAGCTGTCCCCTGCGGGTTTACCTGCGGTCACGAGGGATTCCCCGGGATAAAAAGTAGCCTATATGTTACTTCAGGATACGTTCTATGTATGTGCCAGGTTGCATTTAAATCGGTTTGACAGTTGTTGCGGAAATAGTAGCAAACATCCCTACATACAAACATTCGCCTTTAATATATTAGAAGGATAGTAAATTAATTATCCAGCTACCGTAGTGCAAGCTCTGCTTAGTTTAGGGTCAGATAACCATGTGTAAAGAATGTAAATGTGTGTAAATACAGTGAAATACTGATTGAATGCTACTTAATCAATCATATGAGTTGTTATTCCCTCTACATATTATATTTTACTCAATAATTCCTAGGTAACTGCAACATAGTAAATTATTGAATACAATAATAATTTATCTTATTTAATGTACATTAGTCACTGTTTCTCATTAGAAGTGGATAGTGCGGTCGCCGTGTTTTATGGCGATATTTAACTTGACGCCTTTCCCGGAATACCGCTGCAATGGCTTAATGAGTATATATTTGCATATAATTATATTTTACATATTAGGCAATCTTCACATATTCCTAAGAATTACAAAATAATATTTTTAAAAAGAAAAATGAATCCTCTAATTAATATATAAATTTTGCATACCTATCTTGTGATAATAATATTAGATTTCGATCTAAGTTTCAATTAATTCAGCTCCATAGATATCGATTTTAAAGAATTGTGTAATGTATGTATAAGAAAAGGTGTTATTTAGTTACTGATTTTACAAAAGATTAAGATTTGTAGCTAGTGTTACATTTTCTGCGCGTTCCCAAAGAATGTTCTCAGCGATAAAATGTGTTAATCCAGAAAATATTTTATCTGTGCCAAATTTCATTGATTTTATACGTTTTGAAGTCCATTCACGACAGGCAAATTATCCTTAAATGAATCATTTATGATTATGCATCGTATAAATAGCAGCTTTTACTTCAATTTTAATATTTATATTGTAACCACCGTCAGGCACTCCAGAAAAAAATACATTGCCAAACCTGAAATACACATGAACTTGGCTGTAAGCTCTACTTTCTCATCCAAGGTGTTCACCATAGACAAGCATTCGTTGTTCTTTCCTTCTCCTACAGCTGTCAGAGTGACACGCGGAGTGCCTGACACCTGATAGATAAAGTTTTGACACAACATAACTATTTGTTCATGAGCCATTGTTCGCGATCAATTGATCGGTCAGTATGTATAGACAGGTTCTATGTCAGGTTGTTTGTTCAATACAACTAACTCGCCTACTGATTGTACAAATTGATTGAAAAATGCTACTGTATTTATTTTTGCATTTATATGATGTAGTTTATACATTTTAAACTGTTAGTTATCTGATATGAAACATAAATATTTAATGTATTTACAGTTCACTTTAACAACTATAAGATCTTCAATTAAAAAATAATACCTTTTTTACTTATATAAACAAAATGCAATGAAATCATATATTCTATAGTTAAGCTTATATAGGTAACAAGTCAAAACTAGATGCACATTTATTCTAGAAATAAAGAAAAAGCCAATAATATTCCTAAAATAAATTTATTTATCAAATAAAATCAAATCATTTACATAGTAAATTAAACGTGTACGCCTTTTACGGTAAAACGTGTACTTTAACTTGTATTTGTAATGTAACTTGTTAAAGCCTATGTTTTTCTCTATACCGTAGGCTATGAACGTGCCAAATTTTAGCAAGATTGGTTTAATCATTCAGCCAGGACAGCGTAGTGAATAAACTGACAAACTCAATCTTAGTTATGATTAGTTTGCTATTATTAACAAACATAAAAAACTTATTACTTGATCATGTATGTAATTGATCACAAGAGAGCCTTAATTTATGTTAATACAAGTTCTTGACTTACTTTAAATGTAATGTGCAACCTTTATTTTTACGACCAAATCCTTGATATAAATCCTAGGCATAATTTCAGAGTTGATTTAGAAGACCTATTAATACACAATGACACAAGAATCAATGTTATAAAAAATTTACGAATGTTTGTGACCTAAATAGTAAATAATGATGGTCTAATAAAATATTAACCTTTTGACATAAAACTGGTCGAACAAAGGTCAAACTTGTTTCATGATAAAATATGCTAATGTATGAAATAACATTGCACCCATAGCATAATCTGCATAATGATACAAGTATCTATATCTAGATATAATATGAATGTTTGTATTTTTGTGCCCTATGCCTCCTTATAGTATTTATCCGATAGCGATGAAACTTTAGTGAGTAGTTCTACGTACGCACGCAATGGTTCCTGGTACAAAAAAATATGTATTGCATCACATGGGAACAGTTAATAATTTATTAATTCAATAGTTTCCAATATCCTTCGTGCTTGACCAAAAATACTGTGGTAACATACGCGCCTTGCTGACTACCACATGCAAGCCAAATATTTGTCGCCAAGCGTCAACTATGTTCCATAGCGACATAACTCCTAAGCAAGTACTTTTTACATGGCTTCTCTCGATTAAATAATAATATAAATCATTTCTAGTAATGCGCATGCCACTAGCAAAACAAACCGTAATCATTTTTGAAACCTATTTCAAAATTAATAAATCACAAATCAGATAAAACATGACATAAACATGTCACATTAAATAACGTAATACAAACAATAGAATTATTCCAGTACATGAATGAGAGCGAGAGTTACCTTTCTAAAGGCGACCTTGGGCAGTCATCACGCGGTCAGATTAATGTCCGAGCGACAGATCGCACGATAGCGCGTCCTACTTTGCTTGTCGTCCGACTTGTTGGACGACAAATCCCCACAGGTGCGACGGACACATGAGCCCTTGCACTGGTTCACCTAATTGAAGACTTAAATCAAAATTTTAGCATCACATGTCCTCATGAGTTAAGTAGCCAGTTTTTTCATACCAGGTTGTAGATATCAAAAACGGTACCAATTTCAATGTTTTCACTATGAAGAAATATCCTGGGTCACTCTTCCCATTTTCTGTTCTCAAATTAGGCATAGTTTATACTAAGGTAACCAGATGACCAGCTACTCCTTATTCTACAATTATAATATAAACTTATAAATGTTCAAAAGATCAAACATGGTAATGTAAATGGTTGTTCAGTTCAGGTAACGAACCCATTACCTAGTATTTGACCACCATGCTAACCGACAATCTACAGTAGCTGCAGCTGTGAACTTCAAATTACAATGAGTCTATAATAAATGGTGTCCATGCTAAGAGTGCCTTTGGAAGTTCAGCAAAACTATTTGTCGTTATCAATGAATTATTATCCTAGAAAGGGCATTGCTAAGTTAAGCATTAAACTTGTTGGATGGCATTCTGATGTTTGTTTGTCTCACGTGTGGCCACACACGATCACAGCTCGGTTGTAACAATATAGAAGTAGTTAAGGTCTTAGTTCAGAAATTGTCCGAGGAAATACTACTGTCGGGCAATTTTCTTCTTAAAAAGCTTGTACCGATGAAATAATAGGCAAATGAGAATTAACAACTTCATGTCTCAGGGTCTATAATGAATTGGCACCCCTGGTATTGCAAATGTTTAAAGGTAACATTGACCACTTAATTTTTGATATAAAAAAATAACTTATACTTACAAACTGCTACTTTGCATCTAACTAAGTAGATATTTATTCGTCAGATAGTAATAATGTTCAAGTACACAGCACCCTATCATCCCCTGGATCAACGGTTTCATAGCTCATCGCACTCATCAATCATGGTGGAAGTAAAACTTGACAGCGGACCACATCGATATCCCTTAATGTCTCAATACTTCCACCCACAGATACTTCCATCAATGCACGTGGAATTATCACTTTTTAATTACATCTCTGCGATGGGGTCTGGTGATGTGTGGACCGAGAGTTAGGGACGATGAGATTGAATATTCACTGCATTCAAAAATAAGATTTGCAATAATTTTTTTGGGACGAATTATGAACTAATTTCGTTTTCTCTGTTAATTTCAAAACAGTAACAAATAATATTATGCTTTTGTATTATTATATTTTTGTTATCTTGAAATCTAGAGATGGCGAAAAGATATGTTACTTTTATGTTCAGAATGTACAAAAACTGTGACGTGAAAGCTAGTTACAGTTTTGCAGCAAGGATAGGTGTACAAAGGGTGCAGCCACACTGGCGGGTTGTGGGCAGCTATTCATCACGGCGCTGATCGATCACTGTTATGACAGAGTTGCCTCACGCGCAGCCGCCGCCGCCGCGGCCACGGCCGACGCGCTCGTTACGCATTGTTCGACGGTTATAAGGGTACTAGGTATTAGAGGATCAGAGCTGATATATTATGGATATGCTTATATTTTCTCTAGTTCCTCAAAAGAGACTTTTTATAGTTTAGTTACGTGAGAGCTGGCTCTACTGGTATTACTGCATAGCTAGCGAAAGATACAGCGTATAGAGGTCGCGAAGAAACATGGAATTTTAGATTCTAGAATCTCCAGGAAATCTATATAATTTTAGTGTGGATTTGGAAACAGTGAGTCGCTCATCATTGTTTAAGACTCGATTGGTATATACAAAGTTTAAGTTGTAATAGTACAGAGGATATTTATCAATAAAAGCGATACCATTCTGAAATGTAAGGAATGCTTACATCATAATATTATAAAGTTTCTAGAACAAGGTAAATACCTAAGCAGGTAACAAGAATCAACAGTTGCTAGGTAAAGGAAAATTCTATATACAGGCGATGAATTTAATAAAGTACCGCGAATACTATGGTCACGACAACGATTATTCAAATGAGAGAGAATTATTTAATATAATAAATAAAACTAACATACACACAAATACAACCCACGGCTTGTGCGTGTGTATCACATACATTCATATATCCCAATAAAAGTGAAAAATAAATGTGTTACGTTTTTTAACTAGACTACCGTTATGTATTAATGTCAATTATTTTCAATATTTATACAAAATTTCATTAAAATCCAATCAACCCTTACTGAGCGAAGTAATATCAGGCACACATCATATCTTTGCCCGCTGCTACTAAACATATACAAACTTTACTACCGCATCCATACGACCACTTCACTGTAACTTCCATGCACCAACGTATTGTACAGTAGGGTAAAACTCCAAAGGAGGGTAATGCTATTGTGCCGGGACGGGAGGACACCGGAGGATTGATGGCCGGTGGATTACTGATAACGCCTTATTTAATTTTGATATCTTTTCGAAGCTTTAGTAGGATCGTTTAGGAAAAACGATATCAAAGGGTGGACAGAGGTGTGCGATATAATATTAGGTTGGGGAAAAAGTCTTTTCGCATTATAGTATGTATGAACTTGTAATAAAATCTCTTTGGCTATACTATTTGTACCTGGCTGGTTTTGGTATCATTGAAAGTTTAAATTTTAAAGAACATAATTCCAACTTCCAATTAAGAAAATGTGTGATTTGCATTTGTTTTTCGTACCACCAAGATGAGTGAATCTAATGAAGAAATTCGATTCATTTTAAAATTTAACTACAAAAAAGGTAAAAATAAAACGCAAGCCGCGAAAAAAATTTGCGATGTTTATGGACCTAGTGCAGTGTCTGTGAGAGTAGCACAAATTTGGTTTAAGCGTTTTCAATCCGGAAATTTTGATGTCAAAGATGCACGTCGCTCTGGTCGCCCCATTACGGAAAAAGTGGAGCAAGATCGGCATATCAGTAGTTACAACGTAGCTGAAGAACTGGGAATTGACCACAAAACAGTTTTGGCGCATTTGAAAATACACAAAAAAGCTAGATATTTGGGTACCTCACGAGCTCACTGAAAGAAACTTAATGAACCGTGTACTCATTTGTGATTCTTTATTACGACGTCATGAAACCGAACCATTTTTGAAGAAGCTGATAACTGGTGATGAAAAGTGGATCACGTACGACAAGAACGTGCGAAAAAGGTCGTGGTCAAAGGCCGGTCAGGCTTCACAGACTGTGTTCGCCACAGTCTGTGAAGCCGGGTTAACTCGCAACAAGGTGATGCTGTGTGTGTGGTGGGATTGGAAGGGCATTATTCATTATGAGCTGTTACTACCAAGCAGGACCATCGATTCTGAACTCTACTGCGAATAACTGATGAGATTAAAGCAAGAAGTTGAGAGAAAGCGGCCGAAATTAATCAACAGAAGGGCTGTGGTTTTTCATCATGATAACGCTAGACCTCACACATCTTTAGCAACTCAGCAAAAATTAAGAGATTTTGGCTGGGAGGTATTAATGCATCCGCCGTTTAGTCCTGACCACCTTGAGCACCTTCAGATTTCCACCTGTTTCGGTCTCTTCAGAATTCTTTAGGCAGTGACAGATTAACATCACGATAGGACTATCAAAACCACTTGTCGGAGTATTTTGATCAGAAGTCCCAAAATTTCTATAGCAATGGGATCATGTCCCTACCTACAAGATGGCAAAAAGTTATCGAACAAAATGGTACCTACATACTTAAGTTAAATGTAAATAAACTATATTAAAAATGTTTAGAATTTTATTAAAAAAATGCGAAGTAACTTTTTCCCCAACCTATTATGAAGGTTTTTTTTCTATAATTCTAATAAAATACATTAAAAGTATTCTATTTAGTAGCATGATGTTGGTCTGGACAAAAATATGAAAATAACTCAATTAGAGGCCAGAAATATATTTTGATATCTATATCTAGTGTTTTTGTGAAACTCAATTATTATAATTATCTTGTGAATAATCGCACAGTAAAACTACAATGTACCACACAAGGACCTACGCCGCAAACAAAAATTTGATTAAATCATTTTAACATTTATGTTTTCCTTACTAAAGTTATTAATAAATTTATTTATTTTTAGAAAACCAGCTTAGCAAAAATTTACTGTGGATCAATGGGCTCCCTCATATCTTCCAAAAACTTACGTATGCTTTTTTTACACACCAAAGTTTGACCTTGCCTGGGCCATAAGAAAACAAATTAAACCCATATAATTAAGACACAACAGTCCAATGGATCCGGTTAGAAAGTTAATTCAAAACAATTGATTGAACTTCTATCTAAGAAATCTGTAATTAACTATAATTTATAAAATATCTATATAATATATATTGTGAATGTTTCGGTACCTATTTCATTTACTACAGTTTGTTCCATGAGACGCATAAGTCTCTATGCAAGTAGTGGTATCTATTTCATTTACTACAGTTTGTTCCATGAGACGCATAAGTCTCTATGCAAGTAGTGGTATCTATTTAAAACCGATTTAAAAAAGGTGGTGGTCATGTTTTACACGTATAGGCAAAAAGTTTTCCGAATCTCTTGTAATATTCAATGCACAGAAAGCTTCCATATTTTGGCGACCCTAAACGATTTATCACAGTTAATTCACATCACCTTCAAACAATTATAAGGACAACTCGTTCAGCACATTTTTGCTCAGTTTATCAGCAGTATATTTTGTCCTTGCGTCGGCAGATAGCTCGTGATGACGTCACGAGCGGACAAGTCTGTCCAAGGTATTTCCTCAATAAGCCGGTACGCGAGGTCCTAGCGCCGGCAACAAAGGAAAACGGGTGATACGCTGCCGATACGCGCCGCTTCCGTGTTCTTCAGCCTTAACGTCTAATACCTATTTTTGCTTTTGTAGTTCTTTATTGTGAGAAATGCATTTTTTAACGAACATCCTGCTCTGTGTTCCTCATAACTGAGGTTTGTGATTCCCCCACATAATTATCATGTATGTCAGCTAAAACCTCTATAAATATCTACTTAAATCAGCTTTAGAATGTTCGGGTGCTGGTCAGGCGATCTTAATGAACTTAAGTGTAAGAATGCGTTTACATCAGAGTCAAAAATGGCCAAAGCTACGGCTTGAATCAAAAAAGAATCTGGATTAAATATCAGTCGGCATTAGCAAGAGTAAAAATCAGGATTTGCGAAATGTTTCAAGACACCAACACGTTATACTGCTTAGTTTAAATGTAACTTTAACCGGTAAATTTAGAACCACTAACTCGTAACAAACAAGATAAGATACTCTCCAGCTCCAGATTTTGAAATGTTGAACTTACAATATGTTAAACAAATATTGTTTTAGTTACGTCTGAACATGAAAACATAAATTATCATTAGGTATTTGATTAAATTACACCCACGAGTACGTACCACCTATTTATCATTACAATTCAAACAGTAAAAAATGGTTGCCAATTCTTTAACAATAACCAAACACCAATTAAAATTCTAAAAGCAAACATAATTAATTATCGAAAAAACTCCTCATTACCAAACAGTAAACGGTCGGTATTATAAACATATCAATCACGAATGTAACAATACGTCCCGATGATCGCATTCACGATGAAGATCTGTCCGTTCCTCTGTAAGGTCATTACTACGGAACAGCACGTGGGAATTATACAGACGAACAAAACAATAGACACGATGATATGCGGAGATAACCGCGGACTGTAGGCAAGTTGCCTGTCGCGGTGGATGGGTGTTATGCTTTGATGACTTACGGGCTATGGACACTTGGGAAAATTTGGAAATTTTACTATATTTATTGAGTTTCAAGTTCATTTACTTCTCTTACCTCGAGAAAAGTTCAATTTACAGAATACCGAAGCTTTAATTCAGATTTTTCTTATTCAAAACTATGAGTAAGCTTTGGTTTTGGATGGTTAATTTTGTAGTCGAGGAAAGAGATTAAATTTATCTCTTTAAAGAAGTAGGACAATAAACGAAACAGCTCAATAAAATAACTTATACTAAACTAATAACTAATTTTATTTAAAGAGATAACACTTCAGTAGTAGTGACGTCGAGCCGATGGTCTTGTCTTTAAATTCTGGAATGAAGTGGAGCTTTTTGAGGTAACCATAGCACTCACAGGATGTCCTTATTACAGGTTACGACCCCAAGATGAAAATCTATCGCTTTAAACATACTGTTGGGTTTCGATACTTGTGCTTGAGAGCTGCCTTCTAGACATGGATTAGGTCAAAATCACATTGGCAACCACAATTACAGTACCCCATCATGAGGACCGGATTCCTTGGCAGCCATCTGATGCAATCAAATGTTTGAATCTGTGACGAATTTAATAATCTATGATCTAACATAAAGCATGAATTATTTCCTCCAATAGAACATAAGAAAGTTAAAAAACAACGGTACTTCACCGAAGTTCAACGTTATAGACATTATCTGGTGATCTGAATGTCGCATCGGACGCGGCCGCGGGCGCGGGCCGCGCGGGCGCATCGCACGTAAAACTTTTAATTGCCACAATTATGTAAGTGAATTTATGTGTGGTGTTACAAAAGGCATTGTCTCGGAATTCCCACGGTTTGGGACACGTATCTCGGTACATTTTTATCAGATTTTTGGACGTTAGGTCGTGACCTTGCGTCGGGGCGTGACCTTTTACGTTCTCACCATATTTTTGGTAATCTCACTTCCGAATCTACCGTTTTATTGATACTTCCGCAAGAAGTATTAGTTTGCGGTGTTGGCTTGTTGTGAGGTCGTTAGATTATTGTTATACTTTTGGTATTCCTGTTTGTAAGTCCTCTCATAGAGTTAGCAATATCAGTGTTTAGCATTAAAATGATTTATATATATAGCTGCATCTTCGGAGTGTTAGTCTTCAGGAAAATCACAATAATCAGTATCTATAAGCGTCGATACTATCATTTGTGGCTATTTTAGTTACAAGGAGTTCAAGTTCCAGACCAGTCTAGCTATTAGATGTATCTTAAACATGATTTTCAGTTTAAATGTTTGACCAACTTGTTTCTTATCGTTATTTTATCTACAATGGATCGGAGCTCTAATGTTACTCGTTTTTTCGAATTAATAATTTTCAATAAATTCATCGCCTCAGCTTCTGTGTTTAATATCGATATTCCAAGAATAGTTAACCTAATCGTAGCACGAACTAAAATGGTCTCACCTCCCTTATCTCTCGTCAGTGAGGTTTCATCTCTCGACTCACAATAAACCACTGTATTTACGGAACATTGTCGAGCGAGATCCTTGCTCTGATACCACCACGACCATTGTCGACGAATCGGCTTCGAGAATTATCGTATCTGACCTAATCGGATCTTAGTACCTACCCACACTAGTAACACACGCGGACCGATCTAATTCGAGTCGTAATGCGACTGTATATAAAGGTGATTGTGAATGTACATCGTATTTTGGTGTTGTCATGTGTGACAGAAGGATTTGTCTGTAGCGTTTAGAAATAAACGAGATGTTGATTGTGTTATGTAAGTTGACGGTTTTAGATTTTGTTTGTCATTCCGTGTTGGGATTATGTGAGTTGTTTTTGCTTTATTTTCGCGACTAACGTGTAGGTCACATTTAGATGTTATCAGGTGACGTGAAACTAGGATTTCCTGAAGATCGCCGAGGACAATATCAAACGCAAATACCTACTTATAAATTAGGAAGATATGTGACTTATACTACATCAGCGGCTGAATGTTTGGCGTTTAAGGAAATCTTAATATGACTATGCAGTATACAAGTGTATCTCGCTCGATGAATCTCGGCTTGGTTGTTAAAGTTATCAAACAATCACGCCACAATTCTGTACGACGATCACATTCCTTACACCTTTGATATCATGATAGGTATTTATGAACAAATCTAGAAGTGGTTTCAAAGTAGGGAAGAAGAGAATAAAGTTACATTATATTAATAATCTTTGTTCAAAATAAAACTATGGGAGTTAATTCTAACTTGTTCTACATGGTTGTGTGAATTTATTTATTAAGGAGTGATACAATTTTAAAGTATTTGAAGCTCTTATTGATTTTGAAGCTGCTGGGTCATTAGTAAAACCTGCTGCAGATTCAGGAACCAATTAATCTTTATAATACAAACTGCAAAAACTGATGCACATTTTGATGGACCAGAATATATTTACCCGATTTTCCTCATAGTAACTACAACAGACCACATTCTATGATTGTGATCGTGACATACAGGTTTTTTATCAATTTCAAATAAGTTCTATCAACATCCAAAGTTATATCGACATTGTTTAAAATATCGATAAACAAACGTAACTTTTTTATGGTGAGTCTAAACACGTCGTCGTCCGGGCGCAGGCGTCGCGCGTCGATCCTAATACGGGCCGTATAAAAACCGTCGGATAATATCGTCCGCGGCTTTGTGAGGCACGTACTAACATATCCTTCCTTTTGTCGTTACGTCCATGGCAGTCACGGGCTCGGATCAATGTGTAGTATAGGGTGGGAACGGCACATCATGGGTGACTCTACCAAGTATTAAAACGGTAAACGGTACCTATATAAGTTGAGCTGCATGCAACTATGTATTTGTCATACATACAAAAATTACCTATAATTTATCATGTTAAGCATAAATAAATATACGGGGACATATCACAGCGGCCATCTGATCCCAAACTAAGTAGAGATTATACTATGGTGACCAAATAACTGATATACTTACTACATTCATTAGATATTTCACATCCAGAACCACAAAAAACAGAGATGATCTTGTACAAAAATACTTATTCTGGGTGGGAAAGGAGCCCACAGTCAGAAGCTCTCGAAACAACAGAGCTGTCGAATAGTTACAAGATTTAAATAAAGTCAAACCTTCGCATAAATCTCTTAAAACAAATTAAACAGGTGTAATTTTAAGTACAGCAGTAAACCATACAACACAAGGCTACTCTAACATTTTATCACTGTGGCGTATAAAAAAGGCCAATAAAAACTGAATGAATCATAAACATGTATAATTTGAGCGTATACTGCGTAGTGGCATCGAGATACACATCACATCGTCCTCAATGAATGCTGCGTTTTTATGAATGTGCGCCTGAGTCGGCGTGACGTCACGGGCGCGGATCATTCACACACACCCTCACGCACACAGCCACACACGACACTCCTATTCAACAGTTCGACACAGGTACGACAGAATTTAATTAAGCTTTACGCCTATTTGGACCTGTCGAGAACGAGACAAAGAGTCGTTAGCCCAGATCAAGATCGTAGTAGCCAGCTCAAGATTGAGATTTAATAAACAACGTACGCTATAAAAAATAAACATCACGCGATTGATAAGGTAATTGCGAGTAACTAAACAAATTGAGATAGAATCGCCGAGTTCACACTTACTAACGAGCGATATCAACGATCTATTCAAATCGCGGCGATCCTATAAATATTAATATCAAGCATTGAGCCAGCATTAAGTATTCACGAATTTGTTTAATGGAAACACTCGATTGTTGTCTTGTTTTTATTGTCAGAAGGAGAATGTTCGCCGTTTGTGTTCTTGCCTCGGGTCATGTGAAACTACGTTTACAGGATGCTCTTAATTGGAACAATTTTTATGAAACTTTTCTATTGAATGTATAATATTTTTAAATATTTAGTAACCATAAAAGGATGAGCATATTGTGACATTATTATTTAAATTGATTTGACATTTGACTGGACATATCGCTTGTGTTTTAATAGAAATTTAGCGTATAAAATTGCCAACTTGCGAGGTCAAATGGCTGATTAAAATTTCATTTGCCGTTTAATTTATTAGATGGTTTCGAAATGTCATTGCCGATAGCTCTGTGATACGATAATTCAAGGAAACGCCTTTGCGGCCGATATAGAGATGTTATAGGTGTCAACAGTTGTGCAATCGATGCCCATGGGTAGATAAGAGGTATTGTTCTGCAAGTATCCCAGTAGTGAGCGACTGCGAGGGTGACGTCAGCGCGCGGGACGTGCGTGGGCGCACCTAGCCCGCCAGCGGCACTGCCTTCGACCATAGTGTACACATGTGTAGATAGGATTGTCCTCATCAGAATTACTCCTTTCACGCTCAAAGAACTTCTTCAGATCTTGTCACAGTCAGATAAAGATCTTTTAAGGTAATAAAGTACATACATCTTTCAAAACTTTTTCACAAATATACTTTATCACTCTTAATTATATAGGTAATATCGCGATAAAAAAACCACACCCAGTTTTGATTTTATTTAATCGAAGGAATAGGTATAGATAGCTTAATGACAAATATATAAAATGTCGCATCTGCGCAGTATCTTTGCTTATTATTTACCCATGACAACACCAACACAACCCCGCTCACCTTGAAGGTTTCGTTTAACATTAAATCTACTAGCGATCGGTGTAAAAATCACATTTGATCGAACAATAAAAATATATCAAGTCCACCTTATGAATAATTCCACAATCTATAATAGAGTGACGATGTTAGTTAGCGAGGCGAACGGGCGCACAGCACGAAGCTCAGTCCCCGCTGAAAGCCCTGCTTGTGCCTGTGGCTCTGCGCGGCGCTGCACGCTGGTTGGTACCCGGGACGAGCGGGGCCGAGCGCACCAAACAGAAACAGCCTGTATTACTACGACTTACGAGTATTTGTTTTAGTAATGAACATTCCAAGTTTTAAATAATAAAAATTATTCATAAGCCGGCACTTACCATATTTGAGTGTGCGAACCGCCGTCCATATGTATGAGTGGTTAAGATATTCTTATTTATGGGTCTATGTCAAGGTCGCTGGCGGCATTTAACTGAGGTATCATCACTTTGCATAATATCAAATTATTTATTCGCTCCGCGCTAAAACTGTCTGGTGTACGTTCAATTTGTAATTCAAATAAATTCTTAGCATTATTCTCGCGCCGAGCGGCTGTCATAATTGTAACGTGTGAGATTTTTTTACTTATTTGAATAACTCGGCGCGAGCAGATGATCAATTAGCATGTCGGCCACGTGCCTGCGCCTGCGCCCGCGCCCGCGCCCGCGCCGATATATCGCCATTATTAATTATTGCGCATCTCGGGGTGCACTTGCGGCTTGCGATGCGACGTCGCGGCTTGTCGCATCCACCGAGGACCACGGAAGCTCTCAGGTTAAAGCCCGACCGTTTTGTTTCCGTTATTTTGCATATTCATTCATGGTGTGTGGTAGGTCGCGTTTTTTTCGTTTATCCGCTTAATTTATGGGTTGTTAATGTGGCCGTGAATGGGATCGCGCGATGTTGCGAGTGGCGCGTCTCAATGGGCCGCGCTTATTTGTTATTGAAACTAAGTCGGCGCACTTATAACTTATTAATGAGAGTGGCGTCGCTGCCGCTGCCGCTTGCCGCGTCGTGCGGCGTCGCGTGCCTCCCGCGGCCGCCGCCGCCGCACACACCTCGCGCTATTACGTGTCGTGTCGGCGAGCGTGCTATACGATAATACCGCTTAATGAATATGCCAATTTTGAACATTAAACATATAATTTTACAAATTATTGTTTACTTTTGATTATTGTATGACAGCAAGTCGTGACAACACGTGTATTTAAATAGCTATTGAAGTTTTTGAACAAGTTTATATCGTCAGCTACCATTATGATTTCACCCGTGATTCTACATACAAATGACCAAATAATGGTTACCTCTTTATAATGTTCGTGTAATTGAAAGAAAATTTTATAAAATTAATGACATGTAGCCGCGGGGCAGTGCAATCGTTTCTAATCATGTTCTAACTTGCGATACTGACATGTCCTTGTCAATCGATATTAAGTAGGAATTATGAATTTAACACCGAGATAATTGACAAACCAGTTTCACCAACATATACCTATTTCACACTTATTAATTCGATTAAAATTACGGTTAGTAAAATACGGTGAATATGTTTCAGTTATTATTTTCTAGAAGAGGTCATCATCCAAGTGGGACCCATTTAAGTTGACACCTGGCTGGCTACTTTCCTTTAAGGGCCGATTTCACTGATCAAATGAAACGCGATCGATTGTATGTACACTGCATTATAGTATCTATCTATGTGTAAAAATGATTATGTGCTAACTCCAGAATCTTTGCTAGAATGAAGTTTTGCTGAAGTTAATTTGGTCCCAATCGGTGAAATTGGCCCTCAGTTGAAGACCTCCCGGGACCGATGCATTCCAGAAACTGTACATTAGATCTAGGTCCAATACCACACCAATGATATTGTATTATTCTTTTGCTTTAAAATAAAAACGAAATACTCTATTCGTTGAAGAATTCCTTATTATCTAGACTTGCGAACAATTTAAACTCCAATTTCGCATTATTCTGATAGAGCACAGGTCTACTCGACTCGAAATCGTTGAAGCGTGCTTCCTTGAGCCAATTAAAACGAGTCCGACTTGCCCTCCCTCCCCTCCGCAATTGAGGCTCACCCCCTCGCTCGCCCGCCGGCCGAACCACGCAAAAACACTGATAACGCCACTTCTAAAGGCGTCTGTCTTCTTGCTTCATAACTTGTAGGGTTTTAAAAGCCTTTACATGCATCATTCAGAAAAAATATAGGTGTAGTGAGGAACAGCACTATTATTAGCGTCATTGACAAATCTGTCTTAAACGCTTTTCAATAAGATTCAAATTACAAATAATATAATATATAATAATACATTCTTCCCACACTCCCCTCATGCTTTCCAATATTTAAGGCCAAGTAACTCAAGTCTGACATTTAATTTCAAGTGTCTTTGAATAAATATACTATTTGATCTGTGTTTTATTTCAGTGGTATTGAAGCAAATAAAAGGAATCAGTTTAACCAAAGGTATACTTGAGTGCCGCGCAACAATTAAGTATAAAACACCTTGTGTGTACACGTGGGAAAATTAAGCGAGAAAACTAACTGTCGATGGAAAACGCATAACCCCATTATAGATAGACATTGTTACATAAAATCATGGGAAAAAACTTGATATCATCCGCGATAAAGAGCTTAGTACCTACTTTGGTACCAGGTCATTAAACAGACTCTATCATCTAGATAATTTGCCTAGAGAATGCTATTTGCTACTTATTGGAGGCTGCTTCTAATTTATTGAGAAATCATCTATCATTTACTATAGGTATCGTAGGTTAGAGTTTATCTTAGAACATAATATGTCTCAGGGCATAGTTCTGAGTTATTAAAAATGATATTATCTTTCTTTTCAGGTACGCCAGGGAAGTATGAGTAGATGGTGAGTATTGTTATACATCTACAATTCAGAATATTTACAACTTTAATGTTGACAAAACATTACAAAATATTAAGCCGGTTACATTCAGTTGCTCCCAATATTTACTTCGAAATATTGATATTAACAGTCTTCAGAAGAAAACAATCTTTAAGAGAACTTAGTCATATGCGTAAACAACATTATTTAGTGTTACTTTTATATCCGATAATACTTACATTGACTTCTTTAATATAATTGCTTCCAAGTTCAAAACCTCTTGTATCGAACCCATAGAGTCGATGCCGCGTAGACTGCGTTTTTAATATTATTTTTTTATCTCGTAGGCAATAGTCTTGGCGGCGTACAGCCATCAACATTTTAGGTTTATCTTAGTAAGAGCTACATAAAGATGTAGTTTTCATTCGTGTCTCGATATAGCTCGGTAATTATGAGAGGGACGGCACACGCGGGCGTTTTCTCGTCATCAAAATGATATGTTTACGACGCGATGTGACGCCGGTTTTTGCCACCACAAATGTTATCGCACAAACGAACCGGTGGAATATCTTTAGGACGATATCTTTATCTTTATCTTTTCAATTTACTGGCTATATAAGTTATACTTGTGCTAAGGACATTGCATTTTGTTTGAATTAGTAAATGAGAAATCTACTGGTATTATTTCATGAGTAACGGGCTGTTTGTTTTTTTAATAGTATCGTAACAGTTAACACACAGTAATATAAAAAGTATTATCTTCTTTACAAATGTAAATTCATAACATGAATAATTCATAAATATGACACATATATTTAATTACAAATAATGAAGGTACGGTCAAAACGCGGCGTGGTAACCGCTCGTGTGCCCCGCTCTCGCGTCCAGCGTACCGTTCGATGCGTATCTAGTGCGTAGGATCGTCCGTTGCGATATCAGAAGACGTGTTTATTGGTCCCATCCAATAACTTCAGCTACCTACATTGTGAATATTGTGAAATCGATGCACTGGGTGAAGTTCGACTTGTCCCCTTTTGAGGCGCACTTGTGTAACAAGAGTTATTTGATATTGTGGTTGATATTGATGGATAAAATATAAAACCAGATTTATTTATATCAACCTACGAGATAGTTATTAAAGGTAGCTTTAGTAGTTCGATTAATTTAAAATATTGGTTTTTATTATAATTCAATTATTTATTTATTTATTTATAGACGAGCAGATTGGTAGCTGATGTGTTCTATATCACACAGTATCGAAAGTCACTTCGCACTTTATAGTTCACTCTTCAAGATTTTTGCTCCGTGTCTAATTATCTAATTTGTTAAATTATGGCCCCTTTACCGGAAATTATATTTCAACTTGCTTACATTATAAAAATAGCTCAATGAGAAGTTCCAATAATTGTGAAAAGTAAAAATGAAAACACATTTTATCCTTTCTACATAGCTATAGTCGTCATAAAATGTGATTTGCGACTCACATCATGAGACATCATCATTCCTCTGTAACTGCTACTTTCTGTCTGCTGGCCTACATTTGGCCATCTCGAGGGTGATCTACCACGGGCTTGACTTCCCACTTGTCCCAGCGGCTCCACGGATACAGGTTTAAACATATATTCAAAATAATTCAAATGTATTCACGTATCCATAGGATCACCCATAGTCTGCCGGCCCAGACCGACGGCAAGAAACGTATATTACAGACTATCAGCAGCGAAATTACGCTCGATCATTAGCGTACTTTAATATTCATTAGGACAATCATCTCGATCGCGTGCGCTATACATAATTTATATCAATACGTCATAGTTTACAGTTTTTGTTGCGGAGCCAACGGATAAATGTATCGAAATCGGGTAATGCATGTGTAGCGAATCTGCATTATGGGTTGGTGCAAGGTGATAGTGGTAGCGGGGATACTTTGACCCGGCTTCTTTTATTTTCTCTTTTTTAATATTTATTTACTTTACTAGTTATTTCCTGCTTAATTGCTGTCGTTAGTTTTTGCTACCATTCCACACTAATTCTGAGTTTGTTTTGTTGACGAGTAAGTTTGTTGTCGCCTCTTTTCAGCAAAAGCAACCATCCAAATCGGTGTTAGTCATCTACTTAAAGGTACTTATTAAGCCTGTTTGTATATTATATTACGTATTAACTAATGACAGTATAAAACTGGTAAATAATGGGTTCACTCATTAAAATTATTATAGAATATCTAGTTTAATTCTCATAAATGTCAGATTGAAGATTGTTGATAATAATCTTTGATTTAAGTGATGGCGTGTAATAGGCTATCCTTATAAGGATGGCAAACATAACTTCAACAAGGCAATTACAAAATTAAATGCCGTTCGGTCAACTGGCTGCTATCCGATGACCATTAACTAAACGAGTTAGAAAATTAAATTTTTAAAAGCATCTTGTAAAATGGAAGCACAAATTCTGTTTAATTAACCATGCATCTAAATGTAATATTTCCGCTTAAAGCACATCGCTTGCAACACACAGAGTCGACATCGTTTTTGTATGAACGCAATTACCCTGAAACAATCGATATTTATTAATCGATTATTTATCTACAAGTATAGAAAATCTCGCAGACTGTCTCGCTTACAATATATTGCGTTACTTAAGAAGCTGAGCCGTTTAAAAAAATATATATAATTTCCACAGCGGGTTACGAAATAGTTACTAGAAACTGTTGACGGATGTTCAGTATTATGAAGCTATAAATTAATATAACGTATCATGGAGCATCAACTATTAAAAATATTAATAATTTGATTGCATTTTTAGAGGGGGGTTATATTTATTTGCTAGTGTTCAATGTAGTAATGGGCCATTGGGTTTGTTACAAAAGGTCAATTATCTTGACGTTGACAAATTCTTAAAATATTTTTTACTTTTGTTTTGCAATAGTGAACATAGTCGCCAGTAACGGCGGGGTCAAGGGCCACAGACAAGGACTCGAGGCGTAGTCGTAATCGGTCGCTCACCCGGTCGTCGCAGGGTAGCCCATATATGGCACAGTGGGGAAGGGTGGAGAAGTCGTATCAGTAATTTATGAAGTGTATTTTCACAAGAGTTTCCCAGCTGCCGCGCCGCCCGCGCCGCCGCCACCGCCGCGCCGCCGCACCGTGGCCAGCGGGTCGGAACACACGCCGCAAAAACCGACACCGCATCACGGTCAAATGAAGATGTGTAATTAGTTATTTTTTACTAACTGATCGGTATTTTTTACCGCCATATATGGCTGCGGCCGCGAGCTAATGCCCGTTTACGTTGGCTGAGTCTTCAAAATAATAAGTTGGCGTGAACTCGCTGCCGGAGAGCGCTGTATAAATACTAGTCTTTACTTTGAACATTTCTATTATCTCGTCCGTGGAGTGGAGCTCGGAGGCCGCTCGGCGCTCGGAGGCCGCTCGACTAACAAGCTCGATACGCGTATGTTACACTCGGCACCGATAAGGCCTCTTATAATTACTTTCAATTCTCGTCGGTCCCATCCGAGGCCGATGCGTCCGATTAATTTTACGCATAAGTAGTTACCGCAGTCGTAAATAACCAGCGTACGCCTCTATAAATGGTATTGGGTGAATTGAAGCAGAAATTCTCAACAGTGGCTGTATTAAACGCTATTGTGCCGTCCAGTATTATATTTTACAACAAAATTCCAATTTTCCTTCAAATCGGCAATAAATTATTAAGCCCGAGGTGCGCCCGCGCCGCGCCGCCGACCGAGACGCGCCGCGTGTTAATGGCGACCACGAAAAAAAAATGTTAAATGAAAATGGCCAACAATTATTATATAAGCCGGTTGGAACCTTTAGGGACCCCCGCGGCGATGCGGCATTACCCGACTGCAGAAATAAAATTAAAAAAGAAGGATTAAGCGGATGTCAGTGACGCGTCGCCGCACCCGCAGGTACCGCGCGCGGGGACCTTAGCGGGGTTATTAGATACCTAATTATATGTACAAAGCTGCCCGTTTTTTACCCAGGATTTATCGGAAATTATTGTACGTAATAGGCACTTAGCTACCGATAGATGCAAATCGGTTTGAGAATAGATACGGCGGTAACTAGCGACGCATTAAAATGTTGTTGTCTTTGAACAGGTATCAAAGAATTTGTGTCACTTGATCTGTCGTTGAATGTACCTACCTTGTGCTCGGATACCTTGGAAACGTGCTTTATAAACGAAAATTATGTAGAAAAGTGTTTTAACCAAACGATTTATACTAGCTAAAGAAACTATTCGTTATTAGATTAAACATTCTGTAACATATTTTACTATGGGTAATAAACAAGAATTATTTTCAGTAAAATTTTGATTTTCAAACCGGTGGTTACTTTTTTTTTTTTTTTTATATCAGACGGGATTGCGATTGGCCTCAAAATAGCCTTCTATAGCTTTAAGTAACCGAGACCTAAAAATAAATAATGACTGGCTTTTCAAGTGCAAATATGATGTTTAAATATAAACATATCTGGTATCTTAAGGAACATTTTGATTTCCTTCATTCACTCAGGTCATCAGAAAATCTCACTTTGAAAACGCCTCCACATAACAGATCATTCTATAACAAATCGTTTACAGTCCAAGCAATTTTTTACCTTTCCAATTGACTGTCGCTGCTATTTTGGTAATATCATTTCTATTGTCCAAGTTGTTGCTTTTAATATATATTTATTTCTTTTTTTTTTTCTCTTTACATTATCGTTATTTAATAATATGTATAGCACATATATTTTATTTTTATATAGTGTATGTATGTGTATGTATGTGAATGTCAATTTTAGATTATTTAGATGCACCACCGTCAATTATCGTCCCTAAATTTCTCTCCATCCTAAGGTTGTCTGGAAGAGATCGCTTTTTAGCGATAAGACCGCCCATTGTACATAGATTTAAGGTTTATTGTTGTTTGTTTTCTTTTTTATTTGGTGTACAATAAAGAGTTATCTATCTATCTATCTATTATTCCTTCCGAAACATAAAATTTAAAGACAAGTTAGTTGAACTTCTTAATGATGACCAAAATAAAAAAATATTATCTTCCAAAAATCCGGTATAACGCGGGGAGTAAAGTAATTTCCAATGTTTACTATAATAACTGTATAACAACATAACATTAGGCAGTTTAATAATACGGCTCGGCCTCAAAGTACGGCATTAACGCCTACGAGTAGTCGATCAAACTGTTTAACGACAATTGAGCACTGTCTTGACGCGGTCAACGGATATTTACTGTGAGGAAATCAATGAATAAGTTTTCATACAAAACTGTAATAATGTGGCGTTATGAAGTTGATGGTTATCCGTACTAACCTTTAATTTACACCACCAAACTTATATTTGAGATAAGGATACTTTTTAATAAAAATTCAAAGATCCGTAAAGAATTCTTTTATTTCATATTTTATGGAATATGTCTGATTCTGCTAATCGATATCAGAAAAGACATCAACGCGAGTCCTTCAAACATTAACTCATAAATAAAACTTTTTGGAGTTGAAAGGTGGCCGTCCAATTCGAAGACGTGTGATTGAAAAAGTATATTTGTTCTATTCTAATGATTTTAATTCTAACCTCTTGGCTACTAATCAGATACAGCCAAAGTGGTCTAATTGAGATACTAGTGCCATAGAGGATCTCTGTAGGGTCGTAAATTTTTATTCAGTATATACAAACATAAATAGAGAAACACAACTGTATTCCATGAAAACGCAGCCTTGCAAGTCAATATCAACACTAATGCAAGATTAAGCTAAGTCTAGATCAATAAGTAGGTATTTATTGTGAAGACAAGATAAATCAAAGTGAATTTTATTACGGCAAGCGTGAGCGAGGCTGCTGGACGGGTTTCTAAACCATTTGAATAATGTTTGTGTAAGTGTGAAATAATTATTGCGATTAAAGTTATTGCACTATTACGCGGTCAGAAGGCTGTTCCAGTGCTTTATTTGCAGGTCGAGGAATGGTGCTTATTTATAATCCTTTAGTCCCAACATGGTCATATTCATATAGATAAAGCATCAATCGTAGCCTTCAAATCAAATCGTCTCACTTAATTCCGATCGATACAAATCCCTATCAATAAAAAACATAAACCAAACTCGAACACGTGTCTCGACTGCGGACGTCGGATCAGAGCCTAATCCCGTAGAAAACAGACGCGAGACAGATACAACGTTACATTCACAGTGAATGCAAAACGGTACTAAACACCGCTGCCCCCGCGCACGCTCGATATAAATAAATAGCCTGTAACCTGGAACCTGGAGATTACTAGAAGTGGTCCTATTAACGTGCAACAGCGGGCCATGGAGCGGTCTCACCATCGGCGGCGCCACCGCGGGCCTCGCCACGGCGCGTCATGTGAATCACGAACGAGCGACATGAAACGTCGACAGTATGAAATTGATTGCGTAAGTCGCGAACTTAATATGCGGTGGAACTGGTCTCGCTACCCCTCAGTTGCATCATACTGCAGCCATATTAGCATTCTGCTGTCAAAATTAAAAGCTAGAAAGTGTTTTGAATTTCGACGGAATTAAGTATTCAGATCGATGATAAGTAGAAAGTGGTGCGTTCGAAAGCTTCAATCCTGAGATTAGGCTACAGATGACTATCGACGTTTGCATATAGGGTGATTATTATTAAACACTACTTTTGATAATATAAAAAAAAACACCAAAACAGAGTCACAACAAGTAAAAATTAATTCATTACACTCCACTAAGCATTTTTAATAATAAAGACCAATATTGAATCAATATTTAGATTGAACTGCGAACGAAGAATAATATATTATCTCATTAAATGATACAATTGAATACATACATAACAAACTTGTACATTATCTTAATACAATGGTAGTGCAGTTATTTTCGATTTAAAACCAGATAATAAATATTTCCATCGATCACCGGCGCGCGTCGACACAACGCGAGTTGTTCTTTGAATAACGACTTCACCTTAAATAAATACATTACTGCAATTGCCGTATAATGTGACAATTCACATTTGACACTATTTTACATTAATTTATATGTGTACATTTTTGCTTCTATTATTCTACTTATTATAAAGGTGAACCGTCTGCCTGTTTGTCGACATAAAAACATCGGGTAGATGATGGAGAATACCAGGACCCTTAGTAGTAACTGACTCTTGTCTGTAGGGGCAAGAGTGTAGTATAGATTGATCTTTTGTAAATTTGCACATTGACAAAGAAGTCGATGACAATGTGTCGTCACCACAAACAATGATCACAGAGCAGCCGCGAACCAGAAGCGCAAACGTTATAACACCCTGTGTAAACATAACACACACGTAAAAAGTAAAACCACAAACGTAGCAATAACTGGCTGCGCGTGCGCAAACCGACATTCAATTATACGCCTTTAACACTTATAAACCCACCAAATTAACATGTCATGAATATTATTTCAGTTTTTCTCGATTATGATAATACGCGTGCACTGCTCAAAGTCGCATTGCCCTAGAATTAAGAGAGCAAGAAACCCGCGCGGATCTTTAACAGCTATTTACATATATTACAATACTAATTCATGCGCGAGATGAACAGAAAAAATGTACCCGGAAAGTTGTACATTAGCGGCGCGTGCGCTCAATGATCCCGCGATGATTCCGAGATGACAGTCTAAATATTCAAATCAGTGTCAAATTAACATTTTAAGGCAATGAATCATTTTACGGCGACGCGAAACACATTACCGTCATATTTGTTTGGAAGGATTTATGTACTTTACGTTTTTATTGCTTTATTTTATTAGGACTTTACGCCTCGGAAGCCTTCTGCTGGACGCACATGGATTTTTTAAATGATTGGAACAGATGGTAGTGGGTATTGCTTACTTTATTTTTGTATCACTGTGTTATAGGTAAGTAATAACATAGAATTATTATGTTGTCTTTTATAATTGAATATGAATTTGTTATTATAGTATAGTTGAACAAGGTTCTTGTATGCAAAATTTAGCATGCTGGTATAGTTACCACCTGGCTGGTTGCGACTCTCTAGTTGAAAATCTGTCGCCAACGCCTACTGACGGGTTCGAACGGCAGCAGTTGAGAGCCGGTTCCCTTCTAGGCTTAGCTTTTTTACCACCTTCGACTATACCGAACACAAACCAACATATATATACCTAGTAACTGTTTTACTTTTAAAGTTGGCAAACATATTCTTATATTTTCACTGAATTACATTTCTAGCAGTTTGAGACTTGACATAGCTTCTGACCTAGTTATTTATAAATATGATTATTTGTTATTTTTAACATACCTAATAGTCTTAAAACTGGTTACGTCGAATCAATAATCGGTTAAGAGCTTTCAGCACCTATTAATTGATCGCGTAAGGTTTTAAAACCCATAGGCGGTTAAAACTTATTAGAAAAAAAACCTTATAAACAAGAGGAACAAAAAGAAAACATAATGGTTTGAACGGGATATAAGCAATTAAAAGTTATTGTCATTACCTAATTCAAAAGTTTAATGACCTGCAGATTCAAAGTACCAAGGCATTATGAAATATCTGTAGGTTAGAGCAAACAAAGGTAGTCAAGGTATTGGCACGAGCACGTCGCGGTGGGCGTGGACCAGGCTCTCCTTGAGAGCGCCGCCAGCAGAGCTCTGCCAACACTTCACGTACCCACTTCATATCAACATTAACCTATGCACGAGTCTGTGCTGGAAGATAATGCATGAAGAGTTTTTTGATTTATATTGTAAAATATAAAAAAAACGTAATAGCAAATTTTTTAATCGTCAGTGACTTAGGAAGCTTTGTCTTTGAACATTGGCTTTAGATTTCGCTCAACGCCAGCATTTATATCGATATCAATAATATCACCGTAAACTTAATATCTAGTTAGTACTGGCTTGAGTCGGAAATCGTAATTCAAAGCCCATTATTCAGTTTGGGTCCAAGAACCACAGGTACCGAAGTCAGCTTCCAACTGAGCAGAACCGGTAAGAAACTCACCATGGTTGTATAGTTTGTAATCTGTTTATTTGGCTATTATATTTTCTCAGTTGTTTAACTGTCACCGCCACTTTCCCTATGGAGTACGTTCGCATAACTATTATTTATATCATGAAATCTATATATTACATATTTAAATATTTGTATCAGAACAAACCTTCTATGGTGACCAGATAACAAAATTTAAAAACAAAAAGACATGTTCGTTTGTTTTGGGTAAAATCAAATCCACTGCTTCTGCGTATGATCGGAATATTAAACCGTCACGCCAATCGACGCGTCAACTTTCGTGATCAACATTATTGATCATCCCAAACGTATTTACACCAATATTATTTTGTGATCATTATAAGTTAAGTAAGCATGTAGCCCGCTCGTGTCTCCCGCCAATATTTCTGATCCGGATCTCGAAAACGGCGATAAATATAGAAAGTCTAGACGTTCATGCATTTTTAATAAGTAACAGCAACTTATACTATTAAAGATAACACAGTAATGTAATGAAGATTCTATCAAAATGTTAATGATCAATATGTTACAGATTTACAGAGATAGATTAATTGGATGTAGTCTTTCTGTAATGATTCTCTTGAATACTATTGTAGTAATTATAGACTAATTTTATTACATTTGTATTAATTTAAAAATAACCTTCTGTTGTTCCAACTCGAAGCTTCATTAACAAGAACCACTTGAATTCTGGACTCTAAATCATTGGCCACAGCAGTTAATTATTATGATTAGATATTGTTTATTAATATTTTTATTTCTTGTAAATATATATATATATATATATATATATATATATATAATTATTAATTATATTAATTATTGATAAAATTTTAGATACATGGAGATCTTAAAAGTTATTGAAACATGAACAGCCATATTTAATCTTTAGGCATTCAAGGTATTCAGATAAGATTTAATGGTTTTCAATACCATTACCATACTATTTAATTTAATTAAAAATGCATATATTATATCCTTATGACCAAAAAACTGGAAAAATAATTGAATCATGCATGCTGTACGTAATAGCAAGATAGATAAGTTCCCGTATTTACACGTCCACTACTTCCATAGTGAAATCAATATGTTTTCTCCAATATGCGTGTAAAACGATGGCTATTTTTTATATATTTGGAATCGTTCCATTCGCTTGCGCCGACGCACTTCGCGCGTCTCCGGCGCCGCGTTCTCGGCTGCTTAATGTGATGCGATCATACATTATTTACAACCCACTTCAATATTCATAACATTTAATCGTGTTTGTAAAGTGATGAAATACTAATGCATCTAACGTAACTTTTTTTTAACACAACTGTCGCAATATTTTTTTTGCTTTTATCGCCGAGACGACCTCGAGGGTTTGGATGTCGCTATAATAATAATCTGAAACAGGTATATCTTGTATTTTATTCGATCTAGATTGTAAACAAGCTAGTAGTAAATGTCCACTTACGTTACTAGCGCTTATTTATGTTTTTCTAAGACACTTCCTGGGTGGGTTATTAGTTTTTAAAGTGTTTATGTGTAATTGATTATTTTACCCTTAGCTGATCGCTATCGTGGGTTCATTAAGCCCAACAAATACAGGTATTCACGTAACATTAGAAAGTCGGTTTTAAATAACACCAATCATAAGCTTAACTACAAATTTGTCTGACTTTACCATCAGGAATATTTTAATATATTTAATTGCGGATTGATCAAAGGTAGGAGAAAATCATACGTCGACGTTGACGTCGCCTATTTTGGTACTTAAATTACTATACACCCATATTCTCTAGATCTTTTCGAGCGACACATTTCACTCAAACAAAAGCATATACCTAATTTGTAAAAAATCCTACTGTTTAGATGTAAAAGCTCGCTCTAAACGAGGTATTACAAAAAGTGATATGCTTTATTAAATAGACCACAACATACCTTAAGGCATTGCGCCGACCCCAAATGATTGGGAGCAGGGCAGGATGATGATAAGTTTCCTATGTATCATCTGCAAAAGGAAATTCACGAATGCTAGATAAATAAGATATACATATTTATTTTCAAATACAAGTTTGTGCCAAAATTCGTGTAATGAAATAAAAGTATCTTGTAATAAATAAATGAAATAGGTGACAATTCTTGTTGTGGATCACATTAGTCCTCACATACTCGATAGCCATAGTGTTTTAGTGGTACCGTGTTCTGGTGTGTCATTAAAAAACCCGTAAAAATAAACTGTTACAATCAAACTGGACGGCAATAAAAATTTTCAACACTCCTATAAATTTTAGGAAGAGAAATGTTTAATATTAAGTCAACTTAGATGGACGAGAGAATTAGGACAGAAAACTGTTTTTCATCATACACTAGCCAAAGCCCGCGGTTTCAGCCATGTTAAAATTGGTATACCTGCCTATGATACTCACCGTACTCGTTCATAGAGTTTAGTCGTTTAGCCGTAAAATCGTAACAACAATCAAACATTTCGACTTTTTTAATATTACTATACTACTAATGGGTATGGGTAGGAGATATATTAAAGGGAATAAAGTATCACCCATCAATCAGCTCCCTATAAATAGTACTGAGAGCGAATTGCGTGGATCAGTCAGTGAGCAGATATGACTACTTAATGTAACGTAATTATATGTACTTTAGTGTCAGAGTCGACTGATTGCCTTATTGACACATGATATGGTTGATAGAAAAGCTTACGGAGAGTCCTGTATAGAATCTTGATAATTGGAGTAATAATGCACTTGTATGGTATTTCAGTTGAAATTAAATGAAATGAAAATATTTTTATTCAAATAGGCCTTTACAAGCACTAATGAATAGTCTGACTCTAATATCGGTTCGGAAGGTTAGAATGGAAAGGGGTCGGTGAAATTACAGGCACATGAGACCTAAGAGATTCACGTCTTAGGTTCGACAACGCTTTGACTATACCTCCAGTGTTGCAAATGTCCAATCGTAGTGACCACTCACCATCAGGTCACTTTATGTCTGCTTGTCGGTCATAACTTGTCTTAACATTAAAAAATCTCTTACTCAGAATTATCATATGCTAATCAAAGACAAAATGTTTTTCAAAAGGTTTTAAAATTATTCTATAATTACCGTGAAACCGTGTAACGCGGTCGGTGAGTGTGGTGGTTAGATTTACATGTAGTGGGTTCGATTCCCATCCAGCGCACCCGTGTACACGCCTGTTTGGTCTGTGTCTGAGTGAAAATACCTACACACTAAAAAATACTACAACTTTGCTTAATTTGGGATCCCCGTGTATAGAATTATTACCATGGTAGTTTTTATTTCTTGTATGTATTTGCTATGTTCAATGTTCATAATAATTTGTGTAGTAAATTATTATAAACATTATCGTAATATCTGAATAGGCTGAAAGCTTAAAATAATAGTATCAAAAACATAACCTTTCTAAATTTAACAAATACCGGTTCAAATGAGTATTTGGTTTGAAACTCGAGTAATTAAAAACATCGTCGTTCCGCCAATTAATTTCTCAAAGTCAAAAGTGTACTGAGCGTTTTCTAACAAGCCACATAGTCTGTGTCTGGCAACAAAAACTTATAGATTTTTTTTAATATCTAAAACACAGTTATGCACTGTGTAACCTTAGAATTCTGATAGAGTACATCTTTTGAGACTCGATACGGCTTAGAGACTTTATAGCCTGAGGTGAAGACTAATTAATTACAAGTAAATATAGTCTGATTTGTAACAGGGCGACGAAAGCTCTCTTTCGCATATTATAGCTTAATTATTATTTAATTACCTAGTTAGTGGGTGGGTAAAGTTAGGATAGATTATCTATACAGGTGATATTTCTCTTTTTAATTTACTATGGGGGATGTAATTGTGTTACCAATAAAGCCGGAAACTGGCCCTCAAATGCAGCATCAATAGATTCGTATAGGCAGATTTTAAACATGAGGGTAGTAGCCAGCAAGATGGATACTACAGAGATTCGAAAGACCGACTTCGACTGTAAAGAACCAAAAAGAAACACGGCTATGTATTTTATATATTTTAGTGATGAGTGTTTATTATAAAAATAGAAAAAAAAACACAATAATATTATCTCAAATAAATAAGGCTAGCCGATGGGAAGCGTTCACCGCCGTCAATGGACGTTTGCAATTACAGGAATTCTTGGTGATTAGGTCGATAATCCCTGATCACATTCGTAGATAAAAATAACTAGAAACATGGGTAAAATTGTCGCCTAGATTTATCGTTCTCGTTCGACTGGTAAATATTATTGTTGCGCAATTACGTAAGTTTGTTTATGTTTATCTGTGTTTAGTCTCAAATATCTTGTCGCAGCCTTGGAACGACACCAACGCGAACCTAAGGCATGTTTGCGGTTCACGTTATCAAAGTAGAAATTAATGTTATATTGTATTGAATACAACGCACGTTGAATTATTATTACTACATTATCATAAGCACAGTCTGAGTTATAAAAAACCATCTTCTATAAGATATTTCTTTGTCGTTTTTTTTTGTGTGGAATATCAGCTTTTTAAAAGTGAAGCTTTGCTTGTGACGTCATCATTAACTAAACACGACCAATCTGCTCTTTGAGTTTCAGTTGGAACCCTTATATTTTTGGAAATTTCAATGTTCAGATGTTCGTGCCTCGATTACCCACAAATGGCTGAACGAATTGAGATAAAACTTATAAAATACTAGCTTCAATCTCGCTATTCCACCCGCATTCCTGAAGGGTCTGTTGTATCCCGGAATTATTCAGGTCACTTCTGTATAAAGTAGTTTTTTGGAAGTGAAATAATTATTCAAATCAGTCCAGTAGTACTTTAATTGATTACAAAAAAATATATATATTTGGCATTGTATACGTTTTTTTTTGGAAAAATGTTAACTAATTAAATGTATATCTCTAAAAAAAGTGCTATCGTTTCAAACTCTTCTCTGGCAGTTTTTGTCTTCAGTTTTTTCACGAGACTCGAGTAATATTTCTAACATCATGAGTGCCTAGTTAATACAGTAGTATTGTTTCTTCTAATCAATTACGTCGACGCTCATTAGGAGTTATTTTTTACTTTGGAATGTTTATAGTTTGGTGTAATCTAGGCATTACACCATTCAATTTTAACAAGTCTCAGTCTATTTGTCGGACGTGGAACATTATTTCGTCAATTCGCCGACTTCTATCATCAATCTGTCTCGTACTAGTGTAGTTGACCATCAATACTGTAGCTACCTACCCGTATCTATGTACTTACTTATCATGTCACCGAGTTATATATGATATGAGCTACTCTGTGCGTGATATAGCTAATTAATTTAGCCCCGGGCGAGGTGGCCGGTGGATGGTACACAGCTTCTTGAATTTAATTTTAGCTTTAGCAAAGGAGTTTAATATCAAGTAAAAGTGTAGCGTGTATGTCTGTTGTTGATCATCATTTTTATTAGAGGCAAAGTATAGAGTCTGAATTAAAATGGTTTTAATACTGATTAACAACTGTTGGAACTTCACCAACTCAACATTTTAGTCGCTTAACATGTCTGTGACTTTTCGTTATTTTCGATTGAACTATACTAATGTTGAAAAGAGATAGGAGAGAGGATTTTGTAAGTTTGTTTGTATTTGGATATGTCCGAAATCACTTTCTATTTGAAATATTATTTTTTTTAAAGGTACATTATTCCGGATAGTATATATCATAATCCCAGGATAAATTGAAACCGTGGAGGGAAGCTAGTAATTAATAATTTCACAAAACATTTTTTTCATTGCAAATGTAAATGGTTGTAACGTTTCACGGAAACAAATAGTAGTTATCGATCAAATCACTCATATTTTTTGTAAGAAATAGACTTTAAGAAAAATGAATGCCTATTGATAGATTTTATATACCTAATGAGCCTTGTATACTGTACAGGAACATTAATATTCCAATGAAAAAGTCGGAAAAATATCATAAGTACTACTCATGCGCATCCACGAGACTAAAGAACCACTGGACCGATCGGAATTTTTTTTCAGTGATAAATTACTATAAATGAAAAATTGTGATATCGGTATACTTCTTGTACCGCGTTCAGCTGAAAAATTATCATATTTTGTAAAAAAAAAGCGCAAATACGAAAACTGTTCTTTACTTTATGGACAATTGAAACGGCAACCATACTCGCAGTCTTTAGAGCGAAGCACGTATGTATATGAAGCAAATGTATTTCCATCTTATTTTGAATATTCTGCTATTTTCAGATATTTGAAAATCGATTTCCAGAAAATGTTTTAGATTCTAAAATACGCTTATAATATTTAATGTAACAATAGTTCTCGCAAGCTTGCGTTTGTCTCTCCTTAAAATCGCATGCAGCTATCTGAACCTCGAGGCAGTCTCTAGATACTCAACTCAATAGTTCGATCCGAGATATAAATTACATTCGATATGAACTAGAAATAGACCGCTACCGCGCGTAGGATCGGTTTCACTATCCGCTTTATATCGTGTCGCGCTGTCGCCCACTAATGTATGGGATGGAAATTATTTAGTTCGTGCTGTTTGATTTTATGATGTTGAAAGGATTAAATTATATGGTACACGTATGCAGCGGCGAAACGTATATTTGGACCAGTTTATTACAAATTGATGCGAGGACGCACGCAACTTACACGTGATCTACGCAACCACCATTTCGTCTGGTGCTTTTAATTATCACAAAATATGAACAGATGAGATTGGAAATAATTAAAACGTCGTAGCACTCATTAATTTTGCAAAAGTGTCATGTCAACGAGTGTCATGTTTAGCCGCTCTCATTACTCCAAACGAAAGATATAAAATACACGGAGCCTTTTCGAAAGCATTCAAATTAGAAATCATCCGTAGTGTCAAAATTCAATGTCTTATCAATTTAATCTAGGAAGTAAATGGACGGGTTATTCTAATTTCAGGAAGTGGAATGAAAGTCAGCCACGGTGACCGTAGCACCGCCTAGAGCGTCTCGATTTTTTAATTTTAATAATAAAGTTAATCCGAACATTAAGCAACGCAGCGGCCGTGACAAGCGAAATCGTAATTAACGTCTCATATCTCGATCTAAACATGCGCGTACGACCCACTAGTTTGGGCGGTCGACTCCGTCATAGATGTGGAGCAGGTGCGACACTGTGTTCTACAGCTACGATCTATGCCGTACTGTGATGTTACTTACTGAAAAGAACATTTGTCTTGATGTAGAAAAATATACTTACATAAATTACTGCCCATATTTTTTCTGGCGTTTTGTCACTTTAGACTTTGACTGAGAAATCGGTTTTTATCGAATTTCAAACTCAAGAACTTTAGATTGCTTTGGATATCTACAAATTATTTTCCCGATAGATGGGTGATCTCACCATGTTTCATTACCGTCTCTTCTGATTGGAAAATAAGTGTAGTGCCAAAACCTTGACCCGTCTGACAATACTGTTCTATGAGCGCGTTCGGCCAGCGGGCGCCGACCCCGGGCCACTCAACACTCCATGGTACTGCACAAGGTGTCAACGTCTCAGGTTTCACTACACTTGTGTCGTTCCGAGGTGCCGAGGGGTTAGGCATCTATGTGACAATGCCGTTATTCTACTCTTATTTTTTTTTAATAATCCAACTGATTTTTACGCACAGGTCAATGAAATTATGTTTCGCAAGCCAAGTTTTTTTAATTTTAAATACGTAGAGTAAAATACTGTATTTCTTCAAAACCTGCAAACTTATAAGAAAATAATACACTATCGGTTGATTAGGTCTGTGTTTATGCTATGACTGGGCAGGAAATCTTTATAATTGCGTAATTTTTGACGTTAACATTAAATTTATTACTGTTTGTTGTCCAATGGACGATAAATCATTGAATTGCATAACTGATTAATAGATCATTAATTGATCATAAATATCTTGCAAAAGAAAATATAATGGAAAAATTTTTATTTTATTTTTTTCAATGCCACGCTATACATAGTGTATTTCAATCGAATTGTCGTAATAAACCTAAATACTTACCTATATATTTTAATCTTTACTGTATCGTTTTAAATAAACATTCGTTTTTAATGAAACACAAACACGTTTATTTAGGTTTGTTCCGTTCGTTTGATGAAGAATGCTAATAAACACTTATAAACAACCATTAAACCCAAAAGGGTGATCTCAAGAGCGAGATCACCGCACCGTGACGGAAAGCGCAATAAAATGAACCGTTCACTTACATTATAACAAATGCTAAACTGAGTGTAAAGGAATTCGTCAGTGCTCATATAAATCATTTGTAATACTGTGCTATTGTGGATTGCAGTAAGTATTATGGACCTCGATCACCAAAGACAATAGAGTAAAAAAGTAATATAATAGCGACACATTAAATCGATATGACAAGAACCTCCCCCATTTTTAGTCAGATATAAAAAAGCTACATGTTTTTTTTTTTTTTTTTTTTTTTTTTTTTTTTTTTTTTTTACATTTTCTACGGACTCTTAGTCCGTACTCTTTGAAGATTCTACGATTAATTATTTTACGATCTATTGTAATGTGTTTCTAAAAATTAACATCTTTCCGCGCGTGCTCAGCTCGTTGTTTTGAACTGAGGCTTGTGGTTCCTTAATAATAGTGTTACATTAAATTTTTCTATTGCCGATACATGGATTAAAATAATTTAGCATTTACATAAATTTAGTTACACTTATTCATCAAAATTTATAATTCTAAATATTAAAGTTTAAGCTATCGAAGCTAGCTAGCCTCGGATGGTTTCGCTCCCAAAAGACTTTCCATGACAACTGCATCTCGAAGCTACATGTTAAAAATGGGTCTTTGAATAAGAAAAATCTATACCCCTAGTATAAAACAGCGTCAGTATTTATGTACGATTACTTATATTTAGCTACGCTCTTGAGCTTGCCACTAGATCACCATAAATTTGGGGCATTTCATTCAGAAGGTATAAGAAACAATAATAGAAAATATTGCTTAACTATAAAGAAAATCTTTTGATAACCCTCAATATAAATGTTTTACACCTGAACAATATTTGAATACAATCTAGATAGAGAAGCTGGTTGAAGGTTCTCCGGTAGTTCTGACTTTCGTCATCAGGTTTTGATTATGATAAATGACTTTGACTTTGACAAAATATATATTGACTAATAATAAGTGCCTCATTTGTAAACGGTGACTATTAATATGCCTCGAGACACAAGTTACAGTTGTGACTAAATATTTGTAGTTGAGACGCTAATGACTTCATCTCGTCTCATTCAAGTTTGTAAGCAAGTGTACATAGCTCGGCGCATCGTATGTAATGTTGTTACCTTCTTCATTGTCACAATTAACTTTTACAGCTACGATCTGTAGGGTACTTAAATATAAAAAAAACACTTAAGTTTTCTGAGAGAAAATCTATTCCATTTGTATGTAATATTTCAGAGATAAATTACATCCAAATTGGATCAGTGTTGTCATCGACATAAATATAGAAAACAACTTTTTGTCTTTGTCACACAAAATTTATAAATAAACTTTCTTCTGAGAACAGTCTCCCTGTCGATCCTAAACTATGCTCTTTTCAACATTTCAAAAACGATATCAAAGTATAAGTTTTATCCGGTGAAATCCTTATAAAGCAATGCTCCGCAAAGCCTTCTGATTTTAGTCACATCAAGATAGCCCAATACGAAATGCTATGTACAAAACAATGGTGATAGAATTATTGCATATAAATAAACTGACCGAGAATCCCTCTGCATTGAATCCCGATCACACAATTGAGACAAATAGGTCGATTGAACTCCAATACAAATAAATTCCACCATAGAAACCCACACGAACGGAGTGGAGTCGGACTTTCCAAAGATGTTCCGTTATTTGTTACAGTTGATATCAGCTGGCTATAAGTTAACGTTTTTACTGCTCTTGGCACAGACCACCTTGGTGGACTAGATTCTGAATGAAAAGGTGGTTCTCCGCAATACCCTACACAAAGTCTTCAAATATCGTTAGTACTATGCAAATTAATTCAAATAACAAGTTAAAAAGAAATCAGATATCAATGTGTTGATATTAAAAGAAACGAATCGTAATTAAAATGCTATTAGTCTTCTGTGCCTTGGTTTTGTAGAAAAAATAAAAGGAGCATTTGAAATATAAATTTATTTACTAATAAAATGCCACTAAAGCTACCAATAATGCTGGAACAATATTTTTATACCTGCTCCTTAGCAATTATTTTTTGTTAGTCGTAGTTGTTAATCTTTGTAACAAAACTACCTGTAGCAAAATGTAGCTTTTATCCTTAACTTGAAAACCTGAATCGCTAAGTAATGCAAAACAAATGCAATCGATTGAATGAATACCCGACAGTAGAACTAGGAGGTTGGAACTAATTTGATTCTAGATGAAGAGATGGAGCAAAGATAGGCGAGTGATACGCGGACAGCGGAATGAGCAGCGTTCAGGTCGGCCACATTATTAACGGCTACCGTTCGATCGTGCTTCACGATAATATCAATTATTAGCCGATAACAGCCGGTCGGCTCACAAACAAGGTGCCACGGTAGACGATGGGCTGGCCGGTGGAGCTATTCATCTCTTTTGTGTTCTCAATTTGCTCTTGATTTTTGACTGATAATAATATCGCCGCCTCGGTGGTCGAGTGCTATAAAGCGCGGCTAGAGACCAGGATGTGATGCCTGGTTTAGATTCCAGGGTCGGGCAAAGTAATATTAACTATTCTTTGTTTAGAAATGATTAACCTACAGGTGACAAGCCGAAGAGTCGGCGAAAATTCTCACAATATGTATATCAGGTTAGCACATAAAATATATTCGGTAGAATGTGATCTCATTACTGGAACTTTGCACTGAACCACCCCTTTGGTGAGAGGATGTATTATAATGATATTATTGATTTTGTGCTCATTTTACAATATTATATTCGCGCTTCTGGGAATTCGATGATTCACTTTAAAGATACTCATATATCGATAGACTACACCTATTTCCCTAAACTAAACAAATCAAACACCGGTCGCCATGTGAGGCCGTTTAATTTTAGCCATGACGCAAACGTCGCAAGTAAAATATCCACTACGGATAGAAGAGAGGAAAAAAAAACAGAAACCTGTACGCAGATGCCTGTGCCATGGTTTCGTCATAGTAGTGTTAGTGTCAACCGGCCGGGGACCGCATTGCTCCGTAATGAACCACCATCAGTATAAATAAAACCTACACGTGAACGCATACGCTATGTTAATGCCGGTACCTACTGTACGATTGACGTCAGCGAAATAGTGTCGCCCGCACGTGGCGCACGCTGCAGAATTCCACAACACTGCACCGACACGTTTATCATTAAATATTTATATTTACTGTATTATTATGATAATTCAATACAGTTAGAAATAAAACTTTTTTTACTGGTGTGAAATCTGTCAAGCTTGGAATTGCCGAGCGACTGCAAACACAGGCTGCGTAAAGTTTGAACATAATGGTCGTAAATTAACAGCGTTATTGTTTTACATGGAGAATTAAGACATCAAGTTATATTTTGATCGTTATTGATTGTTAAATATGAGTGTGTGAGTTCCGGTATGAGGTTGTCCATGGAGAGGATGACACTGTCGCCCACGGGCTGCGGGTGCTATTCCGATCTACGATCGATATATCGGTCGTCGACATTTCGTTATAGGTGCCTGAGGTTTCCTACAATTTTAACTAACCAAGGAGATTTCAAGGCTTAGGATTTTTTTGTTTCTCTTGCTTTCATTTGTAGTTAACGATGTGTCCGAAGGTAGTATGCACACCTAGAACTGACGCTTGAGTGCAACTGCCAAAATACACCAATAGGTGTTTGGTGGTCGATTTTAACTTGCTATAGTTTTGTCACTATGCCTTCCTCCACTGGAAGGTTAAACTCATTGTAGAAAAAGCTCTTGTTCATTCATACTTCATATTCAACCTCGACTACTATAATATAATAGTGCAATAGTGGCCTTTCTATTTTAGCACACACACACATATAAAACATTAAGTCAAAATAAAAGTTACAGAAATGTATGCAAAACTCAAAAAGAAAGTTATGGTTGCAGGTGCTACGGGTCCATTAGTGTTATAGTTTAATCAACACAGTTTACACGATATTATATTAGAGCTAATAGATTCAGACACAGATCAGTCCGAATTAACAATTATGCTAATTTAATTAATGCCAAAGAAATGTTATATTTGAATTATAATGGATATATCTGAATCAAGCCGTTCGTTTCGTTTTATTGACCACTAAACTGTCGGTTCTCCATTTAAGTGACTTTGTCAAAAAGGTCGGAGTGGCACACGCACGGCAATGTGAGCGTTATAACAGGTGGACGCACAAATATACCTACGCCTCAGCCAGGGTCACCAAATGTCTGGTTCTGCTTACACGTGGATCACAAAAAAAAAATTTTTTTTATTATTTTGCAAACTGTTACATCTTTAGTAATTTATAATTGTTTATTTCATCTATCATTCAGATCCATCTCAGACGGAGCTTGGAGGTTATAGACCCTAATTGCCGCGCCACAGGTCGTGGGTTTGCTACCCAGGACAAACATTAGTGTGCATGAACAACAGTTTGTTCGGTTTAAATATTTACTTTTTATGTATTTAAAAATTAAATAAACAAAGTGGTATAATTATTAGTACATCAGTTACTAAGTTTCCATTGTACAACTTCTACTTAGTTTGGGATCAGATGAACTTGGGAAAAAATGTACCAGAATATTTAATTTTTTATTGTTACAAGGCATGTTGATCTCACCTGGCGTACGTCCTAATATTAGTGAACTAATCTGACAGCCCTGCACACAGATGGATGTTAAGCAGTCAAAAACAGGTAGTGCGTGTACTAGTATTAGCCCAATCATCGGCGCTCACTTTACTTTCTTTTAGCCGCTGCCAAAACCAACCTGTACTGATTTACATGAACTCACCGTTAACGACAGAAACCTACAACACTCCTAATCAATTTGAACATTAGCCGTTTTCTAATGCTCATTAATTTGCCAAAATACCAAAGTCATCGTAAAGTTTTATGCCTCCACACGGCCGATGTCTTAAAGTTTTTTAACTATTCATTGATTTATATTTATTATCAGATTAATGGACGTGTTTGATGTTAATAGTAAATATTTAATTGGTGGACTGTTTACCGGTTTTCGACGGTGTATTTTTGTCCTTACTCGTGTATGAGTTATGTTTAGCCGGACGGTTTGTTTGTTTCAGATCAACATTTGCAAAATAAATATTAAGTATATTCGTTTATTATTTCTATGAACTTCAGTAACTTTGCCTCAATTTAATCAGATGAAGGTTGGCTTCACCTTCTGCAAAAAATATATAGCATATAGTTCTTTATATCACAAACAAAGTGTTGTCATCAGTCTACTACAATAAGCATCAAGCTCAATAAATCTTACATAATCTGGTCTAAACTGGTACAAATTTACATTCTTTTACTCAAAATATCATGTCCTATGCCCCCAGCAACGCCCTGAGCCGAGACACAGGCCCCACGTAGTTGCCTGACCACCTGCCTATTGTAAATAAGAAAAAAAATATAACTTACTTTTATTGAGCCTTTTCGTAATCCATTTAACAGGCCAACTAGTCAAGTGATTAGGTACTCTGACTACTGGTTGTAGGTTCGATTCCACTGAAGTTTATTCTATGTCTAGGTGTGAAAATCTATATAAATATGTATTTTTAAAAAGGAAGTATGTATAGTGTACCTACAGTTGTCTACTTTCAAGAGGACATGCTCTTTTAATTTTTGGGTTAGATGGCCATGTGTGTGGAATGTCCCAGGATATTAATTTTATTCCTAGAAAACGTAACTACGAACAAATGAACAAACCACTGGTAGGTTCGGTCGTTAGTTCCATTAGAGTGTCCAAAGACAATAAAAGCTCATGTTATAGTTGTGCCGTGGGACAAAGTGCTAGCTTGTAACGCCCACGCGACACGCAGGCGCATTTATGCGTTTTACTGTACCATCGTTTTCTTTTTTTTTTATCTATTAGCCCGACAAAAAGGCAAACCGTCTACCTGGTGGAAGGACATCAGTGGCATTGCCTAAGACAAGAAAGTAGTGAAGTCTCATGTGCCTGTAATTTCATCGACCCCATCTTCATGGTGGAAATGAGCATAGTGGTAGTCACTTTCCCGGACGAACTCTGCACTAAGAGCTCTATTTCTTCTCGTTAATGGAACTTATTTCGTATAATGTATTGCTTGATAGGTTTACTATTTTTCAATCCAATCAGTTTAATAAAATCTAATTTTGAATTGAGTTTTCATGTGAAATAAATATTGCATATTCTGGAGCTGGATTACATAATTTACTTAACTATGACAATCGAAATATTAATGGCTGTATGAGATTTAATAAATTGTGTGTGCCTATAATAGTGCTAGCAGTTTCTTCAAAAAAAATTTAAGAAAGGTGAATAGCCTGTTTTACATTTTTGTAGGCATAGATTATTGCCTTGCGTAATGGTCTCGATAAAAGTCGCTCAACGAAGCCATTAGCAATATTTAGAAAATAATATTTGAATAATTATATTAAAAAAACTTGACCTGTCCTAACATTCCATTTGGAGGCATATGGAAATGCTAAAGCAGCGAAGTACGAATTCTAAAATAATTGTGTTACATTAGTCAAAAATGTATAGGTAGGCAATTTAAAATATAATAAAAAAATAGAAATTCTAGTTAGTTTTGTATATATAAATAATTATTAAATTATGTAACTTTTGAACGTTTTTGGTTGGTCGCAAATTTTTCATTAATGTAAATTTTGTAAATTAGAAAAATAACTTCCTTAATTATATTTCTTTTATATAAAATAATTTCAACGAATAATAAAAATGATTTAAATCATCCTTTTATAGTATTAGCCTATTCCAGATTATATTTCATGTCGTGTTATTATGAATATGAAGGTATAATATAATATTAAGCTAGTTTCAAATTATTTACGACCATGATATTTTTATTGATGGCAATAAAACTTTTCTCGTGTTTTTAAATATTGGTTATCTAGCGAATTCAAGGCGAACACGAAGCGATATTTATCTTGCTACAAATTTCACAATCGAAAGAGATAAAAAGAACATCAGGTAAGGTTGGGTATATTTTATAATTTATGACTTTTATATTTAATATTAGGCATGCAAAATTAAAGAGAAAACATATTATATTACCTCTGTAGCAGTCGTAGAGCGTCTACAATACAACTTTCAACTATCGTAGCAGAGATAAGTCATCATACTAGATAAAAACTTAGGTAACAAAGGTAAGATATGTAAAAGATCATGGAGCGAATCCTATAATGAAACTAATCTTTCAGTGAAGGAATTGTGGGACTAGTTGTAAATAAGTTCAGTTTTCTTCTAGGATGCTTTTTACCTTCAGCGATAGACAGACCACTTAGATGGTGGTCAAGAAAGATACAAATCATTGTAGAAGTTATATTCAAACACCTGTTACAGTATGTAAATAACCATAGAACACAACCTGTATAATGACGAACAATATTTTCCATGTGATATCTAATTTTCCATATTTTATGCGTCGTTAATTGAATAAACCAGTTAAATAAAACATATGGTCTGTCAAAATTATAATCACATTCATGTGTGGGCCATTAATTACAAATTGCCTAATTTGATGATCAACCTTTATAGGTACGCCTATAAAACCAATATGTAGGTAAGTGGGTATACCATGTTTATTATTAATAACTATCACCGCTATGACACCTTACCGTTTGGCGTTACTTATACATAATGTATAAGTGCTATATAATACGAAACCAATTATCTTTGACAACATTTTATTAGCGTAATATTTTAAAAATAACAACACACGATGGTGAATTTTAGTTCATTGCACTCTCAATATTTGAATGAGCTGTCGATGGCGGTGACGGTGGCAGTGGCGGTGGCGGTGGCAGCCACACGGATGTGCGTACGCGCAAATATTGACGCGCTGAGTGGCCGGCGCTGCGCTGCCTCCGCGCCAAGGTCGCGGGCAAACAGATAAGAGCGTACCTTTTAGTGCCCACTTACACGTGCACCATTCCGTTTGCCTACACTATGTACTGAGCTTTACTTTAGTTATGTGTGGAGATTTCGTAATATTTGTATGTTGGCGACATTTTATATTTACAATTTGACATGCAACAATTTTTATTTTGAACTAGCTCTTCTCGGCATGTGTTGCAATTCGAATCATGAGTTATCTATATTTCATTAAATTCTGCCGTATTTTAATTTTTTTCGGACAACTTCGTAAAATCTTGTTTCAGATTATGATAAATGAGTTTGATTTATCAATTGATTCATCTGATAAGTACCTATATCCCTTTGTTCTCCGCTAGTTCTTCTCTTTGAGATGAACTAGATATAGACATAGAACTATGTCGAGAGTTGGTGGTTGGAGAGAGAATTGTTGAGAGTCGGTTTTTGAATTGTCCCAGCTTTATTTACAAAACTGATTTTATGATCAATAATCTTAATTATAAACCGAAAATACAATTCCCTATGTCTTTTCAACAACACCAAACACATGGTTCATTTTCAAAATGATTTCAATCTAGTTATTATCGGAATCTAATGGGTTGGTTTCTCAAATATTTCTTATAATTTGGTTGAATTTAATTTTCTACAAAGCGGGGATAACACAGGTTTCTTAGGTTCGGGTGTGTGGTACAGTATGTCATAAGGTAGTGGCATATATATATTATAATAATAAAATGGTATAATTTGGCACAAGGTGGCGGGTGCACACCAGCGGCACCGGCACGCTGAGACGTGGCGGGACCGCGCTGGTTATAAATATGCCGTTATCGCGCGAGTGTCGCGGCCGCTTATTGCTCGCCCTTTATCCGATTTCATGTGTTAATCTGTACACGACAGCGTTGGTAGCAACATGGACCTACAGTCAGAATCGAGTCAGAAAATGATATGATATACTTATTGAGTTATACAGCTTTTGTCCCACGGATTTTCCCGCTTTCTAATATAAATAAATTCTATATCCTTTTTCGTATTTTTAATTCTCTAGCCAATTGAATGGAATACGACTACATATATCAACTTTCTTAATTACAATTAATTGATACATCAATTCAATTGCATAGATATTTCTCTGTATTATCTTTGAATTGACTGCTGGTATTTAATATAGAACCTTGGTATGTTTTGATATGAGGGATGCATTACAGTTGTGTGTGTGATGGATGGTGAAATAAATTTGATGTAAAAAATATATATTGCGTATTGTAATTCGAACAAAATCTGTCAATCATTTCGATAAAGTTATCATGAAACTTGTTTCGCTTGTTCAAGAACTAATTATTTTATTCACTGTTGCAAATTAATTGAATAAATGTAATACGTTTCGCATGCTGTATGATTTAATTAATTGTCAGTACCAACTCCATTATTTTGGGTCGAGTAAATGAATCAATAATCACACGGTACATGTAACACGTTGGCAAATGTCCACATTATCTTACCACGGTTATGATTGAAAGTAAGAAGCGATCAGATTAAGTCCGCGACCGAACACCGAAACAAAACAAGATAAAAACACACGACACTCTTGTCATGACTCCTCTCTTAACAAACGGTACAGTCGCATAAAAAATATTTAGGGGATTTATTGAAGGAGAGATGTAAAAAGTTACATATACGGCATTACTGTCGTTCCTAGTTTTGTTAATGTTTTAATTCATGACATACTAGCTGTGCCCCGCGGTTCTGTCGCCGTGTTTCACCTGCGTTTCATAAGGAATGTTAGTCATCCCGGAATACATATAAACTATCTATATTATGTGCCAAGAGTCATCCAAGTCCGATTAGTATTTTCGGCGTGATAGAGCAACCATAATGCATCCGTTTCATCCATCCAAATGTATGGATTTTTGTTCACACCAAAACTACCGATCGAATTTGAATGCAATTTGGCACAGACCCCAGAATGACTTATAAGCTACTTTGTGTCCCAGGAAAATGTTATATACCTCAGATACACAGGAGAGACCCCGGAGGATAGCTGGATTGATTATAATTCTCAACTCCTTCAATCTATCAACAATTTCGGCAGCCAGAGGTCGTAAGGGCTTGTGCTTACCATAACCATTATGAATTAGAGTTCTTAAAACAATGGACTGCTAAATGGATGAATTACCTTATTCATTCTAAAAATCGGCACAAGCTTCAAACATAAACGACGCCCATAATGTATCGTTCAAAGCATCCATTCTCATACATCATCAGTTTGCTGACGTGATTAGCGCCATTCCACGCTGTCTAATATTTGTTCGCCACAAGTGAACCGATATTACACCAAGTAACAGTTTATTGTCAGCTACTTAATGCTAGACAATATTGTATCTTATATCTTGTGCGTAAGAGTGTATGGGATTACAGTTCGGTAGACAAATAGTCGGCCGCTGCGCCCGCGCCGCCGTTCGCACCAAACACTGTGTTTTGTCTTTGAGCTGCCGTAGTTCGTTCCATAGATTATTATGAATGGAGATCAACGTGTGGATTAAAAATGGGCATTAAGTAAAGCCCTTTTGCGAGTAAAAATGAAAGTTTTTATATCAATATCACTCAAGTGATCTTGTCTTCTTCAACTTAATTAATTCGAAAGGTTACCTCCAAAAGATGCCATCAAATTCTCGACTTTTAATTGACAGGGTATTTTTATTTAAAACTGCAGATGAAGCTCAAAGTTTGCTTGTAATGACATATTCATTTCCAGTTACGAAGTCTATATTTTTCTTAGTCTCTAGGTTACATACTTGCTTAAGACAAGTAGGTACTTGCATGCATATTCCATGAGACGTGATTCATCTGCATTTGTATATTCTATCGGTTGACAGTTCACAGGTAGAGCATGAGACAAAGAATGTTTAATTAGTTCTGTCCATACCGCGTGTTGACTGTTGCCTACCGCCCGCTCCCGCTCCCGCGCCCGCACCGAGGCGGCGACGTCGCGAGGCCGCGCGGTACGGCGGACGCGGCGGGCGCGGCGGGCGCGGCGGGAGCGGCGCTGCGCACACGCACCTCGTGTTGGTTCCCGGAATACTTGTTACAGTAGGTAACACCGGCTTATTAGTTTCGACATTTGTTGGTTTTTCGTTTCGGTGATTGTGGGAAAAGTCGATGGGTCTTGTTAATACTAATAAATCAATAATGTTTATGCATGTACCTAATGTTGTAATGTAACGATGCTTTGCTTTTATCTTTTTCTCAGACACTTAGCTGTGTTCGGAGATTAAGCTTGAGGCTCTGATATGAGTTAAACGATAGGTAGCATTCTGACGTTAATTGACACATTTTATATAGTTATGTAGGTGAAAAAAAATCCCTTTTCTTTTGCTTGAATAGCGACACGTGAATTTCTTTTCAATAAATTTAAATGAACAAGGGATAAATATATGTAAATAAAAGATGTTATACAAAAGAAAAGGCATAAATATAATTATTATAATAATTTAAGTAAGTATCAGTAAAATTTCCCAACGCACTTCGTCCCACCTCGGGCATATTTATCGCTTCCGCAGCGACGACAAAACATCGGTAATTGAGCGATCACGGCGAGCCCATAACTTGCACAAAACTATCGTATTACCACAACCCTATCGATGACCATTCACATCTCGGCCTTTACAATTTTCGCCTCCTTTTAGTATAGATATCCTACTCTACTGACCCTCATCGGAGTGAGAAGGGACGAACTGACCACGATGTTTGTGTGGAGCAATCGTGCAGGTGGAAATGGTGACCACCGGTCAATAGGGCTATCAAATTACCGAGCTGATGTGAAATTTATTGACTCGAAGAATACATGTAAGAAGTAACGCAGTAGTGAGAATATTTATTGAAACACGAATGTGACCGTTGCCCGCCAAATCGAGTGGTCATTGATAGTGTGAATCGAATTAATTTGAAATTGTAATCGATGCGATGAATTAAGTAGGGGACGTAGAGGTCAGGACGTCTTACAGCGTATTGTGTTGCGCCCGCTCTACCCTTCCCGGGTCACTCGTGGAACTACTGACTTCAACGTTAATTATATGAACTTTATACCAACTTATTATAATTTTATTGCCAACTGACCAACTGTTATTTTTAAGATTCAAAAAGCCAACAGCCCTGTGGTTGGCATAGCAACACAACGGCTATAATATATTATGCCATTAATGCCGAACCAGAAATGTAGTAGGTAGTAGAGAAATGTTAAGGAGTTAATAAGCCCAATAAATAATTAAGTAAGCCATTAAAATCAATTCAAGAGAAACGATGACAGTGTTTGATAAAATAACCATAAATTATCAAAAAAACATATTAGCAACATAATATGCAAATTAATTGAAACTCTCGCTTTATAACAAGTTTACAATATCGATAACATTTGTTACACTCTCGCACACTTGTATTTCCGAAAGGCCTATATTAGGCCAGGTCTATAATAAAAGAGCCGCCTACTGTCGCCCAAGAACCGAAAAAACGTAATATTTTTAGTAAAGACAATTGTATTATAAATATATTGATGTAAGGAACTAGTGATAGTATCTACTACCCTACTAATATTATAAACGCTAATAAATGTGAGAATTAATCTTAACATGGATGGATGTTGGTTACTCTTTCACGCAAAAGCTTCGAATAGATTTGAATGAAACTTGGCACATAGACATTTTAAATCCTACATTAATACATAAGATACTTACTATCCCGGGAAAATGGCACATCCCTCAGAATAGCGGGTGAAACCGCGGGGAACAGATAGGCATTCATATACTTAAGTCGTAGATGTAAGCTTACAAGCAGAGGTTATACGGTTAGTACGGTGTTAGTACGGTGCGATGTCGCAACATGGTCTTTGCTCAACCTGAGCTAATTCGGCGACGCTGGGCGCTGGGCGCTGGGCGCTGGGCACCATAAATTCAACTAGCCGCCGGCCCAGCGTGACGCCGGATTACATTACGAGCTACAATCCGATCTCCAACTTTAATTGACCGCACTTAGATATTTATATTAACCTCCAATATTTTACATTGTACCAAAGTAGATACTTTATTGTTCAATCCAATCGATGGCACGACCGTAGATGGAATATTTAGAATTATTTGTGCAAGATCATTCATGAAGTCATGTATTATTGATGTTGTATGAACGCAGGACACTTAAGTTAACTTAAAGCTAAGAAGAAAAGATCCCAACTGCGGCTTACACCTAGGTAACATGAGAATATAAGTCAGGTATTGGGATCCTACAAAGTACAAGAGCATCGCGCAAAAACATCCAATCGCTTTTCTCTGATATTTTTTTTTTATTTTTTTTTTAAACAATATAAACTAGTGCTTGACTGCGATCCCACCTGATGGTAAGCAGTGATGCAATCTTAGATGTTGAGGCGCACTAGTTATTTAACCTCGGCAAAATAGGACAGCTATCAAATGACTTCACAATCAAAGACAGTAAATAATTGATAATAAATACCTTTAACGAGCTGAAACATAAAATTAAATAAAATATTAAATCTCGACTTACATTTAATTAGTGATCTTTCAAATGACTTACATTACATAATGTGATAAATTTATGAAATACAGTAAGCGGGCCAAGGATGCCTTCCAGAAACAAGCAATAACAATTGGTGAAGGGCCCATTAGACAAATACATCATAAATAATCGATTAAATCTGTTTACGTCTGCGTGAGACAAAATTATGTACAGAACAAGAATACTTTATCATACTCGTGTAGGCAGTAAGTTAACTGTAATAATCGGTATGTTTACGCAAATCGAATTCAAAATAAATTTCTATCGCTTAATATCGATGGTCGATTTCAAATTTGGGAATGGAACATTCGAAATTAAATAGCTCCAGTTATCGGCCAGGTCGCTATTCTTGTTCACATCAAACGATCAATAATTTAGAATCAACAGTACCAGTAGCCGATGGTGGCTCTAATCCGAGTCGAATCGGTGGATATTTTTCAATAACTCCACTGATTCCCATGATCGAAATAGTTGGTAAAGACTCCGGGCGCGATCGCTCGGTTGGCTCTTTTTTTTGTGTGGGAAACATTTCGTTTTTCAATCACAAGCTAACCTTTTTACGGTGTTGGGTGTACGTCCAGGGCGATAAATATCGGAACTTATGGGCGCGGCCAGCTTTGAAGTGCGCGTTTTATCCCGATTGCTACAGAATTTTTGGCCGTTCTCTTCATTTATTTTGGATAGCGGTGTGACGCGCGTAGGCCTCGCGTGCACGTGCTCGGCCATGACAGAAAGAAAGCCTTAATTACACTCCAGATGTCAAAAATCTAGTATGAGATTTTCAAGCTTCCTAGAAACTTACGAAACGTTCGGAAAACTTTATTATTATTTTGCAGCGCAAAAATATATTTTTTAAATGTACATATATAATTTTCATATTAATTTTCTCATCACACAAAAAGCAACCGCGCCTCTTTGCTTTTCCGGTTTGGTTAAAATCTTACGTAAAACGATGCCTAAATATTATCTAATTAACTAAATGTATAGTTTTAAAATTTAGATAATTTAAACTACAGAATGGCGTTGCTGAGTCTCAGCAAGACACCAGTTGTTACATAATTAAGTCGAATTGTATAATTTTAGCATTCATAGTACCGAAAAGTTAATCAGCCGTATAAAATTACAATATTTAATCAATAAAGTGAGGTGATATGTTAGCATTAATATATTTGCAAAAATCAAACACTATGCACGTCAATAAATTACAATTGACAATATTTTTAATGAACAGTTGTATAGTTTTTACGACTCGAAAACTAATGTGTTGCAGGCAACAGCGGGATCAGATTATTTTTTATTTAATTTATTTTATATTTAATGGTTTCATTAATTAAGTCATATATATGTTTATAAACATACGACATAAATATTTTATTTACTAACAAATAGTCAGATATAACAAATAAACATCTATGGAAAATTCTTCGGACACGGCTTTCAGCTCCTAAACAGCATGGCAACAAACAGACATGTTCATTCATACAAGTGTGTCCTCGGTAAAAGACGACCTGTGGCGTAGGCTGACAGTCAATATTGTTGATTGACTCAAGATTGTACCTCACTAAGCATTTCCTAGAGTAGCAATGTTGACAGGCCAGTTGGCTTGGTAGTTAGAGACCCTGACTGCGAAGTAGAAGGTCGTGGGTTTGATTCCCATTCAGGACAAACATTTGTGTGCATGAACATGTCTGTTTGTTCTGTCTGGGTGTATATATCTTTTTAAAAAAAATATTATGAAGGTATAACAGATTATCAGTTATCTGGTTCCCATAGAACAAGCTCGGTTTGGGATCAGATGGCGGTGGGTAAAGAATTTATCCTGGGACATTACTCACACACGGATAGGTACATGATCAAAAATTAAAGCTTGTACTAAGGCAACCAGATAACTGATATGCTACATATCCTACCTACTACTTTTAAATAAATATTTTTATAGATATTATATATATATTATATGTATTTTGTTATATTCCCTAAACACTAATTTTGTTTCTTTTTTAAAAAGGCTTGAACTACTGATCACGCTTGAGTTGTTTCCAAAAAAATTAATGCCATTAGGTCGCCAATTTGAAAATATATCTTGTATTGGACCCGTTTGTAAATGACGTTTTAAAAATATAACAGTAGTTTTCATTCAGAAATCATAGATATTGTCAAATAATAAGTAACAGTGCACAGTTGACCCACCGCCAGACCACTTGACCCCCTTGTTATGCACACGAGTACCGTTATCCTATTTAGATAAGAACGCAAGAGATTTTAGAAATTATCGTAAAAGATATGACATCGGTGATTGCCTGATAGCTGGTGTGCGCTGATGCGATAAATGCTTTTAGAAGCTAAAGCAAGTGGTGAGCTTAAGGTACCCCGGAGTACCCCAACGGACCTGCACAGGTCTGTGCTTAGTCATTCGGTATGTTTTTGCTCATGTCATAATCGGCTTTCAAATATTTACATACAGTGTTTTTAATTTTGTATTCATTTCGATGGCTCTCGCATATTGTTTTCAACAGTTGTTTTGCTTCGACATGACTAATGATTCGAGTTCAAAATAGCTGGTGGCGTACTGAAACTGTTCACCGTTACCCAAATGCATGTCATGTGCGGGTGTGGGCAGGCCGCGCGGGCGCCGCCGCCGCCACTCCACGCGCCCCGTTCCACCGCAACAAAAGACGCACGGGTGACTTTTGACTTTCGTCGTGTGGTTAAGCTTCATAATATAATTGAGCTCGAACAAAATCCGGCCGAGTATTACCATACAATGGGCCAGTCAGTTCCGTCGAGCCCGCCAGGTCGTCGGGGGCAAAAAAACACTACCACTTGCCATTGTTACCGATGACAATGACTCAACCACCGTCCGCGCCCGATACAATACCGACTCAATGACAACAGATTAGATCACACTTTTTATTGCAATAATGTATCGTTAGGACCTTATAATGAGGGCGAGGAGGTTGGCAGGCGTCCATCGAAGGCAGCCCATCATGAGCCCGACGACTGTTTGACGAGTGACAAGAGTCTAAAAAAACGCCAATGTAACTTACCTACTTGCCGAGCGAGTCGGAATATACTCAGTTTTGAGTTATTGCAGTGGGCTCTGAGTTTTTGCGCGGTCGTCTCGATGTCGCGGGTTCGAACCCGGGCTGCCGCGGCGGTGGCTGATCGATGCGTTTTGTTTACTTTTCTGTCTCGGAGCGTTAAGGTTTTTGACGTTTTGACTTTCGTTGTTTTCTTATCTGTTGGAATTTCCTCTGGAACTCGAAGGGCTAACATAAATCGACAAGTAATTGATTGCCATTATCCGTTTATTTGGTGTCCATTTATGAGCTTACGGGACTTTTTGTGTACCCCTTGCGAGGTTGGTATCCTTTCTTTTATCTAGCGTTTATTTTTAAAAGTAAGATACTTAGCGCGTATTCAAATAAAGTTCTCCTCTATCGAGGATATCCTTGGGTTTTCCCAATGGCTTGGCTGTTGGGTTATAATTTCTCATGATCAGTACAGGGCACTAGATTTACCCGTGGCCTTACTAACTATTGTAGGTACAGACCTCTCTGTCACATGAGATTTCTAACAGATTGTATCTAATGATACTTTCCATTAAACAAGACAACAATATATTGGTCATAAACGAAAATTTCCCCCATTTTAGAAACCGACCGACATTGAATGGCGTCGGCGACACACGACGTCTCACAATGGTAATATATAGCCTGCGCTGGCCACGCGGCGTGTGTAAGTGGCCGCCCGCGACACTTTCTACGCTCGGCGACCGTCCTCACATACACAACTACTTACTATGTCACATCCGGGTGACATCGCACCACCGTTTTGTGTTTTACTAGTTTCATGAAATAACCTCATTTCAGATTCCAATTTCAAACTATCGAATATTCCTCAAAGTTTTTGAAAATGTTTTCCTGACCGTTAGATTTCAGAGCTACTGAAAAGTTGACATTGCTGATGTCGTACAAATAAAAATAAAAGATTTAACAAATTTTAAATAAGAACTAGCAATTAGCACATTCTTTTGAAAATTCTTGCGTTGTGTCTTCTCGACGGGGACCTTTAATTCCCAAACTCTTTAGTTCAGAAAAGGGAATGACATTTGCCGATTAGCATATTATGGTATGTTGCTATATTTTTTAGCCAATCTTCTACCCAAAGCCGTTCAAAATTTTATGTTTTCAGCTGTCTTGTTTTTAAGACTTCTTAAAACTTTCATAACTTAAAAACTGATTGGTCACAGCTATATGTAAGAACACTGGTAGGCGCTCGATAGGCCAAGCGCCTATCCCAAGACATAAAGACTAACTACAAGACAAACCTTAAACGTTTCGAAAAAGATAATATTTTTGCAAATCACATCTGCTAAAACAAACGGCCTATATTTCGCCCCCTTGTGTTCACCGAAATACAGCTATTAATAAAATAGGTTGTATATGTGTATGTGTGTGTGTGTGTGTGTGTGTGTGTGTGTGTGTGCACAAGTCCGGTAGCTAGATATACTTGTGATTACTTACGTTGTAGAGCGGCGCGCACGTGACCGCACTGCCGATGGGGCTCCTACGTGCGGAATGCGATGCCCGACGGAAATCCTATAAAAAATCCTTTCAAATTAATCATTTTCGATGACATACAAATAAGTGTTTTCGGTAATCAACGTTAGCGAAAATTCATATTGATCAACCTTAAACCGTTCAATACATTAGCTTAGGTGGGAAACGTCCAAGTCCCCTATTTATAATTCAATGATTTAAAAAAAAATGTTTAACAGACTAAGATATTAAAATCTACATATAATGATATGCATTATTATTCATTATCTGCATTGAAATTTCTATCAAAAAGTACAATAATTGAACGATTTTTGACTGAGTTCCAGCGTTAAATTTAGCCAGTAAGGTAGTAAGCGACGTAAGTTAGTAAGCGATGTAGTACATTTTAATTCATAGACAATTTGTTTTTATTAATTGATTTCTATTATTTCACACAATTCTTGGCCCAATTAAATAGCGGAAGATTACCGATCCGAACTTTCGGCATAATGAACTTTGAACTAGATTTTTGTTGCAAAAATTAAAACGTTTCGTAATCGTGCGTGCGCCGTGATTTATAGCGTACGATCAGTTTATATTAAGACTCGTCATTATGATAATTTAAATTTAAATAGAGGTGGCGAACGTGTCGCAACTCATGTTCGAAGGTCGTAATAATATCTACTATTTTTGGAACATTACCTACGTAAAAGAGCCATGTAATATAGCTTTATAAATTATCGAATTGTATTTTAGTCTTCATCTGAATGAAGTAAATAAAATACTGTGTACCATCCAGAAAGATATTTTTTTCTATATATGATATTAATTATTTTTTTATTCTTTTTATTTAAAGAATGCAATACAGTATAGGTAACTCATCTGGTCAATTTCTAGAATACGTAAGGGTTAAGCGTATTAGCAAAGCAAGCTGGAAGCAAAATTGTTTTTAGCTATTGTTAACCTCACTACCTTAAAATTTATGTTTCTTAAGTTGTCAAGATATAGAAGGTCTGTTTAAAAAAAAAAGAATGAAAATTCATTGGAATTAAAAAAAAATGTTAATAAAATAAATAGTAAATTGTATAATGATGCTGATGAACCTTATTGTAATGTTTTAGGGTTCAGTTTTCTTTATCTCTCATAGCTGCCAAATCAGACGCATAAGATCTCAAGAACTTTAGTCATGCAAATGTCGCGGAGCTCTATTATGAATTTAATTAAAATTGGAGAAAGTATAAGTTACTATACTATAATTTATACGAATCAATGTCAATAAATACTAAATTTTGTGAGTGAATTATTAAACTATAAATTAAAGGTTTTCTCAAAAATGTCATAGCGTATAATGGGAATAAACTGTAAATTTTTAATGGATTTAATTAATTGGTGATCTTATATAAGCTGGGCAATTTTTTTTTTTATTGTCCATCTTACATATTTCTGACTTTAGGTATCTAGATTTTACATTAGGCCTTTGCAGGCACTTATGAATCGTCAGATTCTACACCGAATCGGATGGTTGTTTTGTTGCTTATTAAAACAATAGATAAATAGGATGCCTCCGTCCGATTATTTCGAGACAAATTCCCCAATAATATAATACTTGATGCAAATACATAAATGAGCATTTAAAATAACTCAAACATCCAAATACATTGTTGAGTAGTGGTCGGATTTCTTTCTGTATCGATTGTAGGCAGCGAGTGCGTCGCTTAATATTCTGTCCGCGGCCCGCGGCCCGCTCGGCAAGTGGCTCTATTTGGGTACGCGCCATGTACGGGGCGCGGCATGCCCGACCGGACGTCTGGTGACGATAGCCGATATACACCTCTACGTGATGCATCCCGTAAGTGAGCCGTCACTTGCGAATGTTGCCCTTATCTGTTGACAATGATTTATTTCTCAAATATTACATTTGAATTATCCTTATGCAAGTTATGTGTGTAGGTGAGGTGGAACAATGTATGATTTGGACGGTGTCCAATGTTTTGTGCATAAATTTGAATAATTATTGTGGTGGTATCATAAGACCGAATCTATGATTAATTTAACTATATGGATGATTTGTTTTAACTACAATTTTATATTTTGTCTATTCTATATTACTGTTAGTATTCAGTTTGTCGCAAGTTACTTATTAAGTGCAAATAAAATCATATGTAAAATAATACCAGTATCACAAGTAGAGCACTATCCGCAGCGTAGCGCGTACAAACAGGAGGAAAGCATTTCCCTGACACGGTTTCCCTCGCAAGGTCGACGTCCGCCTCGCTCCTCGCTCCTCGCTCGCAGGACACCAGGATATTACCTGATATACGAACATCTACCAATACCAGACTAGAGTAGGGTAGCGGCTACACCGGAATAGAACACAAACATTTAAAAACGATTATGTATTCAAACCCAATGTGAAATCAGAGACTGACACCCATTAAGAAGATTAACTTCTTTGCTAGATCTAGAGTTTGGTAATATGCCCTAGAACAACAAGTTTCACCCCTTCAGGCATAATAGGCGTGAAGATATTTATGTAACTTGTTGTTTTTTAGCCTCTCACTTAGTTCAGCCAGCCCTTATTGGTACATCTGTAGTTAACAAGTTATGAGTAAATCTATTTATAATGGAGTGCACGTAGGTGAAGCGATCCAGGTGTGACAGAGCACTAGCAGTGGTTCTATCGACATCATTAACATAAAGCTGTTCACATAGAGCCCGCATCACGACGAGTCTTGCAACTGCTGAGGTATTTTCTATTACGTACTTAATACATTTTATTGTTGCATTATTTCGTAAATACATCCTATCATTTTGCTATTGACTGATACCCTTAACTTGTAGCTTTGATACAAAATAAATGATGGGAACACAATTATTAAGATCTGTACATAGAGTGACTTCCTCATTATTTCTGAAGAGGTATAGGTGTCAATACAGACACTCCGAGAGCTGATGGTCATTACCTTTTGTGCACATTACAAAATTCGGGCTTCATTTACAAATATTTTTATATTAAATAAATAAATAAATATCCTGGGACATTCTTTTACACACGGATTTTGTAACTGATATACTACATATACTACTTTTTTTTTCTAAATACATACTTATATACTTAGTTTTTTAATGTTCATAATACAGGTACCAATAAATAATACACATACTTATATAGATATTTACACCCCGACACAGAACAAACAGACATATTCATGTACACAAATGTTTGTTCTGGGTGGGAATCGAACACGCGACCATAGGTTCGGCAGTCACAGCGTCAACCACTAAGCCAACTGAAAAAAAAACTAGTATATATCTAGATTTCATAGTACAAGCTCTGGTTGGTTTGGGATCAGATGGATATATCTAAAGTAATGTACCTGGAAATTCATTTATTATTATTATTTATTGTTCCTTATACTGCTTATTTATAAGTGTTTAATTTAAGTTTCATATTAAGAATAAGAGTTCCGCAATAAAAGATATGTAGCATGTCTTTTTTCAAATTCTTTATTGATGTGGCGTTGGGATGTAGGAGGTTATTAATAATGAAAGCTATTTACTTTTTGCGCGACGTCGATTTGTAGTAATGCATCTTTTTCTGGGCACAATAAAAATAGGTGATGATGAAATATGCGTTCTGATCCAATAGTCACATACAATTTTATTTCTTATTCGAGGCGTAATGCGCAAAAAATATCGATTTTATATCTGTTTGGCATGGTATGTTTGTTCGTCACGTTGTATGGCAGTCGATTGTGAATTCCTACACCAAATGGAATCTTTAAAAAAATCGCTAAGAGAAAGACAGTTGACATACTCGTATGAGTGAAGCTTACTCACTTTTTATGAAGACAGGCTAGAAGTGCCTGCACTGAAATTATGATTAGCTTGATGAAAACAATTCATAGCTTATACACCATCAGGAAAATAAAAAATAACATGGAAATGTTATGAAAAAATATAGTAGAAAAATTACTGTGGTAATAGAGTAAAATTACATTAGTTCTCTAAATTCAAAGCCATTTATTCAGTTTAGTCCCTAGAATACCAAAACTACTGAAGTAATCACCGATTTGAAAGTTAGCCTCCAATTGACAAGAACCGGCCAGAAACTCAACAAGGTAACATATTTTCATATATTTTTTTTAATGTAACTTATTTGGCTATATATTTTTTTAATGTTTAATGATATTAAAGTACTACAAACACATTTTAAAAAATAACACGAAAAATAGATTTAAAATGCTCAAAATTGCATGCTCATAATAAAAATAATGTAGGAATAATACCTATGCCCATTTGAAGAACTAGATAACTGCGTAGTTTGTACAATATCTCTATACTACGTAGTTTTGCGACGGAACAAAATACTACCTATATTATTATCATATTGACAAAACATATTTACTTATTCAGAAAATATCACAAAGTCACAAATATATTATCTCTTTCTAATAACAAACAGCCAATCGAAGCAAAATTACATAAAATTTTCCTTCCACAAAATAGTTCAAATATGTAGTGAACATATTTCACCAAATTTACGGCATTAACAAATAGATAGAATTTAGATAATGTCAAGGATTGGCCACGTTTTATTGAGTGCTTTTAGGCACGTTAAACGTCTATAAAACACATGAGACATGACCTTTCTCCAACTTGTTTAAATTTGCAATAATGCGTTGAGCGAGACGCGTTGGTATGCTTGTGCTGCGATACTTAGTTCTTTTTAACCCCATAACATGGAAACACTATGTGTGAGATTGGTTACTCTTGCTTAAATTCTAAATGCAAATTTAGTCTCACTATTATTTACTTTGGGGTCTGAGCATTAAATATTGCATTAGGTATTCAAAATTTAAAATTCAAAACTATTTATTCGGTTTAGGCCCTCAGAAGGCACTTATGAAGGTAAAATTTAAAGTTACTGAAGCTACTACTATTTAACAGGTTTTATACAGCCGGCCTGTCTGATGCCAACCCTGCTAGAAAAAATTTTTTCACCACTTGGTGCAATGTGTAAGTGCACGAGGTCATCTGTATTCTCTTTAGTCGTCTTTTACGATACCCAAATCATGAGTTGGGTAGTTTTATTCGGCGCCAACACCACACTGCACTCATTTTAAATTTGCGATTCTGTTACTATTGGTCATAAAATAACAAAAACATCATAATGAATCCGAAAATATTATTCAAATAGGCCTTTACAAGTACTAATTAATAGTCTGGTCTCTAATACCGGTGCGGAAGGTTGTTTTCATAGAGATAACTTATTATCTTAAGAAAATATAAGAAGAAGATTGTTCTATGTAAAAGTAAAATTCTGTTTATACTTTTATGAATTGCTTTTAGTGTAACCGCATATAAATAGTTTTTCTATAATAAGATTGGGCTCCCATAAAATAGACAAATAGCGGAACAGTATTTCATATAAGCGATGCGGGTCGCTAATTGCTACAGCGCATAGCACTCGCGCGTTGCGTAATTACGTCGGAGATATATCAGGTATAAATAAAAGTATGCCCTATTTCATGGTTGTCGACACTATGTACTGTTGATTATATTCCTAGTAGAAATTATGCCCTATTTCATGGTTGTCGACACTATGTACTGTTGATTATATTCCTAGTAGAAATACCGCGCCTATGGTACCTATCAATTTATTAGATCCAATTTCATAAAACACCTTTAACATAAAATAATTCATAATGTAGAAACTTAAGCGCAGGTTTTTTGCTTTCTTTATCTTTCCACATTATGGATTAAAGTGTACGTTTTTGTGGTTTAGCTTCTTTGACTGACTGTATTGCGTCCATCCAAAATTTCTCCAGATAGTTTTCTTAAAAATAATAACAAATCCTTACATAGTCTACGTGCTTTCTGTAGTCGGTACTTCATGTTTAAAGACTATTCAGAATCAACGAATATATTTATAGGTAGAAATAAAAATTACTCACAAAATGCGCAATTAGTGACCAAAAAAAATGCTTTAAAGTAGTTAAATGTATGTGCGCAGTGTCTGGCGCTTCGGAGTGCTGTGAGTCAAGTAACGCGGTAATACGACACGAGTATTTACTAACCCTCTGTAGGAATGCCTAGCAGCAAGGATGCTTTCACCGTTTCAAGCACTTAAGACTGTTTTTTTAAAGCAATTTGAAAAGGCAAAGCCTTTTGAAGCAACAGAACTAAACACGGTCTCGCTTTGCTTAAAGGAGATTATATGAGTATAACGATAAATAAATATTGCAAATATTATATGTACTTATGTGGCTTTAGAAATTATACACTTTTTTATCCCTTAGTTGAGTATTTTTTGTTTAATGCTTTGTGATAGCGGACGACCACTACCCACAACCCATATCTCGGTTGTAAAGCACTTTACATCTGACCACTTGTTGCACAAAAGCATTTTCAAAGAGATTCGGAGGCCGGACGAAAAATCTGCCAAATCTATTGTAATATGTAAAGCATCGAAGAACCGGGCATATATACATATTGTGCTGACCCCAAATGATGATAATGATTCTATCGGATATGTTTATATTTGGCTACGAATTAGTACGTGGGTAGTAAAAGAATTTCTATTACATATAGAACACTTTCGAGAGAAAATAGAAAACTTATATATTTTCTGTCCCTGTTTATCTGTTGGAATGGCATTCAATTAGAAAATGTAAATAGCAACAAGTCGATTATAATGCGTCGTTCAAAGTGGTCAAGACTGTTATTCTCTGTGATTCTTGTGCCATAATTTATACTCTAATAAGGTCAATATTAAAATCAAACACAAGCGTAAAGTTATCGTGTCACCTCATTATAGCTATCCAATGATCCATTAAGGCCATTGCTATGAAACATTAATTTGCGAAACACAATTTTAAAAATGGCAAAGATCATGGGTTGAGACTATATAACTCGTTTGCTATGTGTGCCGAATGTGTGGAGAAGCGGTACTAGCCTCAGATTGTCACAATAAATTTAAATATTGATAGTGTAGTATAGGTTGGATATATTCGCCTAACGAGCGCGATCACTAAAAAAACTAATATCAGTATATCACGGCTCTCATCCGCGTTTTGGACACACCGCATTCATTGAAAACTTTTAAATGTTCACACAGAGAGGCCTAGAGTCGAATTGTGTATTTATTTTTTGCTTCAAATATTTTAATAAACATTCCTTATTTAATTTCGTATTCAACTGCTCGTATATAGCGATATATGGTAGTGCAATTACAATTTAGGAGGTGTTATACAAATTGTAATGTTATTAATACCGATCGAATTGCGTTAAAATAACTTTTAAATTTACATACAAACTCGTGTCGATCGTGAATGAACATTATTATAATTTACGTTGATTATCTAATATAAATGCGCCGGTGGTAGTTACGAGCCGAGTAAGGCAACTGTTAAGCATAAATGGCGAACTGAGAAACATTTGCGTGCGCGCATGTACGAACATATGTCCAGGTGTTCTGTCAAAATGTCATTTCTCAATGCAAATAAAAAACCCAATGAAGTTACGCCGCAATGATTTCCATTTTAAACTGCAATAAATACTCGGATCTGCAATGTAAATGAATCTCTAATCTTATTCTAAAATAAAGTTCATTTCTATTTGGTCACACGCCGCTCGTCCGCAGCTATGCAACCGAGTTCGCCATTTATGGTAATACCGAGAGCTTGTGCATGATAAAAGTTCACGTTTTTCTCGCTGTAAATGGAAACGTAAGCATAGAAAAATATCTATAACTGCGAACACAATCAACCGAAACGTTCCGTCCCAATAGCCGCGGCCATTATTTAGTGTTGCGCGTTACTTTACGACGCGATGTGTACTCACAACTGTCTTACTCTTCCTCCACTGAATTAGAAGCGTATTTATTTTTTATCGAGTGTTTTACGCACGATGGCGGCTCCACACCCGCCGTAACCCACAAAAACGTGTTTCACTCATTATGAAACACGAAACTATGATATTTCAAGTCGCCTTGCCGTTCGTACGACAAGCGACCTTAGAGTTGCGCAGTCGGAGCGGCGACCAATAAATATACGCTTTACTGTTATCTATAAACAACCTTCAGCTAGAAGTCGGACCGGTATCGAGGCGAAACTATTCTAATAAAAAAAACTAAAACCAGTCCAAATTAAAGATAAGATGGTGGAAAATGTTGTTTTATAGGCCGTGGATTCGGAGTGAGCGCGCGTAGGCCGCGGCTAGTGGGGTTGGAGCTGGCGCGGTGGGTGTCGTCGCGACGGTGGCGGCAGCGGCGGTGGCGGGAGCCCGGCCTGGGACGGAGCCGCGAGACAATGCCTAGACACCGTGTGAAAAGATCACTGACCACTGACAGCCGCAATTTGTACGTGATATATCGCACCTATTTGTATGTGATCGCGCCTCAATATTATTGTGAGATGATTGATACTGAATGATCATCCGCTCGTTAGGAGCCGCTCAGTGGCTACCTAATGCTCTCGATTACCTATTATCATACATTTCAATATATTAGTTTTTTACGACCATACCTTGACTTCTTTGGGCGATCCGAGCGTTTTCATGAGTCTCTTACTAATAAATAAGACATAAAATATGTTTTTGAGCATTTTAGAATGTAACGATTAAAATTAATTTATGTCGGTTATTTTTTACAAAAATGTTATCGTTCGTACAAGTTGAGGCTCAATATATCAACTAAAGCGACTAACATGGTGAAAGCTTGTTCTAAGAGTTTTCTGATATACATATATTATTTAGATACCTATATTGAACTATTTAGGAAACAGGTCCTTCTTTTCTATAATTTGAGACCTAGTTTTCTTCTGGGGTTTGAGTGTTTACTACCTTTGGTTACATGGAATCGTGGCACTGTCATTAGCAAGACCACTGCCAATTGGCCAATGTTTGTCTTATTGTCAAACTACTGTTATACCAAAAAAATACAGAATCTAATAAAATACAAGAAATAACAGATGTAGATACATATACGACTGTGCTCAATTAAAAATAAGTTTTAAATTTATACTTTTAAAATGGACTATAGTTTTATCTTGGCGAATTAGAGACCTTGGAAATCAGGATGGTAAACAGTCGTTACACATTTAAAATTCAACTTAAAAAACACCTAGGCCTGACAAGTTAGCGGAATATTCTTCTTATTTATTCTCATATATGTATTAATGTATTTATATACGAGTATATATATATATGTATTATATATGTTTTATATAGATATATATATATATAATATATATCTTATTTATATAGTAAGTAGGTATATGTAATATTGTATTATTGTGTAAGTTTATTTAACTATTTTATTACAATATTGTAAATATATATATATATACAATAGAATTATTATGTAGAATGTTTCCATAAGTTTTTTTAGATTTTTTATTTTTTATTTTTAGAAGTTCACTTATCTTGACCACCTTTAGTGCACCTGCCTCGCCTGTTTCTGCATCACCCCAAGGACAAGGTAGAAAATGCCTAAGGCATTATGTTCGCCTTTGTACTTTAGTGCATAAAGAGTTAATAAATAAATAAATAAATAAACTGAGGTGAATTTATGACAAAACCCAGCTAGGTAGCTCAACAGAGCCATTAATAGCCCAGTGGCATAGAGCTCGCTCACACGTGATGCGGCTAATTAGCGAGTGTCTACAGTTAATCGTTTTACAACTATTTTAATAAACCGCCCGCTGAATGTTTAGGGACACCTCACACTCGATACTCTCAGAAGTTGCGACAGTTGATATTAGCATATTACGAATGGTATCTAGTGTTACTAAATAGTTCCCAATTTAAAGATGCTTTATTAATTTTAAGAACCGAATCAAATTCCCATACCTTGTGTCAACAGCATTGCAGTATAACTTGGTCCCAAATTCATCAAACAGCTTATTCACAGTTATAATTGAAACCCCATTCCTTTTCAATATGATGATAACGTATCTGATACCTAGAGATTCTCTAACATTCGCCCAACAAACACCATATCTCAATTCACTCTAAGTTTATAGTGTGTATATTAATTTGGTAGTGTTACTTTTGAATATTTTTGACAGGCCAATTGCCTTGGTGGTTAGAGACCCTGACTGCCACGCCGTAGGTCGTGGGTTTGATTCCCATCCAGGACAAACATTTGGGTGCAGTAACATCTCTGTTTGTTCTGTGTCTGGTTGTATATCAGAAATACCTATTTATGTATGTATTTAAATGAGTATGTGTAGTATAACAGATGTCTGATTTCCATGGGGTGTAAAAAAATGTCACAAGATACTTATTTACTCAATATAATTATAATTTGGAACTACAGAGGTGTGACGAATAATTTTGTTTTGCAATTATGTAGCTTTTTTCTATTAGAATTGTAATTTACAGTATCATCAATATTTTGCATCGAGTGTGAGGTACCTTTACAATGCCATTTGGTAGCAGCGTCTATCAAAACATAAACAGGTAGTGATTGCTGGTGAAATTCAATGTTTATTGGTGTTGGGTATCAATCGTTGCCAACACCGTTATGCGCTCCAGACTGTTAATGAAGTTTGCAATTATTTTTATATCACTGTCTGTCATTTAGTATCTCACGGTTCCAATTTTTGCGGTTATAGAAGTGGGGTTCTAACGCTTTGATCTGAAATAAAAATTTCGCTACTATTATATTATACTAGCTGTCCCCCGCGGTTTCACCCGCGTTCCCGATAGATGTAACATTTTCCCGGCACAAAGACTATCCTATGTGTTATTCCAGGATATTTTCTATATTTGCGCCAAATTTACAGCCATATCCCTTGTGTAGTTTTTGCGTGAAAGAGTAACAAACATCCATACATACAAACTTTCGTACGTATAATATTAGCAGGATTATACACAAATGAACGTAATGAATTCTATTTTTATATACAGTACACTCTTATAGCTACTATATTTTATTGCGATGTTCTGATTTACAATCATCTAGTTCTTTTAATTATTATATTACTTGTTATTTTGTTGCTTTAAAAAAAATAAGCGCGGGACTTTCTACTTTTGATATCAGCAATATCGTTAAAAGCTTGTATATTACTTTGAGGCGTCTATTAATTGAAATTAATCATAAATAGAAATATTGTTTACGCTAATGGAAATAATTTTATTTTGTGACTACGTTTAAAATATTGTTACCAATGCTTTTTAACCGACTTCCAATAAAAGGAGGATGTTATTGCAAATTACATCAAAACGAATAGGTAATTAAATTTGACCGACAAAATAAAATTATAATTGAATCTTCGTTATGCGCGTAACTATTGTATTGTTTTAATTTCGATCAGTAGACTTTTTTGCGCTATTTAGTTTTAATACCTATTCGTCAATATCTCGTTCAATTTCAGTATTATCGCGCTGCGACACATTAGTTCAGGTAATTGCGTGATTAAGACTTGTTTTGTTTTTCAGAGTAATTGTTCGCTAGGCTGGAGTGATAACACTCATGTTCAATGTTCACTAATTTGCAGCAAACAGGTAGGGACTTCCTGTGTCTATTTCAAGGTAACGTGTTGGTTCTAGATAGCTGTCGTTCACGTAGGCCTTGTGTACCTGCCACATGCGGCTGTATCTTCACGAGCGAGCTATCTACTTATTCCTGCATTATAATTTTAAAATTAAAAAAAATATTGTAACGGTCCAACTGGATTTATTTTGATTTCATAGACTTGGAGGATTTTAATACTGGTGAGGTAGGTTTCCCTCCAGCCTTAAGTTGAAAATCTGTCCCAAACACCCGTGGTACGTTTCGATAGTTCCACTTCAGAGCCAGTTCCCTTCTAGGCTTAGTATAGGTCGCCAATACATTTGCAATCTGGTATTACTAATGATCAACTATTTGATTTGCCAACGGTACTATATTCCCGTGCAAATTAAATGAATCAACATATTTTAACAAACTTCAGTTTTTTTTAATACCAGTAGTACCAGTATATTTGTCTCGTACCAATAGATATAGTATTTTTCCTGATTCCGTATATACAGTTATAATACCTCAATAAAACTGCAGTATTATTCGTATTAGGCTGTGGGTGACTAAAATGATTGATTTATCTAAATGCTAATACATTATTGTGGATTTGCATGTCAGCGTCGGCCGGTTTCGAGTAATTCTTCAAATCGATTACTGGCCATTAAAGCAATCACGAATCATAGTTCGCGTGATAACGGTTGTTATCGTTTATCTAATCTTTATGTACGTTTCTAAAGCTATTAAAGGCGGAGTTTGTTTTACCCATAATATTAATCGAAATACCTACCTCCCTACCTGGTGGTACAATTTCATCATCTGAGTTTATACAATGGTCTTCGGTACTGCAACCCTTCTTTCAGTATTTGCGCCATGCATCACAGGCTCAGTGTTGCTTAAAAGATCTAATTTTCTATCATATGATTTCTTATATAATATAAGAGCTGAGGAGTTGAAAATATTTTTAAGGCATTAAAATTTGATATCGCACGGATTTCCTCAAACTCACTGAAAGTTATGACGTGCGGCCGCGACTGGGAAAGCAGAAGCATCATCTCAATACATCGTAAATACAGATTAGAGGGCATCTCGGCGTGCATCGATTTGCAGAACGCATCAAATATTGATAAATGTCGAGGCGCGCTCTACAGCACGCAAGGGATGCATAATTCCACTGAAGATGGTTTACGACCGCGCCCCCTCGCGCCCCTCGCCCCCGCGCCCCCTTGCGCCCTCTCGTGCGTCTCTTCATAAACTATGAATTTACCCAATCGCAGTCAGGTGCGATGGGTTACATCCACGATTTATTATCGACTATACTTTCCCTCTAACCAATATTTGTTCACTTTATTGGAAATTGTATCATTGAATTATTAAGACTGAGGGGAGTGGATGCAGAAATTGTAATTTGATACTAATGTGATTTTTAATCGATATTTTATTCGATTAAAATAAATATTTTTAACCGGTGAAATAGATTTTATCTGGATGTCAAGACATTTTTGGCGATAAATTTAATTTTAAAGTGAAATCGATATTATTTTCATCTCATAAAGGAACTAGATAATGATCTTATAACACAATACAATGGGAACTATCGTCTAAACGAGGCAAGTATTCTTTCACGCAAAAGTATTTAACATTTGTTTTTGGATATCCAACTATAAAAATAAAATTCAGATTTAGCGTATTTAAAATGGGCAAGTGCATGTTGGACCAGCAATCGAAGAGTTCTGAACCACCGTACAATATTAAAAAAACCGCTGGAAAATACACGTTTCTTGTATGAAAACCCCACTTAATTATTTAATTATTTTTTCTTATTTATTATTATAGCGGGCATACTAGTAGATACAGAGTTTAAGTGCCTACCTATTACATATTACGGACGGCCGGACAACAGAGTACCCTTTGGGTGGGTCCCAAACAAGTTGTCCACGTCAGGCGACTGAGTTAACTCACTAGCTTCCCATTTCAAGTCTTCACATAAACATGTATATCAGTTTGATATTAAAATATGTCAAAGACCTCAGACACAATCGCGGTTCTGTCCGGACAGACTCCGCCTAGCCTTCAGTACCGCTTTAATATTCGTCGAAGATTAAGCGTATCTAGTGTGTAAATTTAAAACCAATGTCGTCATTAATGTCACGGTTTCTAATGGTTTTGTGTGATTTGCAGATTTTATTGCGGAATTTCTAGATCGTTAAGAGTGTTTTTGGTATAAAAAAAATCTTTATCAGTTTTAGAATCTCGTTTCGAAATCGAAACATTTGAATATTCCGCTCGGAACGGCACTGTTGCTCGTAATGTCAATCGCATATTCGTTTTTCATAAACCACAGACACACCAGGTGAGATATCGGATAAACCGCCGTTCTACCGATGTTTATTATAGTATACTTCTATAGAAATCCAAATATGTTATGTTCAGTTGGTATACTTACGTTGGCGTATCTTTACATAACGCTTTCCATTTTAGGTAAATTGATACTTTTAACGTCGACTTTATTGCATGATTACGAAAAGCTAATCGAAGAAACATGTTATAAAATGAATAACTAATTAACTATTGAAGCGTTGCATTGAAAATTAAACCAATCGGTTCCCTGCTTTGTAAAAAAACCAATACCTAAGTAAAAGTACAACCGACATATATCAAAAAATGTTAATGAACAGTATCGGTAGCTAACGGCACTCATTGATTGTAATTAATTCAATATGAATTTAAGAAACACTCTGCCATTTCAATATACCAATATATCCAAATTATAAATTGCCAATATTTAGCAACAAATATTCAAAATAATTTAAAAATATGCTGCGTATTATATTATGACAACGGATGAATGAGTCGATGATTTATTTGTTTTGTTTTTTTATTTATGGCCTATTTTTTATAACATTAATTAAAATGGCATAATTTATCAATGAGTACTGATAATATCTGATATATTTTTGGGCGTTTGAAATATGTATAAATTAATAGTTAACACATATATTTAAGTGAAGCTTTTTAGTGTTTGTGTTGTTAACTGCTATGGTGTTCCCTCGGGGGCCAACATGAGTGTAGCAGCCATGACATGGTGGAACTTAGCATGGACTTCATCATGTACCAGTACAAAACATCGTATCTATGCTGTTGATGTGAAGGAGTTCCCTCGTTGGGAGTCAATCTTGCCAATAGAAATTACCATTGCTTACCATTAAAATCATTGTCATTGGAATTCAACCAATATATCAAAATTTCTACTCCGTAGGATAAACGGATCAGACTGACGTGGATAGTCAGTGAATGACTTGACCCAAACAAAATAGCCAACATTGCGAGTTAAATAAAATCACTTACAAAAATTATGACACTTAAGATTAATCTTGACCATATGGTTATATATCAAATCCATAAAAACAGAATTAAGGCATAGCCAGAAATTCAATTACTGCAAAAAAATTTTATGTAAGCCCTAATAGAAAATAAGAAATTATGATTTTGAGCAAAATGTCAGCGTATTTTTGTTATAAAAGGGCTAAGTTATTAGTAGAGACGTAGAGCGGCCCTTTAATAAGGCGAGTCGTAAATTGTTCTTAACAACAGATTCCGAATTACGACCGACCGGTTATAATAACGTTTTTTTTATATTTCACTTTCCACTTTTTACACGTCCACTGTACTGTGGTGCCATAGACTTAGTAACTTATACAGGTGTCACACATTTTTCTGAGTCTTTTGTTTGACCATAATCTTGGTGAAGTGCTTGCAAAAGGCTTGAATAAAACTTGCTCTTAGTCCAGCTACTAAAAAATACCCATAGTCTTCGCCCAGTACCTATCGGAAAGCTCCATCGTTACGTGTGTAAAACTTTTCAAAGTAGAGACATTTTTTGATGTGAATCATCTACAGCCGCAAGTAAAACCGATTTCTGGCGTGGCGACGCGTCGCCATATGATGAGTTATCACAATTTGAATATTTTATTTTATGTTTTGATTTTTGAGTTTAATGAAAATAAATGTTTATTAAATAAACAGTTATTATTTTTGTGGAAAAAAATCGTAATATATTTTTTTTTACATTATGCCATATTTAGTTCTATGGAGGAGCGACGTATGATACTCCTCCTTTTAAATGGAAAGATCTTCCGCCAAGCTAAGTTTCGGTCCGCCTGATGGTAAGTGGTCACCGCCGCCTATAGACATTTGCAACACTAGGAGCATCGCCAATGCGTTGTCGACCCTGAGACGTGAAGTTGTTAAGTCTCATGTGCCTGTAATTTCACCGGCCCCCTTACCTTTCTAACCAAAACACAGTAATACAATTGCACTACTGCTTCACGGCGGAAATGGGTATGGTGGTAGTACTTCCCCGGACGAACTCTGCACTAAGAGCTCTACTACTCAAAAAAGTAAAAGTTTCATGCGATTATAAATTATATACAAAGAAAAAACACTTTAAAGCAATCTTATATGATTCCATAAAAATCATAATCTACATATCTTATAATCGATAGCTCACAATTTTTATTTCATAACTTACATTGAAATGCATCATTTGCTATTATGTAATTAGAATGCCAGTTCTATGTAATTTGTAATGCTTCAAAAAAACCCTTTCGCGCGGTCCGGGCCAATAATGAAATCTGGGGTGTGAAATAAAAAGAAAAAACTCTCTTAATTAAATTTTCTTTTGGGAAAATTTAATAAGCGTAGAGGGGAGTGTACATACAGCCAGCGGTGCGGTGCCGTGCCAGCTGAGACAGTTGCATCACTTCATTTACTCTATTCAATAACCATTTGCAATTATTTTCCTATCCCTGTTTTACTACCGGATTCATTAAAAAAAATAACTATTAAGAAATGGGTAGAGAAGGCAGCAATGCCTTTTCATCAGATGTTCTAATAAAGCTAATGAAGGTATACTAACATTAAAGTCTATCCCAGTTGATGTCAATCATTTCACCAAAATTAGTTAAGCAAAGTAAAAACTACGGCGATATAAAAGAAACCATCGAAATGTTCTCTATTACAATTTTTTGGTAAATTATTTAAATAAACAAACACTGACCAATTCTCACAAAAAAATCCTCTTACAAGTCTATTTTACGCCAGTATACTTGACTGAGAGTTAACAAAGATACAATCACCCTAAACACCGGAACATGACTATTCATGAAGTAGGTAAGCAAATAATAAGTGTAGTGAAGATGAGCAGATAGGAAGCGGAGGCTAATATTTAAATAAACACTTAGCAACAATAAAGCGCGATAAGTGGCGCGCGGCTCAAACCGCGACGTAAGGTACCCGCCGCCACCGCCCGCACCACCGCCCGCGCCACCGGAGTACCGATAGAACAATAAGGTACACCTACTATTTACAACTAGAAACTTACCTAAATTTTAGTACATCTGATTTCATTAAATATATGTACCTCCATCTTTTTAGTAGGATGAAAAGACAATGATAGTAATTTTTTGTGACGGTATATTGTTGGTGTGTGCCCTCAAACGTAATTGCTATCTATGAACGTCTGTTTCATTTCTTTAAGTTGAAAGGAGAGGAGATTTATAGTTCTAGAGACGACTAATACACTATGAAAAATGCGAGTGTGATAGAACTAAATGAAAATTGGTCCCTTTAATATTTTCTCTAACCATAGTAATTGGACAGTTTGTATAAGTGAAATAATTGCACTTGTGTTTTATTTATTTATTAACTGCACTTGAGAGGCAGATTCCGTTTAGAGACTGTATGTTTTCCACCTTCTGAAATGCATCTCTTTAAAACAAAGAACAAAAAAATAGAACACGATCAGAAAATGTAGAGTATAAGGAAAAGTATGATGAGTGCGTAATTAAATGTATTACTATCAAATTCCGCACAAGTATAGAATGTTAGTGGAAATGAATTCAGGAAGGGATCGCCGACAGACGGGTGGAGACGAGGCATTCGACTAACTCGTTTTGAATGAGATCTACGTTCACGTTACATGTAATTTTCAAAAACATCTCCGCTTTAATTGGCTCATTAATAGCAATATTTTTACCTTATTTATAGAGTTGAAAGCCCATTAACGTAGCTATCGCGCACCGTATCGTGTGCGCAACTAATACTTCTTCTAAACATTAATAATTACAAATACCTATATAATTACAGCCTCAAATAACCATTATCATTTAACGTACGTCCGATACGCCACGCTACGCCTGGTTCCGTGGAACTAGTTTATTTGGATTTCTCTAAAATCATTCGCGGCATTGTAACAATGCTTGTGTTTTGACGGCGCGCGCCGACTGTACCTGCCGGTGAACCTTAGGTACTCCGCGTATGATACGCTCATGAATAATGTATCGCGCTCCAAATAATATACGATTACTGTGGAGGAAAATGCACTTTCTTTGTCTCATGTTTTTGTGGCGCACCGCGGCCCTCCGAATTCGGGTAATGACCGCGCTGCCCGCGACCGTCGTCCGTACTCGCGAACTGTCTTACACTCCGATCAAACATATACCTAGATTGTACGTTATCTTAATTAAATTTAATTCATAAAAAAGACACTATTAATAAGTAGCATGATCAAAAATATGAAATAGAACTTTTGAGGCCTCATAGGTATAATATAGGATAACAAATCATGGCCAATCTGGCAAAGAGCAAGCCTAGTAGTATCTTGAAGGACATAGGCTACTTTTTAACTCAAAAAAATATTTCATACCTAGAGAATGCGAGTGATGCCGTGGGATGGAAGCTAGTTATCAAGGTAAATGAGGTCTTATTTCTAACAAGCTACTGGCCAAAACAATTTTTACCCGCGCTTAGGGATATCACATTTTTTCAGGATAAAATATATGCAATATGTTATTCCAACTTTATCAAGTTTTATTTAAATTCTTGTAGTTGTTTTTGCGTGAAAGAGCAACAAACATCCATACATCCTCACAAACTTTCACATTTTCATTATTAGTAGTCGAGGATAGGATTAGTTCGGTAAGGGTGTTCATGTTTGTATGTACATTTTTGATCGGAGTTTGTATACACACATGTACACACGCATCGTAAGTAATTAACTATATGTGACGGACAGATAGGCAAACACAGTTTTCTTACTGTTGAATCAGATAAACTGGCTTTTTATGATCGCCCAACCTTCTGTACCGAGCGCCAGCTTTTTATGTGTTTTGATTGTCTTTGTATTCATGTTACGTAGATAATGGATGGTCTGATTTCATCACTTAGCAGCGTTAAATGTAACTCTTAAGAGATAAGAGATAAAGCTGCATTTTAATGGAATAGAGCCGACTATATTCGAATATACCCATGGTAATAAAAGATGTTATACTTTTTTTTATAATTATTATACCATAAAAACCATGTTTGAACTTTAGTTGCGTTTCAGAAGGTTGCTTTTATTGAGAACGCCAATAAACTCAATAATTACCTAACTACACTATTCTAAACAAACTCAGATTTTTAACATAAAATGTTCATTGTTGTCTCATTGATAATATTTGCTGCAAAAAGATTAGCAATATTTATGAGTAACTTAGAAAATAACAAATTCAAGCTGACCACCAGCATCGGTGTAGAGCGAGACAGATGCCTAATCGCGGTCGGTAATAGGTATTAAAGTGATGTGAGGTGTTGAGAGACCCATCTTTTCACAGGTTGTTAACGTCGATTTGAGAAATCGTCCGTGCTAGATATCAGCTATTAATGTATCTGATAATTGCACAAATTACCAACGAGCATTCAGCGGAGGCTGATTATGCCACGATATAGGCACAGCGTACATACACCTTAGCAGTAGCCTAACGCTTCCCTGAAAAAACTATCTAATTTAGGTAACAATACAGAGGACTCATTAGCAAAAGTTTTAAAAAATTGCTAGTATTTTATTACAATGTTTGAGGTACTGATATATTGAATAGTCTTGTTATTTATATAGATCATCAAACATCACGGTCTACCGTGATGTTATGAATACATTTGAAACACAGTACATTGAAATTTAAAAAAACAGCCGACATTCCTATTGTAATTTTATTGTATCAGGAAAACTGAAAATGATTAAGAAAAATCTCGATTCGTTCCAATGTTTGCCCACAGTTAGGTTACTGGTAATACTCTACTGTGGTACAGGTACTGGTTGTAAAACCGTAGCGATTTATTTAGCGTGATAGTCGACAAGGACGACCCGTGAGATAGTGCTGGGTTTCTGGGCAGTGTTGTCGCGTTGAGTCGCCCGCGCTGCGCTGCGCCTAATGGCGACTCATCATCACGACACCTCTTAATCCCCTCGATCAATATTTAATTCGATAATGAACGCCTTCGAAGGCCGAACACTACATTGTAATAAGATTGCCATTGACTACCAGATAAATCCAGATATCTATTTCGATTAATTTCTGAAGTCGTAATTCAGTCATCTTTGAGTAATTAATTAGTGTTAGAATCGTTATTTTAATTGTAGTCATAACTCTGTTGCGGTAAGTGGAACGAAAAATATGATTTGTTTACTGATCATGGAATATTTTTCCTTTTGTAGCACAAAAAATATTGTTCACGTTATTGTGTTAATGCTGGTGCATAATTACTTCTTTTTGACATCTTCACTTTGGTAATTGACAGCCCGGTTGGCGTGCTGGTAAGTTGCCCTAACTATTACGTTGCATTGGTTCGATTCTCACCTAAGATAATCATGTGTGTGCATGAACATGTCTGTATGTTCTGTGTCTGGGTGTAATCATACAAGTATTTTCATTTTCATATTTAAGTTATCTAGTTACCATAGTACAAACTCTGCTAAATTTGGGACTAGATGACAGTGTGATAGTTAAGGATGCATAAGAGAATTATCTTTAGATATTTAATAAAATAATACTCATTCGTAACTATATTTCGTGGTCGTGGTGCATCAGTAAAGCACTTCTGTCCTGTGATATTACTCCGATTGCTTGTTACCAAGTTAAGCATCAAAACTTCTCTAAGCAAATAAACATGAGTACGGATGGTATATTCACGTGACGACGAGCCGGCCACTTGAGTTGAGCCACAAATTACAATAAACAAACAAAACATCTCACTGGCCGCTGGTTCCTGGTCACTGGTCACTGGTCGCTGGCCTGCGCTCATGTGATGCGTATTCACGTCACGCGCGCGTCTTGTTGCCGCCGCGACGAACCGTCGCCGCGCGTAGTAGCGCCGTGTGCGGGGGGCCTTATGCCGGATTTTCATGACGCTATATCAGCTATGGTATTAATTTTAAAACAAGTAAATATATATTTTCAGAATTCCTTATTTACTCCTATACCGAACGAATAAACAACTTGCTTTGATTCCACTTCATAAAACCTTAAGCTATTTACAAATATTAATTATTGGGTTATGTATCAAAGTTACACCAATAAATTTTCTATGGAATTATTTCTGTGATAAAACATGATTACTGCAATAATTACTCGGTTATCAGCGAGTACGATCAAGTTGTCCGAGATCGCAGGTATGCATGCCCTTTGCAACTAGTTGCGTTTGTTGCATCATGTCCGCAACACTAGCCTACAGGTACCTACTGCCACGAATGCGTAAGAAACTATTCAATTATTAATCCACGTGGGAACAATGTTTATTTACCAATTAACAAAACTAACCTTTCGGTGTATTTAAGAAATATTTTTAACTACTGAAAATACTGCTGTACTTTCAGTTCTGAACAATTGAGTAGCGATGTATTTTCTTTTCTAACTGGCCTTCGATTCTCTGGCTGTAGAGTGTCGGCATGTAAACCCATCCTAACATTAAGCCCTTACCCTTGAAATAAAAGATCCGAAGCGAAAAGTATATTAATATTCACTTGATCTCGGCGCGAGGAAGTTAAATAGCCGTGTATTTGTATTCATTATCCTCCGCCCGTAACAGCTTACGTGTGAGCCGAATAGTTTACGAACGACGACTCTAGCGAAGCGCGGGTGCATTGTCGTACAACATTTAGATTTGGCGGCTTACTTGTTTCACGAGAACTTTATATGTAGGTATCGATGAATAGGATTTACAAAGTTGTCCTCTTATAACAAGTGTGGCTACGGAGAATATGTTTGCTACGAAACTACAGAATTTTAAATGAGAATGGTGTAGGCTTTCATAACCATTCTTTTGTCGTTTAATAACTAAAATGTTGGTGACTACGTAAGCCACCAAGCATAATTGCCAAGTGATACTCGTATCACCAATCCCTGGAAAGGGCTATTTGTTTTTTTAGTCTCTTTTTATTTTGAATTTGGAACCCATCCGTCAAATCAAGTGGCCGTACCGTCCAACAACGCGAACAGACACAGAGTGTCCGCGACAGTTTTGTCTGTCTGTGTCATTGTGCGCGGCTCCGGGTAGCATTAGTCCACATTAGACACGGCCGCGACCCGCTGCCGTCGATATGTCGCTATTGTCTGACCACCTTTCTTAGGTCACACTCACTTGTTCATGTGTTCCAGAACAATTGTCTGGTTCAGCTAGTTTGCGGTGGTTATGTGTGTTCGATGAGAATTGGTTTAGGTTTTCAAATAATGTCAGTTCATCGACTGAACAGAATGTCTTTATTATTGTTGTAGTGCTATAGCAAATCTAAAGTAATATTATAGAGAAGTAAAGTTTGTATGCTTGTATATTTGGATTTTGGAAGTAATCTCGGAAACTACACATCCGGCTTCAATTAATATTTCAATTATAGAAAGCTATACTATTCTCGAGTGACATAGGTTACGGTATGAACCCAGGATCAGCAGCTGTATTTGTGAACTAGTTCCCGGCGTGATAGTTTTACTTATGTGCCACAAATTTCTTATATGACAATCCATACATCAGTTGAAGCAATGTAGCGATAATATTTTATCTGAGTTGCCAAGTCTAAAGATTTATTAACTAGACTTTCCTTGCTTGCCACTTTCGGCTACATGAGCACTCAAACATAGTGCGATCGTTAAAAGAATATATTTATATCCCAAAAACCATTAAATTTAAACATCGATATATGCTTTAGGTACAAGCTTGAAAGCGAATTTTATAAATGAATAATATTCGGTATTCCATCCAGCTGATACCAGACTGGGTCAATAACTCCTACACGATAGGTATTTCCAGACAAAAAACATGCTTCATAATCCTCGTCAAACTAAATAGGTATACTTAATCAATGAGAATCTAAGCATTAAGTCCCCCACGATACCGATACGTATCGAATCGGAATGACGTCTCATTCATCCGATTTATATCGCTTACATATTACTTGCATTATTTTGTTCCAACTGAGTACAGACTAAAAATATATTCGTCGTAGTGAAGCCAAAAGTATCAGTGCGCCAAATATTTTGTATGAAAACTCGTAGCATGTGGATCTTCGTAGCAACGTAGTATGGTATGTATGAACGTTGCGTGACGCAACATTTTGCATGCCGTTCGATTCCCGTCGCGGCGATAAATCATGGCGTCCGACAAGCGAACAAAGCCGGGTAACACGCCGTGTCTTTGTGGATTTTGAGCGATTTCGGTTTATAATCATTTTTCATCGGCGGTACGCGGACGACGTGATGTCGAGCTGTAATTTTACGCCGATCACGAGTTTTTGTTCGATTCGAAAGAGGGTTTTGTTCACGATTATTTATATTGTATTTATACAATCGATCAATGGAAATTGTGCAATGATTTTGTATCTATTATGTTTTCCTCCAATTACATCTCAAATCTCAAAATCATCACCTAATGATGATTTAATCGCTCTATTTTAATTATAAATTTTGCTTAATGTATTAATGACGAAATGTGATTTAATGCCATTTATTCTTATGCTTAGAAAAGGTACTTTCAAACTGCTGAATAAGTAGTTTCATATTTAGAAGTAAGTCACAACAAAGTCTATATCCTCGAGTTCTTAACAAAAATTGTAGAAGGATAGTCTTCAACCCAAAGTCTTTTACTTAATGTTAGACTCATCAGGCGGACTCAAGGAGCGTCAGAGACCAGCTTTAGTGGAGCTGGGTTTTTTTCATTAAGAACCATACGGACCTATGGTTTAATTATTCTCACTAATTAATAACACGAGGCGATAGTTGAAATTACAAGGCACAATACTTGTTAGCTATCATAGACATCGTAAATATGTCTGTCAAGTTTTTGCGGTAGATTCTGTATGGTGGCGTGCGGCCGCGTCCAGCCCTTGACCAGCGGATGATTTGCGATTTCGCGTGATTGCAGCGAGTGAACAATCCTCCAAGGTTCACATGAGAGACTAACCCGGCGCGAGTGGGCGCGGTGCGGTGGTGCGGCGGCGGTGCGGCGGCGGTGCGGCGGCGGTGCGGCGGCGGTGCGGCGGCGGTGTGGCGGCGGTGCGGCGGCGGTGCGGCGGCGGTGCGGTGACGGTGCGGCGGCGGCGGCGGCGGCGGCGCCCGCGAGGCCTCTCGTGCAACACAACTCCTCGCAGTAAGTGCACTTTGTTACGATTGCTTTATGTACCTATGTTGATTTAGACGTAGAGGAGGTCGTTGTGTGAAATTATGAAGATGAAATAAAACTTCCAAATTACATAAAAATACTTTACTTTAGTACTATAAACTAGAACTTTTCCGAAAGTTTGTTAGTTATATTAATTAGAAGTGGCAATATCGCCAAATAATTTGTTATTAACTTTTTGAAGTACTCACTACCACATGTCTTCGATGTCAAAATGATAACATTATTTACAGTTTTAGTACTGATGTCTAGAAAAGTCTTATATAACGAATAAAAACGTAGTTTGTTTTCAATGCCTTGGTTGACGTGGTAAATCTTGCCAGCGTTCGCCTTCAACCGACGAGAGGGTAATAAAAATAGTAGCACCAACAAACAGACCTTCCCCGTCGACGCGTAAGGAGCTCATCATTAACCCGTCAGCGCGTCTGCAGTCCTGTCGACTTGTTTACCGCTTGCGACCGGCGACAAAACGCAGTTTAGTCGGTTCATGTAAAACAAATGCGGGCCGACATGTTCGCTCGCTCCGCCCGCGCCCGCCGCCTCTGATTAATGATTATTTACCGAGACCGCTTCTCGATGTGTTAACAATACTGCTGTAAACATGTTCCACTTTATTCAGAGGCTTTTATATCAACACAATATGGTTGCTTTTGGGATAGTTGAATTCCGAGATGATCGAGTCAATTGTACAATATAAACATTATTTTATTGCTGAGCATGAATTCTATTATTCTTCTTTTTCTGACTGCCTCAGATTGCTTAGGTCGGCAAATGCGTTTGTTTTCTGCATACGGAGTGTATGTACATATAAACCACCCTCTTCTTCGGTCTTCCTCTTCCCATATATCTACCCACTTATAAATACATAACTATTATAGTCACATGGCATTTATATCTGATCATAATAAATTATTTTATTATTTCCATTGTCATAAAATAATTACAAGTTGAATTGCTAAGTGAAGTGATGTTAAGTAACCCTTTCATCGACATTAACAGTACAAAAGTACAGTCGACTGCATGTTTGATTAAGTGACTTATAAATATTAAATAAGTGCTAATCATATCATTCGTGCTAATCATTGAGGTAGTAATATGATCGAATCTTAAATATTTTCAATTAATTAAATAACATACTGACATTAATTACTTCATGAACATTTTCATTTTAATTAACTGTATCGGAACTAATAAAAAATGTAACAAAATAAAAACATGAAAATGTACGCGATCTCAGCACGCTAGGCCACACTTTGTTTTTCAACGAAAAATAGAATAAATTTTTAATAAAGTTACTTATTTATATACTATCGTTTACACTTTTCGAGCACGAGCTGCTCATGCATTATACATGCGAAACTAAATCGTTTTTGTATTTAATTCGTTGAAGAATACAATCTTTGCACCCATCATTCTAAAACTGCAATATGTGAAACGGTTTGTATTTTTTATATTATAACTGTTTATTTGAACATTTCTTTTACAACAAACCACTCAATTATTTTAATTTAAACATTATGCAATGTATCAAAGATATTCACAACTATTTTTAAATACAAGCAAGAACATCAAAATTACAAATACTCCGCTATCTTTTTATCGGTTGTAACTTGTCTTTTATTGAAATATTGTCGTTTCTCTCGCGGTTACCTTTTCATTTGAAATGTAAATTATTATCAAAGTGAAGCGAGATCATCGTTAACGGATTTTATCTAACAGCCGTGCGATAGATGGAGACAAGTCAACATTTGAATCGTTCACTTGGCGCATAGCTATGGGAAATATTTAAATTAGTGTACTTGTAGTGTTGTACCAAACCTGTTCCGACTGACGTGGGGTAGTTGCGTCCCCCTCGGTTTCAATTGTCAGTGGTCAGCGTCCCGGTGCATTCTGTAACACCCGGCATTCAAACGTTATGTAAAATGTATTTAAATTTTTGATAAAAAGAACCGTTTGGAATGTGGGTTTATAGTTAAGAAAACACCCTTTTTAAGCATCATCACCAACTTACTGCTCAGTTCCCAATCATTTGAGGTGAAATTGATGCAAGTAGCTATTTGGCGCATTACTTAAAACAAGAGATTAGGTAGAATTTTTAAATTCAGGAGCCAAAACGCTTTGGTAATCATTTTATTGCCCTTTCGGTGCAAGGTGTAAAGTGCGAATAGTTATCGGTATACTCCTAGGTCACTTACGACATTCTAGCGCTGAGTTGGGATGCTAGTATTCTGCACCGCTACCACACAGTATAAAAATATTAAATGGAACATGATTAAAGAGAAACATATATTACGAGAAATGATCATTAAAATTTTTAACACTTATTGCAATCACAAAAAATATCGTGACAGTAAAACTAAATTCAATACAATGAGAACGAGCTGGTGGTTCTAGCTTGAAGTAGTTATGACATTTTAGGATAAGTGACATTCTTGTCTTGACAATACAGAAATACTCGATATTTGAAACGTTGATACGTTTCATATTCTGAGAATATCATAATTGTAGCCAGGTAAAAAAATAAAAGAACTCAAACTGCGTATACTATCGCACTAATATTATAAATAAAAGTTTGTGAGGATGGTCTGTATGGATGAATGTTTGTTACTCTTTCATGCAAAAATAACTAAATGGATTTAGATGAAACTTAGCACATAGATACTCTGGGTTATTCCAGTGCATATATAGCATACTTTTATCCCTTGAAAATGTAAGATCGCTCAGAAACCGTAGTTTATTGCCATTTACGATATAATATTAATGTTAAAAGTTAATCATCAACTAAAATCAAGAATAGAGTAGTAGCGCTCTTAGTGCAGAGTTCATCGGAAATACTACCACTTTGTCCATTTCTCCATGGATTGCTGTGTTTCGGTTAGAAAGGCAAGAGGGGTTCACGTCTCAGGGGCATAAACGCATTGGCGATGCCCCTGGTGTTGCAAACGTCTATAGGCGGCGATGACCACTTCCCATCCGGTGGACAAATACTTGTGGAAAAAAAAATTACTAAACGAACTTTTTAAAATACCACATCAAAACTGGCAAGAATCGTTTGCGCCAGTCGCACACGGTGAAGTGTTACCACCGTCCCACACCGCCTTCCAAAATAGGATGATAATATTTCTTACTCAATTATTGGGTAAACTGATAGCTCGTTAGCAATGAAAATGGAAATAAAAAAGCGATATTCAGCACAATCAATAATAATTTATATTCCGTTAAGAACGTATGCAAAAATCGTCCTTGGACTAAACGCCGTATTAACCGAGTGTAATTAATTTAAATATATTCAAGGCGGGTTCACTTTCGGACGGACTATTCAAATTATTTTTACAAAACCAAACAAGCGGAAATGATACAAAGTTTGTTAGGTGGAACGGGAGCGTGTCGTGTCGCCGACTCTCCCGCGCCGTAGCGGCGTCGCGTCCGCGTCCGAGTCGTGGTGCGCCGCGTCGCGCTCGGCAGGTGTGCCCTGTCCCTATACGAGTGATCGATTTCACCCCTTTTTTGAATCGAATTTGGATGACCACTTTTAATAATATATTAATTACATGATCATTTCTTATTTCTTAGTAGTTTCGGATGAAGCTAACCGGAGACGAATACAATACGATTTTAAGTCATATCTAAAGAATACTAGATTGCGAATTTAGATACACTGTGCACTGAGTGGTCAACAAAAGTATTCTTTAATGCTGTAAAATCTATGAAATCTCTTGTGATATGTGGCGATGAATAACCAAGCAAAAAAACCAAGCCGTCCGAATGATTGGGTACCTAGATGAAACCGTTCAATTATGTTTTTTCGTAAAAATATACATTATTAAGAATCTTCCACTACACTTAGTGTTAGTGTATGAGTAGACAACAGGCAGCCAGAGTGACAACTAATCAATCGTAACGTCAATACGTCTGAGCATGAATCAGTGTCATTATGGTACCATTATGTGCAAGATACACTTGTCGCGTCAGTTCTGCGAATGTGATGATCTCCATTCAATGGCGTTGAACGCTTTTACAGATATTTGCTTTAGAGTTATTAACTCGCCAGTAATTATTAACGCCATAGTCGAGTGGTATATAACTCGACGTAGAGACTGGAGGTCTTGGGTTCGATTCCCGGAAAGATATAGAAGACGTTTCTTTATTAGAAATAATTACTTGTAGCCCGGGATTGGCAATGTGTTCGAGAGACAGCATCAATGCTCTCTACATATCAGACATAAAATATCTTCGGTGAAATGTGCGTAAATTACTGAGACCTCTGCTCACCTCTACGAAGAAAATGGGCGTGAAAATTTGTAATGTTATGTCAGTTATTAATATTGAGATTATTAACATGTTAATATTTAGATCAATAATAGTAAATGCTACAGTAATTATTGATTCAGACCCTATATGGAGTGTAAAAATCCAATCACTAGAGCATACAAATGCTAGGTTCTTTTTTTTATACGTTATTTTGGCTTTATGCGAGTTAAGAGTAAGATTGAATTATGTAGTGAATAATTACCTAAAGATGCTAAAATAGATCTAATAAAAAACTATCCTTACAAATCGCCTCTGTCAATCAGTTCCCTAGCATAGTTTCATATAAAATAAAACTTAATTGACTAGTAGACCCGTCATACTCTTCACAAGTAATAATTTTAAGTCATATCACCTGAAATGGGTCTTTTGTTGAATTGCCAGACTTTAACGCCCGCTCGGAAGGTTGCTTTTGCTGAGAAGAGGCGGCCATAAACCCAGCAATTACTCTTTTAAAAACAAGATGTTTCCTGCGATTGCGATATTCATTGCATAGGATCACATAATATTTATTTAGTCACTCTGCTAAATAATTTGACCTTCAAATACCATATTGTCTTGTATATTTATTTTTACTCCTTATATTTGCAAAATATTCCTACAAGTTTAGGCTAATATTTGTATTGACACGTGTACGAACATGGCATACAGAATATGTCAAAAATCTATTATAATAGTGTATAGAGGTAAAGTTTGTAAGTTTGAATGTAGGAGGTATCTTCGGAACCATTGCATTGGCTAAGAAAAAACTACATACATAATTAATACGTTTTCGGGAACGCAAGTGAAATCGCAGGACAGAAGCTAGACTTTAATATATGTAATAAAGGAAGCCGTCATAACCTAGACCCTATAATAACCAGTAAATAGGGAAATTTTAAGGTTTTTCTTTTAATGCGATAAGGTCTTTTCATTTCCTCTAAGAAGTTAAACTAATGTACCTTGATGTGAATTTGTTCCCATATCCACGGGTATAGCGTGAGTAAACAATTATATTACTAAAATAATAAAAGAACAAATAGGTCAATGTAAAAAAGAACTTGGGTAAAGGTTTCACATAAAGTGACACATTAGGCTAGTAATGCGTAGCGCGGCATCCCCCGCCCACGAGGCGGCCGCGGCCGGTGCGCCGCCGCGCCGGTGCGCGCGCGCATTCAAATGCTAATCCCACATTATGACACTTCGCACACTAAATACTCGACTCGGCTGCACTTAACACATGCAAATCGTTTATTGATAAACAAATAATGGTGTTATAATTTTATTACGCATTGTTGCCGAGTGTGCGGCGAGCCTGGTCGCTGACCGCGCTCTTTTTGTAGATGGCGCTACTGTGCCACTCGAGATTTGAATTTATAATTTTTATTATTGTTTCGTCGTTTTGTATTATGTTTGCTGGCCGTAGTGAGTAGTTTGTAGTATCATTCGCTTTTGTGTACACTTATTAACATAAGTGGGTGATGATACAGTTGTTATTGCATATTTGCTTAATTCTATTGCACGCCCCTTGCAATACAAACCGCTGGAAGCTCGAGAAACGCTTCCAAAAATTATGCTTTTAAATTTTGTACTTATCCGTTGCCCAGTTAAAAAAGTGTTTAAAAACGATTACCTCGTATCAATATTAGGTTACAAAAACAGGTCTCAAATTCAATCATTTTACATCCGACGGATACATTGAGTACTCATGTAGCGACTACATTGACTGAACTAACTGACATTTGCACAACTGTATATTAATTTATTTAAATGTTCCGAGCCGCAACCTGCGTCACAAAAAAATACGATATTATGAATCCTAAAATTAGATAACTAAGGTCAAATTTTTACCTGCAACGCTTAAGAGGCCTCTCCTTCTGTGTCCTAGTGATTGTTTTATTTGTAGATTCAGCAATAGTGAGTTAGGTAAATCCGGTGCTGAAAATTGTGACAGACGTAAAAATCGTGTAATAATATATATTTAAAAGCATTGTTTAAATTGCGTCTTGAATTGAGAAGAAACGGCAAGTAACTCAGCATGTTTAATTTATTTTAAATTTTTAAATGTTTTACTATTCTAAATCCTACTTTACTTTACCTAATATAAAAAAATGCCAAGAAAACACATAATAAATAGAAATGAACTTTATTTGCCATAATAATAGACTAGATACATTTTAATCACATCATACATATTTTAAATGACATTGCCAGTCTCAGCGCAGAATGGTCCATAGACTTGAATGATCCAGAGGGTAGATGATCACTAATCAAATTACGTCAAATTCTCCCCAGCTCTGAAAATTCCGTAGTGACGAATACGTCAGGGTGTCTAACTGTTTAGTCAAATTTAAATCAATGTCAAATGTAAACCGCACACCTACAAGTTTTTTGTCCCCTCCGTTTAAAGAATAGCTCATCAGCGGTCGCTACAAGTGACGGATTTGGGCGCAGATTCGTAGGGACGTAATGTGATTATTGTGTAACTCGATTTGCTTGCTTGTTCGCGTGCTGACAGACACTGGGAGGGGCTCGGAGTCTGCTTGGCATGCTGCATCGATCGGAATGTACCGAAAACGTTCTTCAAAGTGATGGTATGCAAAATGGCGGTAATTTTAATTAAAAAAATTGTCTACATACCTATGGGGTTTGTGGTATGCATGCATTAACTGACTCCTTAGTTTAGTAATTATTTGCGTAGGTCATCATTAAACATATCCGTACTAATATGTGAAACTAAGTTTGTTTGACTATGCTTTCACTGCTAAACGACTTTGATCTTACAGAACGTTGGCACTCACATAGCATGCACAGATATGGGAATGGCAAAGGTTACGTTTTATCCCGAATAAACTGACGAAACCGCGGAGTACAGCCTAGTATTCTATAAAACTAGGCACAGTACAAAAAAGAGTGCGTAAAAAAATTAAAAATCAAGTCCAACAATCTTGATTTCTTTTGAATCCTGCAGTCGGGTAAATTGATATATTACAAAACTGTTTTAGTATATAGGTTATAAATCCTTTACGAATATCTAACTCTATCTAATAATGAACATCATATCTTTGTTACTTTCTTACCAACGAAATAAATTAATGTAACATACATTTGTGCAGCTATACGTCATAGTCAAAATCTCATCTATCTCAATATTATAAACATGCCGTGACGGACGACGGTCTATTAATTATAGAACACTAGATAAATCATGGCATCTTCACACCACTCCACTGTAAGGGGGGAAGCGCACAGCGCGGTCGACTCGTTTGCGTCTAGTCGGCCGTGTGCGGAGGGCCTTAATTAATTGATTCGATTACACTTCGCCTCCACACTAACCAACCTCACCAGCTCACAAATATTTGTTATTGCATTATTACTACACGTTACAATGGTTCCTAAATTTCTTGCTTCATTTAAATTTTTGCGGGGAACTTCAATCTGGTGCATGAATGTGAAAACTATTGAGTCACCGGTATTTAAAACCGTGTTTATTAAATGAACACGTATTTTTATCGATGGTTGTTTCTGTTTATTTTTTATACTTATTCTATTATTATTTTTTTTAAAATTATTGAATTTTTGCATAGTTGCTGTTACCGTCGGTTTATCGGTTCATTAGTAGATAAAAAAAATTGTACCTAATAGAAAAGAGAAAAAATATTTTGAGGTGCTAATTTAATATAAATATTTATTCAATTTTCATCATAAGTACCTCTGAAAGGTACGTACCCTACATGAGATACTAACTTCACTAAACATCCAATAATATGTATTACAATGGTGTCCGAATTAATATCACAAGCTGTAACCAAAACCATAATATTAATTACATTCACACATGTCCTCTTCGACTTATGAATTGATATGATACCAACAACTAATAATGTGCATATTCCAGTCGATAAACCCGCACACCGCAAGCGCAAGCATCTATTAGCATCCATTCCACATGAATACACTCCTCTTACACTCCAGCAATATATTTTAGCTAGCTATATTCGCCGCATAATTATATAATTCAATATTTGATGGTTAGCGTTTTTGTGATTAAATGCGACCACAATTCTTTCTGCAATCATTCTGATGTTGTGTGATAAATACTTCCATCACAACATACCTCTAGAGTGTCCAAAGATGCCTCGTAGGCTTTATGGTGTTGGTTTTAAACCTTGCATCGAGTGGTCAAAAACCACATTGCCAAAAAGGGATAGGTTGGCCGTAAAACTTAGGCGAGTCAAGGTAGAATGATGATGATGAAGAATCCTTTCAAAGTAGTTGCGGACTCATTCTACGATAGAGGTTTCAAATTCAGAATGTTACAGTCGACTTATTTACAAACCAATCCGCATACTTCTAATCTTTAAATTGGACACCATTTCTCAAACTGTCAGCGACAAATCGCATTTGTAAACTCCACTTTAATTTGTTAGGTTCTTGCGTGAGGGGATCGTAATGTCTAATATTAGGAATAACATATTATATAAAATGTCTGTTATAATGATAATGTGTGTGTATTGTAAACTGATATATCAGTAAACAATTTTGGTAACATTTAAAGTCAGGCCTTACAATGGAATTATAAGGGTCAAAGCACAAGATATTAATTGATAAGAACTGGTAAGAAAGGATTAGGTTAAATGTTAATTTATTTCAATGTTTTATTTTGAAGGCAACTTTTCACACTCGTTCAAACACAATCACAATCAATGTAAAAGAAATAACATGAAAAAGTAGAGTTTACATGTAGCTTGAAGTCGCCAACGTAAATATAACATAAAGACAAACATAGTACAACTTTTTTGAAGTCGGTAAAAATATGTAACAAAGCGACACCGCTGATTAGTCGTTACCTAAACTAAACAGTGATCATTCTCGGCCGCTACACACACGCGACACTTGAGCAAACATTACCACACCACTATTGTGTTCAGCGTCGGCTATTGCTGAGTAAAGGCTTCTTAGCTACCTCTATACCACTCCCTTGATACACTCCGGTGCCCCACTTTGTTTCACCTGTAGGGAAAGGGTTCAAGCTTCCGTTTGTTCTTTTGTTTCATAGCTAGCTGTCCCTCACGGTTTTACCCGCGTTCCCGAGGGACGTCACATTTTCCCGGGATAAAAAGAAGGACATATATTATTCCAGGATATGCTCTATCTATGTGCCTTGTTACATCCAAATCTGTCTGGTAGTTTTTGCGTGAAAGAGTAACAAACATAAATACAAACATGCGCATTTAAAATATTAATAAATATCCTGGGACATTCTCTTACACACGGCCGTCTGATCCCAAACTAAGCAGAGCTTGTACTATGGAAACCAGATAGCTGATATACTACGTATTTTTTGCTAAATACATACGCATATAGATATTTACACCCAGACACAGAACAAACAAACATGTTCATTCACACAAATGTTTGTCCTGGGTAGGAATCGAACCCGCGACCTTCGGCTTGGCAGTCAAATTCGCTAACCACCAAGCCAACTGGCCTGTGATTCGAGCCCACGACTCTAGTTACGGCATTCGACAACTGAGCTGTCATGGCCACAATAGTTTTAGGTGGATTTTGTGTAAATTAAATTGTATCGTGACATTTATTTATCATTATCTATACATGGTGTTCAGTAAGATCAGTTCTTGTGTTTCAAAGGTAAACAAAGAAATGCATCATTGAAATTATGTGGTGTTCAAATGCACATGTTCACAAATCAAAATTAATTGAACACAATGTATACTAGCGCGCCCCGCGGCTTCGCTCGTCGATCACACGCGATACTATCGCACCGCGGCTGTCAATAGCATCCTCGCGTTTAATATTATGACTTTTATTAAACTACACAATTTCGGTTTTGTAAAACTACCCACACACCCGCGCCCGCGGACCTTACTCCGCTCACACGTGTTCATAAACGACAGATATGACAATATCTATTGTGCGAGAATGAACCGTATGTGAAACGCGTAGGTCGTGTTTCAGCGGTGGTTAAAAGGATATGTGACAGTCGCGAGCGCGTAATAATATTTTGGAGTGTGGTAACATCTGCCTTTATTTACGTTTTGGCTGGAAACAGCAGCACAATAGGCTTGGCGAATCGGACAGAGTTTACAATGGAAGGTTACCCCGCGGCCGTGCGGGGTGCGCGGATCCCTCGCGACGCGTTTTATGGACAAAATAGTAAATGACCTTTGACTTCAGCAACTTGGCCAGTATTGCAAAATTTCCAAAAATACAAAGACTAATCTAACAGTATTCTTTATGTGTCGAGCAGACCAATAAAGAAAGCAGACCAGGGGTATCGCCAATGCGTCGTCAACCCTGAGGCGTGATGTCATAAAGTCTCATGTGCTTGTAACAACAAAATAAGAATAATTTGTTTTGAACAACATAACAAATATAGATAAAGCACTCATATCTAAACATACTTGCATCATCATAGTTGTTTTAGCTATATCTCATTTACATGCAATTAACTGGAGCAGGAGGCACAGAACCTATTCTAGGTAAAGGAATATTGTATGTAGGCATCACCCTTCATGTTTAATGTAACAATTAAAATGCACGTGCGGCTACAGATTGACCGCACTCGACGGCATCGGCCGCGGCAGCGAGACACAATCCCGCGCGTTCCATATGCGTCGGATTCGCGACATATGGCGCTTAATGTTAATACCCCCGGGGCCGCCCCCGTCAACCGACAAATTAGTGTTTAAGAGATTGCCATCAATACGAGAAGTACAAAGTGTCCAATCCATTACGAACAAATGGCGTTATTTAAAGGCAACGAGTGCGGTGCGGTGCGGTCGGCGGCTTCGCACTGACTTATGGCCGGCCACTCCGCTAATCGAAGATTATTATCGGCCGCGATTCAATCAGAAATATGATTAAAAACGATTTAGTGCATCATATCTCATATGAAACGTTCACTTTCAAGAGTATTATGAATTAAAACCGATATTTTTTAAATTCGCAAGCTATTGCACTTTGTAGCTTATAGCAGAAGTTAATCAACAGCCAATCAATTCTGTCTGCGTAGCACTTAATGAAACGGCAAATGATATAGGTAGGTAGGTTGCATCGACTCAAACTTGAGTGAGCCATATAGAAAGGTAGAGGTATCATATTATATCTTGTTAAAGAAGCATAAATCATCTAACCCAGACGGCTCACAAAACATGATGTCAAACAAATAATGAATAGCGTATTATACAATAAACTATGAAAATGATCGTTACAAAAGGATTGGCCGATTTGTTGTAGATTATGGAAATTCATAAATGGATCCAATTGAATGCATCCTGAGATGCTTCAGTTTTTTTCCGTCTCTTGACTCTTTGTCAAAAAAACACAATCGACTTTAGGGTATTGTGTACCCAAAACACGATAAGAGCAACAATCGCAACAAACCCTTCACCGGCCACGCCCCCGCATATCGACAAATGAATTAACATAATATGATATTGGGCTGCAGATGCGACACCGGCGCGTCTGCCGCGCGACTTTTACTTTTCTCGCGTTTCAACTTTCACCTCGAGAATAAGGTGATTTACATGTTTTCCGGAGGCGAGGACGCCGAGGATGTGGTGGCACACGTACACTAGACGAGATGAGATCGCGACGTCTCGGATCGATCTTCCTGCGCGATTGTGTTGCGCGACAATGCGACACAAAGCGCGTGGGCGCAGCCGCATTGTGGCGTCGCTAAATGCGCTCACGCACGCTCTCGAGGGCTCCTTTGTCCATTGTCTGCTGCCCCGGCTGCGGGGCGGGGGCGCCGGGGTGCGGGGGCGCGGGCGGTGGCGGAGGGTGGCACTGTGACACATTTATTTTAGGCGAGTTTTTTACAGCACCCATTGTATTGGAAATTAGACATCGGCGGCGCAGAGTTCATGAAACACGATATTATCGGAGCCCTCTGAATCGCAGCATCCTCCTTCGATTTCTCCGCGCCCATTGTGTCTCTGGTTACTACGAACGGATTCTAAAACCTGTGTAATATTAACCGAAAGTATGCGTTATTGAAATAAAAACAGGTTAGCTTTCCATTTCTATGAGAAGGGCTCCAAAATGCGTTAGAACGGGTGTGCTCCCTACGGGCCGGGCGGTTGGGACTATTCGATAGGATAATTGATCAAAAATGGACCGTTAGACGCGCCCCGATCCCGCGGCCGCGGCACTGGACGCTGCTCTATCAGCTGATTATACGAATTCCTTTCATCTCTCGCCTGATGAATGACAGTCGTGCAACGTTTTGAAAGGGCTCGACGCTAGAGATCACAAAAAGATGTCTTAGGGCTGGTTATAGAGTGTTTGTGACCGTTTTATCGATGGCCGGGAGAGGCAGCATCCGGTTTTGTGCATTAATCTCGACAATGTACCTCTATGTGATCGGCCGTTTGGTCACAAACTAGTTTCGGGTAACGTTTCCCTAGCTCTCGCCTCGCGCTCACCACAATGCGCCTAACGCCGCGCCGACGGGATGGTGCATAGTAATCGAATTCCATTCATTACAACAATCGGTATTACTGAACGGTCACTTTTTACATGTAACCGTTATAAAGTAACCTTCGATGTCGAACATTCCCACCGTCTAGTCATAAGCATTAATTCAGTTTTCGGAAACTCGTCTCGAACCATAGAAGAGGTCAAAGATATTGAACCACTCAAATGATTTGATAATAAATTAAAAAAGTCTCCAGAAAATTGTTGCATCGAGTCGATCCGAATCGAGTCCCGCTAACGGGCAGTAAACAGATTAACAAAGTTTCAATCAAACAACATTATGGTACAGATTTGTTACATCGTGGCTAATGCTTCTTTATGATGTGCAATAAATTAGACTTTCTATAATTTCGGAACCGATATTGGACGTTATCTGTGAGTGCGTTTCTGTCTGGGGCCGCGGCCGTGGTGGCGCGCGCGCTCGCCGCGGTCGGTCTCTCGCAGACATTAGGTGTGTTTTTCGTTAAAACATTCGAATGTAAACTAGGAGCGATGCTATAAACCAAATAATTTACATAAACCACTAACGGATCTCACGAGAACCAGTCGCGAGCATATTAATGCTCGTGATCTATTAGAAAATCGTCGAGATACACCAACGGATACTCGTGTTTCTCTTTGTAACCGAATCTTTTTTCATTTTAATTTCTTTCACGCATTAAATCGACCATTCCTACGAGAACATGCTCGATAACACAACGGATGTTTTATTCATTTGCATAAAATTGTTAGGGATAAGTTTTAGGGTAATTTCAAGAAGTTACAACTGTTACTTCAATATATTGCCATGTAACTTGTTCTTTTACCAGCAGAATATTGAATGTCGTAAATTGAGTGTCCTTTAAAAACAATCAACATTAAGAATTTTATTACATTTGGGTGTTTATTTTCACCTGGAAAAAAATCAACGCGTTCCAATAAAACTCATGATGGTTTGATAATATGAGTGAAACTCTCTACTAACAAACATATCCATTAAAAATGTTTATCCAATAATCTGAACAAAACGTTCTCATATCTAGTTACCATTATTGATCAACAAAACAGTGCGCGGGAGCATTCCCAGGATGCCGTTAGATTCGTTCACATGGGCGCCGCATCCCTTTCGCGCGAGTCAAGTGTTGAGTCGGGACAAAGAGACCCCAGCTGTCGGCCCCGATGGACCAGGTGACACTACACCCCTACCTTAGCAGATTAAATACAACCCTAAAACTTCCGCACCAAAGTTGAAACTCATTCTGCAAAGCACACAAACGAAGAAGTTCAAAACGCCTTTGATAGAAATGATCTTAGACCCAAATCTGTTGAGATAAGATGCATTTTCGATTGCGAAGCAAAGTTTCTTTGAGATGATAGGAATAGATAACAATGCGCTCGGTGATCTGTAACTAGTTCGACAAATAAAAATAATGATGAGTAAGTTCATGGGATCGGGTGTTTCTTAGATGTTTTGGCGCCAAAATATAAGTTATACTCTAAAATATAACAAAACAGGTAATTTTAGCGTTAAAGGAACCATAGATACGGTAGACCATAAAATAGCTACAATAAAGCGAAACAAAATCCTTTCGCCGAGTATAATTGCAAAAATGTTAATTTATGCAAAGGGGAAGTAGAGGCAAAAAGAGTATAAATAAAGATTATGCACCTGAGCGTCGCATGCGCCGCGCCGGATTGTTTGCAATAGAAGCCGGCGCAGGGCAGGTATCTGTTGTCACTCTTGCAAATTAATTATACAACCATTACAAACGCTCCGGGCACGCGCTCTCACACAAAAGGGACGACAATATCTGCACTTTTTTTTTCTCGACGCATCTTTATTTACATGCCACAATAATCTCTACATTTCCTGCAATGTACATAACCGCCATCAGTTAAACGGTCTCCCAATTACAAATGATGACTTGAGTTCTGCTGAGGGTGACAAAAATTGTGACCGCAAAAAGTTTCTATAATTACTGCTCAGTGGAACGTAAACAGAAGCTTGCCTGTTTTGCAAGTCAATAGCTGCTTCGATGGAGAATTTCACTCAAAAAATAATACACTTGAACAAAAGCTAATTATGCTTTCATAGAAGCAGGGGCAACAATGAACGCTGGAACAATTTCGCCACCTATAGGGCGGTTTGCTCCCGGCCGACGTGTTAATTAGCGGATTTTCTCACCTTTTGACAATGATTATTTTTTGCTGTATAGTTGATGTTTTGTTACTCTGCGTTTAATTTTTTTCTATTTCAATATTTTTTTAACAATGATACTCTATTATGTGTGAAAAGAATAATAATATGTGCTGGTTAAAAAAAATCAGGTTTTCGCCATATTAAGATTTTAACGACTGTTTTCGTATGCTTTGTTTTTATATGAAATCAACAAGATTTATCCCTCTATTAAGCTGACTTTTTTTCAATTTGCATAATTAAAACGTAAAACTATATTTATCTTAATATCGTTTATTTTATAATATTTAAGGAACTGAAATATCGTTTTATTTTAATGTAAATTCGGTTTTTACTTTATTTAGTTGTTTAGCCTCAAGGTTGTGTGTAATACGCGGAAGTGGGTTTGGTACTTGGTCGGTGGTACGGGCTCATCGGGTGGTTTATTAACATGTCACGCCTGACGTGCGGAGCCCGGACGTGTGACCCTCACCTCGACTTCATTGTTTTCAGTAGGTACCTATTGATATTGTTCACTTGTTTTCAATTTTACACCTAATTATTCTGCATAATTAATCGGCGACATGTTTACTGCGGCAGGGGTCGTTGCGACCTCTGTACTTTATATTTGTCAGACCTTTGTTATAATTTATTAGTTTCAACATTTTAAAACCAAGTGTCCATCGGTATAATACCAGTGAGGCTATCTCCTAAAGACTAGCTGAAGGTAACATATTATTATGCATAGGAATGGCATCTTTTGGCAGAAACCAAATCATCTCATTCACATCTCCAATAGACTATTATTTACCAACAATGTTTAAAGTATTACTGTCTTGTTTTTTGTTGGTTTGACACAGAACTAGTTTCCCAAAATGTTTTTATATACATAACCCCTCTATATTTCTTTTTTAGTAGCATAACAAATGGCGGCGATTCTATTCTCATAAATCTAAGAAATATAAATTTTTATTCGTTTTTGATTCCTATTTCTATAGTTTTAGTTTTAATTTAATTTGTATCAAATTTCAAATAATTTTAACGGTATATTGCGACATCGATGCGATTTACCCACATAAATTCGATAATGCAGAATAACTTATGGACATAAAACTAAGTTCAGTTTGATCCACGACAAAATCGGCACCAATATCTTACTATATACGTTTCAGTTGGCTTAGTGGTTAGAGAGCCTAACTACTATGCCACTGGTCGTGGATTGGATTCTTATCCAGTACAAACATTCGTATGCATCAATGTCAATCAATATTGTATGTGGTTATCTGATTTCCATAGTTCAAGGTCTGCTTAGTTTGGGATCAGATAACCACATGAAATATTGGCCTACGACATTATTTTATACACATCAATGTATAATCTATTTATTTTATAAATTTTACCAAGCCATATTTTTTTACAGCGTAGGGCCACCAATACCGTAACAATAGCATACTGTGTATACCCAATGTGTAGCAACTGGTGACGTCATAGCAAGCGGCCGCCGCTGACACCGTCACCTCTGGCCCGCGACCCGTTGCGATTACTCCGAAAACAAGGGGTCTTTGACTACCACAAAAACTATCGTTTCTGTATGATCTGAGCTGCACTTTTCGCAACCCACCCCAAATTTGATTTTCGAATAGAAAATATTTTTATATTATAGTTTTTTTATACATAAAAAGATCTATGGAACTTCATTGCATATTGTACCCAAAACCTCGACATGCAAAGGATCTTAAATCTCTTTACATTATTTCATCAGATGCAAGGCAGTCTATTGAATTAAGTAAGTAGGAGCGACACGGAATGTCAAGATGTCCTCAATCTTCGATAGTCATTATTTTGTCCCCAAAACCCTATTGACATGTCAACAATGGCGGAGGAGTACTCATGGGGAACCAAACCAAATAAAAATTAAAACCGGATTTCCAAAATCCCGTTTTGTCGCATTCGAAAGAGATTCTGTTTTCGATTTCTATTCGATTGTTTGTTTTTTGGATCCATTGTTGGGTCTGTCGGGGCTGCGACACGCGTAACCATTTTTGCAAAGTCTATTCCATTGTGATAGCGCACGGAATGACATTTGACGGACGAGCCGCCGAGTGACGGCGCAGCAGCGCAGCGTTGACTGCTGCCCCCGGCCCCGGAGTGCGCGACCGCGACGCGACGTCTGCGCACAATCACGCTCCTGTGAGGTCAGGTATTTTAAAAGACTTCACAGACGATCGTTAGAGCATTGACAAAAAAAACGATACCATCTTTATTCCAGAATTATGTGCCATCGAGGTTGTATAAAATTTTGCCACAAAGGCAGGCACCCGAGGCTACGCAACGGGATTCCTGTTATCATATTGGATCCCGTCATCTTGGTCTAAATTACTTTTTGTGCGATGCGATGTAAAAGGAACGAGACGTTTCGTCGGTCAACCATCGCTCCGAGCAACACTCGACCGATTTTTGTTTTAAGGGGCTCGCGTACCCCTTTTCTTACCTGCATCTTAGGATGTCTTTTGTGTTCCTTCAGTTTATCTCTGCTATTATTGTTCATTTTGTCCGGATTGCATCATTTCATTCATCGCTTTAACAATGGTTATTACCTCAGATAAGTGAAATCCGTAATGAGATAATATTAAAACATAACCATTATAAATAAATTGTGTATCACTAACACAGAAAATTTCCACAAGATCCATAATATCTCAAACGTTCGGGTTGCTGCGCTCCTGCTCATGTTCTCATGGATCGCAGTTGTTTTTGTCAACACATATTATAATTATACCAAAATGGTCTCGTGTCAATTTCAGAATAGTGCGGGGTATAGGATCCGTTACAGGGAGCAGGTTAGCAACGTCTCGGGCGCAAGAAGCGTAGGCAGGTACGCTCCAGCGCGTCCGGATCGCCAATTATGCGCCGCGCACGCGCCTCCAAAAAAACCACCACCGGGCCATCCGAACCATTTTTTAAAGACCCAACTTAAATAATAATGCAGTAACACGCGAGAGTATTCGCAAAATGCGATCCACGAATTTCGTTTCCAAATTCCTCCAGTCCCGACTCTCGGTTTCGTTTTTTACAGTGACTATTGTCTGTTTATCTTTAGATTTGTGTTTCTGCTGCTCTCGACGCTTTGTCGGTGCGGATTCTGTTTCGTATCGCATTTTGTTCGCCTTTTCGTTTCTCTCATTTCGCTGAGATTCAAATTTTATAAAACTGGTTAGTTAATTGGTTCCTGTCCTATATCGTCCACACCGCTGTCAGGTTTCCACCGAGCGCCTCCACTCACCGTAAAGGAATGCAAAATCAACTGTCTGCAGTCCACGGTGCGGACTCGGCCGCGCTTTTAATAAAGCAGACGTATCTATAGCTATAATGAAGTGCCCAATTTTTTGTGTCGGCGCACGATTAGTCCCTCGCGGCGATCTGAGGTCGCGTACCCCGGCCCTATCATTACTAAAAACGATCCTAATAATATAATAGTCCTGTCACAGCCCTTCGACGGAAAAAGTTTTTAAACGACAATTTTCTTAATAGTTGTCGAAATTTAGCAGTCGTTCAGAGCATTTGATAGTTCGTGTCGTTTAATTTAATGGGTTGAGTTTATTACTTGAAGGTTGGGTCTTTTAATATTGCTAGTTTTTTGTGACCCCTTCAACCTTTCCCAAAGAATAATAATAATAATAGTTTGAGTCCAATTACCATTTACTTTGACATTATTTTAGTCGTGTTTGGTTAACAGAGCTACCTTTAAGCCCCATTCTTTGGCAATTTTAGTAGCTTAGTTTTAGAGTTAAGTATATATTGTCGGTCAGGTGTATAGGGGTATGTGTAGGGTTAGCAGCGGACGCGTCAGCGCGGTCGGCGGGACCAAATGGCACATTTATATTGTTCATTACGGGCCCCGGAGGTGAGAGATGTTGGCGCTGTCGCCGCGGCAGGGGGCGCGCGCGCAGGGCTGGCTCACACCGCAGGAAACATTCACCAGATCTGGAAGAATATAGAATATATAACACCTTAGAATTAAGTAATTTTAAGTTAGTATTCACATTAGCTTGTTACGATAACAGGGAATTCAAGTAATCTTATTTTGAATGTAGGCTCAATACGTATTTGTGTTGACATGATGGAGATTGCACCAAGAAACACTTGAACTGATGTCAGAAATAGACTTTGATCCAAATCTGTTCTACGCTTACCACCCACTCCACCACATCATCACTAACCAAAGTAAAATATGATAAGGACAAAGCTATTAAATGGGAGACTCAACTCATCAGGTGCGGAGATTATGACAAGTCGCAATGCGAAAGACACAATTGCCGAAGCGGAGGTAGACTTCTATAACTTTTGTGTGATTCCTTACCAATTCTATCGTAAAGCTAGAGGCACATTCTCACACACGCAGTTAGGTGCGGAGCAACAAATCGTCGTTTGTAACACGAGCACGGCCAGCCCTGGTGGTGTAAGCCACCGGGGGTCCTGTGAGCGCACGTCCGATTGCGTTGATTTGTGCGCGGACTCCCGCCGACAGTATTTGTACAGGGCACGCGTGGGACGCGCCCGCCACGCCACGCTATCGCCACGGACACACCACGCAGCCGACGACAGCGCGGACGCACCACGACGCACTGCTTCACTGAACAGAACATTATTCTTTTGAATAGTGAACACCTTGCAAGATTTGTTGGTGAATTGACTAGCATTGCAGCAGTAGATCTTAGCCCATGAGAGAATCAGTACATTTGCGTCGATAGATATTTCTTTGCAATTTATAGTTAGGCTGTTGGACGAGTATGCCAGTAGCTTCAGGCATGCGATTACACAAATTGTATTGGCAGTTATGAGGTTATGCTATACACAATCTTTGGAAACTATTTCTTGTTCAGCTCGTTACTCATAATTATACATCTACGGTATTTCGAAAATGAACAAGGTCTCGTATTAAGTAACGTGTTATGTTTTATATGGTCCGCGATTCAACGACACGCACGAAAGTAACGGGTCTACTTTTAACACCTCAGCCTTAAATTAATCACTCGACAGCTGTGATAGATTCACGACAATGATCGGTAGGAATCTTAATGCCCCCATTTGACATCGCGCGGCGATACGTGAGTGAAAACATTACAAGTCCGATCTCGCCCGGCTGAGTTTCATGTCGAATATCATCGGCGACGTATTTTCCAATCTAAACGAGCCGAAATTAGAAGGCTAAGACAACTTCGAAACCGGTCAACATAAAATTGGAAACCAACTGTAGTCTCCGAGTTGCGCAAGAGTCGATCGACCAGTTTGGCGCGGGCTCGGTGCGGGCGCGTGGGATCTATGGCTGCGCGCGCGCCCGCTCCGAAACGTCGCCGCGTCGCCGCACCACGCGCCGCACCCGCACATACGACGTTCTACCATATACAGCTAATTTATTTAGACTGTCACTTTATTGCCGCGGATTAAGAATCTCATTGACATAAATTATTATGTGCATAGCACTTAAAATAGTGCCGGTAACTGAAATATTGAACACCTACCAGCCTATGTTGGTGAGTTACAGTGGTGTCAGGAGCATCGCTGTCGCCCGCGCCGCTCGGTGCGCCTTCTCACGCCTATCTCAATGATTTGTTTACATCGAGCACTTTGTACTTTTCTATTGAACAGTTGATAAAACATGTGACCGGAGCTGGTTCGATCAGAGCTTTTATCCATAATTAAGCCTCGATTACCATACATTATCTTATGATATCTTGCTGTGGTGATTCTGTGTCTGAGTGTAGTCTATATAAATAATAAATACAAATTATAGCTCATTAGTTACCTGGTTCCCATAGTAAAAGCTCTGCCCGGTTTGGGATCAGAATATGGCCGTGTGAAAAGAAATGACACTGGATATTTCATGTGGATTTCATCAAACGGCATCACCCTTTTCCACTGCGCAATAACATTTCTAAAGTCAATTAAGGACTTCGTTTTCAGAACGAGTTTATGGAAATTAATTTGGTATCAAACGATTGTGGCAATCCGCGGAGTCACGGGAAACGACCGTATATCTCGCATTTTATACGTACACTTATGGTATTTAGAACTTAATTCCGGATAAGTTTAAGACGACACGCATTACTGTCCAGTAAATCAGGATTATAGACGATTTCGATACTTTGCTCAATAATCAAGCGAGATTGTCTCGTTCGTTGCGCTTAAAATAGCTCATAAATCGTCTTCGGTGTCGTAACATTATTTTGGTAAAATTTTGCTTATGCAAATTGCGGTTACCTTCGAATTTTTCACGGTTCAAGTGACTATTATCTACCCTAGAGATCAGTCGGACGGCGATCGGCTTCCGGCAGATCCGACTGATAAAAAACGCTATCGGAACGGGCGAGCGTTTAATTTAATACGTAAGTCCTTTAGTTTCGCTCGCGGACACCATGTAATCGTTCCACTAATAAGTGTTCCGGACAACCGTCGCCATCGCCGTCGCCGTCGCTTCGTGACCACAATTACGTTTTATATTTTAAACCGTGAAAGGGTGGCCGTCTCTCTCCGATATTGATGGTGTGTATTTATCATAGACAATTTAGGAACACCTGCTGTTACTACGGATGAGCGGTATACGTCAAATTAATACTATTTCTCGGCCGAAGGTCCATAGTTTGTTGGCTTATGACGCGTATAATGTTTTATTTGTTCCCCGCGCTCGGATTGATGATCTTAAAATTGGTTTTTTAAAATACCATATATGATTTTGTGTATCGGAATCAATTTATATTTTAGAGTTGTTCTACCAATCTGTCGTGTGCTATGAATGTAATAAATTATGTTTTATGTGATTGTAACTGTTTCCAAATATTTATTGGGATTTTTCTTTATTTTATCTAACCAACCTAATGCTAGATTCATTAACCTCTAGTTAGCTGGGATTAGCTTACAATATAAATATTCGTATTTACTTCAAAAAAGGTTTAACTTCATGTAAATGAGCATCTAGTGTTGTATACTTCCCAAACACAATAGCAATTACTGTCAGTTATTTTTTTTTATAACAACAGGTTTTATCTGCGTCGTAAAATTGATGACAATTTCCTCGTACAAAGCTTGATAACGTCATTGGGTGGTAAAAATAGCTTGCGGTTAGCGTGCGCGGGCGCAGCGTGCGGACGGCCTCGCGGTGTCTTGCGGGCCCCAGCCACCACTGCCGCTGCCGCTGCAACTTGTTGTCAGATGTGCTTCTGTGTCTCTTTCTAGAACCATCAAGCATTGGAAGGAAGAAATGGGTTCACAACCATAATATCTTACCAGGTTTTCGTGCATACTGGTGACCTGTGGTCTAAGCACGAACATCTATCGCAAGCGTAGCGTCATCGTATCGAGTGCGCGAAAAACTAATGCTATGGAAAAGTGAACATCGCGCAACGTCACGGTGTGCGCGGAGTTCAATTTCTCATACAAACCCGCTTTTTGGCGCATTCGATACGATGACGCTACGCTTGCGATAGATGTTCGTGCTTAGGCCTCTGGTCAGAGTTTTAGTAATCCGCAAGGAGACGCTGAAACAAATCCAGTTATAAAATATTCTAAGTTTGGAAGCACTGTAATAGATTTTTTTTATCTTTTCATGAAATGAAGCTAAAAAAATTCATTGTAATTTTACTAAGCTCGGCTAGCATTGCAGATAGGAATCGCTACATTAATATAAGTATTGTATTTTTTATTAGACAAGCGTGAATTGACGTCAGCAAAGATTTATATTTATTTTATTTAATGGTTGCTTACAGGAAGTTTGTTAGGTAAAATAATTGAGGATTTATTTTTTTATAATATTAGGTTGGGGAAGTCTTTTCGCATTATAGTATGTATGAACTTGTAATAAAATTTCTTTGGCTATACTATTTGTAGTCTGGCTGGTTTTGGTATCATTGAATGTTTAAATTTTAAAGAACATAATTCCAAATTCAATTAGGAAAATGTGTAATTTGCATTTGTTTTTCGTACCGCCAAGATGAGTGAATCTAATGAAGAAATTCGATTCATTTTAAAATTTAACTACAGAAAAGGTAAAAATGCAACGCAAGCTGCGAAAAAAATTTGCGATGTTTATGGACCTAGTGCAGTATCTATGCGAGTAGCACAATTTGGTTTAAGCGTTTTCAATCCGGAAATTTTGATGCACGTCGCTTTGGTCGCCCCATTACGGATAAAATGCATGCCATTTTTGAAAAAGTGGAGCAAGATCGGCATATCAGTAGTTACGACGTAGTTGAAGAGCTGGGAATTGACCACAAAACAGTTTTGGCGCATTTGAAAAAACCTGGGTACACAAAAAAGCTAGATATTTGGGTACCTCACGAGCTCACTGAAAGAAACCTAATGAACCGTGTACTCATTTGTGATTCTTTATTACGACGTCATGAAACCGAACCATTTTTGAGGAAGCTGATAACTGGTGATGAAAAGTGGATCACGTACGACAAGAACGTGCGAAAAAGGTCGTTGTCAAAGGCTGGTCAGGCTTCACAGACTGTGGCGAAACCCGGGTTAACTCGCAACAAGGTGATGCTGTGTGTGTGGTTGGATTGGAAGGGCATTATTCATTATGAGCTGTTACCACCAGGCAGGACCATCGATTCTGAACTCTACTGCGAACAACTGATGAGATTAAAGCAAGAAGTTGGGAGAAAGCGGCCGGAATTAATCAACAGAAGGGGTGTGGTTTTTCATCATGATAACGCTAGACCTCACACATCTTTAGCCACTCAGCAAAAATTAAGAGAGTTTGGCTGGGAAGTATTAATGCATCCGCCGTATAGTCCTGACCTTGCACCTTCAGATTTCCACCTGTTTCAGTCCCTTCAGAATTCTTTAGGCAGTGTCAGGTTAACATCACGAGAGGACTGTCAAAACCACTTGTCGCAGTATTTTGATCAGAAGTCCCGAAATTTCTATAGCAATGGGATCATGTCCCTACCTACAAGATGGCAAAAAGTTATCGAATAAAATGGTACCTACATACTTTAGTTAAATGTAAATAAACTATATTAAAAATGTTTTGAATTTTCTTAAAAAATGCGACGTAACTTTTGCCCTAACCTATTATGTAAGCATTTGGTAACAGAAACGCCACGTCTTAAGCCGCAAGGATGTAGCGCCCGGCCAGGAAGATGCTATATCCTATGCCTTACCTACTTAAATTTTAAATATTTTCATATAAATTTGCCATAGCATGTTATGGTTTAAAATCAAGAACATCTTCTATTTCATTTGAATTACTAATTAACTTAAATACAATACATACATATATATATATGTATTATTTGTTTTTGGTGAATTCTGCAAGACCTTTATATTCCACCAACTAAAAGAGTCGTTTAAGCATCTTAAGCTTACTGCCTTCGGCAATATCGTCATTTACCCGCGAGGCTGTGATCAAACAAAAACTCTATTAATATAAATAAAATTGCATCCTGTTTACCAAATCAAGCTGATCGCAGTAAACAAACTATTGGTACGGAATTGGCGTGCTATGTATCACACTAGACTCAACATTGCATTGTTATTTACGTTTTGCATACGGGTTTACAATGACGGTGATTATAACCTTAACTCTTTATCGCAAGTCGGGTATTTATGGATATCAGCGCGTCTATTGAGAAAGTATGTGTAATTTAAATTTGTAACAGGGTTAGGTATATACCTTGCGATTACCTTTTTATATAGCTTGTGCGCATAAGTATATGGAAGCTTTATTTATATTAGTTTTAAATAAGTACTGGTAAAATACAAGAAGAATAAGTGCTTATTATGGTCTACATAAATCAATATTAGTGTAAAAAAGAGCTAAAGTTTCTAAGATTTGTTGGTAATCAAGGAAGAATGAAATAGAAGGGTGATCTCCAAAACTACTCATCCCGATTTCAATTATCTTTTTACTAATAAAAATCTACACTATTCCCTACCGACAAAGGCAATGTAGGGATCCTCCACCGGTGAAGATTGGCGCGGTGGTTATATACCTACACCACATCTATGGTATGGGTCGATTACCACGAAGCATTAACATTTGGGTACATGGCACTGTACATACAGTTCAAGCTCTCCTTAATATGTAAAAAACATCAAAGATATTCATTTATTAATATTTTTAATTATTCAAAGATCGAGATTTAGTAAAACTCTTAGTGCAGGGTTCTTCCGGGAAAGTACTACCTCCTTACCCATTTGCATCTGCCATTTTACTGTAGCTCAGTTGGAAAGGTAAGAGGGCCGGTGAAATTACAGGCACATGAGACTTAACAACTTCACGTCTCAGGGTCGACAACGCATTGGCAATGCTAATGGTATTGCGCAAATGTCCATTGGTGGCGGTGACCATATACCATCAGGTTGTCTACCTGTTTATTGGCCTACTATAATTTTTTTTAAATCTATAAAGATTATTCACCATGTTATCTTTCCCAAAAGTAGTGTCTACGACAAGGACAAACTGAAGTACAAAACAGATACCCTTATAATCATGTGTCATCACTACAGAGTCAAGGTGTCCTTTATTAAATCAAAATTAGTTAGTAAACAAATATTAATTTACAGTCCTTTGTCTCACACTCCCCCGGCGCGATGGGGCGCGGCGCGGTGTAACCGTAGACGCACTTGCCGGCAGATGCGCACGCGCAGGTGAACGTCGAGTTGCGCACGAATTTATCAAACGCAACGCAACGCAGCGCAATGCGTAAGGGTTTAACTGCCAGCTAATTAGTTTAGATCAATGTAAAAGTGCTTTTAATAGAGGGCTATTAAAAAATACATATAATCACCTGTTTTGTCTCTGTAAGTAGCATGGGTTTCGACAGGGTCCATAAATTTAAAAACATTCTGGAAGTAATAACACTTCACATTGGATTGTGTCGAACGTTCGTTAATACTGAGAAAATACCTTCTGTACTCAGTAGATATCACATGCTTTATTCTTTACCACGCACAGCCATCGTCGGGTCTAAGTTTCTTGTTGTACTAGTTTCCGCTTCGTGGTTTCACCCACGTTTCTGAGGTGTTTGCATTTTCTCGGGAATAAAGACTATGCTATATGTTATTCCAGGATACGTTCTATCTTAGGGCCTGTGAATGAGTTTCATCAAAATCCGGTAGATTTTGCGTGGAATACTAAAAAACGTCCAAACATCCTCATAAATGTCTATCTCACTGTTCGCATTATCGCATTTATAATATTAGTTGAATTTAGATAATTATTGTAATTAAAAACTTTTTGAACTTGTTCGTGGATGTACCACGGTAAACAAACCTTTATTCAAAACATGTTTTTGTCGTTGCAATGTAGCGTAAATAACAAATCGTCAGGTAGTATATTTGATTTATGTGTATTTTTTTTTTTCTTTGCATAATATAACTCATCTTTTATAATATGCTTTTAATTGTTTAATCTTTGTAAATTTAAATAAGTAAATAATTTTAGACTCAGTTGAAGGACTTTCAGAGGTTCGCTCGGCGGGCCTAAGCCGAATAAGAAAAATTGAAAATAATTTTCTAGAAAAAGATATTACATACATCCTTTTTAGCAGACCCTTAAAAAGGTAAATTACAAGGGAATCGCACGCAAAGCCAAACAGCTATGATTGTATGGCTCGCGGCTGACGAAGCCACAAATTATCGTGGTGTGTGCACCGCGCAGGCGCGTAAACGGTCTCCGTGTGTACACAATACAATGTAAGCTTCGACATTTTGCAACTTAGCTTTTTTCAAAGTTTGCGTTTAACCAAAATCATTCGGTGGTTAGTGAGGTGGTGGCAGTGCTTATGTGGTTGAAAGTGACACATAGGCTTACAAAAGAATAGACATACTAATGGTCACCGCAACTTGTGGACGTCAAACACCAGGAGAATCGCCAATGCGTTGTCGACCCTGAGACGTGAAGTTGTCAAGTTCCATGTGCCAGTAATTTCACCGATCCCTTATATTTCCAATCGAAATATTGAACAATGGAAATCTGTATGGTTTGTCATACGCTTGCAACCTTAAAATGAATTAATATTTGCTCTTGGGGAACGTAGAACGGCATGTTTAGAATACTGTTTGAAAGATCCACATAAAAGAAGTTAGGAATCGAACCAACATTAAGGCACCACATTTGTCGGTTTCTACTGTTTATTAGTTGGGAGTAGAGTTGGAGGGCGAGGGAGGACTTGCGATGGTAGTTTGGTGTTAGCTTTGCGGTCGTACTACACGTCCCGATGGGCGCCGTGCGCTTTACTCCGACCATTACTGACTTAACTGACTCCTGGTACGTAATTACGTTACGTTTCAACATGGTAGAGCTTAATTTTTACATAGAGTAAGTTTAACTAGTAGGTTTTTATTTTTATATGGTTTAACGAATTAACTCTGAAGATATAGTAGTCTATATGAGAAGTTCATTGTGATCTCTTTTATGGTAACATATCGTCAATGTCATTTTCACTCTACTTACTACTACTACTCTACTACTTACAAGAAATTATTTTAACAAAGAAACTATAATATTACATTGTCCATCCCAGGGTTCGAACCCAGGAACTACAGGTCTTCAAATACTTATATATTTTAGGTGCCATCTATTTGTAATGAGTATTTTATCAAAGTACCTATAATTTTTTAATTAATAAAATTCTTGACAAAATTTGATTTGATTTGGTTAAAATGGTTTAGTAGTATCTTTATAGCACTTTTCTGTCTTATTTTATAATTGGAACCTACTTTTACAAATATAGAGGCCACACTACAGAAGATTACACCTGAGTATGTAACGTAATACAATAATAGCGGATTACATTAGTTACAAGCGCCGGCGGCGGCGACATCTGTGCGTCGAAGTGCGCAATCAATATCTGTTATTGACCGCCGCCGGCGCGCGCACACACACCAGATTTATCGCCTTTATTTATATTAACCCACTGGTACGGATAGCTAGGCTCATTCGTACGTATTCTTACAATCCCTTATAAGTACTATCAATTAAATAATCAACTGGAAAAGTATCATCTTCATTGATCCAGTAAAAGAGTTCAACGCGCTACGATGTTGAAAGATCGGTTTCGCCGTGCAGGTTTTCCTTCTGAAGAGAAGTAATAGTACCTATTCATGTAGTATGATCTATGTACGTGCAGAAATGTATTCACAGCTATTGTAGAGTAGTTAATTAGTTCATAGAGGAACATTCAGGCGGTAGTCAGCATAGTATATCAGTGTTGTAGTGTGTGTTTTATGATAAAATACCCACCTCCATTCCACTTACCGTTGAGGGCGATGACTTAAGAGGACCTCAGCATCTCTCGTCTGGTGTCCAGGGGAGCAGCACGAACAGAAGTCCAAAAGACGTCTCAATTTCACATTATTATTACTCACGATGGCATTTGTGAAAGAAGTTTCCAGGATATCTCTTGTACTAACTCTTGTATTCGTCAGTGATTAACAATATCTACTAATTTATAATCAATTCTACCAAGGTCTGCTCATGTTCGCTATCGTAGAGGAAGCCTACGCTTGTAACGCTCTGATATAGAATATAGTTAACGGCTACACTAAAAGCGAACCTTTGTACATAAAGAGAACAATATTTTTGAGAAGGATAAACGAAAGTGTCTGCCGTGCATCTTTATTTACACAAATTTATATTATTAAAATACTTAGATACAGTTTTCAAGGAATTCATATCCTTGTGGTTAATCGATTTACGACAGGAAATAATGAATTTATTTATCGAAGGGTAAGCCGGAACAATAATTTATAGTCAGTTAGCGACAGAGCACATCGGCTGCGCGCGCGCACGCGTCGCGTCGTGTCGCGTCGCGGCAGGCGGCAACTGTCGCGGTGTCGCGGTGTCGCGGTGTCGCGGTACTGATAACAGACACACACAATTTCATTGATTTTTACCCGACTCCCAAAAGAAGGGCAATTTTTCCGAGATAAAAAGCCTATATGTTATTCCAGGGCATGCCCTATCTTTGTGCTAAGGTTGATATAAATTCATAATAAGTGACATCTATATTGTATTTTATATATTATATTGACGGGCCAGTTTTTTTGGACAGGTCGTGGGTTCAATTCCCAGGACAACATTTGTGTGCATGAACATGTCTGGAAGCAAAAAGGTAGAAAATGTCATGTATCATTTATCTGTCTTCCTAAGTATAAGCTCTGCTTAGTCCGGAATCAGATGGCCGTGTGTGAAGACTGCCCCAGGATATCATTATTAATATATAAAATTTACTTAATCTTATATTTTTTTATTCAACCTTATTTGTTGACATTGTCAATAACAATTAGAAGCAAAGTATTTATTTTCGAGTATTCACTTATCTATCAACAACACGTATTCATTCGAAGGCTTATCAGCGGCTACCGACTGACTTCCTTGTCGTCAAATAAAGAGGCGTGCACACATACCATTAAATATTTGTCACCGTAAATAAAGGACACGCGGATGTAAAAATTACGGGCCGTGAAGGAAACGCGTTATCTGTAGGATCGAGGCGCACGCGCAGCGCCCGCGCCGCGGACGTCACGGACAGTGTGCACCTGCCTTTATGCTGCGGTCACGTTAATGATATATTAACTCCCTTTTTATTTCAAAGCGTTTTGTTTATCGATACGTGATTCATATTTTCTTTCGAGAAACAACTTGTGTTGGAACAAAATGACTAACTGTTAAGTTGCGATTAATGGGTTTTGTTGGAATCCTAACAGACAAAGTTCAAAAAGTAAATGAAGTTAAAAGATTTTTTTTAAATAGCTAATTATTTGAGTCCAGCGTCAATATAACAAACGTTTTATTACTCCGGATATGTTTAGGCTTGTATTTGACTATGAACGCAACATGGTAAACAAAGATGCATTATAAAATACAAAATTCATACAAAATTTCTGACCAAGTGCAACTTGATTTTAAATTGCCGAATCAAAATTAGTAAAACTAGATAATTCAAATACCATCTTCACAATCACTTCGCCGGCTTCAGTAGCAAGTACATTGGTAGGTAAGTTGAAAAATACCATTGTTACATAAAGGTGAATATGTGGCACTAATGTCTAATTATTCAATGTCAAATGAACACGAAACACAAAGAAGTTACATAGTTGCAAGCGGCAAGTGGCAAGCGGCAAGCGACGACCGACCTCGGAACGAAAGCGCCGCACATAAATCAAGCATATCTACTCTCGAACAGTGGCAAATGGAAGTTTATTTATATGTCAACCGAATATACTACATGACTTACTAAGGGAAAGGACTTTTATATGTTCAGACGTTTTGAGAGACGGCACAGTTAGAAAATGGTTGTCATTTACCTATCATACTTAACCTATAGTCCACATCTTATGGTCTTGAACTGCTGGGATCCTGTGCTTCTTCGGTTCAACTCGTTACTTTACGCCTTTCTTCAGTTTCTCCATCTATTCTCGAGCTTAAGAAATCTGATGCATATGACATCCTCAGAAATTCTCTTTTTTGGACATTTGAATCGATATTGATAACGAAAATCAACCCTTGCCTCATTACAAACATGTTCTTTTTGACGGGGTCAAACCAGCTACTTTAATTGATTTATTGTGAGGTTATTTTAACCTGGCAGTATATTAGACTAGCAACAAGATGTCATATACCTGCCTGTAACGATGGTGTTGCTAGCAATGGTGTGTGGATACCAGTAACTTTCAGCTTGTTTGTCACGTTAGTAATTAAAATATATATATACTTACACCACGCCTTCTACCTCCTGATGTAGGCAATAATAGCATTTTTTACCGTCTCTAAAAGATTCAATTTTCCTTAAATTCGTGCAATTAAGAAAAATATAAACAGATATTACAAAGTACCTGTAACATGGTAGGCAAAGTGTTTGCTTCAATCGAAGGTTGACACACGTCAACACACGAGTACATTCACGGAAACGGAAATCACAAGTTCCTCAATTAGAACAACCACGCTCAAGTTTGATTGTGTAGAAGGTTGCCCATTAACTGATAACAAGACTTACTTGTTACTCAGTTTGTCTCTTTTCAATTACGCCTGCATAATAATAGCCATGGTTAGATATTTCTTTAATCATGGACATAGCATAGATATACACATAGATAGACGGGCCAGTTGGCTTGATAGTTAGAGATTCTAACCGTCGCGCTGCAGGTCGCGGGTTCGATTACCACCCATTACAACCCCATTCCCCCCCAGGACAAACATTTTTGTACATGATCATGTCTGTTTGTAAATATTGATTTCAGTATGCATTTAGAAATAAAAATGTTGTACAGGTATGTAGTTTATCAATTATCTGGTCTCCATAGTAAAAGCTCTGCTTAGCTTGGGTTCAGGTAGCCGTGTGTAAAGAATGTCCCAGGATATTTATTTATTTATTTAGGAAATGTATTTATATATTTCTAGACAATTTGTAATTCCTATATTTTTTACCAGACCTTCGCATGTTTTCTGTAATACTTATCAAACTGTCTTAGTTGCCAAAATATTTTACATTTGACAATTCACTATAACAGTTGTCTCATATAAAACGTAATCATTTGCGATATCTCTTGCAGACTTGCCAGTATCATTTTCAATACTTACGTAATATTCTATAGCATACTTACATTCCAATGATTCTCGTAGCAATTTCCACTGCACACCACGTCGGGTCACCGTCGTGTCGTCGTCGTGTCGTCATATCTAAAACTCCGGCAAATAAAATATACTAGATTTTAAAAAAGTCACCTCGCAATTAATCGGCGACATTATAACAGTGCAAACTAATTCACGTTTGCCTGTTCGAGGACCATTTCTCTTCGTACGTTACATTACTAATACTTATATGACCCATTTACGTCCCGCGTTGAACGTGCAAATTATGTAAAGTCAACATTGTATAACCCGGCCGAGTCGGGGAGCTCCCACTGCTGTAGCTACATCGTTAACCGAAATCTCCTCTAAAAATGTTGATATACCTTTGTACAAACGTTTGAACAAATAGTGAGTTAGTGTTATCGCGGGACTGGCGCCAATTTGCTTCTATAAACTGTGTTTTCGAGTTGGATTGTAATGTTTTTTATAATTACGTATATAAGTATGTGAATATATAGAGACTACGTCAGTAATTAAGTCTTTTTAGTTATTAGCGAGGCGTGTATTTAAACAGTGCTCGTTATAGCCGGCCGGTTAATTGTTGCAAAGTTAGTTTTATTGTTGGTCGTTGGCCACAGGTAGCTGGCTCATATCATAATTGTAGACACGGTGGCGTCATTATCATACGCTACATTATTAGTTTTACGACAGACTATTTAGGTGTTATTATGAAAGAATGAAATCGTTTTAAAAATACTTTCTAAAGCCTGAAGCATTAATCTTTTTAAACACGGTAAAGAGTCATTATTACGAAAAAACTTTATTACTTTTCATGGAAATGAAAGTGGCTTACAATTTGTATTGTTATATGTATTTATTACCAAATAGAAGAGGATTGATTTATGTAAGTGGGAAACTGTGACTTAGCTATTATTTCACTTCTTATATTAATAATCGAATGGATTTTAGTAGATGGAAACAAATTCAATTGAATTTATTTTGTTCATGTAATAGATGTCATGTTTTACAAAATTTCATAAGAAAAGCAATTCTTACATAACAAACAATTCATTTAATTTGGGTTTTGTGTTCTATAATATAAAGTACTGTATGGTGTTGCCTACCTAACTTCTGTTTGACAAACTTTTTAAGTCTATTCACAGATTTATCTACAGATAGATATTTTTATGTACATATGTACAGCAAGTATTCAAAACACAGGCGTCGCTATTTTTCGGAATGCTATGTAAGTATACCTCTGCAACTTTCCTGTGATTTTATTGATAGTTTAAGTCAATATCATAGAAAATATTATAACTAACAAAGCTAGACAAATCTAGGCAATGACATATGCCTTGAATCTTAAAGGAATTCGAGTCTCCATTCAAAGCAACCAAAGCCTCGCTGGCGGCCCTCTGCTTAGAAGGTTCGGCTGTCAGTGTAAATAAAACAAAGCAAAAAATATATAAATACAATATATTTCGGCATTGAGATCGGTCGCGTAGGAGTCAATTAAGAGAACCGGTCGAGACTCCTTCCGCGTCCGTAATTAACGCGAAACCTGAATCTGATATGCAACTAAACATTACTTATACATACACATGGTATATGTGCGGGACAACACATGCCCTAAATCTCAATAGGGGTTTAACAGCTTTATTAACGCTTCCAGTCATAAATGTAACTCTACTGCAGCGGTAACTTAGCAATAAGTATGTAATAACTTTAAAAAGGAAACTGACTCAAGCCTACAGTATATTAAAAATTATAGATACTTTAATATTACAATAGTTGCACTGAGGTATTGTTTTAAAAACAGCTAAAATATCTATGCTACAATACCGGCTTCTGCTTTTTTATCCTCATCGGCCAAGACATGGCTTAAATGACATATGAATTGAGGAGCTCCTCTTTTTAGAATAATAAGGTCAAGTATCAACTTGTTGCTGAAGGAATTTCGAGCAGAAACCACAAAAAATTGGGTGTGTACTTAGTTTGTGAAATACTTATAAACTACCCTGAGACTGTACCTAAGCCTATGCAAAAACTGTTCTCAATTAAAAAATCAGGCCTAAATTAGACAACCAAACTTCCGACGCACCTAACGGTTGACTCCAACTTCAGGAACATTAACACACTTAAGCTAATACCTTATTTATAATTAAGATTAACATACTTTAGTTCTTACCTACTTTAAATGGATTCATTTTTCGGAATAGTTTTTTTCTTCAGCAGTTTATACCTACTATTTGAAAGTACCTGCTAATGAGTTCTAATGTCACGATGACAGTTAGAAGGAATTCATAAAAAATTGGTACAGTCAGCAGCAAAAGTATGTACCGATTCAAATTTATAAAATACTAGTTAGGCCCCCGCGGAAACTCGCGTTCCCGTGGAATCTATTGTATCCCGGGATAATAACATAGCCTATGTTACTTATGAATAAAGTAACTTTCTAATAGTGAAATAATGATAAAAATCGATGTTGTCGTTTTGAGTTTATAAGAAATAAAAATTAATATCTATTTTTATAATCTTAGTCTAGGGCTAGCTAAGTTGTCCCGCGGTTTTACTCGCGTTCCCGAGGGATCCCGGGATTATACCATAGTTTATTACTAGCAGATGTGGTATAAAAAAAATGTGTAGATTTTCAATAGTAATTTTTTTTTTAATCTTACTGTGGTGTACCCACAGTAAGATTAAAAAAAATTACCCTCAAAATACACAGAAACAAACAAAATTCATACTCTCTCTCTCTTTTTTAATTATTATTATAATATTAGTTTAGCCTTGTATATGACATCTATCCAAACTCTAGAAAGAGAAAGATAATAGGTTTACGTAGACACGCTTACACAACACCTGTTTACTCTATCATTCCATAGCTATGGGTAGTTATAGTGAACAAGTGTTTTGGATCCAAACTACTTTTGTTAAACGAAATTTGTTGATGATGACTAAATAAGTTAAATCAACTGGAAAAAAATGGTTATTCCATAGCTTAATATATATAAGTAATTTTACAGTTTATTTAGTATCAAACTCTGCTAGTATTCATGATTATATCGTTTTAGACTACACTATAGATCAGTGGTATAAAGCTCGATTGATTTCTTCACATATCGCGATATATGTGATAAAGGGCAAGAAGATTTTTCATCTATCTTTAATACCTACATATATAACATAGAATTTAATATTTGTATGTTTGTTCCCGATGCCCTTCTTTACTATTTATCCGATTGCGAAGTGCTTCAGTGGGTTGTCTTATGTACGCCTGTACGGGTACCTGACGCGGAAAAAACATTCGTATAGCAACGCATGCTGGGAACAACGTGTTTTGAATAATAATTACACTCTTGTACTGAAAGTTCGATTTTACTTGTGTCTTGGATACCAGGACCCTTGCATTTATTAATCGACTAGCTCTCCCTCGCGGTTTCACCCAGGCCTATCGTTATCATAGCCAATAACTATCTAGGAAAAATTCTGCGTCGAATGGTAGTCGCATCCCGATATGTTCAGTATTTTTGAGGTGATAGTGCGTCAAAGGAACCCTATTTTCCATAGATGTAGGTATAGAAGATAGATTACAATACAAATAAAAAAAGTAGATCGTATTTCTAAGTGAAGTGAAAACAAAATGTTAAATTACAAGTTAAGTTACAACCCCAGAATATCACTTTCTCTGTTTTTGGAAGTTGTCAGCGCAGCTCTCTTTCCGCTCAAAACTTTCTAATCACTCAAGAAATCCTAGTAAACTAATTAAAACTAATCTATCGCAGACTTACATTAAAAATGTGTACTTGTTTGATACCGTATATTGATAATTACGAAGAAAAGGAAAACCGGAACGACAGTGGCTCGCTCGGTTCGCAATGACAACTACCGATGTATTCCAATGCTAATCGATAACTCGTCTTGAGATGATTTATTCAAAACCTTAAAAATGGCGAATTTATTAATATTATGTTAATTACGGTTGTAGTATTTACATTTGATATTATTATTGAAAGGCTTATTAATTATTAAAGCAGTTATGAACGAGTGGTTAAGGAGTGAAATTTAACCTGTCAATTTAAGCCTTGATATGTATGTTATATTTTGAAACATAGAAAATATACAATTCTAGCTTCAAAACTATAATACATTATACTTTTTTGCTGTTTTCCCGGCGGTTTACCCGCGTTCCCGTGGGATTCCAGATTATAAACTATCTATTTGCCAGGTTTCATCCAAATCCGATCAGTAGTTTTTGCGTGAAATAGTAAGAAAAATCTTCACAAACGGTTTCTTCATTCGTTTCAATATGTGGATTAAAGAAATAGTCCAAATTATAAATATTTTATGTGAGTGTCGTTCGTGTACTATGATACCCAAATGTAACCTACTAACCAAGCCTTAAGGGAACAAAACATTTGGTAAAAAAAATATTACTAAACCATAATACCTGACTGTTTACATCCCTCGGTGAACATCAACTTAATCCGCCTATTCAAGTGCTTTTAAACATATTGTCGCATCCAATTAAGTCCACTAGCAATATTAATTAATTATAAAGTATTCTAATGATTACATGTGTTTATAAACGTTTAGGCCTACCAAACGTATTTATACAATTCATTTGAAACAGACTTCAAAAGTTGTCTTCGAATTTCGTTTCAAATTCAGAACGTCTAGCCGTTTAATAACGTAGGTAGGTATAATCGATTGTCTGGCGAATCGATTTGAAGATCCAATTAGCATTCGATCCCGTTAGCCGATACAATAAGAACAAACGGCGAGTGTCCCGGTCCCGAAGTCTCGGCGCATAATGCAACGTAACTCGTTTATTTGCATCCACTAACAATGTCATTATGTAAATCATCGACTCAATCAATCGAGATCGAGAGTGAATCGGGATCGACGTATGATCGGTTAATTATTCGATTCGTATAGCTGGCGGCCGATAATCGATTTTGTTTCTGTTTGAATGTCTATTAAAATAATTATAGGTTATAATTATTAATTAATTGTGTGGCGAGCGACGGTCGGGCGGTCGGACGGACGGACGGTCGGACGGACGGTAGCGCGTATGTTAATATCGATACGGTCGGTTACTCCACACTTGAATGTTATTACATTTATAATTATTCTCTGTTATTGTTTTTTCTATCATTCATTTGTCGGACAAAAAATGTTTTCATAAATTCAGTTTTATTAGGAAAATACTGATTAATACTTCCCTATGTGCTCTGTGAATAACAACGTTTTGTATATATTATATTAAAAAATAAAGTTTAAGTGTAACAAACAAATCACTGCTAAAAAAATATATTATTCGTTTTCCGTTACAATATTACATATATTGCTAGAATTAAGATTGTACAATTTCGTACATCACACTCAAAAATATTTTTCAAAATAAGTACAATAGTGTTGCATTGTTTAGCTACCATTGTACTACCTATAATATTTCCAAGAACCGATAACAAAAACAAATCTGCAGGTTATAGGTAGTTTAGGTACATATTCGTACTGGTGTATCGTGGGAAATATCAAATGATATCAAGCGAAAAATACTTCTTTCATGTGTGCTAATAATAATTATCATGAACACAATGATCTTTCTTCTAGCAGCTTATCTACTGAATAAACAGCTTCCTTCTCTACAATTTATTGCTACAAAGTACAACTGCTATTCTAGCATCGTAGCACAAATTTTATTGAACTAGCAAATACATGATCGCAGCAATAGTCCCATCATAGTGAAAATTAGAGTGACAGTTACAATATGTCCTAGGGCATCTGTCCGACTGTCCGGCTGTCCGGCCGGACGGACGGGACAAGACACGGGTCGTCTAGACGGTAGACAAGCGAGGCTAAAATTGCAGGAAGTCGTTATGCAGACCAGAGCCACGCCAGACGACCGCCACTCGCACATCAATCATAATAACAGACAAATGCACAGATTTGAATTTCTATTAATTAATAACTACATGCTGTATATGACTGTTCGTATTGTTCGATAATCAAATGGGTCAGGGGTGAATAAATACCTATCCTGGGACATTCTTCCCACACGGCCATCTAATCCCAAACTGAGTTGAGCTTGTACTATGGGAACCAGATAACTGTTCAACTATATGTACTCTGGTCTTAAACTATATTCTTATTTACACACAAACAGCCATATTTATGCCTACGAATATTTGTTCCGTGTGGGAATTGAACCCTATTTCACACTCTTCTTTTGAACAATAAGTATGAAGTTGACCACTTCCAAAACCTACTAGAGGCCCTCATCATCTACCTGCCTTGTTCCTAATCATGTAGTGTCGGCGCAATATAAGCTTGGCCTTCGCTATTCGGTGTATTACATATTATAAAAGATAAGCCAGATATTCCGCCGCCTGTCTGACGTCAGCCCTCTTGGGGAATGCTTTTGTTGACCACTCGGTGCCATGTAAATGCACGGTCTTCAATATACTCTTTAGTCAGAAATTATATGTGATGAAATTGTTTACTACAAAGTTTTGAGTAACAAACTTAACTGACCTATGCAGGACCGCACTCTTTGTAATTGCTAATGCGACAAATTTGGAAAATGAACCCTAGAAATTAATATACAGTAGGTACATAATTGATGCAATTATTTATTTATTCTGCTCGGTTTTTTTAATGTTTACAGTGTTTTGTTCGAAGGTTGAAAATAATTTGTTGAATTTAAAGGCAGTTAAGACATCGAATGCCGTAGCCTAGCTTGAGTTTTCGGCAAAGGAAACCATCGAGAAGAGACCAAGTCAGTGTGGTTAATGATTTGTATTACCTGGTTGCTATTTCATCCTCCAGTTAAAACCTGCCTCTAAGGACATATGTCTTGGCCAGAAAATGCTTCTGACAGTAGCGCTAAGAAGCTAGCTGCGCACTGCGCTTACCACAGTAGAATATTAAACAAAACAACGAAAATAACACTTTCCTTTAAGTCCCTTTAATTTATTAAATTTATTTTACTTTTATTGTTGGATGTAATAATATCTAAATAAAAAGAAATATGTGTAGTTTATCAGTTATCTGGTTGCCTGGTCTGGTTTTTTATTATTATTATTTTTGACATACCAAATTACCGCATAAAGCACCCATAGTATAGTCTCTGTGAACATTTCAAGAGTCTATATAATACGGTTCAAAAGATACAGCCCAAATATATGACAGACAGACGGACAGTGGCGTCTTAGTAATAAGGTCTCTGCGGAACCCAAAAAACGTTACAATAGACAGAAAACCCAATCAGTTTATGCAAAGTTGAATCGCATAGCAGCAGTAAACTACAAATTAGAACCACTAATATTATCTTTGAACACTTACACGTAATGATAGCTATTATTCAATACATCGATTTATTTCAGCCTTCATCAATTTCACACGTTTCGAAGTAGATTTAATAGAACCTCAATCATTATCAACCTAGCAGACGAGTCCGGTTTGTGTGTAGTCAAATTATAATTTATCATTGTCATTAGAGCGAAATAAAAAGTAAACTCCTAAATTGTCAATGTACAGTCACCAATATAAGTCTCTGGACAAATTCAAGAAACTTGTGCACTAAAACCTTAATATTAATGTTACAGAGTATATATTATAGAGTCTTTTGTTACTGACTGTATTCGATGTGTTAATTTTTTATAACAAGTTCAGAGTAAAAAAATAATTAATCAGTGCACGCAAATATTATAATAAAATAATATAATATTGATTTAAATAGAAACGCGGTTTGAGTTAGGCAAATATATACAATACTAGTTCTTCTGGTCACATAAAATGTAGCTGCTCGTTGAAAACGGAACATTATTTTGATATTAACAAGGCACACGTTTTAATGGAGCGACGATAAGATTTAATTGTTCGAATATTTAATGGATTTACTTTTAGTTTTACCGTTACCTTCTCAGTTACTACACCGGCTTATCTTAAAGGTATTGATCATCCTTCAAACCATTCATAACGGGTTGGCTAAGTGGTTCAATACCCTGACTGCCTCGTAGCTTCGATTCCCATCCAGGACAAAACATGTATGCATGTCGGTTTGCTCGGTGTCTAGGTACGTGTATCAGTTTCCATAGCGCAAGCTCTGCTTTGTTTTGGAATATACAGCCGGGTGGTAAGAATGTCCCTAGATATTTCATTATATTGTGATTGTTCTATCTATTCTGATTAATATTATTAATATGAATGTTTGTGTGTGTATGTCTGAAACATCTATGCTCCGAAACGGCTGATCAGATTTGATATGTTTTGGATACACAGGTGTGTCATTATCCACGGGAATATAATATTCCTCGGCAAAGCGTGTGAAATCTAGAGCCGTAAACAAGCGATTAACAAGACTTATTGAGAAATCAATGCAGATTTTGCAATAACCATAGAAACATGGAATTTGGACCGTAGCTTTATTTAATAGCCCACCTATAAAGGTAAATAGATAAATGGCCAACAAATTACTATTTTTAAGGTTATATTTCATAGAGCAGCTGGAACTGTTAAATTTCAGTAATAAAAACTGAGAATACCTACAGAGTAACAAACCACCAATAACACCGTATGAAGCACGCGTAAAGTTATGACATAACCGCATGTGATATGTAATATGAACACAACACAGTTTCAGACGGCCGCCATTGTGGGGGCGGGCGGGGGCCGGGGCGCGGGGCTGGCGGGGCGGCGAGCGCGGTATAGCCTCCGAGCGACATCTAGTCGGCTGTCGGGGAAACTCGCAATACACCTACGTGAATGGGGTAGCTTTTATCCACCTAGCTTTATTTACTTCCATAACTCTTAGCTCTACTATAATGTTATGATCAATAGAATCCACATAAAGCGAGGGTTAGTGAGCATGTTTGTTACTCAATTATAATAAAACTTAATAAATTTCCCCGTAGGAAGGTTTTTTTTTGACGTAATGTAAGCCAATACGGCCCAACTGATAGTAAGTGGCCACCGCCCATGAACGTTTGCAATGCCAGGGGCATTGTCGACCCTGAGACATGTAGTTACTAAATTTCATGTACCTGTTTTAACCGACCCCCTTAGAGCTATCCTCAGTATCGCAGCTAAAACCATAGAACAAAAAAGAATTGAGAGACAAATTAAAACTTTGTTGGTTTAGTTTTGCATGATAAAGAAATAAATTAGCTACATTAAAAGTTTTTAATGCCTTTCGTGATTTTAACTTGTAACGTTAAGTAGTCTTCAACTCTTTTTTTTTGTCTTTATGGTGTCAAACGGCGACTACGAAACAATGACTGCGCTGCAAATATTAGTAATAGAGCTAGCCGATCTGGCAGTGATAACTTAATCAACTTACTGTTGCACGAAATCCTGTCATTTACTAATTATGTCATTGAACATTGTGATTCGACAACGACTTTACTACTTCATTACGAATGGTTTGTAAAACCTCAGTTCATGAATTGAGACACGTTTTTACAGTGCATGCGAGTGTGCATGTAAATAAAAAAACAAACGTCTACAGTAAATATATTTGTTTTCATGCTCTGTCTTGCGTGCACAAAATTGCTTTTAAAGAGGTTTAAACAAGTTCTCAAGTAAGATTTTGGTAAACTTAATCAAGGAATGTTTATTTTAGTTTAGGATTTAATTGATTAATTAACAGGAAAATAAACGATTCTCTTCGACTCTTATCAAGAGGTTTTCAGCGTTATGGTTTCATAGCTACTTTGTTAAGGTATTGTTGCATATGGAGTATTTTTATGGCTTTTTCTTGGTGAGAAAGAATTCCACAACTGTTTAATGTGAAGATTCGTAAATTATTAAGTGTAATATTGTTTGACACAATTCATTGCATACTGACAAGAGGGTGGAGGCTCTTACCTAACAATGGTCATTTAGAGATAAAGAATACAAATCAATCGAATAAAAAGCAATATTATCAATAATGAGTTATAATGGCGGTAATTATCACATCAGTACAGCAGTAAGCTGTATATCGGCGAGGCAGGCGCCTCACGTCTCACGGCGCGCTCCCACGCGGGTCAAGGCCTCGGATCCACAATTATACAGCACGACACCGATTGACACTGGCACATTAGCCACACGACCATCGATACCCGTCGCATCTACCTACTCTATAACGCTCGGCTCCTACCTTGCATCCTAATTTTTAAGTCATAACGGTCAATTTTCTATGTAGGTACCTACCCTTATTGTTTATTCAAAATACATTTCTGTAAATACTCATGTAAGTTTCATTTTTGTTAATGTAATAAGGTACTTTAGATATCTTTTGGAAGCATTTTTTCTCGATGAAAATGGTTAATTTCAAAAATTAATTTAGTAATATTTCAAGGATGAAATATTTAAATTACCATAGGTATATAAAAGTTTTATTACTGTGTTTGATGCAAGAAATATGTTACCATGCTAAGATTGTATATGAAACACAAGCTTTAATATATCGTCAAAAAGCTTATTCATTCCATCTACTGTGGGTACAATCTCCTTCATTTAAATAGACCAGAAACATATATATGAACGGTAGACGATAACATTATCAGATTCTGGAAACAGTGTTAAATAAATATGTAAGGCAAATATTTAATCTGTGTGTTACTTATTTCAGAAAGAATTGTATCAGTCAGAATAAACTGGAGCAATTATACTCTTTGAACAATTGACAATTTCAATTATTTCTAATGAGCCAAAGGCGCGTGATACATTGGAATGAAATGCAGGAAAACTCTGTTTTGAATTGAAAATTGAGCTTGCATACTATCACCGCCACGAGGCGACCTGCCAGTGGTACAGTAGGTGCCTGTGACACCACATTAGCGCGTTTCACCGACGTCTACCAAATGTAAAAGGAGCTGCAATTAGTTATAAATGTAACATTTCACTAATAGTTATCTGAAACAACTCTAATTTATCTCGTACCGGTCATACAGGTTTTAATTATTTCGCTACAACTCAGATAAACTGTAAAGTGTATTTATTCTAGTCAATAAAACCAAATAATACATTAATTACAGTGCTATAAAGGCGTCTGTTTGTATGAAGGAGCTGCCCGGAACGGGTTGCCGCTAATATGTAATTATGTTTTTTCGATAGTCTACCGATAATAAAGTAGAAAAAATCAGGTGCCGACGCCGACGCCGACGCTTAGGACTTTCTTGTTATAAAACTGGCGAAAACATAAATATATCTGTAGTTAATTAAAAAGAAACACGAAGTGCGAACGCAAATTAAAATATTTATCAGACCTGATATGTATTTATATAAAACCAACACTAAAATTATAATTGTGAAAGCGAGTTTATTTGTATGTTCCTCCTTTATGTCTTTAAGAATTTAGATTATTTATTCCTTTGAGTGAGCAGGGTAGTTTTGTCATGATTCTTTTTAAAAATACAATCTCTAAGCAGTGGTGTCGATTAAGTGGGGTCGGATCGAGTTCCACTGACCCGATCGACTCTAATTATGTGTCAATTGAACGGACTCACTAACCTATCAAATGATCATTGAATGTAATTTGTACGAATCAAGAAATGTGTATCGTCTCGTTACATTGTGCATGGGCTTCTGACATTAGTTCCGCACGTGAACATAACGTAAACCTTCAGAATATAGAGCTTCAGATGTTAATAATTAATAAAATTAATGTATAACAATGTAAGATGCTTGTTTTTATCACAAGCTAAGTTGTCGTTAAAATTAATATTTCGTATAGGTATTCGCAGAAGTCATAAGCAAAAAATAATCCATAGACAAAACAAAATAAAAACACCGAGAATGGCCACTTAGTAACATTTACGTATTGTTTGTTTGTCGTGTGAAGTTTGTCTACGATATCATTGTTCCTTTGATTTTTATGACAATGCTACTACGTAGACGTGTTTTAGGTATTCTTCCGCACTCAATTTTTTAACAACTATACAAACAAATGAAACTGAAGGATTTTTATTCTAATTTAATATTAATGCAAAATATGTAATTCTATAATTAAAATAAACACACATACGTAGATATGTAACTTTATGAATGTAGTTAACGCGCTTAATAACTTTATCATAAAAAACTACAATACTTACTAAATACGTAAACATACTTAAACGCTTATTAAAGGCAATAAAGTATTTATCTATTTGTATAGATATAGTGTTCGTTAATGTGTTCGCAAGTTTAGTCGAATGCCGCTCTAGGCAGGATCGCGTGGACGGCGGAACGTCAAAGAAATTTATTTGAAAGATACTAAGCAATTATTGACTTTTTAAACCAACACTTAGAGTCATTTTCCTGGGATATCATGTGGAAAATACAAAAAATATCCGTGTTTTGAGTTCTGTCCGAACGAGAAACAAAGAACTTTAATTGGAGTCAATTAATTGGGTGGTTTTCCAGGTGAGCGGCAAGAAACACAAACATACTGACGGTTCTAACTTCGCCTATGCTGTATCCCAGATACTAGAAATACCTCTTTAAGATTTTACAACAAGTGGGCATGATGTTTTGTAATGTCTAAAAGAAATGGATTATTTTTAATTTAATAAGAAATAATTATGCATATAATGTTTTATGTTCATACGGTGTTTTATAATAACATTTTTGCTTTTGATAATATTAATGAAAACAAAACACCAATAATTTATTAATTTTTCATAGCGTTATCTTTAAGTTTTTTCAGCTGTATGCACGCATTGTGCATGCCTACGAGTTGCTATGACCTTTAATATATTTATACTAACATGTATATAGTCAATAACTTCAGGTTACTTAAATAATAATATTTAAGTTTATCCATTTAATGTTTTCCATAATTAACTTTATTGAAAACAAAATAATTACAGAATTATATACAAAATATATGTTTAACGTTCAAGCATAAATAAAGAAACACAAAGTTATTGAATAATTCCTTATACTACCAATATTAAAGAATAATATACAAATAAAGTTGTATCTATCTGTCTGTTTGTTTGTTACCTTTTCACAAAACGGCTGAATTGAGTTTGATAGGCTTAGATAGAGATAAATCGGCTAGTATTCATTATTTGTAAAATCCATATTTACTCTGAAAAATGAATGTAATGTATAAAACATTGTATTAGGTACCTATGTAGATTTGAAACCTATTCCAAGCGTGAAGTACTATTTTAGCTTTAATGAAGAAGTAAACAATTCCAATTGATTAGGAAATATCACTTAGTTTTATCAGAATACCCATTATAACCTACACCTACATCGCGCCGCGACCCGCACAGGGCTCAAGGCTTCAAGACAACCTTTAAATGTATTGCTTCAACTCGGTAACTAACTATTACGCAAAAAGATAACTTCTGAACAATAGGATAACACTCTTTATTGTTTATTTTTTATGCCTCATGAACCAACAAACAGGCAGATCTACCTAATAGTGAGTTGTCATCGTTACCTATGTACATTTGCAACACCAGAGGCATCGCCAATGCGTGGTCGACACGTATAGTTGTAAAGTCTCATGTGCCTATAATTTTACCAGCGGTCTCAACACGATAGTATCGATCCATGACTTCACAAATATATCAATATGCAGAGAACCGAAAGAGATAGACTGGAGAAAGGTAGAGACAAAAAACTTCTGACAATCAATTTTATAAAGACAGTGAGTAGATGCGGCTTAAAGTTGTGATGTAAAATTACTTTTGATATTTAGATGTAGCTATTACTTGTGAAGCTTTAGAATTCAATTCGACATTAAGAGGAGAATGTATATCTTCACATACTAAGCTACCAAATGTGCACTTAGAAAGAAACGGAGGCATTGTGAGTCATGCCAATTTATATTAAAAAATATTGGGTATAATACACAAAATATATAATATACATTTTTTTTAGATTGATTAAGTTACATTTGACTTATTAATTATAACATCAACACTATCTTATCAAACCACAGCTTATTAAAGCAATATTTAAAACTAGCAAATACAAATTTATGAAAAATTGTAGCTGTAGTCTACAAATTGTAGCTGTAGTCTACAAATTGTAGCTGTAGTCTACAAATTGTAGCTGTAGTCTACAAATTGTAGCTGTAGTCTACAAATTTTATATTTGAAAATACTATGGATGTATTTTCTCGAAAATCGAATTAAATTACGAAAATAGTTGATACTTTAATAACTCATCTCGTATGGAAGATTTTGGTTATAATTATGTTAATTAAAATCATTTGTTACAATGATTACATAATGTTAATTGTATTACTAATATATTTATACCTACGGACCCGGGAACCGTAGTATCCAATTTTATTTTTTGATTTTTCATGAAACAAAAGCTAATACCGATTCAACTATAATTATTTTTAGCAAAAACATCTCTAAACACAACACAAAAAAAAATTTAATTAATTTTGGTTAAAAACGCAATCTACCATCGGTATGTTAATGTATTAATTAATATCGTAGGATTCACGATTAGCACCTCGTAGATCGTAGAGGCGCGTCAAAAAACTATTGTCGCATGAACCGTAGAGCGGCCAAGATAGTGGCGCGCCCCGGGACCGCTCGCGGCGCTACCAAAACCGTAGGGACTATAAATTTAATACAACATGCCCGCTGATAAAGGCCGCCTCGCCGCAGCACCTGCCTCGCCCGACGGTTTTTTAAAAACATATTTTACGGCAAAACGCAGAAAAAGTGACAGCCAAGTTACCTACGCTCGCTCGTTTGTGCCACAATGTCTCCAGCACACCGACGCGACGGTTTTTGTGCGACTTCTGACTATTGAAACACAGTTGTTGGGGTGCATTTAGCTTGTTGTTGTTTGTTGACCTTTTAGAATCATGGGGTTTAATATGGGGAAACATTTTTATTCATAAATTTATCCTATCTCATTGAAGCATCACAATATTGATTAGGAATTAATATGAGATCATGATATCACTTTAAGACGTGTTAATTTAATTGTAATTCGGTGCTGTCACTTATGGGCAAACAAGGAAACATTTTTCATTGATAATTCAATTAATTAAAGAAACATAAATAATAAAAAATACATTATTTGCTTTATGTACCACTTGTCCGCGCGTGATGTTAGTAGGTGTGCCTAATTAATGTCATTGCATAAATCACTTTTAGATAATCATGTCTATTGATCATGATACCTTATTAATATTCAGAACATGACCACGCTGTATAAATTTATTTTTTCAGATGTTTTTTTTTTCTATGCTGTCTAATGGCATAATTTTAACCTACGAGAAAATATACTCAAATATTTTATATAATCCATTGTTCTATCCACTGATAACGTACCTGACTATGAAAATAGTTTCGCATGTACAGAAACTGAGATACAATGATTTTACCTCGTATTTATGGAAATGTACTCGAAGTCTACTTTATCTAATGGATAGGACGAATACCTATGTTTTTGGTAATATTACATATCATTTTCTACAAGTTTACTATTGAACTACCTCGCACGGGTACGAGTGGTAGGTAAGAGAAATTGTAGTGAAAAGCCATGAAATTACCATTACTATCAGAAGATTTTTGTTAAGCAACAGATTTTTTATTGATTACGTTTTTTTGCATTAAATGATCCAACAATCGTCTTTAAGCTGTAAAATACCAACATATTATTTTAAAAAAGGTAAGTGAATACTTGAAATAATGCATTTTAAATAATGTTTTTCCGTTCAAAATACTAGCGTTTTGATGTATCTATTCTACGGATGACGTAATAACGCAGTATTTAATTTACTAGTTAAATGTAAATTATTGAGAATATCTTTAATTATTATTTAAAGTAAAAAAACGGAGTAGATAAAAATATATATATTTTTTATAAATTGTCCGTAAACTTGGCCCATTGTCATGATATAAACGCGTGGGTATTTTGTAAATTATGGAAAATAGTTATAAAGCGCCAGCTTTGTTTTTTAAAACAAAATATACTGTAAGTTTCAGCATAGAACATAATGTAAAACATATAGAATAATAGGATAAGAAAATTGATAAATGTTTATCAACGAAAGAACTCTATTCTGTTTTTTGAAAATTCATATTAAACATTATATAGCTATACGATCATAGCACAAATGTATATAACTTGTAAACAAAATAACACAAGTGCTAAAATAAAATTTAAAAAAATATTAAAATAAATATGTAATATTAATTTAAATCATTGTTCAAGTATGGAATACATATATCCATTAAAAGTTGGCTAGTTATTTAGTCAATCAGAACATCGGAATGTGTGTTCAGAGCTATTATTATGTGGCAAAGTGTAACATTTCCTGAAATGGCAGTGTAAAGTGTCGGTTAGGTATTGTTTGTTATTGATGTCTAATGTGAAGTGTGAGCGCGGCGCGACGGCCGAGTGGCGACAGGTTTCACTGTAGCCGGCTCGACGCTTCATTAGACAGGTGGAATGTCATTTTGTCCATGGACAGTTGTTCCAGCGAACGCTGCACGTTAAGTTTTTGCGAGCGACACCTACCTACGTACAGAATGCACCGGCTCCTTATTTCTTATTCCAATCATCACTATTGACAGGAGAAAGCTAACGCAAGATTCGATAAAGCGAAATCATTTTTTCCAACACCTTCGTGGACATAAACATTTTCGGTTTAATTGCGTTGCACTGATCCACATTTTTTGCTCAGTTTATACACACTCAACTTAGTGAAAACCTGTCTAATAATTATTCATCATGGATTAATTAAATAATATTTAGATACGGCTCGGAAAGATTCGATCTAATCAAATAAAAAGTAGTCATCGTAAATGTGATATACAGTTACCTATAAAAGATGGTAAAATGTTATGTTTTATATTTGGTAGTTCCGTAAGGTTTTATTGAAACGACGCGCTGTTTATAAGTGTGGTCTCTTGAGTGAGAATTATAGCAGTTTATCAGCAGAATACATAAATGATAAGACATTGAAACAGGTTCGTTTATAAATTGTTTTATTAAAAATAAATAAAACGGGCGTCATTTTCCGGACACACACAACTCGGAGTAAATGATCATGTAACTAATCAAACCAAATAAACAATTTAACAGGGTACAACTACCTACACTCTTGGGTCGAAGCAGACATAGGCAGTTTAGATAGACAAAAATATATAATACAAAAATTCAACCTTACATCCCGCATGATAATAAAATTCTTAACATTGTTTTTCAAAAATTAACCTAGAGAATTCCATCATCCAATATGCCTTCGATAATAAATTTAATAATATGCAGGTATTAGACATAGATCTGTTATTAAATATATCATAATTTTATTCCTGCGTAATAAGTAAATAATAAAAAAAGATAAGATTTATTCTAGTACTAAAAAGAATATTAAATATTAAAAACATGATTTTCCTGATCATTAGAGGAACGCTGTTCATTACCAGCCTCTTAGTGTATCGAAACTATAACGTAACTGTATCGTACACATACAAGTTGAGATGTTTTTCAAATACAAAGGTATAACACAGTGAGCGTTGCCTACAGAATTATTGTATCGGTGTCATTTGATCAGATCTGTTTTTTTTTCTCCCAACTCTGAATCTCGGGTCTGTAGTAGTTCAGTGACGACACCGGGTCCCCTACCTGCTGTTACCTTCATAAATAAAACAAATAATGCCAAGCCGACATATTATTATTTTCTTTTTTTATAATTATGACCCAGTGACCGGGAATTACGAATAAATACTCTGTAATAAAATATTTACTCTGGTTTATTTAAATACTTAGTTGAATAATATAAAATGACATCATACACTAAGTTATATTACTAGAAATAAGGACTTGTTCTATTCGTTTAATTATTATATATTTACAGTGTACACTTGTCTCGTATCCATTCAGCTTTATAATATACCCTTTAGTATTATTACTGAGTTATGCAACTTTTGTGTCGTGCCTACTTACTAAGTATTCGTTGTCGACTAAACATAATTATCAATTGAATACTTCGTGAGTCTTATAATCATTTCAGACACTCAGAGTGAGCTTTTACATATTGTTTGAGGCAGAAATTTAGGACATGTTCAATAAAAGTCATTTGCATATTTCAATTTCTATAAAGAACTTTTTTAATATATATCATCATATACGTCGTAGGTACATTATTTTATATAGAAAAAATACCTATTTTTACAAGTTTTAAGTACCAAGGTTGGCCACAAATACATACAAACGAAAAAAATAACAAAACAAGTAAAAAACAGGAATAAAACCATTTTGGCATCGTGTCTGCATCCTTTTAATAATATTTTTTAAATAAATTATGTGTGGGACCTAGGTCTGCGTGGAGTGGGTCTGGTGTGAGCGCGGGACGGCGCGGCGCGGCGCGGCACCGACATGCCGCGTCGCGCCGCGCCGCCCGTCGGCTCTACTCGGCTCTACTCGCCTCTACTCGGCTCTACGGTACGTATGAGCGCGGGGGCTCACTCATTCGGATTGGTTTTATTAAACACTTAAAATAAAAATTGCACCTATTGACTCACTCGTATTCCCTTACAAAACGAAGCTTCGACCCGATTCATATTTTTTACTTTCGTCCTCATCACTAATCATAAATTTACAGTAATAGCAACAATTTAAATTTAATCCACACCACAATGACTCCCTACTGACAGGTAGGCATGTATGAACATCGTTAATTTATAATATCTATAAATAAATTCGATGAAATCGTCCTTTATAAAAATGAATGGCGCTACGCACTCCTCGCCGCGACGGTGGTGGCGGTGCTGGCGGTGCTGGCGGTGGTGGCGGTGGCGGCCGGCCGCTCCGCGCCGCTCCTAGGGAGCGTGGTCTAGTCGCGAGCTACGAGTATCGTGAGTGTGTAATGTCGCCGTACTTACCGCACGACGAGCTGCACACTGTGTGCCGTGTGCACTGCACGGCACTGCACCGCGCGGCGAGGGAGCGTGAGCGACGCCGGGATCCACCTCCGATTTAAGCTCTTATTTATCAATTAGACTATCTAGCTAAACAGTATCGGCGATCACTTCGAACCTCGGCGCTTCGACAAAGTATAAACGATTACTGGCTTCGATCTTAACATTACTCACATAATTAATCAATGACTTCACTGAAATTATAAAGAACAACTTAAACTTAGCGTTCGGGAGGTCCATCGGACGGGGCCGCACGCACGAATTATTTACAAACGCGTCGGCCCGTCCGTCACTATGCGCCGCGGGCACGTCCCGGCGCGCGGCGCGTATGTACACGTTATGTACAGAGGTATCCCGCGGGCGGGCGCGCTAGTGCGGCTCCGCATAGTAGGGCCGCGGCGGCGCCCACGGGGCGAACTGTTAGTGCGCTGCAAGGGTATGCGCTCCTTGCGGCAGCGCGTGCTGGGGGGACAGCCCTGGGGGCGAGTGGGAGTGCTGCAGCGGGGAGCCGTGCACGTCGCTATGCCCGTAGTGCCCGTGTCCCATGCCCTCCATCATCTCGCCGCCCAGCGTGTTCGGCGGCGTCATGCGCTTCTCCTTCTGTCGCCTATTGCAGAACCACACGCGCACTACCTCCTTCTCTAGCTGCAGGCTGTCCGCCAGCGACGTGATCTCCTGCGCCGATGGCTTGGGCTGTTTGTGGAAGTGCTGTTCGAGCGCACCCTTCACCGATACCTCTATGGAGGTGCGCTTCTTTCTCTTCCTGCCCTGGGCGGCGATTTTGTCGATACTCGTCGGACTGCCGGTCGTCGAATCCGCCTCCTCTAGCCACTTCTGTAGTAACGGTTTCAATTTGCACATATTTTTAAAACTGAGCTGTAGGGCCTCGAATCGACATATCGTCGTCTGTGAGAATACGTTTCCGTACAAGGTGCCGAGCGCGAGCCCTACGTCCGCTTGGGTGAAGCCGAGTTTGATTCGACGCTGCTTGAACTGTTTGGCGAAAGCCTCGAGGTCGTCGCTCGTGGGAGTGTCCTCCTCCGGCTGGTCGCGCTCCATCGCATGGTGGTGCAGCGGATGCGGGGAGGGCTGGATGTCGCGCAGCATGTGGTGCTGGTGCATGGGCATGGGGTAGCCGCCGTGCAAGCCCACGGGCGAGCCGGCCCCGTAGTGCGGGCTGACGACGGGCGCGTGCCAGCCGTGCGCGCTGTGCTGCAGGTGGCGGTGGTCGTGCGGCGCCGGCGGAGGCTTCACGTCGGGCTGGTGCGCGTGCGCGTGGTGCGGGTGCATGCCCCACGGGTCCGCAGGCGGTAGAGAGGTCCACGGGTTGCCCAGAACGGGCGCCCCGGGCGACGGCGACCCGCCCGTGTGGATCGGATGCTGGTACTTCATGTCGGCGGGCTCGGCACTCCGCGGCGACGCGGCGTGATACCCGCCGAGGTTACCCAGATCCATCTCAGCGGGCATGTACGTGGTCGCCGCCATGGCGCCGTACCTCAAATCCACGGTGGACGGCGTCTTGCCGGCTCGAAGGCTCTCGAGCCTTCAACTGGCGTACTCGTTCGCGAAAATAGCGCGTGAATCGCGCGACACTGCGGCAGCGGCGGGGGCCACCTCACATCACCGAATACGACAGCGAGCGACATGCGCGTGCGTGCGCGACGGCAGCACGGAGCGGACTGTGGGGCGAAGCGCCGCTGCGCGCGCCCGCCGCTCGGAGAGGGGCGGCCCCGCCCAGCGCCGCCGCCCGCTAATGACGATGTAATTACTGCGCCCCGCCCGCCGCGCCCCGCTCTCCGTCCCCGGCCCCGCGCCCCGCGCGAGCCCCGGCTTCGTCCTAGGCGGAAAATTCTGCGTGGCGACGTTCGGCTCGTAGGCTCGTACTGTCGCCGCTCGGAGTTCGTTCCGCGCATGTATGATTGCTTCGGTTACCTGATGCTACCGACGGCCGCTACGAACTACGAATTCCTGCCACAATAACTATTGCACTCACTATTAGTTATGTCTCAATTTTTTTTTACCAAACGATTTTTTTTAATTCACATTATGATCTAGGCGAATTTGTTATTTATTATTTTATTTTTATTATATCTGGCAATTGTGACGTTAATAGAATGTAACAATATAAGATATAATAAAACTTACAAACTTGCCGAAAAATAACATATCTGTTCTAAATATATAAATATAAATCCAAATAAATTATTTGAAGTTTGTCTTCGAGTTTTTTCGTTTGCTGTGAGATCATTTCAATATTTTTATCCAATAACTTTTTGCTATAATACGACAACATTTATTAAATATAAACAACTGTGGGTATTAAGTACGTTTTGATTGGTTTTAACTTTCAGATATACTGTCAATCCCCATATACTTAATATAATGGTAAATATTGTTTTTATTCTAACTTAAAATATCAGTGACGATACAAGTTTTTGTAGTGTAAATTAAATTGGTAAATCTAATAAATAAATAAATAAAAATTATGATGTGTGGACGACATACCTACCTTCTATGATACTACCTTACCTATCTACTTTGTAGATAAGATATAGGTACATTACATAGATATTATTTCGTTGAGTAGAATATAATCCCATTCGATGTTTACGTATTATGTTTTAAATTACATGCTTTCTAATATTTCTTATTTGTGTAACATATGCTTATGTCAAAGTTAATCACTCTCATCAAGGTTTTATTATTTACTAAAAATAAAGGAGTTTTTACATGTTTTTTTTGTAGTTGCGTAAAACAAGTTCAATGAGGTAATTTTTTTTCAATTATGAGATAAATCTATCTAAACTACTTTTAGTTAGAATCTTAGTTCTCTCTAAAATTGTTAAAAATGTTAAATTCTCAGAATCTTAAACAAATCAAGAGTCATTCGTATGCCTCTATATTCTATTTTAAATAAGAAATTATTAATAAATTAAGATAAATAAAACGAATTTAAAAAATATATTGATATATGCAAGTAAAAAATAATATACCGTAAATGATCTTAAATATTGGCAAAAAAGAAAGTTTATTTAAAACAAATCGATATGGATTATTATCTACCTGATTTAAATATATTTTTAAATCGGTCGATTTGATAAAATCTAAAAAAATGTTAATACTTCGATGCGACTTTCTACGTGAATAACAATTATTGGTTAAAAGTGCTAAATTACATGTTTGATTTAACGGAACGATAATAAACTAAAATTATTGAAAAAATGCATACACTATTTGGTTCCATCAGTCAAAAATACAACATAATATAAACAAAGTGGCAATTATGAAAATTAATTATGAATTATGGTTATTATGCCACGTGTTGGTGATGCAACATGTATAATGTTGAGGCATCAATGGAAAGAGCTATAATATTCATATGAGCCATTACGAGCGAGCGTAGCGCCGAGCGCATGTAGAGTCGATGTAGCTCGCGCGGCTACTACTAGCGCCATCTATTGTCGAGTAGACGAACTAGTAACTTAATAATATTAAATAGAAACAAACTTGCGAAATTAACAGTTGTTAAATCAACTGGATTTTATCATTATAAAGATAAAGTTTATTTTAAAATAAGGTTTAAAATTCAATCATAATTTTATATGACGAAACCATTTTTTTATCTACGTTTGATACTCTATATTAATAAAAACGTTATAGGCAACAACATTAAATGGGTAGTAATGGTCGAATTTTTTTTTAATACAAAAGTAAATCTGCCACGAAGTGCAGGAAAGTTTAGCGTTTCTTTAATTTATTTTACATTTGAAATAGAGTTGTACGCTATCTATTGTCGCGTAGCAGTACTGCGAGGCACCCCTACTGCCTCCCTGCGCAGAGGGTTGAACTGAGGGCGCTACTAACACTCGGGAAAGTTACTAGTGGCGCTTTTGGCGTAAGCTTTTTGTATGCTAGAACTCTACGTCTTCTAAATGTTAAATTAAAATCTTGAATGTCCACTTTTGAAGTCAAATGTAATTTTTTATCGTGTATGTTTTTTTTTTATCCCACACCTACTCCTTTTATTTAATGTGTTTTTATAATTCAAAATGATTGTAAATAACATTTCCAAACACCTATGTACGAGAGTAATGCAATCTATTTATTACTTATATTAAGTTACTTGAAGCAATTTAATTTTAGAATATCATTATAATACAAATAAAAATATCATTGTAGCATTGTTTATTAATAAAATACATCAAGAAAAAAAATTTTTGAACGTGAGAGTTCTGAAAAGTACTTACTAATATACATTTTATGAGGATTCTATGATTGCAAGAAACAAATCTCATTAAACCACCATCTACACTAGATCTACATCTGTACACAGATAGAATATACCTATATATATTCGAATATCTAAATATCAAATAAGATACAATATCTAAACGTATTTGACAAGAAAAGCGTATCAGTGTCTTATTAGCTTCCAATCGAATTGAAAGCTTTCAACGGGCAATACTCATAAAAGAGCAATGTTAGTGCTAGTGTTGGGTAAACAGGGGACGCTTGGCAAACATATTAGTCGCTGAGGACACTGGGGTTGCGTGGCAATATCTATTGATAATATCGTTGTTTTAGTACAGCTTCAATAGCAGGAGACTGAGTTTGTGTACACTGGGATATATTTCAGTTTATTTATTTTCAAATATTTTATTTGTACATATAGGAGTTATTACGTAGGGTTACTTAGTACTACATAATTAAAGAATTTCCATTAATATAGTTGAATAAAAGATTATTTCAAAAACAGACAAGTTTGATTGCGTCAATCACTTACTTACAATACAGATTTTATACACAAAGTTTATAACCTGATATAACATTTTACGTTAAATAAAAAGTATATAATAAATTAACTATTACATTATATTAGTTTGTGGGCTCAGTTCTTTATATTTACACAATAGATTTTGATTCCGGTTTTATCATTCCTTTCAAAAAGATAACATTTATGCTTTATTTATTTTACCCCACTCGAGCGAAATCAGGGCGGTTGCTAGTACTCTACAAGCCATTGTGCATGTATTTATACCTACTACTACATACTAGTTGCCTCTCCGCGGTTTCCCCACGTTTCTGAGGGATCTTATTTCTCCTTGGGATAAAATGTAGCCTTTGCGTTGTTCCAAAATGTATTTCACCTGTTACCCAAATTTCATTCAAGTGCACCATACAAACTTTCCCATTTATTATCTATCCGCAGGTCGTGGGTTCGATTCCCACACGGTACCAACACTTGTGTGCATAAACATGTATGTTTGTTCTGTGTTTCTCAATATCTATACAAGTATGTAGTTGCTAAAGTACAAGCTCCGCTTAATTCGGGATTAGATAACCGTATGAATGTCTTAGAATATTTAAAAATTATTATCAAAGTAATTTTAACAAAGGAGTTGATGTTATTATTACATACATTATACATTTTTGATACATGTTTCATGTGTCTGTTACGATATTTAAGATAGACAGCAGATTAGTTTTGATACATGTTTCATGTGTCTGTTACGATATTTAAGATAGACAGCAGATTAGTTTTATTCTTAGATACTCCTACTAGATAATATTATAAAGGTAGAGAGTGGTTTAAAGTTTATTTATATGTGGTTAGCAATGTCCGGAACCACAGCACCTATGTGAAGGAGCATCTTTACAGATGGACATCGGCTATGTTGTCATCCCGAGATACATTAAGTCCCTCAGGAAAGCGGGCGATACCGAGGGGCAGAAGCTAGTAAGATTATAAAATAATGACTATTACAAATCTCATTCGATTCTATTTTCAATTTAAAAATATATATGTAGTTGGTCAGTACCCTTTTACAGGCTTGAATACCTAGTTTCTTTTTATGTCAACTACAAGTTGTAAACATTTTGCATTTACAATACCAGGAGCATCGCCACTGTCACGTGAATTTGGTAAGTCTCATGTGCCTGTTATATATCCTAATCCGTGCCTTTTTTAACTGAAACAGAGTAATACAACATCCATAGTACTTAACTCTGTATTACTCTGCTCTACTACTTCTAAAGTTATATTAAAATTTTACATCATACATTACATTTATAATAAGTTTTCAGGCATCATTATAATTGGCGACGTGTAAGTGATACTAGTATGCATGCGATAGCTATTTACGTTTGCAATTTTCCTTCGTTTAAAGCAAAACGTTTTAGCCTCAAGTTGTGTAAGGTATTTTCAATTTGCGCGACGCGTGACCGATCCATCCGTTCCGATCGATGGCCGGCGACACACACACGGGACACACACACACACACACAATGTATATACATGCAGATAACATCTGCGCACCTACACGTGTGTTGAAGCCATTTATGCTGACCTGGTGTGTGACCAAATTGTGCTCTTCCTTAAAAGTATTTCTTTTCAATTTGAAAAAAACATGTAACGAATTTTTATTCAATACTAGCTGATAACCGGCGTGTACATCATCGCAATCAAGTAAACGGTGCGGCAGCCCATAAAATACGCAGAAACAAACATTGATTTTTAGTATATGTTAGATTTTACAAACTGTAAGTATCTTATTAGATCAGAGTATGGATTTGAATTGGTCATACCTATTGCCTTTTTTGGTTTTCAATTGCCATTTTACCCCGGAAGTAGGCTAAAATGAGTCCAATTACCTAATAAAAAATCTAAACCCAGTCTATACCACCTAAATGCAGAAATTATCATTAATATAACTCTATCAGCTCTACAATTTCGTTATGTAGGTACCTGCTGTTATCAAATATTCTTCGAATAAAAAAAATACCATCATGCACCAAGCATTTTCACTTGCAACTAAATGTTGTCTTACGAACTTCCTCACTTAGTATGTAGGTCGACTTTTCTAATCCACTTGTATAATAAATCAACATCTCTCGACAAGTAGCTCCCTTCATATGTGTGATGATTATCACGAAATAGTCTCATTATTCAAATCTATATTTTTATAACTAATATTATAATGAGGAAACTTTACCTCTTTAAAATATGTATTACCGTAAATGTGAATTTTTGAAAATCGCACTACAGCTGAAGGGAATTGAATAAAATTTTGCAAGCACACATTTTTTGGGTAACACCGCAGGATGGAAGCTAGCTGTATCATAAATGTATCGATATCCCATAGTTGATACATCGGGCGACGGGTAGCCCGCAGCGCCGCCACTTATGCCCGCGTAATAATGCCTATAGGACGACCAAATATCGTTATATTAATCACCGTGCGATCTCAGCGCAAGCGATGCGGTGTCTCACGTCAACAAGAGACTAACTGAGAAAGTCATAAATCTTATTATTCTATTATAAAGTAGATTTATTAGCACTTAGTTGTAAAATAACTATATGGAGCTCAAGAAATTTGTAAAAAATTCCCAGACCGCATATCTTCAGCACCACAGTCCTGAAGATAAAGATGAAGATATGCTATAAAGTAAAGGAGATAGTTCAATTATAGATTAATATTCTAAACTATTAATAAGAAAAGATATTGTTTAAATGCGTAAACTATTCAGAAATACGTAAAAAATTACAATTTAAACAGGGGCATTGAAATTTAAAAAAAAATAGTTTTGGCTTTATTCATTATTGATAATGCATAAGCTAAATCCAGCCAATCCTTAACTCAGCAGAGGTTGCTCTATGGAAACCAGATAACTTATACACTACATATAATACTTCTTTATTGTATTCTTAATACATACTTATATAGATACTAGCTATCCCCCGCGGTTTTGCCCGCGTTCTCGAGGGATATCACATTTTCCCGGGATTAAAAGTAGCCTATATGTTATTCCAGGTTATGCTTTATCTGCCAAGTTTCATACATATCCGTTTAGTAGTTTTTGCGTGAAAGAGTAACAAACATACTTACATACAAATCTTTCCTCTTTATAATATTAGTATAGATATGCACCCAGACACAGAACAAACACACACGTTCATGCACAAATATTGTGGCCAAGGTCCTTAACCAAGCCAACTGACCAGTGGTCTGGTTGTCCTAAGATCTGTTTATATATAAATAAGACTAATATTTATATTATTTGTATACTTATACGATTGTCCATACATGCTACTGCAAGGTATAAGACAGCATGCGCGAGCGCAACCGATCGCTATAATTTGGCGAGCGGCAGTCAGCTGGCCGCCGCCGCCGCCGCCCCGCCGCCCCGCCGCTGTCTATACGTAATATATTAGCGACAATAAAATAATTACATTCATACAATTACCTGCCATATTAAATTCAAACTATTTGTATTCTACTGAATAATTACAATATTACAGTAGAAATGAAGTCGTTGGTTCTCCAAATGGGTTCGGGAATGTTTCTTGGACATAGAATAATGTATGAACCATTTTTATGTTAGGAATTATTTCTTCTTTATTCATCTTGACGTGACCCTGACGTCAATTATTTAAGATTCTATAACTGTACACGTCTGAACATCTTTTGTTAGATGACAGTGTTTGGTGCCTGGTCGATACTTCTTTTTGACAGGCCAGTTGGCTTGTTGGTTAGCGATCCTGACTGCCAAGTCACAGGTCCCGGGTTCGATTCCCACCCTGGACATACATTTTTGTGCATGAACATGTCTATTTGTTTTGTGTCTGGGTGTAAAATATCTATATAAGTAGGTATTTAGAAAAATAAAAAGTAATACATACTAGGATTCCATAGTACAAGCTCTACTTAGTTTGGAATCAGTCGGCCGTATGTTAACAATGTCCCGGGATATTTATATTTTATTTATTTCTATGTGATTAGCTGTCCCCTGTGGTTTCACCCGCGTTTATCCATATCTTACATAGCCTATCATTTGCGCAATGACATGCTCTAACTATATACAATTTTTCATCAACTTTTCTCACAGAATTTTCAAAGACACTAAGTATCTACGTATATAGGTGTATGTGTCATTTTAATTATAACGTCATTGGAAATTCCACTGTTTGCAAAATAATTGAAAAAAAACCTTTTAGAAAAATACAGATGTTTCACGCTAAATATTTCAGAAAGTTTACGATACAATTGAATTCAATGTCAAATGGTGGTTGTTTTATAAATATATTTTAGCCAATAATTATGTTCCAACGATTTATGTATTCAAGACGGCCGGCAACAAACGCCGTCGGCTAAAGTCCTGTGTGCTAGACATTCTGTCGATTGGCTCCAAAATTTAGATAGCGACAACTGTGTTGCTATTTGATTTACCTATATTGCTTATTTATTTTATTGATTGATATTTTTACTGGAAAATGAGATGAAAAATAAATAAATATCCTGGGATATAGAAAAATGTTTTAGCACGCTGCTATCTGATCCCAAACTAAGCAGAGCTTGAAGTATGGGAACCAGATAACTAGTACACTATATAGGTATTACTTTTTTAAATATATACTTATAAATATTTACACCCAGACACAGAACAAGCAGACATTATCCTGTATGAATTGCGACCTGCGGCGTGGCAATCAGGGTCTCTAAATACCAAGCCAAGTGGCCCGTCGACGATATTGATATCTTACTATCGCTACTAGTGAGTTCGTTTGTTCGCTTGATACGCTTTCACGGCTAAACGACTCGACCGATCTAGCTGAAAATTGGCAAAAACATAGCCTACGGTATGGAGAGCGACATTGTTTTTCATCCCGGGAATGCGGGTAAATACGCAGGGGGCAGCTAGTAACATTATAAATGCGAAATATGTGTATGTTTGTTATAACTTAACTACGTAACTAGTAATAATGTTCATGATGTGTTTAATTTTGGATATGCAATTGGACATACGGAAATAATATATAATAATTAATTTATTTATGCAGTTCTCTCACAAAGTGTTTACAGAGGTGTTACACGGAAGAAAGAAAAAAAACACAAAGAAAAGAATTAAAATAATTGTACCAACAAATAAAAAAACCTAGTAAAGATGTACTATACAAGAAAGCAACAGCTCTCAGCGTGTATAATAAAAAAATAATTCTGTAAATTTCCGGATTCAGTTCTGTGTTTTTATTTCGTACCTCAGTAACTGTATATTTGACACTTTATAATTTTTCTTTGCATGATTGGAAAACCAACAGCTTATTAAAAAATAATATCAAGAAAGTTAGACCACAAGTGGAACTAAACACTTACTGACACCAAAAACACTGTAATTGTGGCGACCACCTTTAGTTATTCTTCGAAGCTTGAAATGTAATAAAATGAAATTTATTAATGTCAGAACAAGGTACATTAAGATGTCGACAGTTAATTGAGAGCTACACGTTTCGCCAATAATACTGTAGGCTTGCTAATACATCATTAGGCTGAAGCTTGGATTACGTGGCGGGATAATATACACATATTTTTTTACGGAATGGTTCTCAATAACTTTGAACAGTAGGGCAAATGGCTATAAAACAAATAGGGCTTACATATATATGAATGAGTAATTTCTCGTTTAAAGACAAACTTATATAAATGACATGATAACTGATAATATTTGGGCGTTACCTATAGCTGATAAAATAATATGAATATAAGAATAATATGAGTTACTTAGTAAATGACAAACTTAAGTAGTCGGGTTCCCACGACCAACACCTATACGTCTTTTCAACCCAATAAGTTTTTATCAATAAAGATAAAACCTATGGTTAATCGATTTAGTGTATATGCCTACATAGCATGTTTTACAACTTATAATTTCTCAATATTAAAGATGAAAATAATAAATACAATTAAATAGATCTTCAGAGTAAGGACCTAGATTTGTTAGTGTTACTATACTCTTTCCATGGTGCAGCCATGTGGAGCCTGTGAAGGTTTTTATTATTATTATTTTCTTTTATTGAATTATCAGTTTTTACTTAATTATGCTAACAACAGCGTAAAAGTTAAACTCTCTTTGCTTTACATGAAATTTGAAAATCATCTGTTTTTTTTTCCATAAAATTATGTCGTCAAAGTTTAAATTAGCCACCCGCAGCTTTTCCTTTAAATAAATATTAATGAAGGGTACCTGAAGAAAGGCTCAACAAAGCTGCAAGTTGTCTATTAAAACTTATATTAAATGGCATACACGTCCATTGTAATTGTTAATTCATTACCATTCATATCAAACTATTAAATTATTATTCATTACATATTTCTCTGTCGCCGAGTTAATACATAATCCTATTCAATATTGTAATCCATTACTTACCTAGTAACCATTTGACTGATACCCGTGGCTTGATTATGGAGCTTTGTACCTATTAACAATTATCAACAGAAATTACTAAAATGAATATTTAAAGGCTATTCAATTATTCACTCGAAAATAAGATGTATATATTAAGTAATGGCTGAGTTAGTGCTTAAGGAATATATGAAGATAGAAACAGAGTAATAATTCTTACATAATACTTCTGTCCTAAGAATCTAATTAGAATATCGATTCACACAGGATCATTTGATCCAAAGCTAAGCAGAGCTTGTATTATGGCAAGTAAATTAATTATATTGTACTTTTTTATTTTCAAAATACAAATTTAAACCCACAAACAAAACAACACACAACTATATGAGGGAATCAAATTCACGACCTGACCCCATCAAATATGTATACCACAAGCTGTCCCCCGCGGCTACACCCGCGTTTCCGTTCGATATAACATTTTCTTAGGAGTAATGTTTTTTTTTGTTAATTTAGGTTATAAACTATAAATATGCCAAATTTCATCCAAATACGTTAAGTAGCTTTCGCGTGAAAGAGTAACAATCATCCCTCCACCCTCACAAACATTCGCATCCTCTCTAATGTTAAAACTGTGAAAGCGAGTTTATTTTGTTTATTAGTTGCTCTTTTGCTGCTAAACGACAGAAGAATTTCTGCAAGATCGGCTTGCTGAAATTTTGCAAGCACATAGCCAATAGTACAGAGAAACATGATTTTGTATCCATTTTAAGGCGAGTGAAACCGAGGGATGTAAACTAGTTAATAATATTAGTATGATATAACATTTTACGATTAAAGAGTTTATTTTCAATGTACCTACAGTGATGTAACCCCGAGGTTTCCGAGGTTTCGAGGTGAAGTCACGGGGAATCAATTTGCGAGCGTCGAGCGCCGCCCGAGTAGCTCGGGGCAACTGTGACCTCACACGATCATAGTGTTATAATAATGCTGGCCGGATCAAGCACTAAGATTTTAATCTGTAACGTAAACATAGAGTGTATATTTTTTGATGTTTTCTTTTCTAAACCTATGTTAAGTTCGCCGTGCTGAACGATTTATTACTTCTTTTAATTCTGTCGGTAGACATCTACTGGTGTATTCTGGGAGATGTGTTTATGCTTGATTTGATATCGGAGTAATTTTCTCTTGAACTCAAATATTGTTAGTGAGACCAAATAAATTTGTGGCGACATATATGAACCTACGCGAGATGCTGCATCGCATTATGGAAGTTTTCTTAGAAGTTGACCCCATATAAAAGCTTCCAACATCAACAGTTGGTCTTTTGGACAGTCAATAATTTGTATGTAATAAACCTAAGCTCGTTCTGAAATGAGCAATGTCTGAGTTTATTGCTGGTTCTTCTCTGCAAAAACTACCTTTCAGAAACAGACTACTCTTAAGAGCTGTTAAAGGGTTATTGGAATAAAAATATTTACATTTCATGTTATCTAATGAATGTGGTAATTTTGGTCAGGTGCGGTCAATATGTGAAGCATTAGGTACTTTTCACTAGTTTTTACTTCGTGTTTTGCATTAATAATAATAATAACACATAACTTAAGAGGCTTGCGATAGGTGGCTGGATCAAAGGCTAGATTCAGAAGGCAGTGCTCTTCGAGACGGCACGCATAGTGAGGAAGTTCCTCGCTCTGAAGCCGTTTTTTTTTTCATTTTACATTTTCCACGGACTCTTAGTCCGTACTCTGGAGCCTTGACCACCGGTGACTTGGACCCTGTTCCCGATGCCGTTGGGGAATTGTTTTTTATATTTTAAATGTATTCAATTGCCGTAATTATATTATTAAAAATATATAAACGAGGGAAACTATACATAAATAAATCGAATAATAATAATAAGTAAAAAATAAAAAAAATTAATAATGACAATAAGCTTTTTGTATTTTTTTTTTGTTACAGTTATTTACAAGCTTTTTGGGAATGGGCCCTTCTTTAGTTATCTCCACGCTTTTCTGTCGCTTGCTTTCCTGTACATTACACATAAGATATTTTTTTATGTGCTTCATAGGTGGATTTGATAAATTAAAATATTTCATTGATAGCTGTAGGTATATCCCTATAAGTGGGTGTACAGGCTGGTACTAAAATAGATGAAAGATGGCCTTAAAAGAATGTATGAAAAAGATATAACCTTATCAGATAGTAATAGTATTAAGTATGACTAGTATGACACTATTAACTACAGTCACGATTTGTCTTAAATCTTGTTAGTTCAGGATGAGGATAATTTATTTGTGTTAACGCAAATGTAACCAAGCGACGGCGAGCGCGGGGACGGCAAGGGACGGCGGCTGAGGGGGGGCTTCGGTGCTAAGTACATTTTTAACGGCCATTGCGTTGTTGGCATCGACATATGCAACATTGTCAGTATCAAAATTATTGTACCTACTTACGCAATATCAAAGAAATATAGTTTTCATATTATATAATAAAACATACTCATTGAAGAGCATCCTATTTTCCTGATCATCATAAATCCAAAGCATCAACATTGTTGGACCATCGAACCGGATCATCATCGGAGGATCAGCGCATCACAATTTAACGGTCAGGTCAATCAATCCTTATTTATAACCTTTTCCCAGTGCTCATTTGTGTTAACGTTGTTAATTGATTTGTCATAAAACTTGTTCTCGTTTGCTATCTACATCTATCGCGACGCGCATCGTAAGTCCGTTACAAAAAATTGTACGTACTACCTGCATATTTGCTTGATTCCCACATAACACACAAAAATGACGAAAAAGAGGCAATCAATCATAGATATAGAAAGTCATGATGATATTATCCGAGATTTAATTAAAAAAAGAGGCGTTGTTAAGAGTAAACTCACGTTATTCACAAAATATGTTACATCTTTGGATATTTCGCAGTTATCTGAATTGGGAAAAGTTGAAATACAAGAACGTTTTGAAAATGCGCAAAAATTATTAGATCAATTTTCTAAAATTCAAGATGAGCTAGATTTAATTGTATCTGAAAGTCAGTTAGAAAAGGAACTAAGCGAGAGAGAGACGTTTGAAAATCAATATTATGCAACAGTGTCCAAATGTAAATATGTTTTTAACGAACCTTCTAAATCGGAAACGTCATCGGGTCGGAAATCTACGGTTAAATTACCCACTATTAACTTGCCTAACTTTAACGGTAGCTACGATCAATGGCTCGAGTTCCGCGATACTTATTTATCCGTTATTCACAATTGTAAAGATTTAGACAACATACAGAAATTTCATTATTTACGGTCAGTGTTAACGGGTAACGCACTACAAGTAATAAAATCTTTGGAATTTTCTTCTGATAATTATTTAACAGCTTGGGATTTACTTGAGAATAGATATAACAATAATCGTTTATTAGTACATAACCATTGTAAAGCTTTGTTTTGTGCGCAGTCAGTCAGTAAGGAATCGGCTTCTCAAATTCGTAAATTAATTGACTCAATCTTGAGAAATATTCGTGCACTCAAAACATTAGGCGAACCTACCGATACATGGGATACTTTAATTATCTACATAATCGTCACAAAATTAGATTCGTCTACTGAAAAAGAGTGGGAACTTCATAAAAGTACAATCACACAAAATAATGAAAAGTTATCATTATCCGATTTAATAAAGTTTCTCAAAGACAGAGCCGATGTACTAGAGACAATTCAAGTATCCCATGTTAAACATGTAGATACAAACAATAAAAATGCGCCGTCGAGCCAACAAAAATACACACACAGTCACTTTACTACAAAAAGGGCTACTAACAATAAACCCTCAAATTCGTCACAATCAATTTCCTCCAAGCGTTATTCATGCACTTTGTGCCAAGCGAATCACCCACTTTTTGCATGTGATAACTTTTTAAATTTATCTATCACTGATAGAATTAAATATATTACCGAAAAAAACCTTTGCAGTAACTGTTTGCGCGCCGGGCACGCAGTCGCCGATTGTTGGTTCGGGCCGTGCAAGCAGTGTAATCGTAAACACAATACTTTAATTCACGAGAGTAATGATACTGGGGCATTAACAACCTCAGCTGTCACACACACTCACACATCACAAGCATCACCACAGCACGAGATAAGCGGAGACTTCACAAATTCACACATAACACATACCGCATCCCACCAAACTAGTACAATTCATTACGATGAACACGTATTATTGTCTACTGCATTAGTGGAGATAGCGGACCGAAGCAATAATTATTTAACAATTCGAGCGCTTTTAGATAATGGAAGTCAACACAGTTTTATATCAGATTCATTGTGCAAAAAACTTAACATTCCATTGATACAGTCCACTGTGCAAATCACAGGTGTAGGGAATTGCGTTACACAATCTACACAATCATGCGAAATTCGTTTAAAATCTAAAACTAATTGTTATAACACACGCGTCCACTGTTTAGTTTTACCACGCATAACGGCTCAGTTGCCGTCATTAGGAAATAATCATAACATTTGTATACCTGATAATGTTCAACTTGCCGACCCGCATTTTTATTCATCAAGTCAAATAGATTTATTAATAGGAGCAGATATATTCTGGGAACTCTTAAATGAGGGTCTTATTCGTTTACCAAATGGTCCTTATTTACAAAACACGAAATTAGGTTGGGTTATTTCGGGATCTGTCAATACACTAATGTCCCACGTTAAACGAGTTCAATGCAACTTCACACTTGAAACACAACTTAGACAGTTTTGGGAACTCGAAGAAATTACCCCAATAAAAAAGTTAACTAAATCAGAAAATGTATGCGAAACTTTATTTAACGAAACGACCTTACGCGATGATAATACGGGCCGTTTTTCCGTGCGCATTCCATTAAACGAGTCAACTGATACACTAGGCGACTCATATGATATAGCAAAAAACCGGTTTCATGCGCTCGAGCGCAAATTACTTCGATGCTCAGCTGATTACAAACAATTGTATAGCGATTTTATGAGCGAATATTTAAGCTTGGGACACATGAGTCGCATCTATGATTATGATTCAACTTGTTATTTTTTACCCCACCACGGTGTTTTCAGAGAACACAGTACGACCACGAAACTAAGGGTGGTATTCGACGCGAGCGCTAAAACAACGTCGGGTAAATCATTAAATGACATACAGTTAATTGGCCCTGCATTACAGAATGATTTAATGTCAATTTTATTACGATTTCGTCAATATAAATATGTAGCATGCGCAGACATCGAAAAGATGTATAGGCAAATATTAATACAACCTGATCAACGAAAACTACAGCTAATTCTTTGGAGGGACAGTCAAGCCAATCCCCTCGATGTATATCAGCTTAACACCGTAACGTACGGTACGGCGTCCGCACCTTATTTAAGCATTCGATGTCTTAGACAACTTGCATTGGAATGCACTGATGACGTAATCGCTCGGGTCATTAGTAGCGATTTCTACGTCGATGACCTAATAACCGGCCACGACGATCTAAATACGTTAATTAACATATGTGACAAGGTTACTCAGGTATTAAAAAAGGGTTGTTTTAATTTAAGAAAATGGGTATTTAATTCTCCAGATTTACAGTCACAGTCTCCATTTAAAGAATTATCACTAGGCGAAAATTGTTACACAAAAACATTAGGGTTAGGTTGGTTTGTCGATTCTGATGAGTTGTACTACACCACAAAATGTGGTCAGGATGTGACTGGTGTGACCAAGCGCGCTATTCTGTCTACCATATCACAAATTTATGACCCGTTAGGACTTTTAGCGCCAACCACTATCATTGCAAAAATGTTATTACAGAAATTATGGCTTTCTAAAGTAGGCTGGGATGATTCTGTGCCTAATAATATTTTAATCGAATGGCAAAATTTTCTTACCAAATTACATTATTTACAGAGTTTACGAATTCAACGACATACTATAGGCGAAAACGCACAGCAAACGGAACTACATATATTTACGGACGCGTCACAAGACGCATATGGCGCTTGCGCATATGTACGAACCGTTACAAATAGTTCAGCGACATCAGTACGATTGTTATGTGCCAAAAGTAAAGTAGCTCCATTGAAACCGATAACCGTGCCTCGATTGGAACTATGTGGTGCTCTTTTAGGCGCGAAGTTATACGCGAAAATAATAAATTCATTAAGAATAAAATTCGATAGGGTTTATTTCTGGTCCGACTCAACTATAGTTCTAGCGTGGCTACGGATGTCTCCAGCATTATTGAAGACGTTTGTACAAACTAGAATTGTGGAAATAAATGAACTGACGAGTGACTCATCGTGGTTACATGTAGCAGGTAAACAAAACCCGGCGGATCTGCTGTCGCGCGGGGTGCATCTCGATTCACTGCACTGTTCCGACGTATGGTGGCACGGACCGACGTTCTTACGCGAACCTACCTTACATTGCGAAATTAATGATAATATTCGTTGGGGTTACGATGACCTGCCGGAGCTAAAACCGATTAAGGTCGCAATGATAATTCAAAGGCAGTCGATGTATTTCCCATTCGAGCATTTTTCCAATTACAATCGATTAATACGTACAACTTCATATATTTTACGCTTTATTTACAACTGTCGTAATAAAATTAAATCACAACGTAATACTGGTTCACTAACGGTTGATGAATTAAATAAATCTACTAACCTATTAACACGTATATCACAACAACAGTCGTTCCCACAAATCTATGATGATTTAAAAAATAATAGATTAGTCAAATATTCGCGTAATATATCTGGTTTAAATATATTTTTAGATCAATATGGTTTAATTAGAATCGGTGGTCGATTAACGAATTCTATCTCATTTTCATACGAAAAGAAACATCCGTTATTATTGTGTACGAAACATGTATTCACTCGTCTTCTATTTCGTTATAAGCATCAAGTTTTGTTACATGCCGGTCCTCAGCTATTACTAGCTACGATCAGAGAGACTTGGTGGCCTCTTAGGGGACGTAATTTAGCCAGACAAACAGTACGCACTTGTGTAAAATGCGAACGTATGAAAGCTAAATCTTTACAAATCCAAATGGGTGACCTACCTAATGAGAGAATTGAACAGGGGTATCCATTTTTACGCTGCGGTGTAGATTATGGCGGGCCATTGTTCATTTTGAACCGTAAAGGAAGAGGCGCGAAACTTGAAAAATGTTATATATGTTTGTTCGTATGTTTCACTACACGCGCAATACATTTAGAATTGGTCACAAGTCTTACATCTCAAGCATATTTATTGGCATTCAAACGGTTCATCTCTAGACGTGGTAAACCTGCAGAAGTATTTTCTGATAACGGGAAGACTTTTGTGGGAGCTGCCAAAGAATTTTCAATTTTTCTAAATGATAGTAAAGAAGATATCGTTAATTTTTCCTCTGATCATTCCATTAAATTCACTTTTATTCCACCCTATTCGCCACATTTTGGTGGTTTGTGGGAAGCAGGAATCAAATCGTGCAAGTACCATTTGCGTCGTGTCGTAGGCAACGCTAATCTCACATACGAAGAGTTAAGTACAGCGTTAGCACAAATTGAAGCAATCCTTAATTCTCGTCCTATAACCCCTTTGTCTACAGACCCTAATGACTTGCTTCCACTCACTCCTGCTCATTTCCTGATTGGCCGGCCGCTCACCGCACCTGCCTGCCAAGACATAACTGCAACGGCTACACCACGCCTTCCTCGCTACGATCGTGTTGAACAAATGCGACAGCATTTTTGGAAACGATGGTCCAAGGAGTATGTGTCCGAGCTTCAAAAGAGGACAAAGTGGCAGACTAACAAGGATACGATTGCTCCGAACAGTCTTATCTTAATAAAGGAAGATCATCTGCCACCTTTAAAATGGCGCCTGGGACGGGTGCTACAAACTTACATGGGCAAAGACGGTATTTCACGCGTTGCAAGAATCAAGACAGAATCCGGCGAGATCCTGAGGACATTCCCACGCATATGTCCACTCCCTCTACCTACCGAAGATTAAAAAGAAATAAAAATAAAGGAAGAACCCAGCTGACGCTAAACTCTGCTACATCATTCTACGTGCCATCGTTGGAACCAGGTGCTTCCAAGGCCGGGAGTATGTTAACGCAAATGTAACCAAGCGACGGCGAGCGCGGGGACGGCAAGGGACGGCGGCTGAGGGGGGGCTTCGGTGCTAAGTACATTTTTAACGGCCATTGCGTTGTTGGCATCGACATATGCAACATTGTCAGTATCAAAATTATTGTACCTACTTACGCAATATCAAAGAAATATAGTTTTCATATTATATAATAAAACATACTCATTGAAGAGCATCCTATTTTCCTGATCATCATAAATCCAAAGCATCAACAATTTGCTAGGGACATTGTGGACAATTTCTAAATAAAATATATTTTATTATTTAATACAATAAAATCTAATTAATAACAATTTAAAGCCAATCTTAATAAAAATTCTAAGAAATATAAACGAAAATAAAATCGTGTGAAAATATTAAATTGTCCCTCATGTTTGATCTAAATTGAAAGACAATTACAATAAATAAAATAATACGTGACTTTGGTCCATAAATTCTGTTCTCTATTGTCTTTTCTTATCTATTTCGTGACCATTAAACAATCACAGGGAAGAAATTTCTGTGGAATCGCAACGTCTTCAAACAAATACAAAAGCATTGTGAATTTAATATCAATAAGTTTTACAGTGAAGTATGACTAAGAACTTTATACAACCTAGTGCTCATGTGGACTACAATAAAAAAATATTGTAATTTCAGCACAGTTTTTTATAAGTGTTTACCGCAAGTTACACCCTCACGCGGTCAATGATATAACAGCAACACTTGAAAACCAGTTTGACTATTGAATAGGAAAATAGAAATGTAAATCCAAACGTGCCAGTGACAAGTAAACTCTAGGCTATTACATACGCTCAGTACCTATATGGGTACCAGAATAGAACGATGAGTGGTGAGTTCGGCGATGCAGTAGTGAAGTGAAGCTGTCACGGTGCGCTTGCGCAGACGCATGGCGCATGGCGGCCGCATTCCTGCGCCCGCGCCCGCGCCGCCGCTCCCGCTCTCGGGGAGGAGTCACTCCCGCGCAACCCGCCCACACACCACTATTGTCCCACCACACATACACGCACTAACTAATTACCCTAGCATAATTTAATCGCATGCATAATTATAATGATAAACTAATAGTTACCTACCTACGACCGAAGACAGATCCACTTTGTTTCTATTCAATGACTGTCATGTGCTAGGTCATAATTCTTAAAAGGGTTTCAACAATTTCAAAGAGCGTATGTTAAATTAGAAAAATCTCATTAAAATTCATAGACGATTCTAATATGTGATGTCCAGAAATGGTAAATTGCACGGTGGTATTCGGCTCAATTATTCGGTCAAACGTTTCCAGCCCACTTTAAAACGACTCCAGTTAATTAATTTAAGGTATTTTAATTAAATGTGCTGTCGTTGTTGCGGTCAAACAAAAAAATTGGTTGAATCCACTCGAAATATCTAATTGAAACAAGTGGATCTTATTAGGAGAGCTCCGAGGCGCACCCTGCTCTCATTTCAGCTTGTAAAGTCTTGTGGCGTCTTAACTTTACTCAATATAGTAAGCATCACTTGAGAACGGCTGAACAGAGTTTTGTTGGATTTCACAAATCGAAGACTCATTACATTTCTTTCACAAGGGGTCATCTGATCCCAAAGTATGCAGAGCTTGTAGGGGAGATAGGGGAGCATTGGGCACTTTTCTACTTAACTCAAAATAAAACTGTTATTTTTTAATAAAATCAACTATTTATTTCTAATAGCAATGGCACATACATTTGGCTCAAATTATTGCGACGAATAGTTATACAAATGTAATCAGTCTCAAAGTTGCAAGAGATTTTCTGAACCTTGCCATAAGTGTCCAAACCTCCCAATGGTTGGGTGGTTTGGGCACCTCTGTGGGAGGTTTGGGCATTGCATTGCATACGCCACATAATACCTACTAAATTATTTTGATATGTTATAACTAAAGTAATTTAACAAATAATAAAGATTAGATGCTCAAATATCAGTATTCTTACATAAATAATAAAACTTATCTAACATTTGGTATAACCCAGATAGGCTTATTAAAAGTGTATTTGGAGTTGCCACGTTTGGTCCATATTTTTGGTTCTGGCAATTAAGTTTTAATGGCTGTCAATGGGACACTTGAAATGTCTGCGGTATTTTGATACATAAATTAAAAGAAGAAGTGAAGTAATAAATGAAACTTCGTCTATGGAACGTAAGATTATCTCTTTAGGAATTTCACGTCGATAGTTCTTCTTTTTAAATTGAAACGGCATTTTTTCTAAAACAAATAAAAAAAATGTCAAATAGTCAAAGGTAAAACAAATAATATGAAACAACAAAAGTGTTACACCGAATCACAGTAATGGTGGGAGCATTGGGCATGCCCAAACCGCCCTTCAAAATTAGTGCCCAATGCTCCCTATACCCTCGTTTTGCAAATTAATCCAAATATGTATTCTTCTCTTTAAACGTTATGTAACATTTTATAGGTAAACATTATCTTCGATAAACACACATTTACGTATAATTAAAGAAACTTACGCCTTTTCACAGATTGCTCTGTTATTTCCTTTGAAATCACAACAAAATATTTACTTTTGGATGCACGAAACCGTCAATCGCATGCCACAATGACAACTAAACGAAATGACAAATGCCATTAGTCTAAGCAGTGTTGACACTTGTCAAACTAAACTAAAATAAACTACACGTCTCTAGTTACAAGTTGGTGCCCGAACCTCCCGACTGTCCAATGCTCCCCTATCTCCCCTACTATGGAAGCCAGTTAACTGATATACCTATTACTTTAAATATATACCTACTGTTACGAACCGAACTCATTTACATCACCTTTTTGGATTTAATTTTGTCTTCTAAATTCAAAAAGTAATGACAGTTACATAAGAAAATTTAAAATATAAACTGTGGTTCAATCCAGTGCCCTCTATTTCATTTCTTATAGTATCGACTACGAACAGTTACACCTACTATACAAATACATTTTACATCCAGATACAGAATAAAACAGAAATAGAAAGAGCACAATTATTTATCCTGGGAGTCCATGACATGTCCACGCCAACCGGACAGTCTCCCATTTTTAGATCTCTAAACGGAGACCATGTATCGATATGTGAAGTAAAGTATTTAACATTAATGATAATTAAATCTACGTACTATGACTATTCATAAGTTTTTGCTCAAATCTTATTTGTATAGAAGAATTTTGATTTGATTTATCACCAAGCGAAGTGTACCACTCGGAACATTCTACGGGTGTTTAGTACATTGGTAATCATTGCCTACAATCAGCGCTCTAGGCGGGCAATTAATTAAATAAAACCTTCTAAATGTACTTTAATATTTAATTACAAACTAACGCTAAATATGTATGTATTACACTTTGTCAATTAGCAAATATATGTGTTTTTATTGGCTTCGCTCTTCGGGCACTAGTTGCACATTCGAGGTGCTGCAATCTGGTAGACACGTAGCTATATAATTAATGTTGACAGTTGACGGCCGCCACTCACAGTCGGCATAAAAAGTCAACATCGACTCCTATTGGCTATAAATGGAGAGCAGTTAGAGACATGCTGTATCTTTGTACAGTTTCCGATGTAATCGATTGGGGGCTGGATATACTGACTCTGTTAATGATTAGCTCACTAATATTGTTATTGTGCGTGTGTGTGTAACTGTGACAACATCGCTCATTTTGGTTACAATATTTTATAAAATTATTTAATATTTGGGTACTTTTCATATCCGGAACGCGTGTGAATCCGCAAAGCCAAAAAAGATTTTGTCACTTATCTTATTCAATTTTAGAAGTAATCTGGTTGCTTTACAAGCATTTGATCCCAAACTATGCAAGTTTGGGATCACATAACCGTGTGTAAAGAAATTCCCTGTATATTTATTTATTCATTGTTATAGTTAAACATATGCGAATTTAATTCAGAAAAAAAATCAGACGAAAAACTTGAATTCTTTATTGAAAATTAATGTAAATGAAAATATTATTCAGCGTCAATGTCTCATGAAATCAATCACGATGATTCTGGATACACACGCGATGTTTTGATTGAAATACAACATACAATTATAACACATTCCTATCACTTTCGTTGTTGCTACGGAACCGCGTCATATCGTCGTTTACCCGAGACGCGCGCTTATGGAATATAAATACTTGTAAATTATTTGATTATACGTACGGGAGTCACACTCGTTCTTAATTCGATATCAATGTCGCCCTCTCGTAACTAAGTCGTTTTTATTGGCCACTACATTTGTCATGTAAAATGGGATGAATTATTTATATGACCAATTATAATTAGGATGCAGAGGTACTAAGGCACTAAGACCACATGTCAAACTCACTACCGTTTTTAATTAAAAAAATGAAATATAATTTAACACGGTTATTAAAAAAAGAGAGTATATGTTACGTATGGACACGTGTAAAGTAATGATATATTTATTCAAATAGGCCTTCACTTATGAATGGTCAGATTCCTCGTATGATACTGGCACATTGAGTAGTTGGTTGGTAGAAGTGTGGTGAGAATTGAACTCACGACCTGTGGCGCGGCAGTCAGGGTCTTGGCAGGGTGAGGCAACTGGCCTGTCAAAAGCTTTGCTTCGACTCGTTTAATCGGAACATTTCCCAAAAATTAATAACCCACAAAAGAATATATTAAAATAAAGTTTTCTTTTCTAGTATAGGTAAAGTTTCATTTGTAGTTTGTTCCATAACAAGAAATATAATTGAGTATGAAGCACTATTCGTGACATCCTTGCACACTCGAGACACATTTACAAATAAATTGTGAACGTGTTAATTACTTTCTTGGTCCAACAACACACATATTGAATAAAAATTGTATGGTTTACGTGATGGCAAGGCCGAGGCACTTTATTGTCACTTTACTTCCTCGCACCTGAATTCACTTACCATCAGACATTTTGAAGGTGACCGTGGTGTATCATGAAACTCTTTAGATAGTCTATCTCTATGCTAAATCGCCAGATGCCTTCATTATAATGACATTGGCATGTCAACTGTCTGTCTATATTAATAAATGATTTTACATAGTATCATGATTTATTAGTGACGATAGGTGTAGTTTTGACATTGAATCGAGTAAGTCGAGGAATCCATGGCCCGGTATAAGGGTACTTTATAGTATTCGCAGAACTGGCTCACCCTCAAGTGAAAAATCTGTCTCCAAGCACCTGTTTGTTGTCTGGTAGCCAGTTCCACCACTTGCCATAGTAAAATTGTGGTCAAACAAAGATAAACGAAAATTGTCTGTTAAGTAAGATCGTTCACCAAAAAATTATTCGAAATATGTCGCCAATGAGTTAACATTTGAATAATTCATAAATTTATCAATTAACACATCTCTGTGCCCATATTGTGTGTGAATGGATCTCAAAATATTCGCAGCTGAAATATTTATTGACAGTTTTTATTTACTGCTACAATAGTTTGAATATTTTGCAATTGATTTGAAAATTACGACTATTTATTAATTTTAGACTTTAAACACAAGAAAACAGCTGTATTTATTAAATTTTTTACACACGTGTGCACAATTTTGGCCATGAATTATTAGCCATAATAGGCAGAGGCTATTTCAGAAGGTTATTTATATAATTGACATTCATAACCTTGTAGTTATTTCTACAAAGGAAAATTAATATCAGCGAATAAATGAACCGCGTCAATTTAACGCGTTTATTATTTTATGGAGAGATTATTAACCATCGGTTGACGATTAATTTAGTTGTGGAATACAATTATTTCTCGCATCCATTTTATGGTGGTTGTCGTGTGAGGAGGCGGAGCTCGTATGATTGAATAGTCAGGTGTTTTCCAACTGTGATAACTCTGCCTTGTGTGTTGTGTTGAGACACTGACAGTGTGCTCGCAAAATGAAAGTTAAACTAGAATAGTTTCCTTTACATTATATTAAAATGCGTCACACTTAATGAACAGGTGCTACTTGTCTTTGTTATTATTTACTCAGATAGTCAAGTTTCTTTATTTACAATATTTTATATTTGCGAGACTACAATTTAAATATCGATATTAAATATAAATTTTATTGCAACTTCAGAAATAGAAAGACAGATTAATTGGTTTGATTCAATTTTAATTTAATGGACCATATGACTTAAATGGTTTCTGACTAGTATCTGTGAGTAGCTTCTCTCCTGCGATTTTTCCCCTGTTCCCGAGAGAATCAATGACTTCCCGGGGTAAACAACTTAACCCTATATCACTGAAGAATAATGAAGGTTTCTATCAGAGATAGATTTTTTTAAATCGATTGAGTTGTTTAGTTAATCTATATCAAGACATAGATATTAATTTATTTGCCCCCTATAGACGTTTGTCACATTATACATTAAAGAAAATGAAAATAACAAATTGATTAAATGAATTATAATTAAAAGATAAATAAATAAGTACATACTCAAATAATTTTAAATAAATAATAATCATTTAAATTAAATATTAAATAAAAATATTTGACGTGTGCATCTCAGCATATCTACTGGTTGTAACAGCAGACGCTGGTATTCTGCCGAAACCGTTTCTAACTCTTTACAATATTAGTGTAGACTAGCTCTCCCCGCAGCTGTACCCGCGTTCCCGAGGGATGTCACGTTTTCCCGAGATAAAAAGTAGCCTGTATGTTATTCCAGCATATGCTCTATCTATGTGCCATATTGTATCTAAATCTGCTTCGTGGTTTTGTCGTGAAAGAGTAACATACATACTTTCGCATTTATAAAATTAGTAGGATGTAGATGGGACAGTCTCTGTTGCACAGTCGTCTTATACAACGCAGTACTAAGAAAGATGCGGTTATCAGATGCGCTCGCTAATGCAATACATATTGGCGTATTAATAAACCGCATCCACGATCACCATTATTAATGGTCGACCATTTAGCACTATCTGCGAGTCAGTGGCTGCACACGGTGTAGTCTGGCGAGCTAAAGAAGACTTTGGGAAGTATATTAGTTTATCTCTAGTTTATATTATCTTTGTCAGTTCAAGATGTTCTGTTGGTTCGGTGCTGGATTCTATTCTCATCCAGAGCAAATATAGATGTGCTCGATGACTGTTTGTTCTTCTTGTCTGTGCAAGGGTATAAGAGCCATCAGAGGCTCACACCTACGCTCATTAAAAAAAAAGAAACTTTGTTTTGTATCCAAATGGGTACAATGTACATGCCAGTTTAAGATTGAAAATATCAAGGTTGGAATGTGAGTCTACCATCCTTTTTGGTAATAAATAGGCGTGAAGGTATTTATTTTAATTCTACAAATATTGTGACTACATAGAATTCCAACCTCGTACCATGTATTCGTGCGTTGATGTCTAATGTATCGCGTGAAATAAGTACGATTGTATCGAACGACGTGTATGTGATCAAGCAAAACAATAAGAAAATCTATAGGCTATTAGCGGGTATTTTCCTTTACCTTTGCCAAACTTTTCACGTAGTTGAAACGGTTTCTAATACCTAATTTGAAGGGTTTGTAATAGCTTCATTGTAATCATAAAGGGATATCTTATTAGATTTTAGTGCTTCACCGACCGACTCCGAGGCACGTGATTATAGGCATTACGCGTCGTAGTTCCCTCACAAAGTAGGCAGCGGTATTATGGGTGATCATCTCCGCCGTACATTTTATTGGAATCTTCTACTGCACAAGTTAGACGGCTACTGTATTATCTTTGTATCCTGATGCTGTGTCGCTATCGAACGATTATGATCACTTGACGTGGATGTTAAAGTTGATGTTGGCTCGGTAGTGAACGGCGGTTGTGTCGTTTTGTATGCGGGTTGAGCGAAGTTAAATGCAGAGTTTATTTCATAAGAATATAATTAGTGGGTGGAGTTCAATCAAATAGTCGTTGTAGCGGCTCCCGGCGCTCGCCGCGAAATAAATCGATTCTCGCGTCGACTCGGAATTCGGATGCGCCCGCGCCGCCGCCGCCGCCGCCCCGCCGCCCGCTCCGCCGCCCGCTCCGCCGCCGCCCGCACCGACCCGCGCTCTTGTAAACACTCGATTGTTTTGTTTTAATGTTTAATCGGCTTATTCATAAAATTAAACAGCTGGCCAATAACTTTCAATTTCATTTACGTTGCCATGTTTGCATATAATCGCACGAGAGCTTATAATGCAATTTGCGGCCACAGTTATTACAAATATTACGAACTTAGCTCCCTTTTACCGGATGATGTATTTATTGTTAGTACTTTTTGTTAAATTAAATAGCCTCCCAGGATTATATTACATGTAATTTTAATTATGTCTTACTTAAATTATAGAGGCTAAAGTGCGTTTTGATTTCAACTATGTATGCATTTAAATGTATGTCTAAATGAATTTTAAGCACACATAAAAATGATATAGACTAAAACCCAAACCTAGTTGTGCAATTCCATCACAAACTATTGTAGATAGTAATTTTTGTCCTATCACTGACATTGACCATTAAATCCTTTAATTTCACGGTCATATACAGTGGCGATGTCGACAGACGGGCCGGCCGAGGGCGGCGGGGCCGGGGCCGGGGCGGGGGCGGGGCGGGGCGGGGGCGAGCGCCCGGCGGTAATCGTCGGTTCATTACGGCTCTGGTTGCGGCATGTCGCGCTAAATTGGCCCGCTACCCGTCTTACCCGCACTATGATTTAGGAATATTAAACCGCGGTGCGCTCGCGTAATTGCGATGATCACTTCTGCGTTTAATGTTTAGTTGACGTCACTCAGCGATGGACGTTGTCTTTATTATGGGACTGCCGACCTGCTGGGACCGATGAGGGACCCACTGTGAAGTCACCAAGTGTTTGGTCCATACAATTAGATTACTGAAATATTGTATTGGTTGATAAGAAAGTAAAAGTAGACACCTCTCCTGACCCTATCTCTTTTGATTGTATTTAGAGTACAAGCTCACCTAAGTAAGACTTGGAAAGTCGAGTTGGTAAGTAGGAAATAGTAGTAAGGAAGAAGTAAATTAGGAAGGAAACGTTTTGATGTCATGGTAATAAATCATGCCTTTCTGTTTCTCTATCATCTTTACAAGAAATCAAGTACTTCACTGCTAAGCTCAGACATGTAGGAAAACATACTCCCTTTCGCATTAGTAGGCTACGGTAAAAAAAATTGTACAAATTAATGAATGTTCTATAGATATGATTGAGTAATAAACGAATACATAAAGTAAATATAGGTTTTATAAAAAGCGTAGTAATGTCGCACACGGCCGGTACGCGCGGCATTCGCGCCGCGCGGCTGGTGTTGCGAAACGCAAATGTTTGTCGAGGTTTGTCATTTGCGCTGTTGCATCAAGTTGTCGATATCTAATAGGCTATATAACAGCTAAGAGCGTTATAAAAAGTAACCCTATGACGTTATTCATCAGCATCGTTATTCAGTTAACCATTCGATCAATTGATAAGCCTTGTCCTAAAAGTACTAAAGAGGATTGTTTTTGATATTCTTAGGTGTCAAAATGAGCATTTTAGTTAATCCAAGGCGCCCTGCAAACATTTTGCACAGGACTATGGTATTTCATTTCAACATAGGTACAATTTCATTGTAAAATGAAATTAAAAACTATTTTGTTAGTTCGCGCGAACTAAGTTTACAGTAGAGTAATTTTTTAATGTTGTGCGTTAGGTAACATTTAGGTATATCGTATATCAGCGACACTACATCTATACTAATCTTTATGTATATAATTCTTCTGTACGTTTGTTGACAGTGAACTCCTCCTAAACGGCTAGACCGATTTGAATGATTTTTTTGTATGTGATTGGTTGGCGCTCTGGATGATTTAGATTCACAATTGAACCCGTTAGGTGGCGCTGCGAGCGAATTCATGCATTTTTGTATGGATTTATTTCGACAGAACGACGTCTGTCCGGGCAGCTAGTAATATTATAAAGAGGTACAGGTTGTAAGTTTGGACATAGGAGGTAATTTCCAAAACTACTACATAGGCTATGTTAGAATCCCGGAATTCATTAGATTCCTCGCAAAGCCCGGGAAAACCGTGGGACGGTAGCTAGTCATGTATATATGACAAGAAAGTCATTTTGATTCAAACAAACTATGAACAAATTTATCAGGAGGTCATTATTTTGTGTGTCTCCCAATTCAATATTAATATCATAAAGTTATTCCATCTCACATTCCTCACGAGCAAAGTCAGGAGAAAAAGCTACTAAGCGTAATAATGAATAAAACATACATCAAGTTCGGACGATGAATGGATATTTTAACCGTTTGACCGTGCTTTGTTACATTCAACAAAATAGTTCTAAAAATACCTCGTGGAGATCAATTTAAGCTGGTTAATTTAATGTTTCATTGGATTGTGTTCATGAATTACTTTAGGGCAAGTAATTAATATATGTAGCCAAAGGTGGTAGGCGTACCAAGGGTGGGGTGTAACTTATAACTGAACTAAATCAAAAATGACCACAACGCAGGACCACATATTAGTAAAAGAAGCGCTTTCTAATAAATTGCTACTCTTACAACATTCGTCCCCACATCCTAAATAACCGTTAAAACAAGTTAGGACAATAACAGTGATACTGGCCCGTCATTGCAGCCTCAGAACCGGTAGATGTTTGGAAAAAACCGATAAATTTGGCAAATCGAGTCGAACCCACGGACGGGCACCTGCCTCCCCTACATGCTACCACTTTACACGAAATAACCACGTTATAAATACGCAATGTTATAGCTCGGAACACGGCGGCCGCTGCGCCCGCGCACATATTTCGTACTTAATAACACACTCGGGTTAGGAACGGTTCGGATATTATGAATTATCTTTGAAGTATGTAGTCTTTTTATAATCCCGGGTAACATTTTCAGGGTATTGTAAGTTTTGTAATTGCTTTTAGAAATATTAGAGCTCTTAGTGCAAATTTGTAGTTGTAACGACGCCCCTGGTATTGCAAATGCCCATAGGCGGCGGTGACTACTTACCATCAGGTGGAGTGTCTGTTTGTCGGCTTACTTAATAATAAAAAATATCAAAAGTTAGTATAAAGCGCCAGCGCACTTTGTTATGCGGTATTTTTCAGCATTTAAGCATCTAATACGCCATACCTTTTTCACTTCATATTTTCATTTATTTATTTCACCACTTGTGTTTGAACGCAATCTCACCATAGTAAGGCAAAACTTAGGAAGAAACTGGCTCTCAAATGCAGCTGTCGGAACACATCGACAGGTACTTGTCAGATTTTCATCCTGAGGGTGGTGTTGTACCAGGTGTGTATTACGAAATACCCTACCACCATGCTATAGTTTTCTTACAATGTTTTCCTTCACCGAAAGCTCTAGTTTATTGTAGGTTTCGAACCCACGACTCGTTACAGAATTCGACGTCGACATCAATTAACCTACCGTCGCCATACAATATTATAATAGAGCGATTACATGCAGATTCGTAAATAAGCAATCCAAAGCTTTAGAATGGGTTATATAGGCACAAATACATTTATTAATGGTTACCCATCCGAATAGTGGTGCCTGCCTTTTGTTTAACTTCAAAACCGCCCGAGGTCCCATCTCGATTACGGCCCTCCAACGTGTCCAATATTAATATAAAATATAATTATAATTAGGCGCATTATTCGCGCGTTAAACGGCCCCGCGGGCAGGTTGCCCACATACATACATACATAATAATTGCGCTGCGTTTAAAAATAATATTAATTTACAAGATCAATTAATTTGCAAGTGTAATTAATATCATATAGTTGATAATTATTGTGCGGCCGCATTAATTGAATGGGACACATTTTCATCAACGTATCTATTAATGCATCACTGCAGGGCATGATGGTGTCTATATATTTTTACAATAAATATTAAAAATACCTACGATAATTAAACACGTTGATATATATTTTTAATGTCAAATAGACCCATACACAGGCAGACGGTCCACCTGATGGTAAGTGGTCACCGCCGCCTGTGGGCATTCGCAACACCTGAGGCATTTCCAGTGCGTTGTCGTCCCTGAGACGTGAAGAAGCCTCATGTGCCTGTAATTTCACCGGCCCCTGACCTTTCTAACTGAACTACAAGTGCTCTGCAGCTTCACGATTGTTTAAGTATTTTCCAGCTTGAACGAATACATTTATTTCCGGTTCATACAGTGACGAACTGTGATTTTGTTGCAATGTAAAAAGCTGAAATGTTTGTGGGATTTGAAACAACCACCCGCAGCACAGCGTCCAATGTCAAAACTGCGAAGTTAAAGTTAGAAATGATTCTACATATTTGGAACAAAATAATCATTATAAAACAAGTAAAAGTGACCTAGTATCATACATATATTCTATTTATAAATAAACAGCATCTGCAGGCGAAGTAATAAAATCTTAATAATATATGAATGTGCAATAAGTTTATTAAAGTTATTTTATAAGACCGTTCCAGACTAGAGCCGACGGCATTTCCTGCGACCGCCGCCGCCGCCGCGCCGCAGACACGCCTTCGAACATCGCACACACTTAGTAATAACCGTGGACTTATTATATTATATTACGTAATACTTCGGATGAGTTAATATCATTTGATTGCCAATAGCTGAGATTGTCACAAGGGGCAATAATTTATTTGGCCTTGTTAAATAAATTAACATAAACCTGGGACATTCTATACGCACGCTCATCCCCGAGATAAACAGACCTTGTACTATTGAAACTAGATAGCTGAAATACTACATATACTACATACACCACTTTTTATACATACTTATATATATACATATTTATATAGATATTGACATCCAGACAAAGAACAAACAGACATGTTCAATACACACAAATGTTTGTCCTGGTTGGGAATTGAACCCACGACCTGCGGAATGGCAGTCTGGGTTTTTAACTACCAGGCCAACTTTCCTGTCTTATCTGCCAATTATGTGAGAATTCAAAAGGGTGTATTTTTTACAAGCCATTATTTAACTTGCAATGTAGTTAATTTGTTCAGATGAAGACTTGCAAGCGGAATTAGAACCAATTCCTCTTATCCTGCGGAATTGATATTTAAGTTGATTCAGTAAGAATGATAATTCGTTTTTATGGTAACCATGTCCTTATCCAGTCTTCACCCAGGATTGGGTTCAGACAAAGGAACTCCTCAACGGTCAACAACGTAGACTCGAAATTTTGCGATCACATTTAATTTCGACTGTCCGTTTCAAATTGCACCATTACCTGCTGCTGCACCCAGGGTTGGCATTAAAAGAAAGAACTCCTTAACCGTTAGCGGCACAGATTTGAAAATGATTGTTAATAAAAAAATATTTTAAAAAACGTATTAGAGTCAAACTATTCAAAAGTGCTTGTAAAGGGCTATTTGAACATTTTATATATTGATTATGCTACCTTATAACTCTGTCATATCTGAACTGACATAATGATTCTTTTTTTATTCTCAAGGCCCCAAATGATGTTATAATGTGACCATATACTTTTTAGATATACGGCACGAGTGTCGCATTTGAACTACTTTGTCGAATACACAAAATGTATCAACAAATTCTTGAAGATTTATTCCGCTTTGTCTAAAACACTTCCAATTCTTTATCACACATTGTAAAGTTGCTGGTTTCCAAAGTCCTTTTCATCTCAACAATTCTGCCCTTTTCCTCCGTGCGGGCATATTACCACTCATCATGATGAAATTCTGGTCAAATACAAGCTTATTTATAGTAAAATTAAAGACTTTTCGTACTTGACGAGTTGTCAATAATCTTATATTCAAACTAATATTTTCTCGGGAGTTCTGTTATGTGACGGAGAGAAAAGATCTTAGCAAAATTGTAATTTGATTTTTTTACCGTTATCTACACAATACTTGGAACTTCCTAGTTCTTCGCATTCTTCTGTAATCTCTTGGTCACCACTCCATGCGTCTTTTTATAAATAACACAAAAACATGCAGACAAATACTTGGAAGTTAGCATGTGTCGATATTATACTCATTATGTTCTATTTTTGTGATATAAGTACATGATTGGGGTCGGTAACAAATAAAAGATAAGTTAATAGGTTTTTATGGAAAATGGCTCAAAGGAGTGAAGCACCAATTTGTGCAAATACACCGTTTACGGCGCGTGTTGTCCGCAGAAGGGCCGGCCGTCGTCTGGACATGGTCCAGGGCCCGCGAGCTGGCGACGCCCGCGGCTACGCGATGGCCCCGCGGGTTTACCCGCGACGGTCATTACGTTATTAAAAAAATAATATTTCTTCACTCTTTGTTTTGTCCGCGGAGCGCGAGCGCCGCTCCCAAATACTGTTTTTTTATTTATTATTTATGATCTTAATTAGAGGCTGACTGTAGGTACTCCTATACAATTACTTATTGGCTGGCTTTTAGGTGCAACGAAATTAGAAATTTAATATCAACTTCCTTTATGAAGCAGAACGGTGCAATTATTTCCGTCGAAGTCACAACATGTCTGTAGACTTCACTTTTTTAGCAAAATCGAGCGATCGCTCATAGATCCATTATGACTTATTCTTCGAAACTATTTGACCAGAGTGTAAAAATAACAGCCTTTATTTTCCTTGAGCAATACAGTCCACTCTTGTCAGTTGTTTTGTAGGTACCAAATTTAAAGTAAAATATGACGGGACAGAATAAAAATTAAGCGATATAAACAAGTCTAAATCTACAGAATACGCTCGTCGTCACCAACACCTTGCTTGAGGTCCACAACGTGTAGTGATTAGACTGACTACTACATCACAGGTTGCGGGTTTGATTCAAATAGGACAAACATTTTAGTGCATAAACACGTCTGTTGCACTTCTAGTTAACGTTATTGTACAATTACTTCGCCATTATAACCACAACTGGTCTGGCGAGGACTAAAGTTGAATAACTATAAAAAATTGCTACACTTAGATCGTCGCCGCTCTTCAAACAAAACGAAACAACCGGCAATATTATACCGAGACGATACATATCGAGCATCGCTACCGGCGTTGTCGAATAACCCGCATAATTTAAAAGGACACACGATATATGGGAGAGCATCGGTGGGTACGACCTTTCGTAATCGGGTTGGGATATAATTTAATTCGAGCAGGGACCGTTAATCTGGGATCACTGAGACCGGGCGGCCGGCCGCATGTGAATTTATTGTTTATGGAATTGTTTTTGCATCTTGTTTGTAGATTAATATTGTTTAGTGTGTAATGTTCGGTTGGATGTGAGGTACTCTTATGGAACACCATGTAGTATTAAAGCTTTCAAAATTGTTGTCATCGGTCTACCCTATTTCCGACCGTTATCAGAGAAAGACGAGTACCTAAGTTGTGATGCATCTTCTACAGGACATTCATTTTTATAGTACAAACTTGTGACCATAATCTCATCGTAGTCAATAATGATGTGACTGAAGGTGGTAAGAGAAGGAAGCTGGCTCTCAAGCGCAGCTGCCTGTACACCGGTGGTTGTTTAGATGGTTTGTTAACTCGAGTAATCAGACAGAAGGGTAGTACAGGTACTTTTCATTCAGTTTCTTCCTGCCACTGATCAAAATCAATAGACACTAGGTTACATTGCTTAGTTAAAATTGTAAAAAAAAATAATAATCGACAATCTACTATCAAACGTACCTAAAGGCGCGTATCTCGTATAGCTACGCTTAAGGGCAATGATTTCCAAGCTTTTTTTATGAATACACTAGCTTTCTGTGCCAGGCTTCCTTATTTCCGAGGGATCTCAAATATCCGGGATTATAGCACAGCTTTTCATATAATGAAGGATTTTTTTAAATAAGCACCTTTTAGAAAAAGCTTTCTTCTTGATTTCGGAGATAACCTACTCTTTGAACACCACAAACGTTAACACAAGATCAAATATTATAAAATAAATTTAAACAATTAAAATCATATAAAGGCCTGTGCCGTGCCGTCCGCGGCAGGTGTGTAGGTATATTAGTGTGTATTTGGAAAATAAATCTACATTTCAGTAATCTGGTATCCATAGAACAAGATCTGATTTGTTTGGGATTAGATCACCGTGTATAAAGAATGTGCCAGGATACTTAATTATTATTTTATTTTTTAAAAGAGTACCAGCCCTCAGCCTGTGCTGCTTATGAGAACAGCGCTGTTTAACAGCTGGCACCCAATAAATGAAAAATAAGCTTAAAAAGCTTTTTTCTGTTCTAAAAATAAAATAAAAAACCAATTGCTAAATAAATGTCGAGAGACAACATTCGCATGTGATTAGCGGTTAGTAAACAAGAGCCAAGTCGCGGTTCGTCACAAAGAGGCGGACCGCGGAAACTATGTTGGCACACGTACGTTTAGTTACGTGATTGTCAAGAGCGCGCTATAAAAATACAATTTGCATGTGAGCGTGTGGCGGAGATGGCGCCAGCCAGCGCGCGGGGCTAGCGCGCCGGCCCTAGTTCAACACGACTGCAGGGGAGCAACATACCACAAGCTACTATGAAGAATAGTGACTATTAGCTAATTTACTAGCCTTCTACCACAAATAGAGCTAGAAGTACTACTATCATACCCATTTCCGATGTGGAGCAGTAGTAGGTACACTTGTATTACTGTGTTTCGGTTAGAAATAAAAGGGGACCGGTGAAATAACAGGCTCATGAGGCTTATCAACTTTACGTCTCAGGGTCATCTTCGCATTGGCGATGACCGAAGCGCCCCAGAAGCGTTGCAAATGTTCATAGGCAGCGGTGGCCACTTACCATTAGGTGAGATAACATGCAAACATGCATTATAGTGTTAGTCAAATAAAATACCAATTACATTGTCCTGATAGCAGTAGCAGTTTATTTTGAATGTAAATTTTGTATACGATTAAAAAACGTAAACCTAAGGTTTTCTTAGGTAAAGCCAACCTTTGTATTACTAGTGCACATTTGTATTCACATGCACAAATCCCCTTAAATAGGAACAAAGAAAACCACTCTGTCATGGTAGACACTTTTAACATCTATATTGAGTTTAGCCACTGTTTTCGGTATCTCTGTGGTGTGGTAGTGATCAGCGTGCGAGTGCTCTGCGACAGATGTGCAGCGATAACCTGGCTCACGGCGGTACGTGCCGCAGCTCGGTGCGCTCCAGGACGAGAGCCCGCGAGCTGCGGCGGCGGCGGCGGCGGTGGCGATACCGAAATGTCTACCCATTAGCTAGCGCCGCTCACAGATCTGCGAGATTACCTCATCAGACCTCACATCGCCCAATCACAGCATAACATACCCTGGGTCTAGGTCAAGCCGGTTAAATTATGAGTCGTTCGTTAACCTCGAACCTTCGTGTACTTTAATACTGATGGTTCCTCGTTTTGTTTAAAATGAATGATCTATGAGGTAAATTTAAAATAATTAACCGCGAGAGTAGCTAATCGTACCGTAGCTATGTCTGAAGCAGTTACATGGTCGTGCGGGCGCATGTCGGCATGTTATGACTTAAGCCGGACTAAGATCGCAGGCTATTGTCGCGAGTAAGTTTCCATTAGTCAGGGTACATAACAATCTGACGTGAGCTCTGTTGCCAGCCGGCGGCGGCGGCGGCGGCGGTGGCGGCGCGGGCGGTCACGCGGCGGCGCATGCACATAGATATGTACAAAACAGTATCACGTACAATCACAGTTTTCTAACATTGTGAAGGCTCACGGAGGCACTAAAGCGTCCAGCTGCTTGCGTATGCGGGTGCGCGCGCGCCTCGCCCCGCGGAATCACAATCGACACTCTCGGTAATAACTCGTCGAACGGTCGCGCCTCGTGGAATCAACAAATAGGTGGCACTGCGCAAGCGCGGCGGTGTCGGAGCCAGGCAGAGGACTCCGGCTCTTTGTCTTCAGGACCTTGGGGACGAAGGTCCCCGTCACATCGCTATGTGCCGAAATATCGATGATGCGCCAAGTGTCACCGCATTGTCCGAAGCTTTACAATTGAAATAAAACATGTACTTATTACAGATTATCTGGTTTGCTGGTCTTCATGAGTGTATTATTTCATAAGCAATGAGACTATTGTCACTTTTATTTGACTATCAAAGCAAATTTTTTCGAGTGCTTATTGCTTGATGAAAAAGACATCAACGACAGAAAGCTTCATATAGGAACCATTTCAAGACTAAATTTTACAGTTTGGTGCTTTATTATTATTTAGTAATTACTATGTAATGTACTCACTGCTAGAGCATGAGCTTAATTGACCTCATAGTCTAACAGTTAGAACCTACTTACAACTATATGTACTTGACTTACAAGAGTTTGTGAAACCCTACATAAATAAATAATATCTCTAATTCTATAAAACAAATTATATGGTATCAATGTTTGATAAATAATACGTAATTATTCCCAGATATTGAAAGGTCGAAGCTGTCACATCGAATGACGTCACAGTGTCGAGTGAAGCTCTATTAATCCCGAGATGACACGTCAATAATGACAATTATTATAATCGGTTCACGTCAAACGGTGGCTTACTAAGAAAAATAACAAGAACAAACATCGTTTGTATTCATACAATTCATGGCAACGCCGCGGCCGCGGACGGCGTATTATTCAGATGCGATCGAACGCGTCAATCATTCCTCACCTCGGACCCGAAATACATCACCCATCTCCGCGCTTATCGAACCAAACCCAACTCTAATTACTCAACCATAAGCTCCTCTTTCATTGTTCTGCAGCGATTCGGATGTAGGCAAAAGGTAATATTTAATAGGCCCATAGTAATGAGGCAGCTGGTGACGAAGGAAACTCCGCATGTATTTATTTAAATTTATGACAATCGGTATGAAAATAAAGTTGTGTTTACCGTACCGACTGTAACGAGTAGGCTTTACTCATATTTTACGTTGAAATACCATTGTAATGTTTATGGGATTATTTTTTACACTTACATGATAATACGTCTATATTTGGTTATTAATGTTAAAAGCAACACAATATTGTAATGCGACACGTCACGCGCCGCTGAGCCTGCATTGCTGAGTTATGTTCACACGTTAAAAGTTATCGATCATTTTCGTATTTTTTTTTTAATATCTCATCGAAATTTTTAAGGCCTTGGTTTCTATATAATCCAGGTTTTTGACTGGCCTATTGGCTTGGTGGTTAGGAAAAAAAATTGTTGGCAGCTATCAGGTTTCCATATTACAAGCTTTAATTAGTTGCGTGTAAATAATGTCCCAGCGAATGTATTTATACTTTTGGAGGGCAAATCGGGTACTTTGTCAAAAATTTGTACTGGCAAACATTCAACGGTAAGATCCAGCAGTTACACTTGAGAGTCTGTAAATAGGTTGGTAACGCAATAATCATCAAAAGCTAATAAAATAAATAAATATAAAGCAATATGTTTTCAGGGCACAAATTACCATTAAGTGGATCGTCTGTCTGCTTGTCAATATTCCTAAATTTAAAATAAAATATTTAATTCTTTACTCTACATTTTTGAACATATTAGCAAAACGTCCTCTCGAGACTATGTTATGTTAGTGTCTGAACAACGACAGGTTTTGGTATCTATTCAGATATCTATATAAATCAGTCTAGCGGGCTCAGGTTTCTTTATAGTGTTTCCCTTCACCGATAGCTCAAGCTCAATCTTTCACAGAATTCGAAGTTACTATCAACAGAGCTATCATCGTTCTTGGCGCAGCGGCAGTGCCTGCGGGGCGCGGGGCGCGGGGGCGCGGGCGGCGCGGTGCGGGCGGCGACGACGGTGCGGGTGGCTGGTACACTAAATAATTCATTAATTTGCCTCCTTATCAATCGAATATGAGTTTTTATGCACTCTCAGAAGCTGCGAGTGCCCCGTGCCCCAACATTACAATACAATGCTAATGAGCTCCAAATGGCCGGCAAAAACAACTAAACGCGCATTAAACACCATTTTGCTTACGTAATGAACTAAGACCCGCCCAACGAATTTAGTGAAGCAAATTAATTCGAACGGTCGACATTGTCGAACGTTATCGATCGTAAATTGTGCTATTGAAAAAACATGTCATATTTAAGTGAAAGAAAATGTCACAGTCTTATAAATAGGCAGTCAATTCTTTATTTGTTCCGAACTATTGTGGAAGAAAAATCGATTATGGCCCGAAGTCATGAGAGATAGCGATAGCGATAACGGTTCACCTTTTCAGACGGCTGTATAAGGGCGCCATAAGTTTGAGCTAATTTGACCCTTCAGTTTGATGGATGGTAGAATAAAGTAACAGGTTAACGTATTATGGAATAGTTCAAGGCTGACGGTAGCTCTGTGATGGTGGCGCCACATCATACGAGAAGCTTGAGCTTTCAGAGAAGGAACCCATACTAATACTTATACCTGGGTGACCACTTACCTCGATTTAAAAATCTACCGACAAAAACCGACTGGTCTTTTTCAGCAGCTGCATTTGAGCGCAATTTTTTATATATTCTTCTTTTTCTATATTTCAAGTATCTTGATGAGTATGTGTTAGTATAATTTTATTGAAAACTAGCTGTGCCCGTGACTTCGAAAGCGTGATATAAGGTCTCTTTATTTTTCGTTCTTATTTTGTTATAGGAATACGCTGCATTCCAGTTACCTTGCAAACTCCCATAAAAAGCAAAATACTTTCAAAAATGGTCTAATTGTACTCTGTTACATTCCCTACATCAACCGCTATCAGTTTTTGGCAAATATTTATAATGAACAGGCACGACGGTACAGTTCATTATCTTCTTCTTAACTATAGAAGATTATTACTATTTTAAAACTTTTTTATTTTCTAAAGAGACACCTGCTTTCTACAGTCAATGTGATAACTTGCCCATATTCAAATGTATGATTCCTAGACCCAGATTATTATAGTTGAATACAACGAAGTCGAGCGGCTGTCTGGTGACAGGCTGTGATGGTGGCTGAGTCGGAGCGAAGGTCTCGCCGCGCCAGGAAGCCACGTCGCCGCTACGTGCCGCCCGGTCTGCGCGCGCGCATCCACACAACATCCTTGATACTTTATTCTACAAGCTACCAACTGGCACGGGAAATATGACAATCTAATAGTCCTACGTTGTCCGCGAGATATCTTATACTTTTCCGGGATAAAAAGAATTATATGTCTTAATCCAGGTTATAAAGCATCTAAGAACCAAGCTTCAAATAAAGTTATAATAATGTTTACTCCAAAGAGTAACAAACATCCATCCATCCGCACAAGCTTTTGCATTTATAATATTAGTGAGAACGAAAGCAGGATTAAGTTGCGATACATTAATTATGTAGTGACATTATTCACAAAAGTTTCAAACCAGATCCAATTCTAAACTACTCGGGTCTAATTTCAATCAATAAGTTTGGTGATTCAATTACTTAGATTTCGGAATAACTCCCATCTTACTTTCAGGCGTTTGGTTAACACATATACAATATTATACTATTCTGTGTGTATTGTACAAGTATCAAAATGATCGCGTCGAGCATCGAACAGCGTGGAACGTCGCGCGCGTCGCAGCAGTCTCACGCAGTGTCTTCCACTGACGAACTGTACACTGGTGTCAATGTATCCTTCACATCACGAACGAACTAGGCATAGGGATATACTACCATACATTGTACCCGCATGTATGCACTTTATCAGATCCGTTACAGAGGCACAAATTACAAATTACAGTAATTTTTTTTTATATCAATTATAAAATATTAATATATAATACAATTACTGTAATTTTGAACATCCCCCATCTTTTAAATTTAGTTATTATTTTTTTATCATTATCTTCCGCACATATACGTATACATTATTCTAATCCATTTTGTTATTGATTAATATTGACTTGCAAGCTTCACAAACAAACATATTTACCTACATTTACTATCCTCGCTAGTGTAGATTGGTGGTTCCGAGCATGTTCAACCGCCGTAATTTTTTGCTTCAGAGGTTAGGTACTGTTTGGATTTTCAATTTGTGTTAACGACAATCGCATGTCGTATGGAATTATTACTTGAAGCTAGAACGTACACGATGCCAAGAGAGAACCTGCTTTATTGCTACTGCCATCACGTCCTTATTTGAGAAGTAGTAATAAAATATTATTAAGAAGTAGTAGAGCCCTCAGTGCAGAGTTTGTCTGGGGAAGTACTTCCACCGTATCCATTTCTACCGTGAAGCAGTAGTGTATTTGTATTACTCTTTCAAATAAAATAAAACAACTTCACGTCTCAGGGTCGACGTTTTACATATTTCCTGCATAGGCGGCGGTGACCACTTACCATGATCCTATGTCAAAACCTACTAATGTTAAAAATGCGTAAGTTTTTGAGGAAATATGTATGGATGTGTGTTATGCTCTTTCTTGCAAAAATTTTACATCCCTTATGTATGTATTTGACTGCAACCTTGTATACCTACATAATAGGTTGGGGAAAAAGTTCCTTTGCATTTTTTAAGAAAATTCAAAACATTTTTAATATAGTTTATTTACATTTAACTAAAGTATGTAGGTACCATTCTGTTCGATAACTTTTTGCCATCTTGTAAGTAGGGACATGATCCCATTGCTATAGAAATTTTGGGACTTCTGATCAAAATATTGCGACAAGTGGTTTTGACAGTCCTCTCGTGATGTTAACCTGACACTGCCTAAAGAATTCCGAAGTGACCGAAATAGGTGGAAATCTGAAGGTGCAAGGTCAGGACTATACGGCGGATGCATTAATACCTCCCAGCCAAACTCTCTTAATTTTTGCTGAGTGGCTAAAGATGTGTGAGGTCTAGCGTTATCATGATGAAAAACCACACCCCTTCTGTTGATTAATTCCGGCCGCTTTCTCTCAACTTCTTACTTTAATCTCATCAGTTGTTCGCAGTAGAGTTCAGAATCGATGGTCCTGCCTGGTGGTAACAGCTCATAATGAATAATGGCCCTTCCAATCCCACCACACACACAGCATCACCTTGTTGCGAGTTAACCCGGGCTTCGCCATAGTCTGTGAAGCCTGACCGGCCTTTGACCACGACCTTTTTCGCACGTTCTTGTCGTACGTGATCCACTTTTCATCACCAGCTATCTGCACATATCACAAATGAGTACACGGTTTATTAGTTTTCTTTCAGTGAGCTCGTGAGGTACCCAAATATCTAGCTTTTTTGTGTACCCAGATTTTTACAAATGCGCCAAAACTGTTTTGTGGTCAATTCCCAGTTCTTCAGCTACATCGTAACTACTGATATACCGATCTTGCTCCACTTTTTCAAAAATGGCATCCATTTTATCCGTAATGGGGCGACCAGAGCGACGTGCATCTTTGACATCAAAATTTCCGGATTGAAAACGCTTAAACCAAATTTGTGCTACTCTCACAGACACTGCACTAGGTCCATAAACATCGCAAATTGTTTTCGCGGCTTGCGTTGCATTTTTACCTTTTTTGTAGTAAAATTTTAAAATGAATCGAATTTCTTCATTAGATTCACTCATCTTGGCGGTACGAAAAACAAATGCAAATCACACGTTTTCCTAATTTGAACTTGGAATAATGTTCTTTAAAATTTAAACTTTTAATGATACCAAAACCAGCCAGATACAAATAGTATAGCCAAAGAGATTTTAATACAAGTTCATACATACTGTAATGCGAAAAGACTTTTTCCCCAACCTAATATATACCTATAATTTTAATTTATCCGAACTTTCTATTCCTAAAATTATAATACCCTGTGATAAGTGGAACCGCTGATAGAAGAACAAAAACATGGTGACATGGCGGTAAGCGCAGTCAGCGCACGTCGCGCGCGCACGTCACGTCGCAACTAGAGACGTAAAAATCACATTTCCGGTCCCCGAGACCGAGCGCCGCAGATAAGGGTTGAGCCGCAGTACCCGAGCGGACTTCACGCCGCTCCACGACTTCCTAATGAGGAAGCGCTCGGTGCGCGGGACCTTGGACAAACACACCCTGAATAGTAAACACTCCAAGATCATAGTGTCACTGTCACGGAACTATAAATCTGTCAATGGTCAAGTGGCTTTTAACACTCCATAGTTCCTTAGAGCTCTTCGTACAGACTTATGGGAAGTACTACCACAATACGCTGTTCCGCGCCGTGAAGCAGCAGTGCTTATGTATTGTTTGGGCTTTAAGGTAAGGTAGGGCGGTGACTTAACAATTTTAATATTTGCCATCAGGTGGACCTTCTCCCTGTTTTTAGCCCAACTTCACTACTTCACTGCTCAGACAGACGCGTGAACGGTAACAGATGCGTGCATTGCACATGCGTCATTATGACACTGAGTACAACCACTATATTACAAACAATTATGGATGTTTAGTCATGAACCAATTGTGCAGGTTTTTATTCTTGTATTCATATAAATATAACCTTTACTGTTATTTTTTTTTCCATATAAGAGGGTCGTTTATTGAAATGTGAAAGAATGTAATCGTGGAAGTAATTGAAACGATTGGCGATGTGTGAAAGCTCGTGACGAGCGCGCATAGCAGTTCCTAGGGTACACCTTTGCCGCCCATTATAATTGTTATTTATTTTTCATTGTCTCATATCTCTTAAAAGAAAACATAATTGCATAATAGCACACATGTTCGTAACGTAGGTATCGGCCGGCGGTCGGACTCATTCCGTATTCGAGTACACGCCAGTAAAAATAGCACCTGCGAAATATAGCACAAAAAATGTATGTCGCAGCTCGCAAATGGCCATAAAGCAGTCTTCCATCGATCAAGAGAACGGAGTCGCCATACATATCGGCTCATATTAAGTGTGACGGCGAGTGTGCTGGCGCAACGGTCGCCCACGCCCGCCGCCGCGCCGCCCCGCTGTCGCCCCGCCGCCGCACCACCACGCTCCGCATAGGCATTAGCATTAATCCTTATTAAAACACCACGCCGTCCCCGACTGACCGACACACTAATTAGACAATTTGCGTATTAACTCGCAGACATTCGCCTTCGCTCGCACCGCGGGGAACGTCCCAACCGCACGATGCCGTGCCAGCCTGAAAACGTATCAAACGCGATCACCTTAGAGCGGACAATCGTAGATGACCGACGCTCGTCTCAACAGAGGCACTAAGACATCGGCGGAATGGCTGATTCCTATTGTAATGTATGCTAAGCGCTCGTGACCGCGACAATTAGGCTAGGATGTGCCGGCCACGGCCGCGTCGTGTCTCCGCTCCGTCACGCTGAATTGCGATCGGCAATTAGTGGCTCATCGCTGCATCGTTGACTCGCTTATTTAATCACGACCGCATCTATTATGCTCGGGATGCAGATGCGGCCGGCGCTGAGCCGCATGCTAAGCCGCAGGGTAGCGCCCGAGACGTGGGATTATCGGGACACGCTAATGAAGCCCCCGTTAGGAAAAACTGACGGGGCGTGGGTGCGGTGTAACGACGCGTTCGGAGGATGTCACCGGTGGGTATTTACCAAATTTCCGATTCAAGCCACGTTATTAATAAGGAGAGAGGTCGGGCCGGCTCGTGATCGGCTCGGGCTCCTACGCGGGCGCAGCCGCCGACACGAACAAAATAGTCGAAAAAGGTAAGCGCGCGGTCGTGACGGGAATGTCGCTGATGTTATGTATTTCAGGTCGCACTCATTGTATTTTAAACCGCCATTGTTTCGTATTTCGCGCCTGCGCACAGAATGCACCGCGCCGCGCCGCCGCCCCGCCCGCGCCCGGCGCCCGCGTCGGGGCTCGCCGCCCGCCGTATATCTCGCTCGCGAAACGTCCCTCAAAACGATGCGGACGCGTCACTCTATAAATAGTTCCAGTTTTACTTTACAGAACCTCCTACCGAAGTTGGATGCGTAAGTATATCTCGAGGCTATTGTTGGAGGTCGTGATGGATGAGTATCGTGGACGCAGCCCGTGTGACAAGTGCGGGCGGAGGCGGAGGGAGGGGGCGCGGACGCGGGCGCACGTGGTCGCCGCCTCTCCCACGGTCCGCGATTGATTAACGGTGCGGTTCGCGCTAACCGCCCGTCGACGTGAGAATGCTCTACGAGCTAATGTGCACGCAGCACATTCGGGCCGTGTCGCCTCCGCGTGACAAAATTGCAACCCACTGTGCACGGTCGCCGGCCACCGTCGCCGCGGACACGCCCGTCGCGCGTCGGCGCCGCTACATGAACGCACATTGGTTTATTAACATCGCTCGACACTAGCGTTCGATTCCAGCGTCATTTAAGTAGGAATTCTCTCACGCTACGATGTTAATTTGAAGATGAGCCTTAACAAACATGGCTATGACAGCGGCAGTACGCGCGGGAACAGGCCAGGTGATCCATCAAGATGGCGATCTATTGTCAACAAGTGCAGCATTATGCACATGTGCCGTGTGCAGTACCGGCGGCGGCGGGCTGGCGATGGCGTAGTGCGGAGACGCGGGAGCGATGCTGCGGGAGATAGCGCACGCGCACGATCCGCCTGGGAACGAGCCAGAACGATGGCTGCCAGAGCCGTCGCCGCCCGCCCCCCGCCGTCGGCACACGGCACTCAAGGCTAAGACAGAACAGGATGCTACTTCCCAAGGGACTGGAGATTTTATCAACGCTTACTCTATGGTGGAGTTTGGATAAAAATAAAAATATATAACAATCTAATTGATGTGATAAAAAAGATGTATATCCAGTGACGTGGCACATATTTTCATTCATATTCAATTGTTAGTTTAATATTCCAAGGCGATATTAGCTAAATTGTAGTTACATGAAATGCTGTGACAAAGATCTTGGTTTAAATACATTCGTCAAATCTCGTTGCAGTATTGGTTGCAGTACTCCTCTTCCACTTCCACTCTCAAGTTAAAAATCTATCGCCTAGCAACTGTAGGTATTCTGCCAACTGCCCCCTTATTCAGCTGCTACAAACTTCGTCGGCGAGCCGCTTCACGTAGACCTCGGAGAGTTTATCTCTCACGTGATTTGTAGTTAGCGAAAGAGACAGAGCACGGAGGCCGTGACGAAATATCCTCGAGTTATTCTCATTTTCCTTACAGGATCGAGCCCCAGCACTTGAGAACTCTCTCCACTCTTGACCACACCACTTACCAAGGTGAGATTGTGGTCAAACATAAACACATTCATACTAAGAAAAGCGATCTCTAACATATACCGTTAGACAATACTCACCTCGGTCGCCACATTTATTTTGTATGTTTGTATAATAAATACCACCTTTCACCTTCTCTGTCAACCATTAATCTCGCTTACAAATGTTTCAAATCTATGCAAGATTTAAGTCTCATACCATGTACAGTATCCTATATAGACTTCTGCATGAAAATTGCAAGTTCAAAACCATTTCAGTTAGCCCCTAGGAACCCTCCTAAGTACCCACTTTTGACGGTCATAGCAACTGAAGTTCCCACCGGTTCAGAACCTAGCCATGGATGTTGTTGGCGTAAACAAAAACATCCTGAATGAAGCAAAAAGCTCAAGCCACACAATATGAGATGCCGTAGCACCAAGCGTCAATGAAATCACAAAGCCCATTCACGCGGAGGCTGGCGCGGCTCTCCAATTACATTCATTTATCAAACTGTTGCATACACAAGCTCCTTGTTCCTTTGTTACTTAAACGTGATAAATATGTAGTTGGATCTAATCACGTTTATCCTAGTAGCTATCGTCGCGCGGCTTCACCCGCGTTCCTGTGGGATTTTATTTATCCACATTATATCATAGCTGATGACACTCGGGGAATAGAGTAACATTATATAAGAGAATTAAATTTGAGAAATCGGTTGAACATTTTCGGATATTACCTCGTAAATCCAAAGTTATAACCTAAACTCTTTATAATATTGGTGAAGGTAGATTGACTAAGTACAAAAACATTTTGCCATTCTATAAACCTAAAGAATTTTTAAACATTACAATTTAATGATCACAAATATTTTACAGACGACTTACAATTAGATAAAATCAAAGTTTAGATCGATAGCACATACATAAATCGTATTACAAATGTCCAATCCTGAAGCTCTGCCTTCCACGATGAAATCTTCCATACGTATAGTGCTGAACTAGCAGCTTCATATACAAATCTGTACTTTTTCTCACAACTTTATTGTAACACCATTAATCTTTGGTAATCTCATGAGCACGAGGTCCAGTGGCCGGAGTTCAAGATCCTTGTCCGGTGCTCATTTCGATTGCGCACGCGTCCATCTTATAACGGTTGAACGGCTCAAAGCGTCGGCGGCGGTATCTCGACTCGCATCTAACAATTACGCGTGTAATGATTCATTTAGTGAATTTTAGTGCGTACACACGTCGCTGCCGCACGTGAGGGTAAGACCGGAGGTTGTCTAATGTTCCTTTAAACCCCCCTAATTAGCTAGTATCGTAATATTAACCTGATCAACAGTATACTTTTCTTGTTACTCTGCGGGAATTGTCATTCTAGAAAATAAAATGAAAGTATCCCTTCCTTTATTTTTGTACTTACGACCTACAGCAACATCATCACTTACTTGTGGAATTGTATTGGAACTTTGCTGGGTTTCTTGCAGAATCAGTTCTCTTAAAGTAATCTCAATAATCTACAAAAGTTTTAATTAAAAAACAAAAATAATTTCATGAAATTTCTTTCGTATTTAATCCATGAGTAAAATTAAGTTTGGAACTCTGTTGCACCAATTAGGTTTTATGTTTCGGGCAATTGTACACAAAAACTGCATTGCGCATCGATTGCCTGTAGGGAGTATCGTTCCATACTAGCTTGCTTTGAAGTCACCAGAAGATGTTAATGCTACTTCTAAATTTTTAGGTACCTCTGTCTTTCTTTAGGATTCTCTTTTTCTTAATTTTAAAGCAGTTTATTATAGAACTAAAAACGATCGTCATCTATGACGTCACAAGTCGTGGGTTATATTTTCATCTATAACTCCTATGTCATTTTAAACGTGAACTTGCCTGTTTGTTCTGCATCTAAATGTGTCTGTACGTCTAAGTATACTCTTAATACAAATGGTCATATTTTTATGCGTAGAACAAATGCTGTGAATAATGTCCCGGGATATTATTTATTTACTGAAATACAATATTTAATTTCTCTTAAGAATATTAAAGTTGATTTTTTTATTAATTGCATTTTAATTTATCATTTTTCTTTTCTTTATGGAGCCATACGGTTGACCACGAAATCACCATGCCAATCAAACGTGGTCAAATGTGGTAAAGCTCATAAAGACTGTATGGTAAATGGCCCTTAAATGCCGACACACGCGGATGTGAAGATAATCGTCCTTAACACCGTTACTAATTACCTATTCTAATCACGCGAGATGTATGGGAACTAGAAAATGATGATGAGCCTTTGTCCTGGATGTATCAGATCTTAATGATTGCAAATCTAGATGTATCCATTTAGAGCTAAGGTGACATCCTGTCTTACTAATGAGCGCCGGTATAGAAAACAGTATTTGTGGTATATCAGTTACTTGGTTTCCATAGTACAAGTTCTACCTTATTTTGGATGGGCAAGCATGATAAAGAATGTACCAGAATATTTATAAGAAAGGGAAATAAAAATACAGAGTCATTGTTATTAAAGCTTCGGGAAGTAGGTACGCTATGATAGGTAATATTCCTCAAAAGGACTATGATGAAGCCAAGGATAGTGAACATCCAGGTATTATGAGTCAGAAAACATTGTACCTATAACATAATTAATGATTATTTAATTTAAGTCAATAATTTTACAATATAACTTGCTATTTACATGGCCGTTATCCCCGAGGAGTTAGGCAAAGGCTCAGCAGTGGGACCCGTATTCCACCGAAGATATTTTGAAGTCCCCATGTGACATGTAGCGAGAAGTGTCACCATTTTTCGGATTCGTTACCAATCCGAATGTCTGCACAAAGAAACGTTAATATTATCCGGGAGCAAAATCCAGGACCTTCAGTGTTACCCGACCACCGAGACGATCGTGGTACAATAACATTAATTGTAGAAAACTAAACACACTGGCACTACGTACAATATTGTAAGAACAAATTGTAGTTGATCGTTACATGCAATTATGTTTTCTCTGTCATCTATTTATGCATTTGTGTTCTATAAATTGCTTACTGTTAATTTTATGTTTCATCTGTTTTTTCTCAATCTTACGACCTGTCTGATGGTAAACGGTCAACACAGCCTTTTGAAGAGAAGAAGGATAAGTTCCGTGTGGCCGACCCCGCAAAAATCTTTTCATCCCATCTATTCGAAAAGGATAACTTGGTTCGCCTTTAAGTGCACCCTAAGGTGGTGTTTTCTATAAGAAACCTTTAGCGGGCAGTAATGAGTTTTTAATCCTCTTTATAAGTGCGCCGCAATTATCTTTGCCGCGCAGTTTTTGAATTTGTAACATCTTAGTGTTCAGCGCCAAAGAAATCGAACACAAATATTGTTTGAATAAAGACTGACTGGTACGACGGCCCATAGTCGCGCCGCTGGCTGAATAAAAAAACAATCTCTATTCCTAATAAAACTCTAACAATAAATTTTCATAATTGCGAAAATGTCTCAAATGTAAATATTAATTTTTAGTTGTTTTATTATTAGATACTGTTTAAGTTCAATTTAGTTGTTACTCTATGTTTTATTAAATAATAATATTACAATAAAATATGAGGCGCATTTTCTCATATATAGTGATGAAAAGTATAGAGTATCACACGGGTGCAAAATATTTTTATCTCGGGCGACGTACTTTGAATCCCTCGCTTCGCTCTGGATTCAAAAAAACGCCCTCGCCGTAAAAATATTATTTTGCTCCCTTATGATACAATCTACTATTGTAGTTTCCTTGTACTAATGTCAATAAATGTTTTCTATAATACCTTATGAACCTTTCGAACATTCCTTCGACATGTCATCAGTGATTGACCAATCACGCTGTTCCATGAAGAAAGGTATCGAGTAGCTTATCACAGAAGGCCTAAAACACAGTTAGAAAGTAATCGGCGTACATCAGAGCGGGCGGCGGCTGGCGGCGGCCGGCGGGGCGACTGTGGACGCAGACCCGGTGATTAGGGAAAGCCGCATTAGCCACTGAATAATAATTAACTTTCCTGCAAACACTTTCTTGAAAACGTACGGAACGTAATGTAGTATTTTATTTAGTCCTACATTTATTTTCTTATGATTACTAGGTAAGTAAGATTGCCTAAAGAAGATAAATGTTGGTTTATTAAATAAATAGGTACGGTGCAAGCTGTTCCCTACATATGTTGCGATGCATCCATAGAAAAAACCACTTTTCCAGTTGTTTTTTCCATAAAATCCTAAGTTATTTATTAAATATGACACGTCAATAGAATATTATACGTGTTAAGCACTTTATATTAAATGAATGTAACAGTATTCTGTTATTTACACTAAGTATAGATGTGTACAGCATTTAACACATTTGAAACGAATGTAAGATATTTAAAAGTTATACAAAAAGCAATTCAGAAAATGATTAAAAATAACATAAATTAAGTCCTTTGGCCAGTTGGCTTGGTGTTTACGTTGTTACATTGGTGCGACCCTGACTGCCGAGCCGAAGGTTGCGGGTTCGATTCCCACCCAGAACAAACATTTGTGTGCATGAACTATTTGTTCTGTGTCTGGGTGTAAATATATATAAAAGTAACTATTTAGAAAAAAATAAGTAGTATAATAGGTTGGGGAAAAAGTTCCTTCGCATTTTTTAAGAAAATTCAAAACATTTTTAATATAGTTTATTTACATTTAACTAAAGTATGTAGGTAACATTCTGTTCGATAACTTTTTGCCATCTTGTAGGTAGGGACATGATCCCATTGCTATAGAAATTTTGGGACTTCTCTGAACAAAATACTGCGACAAGTGGTTTTATGTTAACCTTTTTTTTTTTTTTTTAGACAGGGGAAATGCTTTGCGCATACCCCCGCGCCTCGGGGAAGACGCGGTGGTTATGTGGGACTTGTCCTAGTGGGGAGGGGTCCGAGAGGTATACCCACTAAAACCCCTGTTTGCCGTCACTGTCATGCAACGCCGGGACGAGGGTACACTCGTCACTCGCCCGGCGGTGTCGTGATGTTAACCTGACACTGCCTAAAGAATTCTGAAGAGACCGAAACAGGTGGAAATCTGTAGGTACAAGGTCAGGATTATACGGCGGATGCATTAATACCTCCCAGCCAAACTCTCTTAATTTTTGCTGGCTAAAGATGTGTGAAGTCTAGCGTTATCATGATGAAAAACCACACCCCTTCTATTGATTAATTCCGGCCGCTTTTTCTCAACTTCTTGCTTTAATCTCATCAGTTGTTCACAGTAGAGTTCAGAATCGATGGTCCTGCCTGGTGGTATCAGCTCACAATGAATAATGCCCTTCCAATCCCACCACACACTCAGCATCACCTTGTTGCGAGTTAACCCGGGTTTCGCCACAGTCTGTGAAGCCTGACCGGCCTTTGAACACGACCTTTTTCGCACGTTCTTGTCGTACGTGATCCACTTTTCATCACCAGCTATCAGCTTCTTCAAAAATGGTTCGGTTTCATGACGTCGTAATAAAGAATCACAAATGAGTATACGGCTCATTAGGTTTCTTTCAGTGAGCTCGTGAGGTACCCAAATATCTAGCTTATTTGTGTACCCAGTTTTTTTCAAATGCGCCAAAACTGTTTTGTGGTAAATTCCCAGTACTTCAACTACGTCGTAACTACTGATATGCCGATCTTGCTCCACTTTGTCAAAAATGGCATCCATTTTATCCGTAATGGGGCGACCAGAGCGACGTGCATCTTTGACATCAAAATTTCCGGATTGAAAACGCTTAAACCAAATTTGTGCTACTCTCACAGACACTGCACTAGGTCCATAAACATCGCAAATTTTTTTCGCGGCTTGCGTTGCATTTTGACCTTTTTTGTAGTAAAATTTTAAAATGAATCGAATTTCTTCATTAGATTCACTCATCTTGGCGGTACGAAAAACAAATGCAAATCACACATTTTCCTAATTTGAATTTGGAATTATGTTCTTTAAAATTTAAACTTTCAATGATACCAAAACCAGCCAGATACAAATAGTATAGCCAAAGAGATTTTATTACAAGTTCATACATACTATAATGCGAAAAGAATTTTTCCCCAACCTAATATGTAGTATATCAGTTACCTGGTTTACATAGTACATGCTCTGCTTATTTTGGGACCAGATGGCCGTGTGTAAAGAATGTCCCATGATATTTATTTATTTATTAAAAACTAAACAAATGGTTTTTTTTAAGGCGATAATACCGGTAAAACGATAGTAAAACCTATGTAGATTTCAGTTGTTTGCCCCCACAGACTGCGACAATCCTACATATGTATAACATATGTCATAGGTTCAAAATATCTTCAGTAAAATGTTGCTTATTAGTAAGACTCGGCCTCTTCAGGGAGTAAAAACATCTGTTTACTTGAATCGGTTCGTCGTGTGAGCCTCGTCTCGGTCACACGTACAAAGGAAACTCGATATTTAATTTTTGATCCATTTGTCATATACCACGTAAATGTTAATCATATTGGTAATGTAATGAAAGTTACACCGTCCGATCATGCATAACAAATTCAATGCTTTATTAACATGCAATGCGGCGAGGGAAATTAACTAGCGTTCGGGTAATGAAACCGACTACGACGGCTGATTGAAAAACTTTATAAAGCTGAAGATTCATTATTGTAAAATTGAGTTAAAATCCGTGTGTGTATTGTTGCAGGTTGAATGTGGTGCGAGCTCTGCGGCGGCGACGCGGACACAGGAGGTGAGTACGACCATGACAAATCAACAGAGACTTCACAGGACGCGTACATCACACAGTCCGGCTCGCCGTGTACAAACGATATTTGTTACCAGAAACCCATTGTTATTAACATCACCGGTCATTACGTGACACCTTCTGTATGACCGTGCATCACACCACCATAAAAAGACCAAACGCTTCTTTATCCTATTGTGACTTACGACGTTTTGTTCCCGGCTAAGTCTGTGTTGTCGCGTAACCCGTAACGCCGAAACCAAACTCGGCGTGTGTACACATAGGTAGTTTCGTCGGCGACTTTGTTCGGATACCGTTCGATGCCGCTCGGCAAACATCGCTCGGTAACAAAGTTTTTCAATATTAGAACAAGAGGAGGGCAAACAGGGGCCGCGGTTCCTGGTAGTGGTCCTGATACGTGCAGCCGAGTTGCCCCGAGCGCAGGTGGTGACAGGTGACGTCACTTGTACAGTAGCAGGTGACTTAAAAAAGTTAAATCGAAGCCTCGAATCGGTCGTAAATAAGTTTGAGCGTAGCGACGATTTTAAGACTGTGTTAATTCGATGCAAAAAACTAAGATCACATTTAAAGTGATTCATTCGGTGCGCTAACTCAGTGGCCTTTATGTGACAGCTTAAATCTTTACGACTCCTGAGATACATTAAACGTGGCCACGACAGCGTTCAAAAAATTCGGCGACATCGAGAGCGCTGAGACCCTTCAAAAACAAAAGTCGTCCGGGCTCGTCGTTTATGGACAGGACAGACGAATCGTATCAATACGCTGATGGAACTTTTAGGGACGTATAAAATACGAAGTCATTGTCTTTTTTGCGCGTTCGGTTTGCGCGGTGGCGCGTCGCGCGGAATACCAACAAGGTGCGCCGGCGCGCTGGAATGCGTCGCCGCGAGCAGGACGCCTGTCGCACGTCGCCTCGCCTCGCCTCGCCTCGACTCGCCTCGACTCGCCTCGACTCGCCTCGCCTGGACTCGCCTTGCATAGCCTCATCATACATGCAATTAAAACCTTCCACAGAACGCCATTAGCACACACTTCCAAAAAGCTAAGCCTACGCCGTGAAAAACTCATTCAAAACGGTACCTCGTTCTTTCAATATAGGTAGCACACGATATTACACCCTAAACGAGTAGCAATATGGTTTAGTATTACGTCCGCCATCGAGCTATCAATGGCGAATGCTGGAAGATGCTCTTATACGAATTTCGGACATTTCCTTAGATTGTGATCGAATTCGGAATGTGTTCGGGATGTTGATTTCTTTATCAAGTTCTTTGTTTGACTGGACGAGTTTCAATCTTTCTCATAAATGGCAGACATTTTAACAGCGGTAAAATTATAAATGGAGATATTTTTTAAATATCTGCACTAATTAGCTGACACTCTGTGGGTGGGAATACCACGCTGCAGACCGAAATGTGATATGAGATAATATGGCATGGGTAGACTCGTTTTGTGAAGAACTGCTCTAGATAGACATCTTTTTGTTGCTCTCAATTTCTTGGATGTAAAGTAACAACACTACAAATGAGATCGTTTGGGGTTTGGATATTTCGACTCAACCATACGGTCTTTGGATTAGCAAATAGGATACTCCCTATTATAGGAAATAAACTATAACTCAGTGTCGCGAGTAAAATGAAAAAATTACATTTCAACTGATATTTTATAAGACTTTAAACCAATATTTTACTATACATATATTATTATTTAAAGTGAACAAATTCAATCAAACAACATCACTCGCAGAATGTATTTAAGCTATTCATTTAAAAACATATTACGGCTTATCCTATGACTTATCGTGTAATAAATCTTATTAAAATATAACCATTTTTCCCAGCTGTCTAATTCTGTAGAAATTACCCAACGTCCAGCATAGTAATATAACTTTAGGCGCCAACTGACACTATAAGTCACCGTAATTACCTTTATCCAGAGTACGCTCCCAGAATTACCCAATTTGGTGTAAGAGCCGCATGCAAAACTGTGTGATTAGTCTGTTTTGGTTACTGCATGTGTGTATGGAATAAGAGTAGGTACTAAAAGGACATAACGCCGGCGTATGACGACAGGCAGTATGATGCGCGCGCGCAGCTCTGCTGGCTACCTCACGCACATGATTCTCAAACTTCACGCTCAAATATTGTAATAGCTATTGTATCTAAAACCACCCTGTTTTTGGAAGAAATAAAACATAATTTTTATTATTATGAAGAAGGATAGAACTGTGGGTTTGATGTTACAATAATCTTGAGCTAAAGGTAGTAAAGTAATTGGTATTTTAATGTACAGCCAGGTATAGAGAACCACCTCCCGGTTTATTCCAGTAGCTTTTGAGGGATCATTGTAATATGGAACTCTACTATAAATATTTAAATTGCATACGATGTGATGCTCAAATCCTACTAATATTATAAATGCGAAAGTTAGTAAAGAATTGGATTTTGTGACTGTTTCGAGCAAAAAGTGCTAACCGTATATGGATGAAACTTGGCACAGAAATGGTTTATAATCTGGATTAACTAATACACTTTTTGAATGCTGGTGAAACCGTGGCAGCTACATATGATGTCCAATACAAGTAATGTCTTTAATAAGTTAGAGACAGTTATTCATTTAAGGCAATGAAACTTTGAGCACCGCTCGCTCGAGACAAGAAAATGCACGTCCTCATTAGGCATTCCGCGCTCGTCTATACAATATTTATGTCACTCAGCCGTGTTTTTTAGAGCTGTGTTGTTACTCACTATACACACACGAACTGTGTACGTATACCTACATTGTGCGGAGCAGAGCGCGCGGGTACTCCGTGCTCCGGTGTGCTTTCAAATTTAGACATTTCACTTCAACTTTATTCCCCACAATGTTACGCTACATGCGTCCTATTTTTTATTTGTCAAGTAAATGAATTAGCTTTTTATTACGCCAATGTTTGATCGCTTTCTTTCTTACCTTACTAATATTACCTACACATTCCAAAAATGTGGGTGTCTATGTGTATTTTTTACCTTCAGCAATTCCAGTACCTTAATTTCAGCAAAGCTTTTCAGTAACTGAAAACTACAATATCTACAGATCTACAGATATTGTAGTTTTCAGTTACTTGGTTGCCGTAGTACTCTGCTTAGTTTGGGATCGGATAACCATATGCAAATGTCTGAGGATATTTATTTATGATTGAAATAAAATTTCAAATCCGACACTCACGCATATTTCGTGGTTTACTGGTTGCATTTCCCAATATCTTTTTCTGGCTGAAATTGACAAACATACCAATCTAGGTACATAGTATCAAATACCTTATTGTGGTACATAAGTTGTGGTCGTCACTGTCCATCACCGTCACAGAGGGACAGCTCGTACTTGCCAGCGAGTTCGGCGAACCCTACATCTACTGTTATTAGCACGAATTCTGCGGAGGCATGCCACGAATAAATGTTTTGTTCTGATGACCGATGACCAATGAAGACTTTGATCAAGATTAGCTTGGCAGTTTTATAATTGTGACTTTCAATAAACTCTTCATGTTAAAAATAACGTGGCATGGCCGTATTTGTCATGGTTTATCACACGGTTAGTAGAAACTATAAAACGCTGAATTATTTTAAGAATACATGACAACGGTAGGTACTATAACCGTAATAAATAAATAACACTTTCCGGCTACTAGACAATAACAATAAATCATACAGCTTTACCTATACGTAGTATATGATAATGTAAAATTACTTGAAAAAATTCAACACGATCTTTGAGAAAATGAAAAACTAAATCGTGCAGTCTTGTGCGTTGCTTCACTGTCTTAAATAAGTAGACTCAAGTAGGTATCAGATTTGAATCTAATTAATAAGCGCGCAACACACTAATCTGTCACACGACACGTTATAATTATTGTTTATTAGATTGATAGGCGGCGCGCACGCAGATGTGAGGCACTTTGCATGCGCCGCGCCCGCGCGGGCTGGGATCGATGCACGACCGTTTCAATAGACCGGTGTTGCGATTTTACTTCTCATTTGGAAACTATGTAGGAATGTTCCAATTGTGACTATTTCGAAAGGTAACCTTAGTAGCTTTGACCTTCCTTAGTGCTATTCTAGTTCGTGGCCCTAGATTGAATATATGGTTTTGGGTTTTGAACAAATATATGTTTTGCTTTTTACAAGAATGTTAACCCTACCACCTCCCATTTCTATTAGGTTTTATAGACCATAAGTGTTTCCTCCTTCCTCCCGTATATTAAAAATATTAATACAACAATTCCGTTATTTCTAAATTTTAGAGATATAAAGTATCTATTTATACCTTTTACGCTTTGCTATATTTTAGGTTCTGAATGAGGTGGATTGGATGCCCGGCAAGATATTCACTGTTTGAAAATAATCACGCTCACCACCGTGGATGGGTAAGATATTTTTTGCTAGATATGATAATAATCTCAGAATAAATATAAATAGATATAAAATATATATAGAATTGAACATAACTATTTAAGCTTTATCATGTTGCATAAAATAAAGTGCTATATTAGGGCACAAATCACTATAATAATTTTTATTCGATGTAAATAAGGAACAGCGTTCAGCATTTCCTACGGTACCTGTTAAACCAAATTATATTTCTTAATTTATTTAAGAATGTTAACATAATATGAAATAAATGTTCATCCAAAAATGAGATGCAGTTTTCTACTTGGCTTGGCTAATTAAAATTTGCCTAAAGTCTGAAGGTAAAAAATTGTTACAAAAATTGTGCAAACAATTTCATTTCATTTTAACAATTTTTTACTTATTGGAACTAGGTAAAACGGGGCATAGCACACGTTCCACAAAGTGTTACCAGTAAGTGGCGATTGTTGAAGGAACCGAATGGTTGACAGGAAACATTCATCTAAGCATCCTGGTACGTGCATCCTCCGCCGCTTGCCGCCGGCCACCGAGCAGCGGGCACAGGTCGTGCGTTCGACTCCCACCCAGGACATTCATTTGTGTGCCTGGACATGTTTGTTTGGGTGTAAACAACTATGACTATGTATTTAGAAAAAAGAGTAGTAGTCGTACGTCAGCTATTCAGATTCCTTAGTACAAGCTTTGCCTAATTTGGTATAAGATGCCAAGATATTTATTAATTGTTCATCTTTTAAAAACCTGCGCTAGTTTCGTCAAACTCTCTCACACTCACACTATTATTCCAGGGCTTTATTTGATGCTAGAAAAAAATTACTTCGATCGATCAAAAGTATGACAATAATTTAAAAGAATTCCCAATTTAAGAATTGGAGGCACTGTCAAAATCTTCAGTGAGACAAACTAACTTGCTTGTAAATAAGTTGTTATAGTATAAAGATAAAATTAGATATCTATTACTTCCGTACCGTGGTTTCACCTGCGTTCCTAAGATGACGGTCTGTCTCCTCTTCCATAACCTAGTGTATCTAGCAATTTTTTTCAAGACACAGTTGTCACAGACAAAAAACAAAGTTAATTCAAATTCATATTATTAGTAGAATAAGAATGTTTACAATTATTTATGTTAACCGTAAAACATATTTTTCCCAAATTAGGTAGGTACATTTTTCTTTAATTCTTTTACAATTCCTTAATTAACTAATCTAGATTGAGGCTATTGTATTTGCACTTATATTTTAATATAACTGGTAAGTAACCCTCCGTGGGAGGTTTTAAATAAATTTGAAATCTATGGTCACCACACCGCCGCCTGTCAGCTAATTGCGCATGCTAGGTCAAAGGTGTACAAGTGAGCAGCCATTGTTAATATGGGTCCCGTTACACCGAACAAGTACTAGCTACTAGTACTAGCGCGAGCCACTACGCTCTCCGCTCGATTAAAACAATTAGGTGCATTGTTCCATTAAGGTCGGTGTTGTTTCGATCATTGTCTTTGGATTTATAATTCAGTTGATGCAAAATATCGTAAAGGAGGCTCCTGGTAACGTTTTTTGTTCCATAAGCAAAAGGTATACCCAAGTACTAGAAAAATGTCACAAAATCATGATTGCCACAAATTTAAAGATTAGTTTATTGTAAGGTGTGAGTTGTAAATGATTATTCAGTTCTAAGTAAGAGAGTTTTATAAAGTCAAACTTACTTTTTATTAAGTTGGAAAATTTCCAATTACAATTGAGTAGATAGGTATTATGTAGTCCTGGAGTTTACTTATCTGACAAACAGCGACGCATAAATGTATCTCAAAATAACTCAAGTAATTTATTGGATCAGATAAATAGTTTACTTGCTAATTTGTCGAGCTCGATTATGCTCGATACAATAAATAACAGTATTAACCAAAGCTTAACTTAACATCGCATTAACGCATAAGTTGTCTCTATCGGTGCAGTGATTTGGAATTCTGTGTGATTTACGCATTTCCCTTCAATTCGACTGGAGTGCTATGTGACCGCCACCTATTGTTGAGATGACAAAACGTCAACGCACACAAACTCACGCGCATAAATCCGTCGACACGCACGGCACACACGCCCGCGCCTTACTGTGACATCACTTAACTCGCAATGTATACGTACAATAAGTACTACGGCTATAGAAAAACCAAATTATGTGAGCCTCCCGCGCCTCTCGCGGTAACCCTCCTCCCACCCTCCCGAGGAACAATAAGAGAGGACGGCGTAGAGCCTCCGCGGCTCTCGGTACACGGGTCGGGTGTACAATGAACGAGCTCGAGTGCTAGCCGTGCAAGTGAGTGCCATTGTTTTTCATGTGGCGCGTTTTTTCCTCGCATTTCGGCGGCAATCGGCGGCCAATGGCGAGCGCGCGACGCCGTCATTGGCGGAGGACGCGTGGGCGGGACGCGCTCGCGAAATCTTCGCGCCTTTTCGCAAGGCGTCCTGAAGTTCCAGTGTTTGTTTTAGGAATGGGTTCCGTTTTCAGAATTGTCTCGGTTTCCAATTCTATTGGAAATCTTCGAAGTGTGAATCCAGATTTACTAGAGACGAGTGTATTAAACATTTTGTGTATTTACTTACCTACTTGGCTAATGGCCACGAGAGATATATCTTAGTAAATTAAAATAATTGCTCTGGAACTTAGAGCTACTGCGTTCATACAGCACTGAATAAAACTATCGTATTTATAAATAGGCTAAGTGAAAACTTTTAAGTACCATTTTCTTCTGTTTGTAAATTTATATTTATTTTATCTTTGTTTATTAGCTATTGTAAGGGTTGTCAATAAAAGAAATTAAAAGATAGTCTTTTTTTAAACGAAAATTCAAATATTTTTCTTAAGTTGTCTGTTACTGATCGTGACCATATGAATGAAAAGGCGCTTGAAGCCACAATTTATTTTAAATCGTTTTACAATCATGTGAATACCAGCCAACTTCACTAGTGCCACTGACTGTCAGTACTTTAAGAATTTAGAAGACAAAATTAAAGTCCAAAAATGATCTTTTTGGATCATTTTTCGAACTTTTATTCTTGTTATATTGGTAATGCAAATAAGTTCGTAACATTATCAATAATGATTATGGTCGAATTTAGACTAGTAAGAGAACTCTAGTAATAGTAAATGTTTACTACTTCATCATCCATTCAAAATTACTACTTTAATGAAAGTACTCACATTGTAAATGTACATACATACACACATACGTGGAATACATCTCCATCGCATCCTGATAATTATTTTTACATAATACTTTTAATTTCATACTAACTGACTTACCACTCATGCACTGAAGAGTACGGAATAATTATGCTACTTAGTCTGACTAGAGATAGTGTTTGAAGAAAGCGAAAAAAACTGGTTCATATTTAACGTAGATGTGGATTAATTAATCAATTTACACAAATAAATGAGCTAAGTGTAAGTCAGACCACACACAATGTGTAGAATTCCAAACCATGCTATAAGAAAACTAGGATATAATTTGGAGTCGTCGAACTTAAGCATATCCTGTTCAAACCTATTGTGTATTATTAATTTACTAGCTGTCCCTCGCGGCTTTGCCCGGGTTCCTCAGGGATGGTACATTATCTCGGGATTAAAAGTAGCCTATATGTTATTCCTGGGCATGAACAAATCTGTTCGGAAGTTTTTGCGTGAAAGAGTAACAACCAAACAGTAAACATCCAAACATTCATTCTCACTGTCACAACATACCTTTAGCATTTATAATATATGTAGGTAGGATAGGATGGTATAGAACATGATTTTATTTTTCCACCCTGAAGCATATCTGTAAAAGTATTTACATCAAAAAGTGGTCTACCAGAAACCTGTTTCACATTTAAAAACCCTTCTGAACGCACCCTACACTTTTATATAACACTAGACTTTTATTCACCAATTACAATACATTATACTAACTGAATGAGATGTTTCTTAATTTTGTAATTTCATAATATAATTAAGTAGCAGTTCTTACAATACACCATCAAAACTCTTCTAGTTAATAGTAATTCGTTAATTAATAATAAATAATTTGTTATAAATATATTATTATGATACCATTTCCTTAAATATGGCTATTAAACTCTAAAAACACATCGAATGGTTACTTTTGATTCACTCTACTATTTGTTTTGTATTTTGTTTATTTCTCAATTTTTTTCCAGCGATAGGCATGTTGTCTAACTAAATATCTAGTGGGCTATGAAGAAAAAAAATAAAAGTAATAGTCAACCGGTAATAGGGAACTCTTATTATTTAAAATAACTCGTGTTAAAAGTGTTCATAAGGTGCTTTTCTGAAGCTCATATCATACTTAATATTAACCTGATAAAGAAGTCTCGTTCATGTTTTTTTTACTGACTCGAAGATGTGCAAATTATTATTTTTTTAAACACTCAGTTACAAGTATTGTGTTACTTGTGCCACCCAATTGATTACTTCACTGTATGACATCACGTCACCGGCTCTTCACAGAATACATCTTGCCAAATGACAAATGACTTTCATGCCGGTTCTTCTTCATTGGTGGTTGATATCTTAGACCTGTGCTAAATTCAGTAGCTTTATTCTTCATAAAGGTCATTCATGGGCCTAGCCGGAATAAATTGCTTTAAATCTATTATAAAAAAAATGGTTTCGCTTAAGGCATCTGTTCTAGTAAAATTAATGCAACAAGAGTCACCAGATCGTCCCAAAATTGGTTTGGGATCTATTTTAGATGTCCATTTCCATTTTCAGGATTCCGTAGGTTCGAGTGCCAATATGCAAATTTTTTAGGACTTAGTGCACGCGTCTATAATAAAATCCCTGCTGAAATTTTAAATTTGCCTGTACAAGAAAATAAGGAAAGAATTAAGACTGAGTTAGTACAAAAGGCTTTTTACAACACAAACGATTATTTTATTGACGACAATGCTCGGGTGCAGCGCTCGCTCCAGCAGGACACATCTTAATCTTATTTTGAAAAGAGTTGTTGCTGAGTTTATTGCCGGCTCTTCTCAGTAAAGCAACCTAAACCACCCTAGCCGGTGTTAGAGTCTGACCATTCATAAGTGCCTGTGAAGGCCTATTTGAATAAATAGTTCATTTCATTTCAATGGCAAATTTATTCTTTGAGAATATCGGAGACTTAGAGCAGTGACATAATATAGATTAAATTGAAATTAAATGGCAAGAACTTTTTTCTATAAACCGTTATGATGTAATAAAATTAAGAATCGTCAATTGAGCATTGACATACGATCAGATCCGCTTTTCTGAAATTTTGTTCATCTATGTAATTATACTTGAGATTATAATGTGACATTTATTGATTCAGATGTATGTCCCGGCAGCACACAAACAGTTATGTTAAAAAAGACCAATTCAAGTAATTTTACTAGTGCCATGCCACATAAACTAAGACATATGCACCAAATTATATAATTAATAGTGGCAATACTGTTACTGATACACGTCGTAACCTCTATAATATAAAAAATCTGAATATTCTGCGATATTCTTTACAAACATCCATCTGATCCCAAACTAAGTAGAGCTAGTGGTAGGGAAAATAGTAGAGTAGTATTTAGAATAGTAGAGCTCTTAGTGCATAGTTCGTCCGGGGAAGTACTACCACCATATCCATTTCCGCCGTGAAGCAGTAGAGCACTTGTACTACTGTGTTTCGTTTAGGAAGATATGGGGTCCGTGAAATTACAGACACATGAGATCTAACAACTTCAAGCATCAGCGTCGATATTGTTATTATCATTGCCCCTAGCGTTGCAAATATCCATAAATGGCGGTGACCACTTACCATCAGATGGACCGTCAGTCTGTTTTTGAGCATACTTCTCCTTTTCTAAATAAATTATTATTTTAATTAAAAGTTCATACCAAAGAACAGAACAAACAGACATGTTTGACATGACAAATGTTTGTCCGTAGTAGGAATCAACGATCATGGCCTGTGGGTACCAGTTAAGGTCTCTATCCAGCAAGCCAAGTGGCCTGTCTCTAAGCTCTGTCCCCTTCGCTAACTACGGAATTATGTGAGAAGACCACTCTCCGAGGCCTTATTGCTCCCCGACTAAGTTTGTAATATTTTTTTAATTACTTTCAATTTTTTTGTGTATGAATGTGTTTTATAAATCCTTGGCCATTCTGAATCAGTAGACGACGGTAAAACGATTCATTTATAACCTCACAGAGTTTAAGCATTTTGCATCACGGCTTAAGAGTTGGAAAATTATATTATTGGTCAAACAATTGTTTGAAATTATACTATAGAAATATCCTCACTTGAAAAAGTAAATATGTATATTTAATGATGAATTTCTTACAGGTTCTTCTCAGCTGATTGCTGACTCCCACCGATGGTAGCTTCAGTAACATTAGTGTTCATACGGTTAAAGAAACTTTATTCTCAAAAAGAATTTACATTCACTTGATATGAGAACTTAAAAAAACTAAATATCTAGGTACTATAATTATTGATAGTATGCAAGCGTACTAAATTAACAAGGAGTTACAATATCATAATTATCATTTCAATATTTTTATTAGGTGGGTAGTTTTGTATTATTCTAACAAAACCACACATTTTGGTACCAGCGAAGTGTAGTGAACGAGTTTACATACAAGGATCGGCAACAACTAGATGCGACAACGGGTTTAACTATGATTTAGGGTTTAGTTCGATTTTTTTCCAAGTGGGTTTTAAGTAATTTTTTGAATCGAAATAAGGTTTTACTTTCTTTTATATCGTTTGGTATCTTGTTATATATTTGTGCACTTTCAAAAGTAATGTTTTTTTTTACCATAGTTAGTTCTTGGTGGGTGTAATATTATATTATTTGCATTCCTTAGTTGTCGTTGCTGGTTATGTTCGTGTTTTAATTTAAAAGTTATATTTGTGTGTATCTCTTTTGAAAGTATTTTTCTTATTAGGATACATGTATAGTATTTGTATGTTTTATCGATGTCCATTAGTTTAGTTTCGTCGTATAATCTTGGTGTTGGCGTTAAGTAATCATAGCTAAATAGTGTTTTGATTAGTTTGTTTTGTGATGTTTGTAATATTTTAAGATTAGTTTTTGCAGCCGAACCCCAGACTTCGATTAGGTAGTCGATATGCGGCTTTACTAGCGAATTATATATATTATACCGTACGTTTCGTTCATAGAGGTTCTTACAGAATAATTTCACTTTAATATTAATGTATCAAAAATTATATTTATTATATAAAACTGTAACTAGTAACTACTAAATAATAAATTAACATTATTATTTTTTATACAACTATTATATTATATATTTATAATACTAATTAACTTTGCAAACTGGCATTTTCTGGAAGAAATATTTTATAATCTTCATAAGTCCCGTCTGCGGGACTTAACTGAATAAATGATAAAAAATTAAACTACAGTGGACCTCCGGTAATCCGACAAACGTTTCGCAGGGCAGAGTCGGACTATCGAATTTGTCGGACTTTTTTACCATAAAAAAATACCTTGTAATCCAACAAGTTACAGATCAAAATCATAAAATTCTACCTGAACTACAAATCACATTAGTGAAAATTTGCCAAAATAATGTTTGTGTACATACATTTAACAATGATTGGCAAGTCGGATTACAGGGAGGGCCGGATTACCGGGGGTCCACTGTACTACAATCCTATATTTTTAATTATACATATAGCAGTCGAAACTTATTCCATTCCCTTTTATAATATATTAGATCCCTTGGAAATATGGGTTTAACCGCAGGACGGTAAAACCGTTGGGCGGAAGCCAGTGAAGTAATCATAATAAATTAAACGCCATTCAACAGTGAAAACAGAGAGACTTAGCCAAGTAAAATATTTCTATAGTGTGACGTTTTTCAAACGGATCTTTACTTTAATTTTGATGAATTTCCGCACAAACGCTTTTTTTAAAATCGGTCCATTAACCAACATATTTAAATGGAAAAATATAAATATAACTAGGTAAATAAAAAAAAAGACGAATAACATATCTCATGTCCATTATCCCCGAAGAGGCAGGCTGTGGTCTTATTAATGAGACCCACATTCCACCGAAAATATTGTAGTCCTATCGTGACATGTAAGCGTTGTCGCTATCCCTTAGCCACAATACCAATTTCTCACAACAAGGAATTATTTTGACCGACCCGGGAATCGAACTCAAAACTTCCTGGTCCAAAACTACCACTGGCCAAGCTTTATACCATCACCGCGGAAAATAATAAAAAACAGTAAAATACAATGTGTATTTATTGCGATAATATATAATGAATATTAAAGTGTCACTTGTCGGTGCTTTAACCTGCAAGTAGGTACTCGGAGCAGTAAGGAAAGGTCTCCACAATCGCGACATTTTTATTAAAACAAGTTTATACGACAATATTATATTTTTATTGATTAATTGATCATCTACAAATAAAAAGTCGATGTGTGTATGTTCCCTGTGAACTACAAAACGAATGGACTAATTTTGACGGGACTTTCACCGACATACAGCTGATGCTATGAGCAGTTACTTAGGCTACATATTATCCCGGGAACATCCCTCGGGAGCGCGTGAAACAGGGGCCAGCTTGCCTTTATTAAATACAAAACACGTTTACATACACAGATTACTAGCATCCACATCTTTTTTGCCAAATAGGTTAAAAACATCAAAGTTGAGGGGGGGGACGATTGATATCTGCCCACCCTTGCAGTTGTTGGTGTTGTTGCTGCCCTTTATTAGACTTCCATATTGGCCAACCGTCTCGCCCGGCTTTGGTGCTTGAGGAGCTGGCTTACCAATCACCGGTCCGGTTAAAATCAGGAAGACCAGGGTACATAATACAACAGAGAATATTTTCACATTTAACATATTGAAAATTGCAAGTATGTTCGATATTAACTGGAATAAAGCTTTACTACGTATGGGCCAAAAACTCGCAGTGTTGCTTCTTATACCGACGATCTGCCCTTGAATTTATAGTTTAAAGGCGAATTTAATAATGAATCGGAATCTTCATTACAACTTACCATATGTGCTTTTATAAGGAAAGGTCTTCTGTAGTTAAAAATAGCCCGTCAAGAACATGTGGGAACATGCCTAATTAAGAGTTCCGTAGACAAAATTTTACAAGATAAAGTTATTGTGGCAGCTACATTTATTTGCGTTTAACAATCAACCTAAAAACGATATCGAAAATATTACGAAAATTATAGATAGACAATAGTTTGTCAAGGGTACAGTATCCACCTAATTGTCCGACACAAAAATATTTTTTTTTCACTAATCGTTTGATTGACAGAAATGTGTAAACAATAAGGGTTCCCTGTCCGACTTCTGAACCCTAAAAACCACTATGAAACTGGATATAAAAACCAACACCGCAGAATTTTAAGTACATTTGTGGTGTAGCTTTATTGGAACCGTCACGATATACTACAATTTTAAAATGTTAAACGCAAAAATGCTCACTGTTGTGATAGTAGTCCTGGGGATCTTGATGATCTGCGACCCGGCCATGGCCAAGCCAGCTCCGCAGGCTCCAGGCGACACCGTTGGTGATTATGGAAATGCACAAACGAGTAGCAACAACACAAACAACTGCAAGGGAGGGCAAATATCAATATTGCCTAGCTTCGGCTTGGATGCACTTAACCTCTTTGGGAATAGAAAAGTGAAAGCAGAAAATTTATGTTCGTGATTTTTTTATTGTAATAATGTGATTATTTTTTATTCAAATAAAGACTAATAAAGTTACTGAGTTCGTTGTCTGACTTCACCACCTGTCTCCCCTGTTCTATATTATTTAGGGTTGGCGTAATGTGTTACGCTTTCTGTCGATTCGGTTTTTGTAGATTGACTGCATTTACAACGCACCTCACGGGTAATGCATTTGTTGATCACTCGGTGCAAGGTGGAATGTCCACGTGATCGTTGTCCGGGGTTACAGGCAGCAGCACTTGAGAGTCAGTTTCCTTTTTGCCGTTGAGTGTTTACCACTTATCAAACTGGAATCATGACCCAACACAAATATCGATACTAAACCAAAGCCTAAAGTAAACACACACACCAAAAAACTCCCACAACGAATAGTTTAAATTAAATTTAAAATATTATAAATATCCTGGGATTTTTTTTACACAGTTATATAATACCAAGCTAGGCTGCGCGGTGATGAGAAACAAAGAATATTTTAAATACGTATCTACATACAAACACATAATAGTCAGACATGGTCATGTACATAAAGGCTTGCCCATTATGGGAATCGATCCTACGACCTGCGGTGTGGCAGTCAGAGGTATCTAATCACCAAGACAACCGGCCCGATAGTTCCACATTTAATGTATTGAGGTCATTTTAACAACAAAAATATTACCGGATCTAAAAAAGCTAAAGGCTAAATTCCTTCAATTGAGCGGTAAGATACTAGCACACCTGTTTAAAAAAACCTTACACGCAATTTAAAATGTCGCCGGTCATTATGACCGTATCAGTCGGCGGGTTAAGGTTATTATAATGATTAATCGAATTTATCCGAACCATCCCGCCAACCTTCCCATGAAGCACCATTTGAGGAAATTCCTTCCGAGGTAAAAATACTGGTATTAAAAATATGAATCGATATGCACCGTAAAATAGTTTCCCATAGCACTTACCTATTAACAGAGTCCTAACGAATGTTACTGAGAAGAACTACCGGGCATTCGTTACTCCTAAATACATATCTATGTATATTTAGCTAGACGAAAAACACCGGACTAGTGTGCGTCTGCCTCGTACACCGAGGGTTCAGTACAAACTTGTATGAAGATAGTTCACACTTGATTCTGAGTTCTAGGCCTGATTTTTCGTCTGAGTAAGTTTTAAGTTTCGCACATAATCAGTTTTTGAAACGTATTACAACCGATACAGTCAGCTATTTTTAAAGTGAAAAAATGTTCTCACATACAATGATAGTCGTCACGGCCAATTTTCCAACTGCAAATGTAAGTTTGTCATCGCTAAATTGCAATTTTTACTTTATGTGAAATATAGCAGCTATATTTTAATGATTTTCGTATTTTTTTGATTACTTATATTGTGAGACTTTGTTTCACCGATCGTGTCAAATGACTTCATGACTCTAAGTCAACGGGAAGTACCCATTAAGTTTTGATTTATTGACGACTGTTAATCCTAACAATTATTAATAATGCGACATAAATGGCCGTATTTTTCGATTGCGTTGACTTATATTTTTAACGGTGCTAAGGGACCATAGACATAAGTATTTGATATTAATTTCAATATCATACCTCCACGCATTCCTGAGAAAGAGGGTCTTAACAGACAAACGGATAACGAAGTGTTCCTATAAGGGTTACTTTTTTCCCTTTTTAGAAAGCCATCAAGTGTAATAAATTTATTAATTTATTCAAATAAAACATTTCAAATGATGAGTTAAAACAAAACGCTTGGCACAACCCCACCACGGCGAGGGGTAATGTGGCCAAAGGTAGACAAAGTCTAGAAATAAATAAATTACATAATAATAATTTATTAACTTCTCTCACAGCGTGTTTACCGAGAGGTAGTTCGGAAGAAAGAAAAAAAATAGTACCAACAATAATAGTAAACCTGCTTTGTGAGAGGTTTAGGTTTAAGAAAAACCTGTGACAGGTCTTCAGGTCACCAGAGCCCACTCAGCGGATAGAATACGATTTGGACATTATTTTATCTAACAACAGTTCATTATAATTTATAATACACAGCTATAGTACACATATGAACTTGTAAGAAGAAACTGAGTATTTTAAAGCTATAATATAATAGTAGATACAATCAAAAAAATAATGATAGCTAAATCATGAGTGTTGAAATGTTATTGGCTCGCAAGTTTAACTGCCGAAGTATACCAATTGGTTTGCGACAGATTTTTTTCTTGATTGGTACCAGGCGGGTACTACAAAGTACGCTACCACCGTCATTGGCAATAACAAATATATGAAAACAGATATACGAGTATATTAGCACTGGTCTTCTGTTACTTAGAGAGTGAAAATCTCAAAATATTACATGGGTTTTATAATTATCCCGTATTTTTGTGTAATTCTGTACCATTTATTTCTTAACATTATATTAACCTTTATAGGCCCTTATTTAAAAGACTTTATTTTACCCAATAAATAAATATATTCATAATAAAGAAAATAACAAATCATATTTATGAACACAAATTTTTGGCATTCACAGTGTCCTTAGCGCCGACGGAAAATAGGGGCGCTTGTATCGGGGGTACACTGAACAACTGGCCTTCCTTGCAGTTGTTGATGACGTACGAGTTCCTCACTTGGTGAGAGCTCTTTACGTCTGTAGCGTTGTCTGATTGTGGAACTTGTAGATCTTGTGGAACATTCGGAACTGGCAGGACTGGTGGATCTTGCGAAGCTAGCGGCGCTTGTGAAAGTGCCGGCACTGACGATAATAGCGGAACTTGAGAAGCTGCCGGAGCCGACGGTCCTTGCAGAGCTTGCGAAAATTGCTGGAATTGTGGAATTTGTAGAAATTGCGGTGACGCCTTAGCTGCCGTCTGCCCGGTGTTCACCATAAATAGTACACCGTACATTAAAACAGCGAGCATTTTTGGGTTTCGCATTTTTTTTTATTGCAGAGTAAATTGGTGAAAACGGGTTAATGCGAAGCCTCACAAACGAATGTGGCAAAAATTTCTCCAGTGTTGCTTTTTATACCCGTGGAAAGGTTAAAGATACTGACCTCGGGTGGACAGGTTAAAGGTGACAATTAAATAACTTCCGAATCGTACTTTTAATCTGTTTATATAAATGAACTGTAATTTATCGGTAATTGATTGAATGAGAAATGAACGTAAAGCTTAAAACACTGGTTGTTGATCGTTTAAATATTAACTTTGCAACGAGAGCATCGTCTTAGACAGGATGCATAAAATTGGTGTGAATTATAATATATAACAAGGGATGAAACAGGATATTATGTTACTTTGTAAGGGAACGACATACTGACAAACATATAAAACCGGCGGATCTAATCTTAAATAATGGACCATGCCCATAGCACGCAACATAATTGGTAGAAACAACCTATGATCTGGATAAATTAAATAGAGCAGAAGAATTTGATGTCAGTGATTTTCTCTACGTTTCCTGAAAGTTAAAAATTTAAAAGCTTACTCAACCAAAATGTTGGGACTAACTTGTTTCCGGTAATTTGTCAGCCGGTCCCATAAAAAGTTGTTTATATTGATGAGCATTGCACCTTGTACCCGTCTTGAATGTCATTTTAATGGAAGTTTATACACGAAACCTTGTGTCTGATTCTCGAGGTTCGACTTCCCATTCGATCGGTTGTTTTACTGGTGTATTTTATTTAATACTAATACTGTTCCATCATACAGCTGTCTGATCGCAAATTAAGCAGCGCTATGGTAACAAGATAACTGCTACACTATTTTGTTATAACTTATATAAATATTTACACCCGGATAAAATGCTTATCCTGGTTTGGAATCAAAACAACGTCAGGTTAAAAGACAAGCGATAGACGGACTAGATGATAAGGTATCAACAATACCTATGTACATTTGCACTCCTGCTTGATATTTATCAAGCATGGGAATATTAAAATGTATTCAATTGTATACCTTATTATTGTTATATGGTCAGTTGGTGTCAAAGGCCGTGACATACGGTACAAATGTTGTGGATTTGAATCCCACCATGAGCTTGAGCTTGAGGTAAAGAAAACCTTTACAAAGGAAGATTAAAGCCGTGATAGAGTACCAATACATTTCACGTGAGTTTGTATGCTTATCAGGCAAAAAATGCAAGAAATACTAGAAGTATACGGAACATATTCTCACAGTACATCAGTGTAATGGTGTGGTCGTGAGCGTGGTGGGAGCGCGGGCGCACGAAATGACGATAAATGTGGCGACCACGCGGGTGTTCCCGCGCCACCGCACCACCGCGGCACCGCACCACCGGGCCACCCCGCCACCCGGCCTCCGAGCCACCGCGCCACCGCGTCCGTGGTATGATGGCACCCGAGCCACGTCGTGACATTGATGCAGCCCAGTTCGACACGTGTCGCTGTCTCAAAATAGAATGCATCAGCGCTGCCATAAGGGGAAACCCAAAGCGATGAGACACAAACTACTATGGAGTGTGTCTAATTCTTCTGTCAAAAACGATTTTGCGATTGTCGGTAATAGAAAACCTTACTTGCTAATACTTATTTGTCTTGGAAATCTACCAAATGGGCTCACACTGTTTGCGATACAAAGCGCACAAGGAAGCTGAAGCTGTGTAAGAAAATTCGATTGTCATATTTCAGACACGTAACACTCACGCCATTGCAGCATTGGTCAAATCTATGGATTTTATATTTCTTTAATTCATAACTGATTTCAATGTTACACCGTAAACACGATACATATCGCTTATAATTAAATGGACGATGACGATTGCCCCATAGATGCCTATTTACTCTACTCTTGACAGTCTTCAGGCTATAGGGGTCAGAAAGCAGAGATTCTCAATAATGTATTAGCAGGATTCCTAAGAAATCTGGTAAAGAAGGTATAAATATTTAAGCCGCACTGGCCTACTTGAGCACCTGCCTGCGACCGTGACGGTGTCAGTTCATTCAGACGGATCCCGTGTTCGTGCCTAAGTTCCTAACATTGGTATCTACTAACATATATTTGTGTAGATACTCAGTCGATGACAAACATACAAATCGTACAAAACCAGAAACAAATGTGTGCATTGTCCTAGAGTGTTATTATACATTATGATAACCCGATGACTGATATAATGCATCTACTACTTTAATATTTTTTATTTTTAATATTTTTTCTAAATACGACACAGAATACTCGTAAATAGGCATGTTCAATGTTCATGCCCTCAAGTAAGTACTTGTTCGATCCCCATCCAGGACATTGTGATATTGCTTTGATTTAGGATAAACTTGTTGATCCTAGCAATCTGTTTGATCTAATGTATCAAAAACTAATAAGATACACTAGATATTTCATGTGACACGCAGAGACTGGGATTGCATTTGCAATGGTGTACATCAAATTCAATTGTATTCACCAAAATCGCCAAAAACGCCAAATACTCATTGAAAGTTTAGCAAAAATATGAAGAGTTGTTGAGAACACGAACGATTCCGTAAACCATGATAATGACAATTGTGTTGTTTGTTTATGCAAAGGGCTCCGGCTCGTGGACCAGAACAAATAAAAATAAAAGCTCTCAGTTGAACCGCGCCCTGCACCCCGCATCGGAGTACGCAGGGTTGACACCTTTGGAAATTACCTTCTATACCTAGGGCTCGACTGGGACTGTAAACGTTTTTTGATCAGTTATTTAGTACAACCATACCGTGTCTTGGTGGAAAGTAGTATATAACCAAAGCAAGCAATGTGAGGGCTATGGATATTCCGAACACCAAGGGCATTGATAATGAAATGTCGACTCTGAGACGTAAAATTGTTAAGTCTCACCTATCTGTAATTTCACCGTCGTCCTTACCTTGCCAACCAAAAACAGTAATACATTTACACTATCGCGTCACGGAGGACATGGGTAAGGTGGTAGTACTTCCTTGGACGAACTCTGAACCTGGCCGTACGTGAATACGTGATGGTGTATCTACACCTTCATCTACACTTAGTAGATACTTTATAATTTGATAATTTAGGGTTAGTTACCTAAAGATAATATTGACATTCAGACAGCCCTTAGCAGAAGCACAGGTCTTTCGCATTTAAATCAGTATCGCCCTTCGCGACACAAAACAAACTTAATATCGGCATGAGTGTCGTGGAGTGGCGCTGGCTCCTCGGCACAGAGCGTCGCGCCACCCCTAGCGCCGCGGCTGGTCGCGGGGGCGGGGGTGGGGGGAGGGGGGAGTAGGGTCGCGGCTTCACTTTGCAAGTCGTATGCGATTCACTTGACACCTGTAATTGTCGCCTATTTTCACTGTGATCACTCGTTCGATCGAGTTAGTGATGGCGCCCGGTTTTCTAATCAATGGCTGACGATGTTTTATTTGATACACACTTTTTTGATTCAGCGTCGCGTTTTCGTGGGATTTTATGCATTGTTAGAGTTTATAAAGTTCTAATATTCAGAGTAGGTATATTTTGTGGACACCCAAACATCTAGTTTCATGGTTGCGTTTGGCCACAGGCTCGGTGACAAGCCAATGGTCATAAGCCCAATAGTGGGAGGAGACAATTATAAGGAGGTCAAAGATAACTTCATTACGAGCTATGAGTTTTGAATTATTTGCATTACCAATGCAACAAATGCTAGAAATATTATTATAGCGTTATTGGTACATACACAGACAAACTCGACCAAATTATAAATTCAAGTTTTACAACACTACGAAATTAGACATACGATAAGTGAAAAAGATATCAACGCGGTCAGTTTGATTAGTTATCCCATAAATAACATTTTATCATTATTTCTTCACTCACGTCGTCAGCATGTGGGTACTACCCTAGAGTACCGAATTTGCTTGAAGTTTTGGTGCAGCACCGCGGCGCAGTGCTCGTTAACGCGCGGCGCCTTCAATTGTCAATTAATTCAATTAATATAACACTCACGTAGGTTTGTTTGTGATGTAAATCCTTGTTGAAGCGAACCCTTCGAGCCGCCGCCTCCGCCGACTCCGCCGCCGCTGCCTCCTCGGTGCCTCGGTGCCTCTTGTCACTATGAACGTCCTTATAAACATACTTGAAATTGCACTTCTAATTTGCACCAACTCACAGGTTCAATTCTCATTCGGGACAAATATTTATGCGAATGGACCTGTTTTTTTATTGTGTCTCTGTGTGAAATATTGATAATATTTATTATATTTCGTCGCTTCATTCTTCAGATATGATTTGATTACCAGGTAGTCCCTCTACTTACTAGGCAACATCGCACGATTTTTAAAGATTTAAAACTATAGACTAAAACTATTACCGGTTTACCCTTCCCTAGTCCGCCGTCTTGACATTTACTCATTCCTCTTTCGTGCGCGGTAACTATCGCACGCGCATTTCATTCAACATGCCGAAAAGAAGTGCACAATCAGAAATTGAACGTTTAAATCGAAAAATAGAACAATGTGAACGACGACGGAGAATCATATCTCCTTTGCAATCATCATCGGACGATGAAGGTATGTACCTAATTAAAAATATATTTAATTACTGGTCGCATAGCAGTGATATTCCATAAATCTATTTGGTATGCGCTGGGATTGACCGCGAGTCAATAACATTGACATCTTCCAATTTGATGGATAATAAGCTCTGCTTGACGACCAATTTTGCATCGGGGTTGACTGCGAGTCTTCAACGATGACAAACAGCAGATAAAACGTACAATCTGAAGTAGATGTACAGTCCTCTGCGCAATTCCAATCGCAAAACTAAGTTTGCCGATTTTTATTTACTACCTACCCTAAAAAAAAAAAAAAAATATATATATTTTTCTTCACAACCTTAATTGCAAAATTGTAATTATAGGTAACGAAGATTCCGAGCCAGCCAAAAATACTGGCAACGATGTGATTCCGGAGCTGGCGCCGAACGTCATACAAGACGTGGAGCACGAGGCTTTGGATATCCCCAGCCAGATCGAAGATCAGGCTGGAACCAGCCTTGACGACACGGCCACGGCCAGTTCTGATCCAGCTTTGGACCCTGAACTACTGTCTGCTCTTGGCGAATCCACGTGCGAAACCCCTGAATATGGTGACAAGATCCACGATAATTTATCAAAATTATGGCTCCCTTCTTTAAAAAAAAGGAATGCCTAAAGACAGCAAAGACAAGATGATCAAGGATTATCTTATACCGGACAATTGCAGACTTCTTCAAGCACCAAAACTAAATGCAGAAATATCTGCTGCGATACCGGACATGGTTCGCAATCGAGACAAAACTCTCTCCGCCGCTCAACAACAGCTCGGTTCGGGAATTACTGCCGTCAATAGAGGTATTGACATACTATTAAAGAGCGATGATAAGATTCAGGCCATGAAACATTTGAGCAACGGCTGCAGATTACTATGCGATTCACATTATTCCGCTACGCAAAATCGTATAAAGCTTATCACGCCCAGTCTAGACAGGGCTTTTCACCAAATGGTGCACGACTCCGAAAGAGACGAAACATTGTTCGGTTCATCGTTATCGGAAAAGATAAAGGCCGCAAAGGTCATAGAAAAGCAGGGCCTTCTGATTAAGAAACCAGTAAAACCCCAAACACCTGCAGCACCTCAGTCCGCAGCTCGGCCTACATCCTTCCAGGGAAACTGGACAGCGCCTCCTCGGTACCCAGCGTACAGGGGGGGGCGGGGAAGCTACAATACAGGCTACAGAAAGCCGCCACCATCAGCAGCGCGCCGCTCGCACGCAGCACCGGTGCCGCGGCCCCGAGCGGCGACCCAAGACAAGCTCCGTGCCTCGGCACCGAGTCACCACTAGCGCAGGTTCACACGGGTAGACTTACCCACTTTTATAATTGTTGGTTAAACATTACAAACAATATAGTTGTACTCGACTGGATTAGGGACGGTTATTCTATACCCTTGCGAACGTTTGCTGCCCAGTCTCATATACCTAATAATAGCTTTTCGGCTTCTGAAAAGGTACATATGTTAGAAGCTATTAATAAATTAAAGGAAATAGGAGCTATTTCGGAGTGCAAAGCTAGAGAAGACCAGTTTATATCTACAATATTTCTAACTCCGAAGCCTAACGGCGGCAAGCGTTTCATATTAAACTTGAAACCCTTAAATAAATTCATTCCTACCGATCATTTTAAGATGGAGGATTACCGAACCGCATGCAAATTAATTCCAAGTAATGGATACCTAGCTACAATCGACTTAAAAGAAGCTTACTTTCTTTTATCTATTCGGAACACTGACCGTCGGTATTTGCGATTTCAGTTTCAGCCTCCTAACTCGACCAAAACATTTACATATGAGTTTAATGGCATGCCATTCGGTTTATCCATCGCTCCACGAGTTTTCACGAAGTTAATGAGAGAGGTCATAACTCACTTAAGGTGTCGCGGCTATAAGTCTGTTTATTACCTAGACGACATTTTATGTATAGGTGATACCTACCAACAATGCGCCGAAAACCTTAGCGAAACGTTAAAGCTACTTCATTGCCTAGGATTCGTGGTAAATTACGATAAAAGCAATCTATCGCCGCGACAAACTTGCAAGTTTTTAGGGTTTATTTTCAATACAATAAATCTAAGCCTATGTCTTCCCTTGGACAAGCGAAATAAAATTGCAAAGTTGGTTACCAAGTACACTAAACTACCGACTTGTAGTATCCGCGAATTTGCCCAACTTATTGGAGTATTGGTTGCTAGTTGCCCTGCAGCCAAGTACGGGTGGTTGTACACCAAAACTTTAGAGCGACAAAAGTATCTTACCTTGGTCAAAAATAACAATAATTATGAAGTAAGAATTAAGCTACCTAAAATTATATTACAGGATTTGGACTGGTGGTCGTCAAATATTGACACTACATCCAATTTCATGAGACAATCAAATTTCGAGCTTGAAATTTATACTGACGCTTCCATAACCGGCTGGGGTGCCGTTCATGGAAATAACAAGATGTATGGCAAGTGGAAAGATACTGAAAAGACAAAACATATTAATTACTTAGAATTATTGGCAGCTTTTTTAGGTTTAAAGTCATTCGCTAGTGAGATAACCAACTGTGCAATATTACTCCGCATCGATAACACAACTGCCATCAGTTATGTGAATCGTATGGGGGGTATACAATACCCCTATTTGAACGACTTAGCCAGGGCATTGTGGCAATGGTGCGAGCAGCGCGACCTTTGGATATTTGCATCGTACGTTAATACCAAACAAAACCACGCTGACGCCGCCTCCAGATTTGTAAATGCGGATACCGAGTGGTCACTTTCTGATGGTGCATTCCAAAAGGTCATGCAATACTTTGGCCAACCAGAAATTGACTTATTCGCATCACGAGATAACGCTAAATGTACGCAATTCGTTTCTTGGAAACAAGACCCAGACGCAGTTGCCGTAGACGCATTTACTTTGAACTGGCAGTCGAATTATTTCTATGCTTTTCCGCCGTTCTCTATAATATTGAAATGTCTTCGAAAAATAATCGACGATAAAGCCTACGGTATATTGGTTTATCCCCATTGGCCTTCGCAACCATGGTTCCCATTATTACAGACTTTAATAGTTTCCAAGGTTTTATATTTAAATCCAAGTAAATATCTTTTACAATCCCATTTCAGAGACCATCACCCTTTGCACAAGAACCTTACCCTGGGTGTCGCGCGGCTCTGCGGCAGTCGTTCACACGTCGCGGCGCATGCGCAGACACCACTAATCTAATGCTAGCATCTTTCTCTGACAGCACAATAAAGCAGTACGATACCTCACTGAAGCTTTGGTGGCAATTCTGTATTATTAAGAACGTCAATGTATTCGAACCACCGAAGACATCTATACTTACTTTTCTTACAACACAATTTAACAATGGTTGTGCGTATGGCAGCTTAAATTCTCACCGTTCCGCTTTGTCGGCCCTTGTAGGTAATAACGTTGGTTCAGACGAGTGGCTTTACGCACTCGGCTTCTTAAGGGCGCGTACAAACTGAAACCCACTAAACCAAGGTACTCCAGCACTTGGGATCCTCAGTATATCTTAAACCAAATTTCAACGTGGATTCCTAATAACGAACTATCGCTCGAAAAAATCACTAAAAAACTAGTCATTTTATTACCAATTTGTACCGCCCACAGAGTACAGACATTTTCGCTCATCAACCTAGAAAATATTGCCTCTTTAGCCAGCGGCATTAAGATTAATATCACTAATATCATAAAGACGTCTGCTCCCGGTAGAGATCAACCCGTGTTATTTCTGCCATACTTCAGGGAAAATTTAAGTATCTGCCCAGCAACGGTTTTCTCAGACTATATTTCTAGAACTAAAAATATAAGGCCTGAGAATACGAGTAACCTCTTGTTAACATACAAACGGCCTCACAAAGCCGCTACAACACAGTCTATCAGTAGATGGATTAGGCAAGTCCTGTCAGAGAGCGGTGTTGATATTAGTATTTTCGGTGCACATAGCACACGGCACGCGTCAACGTCGGCCGCCAGTGCCGCCGGCGTCAACATTGACACCATCCGCAAAGCGGCTGGCTGGACCAGCTCATCTAAATCCTTTTCCAATTTCTATAATAGACCTATTCTAAACGAAGGCGAATTTGCCAATTCTGTATGTGGTATCAGAGAATCACAATAGATTGATTTAATAATACATATACATGTATAGAAGTTAATTAACTTAATTAAAGAAGTAATACATATGTTTTACTAATTATGTTTCTTTCTTATATGTGAGTTAATAAAACCACAATGTTAGAAAACATGTATGCTTTTATTGAATTCCAAAACTTTCTTCTCTTAACATCTACCTGGTAATCAAATCATATCTGAAGAATGAAGCGACGAAATATAATAAATGATCAAACGAACTTCCCCGATGTGAAGTTCGATCATTATTATATGAGTCGCTTCATTCGAAGATATGATCACCCTCCCTCCCTGACGTTCCCCATTGATGAAAGTTTTGCACAAGGAACTCTAAAAAATGAGTAAATGTCAAGACGGCGGACTAGGGAAGGGTAAACCGGTAATAGTTTTAGTCTATAGTTTTAAATCTTTAAAAATCGTGCGATGTTGCCTAGTAAGTAGAGGGACTACCTGGTAATCAAATCATATCTTCGAATGAAGCGACTCATATAATAATGATCGAACTTCACATCGGGGAAGTTCGTTTGATCATTTATAATCTTTACTAGCTAACCCGACAGTCGTTGTCCAGTTCTAACTATGAATATTTAATTCGAATTGTTATAATTAATAAAAAAGAAACCAAAAACATAATATTTATTATTATAATGCTTTATGACACACAACAATTGAACTTTTAATATGAGGCATGATTGTTCTGAACTAACTGTAATGAACACTTTGAACACACACTTCTCAAAAACGAAGAGTAAAATTTTTCATAAATATTCCGATTGAATCGACTGAGAAATGTGCACTAAGTAATGATAAATTAATTATTATATCAATGTAACTCCGACCCATGCCTCTGTTTTAAACTATACTGCCAAACGACTGACTGTTCAGTCAAACGCCAGTTAATATGGTATTAAGATTTCTTAAATTTTCAAATTTTCCGTGCAACTTTTAAATTTTTTTCTTTCATAAGAACTTTCTGCCGACAATAACAAATATCAAAAAAAAAATTTGAGAAATCGGTCCAGCCGTTCACTCGTGATGCCGTGACCAAGCGAAATAGGGATTCATTATTATATATATAGATTTCAAGCTCTTTTCAAGAGAAAGAAAATTATCTTGGAACATACTTTTTTCTTTGATTACATACCAAACAGAGCAGAGCTTGCAATAAAGTTTATTTAACGCCAATTAACAATATACGTTATTGTTTTAATAAAATTAATTACTATTCCCACGCATCCAGCTGAATCAAATTCTCGGATATCATCAATAATATTGACATTACGATAAAAAAATATAAATTAAAAACTTACACTCGATAAAAATAGAAAATGATAATGATATCTTTTTTGTCTCATCTATAATACGCTGTGTTAAATTACTTTGAACTCTGTATCCGTATATAGACAACGTTACTGAGAAATATCAAATATAATTAAAAATTCCGCGTCAATACTTAATATTTATAAGTTCAGGCGAGACTTGGACGGCGCTGCCGATGCCGATGCCGGTGCCGCTGTCGGTGCCGGTGCCGATGCCGCGATGCCGTAGCCACGGGTGCGTTTTGCTGCTTATTACCTACACTCATATTTCTGCGCACAATTTTACTATGTTTAATCGTCATTTATTATATCATATCGCTTATTAGAATTCCCAATTAAAAATAAATGATCGAGAATTAACACCAACAATAATATTATAATGTATATCTTACAAATGTCTAGAGTTCCCGAGGGATCAAATGATATAGCCCATGTCACTCATAAATAGTCTAGCTTCCTATAAGTAATATGTTTATTTTATATTGAAGTGACACTTCTTATGGAGGGCTTTGAAATTCTGATCCGCAACCTATTAGTGGGACCAAAATTAAATTAATTATAAACACAATCTATGCTATTCAAAAGTTATTGATGAATAATTTAAATATTTCCCTAAAATACAAAAGTTTCTCTCCTATCTACTTTATAACACAGGTTGTGTTATTTTTTTTTTCTTTTTTTTTTAAGAAAGGGGTTGTAGGTATTTGTAAATATAGTTAATATCAAAGTGTATGTGGGTAGATTAGTGAATATAATCAATCAGTCTTGGCTCAGCACTGGTGTTTGATTCACGCGTCCCCTCGCACCTAAACATACATACATGACAACTACCACGGCACCCGCATCAACATAATCACTGAACATAATATTAAGTATACCCATTATTCATACCTATAGATTTCACATTAGCGTGGAATTATATTTTTTAATGTACTTCGTAGTACCCACCTGGTGGGCATCCTTAAATCTGTCTGCCCACCTGCACTTGAGAGCTAGTTTCCATCTGGGCTTTATGTACTTAGGATGTGGGATTGTGGTCAAACAAAGCCTATTCAAAGTGGAAAAAAAATAATTGCAGTAAAATTAACGATATTAAGTTGATAGTTATAATGATCTAGTTTCCTTCGCTCATAAATAGTAAAAACTTTTTGCACATTTGATCGATGGATGTCATTTATCTATTTATTTATTCACCCTTCATGTACGCGTTCTTGGAAAAATGTCAAGCAAATGTACATAGTATTATTGATATATTTCAATGACAAATGTTAAATTAAAGTAAAAAGAAAATGGAATTAATACGAGAAAGCTGTCTTCGAATGATAGCTTTTTTATGGTCTGATGGACGAAATAATTTCATAAGTACTTAAGTAGTAGTTGTGTACCCGATATAATTAATTAAATAGAAAGGTAAAGACATGACATCAGCAGCTATTTAACAGTTGTAGCAATAACTCTTTATTTTCTATTTATATTCTTCTATTCTGAACATATCGAGATGGAAGTGCTACCATTCAACGCGGAATTTTTCCAATATCATTATATCTCCATACTCTCTCCCTCTCTCTCTCTCTTTAAGTAATAGAAAGCTACACTTTTGTTGCTGATGTTATAATCCCGGAATACATTAGATCTCTCGGGAATATGGATAAAATAAAATAGAATAATTTGGGCACCATGAAATATTTTTCTAGCTCGAAATTAATATAAGCCGCATCACGTGGCTAATAAAACTTATTGACTCAGGCGTGTCCTTGCAAAGATTCATTATAAGATTATACAAAAAACAAATATCTAGTAACTTTAATATGATCCAGCGGAATTAGTAACTAGGTATTTGTTTTTTTTATAATCATAATAATTCTTATTTATTTCATGCACACAAATGTTCGTCCTGGGTTCTGTCTATCCATGTCTGATTGTCCTGGAAGGGAATCTTTCCCACGACCTGCAGCGTAGAAGTCAGGATATTTAGCTGCTACGTGCACAAGCACGTCAAATAAATAGCTAAGTTAGTAAGATTAAATACATTTAAGAAAACACTAAGTCCTACTTATCCACTAACATTTAACTTAATTGAGTGTTGCCGTGCTGGCGATAAACACTACACTTAAGTTGTGCCAATTAATGTACAATTAACAATTATATGAACTGAATACTTAATGTTGTCTAGTTAGGTCATTTACTGAGCGAACTGCATTGTCTGATGTACTAACTAAAAATATTGGTTATGTAGGTATATTCCGTTTACTTACAGGGCGTTTTTTGTCGTATGTCATTACTTTCCAGATTTAGATACTTATTAGCGACCCTATCGGCTGTAATGATACAGTATGTAATTTAAACAAAATCAACGTGTTTGATTCCGTCTAGGAATATTGGTTTTCCGAAATTGAATCCCAAATGAAGTCTTATTTTCATCAAAGATGGGCCCGAGACTTTTTGAGTATTTTTGATGGTCAATTCCGTATTATGTATTTTGGATTTGGCCATCCACGCTTATACATGTTTATACAAGCACAACGACACAGTCTAAACACGAAATTTCGTAAGCTGCTTTACGTATGAAACTAAAAATTGGTGGTACATAGTTTATAGGTAGATGTCGATTTTGCGACAGGGCCAAGTTACGGAGTCTAATGGCTATAGTAAGGCTGTATAAAAATCGATTTTTATTGCAGGAGTCTTGCTGTCGGTGTGTTGGTTTGTACTTTTGCCTGCCAGCAGCAGAGCAACATATCAACAGATCGGCGTTATGTGTTGCATATACATATTTGATGTCCGGAGAATAACTGATATTAAATCGCGAAAGCTTGAAAGGAAGGATATATTGATGACTCTTTCACGCAAAAACTTCCGATCGAACCTAGGTGAAACTTGACACTTAGTTTGCAACTCGGATAAACACCTAGAATATATTATACATATATGTATATTACTGCGGGAAAATGTTGCATCTCTCGGAAGCGTGGTTGAAACCACAGGAGACAGGCTGTATAAATATTTTTTTAATTATCAAATAAACTCTGGTGTCGTATCCAAGTAGGATCACACGGCCGATAGCGCCCCGCACCATCCCTCGCCGCTCCCACCCCGCGTTTCCAATAGAGTGTCAATCAATCAGTCATTGCGCAGCGGCCGCGTGTCGATTTAATGAATTATTTGTCAATAAACTCTGGTGTCGTATCCAAGTAGGATCACACGGCCGATAGCGCCCCGCACCATCCCTCGCCGCTCCCACCCCGCGTTTCCAATAGAGTGTCAATCAATCAGTCATTGCGCAGCAGCCGCGTGTCGATTTAATGAATTATTTGTCAATAAACAAATGCAAACAAACACTGGCCGCCGTCGGCCGGCTTTGTCCCCTTCCTCTACCTTTGTCTCTCGATCGAACGCGCTCAATGGCCCACCGGGGGAGCGATTCGCGACCGATCCCGTACCGTACGCATTATTGCAACGGGCTATTATACGCAATTCTATTAAACCAATACGTGTCTTAATTATCCGTTATACGTCAATATGCTTCACGACAAACGACTAATAGTTGTATGTTGAACGTTTGTAGTTTAATAAAAGGGCTGCAGCGAACCACGTCGCATATTGAATTTATCTACTGAATAAGCAGACCAAAATGCCTGTTTTATATAAGATAGATCCCGAGGTTTAACTTATTTCAATTTGTAATATGTTTGAGTATGCTGGGATCAAAACAGAACCTACATACATACAGTAGTCAGGTTACAGTACCGTATAATTATTTTATGGATTTCAATGCAAACCTACTCTGCTCTCTGTAACATTTTGCTAAAGGTATTATTTACCTATCTAATGTGTTTTTTAAATGTTCTTTCTGAATTTATAATAATTACACTAATGTCTCTTCTAGCCTTTAATTATGTTCCCAACCTATAAAATACTAAATTGTTATATTCATTAAGTAAATATTATCTGAAAGAGTTTAATGTTGAATGGTGACGCAAGAAATCGTCTCAATTTTAATTTGTCCCGGGTCCCGGAGCGGCGGTAATCCCGGGCGGGGCAATAAGCCGGGATCAGGCCGGGATTGTAATGAAAACTGTCGGTCCGCAAACAAGCGCCCGATAGATGTCGCAACTAAATTAAACTATTTTGCGAATATATTAGCAGAGACCCTGCCGCCGCCGTCACCACCGCCGCGCCGCGCCGCGCCACTCCACACCACGCTCCAACAATATACGTTTATTTCTATTATTACAATTAAAATTATGTTGCCAATCTGTCGCCAAGCTCCTGTGTATTTTAACACTTGCAATTGAGAGACACTTCCAGCAAGGATTCTCCCCAAGGTTGGCAACTGAGCATATGCAGCCCTTGGTATTACAAATGCTCATAGGCTTTTTCATATCGCACTCAGAATGACTAGTACACTATATTCCTGGACATGATTTGCAGCCTACTAAAACTCAAATATTTTTCAATAAAGCTAATTTGAATTCATATATTGGGGACAGACAATTCCTCGCACGTCACAACAGCGACAGGCATTATTGAAGATAATTGAGACGCAACCCTCCACCCGCCGTGTCGACAATGGCCGCCGCACGTAAACCCGACCCAATTGGAATGTAGTTATATTTGTAATTAAAACGCGGCCAAGCGCGAGCGCGACCGAGGGGCACGTCGTGACGTCATAACAAGCAAGCGACAACAAACACACAAACAAAAGCAAACAGCCGACAATGCAGCGCGCATCGCTGCCTCCAGTGTTGTGCAATGCGTTCTGTTCTGTCAACTTCTGTGTTCATGTTTGTGCATCGATTAACTGGGTGTTGAACAGCAATATAAGCGAGGTCCCCCGGCTTCGGGGCTAGGTGAGTAGCATTAAGTATCTACGGATTACGCAGCGTACGCCGTGGAAGCGCCCGGGTGCAGTTATTCGGCTAATTAACACAACATTACAATAAAATATATTACACTATACTTTCCCAGTAAATCAGTCTATTTATGAAACAGAATTAAAATTCATATCAGAGATCAGAGTAGCCAGAAAAAACATGGTACAGAGGTGTTCAATAGTGTTATTTTTTATAAATAGCCACCAAATTTTAGATAATGATAAACATTAATGTGTCCTGTCTTTACGAGCATTACTTGTGGTCATCCTTTAGTTAAATAGTAAAAATGTATAATATTAGAACAAAATAGTTAGATTTTTTTTAATAATACCTACACACATAACATACACTACAAACATACATAAATATTACATTTTTAAACACATATAGAATAAAATGACATCGCCAAGCACGCAAATATTTGGGTGAGAATAGAACCCGGCTGACATGACGGTTTAAATAAACACAAACTGGAAACTATGCTATATACGTTTGTAGAAGTAAATGTGCAGCAAACTCCTTAGTGTAATCATATAACTAACAAGGTAGGGACTAGGTAGGTATAGATAGTTTTATCTAATTAAGGAAGGAGTAGGAAGTGCACTTATTAATGAATCATTGCGCACCGCGGATATCCGCCGCGCCGCCATCGGAAATCATTATTCTCGCACAAACCTCTTTTGACTTTATAATAACAGAATCTGAAAAAAATATATAAATATATTTACGTCAATTATCCCTGAAGGGGTATGCAGAGTATGCTCTTCATATGGCGCCGTCTCTCGAGCACATTACTAGTCAACTATACCTTGCCCGACCTGGAAATTTGCTTTCACTTCAAAAACTAAAGATATTTTATGGTTATGATAAATTACATTTGAAAAAGCTTTTTAACTACCCTTTTTTGTTTAAATACTGTTTGAGGTGAAAAAAATACATATTATTTTGTATTTTGAAACAAAAAACATTAACGTTTCTCCAAGTTAACGCAAACTATATTTGTTGTGTGAATATATGTAATTGTAGCTTGTTTTTAATTACTGTCTCCATGCGGTGGCGACCACATGCCATCAGGAAGAGATACTTCCCGTAACAAAAAAAATGTACCATACCACTATTATGAGAAATAAAATTGATTTCACACCTCTAGGTACCTGCTGGCAACGGTTCATCCGTGAGGGGCTCCAGAGGCACGTATCTACTCGATATAGTGCGGCCCCAACCCGAGCGCGTTCTATAGACGTGCTAATGTACATCGAATGGCAACAGATCTTATCGCCTTCCATAGAAATGCGTTTATTGAGACACCTGTGCCTCGCAACATTGTCAACATATTATAATTTAGTAGACGTACGGTCCCGGACCCTTGCATTCGTCTCGGGTACCACTCGACTTTGTATTATATTCGCAGATATGATTTGTGTGAGAGTAATTTTGGTGTTGCCAGAAACATTTTCTCATTCAGAAAAATAAATAATGAAATACATTTATCCACGGTAACATAACACTAAAAATAATTAAAATATATACCATACATATACACAAAACAAATAAAATAATGGATAAAGGTTACGGTTATTACATTTTTTTTTATTGTTATTGATTAAAACAATTGCTTTCGTTTGGTACTAAAAAACAAAACTACAAAATTAACGAAAACAACGTTTTGTATTAGTTCCTATTATATTATTCAGTTATATTTTATAGGAATCATTAGGTATGTACTAAAAATTCGTTTAAATTAGTTATTATTAGTTTATAAGGACGTTTGTGTCAAACATAGTTGTTCTTGGCACATTAACAACGCATCCAATTAAAAAAGTAAAACATTAATTAATGGGCCTATAACCTGTCCTTACATATCTATTTTAAGTCTCCGTATACGAAATTATTGGAAACTTTTATTTCGGGTTCGGTTACGGAGCTCCAGAACAGCCCTGGTGTAAATATATATTTAAGTGGAAATGTATTTTGAAGAAAAAAAGTTGTATATCTACGAGTATAATAGCAGTTATCTGCTAACTATAAGACAGGCTCTACTTACATTGGGATGCTGGGACATTTATTATAATAATTTTGCGTGACGCCAGGCGCTAAGCTCTAGTTGGAGCCCACGTTCACTCCTAAAACTAAGTTTAATTTCTAATCTCAATATGCTAGTGTCAAGCTAATAACTTTGGAATATAGGGGTTTTTCGGATGGTGATGGTTCGATATCTTAACTATCACGCCGCACATAGTGGGTTCGATTCCATCACAGGATAAAAATTGCATGCATTAACGCAATACATTGTATGCATTGGCATGTTTGTTTATTCTTATTTATATTATTTAGTATATCAGTTATCTGGTTCCATAGTACAAGCTCTGCTTAGATTGGGATCAGATAATCGTGTATTAAGAATTACATGAGATATTTATTTATTTGACCTTAAAAACGTGTTATTTTGTTCGGTTTAACGCGTGTTTTTATATGAATTTGAATGCACGAATAGTATTAGCATGATTTAACACGGTCGTGCTTGACAAGTGACCGATGGTGGCCGTCGTCTTGACAGCGCGCTGCCGGCCGCCCTCCCGCGCATTACATTAACACACCATTAAAACTGCTATACCTATTGCGGTGGTCACAACATCTCTCTGCTCTCTAATAAAAAATATCTAAAAGGTACTATAATAAAACTGTGGAACCGTCGTTCCTGTACGTTGAAAATATTTGCCAATTATTGGCTGCGGGTGTAAAAATGTTGTCTGTCTGTTTGAACACGCTAATTCCAATTATTACTAGACTAATTTTAATAAAGTTTTCACAGGAAACTGGAACGTAGCTTACTTCATGAAATAAAAATTGGGTCTCGAAAAAAAACTGGGTACTTCGCTATCGTCATTATTCTAGTTTCAACGAATTGAAACAGTGTTTTTATGCTCTTGCATTTTGTAAGGAAGTAGACATCAAAATAGAAATCCAACGAAAAAGTTCACCGCGATGGTAGTTGACAGGTTGGCAGCTAAATGAATATTTCCATAATGTTTCCTAAAGAATAAGCTTTAATGTGTTTTTCCGCACTAATTGTCAGAGCCACCGGAGCATGCGCGCGTGCGCAACACAGTGCCGTCCCCTGGTTTCACTTTGCTTATTCAATCAACTGCGCCACGCCACCTATATGCATTATTAAGCCTATCGTTTGAACTGCTGTCGAAATGTACTCAATGTTTTTTAAGCTAAATCTAAAGACAATTGCAGACACTCATATTATAAAGAGCTAAAGATTGTACATTTTAAACTATAAATCGGTCTTGATGTATATCTATATCATCATGTGTAGAAATAAGTTGTATTTCAGAAGGTTCTTTTTTAATTTATCATTTTTGCATTACTAGAAAACAAACAGTATTTATCAAATATAATAATATAAAGATAGTAATGTTGCTGGTTTCCATAGTACAAGCTCCGTTTAGTCTGAAATCAGATGGCCGTGTGTATACAATGCCCCAGGATACTTATTTGTTAAAATTATTCCCGATGGTATAAGCTATATGTTTTGACTCCGGGAAAACGTTAACTCACTCTGAAACGAGAGGGAAACTGCGGGACGATAGCTAGTTGAATATAATTTGGATAAAAGAAACACAAAAGCAATGTATGCAGAGCGTATGCGCCGCGCTGAGCTGAGACGTCACGGTGGCGATGGCGGGAGGTTTCGAGAACTCATCAATATTTGATCTCGAGTCCATTTGAGTTGTAGATGCGCTTACGCCGACAGATCTCCCCCCTCCTTCCCCCACCCCACTCGATCTCATTGTTATTCCTGTTTGTCAAATCAAGCTATCGAACACTAAACGATTCATTCAAATAATTGTTGACATTTAGTGTGAGAACGAACATTTCCACGAATAAGAAGTTAATTGAGCTTCGCGACCCCAATCCTTCGTGCTCGCATTGACACTTTAATCTGCAATGGATACAATCAGCAACAGTGTAATTAGGCGATTCTTGTTCACTCGCCAGATTAGCGAGCACTGAGCCAATTATCGTTGAATATAAACACCAGATCACCATAAACTGTGGTAAGTGTTTCGCAGGATATCATTACTAGCAAACTGTTCTCGAATGTCATTATTTTTCTATTATTCTTGACGTTCTAAGATCCCCACTGCTTTCCATATAACCGGACTTAGCTAGAATATACCCATTAGCAACACCTATTCACCAACTGCCGGATTACACCACCGCTTGAAGCACCACCAACATGAAGGCCTGCCAAGGTTAGTGTCTTGTAAATAACTATCGTGGAATTATACACACGGCCATCTGATTCCAAACTAAACAGAGTTTGCACTATGGCAACCAGACAACGGATACACTACATGTTATCAATACATATTTAATAGGTACATTATACCGATAGGTAAAGGTCGTGTTATTGCCGGGATACATTAAATCTATCGGGAACCCGAGTGATACCGCGGGACTGAAAGTAGTATTTTATACTTCAATGGATATTTACACCCTGACACAGAACAAACAGACATCGAACCCACGAACTCTGCCGTGGCACTCAGGGTCTCTAACCACCGACCCAAGTGGCCCACATATACACTTTCTAAATAGTTTTGCATAAATATAGGATCCCTTGGGAAGTTGAGAAAAACCGCGGAGCGCTAGCTAATGAAACGTTTAATGCGTCCAAGCAGCTAAATCCAAATGTATTCATAAACCTACTTCCCGGCCGACACGTTGCCAATTCATGAATATTACGTGTTAGGAAACAACCCACATTATTCATTCTTGGGTCCCATTTTTTGCATTTAATTGCTGATTGACATAGTTTAACATTACCAAGAATAAGTTTTTATGAACTTCCCTGCATTTAAAAAATTACCGTTATTAATGTAACTAATGGCGGACGACGCTCCGTCGCGTTCTGCCAAAGATTCGTAGAAGCAGCAACCTTCGGGAAAATCAGAAAAAACGCGAGTAGCGCTCCCGAGGGTACCTGACCCGCGGGCACCCGCCACGGCGACCGTCCGCGCACCCATCTGAAGTTTATCTGATCTCCACGACTAACAACTTTTTTTACAACTTATACTGTTGGAGCGATGTTGTTAATGTTTTGACGCGAGATTTGTTACCTCATTAATTTATGGGCTTTTTGACCGGCACATGAGAGAGATTTACGTAGGTACAAGAATAGTGTGTGTAATGTTGTTACTCTTGTTTCATTCGCTTCCATTATTATTAGCAGGTACCGGCATTCTACATGCATATAGGTAGCAGCGAGACGGAGGTGCAGCGCGGGTTGCGGCGCGGCCGGACACAAAGCACGCGGAACAATGCCTGACCCGACCTCATTCACCTCCCTACAATGCTACCAAACTGAAAAAACCAAAGCGAACGAATACCAATTTGGGAAAAAAAGCGAACGCGCCGAGAGATTTTTGACAGGCGCAATTTCTTTAACTTCTTTATGGATAAAGGGAGCTGAACGTGATATATGGCGGTCGCCATTGTCTCTCCGCGCCGCGCCGCCGCCGCCGCCGCGCCGCTGCCGGCCTATGATTTATCCGCCATCCACTACTGTTACACTTTGTTCTATAGAACGTTAATAAAGTGACACGCTCATAGTAGCTCCCCGCATTGTGCGCGATAGTTCATCATTTGCTTGTCACCCGCGATACATTGTTGCGTACCTCCCTACCAACCTACCTACCTACGTGCCGACGCGCCCGCGACCCGCGTCCCTCGGTGGCACATCAACACACATACGCATTATATATATACGTATGCTTAGATAGTTAGGATATGATTAAGCGAATGGATACAGTAAATCAATGTTGTCTTACGTATTGCTCATCTTGATCTGTGATTATATTAACTTGGGAAATACATATATAGAGTTGCTACAACGGTGATGTTGAGGTATTTTGATTATGATATTATAAATATCCGATTGTGACAAACTGTACGGACTCTCATAGAATCAGTATACAGGCAAACCGAATAACTGATGGGGAATACGGAAAGAAAGAAATTCTTATATTTGACGGCATCATATGTCTATGTTTTAAATTCTGCCAAAGAATCAATTTACCTGGTCTACTCTTCTAGGCTAACTAATAAAATTAAACTTCAAGTAACATAATCAAAGAAGAAGGTGCCGCCATTTAATTCAACTGACCAGAGAAAAAATGGATTTACTGTAAAGTCTAAGTTTAGCTACAGGCAAAATGATCTCTCACAAACAAAGAAACATACATTTTATTTGTCAACCAACTAGGTACATGTACATAGTATTAATACACAATCAAGTTGACGGTATTTAGGTAAAAATGAATAATAAAGCACTTCATTTTATTATAGAAGAAATAATCATAAAGATATGAGCAACAACAAACGTCTAATTGAAAGACAAAATACAGATATACGGAGTACAAAATGGATACAATTTAAGTAGGTGTTATCATCTCTAAATAGATGGCGTGCATGGAGCAGTAGTCGGGAGCGGCTAGCCGGAGCACATCTGTCATCCAGGCGGAGGCGGCGGCGGAGCAGTTAGTGCCTAACTAACTATAAATTACAAGGTCACCAATTAAGATAACACCGCACCGGACGCGTCCGTCCGGTGTCCGGCCGGACCCGGACACACCTCCCCGCTCAGATCCATACGCTTCTCATCAACACCGTATTGCTGAGATAAACTACTTTGCTACAAGCTGGCAGACGAACATAATTTTCGCTTTGAGTCCTCGACTATCCGAATATTGTTTATTAACCTAGCTATTTCAAAGACGTAGATAAAGACGTATAAAGGACTGAATAAAATGATATTGTTTGTTAACTCCGATAGTTACAAACATGTCTACAAATAGCGCGATCAATTAAGACGGCCACATTGCTAAAATGAATTCCTCCAGGCAACCTAGGACAGGCGAATAATTAAATTTTTTGTCTCTACATATTTCGCAACGCACCCAGATATAGAACAAGCAGCCATGTTCGTGGACAGCGGAGACCTCCCACCGGGTGGACCAACGAATTGGTCAGAGTTGCTGGAAGTCGCCGGATGCAGGCAGCTCAAGACCCTTCGAGGTGAAAATCCAAAGGGGAGGTCTATGTGCAGCAGTAGACATCCGTGGGCTGATAGGATGATGATGATGATGATTCAAACATACAAAAATTTACTCCTTATAATAATATACCTACATACATATACCCGTTAGCTTATATTATTCTATTTGTAGGCGTTAATATATGCTCTTTCCTTAATTAAAGGAACCACGAACTAAATTGACATTACTAAGGGGAAAATTGGGAAAAAATACTACCTGACTTTAAAAACTGCTGATAACCTTAAATTCTGTACCTAAGCTATAAATACGTATATTGTCAAGCTTCTTTAAATACGAGCATCACCGACTCATACAGGTTTACAAATATAGCCTTCTGTGAGTGAACAATTGACAATAGCCGGATCGGCAACAGAAAGCGAGGGCAATATGACCGGAGGCGGCGCGCGACGGCGGCGCGGGCGCAGCCGGTGCGGTGCGCCCGCTCCGAGTGCGCGGGAGCGGGCGGGGGTGGGTGCGGGCGCTGGCGAAGAGCCATAAGTTACATGCGTATGAGCGGCATCGTTATAGGAAATAAAAGGAAGCGCGACGCAGGAACAATAGCGCGGTCAATACGGTAGCCGGGATTTGCATATCGCGGATCGAGTACCGCGCCACCGCCCGCCCACCGCCCGGCCCCCTCTCGCGCCAGGGCTGCGCCGGATTATCAAACGACGAAATTATCAATCAGATAAAAAAAATGTGTTACGAATTGCACTTACTGAACCCAGTTATTTTTTATTCAAATATGCCTTTACAAGCAATTATGAATAGTCTGAATCTAATAACGGTTCGGAAGGTTGTTTTTTACTGAGAAGAGCCGGCAATAAACTCAGCAATTACTCTTTTTAAAAACGAACTTAGATTTATTACATAAAATGTATTTAGTCTCACTGACAATACCTGTATGTTATCGCATAAGTAAAGTATTATTAAACAATAATATTATGAATATCTAACTAAAAAAATAAGTGTCAGCCCTGAGGGCGGTGGCTCGGCGGCGAGGTGCGGTGCGGCGCGGCACAAATACAACGAGTGTTGTTTATTGTTGCGCACACGATATTCTCACTAGCTTTTGTTCTTAGAAGAAATTTGTAATGGTTTTTTTGTTTTTCATCTCTTTGTAGATATTGATTCTCCGAGCTTAAACAAGGAATAAACTTATATACCTATTGAGTTATAGAATTTCAGCAATCAAATATGTTCACCAATTACGAACATTTAGCGTAGATTATCGCGCCGTAGTCTCGGGTTCTATTCTCACTTATGTATGACCAACAGTTGTGTCCATGAATTCAACATAAGAACGTGTTTTAAAAGTACAAAGCAGATATATTAATGTTATTTATAAGTTTTTAATTACCAAGGTACAATCTCTGCGTAGGGATCACACAACCATACATGAACAGTGTCTCAGAATATTATTGTGATCATTATCACATTGACATGTTCATCGGACGTATCCATGTTTCGTATAAAGTTAATATCACTTAAATTAAATTGCGACTATTTGTATAATCTCATGATTTGTACAATATTGTTACTACGGAAAAGGTTATCCTGTAGCCTTTGTGGCTTCCGACATCCATACTATCCGTACATATATTTATATATTAATATCGAGGTGTGTATTTTCCCTATGTAGGTACTCCAAAACGGATGGACCAATTATTACGGGACTTTCACTGCCGGATAGCTGATATGATAAGGGGGTAACTTAGGCTTTAAGCCGGAAAAATATAACATCCCTCGGGAAGGCAGGGGAAATCTCAAGGGACAGCTAGTAGTATTATAAATATGAGAGTATTTCTTTCTGATTGTTTATTTGAGTGTAACCTTCTAACGGTTGAACGGTTCCACAGATCTAGATGGTATGTATGAATGGTAAATTATAACTTAGGGAAGGACATTGGCTACCTTTTGTAAAAAAAAATATCTTTGTCTTTTCGGAAGCCAGTCTGTATATAAATTATTTATAATAGCTTGTTACCACCCCATGATCCATTGTCATCCGTGTCCCAAAGGAAAAAACCCCCGGATAAAAACTATGTGCTAAACATGAACACATAAATTATCTGTTTGTAGAATTTTATTAAAATCAGTTTAACAATTTATGCGTGATTAAGTCACAAACGTGTTCGTCTAAATCTACCTATACTAATATTTTAATACATGTATATGTATGTATGTTACGTTTGTATGATTGTAAGTTTGAATGTATGAGGATATCTCTGAAACTACTACGATTTCATTAATTCTTTCACTGATAAAAAACTACACAATCCTCGAGTGACATAGGCCATGTTATAGGATGCATTAAATGCCTCAAGAACCTGTATAAAACCACGGAAAGGAAGCTAGTTTATAATTATGGGATACCTTACCCACGTCATACTTAGTACCTACATAAAAAGCTGGTGTGCAGTGCAGCCGTGCCCCGCCCGCTACGGCCGCGAGGCCGGTCTCCTCGGCCGGGTGTCGCCGCCGCGTGACACATCTACATGAATTTGAATTGAGTGACAGCGGCCGGAGATTATCCAGAATAATCGAACACACATCATGTCGATAGCTCCTTCGAAAAGTCACATTTGTTGATTCCAAATCATTCTGTATAGTTATTCATAAGTCTTAGTGATCTCACCAACAGAACAAAAAAAACTATGGGCGCTATGCGAGCTGCCTTTTATGTCAAATGTACTGAATATCCTACTAATATTATTAATGTTATAAATGCGATAGTTTGTAAGTATAGATGGACGATTGGATGTTTCTTATTCTTTCATGAAAAAACTAAGAATTAGTGGGATGAAACTTGGCACATAGATAGTTAATAGCTGGATGAACACATAGGATACTTTTTTATCAAGAGAAAATTACAACAATGCTAATATTATAAACACAGGACCAGGAGTCGAAGGATATTTCTTAATCTTTCACGCAAGAACTCCTCAACAGATTTGAATTTAATAATATATATGGCATATGTACTTTAAATGTGTGTACCTATGAAATATGTGATTTGTGTAATGCATTGGTTTCTTTCCTCTTGTCGACAAAGCGACACACCCAATCAACATGGGAAAGGGCACAGGATTCTATCCCTGGAAACCATGTTTTCCCTCGGAAACGTAATTGAATCAGTGGGACAAAAGCTAGTAGTTATATAAGCATTCCACAACACTTATGCAGGTTCACTAACGTCAGAACAACGTTCAACATTTTTATTTAATTAAATTTTATATTTATAGCCATGTTCTTGGCAGGTAGTTGGAATAAGCAATCACTTATTTATACGGTGACATAATTAAGCGACTAGAAATTCCGCATAATAACTTGGAAATAAAGTTATAGATATCTTGTCGAATGAATCTTGTAATGTAGGAAAAATACTGATCTCACTTAGAGCCGTCTAGCCGCCTACTTTATTTCCTATGTTTGTTATCTTTGAGTTATTATTTTGTATTCAGTGATTAATTTAATAGAGGCAATACCAAATATTTAATAAACTCATACTTCAGTAAGTTAACAAGTTCCCTAATTCATAAGTATAGAGGTTATTCATCTGCATTTTCTTGTGCTTGCTATTTAAGAGTCGATAACATTGTGTGAGCACGTAATAATTACAATGCGACATCGACTCCGCGGATGACATCCTCGGCGCGGGTCGGCTCGGCGAGCGGGAGGCAGTTACATTTGGGTTCGTTTTTGTGTCCCGCATCCCGGAGTAATTCTTAAAATGGCCCCTCACTCTAATGTATAATTCAATTGATTTCATTAGACGAAGTTTTTCACCGTCGACCGCGGGTCACCATCACAATACATACATATGTATGGAGCGCTCTAATAAATTGGTTGGAGCCGCGTTTTTAGTGTGACGACGAATGCGTTACCTGCCTCTGTTGCCAGCCTACCTCGGTATCACAACCGATCAAACACTCACTATCTATGCTCGATCGACTCACAAAAACTCCCTGATCAACCTCCAGGAACCAACAGTTCAGAACATAAATATACCTACTAACTAACCTCTGTCTGTGGTCAGGTGGCAGAAAGCTTGGTCAGAGTACCAGAGGTCTGAATTCGATTACCGGATCGGGTAAAAGGTAAATGTTTATTTTGTTTGTTTGTCTAGAAACGATCACCTTTAAGCCCAACATTGGTAAAGTGGCCGAAAGACGGCGACAATGTCCTCCTGCACATAAAATACCATCAATCCATAACATAATCATGTTTGGACTTACTAATTACTAATTACTAATTACTAATTACTGCGGTGGAAGGTCTCAGTACTGAGGTCTCTACCTTTGTCTTCGGGGATAATGGGTCTAAAGATATGTATGTAGAACATAAATACATCCTTGACATATTTTATTAACCTTCTAACATCTATGATTAATATTTTCAACTTTGTAAAATTTTGCGTGCCTCTAATGCTACTTACTAACTTAATTGCCCGCTTGTAATTATATTTTTTTAACATCCATCTGAAAACATAACTGGAAATAAATGATTATTATTATCTCTTTATAGCTAGTACAATACAAAGTCTTTATTTCCGTCTGTCTAAGAAATAGGTTTATATTGTCGCACTAGTAATATACCGAACCGGTATTAGAGTCAGACTATTCATAAGTGCTTGTAAAGGCCTATTTGAATAAAAATATTTTCATTACTTTCATTCATATATAACATATAAAATGCTTTATAAGTTGTGGATTCCACACAAGAAGTATCTCATATCATTTCTTTATTGGAAACACAACTATAGATTAAGTATCTGATTAAACGAAGAATTTAAGTCAAGAGTAATGTCATGCAGGTTCAGTATTCGATCGCATAAGTGCTGTAAGTGATTAGTTGCTGTTGTTCGGTCGGCGAGGAAGGTCCATTAATAGATTAAAAACTTTGAACAGTAGGCAATAAACACAACTTGTCCATGAATTAGAGTAGAGTAGAAAACAAATTTGCAAAATGTGTTATTGTAAAGGAAAAAAAATACGACGAAAAAATTTAAAATTTCTTGTGTTGTTAAAATTCTCTCTATGCTCTAGTCTATAGCAATAGATTTTATACAAATAAAATAATGATAAAATAAAATGATAAAAGCCTTAGAGTTTCGTGACCAAACGGGTAGCGAAATAGCGTATAAAAAGTAATATGTAGATAGCTACAATCATTAGCAGATCGCATAACGGTAATGACTAAGTCTTTGACTCTAAAGAGCCTAAAAAGCGTGCCCATTGTCATAAGTCGCGTGCAGTAGCTTCCGGCCGCGCCCCAGCCGCCTGTTCCCTCCCCCGCCCACCCTTATCCTGGCGTACCCTACCGTACCCAACGACGTCCTCCCGCGCATCTAATGGCCCGATTTCGTTTCTATAAAAAATGCAATTTAATAATTACCTAGTCAAGCACATAACATCCTAAGAATTCTTACAAATATTAAAAATGCTAAAGTGAGTTTTGTGGCGTGACGCCTCAATGGCGAAGAAGACTTCACGCTCGTAGTCTATGGAACGGAGGATTGTAATATGTTTTTTTAAATTTTGGTTCCCTCGAGAACACGGGTTAATCGCGCGGCGGAAACGGGTAACGAATAAAATTATATTACAATTCTCATCCATATTCCAGTTCCCTTGAACTGTTTATTGAAGGTATTGAAGGTTTTATAAAAGTAATGTATCAAACGTTACCCGCGAGGTAGAAACCTGCCCCCCTATTAATACAATATAATACAAATTCCGTCGGGCCCAACGCGGCCTCGGAGAACTTACCTCTCACGTGTTTGCTTAGTTGGCGAAAGAGGCAGAGTATAAAGGCGGCGTCGAAACATCGTTGAGCTAGTATCATTTTCCTTACAGCCCTTATTCAGCTAATACAAACTTCGTCGACGAGCCGCTTTACGGAGGCCTCAGAGAGCTTATCACTCACGTGATTTGTATATTAGGGTAGTTAGTAAATGAGACAGAGCACGGAGGCCACGACGAAACATCCTCGAGTTAGTGTAATTTTCCTTACAGAATTGAGCCCCAGAATCAAAACCCTACTGCCTAATATTTCAGGACAGTAGGTCCCATTATGACGCTATTTGTAGGGACCAATTTGTGCAACTTATAGTGCCTACTATGAGCTCGAACTTTCATTAAGGGTATACAACGTGGGTAATCCAAAGCGTAGTGCTTAAGTACTGTGTCGTAATACCCCATGGCTAGGTACCCTCATGTTAAAATTTGCGTCAACCTACTTGCGTTATTGGCAGCGGTATTATTTTGTTATTGAATACAGCTTTACTTTATTGAATTTTCAACACCACAGATATTAAAGATTTCAGCTATAAATAATTAAATATAATATTATGGTATGTACCAATGACAGATGTGTCCAGCATTCGGAATATTTGGTACACATATGGGTTGGCAGATATGATATAAAAACAGTTAACGAAATTAAGTTCCCTTTTAATAAACTGTATATTATCGATTAAGAGACGTATTATCTTACTCCTGGATGTGGGAAGTCGGAAGACAGAGAATATCTCGATGCCACGTGTATCGTCGCCATTACATCTATGCTTAGCTTAAGACTTAACTTGAAAACCTATTCGCTTCTAGGCTTTGTGAGACTAGATTCAGCTACATAATTACTCCCATGGCAAGATTATGGACAATACACAAACCTATCCATAGTCAAAAATAAGAAAACAATGGAATCCAAATATTTATTTTTGAATGAAATACTTCCAGCAACCTATATATTAGATTTATTTCTATTTGCAGAGGATTTTCTATATTAAATTGACAACTTTTTGCTGCACAGGATTTTCCCATAGAGCGATTTCTAAAAAAACGAACATAATACAAACATTAGTTTCCGAACGGAAGGTAGCAATCGCAGTCACGCGACCGACGCCGACGACGCCCGCGACGCCGACGCGGGTGCGGGCGACGAATGATCCGGCGACTTTTTACGACAAAACATTGCGGAAGTTATGTTTCAAGGGCATTACGCACAGATCATTAAACTCCATTCTCCTCTCCTAAGTGAAAGCACAACTATATTTATTACTGTACGCTTTGACAACCCTGTCCGGCGGCGATTTTGAACTGAAACACTCCCGCTACGGCAGCCCTGCGCGGGATCTTCGACCGCAACACCCTGAGTTAGGGTCCACTCTAGAATGCATATTTTGTTCTTTGAAGATATATTTACGGAGGGTTGTCACACGAGAGAATTATCTCGTGGAAAGTTATATTGTCATTATTTTATGATGTCTTCATCACGACCCTCGCGCATCGGTCACGCCGCGCGCGCCAACGATCGGGAAATGTGTAAATTCATACTAGAGTGGGTTCAAACAGGGCAGACATGGATTATTGCTTACTTGTTCATACTGCTATTTGTGCTCAGGAGATTTATATCTGAGACATCCAATTTTTTTCATTGTTTAATTGTAAGGCGCACTATAAGTAAACCTCTCAACTCGCGTGTCACTAATATTGTTATTGCAAAAGTTTTTGAGCGGAAGGGATGTGTTTTGTTTCTCAGCTCTACAAATTCTCAATGGATTTTCTCAAAATTCAATTTAATGAATGCCTATTATTTATCCCGGGAAAATATGAAATCCCTCTGGAACCCGGATGAAGTATATTATTATATTCAGAAATATAATCAAGAATATTTTGATTCATAAGTTTGTGTGTACTATGTTTTACCGCTGTCATCAAAATTCAAAAAAAAATTCAAAACCATTTATTCAGTTTAGGCCTTCGGAGGGCACTTATGAAGGTCAAATTTAAAGTTACTGAAGCTACAACCGGTTCGGAAGTCAGCCTTCAACTGAGAAGAACCGGCAAGAAACGAAAAGGTTACATTATTTTTTATTTGTTTTATAAATTTTTATCTATTCTGACTTTTTGGCTATTTTATAATTTCAATTTTACATAATTTTATATTTAACTATTACAAAATACTTATTATAGGTAACATTAAAAAACAAAACAAAAAAAAAAAAAAAGACAAGACTACAAAATAGAAAATAACAATAGTTAGGTACTTAAAACTTAAAAAAGAGATTTAGAGGTGCACTGTGCAGAGAGCAGGTACTTCCATACATTTTTATCTTCAATATAATGAACTACCTTGTAATACGCTTTCTCTTTCAAAACTTTCCTAATATAATTTTTAAATTTATGATCAGACATTTTGGTTACTGAAAGCGGTATCTTATTATAAAATCTAACACAATTACCAAGAAATGACTTCTTTACTTTAGTTAGTCTAAAGTATGGAACAACTAACTTCTCCCTTTGTCTTGTATTAATATTATGGATATCCAATTTTGACTCAAACATTCCTATGTTTCTGCGAATAAACATTATGTTTTCATAAATATATAGTGAAGGTAATGTCATTATATTTATTTCCCTAAATAAATCTCTTAATGATTCACGGGGACCCACGGCTTCTGAATCAGAAAAAGATCTGGTAGAGATCCGTAATTGCAACAATAACATTACATAGTTATAATGCACGCCATCTTAATCATTTTCTTTGACTTTTACATATAATTTTTTTTTGACACAAACAATACATTTTTACATATGTATTTATTTTCACTATATCAACTGTTATTGAATTAAACTACAATAGTTGTCCGTCGCGGCTTCCCCCGCGTTCACGTAGGAAATCACATTTTCCCGCGATGCATGTATCCTATGTGTTAATCCAGGTTATAAACTGTCTATGCGGCCAAATTATATCCAAAATCGTTTAGTAGCTTCTCAGTGAAAGAGTAACAAACATCAATCCTCATATACTTTCGGTTTTATAATATGAATAGGATCCATTGTTTTAATATATTTCTTTTGGATTATCGCTGATTGAAAATTGAATGGGATGGAAGTTAGTAAACTCGTTACAATATGCACCCATAGAAATGATAAAATGTTGGTAATTTAAACATTTTTGGAAACGCTTAATACTTATCTAAGTACATTTTAAGTTTTTTAATGATTATAAGTTAAGAAAGGATAATAAGTTAGAAAAATAATGTATTTATAATTCATTTGTTTTTCGTCACAAAAAATCCCATAAGAAGTTTCACTACAAAATCCTCGCGAACTGAATTGCGGCTTATAATAATATAGTTTTAGCGAGTACATTTCCAGTACAGCGCCATCTATTTTTACACTCATGAACTAAGTTTGCCTCGTACGTATATCATCGAAATGTTGGTAGGTGTTCGAGGTGAGTCAGTAAGCTGTGTGTGCTCACTTTGGTGTAGTTTAAACACAAAGCCATAGATGGCGCTCATTCCAACAAGTGAATAATAGTGGATTTTGATGATGATTTGTAGATGTCGTTACGAGTTGCAACAAAGTTTTATTATTTTATTGAAGTTATGAGCGAACTCGGTCCGTAATCAATTACACAAAAAAGAACTAAATTTCCGTGCTTATGGTCCAGAAAAAATTAAACAAAACAAGGGAAAGGCAAAAAAAAAAGTATTCAAAAGTGTAATAAAACTAAGCACAATTTTAAAACTAAGTTGAAACTATATCTTCTTGACAATCAATCGTAACTTTTTTTTCTGGATTATTATGTAGCAATATTTTTTAATAAATTTTATACAGCTAATATATTTAATGAAATTGAATTTTATTATATTATTATATTTAATTTACCATATTTATTTTATAATACGGTTACTATGCACCTACTCATTTAAACTATACGTAAGGAGTAAGTTAAGGATTTATTGTTATAAATATATTAATATTAACTCGGCACCCATACTATAGCACTATTTATATATTTCTATGATTAATATTATAATATTTCTATAGGTACCGAGGAATTAATGTACATTTTTTTTTATCGTGACGCATATTCATAGGCGACGACAGAATATCAGCGTTGTGGGTGAAACCTCAACATTAGGCTGAGTCGTAGCCTTTTTTCTTCTTATGACACACAGATACAGAATCATTATTTGAATATATTGTATCCATCATTTTAATTTGTGTGTTTTGGGAGAAAATAAACTTATTATTATTATTATTATTATTATTAATACAAACGTTCGATCAGCAGTTTCGTTTGTTGGGCGGTTTGGATTAAATAGTCGCTAACTTAATGGTACTGAACATAGATAGAAGAAGGAATGGGATATAGATACCGATCATGTCGTTAATGTTGGATGTGTAATTATTAAGAAATGCGCTCAATCACACATATTAAACCAATGTAGGTAGACAAAGAAACTGATTATACGCCGTACCGTATAATTAGGTAGGTACATCTAAGATCGGTTTTCTAGACCATTTTTCTATGTGTCCGAGTTTGAAACCCAGGTATTTATTATATATCTAAAAACAACACTTATAACATTATTATTGGCAATTTCTTGAAATTGTATGTAGATCTATTTATTTTCAATTTGTCGGTACTAGCGAATGAGTAGCAAAAATGTTTACCGGTAGCCCTTAAACTATCAAGTAAGTAGTAACACAAGTCATTGAATGTAGAATATTAAAATATCCCGAAGGTCACGGCCGGCCACCATAGCAACCGCGTCAACAGGACACCCACCCGTCTCGAGCTGATGACCGGAAACGTATGTTTAACCGTTCCCATGGCAACGCGCACTTATTCAACCATGATAGTGGAAACAAATACAGTTTTCGTCGGCCAGGACACTGACACCGTCAATTACATGGCCGGAGGCAATAAATAATACATGTAGGTCGATTGCGGAGTGACAACTGCGTGGTGTGATTACGTATCGGCCGGTGGATCGTGTTTTGTTTGGAATGTGTCTGTCAGCGCGGACAGGCGGGCGTGTCGAGTGCCGTGTGTCGCGTCGCTCGTGTCCCGGTACACATGTGCTGCTTCCTGCTGGCGGCCTGCGAGGAGTGCTACCTGGTGGCGGTGCGCGTGCTGACCGGCCATGAGCGTGTCGGTGCGCTCGGTGCTCGTGGAGGGGCCGCAGGCGCCCAGGCCGAAGGGCCCGTATACGTATGCTAGCACGCCGCGCGCGCTCTACAACAATGCCAAGCTCAAGAGGGATCCGTCCTGGTGAGTACCGTGTCACCCTACAATTCCTGGAGTGCAAGATTTGACAGTACGCTCTGTGAGATAGCATTTAGTGAACTGTTTACAAATCAATCTGCTTTTGAAAATGCGATAGTTAAATGGTGCAAAACGATTGCGAATAAACCATTTGCTACAGCTTTTAATGTCAGTGAAATTACAATAAGTAGTTATATTCGGATATCAAACAATTCTTTCGTTTTACAAACATTTTCATACTCTCGTTGGTGTTGCTCTGGACAGGTAATTTATTTATTTATTACTAGCGACTCGCCCCAGTTTCGGTTGAGAGGAATACAAATGATTATCCAACCAAAAACATTCGAAGGAAAGCCTCAGATAACGGCTTCGCTTATTAGCGATTCTATTGAAGAAGTGAGCTCTGAAAGCTAAAAATACTGATTTAAGGAAGTTCGAAAAAGCTAAAGCCTCCTGACGTGTTTATGTTCTTTTCTACTCAATTGAGTGATTTGAGTTTGAGAATAATTTAGTCAAGTATTTCATTGACAAAGATCAAGTCATTTTAACAATTCTGTCGCGGTTGCGAATCCTGCTACATTTGTTTTAGTTTGATGAACACTAATAATTGAACTCAAGTCGTGTATGTTTCGGAGTCCAAATCCGACTCCGACTCCGACTCCGTGTCAGGTCCGGGTCCACCACCATCTCCAAGTCAGCACTGATTCTGATATTACGATCCCAAACACTTTCTCGGTTAGTTAAAGTAAAACTTTGTGAACTTGGCTGACAGTGCCGTTAGACTGGATTTTGTACAAAAACCTTCGGGAATGAATTATTTAATTAGTCAACAAGTGAAGTCCCTCTTGAGAAATATCTTCGCTCGTTATTTCTAGCAATAAACATTGACAGTAATAATATCCTGGGACTTTCTCCACACACGGAAACCTGATCCTAAGTCCTAATTAACCTCCTTTTAAAAATTAAAATCCTAATTAATGTACCTACTGCTTGTACCATGGCAACCAGATAACTTATTTATTATTTATCTTACTTTTTTTCTTCTAAATGCATACTTATATTGATATGTACACCCAGACACAGAACAAACACATAGGTTTATGCATACAAATGTTTATCCTAGGTGGGAAACGAACCCACTACCTGTGGCGTGTCAGGGTCTCTAATCACCAAACCACTGGCCCGTCAAAGTAATACTATCTGTTATCTTTTCTCCGCGCAGTCCAATGCTCACCCATCAAATTATTGACCACGCGGTGCAATTGCCAAACTTACAATTTCCAATTGGTTTGGTATTAAACAAGCGTACGACAAACATTCCCATTTCTTTCGTATTTAATACTAGTTGTCCCTCGCGGTTTCACCCGCGTTACCAATGGATGTAACATTTTCCCGGCACAAATGTATCCTATGTTACAAAGTTTCATGATGATCAGTTAAATAGTTTTCGCGTGAAAGCGTAACAAACATACTTAAATTCACATTTATAATATTAGTAGGGATTGTAATGGCTTCAGACCAACCACTTCATACCATTGTCAGAACATCCAAAGTATTAAGGCGATGAGAGCTCTTTTTATATTGTAGTCCTACACTGAGCTTGATCTCTTCAGTGGCAGACAACATCATGACGAAAACATAGCATACTGGTAGGGTACTTTGTTTTACTTGCCTGGCTGGCTACCATCAATCTGTCGCCGCACGCGCACTTGGGGGCTCTACGGCGACATCATCACTACCGGTGCGAAGCTTAGCCGGGGTGCAAAACTAGACACTATAGTAGGTACTTAAGTCACGAGTGTCGTATACTATTTTATAGCTCGTGTGACCTAAACCCACATTCATGTCACGGTGTAAAATTGGACTGCTTATTACTTGGGGTTAGGTCATACAGTGCTATAAAAAATGTTAAGGTGTTTCATATTAAATTTGTAAATAAATATTTTGTGCCGATGTAGGATTAATAAATCAGCGACATTCTTATGTTCTCGTTATGACTATGGTCATGAGACCTTGAACCTCCGGCGAGTGCCGCGAGCACGAACCCTCGGCGTCGCGTGCTCGCCTCGGCACCTCCCTCACGCTCGCCTCAGCACCTCTCACCTCATCGTCACCTTCAACCAATTAACTACTATTAGCTAAGTGTCGATAACCTCCACACAAGGTCGTCCCTTTACTGGGCGCTTAACGATCAATCACTACCTTGTCTCAAATTTTCTGGAACCAGTATTTCTTTGATTTTCATCTAGCCTTGTTTTTGTCTTTTTCCTGGTATAAAATGTAGCCTATATGTTATTCCAGGGCACTTATATGTTATCTATTTGCCAAATTTCATACAAATAGGTTCGCTTCTTTAGTTTTATACATAGTATTAGGTAGGATAACTATGAAAATAACAAACACAAAGATACAGGAAAAACAGAGAATCTTTATTTTTTGGAGGTTGAGTCAAAATTAAGTAACGGTACATTTTTTAAGAATATGAAATGTTGTCTTTGACTATCCGCTGTGAAAACAAATGCTACCTTACGGTGTACATATTGTGTTGGAGAGAGATGAATATACAAATACATCGTTCATTACGTTTATAAATATATGTAGAATAAAAGTTACTTCACGTACCGATGCGATAGTGGTTGGTGCGCGACTAAATAGAATTAGGTCAATTACCAGCATTTCATACTGCCTTTTTTGAGCGTGGATTCCGCTTCTAATATAGTGTATATGTCATATAGATTCAAATGTCTTTTGATACAAAATGAGAGTTGATGGTAAAACCCTTCGATACCTAGATGTTACTATAGTATACATGAATACAGTACGAATAAATTTGTGAATCGATAACATCCATCCAGTACTTTTCTCATCGTTAATATATTTTTAAGTGTTTCTTCTATTTGTGAAGAGCGATTAGAAATATCTCATGACGTCGATGAGCGGTATTTGATGAACCATGTTGTGTATAAAACGCCGAGCGGTGCTCGAGACGGTAATAGTATCCATCCGGAAGACATCATGTTTAAACAGGTAAGTTATTCTATTTTCAATTATAGTTTGTTGTTTGTTGTTCAGCTTTATCTGGAACTGCGCTCGAATGGTTTAACTGTCTCGAGTACGAAGTTAAAGCTATGTATTAAAAATCGGCTTCAACTTTGATTCCGAGAACATTACACGCAATCGTCCACTAGATCTGGAAATTAAAATTATCAAATTACAATTTTTTTCATTTCCTGAATAATAAATTTACAAAGTAGACTCTAGACACGGTTGAACGGATATAAATGTTTGGATAAACAGAAACGTTACTTTCATTCCGGGAATATAATAAATCCTTCGGGAACGCAGGTAAAGCCACGAGACGGGCGCAAGCTTGCATGTCCCTTTACTTTAATATAACAATTATTGTAATGTCTGTTGATTACAGTTGTGCGTAGTTTTGGTGTTGATGGCGGTACTGCTGGCGGCGGCGGAGGCGTTCCCCAGCCCCAGCCCCGGCTACGGCCACCACGGCTACAGCTACGGCCGCCCCGGCCACGGCTATGGCAGAGGGTACGGGCACCCCGGCGGCTACTACTTGGACGGCTACTACCCTGGCTACCGCGGATATTACTACTGAATTGCCTCGACACATCTCTGCAGATTTTTAGTCAACCTGTGACATTTCAATTTAAAGTTCAGTATTTATTTTCATTCAAATAAAGTACAAAATAAATATTTGCTTGCTTATTTTTATCCTTCCTGCACACCTTACACACCTGATAATAATCACCCCATTTTATGGCGTTTGCAATAGCAGGGGCATCGGCAATTTTTTTAATTTATCATTAATTATAACCTGAACATGAAGTTATTTAATCTCATGTGCCTGTAATTTCCTTGACCCCCTTACCTTTCTAACCGAACGCAGTTATACAAGTCCATTACTGCTTCACGGTAGAACTTCTCCGGACTTATTTTTCGTATATATTTTTTCTATTTATATTTAATGAAATGAAATTAAATTAAATTAAATGAAATATTTTATTCAAATAGGCCTTCACAGGCACTTATGAATGGTCAGACTCTAACACCGGTTCGGAAGGTTGCTTTTACTGAGAAGAGCCGGCAAGAAACTCAGCAATTACTCTTTTCAAAATAAGATTTTGTACATAAAGATGTGTCCTGCTGGAGCGAGCGCTACACCCAAGCATTGTCGTCATTAAAATGATCATTTGTATTGTAGTATTTAATACTATGATATTGTTAAACATTTGCACAGCCAAATAAATCAGGGTATAAAAAAACATCTTACTGAATTTCTTGCCAACTCTTCACAGTTGAATTCATTGACCTTCACAAATCTAAAGCCTAAACTGAATAAATGGCTGCAAACTGAATGAATAAAATTTTTCACAAACTGTGCATCATGAGCCGCGTGGTGCTACTATTTTAGGTACTTCATTTGCATACGTGTTGCCTTTATAGCCTCCGACGTCGTCGTCCCCGGTTCATGTAAGGCACAAGTTATTGTGGTGGTTCTCTCGAGGTATCAGATCGAGCCGGGTCACTTGCAACGATGAGCGACCGATAGCCGAGCGTCGCCGGACCATCGCTGTCCATGTGTGGGTGGTGCAGGCCACGCGACGAGCGCCGGCGCCACGCGACGCGACGCGACGCCACCGATGCTATCGCTGCACTGCTTGTCGTGTCTTTGCCTCATTTCTGTTAATTCGTGTCGTGGTCAGTGAAAGTTGGAGAAATATTCAGGACTCATAAAGAAGCATGGTAAAAAACAGAAAATAAAAGAATCACTGTTTTTGTTGATATACCTACAGTTATTTCATTAATTAATTTAAAGATACAAGCGGTCAAAATACAAATGATGATTTAAGCAATTCTAACGATAATCTAAAGACACTAAACTGAAACTTGTTTTGTATTTGCTCAACACGTGGCACATAGACAACATATATTTATATGAGATTCCAGATGACACTAGGTGTAGTACCTACAGCGATAATATAATGGTATGGCAATTTTTTTAAACAGCGCTATTAATACATTTTTATCTTCAATCGATTGCTATTATATACTAGATGGAATATAATCTATTATTACCACCTCGTTTTTACTTTGTTTTGTGGATTTTTACATAATCTCAGAGTACCGTGAGCCGCCACTGTGTGGCGTGATGAATATTACTTAGGTATTATTATCGCCGCTTACAAACCAGAGTTATTAGCATACGAGAGGAGCAATGCCCTTAACCTTGAGTGACCTGTAGAGGTAGGAGGGGTGGGAGGTCAGGGTACCAGCGCTGACTGGTCAGCCGTGGGGAGGACTAGTGCTGCGTGCCTCCGTTGCCATGGTGACCACCACCCCGGCTTCCGGTCAAAATCCTTACTAGCACTTAAACTTTTATTATTCGTAGGTAGCATACGATTTCACTTTAATTGGGTACTTATTTGAATATGTTACTAAATGGAGTTGAAAAAACAAACATTTTACTAAAAAGAAGTTCTATATAAATCTCTTAAACAAAGACACTATTTATGTCCGTTTTTTATCCGGTTTACACAAACATTGAGAAATTTCCACGGGAAGTGAGGGTACACTTCTAATCTTCTATTCGTTGGATCTGTTACATTTTGTAAATACATTAATATTTAGTAAATGGCTAATGAGTGCAGTGCGGTTGAATCGTTAACATCGCTTCAAATAATGATAGGTGTATAGATGACGGCGGCACCGCGACCGGCGCGCGGCCGGCGCGCCCGGCGTCGACTCGCTGGTGACTCATTAATACATTAGTGTTGATGCATTACAAATGACGCCAGGGAAATACAATGGAAATCTTCAATTGGAAGATTGATTACTTTTGATAAGATAAACAGAAAATACAGTCAAAACAATGCAACGCTGTGTCATACATGAACTCCCTGTACCTAACTCTGCTACTCAAAGGTTTTCTTTTTATTATGATATAAAAATCAAAATTATCCCTTGACTGATAGGTACCTAGGATGACTAGAACTTGAATCTATAAAAAAATATATTAATTACATCATTTTTATTTAAATAACTGTCACCAGCAACACACTAATAATACGTAATTAAATGTACATATAGTTAAGTTTAAATACATAACTAAGGGATGTAAGGGAGCACAATGTCACCTTAGTGCTCCCAGCCAACCTCACCTGCCCGCGGTGCATCCTGCCGACAAGCGAACGAGGCTCTGGCGATCGACCAATGGCGGTATAACCATTCTGTACAGCGTAGCCAAATGGCACAGGCCGGTGACGGGCAGCAGCGTCACCGGTGCGAGAGCTACGTTCTGCGATCACCCTACCCGCCTGCCCAGCGTGTGGTGATTGCGGGCATAAACCCCCTAATGAATAGCACGCTACAGCAACGGCCCCCAGTTCCCGGTCGCCCCGCTATTCCTGGCCAAGGCGGCGGTCATGGTCACGGCGGGGTAGGGGGTTCTAAGAATTCCCGGGCTACGGTAGGCCGCCAACACCGACTGACTCTGGCAACGTATAACGACCCTAGAATCCGGCCATCTTATGTACTTCAGAGAGGGAGATCAACCATCCCAAGGCGGCGTCGGGTTCTTGGTACACAAGGCCCTCTCTGACAACGTCATTGAAATCTCCAGTGTGTTGACAAGGGTAGCGTACCTTGTGATCAAACTCACCGAGAGGTATAGCCTCAAGATAATCCATGTGTACGCACCGACTTCGGCGCACTCGGATGATGAAGTGGAGGAAATGTACGAGGACATTTCCAAGGCCTTATACACCACCCAAAAGGCTCACTTCAACGTTGTCATGGGGGATCTCAACGCTAAAGTGGGAGTACAAACAAGCGGCGAATCGGTAGTAGGACCACACGGATTTGGAAGCAGGAACCATAGGGGGCAAATGCTGGTCAACTTCCTGGAGAAAGAAGGGCTTTTTCTAATGAATTCTTTCTTTCAGAAGAAGTCCAGGCGGAAGTGGACGTGGCAAAGCCCCGACGCTATGACCAGAAATGAGATTGATTTCATTATGACGGACAAGAAGCGTATATTTAGAGATGTCTCAGTGATCACTAGGTTCAAAACCGGAAGTGATCACCGACTTGTCCGAGGCACTCTAGATATAGACTGTAAGCTTGAACGAGTCCGTCTAATGAAATCTACGTTCCGGCCTAATATTCTCCAATCCGTGGTTGGGTCTGAAACGTTCCAGTTGAAACTGGAGAACCGATTTGCTGCCATGGAAACTACAATTGACGTTGATGTCGACCAGGATCTCGATCAAGTGGTGGGAATCCTCGGGGAGGAGGGGACGAAATTCTGTGAGACGCGAGGTACTGGTAAGAGATCTAAGCTTTCAGGGGAATCTCTGCAGCTAATGCAAAAGCGACGTGAAAATCCCGCAGTCACTACGTCAGATCAACGGGCTTTGAACAAAAAAATCTCTTTGGAAAACTTCGTCGAGTCTTTTCATCGCCCATACCCCAATGTCTGAAGACGAAAGTCTTTAACGAGTGCGTCCTACCTGTTATGACTTACGGAGCCGAGACGTGGACACTGACGGTGCGACTGGTTCACCAACTCAAAGTCGCTCAGCGAGCTATGGAGAGAGCTATGCTCGGAGTCTCTCTGAAGGATCGAAGTCGAAATGAAGTCATCCGTCAGAGAACCAAAGTTATCGACATAGCTCATAGGATTAGCAAGCTGAAGTGGCAGTGGGCTGGTCACATCTGCCGTAGAACCGATAACCGTTGGGGTAGACGTGTTCTAGAGTGGAGACCACGGCTCGGTAAACGTAGTGTTGGGCGCCCTCCAGCTAGATGGAGCGATGATATACGCAAGCTGGCTGGCAGCGGTTGGAAACAAAGAGCTGAAGATCGAGCTCAGTGGCGTGCCATAGGTGAGGCCTATGTCCAGCAGTGGACGGAGATAGGCTGATGATGATGATGATGATGACATAACTAAAACTAAATTTGACTCCGAAACGTGTCACAGCAGTACCTCAGGCATTCCACTACTATCGTCAACCATCCGTCCGCGAAATTCAAATTCGTTTATTCCGTTAAAGCCCGCGGGGGAACTTGTGAAGGTCCTGAAATTACCACCACCATAAATTGGTTAAAAATCCTTTTTAAAACAAGCTTTTTTAAATTATAAACAAATAATACGTCACATATTCTGCTTGGGTAATTCTTTTATAATATACCCATGACAGAAGGTTGTATATGAATGAATAAATTGCCATAATTTCATATTGGATATCGAATGACATCACTTAGCTAATCATATCATCAAAACTAAATGTGTGATCAAATTTGTGCTCGATTGGATGGATACAATCGCCAGACTTCGAGATAACTAATAAATAACTATTCTGGGACATTCCTAGACCTAAACGAAGTAGAGCTTGTACAACGGAATTTAGAAAACTGTTAAACTACATATACTACTTTTTATATAAATACATACTTATTTACTCACAGATACAGAACAGTCAGACATATTCATGCACATAAAATATAAGTCCTATGTGGGAATCGAACCCACGACACGTGGCGTGGCGATCAGGGTATCTACGCCAACGGGCACGTCGAATAGATATAAGAAAAGACGAGAAAAGTCAGGTGTTAACAATCTACGCAAGAGAGTCAACAAGTTCACAAAGAGCCGCGCACAGCGCAGTCGTGTCTAGCGTATGAGTTAAATGACACGTTACCGCAGCGGCGGCACATTTATCACAAATATTGTAAAACACCAGGCGCGGCCGCGGCGCCGTACCACATAATAAGCTATTAAAATATTTGCATTTTTTTCACTTGTGTTGGTACGGATTAGCAGTTCACTAACATAATTAAAACAAGTGTTTTTTCCTTTACATTCCCACCGATTATATAATATAATAATATTATTAACTCGAGAATAGTTACGAAATGCTTAACAGAGTTTTTCGTTCGCTAATTACTATAACATCTTTATATAGGATTAGTAAGGATCTCTAATTTAAAAAAAATATATTATATAGCCTATGTCAGCCGGGGATAGTGTAGCTTCTCAACGGTGAAAGAATTTTTCAAATCGGTCCAGAAGTTTCGGTGCCTATTCAATGCAAACAAACAAACAATCACATATTTCCTATTTATTTGTATAGAAGTATTGATAAGGGACCTTCATAGAATTCATAAACTCTAGCTAGGATGTACCTCCGTCCTAAAACATAAGAACCTATCATGCTACGAGTATTATAATTGCATAAAGGAGTTGGTTTTATTTGTCTTTCCTTCTCGTCTAAACAGAGCAACCGATCGACTTAACTATGTATTTGCACAGCGGAGCCGCGGGGGGATAGAGAGTAATCTCGTAATTACGATTCAAAATTATGTATAAATGCAAAAGGTCACTCACTCACTAACTAAACACGAAATATCGAAAGCTACTTGATCTGCGAACATAAAATTTGGCAGGTAGGTTGTTTATAGGGAGGGGGGGAGTATCGAGGGGGGTGGGTGGGGGGGAGGGGGTAGGGGGAGGCTCGCGTTGCAGCGTAACCCGCAAGGCGGGGACACCGGCTCTGCAGGCAGATCAAAGAGGGATTCGCCATATGCAACCGGAGTCCCGCTGCCGGCGGGGGTCGCAGCGGCTCGAGTCACTCCGGAGGGGCGGCTCACGCCGCGGGAGGAGGGGCGCTTTAGCGCTGCGGCACCTATGGTGGAGGGTGTCGATGCGGCTGAGGCCCGCCGCGGAGGCGACTAGTGTCCGCGCTGCGTCGGTCCGACTCTCGGCAACAGCGCGGCACAGCGCAAATGAGGGGTGGCTGTAGCCACCGGAGGATGAGGGGGGCGCCTTGCGTCAAGAAGGAGATGGGAGGGCGGCAGCTGGTTATTATGTCCAGCCGTCTGCCAACCCGTAAACCCGAGCAATCGGGACCGGGGGCCCGGGTCACGTGTGGCCTGGGCTGCGAGGAGAAAACCTCCATAAAAAACACAAGAGGGACGGCAGGCGGCATTGGGCAACCTGCCAAATGCCGCCGTACGCCGTGGGCCCCTAACTGCAGGCTGATCAGAGGGATCTAGCACATGCACCGGGGGCCCATCAGAGGATGGGGGGGTCTAGAGGGCGGCTGAGGCCCGCTGCCCTGACCCCCCGGTGGCTGCGGACGGGGGATGGGAGTCCTCCGCCCGCTCTCCAACAAGTCACAAAGAGGACAGGGGATGGCTGTGCGTACTCGGCCTCCCCATCGGAGAGGACACCCCCGGCTTCGGCCGGGGCGAGGACCGGTGGGCACTCGCGGGTAATGCTTATGCGGGTACCGTGGGTGTCCGACAAACCGGCAAGCGGAAATACGCCAAGGTGGTTTTTAGTGGGTATACCCTCGGGCCCCTTCTCATTTTTGATATGGGAAGGGGAGTTTGCGAGCGGGAGTCCCACATATCCTCCCCGTCGCTCCCAAGGCGGGGGGTCGAACGCGCAAAGCGTTTTCCACCTTGTAATAAAAAAAAAAAAAAAAAAGGTAGGTTGTTTATAGGTAGGAAGAATTTCGCAACAAAGTCTATTGAAGGATGTTTAAAGGCTATCGTATGTTTATATGAAACTAACAGCCGATTTAAATTAATGAGGTCTCAACGGAATAAAAACGACCAAAAAAGTGAGGTTCTCTGAAGTATTTTATTCTGCAACAAGGGATACCAAAAATAAATATAAATTAAGTACAATTTTCAAATGTACCACGCGATAGAAAATCAATTTCATCTACGTCTCAAGACTATAAATCATCCCCATTAAAATCGAATATAATTGTTTATCTTTATTTCTTTCTTTTTTCTCTTTTTTCATACCACTTGGGCCGACAAACAAGCAGACGGTCCACCTGATGGTAAGTGGCCACCGTGCAAGTGCACTACTGCTTCACGTCAGAAATGGGTAAGGTGGTAGTACTTCCCCGGACGAACTCTGCACTAAGAGCTCTACTACTCTAAAAATTGATAATTGACCACTACTTGTTTCGGGTACGAAACATAAATTTGTATAATAGGATATTGTTTTCTTAGTTTTAGATGTCACATCAGAGGTTATAATGAAAAGTTTAAAATAAAAGAAAACGCCTACAAACTGTAACCCGACTAGGAATAAATAAAAAAAATGTGAAAAAATTAAATCCAATCAGCATTTAATTTTTTATCATATAGCTATCATCGTCTTATTGAGACTTTTGATATGTTTAATGTTTATTTAGTTCTATCTAAACATACATTCTAATGTCATACACAAAACCAACCAATGAAGATTCCGACAATCGAAGATAAACAATACGCACGGCATACATACGGCATTTTGTTGACGTTATTAATGTTAAACTGCCAGAAAACATCAATAGAACTAAATAATTAGAAATATTTATCATATCTTACTCAATAAGACTTGTTTAGAATAATTTGTTTCCTACTTATTAGTTTATTTTATTAACCCCCCTGGTCGGATTATACTTTTTTTTTATCGAAGGGGTTGTTGTATGAACTCAAGACCGTGACTCACGATAACGCTAGTGAAGCCGCAGGCGGAAAGCTAGGTGATAGTATGGAGCTGATTTCCGAACCGATGGTGATTTATATAGATTTGACCCTAGTAAGCCTTTCGCAGGCATAAACTAAATAAAAGAGTATGTTTTTTTATTGATCTTTTATTATATAATATCAGGCGAAGTACACAGTCTAAGCTCGGTGTGTGCCTAGCCAGGTACGACTGGCTAATTAATCGCTGGGGCGGATCTAGCGGAGGGCTCGTGAGTCGTGGCGTCACGATAGCGGTGTGGCCGCGAGCCACATTCGAAATATTACTGCTACCTATTATTTCAGCCTTTAAATAATTAGGCCATAATTTGTTTCACGATTTTTTAACGCAAATTTTATTATTTTTTCATACATGGCGAACTGAATTTACAATAAGCAAAGAGCTTGTAGGTACCATGATAACAAATACCTGATATACTACTTATCCTACTTTTTAAACATATATTTGTATAGATAGTTACAGCCCGACACATCAATCAACAAACGTGCACACAAATCTTTGTTCTGGGTGGGAATCGAACCCAGAACCTACGGCGAAATGGTAAGTGTACCCAGTCATTACCCCAATGGCACGTGTTTTGACCCAGTTTTTGCTATGGATATGTGCTTGGCCACAGACTCGTCTATGAAGGGTAATTCCGATGCCGATGGGCCACGCTTGTCCAGAAACGACAATATTTTATTGCATACTCATGGAAGTCATTATTTAAATATAATGTTTTATTTAAAATAATTGTCAAATCACTCGGTCATTCAATATAAAGGTCGAGCTCGCGGCTCTAAAGTTCTCGCATACTATTAAATTGAACACTATTATTAAATGGACGGGGCGAGGGAGAAGGAGAGGGCACGACCACCCTCGGACTCAAATAAATGTGTTTAAAGCGGCCTCGTAGGCACTATTATGTCCGTGGAAAAAACACTCGAACTCATGTCTTTAATAAATTGATTTGAACGTGTACTCTGTAATTAGGGTAATGTCGTCCGATGTGCACTTACTTAAAATCTCCTCATAAGTGCATAATTTTGAACTACTTCAGCACCTACAAGTCTACCGGAAGTGGCTATACGAGTACATACTTATGTAGGCGTGTTATTACCGAATACTGATAAAGATAGGTGTAGGTGTAAGGTAGCTTTGGGACCATTTTTATTTGAGAGCTTCATCTTTTCTTTTGTCGTAAGGCCGACAAACAGGTTGGCGGTCCACCTTATGGTAAGTGGTCACCGCCGCCTGTGGACATTTACAACACTAGGGACATTACCAATGCGTTGTCCACCCTCATACATGAAGTTATTAAGGCTGTCTGTAATGTCCCGGCCTTCTTACTTTCATCTGTCATAGTTCAAGCCTTAAAGCTTAAATTAGATTGAATCGTAATACCGAAATTGTTACGCCAACTGGAAGTAAGAGCATGTAATCAGACCCCTGTATCGAACTACTTTGCCTACGCCGTAGCAGGCCCGTAGTGGCCCCGTAGCACGTAGCTCGCACATAGCAGGCATCTACGGCTACCCCATTATTACGGTGAAGTGACGCACTTCCTGATGGCTTCAGCGATTTCTACAAAATACACGGCGGACTCCAAGGTCACGTGTACAATCTATTTCGGCCTCTAGTAACACACCTTAAAGTGTAGTGTATAGGTATTTTTTTTTCTTTAATTATCGTATGACTTAACGAACTGATTTATTATCTTGTATGTAAGTAATCTACTAGTAGGTAGGCAATCTGTGCGTAGTTTATTTATGTAAGCAAGTGAAGCCGCGGGCTGTGCGTGCGGCCGTGGGAGGCGGCACGTGCGCGACACACTGACACTCTCACGGCTACTCGGCGCGGCCGCTATGTAACCGAAGCCCTCACATCGCCTTTATATATACAGCTATAAAGTCGACAACCGCTCGCCCGGCACGGAGTAGGTACTTGCCGAGAGGACAAGTGCACTTAACAACGCTAAATGTCACTCTGCATCTACATTGCCGCGGATATATTATCATTAATATACCGTGTTGATCTCTTACTTGTAATATGTAATGCATCGAATGAAGAGGAAACGTACGATATTGTTGCGGCGATCCCAAATGATTGAGAACAGGGCAGAAAGGTCTCGTTTTAAATACTTTGAATTATTAATCTAATACGTGTTATTAGGTGAAACGTTATTAATTGGTGTAGTCGGAAGCATTTATGGTCTTGAACTTTATTATGAAATTCTTACATACAATCAACTTTAGTCCCCTCTGTAATAGATATGCGTCGCAATTATAACAACCTTCACCAACTATTTGAATTTCTGTTATTATATTAGTCGTAACACAATATGTGTCGCTGCTATTCATTGAAATCGTTTACAATAACTTCACGCAGTATAGAAACTTCCACCGGTTCCGAGTTTGAATGTTTACCCTCTTCGAGTCGTCCACGTGGGCGCTTGCGCGATGATGTTACCGCATTAGTGGGACCGGTCGGTCGAAACGTCTTAAGCGTCGGGTGCCGGCCGCGCGCTGAGGCTCTTTTACGAGCGACGGCCGCGCCGGACTCCGGCTGACCAGCGGCCGGCGAGCCTCAGTGCTCGCTAGCCTGCCGCGCGACCGCCCGCTCGTCCGCCGCGCGCCGCACACGCGACCCGCACGCGACACGTCACATAAACACCTCGCGACGGCCGCCGATAGCGTACCTCACTTACTCGTAGCTCTGAGCGCAATGTGACGCGACACGATGCCGGTCGACATACCCAGCGAGGACTCGAGCGCGTTCACCGTTATCAACCATGAGCAGAGGCCGGAGCCGGCGCCGCAGCTGGCGCGCAATGTGAACGTGGTGAAGCCGCTGCAGCACGATGATGCCCGCACGCACCTCACCAGCGCCACCAAGGAGGAGCTGATTGACAGAATGGCCGCGCCCGTCGTACCCAACTCCATCCTCGACCCCAAGTTTTCACGAGCTCTCGATTTCAAGCTCCGCAGGTTGAAGGAGAAGGAGATCCTGCAGGCGAACCTTCGGCGGCCGACCCGCTACCGCCGTCGCAACGGCTTCCTCGCCGCTTCAGATCCGAACCTCAGTTACAAAGATCAGTGTTCCCTGGGAAAGTTGATAAGCCAATCGCATCCACGGATAGACATCGTCCCGCCGGACTGTGAGAGGTCGAAGATATCGCCAAAGATGGAGGCGTCACCCTCACCGGGGCGCAAGAGTCGCGTGCGGTACGTGTCCCTGTCCAGCGAGGACAAGCCTCGGTTCGTGACGACGGTGAAGAGCGGTCAGTTCCTGTTGCCGCCGCCGGAGCTCGCCTGCCTGCTCGGCCTCGAGACCCTCTACCCACCGCAGGAGAGGGAGAAGATCGTGTACTCGTACGCGAGCAAACCGAAGGCGGTGGCGACGCGCTCGAAGCGATCTCTACCAGAGAAGAGAGAAGAATATTTGCCGAACGGTGGTCCCCCGCTGGCCGCCAAGCGACCCCACGGTGCGGACATGTTCAGCGGCGTGCGGGCGCTGGTCGCCGGCGTCGTCGGCATGAGGCACCTCGTTGACAAACAAGAAGCGTACGTCCCCCCCCCCCCCCCCCCCCCCCCCTTGTTGTTGTTACAACCCCGAGGTGCACTCGCATCGTAGTGCTAAATCATTCAGCAAAACGCTTATCGTCCGCGATCAATGCCGAGCAGCGATAGACTCGCATACACATATATATATGAATCAATGGTATATCGTGTCGCGGTTTTACTTATCGCTATAGACTATTGACTCCCGAATAAGGGCATGTTATTCACTTTCAGCTACCAGTAGTTCGGACGGCATTTCAATCGACCAGATGGACAATTATGTTATACATGTAGGTTAATAGGTGGTTATTTCGGTGGTATGTGTGTTACGGGGACCGGCCGGTCGGTCGGCTCCGCGGCTCGGTGGAGGTCGACAACACTCGGTGCCGCCGAGCTGTATAGTTTCCCTTATCTTATCTCGCGTTTAAAATGTATTATGTTAGCATATTCGCGAGTCGGCTAACATCGCATGCGGGATCGCACTATTCGATCTGACCCGTATGAAGCTTCGTTTTATGTCTTTTTTTTTATCTATAGTTTCTTAGTACTGATTTAGACATCATTTACATTATATACCAGCATTCTAAAAAAAAGTAATGCAAAAAAAATATTTTTAAATCATACTCGTATAGTAAGTTTGGGATACATAAATTCACTTCAATCCCTCTGTCACACCAGCGGCACTACTCGGGACGTACCCTAACACCAAATTATTTTTGATCATCACATAGTTGTGCAACAACGATCTCCATACAAAATACCTAAGCAGAAGCACACAGAACTACGTCGTTTTGCGTAAAAGTTCTGTCGTATTTAGCTCACTTATTTATTGTGTATGCATGTATATTTATGAGAGACGACAACGCCATGGCGATGCCCCTGGTGTTGCAAATGTTCATAGGCGGTGGTGCCAGTTACCATCAGGTGGACCGTCTGCATGGTTGTCGACCCAAAGGCTATTAAAATTAAAATAACTACATGTAACGTACCAGTACTGAGACCTCTGCTCGCGGAATGATTTTCGTGAAGGTATTAGTTGGAATGTGTTACCCTCGGTTCTCTGACGGCATTGTCCTGTTCCAGCGGCAGCGTGGCGGCGCAGTACTCCAACGTGATGCACGACAAGCGCGTCGTGCGAGGCTCCACCTTCGCGTCGCACCCGCTCGCCGCCGTGAGTACTTACACTATATGTTCTATATAAACATTCCATATGTCACATAAAAATAAACGCTACTACTTTTATATTAAGATTTATTATCATATAATTAACCATTGGATCTTAGATATCAAAAGAAAAAATGTAATTTTTTCTAGGATTTCTTCCTACGAACAGACTATTATGACGTCCATTAATTACGTGAGGGTGGGGGTCAGGGGGGGTCAGGAGGGGTCTCAGCAAATATCATGTATTTTTTTTATCCCCAAGTAACAGCGCAAAATTCAGAGAACACTGGGTTCAATTAAGTAAAAACTTGGGGATAGAGTCAAATCTCACATCTCACCAAGGGCAGGGATGAATCACGTTTGTATTTGAAATTATTGTTATTATTTACTGAAATGTGTCATGCGTCCTACAACTTATTTTGTTTTGAACTAGTGTAATCGAATGTGTCTAATAATTTTGATTTTAAATGTTTATTTGTAATGAATTTAATATTTTGCATGCCAAGTAATATGGCAAAGTATGTATGTTCCATTTCATAAAAAAATTACCACCATCTGTACCATACTTTGTGCAAATAAATATCTTTACCTTTACTCTTTACATAATAACTTGACATAATTAATGAATACACCCCTTACAATGCACACTTGATACACATTTTTTTTATTTAAATATTTTATTTGACCACGAATTATTCACATTTGTGCGTGATGCGACATACTGCACGTTGCGGTAGGCGTAGCGTGCAACGTGCAGCCTGCTAGCGCTACATGCTTCTATACTTTCGTCTTAATACGTCTTTACTTCTGAGTCTGTTTTTTTTGCGTTTGTTTTACAACCAATAATGGTTATCAATATAAATTTATATGAATTCAACGTACGACTATACGAGTATGCCATATACACCATACGATTTTTAACAAAATTCAAATATTTGCTTAGTATAGGTGGATATCGGTTTTGCATTTTGGATTTATAGATAGCTAGAGACTTTTCACCATTGGAATAAAAATATTGCCCTCATTGTTGGATAGTTGAATTAAAATAAGAGATGAGTTTTCGTAAAAATTACAGGCGCTCCAGGCCGCTCAGTTTGGCGTTTGTATAAAAGCGCATCTCCTATCTGAGTCACGGGACACTAATGTCAACCGTAGAAGTGACGTCATCTTGGCGCTGACGTCGGTTTAGAATAGTAAAAAAGTCCTTTTATTATAAATGACGTCAACGTAAGTGATTCATGTTACACAAATGTAATAATTATCTGTATCATATCTAGGCACGTCACACTTGTAGCAAATAAAATGGAATTGCATTTGGTTTCATTCTGATAGATCAATAAGGCTAATGCCAGTAATGTCCAGTGAGTTTAATTAACTATCCTTATATGGAATGCTAATGAGAGGGTTGTGCCGAGGCGGCGAGGCCACCTGTGCTGTGCTGTGTGTGCTGTGTGTGCCCGAGAGACGGGGTCATTGCGCCCCCGACGGGCTCGCTTCCGTTTGCCCACTCGCCATAACTTGCTCACGCGTATGAAGGATTTATCTCCATTAAATAAGAAAATATTTCTAAATACCCATTGATCTGACCCTTACACCAGTCCGAACGGTAGCTTCTTGAATTTTCTTGTAATAGCCGGTAATGAACTTACCAATATCTCTTATCAAATGAAATATTTGGTTGTTACAAGACTACAAAATTTGAATAAAAGTAATTAGTAACTACACGAGCATTCATCGTCCAAACATGACCCTAACCTTGCCTCTCGGTATGTTTAGTGCCTTTATACTAAGCACCAGACCCGACCTTGATGGATTATGGTATATACAGTTACTTGATTTCATCGGATACTTTCACTACTAGATCGTAGGTGGAACCGCGGGGCGGCAGCAAGTTGTTTTTATAATCCAACTAACAATCATGAGTTCGTAAGAAACACAACGCGTACTACCTGAGGCGTCCCCGCTAACTCTCCCCTCGACCAGGCGCCGCCCGCCGCCGCCCGCCGCCCTCCATGCCGTCCATCCGCGCCAAACAATCAGTTTTGTGTACGGAATTTCCGCGGACGGCCCAAACTATTAGCTCGGCTCATTATATACAGTTTAATAAATCCGTTCAAACTATAAACATACTATTACAGAATGAAGATGTTTACACCCAGACACAGAACAGACATGTCCATGTACACAAATATTTGTCCTTGGTGGAAATCGAACCTGCGGCATGACAGCTATAAATATATATTTATAGCTCGGCTTTATTTGGGATCATCATGGGCTCTATAATAATATTTATGACAAAAATTGCACCTAATGAAAAAGTCGTTCCCTTCGGCTACGATAATGTAATTTTAATGCACATATCGAAATTATTATGAAAATGCTGAACGACCCAATGCAGGAGGGAAACAAGGTTAATTGCAACGCGACACGAGACTACACGAGGCGACACGAGGCGCGGTGGACACTGGGTACGATTTCGATATTTATATCACGTTCGATATTTATCAACAACATAGCGGAAACGTACGGAAATTACTGTAGTTTTCGATTTACAGTCTGATTTTAATATTGAAAATCTGAGAATTGAGCTCCTGCATGTCACAGTGCAGCTAGTAATCGATACGTGCGCCGGTGGTTCGGGCGCGATATTATTGCATCCAATCAACAATCTAAATACTATCGGCATCGCTCAAACAACGCCATTTAACTCAGAGTTGACGAGGTGGTGGCGAGAGGCGACTGATAGCACCACCCCTATGCTTGTTATAGCATCACTTCTAGGCTTGACTTACTTTACACCGGGCGCCACGTCAAACCAAGTGCTTTCCATTCATGAATTAATTTTCAGAACTGACTCCTAAGATTCAAAGAAATACCCAACAAACACCGTTTTTATAAAAAAAACTTAATATTCGCGCCGCGGCTTCTCGAGGGATATAATGTATCCCGGGATTGTGACATAGTCTATGGCCCTCCGGAATATGAATTCCTTTTGAAATGGTGAAGGTTTTTTAAATAGGTGCCGTGGTACCGGACACGAAGTTCGCACGCCTTCTTTATAATATTAGTATAGATGTGTGTGTTGTACCTTAATAAACCTCTTAGACAAGTAAAATTCCCTTATTGAGTATGAAAAACGCAAAGACCATTTTAGAGCATTAATGTCTAGTTAAATCACTAGTCGGCCACCGCTCACGACTAATCTGAATCACTATCTGACATTACAAATAGATGAGCTACAAACTCGCAACCGCTGAGTGTTACCGCAACAGTGAGCCTTATATGGATTAATATAGGGATGTAAGGGAGCACAATGCCACCTTAGTGCTCCCAGCCAACCTCACCTGCCCGCGGTGCATCCTGCCGACAAGCGAACGAGGCTCTGGCGACCGACCAATGGCGGTATAACCATTCTGTACAGCGTAGCCAAATGGCACAGGCCGGTGATGGGCAGCAGCGTCACCGGTGCGAGAGCTACGTTCTGCGATCACCCAACCCGCCTGCCCAGCGTGTGGTGATTACGGGCATAAACCCCCTAATGAATAGCACGCTACAGCAACGGCCCCCAGTTCCCGGTCGCCCCGCTATTCCTGGCCAAGGCGGCGGTCATGGTCACGGCGGGGTAGGGGGTGCTAAGAATCCCCGGGCTACGGTAGGCCGCCAACACCGACTGACTCTGGCAACGTATAACGGACGCACGCTGCGGCTCGATGAACATCTGGCGCAACTCGAAGAGGAGCTGAGGAACATAAGGTGGCACGTTCTGGGGTTATGTGAAGTCCGAAGGGAGGGGGAGGATACCGTAACCCTAGAATCCGGCCATCTTATGTACTTCAGAGAGGGAGACCAACCATCCCAAGGCGGCGTCGGGTTCTTGGTACACAAGGCCCTCTCTGGCAACGTCATAGAAATCTCCAGTGTGTCGACAAGGGTAGCGTACCTTGTGATCAAACTCACCGAGAGGTATAGCCTCAAGGTTATCCAAGTGTACGCACCGACTTCGGCACACTCGGATGATGAAGTGGAGGAAATGTACGAGGACATTTCCAAGGCCTTATACACCACCCAAAAGGCCCACTTCAACGTTGTCATGGGGGATCTCAACGCTAAAGTAGGAGTACAAACAAGCGGCGAATCGGTAGTAGGCCCACACGGATTTCGAAGCAGGAACCATAGGGGGCAAATGCTCGTCAACTTCCTGGAGAAAGAAGGGCTTTTTCTAATGAATTCTTTCTTTCAGAAGAAGCCCCGGCGGAAGTGGACGTGGCAAAGCCCCGACGCTATGGCCAGAAATGAGATTGATTTCATTATGACGGACAAGAAGCGTATATTTAGAGATGTCTCAGTGATCACTAGGTTCAAAACCGGAAGTGATCACCGACTTGTCCGAGGCACTCTAGATATAGACTGTAAGCTTGAACGAGTCCGTCTAATGAAATCTACGCTCCGGCCTAATATGCTCCAATCCGTGGTTGGGTCTGAAACGTTTCAGTTGAAACTGGAGAACCGATTTGCTGCCTTGGAAACTACAATCAACGTTGATGTCGACCAGGATCTCGACAAAGTGGTGGGAATCCTCGGGGAGGAGAGGAAGAAATTCTGTGAGACGCGAGGTGCCGGTAAGAGATCCAAGCTTTCAGGGGAATCTCTGCAGCTAATGCAGAAGCGACGTGAAAATCCCGCAGTCACTACGTCAGATCAACGGGCTTTAAACAAAAAAATCTCAAAGCTGGTAAGACGGGACCTCCGGAGCTCCAACACACGCTCTATTACAGAAGCGATTGAGCGAAACCGGGGGTCTAAAGTCTTTGCCCAACAGCTAGGTCGAAGCCATCTGACGAAGTTGACCACATCTAGCGGGAATGTCGTCGCTTCTAAGCCGGAGATACTCAGGGAGGTGCAAGACTTTTACGGCCAATTATATACCTCGCAAGCGTCCCGTCCCCAACCTCATTCCATGGATCCCAGGGCCACTCTTACCCGCTATTATACCGAGGATCTGCCAGAGGTCAGCCTGGACGAGGTCGTGATGGCTCTCAGACAGCTTAAAAACGGAAAAGCCCCCGGAGAGGATGGAATTACAACGGAGCTCCTAAAAGCTGGTGGAACTCCAACGCTGCTACAGCTTCAGCGTATATTTAATTCCGTCCTCTTTTCGGGGAGAACTCCGAAGGCGTGGAGCAAGAGTGTGGTCATAATGTTCTTCAAAAAAGGTGATAAAACCCTTTTGAAGAACTATAGACCCATCTCACTCTTGAGCCACGTCTATAAGCTCTTTTCGAGAGTCATCACGAACCGTCTCGCGCGTAGGCTCGACGAGTTTCAGCCCCCGGAGCAGGCTGGGTTTCGAGGAGGATATGGCACCATAGACCACATCCACACAGTGCGGCAGGTTATACAGAAGACCGAAGAGTATAACCAGCCCCTGTGCCTTGCGTTTGTGGACTATGAGAAAGCTTTTGACTCCATTGAGACCTGGTCTGTTCTGGAGTCCTTGCAACGGTGCCAAGTCGATTGGCGATACATCCAAGTGCTGAGAGGACTGTATAACTCCGCAACTATGACCGTCCAAGTACAAAATCAGCAGACTGAACATATCCCCTTACATAGAGGAGTGAGACAAGGGGACGTTATTTCCCCCAAATTGTTCACTAACACTCTGGAGGATATGTTCAAGACGCTAAATTGGAAAGGACGGGGCATAAATATTAACGGCGAGTACCTCTCACACCTGAGATTTGCGGATGATATCGTCATCATGGCTGAAACCGTGCAAAATCTCCAATACATGCTGAATACCCTGGCTGATTCTTCTGCACGCATCGGTCTCCGGATGAACTTGGATAAAACCAAGATCATGTTCAACGAGCATGTTATTCCGGAACCGGTTGCCCTTGACGGGGTTCCTCTCGAAGTTGTTCACGAATACGTCTATCTAGGGCAGATCTTGCAATTGGGTAGACACAACTTCGAGAAGGAAGCTCGCAGAAGAGTACAGCTAGGGTGGGCAGCATTTGGAAAACTTCGTCGAGTCTTTTCATCGCCCATACCCCAATGTCTGAAGACGAAAGTCTTTAACGAGTGCGTCCTACCTGTTATGACTTACGGAGCCGAGACGTGGACACTGACGGTGCGACTAGTTCACCAACTCAAAGTCGCTCAGCGAGCTATGGAGAGAGCTATGCTCGGAGTCTCTCTGAAGGATCGAATTCGAAATGAAGTCATCCGTCAGAGAACCAAAGTTATCGACATAGCTCATAGGATTAGCAAGCTGAAGTGGCAGTGGGCTGGTCACATCTGCCGTAGAACCGATAACCGTTGGGGTAGACGTGTTCTAGAGTGGAGACCACGGCTCGGTAAACGTAGTGTAGGGCGCCCTCCAGCTAGATGGAGCGATGATATACGCAAGCTGGCTGGCAGCGGTTGGAAACAAAGAGCTGAAGATCGAGCTCAGTGGCGTGCCATAGGTGAGGCCTATGTCCAGCAGTGGACGGAGATAGGCTGATGATGATGATGAGGGACTACAATATTATGTACGACGATTGAACCAAATATATGCACGTTTATTATTACATTACTGTACACTTATTTATTCTAATAAATGCTGTTTATAAACGTCCCATATAATTTTATCGAATGATTATGTGCTTTTAGTTTATCTCTATCATTAAAATCGAATTTTAAAATGATTTTCACAATTCCACATTCATGTCCGTTTTGGATTTAAACAAGAAATAAATACTTATATTGATTAATAATCATTACAACATGTTAATTACTCTTACAGATACTCACAGTAGTTCAGAGCTTTACAAACATTTATAAAATAAAGGCACGACTGATTCGGTAATATTCGGTACAAGCCGAAAAGGATTGTGAACATAAAAATATTAAGCAGAAATTAAACAATAATTCGTCATCTTCTATTATTTTGCGAACTCGTTGGTATATTTCCGCTCGCGCTACGAGTGCTACGAAACCAATTTATTTCGTAGGCGTCGCCGCGGCGTCGTAGGCTTAAATACTAAAAAACGTGTTGTTCTCCATTCTATCATTGAACCTTTCATACTTAATGACCTAGGGACCATATTATAGGTACTATTAAATTATATCATATGTAAGGAAGCATTTGTAGAGTCGGTCAATACGCAATCATACATATTTAGGCATAGGTTGAATCTATTGTCTTGGATTGATTTATTTACAGTACTTATTATCATTACTTATTTAATTCATGCAACTAGTTGTTAATGACACCGACGTCGACCGGCGACTGCGAGTGCGAGTTATAGTTCCTTCGGTGGTCTGTATAATAAAGCTCGACTTATTAACCGAAGATCCTGGGTTCGATGCCCAGATCGGACAAGATACAGCTGGCGGCGTTTCTTTGATTACTGATAGTCCTGGATCGGTAACGCGGTCAAGAGATGGCGGCAATGCTCACCACGTGTCACGTCGTATCTAAAAGTACCTTCGGTCGAATGTGAGTCTCAGTAATTACTACCTACCTCTTCGAGGATATTGAGCGAATATATTAATATAATTGGAATGATGTTGTAACAGGGTGACGGCGGCGAGAGCCTGGCGGCGCGTGCGGCGCGCAGCCGGCGGCGCGCGCTGGCCCGACGCGCCGCGGCCGCGCGTCTGCGCCCCGCCACGCCGCCGCCCGCGCCCGGCCGCCGCCACCATCCCATCCAGACTGAGTACTACCTGGAGGAGGTACGTGCCACGCGTCGATATATAGGCGGGCGGCACATCTTATGGTACCTACGTGGTCACCGCCACCTATACCTATATAAAGCCGCGAGTGGCTTTCGACTGTACCGGAATACACCGCTTTTGGCGACAGATTTTCAACTTCCATTACGTCTCATTATCAAAATACTGAGTTTTTTTTCAAAATTCAAAACCATGAACCAATCCTCGGAAGGCACTTATGAAGGTCAAATTTAAAGTTACTGAAGCTACATCAGAATATGCCTCTATACTCTCATAGTGTAAATATATGAATGTAAGTACATAGATGACGAGGACGTTGTTGGAAGGTAGTTCAAATTCATTTCATTCATTCATTGAACGATAAAGCTTTTTTATTTTGTGTGATTCATATGAGAGCTAATAGTGACGCATCGCAATTGCTATGCGTTTTATTGTTATTTATAATAAATATTCTGCGTGTTGTCGCGCGGTAGTTGTTCGACAAAGGCGTGGAGATGGAGGTGGGCGTGCAGACGGACCTGTTCGTGGACCGGCCGCCGACGCCCGTCTACGTGCCCGCGAAGACCGGCGCAGACGCCTTCACGCAGATCTACCCCGGAGACGTGAGTTTATCAACATCTCATTAAACATTCCAACATACGAAAACCTTTTGTTGTTCCGTTTTAAGAATTTATTTCTCAAAGGAACATTCAAAAGAACTTCATGTGAAACATTATATAATTGTAAATACAAGTATCACATTATTTCTTCGATCTGTCGGTTTTATGGTTATTGAATCTTTAATAATTATCGGTAATATGTTATACACTTGAGCTCCCTCATATTGTAAATTATTTTAACCATTTTATGTTCTAATGGAGGGTAGCTCCATTATATTTCTATACTTAATCAGTGCTGCACCGTGTGCTCCGTGCGCCCGATGTAACCGTGTTACTAATGTGCGGGTGTGGCGGCAGCTGTTCGACTTCGACGTGGAGGTGCAGCCGATCCTGGAGGTGCTGGTGGGCAAGACGGCGGAGCAGGCGCTGGCGGAGGTGGCGCAGGAGGAGGAGCTGGGCGCGCTGCGCGAGCAGCAGCGCCGCTACCTGGAGCTGCGCGACGCCGAGCTCGCCGAGCGCCAGCGCCTCGCCGCCGCCGACCTGCGGCTGCACGACGAGAAGGTACGCGCGGGCACCGCACACCCGACGATCACGTGGACTTTCCCACCCCGTGGTCAACGAAAGCGGAGAGTCGGCGTCAGGCAGGCGGGCACTTGCCAAAATTATCCAATAAATCTCGTTATACATTACACCGAACTTACACTCGTATCGCACGAGCCGAGACGTCAAGTACCTCCCGTGGCAGGAGCGGCGCGTGGCGGCGGCGCGGGCGGGGCGCGCGGCGGCGGCGGCGGCGCGCGAGCGCGCGGCGGCGGCGGTGCTGGTGCAGGGCTACGTGGCCGAGCTGCTGCCCGCCGTGCTGGCCGGCCTGCGCGCGCAGGGCTACCTGCTCGACCGCCTCGACCGAGGTACAGTATGACATCTATGAGCACGGTCGCACACTCTTCCTTCCTTATTTTTTATGAAGCTAGAAGTCGAATAAGAAATACAAAATCTTGATTTGTAATTTTTTTCATTCATTTTATATTTGTAGGAGTCGGACGGTTACCTACTTAGATAAATAAATAATAAAACAAATATTAGAAACGTTATAGCCTCGCACGTCATCCAGTATCTTCCGCCGGGTAGAGGTACGAGCGTGTAGGTGCCGAGCGATAAAAATGTAATGATAATATAAATTTTATTATTTCTACGTAAAGAATGAATTCGAATATTTAACGATGGCCGAAGTCATCCCGCTATTATTATAATAGACTAGCGCAGTTTGTATTAATGTTAGCCGCTCGTCACCCAGGCGTGGAGGAGGAGCTGATGCCGTGGCTGGTGCAGGCGGTGTCGGAGGAGATCGAGTCGCTGGTGACGAGCCGCGACCTGGTCACGGAGATCGTGCGCGACGTGGTGGAGGCGCGCGGGGACCTGCACCGCGGGGCCGCGATGCGCGCCGAGGCCGCCGCGCAGGGCCCCGCGCCGCCCGACTCGCTCACCCCGCCCTCCGTCGCGCTCGGCGGCCCCGAGGAGGAGGACCGTTAGTGCACTACACTATATCTTTGAACGTGGCATCCCCTCACTAATATGATTTTCCTGTGCTGATATGATACGAATAAAATTTTGCACTCGGGATATTTTCTGAATTAGAACATCGTCAAGTAAACATAGTAGAAGTCGAGCGGTAGCATTCGCAATATGTGCCGTGGTGTCAGCGGCACGTGTTGCGCTGCAACCTGTTCCACCGCACCCTCTGTCGCGCCGATTCGCGACACCTCGCCACGTGGCCGGTGCCCACGACGCCCGGGCTGCGGCCGTCACGGTGCCGATCGATGGTCTCATTACGCCACTATACTACTCCTATTTATCCTAAATTACTTGGCACCTCGCTCCTGTGCCGAGCGACACAAGAGCGATATTATCGTACGGTGTATATACCGACTCGGAACCCTCGTGGTGAGCGACAGAATAGTTACATCGAATCGCGCGGAGCCGTAGCTAATAAACGGGGGATGAAAATAATGCGTTTAGAGTTGCGGCTGCGAGCGATTAAGATTGATACGGTGTGATGACATTATAATGCAGTTTATATGCGGGCCGCGGCCGTGGTGCGGTGACACTGAGTGTTGTATTGTTATTGCTAATACTTTAAACGCCGCCCCGCCGAGTGGCCCCGCGCCGGCGCACGTGCTCGCGGCACAATGCTCGCATTATGTCTGGTTTTTTAACTAATTTGTCCCGACAAGGACTTACCTTTCGAGGCGATTTGTTGGACTAGAATTAAATAGCTGTAATGATTGACATTACGAGTGAACTACAATCAGTTCAATATGTATCGAACGTGACATAAACAATAACGATAGATATCTTTCAAAACAGCTTCTGACACTTTATTTGTTTTTAATTTAATGTACACTTATATAATTCAAAATTCAAGGCCATTTACAAGAACAAAACTTTTTAAAAACGTCATGTAAAAATCTCATTTGGTTAAATATTACAGTCAAAAAGATAACAGTTCTGTGACAGACCATCGAAGGGCATTAGGGGCACCCTTTGTGTACGGAACACTAAAAAGCTTTGACGAGTGAGTGTGAACATATTGCACGCGGCACGCGGCGCGCTGCACTTGCACCTCGCGCCTTATGGAATGCGCAGCTGATTTCAAGGGTTTTCTATTCATCGCTTTCACTTCGATTATGCATATTTAGTAACTTAGTATCGCTTCTGTAGTTCAGCGATTTAAAGCTCGGCTACACCTGTCGTCCTGGGTTGGAGTCCCAGGTCAGAGGTTGTAATAAATATCCAGGGACATTCTTTACAAACGGGCACCTGTTACTACCACTACCAAACAGAACCTGTACCTACTATAAAATATATGATCTTACCCTCTACTTTTTTTCTAAGCTCATACTTATATAGGTACCGTATATATATTTACAACCAGTCACAGAACAAACAGACATGTTCGTGTACACTAATGTTGGTCCTGGATGGGAATGGAATCCGCGACCTGTGGCGTGGCTGGGTCTCTAACCACCAAACCAACTGGCCCGCTATCCCTCCGTCTAGTGCAATTATTGTTTCTCTGTTAGAAACCCGTTGGTTTCGGATGTCAGGTTGGAAATTAGATCTTAGATCTCTGACCTACCATTTTGGGAAAAGGCGTTAAGATATTTATTAGTTTAATAGTCATGTAGGGCACATTTTACACGAGATATACACGTAATTAGTTTTTGTTTTTATTACATCTCCAAGTCGTATTGTGAATACATTTTCTGCTTGCTGACCAATATCATACAAACTTATTTAATAGCCAGCGTGCATCAGCGGGCGGTGCACGTGGCCAGATGGAGTGCGCGATACGGCGCGAGATGTTAATTCAATAAAACGCGATAACAGCGGGCGGGGGGCGCTGGCCGCTATTCCACATCCACTGATCAGGATTAGCCGAATGGTTATTGTTGGGCTCGCAGCGCCCACCTCGCCGAGTGCAATTATACACTCAATGCACTTATGTGCCTAAAGTTACCGATGTTGCCAACTAACAGACAGATCTTACTTTACAAAACACGTGTGTTCGAAATTTGTGTCACAAATTATGTACATTTCTGCATTATTCGAGTCAGCTAAAGGAAAGTTATTGCGAGATATTATTAATGTTTTTACATAGGAAGGTAAAGGTTCGTAAAGCATATTTATTTAAATGTCACAATTTATAGTCGAAAAAGTTTGACCGCTTCGGCAATGCGAATCTACTAATACATACAAATGACTCGGAGTATTGAGTTACTATAAATAAAAGGGACCGTGTTCGGTCACGAGCGCGGAACTGCGGCGAAGGACAATATTTTTGCAGCACTCGGTGCACATTAGTAGCAGCGGGATGTACGATAACAAATGCAATACAAATCGCACCGACCGCGACACCGGACCGTGGCTCTCCCGCTCGTTCTACTTTCAACTCTAGAAACAATGTAATAAAGTCGAAAAGCCTGTTAATAAAATACAAAAATCACAATTGACGATTGAAATGATCGTAGGATTCGCATTTCAACTATTTTGATTTGGGATAGTGAGCATTATTAGATTGCTAGTAGGGATGGTTTTGTGGAAGCACCTCGCGCGTGTTTGTGCAGCTGTGCACCCTCGCGGCCGCGGCGGGTTTGCTATATTTTTTTACATCACCTCAGTACAATACATTAATAATGTAAAGAGCTTAAATTCTACAATATGGAACACTTAATTAAACTATAATTCGAGACTTGGAACGTCTGATCAATGTTGACCCTTGGTAGGAAAGGAAGCATTAAATCAACAAATGACAAAAATATATTTTATACCTAATTTATAATTGCGAGGTTTTCCAATCTTTTTTTTTTTATTTCTGGGTGTCACTCTCTAATTTTTTATTATGGCGGCCGACAATCGCCTTGTGTCATCGCCAGTTCCCTGTACACCGACCAATATCATTTCAATACATTCAATATTTGTAACATAGAAATTTCTAAAATCAAATACAAAAAATTGTCATGCAAATGTATCAAGATGGTACAGTCCGAGTTTGTACAACCGCTGCATACTCGTATTCAAATTGAAATTCGTCACTACCCTCGGGTCGCGGGTCGCGGGTCGGAGGCGCGCTCGCCCAAATCTTTACATCTGTAGCGCAAACACTCGGCTCACTTCACTCGCTACACTACGCGAGCCGGATTATGCGCGCGTTGCTCATGCGCGTGCACTCGGCTACAATTATTATTTGCGTTGGATTATGTCAAGTGTAATTTACTCAATCGTTGATGTCGCAATATATTAAGTGTTGCGCGGCAGCGTCCGATAGAACGCAGGGGACAGTTTATTATTAATATCAAATTCTTTTATCACGGTGGTCCATTGTGGTAGGAAAGCCGCAGATCTCCACGTGCTACACCTGGCACAATTTCTTTATCGAAGTGATTCAACGATCTATGTTCGCAGTAAAAGCAAATTACGGCCTATTTGAATCAAAAAATGTTTGTTTATCTGAATATGAATGACTACCCCGAAATGTTACGACGTTCGTACTACGAACCGTAGCCTCGGCGTCTACAATACGACCACAGAGCGGTCGGTAGATGTTGATGCATTAGTCACATCGCATTGTTTTGAGAAGCGCAACATAATTATCTACATATGAGTATTGTATATTATGTAGTATGTTATCGCCATCCATGTTTTATCACCTATCTAATAAGTGGCTGCCAAAAGTAAGCTTAAAACCCTTCAAAAATAATCCTATTGTGATATTATTAGGTTCGTCACCATCCTCATACAATTAAGTATTGGAGTAAGCGACGACTTTAGCTTATTATTGACAAGCTCTCCCCGCGGTTTCACCCGCGTTGGCGAGGGGTGTAACATTTTCCCGGCACAAAAAGTATCCTATGTGTTATTCCAGGGCATTATCTATATATGTGCCTTCATGCAAATCCGTTCGGTAGTTTTGGCGTGAGAGAGTAATAAACATCCATACATACAACCTTTCGCTTTTATAATATTAGTAGAAAGTTAAGAAAATGTTGAGCTACCTCCTTTTTCAGTTATGATTTTGTTAGTTTGTAGAGTTTTCAACATTTAATATTTCGTTGCAGTAACTAACATATTGAATGGTTGTTTTTATTTCAGCCCTAGAAGAATAGCGACTACCAGCGATCGACGCGAGTGAGTGTTTGATGTGAGACAATACGACGGGCTCGGTGCCGCGGGACGCGGGCGCGAGGCTCCGTGAGTTGTGATGTTGTGTCGCTGCTGGTGGAAGTGCGCATGCTGACAGGTTCGGTGACTGTCTCGAATTTATATATTATATTACAACTATTGTAGTTCACCAACGTAGAATTATTAATCGATTTAAAAATATTTTATAAAAATATTTATGTTTGTGACTAACTTATTGAATGAAGCATGTGAAAACAACAATATGTATGTTCTTACAGTTCAAATTGAAAGTAGTTTATTGAATGCCTACTTATTTGGTCATGGAATACCGTTATTTTAGGTAGTTACCTATCCATAATGTGTAGACAGTAGATACGTACATATTATGTTATTTAATCTTTAAATGACCCTGCTGTATTCTGGGATTTCTGTGCATAGGTACTACCTTTTGGCCACAATATCACCCAGTGGTATGATCGCGGTCAAAAACATCCTTAGTTAAAGAAAAAAATTAGAGACATAATTTTACCTTATGTTTTAAATCATCTGTGGTGACCGATTTGTCAAATACCCACTTAAGACGGTTCTCTCACTGCGCCGCGCCACGAGCCAGAGCTCGGGACGACGAAGCCGCTCCGCAGCGCGGGGAGACGTTGTCAGTGTGTTGTACCGCGCTTGTTTTCTATACAAATTGGGATACATCGGTACAATATCAAAAACGCTGTTCCGCGCCTTGCCGATTGGCGGCGCCGCGGCGTAGTGTATGAACCGCCTAACTGATCATTGTTGGCGGACTATCTAAACATACATACACCATAACAGGCACTGTGTACTGCCTCACCATATATGTTCCCCGAAACCAAGAACTACCTTAGAGAACGGCAGGATAAACGCCTGCCCGCTATTTTTTACATTATACGTTCGTAGTTTATTTGCCATGTCTCGTTCGTTAATAATGTTATTCGGTCAGTAATTATTTAATTTGATCTACTATTAGAAAATAAATTTATTACTGAAAATTTAATTGTGCTGCTAATTTTCTTTTATGAACCTTCTTTAAATGATATTAATAAGAATGAGCTAGTACGGCTCAGTTAACACGCAAGCTACTCGACTAGCGTCGATGCCTTATTTTTGGTTAAATAATTAAGTGAAGGGGAAGGAATGCCGGGCCTTTTCAAAAGATGTAAAATTATGATCTGAAACAGGCAACATACTGGGTAAATATTGTTTTTAGTTACAGTAATAGAAGTATTTATTACATTTAGGTTAGTTAGGCATTATTTTAATACATTTAGATGTTACATAATATCAAAAGTAGTAGCGAAGAAGTAGGAATTTCGATACCTACGAAGGGTACATTCGCAGCCGGTCTATAGCTCTATGGCTGTTAAGTACTAACGTAGTGTCATCTTGCACTTAAAATAGGATTATTTACTACCTTCTAAGGGTCCGTACACACAGGCCGGCGCGAGTTATACCCTTGGAACTGGCCGCAGCCGACAGCGCGGAAGAGTACGTCATCAGAGGCAGCCGTTCGGCTCCTCCTATGTCACACTCAACGCGTTAGGTTTACTCTCAAGCTTTCTCAAACTCTGTTTTACACGTGATAAAAATCTGCTCTTCTCTCCGAGCCGGACTGTGTGAACGGACCCTAATGATCACAAATTGTCATATGTAATCATTTGGATGTACAATGTCCTGAGCGTAAATATGTACCTACATAACGGTAAATGTAATAGTTATTCACACGTAACTATATTGTTTATTGTGTGTCCCACTTTACTCGTGGTCTTGAATTACTCTGTTAGCTAGGAATCGGTGCCGTTGACTGGATAAACCTGTACGAGTGAACTATTGCAAAATAATTTACTTTTGATTTAATACTTAATTAAAACGTAACATCCCCTAAGATCGTACGCCTCGCACCTACGCAAATTGCCGCCCAATAGCGGCTCGCGATAACAATAGTTTAATCACTGGCCGATTTGGGGAGGGCGTTACGGAGATTTAAAGAGTGACGGGGCCACCCTCCGCCCTCCGAGCGGCGTATATAACGCGGACAACCCTCCGGCGACGCACAGTCATCCGCGACCTGCGCGCCCGCAACTCTGATCCCGCCACACCCTGCCACCTGGACCTCGAAGCTGCGCGAAGATGTTGCAGAATGCCGTGTCACCAGCAGGCCCGACCCCGGCCCCGGCCTCCGGGGCGCGCCGGGCTCGCGCGGGGCCGGGCGGGGCGGGGGCCAGCGCGGTGGCGGTGCGGGGGCTGGGCCGCGGCCGCGTGTCGCGCGCGTTCACGACCGAGGACCTGGAAGTCGCGCTGCACACCGACCACGCACCATGTGTGAGTTTCTTTATCATTCTTTACAAATACAGGATCGTCGGTGTGGTGGTTAGATAACCTTACTTGACACCTACAGGTCGTAGGTTCGATTCCTGCTCGGCCATCTTATATAGTAACGTATTATTAGATCTCATGGAACGTATAAGTTCAAGTAGTTTGAGATCAGTATAGCTACTTCTTCAACATATGCCACTGTGTTACGAACTATTTTATATTTTTTCATCGTAATGCTGTTTGGGTTTTCAAAAGATGGTCGCTTATTTTTTCCGCTTGATCTGTTATAACAATTTCGCTATATTCCTTGACATTTGGTCATTCGAGCCGGTAATAATGAACGTAATTAATTTGACTAGTCATCTAACTTCTTCGTAAGGAATAATGAAAGTTAAATAAAAGGTGAGAAGAATGATGTTAGAACATTCTCATATTTAGCATCCCCGCGCCCGGCACAAGGTGGTTTTGTAATGACACAAGTGCATGTGACAGGTGTACGTGGACCTGGACGCCGAGGGGTGGGTGACGTGTGGGGGAGGGGGGGGCGCGGCCGCGGTGCGCGCGCGGCTCGCGGCCGACCTGCCCGCGCGCACCGCGCTGCTGGAGGCGGCCCCGCGCGCCCTCAGCGGGGCCCTCGGCGGGGCCCTCGGCGAGGCCCGCTGCTACCGGCTGCGGGTGGAGGCGGACGTGGCACCGCACGAGGAGCTGCTGCTGTGGTTCCACGAGGACGTGCTCGCACTCCTGGACATGCCTTTTTTAACGCTCCGGAATATAAGAGGTGAGCGAGCACTTCCGGACCTACACCTGTTTTAAAATATTATCTACTTCCCTATCGATAGTGCAATTTCAATGGTAATTGAAATTCGGTCCCTATTTTCTGCAAGAACTAATTTTAGCTATTTTGTTGAGTTTACTCTCTTCTCTAGTGCAATGATAATTTTGTCGCAGGGCGAAAGGATTACGTTTGTCACGAGTGTGGGGCGCAGTTCGAGCGTCCCAATCCGCTGAAGGTGCACATGTTCCTCGCCTGCGCGCCCTACTCGCCGGCGCGGTTTTGGCGTCGCGCACTGCCGCGGCTCCGCGCCGTCCTCCCGGCTCCGGCCCCGGCCCCGGCTCCGACCCCGACGCCTACCCCCGCCGGGCCGGCTTTCGACGTCGGGCCGGCCCCCGAGGCGCAACTCGAGGCGGAGTGGCGTGCGGCGCAGCTGGAAGCGCTGGCGGCGGAGTGGGGGCGCGGCCGCGACGGGCACCTGTGCCTCTACTGCGGCAAGGTGTACTCGCGCAAGTACGGACTCAAGATCCACATCCGCACGCACACCGGCTACCGGCCGTTGCGGTGCCGGCACTGCGCGCGCGCCTTCGGGGACCCCAGCAACCTCAACAAGCACGTGCGCCTGCACGCGGCTCGCGGCCCCCAGCCCGGCCCCGGCCCCGGCGCCGGCCCCGGCCCCCAGCCCGGCCCCGAGGGGGCGCGCTACTCGTGCCGCACGTGCGGGCGCGGGGCCGCGCGGCGCCGCGACCTGCTGCGTCACGAGCGCGCACACCACCCCGCACCCCCCACCACCACACCCCCGACTTCCCCCACATTCCCCACACCCACCGCCGCGACGGGCCCTCCCTCCCCACACCACGAAATGAAAATAAAACGATGACTGTTAAATTTTAATGTTTTTTATTGAATGTTATGCAATAAGTCTACTGTCCGGCGACCTTGGCGGCGATGCGCTTGTCGCGCTCCTCGGCGATGGTGAGCCGCACGCCCTTGCCGCGCGGCAGCGAGATGTACGCCTTCGTGCCCTTGCCGATGATGAACACGTTATTTAACCTGCGGACGATAAAATTCAGTACAATTAGAGCTCAGAGCCTCAGAACAATGTCATCGTTCAACTGATTCGAAGTGTTACTCTATTATTTGAACTTCTATAGCTCTGTACTATTCACCTTGCCCGTTTCCGCTGTAAAGCAGTAGTCGCACTTGTATTAGTGTTTCCGTTAAAAAAGGTAAGGGGGCCGGTGAAATTACAGCTACATCAAACTTAAAAACTTCCGTGGCTCAAGATCGACTTCGCTGGCGGATGGAGCAGGCTAAGTAATGTCCCATTGACGGTTTGGAATAGAATCGTGTTAAGGGATACGCAAGTGAGAGCGATGAGCTACAACGACACACACAATATATTTTCCTTTAATTTATTGAAATATACATTACTAGCTGTCCCCCACGGTTTCACTCGCATCCCCGAGGAAGTTAATTCAGGTTATATACTATCTTTGTGCCAAGTTTCATACAAATCGGTTTGGTCGTTTTTACGTGATTAGTAGGATATAACTAGCTAACTCAGCAGATGATGTTCTGCCCGGTAGATGGCGCTAACAGCTTGTAAATAAAGTTACTACAACGCCACCAACCGAATCGTAGTTCCAAACAAATATGTATTTATAACTATAGCTAAGAACCAACAAGTCCGTATAAGTTTTCTTAAAAAAAAAAATTTATTTGCTTTGCGCCCGCCATACTTATTTTTTTGCATTTAGTAATTTCCTCGCTGAGTTGGGATGAAAAGTTAGGTGTTCTACTCGAGTGCAAAGACTTTTCACCGCGTGCGACGCTCAGGATTCTTATTATTTATTTTGGAATCCATCGCTTGCTAGGTCATCAAAATTGAGCACGATGTTAAAAAGCAACATTGCATTCTTGTTTAACAAATAACTATTAACGGTGTGAGGTTATTATTGACAATAATATCATTATTCACTCATTGACCTGCCTCATTGTCATCAGTCGCAATTTGTTCGATGTTCTGGAGTTATCAGCTAACTTCATCATGTCGCTTTTTGTGTGTCGGTGCGCGCGCATCGTAACAATTTTACTCTCATATTTAAGAAGGATAATAAAGTTGTACAAGCGACGAGCGCGCCAACGTGCGTGACTTATAGAGGTTGACGGGCCAGTTGGCTTGGTGGTTAGAGACCCTGATTGCCAAACCAAAGGTCGCGGGTTCGATTCCCACCCAGGACAAACATTTGTGTGCATGAACATGTCTGTTTGTTCTGTGTCTGGTTGTAAATATCTATATAAGTATGTATTTAAAAAGTAGTATATGTAGTATATCAGTTACCTGGTAGCATACTACAAGCAGTACACTCTGCTTAACTTGGGATCAGGTAACCTTGTGTGATGAATGTCTTGGGATATTTATTTATTATTATTATTATTTCGTTGGTAGCTTTTTTTCGAGACTTAATGAGCGGTTTAGCGGTGATGCGCGCGGATCTTAAAATTTCACTGTCATATTTTTTATAACGCGCCTAAAGAGTATAACTTCAATAAAAAAAATATAATTTCCCCATAAATCTAAAACTATACATCATAAAAATAATTAAAATATGTAAATTTCGAGCCAATGAAGCCGTTTCATACGATACTGTGTCATGTAGACACGGTTAACTCAATTCAAAATTTGGATTCGGATTTGGATTCCGTTCCTTGCATTAAAACAGTTTTTTATGATTTAATTACAAATGTATATTTCACAGTTTTTTTCCTATACTTGAAGCACAGCACGGTATTACTTGCTAAATTTCATAGGTCAACAGAAAATACTCTATAAATTTTGATGCCCTTGAGTATCGAAATATACGTTTTTTTCGACATAAACGCCCGTATCTTTTTTTACGTTAACTTAGAAGTTTGATTTTTTCACAGCTTCAAGAGACTGTAGACCTGAGTATATGATTTTAGTTTGACCACCGTTCCTGAGATAAAGGATTTTGACAGACAGACAGACAGCCGGGTAGACAACAAAGTGATCCTATAAGGGTTCCGTTTTTTCCGATACAGGTATGGAACCCTAAAAATCAGCATTCAATCGCAGCAACACCTATCAGGTCCATTTGTATAAACCATCCAGTTTTAGAACATACAAACAGATTGGCTTGTATCAAGTGTTGCCTATACTTATAAAGTACACAAAAAATGAATATATTTCCACAAACAGAAAAATGAACTTACGAGTACGAATTGCTAAAAATGTCGATGCGTCATAACGTCAAATTGTACGCCGTTCAGTCTAGTAAATGTGTCATGTAAATGTGTAAAGAAGTATTTTATCAAATAATATTGAATAGTAACCTGGTGGCGAAGGTGTGTCCGGTGGAGTCCTTGATGTGCACGATGTCGAAGGAGCCGGGGTGTCGCTCGCGGGACACGATGGTGCCCACTCGCCCTAAATTGCGTCCGCCGGTGATCATGCACAAGTTGCCTGCAACAAACAACAATGTCATTAAAGTGTCATTTCCTGGGTTCGAAATTAGTCCAGTTACCAATATATTGTGATTTAAATTTTAAAAAGTATAACATGAAATACTTGACATTTCATTACACACAGCTGCATAATCCCAAACTAAGCAAAGTAGGCATGGAAATGATTGCTACGTTTCATTTAATTAAATTATTTATTTTTTTCACAGAGATTTCACAGCCAATGATTTTTTTTCGCAATGCTCTAATGTCACACTCGCTACCGTTTGCTACGGTTCATGTTGGCAAGGTAGCAGAAATGTAGCAGAGTGATTTTTAACAGAAACGTCAAGGCAGGTAGCAGGTGTGACATATGAAAAAGTATTTCATATGATTTTTCACAAGCTACTTGTGAATCATGCCATGCCTAAAGCAAAGCTTTTGTACTATAAAAAGGCAGATAAGTGATAAACAATTTCTCACTAACATTCCTCCAGATGCGAATGTTCCGTGTCTGTATGTTAAGCTTAACTCAGAACTGAATTTGAATTTAATTTGACATCCAGGATAATGGAATACATACTATACTTTTCATCCCGAGGCAACGTGGATGAAACCGCGGTGCGGAAGTAACGGTTGCATAACGGCAGATCGGAATCAAATTAAATTTAGCACACAGAACATATTCTGGAAGTACATGCTTTTTATCCCAGGCAACATAGAATCCCCAGGGACCACGAGTGAAATTGCGGGGTGGATTATAATATATGATATAATAATAATAAATTCAGTGCAAACTCTATATCCTGGACCTGGTATTTAATAATTAGAAGCTTACGTTCCGTGGAGAGTACATAAACACGACTAGTTACCGGAGTCGAACTTGATGAAGTCCATGATCTTGCCGGAGGCGATGTCGAGCTGCACGGAGTCGTTGACCTTGATGAGCGGGTCGGGGTAGCGCAGCGTGCGGCCGTCGTGCGTGACCAGGAACGGCACGTTCTTGGGGCCCATCGCCACGCGCCGCACCTTGCACAGCTTGTACTGCGCCGAGAGAGGGACCGTTACACCTTCGTACTCTACCCCTGCCTACTGCCTATCGGTCAGGCCCTACTGTGATCGAGGCGTATATGTATATTGGATCTATATTTTAAAATGGGAGGGAAGTTTTTGTCGATTGGATGTTTGCCTATTTGTACCTCTCATCTATTGTAGTCATGTTGAGAAAAAGATAGAAAAGATTTGGCATTAAAACTTTAGCACAGGTCTGGTCTGGATCACATGTCATGTGATGTAGCGCAAAAGGAAGAAGTTAATCCACTGATCAAATAAAATAGTCAGGTATAAGCATTGGAGAATATGCTGCACAATATATACATACTACTGAATCATTTACACATCTATTATTTTTAAATATATTACATACACAAATTTATTGAGTTATGTAATTTTTACGACATATCACAAATTCACATGGTTCTTACATTTACGTAAAAGTGTGGCCTATCATTCTCTACACAGATAGTTTTTAGGAGTAGCTTACTATGCTGCTTACATGATCTGACTGAGATTATAAAATAAAAAAACTTCACATTAAAAGCATGTGCTCACCTTGGCTTCTTCAGGAGTAATACGATGAATGGTAAAACGACCTTTGACATCATAGATGAGCCTGAACAGTTCATTTGTCTTCTCTATTGACACAACATCTAAAACAAAATAAAAAGTTTATGAGCATGGTGCAATGCAGACCATGTGGAAGACTGAAGGAAGACTTTACCACCCTTTAACTGAGAACAAGTGTATCCATTGTCCTTGTCCATGTAAACACGTTTATAAAACACTACATAGGTGCTTACTCATTGCCCATGGTTAAAATTAGAATATTTTTATTGATATTGACTCCAGAATATACCAAATCTAAATTTGGCACAAATAAAATATGTTCTGGTTTGAAACAAGAGTTAATTAATCTTATAAATACATTAGATCTTTTGAGAATGCAATTAAAAGTTTAAGATAGTATGAGTTTGGACACATCACATTTGCTTTGTTTATTATGCTGTTGAGCTTATTTCACAACGGCATAGGCAGTGGCCGGCTGGTTGTTCCATAGTACAGACTTGAATAAACTATAGGTTTACAAGTGAATTTTATTTGACCTATCACCAAAATTTTACCTCCTCATAAGTAGAACAATTGTGAGATACAAACTAACAATCACTCACAGTATGAATTTTATATTCAAAACAATCCCTAAGTAAGTAGGTAGGTAGTGTATAAACACAGGATGTAAGGTAATTATTAATAAATATTTCAATTTATACTACACAGTGCTAAATTTAATTAATGTTGCAATACAATATCATTTGATATGACTTAGGTGGATTGCTTCATACAGTGGACTCACCCATAAAGCCAGCAGGGTATGTGGGGTCTGTTCGCACTTTGCCGTCCACCTTGATGAGACGCTGCTTGACGATCTTGAGCACCTCATTGCCGGTGAGAGCGTACTTTAGCCGGTTTCTAAGGAAGATGACGAGCGGCAAGCACTCGCGCAGCTTGTGGGGGCCAGTCGAAGGCCGCGGCGCGTACACGCCTCCCAGTTTGTCCAACATCCATGCTTTAGGAGCGGCTAAGCGCTTCAAGTGCTTCTTGGGCCCGCGTGCCTATAATACAAGCCGACGGTCGCAAAATTTGTATCAAAATATAACCTCCAAATGCATTCAACCAATAAAAAAAACATATATCATTTCTGAATGTCCCTATGATTCTATAAAATTCATTCGATTTCAGATTTATGGATAGTGAGAAATGTTCGAAAATTACATCCAATTTTCAACAATATAAAAAACAAGAGTTATAACGAGTTGAATACACATCTGAATGGTAAAATATTATTTTAAACGAATAAATTATGGTTTCATATGTTATAACTTGTATTTCACATCGTAAATTAGAAATATCACTTCACGATTTTCGTGGATTTCTTTTACCACAACATAAACTCACCATGTTGAACACAAAATCTTAGAAAGAAAGAAATGTCAAATTGAATCGTGCTGGACACAGTCAAATGTCAATTTGACTTTGAGACTTGAGGGCTGCCCGCCGCAATTATTCACATGAAGAGAAAAAAAAGGGTATTTCCATCTATATAGTGGCACCCCTTGGTAGCACCATAAAAACTATGGTACTATATTGATTTATTTATATATATCAATAAACTAGCTGACCCGACAGACTGTCTTAAGAAATTATATTGAAATCGAATCTTCCGATTGCATCGACTGTGAAATGTGCAATAAGAAATTAAATATTTTATCAATATAGTTTCTCCGCATGCCTCTGTTTTAAACGATATTGTCAAACACCATAAGGTTACATTATAAGAGTTTATATTATTGTCAAAAGCCGGTCAAAAGGTAAGGTTACATTAGAAAAATTATTATGGTCGATATGTTTTTTTAAATTTTCTAATTTTCCGCGCACGTTTCTTTTTTTTTTTTCATAAGAACCTTTTCCTAACAATAACAAATACAACAAAAAAAGAATTAGCGAAATCGGTGCTGCCGTTCATGCGTGATGCCGTGACCAAGGGAAATAGGGATTCATTTTTATATAAATAGATATCAATGTATATGGAGTGTAGAAGTAAAGGAGGACTATCTCAGTGTTCTGTTGTTTCCTTAAAAATATATTTTACTTAGTTCATTGACATAATACATGCTTCTTTCAATTCAGTGTGATTCAAAATTTACTTTTAACTAATTCCTTTTCTGATAATAATTACTAACTATACTAATTTATAAATGGAACAGAATTTTAAACATCGTGTATGTAACCTTTAAATAAATTATGAAAAAAACTAACCCCATAATAAACCATATCATTTAAATTTCGAACAAAAGTGTCGTTACAACTTTTCGTATGATTTTTTTCCGTCTAGCCCCCTTTCACAACGCGCGATAAGGAACTTCGTTCCAATAGATAAAAATCGTAACGCCAATACTTCCTCCCTCCCATGGCGCGCCTAAAAAAGATACATTTCAAAAATAAGCTAAGAATTGGAGGAGTTACTTTTTTTCCGGTATTTTGTTAATATTATACAGTGGTAGCGACAGTGGTACAAGTCCGACTCGAAGTGGCCCCTTTTTATGTTAAGTTTAAGTATCTTGTCTAATTTATGTGTATAACATTTTTTCTGAAACTGATAGTGTAAAATTTTACGTTTATTAGATATTTGAACTTAGGTCGAGAACTATTGATCATAGAACATTTATACTCTGTATGGAGTGTAGTAGTAAAGTCCAGTGTACTAAAATGTGTCCTTTGAAAGTGAACGAATTAAGGGGGCGCTACTGTAGCAAGTGGAAGAATTTTAAATAGAGCGCCACACATTATTAGAGTAGGATACTAAATTAATAAAAAAGGAAAGAAACATTTCCGTTTTGTTACAGCGCATTTTTTTTAATTATTATAATATTAGGTTGGGGAAAAAGTCTTTTCGCATTATAATATGTATGAACTTGTAATAAAATCTCTCTGGCTATACTATTTGTATCTGGCTGGTTTTGGTAACATTGAAAGTTTAAATTTTAAAGAACATACATAATTCCAAATTCAAATTAGGAAAATGTGTGATTTGCATTTGTTTTTCGTACCGCCAAGATGAGTGAATCTAATGAAGAAATTCGATTCATTTTAAAATTTTACTACAAAAAAAGTAAAAATGCAACGCAAGCCGCGAAAAAAATTTGCGATGTTTATAGACCTAGTGCAGTGTCTATGAGAGTAGCACAAATTTGGTTTAAGCGTTTTCAATCCGGAAATTTTGATGTCAAAGATGCACGTCGCTCTAGTCGCCCCATTACGGATAAAATGGATGCCATTTTTGAAAAAGTGGAGCAAGATCGTCATATCAGTAGTGACGACGTAGCTCAAGAACTGGGAATTTACCACAAAACAGTTTTGGCGCATTTGAAAAAAACTGGGTACACAAAAAAGCTAGATATTTGGGTACCTCACGAGCTCACTGAAAGAAACCTAATGAACCGTGTACTCATTTGTGATTCTTTATTACGACGTCATGAAACCGAACCATTTTTAAAGAAGCTGATAACTGGTGATGAAAAGTGGATCACGTACGACAAGAACGTGCGAAAAAGGTCGTGGTCAAAGGTCACAGGCTGTGGCGAAACCCGGGTTAACTCGCAACAAGGTGATGCTGTGTGTGTGGTGGGATTGGAAGGGCATTATTCATTATGAGCTGTTACCACTAGGCAGGACCATCGATTCTGAACTCTACTGCGAACAACTGATGAGATTAAAGCAAGAAGTTGAGAGAAAGCGGCCGGAATGAATCAACAGAAGGGGTGTGGTTTTTCATCATGATAACGCTGGACCTCACACATCTTTAGCCACTCAGCAAAAATGAAGAGAGTTTGGCTGGGAGGTATTGATGCATCCGCCGTATAGTCCTGACCTTGCACCTTCAGATTTCCACCTGTTTCGGTCTCTTCAGAATTCTTTAGGCAGTGTCAGGTTAACATCACGAGAGGACTGTCAAAACCACTTGTCGCAGTATTTTGATCAGAAGTCCCAACATTTCTATAGCAATGGGATCATGTCCCTACCTACAAGATGGCAAAAAGTTATCGAACAAAATGGTACCTACATACTTTAGTTAAATGTAAATAAATTATATTAAAAATGTTTTGAATTTTCTTAAAAAATGCGAAGGAACTTTTCCCCAACCTATTATATAGACAAACATGAGTATGGAATAAAATTAAACAGTGTTTTTCAGTATCCCAATTAGTAATTTACCCTAACATCTTCGTCCTTGCCGTCTGTCGACTGTGGACTAATCCATCAGTCCGTCAGTCCGTCAGTCCGTCAGTCCGTCGGTCCGTCAGTCCTTCACTCCGTCAGTCCGTCAGTCCTTCAGTCCGTTAGTCCGTCAGTCAGTCCATCAGTCCGTTAGTCCATCAGTCCGCCAGTCAGTCAGTCAGTCAGTCCATCAGTCCGTCAGTCCGTCAGTCTGCCTGTCCGCCAGTCCGTTAATTCGTATAAAGAAACTTATTGACAATAGTGTGAAGTGTTATAGTTAGTATAAGTCTTGGCAATAATAAATAGCAAGAAGTGTCGTTACAACTTTTGGTCTTAATTTTTTCCGTCTAGCCCCCGATCGCAACACGCGATAAGGACTTCGTTCCAAAAACAAGGTTACTCTACATAAAACACTAAACACTTAAAATAAATTTTGAATTGCATTCGCAATAAGTCATATTGTTTCCTAAAAAAAATATTTTACTTAGTTCATTGACATAATACATGCTTCTTTCAATTCAGTGCGATTCAAAATTTACTTTTAACTCATTCCTTTTCTTATAATAATTACTAATTATACTAATTTATAAATGGAACAGAATTTCAAACATTTTGTATGTAGCCTTTAAATAAATTATGAAAAAAACAAACCCCATAATAAACCATATCATTTAAATTTCGTACAAAAGTGTCTGTATTTGAACTTAGGTCGAGAACTATTGATCATAGAACATTTATACTCTGTATGGAGTGTAGAAGTAAAGTCTCAGTGTACTAAAAACTGTCCTCTGAAAGGGAACGAATTAAGGTGGCGCTACTGTAGCAAGTGGAAGAATTTTAAATAGAGCGCCACAAATTATTAGAGTAGGATACTAAATTAATAAAAAAGGAAAGAAACATTTCCGTTTTGTTACAGCGCATTTTTTTAAATCATTATAATATATAGACAAACATGAGTATGGAATAAAATTATAGAGTGTTTTTAAGTACCCCAATAAATTTTAAATAGCAAATAGAAAATAGTATTAAAGAATTAACGGAAACCAACCCAGCACACTTCACTCTGTTTATAACTGCTTATGCTGCTAAGTTCATATCATTTCCACTTCCTACACTAGCGCTATTTCGGTGAGAATTCGAAAACTAATTTGCTATTTACAAGTGGGCACTTTTTCGACTAATCCCCCATACAAGTTGCGCAAATAGCGCTAGTGTAGCAAGTGGAAATGATATGAACTTAGCAGCATAAGCAGTTATAAACAGAGTGAAGTGTGCTGGGTTGGTTTCCGTTAATTCTTTAATACTATTTTCTATTTGCTATTTAAAATTTATTGGGGTACTTAAAAACACTCTATAATTTTATTCCATACTCATGTTTGTCTATATATTATAATGATTTAAAAAAATGCGCTGTAACAAAACGGAAATGTTTCTTTCCTTTTTTATTAATTTAGTATCCTACTCTAATAATTTGTGGCGCTCTATTTAAAATTCTTCCACTTGCTACAGTAGCGCCACCTTAATTCGTTCCCTTTCAGAGGACAGTTTTTAGTACACTGAGACTTTACTTCTACACTCCATACAGAGTATAAATGTTCTATGATCAATAGTTCTCGACCTAAGTTCAAATACAGACACTTTTGTACGAAATTTAAATGATATGGTTTATTATGGGTTTGTTTTTTTCATAATTTATTTAAAGGCTACATACAAAATGTTTGAAATTCTGTTCCATTTATAAATTAGTATAATTAGTAATTATTATAAGAAAAGGAATGAGTTAAAAGTAAATTTTGAATCGCACTGAATTGAAAGAAGCATGTATTATGTCAATGAACTAAGTAAAATATTTTTTTTAGGAAACAATATGACTTATTGCGAATGCAATTCAAAATTTATTTTAAGTGTTTAGTGTTTTATGTAGAGTAACCTTGTTTTTGGAACGAAGTCCTTATCGCGTGTTGCGATCGGGGGCTAGACGGAAAAAATTAAGACCAAAAGTTGTAACGACACTTCTTGCTATTTATTATTGCCAAGACTTATACTAACTATAACACTTCACACTATTGTCAATAAGTTTCTTTATACGAATTAACGGACTGGCGGACAGGCAGACTGACGGACTGACGGACTGATGGACTGACTGACTGACTGACTGGCGGACTGATGGACTAACGGACTGATGGACTGACTGACGGACTAACGGACTGAAGGACTGACGGACTGACGGAGTGAAGGACTGACGGACCGACGGACTGACGGACTGACGGACTGATGGATTAGTCCACAGTCGACAGACGGCAAGGACGAAGATGTTAGGGTAAATTAATTTGCCACGGGACTACGGAACCTAAAATATTTGTTTCTTTTGTTACTACTAAGGTGGCAAACAAGTTGACAGCCCGTCTGATGGTAAACGGTCACCGCAGCCATGCTTTATTTAAATAATCACAAAAATGATACTTTCTCATATAATTTATAATAAGGAACTTCGTTCGTAGATACGTATATCCCACGTCACCATTTTTTCTTTGTCTTTGGCGGTCATTCTGTAAATTTCAACAGTCTATTTATTACGGTTCATGAGGGTCAGCCTGCTGAACAACGGATGACCGAGTACGGAGCCTTAGTAATAGGGTCCTCTTAGCACCGTTTGGGTACGGAGCTCTAAAAAAACAAGCGTTCGGAAGACCAGATTCATACATACATACAACGCATACAATCAAACGCATCAATCACAAACATTAAAGACGGAACAGGCGTGAAAATATTTACCGAAAATTGAACATCGACAAGACTTAGTCGCTACTAAAAATATCAATGATAAATATCGATAATTTTATTAAAAAATCAAAAATTGATATATCAATATGTTTTGCCCATGGCATCATTTCGAATTCATTTACATCTGTATCTGTGGATAAGAATGTTTTGAGGTTAGGTAATGTGAGTTATGATTTCATTGTATTATTTATTTCTCTTACATTGTTAACTCAAACCAGAGTTCTTACTTCGAAACATTATTATTCTGCCTGCGTTAGCCATAAATAGTGAATGGAGTCTTCTTCGGAAGATAGTTTCGCATGGACTAACGCTTCATGCGATAGCTCGGACAGTGACCCAATGTAAGTCTTTTAGTCTCCTTCAAACCTTAGGTTAATTTTCATTAACTGGTCTACGTTTTGTGCGTTGATAAATTGTTGTAGTGGATTTTGCTTAGCAATAAAATTAATAGCACTGTAAAAGGTTAAGGTTTTGTTTTATTCCAGCCACACATAGCTCAAGCTGCAAGGACCCAAACACACACTTGACTAGTTAGTCGTTTTGCAATACCCAGTAAAATCCATGACACAAAAAATGCACTACACATACATAAATCGTTAAATATACAGTGTTGTTGATTGATTCAGACTTTGATATTAATATGAAAGATGTCGTGCGCATTTGATGCCTATTTCTCTTAGTAATAAAATATTCATTCAAGCCTTGATTAGCCTTTATTAAATTTGAACTACTGCTTATTTTGTTTCAGGGCTGCTGACACATATGAAAAAAAACATGATGATGAATCAGAATCAGGAAAAAGCTACAAAAAAAAGTTGCAGAAAGAACTGTTCTCAAACAATGATCAGCATGCTGTATCCCTTGATGGTTCAAAAGCCAAAAAAAGGAAAATTAAAAAAGAAGATTATGGGACTCCCCACAAAAAACATTTGAAAATAGAACCAGAAAGTGATGCGGAAATTGTTAAGGAAAAGAAGTATAAATACATTGAAACCAATGGCACACATAACAGATCTCAAGAATCATTATCTGATGATGACCAATATTTGGAATTGATAGTTAAAGACGAACAGACACTTGCTACACCCAAGAAAAAGAAAAAAAGAAGACATTCTAATGTAAGTGTTAATTCCGATAACAATGACCTTGCAATATCGGAACACACAAAACAGAAAAAGGCCAAAAAACGTAAACAAGAAAGTGCTCAACCAAATTCTTTGGACACATCTGTTGAGGATGGTATCACACCAGGCTTTGAACATGTTAATGGCAATAATGTTAAAAAAAAGAAAAAGAAATATGAAGAAAGCATTGATTGTATTGATAATGCAGATATTAAAATTAGAACAGAAATTATAGTTTCAGATGTAGATAATGTAACAGAAACAAAATTAAATATTACTACAAATAATATGAGTGAAAAAATAAATGATAAAAGATTAAACCGAAGGAGCAGTACTTATTCAAGTATGTGTGATGATACTTATGATGATAGTAAAATTCAAAAGCAAATAAAAATGCAGCATGCTGATGAACTACCTAGTAAGAGCCCTTCAAAGCATAGACAAGATCATATAAATTCTAATATGAAGGAGAGCAGTGCTATAAACAATTCCCTTGTTTCACCTCATAAAATAAGTCAAAGAACACCTAAAATTTCTGATCGGATTAGGTATGAAGATGATGATGATGATGATTCAGAAATAGATAGCAGCCAAAGTCCAAGCTCCGAAAGAGTTAAACTGTCATCCAAACTGAAGCTGTTTTTGAATGCTAACACTAATCTAAAACCAATATTACTGCATTCTAAAATTAATTTATCCCTCACTCAAGATGATGAATTATGGATACTTAGATGTCCACATGAGATCAACATAAAATCTTTTGAAGATACAAATTTAAAATTGGATGGAAAATGCAAAATTAAAATAGAAGGCCAAACTTATGAAGGAGCAGCAGATGAAGAAACAAGAAGGGTAGCTATTTTAACTTTAGAACATAGCAAGTCTGTAATCAAAAATATACCACTTAATGGTACTGTAGAATTACGTAAAAAAATTCCTAAAGCTCATTTCCCTCAAGACAATATTATAGAGAATAATCAAACAAATTTTATACCATTACCAGAAACAAAGTGCCGACATCCACTTTTTGGATCAAATTATAAAAAAGCTATCAAAATACCTTCTGTAATAGCAGACCGTCTGAAAGAATCTGTTGAAGAAATAGACCATGAAATAATAGTAAAGAGAAAGAAAATGAAACAGAAGAAAAAGCATAACCAAATTGAATCACCAGTTACGGTGAGTGAACCTGCTATACCTGAGCCTGAAATTGTAAAAAAGAAGAAAAAGAAGCGTAAACACACTGATGATGAAGAAGCCCCCATGAAAGCCAAACGCATCAAGTTCAACCCAGAATCTGCTGAAGCATGGGAATCAGAAAAGGCAATAGAAGAAAACCTTTTTAATTTTTAGAAAATAATTTAGTTAAGTTATTAATAAAACTGTATATAGTGTTGATACTTAATTTTTTTCTACAGTTGATAGTCCCCTTGACAGTGTGACTTTGATCTGCATTTTTTGAACCAATTTTTTATGCCTTGCACCATTACTTACCCGTTATTTAGTTAATAAAATATGGGAAGTAATGCTGCATCTTAGAAATGTGCTGGCTATTTTGCTGAATACTGAATGGACAATTTTAGTAATATTATAGCTATATTTCCAGTATATGACCAAAAAATTTCGTAGTATAAATGCGAACTCAGTTCTGTCTCTTAGTTACCTTCTCACGACTTAACAGCTGCATGGACGTTGATGTAATTTGTTATAGGTATAGCATACTACAAAATATGAAATATATCTCACCTGGGATGCGGGACAAGAGTTAGTATAGAATAATTTAATGATTTGGTCTGTTAAAATCTTAATAGGCCTATACAAAATAGTTGAAATTGAACAAAAAAAATATATACTGGAGGGGCCAGTTGGCTTAGCTGCTGCAGAAAGCAGGCAGACTTGGCAATAATAAATAGCAAAAAGTGTCGTTACAACTTTTGGTCTTAATGTTTTCCGTCTAGCCCCCTTTCGCAACGCGCGATAAGGAACTTCGTTCCAAAATTCCCGACATATTCGGCTTTCTTTGACAGTGTTACAGTAGGTACCCCCTCAAAATTATTCTATAAAAATAACCTTCTCTTGTCATCAGTTGAGTGTCAGCAGGGTGATCCTCTAGGGCCGACTATTTTTAGTTTGGCCATACATCCAACATTACCCGATTAAATTCAACATCTGGTATCTGGATGACGGAACCCTAGGATGTGGATACATTACTCAAAGTTTTTGAATCCCTTTTAGATAACCTCAGTTCTACTTTCCATTAAAAATTATGTCATTAAGAAATAAAAAAAAATTGCACCTAACATCAAAATTTTAAATAAGAGACACTTCGCCTTCTGGGTTCCCCGATTTTTAATGATTCAATTTCTTCTTTTATTAACCGTTGTCGTGCCTGTGGTGAAGAATAAAACGGGGGACCTTGCCGATAAAAACAACTATAGACCTATTTCTTTGGCCACAATCGTTGCAAATGTGTTTGATGGTTTGCTTAATACACAGTTAAATAAACATATAGTTCTTCACGATAATCAGTTTGGTTTGAGACCCAAATACAATAAAATGTGTGAAACACGAAAAATATTTAAATCTAAATTAAAATACTGTCAAAATAATGAACAAAACATAAAAATGGATATTAATGCTAAAAATCACTCGGATAAAAATTTCGGTAAATTCTGGAAGAATACAAATAAATTAAATATCAAACCGAGCCGCCCCGTGTGGCTGGCGTGCATGAGCCGAGGGACATTGCTCGACTCGCCTCTTGAGCAGCGGGATCGGGTCGTTGCTGGGGACCCTCCCGAGGACCTTACTGCGATAGAAGTTGCACAGATTATAAAAATAATGGTCAGAGGAAAATCTCCCGGACATGATAGCCTCAGCATCGAGCATCTGAAGTACGCGGGTGTGCACTAGCCGCGAGTGCTTGCAATGTTCTTCAGCCTATGTATGAGCCATTGTTTCTTGAAGATTTGATGTATACGATTGTTGTACCAATTGTCAAGAACAAAACCGGAGACGTTTCTGACTTGTCCAACTACAGGCCTATATCGCTGGCGTCAATTTAGCGAGGGTGCTGGACAGTTTACTTGATAAACACTTAGACGAACACGTGGAATTGCACGATAGTCAATTTGGTTTCAGATCTGCCCTTTCTACCGAAAGCGCGATCCTTTGTCTCAAGGAAACTGTTCACTACGATACATCCAGGTGGACGCCGGTTTACGCTTGTTTTTCGGACTTGTCAAAGGCGTTCGATTTGGTTTCATACGAATTATTGTGGCAAAAATTAAGAAAAGATACTTCCTTACCACCAGAGATTGTTTCAATGTTTAAATATTGGTATAGCAATCCAAAAAATTGCGTGAGGTGGGCAGGCGTGCATTCGGACGTGTATAGGTTGGAGTGTGGTGTGCCACAGGGGGCTTGAGCTCGCCTAAGCTCTTCAACCTTTACATGAACCAACTGATCGGTGGGCTCAGCAGTCAATATATTGGATGTTACGTAAGCGGGGTGTGCATAAATAATATTAGTTACGCTGACGATATGGTACTGTTGATCCCATCGATTGGTGCATTGCGAAGGTTGGTTCACATTTGTGAGACGTACGCGATGTCCCACGGGCGCAGATATAACTAAGAGTGAGCTAATGGTATTTAAAGCTGGTACTAAGCGCTGTCAAAATGTACTTCCGGTGACTCTTGCAGGAACCCCGTTAAAAGGAGTCAGTCAGTTTAAATATCTGGGCTATTGGGTCACCGAAAACTTGTCAGACAATATGGATATTGCACGGGAGCGTAGGGCGCTGTGTGTTCGCGTCAATATGTTAGCACGAAGATTTGCACGTTGTAGTAAACAAGCTAAATTGCCAATTTTCAAAGCTTACTGTCAAACCTTCTACACGTGCAGTCTGTGGGCAAATTTAGCGCGTACACCGCCCTGCGCGTTCAATATAATAATGCGTTCAGGGTGCTATTTGGGCTGCCACGATTCTGTAGCGCATCGGCGATGTTTGCAGAAGCGAGCACTGACTGCTTTTACACAATTATAAGAAAAAGGTGCGCATCGCTCTTGTCCCGCATGCGTGGTAGCCCAAATGCACTGGTGCTGGAATGCTGGCTACAGTTGCACGCGCCCGCCGCACGCTCATCTAACTGGGTATACGCAAATGTGTGTAATTAGTTTGTATTTGTGTGTTGATTATTAGGTTTGTGTATTATTAGTATTACTAACACTTAAATTAAGGCTTTACTAACAAATATGCATCCATGTGTCTGAAATAAATGATTATTATTATTATAATATAACCCCACAGTGTTCCTATCTGTCGCTGCTGGCTGGGTATACGGGGGCGCCGAGGCATTCGTCCGCGTACCCAGCAGCGACGGCCTGGTGGAGGCCACGTCTCGTTGGCGTTTTCTCAATGACATAATCCGCCGGGCTCTTACCAGGGCCCACGTATCAGCTGTACGCGAACCGAGTGATTTGATGCGGGACTATGGTAAGAGACCTGACGGAATGACCTTGGTACCTTGGAAGAAGGGGCGGCCGTTAATATGGGATGCCACACGCGTCGATACCCTCGCACCGTCCCAGCTTCCAGAGCCTGTCAGGAGAGCCGGTGGCCCGGCTACCTGTGCCAAAAACCTTAAGCGGCACAAATATAAAATCATCGCATACAAATAATCGCATCTTTCGTGATATTTTCGAATACCTTGGCCAAAGCATTACGATACAGCGTGGCAATGCCGCCAGCGTTCTGGGCACGCTTCCCACCGGCAGCGATTTAGATTAAATGTTTTTCCTGTAAACAGCTGATCTAACTCTTCTTACCTTCCTATATTTATTGTTTGTATTTTTATGTCATTTTAAGTATTTATAAGCCTTCTGTAGAAATGTAAAAGTTTAGAGTTTTAAGATTCATAAATATAAAAATAAAAAAAATTTCTAATATGTTTAATAAAGTTAAATATTAGGTACATTTTTCTATTGTTTTGACAATTTTATAAACCTTCTTTATACATACTTGAACTCACTTGAAATTAAAGTACTTCAACTTTATTTCTACCATTATTGTTGATTTTTTGGCCGTCCGCCCTTGCATTACAGCTTCGTAGTTCGTAGTAGGTACCAAAAGTCTCTTGAGTTAAACTTAAGACGGATATGGCCAAACTTGTTCCTTGTTGTCTTCGGAACCCTAAAAACGCTCAACGCAAATTGGTTAGGAATAGGAATAGTAATGTGAAATTAATAAATGTTTCGCGACTTTTCAAGTTGTATCAATAACCTGTGATATTTTGTAGAGCGGACCATTGCTCATTGATTTCATATTTTAAATGTAGTATACTTATGTGATTTACACGAAAGATTCATGATATTACTTGAAATTAGCAAAAACATATTCAATTCATATGAAAGAATTTGTTTATCATACATAATACATACTGTTATTACTTATACCTACTCTAAAACTACGAAAACGTAGAAAATAAAAGTGTTGCGCCTGCAACTAATATCACAGCAAAATTTCACAATATAGTTGAAGTAAAAAACGTCAAAACTTATTTGATTGGTTTTAATAATATTGTACAGAACCTTCCACGCCAACGTAACTGGTAACAGCCCGGTTTGTTAATATTTTTTCCATCAACAACATAATATCGACTCTTTCAAGAAGTCGAGTTATTATGTATTTTTTGCTACAATCTGTGAACTTTCCCCCTATATAGATATAATAATAAATAAATATATCAGCGAAGGTCATTTAGAGGAGAAAACTGTCAAATAAACAAACTAAAGTCGTATGTAGGTTATAAAACGTAACTTTATTTTACTTTAAATAATTTATTTCTCAATGATCCGTAAATAGCACTTGATCAGCCTTAATAGATTATATTACGTCTTTTTGGTAGGAAATATCTATGTGCGTGAAATTTGTACAAACAGTGAATTAGTAATTAAATATATCGGTAAGATTTTTAGATTCATTCTCTAAAATTGATGTATCATCTGTCACTGTTTTTAGCATTACATTTAAAACCGACTTCTATTAGCTCTCTTTATATCTAAAACCATAAGACTACCTACATGAGTTTAGTGAAGATGAGAATTTAAATATTTTCATTTAAAATCTATTCTGACAGAATAGGAAGTAAGATTAATTAAGGGATATAAGTCAACAAATAATGGCAAAGTAATGAAAATGTTAAACCCAATATATATGCTATGAAAATGAGAGAATGAGTCCCGTTTAACTGTAATGTAGTAAATAAGAACTGTTTAAAGACAATGAATGAACTTTAGAATGGTCTGCAACATGAGCCTGAGGTTTTATGTAAACTTGCTACTAATTTAACTAGCTGTACCTGCTTCACTGACTACCGCCTCATGTTGAATGCCAGGTTCATCAGTCTTTAGGAATCTAGCAGTGCGTTTTTGCCCCTTGCACTTCTGAAAAATGTATATTTGATAATTTCATAAGTTTTTCATCATCCCTAAGGCCATTTATGCAGGATAAAGGTTTGTAAGAGGATTAAAATTTAGATATATGTTATCTACACCACAGTTTGGAATGAAAGGCTTACTTTTGAATCAGAGGTAACTTCAGCAGCTTTGACCTTGTTGAGTGACCTTCTAGGATCTAAAGTACATTAATTGTGTTTGAACTTTATTTGGTTTAGGTCTTTTCATGTATTTTTTTTATGTAAACTATCTTTTCTATCCCATTGTATAGGGAAATAATGTAAAATTTTAGTATAAATTATTTTACGAATCACCAAACTTTTGGATACAAAATGAGGACATTGTTGTAAAACAAGGAAAACATGTGAGGAAACAGGTGCCATGCAGCCAATTATAATATTTTTTGCATTATGATGCACTATTATGAAATGATTTTTTATGCATCCTATAATTATTTTACAGATCCCTCACTTGGTGCACTTGCCAAGACTAATACTAGACAAGACAATGTTCCAACTTCAATTACATAGAGTACCTAGCTTTGCTATTGAATTTCCAACCTATTATGTTTTTTAAATTGATTTTGCTTTAGAGCATAACTATCTAAATTAAAAGTCATGTAATCGGAATGGTATGGGATGGTGGTCCATATAGTAGATCAGTGCATAAGTAAATGTTAACTAAAGTGTGTGTAATTTAATTTATTGTTTTTGTTCTTAATCAAAATGTTTTGCTGTTTATCCAGATTGGCATTGAGATGTAATGAGGTGTAAATTAATTTAATATTTTTTCAAGAATAAATAATTTTATATCATTAGTATACTTCTTCCATATTAGCTACTTAAGTAATTGATATGAATAGGTTTTTGGGATTCGAATTTACTATGGAAATCACAATGACATTCATTAAGTGACTAGTTAGGATGTCACTGTGTGAGTATTTGGAATAGATTACTTGTAGTTGTTCACTTCTAATTTTCCATATTAAAATATTGTTCCTCTACATAATGCGTTATCCGCTGTGAAATTCTGCCCACGCTACTTACTACCATTTGTCTAGTAATTTGAACTAGCGAGAGATTGTAGTCACCTATTAACTCGCTAGATAAACCGGTCGGCCGGTTACACTTGACGAATCGTATTGTGTTCAACTGGGAGGAGTCTGGAAAGCGACAAAAGCGTGTAACAGAACACTAACGAGCGGCGTTCGGGCTCGCCGCGCGGCATGTTTATATAAGCGGTCGCGAGGCCGCGGCTGCGCTCACACAGTCCCAGCACAGTGGGCGACCACGCGGCGCGGTGACTACACGACATGCCAAAAATGGTGACTCGCGAGAAGAGCGACTATGGCCGGAAGGTGCAGGAGAAGGCCGTCATCGAGAAGGTCTCCACCGCATTTCCTCCCTATCGTCGCGATGCTTTCGCGTGATGGACTCGTTCGTGATCTCACACTATTTACTGAGGAAAATCATCGAATACATTCTTTCACGCGTGGTACCTATTTTATGATCTCGAAAAGGACCGTAGTATTGTATGGTTCCGATATGACATTTGTAGCGAAACATTCTTATCCTAGGTAGAAGGCTTCCGGGAACTCGTTTGAGCACACTAGTACAGGTAGTAGTGGTAACAGGTGTATGTTGTGTGCAGAGACAGATGGCCATCGAGCGTTGCGCAGCCGCGGCGGCGGCGGCGGGGGCCGGGGCGGGGCCGGGGGCGGGCGCGGCGCCGGGGTCGGGGGTCGGCTCGGGCCCCGGCGCCGGCGCGGACTCGGCGCGCCCGCCCGCCCCGACGCCCACCAGCGTGCGCGTCATCACCCTCGAACACGGCGAGCACAACGACTCCACGCTATACCGGTATGCCACCACACCACACCACCACACCGCACCGTACCGTACTGCACCAAGCCACGGGACACCATCACCCATCACGACATCACCTACATGTAGTTGATCTTCATCGAGGATCAATAAAAAAAACAATAATAATTTCCAGGTTTGAAAAGGGCTGCCATTTACAATTCAGTCCCGGCCCTAGTTTACTCGGCCGAAAAGTATACCTCTACACCAACTACGTCATGTCCGACAACCGTAAGTGTTTCATTTCGATGCTACGTGATGTCTATATACTTATTTCGTTTCAAGGCGCGTGACTAACCTGTCGTATCCGTGTAGCGGAGGACCAGGCGGAATTCATCCGTAACCAGTACTACGGGCTGGAGTGGCGCAGCGGGGTGGACGAGGAGGACAAGGAGGCGGGGGCGGGGGCGGAGTCGGCCTCGCTCGGCACCGGCGTGCTCGTCGTCGACGCCGACCTCTACTGCCAGCTGCGGCTCGCGCGCGCCGGCTCCTTTCACTACTACTTCGTCTACGATAACGCGCAAGTATCCCAGTGTACCTAGCCGCGGTAGTCGCCCGGGGAGCTGGGGAGCGCGATAGCTAACCGGACGAGGGTGTTGTGCTTGCAGCGAGTCTCCGATCGGGCCGCAGGGGTCGGGCTGGTTCCAGGTGGCGCCGACGCTGCGAGCGGGCGCGGGGGCGCGCGACGAGCTGCCGCTGGACGGCGTCATGTGCCAGACCGTGCTCGCCAAGTGCCTCGGCCCGCTGCCGCGCTGGGAGCCCACGCTGCGGGTCGCGCACGAGTGCGGCTACAACATGATACACTTCACGCCGGTGCAGGTGCGCCCTCGCCGTGCCCCTCATTCCCGCCTCTACTGTCGCCCTCTACTGTGACATGTCCGTGTTCGTCTGCAGGAGTTGGGCGCGTCCAAGTCGAGCTACAGCATCGCTAACCAGCTACGGCTGAACCCGGCGTTCAGTACGGACGCGAGCCGCGAGGCCACCTTCACCGACGTCGAAAATATCGTTTCGAAAATGAGAACGGAGTGGAAGGTATCGTACGACGTTCCGTCGTGTAATCCCTTTAAGATTAGGTGCGTTCCGAGGGTAATGTGGATCTCGTCGGAGTGACGAAAAAAATATCTACCGCAGATGCTATCACTGTGCGACATCGTGCTGAACCACACCGCCAACGAGACGCCCTGGCTGGCGACGCACCCGGAGGCGACGTACAACTGCGCCAACTGCCCGCACCTGCGGCCCGCGGCGCTGCTGGACGCGGTGCTGGCGCGGCTCACGGCCGACGTGGCCCGCGGCGACCTGGAGCCCCACGGCGTGCCCCGCCAGGTGACCCGCCACGAGCACCTGGAGGCGCTGCGGCACCACCTGGCCGCGCGCCTCGTGCCCGACCTGCGCCTGCACGAGTGCTACACGTGCGACGTGCCCGACCTCGTGCAGCAGTTCTACTTCCTCGCGCGCAACAAGGTGCCGCCGGTGAAGGGGGTCGCCGTGGGCGCCGCGGGCGAGGCGGCCGAGGCCGAGGGCGAGGACGCGCTGCGCCTCGTCGCCGACCCGCAGTACCGCCGGCTGCGCGCCACCGTGGACCTGGAGCTGGCGCTGCGCCTGTACAACGTGTACCGCGTCGAGTGCTTCGACGAGGAGGCGCGGCTCAAGGCGAGCTGCGAGCGCCTCAAGGCGCGGCTGGAGCGGCTCAACGCGGCCGCGGCCGACGAGGTGCAGGAGCACCTGCGCGCGGCCGTGGACAACGCCGTGGCCGGCATGCGCTACGAGCGCCTGCAGGGCGACGGGCCGCGCGTGGCCGACGTGTCCGCGGCGCACCCGCTGGTGCCGCGCTACTTCACGTGGCCGGCCGGCGCCGACGCGGCGCCCGCGGCCGAGCTGGAGGCGCTGGTGTACGGCGACGGCGGCGCGCAGTGCATGGCGCACAACGGCTGGGTCATGGCGGCCGACCCGCTGCAGGACTTCGCGGCCCGCCCGGCGCGCGGCCGCGTGTACCTGCGCCGCGAGCTCATCGCGTGGGGCGACAGCGTCAAGCTGCGGTGAGTGCCCCGCCCGCCCCGCCCGCCCCGCCCGCCCCGCCCCAGGGTCGCTACAGCGCGCTCGCCCGGTTGCAGGTACGGCGACAAGCCCGAGGACAGCCCGTTCCTGTGGGCGCACATGCGCGAGTACGTGGAGCTGACGGCGGAGGTGTTCGCGGGCGTGCGGCTCGACAACTGCCACTCGACGCCGCTGCACGTGGCCGAGTACATGCTCGACTGCGCCAGGAACGTCAAGCCGGACCTGTACGTGGTCGCCGAGCTCTTCACCAACTCGGACCAAGTCGACAACATCTTCGTGAATCGGCTCGGCATCACGTCTCTCATTCGTGGTGAGTGGAGTAGTAGGTTGGAGACAATAGGGATGTGTACAGATTTCGTAATACTCCCCGTGATTAGATCGGTACTTAAAAATCCACGTGTTTTTGGCCGTTCAATACATCGGTTAATGTTCGATCATTTATCTCGAATACGGGATAGCTCCCTATTCAAATATCGAGTCGACCGATACTAGCGAATGATGGTTAAAAACAAAGTTAACTGAGACTGTGCGCGTGCGTGGGCGAGCAGAGGCGCAGAGCGCGTGGGACGCGCACGAGCTGGGCCGCCTGGTGCACCGCTTCGGGGGCCGCGCCGTGGGGGCCTTCCCGCGGGCCCCGCGCCGCCGAGCCGCGCCGCGCGTCGCGCACGCCATGCTGCTCGACCTCACGCACGACAACCCCTCGCCCATCGACAAGAGGTACCGTACTTTAACTAAACTTTAAAAGGTAAACGGACCGGCGACGTTAACGCAACTACTTGCTCACTTTAATTTAAATTAACTTTTACATAGTGAGCAGTACGGTTTTACTTAAGGCCGTTCCACTATTGCCGGGGTAGCACTTTTAAAACCAATTTTCAACGCTTGGGAAAAGTCACAGAATGTTATTGGAGTGTTCTGTGATTTATCTAAAGCTTTTGATTGTGTTGACTATTAGACGCTTACGCGTAAATTAGACTATTATGGAGTTAACGGTGCAGCACTTAGTTTGATGAAATAGTACCTTAGTGAGAGAACTCAAAGTGTTAATATGAATGGAGTTAAATCATCTGGTTCTCCTGTGCATACGGGTGTACCCCAGGGCTCTATTCTAGGGCCTTTTCTATTTTTAATATACATCAATGACCTTCCATTTTACGTAAGAAATGTGGAATTGTACTGTTTGCTGACGATACCTCACTGATTTTTGGTGTTGATAGACTGAAATACAATTATGACGATGTAAACGGTGCATTAGCCCAGGTATTAAATTGGTTTACTGTTAATTATCTTGTTTTAAATGCAAGAAAAACTAAATGTATTACCCGATGTTAAAAAACTAGGCTGTAGTTTAATGTTAGACAATGAAGCTTTTAGCCTTGTTGAGTCCACAGTTTTCTTAGGAATTACTTTAGACTCAAAACTTCAATGGGGGCCACAAATATCATGTCTTGCGGGAAAACTTAGTTCATCAGCTTACGCAGTTAGAAAAAACAGGCAGATTACAGATGTCGATACGGCTCGATTAGTTTATTTTGGCTACTTTCATAGTGTTATGACCTACGGCACTTTGCTTTGGGGTAAAGCTGCTGATATAGAAACAATTTTTATATTGCAAAAAAGAGCAGTTCGAGCAATTTATAATTAGAGTTCTCGAGCTTCCCTCAGAGAAAAGTTTAAACAAATTGATATCCTCACAGTTGTACCGCAGTATATTTATGTAAACATAATATTTGTACATCAAAATATTAGTCTTTATGTCAAAAAGAGTGATATGCACTCCATCAATCCTAGAAATAAGGATAAACTTGTCACTTCTGCATATAGACTGCAAAAAGTGCGAGGCTCATTTTTAGGACTCAGTGCACGTATTTATAATAAAATCCCTGCAGAAATTTTAAATTTGCCTTTACAAAAATTTAAGGAAAGAATTAAGACTGTTTTAGTACAAAAGGCTTTCTACAACACAAATGATTATTTTAATGACGACACATCTTTATGTACGAAATGATATTTTGAAAAGAGTAATCGCTGAGTTTATTGCCGTCCTGCTCCTCTCAGTAAAAGCAACCGTCCGAACCGGTGTTAGAGTCTGACCATTCATTCATTAATTTACTGTGCTCATGCGCGTATGCGCCGAGGCTTGTCTCGAGTGTGATCCCACGGTGTGGTTGCGCAGGAGCGTGTTCGACTTGCTGCCGACGGCGGCGCTGGTGGCCATGGCGAGCTGTGCCACGGGCAGTACGCGCGGCTTCGACGAGCTCGTGCCGCACCACGTGAGTAGCGCGCCGCGTGTCCCCGCGCGCCCCTACGCGTGACCCCCTGTACCTGTCCCTGTCCCTGTCCCTGCAGGTGCACGTGGTGGAGGAGAGCCGCCTGTACCCGGAGTGGGGCGGCGCCACGGGGCTGGCGGCGGCGCGGCGCGCGCTCAACGAGCTGCACGTGGAGCTGGCGGCGGGCGGCTACTCGGAGGTGTACGTGGACCAGATGGACCCCGACGTGGTCGCGCTCACCAGGCACGAGCCGCGCACCAGGAAGGTATCGCCGCTCACTTTATATATACACGTCCGATCATGTATACGGCTGACCTAGCCGTTTTAAGCATTTATCTACTGCACTATACTGTGGCGACATCTATGAACACGAGAATCCTACATCGCGATATCATGTTTTTAAGTTATTGCATAGCTTCTATCGCGGGCCTTGAGCGTGGAGACCGAATCCAGAAATTCCGTAACGAATAAAAACCTAACACACCAAGAAGGTTCCGACTCTGAGTTTTTAAATTCTGTTTCTATTGAGTAGTAGTTAAGACTCAAAATTGTATGTAAATAGGAAAGTGGACCATCATGAAGCGAGCTCGGTCCGTTCTCTATTTAAATTTAGATAAAAAAGATATACAACTACGAAATAATCGAGTTATAAGTTTGATTCTTAATGTACAATTTTTAAGACTCTAATTAGTATGTATGATTGTTAGCCTCGAGCTCGTTACGGTTCTCTATTTAAATTTGAATTCGAAAATTGTGGCTCGTATTTGTTTTCAATTGTAAACTTTATTTACTAATGGATAAGTTCGTAAATTTAATGGAAGCACGACTGTGTTTTGAATTCTCAAATTCTTTATTTGAAAGTTAAGTCGTTCAAATTAGTCGAATATTCAGATTGATTATCGACGTTATCACTATCACTTTAGGGTAGTTTATTCAATTTTTAGTTTTGAATATAGATGATGCATGTTTATATTATGTTGATTTACGCATTGGTTGGTACTTTTAGTGCAGAGTTCGTCCGGGGAAGTACTACCACCTTACTCATTTCTGCCGGGAAGCAGTAGTGCACTTGTATTACTGTGTTTCGGTTAGAAAGTTAAGGCCGGTGAAATTACAGGCACATGAGACTTAACAACTTCACGTCTCAGCGACAACGCATTGACGATGCCCCTGTTGCAAATGTCTAAAGAAAACAAACACGCTATAGAAGCCGTTGTTGTTTTCATGCGGCCCGCGACACACATTTTAATCTCAAAATAGTTTTGGACACAAATAGTTTGGATAATATTATTCGTTGTCAAAACTTTACTTGACAACTGAAAATATTTTTCCAGCTTTTGTATGAAATTTAATTAGCCCGCGAAGGTGTATAGTTTGGACAGCCCTGCTCTAGAGGATAAAAACGGCTATTGCACTCAGATATCGAAGATCAAAATATATGTTTCTTATTTCAGTTACCATAAACCTATAGTTTCAATGATAAATATTCCTGAAGAACCGACATGTATTGAAAGATAATAAAAATATTTTGAACAATATTAACATCTCATTTATTTAATAAAAGAAAAAAAATATGTTTTTTTATCGGTCACCACGCTCAAAGTTTAATTTGTATTAATATCAAAGAAAAAAAATACTGCATAAATAAAATAAATATATAATTATAATTGCAAAAGTTGATAAAAAATGCTATGCAACAGCTTTTTTTTACCGTCTCGAAAATAATAGGACGTGATAGGTAAATGGAATAGAAGCCTTTGGCATGGTTACTTTTTTTGTTGTTTTTACTAACATAGCGTCAATAGCGTGGATTACATCTTGTCTAATCAGCCAAAAAAAATAAGGAATATAGACATTCTACATGGTTTAAGATTCAGTTCTGATCACAGGCTGGTGAGAGCCACCTACGATCTACAAAACATTAAAAATCCAGACAGACATTCAAATCGTCTTCAAATACATTCCAAACAGAAGAAGTAGCATTATATTCTAAAACTCTAGAATATCATTTAAAAGAATTCGAGACTCTAGACGGACACGAGAACGTCCAGATCCTATTTAACAAAATAGAACACGTCATTAATAAAAGTATGTCTAAGGAACAAATACATTCAATCAAATATTGACAATATAAAAATACGTTTTTAATGATTTGAAATGTCACACAAAAATAAACTTTACTCCTTCACAGCATGGTTCAACTGTATCATCATACAATAATCCAATTAATATGACATTCCTTTAAAGCTCTGTTCAAGATTCTAAATTCAAATCTAATATTGAGTTAAGAACTTTAAATAATATCAATCAAAACTTAACCTTACTCCTACACAATATGGTTTAGAAGTACAAACTAGAATACATTGAACATAGTTATCGATTTTGATGCCACCTAGAACTAACTTTACGATGTAGAATTCAGGTGTCGGTGTGCGGGCGCATCGTAAAAATTCACTCTCATCATTTAAAAAAAATGATAAATCAATTATCAATCAATTAATCAAATAGGTACTATTTTATTCATCCCTTTTAATTATGTGATGAGTAATAATATTGTGTAACATTTTACACAACTACAACATGTTAGGTCTTAAATGTAGGTAAGATCGAAATCTCAAATATAAAGATTCGGTAGAAATACGTAGGCAGGTAGGTACTTGCGCTATTTCGCTAGCACCTCTCATCTCATTCATACGCGATCGCAGCTGTCGGGCTAAGGTAGGAATCTATTTTACTATTACGCACGCACCGTGTAGTCTTTCTTTTTTGGTATTTCATTGGATTATAATAATCGAAATGCTCTTACACTGAAAATCTCGTCAATAGACTCTATTCCACAAACATAACAAATCATATTTTTATCGAGACGGTAAAAAAAGTCACCCAGTATATACAAGCTGTTGGATACCGACAGTTGGACCGCGGTGCTCCGGTGGTCACCTAGCCTGGCGGAAGATTTTCCCTTTTAAATGTAGGAGTCTCGTACCTCGCTCCGCTTCAATTTCGAATTAATGGTTCCATCGTTTGGATGCATTATATTATTAGTATCGTTTTATTCATATTACGATTCAGGACTCTATGTTATACCGTGCACGAATCGATCGGTACTCTATACCATATTCAGGCAACAACCGGCCCGCTGTAAGCTATGATCCGGCCCGCGAGACATTTTGAAAAAACCCAATTACAAAAATATTACATTAGGTACTTATATTCACTGAGTACTGTAGTTGTAAACGCACTAAGTACTTTTAAACGCGGACCGCGAACGTATTTCCACGCTAAAGTTTGGCCCTCAACATGTCACAGGTCGTCCATACCTGCTCTATACAAATATAAGGGGAAGTGTCGTCATTCGACTCGAATTAAGATCGAAGCTATAAGATCATAGATGGACACCGAGAGCCGAGGCACTCCTCTCCAATCTGCTTTGGAATTGTTCGGAATTAGCTTCCTACTATAACAACTCACTCGAGATATACGATAGGCAGATAAGATTTCCAAGTTCCAGCAAGAATCTAGCAAAATTTCAAGAAAGTCGAGTCAGTAGGTCCTCGAGTAAAAATATATCTTCCCTCGTATGTAATAACGATCGATATAATAGATAGAGCGATAGAATAGCGATCGATTCGAAAGCCGGCGGTAGTGACGAGTCGCTTCGACAGTCGGTGATCCTGGTGGCGTTCACCGCGTTCGACGCCGCCGCGGCCGAGAGCCCGCGACACGTCAAGCCGCTGCGCTTCGAGGGGCAGCTCGACGAGATCCTGCTCGAGGCCGACCTGCGCCGCACCGAGGACGGGTGAGTAGCCCCCGCCGCCCCCCGCGGCCCCGGCCCGCCCCCGCCGCTCGCTCACCGACCCGTCGGCCTCTGCGCAGGGCCAAGTACGTGCGCAACGCGCGCTTTATCAACGGCCTGGGCGAGTACGAGTGCAGCGTGCGCCGCGGCGTGCCGCTCGCGCAGTCCGGCGTGTTCGCGGCCGAGCGGGCCGAGGGCGCGCACACCGTGCTGGAGTTCCGCGCGCTGCGCCCCGGCGCCGTGGTGGCGCTGCGCGTGGGGCCGCGCGCGCCGCACGCCGCCGCGCTGGCCGCGCTGGCGCGCACCGTGGACGCGCTGCACGCCGCGCCCGGCGCCGCCGCCGCCGCCGACGCGCTGGCGCTGCGCCCCGCGCTCGCCGAGCTCGACCTGGCCGACTTCAACGCGCTGCTGTACCGCTGCGACGCCGAGGAGCGCGAGGCCTCCGGCGGCGCGGGCGGCGTGTACGACGTGCCGGGCCACGGGCCGCTCGCGTACGCGGGCCTGCAGGGCGTGGCGTCGCTGCTGGCGCAGGTGGTGCCGGCCGACGACCTGGGCCACCCGCTGTGCGCCAACCTGCGCGCGGGCGACTGGCTGGCGGAGTACACGTGGCGGCGCCTGGAGCGCGAGCCGCGGCTGGCGGGCGTGGCGGCGCGCTACCGGGCGGCGCTGCGGCCGCTGGCGCAGCTGCCGCGCTTCCTGGTGCCGGCGTACTTCGCGGCGCTGGCGGGCGGGCTGCACCGCGCGGTGGCGGGCGCGGCGGCGGCGCGGCTGGGCGCGCGCGGGCGGCTGGCGCGCGCGCTGGCGCTGACGAGCGTGCAGCTGCTGGCGGCGCTGCCGGGGGCCGCGCTGCCGGCGCCGTCGCCCGCGCTGGCGCCGCCGCGGCCCACGCGCTCGGTGACCATGTCGGCGGGGCTGCCGCACTTCGCGACGGGCTACATGCGCTGCTGGGGCCGCGACACGTTCGTGGCGCTGCGCGGCCTGCTGCTGCTCACCGGCCGCTACCAGGTGGGTGCCGCTCGATGCTCGTTGTGCGCTGTCGCTGTTCTTCATAGATAACATGGTATACGCCGCGTGTCTTGGTTATAAGATCGTTTTATATACAAATAAAACATTACAAATTCAAAAACATTCAAAAATGGTCGAAAACGACCACGAAACAATAGTACAGATACAATAGTGCGACCGACCCGCGTGCTTTGTATTGTTGCGTACAATGTAACTTATGCCGTATCGCCCACGTACGAAAGCTTATTTTACTTTGAACATGAATACTATTGTGAAGGAGTAAGGTTCAGTTTTGATTGACATTATTTAAAGTTCTTAACTCAATGTTAGATTTGAATTTAGAATCTCGAACAGAGCTTTAAAGGAATGTCATATTAATTGGATTATTTTAGTATATTTTAAAACAAAAACAGCTTAATTTTTTAAATATACTTTATGCTTCGAAAGTACTCCCTATGGCAAGTTGTTCAACCGCGGGAAAACAACCAGCTAAATTTCACGGTGTATAGTAGCGATCTGCCGTCGGTGAGTCGGCATCGAGTGAGGTGTAAAGTCTCAGTACACTTCCTCGAGGTGCTCCAGATTTAATATCGTACGTGTCCGAAAGCTCGTCGAGGAATTTAACCGAGCGTCGCCCGGTAAGACAACGAATATAATTTGGGACACAATGAGTGTAGTGGTCCATCCTTTCGACTTTATTTAACAGGCTCTGTTGCCACTTTTCCCTGTGTGATACCGGCGTTGTCGATCCGCGTGTTCAGGACGCGCGCTTCCACATCCTCGGGTTCGCGGCGTGCCTGCGCCACGGGCTGATCCCCAACCTGCTGGACGGCGGCGCCAAGGCGCGCTTCAACTGCCGCGACGCCGTGTGGTGGTGGCTGCACAGCATCAAGCAGTACGTGCAGGAGGCCCCGGGCGGCGCGGCGCTGCTGGCCGAGCCCGTGGCGCGCCTGTTCCCGGCCGACGACGCCGAGCCCGCGCCGCCCGGCGCCGCCGACCAGCCGCTGCACGACGTCATGCAGGAGGCGCTGGACGTGCACTTCCAGGGGCTCGTGTTCCGCGAGCGCAACGCGGGCCGGGCCATCGACGCCCACATGTCCGACAAGGGCTTCAACGTGCAGATCGGCGTCGACCCCGAGACCGGCTTCCCCTTCGGCGGCAACGACGCCAACTGCGGCACCTGGATGGACAAGATGGGCTCCTCCGAGACGGCCGGCACGCGCGGCAAGCCGGCCACGCCGCGCGACGGCAGCGCCGTGGAGCTGGTCGCGCTCGCCTACAGCGTCGTGGCGTGGCTGGCGCAGCAGCACCGCGCCCAGCGCTACCCCTACCCCGGCGTGGTGCGCCGCCACCGCGACGCCTCGCTCACCTCCTGGACCTACGCGCAGTGGGCCGAGCGCATCCGCGCCTGCTTCGAGCGCCACTTCTGGGTGCCGGCCGCGCCCTCGGCCGCCGACCCGCGGCCCGACCTGGTGCACCGCCGCGCCATCTACAAGGACTCGCACGGCGCCTCGCGGCCCTGGGCCGACTACCAGCTGCGCTGCAACTTCCCCGTCGCCATGGCCGTCGCGCCCGACCTGTTCGACCCCAAGCACGCGTGGCTCGCGCTGGACAACGTCGAGCGCCTGCTGCTCGGCCCGCTCGGCGTGAAGACGCTCGACCCGGCCGACTGGGCCTACCGCGGCGACTACGACAACTCCAACGATAGCGACGACCCGGCCGTCGCGCACGGCTTCAACTACCACCAGGGGCCCGAGTGGGGCTGGCCGCTCGGCTTCTACCTGCGCGCGCGGCTCGCCTTCGCGCACGAGTGCGGCCGCCACGCGCGCACCGTGGCCGCCGTGTACGCCGCGCTCGCGCCGCTGCTGGCCGAGCTGCGGGCCTCGCCCTGGCGCGGCCTGCCCGAGCTCACCGGCGCCGCCGGGGCCTACTGCGCCGACTCGTGCCGCTCGCAGGCCTGGAGCTCCGCCACGGCGCTCGAGGTGCTGCACGACCTGCGCGCCGCCCAGCGCGCGCGCCCGCTGCCCGCCGAGTGACGCGCGCGCCCGCGCCGCCTGCGCCACGGCGGCCGCCCCGCGCGCCCCGCGCGCCCCGCCCCGCGCCTCTACGCCGAGCCCTACGAGCCGCTCGCGCCGCGCGCGCCCGCCTGGCGCCGCCTGCTGCGGCCGCGGCGCCCGGCGCGCACCGTGTACAACCTGCTCGGCGCCGGCCGGCCGCGGCGCGGCGAGCTCGCCACCGTCGTGTACAGCGACCGCTACTTCCGCTACGGCCTGCCGCTGCGCGCGCGCCGCGTGCCGCCGCGCCGCCCGCCGGCCGCCGCGCACCTCGCGCACGTGATGCCGCTGCGCCCCGCGGCGCCCGCCTACGCGCCGCGCGCGGGGCTGCTCGTGCTCGCGGGGCCGGCGCCGCGCCCGCGGCCGCGCGCGGGGCCCCGGGCGCGGCCGGCGGCCGTGGGCCGCGTGCTCGCGCTGGAGCCGTCGGACGCGCGCTTCGAGGGCCCGCCGCCGCGCGAGGCGTCGCCGCCGCGCCGGCCGCTCGACTACCGGCAGCCGGCGCGCGCGACGCCCGCGCGGCCGCCGAGCGCGCCGGGGCCGGCGGCTCGCGCGTCGTGGGGCGGCGCGCGTCGGCGGGCGCCGTCGCCGGGGCGGGGGGAGGGGCGCGACGAGGAGGCCGAGGCCCCGCTGCCGCAGTTCGCGCTGTCGGACGAGGCGGCCGAGCGGGCGGCGGCGGCGGCGGAGCCGGGGTCGCGGTCGAGCGCGGGCTCGGTGTGCTCGCTGGAGGTGGCCCGGTACGCGGCGCCGACGGCGGGCGTGGAGCGCAAGGTGTTGAACACGGAGCGGTACAACAACGGCGCGCGGGCGCCGCTGGTGCGGGAGTGCGGGCCGGGTGCGGGCGGGGGCGGGGGCGCGGCTGCGGGCGACAAGCGCTCGGTGCGGCTGCAGCGGGCCACGGTGCGGGCGCTGCTGGTGAGCGGCGGGCTGCTGTACGCGCTGCTGTTCCTCGCGTTCTACTTCCTGAGCCTGCCGTGACGTCGCGCCGCCGTCGGGAGCGACCTCGACTCGCCTCCCGTTCGTCTCGAGTGCCATAATTTTATAGTACGATATTTTAGGAGGAGGCTATTGTTTTATATTCGATAGGTTATGTATACGTTAACGTGCACGAGGTCGCCTCGTCGAGCGTTCGTTGGTTCTCTCGCGTTCGACAGTATCGCCCTCGCTCCTGTCGTCGCGTCGCCTACGTTTCGACTCGACGTATGATCTGAGTCGGTTATTTTAATCCTTGTAATGTTGCTACTCATTTTATCGTAAGTAAAGTATATAGTGTGTTACAGAAACGGTTTTAAATGGCTCGATTACAATATCTATGAATTTTACTCGAAATTGTGCCAAGTTGAATTCTTACTTACTACAGTGTCATTAAAGCCTAACAGGGAACCGTTCGCTGTGAAAAATCATAGCATAATAATAGCTTATTATTATGTCAGCTATTTACATTAACATCGATGGAATAAAAAATATCATTATGTTTATTTCTTTTGAGAATTATCTATCTTTTTAGTAATTATGGTTAGTAATATTAAAGTTTTGTTTATTTTGACATTATATAAAAACATGTGTTCAAATGGCAGTGCTTTGCACAGTAGCTGATCGTGTCTGCTGAGAGCGAACCCGTTCGGCGACTCGTTAATGTTTAGAGCACCGTACTCCGAGCCGGACGCGCGAGGGCACGGTCGGGTGTCCCCGGACACGAGTCTCATTCATTCCAGTATGTTAATCTGTCAATTGTTATGTAACACCTACTAATTTGTACATTTATGTACATACTGTGTGGAGAGATTAATATTTTTATATTTATCGTTTAACGAAGTACCTGCTCGTCGGCTTGTTCATTATATTGTAGTTGTTAATGTTATTGTGTTTACGAATAAATGGATTTTATATTTTACACGATTATTTCTTTTGAACATTCGTTCCCTAATAATAACTTTTATAGTTCTATACTTTTATTTTACATTGACCACAGATTCCTATTTTATGGCCAGGATTATTGTTAAACTTTTCCATAGAGTGCTAAAATCAATACCCTTCCTTTAAGCCTTACCGTAGTTGGGAAAAAAAATATAGATCTGTACGGTGCAACCGCACATCCTTTCGGTCGGATCAGCACTTTTACGCGCCATGCCGCTTTTTATAATGTTACATTTTTAGTTCGTCATAGGCACCCGCCGCGCGCACTCACCTTATATCAATATCATTATCATTCTTATTAGTTCTAAGTATCAACATTATATCAATTCCTCTATGAACTTTAATTATACCTGATTCAATAATCAAGGACTTTTATTCAATCAACGTAAAGTTGTACAGACCGTACATCTTTTTGGTCCTTCGAGCCGGATGGCGGCTAGACGAGGTACCCCTCGACACGTGTACTCCGATAATGGAACAAATTTCCTCGGAGCAAGTAGAGTATTACAAAAAGAATTTGAAGAACTTCAAAACGTGTTCAATGAAGAATTTATGAACGAAATATCAAGTATGGAAATACACTGGCACTTTAATGCTCCATCTTGGCCATCTGCAGGTGGCCTCTGGGAGGCGGCGGTCAAAAGTTTGAAGTATCATTTGATACGAACAATCGGAGAACAAAAACTTACCTTCGAGGAACTATCAACAATATTATCACAATTAGAAGCTTGCCTAAACTCAAGGCCACTTTGCCAATTAACAGAAGATCCAGATGACCTTGATTATCTAACTCCATCACATTTTCTTGTCAGTGGACCAATATCAACTATCATACAGACAGAGCGCGATTTAAGAACCAGATGGCAGCTGTCGCAAAAAATATTCAACGATGTTTGGAAGAGATGGAGAAGTGAATATTTGGCACAATTATCAGCGAGGTCAAAATGGAAACAACAACAAAGCAATATCAAGATGAATGACATTGTACTCATTCACGATGCTTACTTACCACCAGGGAAGTGGGCCACCGGACGGGTTGTCGAACTGCATCCTGGAGGCGACGGGTTTGTTAGAGTTGTTACACTGAAAACCAAAACTGGTTATATCAAACGTCCTATCATTAAATTATCAATCTTACCCGTTAATGAAGAAGGCACGAATATCAATGATGAGCTGCCTGAAAATAATTCAGCAACAGTTGCTTATAGCAAGCAGCGTCCAAAAAAGGGTAAAAAGGATTTCTTATCAATTATTACGTCATTACTTCTCTTTATGACGATGATATTTTTTTTTTTTTTTTTTTTTTTATATAAAAACTTGAGCGCATTTGACTAGATCTCACCTGATGGAAAGTGACGATGTGGTCGAGGATGGTACACGCGAACTCAAGTAATGCCTATTCACTCTTGCCTTAAAGACTCCGAGATTGTATGAATCGGGAAAAATTGACGCCGGCAATGAGTTCCACTCCTTTGCTGTCCGCATAATGAAAGAAGAAGCAAAACGCTTCGTGCGGATAAACGGAATATCAACAACAAAAGGATGGAACCCCAGCCGGCGCCTAGTCGCCCGCATGTGGAACGGAGCAGGGGGTATGAGGTCGTGTAACTCCTGCGCACACTCTCCGAAATGAATCCGGTAAAACACCGATAGGCAGGCAACTTTGCGGCGATGCTCAAGATTTTGGAGCTTACTCGAGACTAACTCGACGTCGCCTATAAGTCTCCTTGCTCGGCGATCTATAGCATCCAGGGCTTCTAGCTGGTAGCGGGCTGATCCATCCCAAAGATGAGAACAGTACTCCACACAGGAGCGGACCTGAGCCTGGTATAAAGTAAGAAGCTGTCCAGGTGGGAAGTACCTTCTCACCTTAGAGAGGATGCCTAGCTTCATTGCAGCGACTTTTGCCCTAGATTCAATATATCGGCCGAAATTTAAATTTGATGTAATGTTAACACCAAGGAGCTCAAGGTGGTCGGATATTTTAATGGACTCACTTCGGAGAGTGGGAGTCAAGGTGAAGGGACTCCTTTTGGCGGAAAAAAGACAAGCCTGTGTTTTAGAGGCATTGAACCTTACGAGGTTGTTGTCACCCCATTCAGACACTGCCTGAAGTGAAAGGTTCATGCGCTCTACCATGGCCCCTCTCAGGGACTGCGTCTCGGCGCTGGTGGCCCGTGCACTGGATAAATATCTGTCCACAACTGTGCTGTCATCTGCATACCCAATTATACCGGGCTTCAGCAGGTCATTAATATGCAGCAGAAATAGAGTTGCGGAAAGAACCGAACCCTGAGGTACCCCGGCGTCGATAGCCATTAGGTCAGACGAGCAGCCATCGATGACCACTCGGATCGACCGTTCCCTCAGAAAATCAGATACCCAGTTGCACAGGCTTGCAGGGAGCCCATATGAAGGAAGCTTGCCTATAAGGCTAGCGTGCCAAACCCTGTCAAAAGCCTTCGAGATGTCGAGAGACACGGCTAGAGCTTCTCCATGTTTCTCAATGGCTTCGCCCCATACATGCGTAGCGTACACTAGAAGATCCCCAGTAGATCTGCCACGGCGAAATCCGTATTGACAATCACTGAGGATGTCATTATCTTCTAGGTACGCTAGGATGCGGGTGTTCAATACACGCTCCATAATCTTACAGATTATAGAGGTGATTGCAATGGGGCGGTAATTGGCAGGGTCAGCCCGGCTGCCTTTTTTGGGCACAGGTTGCACGTTGGCAAGCTTCCAAGACTTAGGTACTAATCCTGTTTTGAGCGAGAGGCGGTACAGGCGTGTCAGAACAGGAGACAACTCAGGAGCGCAGTTCTTCAGAATAACGGCTGGTATACCGTCAGGCCCACTGGCCTTATTCACGTCTAGATTGTTGATTGTTTTGAGTACCTCTTTTTGACGGATACAAATAGGTGACATTGTGGTACCGCAAGGAGGCAACTTGGGTGGCATTTTGTTTACAGTGTCTAGACGCGAATTCTCAGCAAACCGACAGGCAAATAAGTTTGCCTTATCAGTAGCTGTGTGAGCCAGTGTTCCATCCGGCTTCAGCAGAGGAGGCAGGGACGGGCGACAGAAATTCGCCTCGACCGATTTAGCCAAGGACCAAAACGCCTTACTCCCCGAGGGATAGGAGGCCAGTTTAGATCCGATTCGGCTTATATGGTCAAGGCGTGCTCTGCGCAGGGTCCTCTTGCAGGACTTGGCGGCTCTGTTAAAGGCTTTCTTCTTGTCTCGCGTATCCGGAGCTTTTCGACTTCGAGCATCAGCCCAAGCTTGGTAAGCCGAGTGTTTTAGTGCTTCAGCAACTGTGCACTCGGCATTGAACCATGGGCGAGCTTTACTCTCAAGAGGGATGTCAGAGAAAGGAATGAAATATTCCATCCCCTGACAAATCACCTCTGAGATTGCAGTCGCACAGCTCGACGGATCGCCAGAAGAAAAGCACGTTTGCCGCCAAGGATACGATGCAAAGAAATGACGCATCTCATCCCAGTCTGCTGACTTGTACCGCCAAACCCGTCTAGTGCCCTTGGGGCTGAGATCGGGTGGTGAACAGGACAGTACGGATTTCACCAGACAATGGTCAGAAGTTCCCAGGGGGGACGAAACTGACACACTGTATCGGTCCGGTTCTGTAGTCAGCAGAAGGTCCAGGCAATTTGCCGAGTGGTCATCAACGTCAGGTACACGCGTTGCTTGTTCTACCAGCTGGGACAGATTCAGCGACAAGGCGAGCTTGTACGCCTCTCTGCCAGCATGGTCAGTCCTCTGGTATGGGAACAGCCACTGCTGGTGATGGGCATTGAAATCCCCCAGAAAGACAAGTTGAGCAGACGGGTACCTGAGTTGAGCCTCGTCGGCGGCCACACTCAGATGTTCGAACAGCCCGGTTGTCTCCTGATCACCGCTATGTGAACGGTACACACAGGCATAAACTATTTTGTCCACACCTGTGCCGACCAGTACCCACAGCGTTGAAAAGGCGGAGTCCTCAAGGTTACGGAGACGCTGGCAGCAGATATTGTCGCTGACAAAGACGCAGACACCAGCGCGGGCCTTGAAGTTGTGCTCCAGGGAATACCCCGGGTACTGCAAATAAGACACGTCAGCTGGTCGTCTGATTTGCGTCTCCGTAAGGAAGAGCAGCTGCGGCTTATCAGTCTCAAGGTGGTGGTGGACTGAAAAGAGATTTGAGTGCAAGCCTCTGATGTTCGTGAGGTGCACTTTAAGTGGGAGGAAGTGCCGCCGCTGTGGAACTCTATGCCTTTTAGTTTTCCTTTTCATTGTTTATTTTTTTTATGGAGTGAATAGGCAGGGAAGACGGAAGTTGTACGAGGCGCTGCGCAGAATCCTGTGGTGAACACAGAGACGCTGCACTGAAGGATAGGCTAGTCTGGAGACCGCGGGGACGCCCGAACCCCCCCGGAGATCGCCATCGGGTCCTCCCACCCAATCGCCAATTGGCACGATGGAGCAATTCCGGGATTATGCGTAAGGTGGCGGGGCAGCCTTTCGTAGGTGGCTGGCCTACTACTTGGGCCCCCTACTGCCTACGGTCGGCCAGCGGTGCACCGTGCTTCGGATCCCGCTGCCCTCCATGACTAGCCGCCAAGTGCAGCGACACTGTGACACCAAATCGGCATACTACATCAGCGCGACTGTACAGACCCGCCTTCCCAATTAGCTTCTCCAGGCAACACACCGGAACACGTCCGAGGACGCTTGGCAGCATGACTCTGCCTGGAGGGTGGTGACAAGCCACGGCCGGAGCCTACCACCTGAAGAAACGCCATTGCCTCGTCTGTTGTACAGCAGGGTGCACCGCGAGCAGGTGAGGTTGGCTTGGGTCGCTAAGATGTTAACGGACCCCTTACACCCCACGGACCCCTTACACCCCTAAGTATATATATATAGTATGTATATCAAGTTCATATTGTCATTACAACATAACAAATTTGCGACAAAATCAAACTCTATATTTCGATAAATTATCAAACATGCAACTTATCAGATATGAATGGAAGCTCATAGTCTACTATAATTTGGAGCCTTATTGGCAAGGAAATATGGTATTTCATAAGTATATTAAACACCTCGATCAGATGTGTTCAACTATCAAAGATCAAGTTCATTGTGACGTTATCTTATTACAACTACGTCACGGGTTATCAGAACTAGAGTACTATAATCACATGTTACTCAGTCAGCATTTTAGCACGCGCACGAGACAGCGTCGCGGGCTTATAAATGGTATCGGTTACATTGCGGGCGACCTGTTTGGCGTATTAGATGAGAGATTCGCAGAAAAATATCAAAGAGACATTATGCTTATTAAAAACAATCAGAAACATCTCGCATTACTTTGGAAAAATTAAACATCTATAATAGAAGCAGAGTACAATCTTTTGAAGAGAGCAGAAGAAACGATGGATAAGCAGTACAAAATTATAAATCAACATTTAACCAGGATAGAAAACAAAATCAACACAGAAATCCAAAAAATATCAAATATCAATGAATTTACAGTTGGATCAGTAACAGCAAGTAATATATTACAAAGCCTAAAGAGCTTACAAAATACCTTATTGGATACCATCACTGACATATATCACGGTAAATTAAATCTTCATTTGTTAACACCAGAACAACTTCAAGATGAATTGAATATCATATCAGGTCAATTATCGAGAGAACTATCACTTCCAATCGATAACATTCAATCAGAAATGTTAAAGATCTACCACTTATTAAAGGTGAAAACAAGAATGACAGATCACTATCTTATATTTGAAATCAGAATCCCACTAGTCAGCAGAGACAACTTTGACCTGTATAGAGTTATTCCAATACCTTATCAGTCTGGACAATCAGCGACCAACATAGTACCGGTAGCTAATCATATTGCAATGAATCTAAGGAAGGATGCATACTTACCGTTGAGTGAAAATGACATACAGCAATGCTTAAATCTGGACATGTCTACCTATCTTTGCTATTTACGTGGTCCGATTTATCAGTTGAAGTCAGATGAGAGTCTGTGTGTCAAGGATCAGATTAGTTACAGATGTAAAGCAGAAATTACCATATGCAAAAATAAGTGGATAGAATTGAGCAACATAAATACATTTTTATACTTCTGTTGCGGTCAGTGTGCACTACGTATTATGTGTGGGCTTCAAGTTACCGCTCCGCAACTAAGAGCGTCAGGTGTTATTGCCGTAGGTCAGGACTGCGTCCTTAAAGGCGACGACTTCACTATATACAGTCATAAAGGACCTACCAGTGAGATAAAAGCTCAAGAGATATATGATCAACCTGAAATTGCTCCTATCAATCACGTTATCAACATCCTTATGCCTACTACAGAGATCTATTCACTGGATGGAGATCAACAAATCAATAAGTCGCTGAAAGATTTCGCGGCTTGCTTTGCATTTTTACCTTTTTTGTAGTAAAATTTTAAAATGAATCGAATTTCTTCATTAGATTCACTCATCTTGGCGGTACGAAAAACAAATGCAAATCACACATTTTCCTAATTTGAATTTGGAATTATGTTCTTTAAAATTTAAACTTTCAATGATACCAAAACCAGCCAGATACAAATAGTATAGCCAAAGAGATTTTATTACAAGTTCATGCATACTATAATGCGAAAAGACTTTTTCCCCAACCTAATATATAGAATACTAGCTAACCCGGCAAACAATTTTTTGCCATATTTACTTTATGTAAACTATACATGAAAAGTTATTGTACAACAATTATTATATTCGATAGCTGACCCGACAGTCGCTGTCCTGTTTTAACTATGAATATTGAATGCGAACTGGTATGATAAATAGAAAAATAAAAGGTGTGTGTGCGATTCACACACGATAGAAGTGAAACTTCAGTAAATCGACAAAAGAATGAGATGAATTTATATAACAAGGGTAGGATAATTACAAAGTTTATTTGTTTAAAAATCAAAGTATTTTGATTAATTTTAAAAGATATTTTTTTAACATATATAGTATGTATATTTCTTTATTATTATTATTTTTTTTCTTTATTATTTTTATATAGGTTGAGAACACCCTCGAAAACCATGAAAACGATACCCATGACGAGAAAGTTGATAATTTATTGTAGCCGCCGTGTTGGATTTCCGTTTTGACAGCAATATCGGCTTCAACACCCTTGAAAACCATGAAAACGATACCCATGACGAGAAACTTGATAATTGATTGTAGCCGCCATCTTGGATTTCCATTTTGACAGCACCGAAATGAAATGAAATATTTATTCAAATAGGCCTTCACAGGCACTTATGAATGGTCAGACTCTAACACCAGTTCGGAAGGTTCCTTTTACTGAGAAGAGCTGGCAATAAACTCAGCAATTACTCTTTTCAAAATAAGATTTTGTACATAAAGATGTGTCCCGCTGGAGCGAGCGCTACATCCAAGCATTGTCGTCATTAAAATAATCATTTGTGTTGTAGAAAGCCTTTTGTACTAAAACAGTCTTAATTCTTTCCTTAAATTTTTGTAAAGGCAAATTTAAAATTTCAGCAGGGATTTCATTATAGATGCGTGCACTAAGTCCTAAAAATGAGCCTTGCACTTTTTGCAGTCTATATGCAGAAGTGACAAGTTTATCCTTATTTCTAGTATTGATGGAGTGCATATCACTCTTTTTGACATAAAACTTTTCTCTGAGGGATGCTCGAGAACTCTATCTGATTTTTCTAACTGCGTAAGCTGCTGAACTAAGTTTTCCCGCAAGACATGATATTTGTGTCCCCCATTGAAGGTTTGAGTCTAAAGTAATTCCTAAGAAAACTGTTGACTCAACAAGGCTAAGAGCTTCGTTGTCTAACATTAAACTACAGCCTAGTTTTTTAACATTGGGTAATGCAAATTTAATACATTTAGTTTTTCTTGCATTTAAAACAAGATTATTAACAGTAAACCAATTTAATACTTGGGCTAATGCACCGTTTACATCGTCATAATTGTATTTCAGTCTATAAACACCAAAAATCAGTGAGGTATCGTCAGCAAACAGTACAATTTCACAGGTATTTCTGACGTAAAATAACCTATCCCCTTTAACACCCTTGAAAACCATGAAAAAGACACCCATGGCGAGAAAAATGATAATTTATTGTAACCGCCATCTTGGGTTTCCATTTTGACAGCACTATTCCCTTCAACACCCTAGAAAACCATGAAAACGATACCCATGACGAGAAAATTGATAATTGATTGCAGCCCCCATCTTGGATTTCCATTTTGACAGCAATATACGTTTCAACACCCTCGAAAACCAAGAAAATGATACCTATGACGAGAAAGGTGATAATTTATTGTAACCGCCATCTTGGGTTTCCATTTTGACAGCACTATCGGCTCCAACACCCTTGAAAACCATGAAAACGATACCCATGACGAGAAAGTTGATAATTTATAGTAGCCGCCATCTTGTATTTCCATTTTGACAGCACTATCCCCTTTAACACTCTCGAAAACCATGAAAACAATACCCATAACGAAAAAATTGATAATTGATTGGAGCCGCCATCTTGGATTTTCATTTTGACCGCACTATCGGCCTAAACACCCTTGAAAACCATGAAAACGATACCCATGACGAGAAAGTTGATAATTTATTGTAGCCACCATCTTGGATTTCCATTTTGACAGCACTCAATGTAATAAATAAATATGGCGCGTAACGGAAAAATGTTACTTAGAAATAAAGATGGCGCGTAACAGAAAAACGTCACAATTTTTGAATTTGAACAATTACAATTTCACATGTATTTCTGACGTTAAATAACCTATCCCCTTTAACACCCTTGAAAACCATGAAAACGATACCCATGACGAGAAAGTTGATAATTTATTGTGGCCGCCATCTTGGATTTTCATTTTGACAGCTTTATCGGCTTCAACACCCTTGAAACCCATGAAAACGATACCCATGACGAGAAAATAGATAATTTATTGTAGCCGCCATCTTGGATTACCATTTTGACAGCACTCAATGTAATAAATAAATATGGCGCGTAACGGAAAAATGTTACCCAGAAATAAAGATGGCGCGTAACAGAAAAACGTCACAATTTTTTTACATTGCTATAAAATTTCTCCCATACGCCGATAAAGAAGTTTCACTTCAAAAACATAGTATTTATGAATCTAATGCTTTAAGATACACAACAATTGGACGTAGTTATGCAAACTGGAACCAACCCACATTTTTGGTGATATTAAGCTAAGTACAACAAACGATTCCAAAAAGTGTATTTTATAATGTGGTTAAAAGACCTAAGCCGTCGAGGGACTAAGTAACCTAAGATCCAAACCACATAATCTAAGTTTCATAAATAGGAAATTAGAACCATGCTGCATAATTTCGAATTCTGAGGTAAATAAACTGTTTTAAAGAGAGCCATGTATCTTGGTACTTTTGTAACCCCAATTCTTAGTGAAATAAATTATTTTAAATAGACCCATATTCCTTTTATTTTAAAAAGGTTTTTTTATAAAAGGTAAATGTGGTCGTACAATTTCGATATCCACACAGGAAGCGACGATCTAGCACTTTGTAACCATTTCGATTCCGCAATTAACCACAAAAATCCCCCAATACTAAAGGCCGTGTCCTACACTCCGTTCCGTATCATTCGGGTTTGCAGACCGAGGCACGCCCTCGCCGAGTCTGACGACGAAATTACCAAAGCCCAGACAGCTGCAGCCGAATTTTCAGCTCGCGATACTACACAATACACCTCCTCGCCGGCGTGGACGTTGCTGTTTTTGGATTGAAATAAAGAACCACTAATAATAAATCAAATAATGTAAAGTCTTTTGAGCCCCCACGTAACGCCCTGAGCCCGAGGTCCGAGCCCCACAGGGGGCACCCTCAGTGTGCTTGTTGCTTAAAATCCTAATGTATTTTCGGCTGGGAGCCCCCAGCGCTCGCCGGAATTGTCCGCGTAAGGGTGTAAGAGCCATCTGAGGCTAACACCTTCGTCCCTTAAAAAAATAGCTCATTCTAAAGTGTGGGTTGAAGGAGAAGATGGTAGTGATGCTCAAGAAGTCAGGGGCCCCTGTATTATTAAGCACGCTATGGAAAGGCTCAATGAAAACATTAAGCTTTGGAGCTTTTACTGCTTTTTTTTAATAACATTAATTTCGATTACTAAATCTAAATTTTTCTTTTAAACACGTCGATCAAACTTCGAACTAAAAAAACTTGTATATTACTATGTTACCTACCTGCTCCTAGTGCTGCTACGGAACCCTTCATTGGTGAGTCCGACTCGCTCTTGGCCGGTTTTTTACAATAAAACATTTTTTTCTTATTCAAACTATTTAAAACTTATATTTATAAATTTTTTGACATTATTCTTAATTAATATGTATTAAAATTTATTTTCTGTTTTTAAGTTTTTTTAATGGAATATTCAGGGGCGTAGCTACTGCCGTATTTGCCGTATCAATTATACGGGGGCAACAATTCTGATATATCTGCAGATTGTAATATAATTTCATCAGATAGAGGAAATTTTGGTGACAATTTAACTGAATACGTACGAAAAATAATTTTTAAATTGGGTCCATTTAAACCACAAGGACCATTTCCAAAAGTTTCAGAAAATAACCGACCTTTTTCGGCTTATTATTATTCATATTTCAATCAGGCAGGCATAAAAATTATAAGACCATGGTTATGTTATTCTAACGTTTTAAACAAACCGTACTGTCACTTCTGTTGGTTATTAGCAGATCGTCAAAGCAAATCGTACTCCTCTGCTTGGATTAACTGCTTAATTTGCTTGGATAGAGTTTTGATTTCTTAGTGCTCGTTACATTTTTTTCTTCACTATTTGAAATTATTAATCCTGTTTCTAAAGCTCTACAGCATGAAAATAATGACTAACAGAAATCTAGTATTTTATTATGTAATCTTTTAAATAGACTGTGCCAATTAATAAATCAGAATTCATTTAATAGTTTGCTAAATGAATCCAAAGATTTAGCAAAAGAGTGGGGGGTAACAACTGTTTTTAAAAACAGTAGGCGAAAGATAACGAAGCTTTTTTTTTTGATGAGTTATCACAAGATGAGAGAATTTCCGACCCGGAATCCAATTTCAAAGTCAATGTATACTATTGCTGTTTAGATATATTAATTTCTCAAACTAAAGAAAGATTTGAGAGCCTTTGCAACCTGAGTAGTATATTCGAAATATTACAACCGGAGAAACTCCTATCTTCTTCAAGCGAAGAGATATTAAACGCTTCCGGAAAACATTCTGCTAAATACAGTAAAGACATCTCACTTAATCTTTGTGACCAATTAAAGGCTCTAAAAACATGCTTAAATTCTGAAATTAAAAAAAAAATTTATTCCATTAAAGAACTCATTGAATTATTGCTAGTAAAATTCAATAGTCTTGCATCCAGTTTTCCCGAGGTAATCACAGCATGCTTTTTATTCTTGACCCTTCCAGTTACAACCGCAACGGCAGAAAGAAGTTTTTCAAAATTACAACTAATAAAAAATTACTTAAGAACTTCGATGGGACAAGAACGGCTGTCAGACATCTCACTATTGTCCATAGAGGCAGAAACTTTAGAAAAACTAAAATCATCATCAGCCATAAATGATTTAATAAATCAGTTTGCCGAAAAAAAAAGGCAAGGAGAGTGAATATTTGAAATTCGATTTTTATTTGTAAAATAAATAAATAAATATCCTGGGACATTCATGGGTAAATTATGTGATAAACAAATATTTCTTTTCACAATATTTTTTTTCTTTCAGAAAAATCTTTACCTCCATATAAGGGCCTCCAAAAAAATTTTTATACGGGGCCCCAACAAGGCACGCTACGCCACTGGGAATATTACTATCTGCAGACGAATTAATTACCTATTGAATTTTTCATAGATACACAAGGGGTTAGAGGAATTTGAACATGGCAATGAGACTAAATGATTATCTTAAGATGTCGAATATAATACCTAAATAATAACCCATCGTTAGCATACTGAGTGACTCAAGATCCTCACTCGACCTGCTAAAAAATCCCAAAACGAGCCACCCCTTAGCCAAATCCATCAAAGAGTGCATCGAGGAGATTAAAGCGGAAGGAAGAGAATTACGGCTGTTCTGGTTAAGGGCACACGTGGGCACCGCTGGCAACGAACGAGCCGATGAGCTCGCCAAGTCGGCAGCGCTCACTAAAACAACCCAAGACTACGACAAAATCCCCTTATCCTTTGTCAAGAGGAAAATCAGAGAAGAATCAGTCCGCAAATGGCAGGACCGTTACGAGACCTCCAGCACTGGGACAGTCACAAAAACGTTCCTTCCAGACGTCGACAAGGCGTACCGGATAGTAAGGACAACTAAACTGACACCCCATCAAGTGCAAGCTTTGACAGGACACGGGGGAATAGCCGAGTACCTGTACAGATTTCACCTTAAAGACACCCCAGGGTGCGAATGTGACAACTCAATTAGGGAGACAGTGTGGCACATAATTCTTTACTGCCCACGGTTCCTGGCAGCCCGACATGACCTAGAATCCGTCATTGACATGAAACTGGTCTTGTCGGAATTGCAGTACGTCCTCGCAGACCCCTATAAAAGGTTACACTTCCTGTCTTATGTGGACACCATCTTCCGCATAGCAACAAGCAGGAACAGTACCCTCAATAAACCGGACCCTCGATCACAAACGCCAATGGCCAGGGTCCCCGAGTCCTCACTACCCACAGCTCCCCAGCCAATTATAGATGTCCACACCATTGCCATTTCACAACTAATGGCATGCGGGGAGTGTGCGGAACCGGGAATCAGGGTAAGAGGCGTAGCCCTCTTCATGGACAATAACACGGAGAGACTCGGCATAAGCTTCTGTAACGCAAAATCACCGAAGCGCGTAGCCATATCGCCGGGTCTAGCCGCCCTCCTAAACGGAAGCACCACCAAAACATGTATGAAGCGCAAGGTTTTCAATGCGCTGCCTGAGTCGAGGGTAGCCGGCTGCCCTTGTCGAATAGTGCGATCGCGAAACAAAACGATCGCACTATTGGAATGGGGGGAGCGGACCCCATTTGCTCTTGCAAGTTTAGTGCTTTCCAGAATAGGAGAAATTGAAGGCCAAACCATCACGCCTCGTAAAATAAGCGTCGACGCTATGGTGATCGAGTATATGAGAGGTGAAGTCGCAGACCTCTGTGGCTGCATCAAAGCCTCAGAAAAGCATGAGGTGGTCGTGTACGAAAACAGAGGGGAAGACCTGAGCTTCCTCAAAGTTCCACGACGCGTCTCAGCACCAAGACCAAGTAACACCAACCCAGGCTCTTGCCCGATCACTCAAAGCGGTTCTGAACGCATACAACAAAAGGCAGCCGCCATCAAAGCCGCAGTAGACCAAAGCGACAGTCCAGAAGAGAGGAACAAACCAGGAGACCGGTTTAAAAAATTCATGAAAACCATAAAAACTGCCATAGCGGGGGTTCAATCAAGAATATCTAAAGCCACGGAAAGACAGGCAGCCGCAGTGGAGGATTTTCTAAATACACCCCCCCAAGGTCCCAAGCTAACACCAGTTGCAAGGACGAGAGCCGACATGGGGCAGGTCAGCTTGCCTACTCAAATCCCGGCATCAACACCATCAGAACACGCAGTAAACGCCTTCCTCGAGTTTCTAGGCACCATAAGGGCGACCAAAGAGGTCAATCTCATGACGTGCAGCAAGATCATGCAAACCTTTCAACAAAAAAATGAAAGTCTATTAAACACATTACTCGAGGAGGCGGAGGCAGCCATATATAACAACGAGACCTCCAAAGTCCTTAAAGGGAAAATGACAGGGAGTTATATGGCTGCGTATAGCACAACTGGTGGCTTTGTGGAGGAAGAAGGCGAGCGAGCAGACCCACCTAAATTTAACACTCCATCGGAGGACCCCATAGTCATCACAGCCCGGTGCACAAAAATCATGCTGGACGACAGGATCCTAGAAATGGCCAAAACCATTTCAGGAGACCTTGGTCCAGGAGCAGCGTGGCAAAACTGGGCCATACCTAAATTCAACTGGGTAAATGGGGTTCCCGGATGTGGCAAAACAACTTGGGTAACTAAAAACTTCGATGCGGAGAGCGACGTCGTAGTCACCACCACAACCGAGGCAGCCAAAGACCTGCGCGAAAAGCTGGCTCCAAGTATTGGAGCTACAGCCAAAACCAAAGTGCGCACGATGGCATCCATTCTTGCGAACGGGTTTAAGGGGCCCAAAAATTGCGACCGTCTAATGGTCGACGAAGCCCTTATGAACCACTTTGGATCCGTCGTAATGGCAGCTCGGTTGTCTGGTGCCCGCGAAGTGGTCCTTATCGGAGACATAAACCAGTTACCCTACATTGACAGGGAAAATCTTTTCCCTCTAAAATACCAACACCCAAACCTGGTAACTTCCATCAGCCAGGAGTTGTTGTGCACACATCGTAACCCGATGGACGTGGCATATGCCCTAAACGAGGTATACAATGGTATATACTCGTCCAAACTTCTAATAAACTCCATGAAGCTAATGAGATATACGGACGCGCAAGTACCCAAAACACTCCCTAACACCCTATTCCTGGTCCATACCCAGGAAGAAAAGGCATTCTTGACCAGCAAGGGATATGGAGAGGGCACAGAGTCACGCGTCCTTACCATCCACGAAGCGCAAGGAGCCACGTACGAGTCGGTCCTCATCTTTAAAACAAAGGCCAAAAAACTCCAACTCCACGACAGCGTGCCGCACGCGGTAGTGGCGATATCGAGACACACCGTTGGCTGCACCTATTATGCAGACGACGGTGATGACGCGATCGGCAGGTTTATCCAGCGGGCGACGGCCGCGTCGACAAGAGCCATTTTCGAATACAACTTAAAAATGGCCATAAAACATCGAGATGCAGTTGTCATGGAAAGTCTTTTGGGAGCGAAACCATCCGAGGCTGAAATATGTAGCTTAAACTTTAATATTTAGAATAAATGATCAAACGAACTTCCCCGATGTGAAGTTCGATCATTATTATATGAGTCGCTTCATTCGAAGATATGATTTGATTACCAGGTAGTCCCTCTACTTACTAGGCAACATCGCACGATTTTTAAAGATTTAAAACTATAGACTAAAACTATTACCGGTTTACCCTTCCCTAGTCCGCCGTCTTGACATTTACTCATTTTTTAGAGTTCCTTGTGCAAAACTTTCATCAATGGGGAACGTCAGGGAGGGAGGGTGATCATATCTTCGAATGAAGCGACTCATATAATAATGATCGAACTTCACATCGGGGAAGTTCGTTTGATCATTTATTATATTTCGTCGCTTCATTCTTCAGATATGATTTGATTACCAGGTAGATGTTAAGAGAAGAAAGTTTTGGAATTCAATAAAAGCATACATGTTTTCTAACATTGTGGTTTTATTAACTCACATATAAGAAAGAAACATAATTAGTAAAACATATGTATTACTTCTTTAATTAAGTTAATTAACTTCTATACATGTATATGTATTATTAAATCAATCTATTGTGATTCTCTGATACCACATACAGAATTGGCAAATTCGCCTTCGTTTAGAATAGGTCTATTATAGAAATTGGAAAAGGATTTAGATGAGCTGGTCCAGCCAGCCGCTTTGCGGATGGTGTCAATGTTGACGCCGGCGGCACTGGCGGCCGACGTTGACGCGTGCCGTGTGCTATGTGCACCGAAAATACTAATATCAACACCGCTCTCTGACAGGACTTGCCTAATCCATCTACTGATAGACTGTGTTGTAGCGGCTTTGTGAGGCCGTTTGTATGTTAACAAGAGGTTACTCGTATTCTCAGGCCTTATATTTTTAGTTCTAGAAATATAGTCTGAGAAAACCGTTGCTGGGCAGATACTTAAATTTTCCCTGAAGTATGGCAGAAATAACACGGGTTGATCTCTACCGGGAGCAGACGTCTTTATGATATTAGTGATATTAATCTTAATGCCGCTGGCTAAAGAGGCAATATTTTCTAGGTTGATGAGCGAAAATGTCTGTACTCTGTGGGCGGTACAAATTGGTAATAAAATGACTAGTTTTTTAGTGATTTTTTCGAGCGATAGTTCGTTATTAGGAATCCACGTTGAAATTTGGTTTAAGATATACTGAGGATCCCAAGTGCTGGAGTACCTTGGTTTAGTGGGTTTCAGTTTGTACGCGCCCTTAAGAAGCCGAGTGCGTAAAGCCACTCGTCTGAACCAACGTTATTACCTACAAGGGCCGACAAAGCGGAACGGTGAGAATTTAAGCTGCCATACGCACAACCATTGTTAAATTGTGTTGTAAGAAAAGTAAGTATAGATGTCTTCGGTGGTTCGAATACATTGACGTTCTTAATAATACAGAATTGCCACCAAAGCTTCAGTGAGGTATCGTACTGCTTTATTGTGCTGTCAGAGAAAGATGCTAGCATTAGATTAGTGGTGTCTGCGCATGCGCCGCGACGTGTGAACGACTGCCGCAGAGCCGCGCGACACCCAGGGTAAGGTTCTTGTGCAAAGGGTGATGGTCTCTGAAATGGGATTGTAAAAGATATTTACTTGGATTTAAATATAAAACCTTGGAAACTATTAAAGTCTGTAATAATGGGAACCATGGTTGCGAAGGCCAATGGGGATAAACCAATATACCGTAGGCTTTATCGTCGATTATTTTTCGAAGACATTTCAATATTATAGAGAACGGCGGAAAAGCATAGAAATAATTCGACTGCCAGTTCAAAGTAAATGCGTCTACGGCAACTGCGTCTGGGTCTTGTTTCCAAGAAACGAATTGCGTACATTTAGCGTTATCTCGTGATGCGAATAAGTCAATTTCTGGTTGGCCAAAGTATTGCATGACCTTTTGGAATGCACCATCAGAAAGTGACCACTCGGTATCCGCATTTACAAATCTGGAGGCGGCGTCAGCGTGGTTTTGTTTGGTATTAACGTACGATGCAAATATCCAAAGGTCGCGCTGCTCGCACCATTGCCACAATGCCCTGGCTAAGTCGTTCAAATAGGGGTATTGTATACCCCCCATACGATTCACATAACTGATGGCAGTTGTGTTATCGATGCGGAGTAATATTGCACAGTTGGTTATCTCACTAGCGAATGACTTTAAACCTAAAAAAGCTGCCAATAATTCTAAGTAATTAATATGTTTTGTCTTTTCAGTATCTTTCCACTTGCCATACATCTTGTTATTTCCATGAACGGCACCCCAGCCGGTTATGGAAGCGTCAGTATAAATTTCAAGCTCGAAATTTGATTGTCTCATGAAATTGGATGTAGTGTCAATATTTGACGACCACCAGTCCAAATCCTGTAATATAATTTTAGGTAGCTTAATTCTTACTTCATAATTATTGTTATTTTTGACCAAGGTAAGATACTTTTGTCGCTCTAAAGTTTTGGTGTACAACCACCCGTACTTGGCTGCAGGGCAACTAGCAACCAATACTCCAATAAGTTGGGCAAATTCGCGGATACTACAAGTCGGTAGTTTAGTGTACTTGGTAACCAACTTTGCAATTTTATTTCGCTTGTCCAAGGGAAGACATAGGCTTAGATTTATTGTATTGAAAATAAACCCTAAAAACTTGCAAGTTTGTCGCGGCGATAGATTGCTTTTATCGTAATTTACCACGAATCCTAGGCAATGAAGTAGCTTTAACGTTTCGCTAAGGTTTTCGGCGCATTGTTGGTAGGTATCACCTATACATAAAATGTCGTCTAGGTAATAAACAGACTTATAGCCGCGACACCTTAAGTGAGTTATGACCTCTCTCATTAACTTCGTGAAAACTCGTGGAGCGATGGATAAACCGAATGGCATGCCATTAAACTCATATGTAAATGTTTTGGTCGAGTTAGGAGGCTGAAACTGAAATCGCAAATACCGACGGTCAGTGTTCCGAATAGATAAAAGAAAGTAAGCTTCTTTTAAGTCGATTGTAGCTAGGTATCCATTACTTGGAATTAATTTGCATGCGGTTCGGTAATCCTCCATCTTAAAATGATCGGTAGGAATGAATTTATTTAAGGGTTTCAAGTTTAATATGAAACGCTTGCCGCCGTTAGGCTTCGGAGTTAGAAATATTGTAGATATAAACTGGTCTTCTCTAGCTTTGCACTCCGAAATAGCTCCTATTTCCTTTAATTTATTAATAGCTTCTAACATATGTACCTTTTCAGAAGCCGAAAAGCTATTATTAGGTATATGAGACTGGGCAGCAAACGTTCGCAAGGGTATAGAATAACCGTCCCTAATCCAGTCGAGTACAACTATATTGTTTGTAATGTTTAACCAACAATTATAAAAGTGGGTAAGTCTACCCGTGTGAACCTGCGCTAGTGGTGACTCGGTGCCGAGGCACGGAGCTTGTCTTGGGTCGCCGCTCGGGGCCGCGGCACCGGTGCTGCGTGCGAGCGGCGCGCTGCTGATGGTGGCGGCTTTCTGTAGCCTGTATTGTAGCTTCCCCGCCCCCCCCTGTACGCTGGGTACCGAGGAGGCGCTGTCCAGTTTCCCTGGAAGGATGTAGGCCGAGCTGCGGACTGAGGTGCTGCAGGTGTTTGGGGTTTTACTGGTTTCTTAATCAGAAGGCCCTGCTTTTCTATGACCTTTGCGGCCTTTATCTTTTCCGATAACGATGAACCGAACAATGTTTCGTCTCTTTCGGAGTCGTGCACCATTTGGTGAAAAGCCCTGTCTAGACTGGGCGTGATAAGCTTTATACGATTTTGCGTAGCGGAATAATGTGAATCGCATAGTAATCTGCAGCCGTTGCTCAAATGTTTCATGGCCTGAATCTTATCATCGCTCTTTAATAGTATGTCAATACCTCTATTGACGGCAGTAATTCCCGAACCGAGCTGTTGTTGAGCGGCGGAGAGAGTTTTGTCTCGATTGCGAACCATGTCCGGTATCGCAGCAGATATTTCTGCATTTAGTTTTGGTGCTTGAAGAAGTCTGCAATTGTCCGGTATAAGATAATCCTTGATCATCTTGTCTTTGCTGTCTTTAGGCATTCCTTTTTTTTAAAGAAGGGAGCCATAATTTTGATAAATTATCGTGGATCTTGTCACCATATTCAGGGGTTTCGCACGTGGATTCGCCAAGAGCAGACAGTAGTTCAGGGTCCAAAGCTGGATCAGAACTGGCCGTGGCCGTGTCGTCAAGGCTGGTTCCAGCCTGATCTTCGATCTGGCTGGGGATATCCAAAGCCTCGTGCTCCACGTCTTGTATGACGTTCGGCGCCAGCTCCGGAATCACATCGTTGCCAGTATTTTTGGCTGGCTCGGAATCTTCGTTACCTATAATTACAATTTTGCAATTAAGGTTGTGAAGAAAAATATATATATTTTTTTTTTTTTTTTAGGGTAGGTAGTAAATAAAAATCGGCAAACTTAGTTTTGCGATTGGAATTGCGCAGAGGACTGTACATCTACTTCAGATTGTACGTTTTATCTGCTGTTTGTCATCGTTGAAGACTCGCAGTCAACCCCGATGCAAAATTGGTCGTCAAGCAGAGCTTATTATCCATCAAATTGGAAGATGTCAATGTTATTGACTCGCGGTCAATCCCAGCGCATACCAAATAGATTTATGGAATATCACTGCTATGCGACCAGTAATTAAATATATTTTTAATTAGGTACATACCTTCATCGTCCGATGATGATTGCAAAGGAGATATGATTCTCCGTCGTCGTTCACATTGTTCTATTTTTCGATTTAAACGTTCAATTTCTGATTGTGCACTTCTTTTCGGCATGTTGAATGAAATGCGCGTGCGATAGTTACCGCGCACGAAAGAGGAATGAGTAAATGTCAAGACGGCGGACTAGGGAAGGGTAAACCGGTAATAGTTTTAGTCTATAGTTTTAAATCTTTAAAAATCGTGCGATGTTGCCTAGTAAGTAGAGGGACTACCTGGTAATCAAATCATATCTGAAGAATGAAGCGACGAAATATAATTATAAATTTTGACGAATAAGTGTAACTAAATTTAAGTAAATGCTAAGTTATTTGAATCCATGTATCGGCAATAGAAAAAATTTATGTAACACTATTATTAAGGAACCACAAGCCTCAGTTCAAAACAACGAGCTGAGCACGCGCGGAAAGATGTTAATTTTTAGAAACACAATACAATAGATCTTACAATAAGTCATCGTAGAATCTCCAAAGAGTACGAACTAAGAGTCCGTAGAAAATGTAAAAAGAAATAAAAAAAAAAAAAAAAAAAAAAAAAAAAAGATGTCGAATATGCGGCCCAATCGCCTTTAGCTAATCAGTATTTTAAAAGTGGAGGAAATTAGCCTTAGCTTAGTAGTTAGTACTGAAAGTGATTTACTCCGGGAGCTAGATTGAGTGATTTTTTTTTTTTTTTTTTTTTTTTTATATTAATGTAACTAATCAGAAGTGCCTCACAGTCGAGGCGGAATGTTGCTACATCATGCAGAAAAGTCATGTCCAATAGAACCCGCCTGTTAGAAAGACTAAGAAGACCATGGTTACACGCATCTATGTAGGGAAGTTTTCTCTTACTTTTGTAGTTCAGGTGTTGTCAGACAATGGGTTTCGTTTTGCGGGTAAATGTGATTTGTGAACACTTGTCTGCATTGACGGTAATTCAATTATGCTTATAATATGCGGATAGAGCATTTAAATCAGCCTGTCTTCTTTCTGCAATCCTCGACTGATTTTACGGATTAGAAAATTTGCAAATTGTGCGAGATCTGGAGTCCAAAGTAAGCCTGTAAAATAAGTTTCTTTTTACGAATTATCCACATATTACAAAAAAATATTGGGTTTTAACAATTATTTAATATACTCGTATCTCAACTTTGAAAATTTTTGCTTGCGCCTGTTTTCGATTCTACGAGAGATTTTACAAATTTAGGGCGAATTGTTGATTGTATGGACGCCTGCGCTAAATAAAGTAAATAACGCAGTTTCGAACGAAGTTTTAACTATACGAGCGTTGTAGCACCGACATAAGCGGTTTTGTAGCGTTAACTAAGAATGGAAATTCAAGATGGCGGCTCCAATCAATTATCAATTTTTTCGTCATGGGTATTGTTTTCATGGTTTTCGAGGGTTTTGAAGGGGTTAGTGCTGTCAAAATGGAAATACAAGATGGCGGCTACTATAAATTATCATCTTTCTCGTCATGGGTATCGTTTTCATGGTTTTCAAGGGTGTTGAAGGGGATAATGCTGTCAAAATGGAAACCCAAGATGGCGGTTACAATAAGTTATAAACTTTCTCGCCATGGGTATCATTTTCATGGTTTTCGAAGGTGTTGAATTGTATAGTGCTGGTACCTACCTAGTTAGTTCCTAGGTAGGTCGGTCGGTCGGTCGGTCGGTCGGTCGGTCGGTCGGTAGGTAGGTCGGTAGGTAGGTAGGTCGGTAGGTAGGTAGGTAGGTAGGTAGGTAGGTAGGTAGGTAGGTAGGTAGGTAGGTAGGTAGGTAGGTAGGTAGGTAGGTAGGTAGGTAGGTAGGTAGGTAGGTAGGTAGGTAGGTAGGTAGGTAGGTAGGTAGGTAGGTAGGTAGGTAGGTAGGTAGGTAGGTAGGTAGGTAGGTAGGTAGGTAGGTAGGTAGGTAGGTAGGTAGGTAGGTAGGTAGGTAGGTAGGTAGGTAGGTAGGTAGGTAGGTAGGTAGGTAGGTAGGTAGGTAGGTAGGTAGGTAGGTAGGTAGGTAGGTAGGTAGGTAGGTAGGTAGGTAGGTAGGTAGGTAGGTAGGTAGGTAGGTAGGTAGGTAGGTAGGTAGGTAGGTAGGTAGGTAGGTAGGTAGGTAGGTAGGTAGGTAGGTAGGTAGGTAGGTAGGTAGGTAGGTAGGTAGGTAGGTAGGTAGGTAGGTAGGTAGGTAGGTAGGTAGGTAGGTAGGTAGGTAGGTAGGTAGGTAGGTAGGTAGGTAGGTAGGTAGGTAGGTAGGTAGGTAGGTAGGTAGGTAGGTAGGTAGGTAGGTAGGTAGGTAGGTAGGTAGGTAGGTAGGTAGGTAGGTAGGTAGGTAGGTAGGTAGGTAGGTAGGTAGGTAGGTAGGTAGGTAGGTAGGTAGGTAGGTAGGTAGGTAGGTAGGTAGGTAGGTAGGTAGGTAGGTAGGTAGGTAGGTAGGTAGGTAGGTAGGTAGGTAGGTAGGTAGGTAGGTAGGTAGGTAGGTAGGTAGGTAGGTAGGTAGGTAGGTAGGTAGGTAGGTAGGTAGGTAGGTAGGTAGGTAGGTAGGTAGGTAGGTAGGTAGGTAGGTAGGTAGGTAGGTAGGTAGGTAGGTAGGTAGGTAGGTAGGTAGGTAGGTAGGTAGGTAGGTAGGTAGGTAGGTAGGTAGGTAGGTAGGTAGGTAGGTAGGTAGGTAGGTAGGTAGGTAGGTAGGTAGGTAGGTAGGTAGGTAGGTAGGTAGGTAGGTAGGTAGGTAGGTAGGTAGGTAGGTAGGTAGGTAGGTAGGTAGGTAGGTAGGTAGGTAGGTAGGTAGGTAGGTAGGTAGGTAGGTAGGTAGGTAGGTAGGTAGGTAGGTAGGTAGGTAGGTAGGTAGGTAGGTAGGTAGGTAGGTAGGTAGGTAGGTAGGTAGGTAGGTAGGTAGGTAGGTAGGTAGGTAGGTAGGTAGGTAGGTAGGTAGGTAGGTAGGTAGGTAGGTAGGTAGGTAGGTAGGTAGGTAGGTAGGTAGGTAGGTAGGTAGGTAGGTAGGTAGGTAGGTAGGTAGGTAGGTA